>JABWTJ010000056.1:125000-3000446 GCA_016801875.1 Solanum sitiens
CTTTAGAGCTTTCTCTATTTGCTCAAAATATTATTAGGTTATATAGAAACAATTTTATATGCGAAAGAATTGTGGTTCATTTGATATGTGTTTTAACAAAATAATAATAATAATAATAAGATTTCAAATAATAAAGAAAACTAAAAAAAAAAATTTAGTTATTAAAGAATAGATTATTTTTCCCCACCATCCAAGGCAAAGCCCTCTCAGTGGCAATTTTAAGAGGATTAATTCAACAACTTATATGTTTTAGTAAGTAATATAGCTTATTTAAGCGCAAATTAAAAAATAGTACAGACGTGTGTTTGTAGGAGAGGGGCAAGTTTGTATTTATCCAATTTTATAGTACAATTTCAATAACATTGTGTACAATTATTTAATGCTGTGATAGTCCACCCCTTGTTGGCGAAATTAAAAACTAGTGCAGACGTGTGTTGTTGGAGAGGGGCAAGTTTGTATTTATCCAATTTTATAGTACAATTCAATAACATTATATACAATTATTTAATGAGGTGATAGTCCATCCCTTGTTGGCTTATATAAAAGGATTTAATAAAATTTTACACTAACATTATTCAGCCAACTGTATTGCAAATAAATGCAATTTACATCCTTAATAAATTAAAATCAATCGACAATGAACCTAAATCAATTCCTTTTTCGACTAATTTGTTTGTTCTCTCAAGTCAGTTGAAGCTTGAGTTGTTAAGATTGACTTTGATCGTTAATGATTTTTTTAGAATAATACATCTACATTAATTGTAGACTCTCCATTAAATTTAGATTACTATGATGTAATTTGCACAATTAGTAATTGAGGATAAAATAATTGACGATCGCGGACAATTCTGATCAATTTTATGAATTCTAAATTGTTTCGTTGTTACAAAACAATAGAAAAAAAAAGAAAATTATTATTATGAACAAACAAAAATGAAAATTCAAGCACATAATAATTTAAAATAAAATAGCAAAAAATACTTATATGATGCGGAGATATTGAGATGTCAAATAACGATGATGATGAACAAGAATGGAAAGAAAATTTGATTCACAAATCACAAATATAGAAATATAAGGATTTAAGGAGTCCATACTATTTTTATTTACTATAATTCTAATGGATAAGGACTCAGATTTTGAATTTTATTTTAATTCTAAAAAAAGTTACATTTGAATGAATTAAAGTGGGTCTATAAGTTTTTAAATGAATTAAGCTTACTGTTTTTAATTTAAAATAAAAAGTTAAGAGAAAAAAGGGGTAAAAATAAAATGTGTAAAGAAAAGCAATTCACTGGACATCGCACCAAGGCGTAATATTTGAAATGTGACGCCTCTGCCACTTGAGCTAATTGTGTTCTGATATAAGCAGTGTCCTTTTTAATTATTTTATCATTTATGTTTTGTTTTAAATATTTTTATATAGATATATTCCGTAAAAAAAAAAATTGACGAAGCCGTGTCCCGTGACACACCTTGACTATACCTAAATCCGCCCCTGGTTAAGGTATTGCAAAATCTGGTTATGATGATATGTTCTTGTCCTACTAGCCTCATTAAAAAAATCACCACTATCCTTGACACCCCTGATATTGATTCTAGATTCACTGCCTACTCCGTCAATAAAAATATTGTTCATTCTAGCCATTACTCCCTACTCTGTTTATTTTTGTCATTTCTCCTAAAGCAGAGAGGGCAGAGTTAAATTTCTCAAAAAATTGAGGTTTTGTCAATTTGTATTTGGTAAGATGTTTGATAAATTGTTTCAAGGAAATTTCTCCTAGTTCATTTGAATTACTGGTTTATATGGGGACTTGAGTTATTTGAACTCTCATTCTCACATCGGTGCTCAATACTACTCCCAAAACATTCTTTAGCTCTTCATTCCTTTGTCTTGAGATAATTTACTGAACCATTTAGCTTTAAAAGCTCCTTTTGGAATCAATGTTCCCTTCTTTAGTTCAAAACTCTTTTGGAACTTCTTAGTTTCCTATTAACTTAAATGTGAAACATTTATCAACCTTTAGGGAATACTTAGTCCCCCTTATAACTTTAGAGAAATGAACTCAACTCTTGCTCTTTACTTAACTTGAAACTTTAACTATTAGGGAATACTTAGTTCCCTTATAGCTTTTGAGAATTTAACTCAACTCTTTTCTCTTTGCTCGACTTTTTAGTTGAGCCTTAAATAAAAGTTAAAATGATTGTTTAAAACTCTTTGTAAACTTTAAGAAGTCACTTTGACTTGCTTCTTAACTTTTAAACATGACTCTTAACTTCTTTGACTTTGATCTTAGCTTCCGTTGAATTGGATTATGGATTCAAGAATCATGATCTCATGTTTATGGATGATTTCATGGTGTTTAGATGTACTCTAGAATGTTGGAATCAACTAGGAATGAAAGGTACATCACATAGAAACTACTACGAAAAAGATAGGGAAAGAACAGGGTCTACACGGTGTCTTGGCACTCTGAGAGGCCCGGGGCGCCAGGGCCTGTCAGACAAAGCCTGCCCTTAGGGGCTCTGGCACGGCGCCCCAAGGGCTATCTGACGGGACCTCCGACTTTTCTTCTCCATTCTTCATCTCTAAACCTCCTAAAATTCCATGGATCCCACTCCAAACACTTAGGATACCTAAATACCTCATTGACCAATAGATTAACCCTGAAAACAGTCCGAAAATATGAATCAAACATACTAGAGATCAACTACAATTAAACCAACAAGAACTTCACAACTTTTCATCAAGAATTTCAAGATTTTCATCCAAATAAACCGTAATTTGTTGTATTGAATCAAATTGGGGTGTGGGTGAAAGGACCCAATACCGAATGATCTCACATACCTCGATAGGTATCACCCCGGATGAAATCCACGCAGCGATCTTGGCGTTTCTTGGAAAATTCTTGATCTTCCTATTCTTTTTACTTTTCTCCCAAGATCTAAGCATTCTTAATTTTTGTAAAACTGATTTGGGACTTGTTCTTTACCCCTAAATAACCCTTAAAATGAATTAGGCAATAATAGGTTGAAAAGAAAACCCTGCCCTTACTAAAATACGGATTGGACTTTTCTCAGTCCAACACCCCAACTTTCGAAAGATATATCTCCCTCATACGACATCCGAATAGTGCAAACTTGGCGGCAGAAAGATCTTCCCAAGGGTTTTCCAACCATATAAAGAACTCATTTAAACTACTCCTGACCTGGAAATTATGGCCATTTGAAAATGACCAAAACTCACTATTGAAAGCTGGAAACTTTCCAGATTTCACTACTTATTTCCAAAAATAATTATTCTTGGTTTCTTAGACTATTCTTAGTTGATTTATGTTACGAGATGTTACAAAATCCCACAATAGTTGCATGGTTTCTCAAGAGGTTCTGCATAGTATGAATGGGGGTATGAGACTTCATTCATGCATTGCACGAGTAGACTTTGAGAGGAAGCATGATATGTCTTTCATTACAATTAAGAATTAACGTTACTTTATTTTGTATTTTGACATAGATCTTAGAGTTTTTTTTATCTTTGCTTACAGATAGAGTTTACAACATGTTTTAAACAACTTTTCTTTATTATGCATTTTCTTTTAAATTACTTAATATTTAAATGAGTTTAGTTAAGTGTTCATGAGTTGAAAAGAGCCAAGGTAAGTGTTTCCTTCAGAATCTCCTTCAAGCCTATGTTGTTTTAGCATTACAACTCGCATACTCGTATATTCAATGTACTGATGCTAGTTGTCGTGCATCGCTTATGATGCAGACGCAGGTAGTTAGGATCAGCATCCGGCGTACCGTTAATCTAGTGAGCAGCTCACAGTCTCTTGGTGAGACTCCCTTTATTCCGGAGGACAAATTTATCATTCAGTTTTAATTTTTCAATTGTTAGGATGATTGGGGGTCGTTTCCCAACATCCATCTTTATTTTAAAAGCTTCATAGAAATATAATATTAGTGCTTTTGTCTTATTCATTTTAGTTGTATATGTTTAAGACTTAAGTTGTCATGTTGGCTAAGGTATTATATTTTTTTAGCTTTTCCATAAGTTATATTCTCTTGTGCTTAAGTCTTCCGCTGAGTAAGTAAGTCAGGCCAAGGGTCCGCTCGATACCATCAATAGTCTTCGAGTGCCAGTCCCGCCCAGGGTGTAGGCTCGGGACGTGACACAATTTTTTAGGATAGTTTAGGGATGTTTTTTTGTTCATTATGTAGTATAAGAATATAGTTTAAGTTTGAGGTATAAATGAGGGATGCTTTTGTAAAATATCCTCAAACTTAACCTGTAGTTTAAGTTTGAGGTATAAAGTTTGAGGTATAAAGTTGTTAGTTTCTTGACAGACTTTAACAGAGGGATGTAATTTGCAACTTTTGAGGATAGTTTATGGATGTTTTTTGTTTTCATTTTAGCATAAGGCTGTAGTCTAAGTTTGAGGTATAAATGAGGTATGTTTTTAGCCATATACTCCTAAATATCTAATTTAAAATACTTTTCCATCATTTTATGTTTATAAATATGATCATTCTATTATTTCATATTTGAAGTAGTAACATTCTGTGTGTCTATATATACATACATATATATATATATATATATATATATATATATATATATATATATATATATATATATATATATATATATATATATATATATATATGTATATATATATATAATGTTTATGACTCTATAAATATAGGTTTTTTCCTTCTAACTTAATTAGCATTTACAATGTAGTCCTAGGGTTTTTAGAGTTGTAGTTATGGGTGTGAAATTTTTGAGCATCTTGTATTCTGAATCAATTGGTTGATGTTGTTTCTCTCTATAGTTTGTACTCTCATACTTATAATGGATTTCTCATCTCTTTTGTGGATGTAGCCGATTGACTAAACCACGTTAAAATATGTCTCTTTTGGTGTATTTCTCGTCTGTCTTGTTACTCATGGTCTTTGAAGGCTTTCTTTGCTAGCTTCCGCATTATACTTGCTTATTTTTGTCCTAACAAGTGGTATCAGATCCAGGTGCAATGGTTTGTTCATGGAACCAAGTTCAAGTTGGGTTTTCATCTTGGCGGGTGTAGTTCTAGCCACAACCTTTTTTACAATAATGAAGATCTTTGTTGGAAAAATTCTTTTAGAGAGGTTCTCTGTGTTGAGACATAGATTTGATGGAGGAGATTATGGAGAAGAGATCGAAGATCCTAAACATTATGTGAAGAAGGTGGACAAATTTATTTTTTAGAAATTCAGGTCAAGGGGGAGATTTGTTGGGGTTTATTGACCCTGATTTCTTATCATAAATAGGTTTTCCTTTTAGAAAAAGGTTTTAATATTTTGAGTAATTCTTTTCTTGTAGGAAAGGTTTATGACTCTATAAATATAGGTTTGTGCCTTCTAACTTAATTATCATTCACAATGTAGTCCTAGGGTTTTGAGAATTGCGGTAATGGGTGAGAATTTTGTGAGCCTCTTGTATTCCGAGTGAATTGGTAGAGGAAGTGGCGTATCCACATGGTTGTCAGGGTGTCGAATTAGACACCCTTCGTGGAAAAAAAATATTGTAAATACAAATAAATTAATATGCAAAATGATTAAATAACATATTTTAGACACCCTTAACACAAAAAAAAAGCTATTCTAACCAAGTGGTTTAACCTCCTTGGAATGATGTAGTGCTCGAGTATTAGAATCTCACTAGTTCTACTTTTTGAAAAGAGCTTTCATTATGCTATTTTTGGACACTCTTTATGAAATTTCTAGTTCCTCCACTGGGTTGAAGTTGTTTCTATCTATATTTTGTACTCTCATATTTATAGTTGATTGCTCATATCCTTTGTGGACGTAGGTTGATTGACCTAACCACATTAAATCTGTGTCTTTTGTTGTATTTCTCATTTGTCTTTCGACTCATTATCTTTCGAAGTTTGCTTTGCTAGCTTCCTCATTACACCTGCTTATTTCAGTCCTAACAAAATGATGCTTGTATTGTATTACTTTTTCCTTTATTTATTTAATAAATTTTTCTTGATATCTTTTAGCTTGATTTTTACATTATTTGTGTAATTGTTTGTCACGACCCAGAGCTCGTGATTGACAACCACACTAACCCTCTAGTGGGAGAACCATTACTACAACCCAATTTTTAAAAATGAAAATTAACACATTTAAGGAAACGGAAGAAGGTTTAAATGACAATATAATAAATAGGGAGTCCCTATAAACTCCAAAGGTTTAACAAAACAACTAAAACTAATACGGAAGAACAACCCCTAAAACCTAAAAATCAATGTACCAAAACTCTACTAACGACAAGTCTAAGAACAAAAGGTATAACCCCGAATCTAAGCAAATATCTTAACCAGATAGTAAACTTCTGATTTATCCATGTTATGATTTGCAATTGTAAACTATCGTGTGTCACTCTAATTACTTTCGACCCCAACATAGAATTCCCCGCAAGTTTTCCTCTTTATAAAACTTTGTTATATAATAGTCGTGAGCTAAATTAGTGAAGATGCGCCTAATCCCTTTCTTCTTGCTCCAGCTTAGGATTAGACTTACCAAGGTAGTTAGAGTTTCAGTTTCTCGAAGTGCGCGATTTGACAGTCTTTTTCAATCACCCTCCACAACATAATCAATGTCTTTTTGAGATAGTTGAGGTTATTCTTTTTTGCCCATTTAATGGAATGTGTCCATTGTTTTCAGGTTCTTCTTTTTTCTTCATTGAATAATAACTAATCATATGTGGTCACCTTATTCATCCTCTTGTGGTAGTTTCTTATATTTTTGTTATTCATCCTTATTAAGGCTTGAGTGTTGCTCATCCACGAGCATATTTTTTACAATGCTTTAGGCCTTCTTAGGTGATTTCATCTTGAAGGGGATTGGGAGAAGTTAGTATGGTTTGAAAGACTTCTTTCTCTCTTCTGGTCCCTCAATCTTGTCTTAATTATAATCCTTCTTTATCTTGTGGGGCTAGTGGATTTAGGTCTCGAGAAATAGAATGTGATAACTATTTTAAGACAAAGGCGATATTAAAGTAAGTGATAAGGTAGGGTTTTCTCTATTTTCTTCATCGTGACTTATAACTATTTACACGCTAGGCTCTTCTCACCATGCGACTCTTATGAAATTTTAGGCCTCCATGGCCGAAACAATTTCTCCCAAACCTCAAGCTGTGGAAAAGAGACTAGAAAAACCTAGTTATGCGTCTATTTCGAATCCATTAACTTGCACTCAAAAATATGATGGTAACTTCCATTAAAATTAAAACCTATGATATATGTTCATGGGGAACCTACGGTGAGTTTCAGATTTTCGGATTTGGAATCGTATATCTAAGAAGAGAACTTGCAATATGCTCTTGTTGCTAAGTTCTCATATGGGAGATCTTATATGATTGTTCTAAGACAGATTTTTAAACGAAACTTCAAAATTAAAGGAGATTGCAATTTGGGACTACGGATCATCGTCATGTTCTGGTGAGATTATCAAATCACGAAGACTTTGTGGAGGTGTATTATAGGGCAGTATCATTCATCACACTAAAAGAAAAGGGCGTGAATAATCAATACCAATGTAGAATTCAATGTTGCAAACCATTGTTTAATCCAAAAGAGGAGACACCAATTGCTTTAGACTTTGAAAAGCCGGTTAAGCAAACACGGAAGTTGAAAGAACGCTGCCATGATGTTCATACTGATAAACAAGCTCTTATGACACATGAAAAGGAATCCATTATAACAGAGGATATAGATGGAAAAGAAATCAATCCAAATACACCTGCCATGTTTATTTTTAATTAAGAGATGGCTACAACTGATTTGAATAAATCTACGGAAAACAAGGTGAAACGAGTGCTTCAACATGGGAAGATTTTGTTGAGGTGGAGAATCATACTCCTTCACCTAGTAGGAGTAAGTTAATCCCTCCAGCACTCGAATTCATTCCTACAAGTAAGAAAAGCATCTATGGCAGTCTTAGATACTTCATTTAATTTCAGTGCTACAAAAGTAAACTTGGATAATAGGGATTTCATTCCTGACTTGGGCAAGATGATATGTTGGATATATGCTTTGATAAGGTGGCTAAGGATGGGTATCTTTCACCTACAGAACAAATAAGTGGAAGCACCAAATGCAAAAAGAAGACATATGGAAGACAACATAGTTTGAATGGTAAGGTGAGTTAGGAATTTGTTCCAAGGTACCTACCGATACGACTGGGAAAGAAAAAATATATGATAGTGTCAACAACGTTATCAAGATCCAACAAATAATCCAACAAGAAATGATGAAATATAAATCATTTTTTAGATAATTTGAAGAAAAAGATAAGAAGAAAATACGTCAGATTACTTTAGACGGGCAAACTGTCTTTTTTAGTTCATACATATATCAAATGAAGTTTGAGTTGGATAACTCATCTTTATTCATGGCTTTTATATTCTTGCATTACTTAAGCATCCTAATTTTTACTATCATCATAATGAGGATTATATACTCGGTGATGATCATAGATTACCTAGTTTTTTCTAGTTCTTATTTTCTCCATGCCTGTTAATTAGTAGAGACTTGTTATCTCATTAGGAATAGTAAGGTAAGACCTAGTCCCCCTTGCACTTATCCCTATTGATATATTTTTATTTTCAATAATAGGACACTAGACGCTCTGACTAGTGCTAAATTGATATTAAAAAAACACTATTCACAAAGCTGCAAAATAGTAATTCATCATTTCCTATAAATAATTGACGCTTAGAAAAAAATGATTTTAACATATATAAGCCAAAATAAACCAAGAGTAACATTCCATAACATTTAAAAAATAAAATGGTTACTTGAGCACTTGATGAATAGATATACTTGCAATTAAAAGAAGACAACTTATACAGAAACCTATCTGAAATTTGATACCCTAGCAAATTAAGTGCAAGTTTGTCTGTCTTTTTTTTTTAAAAAGCAAACAAATATAACATCTGCCTACATCTTTCTAAGACAAACTAAAATAGCCAAAATGCAATCCAAAGAAATTGTAGCTAATTTATTGCAATGAAAAGGGTGTTGGGATCTTCTGAACCTGCAAAACATTTGCAATAGGGCCCCGAATCAACTTGAAGCGACAAGTTTCACCATTAGCTATCTTGTTATCTTTTCTAAATGCAGTCCATCTTTCTTTTATAACAACCATACTCCTATTATACTCTATTTCCACTCCCCATTCTACTCCTTCTTCATTAACCAGCCTCATATTCTTCATATTGATTATGTATGTACTTCGGGCGAATCTCAACGGGATAGTCTAATAAACATATTCATCAAACAAACATGACCATTAGATTTAGAGAAAAAAATAGTTAGTATGTAAAAATGAAAAACTATAGAATCTGAAAACGCAATGTAAAAACTATTAAACCTTACCATATAAGTAGCATATGCCTTTTTTTATAACCATTTCAAAATACTGATTGTCACCATTTAAGTTCAATCTGTGTCAGCTGCCATAATTCTTTGAACCAACTTGTTCACTTCTACTATTAGCTTCTTCTACTATTAGCGTCTTCAACCTCCTTATCTGCAACAACTTGATATAAGTATGACAACTAGTACGATATAATTCCTACCGAAATGTTATGGAATATTTAAGACCACATGTTTAAAAAGTCTTATGGCTACATATATTAACGTCATGACACACATGTTTCTTGAAATAGATATCCAAATGAAATGTATATATGACTACTAAATGGATTCACCTTAATAGCTAATAAACCAGTTAGGATGGTTACCTACCTTGCTCAATTACATTAGCATTAGCTTGAATATTAACTGGAATATCTTCCTCGATTACAATAGCATTAGCTTGGAGGACTGGAATAACTTACTCTTCTTCACCTGATTCAATATTATCTATTGGATATTCCATTTTGTTGTAGTCTGATCATATATAGCGACATCACAGTGAGAACAAGGGATGTATGTGAATATTAATAAGCTATTGATGCTTATTGAGTAATAGGCGCAGAAATCATTCCATCCTTTGGCTAGCCAAATTTGGCCTTGAGACTTTTCCACTTTAACCTCCAATGCTTTTCCATGGGGAGCCTCAAGAAACACGGGGTTTAACATGTTCTTGCAATGCCTATTGGCAATTACTATTGGAATCCTTTGTGTGCAAAATAAATTTGAATTTATTTTCATACAACATAATTAGTTATTGGACAAAATCAATAATTAACAAGTACTAAAATTACAATTGCACTAAAATAAAATCGGGAAACTGTGAGCAAAACCAAGATGAACTTACAAGACGACATAATTCATATGAGGAAGTAATGATTTGGATGAACTTAGGGTTGTTGGGAGAAGAATTTACCATGATCGACGGTAGGATGGGAAATTGTTGAAGAACTTGTTTATTATATATAGGACTGTGATTCACGAGGACAATGCAATGCTTGTCTCACGAGGATTGTATTGTATACCTCACTCACATGATGCCTGTGATGACTACTATATATTGCTTTGTCTTGGAATGAACTTCTTTTTTTCTTTTTCTTTCTTGTTGACTTCTAGTTAAGACTCATTCACCTAACCCTATTAATTACCACTTATTTACACTCTTTAACTAGTGAAATTTGTCGCGATATATATATATATATATATATATATATATATATATATATATATATATATATATATATATATATATATATATATATATATATATATATATATATATATATATATGTATATATATATATATATGTATATATATATATATATGAGTTTATTCATATATGTGAATTATTTAAAATGTATTTGTAGTGTATGAGCATTTCTTAAATTAAAACATATACTACACTCCCCTTGGCCCTTGTGAGTAGGTTTTTCTTATGCCTAGTTTTTTCCCAAATCAAGGAGGCCCTAAGAAAAAGTACGTAATGGATATACCTTTCAACTCTCATGTCTTAAGGACTAGAGATTACTTCCGTTTCGTTAATTTTGTTTGCATCCCAAGATAAGACGTTGCGATTATCATATTAAGTTTCAATTGCAATGATAGTGATAAAAGATTTAAAACAATCAAATTAAAACACTTACTAAAAGAAATATGAAATTATTAATCCACTAGTACAACAATACATCTTCCTTACTTTAGGTTAGTAAATTAAATCGAACAGTAATAGAGATAGAACTATTTTGAATGATATTTTTGAGTTGAATGGTCCTTTAGTCTAGCACAGAAAATCAGGCATTTTATCAACTAAAATAAGAAAGAGAGGCATAGAGATCCATATATACATTATCTAAAAAAGAAACAAAAATAATACATAGTAGCTAAACAAAATATAGATAGGAGTTCAAAGTAGGAAACTAAACAAGTGATCAAGCAATCTTAAATACATTCAGTAGAAGGAAATACGGTGACACTGAACAGAAGTTTGGGTCTACCAGCCCATTCAAAGACACAAACATCGCCAACTTTTAGTTTGTTGTCCAGCACAAACTCCTTCTAACCAGTACTGAACTTCGCGTTTGCTATTCCAAGAGTGGATTTTACAATCCATTGTATTTTTCATCTTGTATTCCTAAGATACATAGAACAAAACTTTGAAGAACTTGGTAAGACACAACGAAGTTTATGAACATCAAAATTAAAACTAGTAGAGAAACTAGAATCAGAAATAGATTAGAAAAAATATATGAAATTTTTTTCTTATCGAAGAATTGTTGTCAATTTGTGTTCAAAGAATTTTACTGATTCCAACAAACTTTGCAGAAACACGAAGTCACCAAAGTTTAAGTAACCAGTGTGTTAAAGAATGACAAAAGTCCCACATCGGTGATTAATGAGATGGGTGGACTCCTTATAAGGCTTGGACAATCCTCCTCCCTTTGAGCTAGCTTTTGGGGTGTGAGTTAGGCCTAAGACCTAATTTCACATGGTATCAGAGCAGGGCCCGTCTCACCCGATGTTGGGACCCCCGAAATCAAAATTGTCCATGCACCAGATGCTAAGCACTGGGCGTGAGGTGGGGTGTTAAAGAATGAAAAAGTTCCACATCGGTGGTTAATGAGATGGGTGGACTCTTTATAAGGCTTGGGCAATCCTCCTCCCTTTGAGCTAGCTTTTGGGGGGTGAATTAGGCCTAAGACCTAATTTCACACAGCGAACAAACAAAAATTAATTCACAAATCTAAAATCTGTAACACATACCAGAATCTAAAAAAAAAAAGATTAAGCTTACTGAATGCACAAAGTTCCATTAAGGAAATTATTTTCCTCTAGTATCTGAGGTTTGATTCAGAATATGTCCTCCCAAGATAGAATTATCTCAATCACCAGTGTATTAATACAAAAACACAGGTGTCAGCGAGCCACTCGACGGTAGTAAAGTACACTTAGAATACTAGATTTAGTAGTAGTTATAAAAGTCCAGAAATTGGTTCTTAAGATGAGTGGAAATTCCTCAATTTATATAAATCAAAGGGGAGTGTGAAAAAGTTCTTATTGATCCTTACCGAAAAGGTCACAACCCTTTGAAAAGTCACAACCTTAAGGAAAGATCAAAATCTTTCATAAAAGTCACAACTTTTCATAAAAGTCACAATTTTTCATAAAAGTCGCAACCTTTCATAAAAATCGCAACTCTTCATAAAAGTTGCAACTCTTCATTTTTCATTCACACCTTTTAAAACCCAAAAGTGTCACGACCCAAAACGATCTCGTGAGTGGCACCCACCCTTATCCTACTAGGTGAGCGAACCAACAAATCTAAACTCCAATATTTACCAATAGTTCAACTGTAAATAACAAAATAATGCGGAAGACTCAAAATCTGATTTAAGGTAACTAAGTAAATAAGCTTCTAAGTTTACACTTATCATCCCCAAAATCTGGAAGTCATCATCACAAGAACATCTATCCTCAAGTTACTAATCTAAAAGTATCTAAGAAGCTAAAATAAATAAAAGGCTAGTCCATGCCGGAAGTTCAAGGCATCAAGACTTGAAGAGAAGATCCAGTCCAAGCTAGAAGCATTAGCTCACCCTGAAATCCGGTGTAGTGAAGACTGGCTAGAATTGCTGCTGAGTTGAAGACGACGGTACGTTTGCTGCATTCCCCAAAAAACAAAGAAAGAAACAACAAGTAGGGGGTCAGTACAAACACAAGTACTGAGTAGGTATCATCGGCCAACTCAAAATAGAAAACAGTATATATCAGTTCATATCATAATTCAACTACAATACTCAACATGTAGCAACAAGTACTATAATCATCAATAAGTACTACCAAGTTCATCCATGAGGACTCAAGCCTCAATACCACACTCATTGGGAAATTAGGTTCATTACATTGAGTATATTAACATCTCTCAAGATTCATTATCTTTCTTCCTCTTATGTCGGTACGTGACACTCCGATCCCCTAATTCTACGTGTCGGTTCGTGACACCCGATCCCCTAATACTATGTGTCGGCACGTGACACTCCGATCCCCTACTTCTACGTGTCGGTACGTGACACTCTGATCCCCTAATTCTACGTGTCGGTTCGTGACACCCGATCCCCTAATACTATGTGTCGGAACGTGACACTCCGATCCCCTATACTATGTGTCGGTTCGTGACAACCGATCACCTAATACTATGTGTCGGAACGTGACACTCCGATCCACTAACACTATGTGTCGGTTCGTGACACCCGATCCCCTAATACTATGTGTCGGAACGTGACACTCCGATCCACTAACATCATTCTATCAATTCATCAAGCCTTCTTTTATACCAAGGCATCATCAATCTCAAGGTAAATTAGGGTTCTTCAAGATTTTGGATTCAAAAGCTTCATTATGCTTATTTTATCACAATCACATAATCACATTCATGCAAGCATACAATTACGCATATAGAAGGGTTTACAATACCACCAATACATATCATTCACTATTAAGAGTTTACTACGAATAGTATCAAAACCATAACCTACCTTCACCAAGGATTCTTGATCAAGCAAGCAATCTTCTCAAAGCTTTTTGTTTCCTCTTTGGTTTGTTTCTCTCTATGAATCGTTCTTTCCTCCTTCTTCTCTCTATTTTTTCTTCCTTCCAAAACTCTCTCTCTTTTCCCTAATTAGCAAATAATTAGGTATAAAAGATGAGGAAACCACCCACTAAGTAACTCAAGGTCATCTCCTTTACACCCCCAAGGAAATTGAGTTTTTAACATTGACCCACTAAAATTTATAATTATAGCAAGAATAGTCCAAAACTCCCCTTTAAAACTTACCCAGAAATTTGACCCAGACTGGGATTACGCAACCTGTGACGGTCCGTCGTGCCTACGACGGTCCGTCCTGCACTTCCGTCACGACGGACAGAGAATTGCTCTCAGTACCCAATTCTCAAGAGTTGAAGTGTTTTGAAACGGAACCTCACAACGGTCCGTCATGTCTGTGACGGTCCGTCCTGCATGTCCGTCACAGACTTCAGAGAATTGCTCTCAGTACCCAATTCTCAAGAGTTGAAGTGTTTTGAAACGGAACCTCACAACGGTCCATCATGTCTGTGACGGTCCGTCCTGCAGGTCAGTCACAGAGTTCAGAGAGTCGATTTCAGCACTCAAATATAAGAATTCCAAGTGTTTGGAATGAGACACCCTCGACGGTCCGTCGTGCCCATGACGGTCCGTCATTGGATACGTCGTCTCAGACAGTTTTTCCAGAAATAAAATCTGCTGCTCAAAACGACTAAGCAGGTCGTTACAGCCTTCTTCCTAGAATTCACCCCCATAGCACTCAACACCTTATAGACACCATCTAAAAAGCTCTTGGTGATCCTCTCCCACCTTAGAACCAAGGACGATAGGAGGATTCATTCTCACAAAGTCCCTCAATCTAAATGTCATGGTACTCTAAAAAACATTCACCCTAGGCCCAATGTCTCTATTCACTTGAGTTTTCATGTCTCGGGCTAGGGCAAGGAGAGCATCTCTAATCTCTCCATTAGTCAATGTCCGGAGGAACCAGCAGAACCTCATTCCCTTTATTAGCTATAGGGACTTGTTTAACTTGAGGAATTTGAACACCTTGTAAAACTTTTCCACCTTGGGGTGGAACTTTCTCATTCACTCCTTCCTCCTCCACTCTTCTTGCGACCATCCTTCTTGTAGTCATATCCTATAAACACAAGAGAAGATATTAGGAAAACACACTTATAACCTCAACACTATGGTACGACACAGGAGTAATGAAGAAAGGGAAACTTTTATGTCCTATAGTCTCTCGCTCATAGATGTGTCGCGACTCACAACCGATGAACCAGACTCTACTAGACGTGGTTTTCATAAGACTTTGAATTCTAAAGACTAATTCATAACCTTATGCGCTGATACCAAGTTTGTAACGACCTAAACTACACCCTAGAAGTTTGGGTATCCTTAAGTTGCCACAAGGCGTACTCGACCTTTCGGAGGTCTTGCACAAGACCTTAGACATCATTCATCGTATATATATATATATATGAAAATTAGTGTGGAATTAAAACTTTTCACAATAATAGAACAATATTCCAAATCTCTTTCATAGAAACATACGAAATACTAAATCTCTTCATAGCCTTCAGACACACTTAAAATTTTTGGGCAGAACTCATACATCAATAAAATGGAAAACCAATGTCTAATACAATCTCTTTTGAAAAAGAAAACTAAACATAACTATATCCTCAAATCATATGAGGACATACCCAGTTGGCTTGAGAGAATCCTATTCCTAAGCTTCACTTCCAAGATACTCCTCACTTGCCACCTACACCTTTAGAGATCAAAAAACATATGGAATTAGTACATTGAATGCACTAAGTATGGTGAAATGCAATAAAACCATGCTAAAACAGACATTTGTTTATAACATGCTTTTTATGCTCTTTTGATGAAAACCTCATAAAACAAGTATAAGAACCATAGTCATATAAATCTTCACATATAAGACATATTAAAGTAATCTACAATATACTACAAGTGAAACCATATAAGCATATAGACCTCCTACCAAAGGTTATCTTAAGACTTACTTAAGTAAGACAAGAAAAGACCGCCCATACACCCTCTTCAAGCATACCTAAGTAATCTTTATGACTACCTAAAACAAGATTATTCCCTTTTAATCGTTATACTCCCTACCCATGGTTACCCTAAGACTCACTTGAGTAAGACATGAAAGACCGCCCATACACCCTCTTAGATCCTACCTAAGTAATCCTCAAAGCTTCCTTAGATAAGAACGTTTCAATTCACATGCATTAACTTAAGTCATTGTCATTCATTAACACAATTAACCTACAATTAAGCATTTATAAGACTTCACATAATGGTATTGGAGGACCTAGGGAACCCTCATCCTAGCATCTTCAAAGCCTACTTGAACCATGTATAGATAGCGTCCCATTCCACTACCTACACGTTGTAGAATTTCTCCTACACTAGAATGCATCCCACATGATGAGAATAGGAATTGACCGACATAGACCACACTAGCTAGGTATGCAATCCGAAGTCTAACCCTACTCCGAGGAGGGTGTTCTACTTGCCAATGGTAGAAGTAGGACATATCCCATGTTGTACTCTAGTCTCATCTTAAGTAGAGTTACTACAACAAGAATATTCACTCGGTGCTTAGCCTTGTTCTCATAGAGTAAGTTCATTCACAATAAGGCATATGAAAAGGTACCATATCTAGTCATAACAAATCATAATACCCCTACCAAGGATGGGTCCACTAGGGCTACCACTCAATGGTTATAAGGATAGTTCTTATGACTTCCTTAGAGATGGTTTTATGCCGTTCCAGCCAACGTATCCCTAAGTCCATCATTCACTCAAAAAGGATACCTTACGGCTTTCAACTTCAAGGATTCTATAACCTTCTTTCTATATTGAAGATTCCAAGTTATTGACCTTCTTTACATTGTCATATGTCAATCATTCCTACACATATATGACAAAGGAGCTTACGCCTACTAAGTCAAGAGTTCACATTCACACACTTGTATGTATCAAGTAGAGGGACATAAGTCTACCAATCAAGACACAACATCGTCATCTTATCACATATTCAATATCATCAAGTACCATATAGGGAAAACTAAATCTTCCTAACAAGATACACTATCAACACATATAGAGACATTAACATAGTCTATCATAATCACATATAGCTAATTAGAGAAAATCATGCTTTCACCACCCATATACACTTATACCATGAAATCCTTCACATAGATCAGCTATAAAATCTACAACATGATAATAACACAATTCACATAATAATGCCGACAATGCCATCATCATAACAATTATAACACATAAACACCGCCACTATAAGTGGACAGTACCAATCAACACAATTCAATATCAATCCTACACTGTATAGAAGAATTAGGTCAACTTACCACCTTTCCATCATCAACACCACCATCCCTTAGCCTTTTCAATCAATTCAATTCAGAAAGGCTCTTACCAATAGCCATATACACACTACTAAGCCAACAAACAAACCATACCAATGATCCAACAATATACAATATGAATATCATCAAATTGAGACAACCTATAAACAATTCTATCATGATCTATACATCATTCAATATCCCAATACAATCAACACAAGAATTCAATAAAATTAAGCCATGATCAGTTCACCCACTTTATAGCAAAAAATAGGAATTCATGAAAAGCATGGGTTCATAGAATTTTTGATTAAGAACTTTCAATTAACATCAATTATATTATAAAACATTGATTCAAATTCTTTTATGCAAGAACCCATGTCTAGAACTCAAAATAGGACTTTATGGTTTGAGAAAGTCTTAGAAAAGTATTTAAAATTTAACTCCTTGAATGGAAGAATAGACAAGGATGAAACACCATACCTATATTGAAGATTATCCACGAAATTGGTGAAGAATCAATAGAGAAATCAAGCTCCTAGTTCAACCTTGCTTCAAGCTTCATGGAGTCAAAAGAGAACTTTTTTTGTTTTGGGGTTTTGTTTTTGAATAATGATTTCTAAGTTAGGGTCTTGGTTTATAAACTAACTTAATATACCATAAAAGACCCTACATAACCGTCCATGATTTTATTTGGATGCTAGGTGAATTTCCCAAATTACCACAGCCTTGGCCGAGATACCTGTAGAAAATTGCAGGCGTCAATTGACGTTAACATTGATGGACCATCGACCAACCAACAGACCGTCCTGCAGGTCCGTGGTTTTTGTCAGAGGCTGTGAAAATGGGGTCTAAGATCCCACCACTAAGTGTGGAGCAACGCCCCCAATTTATGGGGCGTCGATGGAGCTACTGACCGTGGTTTGAGGTCGTTGTTTGGGACTGCCTTAGGCAATTTCAAGCCAAAGGTTGGGTCCTTCTCAAGGACACTTATTCGGGAGTCGTGCCCGAATGTTTCAACCCTAAACACATTTATCCAGATGTTAGGAACCTCTCCTATCAATTTGAACTCCAAACAACACACTAGAACACACTAGCACACACAAAGGCAAACTTTTGAACGTTTTGGACGTTCTTTGACATTTCACTTCCAAACTCTTCCAAACCACTCAAATTGACTTTTTATTCTTATATTCATCATTTTTACATCTTATGAACTCATGGAACACATGTTAGGCTCTAGTTTAACGTAGTTCGTTTTTAAGGGTGTTACAACATAGTTATGTAAAATTTATTTATATTTCTAGAGCATAAATATATTCTATTATTTTCATAACCAATTTGTTGTTTTTTAGATTATTGTATCATTCCTCAACAGATTACATTATTTCCACTATGTATGCGATTTTTTTTCAAAATCTTGTATCTCTATTTCTTTCATAGTCAATGTATATTTTTTTAGAATATTGTATCTTTCCTCAACAAATTGTATTATTTTCACCATGCATGCTATTTTTTTTCCAGAATCTTATATCCTTTCATAAATCATATTCATATGAAATGACTAATTATATTGGGATAAAATCAGTAATATTTTTGTAATACAAATAGAAAATATACATATGATAATCATGTAATACAATTTTGATATCTGGGATACAAAATCCCAATTTTAATTTGAATGGCAAAGTCAGCACATAAAATATAAAAAATTATCGGTATAAAATTACGATGAAAACATAATAAATAATAAAGTTGATTTTTTTGAAATTGTAACTGATGAGAATTTTATGTGATATGTTCCTTTTATTAAATAATCTCCCTTGATTTTCTCATTTCTGTTATTAAATAATTGTATTCTTGCAAATCAAACAAGAAAATACATAAATCAGATACATAACAAACTAAAAAATTGACATTTTAAATAAATATTGGAAGTATGGCTAAGAGATCCTCTTAAATGTCAAAATATTTACATTTTGAAAATTTTCCCATTAATTTCTTCACTTAGATTGCATAAACGCTTTGTTATCTTTAACCATCACTTTAAAATTTCAATCATTAATATCTTATCTCTTAGAACTGGTGTTTCTAAACTCAAATTTATCTCACAATCTCCTCAAGAACAACAAAACATAACAACATCGTTAATAAGGAGCCCTTCATTTAATTTACTACAATCAATGTGTACTTAAACAAATAAAGATTAAAAAATGACTCAATTATAGAAAAGCGTATAAAATAATGTATAGTGTGCTTTGTCTCTACAAAGTCCCACTACCCCTTAACAATATTTTTGTTGGGTTTTAAAAGGTGTGAATGAAAAGTGAAGATTTGTGACTTTAATGAAAAGTTGCGACTTTTATGAAGAGTTGTTAATTTTTTTGAAAAGTTGTAACTTTTATGAAAGACTGTGACCTTTCCCAAGAGATGTAACTTTTCATATGGTTGTGACATTTATGATAAGGTACAATAAACATTTGTTCACACTATCATTTGTTGTCTATAAATAGAGGGATTTCTTCTAATTTTATAACAACCAATTTTTGGATTTCTTCTTCTACTACTATATGTAGTATTCTAAGTGTACTTTATTATCGTTGAGGTTCTTAGTTGACAGTGTCGGTACAGGTATCGATACACCGGTGATTAAGACCGTTTCATCCTAAGAAGATATATTTCATTAACCTTAGGTACTTGAGGGAAATAATTTTCTTAAGGACATATTGTACATTCTTTGGGTTCGATTTTCTTCTTTGAGAAAAATATGGTATATTATTTCTAATTTGTTTCTAATTCTATTTTCTCTATTGATTTTAACTTTTTGGAAAAATTAAACTTGTTCTTTCTTACCAAGTTCTTCAAAGTTTTTTCTCTGAGTATCTTAGAAATACAGGGTGAACAACAATCTTAAGAAAATTATTAAATAATTAATATTTTATATATTCTACTAACTGAGGAAAACTAATCACGAAAGTACAATATTAATACATTACTTCTCTAGAATTTGGTGCCCTATTTAGCAAGGTCGAAATGATAATGTACCCGAAGAATTGGTGGTATTTTGGCGAAAGATTACATCAGGTAACCTTCTTATTATTCATCTAACGAGAAAATTCTATATATAATAGGAGAAGAAAAAGGAAAAATTGTATATAATAGAAAACCATTAATTAAAAATTAAATTTCATAATCATAGTTTAATTTAATTGTACCCCCATAGCAAACTGTTGCTATTTCGCCTCTCTCCTTGTGAATCTCGCTCGCCACTCTCGTTCTCTCCTTGCCTATCTCGCTTTTTATACAAATGCAAATGTATAAAATGTGTTTGTATTTGTATAAAGCGAGAGAAAATTTTTGGTATATATATATATATACACATATTCTCGTTCCCCTCTCTCCCCTTCCTAGATCTCCCTCGCCACTCTCCTAGATCTTGATTGCCACCCTTGCCTCTCTCGCTTATACAAAAATAAAAGAAATGTATAAAGAAAAATCATGTGTCTCCTAAGATCGTATCATAGATTTGCTTGTAGTGTAAGACTCAACTAATCTAGCTTGTCTAATATAAGATCAAGTAGGAATTTTATAGGTTGTAATGTAGACTAATCAAGGTTCATATAAGATATATGTAGGAAAATAGTGAATCGGACTTCCTGGGTATTTTAATACACTACATTTTTTTTACTTTCAAGCGCACACTTGTCATAGCCCTAATTAAGTTTTTCATTATACTTGCTACTTACGAAATCCTTATGAAAAGCACAAACACAGTGTGTTATCTCCAAGTTAGGGGTCGTTCCACCACCCCTAAATCTTTGGGGCACAAAGAAGATAAATCATGATAGCATATTTTCCATATTTGTATCATATATTCCTAATTTCAATATTGTATATTCTGTAATTTTGTATCTCTAATAACTTGTTTGGATTCATTAGTATTATTGATATTTTGAGGTCATTTACCTTATAATTCTTTTGTATTTAATCAACACATTATGTCACGCCCAGAGCCTACATCCTGATCGTGGCCAGTACTCAATTACCATTGCTGGCCTTGAGAGGACCCTTGGCTTGACTTACTAACTCAGTTGAAGACTTAACTCAATGACATAGTCTCATTCAATAACTTAAAGAAAATCAGCTGGCCAAAATGGCTCTTAAGTCTCATAATAGAATATCTGCAATACAAATAATGAGAGACTCAAAACTAATCTATCTGACTGTCTATGAAGCCTCTATAATACTAAGATGGATTTTGGGATAGACCCCACAAAATCTGATGAAAAGAAAGACTGAAAAGCAATAAATGTGTCCTCCGAAATGCAAGGAGGCTTACCACTGACTCCGAGTGCTCAACTGGATCAACAAGGCGCTAGATGATGTTGATCCTGGTTACCTGCGTCTGCATCATGATATGTTATAGTCCAACTGACATCACTACATTTAATGTACGAGTATGCGAGTTGGAATGTTAACAACAACTTAAGCTTGAATTAGAGTAAGAAGAAACACTTACCTTGGTTCTGCTCAACTCATGAATAACTTGACTTAATATAAAGGAGTAAAACACATGCAATATATATATATATATATATATATATATATATATATATATATATATATATATATATATATATATATATATATATAAGTTTGTAAAATAATGAGAACACACTTAGTTCGTGAAAGACGATGCAATAACAAACTCAACTTTACTTATATATGAAGTAATATAGTTTTCGTGGGAGATTCTCTAACAAAAAACAACCACTATGAGCCTAAGTGGTGATACAATGTCTTGACCGCGCTGCTATAACTGTGTTATACTATGCTTTCGCATAGAACTACTTAACTTAGTGGATCCACTAGCTTAACTTACTTGATCATCTAACAAGTATGACCCGTTAATACCGATGATGGCTACATGGTTTTCATGGAGACTTGAGTTAATTTGAACTCGCATCCCCACATCGTTGCTCAATACTACTCCAAAAATATACTTTATCTCACACTTTTAAAGTGACTTATTTCTTTAGTTTGAGATACATGCTTAGCCCAAAGACTCTTTT
Organism: Solanum sitiens; assembly: GCA_016801875.1. Classification (NCBI taxonomy): domain Eukaryota; kingdom Viridiplantae; phylum Streptophyta; class Magnoliopsida; order Solanales; family Solanaceae; genus Solanum; species Solanum sitiens. Next base: position 147,524 of record JABWTJ010000056.1, read on the forward strand.
GGAATCGGTATTCCCTATTCTTGCTCAAATGTGAAAACATTTATAACTGTTAGGGAATACTTAATTCCTTTATAACTTTTGAGAAATGAACTCAACTCTTTACTCTTCACTTAGCTTTAAACTTTAGTCTTAAGTAAAATCTTAGGGAATACTTAGTTCCCTTATAATTTTGAGAAATGAGCTTGAAACATGAGCCTTAAAACGAAGTTAAAACATTTAATAAAGACTCTTGAAACTTTAAGAAACTTTTTTTTGACTTACTTCTTAACTTCTAAATTTAACTCTTAACTTCTTTGACTTTGATCCTAACTTTCCTTGAATTGGATTATGGATTCAAGGTTCATTATCTCATGTTTATGGATGGTTTCATGATGTTTAGATATACCTTAGAGTGTTGAAAACAACTAAGAAACATGGGTATATCTCTTAGGAACTAGTACGAAGAAATGGGGAAGGAATGGGGTGAACAGGCGTCCTTGGCGCTCAGAGAGGCGTGGGGCGCCAGACCCCAAACTTCAGAGTCCAAGTTAGGGCGCTCTGGCTGGCGCGGCGCCCCAGGGCCCTATGGACAGGCGTTTTGAATTTTCTCCTCCGTTCTTTATCTCTAACCCTTTAAACTTCCATGGTTCTTTCCTCAAATACTTAGTATCATTATTACCCATAATACCCAATATATTTAACTCAAAAAGAACCGGAAAACATGAATCAAATCAACACTAGGCATGCAACAACTCAACCAGCAAGAATTCAACAATGTTTTTAAAGAAATTAAATTTTTTATCATTCAACCAACTCAAAATCGCTGAATTTAAACAAGTTGGCGTATGGGTGAACCAAACCAACACGAAAAGATCTCATATACCTTGATAGGGATCACCCCAAACGAATTCCACTCGCAAACCTTGGCGTTTTTAGCGAATTCTTGACTTTTCTCTCTTTCCTTCTTTTTTTCTCTCTTTCCTTCTTCTTTTCTCTCTTCTCCAAACCCTAAGCGTAAAGTTTCATTTCCCAATCTGAACTAAAACCTGTTTTTACCCCAAATAAACCCCTAAAAAGAAATAGGAAATTAATTGGTGAAAAAACTAGTTTGCCCTTACTTAAATCCGGATTGGGACTTTCCTCAATCCAACATCCCAACTTCCAAAAGGCATAACTCACTCATACGATATCGAAATCGCGCAAACTTGTTGGCGTTGAAAATATCTCTCCGGGATTTCCAACCATATCAAGAACTACCTCTAACTCATCTTGAGTTAGAAGTTATGGCCGTTTGAATGACCAAAACTCACTTTCTTAACTTAGGCAATTTTCCAGATTTTCCCCTTTGTTTATAAAAATGAATATCTTTAGTTTCGTAGCTTGTTCTTAGCTATTTCAAATTTTGAGATGTTACAATATATCCCCCTTAGAAATATTCGTCCTCGAATTAGATTTCTTCCACTAAGCTAAGGATAGTAACATCAAGTTCAACACTCGACAAACAAAAGCATGTAACCACATGCTTACTCATAATTTATACAGTACTAAGAAGAGAAGTAGTACATTTATATGCATTCTCTCCGGATTGAAAGAGATCTGGATACCTCTTCTACATATCTTCTTCAGCTTTCCAAGTCGCTTCTTTAATAAATTGGTTCCTCCAAAAGACATTGACTGATGCAACATCCTTCGTTCTCAACTTGCAAACTTGGCGATCTAAAATCTGAACCGGAATCTCCTCATAGGATAAACTATCCTTAATCCCAATATTTTCAATTGGTACAATAAATGAAGGATTGCCCATGAACTTTTTCAAATTAGAGATATGAAACACTAGATGAACTGCTGGAAACTCTTGTGTCATCTCTAACTCATAAGCTACATTGCCAATCCTTTTGGCTATGCGATAAGGTCCAATATATTGGAGACTAAGTTTCCCCTTCTTAAAAAACCTCATAACACCCTTCATGGGTGAAACTTTAAGATATACCCAATCATCTATTTCGAACTCTAATAGCTACTAACACATGTGTAGGATTTTATACGACTCTGTGCCATTTTCAATCTCTCTTGAATCACTTTCACCTTCTTCATAGCTTGGTAAACTAGATCTAGTCCTATGAACCCTGCTTCACCAACTTCTAACCACCCAATAGGAGATCTACATCTTCTCTCAAAAAGAGCTTCATGTGGAGGCATTTTGATGCTCGAGTGGTAACTATTGTTGTAAGGGAACTCAGCGAGAGGTAGGTGATCATCCCAATTCCCCTTGAAATCAATCACACAAGCCCTCAACATATATTATAACGTCTAGATAGTACGCTCTGCTTTCCCATCCGTCTGAGGATGAACAATAGTGGTTAAGTTCATCCTTTAACCGAAACCTTTCTGGAAAGATTTCCAGAACTATGCAGTAAATTGTGCACCTCTATATGAAATTACTGGAACTGGGATGCCATAAAGTATCACCACCTCCTGAATGCATAACTTTGCATAATCCTCTGCAGGATGAGTATTCTTTACTGCCAAAAAGTGGGCTAATTTTGTCATTTTATTAACAATCACCCAAGTTGAATCATGCTGCCTGCGATACCTTGGCAATCATGTGATGAAGTCCATATTAATCATCCCCACTTTCATTCAAGAAATTTTATATTCTAAGCCAACCCTCCAGGCCTTTGGTGTTCTACTTTCACTTGGTGGCAATTCAGGCACTTGGCAACAAACTCAACAACGTGCTTCTTCATACCTTCCCACCAATATACCTAAATCAAATTGCAGTACATCTTTGTGCAACCCGGATTAATGGAATGTCTGGAGCTATGAGCTTCCTCCATGATCTTCTCTTGTAGTCCATCCACCCTAGGTATACACAATCTACCTTGATACTTCATCACACTATCTACCCCTTGTTCAAAAGCTAATACTCTTTGCCTATGAACATTTGCCTTCAAATCAAGAAAAATGGGGTTATGGTCTTGTTTTTCTTACCTCTGACACTAGTGATGATTCAGCCCCGTTGGTCACCACTATTCCTTCTTTTGTATAATCCATAAGTCTGACTTTCCAATGTGCAAGTCTGTGCACATATTTGGTTAACTCTTCTTTTCTTCCTCAACATGGGCGATATCCCTATGGATAATCTGCTTAAAACATAATTAACCATGTTAGCCTTACCTGGGTGGTAAAGAATACTCATGTTATAATCCTTGAGTAATTCTAACCACCTCCTCTGTCTGAGATTGAGCTCTTTCTAGGTGAACACATATTGTAGGCTCTTGTGATTAGTGAATACATCAACATGAACGCCATACAAATAATGACGCCATATTTTCAATGCAAAAACTACCGCAGCCAATTATAAGTCATGGGTTGGATAATTCTTCTCATGAACCGTCAACTGTCTAGAGGCATAAGCTAAAACCTTGTCATTCTGCATTAACACGTAGCCCAGCCCAAGTCTAGATGCATCACAGTACACCACAAATCCTTGAGTACCCTATGGTATGGTCAAGACAAGGGCAGTAGTCAACCTCTTCTTCAACTCTTGAAATCTTTTTTCACAAGTTTCAGACCATTAAAACATAACTGTTTTCTGAGTCAACTTGGTCAAAGGAGATGAGATAGATGAAAAACCCTCAACAAACCTTCTATAGTATTTAGCCAAACCCAAGAAACTCCTTATATCTGTTGAAGACATGGTTCTAGGCCAACTTTGAACTGCTTCTATCTTTTGGGTAACAACTCTAATCCCATCACCGAAAACTATGTGGCTTGAGGATGCCACAAACTTAAGCCAAAACTCACAATTTGAGAACTTAACATATAATTCTTTATCTTTCAAAGTATGAAGGACTATACTGAGGTGACTATCAAGGTCTTCTCTATTCCTTTAATAGATTAGTATGTCATTTGTGAAGACGATAACAAACATATCCAAATAAGGTTTGAAGAATATGTTCATAAGGTCCATGAACACTGTTGTTGCATAAGTTAAACCAAATGACATGTCAAAAAACTCATAATACCCATATCTGGTTCTAAAACTTGTCTTTGGAATATCACATTCCCTAACTTTCAACTTATGGTAGCCAAATCTGAGGTCAATTTTCGAAAAACAAGTGGCACCCTGAAGTTGCTCGAAAAGATCATCTATCCTTGGAAAAGGATACTTATTCTTGATGTTATACTTATTCAGTTGACGGTAATCTATACACATTCGAAGGGAACCATCTTTCCTTCTTACAAACAAGACTATAGCGCCCCAAGGTGAGACCTTGGTTGAATGAAACCCTTATCTAATAGATCATTCAACTGTTCTTTCAATTCTTTTAACTCTGCTGGTGCCATTTTATATAGTGGAATAGAGATAGGACAAGTATCTGGAATGATGTCTATGCCGAAGTCTATTTCTCTCTAAAAAGAAACTCCGAGTAGATCATCAGGGAAGACTTCTCGAAACTCCTTTACTATAGAAACTAATTGAAGGGAATCTACCTCAGCACTTGAGTCATCAACTCAGACTAAGTTATATATACATCATTTTGAAACTAACTTTCTCGCCTTAAGGTACGAAATGAACGGTCCTTAGGCATTGCTGAACTACTACTCCACTTTATAACTGGCTCATTAGGAATCTGAAACTTGAAAACTCAACTTCTACAATCTATTGATGCATAACAGGCATGAAATCAGTCCATACCTACAATGATATCAAAATCTACCATGTCTATCTCCACAGGGTTAGCCTTGGTGTTCTTGTGATTGATGGAAATAGGACAATCATGATAGACTCTTTCGGCTAGAATAAACTCTCCAACAGGTGTAAAAACAGAGAAGGGTTCACAAAGTTTCTGTAGAAGAATTTCAAACTTATTTTCAACATAAGGAGTTATAAAAGACAAATTTGCTCATGGGTCTAGCAAAGCATAAACATCAAAAGTAAAGACTTTGATCATACCAGTGACAACATCTGGAGAGTTCTCTTGCTCTTGGAGGCTAGTGATTGCATAAAGCCGGTTTGCCGCTCCGCTAGTACAAGAAGTGGCTCCTCTAGGTGCAACCCTTTCTGTTGGAGAAACTCATGAAGATTGGCCTCTGTTGCCCGGATTTCCACTACACTGCCTGTTCTTAGGACGCTCTCTTATGAAGTGACCCTCTTGACCACACTTAAAGCAACCTGTATGGCACACTTAGCACATGCAGGAGCCCAACTACCTCTATTTTCCACACTTCCTTGAGAATGTGCTGGTTTAGCTCTGAAGTTCTGCAAATTCTGTCCATGATGCTCACTTTTGTTTCTAGTGGCCAGCGCTCTAGCAAATGATGGTGCAGGACCTTTTGTTTCAGAAATTGTGGCCGATTCAAACCACCTTTCTACTGCCTAGAATCATTCCTAGTCTTAGCTTTCTTGCTTCTATACTCTTCTCTATCCCTCAGCTTCTCATCTTCGACCTGCTGCACATAAATCATCAACATGTATATGACCATGTCTCCTATCAGCATCACAACCCTTCCCTCTTTGCTTGATGCATGACCCAAGACAGTGACAAACAAGCTCATTCTGCTCCTCATATCCTTAACCACTACAGGAGCATAGCGAGACAGTTGGGTGAACTTCAACCCATACTCATGCACACTCAAAGATTCATGTTTCAGTTTAAGAAACTCTCATACCTTAGCCTCTTTCAATTCTCATGGAAATAAATGCCCAAAGAAAGCCTCTTCAAAACAGGCCCAACTCGGATGTGGTTCATCCTCATCTTTTCCCTCGTTCCATTAATCGAACCAAGTCCTAGACACATTTTTCAATTGATATAAAGCTATCTCAACTCTTTCAGAATCGATGACATGAATCACATCAAAAACCTTCTTCAGTTCCTCAATGAAAGTCTCCAGATCCTCAGTAATGCTTGAATTGGTGAAACTGGGAGGATTCATCCTCAAGAATTCACGAATCCTCGACGTTTCAGTCTCTTCTTTCATAGCTCCCCTTTGTTGTCCAACGGTATTTGTTACCACTTGGCTTAATATCCTGATATCCCCACAGAACTCCGTGTTGGTAACTTCCCCTTGAGGTTTCACTTTAGGTGCATTGGGCAACTCTGGTTCCTCTACATTCCTCCTAGATGGAAGACCTTTTGTTGATCTTCGTGGAGGCATGGTTATCTGAAACACGCTCAAGAACGAATTAGAGAGAAACTTTTAGAGATAAACTCTAACACACGAAAAAGAGTATGAAAGAAGCGACAAATTCCTAAATGTTGTAGCCTCCTAATTATATATATGGCGCGCTTCACAACGATTACTAGGACTCTACAAACACAACTTCGTAGACTCCGTAGGACTCTTGAAATCTGTGCTCTGATACCAAGTTTTTCATGCTCCGAGCCTACACCCTGGACAAAATAGGTACTTAATGACCATTGCTGACCTTGAGCGGACACTTAGCCTGGCTTACTTAACTCAGCGGAAGACTTAACTCAACGACATAGTCTCATTCAATAACTTAAAGAAAATAAGTTTGACAAAATGGCACTTACTCTCATAATAGAATATCTATAATAAAAATAATGAGAGACTCAAAACTAATTTGTGTGACTGTCTATGAAGCCTCTATAATACTAAGATGGATGTTGGGACAAATACCTCAACATCCTATAAAAATGAAGACCTAAAAGCAATAAATGTGTCCTCCAGAATGCAAGGAGGCTCACCATTGACTCCGAGTGCTCGGCTGGATCAACGAGGCGTTGGATAGTGTTGATCCTGGTTACCTGCGTCTGCATCATGATATGATGCAGGCCAACTTGCATCTGTACATTGAATGTATGAGTATGCGAGTTGGAATGCTAACAACAACTTAAGCTTGAAAAAGAGTAAGAAGGAACACCTACCTTAGCTCTGCTCAACTCATGAATAACTTGACTTAATATAAAGGAGTAAAACACATGCAATAAATAAAAAATCTTGTAAAACAATGAGAACACTTAGTTCGTTAAAGACAATGCAATAAAAAAACTCAACTTCACTTACATATGAAGTATTATAGTTTCTGTGGGAGATTATCTAACCAACCACCACCACTATGAGCATAAGTGGTGATACAACATCTTGCCAACGTTGCAAGAACTGTCCTATACTTTACCGTTACATAGAAATACTTAACTTAGTGGATCCAGTAGCTTAACTTACATGATTATCTAAAAAGTATGACCCATTAATGCTCATGATGGTTACATGGTTTTCATGGAGACTTGAGTTAATATGAACTCGCATCGCCATATCAGTGCTCAATACTACTTCCAAAATATACTCTAGTTCATTCTTTTAAAGTAACTTCTTTCTTTAGTTTGAGATCATTACTCAATTTTTATCCCAAAGGTTTGTTTGGAATTGGTATTCCCTTTTCTTGCACAAATTTTAAAACATTTATAACTCTTAGGGAATATTTAGTTCCCTTATAATTTTTGATAAATGAACTCAACTTTTTACTCTTTACTTAGCTTGAAACTTGAGTCTTAAATAAACTCTTAGGGAATATTTAGTTCCCTAATAATTTTTAGAAATGAACTCAACTCTTTACTCTTTACTTTGAGAGGCGTGGGGCGCCAAGCCCCAAAATTCAGAGGCCAAGTTGGGGCGCGATGTCCTAGGGCCATACAGACCAACGTTTAGACTTTTCTTCTTCATTTTTAATCTCTTAACCCTCTAAACTTCCATGGTTCTTTCCCCAAACATTTAGGATCATTAGTACCCTCAATACCCAATATGTTTGACTTGAAAAAAACTTGGAAACAAGAATCAAATCAACAGTACGCATGTAACAACTCAACCAACAAGAATTCAACAATGATCTTCAAGAACTTTACTTTTTTATAATTCATCAACTCAAAATTGCTGAATTTGAACAAGTTGTTGTGTGGGTGAACTAACCCATCCCTCCGACGAATTCCACTCGCGATGTGACAATTTCTACCTTATTTAGATGTAGGGCATGATGATGAACTAGTCCAACACTGAAAGAACAAATACTCTTGGAGAAAATCGATGGAAACTTCAAAAATATTTGAACCCTAGCCTTTTCTCCTATTGGAGCCTTATTTAAATTCTTCCAAGTGTTAAAGAACGTGTAAAATGTTTTAACACTGATTAGAATCTTAATTAGGTGAAGAAAAAAGTGTCTTAGGCTTAGAAGGGATGGGAGAAGACCAAACTACCCCTCTAAAAACGGTTGAGGTGCCTTAAAAAAAGAGGCTTCACTAAAATGAGCATATATTCTTACTATGAACTCGAAATGAAGTAAACTTAGTGGTTTTGGAAAGAGGACTCAAATACCTTACAATTAAGAGGTAACGGGACACCTAATTCTTTATGTGTTGAAATATATGATTGTTTGAAGTTGACCTAAGTAGAACATAGGTCAAAACTTAATTGGTTAGGAAGCTTTCAACTCAAGTTTGTGCTAGGGGATTCCAGTGACCTTAATTGATATCCAAAGTCATTCTCATACTAATGAATTGACCTTAGAATCTAATAATACATGAGAATAACTTGATACGACCTTATACGTAATTCAAGAATGGTTTGGGTCTTATCTTAGAAAATTTTGAGGTCTTACATTACTAGGGTCTAATTCTTGTTAGGTGCTAGAGTGTCTGATTCCCTCTACGGCGACTGACATCAACCTGAATCAATTCAAATTTTACCAAATTGTCTCCTACCCTATTTTTTTAATTGGCAATGCATTTTCAAGAATTTTGGGTTTACACATGAGGTGCCTCATGAATAACGACGAATCAACTGATGACAAATATGTAACGAAAGCGAGTATTTTATTTCATACAATAAGAAAATAACAAGTTATAGATAATATTTTGAATATAAAATAAAGACGGAAATTTTAGTTTCGTCCTTGAATTTGGCGAGAATTATTAGTTTCATCCCCGAACTATTGATAGCACTAAAAACAACTCTCTACTTGACTAACTATGTTTCAAACACTCCTTTTATGTCATCTAATATACCTATGTATATGTCATATCAATAGAAAATTCTATTTATATGTGTGTTAATAACACATTTCTCAGTATGACATGAGAGGAGTGTATTTAAGTTCAGTTAGTCAAGTAGAAGGGTGTTTTAAAGATTGTCAATAGTTTGATGGTGAAATTGATAATTCATGCCAAATTCAAAAGTGTTCTAGTAGATATAACAAATAGGGTTGGTGAGCTAATCCTTAAACAACAAAAAAAAATATTATAAATAACAGATCATACAACTTTACTTTAGCAGACACAATATTGTTCCTTTCCCTACCTTATTTACCATTCCTAATTACCAGTGAGTAATTTTTTAGCATCTTCTAAACGGTAAATGTATGTACTAAATAATAAAATAAACTAATAAGATTATCTCATTTTGAATAGGTCAAAAGAAATTCACTACTTTTACATAAACAGAAAACAATCTCTATGAAAACTACAATTCATTACTAGCTATTTTATTGAGATAATCTATTGAGTGATTTAGTACTCATTATGATCAAGTAAAATCTCATTAGCAAAAGCCTTGAGCTTCATATTTGATGAACCATTTTCCTTCATAGCATTCTTAGACAAATCCCTCAATTTTATGGAATTCTTTCTCAAATTTCCCCCTTCCTCACCAAATCCCGCCGCAATTCCTATACCTCTTAAACTCATATCTTTCCGCCATACAACCTTCACCAGCATTAACTTTGAATCCATTCTTCCAAACACCTTGAACGAGCATTGCATTATATATTTGGTCATTCTAGATAGGACAGACCAGAACGGGCACCTCAAAAGCTATATCTCCAAAGTCAAATCTCACAAACAATGAGTCAGAAAATAATCAAGAGAAGGGTGTTTCAGAGCTTCCATATGCAAGCACCTACTCACTATTTTCCCTTGGATTTACAGTACATCTTTAAAACTCAACTTTTCTTTGGCTTTTCATCCGTTCTTCCTTCCCTTGTCACCCACAAAATTGTCCTCCCACGTTTCAACATCCTTGAAAAATTCCTCCATCAATTAACTTGATATCTCATAGTAACTATCAAATGTTATGTAAATAACTAATTCATTAATCATTCAATCTAATAAATCTATATTATATTTTAATTAATCTCTATCATATTGACTCCAAAAGAATTAGCTTCAAGAAAAATTGAAGTTCCCACAATAGCCACATTCTTTGAAATCCTCAAAGCATCAAATTCAAAATCATCGAAAGTGTTCACAAGAATTCTTAAATTTTCTTCACTATTTAATAACTCAATTTCCTATTCTAGACTCCACTGCTCAATTGTCACTCACCACATCATCAAACACAAAAGAAGAAAACTCAATAGGACTTAGTGGTGGCAGTCTTGGTAACTCTATCATTTTATTCTTAGAACTACAATTCTTGAAATAATTAGAATAATCAGCAAATCTAGAATTATAATAAATATAAAAACTCTGGTTGGTTGGATCCAAAATATCGTAGATGGATATTAAGTATTTGGTCCATGAAACCAGATCAATCAATTAAATAGTGTAGATATCATGTGAAAAGGGGAACTATTCTTTGGATTTGATTGTATTAATTGAAAATAAATTCTGACCTGTGAGATCTTATAGAGTAATGAAAAAAATACCTTCTTATAGCACTATTCCCAAGTCAAGGCCAAATTAATCTATATCTTAAATTTTCCAAGAAATTAATCCATCTCTTCAATGCCTAATTTGATTAATTGTTTGGAAAATTGAAGAGATTTATTAATCTGGCATTGACCTGAGAATAATGCTATAAGAAGATATTATTCATTATTCTATAGAATCTCATTACTCGAAATTTATTTTTAATATAATCTAATCGAATGCAATAGTTCTTCCTTTTCACATGTGATCTACACTATTATTATGGATAGGTTTGGTTCATTGAACGAAAAATTTATATCCCATTACACTATTTTGGATTCATCCAGCCATAGTTTTTGCTATTTATTGTTATAGATTTACTAAATTAAATTATTTAAAAACTTGTGACTCTAAGGATATAATAATAGAGTTATCAAGATTGTCACCACTTACTCCAATTGATTTTCCTTCTTTTGTGTTTGATGATGCGGAGAGTAACAACTGGGAAGTTGAGTCACTGAAGAGGCAAACTATGATACTAAATAGTGAATAAGCTGTAAGAATTCTTGTGAATCCTTTTGATGATTTAGAATTTGATGCTTTTACAATTTTAAAGAATGTGACTATTGTGGGAATTGGGCCTTCAGTTCCTTCAAATTTTCTTGATGATGATTCATTTCTCGATGATATGATACATATTAGTTTAAAAATTATATGTATTAATTGATTTTAATGACTAATGGATTAGTTACTTACATTTCATGTGATAGTTACTCTAAGGTATCAAGTTAGATGAGGGAGGAGATTGGTAAATGGTTGTTGAAATGTAGGAGGACATTTTTGTTGGTTATAAGGAAAGGGAAAAACAGAGAAAAGATGAAGGAAAAGTTGAGTGACAATGAGGAACCCGAAAAATAGGGGAAGATAGTGAGTTGGTGCTCACTTGTGGAAGTTTTGAAACACCCTTTTGTTGGTTATTTCCTAACTCACTATGGGTGAAATTAGACTTTGGAGAGTATAGCTTTGGGGTGCTTGCCGTGGTGTATCCGATCTAGAATGATTAATGCAAAGCTAGTTCAAGATATTTTGAAGAATGGAGTTAGAGTGAATGTCGGTGTAGGGGGTAATGGAAAGAGATGAGTTTGAGAGTTGTATAGAAATCGTGACGGGAGCCAATGATAAACGGGAAGTATTGAGAAATAATGCAAAGAAATTGAAGGATTTGGCTAAGGAAGCTATGAAGGAAATGGTTCATCAAATGTGAATATCAAGGATTTTTCTATTGAGCATTTACTTGGTCGTAATGAGTACCACATCACTCAATAGATGATTTTTTATTTCTAAGATTCTACTATTTCTTTGTGATCATTTATACTTTTGATTCAACTTTTATTCTATTTTTGCTGTTTATTCTTATCTATTTGTCTCTATCTACTTAGCACAAATACAAAATAATTTCACACATTACTATAAATTCTACTTAGTCATATCTATTGAAGTAGAATCAAAGGTATAAATGATTATCAAGAAAAAGTTAAAGAGGAAATTAAGTAAAACGGACTAGCCAAGAGACTTCGAATAGTCAGGTTATCCAAATAAAATTTATACTACTACCACAAATTGGCCCAGAAGTCCAATAACATGTTAATGTCAACCAAGTGCTAAATATGATAGCACATGGACAACTTCTTGTTCTTTTTACTTTAAAATCAGTCTACAAAAATCAATATCAAAGCAAAAAAAAATCATTGACTTCTAAAAAGTGAACATAATTAATGATATTTAAAAATAAAAAGTATCTCTTGCAATAGACCACTTCAAGTGAAAAAAAAAAGTAAAAATACACCCTTTCACTTTTTTTTTACATTCTCTTTGGTTCTTCTTCACTTCCCACTCTTCAAATTTCTCTTTTACAAATTCAATTCACAAACTTTACGAAACAAACCTTAATATTCCAATAAGTTTATATGCTATATTTTCCCAATATATTGGTTCAAAATTCTCTTTAAGAAGAAGAAAAGGAAGGAAATGAAAAGTAATTGTAATTTATTAGATTAAAGAGAGAATACACACCTGGAATTTTAGTTGTATAATTGAAAATATTTTAAAATTAGTATTTCTAAAATATTGAATATTGATAAGCATTCATTTATGCAAATGGATAAGTCGTAAATTCATGTATCATTAACCAGGTTAGATAAATATCATCTCTAGTCAAACTGCTCACACGAAAAAGTAAGATTTTGCAATGTGTTAAAAATTCACACTTGCAAGACTAAGATAAATTATACTTAATAATAAATTTTGGGAAATAGGAGAACATATAAATTAGTTTTGATTGATAAAGTGAACATTGTTCACTACTTGTTGTCTTATGTGTACTCTATTAGGTGAACCAGGTACCTAGACGTGAATGCAGACAACCTATATAAATATGAGGATTGTGGAAAAGAAGAAAAATAATAAAGTGCTCAAATAAAGGAGCGAAAAATATATAAAGAAATAACTAAAACAAAGAAATAAAGAAGGAAAGAAATAACGGTTGCAATTCAAGTTGAAGAAGGCAAGATGTAGATATAAACAAGTCCTAGGTAGTAAAGGAAAAAGGCAGACAAGTTCAATAAGGAAAATGATTAGTTTTCCAGGTAAACGAACTCCTTTCCTTGTAGAAATTGACAAAGCAAAACAAATTCTATAAAAGGTTCAAGCAAAACAAAGAAAAAGCGGTCTTTGAATAAACACAAATTGAGAGAATTTTCCATCGAAGGAAGAGTGATATTTTTGGCAATGTGTAAACCTGATTGACTATCACCAAATACGTGGAAAGGATCGGCAATGATCGTAATTTAATCAATAATTTGATCTGCCAAACCAATTCACCAACTACCTTTCTAAGAGACCTATACTCTGCCTTAGTTGAAGATAAAGAGATGTTTTCTTGCTTCTTGGATAATCGACTCACAAGTTGTTGCCAAGCAGGACAACATAACCAGTAACAGATTTCCTAGAATCAGGAAAGGAAGCTCCATCAAAAAAGGACTTAATTGTGTAGTCATTTGAGTTGGACATAAAGATTCCCAAGGTGGGATTCTGTTTTAAATTTCTTAATATATGGAATGTTGCATGTAGATGGGGTTCTCTCGGTGCATGCCTGAATTAATTTAAGTGTTGAACTCCAAAGGAAATGTCAAGCTAGTGTTTATGAGGAAATTTAGTTTACCAAAGAGCTTCCTGCAATAGGAAGGATTTAAGAGTAATGAACCTTGTCACGACCGGAGTCTATACCCCAGACGAGACCGGCGTCGTTGACCTCTCAGAGGTCGCAGACAAGCCTACATACGTCATCGTTACTTCATCTAGGTTAATTTTAGCGGAACATTTGAACTTTTTATTACTTAACATTCATATAATACATTCTACTTAAACTCATAAACGTTCACAATCAACCATCTAATATTAAGATCATCAAATGAAAGAAATAGTTCAATACTGCATTAAGTGTATACTTGCCAAAATGGCACCAATACAATGTCTGAAATAAAATGAGAAAGAAACGCTAGTGGAACATACTTCACTAACTCAAACCTATATCTAAGCTAGAATATAATGGGCAAGCGTCCTCTAAAGCATGAGGGCCTACCAGTCTAGATGAATGCTCCACGTCCGGATAGCTTCAGCGTCGACCTGTAACCTCTAACGTCCACCTGTGCCTGCACCTAAAAATGTAGAGTTGTATGGGATTAGTACAGACTTGTAAAAAATATGGGTATATGCAAGCACACACCAAGGACATGCATGATTAAGAAGAGCTCTTTCCTAACGATATGAATTATGGAAAGTCAAGTCAGTGGACTTGCCAAATTCGGATTAGGAAAGTCATGCCATGAGAGTAACATGCATCATCATACTTATCATTTTGCAAATAGCACATAACATATTGCACATATCATATCACATAGTTCGTATCATTTTTTCATATGCCATGAGACCTTGAAATCATGGACTTGACATTAGGACTTCCCAAAATGAGGGTTCAACATATGGGACCTCAACTAGGGAGCCTTCTTTAGCAAACACAGAGTCTGCTTCATTCATTCATACGTACTTTATTTTCATTCTTTCATATACTAGTGCAACCACAAGTCATACTTAGGATGTAGTTTAAGACTCTTATCGGGTTCGCTGTTCAATTACCAAGAATAACCTAGTGTTATTACTTAAGTCTAGCTCACCTCTTGATTATCCTATCCTAACACCTTTGGTATCGTTCATTTCATTATGTGTATTCTTTGAGGCTGGCCTCATTCTTTCTTTGGGAACTTTAACCTTAACCGACATAGATCATGTGAGAATCATGAAATCCAGTGTTTAACCCCACACCGAAAAGAGGTGGAATCACCAGACAAAGTGAACCAAAACATGCTAGCGTATATAGGGACTTAAACCCTGCTAGAACCCTATATTGGCAGTATAAGTTCAAAGACTAGGAGATATAAGGAGACCCATACTCGTCTAGATGGACAATCTCATCTCATGAGAATTACACGAACCTCTGCCTTTTCGAAAGAAGGAATCGCAACTCATAGCTAGCCAATCGGTGCTCAGTATAAAGTTCCATTACATTCATCTCATACATCATAGAAGCTGGCTTCTAGCATAAGGACATCATAGCTCATTAGATGATTTCTCATCTCAACATTAGTATTAAGTATGCATTAACTTCAATACTTTCATTAGAGTGTTCATAGATACTGGTCTTTTCATTAACTTTACACTCTCATAGGTGAGTACGTTTTGGTAACATTTACATAGGCTCATTTGAAATTGCTCTCATCTTTCACATTAGCCTCTTATCATGTGGTCACCACATTCATTAGCTTTAGCACATTTGCTCTTCATAATTACTCACCCCTTTTACGTGAATGTTCATTTCATCATATGCCAATACACTTGGCCCTTTAGTGTGTTTCACACTTTTACTTAACCCTTTTAGGGTTACATCATTTCATCACATACATCTTAGGTTCACTTACTTTTAAACGTATGCTAGACTTATGAGTCTATACATACAAGCCATCAGGCTTCATTCATAGTTCGTTTAAGTGATTCATATCTTCCTAAGATTATGTGGTACAAGACTTATGCATCTTGTATGTATGCCAAGATCTCAATTTCGATCCATATGGGCAGCATTCATTTAAATATTTATTCACGTACCACTTATGTGTCAATACGGAATTTGGGCAAGGGAACCTGATTTCGAATCCCTTGGACAACACTTAGTTTTTCCACTTAAATTTTTTTATTTATATTTCGGCTTGGGGCGACTCAAGATCGAACCCCCACACCACACTTTCCTTCTTTCCCCTTTTTTTTTCTTCACTTTTCCTTAGATGTTTTGACTTAGGAGATCCGAGATCGAACCCCCACAATCACGTTTATTTATTTTTCTTTTCCCTTAACTTACTTCCATGTGGCCGAGAGGATGTGAGTTCGAACCCCACTCCTCTCATTTTATTAAATTTTTCTCTTTGCTCTCTTGTTTGGCCGAGAGGATGTGGGTTCGAATCCCACTCCTCTCATTTTTTTTTCTGTTTAAGTTAGGAGGGATTCGGCTAAGGGAACACGGGTTCGAATCCCGTGTGCCTCACTACTTTTTGTTTATTTTCTTTTTGCAGCTTTCTTGTAGTGAGGTCTTGGGTTCAATCCCTACTGACCTCACATGTTTTAATTCATTTTTAAACGCTCCAAAACTTCAAGCATCTGGCCGAAACCAAATTTCCAGAAAGCTGGAAATTTGGTCACATTTGGCAGCCCATTCTCTCCACCTTTTTACATTAGATTTAGGACAATTTTTGTAGAACGTTTTGTACATAATTAATGGCATATTTATGATTACTTTTAGTCAAGAGTTCTTCACTCAAAAACAACAATAACATCTTCACATGAACATCACGGTTTTACACAGTTATTCACATAAAATACAAGTGATCTTTATGACATTAACATGAACAAGCCGAAACTTAAAGTCACGATCCAAACTTGAACACATACACACTTGCCTACATTCATATTTCCAAGAGACACAAACATAAGCACATAATCATGAACCCATACTCAAAACTAGATCATCACACAAAACATAGTACCCCTAGATTCTATTAGCAAGCATACCCAACCTAAGATCATAGGGAGCTAGTGACAGGGAGCATGAAATGGGGGACAACCCTAGTTTTCGGAGTAGATTCATCTGAGACTTAAGGGTCTCTTGGGAAAGGGACCAAGAGAAAGAAACCCATACCTGATTTCATGTCGTTCAACACTTCAACTTTCTTCCAAATCCACCCCAAATCAAACGTCCACCAACGAATCTCACACCTTACCCGACGAGAATATAACGTTTTGCTGTACGTTTCCGGATTTCTTTGTCGTTTGTAATTTGCGTGTAAGTTCTTCAAGTAAGAAGAACTTTTGTTTTTGTTATTATTCTGATTTTTAGTTTCTGTTTTGTTAAGCAGAGAGAACGTGAAAGAGAGTGTTGAAGAGAGGGAGATAAACGTGAGAGTGGATAGATGTGAGAGAGAGTGTTTCCTTAGGGCTAGGACTTTAGGCAAGACTTAGTCAAATAAGGTTAAATAATTAATAAATAATAATTAATAGTAAAACAAATCTGATTTTCTTTTTTCTTAGATCAGCCATTAATTATTAATTTTATTAAATTAATTCACCAAATTAAATAATCAAATTAAATCATTGCTCCCACCTAGGTTCGAACTCGGGTGGAGCAAGATTTTGCTCAAAGGCCAATTTCAGCCCTTTCTCTCCAAAATGCCCCTCCACCATATTAATTAAATAACTAATTAAATATCTAGGGTAATTACGATACTACCCTAAGCCTGGAAAAAGACCATTTTACCCCTAGACCCTCCAAACTTAAGATTTCTCCTGTTTAAGTCCAGTAAAGACTCATCCGAGTAAATCTTCATATTCGGGTGCCCTACATTGCTGGACCCAACATTTCCTAGCTCAACTAACTCACCAAATTAGTTGTCTTGGCTGTTGCAGAGGTTCAGAGGTCTGGTTCTACGCGCATCAATCCTTGTGAACCCGGTCTAATCGTAGGCATTCTAGACACATTAAGCATTACTTAGCATATCCTTTTTTTAGGGTTGTTACATTATCCCCTCTTAGGAACATTCGTCCCCGAATGACACTTCTTATAATCTAGCACAACGTCAGTCATATCATAACATAATATGCACAGTCGAGCAATAGCAATAAAGAATGGAGAGATAAGGAAACTTTGACTTAAGAGTAAGAAGTCTAACATTAAGGACTGAAAGGATGAGGATAGAGGGATCTCATATCGGTCTTGGCCTCTCACGTAGCACCCTCAACAAGATGGTTCCTCCACAATACCTTCACTGTGGCAACCTCCTTGTTTCTCAGCCGCTTGACATGTCTGTCTAAAATCTCAACAGGTATCTCCTCATAGGACAAGTCTTCATCAACCCCCAAACCTTCAACAGGTAGAATCGATGCTGGATCACCTAAGCACTTCTTTAACATAGAGACATGAAAGACTGGATGAACAGAAGCTAGCTCCGCATGCAATGCCAACTCATAGCCACCTCACCCACACGCTGTAGGATCTCATATGGCCCAACATACCTCGGACTCAACTTCCCCTTCCTGCCAAACCTCATCACCCCTTTCATAAGTGATATCTTCAAATAGACCTGGTCACCAACATCAAACTCTAAGGGCCGTTTTCTGTTGTCTGCATAAGACTTCTTCCGACTGTAAGCAGTAGCCAACCTGTCCCTAATCACCCTGACCTTCTCTAAGGCCTCATAAATGATCTCTGGACCCAAAATGGATGACTCTCCAACCTCGAACCACCCAACTAGAGACCTACACCTCCTACCATATAGTGCCTCAAACGGTGCCATCCCAATGCTGGAGTGATAACTGTTATTATATGAGAACTCTATCAAAGGTAGATGGTCGTCCCAACTACCTCTGAAGTCAATCACACACGCTCTCAACATGTCCTCTAATGTCTGAATGGTGCGCTCTGCCTGCCCATTAGTCTGAGGATGAAAGGCAGTACTAAGCTTTACTTGCGTGCCTAAGCTCTTCTGGAAGGATCTCCAGAAATGTGAAGTGAACTAAGCCCCTCTATCTGAAATGATAGACAAAAGAATCCCATGCCATCTCACAATCTCATCAATGTAGAGTCTCGCATAATCCTCGGCTCTGTAAGTAGACTTCACAAGGATAAAGTGCACAGACTTAGTCATCCTGTCCACAATAACCCATATGGAGTCATGTTGTCTCCTAGTCCTCGGAATACCAACCACGAAGTCCATGTTAATGGCCTTCCACTTCCAAGTCAGAACCTCGATCATCTGAGTGAGACCACCAGGCTTAAGGTGCTTCGCCTTAACCTGCTGACAATTAGGACACTTGGCCACATACTCAGCAATGTCCTTCTTCATGCCATCTCACCAATAGATCTGCTTGAGGTTATGATACATCTTGGCGGAACCTGGATGTGTCGAATACCTGGAACCATGGGCCTCTGCAACAATCTTGGTCCGCAAATCATCCACATCTGGTACACACAGCCTGTCCTGGTACCTAAGTATGCCGTCACCTCCCAAAGCAAAGGACTCATTCATCTTTATCAGCACTGAGTCCTTTAACTCCATCAAAATAGGATCAAGATGCTGACCCTTCTTGACTTCAACTACCAAGGATGATTCAAAACTAGGATGAACCGAAAAACCCCCGCTAGTAGAAGCCATCAACCGCACACCCAGTCTGGCTAGTCTGTGTACATCCTTCACCAACTCCTTCTTCTCATCATCAACGTGGACTGTACTCCCCATGCTCAACCTGCTCAAAGCATCATCTACAACATTTGCTTTACCTGGATGGTAGTGGACACTCATATCATAGTCCTTCAACAACTCTAACCATCTCCACTTATGTAGATTCAACTTTTTCTGTGTGAACACGTACTGGAGACTCTTGTGGTCTGTGAACACATCCACGTGCACTCCGTACAAGTAATGCCTCCACAGCTTCAATGCAAAGACCACAGCTGCCAACTCCAGGTCATGAGTGGGATAATTCTTCTCATGAACCTTGAGCTGTCTGGATGCATAGGCTATCACCTTACCACCCTGCATAAGAACACAACCCAAACCAACCCTAGATGCATCACAATAAACAGTGTAATTCTCACCACACTTAGGCAAAGTAAGCACTGGGGCTGAAGTGAGTCTGTCCTTGAGCTCCTGGAAACTATTCTCACAAGTCTCCATCCATTCGAACATGGCCTTCTTCTTAGTCAAAGCTGTCAGTGGGGCAGCAATGGAAGAAAAAACCTCCACGAACCTGCGGTAGTAACCATCCAATCCCAGAAAGCTATGGATATCGATGGGAGTAAGAGGTTTTGGCCAGTTCTTAATAGCCTAAGTCTTCCTGGGGTCCATCTCCACACCCTAATTGGACACAACATGACCCAGGAAGGTCATTGATCTAAGCCAGAATTCACACTTGCTGAATTTGTCATACAACTGATGTTGTCTAAGTACCTGCAAGGTTAGTCTCAAATGTTGTTCATGATCTTCCTTGGTCTTAGAGTAGATGAGGATATCATCAATGAATACTATAATGAAAGAATCAAGGTATTCACGGAAGACTCGGTTCATGAGGTCCATAAATGCAGCTGGTGCATTAGTGAGACCAAATGACATGACTAAGAACTCATAATGACCATAACGGGTACGAAAGGCTCTCTTTGGGATATCTACATCCCTAACCCTAAGCTGATGATACCCTGAACGAAGATCAATTTTTGAGAAAAAACTAGATCTTGGAGCTGATCGAACAAGTCATCTATTCTGGGAAGTGGATACTTATTTTTTATAGTGACTTTGTTGAGCTGTCGATAATCGATACACATTCTAAGGGTTCCATCCTTCTTTTTCACAAACAACACTGGAGTGCCCCAAGGGGATATGCTCGGCTGAATGAAACCCTTATCAGTGAGATCTTTTAACTGCAGCTTCAACTCTTTAAGTTCAGCTGGAGCCATTCTGTAAGGAGGAATCGAAATTGGTTTAGTATCGGGTTCTAAGTCTATACCAAAGTCAATCTCTCGAGGGGGAGGAACTCTAGGCAAATCATTAGGAAACACATCTTGGAACTCACTCACTAGAGTCACTGAGTCTATAGAAGGAATGTCATGATCTAAATCATTGACACTCACAAGATGACATAGTAATTCCTTGGACATCATTTTATTGGCTTTAAGGTTTGAAATCAAGGGATTAGGACGACTCGAGTTGTACCCCTTCCAGACCAGCTCTACATCATTAGGGAAACGAAATCTCACAACCCTACTATGGCAATCCATACAAGCATAACAACTATGAAGCTAGTCCATACCAAGAATGATGTCAAAATCGTTCATGGGTAACTGCACCAAGTCTGCACAGATAGTCCTACCACATACAACTATTGGGCAATCCTTGTACACTCTATCAGCTCTTAGATTTTCTCCTAAAGGTGTACTAACCACTATAGGATCATGAAAAAATTCAGGCAATATCTCAAAAGTGAGAGCAAGTAGAGGAGTTACAAAGAAAAGCGTAGACCCTGGATCAAGTAAAGCATAAACAGAGGTTGAGAAAACTTGCAGCATACCTGTGACCACATCAGCAGACTTCTCCTGCTCCTCCCTGTCCTTCAAGGTGTAGAATCTGTTCCTCTTAGGAGGCTCGGCTGCAGTAGCATTCTGGGGATTAGGCCTAAGCTGAGCATTACCTCCAGCCTGACCCCTATTTTGTGGACAGTCCCTGACCATGTGTCCACTCTTTCAACAACCAAAGCAGGCATTTGTGCCTAGTCTGTACTCTCCATTGTGAATTCGGCCACACTTGCCACAGTCCTTTCTGGGACGCTGCACATCACCTCCATTGCCCTTCTTTGGCTCGGATCTGCCTCCTCTGGGTGCTGCACTCCTCTGAGAGTTAGAGTTCCCTGAACTCTGATGCCCCTTCTTAAATCTGGGCTGATCACGAACTCTAAAAGTGCTCCTGCCACCCCCTCTGCTGGAACCTGTTTGGTCAGAAGGGTTAGGTCTCCTGACCTCACGAACTCTCCTCTTCTTCCTGCTATCCTCAACCTGCTGGACGTGCACCATCAGCCTGGACAAGTCCATGCTATCATGAAGCATCGCATCCCGACACTCCTCCTCCAATTCCTCTGAGATTCCTGTGAGGAACCTACTCATCTCATCCCTGCTGTTAGATACAAGGGAAGTGGCATACCTGGACAATTTAACAAACTTCAGGGAATACTCCCTGACTGTCATCGATCCCTGTTTAAGGTTCTTAAACTCCTCAACCTTGGCCTCTTTCATCTCCGTGGGAAAGGATCTCTCCAGGAAGGCTGTCTTAAACAACTCCCACGTGACCGGACCTCCTCCCAAAGCTCGGCTATCCTGCCACATCTTGCACCAAGACTGTGCAACATCTTTGAGATGGTAGGAAGCCAGCTCAGCCTTTTCAGTATCGGTGGCCCCCATAGCCACTAAAATCTTATGCACCTCATCAATAAACTCCTGGGATCCTTTGAAGTCTTGGACCCTGTGAAAATCGGAGGATTCATCCTTGTGAAGTCCCGAAGTCTGTCTGTCATGCTACGTGCTGGTGGGTTCTCCCGCTGAACCTCCCGTCTGTTGGCTTGGGCCGTCATAGCCTGGGCCTGCATAGTGATGGCTTGAGCCATCTGAGACAAAGCGGTCCGCACCTCCGCATCAGTCAACCCAGCTGGGTTAACTGGCATGGCCACTCCTTCAACTGGAGCCTGGGGTGGAACTTGGTTGCCCCCAGCAGCTGCTCCTCCTCTTCCCCGACCAGCGTTCCTTCTTGTGTTCATTTTCTGAAAAAAATAAAAATTGATGTTAGACATGCTCATAACACCAAGAAATCAGGCATTAGAAAAGGCACGATAAGACCAGAAGAAGGGAATTTTTCCTACGCATCATGCAGTCTCTAATTCAAGATAGTGGTGCACTTCACTACCATGACTTAGAAACTACTCGATGTGGCTGATGTGAACTTATTATCCTCAGAATTTAACCTAGTGCTCTGATACCAACTTTGTCATGCACGGTGTCTAGACCCCAGACGAGACCGGCGTCGTTGACCTCTCAGAGGTCGCAGACAAGCCTACATACATCATTGTTACTTCATCTAGGTTAATTTTAGCACAAAATTTGAACTTTTTGTTACTTAACATTCATCTAAGACATTCTACTTAAACTCATAAACGTTCACAATCAACCATCTAATATTAAGATCATCAAATGAAAGAAATAGTTCAATACTGCATTAAGTGTATACTTGCCAAAATGGCACCAATACAATGTCTGAAATAAAATGAGAAAGAAATGCTAGTGGAACATACTCCACTAACTCAAACCTATATCTAAGCTAGAATACAATGGGCAAGCGTCCTCGAAAGCATGAGGGCCTACCAAGTACGGATGAATGCTCCACGTCCGGATAGCTTCAGCGTCGACCTGTAAGCTCTAACGTCCACCTGTGCCTGCACCTAAAAATGTAGAGTTGTATGGGATTAGTAAAGACTTGTACTAAGTATGGGTATGTGCAAGCACACACCAAGGACATGCATGATTAAGAAGAGCTCTTTCCTAACGATATGAATTATGGAAAGTCAAGTCAGTGGACTTGCCAAATTCGGATTAGGAAAGTCATGCCATGAGAGTAACATGCATCATCATACTTATCATTTTGCAAACAACACATAACATATTGTACATATCATATCACATAGTTCATATCAGTTTTTCATATGCTATGAGACCTTGGAATCATGGACTTGACATTAGGACTTCCCAAAATGAGGGCTCAACATATGGGACCTCAACTAGGGAGCCTTCTTTAGCAAACACAGAGTCTGCTTCAATCATTCATACGTACTTTATTTTCATTCTTTCATATACTAGTGCAACCACAAGTCATACCTAGGATGTAGTTTAAGACTCTCATCGGGTTCGCTGTTCAATTACCAAGAATAACCTAGTGTCATTACTTAAGTCTAGCTCACCTCTTGATTATCCTATCCTAACACCTTTGGTATCGTTCATTTCATTATATGTATTCTTTGAGGCTGGCCTCATTCTTTCTTTGGGAACTTTAACCTTAACCGACATAGATCATGTGAGCATCAGAAATCCAGTGTTTAACCCCACACCGAAAAGAGGTGGAATCACCAGTAAAAGTGAACCAAAACATGCTAGCGTATATAGGGACTTGAACCCTGCTAGAACCCTATATTGGCAGTATAGGTTCAAAGACTAGGAGATATAAGGAGACCCATACCCGTCTGGACTGACAGTCTCATCTCATGAGAATTACATGAACCTCTGCCTTCCCGAAAGAAGGAATCGCAACTCATAGCTAGCCAATCGGTGCTCAGTATAAAGTTCCATTACATTCATCTCATACATCATAGAAGCTGGCTTCTAGCATGAGGACATCATAGCTCATTAGATGATTTCTCATCTCATCATTAGTATTAATTATGCATTAACTTCAATACTTTCATTAGAGTGTTCATAGAGACTGGTCTCGTCATTAACTTTACACTCTCATAGGTGAGTATGTTTTGGTAACATTTACTTAGGCTCATTTGAAATTGCTCTCATCTTTCACATTAGCCTCTTATCATGTGGTCACCACATTCATTAGCTTTAGCACATTTTCTCTTCATAATTACTCACCCCTTTTACGTGAATGTTCATTTCATCATATGCCAATACACTTGGCCCTTTAGTGTGTTTCACACTTTTACTTAACCCTTTTAGGGTTACATCATTTCATCACATACATCTTAGGTTCACTTACTTTTAAACGTATGCTAGACTTATGAGTCTATACATACAAGCCATGAGGCTTCATTCATAGTTCGTTTAAGTGATTCATATCTTCCTAAGATTATGTGGTACAAGACTTATGCATCTTGTATCTATGCCTAGATCTCAATTTCGATCCATATGGGAAGCATTCATTTAAACATTTATTCACGTACGACTTATGTGTCAATACGGAATTTGGGCAAGGGAACCCGATTTCGAATCCCTTGGACAACACTTAGTTTTTCCACTTAAATTTTTTATTGACATTTCGGCTTGGGGCGACTCAAGATCGAACCCCCACACCACACTTTCCTTCTTTCTCCTTTTTTTTCTTCACTTTTCCTTAGATGTTTAGACTTAGGAGATCCGAGATCGAACCCCCACAACCACGTTTATTTATTTTTCTTTTCCCTTAACTTACTTCCATGTTGGCCGAGAGGATGTGGGTTCGAACCCCACTCCTCTCATTTTATTTAAATTTTCTCTTTGCTCTCTTGTTTGGCCGAGAGATATGGGTTCGAATCCCACTCCTCTCATTTCTTTCTTTTTTTTTCCGTTTAAGTTAGGAGGGATTCGGCTAAGGGCACACGGGTTCGAATCCCGTGCGCCTCACTACTTTTTGTTTATTTTCTTTTTGCAGCTTTCTTGTAGTGAGGTCTTGGGTTCAATCCCTACTGACCTCACATGTTTCAATTCATTTTTAAACCATCCAAAACTTCAAGCATCTGGCCGAAACCAAATTTCCAGAAAGCTGGAAATTTGGTCACATTTTGCAGCCCATTCTCTCCACCTTTTTACATTAGATTTAGGATAATTTTCGTAGAACGTTTTGTACATAATTAATGGCATCTTTATGATTTTTTTTAGTCAAGAGTTCTTCACTCAAAAACAGCAATAACATCTTCACATGAACATCACAGTTTTACACGGTTATTCACATAAAATACAAGTGATCTTTATGCCCTTAACATGAACAAGCCGAAACTCAAAGTCACGATCCAAACTTGCACACATACATACACTTGCCTATATTCATATTTCCAAGAGACACAAACATAAGCACATAATCATGAACACATACTCGAAACTAGATCATTACACAAAACATAGTACCCCTAGATTCTATCAGCAAGCATACCCAACCTAAGATCATAGGGAGCTAGTGACAGGGAGCATGAAATGGGGGACAGCCCTAGTTTTCGGAGTAGATTCATCTAAGACTTAAGGGTATCTTGGGAAAGGGACCAAGAGGAAGAAACTCATACCTGATTTCACGTCGTTCAACACTTCAACTTGCTGCCAAATCCACCCCAAACCAAACGTCCACCAACGAATCTCACACCTTACCCGACGAGAATATAACGTTTTGCTTTACATTTTCGGATTGCTTTGTTGTTTGTAATTTGCGTGTAAGTTCTTCAAGTATGAAAAACTTTTGTTTTTGTTATTATTCTGATTTTTTGGTTTCTTTTGTTAAGTAGAGAGAACGTGAATGAGAGTGTTGAAGAGAGGGAGATAAACGTGAGAGTGGATAGATGTGTGAGAGAGTGTTTCCTTAGGGCTAGGACTTTAGGCAAGACTTAGTCAAATAAGGTTAAATAATTAATAAATAATAATTAATAGTAAAAAAATCTGATTTTCTTTTTTCTTAGATCAGACATTAATTATTAATTTATTAAATTAAGTCACCAAATTAAATAATCAAATTAAATCATTGCTCCCACCTAGGTTCGAACCCTGGTGGAGCAAGATTTTGCTCAAAGGCCAATTTCAGCCCTTTCTCCCAAAAATGTCCCTCCACCATATTAATTAAATAATTAATTAAATATTTAGGGTAATTACGATACTACCCTTAGCCTGGAAAAAGACCATTTTACCCCTAGACCCTCCAAACTTAACATTTTCCCTGTTTAAGTCCGGTAAAGACTCATCCGGGTAAATCTTCGTATTCGGGTGCCCTACATGGCTGGACCCAACCTTTACTAGCTCAACTAACTCACCAAGTTAGTTGGCTTGGCTGTTGCAGAGGTTCAGAGGTCTGGTTCTGTGCGCATCAATCCGTGATAACCCGGTCTAATCGTAGGCATTCTAGACACATTAAGCATTACTTAGCATATTCTTTTTTTTAGGGTTGTTACAAACCTTCATCAGCTCGAAGCTTGATCATGGGATCAAGAGGTGAGGAGAATCATATGAATTGACTACAATTATATTTTTTGAGTAGGTCAAGGAAAAATTTCCTACCTCTAGTTTCCCCAAATCCTTTATATTAAAGGTGTCGTGTAGGAAAGACTTCAAGGCAGTGATTTCAACAAAGGTATGTACTAGTCAGTAAAACATCATCCACATAACTTCTACAATAACAATAAAAGATCCTAACATTCTGTGGAATAGAGAATAATTATTCATGGAATGTCGATAACCTCTAGAGATGAGAGGACCTGTTAATCTTGCATCATGCTGTATGCTGGCCTATTTGAGTGCTTATTTTAACTTGCATACAAGTCCAGATGTGCCAGTGGTACATAATATAAACCTCTTCATGCAATTTCTCAAGAATAAATACATTGTTCATATCTAAAAAATATCCCAGAATTTATTAGTTGCAGTAGCAAGTAAGGCTCTGACTTTTGTCATTTTAATAATTACGGAATAAGTTTCATTATAGTCGATTCCAACATGGTGTGTGTATCCCTTCACAATTAACCCTGCATTTAATCTCTCAACAGTCCCATCTGCCTTATGTTGATTTTATCCACCCACTTATAAGTAATGGATTTCTTATGAGGTGACAAGGAGCCAGATCTCATGTATGATTCTTCTGTAATGCATGAAATTCTTTTCTCATAGCAATCTGCCATCTAGGAGTCATAATTGCTGAGAAATGTTCATTACAAAAGCTTGACTAAATGGAAACAAATTTTTAGGGGTAATATGATTGTTTTGGGAGAAGGAGGCAAAATCTTCAGGGGTAATATGACTGTTTTGGGAGAAGGAGGCACAGAGATAAAGTGAAGTGGACTTAGGGACATTGATGAATGTGGTCATATAAGTAGGATAGTAGTTTCTGCTCTCTAGTTGACTTCCTAGGCACTGGTGGGACTATTGATGAATGTGGATACATATTAGTGTGTGATGTGGCAAGTTTTTCAAGAGGTGAGGTTTATGAGGTATGACGAGGGCCAGTAGGTAGGTATGGTGATGGAGATATCAAGTGGCTCAAATTGGTTAGGTATCACATTGACCCTTTGATTATATTTTCCGTTAGGAAGGGTATTGGAGGTAGCAGAAGGAGATACAAGATCAAAACATAAAGAGGAAAATGAGAGAGGCTAGATTAGTATAAAGGGGAAGTAGGAAATGTTGTCGCATCTTTTGCTAATAAAAGGGAACGATTGTCTCATGAAATACTACATCTCAAGATACATGAATTTTCTTACTGGCTAGCTTCAGAACTTTGCACCCCTTTGTATTGGGAGGATAGACTATGAATATATGATGATTGGTCTTAGGGTCAAATTTGGTCTGGTGAATTTTAGGTGTGGATGGATAGGATAAGAAATCAAACCTTCTGATTTGAGAGTATGAGGGTTGTTGTTGGAGTAATATTCTAACTGGACACATTTTATGCAAGTCATGTGAACGTAATTTGTTAGTTATGTAAGTAGTTGTCATAATATATTCACCCAAGTATTTTGGGTAATTTGGATTGAATAATTAGGGATCTGGTTGTTTCAAGTAGGTATTTATGTTTCCTTTCCACAATAGCATTTGTTTGTGGTGTATGCGGATATGAGTTTTTAAGTATGATGCCTTTGGTTTGAAAGAAAGAGGTGGCTTCATTATTAAATAATTCTAGTCCATGGACTAATCTAATAGTCTTTACTGTAGTACTAAGCTAATTTTTGACCATGGATATGAATGATTGGATTACGCATAAAGCATTGCTTACTACTTAATAGATGTGTTCTTGGTTCTCTATAGTGATCATCTTTAAGAATAAGAAAATAGTTGTTCCATATAAATTCCTAATTTAAAAATTTGAAAACATCAAACATAGGAATTTCAGGTTACATATTTTTCCATATATTTTATTATATAAGAAACTAGGCGAAAGGAGAAGAATACGAGAGATAGACAAAGGTTTCATGTAGATGACTGACTTACCATGACATTTATTCTTTCATAGAGATATCGCTGTTTAGATCCATTTGTAGAAAAAAGATATCGGAGATGGTTAATCTATGAAAAATAAAGTCTTGGAACATCTATTACTTATCTGATAAGTTTGGTGACATTTAATCTAAAAGAAGCTTACCAGTCAAATATTTTTCGCTAAAGGATTTTTTAACGAAGTCAGAACTCATGGCAGTTGTTAGAGGTTTTCAATTTCTAAGTGGATTCTATCGAAGCTCAGATATTTGTATTGTGTTTCTTCGATCTGACGTTAGAATCCCGATTTCATTCTTCGATATCGCCATTGTTATATTTGCAAGCTTGTGACTTCACGACAAAGAAGAAGAGGTGACATTATCGATACAATGGCTAGATGTTTTTGGTTAGGTTTAGCAACTTTCCTTTTATTTTCTTTTTCTTTTAAAGGCTTGTTGTACCGGGTCATTATTTAGGGCCTTGACATATGCATTGAATTTTTATTTAATAAATGGGCTTGCATGAATGCTTTTAATTTTTTAAAAATATAAAACAAAAAGGCATACACTAGTTTTTTGTCTTCATACGTTACTGATTTTTCTCTTCTTTGAGTAATTGTTTTCAAATTTCTCTGTTATGCTATGTCAGTAATTTAAGACTCTATTCCACTTTTCCATGTTATTTCAGTTTTGTATGATATCCTAGTGTCATGTTATGCCGTGTGGGTGGTTTGAGGTCACTCGTGACTCTAGGAACCATGTCACGTCTAAGGGGAAGTCTTAGATCGTGATAATAGAGTGCCAAAATCTTGGTCAGGGGGGCGCGTTTCTAGTTGACGTTCTTTTCCTACATGTTAGAATATTGGTAAGAACCATAAGGAATAATGCATGGATGGTATCAGTAGTTGCTTTGGATGTGGTAACACTAGTCATAGATTAAAGGATTGCACATCGATTGCAAGCATGGTAGAAATGTTCATCAGCTGACTCACCCTAGTGATTTAGTAGGTCGCACGACTCAACATGATACCACATCTAGCTCTGATGGAAGACAGTCAAAATAAGTTTCATCCTCTTCAGAATCGACAGGATCAAGAGGTCTCTTACATGGTCAATGTATGTTATGAGTCTTTCAATTTGAAAATTTTGCCTTGTTAGATTTAGGAGTCACACATTCCTTTGTGACTCTTTATGTTTCTATCACATTTGGTGTCAGTATCACAATTCTTTCAAAACTCTTTTCAGTCTCTACTCTTGTTGGTGAGTTAGTTTTAGCTAAACAAGTTTATTGAAATTTCTCAATCGCAATTTTACAGAAAAAACCTTGATCAATCTAGTTCAGTTAGTCATACTTAATTTTGATCTCATTCTAGGTATGGAGTGTTTCATGACCCCAACCATCGTGAGTGGTACCCACACTGAAGCAACCTGATGCAAGAATCAAAGAATGATCCAAAGCAACATAACACTATATAATAAACCAAGTTTAGCAATAAAATAAAGAAAATAGTTTAGTAACTATAAAATTGAATCCCCATCAACTCAACTCAATAGCCCAGACAATTGTGATGTGAAATTATCTCTAAGAACTAAAAAAACACCATAAAAAACTCTAAATAGTCAAACTAGGGAAACAACCTCAAAATCTAAACATAATTGTAGTCTATAGTCTATCCAAACAAATGGTCACGAAAATGTAGAAGAATCCATGGAAACATAAAAAAAAGCTCATCCTTGGACTTGGAATTAAATGTCTCTTATATGAGGTATTGGAGTAGTCGTTCGGCAATTCGCTACTCTCCAACAAGAGAGGAAAAAAGTGCAGTAATAGTACAGAAACCATTGTGTACTAGTAGGATCACTCGGCCAACCCATGATTGTGAAGGTAAATAGTTCACCAAAAATAATAATACACATATCAACAATTACCAAGCACATATTCACAGTCATATGTCATGAATCAAACAATGCATAAAATATGTTCCATATGATCATAATGCAAATATTTGGTCCTCTCATGGAACCATAATCTCATATCTGATTCCTCTCATGGAATCAAAACAAAACAGCTAGTGTCTTACTAGGCGTGGTATCCAAGCCAATCATATATCTTGTACCAATGTGGTACTCGACCCGACCAACAACATTGTGTACTAGTGTGGTACACGAGCCAACCACCAATCACAAACAATCATGTATAATCACAAAGCACAATGAACAAGACCACTCAAAAAACCCAAGTCACAGAAGTTTATTATATAAAATTACATACACGATGTCATTTCATATTCCTCGCTATAACGCAATGAACATATGATACTAAAGATCAGTAGACATGCACAGATATGTAAATAAAAACATACAAACATCACCTATCCAAATAAAACCTCTCAAAACTTCTATATAGCCCAATTTTCCCTTGTGAAGTACTTCAGCTTATTCTTAGTTTAAAATAAGAAATACAAACAATAATCAATCTCCAGTGTCCTATTAATTTCCCAGATAATTAACGAATCCTAACCCCGACCAAAATGTGATCATCTTTCCTAACTTATGGCTCTTTCCCTCCATGAAATCATGAAAAAACCTTCCCCTAATAGCAACGTCCTTGTTTCTAAGGCTTAAAAAACAATTTGCAATATTGGGGAGTCGATATTCTAACTTTTTCTGATAAATTTAATGGGAAAACTCATGAAGACTACCAAAAATAGCCCCTCCAAATTTAAAGAACTTAAAGTGCAGAAAATAAGGTTTTTGGGAATTTTTGTGCATAAAATCCCAATTTTGTCTCTAAAGCAGCCCTTGTCTCGCTATTGCAATGTTGTTATTGAGGCAACTTACCCCGTTAGTGGTCTGAGAGCCGCTACAATAGGACACCACCCACTAAATCAAGATCGACGAGAGATATGTAGGTCAACATCCGCAAATAGGCCCCCTTTCCAACAAAACTCCTTCCCTTGATGTAACACCTCAAAAAAACACCTAGAAAAAATTGCAGAATTTACCTGAATAAGTGAACCCCGGCAGGGTTCACGAACCATGATAGGGACCATGTTCCGTTGACATGCCCGTGGTGCGGAATTGTACTACACCATGCCCATGAGTTAGACCACGGGACCCTTCATGGGCCATAGTCACGATGACGGATCGTGGTGGCGTTCGTGGTGTCGAACTAGTAGACCCCCCAGCCTGTCCTTAAAACCACCCAGG
The DNA here is from genome assembly GCA_016801875.1 of Solanum sitiens. NCBI lineage: Eukaryota > Viridiplantae > Streptophyta > Magnoliopsida > Solanales > Solanaceae > Solanum > Solanum sitiens. The sequence goes on from JABWTJ010000056.1 coordinate 179,470, forward strand.
TCTAAGTGAAGACCACATACACTTTCACAGTATGTGGTCTTTCACACGGACCCTTGGAGGGCCCGTGGAAATTAGCAGTGGCCTCCCTGGGCCAACCCCTCATAAGACGCTTTCACCGTCCATGGTCCATCACACGGTACGTAGGAGCTTCAGTAGAGTCTAACTAGTAGACTCCCAACATGAAGCCTTCATAACTCAACCTAAGCGAGGAACACTAGGACCTTCATGGTCCGTTGTCCTACACACGGTCCATGGTAGTAATCGTAGTCCAGACCCCTAGATTTTTAGTATTAATTCCAGATCACGACCAACTTCACGATTCGTGGTCCCTTTCACAGTCCATGAAGATGGCCGTAATCATCTCCTCTACAGCTTAAAGTAAGGGCTATGTTGGTCTTATTCTATTTCATTAGACTTCTAAACCTCGTTGTTTTTTCTTTAAATTTCATGATTTTTGTTAGTTTTACCTAGAAACATAACTAGAACTTACCTGAGTCAAATCATTAATCAAACTTACAGAAATTAGATCTTGAGTGGAGAAAATAAGTCAACAACCCTAGTTCAAGAACGCAACAAGTTTCCATCAGTTCCAGCCCCGACATCGAAAGATTTCTCCTTGGAATTCGTCACCAAGTATGTGGGATTTCACTAGTAGATTTCTTTCTCCCAATAGGTCCCTAGAATTTAGTCAGTTTCTTCATCCCCCTATTATGAACATAGTTAGGGTTTCTAGAATCTCAGTTGTAACAACCCTAAAAATAGATATGCTAAGTAATGCTTAATGTGCCAAGAATGCCTACGATTAGACCAGGGTTCACACGGATTGATGCGCGTAGAACCAGACCTCGGAACCCTTGGTACAGCCAAGACAACTAACTTGGGGAGTTAGTTGAGCTAGGAAAGGTTGGGACCAACCATGTAGGGCTCTCGAATACGAAGATTTACTCGAAGGAGTCTTTACCGGACTTAAAGAGAGGAAATTTTAAGTTTTAAGGGTCTAGGGGTAAAATGGTCTTCTACCAGGCTAAGGGTAATATCGTAATTACCCTAAATATATATTTAATTAATTATTTAAGGTGGAGGGGCAAATTGGGGAGAGAGAGACGAAATGTAGCTCTTGAAGTTAAGTCTTGCTCCACCCGGGTTCGAACCTAGGTGGAAGCAATGAATTTATATGATTTTTTTATTTAAGCTATTGAATTATTGTAATTAATTAATAATTATTATTCATTAGCTGATTTAAAATAAAAATAAAAATCAGATTTTTAATAATTAACTAAACCTTATTTGACTAAGTCTTAAACTAGACTCCTAAGCCTAATATGACTCCCACTCTCTCACGTCTATCTCTCAACTCTCACACTCAAACTCTCCCATTCTCTCATTCACGTTTTTCTCTGCCAAAATAACTTCAAAAACAGTAGGTAATCCAAAGTTCTTCACACTTTAAGAACTCACAACGAAAATTACAAACAAACAACTAATCAAAAATGTTACGCAAGAGGGAGGATTATTCCGTCGAATTGGTGTTGAAGTTGAGGGGATTTGAACGTGATTTTTGGAGAAAGTTTTGGTTTGAACTACATAAAAGGTATGGGTTTTCTTCTCTCTTGGTCCCTTTCCCAAGAGACCCCTTAAGATTCAATAAATTCTAATTCGAAAACTAGGATTGTTCCCGTTGCATGTCCCTGTCACTAGCTCCCAATGAATCGTAGGTTGGGTATGTTTGCTGGTAGTTTAAGTATGAAGATTGATTTTCGTGATAATGTGTTCATGATTATGTGTTTAGAATTGTAAGCATGTTAAGTTATGTCAACCGAAAGTATGTGAAAAATGATATGTTTTTATGGTTGAATTTTATGTGCGAATGTTTGTGTAAATCATGAGGTGTAAAGTGGTGTAATGTTGCTGTATGTAATAGTAATTCTTGGCTGAATATAATCATAAAAAGATTACACTTAAAGATGCACCAAATGATCTACGAAATGCCTTAAGAATTAACGTATGAATGATGATAAAAAGAAGCTAAAAATAGTGAACAAATTTCCAGCATTTGATAGGTTGGGTTCAACCAAACAAAGTGGTACAAAATGCAATGAAAAATGAATGTAAAATAAGTGAAATCAGTAAGGATTGAATCCAAGACATCATTACATGAAAGCTACAAAAAAATCAACAAATGATTAAGACAAAAATGGATTGGAAGAGACTAAATTTCCAGCCTGCTGGAAATTGTAGTCTCGGCCAATTTTTAAGAAAATGAGCTTCGTTTAAAAAGAATATTTATTTAAAATGTGAGGTCATTGGGGATTGAACCCATGACCTCACTAAATGAAAATTTCATAAAATTTTTGTGAGAAAAATGCAAGGAAAAATAGATGTGGTGAGTGGGGATTGAACCCCCAACCTCTTGAATGGATGAGAGAGTTAGGAGAAAAATAAAGGAGAGAAATAAATGTGGAGAGTGGGGATTGAACCCACAACCTCTTAAATGGATGAGAGAGTTAGGAAAAAATTAAAGGAGAAAAATAAATGTGGAGAGTGGGGATTGAACCCCCAACCTCTTGAATGGATGAGAGAGTTAGGAGAAAAATGAAGGAGAAAAATAAATGTGGAGAGTGGGGATTAAACCCACAACCTCTTGAATACATGAGAGAGTTAGGAGGAAAATAAAGGAGAAATATAAAATGAGGTGAATGGGGATTGAACCCACAACCTCTTGGATAGTTGAGAAAGTTAATAGATAATTTTAGAGAAAAAAAAAGAATGAGCTTGTGGGGGATTGATCCCACAACCTCCTTGACTTAAATGAAAAAAAAGGAGGAGAAAAAGAAAGGAAACATTATGGGGTTGATGGGAATCGAACTAGGGTCTCCCAAATCTGAAAAAATGTAATTAACAAGTTTAAAATAAGATTAAGTATTGTCCAAGGGATTCGAATTTGGGTTCCCTTGCCCAAATTCCGTATTGATACATAAGTCATACGTGAATTAAATGTTCAAGAATAATGCCACCTACTTAGATCGAAATCGAGATCTTGGCATACATACAAGATACATAAGTCTTGTACTACATAATCTTAGGAAGATATGAGTCACTTAACGAACTATGAATGAAGCCTCATGGCTTGTATGTATAGACCCATAAGTCTAGCACACGTTTAAAAATAAGTGAACCTAAGATGTATGAAATGAAATGATGAAACCCTAGAAGGGTTAAGTAAAAGTGTGAAACACACTTAATGGCCAAGTGCATTGGCATATGATGAAGTGAACATTCACGTAATAAATGGTGAGTAATTATGAAGAGCAAATGTGCTAATGTTAATGAATGTGGTGACAACATGATACGAGGCTAATGTAAAAGATAAGAGCAATCTCAAATGAGCCTAAGTAAATATTACCGATACGTACTCACCTATGAGAGTGTAAGATAATGAAGAGACCAGTCTCTATGAACACTCTAATGAGAGTATTGAGCTTAACACACTCAATACGAATGATGAGATGAGAAATCATCTAATGAGCTATGATGTCCTCATACTAGAAGCAAGCTTCCATGACCTATGATATGAATGTAATGGAACTTTATACTAAGCACCGATAGACTGGCTATGAGCGGTGATGCCTTCTTTCGGGAAGGGCGGAGGTTCACGTAACTCTCATGAGATGAGACTGTCCGGCATGTCGGGTATGGGTCTCCTTATATCTCCTAGTCTTCGAACCTATACTGCCAATATAGGGATCTGGCGGGGTTAAATTCCCATGTACGCTAGCATGTTTTGGGTCACTTTGGCCAGTGATTCCACCTCTTTTCGGTGTGGGGGAGACACTGGATTTCATGATGCTCACATGATCTATGTCGGTTAAAGTTAAAGTTCCCAATGAATGAATGAGGCCAGCCTTAAATGATGCACATAATGAAATGAATGATACCGAAGGTGTTAGGGTAGGATAATCAAAAGGTGAGTTAGATTCAAGTAATGACATTAGGTCATTCTTGGTCATTGCACAACGAACCCAATGAAAGTCTTAAACTTCATCCTAGGTATAGCTGGTGTTTACACTGGCCCACGAATGAAATGAAATGGAGTACGTATGAATGAACGAAGCAGACTCTGCGTTTGCTAATGAAGACTCCCTAGTTGAGGTCCCATCTGTTGAGCCCTCATTCCTGGGAAGTCTTAATGTTAAGTCCATGATTCCAAGGTCTCATGGCATACGAATGAACGAAATGAACAACGTTATGTGTTTCATGAATTATAATATGTGTTATGTGTACGCTGTTGTGTGTTGTGTGCAGAATGTTAAGTATGATGATGTATGTTATTCTCATGGCATAACTTTCCTATTCCAAATATGGAAAGCCCACTGACTTTCCTAATCCAAATTTGGAAAGCTCATTGACTTTCCTAATCCAAATTTGGAAACTTTTCTAATCTCAATTTGGCAAGTCCACTGACTTGACTTTCAAAAATCATGTGGTTAGGAAAGAGCTATTCTTTCTCATGCATGTCCTTGGTGTGTGCTTGCATATACCCATACTTAGTACAAGTGTGTACTAACCCTATACAAACTCTACTATTTTAGGTGCAGGCACAGGTGGACGATAGAGCTACAGGATCATCGCTGCAGTTATCCGGACGTCCAGCATTCATCCGGTTTTGGTAGGTCCTCATGCTTTCGAGGATTCTACTGTTTTATATTCTAGCTTAGTTTTATAGTTGAGCTAGTGGAGCATGTTCCACTAGCGTTTCCTTCCTATTTTTATTCAGACTATGTATTGGTGCCATTTTGGCAATTATACACTTAATAAGAATTGAACTATTTCTTTCAGTTGCTTATCTCTTAATGTTAGATGGTTGATGGTCAACAATTACGTATAAATGAGAATGTTTTTATAAGTATGTTAAGAAACAAAAAGTTTCAAATTGTTCCGCTAAAATTAACCTAGATGAAGTAAGAATGACGTAAGTAGGCTTGTCTGCGACCTCTGAGAGGTCAACGACGCCGGTCTCGTCTGGGGTCTAGATTCCAGTCGTGACAAAGTTGGTATCAGAGCTATAGGTTAAATTGCGAGAATAATGAGTTCCATCAACCACATTGAGTAGTTTCTAAGTCATGGTAGTGAAGTGCACCACTATCCTGGATTAGAGACTGCATGATGCGTAGGAAAATTTCCCTTCTTCTACTCTTTATCGTGCTATCTAGAGCCTTGACACTTTGTGTCATTCGAAATATCTAACTTCGTTCTTGTGTACGCGCTTAGAAGAATACACACAAGAATTAGGATGACCAAGTGGTCTAAGGTGCTAGACTCAAGATCTGGCCTTCCCAAGAAGGGGCAGTGATAGAAATGCCCAGCGTGAACGAAAGACGTTTGATAAGAGTGGTTGTTCGCATGAAGGTGAGTGCATGGTAGGTTCTAAAGCCTGCTATGAGTATTGATGAAGAGGAGAAGGCTAAGTTGGCTGCTTACTAGCTCAAGGAGATGGCTTAGGTATGGATTACTTCATAAATGCTAGACTACCATAGACTATCGAAACAGGGTAGTAAGGTTAAGTTTCCAAATAATTAGAGTTAAAATGAATTCATGCTTGCATGTCATGTAAATGTTTTTGTATAGCGTGGACATGATTTTTGTGTTGCATGAGTTGTGAGGTGCATCAAGTTAAGTGCGATTGAGTAGGAAGTTCCTCAATCTCAAATATGAAGCTTCAGATAAGATTGTGTAATATGCATTATCCAGAGTAAGTGTGAAACACAAATTCACAAAAAGTAAAGTCTCAAGTATGTTTAGATATCTTCGAAAATCACCCTCTTTATCCTAAAGTGATGTGTAGTGTCATTCGGGGACGAATGTTCCTAAGGGGGGGATAATGTAACAACCCTAAAAATAGATATGCTAAGTAATGCTTAATGTGCCAAGAATGCCTACGATTAGACCAGGGTTCACACGGATTGATGCGCGTAGAACCAGACCTCGGAACCCTTGGTACAGCCAAGCCAACTAACTTGGGGAGTTAGTTGAGCTAGGAAAGATTGGGACCAACCATGTAGGGCTCTCGAATACAAAGATTTACTCGAAGGAGTCTTTACCGGACTTAAAGAGAGGAAATTTTAAGTTTTGAGGGTCTAGGGGTAAAATGGTCTTTTACCAGGCTAAGGGTAATATCGTAATTACCCTAAATATATATTTAATTAATTATTTAAGGTGGAGGGGTAAATTCGGGAGAGAGAGACGAAATGGAGCTCTTGAAGTTAAGTCTTGCTCCACCCGGGTTCGAACCTAGGTGGAAGCAATGAATTTATATGATTTTTTTATTTAAGCTATTGAATTATTGTAATTAATTAATAATTATTATTCATTAGCTGATTTAAAATAAAAATAAAAATCAGATTTTTAATAATTAACTAAACCTTATTTGACTAAGTCCTAAACTAGACTCCTAAGCCTAATATGACTCCCACTCTCTCACGTCTATCTCTCAACTCTCACGCTCAAACTCGAACCATTCTCTCATTCACGTTTTTCTCTGCCAAAATAACTTCAAAAACAGTAGGTAAACCAAAGTTCTTCACACTTTAAGAACTCACAACGAAAATTACAAACAAATAACTAATCAAAAACGTTACGCAAGAGGGAGGATTATTCTGTCGAATTAGTGTTGAAGTTGAGGGGATTTGAACGTGATTTTTGGAGAAAGTTTTGGTTTGAACTACATAAAAGGTATGGGTTTTCTTCTCTCTTGGTCCCTTTCCCAAGAGACCCCTTAAGATTCAATAAATTCTAATCCGAAAACTAGGATTGTTCCCGTTGCATGTCCCTGTCACTAGCTCCCAATGAATCGTAGGTTGGGTATGTTTGCTGGTAGTTTAAGTATGAAGATTGATTTTTGTGATAATGTGTTCATGATTATGTGTTTAGAATTGTAAGCATGTTAAGTTATGTCAACCGAAAGTATGTGAAAAATGATATGTTTTTATGGTTGAATTTTATGTGCGAATGTTTGTGTAAATCATGAGGTGTAAAGTGGTGTAATGTTGCTGTATGTAATAGTAATTATTGGCTGAATATAATCATAAAAAGGTTACACTTAAAGAAGCACCAAATGATCTACGAAATGCCTTAAGAATTAACGTATGAATGATGATAAAAAGAAGCTGAAAATAGTGAACAAATTTCCAGCATTTGATAGGTTGGGTTCAGCCAAACAAAGTGGTACAAAATGCAATGAAAAATGAATGTTGAAATCAGTAAGGATTGAATCCCAGACATCATTACATGAAAGCTACAAAAAAATCAACAAAAGATTAAGAAAAAAATGGATTGGAAGAGACTAAATTTCCAGCCTGCTGGAAATTGTAGTCTCAGCCAATTTTTAAGAAAATGAGCTTCGTTTAAAAAAAATATTTATTTAAAATGTGAGGTCATTGGGAATTGAACCCATGACCTCACTAAATGAAAATTTCATAAACTTTCGTGAGAAAAATGCAAGGAAAAATAGATGTGGTGAGTGGGGATTGAACCCCCAACCTCTTGAATGGATGAGAGAGTTAGGAGAAAAATAAAGGAGAGAAATAAATGTGGAGAGTGGGGATTGAACCCACAACCTCTTGAATGGATGAGAGAGTTAGGAGAAAAATAAAGGAGAAAAATAAATGTGGAGAGTGGGGATTGAACCCCCAACCTCTTGAATGGATGAGAGAGTTAGGAGAAAAATGAAGGAGAAAAATAAATGTGGAGAGTGGGGATTGAACCCACAACCTCTTGAATAGATGAGAGAGTTAGGAGGAAAATAAAGGAGAAATATAAAATGAGGTGAATGGGGATTGAACCCACAACCTCTTGGATAGGTGAGAAAGTTAATAGATAATTTAAGAGAAAAAAAAAGAATGAGCTTGTGGGGGATTGATCCCACAACCTCCTTGACTTAAACGGAAAAAAAGGAGGAGAAAAAGAAAGGAAATATTATGGGGTTGATGGGAATCGAACTAGGGTCTCCCAAATCTGAAAAATGTAATTAACAAGTTTAAAATAAGATTAAGTGTTGTCCAAGGGATTCGAACTTGGGTTCCCTTGCCCAAATTCCGTATTGATACATAAGTCATACGTGAATTAAATGTTCAAGAATAATGCCACCTACTTAGATCGAAATCGAGATCTTGGCATACATACAAGATACATAAGTCTTGTACTACATAATCTTAGGAAGATATGAGTCACTTAACGAACTATGAATGAAGCCTCATGGTTTGTATGTATAGACCCATAAGTCTAGCACACGTTTAAAAATAAGTGAACCTAAGATGTATGAAATGAAATGATGAAACCTTAGAAGGGTTAAGTAAGAGTGTGAAACACACTAAATGGCCAAGTGCATTGGCCTATGATGAAATGAACAATGAAATGATGAAATGAACAATGATATGATGAAATGAACAATGAAATAATGAAATGAACAATGATATGATGGAATGAACAATGAAATGATGAAATGAACAATTAAATGATGAAATGAACAATGATATAATGAAATGAACAATGAAATGATGAAATGAACAATGAAATGACAAAATGAAAAATGAAATGATGAAATGAACAATCAAATGATCAAATGAGAAATGAAATGATGAAACCCTAGAAGGGTTAAGTAAAAGTGTGAAACACACTAAATGGCCAAGTGCATTGGCAAATGATGAAGTGAACATTCACGTAATAAATGGTGAGTAATTATGAAGAGCAAATGTGCTAATGTTAATGAATGTGGTGACAACATGATACGAGGCTAATGTGAAAGACAAGAGCAATCTCAAATGAGCCTAAGTAAATGTTATCGATACGTACTCACCTATGAGAGTGTAAGATAATGAAGAGACCAGTCTCTATGAACACTCTAATGAGAGTATTGAGCTTAACACACTCAATACGAATGATGAGATGAGAAATCATCTAATGAGCTATGATGTCCTCATACTAGAAGCAAGCTTCCATGACCTATGATATGAATGTAATGGAACTTTATACTAAGCACCGATAGACTGGCTATGAGCGGTGATGCCTTCTTTCGGGAAGGGCGGAGGTTCATGTAACTCTCATGAGATGAGACTATCCGGCATACCGGGTATGGATCTCCTTATATCTCCTAGTCTTCGAACCTATACTGCCAATATAGGGATCTGGCGGGGTTAAATTCCCATGTACGCTAGCATGTTTTGGGTCACTTTGGCCAGTGATTCCACCTCTTTTCGGTGTGGGGGAGACACTGGATTTCATGATGCTCACATGATCTATGTCGGTTAAAGTTAAAGTTCCCAATGAATGAATGAGGCCAGCCTCAAATGATGCACATAATGAAATGAATGATACCGAAGGTGTTAGGGTAGGATAATCAAAAGGTGAGTTAGATTCAAGTAATGACATTAGGTCATTCTTGGTCATTGCACAACGAACCCAATGAAAGTCTTAAACTGCATCCTAGGTATAGCTGGTGTTTACACTGGCCCACAAATGAAATAAAATGGAGTACGTATGAATGAACGAAGCAGACTCTGCATTTGCTAATGAAGACTCCCTAGTTGAGGTCCCATCTGTTGAGCCCTCATTCCTGGGAAGTCTTAATGTTAAGTCCATGATTCCAAGGTCTCATGGCATACGAATGAACGAAATGAACAACGTTATGTGTTACATGAATTATAATATGTGTTATGTGTACGCTGTTGTGTGCTGTGTGCAAAATGTTAAGTATGATGATGTATGTTATTCTCATGGCATAACTTTCCTATTCCAAATATGGAAAGCCCACTGACTTTCCTAATCCAAATTTGGAAAGCTCATTGACTTTCCTAATCCAAATTTGGAAACTTTTCTAATCTCAATTTGGCAAGTCCACTGACTCGACTTCCAAAAATCATGTTGTTAGGAAAGAGTTATTCTTTCTCATGCATGTCCTTGGTGTGTGCTTTCATATACCCATACTTAGTACAAGTGTGTACTAACCCTATACAAACTCTACTATTTTAGGTGCAGGCACAGGTGGACGATAGAGCTACATGATCATCGCTGCAGTTATCCGGACGTCCAGCATTCATCCGGTTTTAGTAGGTCCTCATGCTTTCGAGGATTCTACTGTTTTATATTCTAGCTTAGTTTTAGAGTTGAGCTAGTGAAGCATGTTCCACTAGCGTTTCCTTCCTATTTTTATTCAAACTATGTATTGGTGCCATTTGGGCAATTATACACTTAATAAGAATTGAACTATTTCTTTCAGTTGCTTATCTCTTAATGTTAGATGGTTGATGGTGAACAATTACGTATAAATAAGAATGTTTTTATAAGTATGTTAAGAAACAAATAGTTTCACATTGTTCCGCTAAAATTAACCTAGATGAAGTAAGAATGACGTAAGTAGGCTTGTCTGCGACCTCTGAGAGGTCAACGACAACGGTCTCGTCTGGGGTCTAGATTCCAGTTGTGACATCAGTTGGTTATTATGAATTACTTATGTATATGTTCCAAATCAAGTTGTCATGTTAGTACTCATTTGATTGCATGAATTCAAAACCCTGACTTTGTTTTCTACAGTTCTTGAATTACACATGCTAGGTCAGATATTTCAATTATTCAGTTATACATGCCTCAATTATTAATGCATCATTATCAGGTTAGTTATTACATTCACAGTTTGCATGTTCAATTTTGAGTTATCCAGTATTACAGAAACTCAGTCATAATGGGATAACCACTTAATTTCTTGGAAGTACCATAATCCCGAGTCGGGATAGGGTTCACCATACCTATATAGTCCCAAAATTACTACCACGTAGGTTGTAAGTCCCCTCTGCGGGTATCAGTTTAGTGATCACACCAGTGTGGCTCTATAGCTTTGGTCGGGTATATTGGGTGCTCTCGATTGGGCGTATACATCGAACTCCACATTTAGCTCATGTGTTTTTATTGTCAGTTACTAGTAGCTCCCACATCTTAGTTAGATTCTATTGCATTGACCTCATTTACAATACAGTCAGTATTCAGTCTCAGCATGTTATAAATTTTCTCATTGCATTCAGTTAAGCTTAGCATTCAATATCTATATCTTGTTCAGAATATTATACTTGTTGCATTGCTTTTTCAGTTTTGTGTTATATTTTACCTTTACTTTATCCTTCATGCTCAGTACCTTTCAAGTATTGATCCATACTATGCGATACATTTTCTCGTGATGTAGTGACAGGTCCTCAACAGCCAGATCACACATAGATTACTTCTCGATCTTCAGTTCAGCAGCATCCGTGGTGAGTTCTCATTCTTCAAGGACTAGTGACATGTTTATCTTTACCACTTTCAGTCTTTTAGTTTCAGTTTTGCTAGATTTAGCTGCAGCATGTCCCAAACACTTCTATTCAATTTAGAGGCTTAACTCTGACATAGTTAGATTCAACTTAGTATTTGAGCTTGATATATATTTTTTATTAAAACCCTTAGATTTTATATATTCAAACAATATATGGGCATTCCCCATCATTTTCACTATATCTTATGGTTTAGCTTTGCACAATTTTATTGCTCAGTTTATATTTAGTATGCTCATGCTTATGCTAGAACGGTTAGCTTGGAATCACTAATGATCCTAGGTTCCATGTCCCCGTCTAGGGGGTAGCCTCAGGGCGTGACAAACTTAGTATCAGAGCGCTAGGTTTAATTTTTTTATGATGTTTGAAAAAGCACACTAAGTATAGTCATTTTCATGGGTGTGAAGTACACCACATCTAATGAGGGAAAGGCTACAAAGTGTTTTAGAAAAAACTCCATTTTATTGTAACTCTTATTATGCGTAAGGTATGATCTGATTCTGTTCTAACTCAGCATTCTACGTTTTAGATCATGCCGCCTCGTAGAGCTAACGCTAGAAATGCGAATGATAGGAATGCAAATGCAACTCCTCTAGTCCCTAACCAAGAAGTGTCGAATGCAGCGTACCAGAATGCCAATCAGATATTGGTTTAGAGTATGGACAACCATAACAATCAGCGGGTTCCACTTCTGGCATATGCTAATGTCGGGTCAGCTACAGCTAGAGTGCGAGATTTTATTAGGATGAATCCGCCTGAGTTCTTAGGTTCGCAGGTTGGTGAGGATTCCAAAAAATTCTTAAATGAGATCAAGAAGATCCTTGAGGTGATGCAGGTCACTGGAAATGATCGGGTTGAGTTGACATCTTATAAGTTGAAGGATGTGATTCATATCTAGCATAATCAGTGAAAAGAGAATCAGGGAACAAATGTCGCTCCTATTACTTGGGATTGCTTAAATGAAACCTTTCTGGGTAGGTTATTCCTAAGAGAGCTAAGGGAGATAAAAGCTCAGGAGTTCATGAATTTGAGGCAAGGTAATATGACGGTTCAAGAGTATGGGCTCAAGTTTACCCAACTCTCTAGGTATGGTTTTCACATGGTTGATAATTCCGGGGCTTAGATGAATAAGTTTCTTTGTAGAGTGTCAGACATAGTGCAGGAATGCTATGTTGCTGGGAGATATGAACATCTCTAGGCTTATGATTCATGCTCAACAGGTTGATAGTAATAAGCCTAGGGAACATGCTAAGGAGAACAAGAAGTTTAATACTAAGAACTATGAGTATTCTAAGTAGAAATCGGGTGGTAGAAATCGCTCGCAGAGTTAGCAGAAGTATTCAGCCCTAGCCCCTTCATCAGCTTGTGTTCCATCCTTCAAAAATAGGTATGATCAGCAAGGTAGGGGATCAGGCTCTAAGCCTCAAGGAAGTGTTTCAGGCACCAAATCCTACCCAACTTGCCCTAAGTGTTTTAAGAACCATCTGGTCGAGTGCGTTGCAGGAAAGGAATGATGTTTTGTGTCTCACCCCGAGCCTACACCCTTAGGTATGGCCAACTGTTGGTCCCAAGCGATCCTTTAGCCTGACTTACTTAATTAAGGTAAAAACTCTAGCATTTTTATAATGATAAAATGAACTTACTCAAATAACTAAATAATATAACTTCAAATGTTAAAATAATCAAGCATTCAACTTGGCTAAAAATGGCAACCTAAGTCTTTAACATAAGATTGATAATGTAAAGACTAGTGAACTACTAACTGTCTATGAGCCCTCTAAAACAATTGAGATAGATGTTGGGAAAAACCTCCATAACATCCTAACGGACTATATTAGAAAGCAAATAAAAGAGTCATATGGAATGCGAAGAGGCTCACTAACAAAATTTGAATGCTCAAGCTAGATCAATGGGGCGCTGGATGATGATCCCAGTTGTGTCTGCATTATAACAAACATAGGCTCGAAAAAGATTGTGAAAGAAATACTTACCTAGGCTTTTCTCAATTTACAAATAACTCAACTCAATATAAAGCAATAAAGCATATGCAGTATATATAAATCTTATAAAACAACATAAACCAATCTTAGTTCGTTAAAGATAAAACAATAACAAACTTAACTTTACTCGTATAAAAAATAATATAACTTCTTTAGGAGACACTCTAACCAAAAACCATCATTATGTGCCTAAGAGATGGTAAAATGTTTTACCTCACGTTTCCAAGGACTTTCCTATACTTTGACATCGTTATAAAACCTGAACTATTAAGTGGATCTACTAGTCTATACTAAAAAGCACTAAGGAATCATGTAAAAAGTATAACCCTTTTTCTGCCCATGATCGCTATATGGTTTATGGGGGCTTGAGTAAATATGAACTCGCGTCCCCATATCGGTGCTCAATACTAATCCTAAAATATATTTAGCTCATATGTTTTTTTAGTAACAACTTCTTCTTTGGTTTGAGATAATTACTCAACTTAGCTTTAAAGCTCTCTTGGAATCAATGCTCCCTTTTGTTGTTCAAAACACTTTTTGAAATCTCAGTTTCCTCTCATCTTAAATGTGAAAACATTTACTCTTGGGAATACTTAGTTCCCATATATCATTTTAAAAAATGAACTTTGCTCTTACTCTTTACTCAACTTCAAACTTAAGTCATATAACAAAGTTGAAACGTTTGTAAAAGACTTATTAAAACTTGAAATGAACTTCTCTTACTTGATTGTTGACTTCTCTTAACTTTTATCATAACAACTCTTGACTTGACTCTTATCTGATCCTTGAATTGAATTATGGATTCAAGGTTATGATTTGTCTTTCTACATCGATTTTTAAGTGTTTATAAATTATTTAGAATTAATATAAAGTGTTAGAACCCTTTAGAAGGACTTAAATGGACTAAATGATGAAAATTAGTGAAAAACGCCAATTTGGGCGCATCTTGGCACTCCGCGCCAGCCCCATTTGACTAAGGCTCTTTTTGGGCACTGTCACGCATCGAGCTACCCTCGAGACGCGGACACGGGACCTATGATGACAAGTGCTCCCAAGCTAACCTTCCTGGCATGATCATGAGCATACTAATGATAATAAACTGATACGGAAGATAAATCAAATTTAAAATGAAAAGATAGGGAATACCCATATACTATAACTGAGATATGTGAAAACCGATAAGTTTAATAAAAAGAAGATATTAACTCAATACTAAGTTGAAACTAACTATGTCCGAAAGTAGCCTCTAATTGACTAAAATTGTTGGGACAGGCCCCAACAAATTCTAGCAAAACTGAAACTAAAGGACTAAAAATACTAAAAAGAAACTCATGACTATTGTCCTCGAAGAATGAGGACTCACCACTGATTCTACTGAACTGGAGATCGGGAATCGATACAAGCGTGATCTGGATGTTGAGAACCTGAACCTATATCACAAGAAGATGTAGCACATGTATGCGTCAGTACTTGAAAGGTACTAAGCATGTAGGATAGATTAAAGCTGAAATAATACATAACTGAAGAAGCACAAAAACAAGTATAATATTTTGAACATGATATACTGAATGTTGAGCTAACTGGATGCAATGACCAAATTTATAACATGTTGAGACTGAATAGTGGCTGAAGTTTAAATATGGTCAATGCAACAGAGTCTGATTGAACTGTGGGAGCTACTAATAACCAATAATAAAACCACATGAGCTAAATGTGGAATCTGATGTATATGCCCCATCGAAAGGACCCAAGACACCCTGCCAGAGGTATAAAGGCATCCTGGCGTGATCACTAAGCCGATGCCCACAGAGGGGACTTACAACCTACTTGGATAGTAGTTTTTGGATTATTTGGGTACGCTAAACCCTAGTCCAACTTGGTATTATGCTACTCCCAATGAATTAAGTGGTTAGTTGATTATGACTGAGTTACTATAAATATTGGATAGCTAAAATCTGAACATCCAAACTGAGAATGCAACAATTAATCTGATAATGATGCATTAATAATTGAGGCATGTATAACTGAACAACTGATATATCTGACCTAGCATATGTAATTCAAGAACTAAAGAAATACATAGCTAGGATTTTGAAATTCATGCAATAAATTGAGTAATAACACAATAATCTGATTTGGATCATTCTAATAGCTAAAACCCAACAATTCTAACATTCAAGAAACCCTACGTCTAGATGATATTGAGGGAATCAAGAATCTTACTGAAAACTAGGGACCTAATGGGAGAAAGAAACTACTAGAGAAATCCCACATACCTGGTGATGAATTCCACAGAGAAATCTTTCGATTTTGGGGCTGGAACTGATGGAAACTTGTTGTGTACTTGAACTAGGGTTCTTGACCTTTTTCTCTTCTCTTGCTTTTAATTTTCTTTGTTTTGATTAATGATTTGACTTAGGTAAGTTCTAGTTATATTTGTAGTCTTAAACTGACTGAAACTTATGATTTAGGGTCTAAATGACGTAGCTTAGGGAACAAAACGACAAGGAAAATGCCAAAAGACCCCTGACTCAAAAGCTATCAGAGTCACCAATGGAGTCGGCTAACGGACCGTAAGTCGACTGACGGTCCGCACTAGTAGACCGTCGTTCATAATTGAGGACTGAAAGTTTTCTTACTCATCAACGGAGTCAACTGACGGACTGTAAGTTGACTTACGGTCCGTACTGGTCGACCTTCATTCACGACTGAGGACTGAAAGTTGATTGGCTCATCAACAAAGTCGACTGATGGACTGTAAGTTAGCTGACAGTCCATACTGGTCGATCTTCATTCACTAGGACTAAAAGTGGAATGGCCCATCGACAGAGTCGACTGACAGACCATAATCGATTGACGGTCCGTACTGGTCTATCGTCGTTCATGACTGAGGACTGAAATTTGACTGGCCCATCAATGGATTTAACTGACGATCCAAAGTTGGCTCCGTCGCTGGGACCTGCAATTCTGAAAGTCTGCATTTTTAGTCTGCTTTGAATATGGTGTGTTACATGATCTCCCCCTTGTGACCATTCGAGGAATGAAGATTAAAAAGTCGAGTATGGAGGGAAGGAGCTGCAATCCCTACTACTAAGCATTGAGAGGTGAATTTCTGACTAAACTAAGTTCCAAGAACATACAAATATGCTAAAAATGCAAGTATAACCTGAAGAAAAATGATACTAAGACTGAATTTGTGCATGAATGTATGCTTGTCCTTGTATTCTTATGATGCATATATGTATGTGAATGTTGCAGTATTGAACAGATATGTTGCAAGGAAAATAGAGGGATTATGAATACCGTGAATCATGGCTAAATTATATGAACTTAAGAATATACTTGTGTTTGAGTTTGTGATTATGGTGTGCTAAATGGATCGGTTGCCACATTTCGACATAACTAACTTAGATCGGTTTCCACGTTCCGGCATAACTAACTTGGATCGATTGCCACATTTTTGCATAATTATTAGATCGGTTGTCATGTTTTGACATAATCATTGGATCGGGTACCACATTTTGATATGATAACAGTTTGGGTATGGGTTCCATGAGAGGACCAATGATTGATATATCTATCATGACTGAGAATTGTGACATTAAACCTTATTCGTAATAATAATGATATGTGATACCCAGGAGTGGTTATATGCTTATGATGACTTTAATTTGGTTGTTCTTTGGGTTCTAGTGCACTTGTTATGTATCGTGTTATCGAATGAATTGGAAAGTCCAGGGGTTTAAGGTTCGAATAATTAACAGTAATGGTTGTGTGTGTTGGAAGGGTAAAAGTGGGAGTAGTGTACAAAAACTAAGTGCTTAGGTGGATTTCACTTTGGAGAAAGGAGTTGTGTTTAGCTGTTAGAAAGCTTGACTTAATGTGCTATGTGGCCATGGTTGGGAAGATGGATCTAAGGTAAGGGTATGACATGAGCGAGTAGTCAAAATGTTGTAATCATATTTGGAAACTTTTCTATGTGCTAGAATGGTTAGGCCACCATCAAGAACCTATTAAGCAGGTTGTCCGAGAGGGTGGTTGGTAGGAAGGGTACTGGTGTAACCCTAAGGTATTTCAGAAGAGACAAAGATGGAGAAGCGAGTGGTTGATTTCATGATCTTACTAATTGGTTTCTTATGTTATGTTGTGGGTGTTGGGTTGACCGATGATGCCTACCAATATGTTTGTTTTGTACTAATACTATGTTTGCTATGTCTTTTCACATAGTCTGGATGCAGGTTAGTGATGTTTCATTAGGCGAAGACGAAGAAATTCTCTAGCAGCTTCTAACTTTCCTTCCGCGTGGTGGGAGTTGTGTCCTTATTTATTATGACAATTGTACCCTTAGTATCTCTTTTACCTATTTAGACTAGGTCCTTGGGGGTGGTAATTACTTTACAACTCCTAACAAAAATTGTATTAAGGGAATTCTGCTTATAAAATATCATTAGTACACTTTATTCTGTTTTATTTAATTTTCTGCATGTTCTTAATTATTTGTCTATGAGGTTTCTCCTACTTAGGTGGTGGTACATATTTGCCTGCACGGCCCGGTGGGTTGGGTTGTGAGAAATTGGTATCAGATCCTAGTTACTGGTCTTCTAGTATAAGAGCTAAGTGTGGACTAGACTACTGCGGATTGGTGTGTTGATAACAACATCTAATCTTCTAGGCTACGAAGCATTCTAGGAAGTTGTTCCACTTTTTCTCCCCTTTCGTGTGAGTGTCACTTGTGGTACAAGTTGAGTCCAATTGGTATCTCAACAAAGTGTGTCGGATGTCGTGGTCACGACTGAAGGAACACAACCAAGGTAAATTAGAACTAAAAAAGTTCCAATTGGTATCTGGCCCTAGGGGCGGTGTACGTGGATGATCTGTAATGGTCATCCACGGAACGAAGTAACTAATTATGAATTTGTACTTGTCTGTGATTTCTAACTTGAAATATGTGAATGTGTGCTTCTTGTTTCCTAGAACAATTGTGACTGTGAACGTTGTAATTTCTTAATTTTGACAAAGTGGCTATGTTCACAATAAATGTGTGTCTAAACTTGGATATGTGTGTAATGTGTTGTCTTGATTGATTGAAGTTATGTGAGTTATAATTGTTTGAGTTTCGTGAAACCCATTATAAAATGAAGGCACTGACTAGATTCGATGATATGGTATAGATAAACTACGAAGCAAATTGTGAGAAGAGCTGAACATATCTTTGTAACGACCCGTAAAATGAATTAGTGAAGCTAGAGCCTAACTAGTTAGTGTGTGAGTTTGTTTTGAGTTTTGAAGTGGTTTAAGGTTCTCCCCATCCATGGTTTAGGTTTTTAGGGGTTAGACATCAAGGTACGCCCCCCAAGGACCACTCTAAGGGTCCTTGAGGAAGACCCTAAGTCTAAACCCCAACACCCAAAGAAAATCATAAAATTGGACAAAATGGCATGACCTACATATGGGGTTCACGCCACGTAGGTCCATCAACACCCCGTGGATGGACTCCCAAGGTCAAAAGTCCCAAAACCAAGTTGCATCCGCAGACCACGGACCAGCAGAACGGTCCTTTAATGGACTCAAAGTCCATGAGTCCAGGGCGTGAGTCACACTTCTTTTTTTGGTATGGTCTCGGCCAATAAGGGGGCAAAGTGGTAAATTACTAATTAATTGTTTGGACTGTCATTTTAAGTATTTTAAGGCATTTTAAGAGTATTAAAGCATTCAATACTCTTTTCAATTTCATTGTTCAAAATCCCAAAATCGTTACCCCTCTCTCTCCAACAATCTTCTCTCTAGAACTCCATTGAAGAACCAAGAGAATAAGAAGGGTTAAATCTTGAAGAGAAAGGCTAATTGATTGGATTTTCGTGGATTTCATCTATTGTATGGTTTTTCTTCAACTAGGGATAGCTTTCATCCCTAGAGTCAATTTCAAAGTTTTCAAGTTCATGAAAAAACTAGGGTTTTACTCAATCTCATGTATTCTTTCACCAAAATATTTCAAAAGGTTACTAATGACATATTATGATTATATTAGTGGTGATTTATGATGAAATTAATCTATGAACCCATGAATTCTCTCAATTTGAAAATTGTGTTTATGAAGTGGGTTTATTGATGATGAGAGCTTATGAATGAATTATGTCTAAATTGCTTTAGGTTATTGAAGTATATCATTATCCATGCCTTAATTATAGTGAATTGTTGATGTGTTGGTGATTTCTGATAGATGGTCTTTAGGGGAAAGTTATGGTCAATTACTTGTTGAATTAGAATTATGAATTTGATGTTGATTCACTTGAAAGGTGAAGGTGTTTACTTGATTCGTATATTGTGGTATTGAATTGATGGTTATATTCCTTATACATACATATTCATGAAAGATCTATGTATAATCAAGATGTGAAGTGTTTGTGTGTGATCTCAATGATTATGTTTAGAAGGTTATGGTGTTATGATTAAAGGTTTATTCTCACTTTAAACAATCATGCATGATGATGATGATAGAATGTATAGGCTTGTTCCTTCTTGTAACATACACTTTGAATTGGTTGACTCATTTATCCTATTCTCGTGTAAATAAATGTAATATGTATTGAAGTATCTTGAGTTTTTAGGCTTAGGCACCCTCTCTTGTGTAATGAAATGTGTAGTGACTTAATGAATATGAATCGGTAGGCCTATGGAATTCCCTTCATAAATGACTATTGACTGTGTGTTGATGTAATGGTCATAAATTGGTAGACCTAGTCTTTGTAACTCTTTCATAAATAATGGTAAAGTATTCTAGACCAAGTCGTGAACCAGTAGACCCAAGGATTAACGACACCCTCCATGATGAGTCTATAAAGTAATGAATGATAAGCCTTGGACCGGTACACCTAGTCTTGGTAACCCTTCCATGTGTCAAATGATGAACCTTGATCGGTAGACCCAATATTCATGGCACCCTTCTTGGTAGGTCATGAGTTATCCTTAACGTACCTTGAATCGGTAGACCTAGTCTTCGTGACCCTTTCTTGTGTAATGTATATAGATTTGGTAGGAACAATGTTTGTAACCCTCTCAAGTACAATGAATGTGAATGAATTACTCTATGGAAATGTAGGCGAAGAATCGAGTGGATACGGTAAGATGGAAACTCTCCCAATGTTAGGCTAGGGATCCAATGAACATCTTCTTATACTGTAACTATGTCCCCACATAGGGTATATACTTGCCAGTGGTTCTCTAACCAAAGCTAGGATATTACCTAGTTTACCTTAGGCTAGTAGACAACCTTCTTACAGTGTTAAGTCATATGACATCGGATTATATGATCTAGTTATCATGGTCTATGACGGTTAAACACTTATTCCCATCATGTGACGTGTGCATTGTAGTCTCTTGAGAAGTTCTATGAACTGTGGGTAGTAGTATGGGATGCTATCTATACATGGAATGAGTAGGCTTCTAGAGGGATATAGTAAGTTCTCTAAGGTGTTAATGGACTATGAATTAAAGTGTCCCTACTGAATGAGTGTGATGTAAATCAAGCTAATGATGAATGTTGACTTATAGTCTAAATGAGATTATGTATGGTTTACTTTGATTGTACTTATGCTTTACTTTCCATGTAATGATTTAATGAATATGAAGGTGCCTTGGCTATGGTTTCTTTAAAGGAGTACTTAGTATGAGTAGTAGTATGGGATGCTACTCATACATTGCACAAGTATATATAAGTTGAACATTAAAAAAAACACTTTTTTTTGACTGCTGACATTAATTGGTATTGATCTAATTTGATAACATTTATCATTTGTAGAACTGCCTTTTATTTATATTTTTAATAGTGTATATTATTTTTTTTAATTAGTAAATCTTAAAATTAAAAAAAATCTATCTTTTACCTATTTATAAATTGAATTTTTAAAAAATATTAATTTTTTTATAAAATACCGACATTTGTCATTATTTGACATGTGATTTTTTATTTCAAATTATAATATTTAATTATTTATAGTTTAAAATTCTAAAAATGTGTGGTTGTAACTGTAATACTCTGAAAATCCATGACCTAGTCTAGAGCCTCACATGAAGAAATAAGACTTGAAAGAAACACTTTTTTAAGCCTAAAATAATGTATTGAAACTAATTAGGAAGTGTTAAAGTCAAAACGTCAAGAAACGACCATGACGCCCGGAGAATTGTGAAATGCGAGTTAGTGTGCCTTGGCATGTTTCAAGGGGTTTTAAGAGTCAGAATTTAGCAAAATTTGGTAAAAAGGTGTTAAACATGTATTAGAGTGTGTTTAGGGTCGAAACGTACGGGTAAGACTCCCCAAGGACCACCCTATGAGTCCTTCGAGAGGACCCTACATTAAGACCCCAAAACTGTCTAGTGGATATTGTGCAACCACGAGCTAAACAATTAGTTGTCGTTTGATCGACGGTCTGTTGATGACATCATTGGTTGACACTTCGTTTATTTCACAAAAGGTCCAAAATCACACAATCTTTCACAGACGACGGCTTGCTAGTATGGGGCCGTCGTTTGGATGATGGGGCGTAGGCGGGGATTCGTTGTTTGGGGTCGAGTTCACTGCCAAGTTTTAAACTTAAGTCGATTAGTTAGTTAATTAGTTAATGCATTAATTAGGGGTTAAGGGGTGGTTAATTAAGTTAGTTAGGGACTATATAAGGGTTCCAACTCATTAAACTAAAGAAAACTTCTCTAAATTCCCAAACCCCACTTAGCACTAACCTCTCTCTACTTTATCTCTCCCCAACTCAAACCTCCATTGAAGAACACTAGACCTTCAAGTAGACGACGAATTCACAAAGGAGTTCGTCTCAAATTTGTGGCAAGATTATCCCTAAGGTATGGGTTTTTTCACTCTTTTGATTCCTTTCCCCAAGAGACCCTTTCAAAGATGGTTTTCAACTTCCCCAAAACTAGGGTTTTAATTAGACATGGGTTCTCTTTTCAAAACAAAATATTTATTCAATTGTGATGAATTATGGTCTTGTATAATTGTTTAAATAAGTATTGATGGTTAATTATTGGTAATCACTATATATTTCCCCTTGAACCCTTGTTCTTCCCTAAAACTCATTACATCTTGAAATTCTATGGAAATTGTTGAAGATGATGAGTATGTGAATATGTAGAATGATAATTGCTATGCATTACTTCTTGAATTTACCTTGCTTTTTATCCTTTGGTAATTTAAGTATGAAGGTAATGAAAGGGAAAGAAGGTATTAAGAATGATTCTTCTTGAATTCAATTATGAAATATGAGTTACTTGATAGTAATGCTCCTATCTCTAATGTGTGGTTTTGATGTTGATGACAAGAATTCCTCATCCTTAACCCTAGACTATTGAATTAGCTATAAAGTATGTATGCATGTTATGGTATTATTATTATATGATTGAAAGTATTTTCTCATTATTATAATAAAGTGTTGAGTGAAAGGTTTACTCACTTGTATGTGGTTTCTAAAGTGAAAGGATAGTTCTCACTTATGATTACCTATGAGATATTACGATGAGATGTTTACATAGGGGTCTAGAAGAGACCAATGTGAATATTCTATGATGAGTATGATTATTACTAAAGGAAATAAATGCTTAGCACCGAAAGGGCATGTAAATGAGATGAGGGTCTCACATTTAGTAAGTCCGGCTCCCCACATGGGTTTCCTTACGTCTAGCAAGTCCAGATTCACAAAGTATGTGTTGTCTAAAGAGATGGAAACCTCCACGGTTAGCAAGTCAAGGTTTCTAGTAGCAATCTTCTTGACCCTTAACTATGTGCCCATATAGGACTCTAGCTTAGTGGATCTACCTAGATATCTATGTATGAAAAGTTACACCTAGGCAAGTGTTAACCCTCTCTTTTTGGTGTGGAAGTAGAACACCGGATTCCATGTAGCTCACATGGTCTCATGTCGGTTATTGCACTTCTTTCCCTAAAGTAAAAGTAAAAGTTAAGTATGTGAAATCTTATTAGGGCTTGTCTTAAAGGCTAATACATAGTGTAAAGGAGGGTATGTGACTTCTCTTACACATTGCACATGTGGGATCCTAAGGGATGGACTTAGTAGTGTTCTTGTATGATTAAGTTGATTATATTTTATGTGTGTCAAGTTACATATGATCTTATGAATCAAGCATGTTATAATGCAATATGAAGTTATGTCATATGTATGAAGTAAGTGACTTAATGTATACTTAGCTTTGGATAGGGTTATGGGGTTCTATTCTTGGCTTTGCACAAGTATTGCTTTGGTTGCTTATGTTTTGGGTTAATATCATGTTGGGCTGACTTATGATGTTCCGTATATGTGCATGTGAGTTATTTTATATTATGCATGGTTTTGACTAAATTGTGCCTTTTTCATGCATTGATGATTTTATGCATAGGAACCATACTTAGTACATGTGATTTGTAATAACCCATATTTCTTCCCTTTTACCCAAACATTGTATGTTCCGGCCATTGAAGAGCTTCTAGGACACTTTGCAAGAAGACTTGGAGTTTTCCCCCAAGTTGTTGGTGAGTCCTCAAAGTTTGAGAATGTTGTCATTTGTTCTACCTTAGTAGTATTGCTTATGTCTAAAGACACTTATTTCTTTCCGTATTCTTCAGACTATTATTGTAAGCCTATATGTGGCATAATGTACTTGTTTAATGTCTATGCCCGAATGTTGTAATTCTCTATAGATGATTTAACGTGAGACAAAGTATTATACTATTTCTTATGATTTGGTTATATTGCCTATACGAGAAGTCTATGTAAACTTCAATAAGCGAGGAGTCTATGTAAACTCCATATATGATATGTGAGAAATCTAAGTATACTTCACTATGTAAAAGTTTTTAATTTTCCGCATTTTTGACCTATGATATGTTATAACGAATGCTAAGGGCTAGTCCAAGTGCTCTCCGAGGACGGAGACGTCGGTTACGTCTAGGGGGTGCTCCCCGGTCATGACAAACTTGGTATCAAAGCATGAGGTTGAATAATCTTAGGATTGATGTCTCACTAAACCACGTCTATGTAAAGTCTTGTTCATAATTGTGAAGTGTGCCACACTTATGAATGAGAGGTTATGTGATGCTTAGGAAAGTCTCACTTTTTGGTATTCTTGAAGTCGTGCCTCTAGAGTTTTAACTCTATGTGTCCTTTCTTCTAATCTACTTCTTGTGCTTATACGCAATGAATGCAAGAAGAAATAATGCTCGAAGGGTCGAAGAAGAGCATGTGAAGGAGGCGTTTCTCCCTCCGACTCCTCAAAACCCTCAAGTTCCTATTGAAGAAGGGGTTATGTATAATATTGAGATAAGGGCGTCTATTCATAGATTGACTCAAGTGTTGGCTACTCAAGTTGCTAGGGATGCTAGGGTACAAGTGAACCCCAATGCGAGCACCACCACATCAAGGATAAGGGATTTCACAAGGATGAATCCCCCTACTTTCTTTGGCTCCAAAGTGGAGGAGGACCCGCAAGGGTTCATTGATGAAGTGTTCAAGGTACTAGATGCTATGGGAGTGTCTTCTCAAGAAAAGGCTGAGTTAGTCGCCTACCAACTCAAAGATGTGGCTCAAGTTTGGTATGAGCAATGGAAGGATAAGAGGCCGGTTAGAGAACGCCGGATTACTTGGGGGGCTTTCAAGATGTCTTTCATTGATAGGTTCTTTACCTTGGAATTACGAGAGAGGAAAATGCAAGAATTCATCAACCTTCGCCAAGGGGGTATGAGTGTGAAGGAGTATAGCCTCAAGTTCACTCAACTATCCAAATATTCTCCTACTATTGTGGCGGATTCTAGGGCTAAGATGAATAAATTTTTTCTGAGGATATCCGATCTTGTGGTTAATGAATGTAGGTCAGCTATGTTGATTCCTAGCATGGACATCTATCGTCTCATGGTTCATGCCGAATAAATTGAGGAACAAAAGCTTAAGCAAGTTGGTAGGGAATTTAAGAGGACAAGACCCAAATATGGAAATTCGTCTAAGGCTAGATTTGAGGTGCAAGATAAGCCAAGGTTCAGTAAGAGGTTCCCCAACTAAAGCCCTTCTGCCACTCCAAGGATCAACAAAGGTAAAGGGTATGCACCCAAGCCTCAAGAGGTAAAAGGCAGTGGTCCCTATGCTGAGAAGTCTACTTGTGCTAAATGTGGTAGAAAACATTAAGGGAAGTGTCTAATTGTTACGGCAAATTGCTATGGTTGTGGTAAAACTAGTCACATGAAAAGGGATTGTCCTATGATGAAGGCTCAAGGGAGAGAAAATGATCAAGCACAAGCAAGTGCTCCCAATCCCGATGCTCCTAAGAAGAATCGCTTTTATGCTCTCCGCTCTAGGGGTGATCAAGAGAAGTCTCCCGATGTTATCATCGGTATGTTACAAGTGTTCTCCATTAATGGCTATGATTTACTAGATACCGGTGCTACCTTATCATTTCTAACTCCTTTAGTAGCTAGAAAATTCAATGTGTTACTCGATGTTCAAATGGAACCTTTTTCGGTTACAACCCCAGTGGGTGACTCCGTTGTGGCTAGAAGAGTTTTTAGGAGTTGTCCTATATCATTTCCCAATAGAGTTAATTTGGTTAATTTGCTAGAACTTGATATAGTTGACTTTGATGTCATATTGGGGATGGATTGGTTGCATGCTTTTTTTGCTTGTATTGATTGTAGAACAAGTGTAGTGAGGTTCAAATTCCCTAATGAGCCCGTATTAGAGTGGAAGGGGGGTAACTCAATCCCTAGAGGTCGAAATATTTCGTGTCTAAAATCTTATAAGATGATCTTAAAGGGGTGTTTGTACCATATTGTGAGGGTCAAGGACCTTGAATCCGAGGTTCCTCCATTAGAGTTGGTACCCATAGTGAGGAATTTTTCCGAAGTCTTTCTCGATGACTTTCCTAGAGTTCCTCCCGAACGGGAAACAGATTTCGGCATAGAATTGTTGCCGGACAAAAAATCTATCTCAATCCCTTCTTACTGGATGGCTCCGGCCGAGTTGCAAGAACTAAAGCTTCAACTCAAAGATTTACTCAACAAGGGTTCCATAAGGCCTAGTATTTCTCATTGGGGCGCTCCGGTGTGGTTTGTAAAGAAGAAGGATGCATCGCTTAGGATGTGCATTGATTACCGTCAATTAAATAAGGTTACCATAAATAACAAGTATCCTCTCCCTAGGATCGACGATTTTTTTGATCAACTTCAAGGGGCAAGTTACTTTTCAAAAATTGATTTGAGGTCGAGGTATCACTAATTTAGGGTGAGAGATGTAGGTAGACATACCTAAAATGGCTTTCCGAACTAGGTATGGTCATTATGAGTTCCTAGTCATGTCATTTGGTATAACCAATGCCCCGGCGGCTTTCATGGACCTTATGAATAGAGTGTTCCGAGATTACCTTGACTCCTTTGTGATTGTCTTCATTGATGATATCTTGGTATATTCTAAGACTGAGAATGAGTGTATGGACCATTTGGGGGTAGTATTCCAAGTCCTCAAGGAACACAAACTCTTTGCTAAATATAGTAAATGTGAATTTTGGTTGAGATCGGTTGCTTTTCTTGGTCACATTGCTTCAAGTAAGGGTATAGAGGTCGATCCAAAGAAAATGGAAGCGGACCTTTGACTCCAACCGATATTCGAAGTTTCATGGGTTTAGCCGGATATTATAGGAGGTTTGTTGATGGATTTGCATCCATTGCTTCTCTTTTGACTACCTTAACTTAAAAGAATGCTAAGTTTGAGTGGTCAGAAGCTTGTGAAAGGGGCTTCCAAGATTTGAAATATAAGCTTACCTCTGCTCTGGTGTTGATTTTACCGGAAGGTACCCAAGGGTTTGTAGTGTATTGAAATGCTTCTCGAGTAGGTTTGGGTTGTGTCCTCATGCAACATAGTAAGGTGATAGCTTATGCCTCTATGCAACTCAAGGTGTATGAGAAGAATTATCCAACTCAAGATCTCGAATTACCGGCCGTAGTGTTTGCCATGAAAATATAGAGGCATTATGTTTATGGTGTCTATGTGGATGTATTTACTGACCACAAAAGTCTTCAATACGTGTTTACTTAAAAGGAGTTGAATCTCCGACAATGAAGATGGTTGGAACTTTGAAGGATTACGACATGAGTGTCCTCTACCACTCCGTCAAGGCCAATGTGGTAGCAGATGCTTTAAGTTGTATGACTATGGGTAGTGTGTCTCATGTGGAAGAAGGTAAGGAAGAACTAGTAAAAGATGTTCATAGATTGGCCCGGTTGGGTGTTTGGTTGAAAGATTCTCCAAATGGGGGTTTCATGGTTCGTCATAACTCTGAATCATACTTAGTGGTTGAGGTGAAGCCCAAGAAACATCTTTATCCTCTATTGATAGAGTTGAAGGAATCGGTCCTTAGCAAGTTCAATGAGTCATTCTCCCAAGGAGGGGATGGGGTACTTAGGTACCAAAGTAGATTATGTGTACCGGATGTTGATAACTTGAGGGGTCAAATTTTAGAAGAAGGTTATGGGTTTCGATATTCTATTCATCCAGGTGCCACCAATGTAACGTGATCTTCAAGAGGTCTATTGGTGGGACAGTTTGAAAAGGGACATAGCGGAATTTGTGGCTAGGTTCCCTAATTGTCAACAAGTAAAGGTCGTGCATCAAAAGCTGGGTGGTTTGACTTAAGTAATAAATGTTCCTACTTGGAAGTGGGAAGACATCAATATGGACTTCGTAGTGGGTTTTCCTCGGACACGTAGGCAAAATGACTCAATATGGGTCATAGTGGATAGGTTTATGAAATCCTCTCACTTTATCCCCATTAAGTCTACTTATTCGGTGGAAGAGTATGCTAGAATATACATTAATAAAATCGTGAGCTTACATGGGATCCCTTTGTCCACCATCTCGGATAGAGGTGCATAATTTACTTCTCATATTTGGAGGTCTTTTCAAAAAGGGTTAGGTACTCAAGTGAAGCTTAGCACCGCTTTACATCCTCAAATGGATGGTCAAACAGAGTATATCATTCAAACCCTATAAAATATGCTAAGATCTTGTGTTATTGATTTCTAGGGAAGTTGGGAGGATCACCTACCGTTGATTGAGTTCTCCTATAATAATAGCTACCATTCGAGTATTTCCATGGCACCTTTTGAAGCACTATATGGAAGGAGATGTAGGTCTCCAATTTGGTGGTTTGAGGTAGGATATTCTTCGCTCCTTAGTACCGAGATAATATATGAAGCATTATAAAAGGTTCGGATGATAAGGGTTAGGTTGCAAACAGCCTATATTCGGCAAAAATCCTATGCTGACAATAGAACAAGAGATCTTGAATTTGAAGTAGGTGATATGGTCTACTTGAAAATTTCACCCATGAAAGGGGTGATGAGATTTAGTAAGAAAGGGAAGCTTAGTCCCCGGTATGTGGGCCCCTAAGAGATAGTGAAACGGGTTGGGAAGGTTGCTTATGAGTTGAAGTTACTGAGTGAACTAGCCTCGGTTCATCCCGTATTTCATGTATCCATTCTTAAGAAGTGTATAAGTGACCTCGTATCCATTTTCCCGCTTGAAAGGGTTAGGTGTGAATGAGAACCTTGCCTATGAAGAGGTTCTGGTTTAAATTATAGATCGTCAAGTCAAGAAGTTGAGGAACAAAGAGGTGGTCTCCATAAAAGTCCTATTGAGAAACCACCTAGTTGAGGGAGCAACATGGGAGGCCAACACCGACATGAAGTCTCGTTATCCTAATCTCTTTCCTCAAAATTCTAGCCAAAGTTGAGGGAGCAACATGGGAGGCCAACACCGACATTTAGAGAATTTCACCCCGTACCTTGGTCCGACTTCGTGTGTCTAAGTTACTAACCCTTACCTTTACTTCATATTAAGCATCGTATTCGATGTTTGACTTAGTTATTACTTCGCACCAATCGAGACTAGCCTATAGTATCCCACTAAATCTATGTTGATAATTATTTTCCTATTAACTACCCCCTTGGTCCGGCAAGTAGTAATAAGGCGAGTTCTAACGCGTGCACTCGTTAAAAATACTTCTAAGCGAAAGAATTATCAATGCATGCAATAACCTATTTGAAAGTTGTTATTAAGGTAGGTTTACTTTGTTAATCACGTATGGTCCCCACAACCCTAGTTGTGGATTTAGTTACCCATGCATAAAAGAACACAATTCATAGTTGATAAATAATAAATCATGAACTTACTTTGACAAATTCAAATAAAATCCAGAAATTCAACTTGAAATCACAAAATTCACTTGAATACCAAATCCGGAAATTTGAATTAATGCCTAAGTTGCAAAGACAAATCTCTAAGAACAAAACTAAGAAAGTAGTAATAGAATCCAACCCCAAAAACGAGGTTTTACATCCTATTTATAAAAAACATTGTCCTAAAATAAAAGGAATTCAAATAAGGAAAGTTGTCCAAAAACGCGGCTTCAATCGACGACCCCCACAGACGGTCCGTCAGTCGACGGATCGTGGACTGCCTCCGTAAGTCCAGACTTAAAAAAATCTTTTTTAGCCTTCAACTTGCATCTTCTCTCATCAAATCGGCGGACCAACAACACGGTCCGTCAATTCACCTATGGTCCTTTAATACTTCTCATCGTTCCACACTTAGTTTTTCTTCCACACCGGGTACTGGGACATTCTCTGATCAGATCGACAATTTAGCATGATTGTCCGTCGATCAATCGACAGACCGTCAATCCTTCCGTAGCCCCACACTTGGTCTGAATTCCCCGAGTTGCTTCCAAATGCCTGAATCTTCAATCAATGGTCACCATCCACGGTCCGTCAATGGAACGACAGACCTTCGATGGCCTTCGTGGGTCACCTCTGCACTAAAATCTCCATAGCCTTCTGCGTTTTGGTTTTGGAAACCTTTCCTGCAAAACAAAGATAAAAACATATTACTCTATACACACACCAATCTTAAGGGAAAAGCATTGAAAGTACCGTGAAACCACGGTACATCAACACCTTCAACTTAAATTATTTGTTTGTCCTCAAGCGATGCACTATGACTCAACACAACACTTTGTACACAAGTATCCTCTTTTAAGCTTTCGCAATCACATGGATATCAATCCCAACTTTTTCATTGCTTTAGTGCATATTTCTACTCTTAGGCTTGATAGGCTTACTCATGTGGATCAGACCATGACACAGACTCACCATGCACTGACACCTCTTCTCTTTTGTATCTCGCCAAGGTGCCAACTTTCGAAATTGCAACTAGTGCCCTCACTTCAAAAGAGATCCTCCTTTTTCGCACAGTGATTTTAACTTTGAGTATAAGGATCATTAATCAACACTCACGCTCAAAACAAATTCACACCTAGTTGGTACTTGTCGCCATAGGCTTGCCCTTATTTTCACTGCTTAAGTTCACCATATTAGACTATTAAGATCACGATAGGACTTTCTTGGCTTGTAACATAGGCTCAGGATCAGGTATGGTACATATGGGTACATTTTAGTGACTTGTTGCCCTCTTTGACAACGGCTAAGCGTCCTACCTCTTTCATTATATATTATGTCCTACTTTTTCTTTTCTTGTCATCTTTGCCTTGCTTTCTCCTTTGTTCTTTGTGGAAGTGACCCTTTCTTCTTTTTGTTCAACGCCACTTTTCTCTTCTTTCTTTTTTCATTTTCATTCAATTGATCAAATTTTACTGAGTCACTTCTTTTGATCACTCTTTATTTTCTTTTCCACAATACTCTTTTCATACCCACTTTTCGGGTCATCACTCATAATAGTCACCCTCAACTTATGGCTTTGCCATGAGTCGAGGTACACATTACCCAAGGTTGGTCCAGGGCCAAGACGAGGTCAATTTCTGTATTAGTCACCCTCAACTTATGCTTTTGGCCTAAGTTGAAGTGCACATATCCAAGGAGGTACCAGGGCCAACCCATTATACCCAGGGAAGATGAGTTGGTGAAGAAAACAAAGGTCTATTATAGGCTCAAAATATTTGGATAAAAAATGGATAACAATTTCATTGTTTCACTTTACTTTAGGCTAGATGTTTGCTAATTTGAACAAGGGCCTATGATCATTTCCTAATTGTCTAACACAGATTCCTTTTGCAGGACCAATCGTGGAACAATCAAATTTCCTCACACTCACTTGACACCTTGTTACACTATCAGATTATCGGGCACCTAGTTTGAGTGTTAGGGGTCATGCAGTGGGTGCATCTCTATGTCATGATTAGACTCAACACGTTCAACATTTATTATACCTCTTCATGCAAGCACTTTCTTAGAACAGGATATCATTCATGTTTAGCCATCATGCTTCATATTTCACTTTCATACTTTGTACAAGTTACGACACATGCCGGTTCAATAGTAAAGTAATCAGTCTCTTGGGGCAAAAGAACACAGGCAACAAAACCACCAAGAGAGGATCGTGAGTTGGCTACTCAGACTTTCCCCTAGCACTCACTTTCCATTTACCCCACCCCCAATAAAAAAATATACAATAGTCCCCAATGCATAAGAAATATAAGGACAGGGTGGTAGGTGAAGCAAACCTGAGGAGCATAGTGCCGATGATCAACAAGCAGGCGGGTTCGGTTTACCGGAACCTGCAACCTCTAAAGTAGGGACATACTCAGTGGTGCCCACAACGATCTCCGCACCCTCAGTGGTGCTCCTCTCAATAGCCTCAAGTTTGGAACTAGATGCCCCAGCAGCCAACTCTCGAGCCCTCATCTAACGGGTCTCTTCATCAATCACAGAGGCTCTCCTCGCAGCCTCAAGATCTGTCCGCTCCTTCTTCCTAGCACGTGCCTCATCTCCCGCAGTGGTGCAGCAGGAACGGTGCCTCTTGGAACGCTCACGTGGCTCAGGTGGCGGTGCAGTGGGAGCAGTGAATAGTGTAGCAAGCATTGTGTCCTCCGCTAGCTCAACCGGTGCAGTCTTAGGCTCGGGTCCCCTCATCTGCAGTATGCTGTCAACATTTGCCCGTAGACTCACCACAACCTCTTGAAGGGTAGTCAGATCAATGGTCGGGGCTAGGCGTGCAAGAACTCGTAGCTCAAATGCATCGAGGTGCTGGTAGAACGCCTGAATCTTCCTCTCTGTCTGCTGATCCACCTTCTTTTCAATCCGGTCCTCAGCCTCCGCAATAAATTCTGCATCCAAGGCTGGATATGATGCAGCAAGGTGGCCATCTGGGCCTCTATCTTCTGGACCCTAGCAATTGAGACCAGTGCTGCTAATGGTGGAGTAGACTGGGAGGAACTAGGTGCCCTACTAGTGCCAGGAGCAGACTCCGCCGGGGTGGTATCAGTGGGCTCTCTAGTGGTAGGATCAGCCCCTTGGTCTAACTCTACCGTATCCGCTAAGTTCTCACTCAGCAAATGCAAATCAACTCTGGGACCACGCCGTGGTGCCGCCACATTGGCCTCATCCCTGATGAGACTGATATCCACTGTCCCGATCGGAGTACAGAGGGCATCACAGTGCTAAATCGGCACTCCAGCCTCCTTGCATAGCTGAAAAATCATACAGGCAAACGGGTAAGTGGTAGAGGACTTAAAATCCCTCTCATGTGTCATGAAGATCAACAACTTCGTGAAGTCGATCTCAAACCCGGCTACCAGTGCTGCTACCATGAACGCTCTGTCCCAAGTAAGGATGTTATTTGCTGCTGTGGGGGATAGGCGGTGGTGGACTAACGACCAGAAGAACTTGGCTGCAAAGGTGAGGTTGGCCTTCTTGATAAGGTCTCTGGTCTAACACCCAGTCTGCTCCCTCACCGTCAATGGATCGATACTATGCAAGCCACCTCTTGGTGGACTCTCTCTACTCTCTGGTCCTCTGAAATTGGCCACTCTTGACCAAGCCCCACCTGTAATCGAACTATGGAGTAAGGGTCTCCCACGAAGTACCAGTGGGCACTCCGTACAGAAAGCAGCGGATGGTAGAGGGAGAAATGTCCACCCGGCAGCCTCTAACCAAAACCTCTGTGAGTGGGTCGTGTTTGGCAAGTTTCGACCGCCTGTCCAAAGCACCTCTGAGAGTCGCCATGTATGATGTGTAGAAATCTCACACAATCTCCTCAATGTATGACCCCACACTCCTAGTCATCCACTCGAGCTTGTGGCGGTTAAACAAGCCATGCACATCAGGGACTGTGTGCACGCTCCCTGTAAGAACTCTCCGCTTGACTGTCACCAACCGAGTCATCACCCCCTTATCATTCAGCACCTTCGCATCCCTGTATACTTGATACTGGCCATCTACGCACCATTGGTTTGGCTTATCAGAAACCGGTGCAGGGACCTCATGCATGGGTACCGGAGCAGACTCCGAACTCTAGGCCTCATCACACGAGGCATGGCGGGCAGGCACATCTGGGCGAGTGGCTCTAAGTGATCCAGAACCAGAGGCAGTGGCCTTATTCGACCCCATAGAATGGGCCGAATCTGAACCTGAAGCCTCTACAGAGCCAGACACTCCCTCAGAACTCGAGGCAGACCCAGACGGTGTGCCGGTCAGTGTGCGCTCCTCATCATACTAGGAGGCAGTGACTATGCCAGACTCCACCATCTTGGGGGTGCCCCGAGTGGCTCTAGCAGCTGGTGTAGGGGTCCGGGTGCCTGGGAGCAAGTATTTCGGATCCCGCTCATCATCGGACGTGCCAATCATCCATCGGGATGGTGCCACTGACTTGGACGTACCCCTAGAATAGACGATGTCTGATTTGGGGCCATATGTACCTAGAAAGCAATTTGTTAGTCTCATTGCAATCAAACTATACAAGAAAAATAACCAAAACAGAACATTGAAACGCAAAGCACAGGCTATTGCAGAATTGCAGAATTGCAGTACTGAGAGACGTGCACTATTGACGACCCGTCGATGAATCGATGATTCGTCGATAGTTTCCGTCGGTGGCCACTTAGAAAATTTTAATATAGTCTTCATTCCACAGACCTCTCAGTAGGAAACGACGGACGTGCAGAATGGCCCATCGATTAATCGACAGATCGTAGTCCACTTCCATCATAGGACACTTAGAATATTTTTAAAATCTCAACAATCATGGTTTTAATAGGAGACGAAGAACGTGCAGAATGGCTCATCGATAAATCGACGGACCGTAGTCCACTTCCGTCGTCTAAAAGTTAAGCATGTTAAACTTTATCCATCGACGGTCCGTCGATCAACCGACGGTTCGTAGACGGGGTCTCGTGTTGTAGGTCAGAGACAGGTTTCAGACTTGTTTTTAAAAACACATTTTGACAACTTTAAGTAAATCATAAGTTCACCCAACACTTAGCAACAAGTACAAGACCATTTCTTCATCCTTAGGTATTCAATTTCGCTAGTTTCGATCTCGAATTATACAATGCTTTGAAACCCTAAGTCAGAATGTCAACAATCAGCTTATTTTTACACAGATTACACCCCCAAACCATTCACTTTCTATCATTCCAAGGGACATAGTGCCCATAATTTAACCAGTTAACATGCAATTTTTGTTCCTAAGTCAAGACCCACATACAAATTTGGCATTTCCAACAGCAAATGAACGAGAATTCATTGAGCCAAGGGAAGTGAAATACCTGAAATCAGTAGTGGAGTGATTGAGTGGGTGATCTTCTCAACAACCAACCTACGTGCCTGCCTTTGAACACCAACCGGAAAAAACAAGGGAGACAGAGTATAATATGGGGAGGGTAGGGTTTTGGGATTGTTGGGAGTTTGGGAGTTTTGGGGATTGTGAAGAAAATGGAAGGAAGAGATATGGGGAGTTAATGGAAAAGGAATTGAATAAGGGGAGGGAAACGGTTGGGAGGAAATTTGAAAAGATCTTTGGAGGTTAACTGAAAGGTTTATTTTTAATATAGTCGGTCGGGTCAGGTCGGGTCACTGGTTCTTTGAACTATCGATACCCCGTTGACAGTTTATAAGTCAATCGATGGACCGTCGACTGGACCGTCGATTGCACACTGACTTAGACAAAATTGCAAGACATACCTGGGATCTACGGACACCATTGACGGTCCGTCGATTGAACGACGGCCCGTCGGTTGGTCCATAGATCTGTGCACCAGACCAATTTCTGCAGAATTCTTGGGTTTGGTCCCTGCACATTGACACCCATTAAGCTATTGTTTTTGTGTTTTTCTGGACACTTTTTAGACACAGACCCTAAACTACTCTCTAGATAACACACTAAAAAATAACACATGAAGATGAGTAAATCAAAAACGAAACAAGAGAATGCAAATATTCCTAAAAAGAAAAGAAAAGGCCTATTGTTGGCTAGAGGATACACCTTGGGTTTCCTCTCAAGAAGCGCTTGATTTAACATCGCGGCACGATGCAAGATCCTTGATTACTAAGACTTCATCAAGGTGATATGCCTCAACCACTTTATGGACACTCTCCGCAAGCCCTAGGTAGATCTTGATTTTTAGCCCATTGACCGTGA
Organism: Solanum sitiens; assembly: GCA_016801875.1. Lineage (NCBI taxonomy): Eukaryota > Viridiplantae > Streptophyta > Magnoliopsida > Solanales > Solanaceae > Solanum > Solanum sitiens. Next base: position 215,296 of record JABWTJ010000056.1, read on the forward strand.
ACTTCGCACCCTCCTTGTTTTCCAACTCAACCGCTCCATGTGGGAACACTTTAGTAATAAGGAATGGCTCAGTCCACTTGGACTTGAGCTTGTACGGAAACAAGCTTAGCCTAGAGTTGAATAGAAGCACCAAGTCCCCAACCGCAAATTCTCGCTTCTCAATCTTTTGGTCATGGTACTTCTTCATCTTCTCTTTATAGATAGATGAAATTTCATATGCTTTTAGGCGAAACTCATCAAGCTCTCTGTTCCACTGCTTCATTCCAATCCATCTTCAGTTTCTTTATCGCCCACATGGCCTTGTGCTCTAACTCAACTGGCAAGTAACAAGCCTTCTCATATACAAGATGGTATGGAGACATACCTATGGAGGTCTTATATGCAGTCCGGTAGGCCCAAAGAGCATCATCAAGCCTCCTCGACCAATCCATTCGATTAGCATTTACCATTTTTGACAGGATCTGCTTGATAACTCTGTTGGACACCTCAACTTGCCCACTATTCTGTGGATGGTACGGAGTGGCTACATTAGGGAGAACCCCATATTTCTCCAATAGTCTTTTGAACAACTTGTTGCAAAAGTGAGATCCCCCATCACTAATAATAGCCCTAGGTGTGCCAAATCTGGGGAAGATGTTCTTTTTCAAGAACGCGGTGACACTCTTCCCTTCATTGTTGGCAAGTGCTATGGCTTCCACCCATTTTGACACATATTCCACCACCACAAGAATATATTTCATCCAATGAGAACTCACAAATGGGCCCATAAAATCAATGCCCCATACATCAAACAACTCAATCACTAGAATGGGATTTAAAGGGAGCTCTTGCCTCTTCGAAATTCCTACATCTCTTTGGCACCTATCACATGACTTGGCGAACTCATGAGCATCTTGGTGAATGGTTGGCCAATAGTACCCACACTGGAAAATCTTGTGAGCAGTCTGGATACCACTATGATGCCCATCCATAGGCGAGGAGAGGCATGCCTCCAAAACACTTTGCATCTCAACTTCCGGCATGCAATGGCGAATAAGTCCATCAGCACAACTCCGGTATAAGTAAGGCTCATCCCAAAATAACTTTTTCACATAATGCAAGAACTTTTTCCTCTGATGGAAGGACAAGTCCGATGGGACTATATCACTAGCCAAATAATTCGCAAAATTGGTGAACCATGGAATCAAGTCATGAGAAGCGGCCAATACATGCTCATCACGGAAGGTATCATCAATTTCAGCCTTTTTACCCAACTCTGAAATAGCTTCATCCTCTAATCTGGACAAGCGATCGGCAACTTGATTTTTAGTCCCTTTTCTATCTTTCACCTCAAAATCAAACTCTTGCAATAGTAGCACCCATCTAATCAACCTTGGTTTCGCATCCTTCTTTGCCATCAAATACCTCAAAGAGGAGTGGTCAGTATGCACTATGACTCTCGTGCCAAGCAAATAGGAGCAAAATTTTTTGAAAGCAAATACCACTGCAAGGAGCTATTATTCAGTCATAGTGTAGCTCTTTTGTGCTTCATTTAGCGCCTTACTTGCATAATAGACGGGGTGAAGGATTTTATCCCTTCTTTGTCCCAATACCACACCAAGACCAACCCCTCTAGCATCACACATCACATCAAATGGCTTACTCCAATCTGGGAAATAATTATGGGCGCAGACACCAACTTCTCCTTCAACTCTCCAAACGCCTTTACAAAGGTTTCATCAAAATAGAATTTACATTCCTTCTCAAGTAACTTGCATAGAGGATGTGAAATTTTTGAGAAATCCTTAATAAACCTCCGGTAGAAGCCCGCATGTCCCAGAAAACTTCTCACACCTCTTACAGATATGGGTGGAGGAAGCCTCTCTATAACCTCAACTTTTGCTCGATCAACCTCTATCCCCTTCTCTGAGATGTGATGGCCCAATACTATACCTTATTTTACCATAAAGTGACATTTTTCCCAATTTAGCACAAGATTGCAATCTTCACATCTTTTGAAAACCTCGCCCAAGTGACTCAAACACCGATCAAAGAAGTCGCCAATAACTTAAAAGTCATCCATAAACACCTCAATAGTGTCCTCCACCATATCGGATAATATTGACATCATACATCTCTGGAAAGTGGCCGGTGCATTACATAACCCAAAAGGCATCCTCTTGAATGCAAACGTCCTATAACATCAAGTAAAGGTTGTCTTCTCTTGATCCTCCGGTGCAATAGAGAATTGATTGTAACCCGAATAACCATCAAGAAAAGAGTACCATCCTTTTCCTGCGAGTATATCTAACATCTGGTCCATGAAGGGCATAGGGAAATGGTCATTCTCAGTCCATGCATTCAATTTCCGGTAATCCATACAAACTCACCGTCCAGTCACCGGCCTCATTGGAACAAGTTCGTTTCTCTCATTGGGTACTACTGTCATTCCCCCCTTTTTGGGCACACACTGAACAAGGCACACCCAACTATAATCTGCGATATGATATATGACTCCGGCATCCAACCACTTGATAATCTCCTTCTTCACTACCTTTTGCAAAGGTGGATTCAAACTTCTCTGGTGCTCAATACTTGGCTTGTGATCGGGCATGAGTTGGATTTTGTGTGAGCAAATACCGGGAGGGATCCTAATAACGTCCGCGATAGTCCAACTAATGGCTTGTTTGAACCTTTTCAAAACTTCCACCAAACTCTCTACTTGCTGCACATTCAAATCCAATGCAATGATTACCGGCAAAGTGTCATCTCGTCCCAAGAATACATACCTCAGATGAGGTGGTAGAGCCTTAAGATCTAGCTTTGGGGCCTCCTCAATAGATGGTCTCGCGGGTGGAGACTCGTGATGCTTCATATCTAACTCCAATTTCTTTGGTTTGAACTGGCATTCGCCCCATTCAAGTGTCGCAACCAAAGACTCATACTCTTTAATGCCATTACTCTCAAAATTCATGATCACTGCCGCTAGTGCCTCAACACCAAGGCGCTCTTTAATTTGTACCTCAGATGTGCTCTCAACCCTGTAAGATATAGGAGATACCGTTTGGATCTCACCACTCTGCTTCATGGACCTACAAATGTTGAATGTTTCTTCTTCATTGTTCAACCTAAACTTCATCTGCCCTTTCTCCATATCAACCAAAGCGCGAACAGTAGCAAGGAACGGCCTCCCAAGAATAATAGGCATATCAAAGTCCACCTCACAGTCAAGAATCACAAAATCGGCCGGAAATATAAATGACTCCACCTTCACGAGCACATCATGGAGTATCCCAATGGGCCTCTTCACTGTTCGATCGGCCATTAGTAACCGCATTGTCGTGGGCTTTGGGTCACCCAAACCCAACTTTCTGTAAATGGAGAGAGGCATGTGATTTATGCTTGCACCTAGATCACATAGTGCTTTAGCAAAGTGCAATAATCCGATGGTACATGGAATAGTAAAAGCGCTCGGATCCTTCTTCTTTTGCACAAGAGACCTTGTAGCAATAGCACTACAATGTTGCATTTGGCCATCATCCTCAAAACTTACCGATCTCTTCTTTGTAACCATATCCTTCATGAACTTGGCATACCCGGGCATCTGTTCCAAAGCTTCTATCAAAGGTACATTGATTGAAAGTTGTTTGAACATAGTGATAAAATGCCGGTATTTACCATCCTCAGTCTTCTTCACCAATCTCTGAGGGAATGGTGGTGGTGTTCTAGGAATGTGGATCACCTTTTGGGGTACCTCTACTTCTTTCACCGCTTAGTCCACCAATTCACCACTAGTTTCAACTACCTTTTCATCATTTCTCACCTTATCTTCTACTACAGATGGAATAGGTGGATCATTGGTTTGCTTACCTCCTCGAGTAGTAACTGCCATGCAATGTCCATCATTTTTAGAATTTTGAATAGTATTGTTAGAAGAGTGCCCGGTTGACGTAAGTTCACATTAGTAGATAATTGGGCCATTTGTAACTCAAAGATGCTTGATCGAGACCGCATGTGCATCCACCTTTTGCCCGATATTAGCCAAATCACCTCTCAATTCCTTGGCGTGCTCATCACTAGCATCAAACCTCCTTCTCATCTTCTGCAACATATCTTCAACTTGTGCCATATTACCTCCACCATACCTAGGAGCAACTTCCCAATTTTGAGGCGAAACATAGGGCCCACTTTGATCGTTTCTGTTACCATAGTTACCCCGGTTGAAGTTGTTGTCGCGGTTGTAGTTCCCATCACGAATTTACTGGCCCTCTCTGTTGTAATTCCCATAGCTCCGACCTTGATTTCCTTGACCTTGGTACCAATTCTCCTAATTGGAGCCTTGTTTGGTCGGAAAACCCCCGTCTGCTCATTCACTGCATAAGTATCCTCTTCATAGTAGTAGTCATCCACTGGTGGTGGTGGTTTAGTCAAATAATTCACCGCATTTACCTTCTATGCACCTCCAGTGATATGTTTCAATACCAACCCGAGCTCAGTTCTCATTTGAGTCATCTCTTCACGAATCTCATCTGCGGCCGAGTTGTGTGTAGCTTGAACTGCAAAGGTGTTTCTCCCAGTGTCCAACTTCCTAGTTCTCAGAGCCTTAATGTTGCGAGAGATTTTCTCTAACTTATATGTGACCTCTACATATGTGCACTCACCATAAGAACCACCCGCAATAGTATCAAGCATTGCCTTATTATTATCATCTTGCCCCCGATAGAAGTACTCTTTCAATGACTCATCATCAATGCGGCGGTTTGGAAACCTTTCACGAACGCAGTGAATCTATCCCAAGAGCTACTCACCGACTCCCCAGGCAATGCCAAAAAGTTGTTCACTCTATCTTTGTGGTTGAGCTTTTTGGAAACCGGGTAATATCGTGCTAGGAACACATCCGTCAACTAATCCCAAGTATAGATAGAATTATAAGGCAAGTAAATCATATCGCGGCCTCTCCCGTCAGTGAGAGAGGGAACACTCTTAACCCGATGACGTTCATGTCCAACTCAGGCCTCTCTACACAACTCTTGCACACCGACCTCAGTTTGGCGATGTGAGCATGTTGATCCTCAGATGGCATCCCTGAAAAAACAAACCCCTCGCCATGAGCATCTACATCAAACTACTGGTTACCACGAATGTGTGACCCTGCGGTAGAGGAGGTAGGACAAGAGGCCCATCAGAATCAGTAATATTCACGTTACCCCTATAGAACTCTTGAGGGCGTGGGACGGGAGGTTTCATCCTCAAAGCACCGCAACCACTTGATTATGAGCATCAACCGGTGGTGGAGGCTGACGATTTATCCCATCAACAGGATTAGTGGGGTTCTGTTGATTATTCATTCTGCGGAGTGTCCGGTTAAGTTCAGGATCATATGGAAGTGTTGGTTCTCCTCGGCTCCGTGTACTGGGCATACACTAGAGCTAGACCTGAGAGAAACAAAAACAAAAGAAAAAAGTAAAATTAGGAAATTGTTGACTAAAATTCAGTAATGTTATTAAAGTTAATCTAAAAGCCCCTTTCCCCGGCAGCAGCGCCAAAATTTGATACGCTCAAATTATACCTCCCTAAAGAAGTATAAACGGTCGTATCAAGTAAAGAACCCAACTATTAGGTTGGGGTCGATCCCATGAGGAAAATGGGTTAGACTTAACTTCAATTTACGGTTACATCTATTTAGTCAAGTCCTTTTCGAAAACTAGTAATTAAAGGGGGGTTTTGTGAAACAAAAGTCTTTTAATATTGCTAAATCAAATAAGTAACAAGAGTAAATATTTGGTGTATATCAAGTTGTGAGAGAAACTAGGGTGTAAGTGTTCCTCATAGGTTCATAATGTCGTATTCCTAGCTATAACAATTCTTACCTAGTGTTTTGCATGCAAAGTGATAAGTTAGGTATCTCTAAATCCTTGGTCCAGCATTTAGAGAGTTTCACCCCCGTACTTTGGTCCGGCTATGTGTGTCTAAGTTACTAACTCTTACCTTTAATTCATATTAAGCATCATATTCGATGTTTGGCTTAGTTATTACTTTGCACCAATCGAGACTAGCCTATTAGATAGTATCCTACTAAATCTATGTTGATAATTCTTTTCCTATTAACTACCTCCTTGGTCTGGTAAGTAGTAATAAGGCGAGTTCTAACGCGTGCACTCGTTAAAAAGACTTCTAAGCGAAAGAATTATCAATGCATGCAATAACCTATTTGAGAATTGTTATTAAGCTAGGTTTACTTTGTTAATCACCCTTGGTTCCTACAACCCTAGTTGTGGATTTAGTTACTCATGCATAGAAGAACATAATTCATAGTTGATAAACAATAAATCATGAACTTACTTTGACAAATTCGAAGAAAATCTAGAAATTAAATTTGAAATCACAAAATTCACTTGAAAACCAAATTCGGAAATTTGAATTAATGCCCAAGTTGCAAATACAAATCACCAAGAACAAAACTAAGAAAGTATTAATAGAATCCAACCCCAAAAATGAGGTTTTACACCCTATTTATAAAAAACATTATCCTAAAATGAAAGGAATTCAAATAAGGAAAGTTGTCCAAAAACCCGGCTTTAATCGACGACCCCACAAATGGTCCGTCGAATAAATGACGGACCGTTGACTGCCTCCGTAAGCCCAGACTTAAAATCTTTTTAGACTTCAACTTTCATATTCTCTAATCCAATCGACGGACCAACATCACGGTCTGTCGATGCTTCTCGTCGTTCCATACTTAGCTTTTCTTCCACACCGAGTACTGGGACATTCTTTGATCAGATTGACAATTTAGCAGGATGGTCCGTCAATCAATCGACGGACCATCGATCCTTTCGTAGCCCCACACTTGGTCAGAATTCCCCGAGTTGCTTCCAAATGCCTGAACCTTCAATCGACGATCACTATCCACGGTCCGTCAATGGGACGATGGACCGTCGATGGCCTTCGTGGGTCACCTCTATACTAAATCTCCACAGCCTTCTGCATTTTGGTTTTGGACACCTTTCCTGCAAAACAAAGATAAAAACATATCAAAATTACTACAAAAAGGCTCTAGACACACACCAATCTTAGGGAAAAAGCATTGAAAGTACCGTGAAACCACGGTACATCAGTTTCCTTTATGAGATTATAGTAAGCATGTTGATTGCATGGTAACTCTTGATGTTCATATTAAGCTCATGTTGATATGGAGAAGGTAGTTCCTCATTATCTTAGATGAAGTATTGATCTCTTATAAGTGATAAATGGTGAATTGAGTTTCTATGTGTAATATTATGGTTATGTGTTGAATGGAGATGTGAATTACTCATACGGGTTGTGACTCATAATGATTTTATGTTGTTGATGTTGTTGTTGGTTGGGCTGCTAGTCTTGAGTCATATTCTCTCCCTAGCTATTAAAAGATTTAGGTGTCATTCAGGGACGAATGTTCCCAAGGAGGGAATAATGTAACACTCCGAAAGTCCATGACCTAGTCTAGAGCATCACATGATGAACTAAGACTTGGAGAGGACCCTACATTTAGACCCTAAACTGTCTAGTGGACAGTGTGCAACCACGAGCCAAACGACGAGCCATCGTTTGATCGATGTTCTGTCAATGGAACCATTGGTTGACACTTAGTTTATTTCAAAAAGGGTCCAAAATCACACTCTCTGTCACAAACGACGGCTTGCCAGTACGGAGCCGTCATTTGGACGACGCGTAGGCGAGGATTCGTTGTTTGGGGTCGAGTTCACTGCCAAGTTTTAGAGTTAAGTGGATTAGTTAGTTAATTATTTAATTCATTAATTAGGGGTTAAGGTGTCACGACCGGGGATCATCCCTTAGAAGTAACATGACGTACTTGAACTCTCGGAGGTCTTATACAAGCCCTCGGTGTAATGACCCAAGAGTACACCTTAGAAGTTAGGGCATTCTCGAATCGTCACACGACGTACTCGACCTCTCAGAGGTCTCATACATCTTATACATCATTCATTGCATAAAATGTATGAAAAGTAGTGCAGAATGAAAACTGTTCACACGAATAATATCTCAAAATATCTCTTTTATAGAAAAACATTATGAAAGGCTAAGTCTCAAAGTTGGCATCTTAGACACACGAATATATTAGGACAGGGCCCATACTTCAACATATATAAAATAGCTCAGTCTATTACTATACTTTCAAGAAGAAAATCTAAACATCATGATGTCCTCGAATCTAGTGATGACATACCAACTCTTGCTTGAATGAATTGCTAATCCAAGCTTCACTTCGAGACTCCTCTTAAATGCCACCTACATCTTTTGAGATAGATAAAATATATGGAATTAGTACATTGCATGTACTAAGTATGGTGTAATGCGTAAAATCACGATAAAGGGACATTTGTATAAAACATGCTCTTTTGAATAAAACCTCATAAGACAAGTATAAGTATCACTTACAAGTCAACATAAGCACATATAGTCACATTCCATAATATAGTATCAATATCACTTCAAACCATGTATCATATGACCCTCCTACCAAAGTTTATCCTATGATTTACTTAAGTAAGACAAGAAGAGATCGCCCATACACTCTCTCAAGCACACCTAAATAACCCTTAAAACTACCTAAGATAAGATTATTTTTTTTCAATATATACTCACCACCTAAGGTTACTCTAAGATTCACTTGAGTAAAACATGAAAGACCGCCCATACACCATCTTCAAGTCATCCTAAGCAACCCTTAAAGCTACCCTAGATAGCTACCTTTTCATTAACATACCTTTACTTAAGTAATTATGTCCATTAGACCATTTAAGAGACGTTCACCAATTAAATACTTTCACATAATGGTCTTGGAGAAGACCTAGGGACTCACATACTAACGTCTTCAAAGCCTAGTCGTGCAATGTCTAGATAGCGTCCCATTCCACTACCTAAACTTCATAGTACTTATCCATCATTAGCATGTATCCCACATAATGAGAATAGTCAATAAATGACATAGACTATACTAGATAGGAATGGAATCTGGAGTCTACCCTACTCCGATGGAGGGTGTTCTACTTGCCAAGGGTAGAACTAGGACACATACCATGTAGGAACATGGTTAAGGAATATTGAGGGCTTTTATGAACTCCGGTTTCCTTCTCAAGTAGATTCAAATTTAACTCTAGTCTCCTTATCAAGTGGAGCTACAACCCATAACATATTCTCTCGGTGCTAGCCTTTGTTCTCATAGAATAAGTTCAATCATCTAAAGGTATATGAGAAGGTACCATCTCTTTGTCCTAACAACTCATAACACCCCTACCTAGAATGGGTCAACGAGGGCTTTCACTCAAGGTCCATAAGGATAGCTCATTCTTAACCTTCTTTTATTTAGAAGGTTCAACGTATTAGTCATGCTTAGAAGGACACCATCTTAGGTCTACCGATCCTAGACTTTCAGTCAACATTCATTCATACACATACAAGACAAAGGTGCATAAGCCTACTTAGTCAAGATGTTCGTATTCATATTCTTCATGTATCAAGTTAGGGACATAGGTCTAGCAAAGAAAGACACACTTCATTATCGCCTTATCACAATATAGCATAACATTCAAGAAGCACATAGAGACAACTAAGTATACTTGATAGTCATCCTACTCACTTCTATAGAATCAACAATATAAACCATCACAAGCCTCATATAAGTCATCAAGAAGGATCATACTTCAATATCAAGTCATTCACATAATTACTTCACTATAGCATACTAGTGACACTTATCATCAACTAGGAGAACTCATGCTTAGACTTCACATAACACATGAGTTATCAAAACCTTCCTATTACTCACATAATCAAGTTAAAACATGATAATATCATAATACATAAACTAATACCGACGAGGTCACATTTTTTCACAATTCATAAAGTAATGCTGACGATGCCACATTATTCACAAGTATAGCACATAAGCACTGCCACCATAAGTGGACCATTCCAATCATAATCTGGATTCCATGTTTTGCTACAATGGTCTATGTCGGTTATTGCCTATTCTCATCATATAGGATACCTATTAGCATTAGATAAATTCTACGAGGTTTAGGTGCTGGTATGGGACGCTATCTAGACATTGCACAATAGGCTTTGAAGATGTTAGTAAGAGTCCCTAGGTCTTCTCCAAGACCATTACTTGAATGTTCTTTATGTGATGAATGTCTCCTAATGAACTAATGAAATGATGACTTAATGATAGAAAGTATGTAAATGAATGAGTACCTAATCTAAAGTGACTTAAGGATTCCTTAGTTAAAGTGTGAAGAGGGAATATGGGATGATCTCTTCATGTTTTATCTATGGAAGTCTTGAGAATGACTCTAGTTAGGGAAGTTGGTTGTTATGTTTGACATGATCTAAACTTAGGAAATTTTAAGAATTATTTAGGTAACCTTGAAGAGGGTGTATGGGCATTCTCTTCTAGGAGTACTTAAGTAAGTCTTTTGATAGCCTTGGTAAAGAAGATGTCATATTATGCATGTTGTGTGTTTGGTGTATTATAAGTGTGTATGTGTCTCATTATGACTAGCCTTGAGGATCGTTTATGCACATATAGAGAGGGTGTATGGGCGGTATCTCTTTGTGTGACTTAAGTGAGCCTTAGGATAGCTTTTAGTGAGAAGACTACATGCTAGGAAGTGTTAAAAGGGAAGGAAAAGCACTTCACTGTTACAGTGAAGTAATTCACTGTACAGTGAAGTGAGGTTACTGTAAAGTGACCTTTAAAATGTGTTAAATTGTTTAAATGTTATCTTATGTATTTCTAAGTTGATAAATGTTGTTCTTATGATTATATTACGATATTTAAATGAAAAGATGCATATTTCCAATAATTGTCCGTTTTCATGATTTTTATGCATAATGTCATACTTAGTACATGTGGTTGTACTAATTCCATGCTTTTATCTATCTCTATAGTGGTTGGTAGGTGAGGAGCATTTGGAAAGCAAGACTTGGATTAGAAGATCGTTCAAGTGAAGTTGAAGTATGTCCTCATTTGACTCGAGGACATATATGTCTTTTATGTTTCTTTTATGACGTATTGTAATAGACTTAGTAGTACTATTCTTTCGAATTTGTATGGGTTGTATCCCAAGTACTCTTATGTCTAAGATTGATGAGATTGAGACTTAGTATTTCCTATTACTTTTATATGAAAGAGTTTTTAAATACTATGATATGTTTTGTGAAAAGTTTTAATTCCGCACTACTTTTCACTATGTATATGCGATGAATGATATGAAAGGGCTTGTATAAGACCTCCGAGAGGTCGAGTACGCCGGTTACAATCCGATATTGTGCCCTAACTTCTAGGGTGTGGTCTTGGGATGTGACAAGCTTGGTATCAGAGCATAAGATGGTGAAAGTAGTCTTAGGAATCAAAAAGTCTCATCAAGTCACGTCTAGTAGAGTCTTGACCATCGATGTGAGTCGTGACACATCTATCGGCTAGAGGCTATAGGACGATAGAGTTTCCCTTCTTTTCTACTCCTATGTCGTGCAATAGAGTAAATGTTATGAGTATCCTTCTTAATGTGTTTCCTTGTGTTTCTAGGAGATGAATACTAGAAGGATGGCCGCTAGAAGGTTGGAAGAGGAAAGGGTGAATGAGAAAGTTCCTCCTCTAGTTGAGCAAGTTCCTCAAGATGGGCAAGGAGTCCAAGGTGCTCAAGGTGCTCAAGTTCCTCCCCAAGGTGATCATGTCCCAAATGTGGAGGGAGGTAATGAGTTTCCGGTGGTTCATCCGGAGTTGTCTAATATGGTGATTGGAGAGGCTTTACTTGCTTGAGCCCGAGCAGTGACTACTCAAGTGAATTTGAGTATGGAGCCTAGGGTTGTGGAGAGCACTATGACCTCTAGGTTGAGAGACTTTGTGAGGATGAATCCTCCTATCTTTCTTGGCTCTAAGGTAGATGAAGATCCCCAAGAGTTCCTTGATGGTGTGTACAAGATGTTGAGTGATATGGGAGTTACATCTAGGAAGAAGGCGGAGTTGGCTTCGTATAAATTGAGGGATGTTTCTCAAATATGGTACACTCAATGGAAGGATAATAGGCTGGTGGAGTCGGATCTATTGAGTGGGAAGAATTTAAGAAAGCTTTTCTTGGTAAGTACTTTCCCCGTGAGAGGAGGGAGGTAAAAGTAGAGGAGTTTATCAATCTCAGGCAAGGCAATATGAGTGTTGAGGAGTACTCTTTGAAGTTCTCAACATTATCTAGATATTCACCATCCCTAGTGTCTAATCCAAGGAATGAAATGAGTCGTTTTGTGACCGGGGTCGCGGACTTAGTGAGGGAAGAATTTCGTACGGCTATACTACATGATGATATGACCTTAGCTAGACTCATGGTGTATGCACAATCAATTGAAGAGTCCAAACTTAGGAGGATGTCAAGAAACTTGAAAAGGTGGTGTTAATGATCAAGTGCAACCTAGGTTCATAAAGAGAGCTCAAACTCAAGATGGACCTAGTGCTCCTAAGGTCAAGTGGAGAAAGGAGGTGGTTCTCAAAATGGCAAACCTACATGTGTCACTTGTGGCAAGAAACATTATGTGAGTGCCTATTGGGTACCGGGAGTTGTTTTGGATGTGGAAAAGTTGGACACAAAGTGAGAGATTGTCCTAATAGAGATGGTAAGAAGGTTGCTCCTAGTGTTCCAAAGGATGATGCTCCAACTAAGAGGTGTTTCTATGCACTCCGGGCTAGAGGAGAGAAGCCGGATGAGAGTGATAACGATGTTGGTAAGTCTTATTTCTCTTGTTGTGATATGAGTTCCTTCTAAGTGGGGGAGCATGGTTTTAGATGGGATAAAAAGTCCTAGAAGTTTGTTTCATGTGCATGATGTTTAGGAGTTTGGTTGAAATTGAATTTCATTAACTTCTTACATTGTGTATTTTTTAAAGCCATGATCATGTTGTAAAAGGTGTTTATATGATGTTACCTTGCATACTAGCATGTCTATATCATGAATTGCCTAAAAATTTCATTTTTGAAAAAGTTGCACAATTCACTGTAAAGCACTAGTAGTTTCACTATAAAATTTTTGAAAGTTTGACTAATTGAATCTTTCGTCTAAAATTGTTGTAATATGGTTAGAACTGATGTATATGAGTATAATAATGAATATAAAATGAGTTTTTGCTATTTAGAATGAAGGATGTGAGTTTTGTAGCATGATGAGTTATAGAATTTATTCTAAATTTCTTGTTGTGTTGTGATTCTCTTTATTATGTGAAATTGATGTTTTCTCCTTGACTATGTGTTATATGGTTTGGTTTTGAGTTGCTAGTTGGATCTCTATTATTGGAAGTGTTCGGAGAGTGGCAAGTGTCATTCGAGGACAAATGTTGTCCAAGTGGGGGAGAATGTAAGATCCCGAAAATGACTTAGGTTAACTATAGCCTAACATGGTTGTCATGATGGTATAAGGTCCTAAAATGGTCTATAAATTGTTATAGAGCAGTATCTAAAGTATTAGGTGCATTGGAAGTCAAACGTCAAGGGACGACCAAGACGTTCGATGACTAAGTCACCTATGTGCCTCGTATGTGGTTATATGTGTTTATGTGTGATTCATGAGGTTATAAGGTCCTTAAATGAGTTATTATAGTGTTTATAGTTAGTGTGTCAAGTTTCGTGAAGTTTGGAGGTCAAACGCTCAAAAACGTCCATGACGTTCGAAAGATGTGCCTTGAAATGACCTTGTGTGTATAGGCATGTTTGGTCGAGTTTTACGTGTTCGTTTTGGGTGAAATTCATGTGAGAGATCCTAAACTCATATACGGTCATGTTTGGATTGTAAAAGTCCAGGAAAGTATCTTCAAGGACCATCCAAGGGTCCTTGAGGAAGGACACAAAGTTGGTGTCCAAGACTACCCAAGATAGCCTACCAACGGAAGGCAATCGACGCCCAGTGGGTCAATCGACGCACCGTTGGTTGGGTCTCGTCGTTTGGGACTTATTCTGGGGAGAGGATAGACCAATTTTGAGTCTCTTAACCAAACTACGGGAGGACAAGACGGTCCGTTTATGGACAAATGGTCCGTCGACTGCCAACCGTCGATGGTACTGTCCCTGAGTTCAGTTTCACTGCCAAGTGAGGGGTGAACTTGTAAATTCACCCCACTTCCAAATAAGAGTATTGGAGATTCCTAAGGGGTCTTTTGGGTATTTTAGACATGTACTTAAGTCTTTAACACTTGGAAGATTTCATTCTTCAAAAATCAAAACCCCAAAATCCCTTAGAAATTCCTCAAGACTCCATTAAAGCCAAAAATCAAGGAAGAGCTTGGAGTGGAGATTTGAGTGGTGATTCTTCATTAAATTGAAGGATTAGATTCATTGAGTTATAGTTTTTGATCCTTGAAACTCCTTTCATCAAGGAGCCCAACTTTCAAAGATGTTTTCTAAAGTTTTCAAAAGATGAATTGACCTATTTCATGATCTACCATGGGTTCTTGAATTAAAGGTTTTTAATCATTGTTTAGTGATTGAATTGTTGTTATTAAGATGATTTTAACTTAATTAACCTATGAACCCATGTAATTGATGAACCCTAGTTTTTGACTAAATTATGGGTTACTTGATATTCGTCTAATGCTTATGAATTAATGTGTAGTTTCTTATGGGCTTTCTAATGATGTAAGAATTGTATTCAATTGATATCTAATTGGTCTTAGATTGATAAATCTATTTTTAATTGACTTATATTCATTGATTATTTTAGGTTATATTTTGAATCGATGTTCATGGCCATGGGTAAGGGCCTTATGATATTGAATTGGATGATTTGGCATTGGATTGAAGTGTTGAGGATGAATTGGTGGTACGCTGCCCTAATTCCCTTTATTGCTAATTAGACTTCAATTATGTTGTGATTGGTTTGGTCTACTTATGGTGGCGGTGTTATGTGAATTGATGTGGCCTTGTCGGCGTTATTTTAAGTATTATGATGATCATGGCCTTGTCGGCACTACTTGAAGTAATATGATGATTTGTGTAGTTGATTATGTGAAGTATGATCATATCTACCTATGTGTGAAGTAATGTGAAAGTATGTGTTTATTCTATTGATGCTATTTAGGTGATCATGTTAGACTTATGACTATGTGTTCTTGTGTGTAGTCTTAGAGTTGGATGCATGATTTTTCCTACTTGGTTATATGAGTCTATAATGGTTATATTGATGATGATAGAGTAGTGTATAGGATGACTTTAATATGATAATGGTTGTCCTTATGTGCTTCTAGAATAACATGTAATATGTGCTAAAGTGAAGTATGTTGTGTCTTGTTTAGGTAGACTTGTGTCCCTTACTTGATGCATGTATGAATGTGAATATGTGATGTCTTGAATTAGGAAGCTAAAGAGTCTTAGTATTGTATGTATGAATGTTAGGTGAGACCTTGAACGATGATAAGAGGGTCCTTTATGTGAAACCTTGAACCTAGTGGTAAGGTTATGAAACTTGAAGTCGAAAGCCGTAATGGTATCCTTCATATAATGAATGATGGACTTAAGGTTGATTGGATGGAACGGCATCACATCAATCATTAGGAAAGTCATAATGAGCTTCTTGTCACCATTGTAAGGCAGCCCCTAGAGGACCTCTTTGGTAGGGTAAATGTAATTGGGTTATGAACTTGATATGGAACCCCTTTGTATGAACCTTAATGTGAAATTAATCTACGAGAACGAAGGCTATCACCGAGTGAGTATGGTAAGGGAAGTATTTCTAGTTAAAGTTGAGGCTAGAATACAAAGTATGTCCTTCATATTCCTTAACCATGCGCCTACATGGGATGTGTCCAAGTTCTACCATTGGCAAGTAGAACAACCTCATCGGAGTAGGATAGAACTCCGGATTCCATGTTTTGCTACCATGGTCTATGTCGGTTATTGCCTATTCTCATCATATGGGATACCTATTAGCATTAGAGAAGTTATATGAGGTTTAGGTGGTGGTATGAGACGCTATCTAGACTTTGAACAATGGGTTTTGAAGATGTTAGTAAGAGTCCCTAGGTCTTCTCCAAGACCATTACTTGAATGTCCTTTATGTGATGAATGTCTCCTAATGAACTAATGCAATAATGACTTAATAATAGAAAGTATGTAAATGAATGAGTACCTAATCTAAAGTGACTTAAGGATTCCTTAGTTAAAGTGTGAAGAGGGCATATGGGATGATCTCTTCATGTTTTATCTATGAAAGTCTTGAGAATGACTCTAATTAGGGAAGTTGGTTGTTATGTTTGACATGATCTAAACTTAGGAAATCTTAAGGATTATTTAGGTAACCTTGAAGAGGGTGTATGGGCGTTCTCTTCTAGAAGTGCTTAAGTAAATCTTTTGATAGCCTTGGTAAAGAAGATGTCATTTAATGCATGTTGTGTGTTTGGTGTATTGTAACTGTGTATGTGTCTCATTATGAGTATGCTTGAGGATCGTTTAGGCACATATAAATAGGGTGTATGGGCGGTCTCTCTTTGTGTGACTTAAGTGAGCCTTAGGATAGCTTTTAGTGAGAAGAATACATGCTACGAAGTGTTAAAAGGGAAGGAAAAGCACTTCACTGTATAGTGAAGTGAGGTTACTGTAAAGTGACCTTTAAAATGTGTTAAATTGTTTAAATGTTATCTTATGTATTTATAAGTTGATAAATGTTGTTCTTATGATTATATTACGATATTAAATGAAAAGATGCATATTTCTAATAAATATCCATTTTCATGATTTTTATGCATAATGTCATACTTAGTACATGTGGTTGTACTAATTCCATGCTTTTATCTATCTCTATAGTGGTTGGTAGGTGAGGAAAATTTGGGAAGCAAGACTTGGATTAGAAGATCGTTCAAGTGAAGTTGAAGTATGTCCTCATTTGACTCGAGGACATATATGTCTTTTATGTTTCTTTTATGACGTATTGTAATAGACTTAGTAGTACTATTCTTTCGAATTTGTATGGGTTGTATCCCAAGTACTCTTATGTCTAAGATTGATGAGATTGAGACTTAGTATTTCCTATTACTTTTATATGAAAGAGTTTTTAAAGACTATGATATGTTTTGTGAAAATATTTAATTTCGCACTACTTTTCACTATGTATATGCGGTGAATGATATCAAAAGGCTTGTATAAGACCTCCGAGAGGTCGAGTACGCCGGTTACAATCCGATATTGTGCCCTAGCTTCTAGGGTGTGGTCTTGGGATGTGACACAATAAGCACATATAGTCACATTCCATAATATAGTATCAATATCAATTCAAACAATGTATCATATGATCCTTCTACCAAAGGTTATCCTAAGATTTACTTAAGTAAGACAAGAAGAGACCGCTCATACACCCTCTTCAAGCACACCTAAATAACCCTTACGACTACCTAAGATAAGATAATTTCCTTTTCAACATATACTCACCACCTAAGGTTACTCTAAGTCAGTTGAGTAAAACATGAAGAGACCGCCCATAAACCCTCTTCAAGTCTACCTAAGTAACCCTTAAAGCTACCCTAGATAGATACTTTTTATTAACATACCTTTACTTAAGTCATTATGTCCATTAGACCATTTAAGAGACGTTCACCAATTAAAGACTTTCACATAATGGTCTTGGAGAAGACCTAGGGACTCACATACTAACGTATTCAAAGCCTAGTCGTGCAATGTCTAGATAGCATCCCATTCCACTACCTAAACTTTATAGTACTTATCCAACACTAGCATGTATCCCACATGATGAGAATAGGCAATAATCGACATAGACCATACTAGCTAGCATGGAATCCGGAGTCTATCCTACTCCGATGGAGGGTGTTCTACTTGCCAAGGGTAGAACTAGGACACATCCCATGTAGGCACATGGTTAAGGAATATCGAGGGCTTTTATTAACTCTAGTCTCCTTCTCAAGTAGAGTCACATTGCACCCTAGTCTCCTTTTCAAGTAGAGCTACAACCCATAATATATTCTCTCGGTGCTAGTATTTGTTCTCATAGAGTAAGTTCAATCATCTAAAGGTATATCAGAAGGTACCATCTCTTTGTCATACCAACTCATAACACCCCTACCAAGAATAGGTCCACAAGTCTGCCACTCAAGGTCCATGAGCATAGCTCATTCTTAACCTTCTTTTTATTTAGAAGGTTCCACGTATTAGTCATGCTTAGAAGGGCACCATCTTAGATATACCGATCCTAGACTTTCAGTCAACATTCATTCATACACATACAAGACAAAGGTGCATAAGCCTACTAAGTGAAGATGTTCATATTCGTATTGTTCATGTATCAAGTAAGGGACATAGGTCTACCAAAGCAAGACACACTTCATTATCACCTTATCACAATATAGCATAGTATTCAAGAAACACATAGAGACAACTAAGTATACTTGATAGTCATCCTACTCACTTCTATAGAATCATCAATATAAACCGTCACAAGTCTCATATAAGTCATCAAGAAGCATAATACTTCAATATCAAGTCATTCACATAAAGACTTCACTATAGCCTACTAGTGACACCTATCATCAACTAGGAGAACTCATGCTTAGACTTAACATAACACATAAGTCATCAAAACCTTCCTATTACTCACATAATCAAGTTATAACATGATAATATCATAATACATAAAGTAATGCCGACGAGGCCACGTTGTTTCACAATTCATAAAGTAATGCCGACGAGGCCACATTATTCACAAGTATAGCACATAAGCACCGCCACCAAAAGTGGACCATTCCAATCATAATCAAAATTCAAGACCTATATTACATAATATAAAGAGAGTTAGGGCAGCATACCACCAATCCACTCTTACAACTTCAGGATCATAATGTAGACGAAGGCCAACAAGATATGTTAAATGATAAATTTGATCCTGCGGATATGAATAATCTCGATGATAAAATTGGAATGGGTGACGGCGCAGGTGAAGGAACGGATCTTGAGAACAACATTCCTCCTACACCCATGGTTGGCAGCAACAATCCATGTGCTTCTCAATCATCACATGTGAACAATGTTTGAGATGATGAAACAGGTTTTTATAAGGGAATGACATTCAAGAACAAGCAAGAACTGGCAAATTCATTGAAAATTGCTAGCTTGAAAAAAGATTTTAGACTGAAAAAGGTGATCAATTCTCGTAATGTGTTTTCCTTTAAATGTTC
This sequence comes from Solanum sitiens, assembly GCA_016801875.1. Taxonomy (NCBI): domain Eukaryota; kingdom Viridiplantae; phylum Streptophyta; class Magnoliopsida; order Solanales; family Solanaceae; genus Solanum; species Solanum sitiens. The sequence continues at coordinate 234,493 of JABWTJ010000056.1, forward strand.
ATATTCGGACTGCAATTGGTGGCTGAGGGCTGTGAAATTTACAAGTAGTGACAGGTTTGCCATTAGAATATATGAAAAGTACCATATGTGTGGTTCAGAGCATCTTACAAGTCATAATCCCCTTGTCACGGCAAAAGTCATAGGTAAGTACTTTGAAAATAGGTTTTCCAATGGTATAGGCTCATCCACAAGAGACATGTCAAATCAACTCCGCACATAATTGAGTTGTAAGGTAAACTATTTGAATATTTCTAAGAGCATGGAGCATGCTATGTCTAATGTCAGGAGAACACATGAGCACGGGTACGCTATGCTTAATGTGTACGGTTATATGCTTGAAGTTTTGAATCCAGGAAGTAAGATAGCATTGTCGCTCGATGAAAATGGTAGATTCCAGTACTTCTTTGTATCATATGTTGCTTGGATAATTGGTTTTCAAGAAATGAGAAAATTAATAGTCGTTGATGGCACATTCCTGAGGAGTAAGTATAGAGGAGTTTTGCTATCGGCGGTGGCACAAGATGCTAAGAATCATATATTTCCAGTGGCTTTCTGTGTCGTGGACAAGAAATGTGATGCCTCATATGAAAACAAAAATTTAAAATATGAGAAGCTTTGTATATGATATTGATGAGTTGTGCATTATCTCTGATAGGCATCCAACTATTCGAAAGATGGTTACGAGAATCTATCATACATCTCATTATGGTTGTTACATGAGACACCCTAGGGAAAATATTCGAAATAACTTTCACAATTCAAAGGTAGTGTCCCATTTTTATAAAGCAGCAAAGGCGTACGATAGATGTGAGTTCAGTGGCCATTTCAATCAAATAAGAGATTTGGTACCAAAGGTGGTTGAAGCTCTCGAACGTATTGAATTCCACACATAGAGTAGGTCATTTTACCCGGGAAATAGGTACCATCTCATTTGAGTTTATTTTTATTTTATGTGTTTTGTTTTATTTTTATTTTTGTTTTATATTTATAACATTATGACGTGAAACATCGCGGAGTCGGTGAATGCTATGTTTGATAATGAAAGAGAATTTCCTATTGTCGCTCTATTTGATGAAATAAACAAGAGATTTGCAAGTTGGTCCACTCAAATAGATTTGTTCCCTCAAATGAAAAAGACATATCAGAGTGTGTCAATGCGGGCAACAAGTTGTTGGCTCATCAAATCGCTAACTACAAGTTCAGTGTGACTGGTCATGGTGATGTTGCTACTGTGGATCTACAAAGAAGAACTTGTACTTGTAGAATTTTTTACTTGGACAAAATACCTTGTCTGCATGCCATGGCAGCGCCTCAATCCCAATATGGTGCCGATTTTGGAAATCAGATTTATGAGTACTCCTTTCCATATTATTCGGTGGAAAAATACATAATGGCAGGAAATTCACCCGGTGCCACCTGAAGATTCTTGGATTGTCCCTTTGTATATCATATAGACAGAAATACCTCCTCCATATGTTGGTCCAAGTAAACCTGGAAGAAGGAGATATAATAGACGGTGTTGAGTTGGTGAATCATTTCCAACAAGAAAAAATAAGTGTTCCGTATGTAGGGACTTTGGCCACAAAAAAACTACATGCCCAAATCAAAATGTCCCTTAAGAAGTGTTGTTGAATTTTAATGAATGTTCTTTCTTATTTTAGGATAATCCCTATCTTCTTATTTTATTTAGAATCAACTTATGTGATGTTATTTATATATAATGTGTGATTTATTTAATTATGTGTTGCTAGTTATAATAGAATATTTCATTTGTGGCAACATATGTCAATTATGAGTTGCTATTTACAATAAAATATTTCATCTATGGCAATATATGTCAATTATATGTTGCTATTTACAACAGAATATTACATCGCTGATAACATATTACAATTATGTGTTGCCACTTAACACAGAATATTACATCTGTGGCAACATATGTCAATTATGTGTTAGATCTTAAAACATAAAATTGCATATGTCCCAACATATATCAATTATGTCTTACAAGTACCACAGAAAACGAATCTGTAGCAACATATTTTTAAAAAATACTTACGTGTAATGTGGTGATATCATTACTGTCATTGGAAAAACTTCCAATAAAAAAAATTAATGATGCGACTCTTCAAATTTTACCGTTTTTTAAAAAATATAAGTACATTCATTTGAAAAGTCATAAGTTTCTTCTCTTCTCTTCTCTTCTCTTCTCTTCCAACTTTTCAAATTTCACTGAATATTCACTATGAATAAGAAATCTTCAAAAATGACTATGACTAAAAAAACTTCATTGAATCTCTTTCGAGGGAACTACTAATTGATATCATTGAAAGGGTTGCTTCCTACTCCCTACAAGAATTAATGAGGGTTAAATTTAGGTATGTATGTATTAATTAATTTTTGCTCTTTAATTTCATTTTCTAATCATTTTATTTCATTTCTCAGCTCCAGGTTCCTCAATGAAGTAGCTAATGAACGTTTGGTATATCAGAAGATAACATTGGTCAAGTTTCCTTATCTTAGATGGTCGATTGTTCAACAAGCCGTTTCTTTCCTGGAAATGTACAGAGCATCAGGGAATTTTGAAACCTTATACAGAAAAGGCATGGTAATTTTTAATATTTTTCTATTGAATTCACTTTTTTTTTTAATTTTGCATTTTAAATGTGTTATTTCTTCTATAGTACGATTTTTCCAACCATAGCGATCCAACTGCATTGGAAATGATTAATCAAGTAGCAGACGGTGGCCACAGTGGAGTTGAATATGTGCTTGCCATAATGTCAATCTTCAATGGCTGTGAAACCATGAGTGAAGGCTTAATGTTCATTGTCAACATGAAAAAAACTGAGCCAGTAATAGTGAAAAGATGTTGAAATCATTTGCAAAATATTTTAGGTGCAATGTGGGTGTCAGGACCTCGTTTGTTGGGAGGAAGACTCATTTGTTGCACTGTTCATCATTTTGAGTGAATTGGTCGCATGAATGACGTTCCCTGGAGAAGACACTACAATGAAGATGATATTCATCGTAATTTATGTAGGTGTGATATAGAACTAGATTATCTAGTTAATCTTTTGCCTCATACGAGGGATTAATTAAATTGTCATCTGTGGCAACATATGTAAAGAACTTGCAAATTCATGGTGAAAAATGTTGCCCTTCTTTGTTTTGCAATGATTTTTGAATTTGATCGTTATCTCTAAATAAAAAGTGTGATTAATTTTGAACAAATTTATCTGTGTCAACATATGACAATTATGTGTTACATTATACAACAGAATATTGCATATGTCGCAACATATGTCAATTATGTGTTAAATATTACAACATAACGTATATGTACCAACATATGTCAATTATGTCAAATATATTTTTAAAAAATAATTATGCATCTGACCCAATATATTTTTAAAAAATGCTTACTTGTAAGTGTTGTCAATAATCAATCAATCAATAATTATTGTCATTGAAACATGTTTAATACATAAAACAATTACGACTCTTCAATATTTTACCCTTTTTTGAAAAGTCATCTCTTCTCTTGCAACTTTTCAAATTTTTTGGCATTTTATAAGAACACAACAGAAGGGAGGGAGAAGTCAAAAGTTATTTTCTCTTTCTCTTCATTTAATTTTCTCAAAAATGGTTTCAGCTAAAAAAACTTCATTGAATCCCTTCCGAATGAACTACTAATTGATATCATTGAACTGGTTATTTTCTACTCCATACAAGATTTAATGAGGGTTAAATTAAGATATGTATGCATGTATTAATCGATTTTCCCTCTTTAATTTCATTTCCTAATCATTTTATTTCATTTCTCAGTTCCAGGTTCCTCAATGAAGTCGCTAATGAATGTTATATATCTGAAGGTAACATTGGTCAGCTTTCCTCCTGAACCTAGATGGACGATGAATCAACAAGCCATCTTTTCCAAGGAAATGTGCACAGCATCGGAGAACTTAGAAACCTTATACAGAAAAGACGTGGTAATTTTAATGTTTTTCGTATATATTCACGTTATCATCAATGTATTTTATATTTTAAATGTGTTATTTCTTTTATAGTTTAATTTTTCAACCGTAATGATCCCTGCATTGGGAATGGTTAACAAGCAGTAGACGGTGGCCATAGTGGTGCAAAGTATGGGTTTGTCGTAATTTCAATCTTTGAAGGCGCTGAGTCTATGAGAAGAGGTTTGATGTTCATTGTCAACATGAAAATAATCGTGCCAGTAATAGTGAGAAGATGTCGACACCATTTGCGATATATTTTAAATCAAATGTGGGTGCCAGAACCTAATGTGTTGGGAGAAAGACACATTTGTTGCATTGTTCATCAACCCCATCAATCGACGCTGGAATGGTTGGACCAGGGGAAGCGACGATGAAGACGATATTCATTGCGAATTGTGTATTTGTGATTTATAACTAGATTATCTAGTTAAATTTTTATCTCATACCACTGTGTGAATTAATTAAATTTGTGGCAACATATGTACATAACTTTAAAACATATGGTGAAAAATGTTGCCTTTTTGTTTTTTGTACTTATTTTCAAATTTATTTTTTATAAAATATGTTTTAACAGTGTTCTCATTTTGACCATTCTTGAAATTCATATGTGGCAACAACTCCTTCATTAATTACATCAACCGCCTTCATTAATTACAAGTGTTCAATTTTTATCCTTTTTTCAAAAAAATTAAGCACTTGCAACTTTTCACATTCTTCATAAGTGCCTTTTCGTATTCATTACATCGGAATTATATTATTATTATATATATAAGAAGAAAAACACTTAGGTATTTTCATATAATTTTCTCCAAGATTGGAAGGAAGAATAAGAAATCTTCAAAAATGACATTGAGGAAACAAAACTACATTGAACCCTTCCGAGGGAATTAGTAATTGTTATCGTTGAAAGGGTTGCTTCCTACTCCCTCAAAGATTTAATGAGGGTTATATTAAGGTATATATGTATTAATAAATTTTCGTTCTTTAATTTGATTTCCTAACCATTTGATTTAATTTCTCAGTTCCAGGCTCCTAAATGAAGTCTCTAATGAACCTTTTGTATATCGGAAGGTAAATTTGCGCAGCATTCCAGTGTTTATATGGTCGTCTTCATTTTATCAAAAATGCACTTCTTTCATGGAAAAGTATAGCGAATCGGGGAATTTAGAAGCCTTATACAAAAAAGGTGTGGTAATTTAAATGTTTTTCGTATGTATTCATGTTTTTGTCAATATATTTTCATTTTAAATGTGTTATTTCTTCTTTAGTATGATTTTTTCAAGCGTAGCGATTCTAATGGATTGGAAATGCTTAAGCGAGCAGCAGACGGTGGCCATAGTGGAAAAGAGTATGTGCTTGTCATAATTTCAATCTTCAAAGGCGGTGAATCCATGAGAGAAGGCACAAGTTTCATTGCCTACATGAGTATACCATGGCTCAGAATATGTCGAGAGTATTTTCAATGTAATTTACATGGAAAGTTGTCAGAGGAACCTCATAAGATTGGAAAAAGACCAATTTGTTACACTGCTCATCAATTCTTTTTCGCCCGATATCGTTGTGACTTATGTTGTTATGATTTAGAATTAGACGAAGTAGTTAAATTTATGGGGTACTTCCTAAATTAATAAAATTTGGTCGAAGTTTACATTTTTCTATTTCTAAATTGCTCAATTCGTCGATTAGCCCCTCCTTGATGTTTCATACGTACCAACAAATGCAACTTCTGTTGGAAATATTGCAACAGCCCTGACATATGTGGCAACATATATGTTTATCATAAAATGAGTCTTTTGGGGTTAATTCAATTAAATTGTAATCAAATTCGATACGTAACACTAATATATAGTCATACAACATGTCTAAGTAACAATTTATGGTCCAATACAACTATATTTATTCGATTCTATCAATTATATTTAGAAAGACTATCATGCCACTAGTTCATCATACAATGACCAAGTAAATCCATATGATAGTTATATAACACCCTTTTAAATCGTTGTTCCAAGTGTTATACCATATTTTTATTGCTTAATTATGATCTAAAGTAATAAAATTTGATCCAACTTGACATTTTTCCATTCCTAAATTGCTCAATTCATTGATTAGCCCCTCCTTGATGTTTCATATGTGCCAATATATGCAGGTTATGTTGACAAATTTGCAACAGACCTGACATATGTGACAACATATGAATATCATAAAATGGGTTTTTTGGGAGTAAATTCAATTAAATTGTAACCTAATTCGATATGTAACACTAATATATAGTCCTACAATATTTCTAAGTAATAAATTATGGTTCAATACAACTACCTTCATTCGATTCTATCAATTATATTTAGAAAGACTATCATCCCACTAGTTCATCATATAATTACCAAGTAAATTCATATGATAGTTATATAACACCCTTTTAAATCATTGTTTCAAGTGTTATACGATATTTTTATTGCTTAATCATGGTCTAAAGTAATAAAATTTGGTCCAACTTGATATTTTTTCATTCTTAAATCGCTCAATTCGTCGATTAGTTCCTTCTTGATGTTTCATCTATGCCAACATATGCAATATTGACAAAATTGCAGCAGACCTGACATATATGGGAACATATGAATATAACGTAAGTACTTTATAAAACTGGTACAATCATAGACAAGCTCAATCTGTAAAACTAAAACTAAAACTGGCTCAATCGACCAATTATATCATTTCTAGAAGGGATATATATATATATATATATATATATATGGTTTTCATTTTCATTTTAAGAATAGGGTTTTCAATTTCTTCTTACTTACCGGTTCGGTCTTGACACTTTTTCTCTCTCTCTCCGATATGACCTCTCGCTTCACATGGGTCTCGAATCTCTCGAGTGCATGAGATGTAATGATGTTATTTTATTTCATCAGTCATTTATCTGTTAGTCTTTTCTATTCTTTGTTTTTAACACACAACTAATTTGATTGGCCTTTTGTTAAACCAAATTTCGGGACTTTCCCGTATCTTTAAATCAATTAAATTATTAATTTTGCAATATACTGGTTGGGTAAGAATGTGGTTCTTTGAAATATAATCTAATGAATGAGTTTTGTTTGTTTTTGTTACTTTTGATATGATGTCAAATGCAATACTAAATCGAATTTGTATTGATGAAAATGATATCATGTTGGGTGTGAAAATCTATTGCAAACATGGAGACTTACTTTCAATGCAAATTTCATGGTCGAAGGACAATCCAGGTCAAACTTCATCGCTCAGTTCTTTATATCTTTTTAGAAAGTTGGTATAGAAGTTAAGATCCAGGATTCTATCTTTGGGATCATAGTAATCCGAGTATGTCTCATGCCTCTGACGCATGAGGTTAAGGATCTCATCAATATACTGAAATAAAAAATAATATTAAAGAGTAAAGAAGAGTAGTCATTGAAAAGATAAAACAAATGCGCATTATAAATTGAAGGATTATCCAGTCTTCCCACCAAACTTTCATGCTTGTCATGTTCCTGAAATCTTGTCCTGTAAAAACATGCATGTCGTATTGTATTTGAACATCCTTTGCACTTGTCAGACTCAACACTTTGGTTCTTTCCGCTACAGTCGCACGCTTATAAATATTCAACTTTTTGTACTCCTTCACTTCCTCTATTACGACCATTGGCAATTCTCCAAACCTCTTCTTTTTCAGACTGTGTATTTCCTTGGCAAGGGAGTTTTTCCTCCTCTTGGCTTGTGGAGTATATGGATGCCAAACATTCTTTGATAGAATGCCCTTGACCCCCCTCTTGTTTTTAAATTCATTAACAGCTTGACTCAGTGTTTGAAGATACATGATAGAATTTTCATCTTCTTTCTTGAATTTCTCACAGAGAAAGCCACATATTTTACAAGAGGTAGCCCCTTGGTCTTGTCCAGCACCAGCACCAATACCAACACCAGCATCAGCACCAGCATCAATACCATTAAAAATAACTAATTCATTAACAACTTTGTCTCTTTTGATGGTTGTTGCTCCATCCAATTCCATTTTAACTTTATCCACAACAGGATCAAATAAGGTTTCAACCAACCCTAGAGTAATTAGATATGACATTTTCAATTCGTTTTCTGTTGGGACAAGCCATGGATGCACAACCTAAAATTATAAAATGAGTCATCCGTTAGAATATTTGGGTCATATGTTGCTATTAATAGATATGTCATTTGTCGCTACACATGGGTGATATGTTGTAACATATGTGTCATATATTGACACATATGGGCATCTGTAGCAACATTTGTGTCATATGTTGCTACAGATGTGTGACAGGTTGACACACATGGGCATCCGTAGCAATATTTCTATCATATGTTGCAACAAATGAATCATCTGCAACAATATAAGAGTCATTTATAGCAACATAAGAGTGTAATATACTAATAACTTACTGCATCAAGAGGAAGGTTATAAACATCTGTTATATGCCCATCTTTGGTAGATTTTGTTTTTTATCTCAACCATCTCAATATCCTTAGATATGAGATCTGTTCATCTGTAATTACTTGATGGTTCAAATGAGGAATGACTTCAAATGCCCAAGCCTATAAAAAAAAAACATGTCACAAATTAAATCTTGAATTATTCAATATAAATATAAAAATATTAAGAACATTTAGCTTTACCATGAAAGCCCATGGAAAGCCAAAACAATTACTGGTCTATGCTCCTAAAGGTTTTAACAAGTATTTGAGAGTTAATTCAAAGCTCTCATTACCCCAAGGATAGTTGTTGAAAGCCTCAATATCCTGCAGTATGTTGTTGTTGAGATCTTTCGCCAAAAGTATATTAAGTGTAAACCAAAGTAAGAACAATTATTTATTGTGCTTCCTTGGTGTATCCTCGTTTTCCAACAAATATATTAAGTTAGAATTTTTGAAACTTTTGCCAACAAGGGACATCAAGTTCTGCTCCTCAGTTGACAGTGATTGTTGTCTTGCTTCCTTTTTTACTCTTTATTTCTTCTTCGTGGTTCTTTTTTGTCAATGTATCAGGAACGGGCTCAAGAGGAGGATGACATTTTAACCCTGTAACTATGGCAAGCTCTCTTCTGTCAAAGAAGACTGGCATGCCACAATAATTAATCAAAATCTCTTTCTCTTTTTCGGGATTTTGAAAAATGAACCTTCTTTTCAGAAGTTTGATTTTGAAAAATGAACCTTCTTTTCAGAAGTTTATAAACTATGGTCATTTGAAAACGTGAAGTTGTATCATCGGGTAAATCAAGAAAATGACTGAAACAACTATTTCTAAAAAAATCTTCCAATTGATTTCTCTTGAGGATAACCCTGAAGTTGTTGAAAGGTTTTTCCATGACTGACCTAATAATGTTATCACCATTAGCATTAGGCTGCAGAGGCACAGAAAAAGTGTCTGCATTGATAATTTTAATCTCATCATCATCCTCAACTTCATTTCTTTCTTTTTCTTCTTCATGCACAAGTACTTCTCTTTTTTTCCTCCTTCTTCCTAACTACTTATATATTTTTTTCTTATTCTTCCTCAACTTATGTTTGTTTTCCCTCTTCTTCCTCAACTACTTCTCTATTTTCTCCTTTATCTTCTTCCTCAACTTCTTATGCTCTTTCTCCATCATTAACAACATAATTTTTTTATTTTTCTCTTTCTTTATATTCTTTTTGAGAAAATTTTGCTTCTACTTAAGAAGAAGAAATTGCTTCAGATGCAAGTTCTTCTAAAAGAGTTGTATTTTCATTCTTCTTCGTAGGAACTTTAGTCCTAGCCTTCTTATGAATTTTTATTGTGTCAGTTGTATCAATTTTTCTTTTGACAGGAGCCATTATATTTGTATCTGCAACCACAAAAATAAAATATTTGAATGTCACACGTGACCTACAAATGAAGTTTAGCTTTTTGAAATACACAACACAATATACAACAACACGAACAACAAATATGATTCAATGTCACACATGAACCAATAAATAAATCACAAAATCCTCCCTAAACCCTATTTAACGAACTACAAATGATGCTTTTTGAAATCAAAAAATATTTCAAAAAAGAATAACTATCCAACCAAAAAAGTGATAAAATCACTAAAACAGGGCAAACAAGTAAGCATTTCAAACCCTAATTAAATGTTACCTGAGAAGATATCAACGATAAATTAGAAATGATGAGGACAACGACGTCTTGCTGTAGAAGAGGATCGCAATAGATTACCACTGATGTTTTAGAAGATATCGCAAGAACAATGATATATGAAGGAAGGAATAATGGAACGAGAGGAGGAGAAAAAAAGGAAACAAGAGAAAAGAAAAATTGACATTAGTAAAAATAAATAAAATTTGGAATATGAAACGATTTTTATAGAACAGAAGATAGAGGGAAAATCAAGTGACGATTGTATTGAAGCCGTTAATTTTTTATTTTTTTTGAATTTTGACAATTCAAAGTGTGACATATGTTGCCACATATATACGTTCTATTGGGGCACATACCACCGTTCTGTGACATATGATGTATAATATAGTGTTGTCACATATATCCTTTCTGTGACATATCTTACGACATATCTCTTTTCCGTGAAATATGTTGTCACATGTATCCTTTCTGTTGGTACACATACAGATAATTATTTGGTGTTTTTTACAGCAGAAGTTATATATGTTGTCACAAAATTGACATTTGTTCTAACAAAACTCAAAATAATCATAAAAATCATTTGTATTAATATTATGAGCAAAAATTAACACTTCATCAATTGTTTTATACAACTTATCAACAAAAAAGTAATTTAGAATGATATACATACCCACCTATCTAATCAATGGTGTTAACCACAACATTTTCATCGATCTTTGCTTTTTTAGGTCTAGGCCTCTGTGGGTCTTCATTGTTACTAACATAGCCATTCATAGCCTTTAAAATTTCATAATTCCATAGGAGTGAAGCATAACTCATGCGAAGGGTTTCAGCACTAAGTCCACAAGATGGTACTTCTAGTCCATCACTCAAAACTCAATGTATGCAGCGATAAATAGTCCACAATCTCTACATGGTATATCATCAATTAGAAAATAAAGTAACATCACATTTCGATAGTCGTAAGACAAAAAAAATAATGTGATACTTACAGACTACTGCTTTCTTGTTGGGCAATACCAGTAACATGTCTGACTTTGAATAAGTGAGATTTGTTCTTTCCTTGGTAACATTCAAGAACTGGCCAGTTGGTTCGCTTTTTTTGCTCAAAAAATTTGCTTAACTCAAGGTACTTTGGCAGCATTGTAGACAACTTTTAAATCTCAGAGGACAATTTTTTGTTAGACCTAGATGAGGACATCAAATCATATAATTTTATGCACCGTTCCTTCAGTGCAACGACTGCCAAGACCTAATGGAAGTCCCTATTACTATTTACAGGGACATAAACATCATCTGTCAAGTGTCAAGGCAGTCCACAAGCTATATCAAACCCTTTCATAGTGCCAACGATTTTATCCTCATATGCAGAAACAACACTAGCATTGTCGATGTATGTTTTGAAAAAACAACTGTAGTGGTATATCGATATTTAGAATGATTCTGTTGCTTCGACTTCTTATGCAAATAGTAAAAATTGACATCCACATACTGCACAGATGCATCAAATAAGTGTATCTATGGATCAATTTATTTGTATATATTCATGTATTAATCAAAACATAAAAGTGGACATGGATTTACCTCATCAGTTCAACACTTATAGGATTGAGACATTACGTAGAACCAGTTCTTATTCTTTGAAAATGCAACTACAAAATCAAGTTGGTTAAAATCAAGTTTCAAGCAATTGACTAAGTAGTGATCGTCCTTGTCTCTTCTGCAATTGTGCAATCATTATAAATAATTATTTAGTGGACAACAAGAAGAAATACTAATAATAGTTGAACGACCTTACTTTTTTGCATGATACTTGTAAAGACCCTCGTTTATCCATTGCAAGAAGGATGACATTAGTTCAGTTGGACCCTCACTGTCAATGTTAAAACTTTTAAATGGATATTGTCGCTTCACATCATAACTGATGACTTCGACTTTTTTCTCTTTCTTTTCTCTTTCGCTTTTTCTTTCTGCTTCTCCTCCTTCTTTTTTTGCTTCTCCTTCTCTCTCTCTTTCTTCTCCTCCTTCTCTTTCTGCTTCTCCTTCTTCTTATCCTTCTCCTTTTGCTTCTCCTACTCCTTCCCCTTCTCCTCCTTCTCCTTCTCCTCCTTTGCCTTCTTCTCCTTCTCTTTCTTCTCACTAATTATAGAAAGTGTTTGGGAAATAGATTTTTTCAATCTCCTACACTTCAAAGGCTGTGAAATTTTCTTGGATCTTTGGAAATCAATATTATGAGACATTTTCTTAGAAATATCAGTGAGTTTTTTAACACGACTAATAAAATAATCATGTTGCTACTCACATTCTTTGCATAGACAAAAAGAACATTTGATGTTAGAAGAGGAAGCAAAATCAATAAAAGATTGAGTTGTTGTCATGGATGAAGCTTCTTGTATCATTTCATCTAAAAGGTAAATAAAAAAAGATTGAGAGTTTACAATTCATTATAAAATAATAATAACATTATGTTGCCCCATATGTATCTGTTGCCACACATGAAATTTCTATTGCCATATATAAATCTTATGTTGCCACAAACGAATCATATGTTGACACAAATATACTTATTGTTGCCACAAATGAATTTTTTGTTGCCACAGGTGAATCCTAAGTGCCACAGATGAATCTTATATTGCCACGGATGACCAGTTTGTTGCCCTAACGCCTAAGTGAGATGTTACAACATATGATGAATGTTGGGCTATGCACCAACATACCACTAAAATGTGGCAACATACAATACATCTTTCAACAAATGAAATATATGTTGGACAACTGAACAAGACTATATTTCGAAAATCATATCAACAAAATGGCCACAAAAAGAACAACAAAAGCAACAAAAAATGACTTTTCACTGAATGTTAACAATACATATACGTTTCCTTAAAATTAGGGTTTTTTGGGGGTTGATTGATTGTCTTTCAAAAACAATAAATCATAGGCACCATTACATCATTATTCAATTTTTACGTTTACATAACATTTTATTGTTCATTAATCCAAGAAAAAATTTAAAAAATTGTAAAATATTTCAAAAAAATAACTTACTCATTTTAAGTCGATCACGATTTCAGTTCAGATAGAAGAGAGAATCACGAGTGGAGATGAGGAGGAAAATAATGAAGATAATCGGAGATGATGATAATGGAGATAGTGAGATTTTCGAATTAAAAAAGAAAAAAGAAGAAGAACAAAAGAGAGAAAGAACGTTGGGAGAAGAAGAGAGAAGATGAAAAGATTTTTTTGTTTTTTTAAAATGATTTGAATTGAATTATAGAAGTTTAAAAATAAAATATTTTTTTGCATTTTATAAAAAATAGAAAATTTTTAAAATATTAATTTTATTTCAAATTTACTTAATTACATTTAAAAAAATCTAACTAGCTCTCGATATGAATGTGTCGCCAAAAACAAAAATCAATTTGACACCTTTCATTTAATTTGGAGAATAGAAAGAGGGCGTTGTCATTGTTGTGAGTCGGGGAGAAAGACATAAAGCCCTTTGGGTTTCTGCTCAAACGAAAAGCTTCAATTGGATTGAAAAAGAAAGAATGGCTTCAGCCTATTTAAGCATGGGAGAAGCTCACAGACGAATTACTGACTTCCTCAATCGCTTCTCCGATGCTGTTTCATCTCAAGATGCCAAGTCTCTATGCCTTATTTTCTCTATCTCTGCAAATTCTTCTTTTCTCCTTTCTCTATCCGATGCCCTCATCACTTTCCAGGTAACTGCGCGTTCAATTGTCCATTTTGATTGTTGTAGACACTTATATGAACTAAACCTTCTAGTTTTCTTTTACAACTTAGGGCTTGAATCGGATTGATGATTCCTTTTTCTGGATGAAATTGCAGTAATTGCTTTGCTACTCATATTTCTACTGGGCTAAATTTCGCATTTGGGTTTCTTATACCTCTTTTTTGCTGATGGGACAGTCACATAGTGGGATAGATAGATGTAGTGTGATATATGAACGAATGTATTTGTCGATTGAAAAGACTCCTTGATTAAAGTTTGATCATGTGTCTAAAACAGGATGCTAGCAGAGTAATGAGACAGTCTGATAGATACTCTCTGTATGCGGATATACTACTCCCTCTATTTCGTGCTTTACAAAGTTATCGTCTCAAAAACTTGGTTGAATCTTACCAGGCTTTTGAAAAAGCTGCCAAGTGAGTTTAAACTTACTCTCTCCTTTACCCCCTATCCCTTTTTCCGACTTCTCTGGGGAAATATTGATTTTGTGGACATTTCAGTGCATTTACTCAAGAGTTTCGCAACTGGGAATCTGCTTGGGCTTTGGAAGCCCTTTATGTCATTGCCTATGAAACTAGAATTCTAGCAGAAAGGGTAAGTGTTATTCTTGTTATATTTGGATTAGTAGAAGATTTATTGAGTTGACTAATATATGTTTTTGAATGTGTAGGCAGATAGAGAGTTGGCTTCTAATGGAAAAACACCTGAAAAGTTGAAAGGGGCTGGCTCATTTCTCATGAAAGTGTTTGGAGTCCTTGCTGGAAAAGGATCAAAACGTGTTGGAGCTTTGTATGTGACTTGCCAGCTTTTCAAAATTTATTTCAAGCTCGGAACAGTTCACTTGTGTAAAAGTGTTACAAGAAGCATTGAAACTGCCCGCATTTTCGATTTCGAGGAGTTTCCTCTTAGGGATAAGGTTACTTACATGTATTATACTGGACGGTTGGAGGTGTACAATGAAAATTTCTCTGCTGCTGATCATAAGCTATCATATGCTCTAAGCCATTGCAATCCTCGGAAAGAAAGAAATATAAGGTCTGTATAGATTCCTTTTATATTTCGGGATTACATTGTTTCGCTCATGAAAAGATATAATGGTAAAGAGATTATTGGATGAATATCCTGCAATGATACTAATTTTCTGCAATAAATATTGGATTTTTACATTTAAGGTGTCGGGTTTTTTTTCCAAACAGGAAACCAGACACTATTACTGACTGCATTGATTTCATCTCATCGATTTTATGCTTTTCTTTTCAGGATGATACTAAAATATCTGATACCTGTGAAGCTCTCAATAGGCATCTTACCTAAAACTTCGCTTTTGGAGAAGTACAATTTGACTGAGGTGTTACATGTCTTCTGGTTCATATTTAATTCATTCAGCTTGAAATGTTGACATTTTCTTAGAATAGTCTAATAGCATGCATTTACTTCGCAATAGCTAGTGTAAAGAAGGTATGGCTGCTGATTTCTGTTTTCGGTCGAACATCACCGAGATTGTTAGGCTGTTGAATGGAACTTAGAATTATTGAAGTGTCATACTTCCCAAGGATTTCATGAAAGGGTTTTCTGTTTATTAATTATAAGTGCTAGACATTAAATCTGTTTTCTTCTTTTAGCTTTCAGACTCTTTAACATTTGAAGTTAATTCATTCAAGTTAAGTTGCTGATGTAGCTTACTAGAGTTGCATATTGCATTCCTAAAGGTCCACAGGGATTAATGATCTTCATTTCTCCATCATCTCCTCATTTCTGTTATCTTTCTTCCTTAATTTCCCTATGCTCTTAAATCCTCAAAATAACCCTATTCATTTTATTGTTTTAATATCCTTTAGTGCTTAAACATGCACCTTTTGTATGGATAAGTAAGAGGTGTCATTTACTTTAACACTGAAAAGCTGCTACTGTTTAACACCTTGGATTAAGTTGACTACTAGGATTTTGTAGGCTTTTAGTTAGCAGTCAAAACCTATCTAGTCACATCTAGTTACTCATTTAGCTTTCTGTAGCGGCATTACTATAAAATGAACTGGCTCGCAAGTTGGCCCGACCGCCATCGTCATAAAACAAAATTACTATAAAGTGAACTGGCCTGAGATATGCATTGAGTGCTGTTCAGGATCAATTGACAAGATATATTGGTATACAGTTATATAAGTTTTAGTGACTTACATTTGAAATTTTATTCTTTGGAAATAAGCCTACCAAGATTTTGATTCCATTTCCAGTGGAATCTAATAGTGATGCTTCCCTGATTTAACCTTGTGTTGAAATTCTCTTTAAAATGATTTTATGACATTTGACAATATTCTATATATTGTAGCTTCTACTGTCACAAATTTCAAGAGTCGGAATCAGTTTCACTTTCATCTATTAAGTAAAGTTCTCCTTTAAACTAAAATTCTCCTTTTAACTAAAGATCAGCCTCCAATGCATCAACAAAATTGGTACATCTAGACGGAGGTTTCTAGGAAGTAAGTGTCCGCAGCGTCACATACCAACTATTTGGCCTGTAAAACATTGTTTTTTTCCTTTTCTGTCCGTCCTTTAAAGAGTATAATGTGGTGTTCTGCGAGCTTGCTCACACATCGATTTCACCGGGTACTAGCTACCTCCACCAGAACAAGTACCGGGTACCTCTGCCAAGGCTTAGGCAGATGATAAAAAGAAACACCCAGTGTTATTTTTGTCTCTGCTTAGTTTGAACCTTGATCGCCAAGGTTTTCACCCACTTCATTGAATGCTAGGCCACACCTTTGAATGCCAATTAATTTTCCGTCTTTTTTTTTTCCAATTGCCTTGATGATGTTAATTGCTTTTCCCCCTTTTTCATTTCTTTATTTTTTTCCTTTTTTGTCTTTTCTTTATTGACATACTTGTCTACCTTCAGTAGTATTTTCTCTTGCTTCGTTTGTTCCTGGTTCTCTGGCATGAAATAATCGTACCGCATGCCATACTCTCTTTCTTGGAGGTCATCCCTGGAAAGTTAAAGAAATTGTTGGCATTCTACTATTAACTTGCATCTTCTGTATTTCTAGTTTAGAAAGACCTCAACACTGCTCTATGAGAAGCACCTGGGTCCTCTTTCTTCTATTAAAACAACTTATTGTTTTGCGCTATTCAACTTATTTTTGAAAAATTAAAAGGATATTTGGTCCCATATGTGAAGTTCATTGTGCCGTCAAACTCTTTCTTTCTTTCTTTCTTCCATTTTTGAATTTTTTTGAGGACTGCTTTAAAGCCAGCGATTCATCTGAAGAGGGTAAATTCTGAAAAGTTTGTCCAATGTAGAAGATCAATGTATTCAAACTATAAATCTAAGTTTCCTATTCAAAAAAGATGAACAGGAAACAGTTGTCTTGTTTGATAATTTGGTTGCTATCATGGGAAATGTTATAGTCTTCTGGTGTTTTAATACAAGGAGGTGCATGCCCTATGAATCGAATATGTGATTGTTTACTTTATGATGAGTAGATGTAGAAAACAATAGTTTCATGTTGTGCATCTCACTCTCCTTTTCCTCTTTGAATTTATTTTTACAGTACAACAACATTGTGCTTGCTCTTAGAAGGGGGGATCTACGACTTCTTCGATGTGCTCTGCAGGAACATGAAGACCAGTATGTATATATTTCCTTTATATGCGAGCTGCATTATATTTGCATATCCTAATAAAACTCCTATTACCAGGTTTTTAAGGTCTGGCGTTTATCTTGTCTTGGAGAAGCTAGAGCTCCAAGTTTACCAGAGGTTACTAAAGAAGATGTAAGTCATACTACTGGTTTTGGCTGAAAACATACACAGCCCCCTCAACTTGCCAAATATTTTAATTTTAGACTCCTTATCCTGAGGTACGACCTATTGACCACTTGACGCTAGTAAAAGATGTACCTATTACGCACGCTGCTAACATGGCACAATGTGTGTAATACACACTTACACTCTCCATTGAGAGTGTGAGAGGCCCTTATCATTTTTCTTCTTTTGCGTCTTATCTTAACACCAGTCTGCTGCACCATAACAGCTGCCTCCTCCTCCACCGTACAGACTACCTCAAACAGGAATTACTGCAAGACCCGATTCCAAATCCGTCTAATAGGCTTGCTAAAACCACAAAAATATCTGAATTAACTGGATCAGAAAATAAACATTGTTGTGTGGAGACTGAATCCTGTTCCCAACCTTTTCAGAAAAAGCGACAATCTTTTCCGATCTGTGGGACTCAGCCAGATCTTCTTCAGGTTGTGGGTCAGTTTTGATGGAGGTACTGTGGTTTTTGAGAATAGAAATTCGATCTGGGTTTATAGTGAAGATTGTGGAAAGTGAGGTTGCTGCAGGGTCTGTGAGTGAATTAAGAACTTCTAAAAAAAATAAAAAAGATTGGCTAGAGCTAGTAATTTTTGGGGTGTAGAGAGGAAACAGAGGATGAAGCTGAAAATGTTTCTGTAGATAGGCGTATTCCATCAACTACTTCTACTTGGATCACTATTAATAGTCTAATACAAGCTTGCTAAAAGGTGGATGCAGTTTTGAGTGCAAAAGTACCAAACAAATTTGACAATGAACAGTTCATTACTAAGGCAAAAACATTGGGAACTAATCTTGAGAACTTTTGATAAGTTATTTTGTAAGAACTCAAGTTTGACTTCAGAACTGATTTCGAGAACTCAAGTCACAGTAATGGGTGTGTTCATGAAATTGCCTATTTGTTGTTGGAGATGTTGGTGGTGGTGAAAGGAAGAAGATGACCAGAGGGGGAGGAGCGGAACGTCTACTGATCAGATACTTTTTAGAGTATTTTCCACCTATCATTCATAGATTTTTCTCATCTTTGAGGGAGATTGTCATTTAACGATCTAATAGGCACATCGTAGCTCGAGTTCAAGTGTTCAATGGGTACATACAACCCCCTTAGTTCAAGTGTCTAAATGAAAAAAATTGGAGAGTTTGAGGGGTCGTCGATGTATTCAGCCTTTCTTTTTTATTGTTTCTTTCTCATTGTCTTTTGAGTATGAAAATCACTGTTTTATTGGTTATACAGCTATATTATCCAGAAGCAGAAAGATCCGAATAAAGCTCACCAAATCAAGTTAGACTTAATTGTTAGAGCTCTAAAATGGCTTGAAATTGATATGGATGTTGATGAGGTAAACTTTTTGGCTCTTTTAGGGTGGTTGGTTCAAGATTTCAAATTCCTCTTTCAACTGACTTGTTTCATTACACCCAAAAAGAGAAAAAACAAAGGCTTATTCCTTTACTTTCTCATACATAACTGGAGTTTTCTATACTTTATTGCAGGTGGAGTGTATCATGTCCATTTTGATATATAAGAACCTGGTCAAAGGTTACTTTGCTCACAAAAGCAAAGTTGTAGTTTTAAGCAAGCAAGACCCTTTTCCCAGATTGACAGGCAAAGTAATTAACTCATAAGAATGAGGTGTACCACAGTATATGTACAACTATGTTCTTAATGGACTGGCAGATAATTGATCTGGGTAATGAAGCTGTAGCGGGCTCCCCATGGTTATGTTCAGCTCTCTCTGGTTGCATGATGCCGTGACACAAGTATGATGGTAGAGGGGACCGCTTCTACTTGATTGATACTAAACCCTGATTGGCAAAATGGATGTAACGCAATTTTACTGTTTATGTACTTTGACAACAAAATTCAGTGGTGGCTCCCCATGGTAATGACGTTGTTGCTGGCTCACAAAATTGATTTAGATATTCTGGAAATTGCTTATTGTACTAAACGTACCAGAGTGTGTATGCTGTGTGGCAACACAATTTCGACTAAAAATCATTTTTGTTGATCCGAAAAGCGTATGTTGAGATTGTCTGCTAAGGTGTCCTAAATCATGATTTTGCAATAATAAACGATCATCTGGTTTCACATAAACGAATCAGATCCTGCACCATGTCACTTACTCTACAATATGCTATGTCTCGGTTCCAAATCAAACAGGTTGAAGTTGGCTTTCCATAATTGAATCAGACTTTGGACCTTGTTACACTCAACAATTAATTACGTCCCAACTCCAAACTGAACTTGTTGAATTCATGGGTTCATTTCCTATTAAGTACTATATAATTTGTACATTTTTTAACATGATTCTTTTATCACTTTAATTTAATTGGATTCATTTCATTAGTACTAAATAATTTGCTTAAACATAAACAAAGGATGATGGGGCAAGCATTGAAATGGGAAACAGAGAAGAAGCATTCACATTTCAAACAATGCAATGTGTTCATTTTTATGTCTTGATATAAGCTCAAACACTACAAATAGAAACTGGGACAAAATTGATGCGACTGTCACAATATATCACAAAAGAAAAAGTACAAATTCCATAACAGAGGAAAGGTACTTCAAAAATGCAAACTATAACTTAATAAACTATTATCATGCAACATTTGCAGGAATTGCAGTTTCAATGTTCGATGGCATCAGTATGTTAAATCCATCTGCCGCTGTAGAAACAACCATTCCTGGGATCTGAGAATGCCAGTGAAGTTCTTTCAAATCTTTCTGACCCTGTTAGAAATGCAAGAGCAATGTCATAAGAATATCCTTACAGCAGATAAATATTGCGACCCAACAGACAAATAGAAGTTGAACCTGATGAACAAAGAGAAGTTGTGGGGGCAAATCTGTTGGAGCATTGACTTGCTCTTTCATTTTAGTTTTGAACTCCGCCTCCTCTTCTTCATCTCTCTCCAAAGAAAGGTCCCAGATTCTAATAAATTGAAAAGGTTTCAAAGTTAAAACACACCAGGTGATTCACACAGATAGACACATCAAACTAATCACAGGAAGGAGACGTGGAAAGAGAGATACATCTGTCCACATTCCCATTAGAGATTCTCAGAAGGTTCTTACGTTAGCTGATTATCTGACGATGAAACAGCCAGTGTCGAGGCTTCATGCGGACTCCATTCAATAGAAGTGATGGGATGTTTGTGATAATCAAAGTGGGCCACTACGGAGTCTCCATCCTGTCAAAGTGAACAAGCAGTCACTCTTTCATTTGTATTGGCAAATTAACACGAGACCACCCTATAAACTGGTTCACTCTCTTTCTCCTTAATCTATACTTTCTTCCATGACGAAACCTCAGCTACTAGGTTGGAAGTAGGTCGAGATGAACTCCTACTGGCCTCATCCACACTTCCTAACCCTTCCCAAGTAGTTAAATTTAAATCGGACAATCAAAATCAAGAGTGTACTAGAAAATCATGAATTGAACTAATGTTTCCCAATAATTTAGACACCATTAGTAGAATACCTTGACCATTCTAAGATCTTGAATAGAAAATGTCCCATCATCACTTCCAGATGCAAGCATACAGCTCGCCAACCTGGTGGAAAATTAAGGACATCAGAATATAGCCATTACTATAGATGCGGAAAGTAACACAATAGAAAATTCCAATACCTGTTCCATGATATGACATTGACATCTGCCTTATGTGCCGTTATAGTTGCTGCAAGAGGGTTGCCCATACGGGTGTCCCATATTATAATATTTCTATCAACTGAGCAAGAAGCAAATACAGTATCTTCTGTAGGGCTCCACTGTATCAAAGGAAATTGGAAAAATACTTCAGAATTTAGCAAAAGTAAAAAGATGCACAAATTAAGAAGTTTCCCATAACTGAAGGTGAAGTTAGTTGGTCCTATATGAACACCTGGAGATCCTCAACACTTGCAGTGTGTCCAATGTAAGATTTAGCACCAACATTCCATGTTGCACCAGATGTTGGCTCCCACAAATGGATACAATTCTTGCAGTCACCTGCCGAGATAAGTAACATCTAATGTTAGAAAAAATTATGACCATAGCATATAATCACCGAATGTAATTATGTGCAACGAAAATAGGATTACAATGCCAAACCTGAAACAAGCTTCCCGGGAACACGAGGACTCCAGTCTATAGCATAGCCTTCATCTTTATGTCCACCAAACTTAAATAAGGGTGCTTGATTAGAGACTGCAGAAGCCCCATGGCTAAGATCACTCTCGGATTCTGCCAAAGCATTTATATGAGAGCTAATATCCCAAACCTGCCAGTGCAATAAACCTTATTCAAGAGAGAAGCAATCATACTAGTGATTGGATGTATTAAGCTTGACATGCAGTGGAACATATTTTACTTCTTAAAGAGTATAGTCTTGGTAACTATTACAGTCAACAAGAATTAGCATACAAATCTCATGTTTGAGAGGTATTTTATTTTCAGTTTTTTTCTTCTGTGTCAATGGAGGGTGTTCTATCTACCAGATCATTGAAAACAAACTATATAACTCAGAAGAACTTAATCAAATATGGGAATATACCATTTGAAGTTTTATGATTGTATCTCACATTTTCTCTAATTTTCAATAAAAAATTCGTGGTCTGCATCATGATTATCATGGAACGATGACCAACAGTTTAAAACTGACATAAATACTCTTAAACAGATTAAAGAAATGTACTATCAATGACTTACAAATTCAATTATTGAATTACTATTAGGCAGAGTCTGACCTGAACATGACCAGTATCACCCCAAGAAGCAACTATATGGGGGTTTTGTGTCATAGCACGTATGCGATTAACACATCCTTCGTGAAACACCTTGCGTAACTGTAGAATTTTGAAAAAAGAAGTTTTAGCAAGGAAAATGTGATGCATATGGTGCCATATCAAACTATATACATGGGGTTAGAAATAAAGCACCTGTAATACAGGTGTCCCCGATCCAGCTTCCTCTTCTTCATCACTGTCACTGCTGTCACCGTCCATGTCAGAGTCATCACCTGTCTTGTCTGGCACCAAGTCCCGCCTTTTCCCAGATATATTAGACAACTTAAATATACCGATGGAGTTCCAAGAACTTTTCTCTGCCTGTAAGAATGGTAGAAGCATGTTTCAGAAAGCTTAAATCTTCTCTAACTCAAATGGTCCCTAATATAAATTTCGGTATAAAAGAAGCTAAATTCCTGCAGCTCTTGGCTTACCTGTGATCCTGCTACACAGTATACAGAATGTGGAAACTCAGTCCGCACTAAGCCGAGTGAGTCGCGCAACACATCAAAACTGCAGCATCGACATCCACAATCAATACAAATTGCATAAATACATGAAATTCAAAAACGTTTTAACGAACTCACGTGATCAATTTTGTATTATGTATTTCAAAACCCAACGAGGAAAATACCTCAAGCAAGGCCAGCCAATGTGGAAGGCATGAAGAGAATTATAAGCAGAATCATCACACTGAAGCTCTTCTCCTTCCTCTAATTTGTCAACTCCTGGTTGCCATACCTTCGCTGGCAATGATGGTACTGAATCCGACGATCCTTCTCCTTTCTTTGCCTGCTTAATTAGTTTGTTTTCATGTGAAAAATTGATAGCAAAACAATAAAAACACAAAATTTCAAAGAAAAAAAATCGCACCTTGTTCTTCCGTTTAGCTTTTTTAGGGTTCTTTAAGCTCCGAACCATCTTGGAATAAGACGATCAAACTAAGAAGAAGAAGAAGAAGAAGAAATGATGAAGCAGAGACTCCACTGCAAGGGTTTTAGGACTAGGGTTTTGTATCAGGAAAATATATAGATTTTTTGCCCATTTTCTTCGAAGATTGAGAATTGGGCTCCAAATGTGTGTGAGTTGGGTCGGGTTTTGGGCTGTTGAGGCTACTTTTTCGCTTGGGCCGCTTACAATTTCTTCTTTCGTCAAAATAAAAATAACACTCTATACACATTTAAGACGATATATATCAAGTTATAAATATACTCTTTAAAAATAAATTACTTATAACAGATTATTATCGAGTTATATCATATCAATTAAAAATATATTAATTAAAAATAAATTATAAGTAATTATTTAAATAATAATTAATATGTTTAAATATTTATTTTTATTTTTTTAGTTATCTTTTATAGTTTTTAAAATAAATAATAAATTATTATTAATTAAATTTCACATTATAGAGTTAATTTTTTAAAATAAAAACTAAATATTAGGGATTTGATTTTAATTAAATCCCTACTTTACCGTTGCCCAATAACTACCCACCCCCATCTCACCCTATACACGCCTCAATCTTCATCTTCCCCAACACGCCTAAATCTTCATCCTCCCCAAATCGCCTGACTGATGACCATTTCTATTACGCCTCATACATCAATCCCCAAACACGCCTCACTCATCATCTTTTCCATCACGCCTCACAGATCAATCATCCCCAAATTCATAACTCAAACATCCAGATTAAGTTCGTATAGAATGTCGAGGAAAGATAGTGAAACACCCCGTAAAAGTAGAAGATTGATTGATGAGTCACTATCTGATGACTTTCATGTTCCTTTATTCAATATTTTGACACAAATTCAACCGCATAAATCATCTGGAAAAGAGACGGCTAGTTTCGTTAAATCGAAGATTGAAAAAAAAAAAAGAGGCAAAGGAAAGAGGGAAGAAGAGGAAGGGAAAAGAAATTTGAACATCGTCAGAATCTGAGTCTGACTTTGTTGACGAATTAAAAAATACAAAATCAAAAAAATCAAAAGGTATTGAAATTGGTCGTTCAACAAGAACGTCATCAAAAAAGGAGTCAGAGAGACAAGCCACAAAGAAATCCAAAAAAATTGTTAAGGTCAGTAAAACGATTATTTCAAAATTTGGCTAAAATATTATGTGTAAGTGATTTTAATTTTTGATTTTATTTGTCAATCGTATACTACATGAAATTTGTATGAATTATGTATGAATTGAGTTTTTAGTATTGTATATGAGTTTATTTTTATTTTTAGTTGACAATTGTATTTATGTATGAATATTGTATGAGTTATGTATTAATTATCTATGAATTGAATTTTCAATTTGTATGCGAACACTTTGAATTTCATATCATATTGTAGAAATTTAATTATTATAATATCTATACCACTGTATAATTTATGTTTGATATTGATGTATGAATTGATATATTGGTCATGTATGAATTTTATTTTGTAGTTTGAAAGTCACAAATTAGTTTTTTAAAAACTTCTAATATGTATTAATATTGTATGAATTATCTATGGATTGATGTATTAGTTGTATGATTTGTGTGTGAACTGATTTGATTGTCTATTAATAGAGCAGTGTATGAATTCATATATAAAATGATGTATTAATGTTGTATGATTTGTGTATGAAATAATTGGTTATCCATCAATACAGCAGTGTATGAATTAATATATAAAATGATGTATCAATTTTGTATGATATGTGTATGAAATGATTATATATTATGTTGAAAATTTTATTTTAGTATTATTAATTTTATAGGAGAAGAAGGTGCACACACATTTATCTTCATGTACCTACATGAATGTGTTCGCTGATTTGTTGACCTTCCTCGGTCAAGATAGGTTCCAACAATTTCTACAAGAAACACCATTTGTTTTTTTTTTATGAATTACATAACATTAAAAACCAATGTCAATTGTTGAGACATATTTTTCTTCTTCAATCTGAAAATGTCAGAGATTACATGTTCGTTATAAACGTAAATGGTACAGAGTTGCAATTTGGTTTAAAAGAATTTATCGCTATAACCGGTCTCAAATCTGGACCATGTTTTAGTTTGTTTCGGATCCGTCTATTCCAAATAGACTTATCCAAGAATATTTCGAGGACATGAATAAAGTCCCCAAGTCAGATTTCTACCATAAGTTTAAACTGGAAAACTTTTGGGAAGATGACGACCTTTTAAAAATTGGAATTCTGTACTTCATTTCGTCATTTCTGACTGCTTCAAAACCATCAAAAACAACCATCCCCAAATTATATTTTGATTTAGTTGAGTCTGGCCAGTATGCCATATTTTTATGGGGAAATGAGTGTTTTAAATTAACAATTAAAGCGTGCAGTCGTAAGTTGCAAAAAAATCCTTCATCAAATTTAGTCAATTTCATATAGCCTTACAGGTATGGTTTTATGAACGTTGTCATCCATTTGACAACACAGTTGCTATCCATGCTTCAGATTGCACACCACGTATCTTGAACTGGAAGACAACAAATGAAGTTATCTTTTTTGATGATTTGAAGAAATTGATATTCAGAACACATGACAATCAGGTAAATTTTTATTAAATGTTATTAAAGTAATTATAAATTATTACACATTTTCATATTATTATTTTTTACAGCATAAATTCAGAAATATTATTTTTACTCAAGAAGAGTTAAATTTCATGGATAAAATCATTTTAAATCACTCCCAGTCACCATGAATCTAAAGAGCAAGGAACCTCGGAAAAGCAGGGTGTTGATTTTGAAAAAAAATATGTAGAGTTGAAAGCAGAAATTGCAGAGATATAAATGAAAATTTATGATTAAAATAGTTTTAAGATATTACATTATACATATCAAACTTATTACTCTTTAATGAACATGTTAAGGCGAAATTGAAAGAGCTCAAAGTTAATGTTAGTTTCAATCACATTTAAATTAAATAATATAATTACTATATATTTTATTTTATTATTTTAATATTTTTTATTTCATATATTCATATGATTGACAAGTACATGGTTGAAATCAAGAATTACATCGATAACTCGACTAAGCTGATAATTGAAGAGATTAGATTGTCAAGAGGTCAATCAACATCGGATGCACAACAACAGGTATGGATCAATGTATGTATTGTGTATGAATGTTGTTTGATTCACAGTATATATTAATATTTTGTGTTATTTGTGTTATGTTTATGATCATTGTATGAATTTGAAATGACTAATAGAAAAAATTTCATACTTGTATGAATATTATATAAATGTTGTATTAATTATGTATGGCATTGTGTTTTCATACATATATGAATGATGTATAATTTTGTATAGAAATGCATGACACTTTGTTTTTCATATATGTATGAGCACTGTAAAATAATATGTTAAAAATATATGAAAATTTGTTATTACCATATGTATGAAAATTGTATAAATGTTGTACTAATTATTGTGAAACTGTATAATAATGAAACTGCTTTTACAGTTTTAGGTTAGTTTAAATTTAATTTAATTACTGTATTCATATTTGTGAAACTATATACTAATGAAACTATTATACTAATGTCTAATTTAATTTATACTAAAAAAATTAGAATATATTGACATTGTCTGAAAACTAATATTAGGACGACGTCACTCCAAATGTTGCACAGTCCGATAAAGCTTCAACGGACCAGCCTTCGATTTCAATGGGTGAATACGTTTACATTTCAAACACCGATGGTATGCTATAAACAATATTATGACATGTATGTTCTTTTACAATTTGTTTTGAGCTAACGATTTTTTTCTTATGTAGATGAAGCTCAAAAGTCAACTAATGATTTGTCAACGCAGACTTACCTGGATCATCAACTTCAAAACCACCAACTTTGGATGATTATCCTGATTTTACTATGACACAAATCATTGCACTTGATCCAATTCTAAACGCTACCACAACACCAGATGTGCAACCAAGACACAGGAATCCCGTCAAATACAAATCTTCTACTTATATTCGACTGTCGGAAGTCGAAAGCAGTTCAAAGAGAGTTCCAATTTTCTTTCCAATCAAACATCCATTCGCCAGTCACAATGGTTTTGTAGTTCCATCTGATATGATCGACCAGTTCAATCAATGGGTTATGAAAGATGTTTCAAATAGGTGTGATAGGTATAAATGTATATAAATCAAATTTTTTTATTTAAATTTAACAATATCAAATTTTATACAAATTTATTGGAATATTCATAGGAAAGCAGCATATATAAAGGTGAAAAATTCCTTTCATCCTCAAATGGACTTTGGCGTTGTCAAAATCGCAGAAAATATTTTTTTTCACATAATGAGTCAACCGGGCAGACCTTGGGAGGACGGGGTAAGACATACTTTGAATCAATATTGAATAATATGTCTGAATTATATGTTAATTGAGGTTTGAATTGTTGTATTTTAATATTGTATGATTTGTGTATGCATTGATGTATGTAATGAAATATTACTATACATGATTTGAGTAAAATGTTATATACATATAATTTCTTAATTATAAAGCCACATTGAATAGTTTTTATACCCATATGTTGTATTAGTATTTGCTTGAACTTTATGTTAGTTTATGTAACAAATGTTATTTTTTAGAATTGTTTGATTCTATGTAATAATTGATATACGAATTTAAGTAACAATTGATGCATCAATAATCTATGAATTATGTATGAAATAATATTTATGTTTGCATTATGTTTGTATGAATTGTATATGAAACATGTATATACATTGTTTATATAATTTGTGTATGAACTGATATAGATATGTCTATGATACGACAATATATGAAGTATCGAATGTGTTTTTTTTTGTTGTAACAACATATTAATACAATTATGTATTATCTTTGAAAGAAGGCAAAATACTCCCAACCATCAATTTCATACAGCACTGTTGACTGTTGGTTTATGGCGTAGATTGATAACATTGAGAAACAGTGGAGACTGTCATATTGCGACATGAGATCAATTGCCACCGACCACGATGTTGGTTAGTGCATTAGAGGATTTAATTGCTTGCTAACATTGCTTGGGACAGAGTTGACGAAGTCCTTATCCCTGTCAATATTTCTGAAAAATTCCATTGGTTGTTTGTTGTATTCCGAATCAAGCTTAGATGCCTACATGTATACGATTCGATGAGTGGAGGAGCTGATCACAACAAAAAAGTTAAAGAAGTTGTTGATAAACTTGCAACCATGATACCATTATTTCTGGCGAGTACAAGATTTTATAGAAAAAGGCTTGATCTGTAAAACAAAATATCCCTGATTATCAAAACAAGTCTCAATCTGAACCTCTTGATATCAAGCATGTGACAGATGTTCCTCAACAAGAAGACATTTCCAAGTACGTAGTCTCTATACTCTATTGATTTCATATAAAATTACATCATTATTTAGTTATTATAAATTTTTTCTAATTTCAAATTGGTTATAGCGATTGTGGTCTATACACCTTTTTTTTTGTCGAATATATCAGCAAAGATATTTTTGATATGTCTGATATTGATATCCATGCAACATATCATCGTCAGAGGTATGCCACATTACTTTGGTATTATGCAAAATCAAAAAATGAAGAGGGCGCAATAAGTGACAGTGAAGTTACGGGTACAGTTGCCAGCAAGTATGATAGACCTCGCACGCCAAAAGAACAAGTTATGGACACCACCAATTATTCCACTCCAAGACCACGGAACAGGAATTAGAAAAAGTTCATTGCACCCTTTACATTCTTTTTGAACTACATGTTTTTTTTAACAATATAACAATTTATGTTATTTTTCAGTTTTTTTTTATTTATTAATATGAATTCAGATTTATTTATATAATTTATCAATGTTACCCTTATTTTGTATGAACTGATCACTATTTTTATACATATAACACAACACTTTTACTATCTTATCTTTCGAGTATGACAAATATCATATATTTTTTGATACACATATATTATCACTTTTGTATAAATATGTATCAACTATGTATGCATATTGTTTGAAATATATTGCAACTTTGTATGAACTAATTTAACAATACATTCACGTACCAAAATATGTTGAAAATATTTTATCATTATGTATGAACCTTGTATGAAATACGTATGCCACATTTAATTTTATAACTATGGAATAGATGGGAATTGATGTATGATTTATTGTATTTAAATTTTGTATGAATTTTGTATGCATTTTGTATGAAATTTGTCTCTCAGTGGGATTCATTGTACATTTTAGATATTTTTTAAAATAGTTATTTTTTAAAATAGTTGACCCATATAATAAGAATGTTGTATGCACTATGTACTATGTATGGAATTTGAATAATAATTGTATATAAAGTCACCACTGAAGTTGTCCCGTATTTTCATAAAGACACCTTAACTTTGAAAGTGTTCTATTACCCCACGAAACTTTTCAATATCTTTGTAAATGGACCATTTTGACTCATTCCCTCGTCTCGATTGTCGCGCGTGATGCTCACTTTTTTCAACCCGTTTAGCCCGACCCAATTCTTTACTAAAGTAGAAAAATATTTTTTCCTTGGTTATTTCTCAGCTTTCCAATTCTGTCACATTTTCTTGTCTCTCTTTCAAGGAACTCTAGAACAAGAGAATGACAGAGCTCAGGCAGCATATGAGAGAGGAGAAAGCAGTTGGCAAAACTTAGAGTTAAGGCTGAGAAAGCTGCCAAGGAGAAGCTTGGACCTCAACTCGCCATCATTTCTCCAATCAAGTATTGAATTGGGGCATAGTTATTTCGAAGTATAATTTTGTTAAGATTGATAAATAATTATAATCTCGGCCTTTTTTTAGTTACATTGTCCTCCTGAGTGGTGTATTTTCAGTTAAACATTGTTTGAGAAGACTCTCATAGACTTTTATTCTTCATTGTTTTTTGTAATGAAATCGAATTTGATGCTTTTAGTGATACACAAAAAAATCATGCTACTGAAAATTTAAAGAGAAAACGAAAGAAGAAAGAGATGAGTAAGATAAGGAAATCAGTGATGTCCCAAAGCAGAAGTAAGAGGAAGATTTTGTTCGAGAAAGCACCAAGCAGCAGGATGGAACTCAAAATGAAATCCCTTGTGAATAGGAAATGTGTGTGTTCCCCATTTTTAGAAAGGGTAGGACCATGTTGAAACGGGTCAAATTTGTTGTGTTGGTTATATTTTACTTTTGGCTTAGCATTTTAATATAAATATAATGAGCAGCTTGCTCAGTATTTTTAAAAAAAAATAATAAATAAATAAAGAGAAAACGAATTCCTACCTTATTGCATTTGGAGAAGATGATGTATTTGTCAAAGAGAGTACTTCATCTTGCTTTGAAAAAAAAGATGAATCATGAAGAGAGGGCTATCAATGGCTATTTTGAGTTTAAATTTGGGGAAGATGATGTAAATTAATTAAATAATTATTAATAAAGAAATAAAGCAACACATGACACTTTTAAACTGGTTAATGGCAGTGAAAATACTGCAGCACGCGCCTCGTGTGAGTGGTCACAACCCAGACAAGGGAATGAGTCAAAATGACTCATTTACAAAGATATTAAAAAGTTTTGACACTTTCAAAGTTCAGGTGTCTTTATAAAAATACGGGACAACTTTAGTGGTGACTTTATGTCTTTTCTCTTAGTTCACATTTATAAAAAGTATGTTTCACTGTTATTTATATTTGAACAATTTTTACAAAACCAACATTAATCAATGTTAATGATACCAAATGCAATACATAAAACAAAACTTGTGTCTAACAGTCAAAACAACATAAACACATGTGTAATAGTAAGTAAAATCAAGAAATTATTTTTTAAGCACAGGATAATTTGAACATGTCTTTCTGTTGTGTCCAACTTGACGGCATCTACTGCAAGTGATTTTTGACCTTTTGAATTTTACGTCAACAAACCCCTTCCAGAATTCAAGTTTTGGTCTTCCCGCTGTTCTTTTTGGATCGGGTGGCATCAATTTAGGCTCTGAAATATAACTTGGTATATTCCATGTACTCTCGCATGAGATAGGTTCAATAGGGATGAAATATGCATCTTTGAAATTCTTCAGGCTATAAAAAGCAGAATAGGAATCTGCGTTATGCAACTTTCTGTATCTAAGAACTGCAATTACATGACCACATGGTATTTCATAATGTTGAAATCTCCCGTAACTATACATCTTTGTGTTCAAATTTACTATGTACTTCTTTGCTCCTTCAGCTACATCATGCATATCAACAGTTGAAGGTATCACCTTAACAACAATTTAAATGTGAAATTGTTAATATATATGCCACTAAAAATTGTGAAGTAAAAATACACTTAATTATTATTGAATTGAGGAAAAATCATACCCTTATATTGCAAGACAAAGCAATACTTTTCTGGAGATACATATCATATTTTTTTGTCAGCTCAGATATTGTTTTATCAGCCTCCTCATTGTGCTTGTGAATACATCTTTGAATTGTTACCCTCATAAGAAGTGAAATCACTGGTAACCTCCTTGCTAACCTGTTAACATTATTCAATGACTCGACGATGTTTGAAGTCATGGTCCATGTGCGATTACAATTCGAATAAGCTCTTGACCATTTGCTATAACCAATATCAAATAAGTAAGGTCTTATTCGCCGATCGATCTGGTCTATTCTTCTCATAATCGTCTCAAACTGTTGTTTTGTATAAACCTTTGCCAGTGTAAAAATTAAAATCTTCGAATCTTCAAATCTTCAGTATTCCTATTGAAATTATTCAACACATTACATGATAGGTGCCATATGCAGGCATAATGTTCAGATTCAGGATATACAGTAGCAGTCCCTTTCCATATGCTCTCATTTCGATCTGACATAAAACACATATTTTTCTAACTCCATACGCTTTCTTAAACTGTTCAAAGAACCAGGTCCATGAAGCGTCGTTTTCAGAATCCATTATTGCATACGCCAACAGAAGTATATAACCTGATCCATTTATTGAAAAAAATATCACACAAATTGGAAACATACTTTATATCATATTTTATTATATTGTATAAGCGTAAAAATACATGGGATCAAAAACTACCTCCCGGATCTATGGTGTTGGCAGTCAACATTGTACCACCATATGAAAATTTTAATCCTGCCCCATCAATACTACTATTTGCCTACAATATTCCCAGCCTCTAATACAAGCTTCTAATGCAACAAATGTGTATAAGAATTTTATCACATTCTTTCCTTTCTATTTTCAAAATCGATCCAGGATATGTTTGCTCCAATATGTATAGATAATCTGAAATTTTTTCAATTATATAATATGATAGTTTAAAACATCATATATATAACTGAATGGATACATAAAGAACACTTAATTGATACAAAAAGGATACATACTTTGATACCTATTTAACTATAGTTACACACATAAAGGATACAAAATTGATACATAAAGGATACTAAACAGAAAATTATTTTTTAATTCTGAAAACAAACTGTATGGTAATTTGTTTCATTTTTTCAATTAAAAAAACTTTAAATTCATACTTTACATCGAAATTACCTGGTAGTTTGGCATATGATTCGTCCGGATCTCCACGCACCAATTTAATCATTTTTTCTTTAGCTCTCCACGCCTGTATGTATGTTAGCGAAACACTATGCAATTTCAACATATCATCATCTATATCCTTTGGAGTGTATACGGTAGATGGATCAATATACTTATCCATTATTAAGACAGCTACAACGTCAGTTATCCCCTGACGTCTTGCATACACTCTATCTCTAACAGAACAAGTGTGTTCAGCATTGTACTTCCTAACTTTGAATAAACTTGATTTATTCAAACTAGATGCTCTCATTATCCAAGAACAAGTCTCAGAAAGACAAGTCAGGTGATAATTGTTTCACAAATAAAAAAATATACATTTAAATTTTATAAAGCAAAACAAATCAAATAAAAAACATAACTTAAAACAATGATATGTACTTACTTAGATGCATTACAACGCGGTACACGAAAATTGAATTTTTCAACAAGTCCAACATGCCTCATCACCTCCTTAAGTGTTTTTCTATTATTGTAAATCTGATTCTCAGCTACAAATAGATTGGAATGGTCACTTATTACATCATTATCTCCTTCACTATTCTCATCGACATCTCCGTCTAAATTCACTCCAATCAAACGGATAGAATTGTTGGAGTATAAATCAACGTTAGTTTGTGTTAAACTAACTTCAGAATGTATTCTATCAGTAATAACTCCAGAATCATGATTATACATCTCACAATCTTTCAAAGAGATGCACAATGTATATTTTGTAAAGAAATCTAAATTTACTCTCTTTTGATCTAGAAAAACCCTTACCCCGACATCATTGTGAATACTAATAGGTGGACACATATCACTAACAATATATTTTATATCAATATCACTCATGTTAACATCTATATTAAGTTGTGATATTATCGCACTAACTAGACCATTATACAGAGTCGACACATCATATATGATGCCCTCCATCTGAAAATCGACATATTTACCTGTTTCACAACATTAAAATAAAAATTAGTACAACATAATACATATTAATTGCAAAATAATTTATACACCCTTCATACACACTTAATATACCTTTCAACAACCTATACCATATCGAAATTACCTTGAAAAGATAGTTCATACACATAAAAAAATAAATTCATACCCATTTCATACATAATTATTATAACTTTCATCATCACATGTCATATCTACATTTCTTTGCATAACATACTAACCACAAAAAGAATACAAATTTCATACATATTTCATACAAAATTTACCTTCCTTTACCAAATAGAAACATATATTCAAAATATACTAAATACGAACATGATACATAATTCACATACAATTATTAAATTTTTTTATATCATGTCACATTCTGAAATTGCTATTCACAACAAACTTCATACTTTAAAAACATAATAAATCCATCATCCAAAAAAAACAAATCACACAATGCTCATTCGAACAAAATTCATACAAACAAAATAATATAAATTTCATACAAAATTAATACAAATTTCATACTTCAACGGTCCACAACATTATAAATACTTCTTTCTTGATTATTTACTAAACACAATGTACGATCAATTTCAGTTTTTCTATTTTTTCACAACTCACGTATTACTCGAATCTTCAATTTTATTAAAACTCAAAGGTCTATATTTTTACGTGCTGTTTTCAAATATGGTTTATACCAAAACACTGTTTCATACAACACGCAATATTCTATATATTGACTAAAATAACCAAAAAACAAACCAACAAAATATAATAAATACCAACCTGATGAATTTCACCTTTCACCATGTTTAATTAATATAGATACAATGTTGTCAATCACAGCAAATCACATTTTTTCAACAACAAAATATCTTCAATCACTAAAAAAAACGAAATGCAATCTGCTAAAAAATTGAGAGAATTGCGAAAACTGAAAAAAATAATCAGATTTTACGTTGATATCAATTTGTTAGAGCGTTTTAAGGAAATAAATCACCATTTAATTTGGTTTCAACTAAATTGAGCGTTTTAAGGTAACTAATTAATCTTATTTTTTTTTAAATTTCCTTAATAGGTGCTAATCAGTTATCACATTTATTAAATGTATTTAATTTAAACCAAAAAAGATGTTATTTTCCATTTCAAAATTGGTCCATTTTTTTTCTTCAATATTTTAAATTATTTAAAATTAACCTTTTATTTTTAATAATATGCTATAACTTGTTATATTAAATGTTATATATTGAAAGACAAACTCTAATGCTATAACTTGAGAATATTATTATAAAACATGCTATATACCTAATTTTCACTTCGTCAAAATATACTCATATTAATAAATTATGGAAAAATTAATTAACTATACAACTTTACTTTACCTATTCCCAATATTTTCCTACTCTTTTATTAAAATTCAAAAATCTTTTTTTGACCCCCAATGATACTTAAACGATACTTTTTACTTTGGAACTAAAAATTAGACCTTTCCCATTTCCCAAAATTCCGCCCAAAATCTATCCCACTAAAATTTTCAGTTATCAATTTCAAGTAAATTAGAATTTCAAAAGAAATTTATCCCTATTCATCCGGATTAGAGTCCAAAATAGGTTTCTCATCTTCTCCATTCTGATTTTCGCATTTTTCCCTTTTTTTTGTATCTACTGTTTTGGCTTACAATATCAATCTAACTTCTAACAATCTCTAGTTTTTATTTTAGAATCGAAAATATCAAAGAATTGAGTTGTAAAAAATCGCATCACCCGATAGTCATGACAACTTCAAGTTCTAGCAAGACAAAATCTGTAAAGAACAAACATGCATCTACTTCGAAAGATCCAAAAATCCCAAAGAAAAGGGGTACAAAGGTGGCACCTCCCATTATTCGATCAATACTACCCATGGTATGTACAATTTCACTCATATTCGTATCTTTTTCTTTTTTAGTTTGATGATTTTATTTTTTTCATTTAATTATTTATCGTCTACTTCACTGCACATAAGCAATAATGTAATTTGTGTATCTTTTATGTTTTATTGTTATTTAGTATCAAATAACATGAACATTAATGCATCTAATATTCTTGTTTAAGTATCATTTTGGCCTGTAGGTGTTTTCAATTTACATTGTGTAGGTGTTATTTAGTATCAATATACATGAAAATTAATGTATCTAAAAGTGAAGAGAACTCATAAAGTATTAACTATTTCACTGTATACAAGGAATATTAAAATTTGTGATACTTTTATGTTTTGCACATGAACACTAATGTATTTTATATACTTGTTTAAGTATATGTTTGACTTGTTATATTTTTGTCACTTTATATAACGACTAATAAAATTTGTGTATTTGTGTATCTTTTATGTGTTGCACATGAACATTAACATATCTAGTATACTTGATTAAGTATCAATTTGGCTTGTTTCTGTTTTTGTTTCTTTATATAACGACTAATGAAATTTGTATAATATTTGTTGTTATTTAGTATCAAATAACATGAACATTAATGTATATAAGATGACAATTTAATTTTCATTTTGGCATGTAGGTTTGTTTTGGAATTGTGCATTATATTTAATGATAATTATCTGTATGATACTTATAAGAATAAAAAGGGTTATGAGAATTTATATTTAGTTTATATTTGTCACTTTTGATACAGTATAATTGATATTTTATACCATTTTTCTTGTTATTTAGTACTCCCTCCGTTTTAAAAAGAATGACCCTATTTCCATTTTAGTCTGTTTCAAAAAGAATGACCCCTTCTTTTTTGGCAATACTTTAACTTTAACTTTCCACGTGGCATGTTTAAGACCACATGATTAAAGGACATTTTGGAAATTTGACATAACTTTAATTTAGAACCACAAGATTAAAAAGTCTTTTTTCTTTTCTTAAACTCCGTTCCAAGTCAAACTAGGCCATCCTTTTTTAAACGGAGGGAATATCAATTAAAGTAATACATTATTATATATCGTTAATAGCATAGAAATTGTTTATATCTGTTAGAGATTGATAAAAATTATTTATTTATTTGCAGAATAAAATTTATGTAATTAAACATGTTTCAAGGAACGCTGTAAAGTTTGGTCCTACCTACAACTCCAGCTTTATTGAACATTTAGTATTGTCAATAAAGGATCAAGGTATGGAATTATTCAAGGAGACCATCTTTGCCTCATGCCTAAATATCCATAGATGCAACTATCAAGGTCAGATTACAAAGTGCTTATATTTGTTAGAGATTGAGCAGGGTAATTTAGATAAAGAAATTCACATTCGTCATGCCAAAGGGAATATTTTAAAATTTAGTATCCTAGAGTTTGCAATTATTACTGGTTTAAGATGTAAAGGTAATGTCAAAGATTTTACTTATCCAGTTTCAAAAATCAGTAGGTTAGTACAAAAATATTTTCCTTATCCTATTTATAATGTAAATAAACGATTTCTGGTAGATCGTTTTATGCTAGGTGGTTGGGACAATGACGATGATGCCCTTCAGATGACTATTTTGTTTTTTCCATGCATTTGTGTATTCCCATCTTGGTGATGCACCAATTCCTAGTGAAGATTTCTTCATGGTAGAAGATGGTAGTTATGAACAATACCCGTGGGGACATGTTGCTTTTGAAAAGTTAATGAAATCTTTTAGAAAAAAGTATAAACCCACCAATAAAATGTTCCGTTTGAATGGACTCCCATACGCACTTAATGTTTGAATTTATGAATGTGTGTCTGTAATAAATAACGATATTGCTGCTAAGAAGGAAACGGTATATCGAGGATGTGCAACTGGCAAGTTGTGGGTTTAAAACCCAAATTTGAGATGTTTATGGAATTCATTTTCACTGAGGTAATTACTACAACACAACATTTTTACTTCATTTCTTTAAGTATGCGATACATTATTAATTTGGTTATCATCATGTTTCATTTTTTGTTTGTTTAGATTGATTATTCTAACATTCAACCAACTCCCGAGGAAATAACATTACTTGATTTATCAGATTGCAATTTCAGACAATGAGGATTTGCATTCGGAGGAGGTTCCTGGTTTTGAAGACTTCTCGTCAAAACCTCCAGAGCATCTGTTAAGGAGATCAACACGAGGTTCTATTGCAGGATCTATCCCACCACCTCGCAAGAGAGTAAGAGTTGTTCATCCACATAAGTATGATTTGTCAAAACTCTCACAACCACGTCAGCAACCTAACTAGTCACTTCAAACCCCAAAGTCACAGCCGGAAAAAATTGATAATGTATATGGTATTTCTCCTAATATATTCTCTGGAAAAAAAACTTTAGACAATACAGAAATTGAGGATCTGAAGATTTTCATGAAGTGTTTGTAAGTAAACAGTTCATTTAAACATTTATATGTTCACTATTAACTTTTTTTTATATGGTTAATTTGATTCTAGGTTGACAACAAATTTGGAGCTCTTGACAATAAAATTGAAGCT
This sequence comes from Solanum sitiens, assembly GCA_016801875.1. Taxonomy (NCBI): domain Eukaryota; kingdom Viridiplantae; phylum Streptophyta; class Magnoliopsida; order Solanales; family Solanaceae; genus Solanum; species Solanum sitiens. The sequence goes on from JABWTJ010000056.1 coordinate 273,021, forward strand.
CTTGAGGCATTAATAAACAGAAATTATTTTGAATTGTTGGAAGCTGTTGGTGCGAGAGATAACAAAACTAAAAAGGTTTTATTTTGATTTTTTTTGAATACTTTCTGAATTTTATGTGATATTGACTATTTTAAAAAATGAAGGATACTGGAGGCGTTTCATTGCCACACATAATGGATGATTCTGTGGAGAAAGATAATGTTGGTCCATAATCCAATTCTGATAACTTCGATCAACAAACCATTTCACCCATGCAAATGAATTTTGCAACTGTTGATGATGTTGATGAACCTGTCGTGGAGGTTGGAAAACAAAAGGTTTCTGTTGAAAATGTTCCAAAGGTACGTAGGTATCTGATACTTAAATTAGTATCACATGTATTATTATATTTTTTAATCCATTATATAATTTAACAATGTATCTTTTTTGATAGTTGATACTTTAATTTATGAATTAAACAATGCTATTTGTGTATCACTGCTTGTACTTTATACATTAAAAGCGTATATGATACTTTTAATCTTAATTGTACTTTATACTTTAATTTATGAAATAGACGCTGCTATTTGTGTATTACTGATTGTACTGTATACATTAATAGTGAATATGATACTATATCTAATAGAGGTATCATGCAATTTAATAGTCTATACTAACAGATACTTTAATTTTATTACAAACACAAAAGGACGATACATCCAGTAAGAAACATGTAATGGAACAGTACATTGTGCTTCTATCCACAACACACCATAAGGATCCTTCGGTGAATGTGATTATTCATGATATGAAGGTGGTAAAAATTGAGTTTTTAAATTATTATACATTAATTATTTTAGCAAAAAAATAGAATAGTATCTGATATTCTCTTTATTAAGATCATGGTGCCGATAAAATTCAACAAGAAGTCAAAAATATTCAAATTCAGTAGTTGTTGATACATTGGTAGGGTTATAAATTATTTACTGCATTTTAACAACAGTTGCCTCCATTTCATTCGAAATTATTTAACTTTTTGATGTTGCATAAGTTCTTTATATAAATTGTAATATTTTTGTTATTTATATGACATCACACAAGATTCTACCACATCGGCCTCCATTTCATCCAAAATTGAATCAGTCATAGATGCATTTGCACATGGACTTCCGAACCAATTAATTAGTGTCAAAACACTGAGTGTAGTCATTTCACTCCAGCTTATCACGACTGAGATTTTTTATCGGGCAATCAGCTATACCCACCCAACTGGCTGTCAATGATCCAGCACCAAATATTGATACTAAAGCTCCAGCTCAGCATAACAGAATGTCTTCAAAGGTTTTGCAGTTTTTCTATGTGAATTCTTTTAGATTAACTGATAAGGGCAAGGAAAAAATAGATGATCATATCCGCCCATGCACTCCATTTGATGATTATCACACACATCTCAACTCCCGTCAGGTTTAATGCAAGAGTTCTTAGAGTCGATTCAAAAGAGACTCCTCAAAACACATGCGAATAAGTAAGTTTTTCTTATTAAAGTATCTTTATAATATTAGTTTTTTGTTAAATTACTTTCATTTTGACTCTAATAATTCTCATAGGAAACTGACGAGGATAAATATAAAGGCAAATCTACTCATTTTGTTTTGACTATATGCATTTTGTTATCGCATTTCTTGTTGACAAGAATTGGTTTTACACTATGTCACATCCAATGAAATGTTGGACTGATCAGGTACATTATACATTCAAATTATGTATATGATACAAATTAAAATGTGTCATATAATATAGATATTAACTTACTAATTGGTTTTTCCTTTTCTTCAATGTATCACTTTCTTTCAGATTGTGAAGATTATATATTATATTTTTTTCTCTATTTACAACACATAGATGTAATTTTTTACTATCTATGCAAGAAGTCAAAATTAAGATGCTTGGATCAATACAAATACACTACGATCAACTGTTTGTTCAAGTCATATATCAACATTGTATACAAGAGGTATTATTGCGCTCCCGCAGATGAAACTACACAAGAACATATTGGCTGTTGTGTTGCTATATCTAGTTATGAAAGGTCTATAAAAGATATCATAAGTGGATTTTTGATTACCCTGGTATCTAGTAGATGAGGTTTATATTCCTATTAATTGTGGCGAAGATTTTCATTGGGTGTTGGCTATGATTGTTTTAAAGAAAAGGTTAATACGAGTGTATGACTCATCTATGGGATCAAGGAAAAGAGTTCATTCCAAAGAGATAAAGCAGTTGTCTATAATGCTTTCAAACTATCTACATGATAGTGGTTTCTCTGATAAAATGGAGAGAATTAATTGAATATCATTGGAGGCGTACAAAGACAAGAAACCTGGTGAATTGTTGGGTCCACAACAGTCTTTTACGGTGGAATATGCTCAAGACATTATGCAACAACAAAGCGATAGCCTGTTAGTATTGTAAATCAATTTTTTTTACTTACACATTCAATTCACTATATAATATATCTACTTTTGTTAACTGGGATTGTGGAATGTATGCAGCTGCTTTTGCTGAATATTTGAGTGACGAAATCAATATTCCATCTGTTAATTTTCGGAGTGACTATCTTCGCAACAAATAAGGAACACTGTTATGGAAGTATGGTATGAACAAAGTCAAGGCTGGATATGTTAGCGATACTGACGATCCTACGAGGCCAAAGAGTGGTTACACTACACCAACAGAAGGTGGACTGATTAATATAAAATATATAGTTAGGTTTTTATTGTGTTGAAGATACGTTAATTAGTATTTTATATTATTACTTCTCCTTTCAACACAATCTTACTAAGTAATTATTAATTTGAAGAATGTTTTTTGTCAAGAAATGTATTTCAATTTTAATTTTTGTCTCCAAATATATAATTTAATATACAGTAACTTGTTATAAATTATTTCTTCAAATATCCTCCCCAATGTTTCCTTTGTATAAGAAGTTATTTCTCTATTTTTGCAATTCCAAGAATCAAATAGAATTCTAGCTTCTTCCAAAAAGTCTATAATAGGTAGTTGTCGTGCATCAACAAGGCAACCATTGATACATTCAGCTATATTTGAAGTCATCATTATTCCCCGGTTCAGTGTAGCATGAGACCTAGACCACCTTTCATACCCAACATCTTGAAGATACTTCTTTACTCTGCCATCTATTTTATCCAATTTAGCCATCTATTTTTGAAAATCCTCTTTTCAATAAGCCTTTGCCATTGAGTAAAACAGATCTTTTAGAATGGACCTGCTTCTCCTAAAGTTTGAACAAACATTTTTCCAGAGGTGCCATATGCATGCAAAATGAGGAATATTTGGATAAACAATACTTACACCTTTCTTTATGCTTTCATTTCTGTCAAATACAACAGACATTTTTTCCCTCTCACAAATGCATTTTTAAACTATTGAAAGAATCATGTCCAGGAACAATCATTTTCCGTGTCAACAATTTCGTAAGCCAAAGGCAATATGCAACCTTAACATAGAAACACAAAACATTATGGACTAAACATCGTATAGTTATTACTTTAATAAATAAATAAACTCATAACCAACATGAAATACCTGCTCCATCGAGTGTACTAGCAGATACAAATGTCCCTCGATAAGCTCCACTAAGATGTGAAGAATCAACAACAACTGACCTACAGAACTCAAACCCTCTCATCATTGGCCTTAATGATATGAAAAGATACATAAATTCGTTGTTCTGACTTGTACATCCTTACATATGAATTTGGATACACAGTTTCCAGCATATATATGTATCTTGGCATCTGTCTATATCCATAAGCAGGTTTATCCCTTATCATTTTCAAAAAATGCACTCTCTTTAGCCCGCCATGCTTGCTGGTAAGAAATCTCAACACTATACATTACCCTAATATCCTCAATTATATCGTTGGAGTGTGTTTCCTTTTATGATTCCTCAATTTTGGAGCTGTCACACAACTAAAAAACCCAACAGTAGCTTGTACCTTACTTAATACCCTATCCCTCAATGGACATGTATATTCACTATTAAAGTATCTTACTATGAATGTGTCTGAATTTTTTCTAACAAAGACCTTTAATTTTCATCAACAATCATCTGAATAACAAACTAATACGTAGCTGCAATTACCTAATATATATTTGTTATTTGATCAGATTGAATGTACTTATACATAAATAAAAATAATATAACATTACGATACTTTATTGTATCCATTTAATAACCTTATTTCAATTACCTGATTTAATTGATACTTTCATAAATAGATGTATCACTTTACTATACTTTATTGTATACACTAATCACAATTTTCATCTTAAACATTTTTCATCTATCATTCTTAATTTAGACATTAATAACCTAAAGAACATCAAAACGAACAAGATACCTTATATATACGACTGCATATAACACATATTATTATTGTATCATGGAAAACATATTAAAAACACATTTAGAAAATGAAGAACATTAACATATAATTGTATCACATACCTTTTGTTATCAGATCTTTTAACTTTAAAATTGAACCTATTCTTTATTTTGTAATTTTTCATTACAGCCTTTAGAGGTGCCTTATCCTTGTACATTTGCTTCACTTCCACATCAGAAATATTGGTATCTGATATATAATTTTCCACCTCCATTTCTGATATGTAGTATGAATCACCAATTTTTGATTCAACAATGCTTAGAGCCTTTGCGTCACTTTTTCCACCCTTAACACACACGATTGCACCTGTTATTGCATTAAAATTTTGTATCTCTTCAACACCTTTATCTGATGTATCAATGCATAGAGGATACATTTCGAATCCCACCTCATGTTTCTTAATTTCTATGTGCAATTTCACCCCATATCATTCTGAATACACAATGAAGACGAATTACCTTCAACAACGTATCTGATCTCGATATTTTTTTTCAATTCATCAATACCCAACTCATCTGCAATTGCTAAAATAAGATTCAGGAACGAAATATTTTCCCCAACCACTATTCCATCACTTTTTAATCGCTCGTATCTAACATCACTTTCCCATGATCCAGAATGCCTTAACAAGATTGAAATATTTATTTTGGATCTTCACAAATTTGCGTTCCAAAATTATTTGTATCAAACTTTTGCTGTTCTTTTGAAGAACAATGAGAAGGTTTCACAATTTGAAATTCAATAATGTCCAATTCAGTTAGAGGTTTATGAAGACTGGTTGGTAAATTTGTTAAACGTTCGTGTGATTCGTGGGGTTAATTTAATCCCTTTTTTTATGCAGTAAACTGACAATAATAATTTAAAAATTTAAGTATCCGTCCGCTTTAATTAAAGTATCGTTCTGCAATATTATGTATCCAAAATAATATAAAAAAATAATTTTTTGATAAATAGTGAAAGAGTATGAATATAAAATAATTTATATCTTAAACTATGTGATTTGCCTAATTTTTACATAAATTATTCATAAAAATGATGTTTGGATTTGTTCAAAGGTTTGTAGTTGTAGGGATAGAGTAAAAATTATGTTATCTTTTATTTAAATTTTGGTTTTGAGGTGTAAAGTCATTGCCATTAGGTTTGATTTTGATTTGTTAGACATATAAAAAAAAATTGAGGTAAAAAAATGATGTTTTACAATGTTGTGATTGAAAAAATAATGTAGGAAGAAAGGAAGAACGAGGAGATTTTTATCTTTTAAAAAAAAGATTAATCGGTGAAATACACATGTCAAGCGTGTGTGCATCACCACAAGATACTTGATAGATGATAATGTTTTAGGGTAAAATTAATTTTACTTTAAAATAGTTCAAAAGTAATAGGATCCACGTGCAATTAAAAATTCTGTTATAAATTAGAAAATCATCCGACTATTTTCTCAAAAAATATGAGAATGACCATTTTAGGTAATTTTTATAAATTGAACCCAAATAAATGATTGAGTAAATATTATGAGCTATATTTTGCATAATTTGCCCAACAAAATATCTTTTTTGTTTCACACACTCATAGCCTTTGAGGTGTTTAATGGACCCAATCATCTTTCTTAGCTCATCCACATCTGCATTCTGCTGACCAACCAAAATTTCTTTCCTATCCAAGACAACACAAGTCATACTTCTAAGGTTACACTCTCACTTACAAACAAAACCAAAAAAAAAATAAAAAAAATGCCCCCTTGAATTATGTAGTATACTTGACTTGGAAGGGATAATATTTTTTTTGGTGGAACATATCAAATTCTCCCAAATGCCAGGAACAATCCAAGTTTCAGGTACTAAATGCTTCCCCTCTTTTAATATCTGATGAAATGATTATTTTTTTAACTCTTTTTGGTGTTACACAGTGTTTGATTTCAAGAATAATTCATCATCTTCAATTTGCTTATGGGGTTAGTATTTTCCTCTTCTTTCTTATTGTAGAGTTGTATAGATATATTTCGAATTGATTTATGTTTTGTTGTAGTTTCCATGGGGAAGCGAGCGTATCAAACTTGGGAAAAGGGAGATTTCTCCTTGTAATGATTATTCAATCACCTCTTTATGTTTATGGTTTAAGCACAAAACATGATTAAATGAATTTGGGAAATTTGATTCTTCTTTTGCAGTCCATTAACCACATTTCGTGATAATTTGGTTGTTAGACTTGAGGATGTTGAAGGAAATGAGTTATCGCGTAAAGGTATAGATATATATATCATATTTTTGCTCCAAGTTTGATGCTAATGGTGACAAAAAGTTTGTATTTGACAGAAGTTGAGACCTTATCAATTGTTGAGAAGGGTTGTTGGGATGATGTTTTCCAATTTGAAGGAGGTCATTATGTCCATATGAAGTTGCAATTCATTCTAAGTGAAGTTGAACGCAACCTAATCCGTAATGTGGTAATATTATACTGTTCCTCACTATGTTTTATTCAGACTCATATAGGTACATAATCTCAAACATATTTTCACTCTGAGTTACTAAAATTATTTATCCTTTTTTCTATGCTTTCAATTTGTATTAGCCTTGATGATTCTATGTGTAATGATATTTCGATTGATTTGGTAGAGAGAATCTGCTTTGAAGAAGAAACAAGATAAAGTTCCTGCAACAAATGTTAAATACAAAGGAACTGCAGTCCCTATGCGAGATACATTTGCATTGTCGCTGCCCATCACAAGGGAGTTTTCAGGTTTGATCACACATTCTAAGAACTATATTATTGGGAGAAAGAAATTTAGGACTATGTAATTTTTGGGTGACATTTTAGTTATTCGATTTTACCTAAGTTTACTATAGTAATTCAAAAGTAGGAGAATTTTATTTAGGGAATTGCAGCTTAACTCAAGGTGGAAGCACTGTGGTGACTACATAGAGAATGCTTAGTAGGTTGATGTGGTCAAAATTTGCTTTTATCTATTGAATTATAAATTGCTAAGAGTTTTGATAGCAAATCTGCCTGTTTAGAATGGCCACAGATAGAAGTGAAGTAAACTCATCTTTACCTGTGAAAGAAGGGGTTGAAATACGATATTCTGCACTTGACACTCCATCAGCTGAAAAGCTTCAAACTCAGCTAATACATAATGATTCTGCTGCTGTAAAACATGTTTATGATCAAGATGTACAGTCCATCTTGATGATGGATGTAACTGGAAAGAAACAGTTTATGTCCCAACAGAAGATTTTATCTGATCCATCTAATAAACCTGAGGATCAAAGTGGGCGGCCTATGCTGAAGCCGGCTGTTGCTTTAAGGAAAGAGTCCATATCTCAAAAGAGGAATGTTGATTCCGAGGATCAAGACACTCAGTCAATGTTGAAGATGGATGTTGCTGCCAAGAAAGAGTCTGTTTCCCGAAAGAATGTTGTTGATTCGTCTAATGAATCTGAGGATCAAGGTGTACTGGAGAAAACTCCTAGCAGTGTCAGGAAAATGATAAGTGCCTTTGAAACTGGTCTTACTCAGGTACTTCTACTCTCCAGCTTATTGTAGGGTGAAATTCGTCATGTTGGACTTCTTAAGCTGATAACCTTATTTCTTCTGTTTACATAAAACTTGGTAAATATTAAACTGATTGCATACATCAGAAGAAGGGGAGAAGATCTCTTACAAGAACTCGAGCATCAAAATCCCAACCAAATTTAGTTGGAATCGGAGGCTCCCTAAAAGATTTGGATTCAGACAACATTTCAAGGCCTAATAAGATGAGTGCACTAAGACTAGAAAGACCTCTTAATACTGTTGACTTTCCAGAGCCTCAAATAAATATTGGCAAAAGAGGACAAAATAGTTCTTCAGAGCCAGATTTTGATATTGGTACGGAACAACCCGTGTTCCATGAAGAGTTGAAGCAGTCTAGTGTGCATATTGTCCGATTTAACGAAGCAGGCTCAAGTCAACAGGAGACCTTTGTATCTGCTAAAAAGGAGTCAAATACTGTTGCTGCTTCACCTGTAGATTTGATGAGATTATCCAACCTGGAAACAGCCACTAGTTCCCAAACAACCAGTGTGGCTCATCCAGATATGCTGAAAGCTAGTAATTTGGCTGCTGATCGAGATTTTTTTCATGGTCCTGCAGTTGCAGAGAAACGAAACAGAGAAATTAGATCAGCGACTTCACCAGAAGTACATTTTAAAAAGGCTTCAAATGTGAAACCAAAACTAGTAGCATGCCGCGAAGATGAACTTTTTGACTCTGAAAATTCTGGTGCATGGATATTTCCGGATAACAAAAGGCGTCTATGTATGACAAGTGCAGGCAAAAACATAGTGCATTTATCAGAAGATTGCCACATTGGAGTAGATGATCATCAAAGAAATAAGAGACCTTCTATGAAGGAAACTACAGGAAAGGTACTCTCTATCAGTATCCTTGCTGATCTCTTTTACACGTTCAATAGTATTCCAGAAGTTAGTCTACTATCCTTAGTGGTAAATTTGACGGAGAACTCTGCATGTATCTTTATTACGTATATCTGTTTGACCAACTGCTTACTACCAAATCCTCATACTGATCATGTCATTATTTTACCATAGAGTTAACTGCTAGAACATTTGGTCCTCCGGGGAAGATTTTTGTTTGCTTGAACAAGTTTCTGCAAAGGTAACTGTTTTTATATTTTTCATGGAAGCAGCGTAGTTTTTTCCGTAGAAGTGAATCCATGACAAAGAAAGGAAGAGAGAAGCCACAAAAGCCAAGAACTCAGTCTGAGAGCTTTGGAGAAAATGGCTCTTCTGGACCTGTTAGACAGGTCAGACATCAGACATGCATATTATTTTGATTCATACATTTGATATCACTCACTTGGATGTCTGCTATCTAACTGTAAAATTAGGAAATTACAGCCTCCTGTTGCGCTACAATGGTTTGATCTGAATATTTTAGTTTTGCCACTTTAAATTTAAAGAACCATACATCTCATTTTCTTCATATTTAGGTGCAGATTTGAAATTCTACCCTATCCTTTATCTTTGCTTCAGTATTATGTAAATATAAGATATATATTCTGTTGAAGAAAATCATGGATATATAATGCATGCTTCCGACAATCGGAAGTGCATTATCCTCTTTTGCTTTGATCACAAATGAAGATGAACAATTTCAAAGATGACTAATAGTTGTTATTGTTCATATTTTTCAGGTGATGAACATTGCATTAGTTGTAGGGTTTGGTATATTAGTTCTCCTCACTAGACAAAGAGAAACCAGGTATGTATTCCCTTCAATTGTCTCCTGTTTTCTGGTCTCATTTGTGTAACTGAAAAACTTCACTCAACAGGAAAAATGACAGGAAATCGAAGGATTTTTACTTCACCAGTCCAGATTTCATGGATCAGTTGGCTTCTTCAGAAGAACAATGGAGTGTATTAAAACGGTAGATGGAGATTGATTCGTCGCCTTTTCGCAAGACATAGCTAACATTTTCGCTGTCCCTGTTGGCTTTACAAAGGATGGAATTGCTCCTTTGCTAATAGTGCATTTGGAAATAATGGTCTGTCACTTTGTGACAATGATCTAAATATTTATTTTTCGTAACTTTAGCATGTCATTTTGAATAGCCTTTCTCTGTACATGTAAGAGTAAGACAAGCAGCCATTTCGGTTAATTCAGTGTCCATCTCAACCTGAATGAGTCTATAATCGTCCTCCCAAAAGCTAGTAGTTTGGCTAAAAGAGATAATCAGAAGATAATAATGATGCACAACAGGAACTTGCAAAGCCAACGCAAGAGAAGAAATATATATTCACTCATTTCAATTTTGTTAGTTGTTTGTGACTGGAGGAGATGGGTGGCAGGAATCCCCAAGTGGCAGATGGCTATTGGGAGAGTTTTTAAATTTTGAACGTTTAAAATTAGAAGGTTAATTTGACCAAAGTAAACATTTGGGTTTAACAAGGTGTCAAGGTCGTGACAATTCTACTATGTCGTAGGTGATTTATGACTTGAAAGGGTCCCGAGGCATATAATAGTTTAAAATCTTGGATGAAATTCTAATTATTTCTTTTTGAAGTTTAGAGTTGACCACGGTCAATTTTTGGTCAAGACAACCTCAAAATGTTAATGTGATGATTTTAGTAGGCCCATATTGTGCTCTATGATCAATTGCACTATTGGTTTATCTATAGGGTCTTTAGATGAGTTTTGGGAGCTAAAACCAAGTTTACGACATACTAGATGTATAACACCTCGAGCTTTAGAAAGGTTGAAGTAAGATACTGAGCAAGTCCACGAGCCTAAAACAAGCCAGGATTCATTTTTAGGGCACCACTGGCTGAATAGGGCTGCCACAACCAAAGGTCACCTGGACGGTTCCTTTAACAACCAATATAGAAGTGAACGACCCAGGGGACCAAGCCCAACCATTTAGGGACTTCCAGGAAGGGGGTCTCCTTGATGGTTCCTATACGACCAGTGAGGCCTTGCACGGACCGTCCAACCTTCCTTTTAGGTGACTCCGTCAGTTTTTAAGTTTTAGGTCATTTTAGTATTTCCCAAAGTGTTGGATACCTAAACTACACGGTTTTAAACCCTATCTCAAGACATGTATAAATGAATTAAGTCCCAAAACTATCCATTTTAAATCATTCACATAATTCCTAAATTTCCCTCCAAGATCACCCCCAAAATCCTCTCAATAGCTATAGAAGAAAAAACTAGGCTTTGTCTTCAAAAAATCCAATTCCCCAGAGATTGTATGCATTGATTACTAAGGTACGTTAGTATTCACCTATAATGTCCTTTTATCCACAGGGTTCCTAAAATCTCCATTTTGACAAGTTAGATTCTCAATTCAAAGTTAGGGTTTTATTCAATCTTCATGTGTTCTTTCCAATTATGATTCAATTGATTGTTTTCTATCTTTTTATGCATGAATTGAAGTAATTACATGACTTTAAGTTGAATTCATATGAACCCATGCATGAACCATGAATTTTGACTATGAACATATGATGAAGCTCATGAACTATGAAAGATGAATTTACGAAGAGATGTATGTTTTCATGAAGTTGATATAAATGGTTTGAGGATGCTTTGAGAGTGAAGTATCAATGTTGTTGTGAGATGTTTTCTCACACACTACTAACAACATGATTGTGAAAGGTTTTCTCACATAAAGGATTCATAAGGTTGAAAGGTTTTTTCACCTAAGTTGAGTCAAGTTTAGGAGCTATTCTAACTGAACTCTAGCTTGGATTTGTTGCTTAATTGAGTCTTTCCATGGATGATAATATGACTATAACTAATGACTATTCTGAGAGATTTTATTTAGCACTAATGGACTAGTAATGATTTTCCATGTCCCATAAACTATGTGCCGCCATAGGATGATTGTCTCATTGTAACATCTCGCAACTAGAAAAAAACTAGAAAAGAGTTTAAAATCTGAAAATACTTACTTTTGGAAAGAATAGAAAAATATGGAAATTTTAAGCAAGTTAAAAAGTGAGTTTTTGGTCAACTTCAAATGAACATAACTCCTAACTCAAGATGAGTTAGGAGTATTTCCAAATATGGCTGGAAATCCCTTAGAATAACCTTTCCAACGCCGCCGAGTTTGCGTGATTTCAATATCGTATGAGTGAGTTACGTCTTTCGAAAGTTGGCTGTTGGATTAAGGAAAGTCCAATCCGGATTTGGGAAGGGCAAAGTTGTTTTTTCCTTACCTAATCAAACTAATTCATTTTTAGGGATTAATTGGGGTAAAATAAGACTTCAATCAGTTTAGAAAGATTTAGAATTCACGCTAGGGCTTGGAGAAGAGAGAAAAGAAGAGAAAAGAGGAGAAAACCAAGAATTGGCCAAGAACATTCAAGCTTTGCCAGTGGAATTCGTCGGGGGTGATCCCTAAAAAGGTATGTGAGATCACAAAGTGTTGGGTTAGTTCACCCACACACCAATCTTGTTTAATTCAATGAATCTAAGTTATTTGAATATTAAGAAATTGAGTTCTTGAAGAACATTGTTAAAGTTATTGTTGAATTCTTGATAGTTGTGTTGTTGAAGTTTTGATTCATATTTCCGGGTGTGATTTCAGGTTAAATCTATTGGGTATTGAGGGTAATAATGATCCTAAGTGTTTGGGGGAAAGAACCATGAAAGTTTTGGGGGGTTTAGATATGAAAAACAAAGGAAAAAACTCGAGATCACCTGGGATAGGGGTTGGGGCACCGCGCCTCGCATAGCCCCAAAGGACAGTCTCTGTCCGTAGGGCCTTGGGGCGCCCCATCCCGCTCTCTGAAGTTTGATGGCTGGCGCCCCACGCCTCTCAGAGCGCCAAGGACGCCAGTTCTCCCCATTCTCCCCTCCCTACCTTTTCGTACTAGTTCCTAAGTGATGTACCTATATTTTCTAGTTGATTCTAACACTCTAAGGTACATATAAACAACATGAAATCATCCATAAACATGAGATCATGAACCTTGAATCCATAATTCAATTCAAGGAAATTTAAGATCAAAGTCAAAGAAACTAAGAGTCAAGTAGTAAGTCAAAGTAAAGTTGTTTTTAAAAATTTTCAAGAGTCTTTAACAACGTTTAACTTTGTTTTTAAGACTAAAGTTTCAAGTTAAGTAAAGATTTGAGTTTATTTCTCAAAAGTTATAAGGGAACTAAGTATTCTCAAAGAGTTGTTAAGACTCGAGTTTCAAGTTAAGTAAAGAGTAAAGATATTGAGTTCATTCTCAAAAAGTTATAAGGGAACTAAGTATTCCCTAAGATTTTATAAATGTTTTTACATTTAAGATAAGAGGAAACTAAGATTTCCCAAAAGAGTTTTGAGCAAGAAGAGGAAAAATTGATTCCAAGAGAGCTTTTAAAGCTAAGTGTTGAGCAATTATCTCAACCCAGAGAAAAAAGTTGTTTTAAAAACACATGAAGTAAGTATATTTTTGGGAGTAGTATCGAGCACCGATATGGGGATGCGAGTTCATAATAACTCAGGTCTTCATAAACCATGTAGCAATCATGTGCATTAAATGATCATACTTTTTAGATGATAACTTAAACCAAGCTAGTGGATCCACTAAGTTAAGTAAGGTCCTATACCGATGACAAGGTATAGGATGGTCCTCGGCAGCGTGAGGTAAAACGTTGTACCATCACTTAGGCTCATAGTGATGGTTGTCGGCTAGAGAATTTCCCAGTGAAGTTATACTACTTTAAATGAGTAAAGTTTAGTTTGTTATTGCTTTATCTTTGATGAACTAGATTGTTTTCAGTTTCTTTATATATATATATATATATATATATATATATATGTATATATATATATATATATGTATATATATACATATACATATACATATATATATATACATATATGTATATGTATATGTATATGTATATGTATATATATATATATATATGTCGCATGTGTTTTACTGTTTTATATTGAGTTGAGTATCCATGAGTTGAGAAGAGGCAAGGTACGTGTTCCTTTCACAATCTCTTTCAAGCCTATGTCGTTTCAGCAATCCAAATCGCATACTCGTACATTCAATGTACTGATGCCAGTTGGTCTGCATCGCGTGTGATGCAGATGCATGTAACTAGGATCAGCATTCGGCGCACCGTTGATTCAGTGAGTAGCCTCGAGTCAGTTAGTGAGCCTCCTTTCGTCCCGGAGGACATATTTTATCATTAAATTTTGTTTAGATTTCAGTTGTTAGGATGATTGGAGGTCCTGTCCCAACATCCATCTTTATTTTAGAGGCTTCATAGATAAATAGTATTAGTTTCTTTAGTCTTTTCATTTCACTTGTAAGCGATTAAGATTTGAGTTGCCATTTTGGCTAAGTATTACTTTTAAGTTATTTCTTAAGTTATCTCTTGTGTTTAAGTCTTCTGCTGAGTAAGTAAGCCAGGACAAGGGCCCGCTCGAGGCCAGTAATGGCCTTTGAGTGCCGACCACGTCTAGGGTATAGGCTCGGGCCGTGACACTCAGATAGACATTAGCTAGTGTATCCACTTTAGCTCAAACTCATGGTTCTTACCTTGACAAGTAAGAAAATCTCTTTTTGGTGTGGAGTAGACACCGTATTCTATGTTATAGATCACGTGGCCTATGTCGATTACATGGTAAACTTTCCACAATAATGAAGTAAGGTTACTTCTAAAGTATCTCACAAGTGATTTAAAGATGGTTTTGTGATCAGTAGCCGAATCTAAGTGTAAGGGTTTACCTACTGCTGAAGGTAATGAGAAGATTATTTCTTTAACAAAATATGTAGGTTTAAGATCAAGGAATGAGATCAAAGCCATGGCCTAGTTTTCTCATCAACTTTAAATTTTTCATCGTATATAAGAGGCCTCATAGAATATGAATATCCGTCCTTAGCAAATATATAATAGATATTTTTCGACATAAGGTTTATAAAATTCTCATGATGTTCTAGCCTCATAAGTACATGACGATTTCTTAGTAAACATATCTTACAATCTCCTTTAATGTTGTATTGTCTAGGGATAATTGTCCATAATTCTTCTAATTCCGGCCAACCATATTAAAACTTTCTAACCACAATAAATTGGAAATTTTCAACGGTATTCATTCTTTTCACTTCTTTTTCAGTCAAGGCAATTCTCGGGATACCATTAGCATACTCGATTGTCTTCATGGGATAGTCTCTACCCCTGATGTAGCATTAGTTACCATCAGATTAAGAGTTTTTGTCAAAAACATTCCTTAACTATAGCCAAAACTTAATATATATCCTTCAACTATCAAATTGAACAAAAATCATCATTTATATATTTTAACCTTAGCAAGTTCCATCCTTATATGAAACTCTACTAACAGACCCCTCCCCATCATATCTTTTTACAATGCAATCCAAAGATTCTTTCATTCATTTTTTTGTTCTTGCATTTCTGATGATTTTTCATATGAGATTCTTAAAGTTTACCATCAAAATACTCTTTTAAGACTAGTTTCTTCTCTTG
The DNA here is from genome assembly GCA_016801875.1 of Solanum sitiens. Taxonomy (NCBI): domain Eukaryota; kingdom Viridiplantae; phylum Streptophyta; class Magnoliopsida; order Solanales; family Solanaceae; genus Solanum; species Solanum sitiens. The sequence continues at coordinate 288,461 of JABWTJ010000056.1, forward strand.
TATGTGACATGATATGCTTTTACGGTTCCCTCTCTTAATTTTCACAATACCCAGCAAAAATTTCTTGTTGAAGACTTTTGATCAACAGATTGTATTGTCATTTCTCATTTCTTTCCACACAACAACATTTATAATTTCACAATTATGATACAAACTCCGACATACATTTTTGTTCTCTAAAATCAATATCCAAATCAAATATAATCACAGCTCAACCACTACACATAAGAAGAATCAACCTAACTCTGATGTTTTTTCTCTTTCTTTTATCGCTCATATTCACCGAAAAAATTGACACATGCAAAAGCGAACTCATAATAGCTTAGGTGTTTAGTCAAGAATATTTTATATTTTTCCAGAGTTTAACATTCAAATACGTTTATAAAATGCCAAAAATTTAAATAAATAAAAAAAAAAGTACTTTCATTCTAAATTATTCAGAAAAAACACACAACAACTTCAATTTGTATTAATATCAAACCCAATTTTGAAAAATATTTTTCACTTTGAAAACAAAACTACTTTTTAAAACTTCACAATAAAATAGGATCAAACACCCAATAATAGGCTTGCTATTGGTTTGAGGAACTTGATTTTTGATGTGTTAGAGTCATGTGAGTTGCACAAGATCTGCGGTCTAATTAATTTTTTAAACAAAAGTTTCACAAAAGGATGAAACTTGCTAAGTTTTGAATATATGAAGAATGATTTTTCTTCAATAGGTTAGTTGAAGGATGTACATTAAGTTTTAGGTATAGTTAAAGAATATTTTTGGCCAAAAACTCTCAGATTAACATTATGGAGAACGTTTGCATTACTAATGAAAGTACGAAAATTAAAGACAAGAAAGAAAGATAGATAGATAGATAGACACAGAAAGAGAAAATAGAAAGCAACCAAAAGGTATATTAAACCTTAAGACCTCAATTTGTTAATCCTACAAAAAGCACCTACCTCTTACGATGACCTCGAGGAAATTAGATCCACCTTGCAACAAATGTTTTCAAGCAATAGTCAACCAAAGCTTGTACCAAGGTCTCAACACTTTCAAAATATCAATACCTAAAATGAGAACCCAAACTAGCTCTTATAGTTTTAGGTAATTATTACAAAAGAGGCCCAAAATAGGAAATGGGCGAGCTGGGTCACCCGCCCGAATGGACTCGGCGAGTCGTTGATCAAGTCACCTCTCTTGGGACTTCTAAAAATTTAGGCGATCTTGGAACCCTCGTCTAAGCCATTAGGCGAGTCACCGAGGTGATCACCTTCAGCTCGACTAATGTGGTAACTTTATCCACCTTCTTCCCTTCAACTCACCAAGCGATCTTTAAGACATAAAGCCTTTTCTTTGCCATTAACACAAGCTCAAGAACCTTTAACTTCATGAACAAACCTTGCACTCTTTGAAGGTCCCGAACTTAACTGAGAGTGAACGACCTTAGTGCAATTTGAATTGCATCATGATGTAATTTCCACCCATATTGGGCAATCTATTAAGCATAGTAGGCAAACTAGGATTATTTATTGAGTACTGAAATACTATTTATTAAAGGAGGAAAATTTGCTTCTCTTAACAAAAAGGACTGACCAGGCCCAATACTGAGCTTACCAGCCGCCGAAAAGGCCATGAAAGTTGTTTGTCGTTTTTTTTAAGGTTGTGACGACTAACATTTTACATAGAAAAACGATAATTGCATTGTCTAATTTGAAATATTTTTCAACAATAATTTTTTTACAAAAGAAATTGACGAAAGGTTGCACGAAGGGGGCGTAAAAATTATTTTTAAAAAAAATTTGAAATATTTTTTAAAAATTAAATTATCTTAAAAAACAAATTGACGAGGAGAGCATCGGTTGGGGTAAAACAAATTAAAAATTTGAAATATTATTTCATAACAATTTTTTTGTGGTGTGTGTGTGGGGGGGGGGGTAGGCGTTGGGTGAGGTAATAAGAAAATTTAAAAGATAGGGGGGGGGGGCTAAGGGCTAAGGGCTAGGGTAAGAAAAAAGATATTAAAAGATAAAATGTTATAAAGTATTTGTATTATAGTGAATGTCTATCATCTGGAGTCCTTTTAGAATATGGTTAAGAGTCCTACTGGGGACCAAGTTAGATTTCCCTATAAATAGAGGGGTCCTTTTCATTGTAAAGTCATCCCTCAAGAGAAATAATAAATCTTTTCTTCTCTCTATTTTCTTCTTCTTATTTTGTAGTTTCATAACTCGTTATCAGCACAAGACTCTACTTTCTCAAAAAATGAAGGTTAGGTTTGAAGAATTGATAAGATATGGATAATTTTAAAAATATATCATCTAAATATGAAGACATTTGCTTGATTGATTGTGGTACAACACATACGATATTCAAGAATAAGAAATATTTTTCTCATTTAAGAATGGGCAAAATAAATGTCACTACAATTTTCGGTAGTACTTATGTGATTGAGGGCTTTGGAAGAGCCATTGTAATTTTTCCTAATGGAAATAAATTCATCATAAATAATGCTATGTTTTCTCCCAAATCTAAGAGAATCTTCTTGAGTTTTAAAGATATCCGTGAAAATGGTTATCATATCCAATTAATGTATGAAATAAATCTTGAATATCTTGGTATCACCAAGAATGTCTCTGGGCAGACATGTGTTATAGAAAAGTTCTCTACTTTATATTTTGGCTTGTATTGGACAAAATTTAGTGCAATTGAGGCACATTTTATAGCAAATTAGAAGTTTACTTATTCCAATACATTTGTACTTTGGCATGATCTTCTGGACATCCTGGGTCTATAATGATGAGGTGAATTATAGAAAGTTCAAATAGACATCCATTAAAGGACCTAAAAATTCTGCTAAATGTGAATTTTCTTGTACTACTTATTATCAATGCAAGTTAATTGTGAGACCATCACCAACAAAATTTGAGATTGAGTCCCCTGCGTTCTTGGAACATATACATGCGGATATTTGTGGACCTATTTACCCACCTAGTGGGTCGTTTAGATACTTTATGGTTCTAATAGATGTTTCTTCTAGATGGTCTCATGTGTGCCTATTGTCATCTTGTAATTTGACATTTGCAAAATTATTGGCACAAATAATAAGGTTAAGGGCACACTTTCTTGATAATCAGGTTAAGTCTATTCGTTTTGATAATGATGCAGAGTTTTCATCCCAATCATTTAATGATTATTGTCTATCAATTGGGATAAGAGTTGAATACCCCGTTGCTCATGTTCATACTCCAAGTGGTCTCGCTGAGTCTTTAATTAAACGTCTGCAGTTAATAGCAAGACTATTGCTTATGAACTAGGTTGACCACTTCTTTGTGGGGACATGCAATTTTGCATGCTGCAACACTTATTCGTCTCAGACCGACAAATTATCATAAGGTTTCTCTATTGCAATTGGTTATGGGCCAAGAACCTAATATATCCCATCTAAGAATTTTTGGACGTGTTGTACATGTGCTTGTGACACCACCACACTGCACTAAGATGGGCCCACAAGGAAGGTTAGGAATATATGTTGATTTTGAATCACCCTCCATTATTCGCTATCTTGAACCATTGACTGGACAAATGTTTACTTGTCGATTTGCAGATTGACGGTTTGATGAGATAGTTTTCCCAAAATTAGGGAGAGAAAATAGTGAAATAAAATGAGAAATTTTGTGGAAAATTTATCATTGTCTCATCGCGATCCATATTCTTCTATTTGTGAGCAAGAAGTACAAAAGATTATTCATCTGCAGAAAATTGCAAATCAAATGACAGACGCATTTACAGATTTGAAAAGGATTACTAAATCACATATTCCTACAGAGAATGTCTCAATTTGAATTAATGTCCCTATAGGACCATCCATCAGTGTCATAGCTAATGAGTCAAAGGCAAGCGTAAAGCGTGGTAGACCATTGGATTCTAAGGATCAAAATCCTAGAAAAAGAAAGATTAAATGACAAGATAAAACTATGAAAGAATCCCATATGGAAGTTAAAAATTTGAATAATTCTGATATTCATGAAAGAATTAATGAGCTTGAAACTCAAGGAAATAATGAACTATTCATAAATTTAATAGATGTTGAAGCTAATCTGAATCGATCAGAAAAAGTGGTTGATTATGTCTTGACATATAATGTTGCAACAAATATCATGCAAGATAATGAGGATCTTGAACCTCAATCTGTTATAGAATGCCCACAAAGAAATAATTGACCAGAATAGCAAGAAGCAATTCAATCAGAGTTTAATTCACTTGCCAAGCGTGAAGTTTTTGGACCTGTAGTTCAAACACCGAATGATATTAAATCTGTTGGTTGTAAATGAATTTTTGTGCGAAAAAGAAATGAGGTATAAATCACATCTTGTGGCACAAGAATTTTCACAAAGGCCTGCTGTCGATTATGAAGAGACATACTCACCCGTTATGGATGCAATAACATTGCATTATCTCATTAGTTTCACGGTCCATGAGCAACTTGAAATGCACTTGATGAATGTGATTACAACCTACCTTTATGGATCACTGGATAATGAGATAATGATTTACGATGCATAAATCATGTAATTCAAAATTTCGAGAAGTGTATTCAATTTAATCGCAAAGATCATTATATGGTTTGAAGCAATCTGGACGCATGTGGTATAACCGTCTTAGTGAGTATTTAATTAAGTAAGGTTATACAAATTATGCAATTTGTCCATGTGTTTTTATAAAGAAAATAATATCGGAATTTATTGTACTTGCTATTTATGTTGATGACATTAATCTTATTGGAACTCCAATAGAGCTTCAAAAGACAATTGATTATTTAAAGAACGAATTTGAGATGAAAGATCTTGAAAGGACAAAATTATGTCTTGGTTTGCAAATTGAGCATTTGACAAATGGTATTTTTGTTCATCAATCTGCCTACACAGAAAAAGTGTTGAAATGTTTTTATATGGATGAAGCACATCCATTAAGTACTCCGATGGTTGTTCATTCACTTAATGTGAATAAGGATCTATTCCGACCTCAAGAAAAGGATTAGGGATGAAGTACCATATCTTAGTGCAATTAGTGCACTAATGTATCTTGCTAATACTACAAGGTCTGATATAGTTTTTGCTGTTAATTTGTTAGCAAGGTATAGTTCTGCTCCTACTAGGTTACACTGGAATGAGATCAAACACATTTTGCAACATCTTAAAGGGGCAACTGATATGGGCTTATTTTATTATAATAGTTGTAGCCCCAATCTGTTAGTTATGTTGATGCATGACATTTATCTGTTCCATACAAAGCTCGATAACAAACAGGCTATGTGTTTATATGTGAGGGGTCTGTCATATCTTGGAGATCTACAAAGCAGTCCATCGTAGCCACTTCATCTAATCATGCTAAGATAATAACTATATATTCATTAAAAAAGTAAATAATGTGTGTGCCTGTGTGGTTAAGGTCTATGATACATCTCATTCGAGAAAAATGTGATTTGGAGTGTGATAAATTATCCACCACTTTATATGAAGATAATGCAACATGCATATCACGACTTAAGGGAGGATTATAAAAGAAGATAGAACAAAACATATTTCACCAAAGCTTTTCTATACACATGAACTTCAAAAGAATGGTGATATAAATGTGCAACATATTCGTTCAAGTAACAATGTGGCTGGCCTATTCACCAAGTCTCTACCAACTGCAACTTTCAAGAAAAAGGCGCACAAGCTTGTAATGCGAAGATTGAAGTCTATGGATTGATGTTTTCATTAGGGGAGTTAATACACGCTGTACTCTTTTTCCCTTACGAGGTTTTGTCCCACTGAGTTTTCCTTGTAAGTTTTTTAATGAGGCAGCCTAGATGCGTATTAATAGATATGTGTACTCTTTTACTTCACTAGAGTTTTTCTTTTCTTAAAGTTATTTTCGTAAGATTTTTGACGAGACACATCATTGAATTAGACATGCATGAGTGAGTACTCTATTATAGGGAATGTCTATCATCTGGTGTTCTCTTAGGATATGGTTAAGAGTCCTACTTGAGGACCAAGTTAGATTGCCCCTATAAATAGAGGGGTCCTCTTCATTGTAATATCATCCTTCGAGAGAAATAATAAGTCTTTTCTTCTCTTTATATTTCTTTATCTTATTTTGTAGCTTCATATTGGAATATTATTCCATAACATTTTTTTTTGTGGTGGGGGGTGGGGGAGGGCGTTGGGTGATGTAATAAGTAATTTTTTTCTTACTTTTTAAAAAAAAATTATTTTCCTTAAATTTCAGAAATATGAGTTAATTTGTATTTTCCTAAAACATTTACATAAACACTCCTATACTATTTTGAATATGCCCTTTAATATTAGAACTCATTGTTTCTTTAAAATAATAAATAGACTTAAGGTATCATCTTGGTGATTTTCTTTTTCTTTCTCTAAAAATAAGGGACTGCAATTGGAAGGAAATCAGAGAGAAAGATGGATCCTCGTCATTCACACACACAGTTACTGAATAGCTGGCGTGGTGCCAAATTTATTTGGCGTGCTGTTCTCATCTTCAATCTCGGTCTCGGTGGTAAAATCCTAAACCTCACTGCTCTATTTTGCCTTTCGTATTATAAGATTCATGCATTTCTGTATAGGGTTTTAACTTTTATTGGCAGAAGAATGTGTTTCCACTTGATATTGCTATCTACTGTATGTGTGTGGGTGGAGTATGTTTTATTTCTGGACATTGTTTCTTGTTGCGTTTGGTTTAGTGGGAGTAAGAATTTTGGCAAGAGCTGGTCATATGTGCTTAATTTGCTTGCTTATATGAAAATGGAAGAATTTGATTTGAGTTCCGAGTTGTGCATTTATCATATATTGGATGATAAATTAATGTGGTTGTATTAAAATTTTTCTTGTCTTGAGGAGATGCAATGTTTTATGACTTATGAAAGTGAAAGTTAACCAGCTCCAAATGTTGCTTATTTCCATTGATGCATGATCCCTGTGTTTGCAAATATGGATTTGACAGAGTAGCCTGAATGGAATAATTGCTTCTTCGTAATGCTAGTTTGTAATTTATCTTTAGATCCTTATTTTATTACAGAAAGAATTCGGTCCATTTACTCTTTTGGGGATCCATTCATTCACTTAACTTAAGTTCCCCTTTGTGCTTGCCTATGTAAATCAGTTCTTCGAGGTGAGTGTTGCAGATGACAGTGTTTCTGTTTAACCTTGTGTCTATGTAAATGAGTTCTTTGAGGTGAGTGGTGTTTCTGTTTAACTTTGATCCTAATATGCCAGATTTTTTCTCCCTCGAAAACCTAGAGTTGGAGTTGTGATTTTCTAAACATGTCCTCTACAATTCTTTGAGTGTCTCTATCCTGTCTCGGTATTAAATGTTGTTTCATTGGATACTTGATTCAATTATCAGAATTAGAGTTCTGCTCCTATTATTATTGATGCAAATTAGATCTTGGCTAATTCTGTGAATTAGTGCATACATGCAACGTTTAATCATAGAAGACGAGGCAACGACATGAACTTTTGATAAGAATAAATGCAATGGATAAATTGACACATCTACTTATTAGTTCTTCTTGTTATCGGGCAATGGGTTAGCATACAGCAGTCTGAACCTATAGGTGGATTGACTTCTCCACCTGGCCTTATTTCAGTTTATGACGCAGATAGTAGATACTTTGCTTAATTACTATTTTTGTGGGGAAAACATTTGTATTGACTGAACCTTTGTAGTACACCCTTCAAATGCTTTTTTTCCCCTCACCGAAGTGTAACATATTAGTTTTAATCTTAAAGTATAGAGCCATCCTCCTGTTCAATAAAGTGTGGAGCCATCTATCTAAAATGCTCCATATCAAGTACGTCATGGAATGGGGCATTAACTTGCCTTTCAATTCCTGGCGAGCATTTTACGAAAAATTGTCGTTCTTTACATATTTTAATGGCTCAGATTCCTTGACTTCCTAATAAATTGATAATTATTTCTACTTTTGCAGCTTACCTCTTTACAAGACCTGCTAAGAAGGAAAAAAAAGCTATGACTAGACAACCCATTACTCCAGCTGAGATTACTACTCCCACTCCACCCACTCCTCAAAATTTTGAACCCTTCTTTTCCCCTATGCCAGAACCTGTGAAGGTGCCAGAGCCCCTTTATGTAAAGCAGCAACACAGTGTTTTTGGATGGATGCTAAAAGAGAAAGAGGATGGTCTAACCTCAAAACCGAGAGGAGAAGAAGATTATCAATGAAGAAAATGCTCTACTGAAGCAGTTCATACGAGCAGATTCCACCCTGAAGATCTGATGTAACGTAAATGTTTCTCAATTCAAAATTTTCTTAGGCTGCTTAGTTACTGAACCATGATTTACGACTTGACATATTTTTTTGTCACCTTCAATCTAATTGATATTGTTACCTTTGAAGTAGGCAATATAGATAATAGATTATTTGGTACAGTAGAATTTTTTATTGCTAGTGGAGGAAACTTATGGAGTTTCACGACTGTTTCGTTATTCAAATGAACTTTTTCTCACTGCACTTCATAAGATGGTCATTTGTGTTGGCTATTTCATGAGTCATCAAAATTCATTAGTTGTTTCTTCTTGTTAGTTGATAGGAGTACTTATAAAATGTGAACTTTTTTCTTGACCTATTTGGTTACCAAACAACAGATACACACCAAATATGCACTTTCCATGTCAAATTTTGTCTTAAACCAGGATAGAAAAACAACTAGCCATAGCATAAAAAAGAAAACATCGATGTGGACACTCAATGTTGGACCAAAAGTATATGTTCCTTTACAATCTCTAGTTGCAACTGGCCAATCTAGTATTCCATGCACTTTCTTATACTGCTCAGTTTTTCTCAAGTTCTCTTATTGCTTTATCACAACCCTGAGGCTAATCACTTAAAAGCTTTTTACACTCTCAGTCTATTGCAGTTTTGGCAGTTCGAATGCTAACCTTTTTCTTATTCTATTTTTGTTTAATGATTTGCTAACCTAAATCTTGCCTTTGCTGCATAATATTCAAAACACACCCATTTGATACTGTTGCCTACCCGAAACCCCACTACCCGAATGAGAACAAAAAGTATTTGCATATGACAATATTGATTCATAAGTTTTTGCATGCTGTTTGTATGTTAGAACTAGGTTTTGGATAATGGTTTACTGTTTTGCCATTCTGTTGACAAAGGTGGATCCGAGATTTGAATATTATAGGTTCCTACTGTAATCCATATGATTTACTGTATCTAAAGTCTACTATTTGTACTAGTATAGTGAATTTTGTTAACACAAACATGTTCTGAGCCAAAGTTACAGGATTTGGATGAACCGATAACTATTGCACAACAACCCATTTGTTCTTGGATTTCTGTGCAGAATGTTTTGCCGCCTGACATTGTTACATACTGTGCAAAAGCTGTATGTGGATGGATCGTTATGTTTACTGTCGGTACTTGGTCAACCACCTTTTTTATTTTTGGTCATTATTTCTTATCTGGTGTAGTAAGAATATGAAGTTTGTTACAGTTATATAAGAGCTTAATGCCCTGTCCTTTGATAATTGTCCAAAATCTGTTCTTTCGGATGAGAGAAATTCAATAGGACTTTATGTACCATAGTCAAGGTGCATTTTATCGATCATAGCATGTATCAGATGATGAATAAATATAGTAGTAGTTGATTTGAGTATATTCTTGACAAAAGGCGGCCATGTTTTGCTGATTTCAGATTGATTCATGGTACCTTTTCAACAGATTTGGACAGAGCAGTTTTGACATAGTGTAGTTGATTCTTGCTATCCATTCAGTATTCAGTATTAACATGCAAGTCTAGTATAACTATGTTTAGATTTTCTTTATTACAGAAGGATTTTGGGCCTTCAATTTATTGGATTGCAAGCTGAACTTTTCTAAGCAGTCATTCAGTCTATGAAAATATAAGCCTCCTTCATAACTGAAGCTCCTCTTTTTGCTTGACATCATGAAATATAAATGAATTCTTTACAATGAAAATTGCAAATTTAGAAAATTGGTGGTGTTTCTGTTGTGTTTTAGGGTGTGTTTGGTATGAAGGAAAATGTTTTCCTAGAAAATGATTTTGTGGAAAACAAGTAGATTTTGGACTTATTTTCTCATGTTTGGTTGGTGAGTAGAAAATATTTTTCTGAAATGATTTTTAGTGTTTGATTTATGAATGAAAAATGTTTTTTGAGAAAAATCTTTTATTTTTACTAGAGTAGAATTTTTTTTATGAAATTGAAAATATTTTTTAGAAACAATTTTTTTTTTTGGGGTGTGTGTGTGGGGAGGGTGGGTGTGTATGTGGTAGGTGAAAATAATAATAATTTGAAGTTGAAAATATTTTTTAAAAATAAATTAATTTTTTTGGGGTTTGGGGGTGGGCAGGAGTTAGGTGAAAATAAAATTTGAAGTTTAAAATATTTTTTAAAAATAAAATTAATTTTTTTGTGGGGGTGGGGGTGGGGGGCTGGTAGGGGGGCAGGGGTTAGGTGAGGTCTCCCTTTTTTTTTTTTTGGGGGGTGGGGGCTGGGGGCTCGGGGGGTAGGGGGCTGGCGGGGGGAGGGGAGGGAGGTAGGAGTTTTAAAATAAAAATATTTTTAAAAACGAACTCAAATTTTTTTGGGAGGGGGTGGGGGGGCTGATCGGTTCTGGGTGGGTTGGGTGGGGTTGGCTGGGGTGGGGTCAGGGATCCGGTGGAAAAAAAAATTTGAAATTGAAAATATTTTAAAAATTGATGTTTTTGCCCAAAAAAATGTAATTTGAAGTTGGAGAAGAGTTTTGGAAAATGTTTTCCTTAATTTTTGAAGGGAAGACATTTTCCTTAATTTTGAGAAAAATGAGTTGATTTGGAAAACATTTTCTAAGACTTTTGTCTCAACCAAACATGAGAAAATGTTTTCCTTCATACCAAACACACCCTTAATCTGGATTTGAATAATTAACCAGTGATTTAGCAGAGACAAATTGGTAAAGTTCTCAGAAATGACTTCTTTGTGTGTATCTTTCTTTCTTTTCTCTGTATACATATGTTGTTTCATTGGGTTATTTGATACAATCATCAGAATTGGAAAATTACAGAGACAGATGCTGAGTTCGACTACTATTTGATTCGGTAAAAAATTAGGTCCGACCTTCCAAAGTGGAGTTTGGAGAAGGTAAGATGTATTCCAACTTTATCTATGTCTTTATAGGATAGAAAAGTTGTTTAAACAAGTGTAACAACAAATATTATTACACGAGAGATAAAAAGAGGTAAGAAAAAAGGAAGAGGAAAAAACTCAGGAATATATAAATCATTTTACTAGAAGTACGACAACACTTGACTAATATATCACTACCCTTATATTCTAACCCTCGATCTATATACCTTCTTATCATGTCCTTAATCAATTGAAGTTGTGTGGTATCCATAATATAATTTGATACTATCATTATTTTTTGTGGTTAGTGGACCGGATAGTGGAGTCGCCTTATTGGTTTGTTAGACGAAATAATGGATCTTTTTGTTACTACATTTAGTAAAATAATTATTTGTGTTTGTATTTCATAAGTTATCCATGTTGAAGTCTAATGGGTGGATTTGATTAAATTTAAGTAGGGTAAAAATCAGTTGAATCAATAAACTGATTTAGTAGGTGTTTGGCTATATTTTTGTGAAAATATAAAAAATAATTTTTATTTTTTAAGTGACAAATATATTCGAAAATTGGAGGTGTGCTTGCTATAAATTAAATTAAAGTTGTTTTCGAATTTTTATGAATAATGTGGAGTGAAAAAAGTGAAAGATGTTATAACATATTTGTATTATAGTGAATAACATATATTGAATGTCTATTATGTGGAGATTAAGTCAACTTTTCCCAATAAATATAGAGTTTTTCTTCATTGTAAATCAGATATGCTAATCCCTAAATATCATTCAAGAGGAATAAGAAGTCTTATCGCTTCTCCCTATTTTATTCTTCTTGTGTTTTATATAATTTGATAACATGTTATCAACATGAATTTCTAACCAGTTGAGTTTGATTTAATATGTCCGATTGAGTTTAGTAGAAAATTTATGAAGTTTGACACACAACTGGTAACTGATGTTGCTCGGTTTAATAAGTGGGTGAGTGTAATGTCAATAGGTATGCTTGTAATTCTTAATGAGATTGTGTTTTATTAAGTTACTAGATATAAGGAGCCACACTAGCGGGAACCCAATATATGTTACTCCTTCTGTATCAATTTATGTGATACTTTTCATTTTTTGAGAATTAAACAATTTAAGTTTGACGAAAAATTTGCTCGTGGAATCTTCAAATTTTTGAAATGAAATTTATATATTTGTAAACTATGTAATAAGTACTATAGTTACAATAATTGGCAATTCAAAAATTAAAAGATATATGATAAATTTATGGTCAAACATAGACTTGTTTGAATCTTGAAATCCGAAAAGTGTCATATAAATTGAGACAGAGGGAGTGAATACAGATGGAATTTGGCTTTTGTATAAGTTTTTTTTTTAAAAAAATATTTTTAAGTTGTTAATTTGTTGCGATTTACATTTTTTTACATCATTGTCGAACAATATATGTTACTATTGAGATATAAATAAGCTGCCCAGATTAATGCTGATAGAGTTAGTTAAAATTCAGTTACAGACATGGACTAGGCACGTGAGTTTGTTAGAATTGGTTGTAAGTCTATAAAGTCACACATGTATAATGTGAAGAAGAATTCTTTTTCAGTCTTCAATCAGAACATTTGGTAGATTCTCGTGATTCTTTTTCTCCTATTTCTTCCTTTCTTCAAGCTATTTTCAGATTTCTTCATTACTGTTTTTCCTTGAATTTGACTAGATCATAAGAAATTTATCATGGTATCAGAACTTTTGGTTGCGATTAGGATCTAGTGGAATCGATTTCATTGTTGAATGCTTGAGTTAGAGCAGATGACAGAAACATAGAATTTGCAGGAAAAGGAATATCCATAAATAGACCACAATCATCCACTTCAGATGTTCCAGGAGCAGCTTTGATTCCGATTAAGCTCACTGGACCAGAGAATTGTGGAATTTGGAGCAGATCTATGTGACTCGCACTACTAGTCAAAAACAAACTAGGATTTGTGGATGACACTTGTGTGAAGTCTGCATACAAAGGTATTTTAGCCTCAAAACGGGAAAGATGTGATGTTGTGGTAATGTGGTTCTATCATGGACGAGTGTTGCTGTAGCACCTGAATTGATGACGAGCATTGTCTATGCTGCGAGCTCGAAGAGGATCCGGGAAGATTTCAAGGGATGATTCGACAAGTCTAATTCAACCAGGATTTTCTATCTGTGGAAAGAAATTGTCATGTTAACTCAAGGTACAGATTCAATAACTGTTTACTACTCTAAAATGTGAGATCTATGGGACGAACTGGATGTGATGGTCCCAAATCCATCATGTGATTGTGTGGAGTCTAGACCTCACATGGAACACGTGAAACAACGAAGACTACTGCAATTTCGGATAGGATTAAATGAGAGCTTTGCTCAAGTGAGAAAGCAACATATTGCTTAGTTCCTCTGTTTCAAGTGTAAATCAAGTGTATGCTCCAACAATACAATAGGAAATCCAAAGGAAACTATGAGTGATTGAAGGAGGACATGAACTGATGACTATGCTTGCTGGAATGAATCCTCAATTTCCTTCACATCAACGTTTCTCAGGTGCAACTGGACAACAGAACCACAAGCCTCCAAATGCACACAATCACCAAAATCAATCAAGTTCTTAAATGAGAAAAGTAGGAATGGTTTGTGAGCACTGTGGATACAAAGGACATATGAAGGATACTTGCTATAGAATCATTGGATTTCCTACAGACTTGAAAAGAAAGAGGAAAGCACATCATGAAGGATCTACACCTTATGCCAACAATTCCACAATGGGGACAAGCAACAACTCAAGATCATCCAGCGTGATCAATTGTTGAGCATGTTTCCACCAGCACCAACAGGAAACTGCAGGACTGATGCAGCATGTATGATTTCTGTCCCAAGTAGTTATGAAGCTGTAGAATAGATTGTGAACTTGGGTGCTTCCCATCATATAACACATAATGTAAAAGTATTGCGAGAAATGAAGAAAGTGGTTGATCCTAGTTGTGATAAAGTCCAAACTCTAATAGGGAGCAGAACTCAAGTAAAACACACAAGAGATGCTATGATTTTAGGAGGTTTCTGTTTGAAGAATGTACTGCGTGTTCCAGATTTTAAGTTTAATCTGTTATCAATGTCTAAACTTACTAAGGATCTCAACTGTTTTGTTTCTTTTTTATCCTGACCTATTTGTGGTGCATGACCTATTAAATGAGAAGGTGATTGAGATTGGTAGACAGACAGAAGGGCTCTATATACACTAAAAAGAAGCACACTGAACCTTTCATTGGAGCAGTAGTGGGAGACAAAACTGATCACACTCTATGGCATTATAGACTAGGACATGCTTCTGTGAGATCCTTGAACCACATTTCTTATTTGCAGAATAAAGTTGATATAGGTACTCAAAAAGACTGCATGAAATGTCCTTTAGATAAACAATGCAAGTTGAAATTTCCCCTAAGCAGTTCACAATCATATAACATGTTTGATCTTGTGCACTTAGATGTTTGGGGTTCTCACAAGCAGTCCGCATATGATGGAAAACATTACTTTGTAACCGTTGTTGATGACTATAGTAGATTTACTTGGATCACTCTTTTACAATCCAAGAGAGATGTTGTAGTTGTCTTGAAAAATTTAATTTTTATGATTTGTAATCAATTTGGCACTGGAATAAAGATTTTGAGATCGAACAATGGAATAGAGTTTTTTAACAGTCAAGTGAATGAGTTGTTTAATTCTGGCATTATTCACCAAAGTAATTATCCTTATACACCTCAACAAAATGGTGTAGTTGATAGAAAGCACATACATATATTAGATATGGGGAGAGCATTGAAGCTACAATCAAGCATTCCAGGAAGGTTCTGGGGTGAATGTGTGAAAACATGTGTGTATTTAATTAACAGGATGCCTACACCTATTTTAAATTTACCTTTTGAACTATTACACGGGAAGCCTCCTTTCATTGAGCATCTTAAGGTATTTGGATGTCTACGCTTTGCAAATGTTTTGCTAAAGGGAGATAAGTTTTCAGCAAGAGCTAAACAAGGTGTGTTTATTAAGCTACTCCTCCACACAAAAGGGATATAGATTGTTAGATTGGGAAACCAAGGTTGTTTTAATTAGCATTCAAAGAACATATTTTCCCTTTCAAGGGAATTCAAACAGAAAATGCTCATTTACCATTACTTTCATCATTTGTTAATGATGCAAATATTTTCAAAAAGGATATGAAGCATTGTCGATTTCATCTGGAGGTGAAAATTCCACTCCTGATAGTGTTAGCTCTTAATCATGAGTCTACAGATGTGGTTTGGCCAAGACTCGACTCAGACATTCATGTGGATCAAAGTGAGGAGCTTGAACTGGTTGAAAATACTCCTCATAGTAATCCACTTCCTTCTCAAGTCTCTGGTCAAAGGAGGACTACCAGATCTTCTTAACCTCCCATTTGGACAAATTAAGGACTATGTTGTTCCCTCTAAGTTCAATCTTTATTCCATCACTAATCATGTTAGTTATGCCCATCTGCCTTGTAAATATCAAATTTATCTTACTGCTTTCTCCTGTATCACTGAACCTCTAATCTTTTATCGAAGCATCACAAGATGAGAGATGGATGACAACAATGCAGCAGAAAATTTTAGCTTTAGAAGATAACAATACTTGGACTATTGTGGATCTGCCTAAGGGAGAAAAAGCTATAGGGTCCAAGTGGGTGTACAAAGTGAAGTATAAAGCTAATGGTGAAATAGACAAATTCAAAGCTAGGCTTGTGGCCAAGGGTTCTCACCTATGTCTAAAATGGCAACAGTAAGAACCTTGATTAGTGTTGCTGCTTCTTATGGGTGGAGTCTTTCCCAAATGAATGTCAATAATGCTCTCCTACAAGGCGATTTACATGAAGATGTCTATATGGAACTCCCTCAGGGATTCCATCGACATGGGAGAACAAGGTTTGTAAATTGGAGAAGTCTATACCCTTAAATAGACATCTAGACAGTGGAACATCAAGCTTACAGATGCTTTCTTAGATTCTGGTTATTCTCAAAGCATGCAGGATCATTCTTTATTTATCAAAAGACAAGGTGCTCATATTGTTGTTATCTTAGTTTATGTTGATGATCTTCTTATTACTGGAAGCAGTGATGATCTGATCAAGGAAGCAAAGTTGACACTGCATCAACACTTCAAAATGAAGAATTTAGGATATTTAAGATATTTTCTTGGAATTGAAGTTCTGAAATCTAGGGAAGGGATCTTACTAAATTGAAGAAAATATGTTATACAACTCATTTAAGATGTTGGTCTTAGTGGTGCTAAGCACGCCAGGACTCCATTGGAATTCAATCACAAGTTACTAGCTTGGATTATGACAAACAAATTGGTGCGACTGATGATTCGGAATTTGATGACATTACAACATACCAAAAGTTGGTTGGCAAGATGCTCTATTTGACAATTACAAGGCCTGACATTTGCTTTGGTGTACCGGTTTTGAGTCAAGCAACAACCAAAGCTATCACACTGGGAAACAACTCTTAGAATCATAAGATTTGTGAAGAAATCACCCGGTCTTGGTGTATTGTTGAAAATAGGAAATGTCAAGGAATTAATGAGATATTGTGATTTAGACTGCGCTTTTTGTTCGAATACTAGGAGATATGTTACTGGTTATGTGGTCATGCTTGGGGACTCTCTAATCTCTTGGAAATCGAAGTATGGTTGTTGTACTTGCAGAATTAATTTGGTTAGTTGGTCTGTTGAAGGAGGTGGGTGTAACTATCACTATGCCTATAAAGTATTTTTTGATAGCAAGGCTGCTATTCATATAGCAGCAAATCCCATTTTTCATGAGAAAATGAAGTACATTGAAATTGATTGTCACTTTATTCGAGAGAGGGTGAAATATGGTTTTATTGCTCCACAATATCTCTGTTCTAGGTTGCAACTGGCAGACCTCTTAACGAAAGGACTTGGTGCAGTACTGTTGGAAAATAGCATACACAGCGGAAGCATTCCAGAATCATACATCTTGCATGAATATAAACAATAATCACAAATAGCGATCACATACATAGTATGCTGAAAGATAACTCAGGATTACCTCTTGAAGCGTGTGCAGATATCTTGAAGTAAATCCAACTCCAGCTCTATAGTCTTCTACAGTTATCCCAATCAACAACTGAACTCTCTCAATACTTGGGTGGGCAAGAATTGTATAGAATACTACTGAATCTTTTTCTAGGTTAGAAGAATCCCTATTTATAGAGATGTCTTCCTAGTCCAAAGAGGAGAAGAAAAGCAAATCCTTTTTCTTCAAAAAAACTTGAAACACACGTTTCTTCTTCAAAGAAAAACACACGCTACTTTTCCAACTTCTACTAGAAAATAGGATTCTGAGTTCTAGTTAAATTGGGCACTGGAGGGACCACAGAATTATTACTGAGGCTCCCTATTATGGAAATAATTCTAAATAATTAATTTGAATTATTCTTACCATAATAAATTACAAATTATTCCACTAAAAATTCGTAATTGCACTCCTCTATTTATTTTGAAATTCACCATTAAACACTTATGTAATTCCCCATGTTAAGATTACCAATACTAATCAATAAATTAAATTACTGACGAATTTAATTCAATGATTAACTTCTTTTAGAGCAATACTTAACTTATTTCATTTGCCAGATTCATAAATCTACCGGTCGGGTTTACACATGAAAACTTATAAGCTTCTCATAAAAGTTGTATCATCAATCTCTATACTGAGACATGGATTCCATCAACTAACTAATTATTTCACCAATATATATTATTATCATCCAATCTACCAGGCATATTGACCCATCTCAGAATCTCACCTTTTAATAAATCAAAATGATAATTAATATATACAGATCATAATCGTTATATCAAGATTAAGAATATAAGTACATTTAATAGTTTAGAGAATATGTTTTTTATCAGTCAGTCTAAAACAACTATCTCTGCTTGGTCCCGTTCAATACATACCAAATGCACTAGCACGAGAAGTTAGAACTATGCCATTCTCATAATCAAGATAAATTACATTTAATCTCGTGCTACAATCTTTCTGATGGTTTTGTCCAAATTTCCATCTATGATTGTGAACTATAAATTTTAACTTATAAGAACCGATGATTTAATCTTCTGTGTATAAGCTTAAACTCTATACACCAAATCATCTACTATATAAGTTAAGGACACATATATGACAATTGATCTATTTAATGTAACACTTTATTGAATTGAATAAATGAATAAACAATTGTTCAATATTAATACTATATCAAAACGCATGGTTAATAGTATATCCTAACAATCTCCCACTTAGACTCATAACCATGCACCTACAACTCTAACACCCATTCCTTCAACATGTCTATCAAAAGACTTTTGCGGTAAAGCTTTTGTGAAAGGGTCTGCAAGGTTGTTCTCTGATGCAATCTTCGCCACCATCACATCCCCTCTCTGTACTATGTCTCGAATCAAATGGTATTTTCGCTCAATGTGTTTTGCCTTCTTATGACTTCGTGGCTCCTTTGAATTTGCAACCGCTCCACTATTATCACAAAACATTGTAAGTGGCATTTCTATTGCAGGAACAACCGCCAAGTCTTTCAGAAAGTTTCTGAGCCACACTGCCTCCTTAGCTGCTTCAGAAGCTGCTACATATTCGGCTTCCATGGTAGAATCAGCAACACAGGTTTGCTTGATGCTTCTCCAAACAATGGCTCCACCTCCCAAAGTAAACACATTTCCTGAGGTCGACTTTCTAGAGTCCATATCAGACTGGAAATCTGAGTCTGTGTACCCTATGGGTACCAACTCATCCGAATGATAGACTAGCATGTAATCCCTAGTCCTTTTCAGGTACTTGATTATATGCTTAACTGCTGTCCAATGTTCTCGTCCAGGATTAGACTGATATCTGCTAACCATGCCTACGGCAAAACAAATGTCAGGTCTAGTGCATAACATGGCATACATGAGACTTCCTACCGCTGATGCATAAGGAACTGTCTTCATGCTTTCTGTTTCCTCATCTGTCTTAGGACATTGATCCTTAGATAAAGAAATTCCATATCTGAAAGGAAGAAATCCTTTCTTGGAATCGTGCATGCTAAACCTGGTAAGAATTGTATCAATATAAAGAGCTTGAGATAAACCTAACATCCTTTTCTTGCGATCACGTAGAACCTTGATCCCAAGGATGTGAGCAGCTTCTCCCAAATCCTTCATATCAAAGTTTGTGGACAACCATTCCTTAACTGAATTCATCAAGCCCACATTATTTCCTATGAGCAAGATATCATCTACATATAATACCAAAAACACCACTTTATCCCCATTCCACTTTTTGTACACACAAGACTCATCAAGACATTGCTCAAAACCAAAAGACTTGACTGCATTGTCGAAGCAAGTGTTCCATGCCCTAGAAGCTTGCTTTAATCCATAAATAGATCTTTTAAGCTTGCACAACATGTGTTCTTTTCCTTTTTCTATGAAACCGTCTGGTTGTCGCATAAATATGCTTTCATCAAGACTTCCATTAAAGAAAGCTGTCTTGACATCCATTTGCCAAATTTCATAATCATAATGAGCAGCAATTGATAAGAGAATTCTAATAGACTTAAGCATGACTACTGGCGAAAAAGTTTCCTCATAGTCGATCCCTTCTTTCTGAGTAAACCCTTTTGCAACAAGTCTAGCTTTGTAAGTTTGCACTTGTCCATCTACTCTTCTCTTTTTCTTATATATCCACTTGCATCCAATGGGTTTGACTCCATCTACAGGTGGTTCTACAAGATCCCAGACTTTGTTAGAGTACATAGACTCCATTTCTGATTTCATAGCAACAATCCATTTTTCTGCATCTTTATCTTGTAGTGCTTTGTCGTAATTCACAGGTTCGGTATTCGACTCTTCAGGAATTCTGTCAAAAGACTCTCCCAAGAGTGCATACCGAAGTGGTTTTATTATCACTCTCCCACTACGACGAGACACTACTGTTGCAGGGGCAGGTTCAGAGAGATTTGCATTATTATGATCTTGTGGTGGAACCACATCATTTTTAGGATCTTGAGTTTCCATGTTATCTTTAGTACCTTGCGGTGCAGAGATATCAACAACTTCTTCCTCTAATACAATCTTCTCATTATTACTCCCACTACCTTGATGCAATGAATTTTCAAGATCTTGTACTTATAGAATTTTATGTTTGTTAACATCTCTCCCACTATTATAATGCAATGGTATGTTAACTCTAACATGTGGGGTCTGAATTTGGTTTTCATTATTTTCAGTAGATTGATTTGTTATCTCTTTGCTCAATTCCTGTAAAACTAGTTTACTTCTAGGAATATGGTTTGTTAAAAAATCCGTTTCCAGAAACTTGGCATTGGTGGTCACAATGACCTTCTTTTCTTTAGGATTATAAAACATACCACCTTTCGTTCCTTTAGGGTATCCAATAAAAACACATACTTCTGTTTTAGGTTCCAATTTTTCTGCCTTCCCTTTTAATACATGTGCTGGACATCCCCAAACCCGAATATGTCTCAAACTAGGTTTGTGCCCAGTCCACAGTTCAATGGGTGTTAGAGTTGTAGGTGCATGGTTATGAGTCCACAGTTCAATGGGTGTCAAAGGAACAGATTTAGAAGGAACTAAGTTCAGAATGTAATTTGCAGTTTCTAAGGCATATCCCCAAAACGAATAAGGCAAATCAGAGTAACTCATCATTGATCTAACCATTTCTAAAAGAGTTCTATTTCTTCTTTCTGCTACACCATTTTGTTGTGGCGTTCTAGGTGCAGACATTTGAGATGTAATTCCTTGTTCTGATAAGTAACTAATGAACTCATTAGAGAGGTATTCGCCACCACGATCAGATCGCAATGACTTGATATATATTCCATGTCGTTTCTCCGTTTCAGCCTTAAACTCTTTGAATTTCTCAAAGCATTCAGACTTACGGCGCAACAAATATATATATCCATATTTTGAATAGTCATCAATGAAGGTCACGAAGTACTCATACCCACCTCTCGCTTGAATGTTCATTGGGCCACACAAATCAGAATGAATTAACTCTAGTTTATCATTGACTCTATTTCCTTTTGAGGGGAAAGGTCTCTTAGTCATTTTTCCTTCTAAACAAGATTCACATGTTGGTAGTGCCTCCACTTTTAATGAACCTAAAGGTCCATCTCGAACCAACCTTGAAATCCTATCTAGATTTATATGACATAGACGCAAGTGCCATAGATAAGTCTCATTAAAATCAGAAGAACGTTTTCTTTTACTTGAAAGGTTAACATTATTCAGTTCTATGGTTTGTTGCAATTCAGGAGAGATATTAATAATAAAAAGACCATCAATCAATGTACCAGCAGAGACAAGATGTTTATTATAACTAATAACACAACCGTTATCAGAAAAACTAACATCATAACCATCTCTCAAAAGTTTAGAAACTGAAATTAAATTTCTTCTAACAGCAGGTGCATATAGAATGTCTTTTAAAATTAAAACTCTACCACTATCAAACGAAAAATTAATATTTCCTAATGCTAAAACTGGAGCTGCTGAGCCATCCGCTTGAAAAACGCTAACTTCACCTCTAATCAGCTTGCGCGTTTCTTGAAACCCCTGCAAAGTAATGCAGATATGATCAGTGGCTCCTAAATCTACACACCATGAAGTGGTAGAAACAGCCGCTAAAAATGTTTCAACGACAAGTGAAAGTGAGTTACCTGGTTTGTTTTTCTTCTTGGCTAAGAAATCTGGACAATGTGCCTTCCAATGGCCTGACATCTTGCAATGAAAACACTTGCCCTTAGACTTTTTCACGCCCCCAGTTGGAGGTGCAATTGCCTTAGCTTTGTGAGCCTTTTTCTTCTTCTGTCCACCTTGCGGTTTAGAAGTAGAACTTTTCTCAACATTAAGTGCCATTGATGGAGCATGTTTTTTGACAAGAGTCTCTGCCGCCTGCAGCTCATTCAACAATTGTGCCAAAGATAGACTCATCTTATTCATGTTATAATTTAGGCAAAACTGTTGAAAACTGTCAGGCAGAGACTGCAATATCATCTCAACTTGGAAGTCATTGTCAATTTCAGCCCCCAAGACCTCTAGTTCATTCAGAAGACCTATCATCTTCAGAACATGGTCTCTTACAGGGGTGCCTTCAACCATCTTAGTGTTCATGAGAGTTCTCATGGCAGTCTGCTTAGCTGATCGACCCTGGTCTCCAAACATTTGTTTGAGATTCTCCAGAATTTCAAAAGCAGACAACATAGCTTGATGTTGATGTTGCAAAACATTTGACATTGAAGCCATAATGTAACATCGCGCCATCTCATCAGCTTTGCGCCATTTTTGATAAGCTAACTTATCCTCATCACTAGACTGATCATTTGGTTTCAATGGACATTCCTCATGAAGCACAAACTTATATTCTTCAGCAGTTAACACAATGTCAAGATTTCTCCTCCAGTCAACATAGTTAGAACCCTCTAGTTTGTTTTGACCCAAAATAGTACTTATGGGATTAAAAGGAGACATTTTGAATCTGAGATTGAAGAAATTTTTACAATAGATCAATAACATAGTCATATAACATTGAATATTTACATTCAAACTCATGATATACATATACATTCATGCATCTTAAATAGCCAATCGTTGGGATTGGAGAACTATTCATATAATATACATATATAATGACTGATTATTCACTCCATAAGCTTATACAGACCTAACTCAGTTGGAGAGTCTACTGTTAGTTTAAGTCAAGTGAAAATCCTCTAGTTACATTGATCCAATTATATATTACTCAGTTTAGGAGAGTTAATACAAATTATCAAATGAGCGATTAAATACGTAATGACTTGTATTAAATTCATCCGATGGGGAGGAAGGTCTAAGCCAACACATAAACTTAATACTTCATTACTATTTAATCTTGGTAAATATTGAAAAGAACTTTCATCACAATTTATATTTTCTTTTTCAATTTATACAAAAAAATCTAGAAAAATAAAACATAGATATGACTAGTTCAATTCATTCAATATTCCATTCAATTCATATTTGTATAAACAATATTCCAGTGCATCTTGTTCACTGCCACCTTAACACAAATAATTCACTCAACTTTTAAGCTCCACTAAGCACATATCTATTACTTGTATTAATTATTATTCACTTGATTTCCATTAACACAAGAAAACAGCCAGCAACTTACTTTGAGAAATAAATTCCAATTATTATTATTAATAATAATTTTTCTTTTTAATCATAAGTGTTAAAAAAAAATATGTTCAACATTGATATATTTTCAGATAAAACAAAAAAAATATAGGCTTGTTGATCTGTAGCTTAGCCGCCACATATGTATCACAAATTTTTCTTTTGTTTTAATAGTTCATCAACTAAAAAAAAGCACCTTTTAAAAATAATCACAGTAAGGAACGTGGAAACAAGAGGGAAAAAAAATTCATTCCTTTGATACCCTTTCACGACTTAGATGCAACCGTCAGTTCTTTTCAAAAAAAATATTATCACGCATAAGTTGCACATACGTATATTTTTATATTGTCAATAAAGATGCAAGTATGGCTCTGATACCAACTGTTGGAAAATAGCATACACAGCGGAAGCATTCCAGAATCATACATCTTGCATGAATATAAACAATAATCACAAATAGCGATCACATACATAGTATGCTGAAAGATAACTCAGGATTACCTCTTGAAGCGTGTGCAGATATCTTGAAGTAAATCCAACTCCAGCTCTATAGTCTTCTACAGTTATCCCAATCAACAACTGAACTCTCTCAATACTTGGGTGGGCAAGAATTGTATAGAATACTACTGAATCTTTTTCTAGGTTAGAAGAATCCCTATTTATAGAGATGTCTTCCTAGTCCAAAGAGGAGAAGAAAAGCAAATCCTTTTTCTTCAAGAAAACTTGAAACACACGTTTCTTCTTCAAAGAAAAACACACGCTACTTTTCCAACTTCTACTAGAAAATAGGATTCTGAGTTCTAGTTAAATTGGGCACTGGAGGGACCACAGAATTATTACTGAGGCTCCCTATTATGGAAATAATTCTAAATAATTAATTTGAATTATTCTTACCATAATAAATTACAAATTATTCCACTAAAAATTCGTAATTGCACTCCTCTATTTATTTTGAAATTCACCATTAAACACTTATGTAATTCCCCATGTTAAGATTACCAATACTAATCAATAAATTAAATTACTGACGAATTTAATTCAATGATTAACTTCTTTTAGAGCAATACTTAACTTATTTCATTTGCCAGATTCATAAATCTACCGGCCGGGTTTACACATGAAAACTTATAAGCTTCTCATAAAAGTTGTATCATCAATCTCTATACTGAGACATGGATTCCATCAACTAACTAATTATTTCACCAATATATATTATTATCATCCAATCTACCAGGCATATTGACCCATCTCAGAATCTCACCTTTTAATTATCAAAATGATAATTAATATATACAGATCATAATCGTTATATCAAGATTAAGAATATAAGTACATTTAATAGTTTAGAGAATATGTTTTTTATCAGTCAGTCTAAAACAACTATCTCTGCTTGGTCCCGTTCAATACATACCAAATGCACTAGCACGAGAAGTTAGAACTATGCCATTCTCATAATCAAGATAAATTACATTTAATCTCGTGCTACAATCTTTCTGATGGTTTTGTCCAAATTTCCATCTATGATTGTGAACTATAAATTTTAACTTATAAGAACCGATGATTTAATCTTCTGTGTATAAGCTTAAACTCTATACACCAAATCATCTACTATGTAAGTTAAGGACACATATATGACAATTGATCTATTTAATGTAACACTTTATTGAATTGAATAAATGAATAAACAATTGTTCAATATTAATACTATATCAAAACGCATGGTTAATAGTATATCCTAACAACAACATGATGAGCTATTGTCCAAGTTAGGTGTGTTAGATGTCTTCCACCCTCCACCATGAGGGGGAGTATTGAGATATAAAGAAGCTGCCCAGATTAATGCTGATAGAGTTGGTTAAAATTCAGTTAGTTAGTCAGTTACAATCATGGACTAGGCACGTGAGTTTGTTAGAATTGGTTGTAAGTCTATAAAGTCACACATGTATAGTGTGGTGAAGATTTTTTTTTTCTGTCTTCAATCAGAACCTTTGGTAGAATGTAGATTCTCGTGATTCTTTTTCTCCTACTTCTTCTTCCTTTATTCAAGCTATTTTTAGATTTCTTCAATTTATTGTTTTTCCTTGAATTTTACTAGATCATAAGAAATTTATCAGTTACTTCTTCTGTTAAAATTTATGTTACACGTATGGAATTAGGAGAGTCAACCAAATTTCTTATAGAGAAAATGGTTTAAAGCCCCTCCAAACTATACCTGAAATTCCAACTACACACTCCAACTTCACGAGTGTCTTATTAACCCCCTGAACTGTTAAAATTGATATAATTTACTCCCTAAACGCTTATGTGGCATAGTGAGTGTATCTCACTCTCTCAAAGAGAGTGAGGACCAAAACAAATAATAAAATTTTATTTTTAAAATTTTATTTTTGTTATGAAACTATATAAATTAAGAAGAAGAATAAAGTAGGGCGAAAGAGAAAAGACGTTTTATTCATGTTGAAGTATATTCAATATTCATAGATCTTCTTTACAATGAAGGAAAACCCCTTTATTTATAGGGTAAACCTAACTTTATTCCAAGTAGGATTCCTAACCATATCCTAAAAGGACTCCACATAATTAGACATTCACTATAATACAAATATGTTTATAACACTCCCCCTTGAATGTCGGTTGATTATATGCCTCGTGGAAACCTTACTAGATAAAACTCAGTGGGAAAAAAATCTAATAAAGGAAAAAGAGTACACATATCTAATAATACGCATTATGGATGCCTCATTAAAACCCTTACAAGGAAAACCCAATGGAACAAAACCTTGTGAGGAAAAAAGAGTACATCACGTATTAACTCCACTTAATGAGAATATCAATCCAGAGACTTGAATCTTCATTTTCCAAGCTTGTGCACCATCTTCTTGAATGTTGTAGTTGGTAGAGACTTGGTGGATACATCAACTATGTTATTACTTGAACAAACATGTTGCATGTTGATATCGCCGTTCTTGGGAGCTCATGAGTGTAGAAAAACTTTGACGAAATATGCTTCATTCTATCTCCTTTTATGAATCTTCCCTTCAGGATCAAAGAATTCTGCAAATTCCTTACTTCAACTTCTTTAAGCAAATAATCTATTGCCTTTTGAAAACTCTTTAAGATTTTCAATTTTAGTCATTCTTGCATAATAATACTTGTATATGCTCAATGCATTAACAAGTTTCCAAAAATCTGTATATGCTTTAGATTTTGAACCCATTGGATATTTTCATATCAATTTTATCAAGTGACAACATTCAATATTAAATGTATGACATTTTCTAGTGTCTGATTGCAAGTCAAATAAGTTTTACGCTTACCAAGATGCACCATTTCACCTTTCACTTGATAATTATTTCTACACCAGCATGCTTTAATATACATAGAATTCATATCCTCATAATCGTTTACAATATTGCGCACTATTGTCTAAAATATATCGTCAACGATATATCATTTTGCATTGATTCACAATAAGACATAACTTATTGAGATCTCATTACTTTATTATTTTTAGGTGCGTACCCCTCTCATGAGGTTCCATAAAGTGTTATGTCGTAAGCTCTTCAACAACACATTGTCTCCTTATTATGATCATTTGGATTCTTTGATCCTCTCCTCTTTTCAAGGATTATTTTATTTAGAATTGATTAGTCTATCATGCTTCATGCACTTCATAGTCCTTATCGTTAAGAGACATTCAATAAGAGTATTTATAACTCTCGTGTAGCTTCTAATCTCCCCCTTATGTTAGACAAACTAACATATATCTCAATATTTTGAAGAATCTATCTTTGTGCATCATTGTATATTCATTGATTATACACACATATCAAAATAATCACATGAAAAAATATTTGGTCCCTGACCATAAGTCAATTGAAAGAAAATTTGATCATAATTTATTGGTCTGATGCGTACAATTACTTTTGTATGCGGTATCATATTTCATATCAACACGTGTAGCTTTATTTTCACAAGTAATGCTTTCACTATCTATCTGAGACATTTAATGTCACATCAGCTTGAATGTTTGTCAATATTATCAAGATAAATTATCTTGATTACATATTCTGAAAGTTGTGCTCTTAACTCAATTATCTTGCACAAATAATTATGCGAATGTCTAATTGCAAGTTGACACAAACGCACATGTGATTATCTTATAGATGCATCGCTTTATCGTATCACGTGATAGGTGAACGGACCCATATTCACCTTTAATACTTTTTAGAATTTAGGAATTTAGTCTCAACATTATTTGATCCAATCAACTTGTCATGAGAACAAACAACAAAAGAATTCTTGATGAATCTTCTAGTTTTTCAATGTATATCTATTACTCAGTATGCACATCTTTGAGATGATCAAATCATTCATGCCAACTAATAAAATTATTAGTACTTGTATACTCCAAGTTTACTATGTCATGTGTCTTTGCTTTAGTAAATTCTCAATTATTACTATTATATGAGAAAATTTCAACTTTAATACTCCGGGAGTAAATTTTAAGTTTATTTTTTTCTCAATTACTCTACCTCTTTTAAAGGTGAGTCGTGATCCCATCACTGAATAGACTAATCTAATTATCAGAAAATTGTATTTGTAATCATCTTATTATGCCAATGATTTTGCAAACATTAAGTTGCGAGATAACAATATGAACACATGAAACCATAACATCTATTAGGTACATTCAGTATCTGAACAATCCACTAGGTGGATGAATAGGTCCACAATACGTTCCTAGAACGCAGGGGATTCAATCTCAACTTTCGTTTATGATGGTCTCACAATTAACTTGCCTTGCTAGCAAACATTACAAGAAAATTCACAATTTAAAAGAATTTTTAGATTTTACCATGGATGTCTATTTTAATTTCCCATAATTCTTCTAAACATTATAGACTAACGATGTCCCAGACAATCGTGCCAAACTAAGAAAGTATTGGAATTAGTAAACTTCTTATTTATCATAGAATGTGCCTCAATTGCACTAATTTTTGTTCAATACAAGCCTAAAGATGAAGATAAAACATGAAACTTTTATATAATACATGTCTTCTTATAAACATTCTTGGTGATACCACATCATTGACCAAATGTCGCAATCTTTCTCATGCCTAGCATGGTAGATTACACCTCATTCCCTTTAGAGAATGAATTTATATTTTTAGCAGTTATCAAAAGTTCTCATTCTTCATGAATGGAACACAAACATGTGAGCATATCAAATTATGATAGTTTTAGTACCTCATTCCATATTTATGTGAATTATTAAATCACTTGTCTTCTTTTAGACATATTATGCATTACTACCACATTCACTTTAGTAATGGAGCAAATTCAGTAAATTTCATGACTTCTCATAAAAAATACATTATTTTTTCTTTAGTCATTATTATATTATCAATATGGTGCATTAAACTCAAATTCAATGTCTTATCCATATAAGAGTGTCTTAGGCCATAAATCGATGAAACTTGAACCCAATATCTTCTCATCATGATGCACTAGTACTTTAACCCAATGTCTTACCCTCTTGGTGCGATTGAAAGTAAACTCATTGTCTTATTCTTTTGGTGCGATAAAACTTAAATTTATCGTCTTACCCACAATGAGGCTCAATCTCAAGCCTTTAAAATAATTGCAATTTTATCACTTTTGATGATCATTAATATGATCATATATTATAATTACACACAAAATTGAGATTATTGATTTCTTATAATCAACATTAATAATTAATAGATTTAACTTAATAGATCACATACCTCATATAAAGATTGAAACCATACCTCTCACTAAATTGTGATTATTTAATTATTAAAATAAATTAAGGATTTCTCTTTCCAATCGGTTAAAATTAAACGCATAAAAAGTCAACAAGTCTTTTTAAATACTTACTCCAGATGGTAACTCCAGATCTGTCACATAAATAATTATAATATAAAGATAAATCATACCTTACATATATGAGAACCTTATTGCATAACTTATGCAAGATCTCTTTTGCACTTTTCCTGTCTTCTATTATAATTCTTTCAGAATAGAACAATCATGCTGATAACGTGTTATGAAACTATATAAACTAAGAAGAAGAATAAAGTAGGGAGAAGAGAAAAGACATCTTATTCATGTTGAAGTATATTCAATATTCATAGATCTTCTTTACAATGAAGGAAAACCCCTTTATTTATAGCGTAAACTTAACTTTGTCCCCAAGTATAATTCCTGACTATATCTAAAAGGACTCCACATAATTAGACATTTACGACAATACAAATATGTTTATACTACTTTTCATAAATATTTGTATTTTTAATTATTCTTTTTTATTATTTATTTCCTTTCTTCTTCACAACAATATAAACCAAATCTCTCCATCACTCACCTTCTCTAAACTTGGATTCGCCATGAAATTTCATTATTCTTCTTGATTCTAGAATTTTGATTACTCAATCTGTGCATGAAATAGGAAATTTTGAAAACCAACTCTTTATTAATATTATTAAAATTGATAATTAACATGCCTAACCACATGGCCAAATAGGTTAGCAAATTCTTATCTTGATTTTTGGTGCCCTAGTTTGATAATTTAAATTCAAGTTCTGAAAGAATTTTGGTTTTTCAATGAAATTCATATGTGATTTTGAAAATAGAAATGAAAAGATCCATTGTTATGTATCCATTACCTCAATTTGAAGAATTCGACAAATTTGTCCATGAAAATAACTCGAGTATCAATCAAATAGTGGATGAAACGGTTAGAAATAAAATTCTCGCTAAATTTTACCTTTCAAAATTGATAATCTTTTGATGTTTGCAAGAAGATGAAAATGGTGAAAAAAAGATTAATCAATTGCAAAAAACGAAAGATTATCAAAGATTTATAACTTTACCTTTTAACGGTAAAACTTGAAATTTCATAACTGTACATTTCATAAATGTAAGCTTAAAACTACCATAAATAAAGTTTGAAATTTTCTCTTCAATGGCAAAAAAAAGAAAAAGAAAAGAAGAAAGGGGCTGGAAAGAGAAAGAAAAAATATATAAAAGAAAAATAGAACAAAGAAAGAGATAATAAATTTTTTATTAAACATTAATATATATGACGTGGCAGGCGAGTGTATTCACTTTCTAACACAAACCCTGGTGTAACCTTTTAGGGGGCTATATATTCCATTTTAAAAATGTATAGGGGGGTATTAGTACCCCCGTGAAGTATGAGTGTATAGTTGGAAATCCGGAAATAGATTAAGGGGACATTTGACCATTTTCTCTTTCTTATATGATATTAAAATATTTTTAGTTGTTAATTATTGTGATTTATAATATTATTTACTTAACTTTTAATAATATATGTTGTTCCATTTGTTCATTTTCACGGGGCAATGATAGTATTGTAAGAGTCGATTAAATATTTTCTTTTAAAAATGTATTTTAAGGTGTCTAGCCTCTTATTTAATGTGACTTACAGTGTATTTTACGTAATTTTAAAGTTTATGATACAATATTTTAAGTTGTTAATTTTAATAATTTATAATATCATAAGCGTAATCTTTGAATATATGATAAATTATAAAGGAAAATAAGATGAATAAATTAAAAAAGAAAAACAAAGCAAAATTTAAACAAATTTAAATACGTAACATTGTTCACTTACCATTAAAAAGAACTTCAATTTACATTTATGATCAAATAAATTTGAATTTTGAAATTTATTTTTTGATTTTGGTCACATTTAAAACCTTTTTTTGTTCATGTTAAGAAACTTGGATAAAATCACTCTCCCATTTTGGTAATATGGATCATAACAACAGAAACAAAAAAAAATCATTGTAGCATAGATTAATGTTTAGAAACAAATAGAAAAAGTTAGGTAGATGTAGCAGCAATAAAAAGCAGCAAATAGGCCAATCAATCAGGAAGTGCATTCATCTTTTTTAGCTGATTTGTTGGTCCAACAACAGAATGGTACACCAACATCATTCATTTTGGTACAACAGTCATAAAACTATTAATATTGATATACTCAAATAGCCCATATGTAAACAAGCAAGCATGTCGACGAGCACTAGTTTGCTTGTAGCCACTTCTATATAGTAGTAATAATTAGACACAAGTGTCCGCACGCGTCCAATATCTATTAGTTTTTCGTCTCACTTTATGTAATATAGATAAATTTAGAGAGTCAATTAAATTTTGATATAATTTTATAGTATTTTAAAGAGAAAATGCATAAGTACCCCCTCAACCTATGCTTGAAATCTCAGAGACACACTTATACTATACTAAGGTCCTGTTACCCCCCCTGAACTTATTTTATGAATAATTTTTACTCCTTTTTGGTCTACGTGGCACTAGTTTGAAAAAAAATGTTAACACACGCTGGGCCCACAAGATAGTGCCACGTAGGACGAAAAGGGGTAGAGAATTTATAAAATAAGTTTAGGGGGGTAATAGGACCTTAGTATAGTATAAGTGTGTCTCTGCGATTTCGGGCATAGGTTGAGGGGGTACTTGTGCATTATCCCTATTTTAAATTGTTAATTATTATAAATTATATTACTTTTTATGTCATTTTTCAATAATATATGTTACTTGTCTTGTCCAAATATATGTAGCACAATTAGAATTTTAAGAGTCAATATATTGTTAATAATTGAGATTTATAATGCTATGTACGTAGTTTTCAAATTAAAATTATACACGTTACTATTTTTGTCCCATTTTATGTGACATAGATAGATTAATTTTATGAATCAATTGATTTATTTTTATAGGCAATCAATTTGTTATATGAATTTTCAGTTGTCAATTAAGATGATTTATAACATTTTAATGCAATTTTTAAATATATAAGAAAATTTAAAAACAAGACAAACAAATTAACGGAAAAGGATCAAAATTGCCCCTAAACTATGTGAAATAGATCACTTATACCCTTCGTTATATTTTGGGATAAAAAGTGCCCCTGTTGTTATCCTAAGAGACCACATATACCCTCAAGATTTAACACCCCATATTTTTATTGACTTGGAAAGCCACGTGGGACTAATCCTTCCACCTAAGCATTGCCAACTAGGATTCACTACAAAAGAACTAGACATTTAGCGGCGATAATAGTCGCCACAAAGCCCAAAAAATCGTCACTAAAAGTTTTTAACATTAAATTCTAATTTTATTTTATTTTCTTCATTGTTAAAAAAAATGATATCAATTGATATAAAAAATTATGCATTATATAGTAGGAGATGTGAATCGAGAAATAATTTTCATGATTTTTCTTAATAATACTGGGTGTTTTTAATATTGATATTGCAAGTTATTTATTTTAGAAAATTAGGTTACAATCGATAATTAATTATCATATTTTTTTTGTTGAAAAAATGGGTTTTAATCGCGAATGATTGTTGGAGCCTTAGTCGTCAATAAAATTCACTCATAACTTTTAGTGGCAATATTTTGGGATTTTGTGGCAACTTTGTCGCCACTAGAGGTCAAGTTCGTTTGTAGTGAGTCTTAGTTGGCAACGCTTAGGTGGAGGGATTAGTCCCATGTGGCATGTCACGTCACTAAAAAATTGGGAGTTAACTCTTGAGGGTATTTGTGGCGGGGGTATTTTTTATCCCAAAATGCAATGAAGGGTATAAGTGATCTATTTCGCATAGTTCAGGGATAATTTTAATCTTTTGTCGACAAATTAAATGAAGAAAAAAAATAGAAAAATATATATGTAAGTGTGAAACCACATAGGAGAAGCGTCATGTCGACCGCCACCTGTGTGGTTATCCACACTTATATATAAGTAGTGCATATATCATTATATTATAAAAGATTTATAAGCCACCACTAGGGGTGTACATAGATCGATTTGGTTTAATTTTTCATTAACCAAATCTAAATCAATTCTGTCGGTTTATCAAATTCAAAAATCAAATAAAACCACATAAAGTCGGGTTTTTGGGTTTCGGCTTTAGTACGTTTTTTCGATTTCTTTTTGGTTTTTCGTTCTTTTTTTGTTTTTTTACAACTATAAGGTGTTTGGAAAAGAGATCAATTATATTTTCACTTACATGTGTGATAACTAAACTTAAAAAATGTTAAATGGATAGAAATTTTCGAAAAAATGGTAAAATTCGTACAAATATATATTTTTTTTAAAATATAAACATTCAGTATGTTAAAGTAAAAAGACCAAAGGCTACAATCAAACTGAATATAAAATGAAACATTTACAAAATAAATTGTTAACTCGAATTTGAAAAACTATAGAAATATTATTGTAACTTCTGATCTTTGGACAAAATCAAATATTTGCAAAATTTTACAAGCCCAAATTTAAAATAATATATCTAAACATTGAAAACTATTAAAATGTAACTAACTAAAAATATAAACAAAGTAGATTATAAGTAATATTTTTTATATATAAATAAAATAAAACAATATATTTATATTATATCGATTTGATTTGGGTTCAATTTGATTTTTTTTTCTTTCTATAACAAATCAAACAAAGAGTGGTCGATTTTTTTTCCAACGCCAAATCAACCAAACTAAACCACAAATTGATTTTTTGTCGATTTGATTTGATTCGTCAGTTCGATTTAACTTTACGGTTTGACTTGTACACCCCTAGCCACCACAGATGAAGTAGTACCAATCTTTGTTTTTGATTCTTGATTTAATATTATTATTGTTACTTGTTTGTAATGTAATTGATTTTCCACTTGACAAGTGTTCTGATTTCAGAAGACTTGTCAAGTGAAAATATTTTTCAGTGGAAAGAGATTCAAAATCTAAAAAAATAAAAATTAATTCATGATTATAAGAAAGTATAATTTTTTTTAAAAAATAATAGATTTTCAATGGAAAGAGATTCAAAATTTCAAAATCATTCTCACAAAAACACATTTAATTTTTAAGACACATAATCAAATCAAATAAATAATAACTAAAAATTTAATTTGAGATGAAAAATTTGTAGAATTTCATCAAAAAGAGCTTCAAGTTCATCACATTCAAACAGTACCATAAATACTAATTTCAATTTGAAGCAAGAACAAATTGATGATTTTTTATATTTTTTCCTTGTTCATCAATTTTTTTTGGGTTTATTGATAGAAATTAAAGGAAATGAGGGTGGGATGGGGGGCTCTTGAAGAAGGAGAAAAAAAATGAAAAGTTCAACAAAGAAGAAGAACAAGAAACGTGTGAAGCGCCGAGGTTCGAAGAGAAATAAAGACGATAGGAGTGGGGGTTCCTGGGGGGAAGGGGAGGGATTCGAAGAAGAAGAAGAAGAAGAAAGGGGTGGTGCAAGTGGTGGTCGAGGACGGGAGGGTTGGATTGGGTGTGAGGACAATGAAGGGGGAGAGGTGGGGGGTGGGGGTGGGGTTCGTGGTACTAAGGTCCGGAGAGTAGTAGGGTATGAAGAAGATGAAGAGAAGAAAGATTATTGGATAAAAAGAAAATAATTAAGGGTCACTTATTCTTTTTCTCTTTAATTTTTGGTATAAACGCGCTTGTTTTTACTTGACATATCAGCCATTTGGTTGTATTTTAATTCACCTGAAAAGAGATTAGGGGGTAAATAATTACCCGTAAAATTAAAGTGCTAAAGTAAGTTTTGCTGCCAAGTTCAGAAGAAATTTAATGTATTTCTCTTTTGAGAACTCATAATGTTCTTTTTGTATATAATTATCACAATGATGACTATTATAATTATTTTCTTTCACGTCCATATTCATATGTTTAATCATAAAATTATCTTGTCATCTTTCAGACTTTTATTATATTGCTATTACATTCACTATAAAGAAGGAAACATATTCAAGGGGATGAGCTTCACAATTTTTATCAAGAGCATATCCATTTGATCAGTCATCATTATATCATCAATATATTGCACTGAAACTTTAACACAATGTCTTATCTGCATAAATAAATGCAAAGGTGGACCCACATATATCCTTAAGGGTGCACGTGTACCCGTTAATTTTAATTTTTTTTGTATATATACGTGTATATATATGTGTTTACACCCAATTTTGACCCTTTCCGGTAGGAATTAATTCACGAGCTTTTTAATTTCCAAACAATTTAGAATAATTAGTTTTATAAAATTCAAATACTTTCCAAAGTCATTTTAAGTAATCTTAGTCGATTTTTATAATTTATGATTAGTAAATATATTTTCATATATTTTATAAATATAATTGGTATATTTCGTAAATATTTGAAAATCAACTCAAAAATATTTTAATTTTAGTAAGTATTTTATTAAATTAGTTTAGTTTAAATTATAGTTATATTTTTGAATTACTAGTTTATAATTAAATTAATTATTTTATTTTTGTTAAGATTAATAAGCTAGTTAATAAATTATATTAATTTATATTATCTATGTTTTAGCCGAATTCATTAGTAAAATTCAATTTGGCTAAATCGGTAATTCATTTGGCTATATGAAAGGATCAAATTTTTGGGCCCTTACAAAACATTTTTCAGCAGCCCATTCTTTTTCAAATTCCCTTACAATTTTCTAGGAGTTAATATCTTATATGGTCACTCAACTAATCACTATTCTCTCAGAAAATCACTTAACTTTGTATTTTACCTGAAAAGTCACTCAACTAGCTATTCTTCTCTCAGAAAGTCACTCAACTTTGAATTTTAACTCAAAAGCCACTCAACTATTAATTGTTCTCTCAGAAAGTCACTCAACCTATTTAATTGATATTTTAATTAAAATTTGCTAATGTAATTCTTTTTATTTAAAATCCAAAATTTTAAAAAATTAAAAAATAACATTTAATTCATTTAATGACCCACCTGTTAAAAGTATAATATGGACCCATTTTATTTATTAACGGGTCGGGTCATTAAATGGTTTAAATGATATTTTTTTATTTTTAAAATTTTAAATTTTAAATAAAAAGAATTACATCAGTAAATTTTAATTAAAATATCAATTAAATAGGTTGAGTGACTTTCTGAGAGAACAATTAATAGTTAAGTGACTTTTGAGTTAAAATTCAAAATTGAGTGACTTTTGAGGTAAAATATAAAGTTGAGTGACTTTCTAAGAAAATAGTAGATAGTTGAGTAACCATATAAGATATTAACTCAATTTTCTAGGCCCATTTTTTTCCTCCAAATCCCTGCAGCCCATTCCAATATAATTTCCAGCCCAAAGTACAACACAATTCCCCAAAAAAAAAAATTCCCAGTGATCCAAACAAAACGATACCCGACCCGAACCTATTTTGTTCTTCTTCTTCTCCACTGCAACGCGGCATCCCAATGATGAGCAGAACCCAAATCCAGACGCGAACCCGACCCAAATCCCGCGTCTGTCTCCCTCTATCTCTTATCCTCTCTGCACGGAAATAATCCAGGTGTCTCAATCTCGTGTGCTCACTCATCCTTGCTCGAGGATCGAATGACTGAGATTTTAATTCCGTTGAAGATTGTTACAGTGACAACTTTCAAACCTGATCCTCTAGAGAGATTTTGAATTTTAAAATCTTGAACTGGACCCTATCCTCACCCGTTTTTCCACCTAAATCAACCCTCATCTCCCTCTATTTAAACCTCCGCTAATCTTCATAATTTGGGTCTGGAAGGAGGAAGCAATAGAAAAGAAAAAAAATTCTAGTCATATACCGTGTTCATCAATCGATCGAAGTACGTAGAAAGAGGCTCCAAACGATAAGAACTTGGGAGTTTAGCTTAGGATTTTTCTCTCTTGTTGTTCATGGTCGTGTGGTGGAAGAGCTCGTCCTGCTTATTGTCGTCCGATTCGCTGCTCGAAAAAGGTAATAGTTCCTCCTTCACTCATGTTTTAGTTCGATTCTAATCGTTATGTGTTAAACCTATCTCTGTTTGATTTTCCCTGGCTACATCCATGCTTTCTTCTTTGTTTTTACTTCAAGATTCTTGGTTGAAAGGCTGTTCTGTTTGGCTATGAGCTTTCCAGTCTATTTTCATTGTTGTTTGGAGTCCTAAATGATCATCATATTATTCTCTTCATTGCCCTAACTAAATGTATGAAGCTATATTTGTAAGTGTTAAGCACAACTTTCGTGTTGTCGTGAATCGCACTTCAGTCTTGCTTTGATTTCTCTGCTTAATACGTCTTCAAGCATTAATGTTTCTTCCTCTGATTTGTTACTGCTAGCATTGCTACATATACAACATCCATCTCTTCTTGTAGTTTGAAAATTTTATGTATTTCAGCAACTCGGTTTCAACTCATGAAAACATTGCTCATTGCTTATCAAATCTGATTTCCAATGTTGTTTGTGTCTTATAAGTGAGCTATTTGTAATTCTGATTTTTTTAATTACTGTGCATTCTCCTCTGCTTTAGTTTTTAGTTTAAATTCTAGGACCATATTACAACTTCAAGTATAGTTTTGTTGGTTTGTTTATTATATAGTCAAATGCCACCATGATGGTGATTAGATAAATATCTTGCAAATTTACTGTGACATTAACCTATTTGCTTTCTGAGGTATCATTTTAGTATGATTGTCACACTAAT
This sequence comes from Solanum sitiens, assembly GCA_016801875.1. Lineage (NCBI taxonomy): Eukaryota > Viridiplantae > Streptophyta > Magnoliopsida > Solanales > Solanaceae > Solanum > Solanum sitiens. The sequence goes on from JABWTJ010000056.1 coordinate 326,462, forward strand.
TTGTTCCATTTTGGTCGATCTTGGATTTATTTATTTATTACGGATGTTCCCTTTTCACATTTTACAAGTAAGTTCTTTTTTAATATGATCGGTTTAGCTCTAAACTGTCTTTAGCTTGAACACGGTTATATCCCTTTGATATAAGTGTTTTATCATTGTGTCAAAAAAAGTTTTGTTTCTTACTTCACTGTTTTGACTTGATTCATGCTAGCTTTATGTGAATTTGTCTTCTTAAAATAGTTGGTTAATATTTTATTGTTGAATTCCATGTGTTTATCTCAAGGGTTTTGCTTTCCTTCTCTTTGAAATCAAATGTAATTTTCAGTGCTCAAAGTGTAGAAAGGCACTGACCATTTGGAGAGTTGGGATGTTGTATTTTAAATGCTCAATTTCCTTAATCGATTAAGTTATTGCAAGATATATTGTTAATCTTTCTTTTCTTTTTTCTTTGTTTTCTTATGTGATACCAATTCGAGTCACTTGGAATCCACTCTAGCATATCCTTGAGTTGTATCGAGTCAGTCTTTGGTGTTGGGGGCGAAAGGAAAGCTAATGCAAGCCTCCAAAAGCTCAAAGATGAGCTGTATACCTACTATATACATCTGTATACAGCTGATATACATGGAGTATATTCGTATATAGGTCCCCAAAATCAAAACACAGGTTGCAGGGGTCAAATTTGAATGTATAAGTTTGTTATATAGTTCAATATGCAGAAAATGGGCTAATATATCATCCAGATGCAGCAACATACGTTCTATGTATACATAGAATTTTTTAAAGGAAATAGGCCTAAAAGCCTTAAACAATTTCAGCAGGTCCAAAGGGCTAATGGGAACCCATGATTGTTGGCAAAGTTGTAGGCTTAGGACAAGTGGGCCAAAAGGCCAATTTAATTGGGTTTGGGCCAAAAGTCCAAGTCTGATTGTTTCTTCCCCCTCTATTATTATTTATATTGTATTGTTTGCCTAACTTTGTTTATTCTATGGTTTAATTTAATTAAATTCTCAAAGATAGCCATTTCATCCTTTTTATAAATATGCAAATTAAAATATTTATATTTCCACTTAGCTTCCTGTCACTTAAGTTATTTCACTTAAGAAATTTCCCCTAGTCCATTTTCCCTTAAGATAATATAATGATAAGATCGAGTAAAATAAATAAATAATATTAAAAAAAAATTCTTTTACTTTAGTTAAAAGTTGTTTGAAAAAAGTCACTTTAGTCAAATCGCCGATCAACCACAAGTTAGCAGACATTCCGTGAGCCTAACACCTTCTCGTAATGTACATTTCAACTTCGAACCCTTTTTCAATTGATTTTATCTGTTTAAATCTTTTGAAAACAGTTACAAGTTTTTCTTGATTTTTTACTAAAAGTCAAGTGACGACTTTGTTAAATCAGAAAATCGATTTCTCTTAAACCATAAGATTAATTAATTTTTCAAAACATCAGTCATTTTTCTTTTTATTATATCTTTTTTCGTAAAACAGAAATGGCGACTCTGCTGGGGATTAATTAAGTTCTAACCAAAAGGATTTGACTATTTTGACTAATTTGCTATTATTAAATTGCTTATATGAGATTAATTTGTTTAAATTATATAAATGGCATTGCATTTCACGGCATATTCTGATTTATATTGTATAGTATATTAAAGGACGGTTTGTGAAATCGCAACTGGACTTTTCTATTCTCGACCTTTTTTGGAATTAGCGGCAATTTATTGGTTCGTCATGCGTCCAATGGTTGTCACGAGTTCCAGCCTAAATTGTCTGTTTGGGTCCCCGGTCTTTTCAAAGTCACTCCTAGTCAACTAGCATAGAGCTGAGCCAAAATCTAAAATTTAGGAGCATTTGAACTAAGATGAAACAACACCCAAGGCGTGTTGGGCCCATTCATATTTATGTGTTTCATTTTGAAGGATATATACGTTGTTTGAAAAATTATTGTCCCATAGAGTAAATATTAGATTACAGTCTATTCTAGTTGAAGAAAGAGCTTCACAAGCTACTAGTCCATCCGAAGACGTTGTCACCCAGAGATAACAAAAAAATCAAGAAAGAAGAAGGATCTTTCGTGGAGGCATAGTTTAGGGTTGTACCCCTGCGTGGGACTGATTATTTTATATTTCATTTTCCCTAGTATGTATTCCTTCTAGTTTTATTCGTCAAATTTGTATAAATTTGAGTTTTGGGGAAATGAATGTTTCAAATGACGTATATGTATCCTTCAAATCGCTAGGCCTACCCTTGGCACAAAAGGGTCACATATCTATTTAGGACGCGCAATAACTTTGTGTTATAACTGCTTATATTAGTATGTTGCTTTATTCGAAGATAATCCAGCTCACTCTTGTTCGAGATATTTTTTAGAACCCCTAAGCACAAATATCAAGTCATTATCAAAAGCGCATCAAAATACTCTTCGAGTCTTTAGTTTCCAAAAAAAAATCGAACTTCATTTTTTAAATATTACATATCAGAAAAAGATTCATCATTTCAAATCAAAAGAGATTCAAGTGGGTTGAACTACGTACGATCTGAATTCTCTTTGTGAGATACGTAGGCAGCCTTTCAAGGTTCGGTCCCTATTTTAAAGAAATTCTATCTTTTCCAAAATCTTACTAAGAAATTAGAGTTACATCTCAATCAAGAATCAGAATTACGATACAATCGACTTTGTCTCGATCCATGTCAAATTTTCTAATTCACTAATTCTAGAATCAAATAGACAAATTTTTATTTATCTGTGGGCTAGTTTATCTTCAAATGAAGCGACTCTTATGTGCTTACAATTTTGTGTGTGATATCTTGTATTACTAATTACCTACACAAACTAACACATTTGTCGTTTGAGTTATTTTTCTTTTTTAGGTACTCAAGATTAATTTGTGTTGATTAATTGTTGAACATTCAAAGTTCTCAAAGATTACTTTCCAATCGAAATTTGTTGAGAGAAAAGAAATATGACCCAAAATAATGAGAATACTGGCCTGACTGAAGTTTTTATAGTTCAAGCGCCTTCCGTTGAACAAAATGAGTTAATTGCACAGTTGATACAACAGATTGCTGAGTTGAGGGTAGAGCTCCAGAAAAATCAAGATTTGTCAATTCCGAGTGTCGATGTCACCACTCCAGGCAATGGAAGGCCTCCACTCCATTTCCCTCCTCTGAATTCAAACTCGGAGCATGTCCTAAATAACCCACCCTCCAACCTTACTCAAAATTCTTCCACCATCGACCTAACCACCTCAAATCTTCATCACGCCAACACTTCATACCAAGCACCACACCTTTTTTAGAACCTGAATACCAACCCTCAAGTTTTCCCCCTCTTTCAAAACCAAACACAAATAACTTTCAAATTTTCCCTCCGTTTCAAAGCTTAGATGTTAACAATCCACAAACATCCCCTTTCGTTTACCATACCCTTGCAAAAGACACTCAAAATCCACAAAAGTCTCAACTCTTACCTCCGAAAATCACTTTTGATATCCCAGTCCAAACCAAACCACATCTTCCCTATACTGTCCATTCTGAATTTGACCACTACAAAGAGAAAGAGAAGGAGTAGAGGGTCAAAGAGGAAAAGATTAAGCAGATCATGAAGGAAGAGATTGAGAAAGTGATAAAAGAACTTGATTACGCTTCAGAAGAAGTGGGGCTGAATTATGAAAATTTATGCATTTATCCGATTTTGGATCATCCGGAAGGGTTTAAAGTGCCAAAGTTTGTCACTTTTAATGAAACTGGAAATTCAATCTGAAAGTTTATTGTGATCAACTTGTGGGAGTTGGCAAAAATGAAACATTGTTGATGCGTCTCTTCAGTCGAAGTCTAAGTGGAGAAGCTCTATAGTGGCTTACATCACAAGAATTGAAACAATGGGCAAGTCGGAATGCACTCGCAAAGGATTTCACAGAAAGATTTGGACATAACGTAGAAGTTGCCCCAGATCGCTACTACCTGGAGAAGATCAAATAAAAGTCTACAGAAAATTATCGAGAGTACGCTCTTCGTTGGAGAAAAGAGGCCGCAAGAGTTCAACCTCCCATGTCCGAACGTGAGATCACTGAAATGTTTATTCGAATTCAAGAGCCTGAGTACTATGAAAGAATATTGTGTATGATGGGACAAAAATTTATCGAGATCGTCAAAGTGGGATAAGCTCTGGAATATTGTTTCAAGACTGAAAAGGTCACAAACTTTACCGCATTGCTAGCCAATGGAAAGGCTACCAAAATTAGTGATATGGATATATCAAAGGGAAAAGCAGAAGAGGTAGGTATGGTCACAACTACCCATATGCGGTCAGTTTCCCAAAGGAAATATCAAAATCATAATGTCAATCAGAAAAATTTCCCCATCCAAACTTTAAGAAGGCTCCAAAAGTATTTACACCATTAAGGGAATCTCAAACTCAACTTTATGGAAAGTTGAAAGCAATGGGTATGCTCTATCCTATAGAAGGAAGACCAGCCAATCTTTGGGAAAATTTTACAGGGCTGACCACAGATGTGCTTATCATTCAGGAGCAGTTGGACACGACACTGAGAATTGTTCAACCTTGAAGCACAATATACAAAACATGATCAACAACAATTTGATCAATATTGAGAAAACTATATCAATGGATAACATATTGAATGCTTAAGAGTAAGTACAAGACATTTCTAAGTTGATCATTTGAAGATGTTTGTCATCAAAGGTTGAAAAGAAGTATGTCCAACATCGATCAAAATTCCGCATATGAAGTTATTGTTATCTTTCTTTGAAAAGCATATTTAATCTATTTTGTCCATTTTGTCACACCTTTCCTTGTAATGAACTACGTTTGACCTGAATTCTCAAAAATGATATACGTAGGTGCCCTGTATCGGCCTCGGTCCCTTTATTCAACTTCCAATATTTCCTTTTGTATTTGAACTACGTTCGATCTGAACTCTCGAGAATGAGATACGTAGACGGTCTGTGTCGGTCTCGATCGTTTCCTTATCAAAATTTCCTATTTTGGTTGATCCTTGAGATGGGAACTACGTTTGACCTGATTCCTACCTCAACAGGATACGTAGGCGCCACAACGACTCGGTCATATTTCCCGTAAGATTTTCATCTCTCTTCATAATGGAAACTGGGAAAGAATTTTTGAGAGGATCTCAATTTTTTTTCCAAAGATAGGCTTCTTTAACAAGTCAAAACTGAAGGCCAAAATGTTACAGAGGTATCTTTTGGTGGATCTCAAAAATTACGATAATTTTTTTAAAGAATCAAGTTTGCAACTGGGAAAGAATTTTTGAGATGATCTCAAAAATTCCACAAAAATGTCATTTGTTACATATTGGGGCAAACTGGGACAGAATTTTGAGGAGGGGCCTCAAAAATCCTGAATGAGCAACCTCAGAATTAACAAAGCAAGTTACGAGAATTTTTCTTATTTTAGACCGAGACAGAACTTTTGAGGAGGGTCCTCAAAAATTCCATTAAGACTGTCTTACAAAGGACGGACAAGTGTGGAAGCCAACCGCATGAAGGAGCATGGAGACAAGACCAACACAAATCAGTCTTTCAAACTAAGAATTTTTTTTTGAATGCAGGAACAATGAAGTCACAAAAATGGCAATGTCAAAGCTGTCAAGAGTGGAAAAAGACATCATTTACGCCTCTCGTGTCCTCATCAACATAACTAGAAAATTTTCCATCTCATTTTATCTTCATTTTATTACGTTGCCTCAAGTGATTTATAAACAAGTTTCTTTTTATGTTGCAGGAATATTAAAGTAAAACACTAACAAATTCTTTCAAAGTTGTAAGAAACAAAGTGTTGGATGATCGATAGTTACGAGTCATTATCAAAGTTACAATTAGGGTCATCGTAGCCTAATCACGATAAGCCAAATGACTTAATATAGCTCTTCAACTTTAATTTTTATTCTTTATTTCATCATCAATACTAACGTTGGTGTCGAGCTTTGCAGGTGATAGTATTGATAAAATCAGAATCATATGTGAAATCGACACCAGATATGAAGATGATCAAAAGTGCACTATCTTAGAAGTGTTAGTGATGGAAAATCACCAAGTCTATCACATCATAAAGATGTTGGTGACCGCAATATTTCCATGACAGTCAAAGTTATCGAATAGTTACAAGTTTTCGATAACGATTGAAAATGACTGCAACGAACTCAAATTCTGTTGAGTTTGTCAAGAAAGACGAGAGTGACTTTAATTTTAATGTGAAGGAATTAAGTCATTCACCTTGATAATTATGTCTTTTAAAGAGAGAATCGTAGTCACAAAGTGGATATACGTCAATTTAGTTTTTTTAGTATGTTTGTCGCGTAGCAATTTAGGCCTACGTGTTTCTTGACAATGTAAGAGTCAAAATTCCTATTTGTTGGGTATCCACCCCATAAGTGGATTATGTGTTTTGATTGGTCAATCAAAGAGTTTAGCATATAGTTTTGTTGGGCGATCCACCCCATAAGTGATTCGTATATTCGTTTTTTTATTTCATGTTCATATTTTTGAATTATATTGGAATATTATCGATCCATCCACTTCGTGACAATTGAATAATCATTGATCCATCCACCTCGTTACAGTTGGATAATTATCGAGCATCCACATCATTACAGTTGGAATATTATCGAGTCATCCACCTCGTTACAAATGGAATATGATCGAGCATCCACCTCATTAAAGTCGGAATATTATCGAGCATCCACCTCGTTACAGTCGGAATATTATCGAGCATCCACCTCATTGCAGTTGGAATATTATCTAGCATATACCTCGTTACAGTTGGACTATTATCGAGCATCCACCTCTTTACAGTTGAAATATTATCGAGCCATCCACCTCGTTACAGATGGAATATTATCGAGCATACACCTCGTTACAGTTGGACTATTATCGATCCATCCACCTCGTTACAGATGGAATATTATCGAGGATCCACCTCGTTACTGATGGAATATTATCAAGTCATCCACCTCGTTAAAGTTGAACTATTATCGAGTCATCCACCTCATTACAGTTGGATAACCATCGAGCATCCACCTCGTTACAATTGGATAACCATCGACACATCCACCTCGTTACAATTGGATAATTATCGATACATCCACCTCGTTATAGTTGGATAATCATCGAGTCATCCACCTCATTACAGTTGAATAATTATTGAGCTAGCTAACTCGTTGTAGAGATCACCGGAGTTTGTCATGCAGAAAACAAACAATGACATCTCCGAATCCTCAGAAAATCATGAGTTGTGAGGGACATATTGTGTTCGAAAGAGATATCCATTATCTTTCATTCTCAATACTTTTGTATTTTCTCATTTAGTTTGAAAAGATGTTTATGCTTATCCTTTAAGACATACTCATTTGTTATATGAATGACCTTTCTTAATTTTTTCACTCAAACCGCTAGCTATAGCGGCATTATGTCTACTAATTATTTACTTTGAGTGTGCAGACATATACTGAAAATATTTATGTGACATCTTTCACATCAAGAGTAACTGAAAAGCATCGTGCGGATGACATCAACAAGGATGCAGCACAACATGGAACTTTTTCTTAGCAGCGAACCGACACATAGTCCCAAGAGAGTGTCAAACTCTTAGGACGCGAGCTGAGGAGCGACTTTAACCACATTCAAACCACACCCCTATAAGAAGGCATGTGGTTTTTTCTTTGGGTCTGTCAGTTTCAGTTTTGCATCCAGAAATTTCATTTTTTCATCGGAAGTAACTCCAATCCAAGTGACAATACGCCAAGAGTTTTGGAAATTATGTCAGTGTAAGTTCTTACTTATGGATGTGAAGAGCTCCACATTCATGTTTAAGAGGTTGAAAGCCTCCTTTTCATACTTGAACTGATTTGTCACTTGTCCAAAACCAAAGGTTATCTAGCATAATAAGATTTCATTTTCAACCGATTGAGTCGAACTACAAACAGCCTGATTCTCTATGTTGAGGGATATGTAGGCGGGCTCAATATTGAAAATTCGGCAGCACTCCAATATTCTCTCGTAAATCTTATTCTTGAGCATTTCGGTGCCTTCATGATTCGGTATCGTGATGACTTTTGAATTCTTTCAAATCGTGTGTTGAATCAAGCTTATCGAACTACAAGTGACCTGAATTCTCATATAGCCTAAGATATGTAGGAAACTCATTCCAGGGCTCGGCCATAATTCCTAAAGTCCTTACCAAAATCCCTTTGCTAAAAAATGAATATGTGGTTGGTCAAAATTGGCTTGGTCAATTTCATTTTCCTCGAATTTCTTGCATTAATCCAAGTAAAATGAGGGATAATATGTACACCTTGATATAGATATATATTTTATTAGGCACTCGAAGACACAAAAACCAATTAGGTTAGTTGGTTTAGACGTTGTACTATGCATTCAAATCCCATTTGCTTATTTTCTTGTTTGCTTCTTTGTTTTTGTTAAAGTGTGTGACCATCTCATCTAAAAGTTTAAGCTGTTAGAGAGAGCACACTTTTATTACTTACTTATATTTTCAACACTCCCCCTCACCGCGTGGGCCTGTTTTTTTTATGGGCCAAGCACGTGAATTTTTTTTTTTGATTTGGGTGGCGTGAAATTCGATCTCAGGACCTTTGCCTGCTTTGTACCATGTTGAAGTGTGTGATCATCTCATATAAAAGTTTAAGCTGTTTGAGAGAGTAAACTTTTATTATTTGATTATATTTTCAATAGTTTTAGCTATAAAATTTTAAAAATTCGAATAAAATAGGGGGATGACCATTTAATTTATCTATACATGAATATCATAGTTTTGTATTTTTATGTTTGATAAAATTATCATAGACATCAGTATCGACATACTTTAACTAATGTGCATTACCGTTGGTAGTGCACCCGTCATCTTCAAATCCTAGGTTCACCTCTGATTAGGCATGTTAGGCCAAAATATAATGGGACTTGAACCCAAAATCTTATAATTAGGGGTGTGCATCGGTCAGTTCGGTTTTATATATTATTAGTTCGATTTATTGGTTTTAGGGTTTTAAATATGCTAGCCCAATAACAAACCAATAAGATATTTTTATCGGTTTTTGATTTATCGATTTTTGATCGTTATTTCAATTTTGGTTTACACAATAAAAAAAATATCCGTAAAATATTATATGACTTCTTACTTCTGTAAATGCTTTGATATAGTGAAACAAGAACAATAATGAAAAATTGAATCAATAAGAGAAAATATATTTCAGAAGCTATAATTACATGTCATGACCGCCAAAACATATAATGGAATTTCTTATGTAAATCAAATTATAGACCTTTACAAACTTGCAAAAGTTATAACCTACAATTACAAGCTAAAACTAAAATCAAATAGTCCAACAAGACTAAAACTAAAACTAAAATCAAATAGCTGCAATTGCAAACTTAGTGTGAAGTGGTAGGGTACTAATAATTTGATATAGTTATTATATATTAAATTATTAATATCTATTACTTAGGAAGGGTAAAGTAGTAAATTATTATCGTCTTATTGGGTTATCGGTTTTCCCACTAACCCAATAGTAAAAAATCGGTATCGAACTAATAGTCCAATAACTTTTTTATTAACAAATTAAAAATCCAATAATCCAATAACGTTTTTTCGATTCGATTTATTGTTAGTTCATTTTTTGCACACTCCTACTTATATTTTGCATGGTGCATCAAAATTTTAATCGATATATTACCCATTTGGTGCAATGAAACGTGAATCAACCTTCTTACCTCAACCAATGACATTAAATATAGTCCAAAATAAAATTCATCTTTGATCTTTTCAAGATAGGAAAAAGACATAAATTTCTCCCTAAATTTATCACAAAAAGTCAGTTAAACGCTTATACTATTGTGACGATCTATTACACACCTAAATTACTTAAAAGTGAATTTATTTCAATCCTGACGCAGATACGACCAGTCACATGATGAGAAAGTGTTTCACACTCGCGCCACGTCATCACCATGTCAGTGTCACATCAATAATTACGTCAGACTTTATTTTAAAAAAAAATTATGTCACCCAATTTCTTCTTCTTCCCTATATACCATCAAGCCCACCATTAAATCACTATCATTGTTGCCATCATTGTCAAATTCAATTCTCCACCATCATAAATTTTACCACCGATAATCAAACACCACCGAAATATTTCCACAACCACTGCCATCATAAAAAATTGACAAACAAACATCATAAAATTAACTAAATTCACCATCTGAATAATATCACTATCATTGAGATTCATCACAATCATAACCATAAATTCACCATCCATATCAAAATCACGAGTTTTATTGTCATTATTGAAATTAAAAGTCATACCACCACAAATTTTTCACTCATCACCAAATCCACCACAAAAAATTATCACAATATACACATTTCATTCAACCTCAAAGAGGAGAATTGTGAAAACTTGCAATATTTATTTACAAAAATTTTAGTCAGACAATTGAAAAACTAGTGCTCGATTTACTATCACTGATTTTGAAGAAAATCTAAAGGGGATGTTTCTGTGAGAGAAGAAAGATCTATGAACATACATTAAAAATTAAATTTTGTGCAAAAACTAAAAACTTTATACACAAAAAAGCAAGATCTGAAAATATTCTTATTTCAAATGCTCACAATCAACAAAAACAATACAAAATAAATTGAATAATACATTCTTTATTTGACGAATTTAATGTGAAAATCGTGTTTGTGATAAGAAAAAATAGAGGAAGAAGAAAGGTAAAGTAACTGAAGGAGAAGGGTAAGGGTGAGAATTTTTTGATCCTTTTTTAAAACTCAAACACGTCTTTTTTTATTTTTATTAATCTTATTTTCATGTCAGCTTTGAAGGTGGTATTAAATTTACTTTTGAGTAGTATAAGTGTGTAATAGGCCGCCTCAATAAATTAAGCGTGTAACTGACTTTTCGATACAACTTAAAGGGTGAATTTATGAATTTTCTCTTTAAGATATTATTATTTCATAGCTATATGTCATGACCCGCCATTTTATAATTTAAATTCGGCATAAAAATAAGTGGGAAGGATCTAGAATTAGGGAGAGGTAGTGGAAGACTCTAGAATTTCCTAGATCTTTCCTTAGAAGCCCCTAGAATGCCTTAGAATTCTCTAGACTAAGAAAGAGTTCTAAAAGAGGGACTAGATATTTTCTTAGAAAGCCTTAGAATTCTCTAATTCTCTTAGAGAATTCTAGAACATGAACCAAAGTGTAAATAAGTAGGGACTTCTAAAGTAAATATTATCTAATCTTAGTTCCCTAGAAGTAGTATAAATAGAAGAGCCTCTCATTTGTAAGACATCCAATAAAGTTGTAAAGCAATCTTCCAAAATTCTCTTAAGTCTTTCTTTGCATTTTCTTAGCGGTCTAGTTTCAAAGGGCTTACTTGAGCTTAAAATATCAAGAAAGAATCGTAAATAAGTTGTCAAGTGTCACACGAAATATTAGTAAATTCTAAGTGCATGACATATATCTACAATTGAATTTAGGGAAACTTTCACATATAGCCATTTAAAAAATAATTAATTACTTTTCATAGCTATAGTTTGATAATTACAATTTGTAGCTACATGTGATATGGATGAGAGAGGCGAGCGATACCGGGAGATAGAGGAGAGAGGCGAGAGAGGGGGGAAAGAGTGGGAGAACGGTGAATTGTATATGTATATTGGTTAGATAATTGTATATTATACATATGTATTTGCATATATGGCAAGAGAGATTGGGAGAGGGAGGAATATGGAGAGCGAGACTGGGAGAGAGAGGAGAGACGCGAGCGAGATCGAAAGAGGCAGGAGAGAGGCGAGCGAGAGAGGGCAGAAAGTGGGAGAGATGTGAATTGTTTATGTATATAATTGTATAAAAATGTATATTATACACATTTGTATAGATGGCAAACGAGATTTGGAGAGGGAGGAGAGAGACGAGCGAGATTGAGAGAAGGAGGAGAGAGGCGAGCGAGAGAGGGCAGACAACGGGAGAGAGGTGAATTGTATATGTATATAGGTTAATTGTATATTATACATATGTATTTGTATATCCTGACGAATTATACATATACAAACATGACTAATTATACAAACTCGAAAGTCAGCCACGTAATTAATGTATAATGTTAGTCGCAAATGGTAATTATAGCAAACTATAGCTATGATGAGTAATTAAATAGTATAAGTTTGCTTGGCCGCGTAATTTTCTCAATAATATAACCATCATATCACTTCAATAGCCATAGAATATTACATACCGCAAGTGGATCCCTATTCCTTACGAAGAAATAATTTGGATATCATAGGACTTGAATATCTTTTGTGAAATTTTCATAAGTTCTTTTTTATTGTACAAATAAATAATATAATTTTTAAAGCAATAAAAATATGGAAAAAATACATGGATGTGCGTCTTTTAATAAATAATTACGGATTTTAGCGATATTTTTTATTTATTATCATTTATAGCAATATTATGTTAAATCTCATATATGTATTAAAAGTGAATTAAGTATGCAATATATATGTATTATAACTGTTTTTAAAAGTATATTATGCTTATTTGTTAACAAGTTGACATATTGTATTGTAAGTAGGGGTGTGCACTATTTGGATTAAACCGAAAAATCAAACCAATTCAAACGAATTTTAATTTGGATTGGTTTTTTGGATTCTTGGTTTGATTTTAGATTTATAATTTACTCTGTTTGTTTTTTTGGTTTGGTTTCGGATTTAGAAAATTGAAAACCGAAGAACCATATATATATATATATATATATATATATATATATATTACTTTTTTTTAAATTGCAAATATAACTTTGTTATGTTTCTAATTATTGACATAACTGATTAACCAAACCGAAAAAATCCAAACCAAAAAGAGAAAAACCAAACCAAATTTATTTTGGTTTGGATTGAGTTACACTTCTTCAGAACCGAAAATCGAAAACCCAATCGAATAGTATAAAACCGAACCAAAAAAACCAAATGCATACCCCTAATTGTAAGTGTATTAAAATATGTGATTAAATGTATTATCCATCAATAAAACTTGTATTATATGTGAATAATAAATTATTTTTTTGTAATATGAATTAAAATTATATTATAAACGTATTAAAAGTGATCAAGTGAAAAAAATATTATTATTATAAATAGTAAATATTTTTGATTTATAGTATATTTATGTACATTTCCCTAAAATTTATCTTCATAGAGAGGAACATATATAAATCAGCATGTATAAAAAAAAATCAGATTTAATCTTTAGAATTACATTAGAAGAATTTTCTTTTGTAAAAACACATAAATCATAGTCCCTGTTAAAGTTAACGAAACCAACTTTTACCATTTCATTATAATTTTTTTGTGATATAAAATTTGTTAGAGTCCACTAAATACAATTATTACCATAACTAAGGCAGCATAAAGTATCTTGCAACAACTGGCCGTTTTGTTACTTTGTTGTATATAAACTCTATCATATATATAGGTGAAAAGTATGCAGTTAAAAATTTGCTTCAAATTGAAACAAAAGAAGAACTATATATATAATTAACATGTAGACCAATCAATATGCATATATTATATTATCACTATATGTGAAGAAAAAATAGTATAGACTTCAGGGCATTAAAAAACATATCATCGATTCTTGATTAAGAATAAGAAAATTTGTATTGATAACGTATTCTAAAATAAATTATGTGTGGTAAAATAAAATAACAAGAAGAAAATGGGAGAATAATTATTAAATGTTTTTTTGCTTTACTCTTACCTTATGTTATAAGAGAAGAAGAGGGCTATATATACATATATATTTGGGCTCCGAATATAATACTACATGGATATCTATTTGTGATGTAAATACTTGTACACCAAGTATGTTATATGGATGACTAGGTTACAATACATAGTATGTTGTGTTCATATTCCATCTTACACACAATGCATATTGTGTGTTACAACACAATATATTAGGTGCACATTTATCTTACAACGATAAAGTAATTTCTGGGACATTTCATTTTACAACAGTTACTATTTTATATATATATATATATATATATATATATATATTACGATGATATTTCAATTTTAATATTTCGATATTTCTATAAACTAGCATTTTTAAGATAGATTAAGATATATGTTGTAAAATCCTACTCAGTACTCCTTCAATCTTTTGTTCTTTATGTAATTATCATTTTAATGTTCTAGTATTCTTCCCAATTTATGTTATATATATATATATATATATATATATATATTATTATTATTATAATTATTATTATTATTATTATTTTATTTTCTGTCCATCCATGAATCTGTTATTACTGTTCATCTCTTTTTCTTAGCTTTTATTCTTAATTGCATCATCTTTAACCACACCCCGGATATGGTCATTCATCGTTCTATCCTAAGAACATTTAACATGACTGATCAATTTCCTAGGAATTTACAGGTTAATCCATAGATACTTTTTAAGAGGCTAAGAAACTAACCATATACTAAGTAATATAGATTCATGTAACACATATTAAACACATATTAACATAATTTTAAACACGAAAAATATACATATTATAAAACACACATAATTTACATATATGGGAAGTTACTAAAACTTAAAAATGAAAACTTACATTATAAGAACGGAGTGAAGTTTCTCTTTCGGGAAACCCAAAAACTTCAAAAAGATAACTTTACAAACTTTAGATCAAACTTAAAAAGAAAGCAAAAAGTTTTTTTTTTTTTAAGGATATTGAAGAGGGATTTAAATTTTGGATGTTGTTGGATTCTTTGTATTCTGAACTTTTTTCGCTCTATCTCTCTTCAACTGATGATGTCTTCTTATATACACATTTCTGGACTTGAAACTTCGGATTTCAAATGAAAAAAGAATCTTATCATTTCCGCGGGGTATACTTCGGGCCCCATCGCACGTGAAATGATACTCTTCCTTTTTGCATTATTGTCCTTTATTTGGTACCTGTCTTAATCTACCTTAGACGCGTCCCAACAGTTTTTCCACATCTGTGTGGTACTGAGTAAAGTGGGACTCACAATATTGACAAAAGAGGCATTCCTATTTTATAAACAGTTATATTATTACATTTTTTTTATGTGTCTAAATTATGTAATGCAATGGAATCAAAACTCATACCCGAATCATCATCATTTGGGTCTTGAGCAAATTGTATTGTGTCTGAAAAATCATCTGAATTGTCTGGGCTTGGATTTGGGTCTTGAACTGGGCTTTGAATTGAACTTTGTATTGGGCTTGGATTTATATGCTTATCTTTTTTTTATTGCTGTTTAAGTAATTTTTCTACTGTCTGTGTAATAAGAGATTCTATATCTTTATTTTTTTGGACTTTTTTGGTTTTTTGTCTAAGAGTCTGAGTGAATGAAAGTGGTAATCTTCGTCTAGAAGATGAACCTTCTTCTTTTTCACTTTTTGGCAAAGTGACAGCCATAAACGGATTTGGTGAGTCTTTACCGGCTACCGTTTGAACCGGACTAGCTGTATCTTTGTCCGATACAGTGAATTTCTTAGCATTCAGTGGGGAATGCACACCCACCTCATCCATTTTTCTTGGGGATGGAAAACCCTGTATATTTGTCTGAGTCTGTTCCTTTTGTATCTTCTGATCTTTCTTCATGTTTCTAAGCATTTCTTTAAGATTGATATTTTCTTGTAGTAAGACTTCATTTTTATAGTTTAATCTTTTAAAGGCTTCAGTCATGGAAGAACAATGATCACAAAATATTATTTTATCTGTGTCTTTTTTAATATGGTATTGTGGTATTTGATCTGAATTTTGTTTAAGAGAAGGAGAAATATAATAATTTGGACCTAATACTCCTCTAGCATAATCTAAAGCTTCAGTAAAATTATTAAATCCTTTAAAAAGCGGTTTTGAAAAACCTTTAATAGAATCTAAAACTTCAATCCAAGTCTGAAAAATTCCATTTGTCTTACCATGAACTACTACATAATATTTAAATTTATTTTCTTTAGTCTTACTTGTAAAATAATATCCTAGAGCATTTAAAACCGCAATTATATATTTAGTGTCTTTTTTGTTGTGTGCTATCCATATATTGTCTATCAAACATTTTTGTTGTTTATCTAATTGATAAGTAGGCAAATGTCTAAAAGTCCAATTGGACTGTTCGTATGCTATTAAATTCTGCTGCCCAAATTGTAGTCTTTCTATTCTATTATCTTCCATCTTATTTAAAGGTCTAAAATGCAGGTTTGATAGCATTGTCTGTTTGTATGAGTGCTGCAAAATCTGGGGTTGGAGGTTGAACTCCTTTGCCCTTGTCTTGTAAGAAAGGTCTCATTCTGTAAAATTTAAAATTTAAACCTTTATTAATAATCTACTTAGTTGATCTGCTATATTATTATCATTTCCTTTTATATGTTCAAATATTATAGACTGATAAATTGATATGGTATCTAAAAAATTTAACCATCTTCTTCTATTACTAGTTTTTTCATTAATTTTTTGATGGAATTTTACTATAGCTTCACAATTTGTTCTTACTAATATTTCTAATTTGTTTAGAATATATATTCTAAAACTATTTAATCCATATATTACAGCTAAAATTTCAATATCTATGCTAGCTTTATTTTCTTTTTCTTTAAATTTTTCACTTTGATATGCACATATTTTTTCTTCATTTTTTGAGCTATATTTATGTGGTCTAGATTTTAATACTGCTTCCCATCCTTCAATACTTTCATCTGTTTCGATAATTAAGTAATCTGACTCTAAAGGCATATTAAGATCAGGGATATTTTTTATTTTATCTTTTATTTGTTGTACTAACTTTATATCTTCTATGTTAAAATTTCTTTGTCCTTTACATCCTGTCTTAGAGTATAATGGTCCTGCTAATTTTCCTAAATCTTTGATAAAGGGTCTTGCATAATTTATTATTCCTAGAAATTTTTGTAAATCTTTTAAATTATTTAATTTATCTGGCATGTCTATAGCTTTTTTAGCTATATGAGGTTGTAATTTAATCTTTCCATCTCTTAATGTAATTCCTAGAAAATTTATATAATTTTTACATAACACTTTTTTTTTCTTACTAATTATTATTCCATTATTAACAAACAACCTAAATACTGTTTGTAAATGTCCTAGATGTTCTTTTATGTCTTTGCTAAATACTAAAATATCGTCTACATATACCAAAACAAATCTCTTATACTCTCCAAATATTTCATCCATTTTTCGTTGAAAAATTGGAGGTGCTGTTTTTAAGCTAAATGGCATAACTAACCATTCAAAATGCCCCTCTGGACAAGTAAAAGTTGTCCATTCAATACTATCTTGGTGCATTTTTATCTGCCAATATCCTGATTTACAGTCAAATTTAATAAATATTGTTTTTCCTTGTATTCTATTTATTAATTCTATTTTGTCTGGTAATTTATATACATCTGTTCTAGTATTATCATTTAATCTTTTATAATTTATTACCATTCTAGCTTTTCCTTTAACTATTTCACTATGATTTCTTACCATAAAAGCTGCTGATCTATGTTTTGAAGTTGATCTTCTTATTACTCCTAACTCTAATAATTCTTTAATTTGTATACTAAAATCTTCTAGGTCTTGATTAGTAGCTTCTATTGAGGCCGTTATATTATATATTCTGGATTTATGATATCTAGTTTACATACTATTTTATTATTTTCCCAATGTTTTAAAGGTTTTTCTCCTATTATTTCTATTTTATCTAAAAATTTAACTATATTGTCTAGATCTTGTTGATTTTTTATTTGTCCTATTTTTTGAATTCCTGTTTTAAAATTATATAATTCTGTTGCTATTTCTATTAAAATATAATTTTTATCTAATTCATCTAACTCATCTAATTCTTCTAGTTCTGATACATTTTCAGATACTATATTACACCCTATTTTAGTACATTGTGTATTATTTTCACAATTATTACAACATATTTCTTTTGATTTATGTTTTATTTGAGTATTGATTTTATTAGTTAGAACTGAAGTATAAGTAACATTCTTTAGAAAAAGTATTCCATCATTTGTTATTAGAGTTCCTCCTTTATTATATAATATGAAATCTAATCCTAATACAAAATCTACTCTTATATCTAGATCTCTTACCCATATTTTATCCATTTTATAAGTAGGTTTATAAAATTTTGAGCATGTATTTAGAAAACTAACTTGTGCTTTATCTATGTAATATTTATATATATTATGAGTTTCATCCATTTGCATAGCTGCAAGTGGTTTTTCTAAATTTTTTATTAATTCTGGAGGTACAATTTTCTTATTAAGAATACTTTTTGTACATCCTGAATCTACTAATGCTAAAGTCTCTATTTCATATTCTCCTATTTGAAGTTTTGTTAGTACTTTAACAGTATTTATCTTTTTATCTTCATTACATATTAGGGTATTAAACTCTTCATTCATTAATTCTTGGTTGTCTATTGATGGTTCTAATTCAATATGTTTTCCTTTTTCTAATCTTATTATTCTTTCTTCTAATTTTTTAATTTTTGCTTCTAATACTGATACTTTGAGATTTATTAAAGGTTCATTTATATATATTTCTTTTCTCTTTTGAATTGTTATTCCTAGCTGGTTTTCTATACAGTTTATACATCCTTCTGTAAAACACTTATTACATTTAGCTCTTTTATTTTTACTTGGATACCATTTACACCAACTACATGGATTACTATCTAAACCTGTATCTTTTTCAAAATTATGTTCACATTCTATTATATTTATAAAATTAATTTGTAAATCATCTAAATTTAAATTTTCTATTCCTATTTCATTAATCAACTCTTCTCCTTCTGAATTAGAAGAGTCTTCTTCTTTATTATTTTCTTCTATATCAATACTTACTATAGAATAAATACTTTCATTATCTGACATATATTCATCGATATTTAATAATGCCTCATTAAATTCTTCTACTAATTGAGCATTTTTAGTTTTTGCATTATATCTTTTAGGACAAGTATTTGCTAAGTGTTCTATACTTTCACATGTAAAACATTCTAACTTATTTTTATAATTTCTGTCTGTTCTATATTTTCTACATGTCTATCTCCATTTAAATATGGTTTCCTAGCTGAAGATTTTCTAAGAAAATATCCTTTCTTACTATATCTTTTATTATATTGTGGTTTGTATTTTCTAAACTTTTTTCTTTTATATTGATCTTTATCATAACTTTGAGTAGTATATATTATATCTTTACAAAAATTCATTTCATTTTATTTTAATTGTTTTTGTATTTGTAAATTAGTACACTTTTCTTGTAATATTTCCATTATATGTTGTATTCTATGACCTATTGACCATTTGGCCTGAGGATTCTGTAATACTCCATATCTTTTAGTCCATTTATCTTCTATTTCTCTTCCTAAGGCTCCAGGTAATTTATTAAATAACTTTTTTCCTAAGTCTTGATCAAAAGCATTTCCACTAATTGTACAATAATAAAAATAATCATTTAAATTTTTTTTTATATAATACCAATTGCTTATACTTAATTGTTCTAATTGTATTACTGCATTTCTTTGTAATGCTACTAATCCACTATTTGGATCTTCTCCTATTATTAATGTATGTATCTTATTTGTAAAATTATATGGATTTGGTCCTAATGATACTAAATATTAAAATTCTTGTGGGAATTCTACCTTATATGCTTCCCATAAAGCTTTAGTTGATTATCCTAGAAATGTTTCTAAATATTTATACATAGTTTCTGTATCAGTTTCAGTATAATTTTTTTATAAAATCTGCTACTACTATTTCTTTCCATAGATCTATTACTGAATTCCATCTTTGTGGATCATGTGCTGCTATATTTAAAAAATTTCCTTTACTTCCTCCTTCTTGAAGTATTATTGGTTCTTCTATGGGCATTCTTTTTCCTATAGGTTTTACTTCTGTTATTGGAGCATCTCCTTGTCTATATACTCTTCTACGTGGTATATTTCCTGTATTATTATCTGCTGTATGTGCTTGTTCGGTTGTTCTTTGGAATGGACTACTAGAACTTGCTGTTTTCATTAATTCTTTTTGACTAAATATAGATTCTAACTCAGATATTTCACTATCATCTTCTTGTATTTCCGTCATAATATTATTAGCTTTTTCTAATTTTTCTTGTAATCTTTTTTCTAATCTATAGCCTTTATTGTCTGTTCTTAGTTCACATATTTTGAAATGAGATATTACTTTTTCTAAATTTAAATCTCTTAATTTACATCCTTTACATGTAAATAATTTATTTTTATTATTTTTACTTATTTCTTTTGATTTTTCTATAGCTAAGTCTACTTCAAATTCATCTTCTAATATTACTTCTATATTCATTCCTTCTAATGACATTTCTTCTATAACACTTTCTTCTTGTATATCTTTTTGAGTTTCATAATTATAATCTGTAAATCTAATTGAGGGTTCTCCTTTAGAATTTGTATATATTAAATGAGCATCTGGAGTTAAAGCTTTTTTTTCTTTAAAATCTCCTAATTTCCATTCTAATCCTGCATATTATTCAGGATATGCCATTTGGCTTAAAAACAGCACCTCCAATTTTTCAACGAAAAATGGATGAAATATTTGGAGAGTATATAAAGGCTATAGATTAGAAAAAAGATTACAAGAAAAATTAGAAAAAGCTAATCAAGTAAAAATAAAAGAGCTAAATGTAATAAGTGTTTTAAAGAAGGATGGAATGGACTACTAGAACTTGTTGTTTCCATTAATTCTTTTTGACTAAATATAGATTCTAACTCAGATTTTCACTATCATCTTCTTGTATTTCTGTCATAATGTTATTAGCTTTTTCAAGTTTTATGTGTCTAAATTATGTAATGCAATGGAATCAAAACTCATACCCGAATCATCATCATTTGGGTCTTGAGCAAATTGCATTGTGTCTGAAAAATCATCTGAATTGTCTGGGCTTGGATTTGGGTCTTGAACTGGGCTTTGAATTGGACTTTGTATTGGGCTTGGATTTATATGCTTATCTTTTTCTTGTTGCTGTTTAAGTAATTTTTCTACTGTCTGTGTAATAAGAGATTCTATATCTGTAACGACCTGTTTAGTTGTTTTGAGCAGTAGAGTTCATTCTGGAAATAACTGTCTTAGAATTCTGAAATTGAGTGCTGAAAATCGACTCTCTGAACTCTGTGACGGACATGCAGGACGGACCGTCACAGATACGATGGACCGTCGAGGATGTCTCGTTCCAAAACACTTAGAATTCTGAAATTTAGTGCAGAAATCGACTCTCTGAACTCTATGACGGATATGCAGGACGGACCGTCACAGACACGACGGACCGTCGAGGAGGTCTCGTTCCAAAACACTTAGAATTCTGAAATTGAGTGCAGAAATCGACTCTCTGAACTCTATGACGGACATGCAGGACGGACCGTCACAGACACGACGGACCGTCGAGGAGGTCTCGTTCCAAAACACTTCAACTCTTGAAAATTGACATGCTGAAATCGACTCTCTGAACTTCGTGATGGACCTGCAGGACGGACCGTCACAGACACGACGGACCGTCACACGCAGCGTAACCCCACACGATGTCAGCTTCCACTAATTATTTTAATGGATGTTTGGGGCTATTATTTATGTATTTAGTGGACTAGCTTTTATAATGGAGTTAGTGGGTATTAAAGAAAGTAACTTTAGACTAATGGGGGATTACTTTTACAATAAGTATAGTCTTGCATTATTATTAGAGGAGGGAGTCTTGAATTGAGAGAGGGAAGAACTGATCAGCTGGGAAGCAGTGAGAGAAAAACGTGAAAGGGAGAGGAGAACAGGCATTTTGGACTTCGGATTGAAAGGGTTCTTAGGCAATAAGAAAGGCAAAGGCATTGGAGAGGTAGCTTGCTTGATTTCGGTTCTTCGGTGGAGGTAGGTTATGGTTTATTTCTATGTGATAGATAAACTCTAAATAGCGATTGATATGTATTGGATGATATTGTAAAGTCTCCTATTACTTGATTTTGTGGTTGTATATTATGATTGTGTGGTTTGTGTTTTGCCTAAAATATTGAGACTATTGAATTTTATTCTTGAAAACTCTCTTTTGAAGTGATGCCTTGAATAAAGAAGGCTTGATGGAAATAAATTGATTTGAAAACAGTTTTAATAAATTAAATACATTTTTGGATCGGAGTGTCACGTTCCGACACGGTATTTTTGGATCGGAGTGTCACGTTCCGACACGATATTTTTGGATCGGAGTGTCACGTTCCGACACGGTATTTTGGATCGGAGTGTCACGTTCCGACACGGTATTTTTGGATCGGAGTGTCACGTTCCGACACGGTATTTTTGGATCGGAGTGTCACGTTCCGACACGGTATTTTTGGATCGGAGTGTCACGTTCCGACACGGTATTTTTGGATCGGAGTGTCACGTTCCGACACGGTATTTTGGATCGGAGTGTCACGTTCTGACACGGTATTTTTAAATGAAAGAATCTTGAATTATATTATTTTACTCAAATTCAAAGAAACTATTTTCCCAAATGAGTATGGTGTGGAGGCATGAGTCCTCAAGGGTGTGCTTGATGTTGTGATTGATGGTGTACTTATTATGGTGTTATTGCCAATGGTTTATGTAATTGTTACTTGCTATCTGTTAAGTATTGTGGTTGACTGTATATTATTATTCGGTATATATTGTTTTCTATTTTGAGTTGGCCGATGATACCTACTCAGTACGTGTTCCTTGTACTGACCCCCTACTTGTATTTTCTTCTTTGTTATTTTGTGGAGTGCAGCAAGTGTGCCATCGTCTTCGACTCGCCCTCAGTTCTAGCCAGTCTTCAGCATATCAGAGTTCGGGGTGAGCTATTATTCTTAGCTCGTGCTGGATTCTCTTCTTCAAGTCTTGATGTCTTTGAATTTCGGACATGGACCATTTTCTTACTTATTTTGTTTCTCAAACATTCTTAGACTTTGTAATTTGAGGATAGATGTTCTTGATGTGATGACTTCCAGATTTTGGGGATGATAAGTGTAAACTTAGAAGCTTATTTACTTAGTTACCTTAAATCAGATTTTGAGTCTTCCGCATTATTTTGTTATTTACAGTTGAACTATTGGTAAATATTGGAGTTTAGATTTGTTGGTTCGCTCACCTAGTAGGATAAGGGTGGGTGCCACTCACGAGATTGTTTTGGGTCGTGACAATATCTTTATTTTTTTGGGCTTTTTTGGTTTTTTGTCTAAGAGTCTGAGTGAATGAAAGTGGTAATCTTCGTCTAGAGGATGAACCTTCTTCTTTTTCACTTTTTGGCAAAGTGACAGCCAGAAATGGATTTGGTGAGTCTTTATCGGCTACCGTTTGAACCGGACTAGCTGTATTTTAACATAGAAGATATAAAGTTAGTACAACAAATAAAAGATAAAATAAAAAAATATCCCTGATCTTAATATGCCTTTAAGATATATGTTGTAAAATCCTACTCAGTACTCCTTCAATCCTTTGTTCTTTATGTAATTATCATTTTAATGTTCTAGTATTCTTCCCAGTTATGTTATATATATATATATATATATATATATATATATATATATATATATATATATATTATTATTATTATTATTATTATCATTATTATTTTTTATTTTTTTTATGGACTCTGTCCATCCATGAATCTGTTATTACTGTTCATCTCTTTTTCTTAGCTTTTATTCTTAATTGCATCATCTTTAATCACACCCCGAATATGGTCATTCATCGTTCTATCCTAAGAACATTTAACATGACCGATCAATTTCCTAGGAATTTACAGGTTAATCCATAGATACTTTTTAAGAGGCTAAGAAACTAACCATATACTAAGTAATATAGATTCATGTAATACATATTAAACACATATTAACATAATTTTAAACACGAAAAATATACATATTATAAAACACACATATTTTACATATATGAGAAGTTACTAAAACTTAAAAATGAAAACTTACATTATAAGAACGGAGTGAAGTTTTCCTTTCGAAAAACCCAAAAACTTCAAAAAGATAACTTTACAAACTTTAGATCAAACTTAAAAGGAAAGCAAAAAGTTTTTTTTTTTTTTTTTAAGGATATTGAAGAGGGATTTAAATTTTGGATGTTGTTGGATTCTTTGTATTCTGAACTTTTTTTCGCTCTATCTCTCTTCAACTGATGATGTTTTCTTATATACACATTTCTGAACTTGAAACTCCGAATTTCAAATGAAAAAAGAATCTTATCATCTCCGTTGGGTACACTTCGGGTCCCATCGCACGTGAAATGATACTCTTTCTTTTTGCATTATTGTCCTTTATTTGGTACCTGTCTTAATCTACTTTAGACGCGTCCCAACAGTTTTTTCACATCTGTGTGGTAGTGAGTAAAGTGGGACTCACAATATTGACAAAAGAGGCATTCCTATTTTATAAACAGTTATATTATTTTTTTATGTGTCTAAATTATGTAATGCAATGGAATCAAAACTCATACCCGAATCATCATCATTTGGGTCTTGAGCAAATTGCATTGTGTCTGAAAAATCATCTGAATTGTCTGGGCTTGGATTTGGGTCTTGAACTGGGCTTTGAATTGGACTTTGTATTGGGCTTGGATTTATATGCTTATCTTTTTCTTGTTGCTGTTTAAGTAATTTTTCTACTGTCTGTGTAATAAGAGATTCGATATCTTTATTTTTTTGGGCTTTTTTGGTTTTTTGTCTAAGAGTCTGAGTGAATGAAAGATTACAAGAAAAATTAGAAAAAGCTAATAACATTATGACGGAAATACAAGAAGATGATAGTGAAATATCTGAGTTAGAATCTATATTTAGTCAAAAAGAATTAATGGAAACAACAAGTTCTAGTAGTCCATTCCAAAGAACAACCGAACAAGCACATACAACAGATAATAGTACAGAAAATAATTTATTTTTATTATTTTTACTTATTTCTTTTGCTTTTTCTATAGCTAAGTCTACTTCAAATTCATCTTCTAATATTACTTCTATATTCATTCCTTCTAATGGCATTTCTTCTATAACACTTTCTTCTTCTATATCTTTTTGAGTTTCATAATTATAATCTGTAAATCTAATTGAGGGTTCTCCTTTAGAATTTGTATATATTAAATGAGCATCTGAAGTTAAAGCTTCTTTTTCTTTAAAATCTCCTAATTTTCATTCTAATCCTGCATATTCTTCAGGATCTATAGAATAAATACTTTCATTATCTGACATATATTCATCGACATTTAATAATGCCTCATTAAATTCTTCTACTAATTGAGCATTTCTAGTTTTTGCATTATATTTTTTAGGACAAGTATTTGCTAAGTGTTCTATACTTCCACATGTAAAACATTCTAACTTATTTTTATAATTTCTGTCTGTTCTATATTTTCTTACATGTCTATCTCTATTTAAATATGGTTTCCTAGCTGAAGATATTCTAAGAAAATATCATTTCTTACTATATCTTTTATTATATTGTGGTTTGTATTTTCTATACAATCTTTTTTCTAATCTATAACCTTTATTGTCTGTTCTTAGTTCACATATTTTGAAATGAGATATTACTTTTTCTAAATTTAAATCTCTTAATTTACATCCTTTACATGAAAATAATTTATTTTTATTATTTTTACTTATTTCTTTTGCTGTAATTATCATTTTAATGTTCTAGTATTCTTCCCAATTATGTTATATATATTATTATTATTATTATTATTATTATTATTATTATTATTATTATTATTATTATTATTATTATTATTATTATTATTATTGTTGACACCCAATTTTGGCCTAACATTTTAAAAAATTCATAATTTTATAGTTTCAATTTCGATTTGCTAAAACCACTTAATTCATATTCGAATCAATTAATTTATTTTGTTTAGATTAAGAAGCTCTCTAAATTAATTTATGTGAATTCATCCTATTAATCAATTACTTTAAAACCATTCAAATAGACAAATTTTGAATTTTTTTTGCATTTGTCCCACATCGCTTCCCACATCTATTTTGAACCCAAAATTGGTCCTATATAAGCCCCTCTTCATTACACCAAAGAGGGAAGGGAAAGAAAGGAGGAGACCAAAGAGTACCCAGAAATTTTTCGGGAATTCTTGGTTCCATAGTTTAATATTTATAAAATATTTTTTGCGGCTGTTCGAGTTTGGGGAGGTGGTGGATCGTCTCCGTCAAATTCGCAGTTCCGATTCGCTGCCCAGACCAGGTAAATTCTTTCTTAGCTTTGTATTATTTAATTTCTAGCTTTTCTATCTATTATATGTTAATTAGCTTTGTTTTAGCTTTCGTGCATTAGGTTGTGGTATGACATTTTAGTAGCGTTTCTCTTGTTCCTACTGTTTTATTTACTGTTAGTTGTAAAAAAAATTTTCTCTTTAGTCTTGCTTATGTTTCTTTAGGAATTTATTTGTGTATTAGTTATAGTTTAGGAGTTATGGCCAATGAAGAAATTACCGTCGATTTCCAAGGCCTTTCATGTTTATAAGACGGATTTATTTTTAAGTTATTATTTGATAAATTCATATTTTGTTTCTTACTAACACTTTACTAAGTGTCTAAACTCCAAATCATATTTGTTGATATTTTTTCTTTTCCATATGTATATCTATAATATTTAAACTTTATTGGGTTACATTTATCATAGTTAGACTTTGTTTATTGTTATATTGCTTGATTGAATTGTTATTCCTTTAATTTAATTGTGTGTTTAAATTGTTATTTCATTTCTTTTGCTCCTAGCCTTTGGAATTTTTGCTAATGCAATTGTTTAGAAGTTTCTCGGCGAACATATGTTTAATTTTCTTCATTTTATTAAATATTGTTAGGATGTCAATTGTGTTGTAGGATTATTTGCCCCATTTTGTTCCACTTTTCACATGGTTACCTAGTGTTATTTTATCATTTAACTTTTAACGCTATTGAATTATATGTCAAGATGGCCAAAGAAAAAACTCTCCGTCGATTTTGGAGGCCTACTCAATATTAAAAGACGGAAATTTTTAGTTTAAGTTCATATAAATTGTTTGTTAAAATTGTTAAAATGGCCGATGATACCTACTCAGTACATGTTCCTTGTACTGACCCCCTACTTGTATTTTCTTCTTTGTTATTTTGTGGAGTGCAGCAAGTGTGCCATCGTCTTCGACTCGCCCTCAGTTCTAGCCAGTCTTCAGCATATCAGAGTTCGGGGTGAGCTATTATTCTTAGCTCGTGCTGGATTCTCTTCTTCAAGTCTTGATGTCTTTGAATTTCGGACATGGACCATTTTCTTACTTATTTTGTTTCTCAAACATTCTTAGACTTTGTAATTTGAGGATAGATGTTCTTGATGTGATGACTTCCAGATTTTGGGGATGATAAGTGTAAACTTAGAAGCTTATTTACTTAGTTACCTTAAATCAGATTTTGAGTCTTCCGCATTATTTTGTTATTTACAGTTGAACTATTGGTAAATATTGGAGTTTAGATTTGTTGGTTCGCTCACCTAGTAGGATAAGGGTGGGTGCCACTCACGAGATTGTTTTGGGTCGTGACAATATCTTTATTTTTTTGGGCTTTTTTGGTTTTTTGTCTAAGAGTCTGAGTGAATGAAAGTGGTAATCTTCGTCTAGAGGATGAACCTTCTTCTTTTTCACTTTTTGGCAAAGTGACAGCCAGAAATGGATTTGGTGAGTCTTTATCGGCTACCGTTTGAACCGGACTAGCTGTATTTTAACATAGAAGATATAAAGTTAGTACAACAAATAAAAGATAAAATAAAAAAATATCCCTGATCTTAATATGCCTTTAAGATATATGTTGTAAAATCCTACTCAGTACTCCTTCAATCCTTTGTTCTTTATGTAATTATCATTTTAATGTTCTAGTATTCTTCCCAGTTATGTTATATATATATATATATATATATATATATATATATATATATATATATATATATTATTATTATTATTATTATTATCATTATTATTTTTTATTTTTTTTATGGACTCTGTCCATCCATGAATCTGTTATTACTGTTCATCTCTTTTTCTTAGCTTTTATTCTTAATTGCATCATCTTTAATCACACCCCGAATATGGTCATTCATCGTTCTATCCTAAGAACATTTAACATGACCGATCAATTTCCTAGGAATTTACAGGTTAATCCATAGATACTTTTTAAGAGGCTAAGAAACTAACCATATACTAAGTAATATAGATTCATGTAATACATATTAAACACATATTAACATAATTTTAAACACGAAAAATATACATATTATAAAACACACATATTTTACATATATGAGAAGTTACTAAAACTTAAAAATGAAAACTTACATTATAAGAACGGAGTGAAGTTTTCCTTTCGAAAAACCCAAAAACTTCAAAAAGATAACTTTACAAACTTTAGATCAAACTTAAAAGGAAAGCAAAAAGTTTTTTTTTTTTTTTTTAAGGATATTGAAGAGGGATTTAAATTTTGGATGTTGTTGGATTCTTTGTATTCTGAACTTTTTTTCGCTCTATCTCTCTTCAACTGATGATGTTTTCTTATATACACATTTCTGAACTTGAAACTCCGAATTTCAAATGAAAAAAGAATCTTATCATCTCCGTTGGGTACACTTCGGGTCCCATCGCACGTGAAATGATACTCTTTCTTTTTGCATTATTGTCCTTTATTTGGTACCTGTCTTAATCTACTTTAGACGCGTCCCAACAGTTTTTTCACATCTGTGTGGTAGTGAGTAAAGTGGGACTCACAATATTGACAAAAGAGGCATTCCTATTTTATAAACAGTTATATTATTTTTTTATGTGTCTAAATTATGTAATGCAATGGAATCAAAACTCATACCCGAATCATCATCATTTGGGTCTTGAGCAAATTGCATTGTGTCTGAAAAATCATCTGAATTGTCTGGGCTTGGATTTGGGTCTTGAACTGGGCTTTGAATTGGACTTTGTATTGGGCTTGGATTTATATGCTTATCTTTTTCTTGTTGCTGTTTAAGTAATTTTTCTACTGTCTGTGTAATAAGAGATTCGATATCTTTATTTTTTTGGGCTTTTTTGGTTTTTTGTCTAAGAGTCTGAGTGAATGAAAGATTACAAGAAAAATTAGAAAAAGCTAATAACATTATGACGGAAATACAAGAAGATGATAGTGAAATATCTGAGTTAGAATCTATATTTAGTCAAAAAGAATTAATGGAAACAACAAGTTCTAGTAGTCCATTCCAAAGAACAACCGAACAAGCACATACAACAGATAATAGTACAGAAAATAATTTATTTTTATTATTTTTACTTATTTCTTTTGCTTTTTCTATAGCTAAGTCTACTTCAAATTCATCTTCTAATATTACTTCTATATTCATTCCTTCTAATGGCATTTCTTCTATAACACTTTCTTCTTCTATATCTTTTTGAGTTTCATAATTATAATCTGTAAATCTAATTGAGGGTTCTCCTTTAGAATTTGTATATATTAAATGAGCATCTGAAGTTAAAGCTTCTTTTTCTTTAAAATCTCCTAATTTTCATTCTAATCCTGCATATTCTTCAGGATCTATAGAATAAATACTTTCATTATCTGACATATATTCATCGACATTTAATAATGCCTCATTAAATTCTTCTACTAATTGAGCATTTCTAGTTTTTGCATTATATTTTTTAGGACAAGTATTTGCTAAGTGTTCTATACTTCCACATGTAAAACATTCTAACTTATTTTTATAATTTCTGTCTGTTCTATATTTTCTTACATGTCTATCTCTATTTAAATATGGTTTCCTAGCTGAAGATATTCTAAGAAAATATCATTTCTTACTATATCTTTTATTATATTGTGGTTTGTATTTTCTATACAATCTTTTTTCTAATCTATAACCTTTATTGTCTGTTCTTAGTTCACATATTTTGAAATGAGATATTACTTTTTCTAAATTTAAATCTCTTAATTTACATCCTTTACATGAAAATAATTTATTTTTATTATTTTTACTTATTTCTTTTGCTGTAATTATCATTTTAATGTTCTAGTATTCTTCCCAATTATGTTATATATATTATTATTATTATTATTATTATTATTATTATTATTATTATTATTATTATTATTATTATTATTATTATTATTATTATTGTTGACACCCAATTTTGGCCTAACATTTTAAAAAATTCATAATTTTATAGTTTCAATTTCGATTTGCTAAAACCACTTAATTCATATTCGAATCAATTAATTTATTTTGTTTAGATTAAGAAGCTCTCTAAATTAATTTATGTGAATTCATCCTATTAATCAATTACTTTAAAACCATTCAAATAGACAAATTTTGAATTTTTTTTGCATTTGTCCCACATCGCTTCCCACATCTATTTTGAACCCAAAATTGGTCCTATATAAGCCCCTCTTCATTACACCAAAGAGGGAAGGGAAAGAAAGGAGGAGACCAAAGAGTACCCAGAAATTTTTCGGGAATTCTTGGTTCCATAGTTTAATATTTATAAAATATTTTTTGCGGCTGTTCGAGTTTGGGGAGGTGGTGGATCGTCTCCGTCAAATTCGCAGTTCCGATTCGCTGCCCAGACCAGGTAAATTCTTTCTTAGCTTTGTATTATTTAATTTCTAGCTTTTCTATCTATTATATGTTAATTAGCTTTGTTTTAGCTTTCGTGCATTAGGTTGTGGTATGACATTTTAGTAGCGTTTCTCTTGTTCCTACTGTTTTATTTACTGTTAGTTGTAAAAAAAATTTTCTCTTTAGTCTTGCTTATGTTTCTTTAGGAATTTATTTGTGTATTAGTTATAGTTTAGGAGTTATGGCCAATGAAGAAATTACCGTCGATTTCCAAGGCCTTTCATGTTTATAAGACGGATTTTATTTTTAAGTTATTATTTGATAAATTCATATTTTGTTTCTTACTAACACTTTACTAAGTGTCTAAACTCCAAATCATATTTGTTGATATTTTTTCTTTTCCATATGTATATCTATAATATTTAAACTTTATTGGGTTACATTTATCATAGTTAGACTTTGTTTATTGTTATATTGCTTGATTGAATTGTTATTCCTTTAATTTAATTGTGTGTTTAAATTGTTATTTCATTTCTTTTGCTCCTAGCCTTTGGAATTTTTGCTAATGCAATTGTTTAGAAGTTTCTCGGCGAACATATGTTTAATTTTCTTCATTTTATTAAATATTGTTAGGATGTCAATTGTGTTGTAGGATTATTTGCCCCATTTTGTTCCACTTTTCACATGGTTACCTAGTGTTATTTTATCATTTAACTTTTAACGCTATTGAATTATATGTCAAGATGGCCAAAGAAAAAACTCTCCGTCGATTTTGGAGGCCTACTCAATATTAAAAGACGGAAATTTTTAGTTTAAGTTCATATAAATTGTTTGTTAAAATTGTTAAAATGGCCGATGATACCTACTCAGTACATGTTCCTTGTACTGACCCCCTACTTGTATTTTCTTCTTTGTTATTTTGTGGAGTGCAGCAAGTGTGCCATCGTCTTCGACTCGCCCTCAGTTCTAGCCAGTCTTCAGCATATCAGAGTTCGGGGTGAGCTATTATTCTTAGCTCGTGCTGGATTCTCTTCTTCAAGTCTTGATGTCTTTGAATTTCGGACATGGACCATTTTCTTACTTATTTTGTTTCTCAAACATTCTTAGACTTTGTAATTTGAGGATAGATGTTCTTGATGTGATGACTTCCAGATTTTGGGGATGATAAGTGTAAACTTAGAAGCTTATTTACTTAGTTACCTTAAATCAGATTTTGAGTCTTCCGCATTATTTTGTTATTTACAGTTGAACTATTGGTAAATATTGGAGTTTAGATTTGTTGGTTCGCTCACCTAGTAGGATAAGGGTGGGTGCCACTCACGAGATTGTTTTGGGTCGTGACAAAGTTGGTATCAGAGCGTTAGGTTCGTCGGTCTCATCACACAAGAACGAGTTTAATAGAGTCTTAAGGAACGGTAGGGGGACGCCTTTACTTTTCTTTGAGAGGCTATAAGACTTTAGGAAAATTCCTTTCTTTCTTTCTTCCTTTCGTGCTATTACTTGGATCCAATTGGTATCTGGGTGATACAAATTGGTATCTGACCATCTTCACTCTATTTCGCAGATGGTTAGAACTAGAGCAACGACTGCGCCAACACCAACCCCGGCAAGACAAGATGCATCTGAGCCAGCCACTGGGACTGTAGCTCGAAGAGGAGCAGTAGCAAGAGGCCGTGGTAGAGGTCGCAGGAGGATGCCCACTAGAGGTAGAGGACGAGCACCTGGTCCAGCTAGGAATAGGGCAGTGACTCCTCCACCAACTGATGAGGTAGTAAGAGAGGGTGAGGAAGGGGAAAATGAGCAGGTTCAAGATGAGGAATTACCACCCCAGCCTACCCCAGAGATGATTAATCAGGTTCTTGCTTATCTTAGCGGGTTATCTGATCAGGGCCAGACACCTCCAGTGTTTTTTGCACCAGCACCTCCGGTTCCGGGAGTACAACATGCAGCTGCTGTGGCTCCCCGCATGGAGACATCATTGGAAGTAGGCACATTCCCTCGATTGACCACAGGGTCTATAATGACAGGTGATCAACATGAACTTTTCATTAAGTTCTTAAAGTTGAGACCTCCAGTCTTCAAGGGTGCTGAATCTGAGGACGCCTATGAATTTCTGGTTGATTGTCATGAGCTGCTACATAAGATGGACATAGTAGAACGATTCGGTGTTGAGTTTGTGACCTATCAGTTTCAGGGGGATGCCAAAATGTGGTGGCGGTCGTATGTTGAGTGTCAATCAGCACAGGCACCACCCATGACTTGGACATCATTTTCTAGCCTGTTTATGGAGAAGTATATACCCCGGACTGTAAGGGATAGGAGGAGAGATGAGTTCCTGAGCCTAGAGCAAGGAAGGATGTCCGTTGCTGCTTATGAGGCCAAATTTTGTGCACTATCCAGGTATGCCACTCAGCTTTGCTTCAGTCCACAAGAGCGGATTCGCCGCTTTGTGAAAGGATTAAGGTCAGAATTGCAGATCCCAGCCTTACAAGTAGCTGCTGTAGCAAAATCCTTTCAGGAAGTGGTTGATTTTGTGATAGAGGTAGAGGGGGTGAAACCAGACAACTTCACCATGATGTCAACATTTAAGAAGTTCCGTAAGGAAGGTGAGTTTAGAGGTTCTTACTCCAGAGGGCAGAGTTCAGGAGGTTACCCAGCCCGTCCTATTCAGTCTTCACTGCAGGCTTTAACTGGGGGTCCATCGCAGACCAGTCAACATTTTTTTGAGTTTGGAGGTTATCCCCAGACTTCGTCATTTTCACAGAGACCTATGCTAGACTCCAAAAATTGTTATGGATGTGGAGAGACTGGACATATTAAGAGATATTGTCCAAAACAGAGTTACAGACTCCCAATAGTTAGAGGTAGAGGTGGTCATGGTAGAGGCCGCCATTCTGGAGGACGTAGTGGCCAAGGTAATGGTGGTCACCAAACCAGTAGGAGTGGCGGGCAAGTTGGAACTGCTGCAGCGCAGCTTGGTAGGGGCAATGGACAGATAGGTGATAAGGCTCATTGTTATGCTTTCCCCAGGAGGTCTGAGGCTGAGGCATCTGATGCTGTTATCACAGGTACTCTTTTGGTCTGTGATTGCATGGCTTCAGTATTATTTGATCCTGGATCCACTTTTTCATATGTATCTTCCTCATTTGGTGCTGGTCTTGAGTTAAGTTGTGATTTACTTGATATGCCTATTCGTGTCTCTACTCCCGTGGGTGAGTCTGTGATAGTTGAGAAGGTGTATAGGTCTTGCCTTGTGACTTTTGTGGAGAGTAACACTTACGTGGATTTGATCATTCTAGAAATGGTTGATTTTGATGTAATTCTGGGTATGACTTGGCTTTCTCCAAATTTTGCAATCTTAGATTGTAATGCTAAAAATGTGACATTGGCCAAGCCTGGGATAGACCCAATAGTGTGGGAGGGTGACTATATTTCTACCCCAGTTCGTATTATCTCTTTTCTTCATGCTAAGAGAATGGTTAGTAAAGGATGTTTAGCTTTCTTGGCACACCTCAGGGATGATACTACCCAAGTACCTACAATTGAGTCGGTTTCAATAGTCTGTGAGTTTCTGGATGTGTTTCCTGCAGACCTTCCTGGTATGCCACCGGAAAGGGATATCGACTTTTGCATTGATCTGGAGCCGGGTACTCGACCCATTTCCATACCCCCTTATAGAATGGCTCCAGCTGAGTTAAGGGAGTTAAAGGCCCAACTTCAGGAGCTGTTAGGTAAAGGTTTTATTAGGCCAAGTGCATCCCCTTGGGGTGCTCCTGTTTTATTTGTGAAGAAGAAAGATGAAAGTCTTCGGATGTGCATAGACTACAGGCAGCTGAATAAGGTAACTATTAAGAACAAGTATCCTATTCCTCGCATTGATGATTTGTTCGATCAGTTACAAGGTGCTTGTGTCTTCTCTAAAATTGATTTGAGGTCCGATTATCATCAATTGAAAATACGGACAGCAGATGTGCCAAGGACTGCTTTTCGAACCAGGTATGGGCATTATGAATTCTTAGTAATGTCTTTTGGGCTTACAAATGCCCCTGCTGCTTTCATGAGCCTAATGAACGGGATTTTTAAGCCATATCTGGATCTTTTTGTTATTGTATTTATTGATGATATACTGATATACTCAAAGAGCAAGAAGGAACATGAGGAGCACTTGAGAATTGTGTTGGAAGTATTGAGGAAGAAAAAGCCTTTATGCCCAATTCCTCCAAAGTGTTGGAGTTTTGGGATAGATTCAGTGTCCTTCCTTGGGGCCACGTGGTTTTCTAAGGATGGAGTGATGGTGGATCCTATTCTAAGAATTGAAACAGTGAAGAATGGGTAAGAACCTACTAATTGTACGAACGTAAGGAGCTTTGTTGGTTTTTAGCCCAGCTACTACCGTCGATTTGTCAAGGGATTCTCTTCTATTGCTTCCAATTGAACGAACTTGACTAGCAGTAATGTTCCATTTTGTATGGTCGATGAATGTGATGAAAGCTTTCCAGAAAAACTCAAGACCTTGCTCGACTACTGCACCTTATCCCTTACCTTGCCAGCCTTACCTTGCCAGTAGAGGGTAAGAACTTCATTGTTTATTGTGATGCATCCTATTCTGGGTTGGGTGCAGTGCTAATGCAAGAGAAGAATGTAATTGCTTATGCTTCGAGGCAATTAAAGGTGCATGAACGTAACTATCCGACCCATGATTTGGAGTTGGATGCGGTAGTGTTTGCATTAAAGCAATGGAGACACTATCTATATGGGGTCAAGTGTGAGGTCTACACAGATCATCGTAGTCTATAGTATGTTTTTACCCAGAAAGACTTGAATTTGAGGCAGAGGAGGTGGATGGAACTGTTGAAGGACTATGATATTACTATTCTGTATCACCCAGGAAAGGCAAATGTGGTGGCTGACGCTTTAAGTAGAAAAGCAGGTAGCATGGGTAGTTTAGCCCACTTACAAGTTTCTAGACGCCCATTGGCTAGAGAAGTCCAAAACTTGGCTAACGACCTTATGAGACTGGAAATACTAGAGAAAGGAGGATTTTTGGCCAGTGTGGAGGCAAGATCTTCTTTTCTTGACAAGATCAAGGGAAAACAGTTTGATGATGAGAAGCTAAGCCGAATTCGGGATACGGTGTTGCGAGGAGAGTCTAAAGAGGCAATAATTGATGAGGAAGGTGTTTTGAGGATTAAGGGAAGGGTATGTGTGCCTCGTGTTGATGATTTGATCCACACTATCCTTACAGAGGCTCATAGTTCCGGATATTCTATACATCCTGGTGCAACCAAGATGTACCGTGACCTAAAGCAACACTTTTGGTGGAGTAGAATGAAGCGCGACATTGTTGATTTTGTTGCCAAATGTCCAAATTGCCAGCAAGTAAAGTATGAACACCAGAGACCTGGAGGAACACTTCAGAGAATGCCCATTCCTGAATGGAAGTGGGAGAGAATTGCAATGGACTTTGTGGTTGGTCTTCCAAAAACATTGGGTAAGTTTGATTCTATTTGGGTAATTGTGGACAGATTGACTAAGTCTGCTCACTTCATTCCAATCAAGGTGACCTACAATGCAGAGAAGTTAGCCAAAATCTATATCTCAGAGGTTGTTCGATTGCATGGGGTTCCACTTTCGATCATATCAGATAGAGGTACGCAATTTACTTCTAAGTTTTGGAGAACATTACATGCTGAGTTAGGTACTAAGTTGGATCTTAGTACTGCATTTCACCCTCAGACAGATGGACAATCTGAGCGAACGATTCAGGTATTGGAAGATATGCTTCGGACATGTGTGATAGAATTTGGTGGTCATTGGGATAACTTCTTACCCTTGGCAGAGTTCTCCTACAACAATAGCTATCACTCCAGTATTGATATGTCTCCATTCGAAGCATTGTATGGGAGGAGATGTAGGTCTCCCATTGGTTGGTTTGATGCATTTGAGGTTAGACCTTGGGGTACTGATCTTTTGAGGGATTCATTAGAGAAGGTGAAATTTATTCAAGAAAAGCTTTTAGCGGCTCAAAGTAGGCAAAAGGAATATGCAGATCGAAAGGTTAGAGACTTGGAGTTCATGGAGGGTGAACAGGTCTTGCTGAAGGTCTCACCCATGAAAGGGGTGATGCGGTTTGGTAAAAGAGGTAAGCTAAGCCCAAGGTATATTGGACCATTTGAAGTACTTAAGCGAGTAGGAGAGGTGGCTTATGAATTAGCCTTGCCTCCAGGGCTTTCAGGAGTGCATCCGGTATTTCATGTGTCTATGTTGAAAAGATACCATGGGGATGGAAACTACATCATTCGTTGGGATTCGGTTCTGCTTGATGAGAAATTATCTTATGAGGAGGAGCCTGTTGCCATTCTAGATAGAGAAATTCACAAGTTGAGATCAAGGGAGATTGCATCCATCAAAGTTCAATGGAAGAATCGACCAGTTGAAGAGTCCACCTGGGAGAAGGAGGCTGATATGCAAGAAAAATATCAACACCTGTTCCCAGATTCAGGTACTCGTTCTCGTCCTTGTTTTTCTTCTTTAGATCGTTCGAGGGCGAACGATGGGTAAATTGGTATCTATTGTAATGACCTGTTTAGTTATTTTGAGCAATAGAGTTCATTCTGGAAATAACTGTCTTAGAATTCTGAAATTGAGTGCTGAAATCGACTCTCTGAACTCTGTGACGGACCTGCAGAACGGACCGTCACAGACACGACGGACCGTCGAGGAGGTCTCGTTCCAAAACACTTAGAATTTTGAAATTGAGTGCTGAAATCGACTCTCTGAACTCTGTGACGGACCTGCAGGACGGACCGTCACAGACACGACGGACCGTCGTGATCCTCCGTTTCAAAACACTTCAACTCTTGAAAATTGGGCACTGGGAGCAATTCTCTGAACTTCGTGACGGACCTGCAGGACGGACCATCACAGACACGACGGACCATCACACGCAGCGTAACCCCACACGATGTCAGCTTCCACTAATTATTTTAATGGATGTTTTGGGCTATTATTTATGTATTTAGTGGACTAGCTTTTATAATGGAGTTAGTGGGTATTAAAGAAAGTAACTTTAGACTAATGGGGGATTACTTTTACAATAATTATAGTCTTGCATTATTATTAGAGGATGGAGTCTTTAATTGAGAGAGGGAAGAACTGATCAGCTGGGAAGCAGTGAGAGAAAAACGTGAAAGGGAGAGGAGAACAGGCATTTTGGACTTCGGATTGAAAGGGTTCTTAGGCAATAAGAAAGGCAAAGGCATTGGAGAGGTAGCTTGCTTGATTTCGGTTCTTCGGTGGAGGTAGGTTATGGTTTATTTCTATGTGATAGATAAACTCTAAATAGCGATTGATATGTATTGGATGATATTGTAAAGTCTCCTATTACTTGATTTTGTGGTTGTATATTATGATTGTGTGGTTTGTGTTTTGCCTAAAATATTGAGACTATTGAATTTTATTCTTGAAAACTCTCTTTTGAAGTGATGCCTTGAATAAGGAAGGCTTGATGGAAATAAAATGGTTTGAAAACAGTTTAAATAAATTAAATACATTTTTGGATCGGAGTGTCACGTTCCGACACGGTAATTTTGGATCGGAGTGTCACGTTCCAACACGGTATTTTTGGATCGGAGTGTCACGTTCCGACACGGTATTTTTGGATCGGAGTGTCACGTTCCGACACGGTATTTTTGGATCGGAGTGTCACGTTCCGACACGGTATATTTTGGATAGAAGTGTCACGTTCCGACACGGTATATTTTGGATCGGAGTGTCACGTTCCGACACGGTATATTTTGGATCGGAGTGTCACGTTCCGACACGGTATTTTTAAATGAAAAGAATCTTGAATATATTATTTTACTCAAATTCAAAGAAACTATTTTCCCAAATGAGTATGGTGTGGAGGCATGAGTCCTCAAGGGTGTGCTTGATGTTGTGATTGATGGTGTACTTATTATGGTGTTGTTGCCAATGGTTTATGTAATTGTTACTTGCTATCTGTTAAGTATTGTGGTTGACTGTATATTATTATTCGGTATATATTGTTTTCTATTTTGAGTTGGCCGATGATACCTACTCAGTACGTGTTCCTTGTACTGACCCCCCCTACTTGTATTTTCTTCTTTGTTATTTTGTGGAGTGCAGCAAGTGTGCCATCGTCTTCGACTCGCCCTCAGTTCTAGCCAGTCTTCAGCATATCAGAGTTCGGGGTGAGCTATTATTCTTAGCTCGTGCTGGATTCTCTTCTTCAAGTCTTGATGTCTTTGAATTTCGGACATGGACCATTTTCTTACTTATTTTGTTTCTCAAACATTCTTAGACTTTGTAATTTGAGGATAGATGTTCTTGATGTGATGACTTCCAGATTTTGGGGACGATAAGTGTAAACTTAGAAGCTTATTTACTTAGTTACCTTAAATGAGATTTTGAGTCTTCCGCATTATTTTGTTATTTACAGTTGAACTATTGGTAAATATTGGAGTTTAGATTTGTTGGTTCGCTCACCTAGTAGTATAAGGGTGGGTGCCACTCACGAGATCGTTTTGGGTCGTGACACATCACCTTCATCTGCATTGGTAGATGGTGGAGTTGTGGGGGATGTAGCTAGTGGTGTTGCGACAGTTGTAGATCGTATCGATCGTGTCAAAGTGAAAAAAAGGGGGAAAAAGTATTTTATGATAAGGCAGTTTTTTCATGTAGTAATAAAAAAGTGTCAAGGTTAAAACATAAGAGAGAATATTTTGATTTATATGATTTAAAGAGATATTGTCAAAATGATTATTAATGTATGAGCTTTGGACTCTTTTCTTCTTTTTTTTTAAAAAATAAATTAAGAATATTATCATTGAACAAACAAACACACATAGTGAGATATTACTTTCCAAAAAGGAAGCCCAATCCCAATGACCTCCAAAATAGAAAGAATTTATTACAATTTTCTATTACCAGTAATCCTATTTAATTATAAAATTGTCGAATCAAATAAAAATATTTATTAGCTTGTTTTTTTTAGTTCTTCATATGGTCAATCCTTTCTTTGATCTCCTTTTGTATTTGTATACTTGCATCTTTCTTGTCTACATTTTTGGTTTGAAATAATTTTAAGTTGTTTGCTTATTATGTGTATAAATCATGGTATTCAAATAGCAATTTGAAATTCTTTCTTTACTTGCTTCAAGTGTCTTTCATTGATCTAGAATAAGTACTAGTGATCAATATCACCTTCTTATAACCTAATCCTTGCTAAATTTTCAATATCCTCTTTGGATTTGTTATTTTATATGAATGAACAGTAATATGGAACAATGTTAAAGTACTAAAGTTCAATCTTATCAATTATGAAAGTAAAAAGATATTATGTTTATAGTTACTATTTATGCATTATGACTACAAAATTCCAGTTCATGACTTGAATAATCTATGTTATTATCAATGTTGCGATTAATGATGGTTATTTAATAGTGGTATTCTTTGTTTAAAATGGCAAATACTTCAAAAGTATAAAAATATTGAAATAAAGTATTTTGTCATCAAACAAAATATTCAGAAACAAAACATGTCAACTGAAATGATCTCATGCTTGTAGATCTATTAATGAAAATTTGGGACCATAGAGATTTGAAGGGTTGAACAAGAACCCCTTTTATAAGATATGTTTGGGGCATAACAATTAGAAACAAAACGTGTCAACTAAAATGATCTGATGCTTGTAGATCTATTAATCAAAATTTTCGACAATAGAGATTTGAAGGGTTGAACAAGGACCCCTTTTAAAATATATGTTTGAGGCATAACAACGTCAAAAAGCTCAGTGAATTTAAAATTTGAAATTTCAGATCAATGAAAAGATTGATTCACCAAAGGAAAATGATAGAGGTTAATGGCGAAAATAAATCAAAGAAGAGGGATAGGGTTACCTTTTCAGACTAAACGAGAAATGGAGGATGTTTTGGAGGACATTAGTGTTGAAAATCCCAAAGCTTGAGTCCAATAATTTTAAGAGTTTTTCCTTTTCTATTCGAAGCTACAACAGAGCAAAAGAGATGGTTTTTTGCCGCTCTATCAAAACCATGTTGCTAACCATTTCATTCACTGGAGCAAATATCTGCAAAAGGGGAAAATGAGGTCAGAATAGACAAGGAAAATGGGAAAAAAGCAAAAGATAGTGGAGGTCTATCTATGTGACCTAAGAAAGATGAATTGTGGTATAAAAGGAGGTAAAGATGATCCCGTCACATAATGAGGAGGAAGGAGTTAGTGCAAGCACCCAGAGGTGACGTTCGAGAGGAAAAAAGAAAGGTCGATTGGAAATCCCTAGCTGTTAGGGTAATATTTAAGAAGGGATGGTCCGTTCAGTTTTTGGGTTGGGCCAGATACTTTTTTGTTTATTTTTTTGGCTACTAGGGCCAATTTTGTACGGAATTATTAAATTAATGAAAGAGCTTCAAGCTCAGATATTTAACAAAAAATGGTCCTCTAATAGCTTTGAAAATGAGAAAAAGACTATGTGGAGGTGATGAGAGTGGCACCACCACTGTTAATCGATTGCTTTGAACAAGAACGATTTAGTTAGGATTGTTACGTTTTATTTGGACAAGAGGATGATGCGAGAAATAAGGGTGTTTCAGGCTGATTAAGTTTGTAGATCTATTAATGAAAATTTGCAACCATAGACATTTAAAGGGTTGAACAAGGACCCCTTTTATAAGATATGTTTGGGGCATAACAACTTCTTCAAAAAGTTCAGTGAATTTAAAATTTGAAATTTTAGATTAATGAAAAGATTGATTCACCAAAGAAAAATGATAGAGATTAATGGCGAAAATAAATGAAAGAAGAGGGATACAGTTACCTTTTTAGACTGAAAAAGAAATGGAGGATGTTTTAGAGGCCACTAGTATTGAAAATCCCATGGACAAAGCTTGAATCCGGTAATTTTAAAAGCTTTTCTTTTTCTATTCGAAGCTACAGTAAAGGAGATGACCTTTTGCCGCTCTATCAAAACCACGTTAGTAACGATTTCATCCAGTGGAGCAAATGGGGAAAGAGAGGACAGAAGAAATAAGGAAAAGGAGAAAGATGTTGATGATCCGTCACATAAGGAGGCGGAAGGTGGAGTGAGTGAAAGCACCTAGCGGCGATATTCGAGAGGAAAAAAGAGAGCTCTATTGGAAAACCCTAGCTGCTAGGGTGATATTTAATAAGGGATGGTTGGCTCAATTTTTGGGTTGGGCCAGATACTTTTTTGTTTTCTTTTTGGGCTCGTTGGGCCAATTTTGTACGAAATTATTAAGCATGAAAGAGCTTCAAGTACAAATATTTAACAAAACAAATGGCCTTTTATAGCTTTGAAAATGAGGACAAGACTATGTTGATGTGATGAGAGTGGCACCACCGCTGTTAATCGAATGCTTTGGACAAGAATCGACAGATCTCATTAAAACTGATTTAGTTAGGGTTGTTACGTTGTATTTGGACAGGATGAATGTATAAGGGGTTTTCAGACTGATGAAGGTTGTGTAAGTGGGCCAGATTATTTAGACTTCCGGAGTTGGGAATAGAATGACCGTCAGCCTTGCTAAAAATGATAATATTTACAATTTATTGGGAAAAAAGAAGAAAAGCAAAGCTCATACATTAATAACCATTCTCTATTTTTAGTCCTATAAATTGAATCTTTTCGCTTTAAGTTATTAACAAAACCATTGTTCTTTTCATTAAAACCTAGAAATTTTAACTTATCACAAAACCCTTTTTTCACTTCACTTTACATTATTGGTGCCATCTACAATTGCCATCACACCATCAACTACAACCTCTGCAACTCCACCACAAACCAACATAAGCTTGATAATGTTTCAACTAATCAAGATTTGTATCCCGTGTCAAAAAAGAAAGAGAACTGACCCAACTTTAATTCAGTTCTTCATTCTATCATTTTTCAGCGACAAAGCCTTAGTTATCTCGATAGAATTTATTCATTGTAAAATAATATTGATCACTAGTCTACCCCATATCATTAACAACTGGAGTATATGAAAGACCACTCCGAATTGATTGGTACAAACGTTGATATTCTATAAAATATTACGTCCAGAGTACTCAAGTCTCGAAGCGTGATAATACAACATATAATATATAGTAACATAGAGTTCAAATTAGGGATCCAACTAATATTAGTATTGCATCCAAAGTCTTTATAAGTACGTGGAGTCATATGTGTCTAATTCATCATGAGTTTCTTGTCTCACGTGGCTATAGAGATATTGATTTGAGAATCATTGGATAATTATTCGAGTTATCGCCAAGCTATCATGACTTGTGGTACAAAGTATTTTAAAGATAACTTTCAAAGATTGGCAAGATCAAAACATCATATCGTCATTTTTTCTATATAACAACACATATTATAATCACCATCCGCTAAAACTGTCTTTCCAATTTTTTTTATTAAGACAATTTTATTTTCTTATAAGAACCACAAGGTTCAAATGCAATCTATCTGACAATTTTTACAAATTATTATAACTCTATCATTGCAATCTTTTTTACAAAAGACCAGTAAATATGGTACATCGTCTTATTAATAACATAACAATGTGATTCAATTATTTTCATCCTTGTATACAATATTTAAATTGTATATATTTACATGTACATAATGCGGGATCGTTCGGCATATGGAAAATATGCGATAATAATGGATAAAATGTAAACTATTTTATCTTATTTGGTTAGAGGTGTTAAATCGGAGATATTATCTAGTTACACAAATATTAAAAATATATATTAAATTTTTTATATTTTGAAATAATCATATTTTAGATCACTAATTAGTAATTTCATACTTGATTTTACACGCCAATATTTATATTTTTTGATACCGGATACACTGTAATAGATAGGGAGAAAGGCGAGTGAGAACAGAAGGGAAACGAGCGAGATTTGTCTATGTATCTCAGATACATACAAATCACATTAGATATACACTGGATACGTATATATATATGTATCTGGTGTGATTCGCATGTATTCGAGATATCAAATAATAAAAGAGTGGCGAGCAAGATAGAAGGAAGCGAGGGAGAGTTGTCTATGTGTCCAAAATACATTGGATACAATATATTTAGAACAAATTACAAGTAATTTTGTGTATCCCGAGATACGTACATGAATGTGAATGAATTAATGCATCAAAATCTAATAAGATTCACAATATTATAAATTAGTGTATTTAAATAATTAACCTATAAACTAGTGAAACTTCTGTAAATTATCCAATTAGATTAGTCTTGAAATTATTTATTTCCGCATTTAAATTAAAATTATAAAAATTAATAAGTGACTTGATAATAAATCCGAAGTTGCTAGTAAGTGTTTGTCGTGTTTTACCCAATTGCGCCAAAACAAGTAATATGCGGCCCATATCTTTCAATACAAACAAAAGAAAAAGGAAGTTTATACGTTATTACATTAGTTTTATATTTTTACAGTGTATAAAAATATTCTATGAATCAATATTGAATGACATAATTTAATTAACATGTATTGATTGTTACTGGAGCATTCACCGTCTTCAAACTCTGAATATGCCTCTATTCAGCCCAACAAGAATGCGGGAAGAGAGTCCATTAAACTCATCGAATTCATGAAAAAAAAAGACTAATATAATTAAAGAAGACTTCCATTTAGGAACGAAAACAAAGAAATATTCAAAATAAAAGAAGTCCCTTGTAAATTAAGCCTAAATGCAAGTAGGTATT
This sequence comes from Solanum sitiens, assembly GCA_016801875.1. Lineage (NCBI taxonomy): Eukaryota > Viridiplantae > Streptophyta > Magnoliopsida > Solanales > Solanaceae > Solanum > Solanum sitiens. The sequence continues at coordinate 370,953 of JABWTJ010000056.1, forward strand.
GTCCAACAGATTTTTCTGGAAAACAAAAAAATATTATACTAAGGCAGCGTTTGGCATAGATACTTCCAAAAATATTTGAGAAAAAACTTGACAAAAATTACCAAATGTTTTATATTTATAAAAACACCGATCATTTTATACTTTTGGAGTAAATTTCAATCCCAATTCGTAGTACAAAATTTATATAGTTTTTATTCTACCTTTCTCTTTAAAGTTACTTTCAACTACAAATAGTCATAGTTGTTTTTGGTATAGAAATCAATGGTATTTTTTATTTATTTTCTTCCTATTTTTTGTATTTATATTAATTGTGTTTACTGTCATGGCTTTTCACAAAACATATTCATTATAAAATGATAATATAAATTTATGGTATTTCGGATCGGGTCATCAAGACTTTTTGGGGTTGGGAATAGAATGAGCTGCAATTTTAGTGAAATGATAATAATATTTACAATTTATTGATAAAAAAAGTGGAACCGAAGTCTATAAATTTATTATCTTTGACCATTCTCACATTTTAATTTTATAAATAGACTCTTCTCTCTTAAGTTTTAATGAAATCTCCTGTCATTTTTATGACAACTGAGAAATTTTGACTTATCACTAGCTACATCTTTGAATCTATAGTTGTAGTTGTTACCGGAAAATCGATCATGTTAAAGTGAAGTAAATTTTTCTTATGGTAAGCCAAAATATCTGAATTGTAATTAAAAAAATGACGAGAATATTATTGAAGTTTCAAGAGAGAAGATCTAATTTGTAGAACTAAAAGTGAGAATGATCAAAAGATAATAAATCTATGGGCTTTGGTCTTTTCTTTTTTCTGTCAGTTATTTATAAATATTATCATTGAACAACCACGCACACACTCTAAAGAAACAAACCTTCCAGAAAGGGAGCCCAATCCAAAAGGCCTCCAAAATAGAAATAAATTATTACAACTTTCTATTGTTAATAATCCTACTTAATTACATAATTTTGAATCAATAAAGACATTTTATTACTTCTTCCGTCTCATATTAGATGAGCATTTTATTAAAAATATTTGTTTCATCGATATACCCGCATATCATCAACAACTGGAAGAACAACTCCTGAGTCGGTTAGAATTAATATTGGCATTCAATAAGTGCCAAAATGATTCAGTGTCATATTTATGAACTCTTAAAGCAACATTCATAGAATGTCGATGTTTATTCCCACCGACAAGGAATTGTGCGCCTTTCCATGTAGATGAGTCATTGATGATCTGTTTATATATCAGTGATCAACTTGATTTTATTCTAAATGACTTCTATCGAGCCGGCCGAATGATCTCGGATAACTAAGGTTTTGCCTTTGGGAAATGATCAAATGTATACTTGCACCTTTCTTGTCTACATTTTTTGCTTGAAATTATATTAAGTTGCTTGCTCTTTATATGTATAAAATATCATGGTACTCCAAATAAAAATTGTATATTCTTTCTTTACTTGATTTAAGTGCCTTTCATTGATCTAGTATAAGTACTAGTAGTCAACATCACTTTTTTTATAGCCTAATCCTTGCTAAAATTTTATTACTCTCTTTGTATTTGTTACACTTTGTGAATGATAAGTATAAAAGTTTAATCTCATCAATAATGAAAGCAAAAATTTATGATATTATGTTTATAGTCACTATTTATACATCATGACTACAAAGCTTTATCTCATGACTTGAATAATCGATGTAATTATTAAGCTGCTGGAATTAATGATGGTTTGTGTTCTTTTCTAAAAATGATAAATACTTCAAAGGTACAAAAATTATGAAATAAAAGTACTGTCATAAAAAAATAATTCAAAAACAAAATGTATCAATTAAGATGATTTCCTTATTATAAATCTATTAATGAAAGTTTGTGATCATAGACATAAGGGATTGAAAAAGAACCCCTTTTATAAGATATGTTTTGGGCATAACAACTTCTTTAAAAAGTTTAGTGAATTCAAAATTTGAAATTTCAGACCTGTGAAAAGATTAATTGCACCAAACAAAATAATAGAAATTAATGGCAAAAGAAATAAAGAAGGGGATAGGGTTACCTTTCCAGACCAAAAGAGAGATGGAAGATGTTTGGAGGCCACTATTCTCATGGACAAAGCTTGAATCTGATAATTTTAACAAATTTTTCCTCGTTTGTTCGGAGCTTCAATAAAGGAGATGACATTTTGCCGCTCTATCGAGACCATGTTGGTAACCATTTCATCCACCGGAGCAAATCTCTACAAAAGAAGAAAAAGAGGTCAGATGAAATAAGGAAGTTAAAAGGGGAAAAGTGCAAAAGATAGTGGAGGTCCAGCTTTGCGAGAGATGAATGACGGTACAAATAGGAGGAAGTTGTTGTCGCATACGAAGGAGGAAGGTGGAGTAAGTTACAATATCCAGCGGCGACATTGGAGAGGAAAAAAAGGATTTCAATTTGAAAACCCTAGCTCTTAGGGTGATATTTAAGAAGTGATGGCCGATTCAATTTTTGGACTGGGCCGGATATTCTTTTATTTTCTTTTTGGGCTCGTTTGGTCAATGTTGTATCATAATTATTAAGTAAATAAAAAAGCTTCAAGGTTAGATATTTAACCAAAAACAATGGCCTTCTATAATTTTGAAAATGAAAAAAAGACGATGTGGAGGTGATGAGAGTGGCATCACCATTGTTAATCCACCGATTTGGACAAGAATCGGTGGGGCTCGTTAAGGGCTGATTCGGTTAGGGTTGTTACATTATATTTGGACAAAAAGATGAATGTGAGAAGTAAGAGTATTTAGTCATTGGTATACGTGTATATCTTCAACGACTAATGTATATGGAAAGACGGCTCCCCAGTTGGTCAGAACAAACATTGGTATTCTTTGAATGTTATGTCTAGGATAGAGTTTCACATCGTGACAATACAACATACAATTCATAGTGAAACGGAATTCAACTAAGGGATCTCAACAACATTTGTATTGGATCCAAAGTCTTTACAAGTACATGGAGCCATATGTGTCCAATTTACCAAGAGTTGCTTATACAAGCTATAGCGATCTTGATTTGGGAATCATTCAACAAGGTAATCACTCGAGTTATCGACAAGCTATCATATACGATCAAGTGTACTAAAAGAAGAACATTTTTGTTGATTACTGAACGACTAAAACAACTCGGGGTATAATTTTTTTTAGACTATTTGAATAATTAATATCATTTTCTAATTTTCTATAAAACAACACATTATAATCACCATCCGCTAAGACTATTTTTTAATTTATTTTTTATTAAGACAATTTTATTTTTCTTATAAGAACCAACAAGTTCAAATACGATTGATTTGACAATTTTTACAAATTATTTTAACTCTATCATTTTAATTCTTTTTGAAAAAGACCAGCATGTATGATACATCGTATTGTTTATAACATTACTATGTAATTCATTTTTTTTATCATTATACACAAAATATGAATTGTTCATATTTAAAAAGGTGAAATGATCTGGAAGACCCTTGTATTTGGTTCCATTTGTCACCTAAACCCTTCTACTCACGACTTTACAACCTGAACTTAAAGATACTAAAACACACTATTTTAAACCCCTTTGACAGTTGACTAAGTTTAATTGGTGTTTTTTTGCTGACTCTGATCAAGAGAGTGATTACACACGTTTGAAAATCAAGTGAAGACAATTATTATTGTTTTTTTAAAAGAACAATAACAATAAAAATATAACAATTAAAAAAAACAAAAGAAAACATTCTCAAATGATGTAGTTTCTTCTTCTTCCTCCTCATAATTTTCACCCAACCATTACCATCACCACACACACATCTTCAATCTCTTCCAATACTTTTACACACAATTCTTCCTTTTTATCTTCTCATATGCTACATATCATTTGAGAGTACTATAATGATTGGGGAAAAAATATTTATTTAGATTTGGATAAAAGAGGGGGGGGGGGGGGGAAGAGGTTCTAAATTGTGAAATAAATATGGATTTTAGATGGTTTTTTTGAAAAACATATGTTTGAGATTCTTTCTAAATGTAAAGTAATTTTGTTGAGAGCATTTTTCACTTTTTCACTTCACTTTAAATCATCGATGCCATATACATACATATACATTCAAATTTTGTTGATTATTGAAGGAAATTAATTGTCGGATAATCAGCAAGTAAACGAGCGTCTTAGGTGCTTTCAAAATCTTCCTAAGACGTTAATAAGAACCTCTGGACCCCCTTTAAGATTTTCAATAGATTTACTGTTTTAATCTTTTGAAAATATAAGGTTTCTTGATATTTCCTAAAATTAAGTGGTGACTCTAAATAAGTCAAAAACATAAAAAAGAATCCAAAATAAAACAATGCATTTCAAGAAATGAGTACTATGTTCAGAAAAGGAACAAGATCCATGAGTGATTTAAATGTAGCTCATGTAATTGTTTAAGAACTAGAATTGTTCACAGAACTCATTTACAGGTCCAAAATCAGCTCAAAATTCGACATTTTTTTTCGTTTTCCCAAAAAAAATCCATTCTTTTTTAAAACACCATTGTTGAAGTAAAAATTTTGTTTTGAAACTAATCAATGGCTACGAATACAATTCTACCATTTTCGACTCGACCCATTATCAAGTAGATGCAAGAGAAGAACCCATTTGGGGTCATAAAAGACAGAGCAATTTCATTGACAAAGCCAATAATAGTAATGAGTCAATTCAATTGAGTTATCAGATTTTACGCTGATGAACTTGACCCGGAAAATTCATTATCCGGGTTTATGGATCACGTTCCTATGAATTTAAGAAGGTAGGGTTGTTATCCAATGTTATTTGGTTGAATCAAAATTGGAGAAATCCCAATATTAATGAATTTACTAAAAAGAGGAAGAAGAAACATCAATGGAGAACCAACAAAAAAAAATGGAGGAGAAAGAGTCATAAAATGGATCAATATTATATTTTTAGTGGGTCGGGTCATTAAATGGTATTTTTTTTATTTTTTAATATTTTAATTTGTTATATGAATAATTAATATCAACAAATTTTAATTAAAAATATAAATTGAGTGGCTTTCTGAGAGAAGAGAATAAGTCCGTAATTTTTTAGTTAAAATTGAATGTTAAGTGACTTTTTGAGAGAAGAGTGTATAGTTATGAGTATAGGTTGGAAGCTTTTGTAGGTTTGAAGGTGAAACTTGAGAAAGTTCCTCTCAAGACAAAGTATGTCCTCATATATTCAAGGGCATAGTCCTTTTCTTAGTTTCTTATTTAAAGACTTATCGTGTATTTCTTTTTAATGTAAAGGGTCGTGTCCCTAAGATTTTATGTCGTGTCTGTAAGTAATTTGGCTTGTGACGATGAGATTCTCTAGTATTATGAAAGTTTTCCTTTTATTAATCCGTGAAAAATTTTAAATTCTGCACTACTTTTCATGTCTTATGCACGAATGATTTTGGGGTCAACTACGCCTTGTCACGATACAAGGGTTCTCCCTAGCTTCTAGGGGGTGTTTTCGAGTCGTGACTAAGTCCGTAGTTTTTGAGTTAAAATTGAAAGTTAAGTGAATTTTTGAGAGAAAAGTGTATGGTTGAGTGATCAGACCTCATGCACAGTGCTTAGCATCTGGTGCGTGAGCAATTTTTTATTTTGGGGGTCCCAACATCGGGTGAGACGGACCCTGCTCTGATACCATGTGAAATTAGGTCTTAGGCCTAACTCACACCCCAAAAGCTAGCTCAAAAGGAGGAGGATTTCCCAAGTCTTATAAGGAGTCCACCCATCTCATTAAACACCGATGTGGGACTTTTGTCATTCTTTAACGATAACTTTCAAAAATTGACAAGAGTAAAATATCAAATTGATCGAAATAACTTTTTCACAAATGAACAAAGTATTCCTCCTCTTTGTTGTTAGTAACAAAATATGTGACTTAACAAACTTTCATTATAATAGTTGGCACCTTATTATTGTTCGTCAGACAAAATAAATCATAAATGCCAATGCAGAAACTACTTTGAGTTCAAGCAGTCATAAATGCAAGTGTTGCTTCCAATTGCAGATGCAAGTATACGTGAGTAATATAGTTACCCTTAAAGAGACGGATTATCAAAACCAAATGACTTGTCAATTAATTATTCTTATTAAATTGTAATAATTTTGATTATTTATTTAAGAAGACTTTATTCAATAACTTGACTCTTGTAATTAAATGTATCTTTTGTACATCATTAAGTTAAAACAAAACCTCAACTTATCAAGCATTTGTGCCTGGATCACTGATCACATCCAGGAAGTCATCCTTTATCGTACCAATACAGAAAATTTATGTGTAAATCAAATATATATTTTAATCAGTCAAATATTCTTTCCAAAAATTATAACTAAACAGATGGTGAAACTTCACCCAAAAAATTTTACCAAACATATTTGAAAATAATTTATAGTCAAATGCTAACTAAGACGTACATAGAATAGTGATAAAAAAATTTTGGAAAATTATTCTACGGACAAAAAGAATATTAACTAATTTATGCTTATACACTTATACTAATGACCTTTAAAATAAAGATGAACAAATATATGTCCAGTTTTACCGTTATTTTTTACTCCAATCTTCATTTAATATACTTAAACAAATAAAAACATATTTTTTTCAAATAATAGCATGTGATCACAAATGACAAGATATCCGAATAATTATAATTATTTCTTCAGGGTTGGAAATAGAACGGACTGCAATTTTGTTGAAAAAATTATACTAATATTTACAATTTATTTAAAAGAAAAAAATATCGAAGTACATCCATTAATAACGTCTTGACTTTTCTCTTTTTTTGAGTTCTATAAATTGACTTCTTCTTTTAAGTTTTAAAGAAATCCCGTGTCATTTTTATTACAATTTGAAATTCTTTACTACAATATTGTTCAATCTCAGTCGATCTTCCAATTTCCTTAAGCACCATTCCATAATAATATTATCATGACATGCAAGTCAGATAATATACGATGCAAGATCTCATTGTACTCTCTTTCATACACTGCTTCACCGCTTAGACAGTCGAAAGGTTGTTGCGTCAATGCCCTCACCAAGCATGTGTAGTAGGTAAAATCACACACAATGCTCATCAGTGCTAACCCCGTAAACTCATTTTATCTCATTCTCAATTCTAAATTACTGGTAAATCAGCAACTACAAACTCACGAACAAATATAACAACATCATTCAAATGCTAACAATTCATTAGCAACATTCTTAATGCACCTTGCAACCCCAATGACCTCTACTATTTCCCTTATACTACTCTAACAAAAGTTATACAAGGGATCCTCAAGCGCAACAACTCATCTCAGTAACTGACATAACACTAATAACAATCGAATACGTTCACCGTATCTCTTCATTGATGAGTGTTGATTTGCATATGAAGAGATACAGTGAATGTGCTCGATTGATATTAGTGTTTTGTAAGTTACTAAGAAAAGTTGTTGCGCTTGAGCATCCCTTGTATAACTTTTATCGTAGTAGTATAAGGGAAATAGTAGATGCCATTGGGGGTGCAAGGAGCAACAAGAATATTGCTAATAATTTATTAGCATTGAATGATGTTTTTATATTTGTTCGTGAGTTTGTAGTTGTTGATTTATCCAGTAAGTTTGAATTGAGTATGTGATCAAATGAGTTTATGGGGTTATCATTGATGAGCATTGTGCGTGATTTTACCTAGTACACGTGCTTAGTGGGGGCATTGATGCAACAACCTTTCGACTGTCCAAGTGATGAAGTGGTGTATGACAGAGAGTACATTGAGGGCTTGCATCATATTTTATCTGAATTGCATTTCATGACTAGCAAATCATATATCATGACATGCAAGTCAGATAAAATACGATGCAAGTTCTCAATGTACTCTCTGTCATACACTGCTTCATTGTGGATATTGTTAATGAAAAATGATATGGATATTGTTAAAAAATGATGTGGATATTGTTAAAATCTAATGAAACCTCGTTATTTTCATGTAGATTAGTTGTTGATGATTCTAGTTTGATTTTTCAAAGCGAAATCCTAATTATTGAGCCTATTCTACCTACTAAATAGAAATCATTCAAAATAAAATCAAATTGATCATCGGCATATATACCGCAGATTATCAAAAACTAATGTAAATGAAAAAATAACTCCTAACTTGGTCAGAACAAGCATTGACATTCTATAAATGTCTAGGGTCATATTTGTGAACTCTTCAACCAACATTCATAAAATGCCACTGTTTATTCCCATCGACTAGGAACTATCCTAGATTAGTCGTTGATGATCTTCGTATATATTAGTGATCAACTTGATTTTATTCTGAATGACTTCTACCGAGTCACTAGAATGTGCTTGGATTTCGTTAAAACATAAGAGAGAAGATATAGTTTATATGATTTGAAAGAGATAGTTGTCCAAATTATTATTAATGTATGCGCTTCAAACTTTTTTCTTCCTTTTTTCAATAAATTAAGAATATTATCATTGAACAAACAAATGCATGTAGTCTGATACTACTTTTCATAAAGCCAAATCCAAAAGACCTCAAAAATAGAAAGAATTTATTACAACTTTCTATTACCAGCAATCCTACTTATTTAATTATAAAATTGTTGAATCAAATAAAAATATTTATTAGCTTTGTTTTTGAGTTCTTCATATATGTTCAAACCTTTCTTTCATCTCCTTTTGTATTTGTATACTTGCACCTTCCCTATCTACAATTTTGGTTTCAAATAATTGTAGGCTGTTTGCTTTTTTATTTGTATATATGTACTCCAAATAGTAACTGTAAATTCATTTACTTGCTTCAAGTTCCTTTCATTGATCTAAAATAAGTACTAGTAATCAAAATAATCTTTTATAACCTAAACCTTGCTAAATTTTTAATATTCTCTTTTTATCTGTTACATTATGTGAACGAGTAGTAATATAGAACAAAGTTAAGTATTAAAGATCAATATTTAACAATTATGACATCAAAAAATTGTGATGTTATGTTTACAGTCACTCTTTATACATTATGACTATAAAATTTATCTCATGAATTGAATAATCGATACTATTATTAAATTGTTGCAATTAAAGGGGTTATTTCATTGTAATATTCTTTTCAAAAAATGATAAATACTTCAAAGGTACAAAAATTGTAAAATAAAAGTACTTTGTCATTAAAAAAAATCATAAACCAAAAGTGTTAATTAAAATGATCTCATAATTATAGATCTATTTATGAAAATTTGCAACCATAAACATTTAAAGGGGGTGAAAAAGGATCCGACCCTTTTATGAGGTATGTTTTGGGAATAACAACTTCTTTTAAAAAGTTTAGTGAATTTAAAATTTTAAATTTCAAACCAATGAAAAGATTGTTTCAACAAAGGAAAATGAAATCAATTAATGGTGAAAAGTAATAAAGAAGGTAGATGGGGTTACCATTTTAGACCGAAAGACGTATGAAGGATTTATGTTTTTGAGGCCATCAGTAGTTAAAATCACATGGGCAAAGCATGAATCATAATGATTATTACGAGTTTTTCCTTTTCTATTTGAAGCTTTAGTAGAGGAGATGACCTTTTGCTGCTCTATCAAAACAACGTTAGTAACCATTTCATCCACTGGAGGAAATATCTGCAAAAGAGAAAAAGAGGTCAGAACAAATAAGAAAAAGGGAAAAGTTCAAAAGATAGTGGATGTCCACCTCTTCTAGCTAAGAAAGATGAATTGTGGTAGAAAGAGGACGAAGATGTGATGATCGATCGCATAAGAAGGAGGAAGGTGGAATTAGTAAAAGCACCCTCCAGCGGCGACATTGGAGAGGAAAAAAAGAGAGTTGAATTAAAAAACCCTAGCTAGTAGGGCTATATTTAAGAGGGGTGGTCGGTTCAATTTCTGGATTGGGCCCAATATTTTTTTGGGCTCGCTGGGCTAATCTTATAAGAAATTACTAAGTCAATAAAAGAACTTCAAGTTTATATATTTAACAAACAAGAAATGGTTTTTTATGGCTTTGAAAATGAGAAAAGGACTTTGTGGAGGTGATGAGAGTGGCAGCACTATCGTTAATAGACTTATTTGGTTAAAACCGACAGATTTCGTTAAGATGGATTTGGTTAGGGTTGTTATATGTTGTATTTGGACAAGAGTATGAATGTGAGAAACAAGGGTGTTTAAGGGTGATGAAGTTCGTGTAAGTGGGCTAGATCATCAGACTTCTCGGATTTGGGAAAAGAATGACCTTCAATTTTACTGAAAAAATGATAATATTTACAATTTATCGGGAAAAAATAAGATCAAAGCCAATAAATTAATGGCCATTCTCTATTTTTAGTCCTATGATTTGAGTCTTTTCTCTTAAGTTTTTAACAACCCCCTTGTTCTTTTTATTAAAAAATTTAGTTTATCATAAAATCCTTTTTTCACTTCACTTTAAATCATCGATGCCATATACATACATATACATTCAAATTTTGTTGATTATTGAAGGATCAAAACTACTGACGGTATAATTTTTAAGACTAATTGAATACTTAAAATAATTTTATAATTATTTTTATGTAAAAACATATAATATAATCACCACTAAAACTATCTTTCCATTTTTTTATTAAGACAATTTTATTTTCTTAAAAGAACCACAAGGTTCAAATGCAATCTATCTGAGAATTTTTACAAATTATTATAACTCTATCATTATTTATAACATTACGATGTGATTCAATTATTTTGATCACTGTATACAAAAAATTAAATTGTATATATTCAAAATATGAAAAATTAGCAAACTAGTCAAAATTAATAACTTAATTAGTAAAAACCTCACTATTTTAAAAATATTAGTAAAAATATCACAAATGTCATTATTTTGAAAAAGAATACGTATCCTAATTAAATCCCTATTTTATCTCCTGTTACTACACATTTTCCAACTAAATTTATATATATATATATAAAGAATTTTTTTGACTTACCTTTCCTATGTATATCTCATAGATTACGTTATCCAACTATCCCATTCTTCACATTTTTCCGTATCTCTCTCTTCCAAATTTATTTCAATGTAAAAAAAATAAAGTTTTTATCTCTTCCATATCTTCCTTTTAATATTCTTTTCAAACCTTCAAATCTCTACCAACATTCCTCTTATCTTCTACCATTTTATTTGTTGTTTTTTAATCTTCAAATACGGGATTCACACAAATTCCACTAATTAAGGTATTTCATTGTTATCTCTTTTTTTTAGATTTATTTTCTGATTTTATTGTTCTCTAAATCATTCATATTTGGGTAAAGTTGGATAATTCTCAATTAGACCTCTAAGACACTCTTCAATGGATGATTCTAAGAGAGTTGCTAGAGGTATTCACCTTAATCATCAGATTTTTAGTGATTTTCCATCTTTTAATTTATGTATTATTCAAGAAATAGCGGATATTGAGAATCCGCCTCTAAAATGATGAAAGAGAGATGATCAGAACAAACTTTTCCTCAAATTCAAGTTGAAAACGTAATATATTCGTCTAGTCGGAGGGTACAAGAAAAGGACAGAGAAGACCAAATAGTTGATGAAAAGGTATTTAATTATTTTTGCATGTTTAGATTTTTGCATGTTGAGTTGAAGTTAAAGAACAATTTGTTCAACAATTTTTATAAAATATACTTGTAAATGTCTTATGTATACTGTGTAATATTTGTTAGATTGTATTTTGTATTTCCGTTGTTTTTTAATGAATTTTAATTGGATCGATTGTATTCATCGTGGTGTGTTTCTTGAATTTGTGTTGTATGCTATGTAATTTTCATATTTTTGTTGTACTTGTGTTGTATGCTATTTATTAATGAATTCATTTTGGGTGGCTTTGAATTTGTGTGTATGCTATGTAAATACACATTGTAATGCTATTTTAACATTTTCAAAGTTAAAGTAAATACATTTTAATTTAAGGATACATTTAACATGAATATGATATTTCAGATTTTTTATTCATGAATTTTAATTGGATTGTTTGTATTCACCGTTGTGTATTTGTTAGATTAGTGTTGTATGCTATGTAATTTTCATGTATTTGTTGTATTTGTGTTGTATGCTATTTTAATGAATTCAGTTTGGGGGGTTTGTATCAGTAAAGTAATTATACACTTTGTAATGCTATTTACATGTTTTCAAAGTTAAAGTAAATGCATATTAATTGTATTCACTGTATTCATACATATGTCATTTACTCAGGCTACTGCATTTGCATGCAAAGATCTACTCAAGATTGCACCCCAATTCACTGTTATGTTAATCATGAAACTAAAACTCTAATGCCGGACTATCTTACTGTGCAATAATATATTATGTTTTGTAAGAATACAATATATGAAGTCTGCCAACATATATGTATTAACAACAATCACTTACAAGATACATAACATTCATCATATCCATTTCGATAAGGGTTAACAATTTTTTTGTATCCAAATACTTGCTTCATGTTATGAAAAAGAACTTCATACTAGTAACAAAATATGTATTCACAATAGTGCTTACATTATGTTACCAGCAAAACTGCATTCTTCATATTTCAAAGAAGTCACTCAACATATACGTATACTAAACAATTATTGAAGTTGTATCCATTTCAGAACAATCACTTACAACATACATTACATTGATCATATCAATTTCAATAAGGGATACAACTTATTTAAATAAACTAAAATTAAATGAAATTGCATATTGTCATCAAAAGATTGTATCTGCTCCATTTTGTATTTTGTGAGAGACACAATTTATTTCAAAACATTAATCAGGTAAACAAAAACATTGGTAATCATATTAACCAACCAAAACAAAAATTCAACAAACCAAATATTCATACGTTATTCATAGTACATACTGTAACAACCCTAAAAAAATGACTAAGCTAAATGTTTAAGGTGTCAAGAATGCTAGCGATTACCAAGGTTCACACGGATTGATACACGTAGAACCAGACCTCAGAACCCTTACTACGACCAAGCCAACTAACTTGGGGAGTTAGTTGAGCTTGGAAAGGTTGGAACCAACCAAGTAAGGCTCTCGAAAATGAAGATTTAATCGAAGAAGTCTTTACCGGACTTAAAAAGAAGAAATTTTAAGTTTTGAGGGTCTAAGGGTAAAATGGTCTTTCACTAGGCTAGGGGTAATATCGTAATTACCTTAAATATATAATTAATTAATTATTTAATAAAGTGTAGGGGCAATTTGGGAAGAGAGAGCCGAAATTGGTCTCTTGAAATGAAGTCTTGCTCCACCGGGGTTCGAACCTAGGTGGGAGCAAGGATTTAATATGATTTTTTTTATTTTTGGTGAATTAATTTAATAAATTTATAATTAATGGCTGATGTAAAAAGGAAAATCAGATTTTATTATTATTTATTATTTATTTACTTATTAATTAATGTTTTTTTTAAATTGACTAAGTCTTGCCAACTATCCTAGTTTTAAGATGCACTATCTCACACTATCTCTCTCCCTCAAGCCTAAATCTCTCTCCCTCAAGCCTAAATCTCTCTCTCTCTCTCTCTCATCCAAATTATTTTTCTTGGCTGCAAAAACAGAAGATAAAAACATTAGAAAGCAATCAAAAGTTCTCTAAACTCAAAGAACTTACAAAAAAAATATACAATCAAGCAAGCTAACTTAAGAAACGAAAACTTTGCATCATCTTCTCGACGGGTTTGTGTTGAGGGTTTAGGGGAGGAGTTTGGCAGCACTTGGAAGGTGTGGAAATCTACAACAAGGTATGGGTTTTCTCTCTTGGAATCCTTTCTCCAAGAGGAATTTCTTTCTACAAAATTCGACATATGAAACTAGGACTGTCCCCTTGAATGTTGAACTCCTTGTCCCTAGTCTCCTTCCGATTCAATCTAGAAATCATGTTGTTGGTATGGTTGCTGGTAGCTAAGTGTGAATGATGTTCCTTGTGATTTTATGTTTGTAAATAGCAAGCATGTTCAATGATATCAACCGAAAATGATATGGTGCAATGTGTATAATGTTTGTTGTTGTTCTCCGTTTTGAAGTCTTAAAATGGCTTGTTTGATGATTGGAATTATTGTGCATAAGGTGTGTAAATTGTGATGATAAATGAAGTGTAAGGTGGCTGATCATAAGTGGAAAAATCTAAGCTAAAACAACAATGAATCTACACCTAAGAATGTGTTAAACGAATCGTGAAAGTACATCAAAACGAACGTATGAATGTTGTTAAATAATGGCTAGAAAATTTAATAAAATTTCCAGCACTTGGTGATGGAATTTTCGGCCAGAATACTTAAGGTTGAGAGTTTTAAAAATATATTTAAAATATGTGAGGTCAGTGGGGATGGAACCCAAGACCTCACTACATGAAAGCTGGAAAAAAATGAGAGGTGTGGGATTCGAACCCACAACCTCTCGGCCAAACAAGAGAGTAAGAGGGGAATTTTAAATTAATAAAAATAATGGGAGGAGTGGGATTCGAACCCACCACCTCTTGGCTGAAGGAGGAGACAAATAGAGAAATTAAAAAGAAAATAAAGTGAGGCTGTGGGGGCTCGATCCCACAACCTCACTGCCAACACTTAAGTAGTTAACTTTTAAATGAAAATGAAAATAAGGAGGATGTGGGGGTTCGAACCCACAACCTCTAAGTCCCAAGCAAAATAAAGAAAAAATAAATAAATAGAGGTTGTGGGGGTTTGATCCCACAACCTCCTGGTTAAGCCGATATGGACAAGGAAAATAAATGGGAAAATAAGAGCCAAAGGAGAGAAGTTCTAGAGAAAAGGAACTAAAAAGAAATGTTGATGTTGGGGTTCGACCTAGGGTCCCAATATATGAAGACTAAAAATAAAGTCAAGGAAAAATGTAAGTATTGTCCAAGAGATTCGAACTTGGGTTCCCTTGCCCAAATTTCCGTATTGATACATAAATCATATGTGAATTAAATGTTCAAGAATAATGCCACCTACTTAGATCGAAATCGATATCTTGGCATATATACAAGATACATAAGTCTTGTACTACATAATCTTAGGAAAGAAAGAATCACTTAACTAACTATGAATGAAGCCCCATGGCTTGTATGTATAGACACATAAGTCTAACATACGTTCAAAAATAAGTGAACCTAAGATGTATGTAATGAAATGATGAACCCTAGAAGGGTTAAGTATAAGTGTAAGATACACTAAATGGCCAAGTGCATTGACATATGATGAGATGAACAATGAAATGATGAAATGACTAATGAAATGATGAAACCCTAGAAGGGTTAAGTAAGGGTGTGAGATACACTAAAAGGCCAAGTTCATTGGCGTATGATGAAGTGAACATTCATGTAATAAGAGGTGAGTAATTATGAAAATCAAAGGTGCTAATGATGAAGAATGTGGTGACAACATTATATGAGGCTAATGTAAATGATGAGAGCAATCTCAAATGAGCCTAAGTAAATGTTACCAATACGTGCTCACCTATGAGAGTGTAAGATAATGAAGAGACCATTCTCTATGAACACTCTAATGAGAGTATTGAGCTTAACACACTCAATACGAATGATGAGATGAGAAATCATCTAAAAGAGCTATGATGTCCTCATACTAGAAGCCAGCTTCCATGACGTATGAGATGAATGTAATAGAACTTTATACTGAGCACCGATAGACTAGATATGAGCGGTGATGCCTTCTTTCGGGAAGGGCGGAGGTTTACGTAACTCTCATGAGATGAGACTGTCCGGCTTGCCGGGTATGGGTCTCCTTATATCTCCTAGTCTTCGAACCTATACTGCCAATATAGGGATCTGGCGGGGTTCGATTCCCATGTACGCTAGCATGTTTTGGGTCACTTTGGCCGGTGATTCCACCTCTTTTCGGTGTGGGGGAGACACTGGATTTCATGATGTTCACATGATCTATGTTGGTTAAAGTTAAAGTTCCCAATGAATGAATGAGGCCAGCCTCAAATGAAGCACATAATGAAATGAATGATACCAAAGGTGTTAGAATAGGATAATCAAAAGGTGAGTTAGATTCAAGTAATGACATTAGGTCATTCTTGGTCATTGCACAACGAACCTAATAAAAGTCTTAAACTACATCCTAGGTATAGCTGGTATTTACACTGGCCTTTGAACGAAATGAAATGGAGTACGTATGAATGAACGAAGCAGACTCTGTGTTTGCTAATGAAGACTCTCTAGTTGAGGTCCCATCTGTTGAGCCCTCATTTCCGGGATGTCTTAATGTTAAGTCCATGATTCTGAGGTCTCATGGCATATGAATGAATGATATTAAAGAAGTTATGTGCTACATACAAAGTGTGTTGTAAGCTATATGATATGTGCTACGTGTAAATGTTATGTGCTGTTTGCAAATGTGAAAAGTATGATGATGTATGTTATTCTCATGGCATAAGCTTCCTATTCCAAATCTGGAACGCTCACTGACTTTCCTAATCCAAATTTGGAAAGCTCATCAACTTTCCTAATCCAAATTTGAGAACCTCCTAATCTCAATTTGGCAAGTCCACTGACTTGACTTCCAAAAATCATGTCATTAGGAAAGAGTTATTCTTTCTCATGCATGTCCTTGGTGTGTGCTTACATATACCATACTTAGTACAAGTGTGTACTAACCCTATACATCTATACTATTTTAGGTGCAGGCACAGGTGGGCGATAGAGCTACAACATCATTGTTGCAGTTATCCGGACGTCAGCATTCATCCGGAGTTTGGCAGGTCCTCATGCTTTCGAGGATGCTACTCTTTTACATTCCAGCTTAGTTTTAGATTTAAGCTAGTGGAGCATGTTCCACTAGCGTTTCTTTCCTGTTTTGATTCAGATTTGTATTGGACCAGTTTGGCAATTATACAATTAAGATTTATTGAACTATTCCTTTCATTTGATTATCTCTTAATGTTAGATGGTTGATGGTGAACAAATTACGAATGTATTAGAAATGTTTAGTAAGCAATGTTTAGAAACAAAAAGTTTCAAATTTTCCGCTAAAATTAATCTATGTAAAGTAAGAATGATGTAAGTAGGCTTGTCTACGACCTCTGAGAGGTCAACAACGCCGGTCTCGTCTGGGGTCTAGATTCCAGTTGTGACACATACAATTTACAACGAAAATAGAATAGAGACGAAACCAGGAAACGGAGGAAAACAGACTACTTATTTTTGTATTATATCAATTTCAATTATACGAAAATAGAATACTATGATTTACAATTATTTTCAATTAAAATTTCAATTGTTTTAAGCAATTAGAAAAAGAATAAGGAAGAAGCAACTACCTTGTCAAATTTGTATTTAAAAAATTTATTCAAACTTTTAGTAGCAAAAATTTTCTCATGTTTTCTCTAAAATCTTTCGTATCAATCAAAAACAAAAAAGATTTTTGAATTGTACTTTTCTCTCCCCTTAATTTCTCCTTCAATTTTTAAATATTTGTATTATCTCAATTAAAACAAATAGAAAATAAATAAAAAAAGATACGTAAACTAAAATTGTGACATTTTTACTAAATAATGAAAGTATTGACAATGGGTCCTATTAAATGTCAAAATAATGACATTTTGAAAAATTTCCCAATAAAATATACACGTACATAATTGTTGAGGTGTTTTTTTAGAAAAAAAATGAATATAAGCTAATAAATATTTTATTTTCCCTGATTTGTTATGAAGATCCTTCTTTTTGCAAAAGAAAAAGAATTGTGGGATCGTTTGGCATACGGGTGTTAAATAGGCGGGTTGAATTGAAATTGAAAATATCAAAATGGGTTAAAATAAAAATCCGGTTGGGTCTTGACCTACCCGTTTACTTTTGGCCCAAATGGGTTGAGTTCAAATGAGCTAAAAATGAGTTGGGTCTTGACCTGTCCAATTTAATCCTATTAATCTTAATAATTTTAACATAGAGATATTTAACTTTTATAATCACAATTCAAATTTCGGCTCAAGATTATTATTTTTTTATTATAAAATGTAATAAATGGATAGACAAATTCTAAAAGATGTTAAATATATAATAATTCATACTTTTAATATAGGAATATATCGTAGTAAAGAGTACTAAAATGGGTTGAAATTGAAGATTGAATTGGGTTCAATTGAAGATTCTCTTTAAATGTGTTAGACATGAGTGGGTTGAGATTGAACCCAAATCAAATTGTCTTGAGCCCAACCCTTAAAATTCTTGGCGGATTGGACGGGTTACCTATGTTTGAGTTCATTTTTGACACCCCTAGTTTGGCATATAGAGAATAAGAGATAATAATTCAGGATAAAATATTAATTATTTTATTTTGTATTTGGTGAGAGGTATTAAATTAGAGAACTTATGTAATTACACAAATATTTCCAATATATTTACTTTCTTCCTATATTTTGAAATTATTATATTATGTATCATTAATTAGTAACTTCATACTTGATTTTAAGTTAGACACACACACAAAAATAGGGAGAAAGGTGAGTAACAACGGGAGGGAAGTGAGCGAAATTTATCTATGTATCTCAAATACATACAAATCACACTAGATACACAAAAGATACATGTATATGTATGTATCTAGTGTAATTCACACATGTATATGAGATATTAAACATATAGGAGAGTGGCGAGCAAGATAAGAGGGCGGCGAGGGAGAGTTGTCTATGTATCCAAGATACATGCAAATTCACTTGGATACAGTATATCTAGAACAAATTGCACACAATTACGTGTATCCCGAGATACGTACATCTGAACGTATCTGAATATATCAGAATCTAGTAAAATTTGAAATATTATAAATTAGCGTGTATTGAAATAATTAACTTATAAACTAACGAGATTTGTATAAGTTATCCAATTAGATTAGTCTTGAGATTATTTATTTCCTCATTTAAATTAAAATAATAAAAAACAATAAGTGACTTGATAAAAAAAAATTCAAAGTTGCTAGCAAGTGTATGCCGTATTTTTACCCAATTGCCCCATGCCGATATCTTTCGATACAAACGGAAGCAAAATGAGGTTTATATATTATTACATTAGTTTTATATTTCTATATTTTATATATAAAAAAAAGATATTGTATGAAGCAATATTGGATGATATGTTTTAATTGATGTCTTCTAGCCGTTGGTGGTGCACCCATTGCCTTCAAATTCTAGATTTGTCTCTGTCCTGCCAATAAGAATGTGGGAAGAGAGTCCATTGAACTTTCCAATTTTTGCAAAAAAAAAAGAAAAAAAAGAAGAAGAATATTAGTATCCTAAGGAAGCGTTTGGCCATAGATATTTTCAAAATATTTGACAAATATTGTTTGACCATACAATTTGTCGTTATCTGACAAATTTTCTAACAAACAATTCAAATCCTCAAATACATAAAAAAAAAAAAAGAGTTTGAGACAAATTCTATTATAACCAAACACTTGGTGCTCAATTTTTTTTGTCAAAAATATTTGAGAACTTATAGTCAAACGTTAGCTAAGACGCACCTAGAATAGTTATTAAAAATATTGGCAAAAAGAATATTAACTAATTTATGCTTATACTAATGACCTTTTTAATAAATATGAATAAATAATTGTCCAGATTTAACGTTATTTTTCATTCGGATTTTTATTTAATATAACTATCTAATAAATATAAAAATGTTTTTCAAATAATAGCATATAAGTAAAATGACGTGATCTCCGAATAATTCTAGTAATTATTCATTCGGGGTTGGGAATTGAATGAACTGCATTTTTGTTGAAAAAATAATACTAATATTTACAATTTATTAAAAAGAAAAAAAGAGGGAAAAAGTATCCAAGTCCATCGAGTAATAATATCTTGACTTTTTTCTAATATGAGTTCTATAAATTGACTTCTTTCTTAAGTTTTAACGAAATTTCTCTTCATTTTAATTATAGTCTGAAATTTTTTACTATAATAAAATCCTTTTTCTAAATCTACTTCGACATGATTGATGTCATCTGCAATTGTCACCGTACCACTGGCTACAAACTCCGCAGCTCCATAGTTGTGAAGGTTGCAGTCAATAGTGTGGCGGCTATTGCCGAAGACACCAGTTATGCCGAATTGAAGTGAACTTTTTTATGATAAGCAAAAAAAATTAGATTGTAATGAAAAATGATGTGAATATTGTTAAATTTTGATAGAAAAGATCAAATTTATTAAGCTAAAAAGAGAATAGTCAAAATTATCATTAACATGTGGGCTTTGTTCCTTTTTCTCTTTTTAAAAAAAAAAATAGTTTTGAATACGGAAAAGGGTCAAAATTGCCCCTGAACTATGTGAAATAGATCACTTATACCCTTCGTTACATTTTTGGATGAAAAATACCCTCGCTGTTATCCTAAGAGACCACAAATACCCTCAAGAGTTAACACCCCAATTTTTACTGACGTGGCATGCCATGTAGGACTAATCCCTCCACCTAAGCGTTGCCAACTAGGATTCATTCAAAAGAACTAGACCTTTAGCGGCGACAATAGTTGCCACAAAAGCCCCAAAAATCGTCACTAAAGGTTATGAGTGATTTTTAGTGACGACTAATAGTAAAATCTATTTTTTCAACAAAAAAATATGATAATTAATTTTCGATCGCAACCTAATTTTCTAAAATAAATAACTTGCAATATTAATATTAAAAACACCGAATATTATCACAAAAAATCATGAAAATTACTTCTCGATTCACATCTCCTACTATATAATGCATCATTGTACATTTTATACATTTTCATACAGCATAAAAATAAAACAGTGTCTTCAAACTCCTACTTAATCGATATCATTTGCGTTTTTTTTAAAAAAAATAATGAAGAAAAAAATACAAAATTAGAATTTAATGTTAAAAACTTTTAGTGACGATATTTTTGGGCTTTTGTGGCAACTGTCGCCGCTAAAGGTCTAGTTCTTTTGAATGAATCCTAGTTGGCAACGCTTAGGTGGAGGGATTAGTCCTATGTGGCATGCCACGTCACTAAAAAATTGGGGTGTTAACTCTTGAGGGTATTTGTGGTCTCTTAGGATAACAGCGGGGGTACTTTTGATCCCAAAATGTAACGAAGGGTATAAGTGATCTATTTCACATAGTTCAGGAGCAATTTTGACCCTTTTCCGTTTTGAATATTATCATTGAACAAACAAGTACACACACAGTAGAGAAACATACCACCATCCAGAAAGGGAGCCAAATCCAAAAGGCCTCCAAAATAAAAATAACATATTACAACTTTCTATTGTAGTAATCCTATTTAATCATAAAATTGTTGAATCAAAGAAATATATTATTTATTTTCCCTTCATCTCATATTAGATGGGTATCCTGTTAATAATATTTGTCTCATATTACTTGATCACTTATTAAATTAAGCTAAAAATTAATTAATATTTTTTCATTTTATCCCTATAATTAATATGGCCTTTGGATGTTTAAACAAATTTTGAAGATCTAAAATTTCTTTTTTTTCAAAGGCCAATTAATATGATCAAGAGACTAAATAGTATAATTAATCAATCTATTAATAGTTTCTTAAGAGAGAAGCATTTTTGGCTTGAAATCGTTTTCAATTGTTTGCTCTCTAAGTGTAAATACATTAATAACAATTTTGACCATTTTCCCATTTTAGACCTATTATAAATTGAATTTTCTCTCTTTAAGTTTTAATGAAACCTCGTTATTTTCACGTAGAATAGTTGTTGATGATCTTCGTTCGATCATTCTCCAAAGCGAAATCCTAACTACCGAACCTATTCTACCTATACAATAGAAATCATTCAAAATAAAATCAAATTGATCATCGATATATATACCCGCAGATAATAAAAAAACTAATGTAAATGGAAAAACAACTCTTGAGTCATTCAGAACAAACATTGGCATTCTATAAATGCCTGGAGTCATATTTGTGAACTCTTAAAGCAACATTCATAGAATGCCAACGTTTATTCACATAGACTAGGAACTGTCTTCTCATGCAGATTAGTCATTGATAATTTGCGTATATATTAGTGATCAACTTGATTTTATTCTAAATGACTTCTACCGAATTGGTAGAATAGGCTCGGATTTCGTTAAAATATAAGAGAGAAAATTCAATTTATATGATTTGAAAGATATACTTGTCAAAATGATTATAAATGTATGAGGTTCAGACTTTTTTCTTCTTTTTTATTTGATAATAAATTAAGAATATTAGCATTGAACAAGCAAATACACGTGATACTACTTTTCAGAAAGCAAACCCAATCCCAAATACCTCCAAAATAGAAAAAAAATTACAATTTTTTGTTGCCAGTAATCCTATTTAATTATAAAATTGTTGAGTCAAATAAAAACATTTATTAGCTTTATTGAGTTCTTCATATATGTTTAATCCTTTCTCTAATCTCCTTTTGTATTTGTATACTTGCACCTTTCTTGTCTACATTTTTGGCTTGAAATTATTTTAAGTTGTTTTGCTTTTTATGTGTATAAATCATGGTACTCCAAATAGCAATTGTAAATTCTTTCTTTACTTGCTTCAAGTGCCTTTTTATAACCTAAACCTTGCTAATTTAATGTTTTCTTTGTATGTGTTACATTATGTGAACGAGTAGTAATATGGAACAAAGTTAAATATTAAAGTTCAATCTTATCAACTGTGAAAGTAAAAAATTGTGATATAAGGTTTATACTCAATATTTATGCATTATGACTACAAATTTTTGTCTCA
This sequence comes from Solanum sitiens, assembly GCA_016801875.1. Taxonomy (NCBI): domain Eukaryota; kingdom Viridiplantae; phylum Streptophyta; class Magnoliopsida; order Solanales; family Solanaceae; genus Solanum; species Solanum sitiens. The sequence continues at coordinate 393,721 of JABWTJ010000056.1, forward strand.
TGACTTAAATAATCGAAGCTATTATCAGTTGTTGTGATTAATGATGGTTACTTCATAGTAGTGTACTTTTGTAAAAATGAGAAATACTTTAAAGGCACAAAAATTATGAAATAGAATTACTTTGTCATGAAATAAAATAAAAAGATTCAGAAACAAAATGTGTCAACTAAAATGATCTCATAATCATAGATCTATTAATGAAAGTCTGCAACCATAGACATTTAAAGGGGTGAAAAGGGTCATGGCCCTTTTATAAGGTATATTTTAGGCACAACAACTTCTTTAAAAAGTTTACTGAATTCAAAATTTGAAATTTCAAATCAATGAAAATATTGATTCACCAAAGGAAAATGATATATTAATGGTGAAAAGAAATAATGAAGGGAGATGGAGTTACCTTTCCAGACTGAAAGAGATATAGAGGATATTTTTGAGGCCATCATAACTGAAAATCTCATGGACAAAGCTTGAATCCGGTGATTTTAATGAGCTTTTCCTTTTTTATTTGGAGCTACAGTAGAAGAGATAACCTTTTGCTTCTCTATTGAAACCACTTTGATAACCATTTCATCCATAGGAGCAAATCTTTGTAAAAGATAAAAAAAAAGAAATAAGGAAAATGGGAAAAGTGCAAAAGATAGTGATGGTCGACCTCTGCGATCTGAGAAAGATGGATGACGGTATGAAGATGAGGAAGATGATGATGATTCATCAAATAAAAAGAAGGAAGGTAGAGTTGTTTACAACACACAACAGCGACATTGGAGAGAGAGAAAGGGATATCAATTTGAAAACCGTAGCTTTTAGAGGATGACCTTTAACAGATCTATCAAAATCCCGTTGATAACCATTTCATCCAATAGGGAAAATATCTGCATAAGAGGTAAACAAAATAAGGAAAAGGGGAGAAGTGCAAAAGATAGTGGAGGTCCACTTCTGCAAGCTGAGAAAGATGAATTATGGTATAAAGAGGAGAAAGATGTTGATGATCCATCTCATAAGAACGAGGAAGATGGAGTTAGTGAAAGAACCCAACGGCGACATTTGAGAGGAAAAAATAAAGGTCAATTTGAAAGCCCTAGCTGCTAGGGTGATATTTAAGAAGGGATGGTCGGTTCAATTTTTGGATAGGGCCATATATTTTTTAGTTTTCTTTTTGGGCTCGTTGGGCCAATTTCGTACGAAATTATTAAGTCAATAAAAGAGCCTCAAGCTCAGATATTTAACAAAAAGGACCTTTATAGCTTTGAAAAAATGAGGAAAAGACTATGTAGAGGTGGCGACAGTTGCACCATCGTCGTTAATCGACTAATTTGGGCAAGAACCGACGGATCTCGTTAAGACTAATTTGGTTAGGGATGATACGTTGTATTTGGACAAGTGGAGGAATATGATAAATAAGGGTGTTTAAGGCTGATGAAGTTCGTGTCAGTGGGCCGAATCATCAAACTTCTCGGAGTTGAGAATAAAATGACCTTCAATTTTGCTGAAAAATGATAATATTTACAATTTATTGGGAAAACAAAGAGAAGAAGATCGCCCATACATTAATGACCACTCTCTATTCTTTGTCATATAATTTGAATCTTTTCTCTTAAGTTTACAAGACCCATGATCTTATCATTACAACCTAGAAATTTTAGCTTATCATAAAACCTTTTATCAACTTCATATTAAATTATCAATGTCATCTACAACCGTCGTCACACCATCGGCTAAACCTCCAAAACTCCACCATAAACCAACTTAAGCTTGATAAAGTTTCATCTGATCAAGATTTTTATCTTTTATTAGAAAAAAGAAAGTGAAATGCCCAACTTGAATTCAATTCTTTCGTTCAATCATTTTTCGGCGACAAAGCCATGTCATCCAAGCCCAATCTATCGACTCGACAGAATTTATTCATAGTAAAATCATATTGACCACCGATCCACCCCCAGATCATTAACAACTAGTGTATATAGAAAGACCACTCCCAAATTGATTAGTACAAACATTGATATTCTATAAAATATTATGTCTAGAGTATAGTCTCAGAGTATGACAATACAACATACAATACATAGTAAAATATGATTAAAATTAGGGATCCAAACAATATTTGTATTGCATCCGAAATCTTTACAAGTACATGGAGTCATATTTCTCCAATTTATCAAGAGTTTCCTATCTCAGTCTAAAGATATCTTGATTTGAGAATCATTGGGTAATTAGTCGAGCTATCGTCAAGCTATCATGACTTTTGGTACAATGTCTTTTAAAGATGACTTTCAAAGATTGGCAAGAGCAAAATATCATATTGATTTCTAGCAATATATATATATATATATCACTCAATAATTTCTTTCAAAGTATGAGATTGCATATGTTGTTGCTATAACAGATGACATGCACTGCGATTGTGAAATGGTAGTTTATGTCACTCAATGATAAGTATGAGCTGAACTTTTATTTCTTGGATCATACCATCTGACAACCCATTGGTTAAGAATCGTAGTTCAAGAGTAGATCTTGAAGTTTATTTCTATGTAATTCTTGATGGTGTGAATTGTGTGTTTTGCTATAATATATGGTGTGACACATAACATTCACTCATGTGGTAACATCTAATAATTTATGAATTTCACAGATGATGTATCCTCTTATGCCACTAAAGATGAAAGAATTATTGAAATTCAAGGCGAAGGTTTGAAGGTGCTTGATGTTTTTGACGTACACGTAGTAGTTAAAGTATTGTGAAAGTTTTTGGTTGATCATAATATGATACCGGTATTTGAAAAGATGGTAAATATGATGTTTTTTGACTGAAGCTTAATTGTCTAAATGTGGTTTTACTAAGTACATGTTCTACTGCCACTACAATGCAAATATATCTTATGATCGATTAGCGGAGTCCTAAGCTGATAACCACACTCCTCAAAGTCTCAGCCTTCTGGTCCTACACCTGCATCCCAAGCTACAGCAGTTTTTGATTATTACTTTTTCATGAACCGAGACCCTTACTTGATCATGAAACTGCAATGGACTCCGAACTCCTGCGATATGGACAGGATCCTGGACTTGGTGGCATAAATACTTTTGTGGCTGGCCGAGCTGGTCCTACAGTTACACAGGTCAGTTCAGTATGTGGCTGGCTGAACTGACCTGTGTTACTATATGACCAGCTCGGCCAGCCACAGAAGTATGTATGCCACCAAGTCCAGGATTTTGTCCATATCGCGGGAGTTCAGAGTCCATCTCAGTTTCACAATTAAGTAAGGGTCTCGATTCATGGAAAAGCAATAATTAGAAACTACAACAACTTGGGATGCTGGTGTAGGACTAGAAGGCTGAAACTTTGAGGACTGTGGTTTATCAGCCCAGGACTCCGCTAACGGATCATAAGAGATATTTTCATAGTACTGGCAGTAGAAAATATACTTTGTAAAAACACATTTAGGCAATTCAGTTTCAGTCAAAAAGTATTACACTTACCATATTTTTCAAATACAGGTATAATACTATAACCAACCAAAAACTTTCTCAGTAGTCTAACTAATACCTCAAAAGCAACAAGCACCTTCAAACCTTCTACATGAATTTCAATAATTCTTTCATCTTTAGTGGCATAAGGGTCTAAGTCATATGTGAAATTCAGAAATTATTAGATGTTACCACATTAGTGAATGTTAGTGTCACACCATATATTATAGCAAAATACTTAATTCCCACCACAGGAATTGCATGGAAATACACTTCAAGATCTAATCTTGAACTACGATACATAACCGGTGGGTGGTCATCTGGTATGATCCAAAAAAGAGAAGTTGATCTCATACTTTGAAAGAAATCATTGAGTGAGATCATAAAGTACAAATTTAACAATCGTAGTGCATGGTCCTCTGTTATAGTAACAACTAGGGGTGTCAAAAATTAACCCAAACAAACGTAATCCGCCCAGAATTTTAAGGGTTTCACTCAATATAATTTGAACTGGGTTCAATATCAACTCATTCAAGCCTAACCAACTTTAGGAGAATTCTTAATTGAGCCAATTCAATATCCAGTTTCAACCCGTTTTAAAAGTCTTTACTAAGTTAGGTTCCTATATTAAATGTATGAATTATTATCTATTTAACATCTTTTAGGATTTATCTATCAATTTGTCACTTTTAAAAAAAATTGAGTCGAAATTAGCATGGTGATTATAAAAGTTAAATATCACCTTGTTAAAATTATTGAGATTAATCGAATCAAATTGGGTGGGTCAGGACCCAACCTATTTTTTAGTCCATATGAACCCAACTCATTTGAGCCCAAAGTTACGATTTCTATTTCATCCCATTTTAATATCTACAGTTTCAACTCAACCCCCCCCCCCCATTTGACACCCTAGCAACAACATATGCAGTGTTATCCAAACATCATAGAGATACAAAAGTTGTTCCAATAGCACGGTATTCTAATATAATTTGGAGAATAGGGTTTTTCTTTAAAAAAAGAAATTTGGGGGGGAAATTATATCTACAAAAAGGGGAAAAAGTATTTTATGATAAGGCAATTTTTTCATGTAGTAATAAAAAAGTGTCAATGTTAAAACATAAGAGAGAATATTTAAATTTATATGATTTAAAAGAGATATTGTCAAAATGATTATAAATGTATGAGCTTTGGACTCTTTTCTTCTTTTTAAAAAAAATAATAAATTAAGAATATTATCATTGAACAAACCAATACACATAGTGAGATATTACTTTCCAGAAAGGAAGCCCAATCCAATGACCTCCAAAATAGAAAGAATTTATTACAACTTCCTATTACCAGTAATCCTATTTAATTATAAAATTGTCGAATCAGATAAAAATATTTATTAGCTTCTTTTTTTTTTAGTTCATATGTTCAATCCTTTCTTTGATCTCCTTTTGTATTTGTATATTTGCATCTTTCTTGTCTACATTTGTGGTTTGAAATAATTTTAAGTTGTTTGCTTATTATGTGTATAAATCATGGTATTCAGATAGCAATTTTAAATTCTCTCTTTACTTGCTTCAAGTGTCTTTCATTGATCTAGAATAAGTGCTAGTGATCAATATCACCTTTTTATAACTTAATCCTTGGTAAATATTCAATATCCTCTTTGGATTTGTTATTTTATATGAATGAGCAGTAATATGGAACAATGTTAAAGTACTAAAGTTCAATCTTTTCAATTATGAAAGTAAAAAATTGTGATATTATGTTTATAGTTACTATTTATGCATTATAACTACAAAATTTCAGTTCCTGACTTGAATAATCTACATTATTATCAATGTTGCGATTAATGATGGTTATTTAATAGCGGTATTCGTTTTTTAAAATGGAAAATACTTCAAAAGTACAAAAATTATGAAATAAAAGTATTTTGTCATCAAAGAAAATATTCAGAAACAAAACGTGTCAACTAAAATGATCTCATGCTTGTAGATCTATTAATGAAAATTTGCGACCATAGAGATTTGAAGGGTTGAACAAGGACCCCTTTTATAATATATGTTTGGGGCATAACAATCAGAAACAAAACGTGTCAACTAAAATGATCTCATGCTTGTAGATCTATTAATCAAAAATTGTGACCATAGAGATTAGAAGAGTTGAACAAGGACCCCTTTTATAAGATACGTTTGGGGCATAACAACTTCTTCAAAAAGTTCAGTGAATTTAAAATTTAAAATTTTGGATTAATGAAAAGATTGATTCACCAAAGGAAAATGATAGAGTTTAATGGCGAAAATAAATGAAAGAAGAGGGCTAGGGTTACCTTTAGTATTGAAAATCCCAAGGACAAAGCTTGAATCCAATAATTTTAAGAGCTTTTCCTTTTCTATTCAAAGCTACAGCAGAAGAGATAGCCTTTTACCGCTTTATCGAAACCACGACGGTAACCATTTCATCCACTGGAGCAAATATCTGCAAAGGGGAAAAAGAGGTCAGAAAATATAAGGAAAAGGGGAAAAATCAAAAAACAGTAGAGGTCCATCTCTGTAGCTAAGAAAGACGAATTGTGGTATAAAAAGGAGGAAGATGAAGATGATCCCATCAAATAAGAAGGAGAAAGGAGTTAGTGCAAGCACCCAGCGGCGACGTTCGAGAGGAAAAACGAAAGCTCAGTTGGAAAACCCTGGCTACTAGGGTGATATTTAAGAAGGAATGGTCTGTTCAATTTTTGGGTTAGGCCAGATACTTTTTTGTTTACTTTTTGGGCTCGTTGGGCCAATTCTGTACGGAATTATTAAATTAATGAAAGAGCTTCAAGCTCAGATATTTAATTAAAATGGCCTTTTCTAGCTTTAAAAATGAGGAAAAGACTACGTGGAGGTGATGAGAGTGGCCCACCACCGTTAATCAACTGATTTGGACAAGAACCGACAGATCTCGTTAAAATTGATTTAGTTAAGGTTGTTACGTTGTATTTGGACAAGAGGATGCTGTGAGAAATAAGGGTGTTTCATGCTGATAAAGTTTGTGTAAGTGGGCCAGATCATTTAGACTTCTTAGAGTTGGGAATAGAATGACCTTCAACCTTGTTAAAAGTGATAATATTTACAATTTATTGGGAAAAATTGTAACAATTCTCATAAATTAATAACCATTCTCTATTTCTAGTCCTACAATTTGAATCTTTTCGCTTTAAGTTATTAACAAACCCCTTGTTCTTTTCATTAAAACCTAGAAATTTTAACTTATCCTAAAACCCTTTATTCACTTCACTTTAAATTATTGGTGCCATCTACAATCGTCATCACACCATCAACCACAACCTCCGCACCTCCACCACAAACCAACATAAGCTTGATAAAGTTTCATCTGATCAAGATTTTTATCCCGTATCAAAAAAAAAAAGATGAGAAATGACCCAACTCGAATTCAGTTCTTCGTTCAGTCGTTTTTCAGCGACAAAGCGAGGGGAGTAGCTATATTTGGACACCCTTCGTCAATAAATTATACCGTATATGTAAGTAAAATAATATACAAAGTGGTTAGATAATATATTTTGGACACCCTTAACACAACAAGGTGTTGTAGCCTAGTGTTCTAAGGTGCCTTGAAAGAGTCAAGCATTTAAGCGTTTGTGAGTTCAAATCTCACTAGTTGTAACATCTCGTATCCAAACAGACCAAAAATCATCTTTTCAGAAAAATCTGCAGATGCAATCGACGGTTACCATTGACGGACCGTAGCCTGACCCACGGTCCGTGCTGCACATCCGTCGATTGAGTCTGAAACCCCAAAAAACTCAACCCAAAAAAATTTGACCAAGTGTCGAACGACGGACGGACCTACGGTCCGTAGTCTGTATCCGTCGATCAACACCTAATTTATACACTCTCTGACACAAACCACGATTGACCTGCATAAAAAGTCGTTCGATCTACGGTCTATAGGTCTGACCATAGGTGGAAATTAGCAGACAGTTAGGGGAGAAATGCAGTTGGGTCGAATTCAAGTGGTCATAACTTTTACCACAAAATGAATTAGGTGTCCCATGGCATACCAAAACATAGATAAATTAATTATCTTTCCATAGCCACCAATCTTGCTAAAATCAGACCTCCGAGTAAAATGTTATGCCTGTTTTAGTAAAGTCTTGTCGAACAGACCCAACCTACGGACCCAAACAACGGACCATCGATTGAACGACGGACCATCAGTTCAGGTCGCCCATTGGTCCAACAGCAATTAACTCAGGGGTCTTTTGGTCTTTTCCCACTTTGCTTAAACCCTAAGATACGTCGTTTTGACCCTAAATCATCAGATTTTAGTAATTTTAAGCCTAGAAACATAACAAGAACTTACCTAAGTCAAACTCATAAATCAAAACTTAAAAACTTAGAAGAAAGAAAGGAGAAAAAGGACAAGAACCCTAGTTCAAGAACGTAGCAAGGTTCCAGCAGTTCCAGACCCGAAATCTAAGTGTTTCTCCGTGAATTTCATCACCATGTTTATGGGATTTCACTAGTGGGTTCCTTTCACCCATTGGGTCCTTAGTTTCAGTCAAATTCTTGATTCCCATATCATGATTAGACCTAGGGTTTCTAGAACTTCAACAGAACTTCATGAATTAATTAGTTATATATGCCAAATCAGATTTCCATATTATTATTCAGTTTATCGCATGAATTTCAGAACCCTAGCTATGTATTTGTTTAGTTCTTGAATTACACATGCTAGGTCAGATATTTCAGTTATTCAGTTATACATGCCTCAGTTATAAATGCATAATTACCAGATTAATTGTTGCATTCTCAGTATGCATGTTCTGTTTTTAGCTATCCATTATTTACAAAAATTCAGTCAAAATTCGTTAATTGCATAATTCATTAGGAGCAGCATAATACCGAGTTGAACTAGGGTTCAGCGTACCCAATGAGTCCCAGAACTACTAACCAAGTAGGTTGTAAGTCCCCTCTGTGGGCATCAGTTTTGTGATAACGTCAGTATGTCTTTATACCTCTGGCAGGGTATATTGGGTCATCTCAATGGGGCGTATACATCGGACTCCACATTTAGATCATGTGGTTTTATTATCGGTTATTAGTAGCTTTCACAGTTAAGTCAGACTCTATTGCATTGACCATTTATAAGTTTATTCAGTATTCAGTTCCAGCATATTATAAATGGTCATTGCATTCAGTTACCTCACCATTCAGTATATCACATTTAGATTACTATACTTGTTTTTGTGCTTGTTCAATTATGTTTTATTTCAGCTTTACTCTATCCTACATGCTGAGTACCTTTAAGTACTGACGCATACGTGCGCTACATCTTCTTGTGATGTAGGTTCAGGTTCTCAGCATCCAGATTGCGCTTAGATCGATTCCCGATCTCCAGTTCAGCAGATTCAGTGGAGAGTCCTCATTCTCCGAGGACGATAATCGTGAGTTTCTTTTCAGTGTTTAGTCCTTTAGTTTCAGTTTTTGCTAGACTTAATTGGGGCATGTTCCAGCATTTCTAATCAGTTTAGAGGCTATTTTCAGACATAGTTAGTTTCAGTTTATTGTTGAGTTAATAAATTCCTTGTATTAAACTCATCATTTTTCATATTATCTCAGTTTTAGCATAGGGGTATTCCCAATCTTTTCATTATAAATTATGATTTAGCTTCCGCATCAGTTTGTTATTTTTAGTATGCTCATGATCATGCCAGCAGGGTTAGCTTGGGATCACTTGTGATCCTAGGTCCCGTGTCTGCGTCTCGGGGGTAGCTCGGGGCGTGACACTAGCAGTACCTTTAAGACTCTTTTTTTTCAAATTTTTTCCTCGTTTTTTTTTTTAAAACAATCATGTATATTATGTACTTTTTTTCACAAATTTTCAGGTACATTACCTAGTTTAATTATTAAAATTTCTAGTGCACTCTTTCATTTTTTTCAAAAAATTTCATGTATATTACATAGCTTAATTTTAAAATTTTCTAATGCACTCATTTATCCAAGAGAAAAAATATACTCGTATACAATTATTGGACACCCTTCGTGAAATTTCTGGCTACAACACTAGATAAATCCCTAATTATCGGAGCCCATTCTATCGAATCGGTAAAATTTATTCATAGTAAAATCATATTGAACATTGGTCTACCCCCATATCATTAACAACTAGGGTATATAGAAGACCACTCCGGAATTAATTGGTGCAAACATTGATATTCTATAAAATATTATGTCTAGAGTATAGTCCCAAGAGTGTTATAATACCACATACAATACATAGTAAAATATGATTCAAATTAGGGATCCAACAATATTTGTATTGTATCCGAAATCTTTACGAGTACATGGAGTCATATTTCTCCAATTTATCAAGAGTTTATTATCTCAGGCTATAGATATATTTATTTGAGAATCATTGAGTAATTACTCGAATTATCGTCAAGCTATCATGACTTTTGGTACAAAGTATTTTAAAGATTGACAAGAGCAAATATCATATCGATTTCTAACGAACTAACTAAATAACAACATATATATATATATATATATATATATAACTTAATGATTTCTTTCGAATTATGAGATTGCATATGTTGTTGCTATAACAGATGATCATGCACTACGATTGTGAAATTGTAGTTTATGTCACTCAATGATAAGTATGAGCTGAGCTTTTATTTCTTGGATCATACCATCTGACAACCTATTGGTTAAGAATAGTAGTTCAAGAGTAGATCTTGAAGTTTATTTCTATGTAATTCTTGATGGTGCAAATTGTGTGTTTTACTATAATATATGGTGTGACACATAACATTCACTCATGTGGTAACATCTAATAATTTATGAATTTCACAGATGATGTAGCCCCTTAAGCCACTAAAGATGAAAGAATTATTGAAATTCATGGCGAAGGTTTGAAGGTGCTTGATGTTTTTGACGTAGTAGTTAAAGTATTGTGAAAGTTTTGGTTGATCATAGTATGATACCGGTATTTGAAAAGATGGTAAGTTTGATGCTTTTTGACTGAAGCTTAACTATCTAAGTGTGGTTTTACTAAGTACATGTTCTACTGCCACTACAATGCAAATATATCTTATGATCGGTTAGCGGACTCCTAGGCTGATAAACCACACTTCTCAAAGTCTCAGCCTTCTGGTCCTACACCTGCATCCCAAGCTGCAGCAGTTTTTGATTATTTCTTTTTCATGAACCGAGACCCTTACTTGATCATGAAACTGCAATGGACTCCGAACTACTGCGATATGGACAGGATCCTGGACTTGGTGACATACATACTTTTGTGGCTGGCCGAGCTGGTCCTATAGTTACACAGGTCAGTTCAGTATGTGGCTGGCTGAACTGACCTGTGTTACTATATGACCAGCTCGGCCAGCCACAGAAGTATGTATGCCACCAAGTCCAAGATTTTGTCAATATCGCGGGAGTTCAGAGTCCATCTCAGTTTCACAATTAAGTAAGGGTCTCGATTCATGGAAAAGCAATAATTAGAAACTACTATAGCTTGGGATGCTGGTGTAAGACTAGAAGGCTGAAACTTTGAGGACTGTGGTTTATCAGCCCAGGACTCCGCTAACGAATCATAAGAGATATTTGCATAGTACTGGCAGTAGAAAATATACTTTGTAAAAACACATTTAGGCAATTCAGTTTCAGTCAAAAAGTATTAAACTTACCATATTTTTCAAATACAGTTATACTACTATAACCAACCAAAAACTTTCTCAGTAGTCTAACTAATACCTCAAAAGCAACAAGCACCTTCAAACCTTCTACATGAATTTCGATAATTCTTTCATCTTTAGTGGCATAAGGATCTACGTCATATGTGAAATTCAGAAATTATTAGATGTTACCACATTAGTGAATGTTAGTGTCACACCATATATTATAGCAAAATACTTAATTCCCACCATCAGGAATTGCATGGAAATACATTTCAAGATCTAATCTTGAACTACGATACATAACCGGTGGGTGGTCATCTGGTATGATCCAAAAAAGAGAAGCTCATCTCATACTTTGAAAGAAATCATTGAGTGAGATCATAAACTACAAATTTCACAATCGTAGTGCATGGTCCTCAGTTATAGCAACAACTAGGGGTGTCAAAAATGAACCCAAACATACGTAATCCGCTTAAGGGTTGCACTCAATATAATTTGAACTGGGTTCAATCTCAACTCATTCTAGCCTAACCAACTTTATGAGAATTCTTAATTGAGCCAATTCAATATCCAATTTCAACCCGTTTTAAAATTCTTTACTAAGTTAGGTTCCTATAATAAATGTATGAATTATTATCTATTTAACATATTTTAGGATTTATCTATCAATTTGTCACTTTTAAAAAAAATTGCGTCGAAATTAGCATGGTGATTATAAAAGTTAAATATCACTTTGTTAGAATTATTAAGATTAATTGGGTCGAATTGGGTGGGTCAGGACCCAACCTATTTTTTAGTCCATTTGAACCCAACTCATTTGAGCCCAAAGTTACGATTTCTATTTCAACCCATTTTAATATACAGTTTCAACTCAACCCCCCCCCCATTTGACACCCTAGCAACAACATATGCAGTGTTATCCAAACATCATAGAGATACAAAAGTTGTTCCAATAGCACGGTATTCTAATATAATTTCGAGAATAGGGTTTTTCCTTAAAAAAAGAAATTTGGGGGGAAATTATATCTACAAAAGGGGGACAAAGTATTTTATGATAAGGCAATTTTTTCATGTAGTAATAAAAAAGTGTCAAGGTTAAAACATAAGAGAGAATATTTTAATTTATATGATTTAAAAGAGATATTGTCAAAATGATTATTAATGTATGAGCTTTGGACTCTTTTCTTCTTTTTTAAAAAAATAAATTAAGAATATTATCATTGAACAAACCAGTACACATAGTGAGATATTACTTTCCAGAAAGGAAGCCCAATCCCAATGACCTCCAAAATAGAAAGAATTTATTACAACTTCCTATTACCAGTAATCCAATTTAATTATAAAATTGTCGAATCAAATAAAAATATTTATTAGCTTCTTTTTTTTAGTTCTTCATATGTTCAATCCTTTCTTTGATCTCCTTTTGTATTTGTATATTTGCATCTTTCTTGTCTACATTTTTGGTTTGAAATAATTTTAAGTTGTTTGCTTATTATGTGTATAAGTCATGGTATTCAGATAGCAATTTTAAATTCTTTCTTCACTTGCTTCAAGTATCTTTCATTGATCTAGAATAAGTGCTAGTGATCAATATCACCTTTTTATAACTTAATCCTTGCTAAATATTCAAGATTTGTTACTTTATATGAATGAGCAGTAATATGGAACAATGTTAAAGTATAAAGTTCAATCTTATCAATTATGAAAGTAAAAAAGTTGTGATATTATGTTTATAGTTACTATTTATGCATTATGACTACAAAATTCCAGTTCATGACTTGAATAATCTACTTTATTATCAATGTTGTGATTAATGATGATTATTTAATAGTGGTATTCTTTGTTTAATATGGCAAATACTTCAAAAGTATAAAAATATTGAAATAAAAGTATTTTGTCATAAAAAAAAAATCAGAAACAAAACATGTCAACTAAAATGATCTCATGCTTGTAGATCTATTAATGAAAATTTGCGACCATAGAAATTTGAAGGGTTGAACAAGTACCCATTTTATAAGATATGTTTGGGGCATAACAATCAGAAACAAAACGTGTCAACTAAAATGATCTCATGCTTGTAGATCTATTAATGAAAATTTGCGACCATAGAGATTTGAAGGGTTGAACAAGGACCCCTTTTATAAGATATGTTTGGGGCATAACAACTTCTTCCAAAAGCTCAGTGAATTTAAAATTTAAAATTTCAGATTAATGAAAAGATTGATTCACCAAAGGAAAATGATAGAGATTAATGGCGAAAATAAACCAAAGAAGAGGGATAGGGTTACCTTTTCAGACTAAAAGAGAAATGGAGAATGTTTTGGAGGCCATTAGTGTTGAAAATCCCATGGAGAAAGCTTGAGTCCAATAATTTTAAGAGTTTTTCCTTTTCTATTCGAAGCTACAGCAGAGCAGAAGAGATGGCCTTTTGTCGCTCTATCAAAACCACGTTGCTAACCATTTCTCCACTGGAGCAAATATCTGCAAAAGGGGAAAAAGAAGTCAAAATATACAAAGAAAAGCGGAAAAAAGCAAAAGATAGTGTTGGTCTATCTCTATGAGCTAAGAAAGACGAATTGTGGTATAAAAAAGAGAAAGTAAAGATGATCCCGTCACATAATGAGGAGGAAGGAGTTAGTGCAAGCACCCAGAGGCGACGTTTGAGAGGAAAAAAGAAAGCTCGATTGGAAATCCCTAGCTTTTAGGGTGATATTTAAGAAGGGATGGTCCGTTCAGGTTTTGGGTTGGGCCAGATACTTTTTTGTTTACTTTTTGGGCTCCTTGGGCCATTTTTGTACGGAATTATAAAATTAACGAAAGATCTTCAAGCTCAGATATTTAACAAAAAATGGGCCTTTTATAGCTTTGAAAGTGAGGAAAAGACTATGTGGGTGATGAGAGTGGCACAACCACCGTTAATCGAATGCTTTAGACAAGAACCGACAGATCTCATTAAAATTGATTTAGTTAGGGTTGTTACGTTTTATTTGGACAAGAGGATGATGTGAGAAATAAGGGTGTTTCAGGCTAATTAAGTTTGTAGATCTATTAATGAATATTTGCAATCATAGACATTTAAAGGGTTGAACAAGGACCCATTTTATAAGATATGTTTGGGGTATAACAACTTCTTCAAAAAGTTCAGTGAATTTAAAATTTGGAATTTTAGATTAATGAAAAGATTGATTCACCAAAGAAAAATGATAGAGATTAATGGTGAAAATAAATGAAAGAAGAGGGATACGGTTACCTTTTCAGACTGAAAAAGAAATGGAGGATGTTTTAGAGCCCATTAGTATTGAAAATCCCATGGACAAAGCTTGAATCCGGTAATTTTAAAAGCTTTTCTTTTCTATTCGAAGCTACAGTAGAGGAGATGACCTTTTGCCGCTCTATTAAAACCACGTTAGTAACCATTTCATCCACTGGAGCAAATGAGGAAAAAGAGGACAGAAGAAATAAGGAAAAGGGGAAAAGTGCAACAGATTGTGGAGGTCCATCTCTGTGAGCTGAGAAAGTTGAATTGTAGAGTAAAAAGGAGAAAGATGTTGATGATCCGTCACATAAGGAAGCGGAAGGTGGAGTGAGTGAAAGCACCTAGCGGCGATTTTCGAGAGGAAAAAAGAGAGCTCTATTGGAAAACCCTAGCTGCTAGGGTGATATTTAAGAAGGGATGGTTGGCTCAATTTTTGGGTTGGGCCAGATACTTTTTTGTTTTCTTTTTGGGCTCATTGGGCCAATTTTGTACGGAATTATTAAGTTAATGAAAGAGCTTCAAGTGCAAATATTTAACAAAAAATGGCCTTTTACAGCTTTGAAAATGAGGACAAGACTATGTTGAGGTGATGAGAGTGGCACCACCGCCGTTAATCGAATGCTTTGGACAAGAATCAACATATCTCATTAAAACAGATTTAGTTAGGGTTGTTACGTTGTATTTGGACAGGATGAATGTATAAGGGTGTTTCTGATGTAGGTTGTGTAAGTGGGCCAGATTATTTAGACTTTCGGAGTTGGGAATAGAATGACCTTCAGCCTTGCTAAAAATGATAATATTTACAATTTATTGGGAAAAAAAAAGAAGACCAAAGCTCATACATTAATAACCATTCTCTATTTTTAGTCCTATAATTTGAATCTTTTTGCTTTAAGTTATTAACAAAACACTTGTTCTTTTCATTAAAACCTAGAAACTTTTAACTTATCATAAAACCCTTTTTTCACTTCACTTTAAATTATCGGTGCCATCTACAATCGCCATCACACCATCAACTACAACCTGTGCAACTCCACCACAAACCAACATAAGCTTGATAAAATTTCAACTAATCAAGATTTGTATCCCGTATCAAAAAAGAAAGAGAAATGACCCAACTCGAATTCAGTTCTTTATTCTGTCGTTTTTCAGCGACAACGCCCAAGTTATCCGATTCTATCGACTCGATCGAATTTATTCATTGTAAAATAATATTGATCACTATTCTACCCCCATATCATTAACAACTAGGGTATATAGAAGACCACTCCGGAATTAATTGGTGCAAACATTGATATTCTATAAAATATTATGTCTAGAGTATAGTCTCAAGAGTGTGATAATACCACATACAATACATAGTAAAATATGATTCAAATTAGGGATCCAACAATATTTGTATTGTATCTGAAATCTTTACAAGTACATGGAGTCATATTTCTCCAATTTATCAAGAGTTTCTTATCTCAGGCTATAGATATATTTATTTGAGAATCATTGCATAATTACTCGAGTTATCGTCAAGCTATCATGACTTTTGGTACAAAGTATTTTAAAGATTGACAAGAGCAAATATCATATCGATTTCTAACGAACTAACTAACTAACAATATATATATATATATATATATATAAATATATCACTTAATGATTTCTTTCGAAGTATGAGATTGCATATGTTGTTGCTATAACAGATGATCATGCACTACGATTGTGAAATTGTAGTCTATGTCACTCAATGATAAGTATGAGCTGAGCTTTTATTTCATGGATCATACCATCTGACAACCTATTGGTTAAGAATCGTAGTTCAAGAGTAGATCTTGAAGTTTATTTCTATGTAATTCTTGATGGTGCAAATTGTGTGTTTTGCTATAATATATGGTGTGACACATAACATTCACTCATGTGGTAACATCTAATAATTTATGAATTTCACAGATGATGTAGCCCCTTAAGCCACTAAAGATGAAAGAATTATTGAAATTCACGGCGAAGGTTTGAAGGTGCTTGATGTTTTTGACGTAGTAGTTAAAGTATTGTGAAAGTTTTGGTTGATCATAGTATGATACCGGTATTTGAAAAGATGGTAAGTTTGATGCTTTTTGACTGAAGCTTAATTATCTAAGTGTGGTTTTACTAAGTACATGTTCTACTGCCACTACAATGCAAATATATCTTATGATCGGTTAGCAAACTCCTAGGTTGATAAGTCACACTTCTCAAAGTCTCAGCCTTCTGGTCCTACACCTGCATCCCAAGCTGCAGCAGTTTTTGATTATTTCTTTTTCATGAATCAAGACCCTTACTTGATCATGAAACTGTAATGGACTCCGAACTTCTGCGATATGGACAGGATCCTGGACTTGGTGACATACATACTTTTGTGGCTGGCCGAGCTGGTCCTATAGTTACACAGGTCAGTTCAGTATGTGGCTGGCTGAACTGACCTGTGTTATTATATGACCAGCTCGGCCAGCCACAGAAGTATGTATGCCACCAAGTCCAGGATTTTGTCAATATCGCGGGAGTTCAGAGTCCATCTCAGTTTCACAATTAAGTAAGGGTCTCGATTCATGGAAAAGCAATAATTAGAAACTACTATAGCTTGGGATGCTGGTGTAGGACTAGAAGGCTGAAACTTTGAGGACTGTGGTTTATCAGCCCAGGACTCCGCTAACGGATCATAAGAGATATTTGCATAGTACTGGCAGTAGAAAATATACTTTGTAAAAACACATTTAGGCAATTCAGTTTTAGTCAAAAAGTATTAAACTTACCATATTTTTCAAATACAGTTATACTACTATAACCAACCAAAAACTTTCTCAGTAGTCTAACTAATACCTCAAAAGCAACAAGCACCTTCAAACCTTCTACATGAATTTCGATAATTCTTTCATCTTTAGTGGCATAAGGATCTACGTCATATGTGAAATTCAGAAATTATTAGATGTTACCACATTAGTGAATTTTAGTGTCACACCATATATTATAGCAAATTACTTAATTCCCACCATCAGGAATTGCATGGAAATACACTTCAAGATCTAATCTTGAACTACGATACATAACCGGTGGGTGGTCATCTGGTATGATCCAAAAAAGAGAAGCTCATCTCATACTTTGAAAGAAATCATTGAGTGAGATCATAAACTACAAATTTCACAATCGTAGTGCATGGTCCTCAGTTATAGCAACAACTAGGGGTGTCAAAAATGAACCCAAACATACGTAATCCGCTTAAGGGTTGCACTCAATATTATTTGAACTGGGTTCAATCTCAACTCATTCAAGCCTAACCAACTTTAGGAGAATTCTTAATTGAGCCAATTCAATATCCAATTTCAACCCGTTTTAAAATTCTTTACTAAGTTAGGTTCCTATAATAAATGTATGAATTATTATCTATTTAACATATTTTAGGATTTATCTATCAATTTGTCACTTTTAAAAAAAATTGAGTCGAAATTAGCATGGTGATTATAAAAGTTAAATATCACTTTGTTAAAATTATTAAGATTAATCGGGTCGAATTGGGTGGGTCAGGACCCAACCTATTTTTTAGTCCATTTGAACCCAACTAATTTGAGCCCAAAGTTACGATTTCTATTTCAACCCATTTTAATATACAGTTTCAACTCAACCCCCCCCCCCCCATTTGACACCCTAGCAACAACATATGCAGTGTTATCCAAACATCATAGAGATACAAAAGTCACTACAAGAAAGTGGAGATACAACGACATTTTCTAAATGTCGTATTATGATGTTTAAATGTCACAAATTTGTTTACCGACATTTATTTTACACTTGGAACAAATGTCGTAAATATTAGTGTCGAAAATTTTTCCGACATTTAGATAATTGTCGGAAAGAATTTGTGACATTTATTTTGTGACATTTAGGTAAATGTTGAAAATAATTTGTGTCATTTACTGCAACATATATATAAATGTCGGTAAGATTATTACGACATTTGTTTTTTGACATTTATGTGAATGTCGATAAAAAATATATGACATTTATTTTTGACATTTCGGTGAATGTCAGTATGAGCTATATGACATTTATTTTCGACGTTTAGTTAAATGTCAGTATGAGATATATGACATTTATCTTCGACATTTAGGTAAATGTCGGTATGAGAAATAAGACATTTATTTTTAATAATTAGGTCAATGTTGGTATATATGACATTTATTTTTGACATTTACATAAATGTCGGTGTGAAACATATGATATTTATTTTTGACATTTAGTAAATGTCGTTATATCTATATGACACTTATTTTTTCAACATTTATGAAATTTCACTTAAATTTCTCACATTTATATTTAATGTTGGTAAAACAAATTTCAAGACACTTATTTGTGACATTTATAAAATGTCACGTTGAAATTTCTGACACTTTAGTTAATGTCAACAAATGCTATTATTAAACGTCATAAAAATTGGTGACATTATTTTATATTTTGCTAAATGTCATCTTAATATTCTACTGTCGCTACC
This sequence comes from Solanum sitiens, assembly GCA_016801875.1. Classification (NCBI taxonomy): domain Eukaryota; kingdom Viridiplantae; phylum Streptophyta; class Magnoliopsida; order Solanales; family Solanaceae; genus Solanum; species Solanum sitiens. The sequence goes on from JABWTJ010000056.1 coordinate 412,630, forward strand.
AAATTTCTTAAACATCCTAGGTAAATTATATATAGTTTTTCTAAATACACAAATATATATAAACAATATGTTCATCCAAAACTATCTGCTTCATAAAAAGCAAGAAATATTATGTAAAGAAAATATTTTCTAAAATTATAATCAAAGAAGAAATAACAATATAATATGTTTTCTGTAAAAGTATATAATATCAAAACAAATTATCTTTTCTATCTCAAGTAATAATCTCAACATAAAACCAACTAATTAACTCCTAATTAAGATGGAATTAAAATCTCCAGTAAATTTGCAATAAATCTTTGTGAAATCATCAATCCAAAAGTCGAGCATGTTGCAGTCGACACTTGAGCTCAATTTCCTTAAAAGTTCTGCACAAGAAATGCACATAAGAAAATTTATAACTATAGAATAATAGAAATTAGAAATAACTAATTTAAGTTTATAGAATAATAATTCAACTTTCATTAAAACCATTGACAACATGGTAGTAAGATGGTACAATTTACTTGTGCAGTATATTCACCTTTGAAGCAACCGTATTTTATCACCATAATGAAAGGAAATCACATCATACATCAACAGCTCTTTTAAGAACTTCTATTCATACTTCAATTTTAAGCAAGAAGTACCATACTATTCAAGTATGGTACTATTGAAGCAAGAAGTACAATACTATTTAAGCAAGAAGTGGCACCTGCTCATAGGGGTCTTAAACAGAATGTTCCAGGTCTTTGATCTCACAACTGTGCCTGGAAGAGTTGGAGGAGTAATAAGGGACAAAAGGGGTAACAAGGTAAAAGGCTTCTCCCAAAAATCAATGTGAATAATATTGTCAGCTAAACTACATTCCTTACTACTTGGCCTCAGAATGATATAACAAATACATGATATGAGCTGCACATTAATTCTATGAATCTGCCTCAGAGGTAATAAAAAAAGTAACTATAAACATGAAATTTTCCTCCTTTTGAAAGAAAAGAAAGATATTGTAATTTTTTCAAACATACCCACTTCTTTTTGTTTGTGCTAACTTCAGTAGTTCCGGTCTTCTTGATCATATTAGCCTGAAAAAAAATTAAATTTATTCCAGTTAGTGGTTGCAAGACACAATGGAGGAAGTAGTTTGACATGACGGCAATGACAAAGCAAGAAAAAACTAACAAATCCAAAGATACAAAACCTATCACCAATAACAAATTTGGATTCCAATAATCACATTTGAACAGCAATTAGCAAGCTTTCGTGACCATAAGGTAATATTAGTACAGTTCTGCATTTGAGACAGATCCAGACCCCCTCCCCCAAATATGAAAATTATTCTTGAAGCAGTATAACATATGGTAGTAGCATTATCACCAAGAAGGTGTGTGCCATGAGAATAGGCAAGTATCTTAATACTTTTCATAGCACTCAGAAAAAGTATCAGAAAAAAATTGTTCATTAGAGAGAATAGGAACAAAAAATACAAGACATTGGGGGCACAAACGAAGGGCAACTATCAACAATAAATCATAAAGAAAACTAAGCGAAAAGAAGAAAGATGCCACAAAAGAAGGCAATAACAAGCAGCAGGGACCAAAGAGAATAAGGGGCAAGAGCTACAGGTTCATACTGGTCAAAATGAACACAGCAACATCATATATATAAATTATAAAATGATAAACTAGAGTATGATCAGGACACAGAAGTCTTAAGTGCAAGTTTTTCAATTTGGGAGGCTTAATGCATGAAAAAGTTGACTTCTGTCAACATCCAAAGATTCATAATTTCACAGTTTATAATTTCACTATACCAATTGAAAAACAACAAGAAGTACCAAAAGAAAAAAATTATAACTTAGATTGTTTAGTGAAATTTTCTCTAACCTTTCTTGTGTGAACACCTGGAACAAGTGATGGTGGCAGTTGGCAATCTTCAAGTGGGTTATCAGAAACCTATTGCAAAAGAGGAAGACAATTATAATAAAGAGAAACTAAGTTTTCATCTAAAGAAGCCTTTTTTTAGCAACACAATTATTTTACCTGCTCTGATTTCAAATTTGCATCAATATTAGTTCCCAAAGACTCCACATATGCTTTTATCCTTCTTTCACTTTATCTGCTATAATTTCTTCCATATGCATTTTTGCTTCCGATAATTTTCTCTCCATCACTTCGTTATTCTCTTTTGCTTCCTCTTTCGCTTCTAACAACTTTTTATCCATCACTTCCATCTCTTTTTTTGCTTCATACATCTTCTCTGTCATCTCAATTTTCATAGCTGAGGTAGCTTTTTGAACTTCCATCTCAACCCTTGTATCAAAATCTCTTTTTTCAGTCTGAGAACGTTTATATACGGGGCCATATACTAAGCTAGGAGATGCTCCTTTTCCTAGAGTTCGGACAATTCCATGAGTGTCTGATCCCATTACTTGGGAGTACACATCATTAGGAGCACTTCCAGGTACATTCAACTCAGGATACACCTCGGCAAGATCATCCATTTGTTTCTTTTTGAAAGAAAGGTAAAGTAATGAGAAGATATAAAAAAAATTGTAATAGAAAGAGAGTAACGATATATTTTTGAAGAGTAAGAGCGTACCATAACTTCACCAGCTATCTCATTTACAGGTTCTTTATTCGCTCTAATGTGAGTCTTTTTTAACACCTCAATACGAGTTGGTTTTACACCATTATTCATCTTTGTCATCTGTTTGAATAGTAAGAGATTGACATCAAATATTCACGATAAGTATTATTTAATATATAACTTACAGAATATAAAAAGTGATTACTTCGTACATCGTCTATAATTTGAGAATGGCTTTTTCTCCCTGATGTGTGTGGCATGGTCAATTTTTTTCGACTTTCTTTGTTTCTCTCACTCTTTTCCTAGAAATTTGAACACAACAATGTATATGAGGACATGCGCAATCTTGAATATATAAAATATAGCCAAGAAAAAATATAAAAAAGCAACATAGTTGAGTTTTAGAAAGGACAATCAATTTCTATACAAGAGCATTTAGTGCAGGTTAACAAACTAGACATGTACAACAACATTATTTCTGCCAATTAGAGGAAAGGGACAAATCCGAAAGAACTTCTAGTTGTTATACAATAATAAATATAATAAGGAAAAGCACGACTTTAATAATTTATAACAACGCAAATGTAGAAATAGAAATCTAGAACATACCTTTGCTTCTTTTGAACTCCAATAATGAACTAATGAACGCCACTGATCTTCTTCAACTCTATCTGGACGCTGAGCTAAACGCTCAATATCAGTGTTATATGGGTCATATCCAATGGTTTTTGCTTCATGCTTTGATTCTTTCCATTTAGATCCAAATGACATCATCAGTATGCGCTTCATGTCATCAGTTGCGTCAGTATTTTCCTGTACATATATTTAATACACAACTCATTTATAAAATAAAATATAAAAACAAAAACATCTTAGTATATAGGTTTTGTGTATACTAAGAACCTTGATATGAGCCCATATTCTATCCTTGTACATACTAGGTACAAGCCTCCAATCTTTATGATTCAGTGGTGCTAAGATTCCATTTCGTGCTAGCACACCAAGTTTTGAACTCAATCTACTTCCTTCTGACCCAATAACTTGACCATGTTCATTCAATTCAATATGTAAATTTCCACCATCTTTTCCCCATCCCGAGTGCATCATAGTGGGACCCCTAGTTCGCTTAGACTTCTCTTCACTCTCATTAGAATCTATAAATAATCAAAGATAAAAGAGGCAAATATATTATTTATATAAAATTTATCTAACTACTTTATACTATGAAAGGAAGAATAAATATCATGAGATTTAATACCTGGAAGATTTTTTGTACCATGTGATTCATCTCGTTCATTTTGTGGCCAATTTTGGGGAGGTTGAGGCATTGACATACTTTCGATTTGTTTTTTTTGTTACTCTGAATTTATAAATAACCAAAGATAAAAAGAGGCAAATTTATTATTTATATAAAAATTATCCAACTACTTTATACTATGAAAGGAGGAATAAATATTATGATTTTAATACCTGGCAGATTTTTTGTATCGTGTGATTCATCTCTTTCATTTTGTGGCCAATTTTGGGGCGGTCAACGCATTGACATACTTCCGATTTGTTGTTTTTGTTGCTCAGAATCTATAAATAATCAATGATAAAAAGAGGCAGATTTATTATTTATATAAAAATTATCTAACTACTTTATACTATAAAATGAAGAATAAACATCATGATAATATATACCTGGAAGATTTATTGTATCATGTGATTCATCTCTTTCATTTTGTGGCCAATTTTGGGGTGGTTGAGTCAATGACATACTTACGCTTTGTTTTTTTTGTTGCTCCGAAGAATCATATAAAATCTCACCTTGACTAGAATTTCTCTGTCTTTTTCTTGCCATTTCAACGAAGTTCCTCAGCTGCTATGAATCCTGCCAAATTACTATTCACAAGTATAAAATAATATATAACTATCATGTCAAACAATAAGACATAAAATTATGAGATTTTAACAGATGAATGAAGAGTAAAAACATCAAAGTTATTATTGTTCAACAATCAATTGTACTGAAATAGTGATTATACTACTATAGTAACAAAACTAAGATATGTTGTCATCTTCGTCATATGCCTCATTACTTTCCAAAGTTTCTGGGTCAATTTCTAATCCTGGTACTCCTTCTCTAACCCATTCAATGTCTTCTTCAGTTTCAAATGTTGTGTCATCCAATTGTTGTTCAGGCCACAACTCCATATGTCTTTCCTTATGCTCAATTGTTGGTGTGTCATCACCTAAATCATAAAAACCTCTTGGCTTCACTTTAACAACTATTTGCCACTCCGTTTCCATATGATGATCGACATAAAACACTTGTTGAGCTTGAGAAGCAAAGATGAATGGTTCATCTGATAACTGATGTTTTGTATAGAGTAAATGATTAAAATTTACAAGAGTAAATCCATAATCATCTTTCTCAATATGCCCCTTCTTATTGTTCACCCATTTACATTTAAACAATACAAACTTGAGATTCTTGGAATAATATAACTCAATTATGTCTGTGAGGATTCCATAAAAAGAAACCTCTGCCAATATGGGATTTCTATCTTTTGTGCTTGCATAACTTTGAGTGACAGCCTTTAACATAATACCACTATTTTGAGTTTTTCTCTTAACATCACGAGACTCTGTTAAGTATCTAACTCCATCACATATATAGCCAGTCATTCTTTTAGCTTGTATTAATGGGCCAATAGCTAAAGTTTGAATATCCTCACATATTTTTTCACCAACCATATGCATCTTCTCGACCTAGCATTCAAAAATAAAGATGTGATCTAAAAGTTATAATTACCCATATTATATATGAGCAAATATTTTAGCTAGTTGATACTTACATGATTTCTAAACCATAGTTGAAATCTTTCATTATGAATTCGATCCACATTATGTCTTGATAGACGAGGATTTTCCTTCTTGATTTCTTTTATATGTTCACTACGGAAGTAAAACACATAGCTATTTAATAAAAACTAAAACAATAATTAATTACTAATTATAGATTATGATTTAATACTTACTCACGATATGAAGTTGTGGAGGTAAAATTAAATAAAACATATTTGTGGGCTTGAGCACGTGTAATGTCATCAAGATTAAATCCTTTCTCTCTACTTGATCGACGACCCTCTTGGTCAGTCAGTTCATTAGATAAAACATCATTTCTTAAAGGTGGATTAGATTTAGTCTCGACGTCATCTAAATACCATGAGCAAAACGTCATTAACTCATCTATCCAACGTCCCTCTGCAATCGCACCTTCTGGATAACGTCTATTCCTTACGTAGTTTTTAAGACAAAGCAAGAACCTAAAATAGTCAATTTTTAGAATACAAATACAATTTCTTGTAAGTATGATAAAAAGTAAAAAAAAATGATACCGTTCGATAAACCACATTGAACGATATTGTGAAGGTCCTCCCAACATTGCTTCTTCAGCTAAATGGATAAGTAGATGTTCCATAATATCAAAGAAAGATGGAGGAAATATTCTCTCCAAATGACATAGAGTTATTGCAACTCGATCTTGTAGTTTTTCTAAGTCACTTATCTTAAGATGTTTTGAACAAATGCCCCTAAAGAAATTACTTAATTCAATCAATGGCTTAAGTACATTCACTGGCAAGAGATTCCGCAAGGCAATAGGAAGGAGTTGTTGCATTAAAATATGGCAGTCATGACTCTTCAACCCATGCATTGTGCTTTGCTTGAGATCAACACTACTTGAGATATTTGAAGCATATCCATCTGGCACTTTCACATCTTTTAACACTTGTAAGAGGATGACTTTTTGTTTGTTACTCAATGTGAAACATGCAGGAGGAAGATAATATTTTCCATTAGCCTTTTTCTTAGGATGCAAAGCTTTTCGGATTCCCATCCCTTGTAAATCTAAACGGTAGTTCAAATTATCTTTTCCTTTTCCATCAACATCCAGTAATGTCCAAAATATATTGTCAAAGACATTCTTTTCAATATGCATCGTATCAAGATTATGACGAATCATATTGTCTTTCCAGTATTCCAACTCAAAAAATATGCTCTTTTTGTTCCATATATTTTGCACCAAATTATCAACATCATCCCATTTCCTTTTACGAGATTTAGCCAATAGATCTTTACCAAACTTGTTTTTAACATTATTCAATTGCTTAAGAATCTCGATTCCCGTCAACCATTTAGGTGCTCCATCTAACTCCACAAGGCCATTGAATGCCACTTTATCTTTTCGAAACTTGTGTCCATGAGATAACCATCGCCTATGAGACATGAAACAATATTTTCGCCCATTTGTCAATTTGGTAGATTTAGTTTTGGTAAGACAACATGGACAACCATATCTAGTTTTCACACCATATCCTGATAAATTACCTAACCCTGGAAAATCACTAATTGTCCAAAGCAATGCTGCACGCATTTGAAACATGTGATTGTTTGATATGTCATAAGTCGCAACACCAACCCACAATTGTTTTAACTCATCAATTAAGGGTTGCAGATAGACATCAATATCATTACCCGGTGCACGAGGACCATCAATAATAGTAGATAATATCATATATGGTTGTTTCATGCACAACCATGGTGGCAAATTATATGGAATCAAGATAACAGGCCACGTGCTATGTGAGATAGACATAGACTTAAATGGACTAAAGCCATCTGAAGTCAATCTAAGTCTAACATTTCGAGGATCTTGAGCAAACTCTGTATGTGCTTCCTCAAATTTCCTCCAAGCAATACTGTCTGCAGGATGTCGCATTACCCCATCTCTAGTCCGACCTTCAGCATGCCATCTCATTTGAGTAGATATTTTAGCTGACATAAATAGTCTTTGAAGTCGTGGTATTAATGGAAAATATCTAAACACCTTTGATGGAATTTTTGATGTTTCAGAACTGGAATTAACTGATGCACCTTTGAACTGTTTGTATCTTGGAGCTTTGCAAAACATACAAGACGTTCTATCTTTTGTCTCGTTCCAATAAATCATACAATCATTTGGACAAGCATGTATCTTTTTATATTCAAGCCCTAAATCTTTAATAATCTTCTTTGAATCATAAAAGGACTTGGGCAATGTTTCACCTTCTGGAAGCACATCTTTTAACAACTCTAATAGCATGGAAAATGATTTGTTACTCCATCCATTGAGACATTTTAAGTGTAATAGACGAACAAGGAACGAAAGTAGTGAATACTTGCTTTCTGGATATAACTCGCGTTCAGCTTCTTTCAGTAAGCGAAAGAATTCTTCAGTCTTCTTATCAAAACCCGTGTTATGTTGATTTGACCCATCAAATCCTTCTGCACTAGTGTCCACATCAACAAAAGATGTAGGAGGAATTCCAAATGCTTCATGTAACATGTCTTGCATCTCATCACCTTTATCTAGTTGATTGACCAATTTTGATGACAATAGTTTCTCACCATGATAAATCCAACTAGTGTAACTAGTTAGAAATCCATCAACCACAATATGTTCAACAATCAAATCTTTTCGAACAAATTTCATATTACGACACTTTCGACATGGACACAATATTGCAGATGCATATGGCCTATCTAATGATGCAAAATGAAGAAACTCTTTGGCTCCATTCTCATATAAAGGATCAAGCCTATTCAATATATTTATCCAACTTTTATCCATTTAGTATATAACCTATACATATATCAAACAAGAATTATACCCTCATACTATTAAATATTAGTAACTCCATACTATTAAATAAAACAACAAAACCCATACTAACCTGCAAAGTCCACACAAAGAGTCCTGAAATTGATATGAATGTTCCTCCACTACGGTTGCTTTCTTTGTAATCTTCAAATTGCAAATCAATAGTTAAATTTCAACAAATCAATATAATGTATCAAGGCTAGTCTTTTTCTCTGACATCTTTTAATTTAGGCTAAGTTACTAGTCTTTTGATAAGTTTTAAACATGTACTAATTGATTAAAAAAGTAGCTTAACTTATGTTATGGTTTATATGACTTCACACTGGAAACTCCATTACAACAATCTAATTAAGGTACCTCTTTAAATTAGAAAGGAAAACCATTATGAGCATGCTAAAACTAGAAAAGAAAAAAATTACAGTAACTCAATGAAAATTCAAAGTAAAACCCTATGCAGTTAAAATTATTGAAATTAAAACCCTAAAGGGGAAGGAGAAATTACAATACCTCGTTCACAAATTCGTTCACAGATTCAAAGGTTTGTTTTAGTATGATCATGAGTTTGTATGAAATAAAAATCTTGGGATTACCTGTTGATGGAGATGGCTACCATGAATTTCTTTTCTTGATCAGCATGTTATGAGCCTGAGGCGTAGGGTTTTTAAAAAAAAAAAAAAAAATTTTCTAATTTATAATAGGAGGGAATATTTAATGTAGTAGAAAGAATTAGAGGGAAAAGTTAATCGCATGAAAAATTAGAGCGAAAAGTTAATAAATTTTCTTTTATTATTATTATTATTATTATTATTATTATTATTTGTATTATCAATATATATTATTTTATCATTATTATTTTTATTATTATTATTTATTTTATTACACTATTATTATTATTATTATTATTATTATTATTATTTTACTATTTTTATTATTATTATTATTTATTTTATTATTCTTTATTATTATTATATATTATTATTATATTATTATTATTATTATTTTATTATTATCTTATTATTATTAATAATAATAATATTTTATATATTGTTATTGTTATTATTATTATTATTTATTTTATTATTTATTATTATTATTATTATTATTTTCATATTGTTATGTTATTATTATTATTTATTTTATTATTTATTATTATTATTATTATTATTTTATTATTATTATGTATTATTATTATTATTTTAAATTATTATTAATATTTTATTATTTTATTATTATTATTATTTATTTTATTATTCTTTATTATTATAATTATTATTATTATAATTATTATTATATATTATATATTATTATTATTATTATTATTCTTTTCATATAATTTTATTATTATTATTATTATTTATTATTATTTATTATTATTATTATTATTATTATTTATTTTATTTCTTTATTATTATTATAATTATTATTATTATTATTATTATTATAATAATTATTATTATTATTATAATAATAATTATTATATATTATTATTATTATTATTATTATTTTCATATTGTTATGTTATTATTATTATTTATTATTATTATTATTTATATTATTATTATTATTATTATTATTATTATTTTATTATTATTATGTATTATTATTATTATTAGAAATTATATATTAATATTTTATTATTTTATTAGTATTATTATTATTTATTTTATTATTCTTTATTATTATTATAATTATTATTATATATTATATATTATTATTATTATTATTCTTTTCATATAATTTTATTATTATTATTTATTTTATTATTTATTATTATTATTTATTTTATTTCTTTATTATTATTATAATTATTATTATTATACTTATTATTATTATAATTATTATTATATATTATATATTATTATTATTATTATTATTATTATTCTTTTCATATTATTTTATTATTATTATTATTTATTTTATTATTTACTATTATTATTATTATTATTTTCATATTGTTATGTTATTATTATTATTTATTATTATTGTTATTATTTATATTGAATTATTATTATTATTATTATTTTATTATTATTATGTATTATTATTATTATTATTAGAAATTATATATTAATATTTTATTATTTTATTAGTATTATTATTATTTATTTTATTATTATTTATTATTATTATAATTATTATTATATATTATGTATTATTATTATTATTATTATTCTTTTCATATAATTTTATTATCATTATTATTATTATTATTTATTTTATTATTTATTATTATTATTATTATTTATTTTATTTCTTTATTATTATTATAATTATTATTATTATACTTATTATTATTATAATTATTATTATATATTCTATATTATTATTATTTTTTTTTTATATTATTTTATTATTATTATTATTTATTTTATTATTTACTATTATTATTATTATTATTGTTTTCATATTGTTATGTTATTATTATTATTTATTATTATTATTATTATTTATATTGAATTATTATTATTATTATTATTATTATTATTTTATTATTATTATGTATTATTATTATTATTATTAGAAATTATTATTAATATTTTATTATTTTATTATTATTATTATTTATTTTATTATTCTTTATTATTATTGTAATTATTATTATTATAATTATTATTATATATTATATATTATTATTATTATTATTATTCTTTTCATATTATTTTATTATTATTATTATTCTTTATTATTATTATAATTATTATTATTATATATTATATATTATTATTTATTTTGTTATTCGTTATTATTATAATATATTATTATTATTATATATTATATATTATTATCACTATTATTATTATTATTTTATTCTTTTCATATTATTATTTTCTTATTATTATTATTATTATTATTATTAATATTATTAAAAGGAAGGAGCTCTGAAGAATAAGTCGCCTGTGTAAGGATAAGCACATTTACATGTAGGGCTAAGAATTTGATCAGAACTGCATTGTGATAAAGAGATAAAGAGAAAGCAAGAGAGAGATGGATACAGAGTCGTCAATGACTGCAAAGTTGAAAACCATTGTGGAAAATCAGCTGAGCTGAATGTATTAGTGCTCATATCTCTGCAAAACATGACCATAGGACACAAAATCAAATTAAAGTAATCTAAAGACATAATTTGTGATATCACAACATTAAGATTGATGCATTTTCTTAGTAGAATAGAGTTCCAATCAGAACATCAGTATGTCGAGGAACTTACAAGTAGTTTAGGGCATTCATGCCAGCGAGATTAGGAAAGGGGCCAGTGAATTTATTGTTTGATAAGAAGCTGCAAGTGATATAGAAAATTTATAGATGGTCTGATAAACTCATAAAAAACAGAGATCATATCAAGGTAATATTAACATTATGCTTGTCTACTCACAGTTCACTCATAAGAGTGAGACTTTTGAGGGTTGATAGAATTGTTCCGTCTACTGAAATTCCTGTCAAGACGACTACAGTATACATGAGTATCTAGTTAGTAAAAACAGGTAATCAAAAGCAAGAAAAATGGCACATTTATTAGAATTCCTTAAGAACGTGATGGATTTTGGAAATACTTACACCACCTCCAGAGTCTGCACAAGTCCTAATGAAGAGGGTATTTTTCCAGTAAGCTGGTTTTGCTCAAGCAGCAGCCTGTGAAATTACAAGACCCAAACAGAAGAAACCATTAGCCAAACGGGAGTAGTTTGCTACGAGTGTCAGAGCGTCCACCATAGCGTAGGAGTGGGACAATAATGAAGTTAATCCATCAAATAATTCTAAAAATATATACACTTCCAGTTCAGTGGAACTTATAAATGTTTGAGAGTCATATTTGAGCTGAATAGCTGATCTGGAATCTCACATGAGAACTGATTTCTCCCCAGGTGATTGCGAGGTAAGTGGTATATCATATGAAAATTAGAGACGAAGATGTTACTTAATGAACAGACAGTAGTAATCAGTATTACTCACAAATGCTTTGTGTGAACAAGAATGTCTAGACCAGGTATGCTTCAATGGGAAATTGGAAGAGGTCCACTGAGCTTATTATCAGATAAGTCAAGTCAACGTAGCTTTGATAAGTTACCAACAAAATCTCTTCCAATACTCCATATCCTTAATATCTTGAATTAGTTAAGCATAAAAAGTTGCAAATAGAAGAAACTTGATACCCTTACAGAAATTCCAGCTGGCTAAGGGATCCGATTGTGTTTGGTATCAGTCCAGAAAATCCACAACCAACAAGGATTAATTTTTAGAACAGGTAATCAAAAGCAAGAAAAATGACACATTTATTAGAATTCCTTAAGAACATGATTAATTTCACATATGATAACTCAACTTTCATTTTATCGCACCAAATTAAATCATTAAACTATTTTTTGTAATGAATCCTTTCAGAACACTTTGGCAAGCATAGAAACATAAACGGCTGTATTACCACATAAAATTCAAGTCTTATTTACTTTCATTAATTATGTGTCAAGTCCAAGTTAGACAAATAAATTAAAACAGAGCAAACATAACTAAGACAATATTTTCTTCTTCAAATTTTTACACTTTCAATTATGATGAGTAGAAGAATAGGATAGTAGCATAACCTTTATGCCCCATTATAGCATGGGAAATCTTGTCTTTCCACTGCTTTCTCTGTGACTGTTGGGCATTAGACTGCACAACATTGAATTTCAAACTGTCATTCAGACAAAATGTTGCTTCCCTATAATGTTAACTAAACTTTCATGAAATCTGAATAATGATTAGTTGCTGGGAGGAATCTGGAACCTGCAATCTGGAATTGAATTTTGTAATCTGCAATAATCTGAAAGATAGAACTGTAATATGTACTCTGCAATCACTTATATTTTTGAGAAGAATGCAATATTGTTTCCCTTTCAGTTTCAACACAGTTAAGGAATCTGACATAACATGTAAAAGGCTTCATACTATAACACCATCAAGAATACTATAGAAGTGTACTATCAACACTCTCATACTCTAAAAAAATATTGAGCGACGTATTACAACAGAGGACATGTATAAGACATTTTCTCCCCGAAAACAAGATATGAACAGGTGTTTATACATTCTTTAAAGAATACAAACTCAAAATTTGACTTGTATTCAAAATTTGTTGAATGTGCAACTGCATAACTCATTCTGCACCCTCTAAACATATAACAGTACAAAAGCATCAATATGATTTCAACAATATATGAACAGAACAATATCATGATAAACCAGTGAAACAAGCTAAAGCACAAGGCATGCATAGTGACCATGAGTTATGTGGACTATTTCAAAATAGACAATAAGTGATATTAGAAACGAAACCCTACACTACCAATCTCAATGACGGACGGAATGAGAAGCATACCTTTATGCCCAATTTTAGCAGGGCAAATCTTGGCTAGTGACGGAAAGAGAGAAAGTAACACCAAGTGACAGGCTAGGACCAACATGCACCTGATGAATCCTTGCCATATGACCTTCCCACTTCATTTGTTGCAGCTTCATCAAGGTCATCTGTCTATTGCTTTTCCACACCATCATCAGCAACCCACCCATTGATTATTCTAACTACCAATTGAGGCCGATGGTGGTGTAGGAGGTTGTTCCAATAGCACGGTATTCTAATATAATTTGGAGAATAGGGTTTTTCCTTAAAAAAAGAAATTTGGGGGGAAATTATATCTACAAAAGGGGGACAAAGTATTTTATGATAAGGCAATTTTTTCATGCAGTAATAAAAAAGTGTCAAGGTTAAAACATAAGAGAGAATATTTTAATTTATATGATTTAAAAGAGATATTGTCAAAATGATTATTAATGTATGAGCTTTGGACTCTTTTCTTCTTTTTTAAAAAAAATAAATTAAGAATATTATCATTGAACAAACCAATACACATAGTGAGATATTACTTTCCAGAAAGGAAGCCCAATCCCAATGACCTCCAAAATAGAAAGAATTTATTACAACTTCCTATTACCAGTAATCCTATTTAATTATAAAATTCGAATCAAATAAAAATATTTATTAGCTTCTTTTTTTTTAGTTCTTCATATGTTCAATCCTTTCTTTGATCTCCTTTTGTACTTGTATATTTGCATCTTTCTTGTCTACATTTTTGGTTTGAAATAATTTTAAGTTGTTTGCTTATTATGTGTATAAATCATGGTATTCAGATAGCAATTTTAAATTCTTTCTTCACTTGCTTCAAGTGTCTTTCATTGATCTAGAATAAGTGCTAGTGATCAATATCACCTTTTTATAACTTAATCCTTGCTAAATATTCAATACCCTCTTTGGATTTGTTACTTTATATGAATGAGCAGTAATATGGAACAATGTTAAAGTATAAAGTTCAATCTTATCAATTATGAAAGTAAAAAAGTTGTGATATTATGTTTATAGTTACTATTTATGCATTATGACTACAAAATTCCAGTTCATGACTTGAATAATCTACTTTATTATCAATGTTGTGATTAATGATGATTATTTAATAGTGGTATTCTTTGTTTAATATGGCAAATACTTCAAAAGTATAAAAATATTGAAATAAAAGTATTTTGTCATAAAAAAAAAATATCAGAAACAAAACATGTCAACTAAAATGATCTCATGCTTGTAGATCTATTAATGAAAATTTGCGACCATAGAAATTTGAAGGGTTGAACAAGGACCCATTTTATAAGATATGTTTGGGGCATAACAATCAGAAACAAAACGTGTCAACTAAAATGATCTCATGCTTGTAGATCTATTAATGAAAATTTGCGACCATAGAGATTTGAAGGGTTGAACAAGGACCTCTTTTATAAGATATGTTTGGGGCATAACAACTTCTTCAAAAAGCTCAGCGAATTTAAAATTTAAAATTTCAGATTAATGAAAAGATTGATTCACCAAAGAAAAATGATAGAGATTAATGGCGAAAATAAACCAAAGAAGAGGGATAGGGTTACCTTTTCAGACTAAAAGAGAAATGGAGAATGTTTTGGAGGCCATTAGTGTTGAAAATCCCATGGAGAAAGCTTGAGTCCAATAATTTTAAGAGTTTTTCCTTTTCTATTCGAAGCTACAGCAGAGCAGAAGAGATGGCCTTTTGTCGCTCTATCAAAACCACGTTGCTAACCATTTCTCCACTGGAGCAAATATCTGCAAATGGGGTAAAAGAGGTCAGAATATACAAAGAAAAGGGGGAAAATGCAAAAGATAGTGTTGGTCTATCTCTATGAGCTAAGAAAGACGAATTGTGGTATAAAAAAGAGAAAGTAAAGATGATCCCGTCACATAATGAGGAGGAAGGAGTTAGTGCAAGCACCCAGAGGCGACGTTTGAGAGGAAAAAAGAAAGCTCGATTGGAAATCCCTAGCTTTTAGGGTGATATTTAAGAAGGGATGGTCCGTTTAGTTTTTGGGTTGGGCCAGATACTTTTTTGTTTACTTTTTGGGCTCCTTGGGCCATTTTTGTACGGAATTATAAAATTAACGAAAGATCTTCAAGCTCAGATATTTAACAAAAAATGGGCCTTTTATAGCTTTGAAAGTGAGGAAAAGACTATGTGGAGGTGATGAGAGTGGCACAACCACAGTTAATCGAATGCTTTAGACAAGAACCGACAGATCTCATTAAAATTGATTTAGTTAGGGTTGTTACGTTTTATTTGGACAAGAGAATGATGTGAGAAATAAGGGTGTTTCAGGCTAATTAAGTTTGTAGATCTATTAATGAAAATTTGCAACCATAGACATTTAAAGGGTTGAACAAGGACCCATTTTATAAGATATGTTTGGGGCATAACAACTTCTTCAAAAAGTTCAGTGAATTTAAAATTTGGAATTTTAGATTGATGAAAAGATTGATTCACCAAAGAAAAATGATAGAGATTAATGGTGAAAATAAATGAAAGAAGAGGGATACGGTTACCTTTTCAGACTGAAAAAGAAATGGAGGATGTTTTAGAGCCCATTAGTATTGAAAATCCCATGGACAAAGCTTGAATCCGGTAATTTTAAAAGCTTTTCCTTTTCTATTCGAAGCTACAGTAGAGGAGATGACCTTTTGCCTCTCTATTAAAACCACGTTAGTAACCATTTCATCCACTGGAGCAAATGAGGAAAAAGAGGACAGAAGAAATAAGGAAAAGGGGAAAAGTGCAACAGACTGTGGAGGTCCATCTCTGTGAGCTGAGAAAGTTGAATTGTAGAGTAAAAAGGAGAAAGATGTTGATGATCCCGTCACATAAGGAAGCGGAAGGTGGAGTGAGTGCAAGAACCTAGCGGCGACGTTCGAGAGGAAAAAAGAGAGCTCTATTGGAAAACCCTGGATGCTAGGGTGATATTTAAGAAGGGATGGTCGGCTCAGTTTTTGGGTTGGGCCAGATACTTTTTTGTTTTATTTTTGGGCTCGTTGGGCCAATTTTGTACGGAATTAATAAGTTAATGAAAGAGCTTCAAGTGCAAATATTTAACAAAAATGGCCTTTTATAGCTTTGAAAATGAGGACAAGACTATGTTGAGGTGATGAGAGTGGCACCACCGCCGTTAATCGAATGCTTTGGACAAGAATCGACATATCTCATTAAAACTGATTTAGTTAGGGTTGTTACGTTGTATTTGGATAGGATGAATGTATAAGGGTGTTTCTGATGTAGGTTGTGTAAGTGGGCCAGATTATTTAGACTTTCGGAGTTGGGAATAGAATGACCTTCAGCCTTGCTAAAAATGATAATATTTAGAATTTATTGGGAAAAAAGAAGAAGACCAAAGCTCATACATTAATAACCATTCTCTATTTTTAGTCCTATAATTTGAATCTTTTTGCTTTAAGTTATTAACAAAACCCTTGTTCTTTTCATTAAAACCTAGAAATTTTAACTTATCATAAAACCCTTTTTTCACTTCACTTTAAATTATCGGTGCCATCTACAATCGCCATCACACCATCAACTACAACCTCTGCAACTCCACCACAAACCAACATAAGCTTGATAAAGTTTCAAATAATCAAGATTTGTATCCCGTATCAAAAAAGAAAGAGAAATGACCCAACTCGAATTCCGTTCTTTATTCTATCGTTTTTCAGCGACAACGCCCAGGTTATCCGATTCTATCGACTCGATAAAATTTATTCATTGTAAAATAATATTGATCACTAGTATACCCCATATCATTAACAACTGGGGTATATGGAACACCACTCCGTATTGATTAGTAAAAACGTTGATATTCTATGAAATATTACGTCTAGAGTACTAAAGTCTCGAAGCGTGACAATACAACATATAATATATAGTAACATAGAATTCAAATTAGGGATCCAAATTATATTAGTATTGCATCCGAAGTCTTTACAAGTACGTGGAGTCATATGTGTCCAATTCATCAAGAGTTGCTTATCTCAGCTGGCTATAGATATTGATTTGAGAATCATTCGATAATTATTCGAGTTATTGCCAAGCTATCATGACTTGTGGTACAAAGTATTTTAAAGATAACTTTCAAAGATTGGTAAGAGCAAAACATCATATCGTCATTTTTTCTATATAACAACACATATTATAATCACAATCCGCTAAAACTATCTTTCCAATTTTTTTTATTAAGACAATTTTATTTTCTTATAAGAACCACAAGGTTCAAATGCAATCTATCTGACAATTTTTACAAATTATTATAACTCTATCATTGCAATCCTTTTTACAAAAGACCAGTAAATATGGTACATCGTCTTATTTATAACATAACGATGTGATTCAATTATTTTCTTCCTTGTATACAAAATTTAAATTGTATATTTAAAATATACATGTACATAATGTAGGATCATTTGTCATATGGAAAATAAGCGATAATAATGGATAAAATGTAAACTATTTTATCTTGTATTTGGTTAGAGGTGTTAAATCGGAGATAATATGTAATTACACAAATATTAAAAATATATATTAATTTTTTTTTATATTTTGAAATAATTATATTTTAGATCACTAATTAGTAATTTCATACTTGATTTTAAGTCGGACACACCAAGATTTATTTATTTTTTGATACCGGATACACTGTAATAGACAAAGGCGAGTGAGAACAGAAGGGAAGCGAGCGAGATTTGTCTATGTATCTCAGATACATACAAATCACATTAGATACACACTAGATACGTATATATGTATGTATCTGGTGTGATTCGCATGTATTCGAGATATCAAATAATAGAAGAGTGGCGAGCAAGATAAAAGGAAGGGGGGGAGAGTTGTCTACAAGAAAAATAGCTAATAGAGAGGAGAAATCTGATCTCTAATAGGCTAATTCTGATCCCTAAAGGTCAATAGCGACTAGAAAAATCTAGTTGTCACCCGTACCTATAAACTTCTTCGATAAAGGTCAATACAGACGAGGTCTTTGAACTAGTCCCTAAATGGCTTGTATGACTAGTTATATTTTGGTCCCTAAAACACCTTTAGGGACCATATATCTAGTCCTTAAATTGTTGTTTCATTTGACTTTTTGGCATACACTATTCATGCTTTTTGCTCCTAAAAGAGTTTTTTGGACAAGACATCTGGTCATTTTATATTGTAGAAATTTTACTGTTTACAAAATAAAATTTTAATGCAAGTATACAAACTATCTATAATTTCATGCTTTCATATATTATATAAATATATATATAATAAATTACAAAAACTATATTACCATCCCATGATCAGTAGAAATGTAGCATGGTAAAACTCAATATAAGTCATTACACGAAATTTGAAAATTATCCCAACAATCTCGACAAAATGATAAACTCTTGTTCTCTTTTGGTCTGGGACTTGTTAACTCATCAAGTCTTTATAGCCTGTAAAAGACATACAATAAATATTGTTAATAACTACTTAAAATTTGAAATTAAACATAATTTAGACCATACATAACTGAGAAGCTTTGAAAGTCATCCATACTACTAAGTTGGGCAGACTCTTCACTTTTGAGAAAGATTTGAGCCCCTAAACTCATCAAGGCATTAAACATGGCATCTTCTTGAAACATAAAGTTTAATCTGGGAGGGGTGTACCTTTCCTCCCCTGCATCACAAGTTCCTCCATTTCACGACGAATTTTTTTTGTTTGCCCCTATTAACCTTTATAAACAATTTATAGGATAGTCTGACACACTGGTCAAATGAAATTGTTGAATGCAATAGCATGGTATAAGTTATAGACTATAACAATAGAACCATCCTCACTTCAAAATATTCAAAGTATAATAGATGAGCCTACACCATTTTTCTATTCTTATCTAACCATTTTGATATGCTTTTGACTCGACAAAGAATGAAATTTGCTGAGAACTTCTTTCCAACTGGTCCACTTCACTAAGACTCTGGAAATTAAACAAGTAGTAAGATAGAAAAACCTATCAAATCAATGGATATAGATATGAAAATAACCTGACTACATCATCTCTAACTACATGACAAAGCTAAAAAAAATAAAAATTGACGGTGATAAGTCTTGTAAAACTGTCAACACTCCACCACCCAAAACAACAACAAAATATTTATCCTCATTTTGGATCTTTTCTTGTCAAACATACACTAAAAATGATACCCATCTCAAATCACAATGAATTACAAAATGGTCTAGCAAGATATACTAAACATATACTATTTATTATTGGGTCCAAATTTTCTAAAATTGTTGAGGTATGAACATAGTAAGAAGATACCAAATCAATGTATTACCATATGTCATCACCACAAAGACTATTAAGTACAGACCTCCAATGAAGCCGACATCTAACGTAATTAAATATTACCCTACAGTAAATAAATAAGTAATTATGAATATTCAAGCATTTGCCTAAAAGTATTTTCAGGAAAAAAAAAATTAAATCAATTACTTACCACACCTACAATGCTTTCTGCCACAATGAACTAGATACTTTACAAATAGATATTCACAATGTACATTATTTAGCTCCGATGGTTTCCCTCCACTTAAGATATACTTTCAACACAATCATCCATCAATCTTAGACCAAATAATTGAAGCAATACGTTGTCACAACAATCTAAAATATATACCTTACTGGAAATAACCAAATTTTGTTCATTGTTTATTTGCAAAAGTTATCTATTTAATGCAAAGCAAAAGAAATAACTTTACACTACGATGTATGAACTATAAATAGCACGACATAAAAAAGCAATTCGAAGAATGTAGTCCAAAGATTTTCAAAATATTTAAGAACAGTTGAACTTTTAACTCTGTTTTTTTCATAAAGGACTGCACTGCTAACCGAAATACACCAGGTCTGCACTAGTAAACATAAAATCAATGGCTATGGAGACATATTTTTACCTTAGACTAGAACTATAATTGACTTGTTTATATAACTTGTGGTCTGAAACCTGTGAATCAATGAACAACTACTATTAGAGAGGAAATATCTACGCAGCCAACAAATATTATTTCAACAAAAAAAACATACATAGACCTAACTTTGCATCGAACCTATAGAATTTAAAACACAATATAATAGTAAGAACAATACAAGCAAAATATCAAGTGGTATTGAACCTAAGACTCTGGAGAGGGCAAAAGGAATAAAAGATGGTCTTTCTAGGACTAACCTTCAATCAAAAGAGTGGATAATATACAATCACTTTTACGTAATTTACAAACATATAAAGAAATCAATACAATTCAAGAAGCACACAGCTAATAATATGATATGATTTATTACCTTCTGAAACTTCAAACTTTGAGCAGTCAACAAACTACATACAAAGGAAAATTAGTACCAATAGAGTGACTCAATTGGATATCCAAATCGAGATAAGAGAATTTGGGGGGGAAAACTTTTGATTTTCAAAGAGTATCAGAAATCTAATCACAAATTTGTGAAATATAAAATTACCCCATTCCCTTTTCCTTTTCTGTGATTATCACAGTTGTTATAGAGCTCAGTTGTAACCTTTTTCGTCAAATCGAGGGAGGAACACTTGAAGGTGAGTTCGTCACGATAAGTGGAGGAGGATGTGAGCCTTCGTCGATTTCATTACTTTGCGTTATCGATGATTTTGAGGTTGTGGGTGTTGGTCCGATGGTAGAAGGAGCTTTAGTCGCCTACGTAAAGAAAACGAAAGTCAAGGGGAGAAGATCGGGGATTTAGGGATTTTATTGACCTCAAAAGAAAGAGAAATGGAATAACAAATTTGAGTAGTGCCCCCTTTTGACCCACTAAATTTAGTTTTAGGGAGTAGTTATTTTATTAATATAGAGACCACATTTAATCTCTTCCTTACGAGAAAAAATAAAATTGCGAATTAGGGATAAGAAGAAAAACTCGTCCCAATAAGCACGCTTTTAGGGACCAAATTTTTTACTTGTCCCTAAATGTTGGTCTTTAATAAGCTGATTTCTTGTCCCTAAATGTTGGTCTTTACGTAGCTTAATTTTTAAAATTTCTAGTGAACTCATTTATCCAAGAAAAAAAATATACTCGTATACAATTATTGGACACCCTTCGTGAAATTTTTGGCTACGCCACTAGACAAAGCCCTAGTTATCCGAGCCTATTCTATTGACTCGGTAAAATTTATTCATAGTAAAATCATATTGATCATTGGTCTACCCCCATATCATTAACAACTAGGGTATATGGAAGACCACTCCGGAATTAATTGGTACAAACATTGATATTCTATAAAATATTATGTTTAGAGTATAGTCTCAGAGTGTGATATAATACAACATACAATGCATAGTAAAATATGATTCAAATTAGGGATCCAAACAATATTTGTATTGCATCCAAAATCTTTACAAGTACATGGAGTCATATTTCTCCAATTTATCAAGAGTTTCTTATCTCAGGCTATAGATATCTTGATTTGAGAATCATTGGGTAATTACTCGAGTTATCGTCAAGCTATCATGACTTTTGGTACAAAGTATTTTAAAGATTGACAAGAGCAAATATCATATCGATTTCTAACTAACTATATATATACATATATATATGTATCTCACTCAATGATTTCTTTCGAAGTATGAGATTGCACATGTTGTTGCTATAACAGATGATCATGCACTATGATTGTGAAATTGCAGTTTATGTCACTCAATGATAAGTATGAGCTGAGCTTTTATTTCTTGGATCATACCATCTGACAACCCATTGGTTAAGAATTGTAGTTCAAGAGTAGATCTTGAAGTTTATTTCTATGTAATTCTTGATGGTGCGAATTGTGTGTTTTGCTATAATATATGGTGTGACACATAACATTCACTCATGTGATAACATCTAATAATTTATGAATTTTACAGATGATGTAGCCCCTTATGCCACTAAAGATGAAAGAATTATTGAAATTCATGGAGAAGGTTTGAAGGTGCTTGATGTTTTTGACGTAGTAGTTAAACTATTGTGAAAGTTTTTGGTTGATCATAGTATGATACCGGTATTTGAAAAGATGGTAAGTTTGATGCTTTTTGGCAGAAGCTTAATTGTCTAAATGTGGTTTTACTAAGTACATGTTCTACTGCCACTACAATGCAAATATATCTTATGATCGGTTAGCGGAGTCCTAGGCAGATAAACCACACTCCTCAAAGTTTCAGCCTTCTGGTCCTACACCTGCATCCCAAGCTGCAGCAGTTTCTGATTATTCTTTTTTCATGAACCGAGACCCTTACTTGATCATGAAACTGCAATGGACTCCGAACTCCTGCGATATGGACAGGATCGTGGACTTGGTCGCATACATACTTCTGTGGCTGGCCGAGCTGGTCCTATAGTAACACATGTCAGTTCAGTATGTGGCTGGCTGAACTGACCTGTGTTACTATATGACCAGCTCGGTTAGCCACAGAAGTATGTATGCCACCAAGTCCAGATTTTCTGTAAATAAAGAGAAACTTACATAAAAATCAACACAAAAAGGCTTTAGACACACACTAAACTTAAGGAAAAAACATTAAAAGTACCGTGAAACCACGGTACATCAACACCCTCAACTTAAATTCGTTGTTTGTCCTCAAGCGACGCACTATGACTCACTACAAAATCTTTGCACAAGAGTATCCACATTTTAGCTTTCGCAATTATTTGGCTATCAATCCCGATCATTCTCATTATGTTCATGCATGTTATCACTATTAGGCATTGACTTATGTAGAATTAGACCATGACACAGACTCACTACGCAATGACACCTATCCTCTTCAATTTCTCATCGAGGTGCTAATATTTCCGATATTGCAACTACTGTCCTCACTTCAAATAACGTCCTCATTTTTCACACAATGATTTCAGTTTGAGTATAAGGATTACTTTTCGACACTCACTCTCAGAACAAATTCACAACTCATTTATACATATTGCCATAAGCTTGCCCTTATTTTCACTAGTTTAAGTTCGCCATTCAACTCTTAGGATTACGATAGGACTTTTTAGCTTGTAACATAGGCTCAGGGTCAGGTAGGGTATATTTTTGGCTTGAAATTTTAAGTTGTTTGCTTTTTATGTGTATAAATCATGTTATCCAAATAGTTATTTTAAATTCTTTCTTTACTTGCTTCAAGTGTCTTTCACTGATCTAGAATAAGTGCTAGTGATCAATATCACCTTTTTATAACTTAATCCTTGCTAAATATTCAATATCCTCTTTGGATTTGTTATTTTATATGAATGAGCAGCAATATGGAACAATGTTAAAGGACTAAAGTTCAATCTTATCAATTATGAAAGTAAAAAATTGTGCTATTATGTTTATAGTTACTATTTATGCATTATAACTACAAAATTTCAGTTCCTGTCTTGAATAATCTACGTTATTATCAATGTTGCGATTAATGATGGTTATTTAATAGTGGTATTCGTTTTTTAAAATGGAAAATATTTCAAAAGTACAAAAATTATGAAATAAAGTATTTTGTCATCAAATAAAATATTCAGAAATAAAACGTGTCAACTAAAATGATCTCATGCTTGTAGATCTATTAATGAAAATTTGTGACCATAAAGATTTGAAAGGTTGAACAAGGACCCCTTTTATAAGATATGTTTGAGCATAACAATCAGAAACAAAACGTGTCAACTAAAATGATCTCATGCTTGTAGATCTATTAATGAAAATTTGCAACCATAGAGATTTGAAGAGTTGAACAAGGACCCCTTTTATAAGATACGTTTGGGGCATAACAACTTCTTCAAAAAGTTCAGTGAATTTAAAATTTGAAATTTCAGATCAATGAAAAGATTGAATCACCAAAGGAAAATGATAGAGATTAATGGTGAAAATAAATGAAAGAAGAGGGATAGGGTTACCTTTACAGATTAAAAGAGAAATGGAGGATGTTTCGGAGGCCATTAGTATTGAAAATCCCAAGGAGAAAGCTTGAATCCAATAATTTTAAGAGCTTTTACTTTTCTAAGCTACAGCAAAAGAGATGGCCTTTTACTACTCTATCAAAACCACGTCGGTAACCATTTCATCCACTGGAGCAAATATCTGCAAAAGGGGAAAAAGAGCTCAGAAAATATAAGGAAAAGGGGAAAAATCAAAAAACAGTGGAGGTCCATCTCTGTAGCTAAGAAAGACGAATTGTGGCATAAAAAGGAGGAAGATGTTGATGATCCCGTCACATAAGGAGGCGGAAGGTGGAGTGAGTGCAAGCACCTAGCGGCGACGTTCGAGAGGAAAAAAGAGAGCTCTATTGGAAAACCCTGGATGCTAGGGTGATATTTAAGAAGGGATGGTCGGCTCAGTTTTTGGGTTGGGCCAGATACTTTTTTGTTTTCTTTTTGGGCTCGTTGGGCCAATTTTGTACGGAATTAATAAGTTAATGAAAGAGCTTCAAGTGAAAATATTTAACAAAAAATGGCCTTTTATAGCTTTGAAAATGAGGACAAGACTATGTTGAGGTGATGAGAGTGGCACAACCGCCGTTAATCGAATGCTTTGGACAAGAATCGACAAATCTCATTAAACTAATTTAGTTAGGGTTGTTACGTTGTATTTGGACAGGATGAATGTATAATAGTGTTTCAGACTGATGAAGGTTGTATAAGTGGGCCAGATTATTTAGACTTTTGGAGTTGGGAATAGAATGACCTTCAGCCTTGCTAAAAATGATAATATTTAGAATTTATTGGGAAAAAAGAAAGAAGACCAAAGCTCATACTTTAATAACCATTCTCTATTTTTAGTCCTATAATTTGAATCTTTTCGCTTTAAGTTATTAACAAAATCCTTGTTCTTTTCATTAAAACCTAGAAATTTTAACTTATCATAAAACCCTTTTTTCACTTCACTTTAAATTATTGGTGCCATCTACAATCGCCATCACACCATCAACTACAACCTCTGCAACTCCACCACAACCCAACATAATCTTGAAAAAGTCAACTAATCAAGATTTGTATCCCGTATCAAAAGAGAAAGAGAAATGACCCAACTCAAATTCAGTTCTTCATTCTATCGTTTTTCAGCGACAAAGCCCAGGTTATCCGATTCTATCGACTCGATAGAATTTATTCATTATAAAATAATATTGATCACTAGTCTACATCATATCATTAACAACTGGGGTATATGGAAGACCACTCCGAATTTATTGGTACAAACATTGATATTCTATAAAATATTATGTCTAAAGTACTAAAGTCTCGAAGCGTGACAATACAACATACAATATATAGTAACATAGAGTTCAAATTAGGGATCCAAATTATATTAGTATTGCATCCGAAGTCTTTACAAGTACGTGGAGTCATATGTGTCCAATTCATCAAGAGTTACTTATCTCAGCTGGCTATAGAGATATTGATTTGGGAATCATTGGATAATTATTCGAGTTATTGCCAAGCTATCATGACTTGTGGTACAAAGTATTTTAAAGATAACTTTCAAAGATTGGCAAGAGCAAATATCATATCGTCATTTTTTCTATATAACAACACATATTATAATCACAATCCGCTAAAACTATCTTTCCAATTTTTTTTATTAAGACAATTTTGTTTTCAAGAACCACAAGGTTCAAATGCAATCTATCTGACAATTTTTACAAATTATTATAACTCTATCATTGCAATCCTTTTTACAAAAGACCAGTAAATATGGTACATCGTCTTATTTATAACATAACGATGTGATTCAATTACTTTCATCCTTGTATACAAAATTTAAATTGTATATATTTAAAATATACATGTACATAATGCGGGATCGTTTGACATATGGAAAATAAGTGATAATAATGGATAAAATGTAAACTATTTTATCTTGTATTTGGTTAGAGGTGTTAAATCGGAGATATCATCTAATTACACAAATATTAAAAATATATATTAAATTTTTTTATATTTTGAAATAATTATATTTTAGATCACTAATTAGTAATTTCATACTTGATTTTAAGTCGGACACACCAAGATTTATATTTTTTGATACCGGATACACTGTAATAGATAGGGAGAAAGGCGAGTGAGAACAGAAGGGAAGCGAGCGAGATTTGTCTATGTATCTCAGATACATACAAATCACATTAGATACACACTGGATACATATATATGTATGTATTTGATGTGATTCGCATGTATTCGAGATATCAAATAATAGAAGAGTGGCGAGCAAGATAGAAGGAAGGCGAGGGAGAGTTGTCTATGTGTCCAAAATACATTGGATACAATATATTTAGAACAAATTACGCATAATTTTGTGTATCCCGAGATACGTACATCTGAACGTGAATGAATGCATCAAAATCTAATAAGATTCGCAATATTATAAATTAGTTTGTTTAAATAATTAACCTATAAACTAGTGAAACTTATATAAATTATCCAATTAGATTAGTCTTGAAATTATTTATTTCCGCATTTAAATTAAAATTATAAAAAATAATAAGTGACTTGATAATAAATCCAAAGTTGCTAGTAAGTGTTTGACGTGTTTTTTACCCAATTGCCCCAAAACAAGTAATATGCGGTCCCATATCTTTCAGTACAAACTGAAGCAAAAGGAAGTTTATACGTTATTACATTAGTTTTATATTTTTACGTTGTATAAAAATATTCTATGAATCAATATTGAATGACATAATTTAATTAACATGTATTGATTGTTAGTGGTGCATTCACCGTCTTCAAATTTTGAATATCCCTCTATTCATCCCAACAAGACTCAATAATGCTATTTTTAAGTTTTACTAAGTTAGTCAAAATTATTTAGATTAAACATCTTTTTATCGAAATCATTTTTAAAATTTATAAATTTCTATAAAATTGAATTTAATTGAACGGTTAATACCTGCATATACATTAGATATATAAAGATAATATAAACATATCATTCTGATGAAACAAGTTTGAGTCAAATGACAATTTTGAAAGCACTTGATCAAAATAAAGTTCTAGTGAGACATGATGAAATCATATTTAAGTTTGATATAACTAGTAATCAAATTAATTATATACAATCACCTATTTTATTGAAACTGTAGTTGAAATTTACAAATAGGTTTGTAAATTGGATCAAATGATTAACACATTCAATTACACTTTATCGATAATAAAGATATATTCAGATGAAATAAGTTTATATCAAATACCAAATTTAGAAGCATTTGATCAATATGAAGTTTCAATGAAGTTATGATTAAGTTCAATATAATTAGTTGGTCAATTTCGATTTTATATAGTCACCTATTTATTCATATTATATTTGAAATTTACAAATAGACCTGTAAATTTGAATCGAATCGAATGATTAACAAATCTAATTACACTTGATTAATAAAGATATTATAACAAGGAAATAAGTTTGAATCAAATAAGAATCTAGAAGTACTAGATCAAGATTTTTAAGTTTGGCATAATTAGTTAATCAAAATTTGTTATAGATAATCATATATTTATTGAAATTATAATTGAAATTTATAAGTAGCATGAATCACATCAAACAATTGACACCTCTAATTACACTACATAAATATAGCTACAACAACTTTCAACTCGTGGTAAAATAATAAATATTCGCTAAGATATTTTATCATAACAACAAATTAGTGGCTTTATTATTTCTTCAGGATAAATATTTATAGTTATTAACTCAACTATTGTGACAATTATATTAGTACTTCACACTAAAATATTTATTTAACTATAATATTTTATTTTTAATAACCTTAATGTGACTAAAAGGTTACTATGTATTGCTATGACAAATTTTAATACGTGGCAAGAAATAATAATAAGCTACGAATTTTTACCGTAGAAAAAATCTCTTTGGCTATATATTATTTAACTATTATCACGATTTTTTGTAACATGAAGCAAAAATGGTAATTTAGCTACAATATTTTGTTTTAAATATTTCATTGTGGCTAAAAGGTTTTTATTACTACGAATTTTTGCTATTTTTTATAACAAAAAAATGTGGATATATCAATTATCTATTGCCGCGATATTCCTATAACTTGAATAAAAAATGATTATTCAGCTACAATATTTTATTTCAAATAGTTTATTGTAGCTGAAAGGTTACTATTGCTACAATAACTTTTATAACGTTGCAAAAAGTTATGATCAGGTACAAACTTTTATTATAGCAAGAAAGTTGTAGATATTTAGGGAATTATTGCCACAATTGTTGGAAATTGTAGCAAAAATAAGGAATTAGCTTTTTCGGTTAAATTTTCGTGGCTAAGATTTTTTACGACTATATAAATATCTAGGAAATTCAAATTTTTGTGGCTATTACTATGTAATAGCTACAATTTTTATATTTGTGGCTTATATTTCGTAGCTATAGATATATTTTGTTGGAGTGTAAGTATGAGCTGAGCTTTTATTTCTTCTATCATACCAACTGACCACCCATTGACTAAGAATCGTAGTTCAAGAGTAGATTTTGAAGTTTATTTCTATGTAATTCTTGATGGTGGGAATTGTGTGTTTTGCTATAATATAGGGTGTGACACAAAACATTCACTCATGTGGTAACATCTAATAATTTCTGAATTTCACATATGGTGTAGCCCCTTATACCATTAAAGATGAAAGAATTATCGAAATTCATGGAGAAGGTTTGAAGGTGCTTGATGCTTTTGACGTAGTACTTTAACATATCGCGATCTTTCTGTAGCTAATGGCTAAGTTGCGTGGACTCTTCATTTTTGTAGGCAAACCCGTCTCGACACGACTCTGGTGTGGGTGCGGGGTGCGTGTCGGATTCGGTCAATCCAATCCGGACACTTTGACCGAAGCCGAGAAAAGATTGGGGAAGAAAAAATCAATTTCCGACGACGTAAAGAGTACAAAGCTTGAAAAAGTACAGAGAAGAGAGTAGAGAGAAGAGAAGAAGAGAAAATCAGTTTATGGCTGATACGCTCAAACTTACTTCTCAAATAAGAAGTAAAGCGGTCGTATTAAGTAAAGAACCCAACTAATGAGGTTGGAATCGATCCCACGAGGAAAATAGTTCAGACTTAACTTTATTCTATTATTACTACTATTTAGCCAACTATTTTCCGAGAAAACAAAAGACAAAAAGGGGGGTTTTATTTTAAATTAATAAAAATGATTAACTAAATTAAAATAAACAACTAACAGATTCAAATCTCGGAGTTTAATCAATTAATAAAAGTAACTAGGGCTTAAGTGTTCCCCACAGGTTCCCAACTTGATAACTTTAACTATAACAATTCTTTCCTAGTATCTTGCATGTAAAGTGATAAGTTATGTATCTCTAAATCCTTGGTCCGGCATCTAGAAAATTTCACTCCGCACCTTGGTCCAGCTACGTGTGTTGCTATACTAACCCTTATCTTTACCTCATATTAAGCATTGTATTATGTATTTGACTAAGTTATTACCTCGTACCAACCAATACTAGCCTATTAGATAGTCTACACTAAATCTATGTTGATAATTCTTTTCCTATTATCTACCTCCTTGGTCCGGCAAGTAGCATTAAGGCGCGTTCTAAGTTGGCCATCCATTAAAAAGACTTCTACACGAAAGAATTATCAATACATGCAAGACACCATTCTAGAATTGTTATTTTAGTTAGATTTTACCTTGTTATTCACCCATGGTTCCCACAACCCTAGCTATGGAGTTTAGTTACCCATGGTCATAATTACACAATTCATATTTTTAATGGAAGAATTCATGTACTCACTTTAATGAGAACGAATAAATTCCAAAATTTAACTTGATTAATCCACAAAATCACCAACAATCAATTCCAGAAAAAGTATATCAATTACCAAAATCAAGAGTTCAATACTATAACAAGAGAACTAACAATAGTCAAGAGTCTAACCCCCAAAACGAGGTTTTTTGAACTATTTATAATAAAAACAAAACCTAATAAAAGAAGGATTCTAATTAACGAAAATCTGTCTAGACGCGTCTGAGTTGACGGATCGTCATGGACACGACGGACTGTTATGGACTCCGTCGTCCCATACTTCACACATTCTTCTGCTGCTTTCTTCATTCCCCTCGACGGACAAGTATGACGGACCATTTCAAGCATGACGGTCCGTCGAGAGTCTCCGTTCCAAAATACTTAAACTTCTTGTAATTTGGGTACTGGGACTACTCTCTGATCATCACGACGAACAAGCAGGACGGACCGTCGAGGCTATGACGGTCCGTCATGCACTTCCGTAGTCCCACACTTGGTCAGACTTCCCCATCTTCCTTCAGCAGCTTCTCTCCTCACTACGATGCCACCTACGGACCATCACAGTCTCGACGGACCGTCATAAGGTCCGTAGGTGGTCTCTTCTGCATTTCTTGCTCAAAAACTTCCGCGTTCATCTTTGGACAGATTTTCTGTAAATAAAGAGAAACTTACATAAAAATCAACACAAAAAGGCTTTAGACACACACTAAACTTAAGGAAAAAACATTAAAAGTACCGTGAAACCACGGTACATCAACACCCTCAACTTAAATTCGTTGTTTGTCCTCAAGCGACGCACTATGACTCACTACAAAATCTTTGCACAAGAGTATCCACATTTTAGCTTTCGCAATTATTTGGCTATCAATCCCGATCATTCTCATTATGTTCATGCATGTTATCACTATTAGGCATTGACTTATGTAGAATTAGACCATGACACAGACTCACTACGCAATGACACCTATCCTCTTCAATTTCTCATCGAGGTGCTAATATTTCCGATATTGCAACTACTGTCCTCACTTCAAATAACGTCCTCATTTTTCACACAATGATTTCAGTTTGAGTATAAGGATTACTTTTCGACACTCACTCTCAGAACAAATTCACAACTCATTTATACATATTGCCATAAGCTTGCCCTTATTTTCACTAGTTTAAGTTCGCCATTCAACTCTTAGGATTACGATAGGACTTTTTAGCTTGTAACATAGGCTCAGGGTCAGGTAGGGTATATTTAGGTATGCTTGAGGTGATTTGTTGCCCTCCTATTTCTCAATTTTCTTTTCACCTTGCTATTTTTTTTTTCTTATCCTTATGTGTAAGTGACTTTTCTCTTTTCTTGTGTTTATTATTATTATTATTATTATTATTATTTTATTTATTTATTTTTTAGTCACTTCTGTTTTGTTCTTTCTTCCTCTTCATTCTTTCAACCCCACTTTCCGGAGTATTCCTTATAACAGCCACCCTCAACTCATGACTTTGCCATGAGTCAAGGTTCACAATACCCATGGTTGGGTCAGGGTCACGACAAGGTTGCTTTCTGCATTAGCCACCCTCGACTTATGCTTTTGGCATAAACTGAGGTGCACATGTCCAAGGAGGGACCAGGGCCAACACATTGTTCCCAGAGAAGATCAGTTGAGGTGAAAAAGAAAGATCTGTTTTTAGGCTCAAATCATTTGGATCAATAAAGGATTAACTTCATTTGGTTTTCTGTTATTTTTAGGCTCAAGATTGACTATTTCGAACAAAGGCCTATGATCCTTTCCTGATTGTTTGTTTGGCTTTCTTTTAGCAAGACTAACCAGGCAAGTTCTATCTCAGTATCAATGGTGGATCATTCGAATTTCCCTCAGACTCACTTGACATTCCTTACATTCCCAGATTATTAGACACCTAGTTCGAGTCTTAGATTCAGGATCATGCAGTAGTGTATCTCTATGTCATGTTTATAGTCACACAATTATCAATTACTATGCCTAGTCATGCATCATTTTCATTATATCGGTATATCATATTTGTTTTAGCCATCATGCTTCAGAATTATACTATGTACATAAGATATGACATGCCGGTTCAACAATAAAAGTAATCAGTCTTTTGGAGGAAAAAGAACACAGGCAAGAAAACCCAAAAAAAGGATCGTGAACTTGGGCTACTCAGAATTCACCCAAGTACTCACTTTCCATTTACCCCACCCCCAACAAAAGATATGCAATTTTCCCCAATGCATAAAAAAAACTAAAATACGCGAGTGGTAAGTGAAGCAAACCTGAGGCGCTAAGCGCCGGCGATCAGCAAGCTGGTGGGTCCGGTTCTCCGGAACCCACTCCCTCCGTAGTCTGGACACCCTCAGTAGTGTCCTCAGCAGCAACAACACTAGCAGTAATGCCTCTCACTGTATCCACAACTCTGGAGCTAGACGCCCCGGCAGCTAACTCTACAGCCCTCAACGTACGAGCCTCCTCGTCAGCAATCGAGGCTCTCCTCGCAGCCTCCATCTCACGGCGCTCCTTCTTCCTCGCCCTAGCCTCATCCTCCTCTCGACCCCTGCGCCTTTTGGCATGCTCTCGTGGGGGAGGTGGTGGAACATCGCAGCCATCACTGTGTCCTCAGCAGGCTCTGCAGAAGGGGCCTCAGACTCAGGCACCCTAGCCTCTAAGATCGTAACAAGATCAGTCCGCAAACTCTCAACCGCAGCCTGAAGGGTCGACATGTCCACTGGAGGTGCTGGTCGGGCTAGCACCCGCAACTCAAAAGCGTCTAAGCACTGATGAACCTCTGCGATCTTCCTTTTTGTGTGATGTGCCATCTTGCGCTCCATGCGCTCCTCTGCCTCAGCAATAGACCTCTGCATCCAAGGCTGGATGTGATGCAGAAGTGTGGCCATCTACGCCTCGGGTTTCTGGACCCTAGCAAGTGGGACCAGAGTGGCAGAAGGAGCCGAACGAGAGGAGCTCGGGGCAGTGCTACTACCTGGGATAGACTCGATTGGGGTAGTGTCAGTGGGTGCAGAAGCAGCCTGGGAAGCCGCTTGAGCATGCTCTATAGTATCTGCCAAGTTCTCACCAAGTGGGGCCACCTTCGGGCGGGGCCCTCTACGTGGAGCCAACTCATTGGCCTCATCCCTGATGAGGCCGATGTCAACATTGCCCTGCGGGGTCTTGAGCTGATCAATGTGCCAGATGGGCACACCTGCGGACCTGCATAAAGAGAAAACCATGCACGGAAAAGGGTAAGTGATGGTGACCTTGAAGGCCCTCTCGTGCATGATCGCCTGTAGAAGCCAAGCGAAGTCAACCTCTAACCCTGCCATCATTGCTGCCATCAGAATTGCGCAATCCCATGTGACTATATTATCTGCAGCAGTGGGGGAAAGGCAGTGGCGGACTATCAACCATAGAAACTTGGCCGTAAAGGTCAAGTTGGCCTTTTTGATGGCTCCCTTTGGCTCCATTACCCAATCAGCAGCCTCTCCATCAATAGATAAGTGCTGGTCCATCCACCTCTTGGTGGTCTCCCTCAGCGATGTCTCACGCAAGAACCGGTCGTCCTTAACAATTTGCCACCGGTAGTCAAACTCGGCGGTGAGAGGGGTCCTGGTGGCATCAACATCCTCGCCGTACAGATACCGGCGGATGGCTGGCAGGGAGATGTCGACCTGTATGCCGCGTACTCTGACGTGCTCAAGTGGGGCATGTTTAGCGGGGGCAGCCCACCTATCGATCTGTGATCGGAGAGTAGCCACATAAGAGGCGTAAAACTCTCGGACCATCTCTTCACTGTATCGGCCCAAAGAACGAGCCGTCCACTCTAGCCGGTGTCTGGTGAAGAGAGTGTGGATAGCCGGCATGGTGGGGAGGCTTCCCGTAAGGACCTGCCTCTCCAGTGTAAGGGCCCGTGTCATGACGCCCTTATCATTTAGCAGCTTGGCGTCGGAATACACTTTGTATTGCCCGTCGACACACCACCGGTTGGGCTGGTCGGCAACCAGGGCGGGAACTCCAGTCGGTGAGCCTGGAGTGGAATCAGTACTGTCAGCCTCATCAGACGAGGCAGACTGTGCAGCTGTGGTGGGTGCAGAGGCTTCTGCGGACCCGGAGGCTTCCTCCGACCAAGAATTTCCTAAGGAGCCAGACGCTCCTTCGTCTTGGGCAGCTGACCCAGAAGGTGTGCCGGTCAGTGTGCGCTCTTCATCAGAGTGAGAGGCAGTGACTACGCCGGACGCCACCTTCTTGGGCGTGGCTCTGGTTGCACGTGCAGCTCGTGCTGGAGTGGTACCTGGGGGCACATACTCGGGATCATGCTCATCATCAGAGCCTATAACCAGTCGGGCAGACGGGGCGACAGACTTGGAATGCCCACGTGCGTAAACGCGATCTTATTTCGGTGCCATGAGAGGTAGTCCCTGTAAAGAATCATTATTAGTGCTAGAAGGGGCAAACAAGACAAGCAAAAAGAAAACAAAAGACACATAAGATGAAAGCTGTAGTGACATCTCTAAAGTAGCAGGGAAACACGACGGACCAGTTGACGACCCGTCGTGCGTATGACGGACCGTCATGGGGTCCGTCATGTATTACTTAGAATCATTATGTGGAGGCCTTTAGGATGAAAGTCTCTGACAATTATGACGGATAAGCAGGACGGACCGTCGTGGTCATGACGGTCTGTTATACATGTCCGTCATGGGGCACTTAGAAAAGTATAGAGTCCCTTAGGAGAGGGATCTCGGACCGTCATGACGGTTGTGCAGGACGGACCGTCGTGCGTACGACGGTCCATCGTATATGTCCGTCAGTGGACACTTAGAAGAATTTGAAGACCCTTAGGACTAGGGTCTCTGACAACCATGATAGTTGTGCAGGACGGACCGTTGTGGGCATGACGGTCCGTCGCATATGTCCGTTGGTGGACACTTTGAAAAATTTTGAGACTCTTAGAACTGGGGTCTCTGACAACCATGACGGTTGTGCAGGACAGACCGTCGTAGGCATGACGGTCCATCGCATATGTCCGTTGGTGGACACTTTGAAAAATTTTAAGACCCTTAGAACTGGGGTCTCTGACAACCATGACGGTTGTGCAGGACGGACCGTCGTGGGCATGACGGTCCGTCGCATATGTCCGTTGGTGGACACTTTGAAAAATTTTGAGAACCCTTAGAACTGGGGTCTCTGACAACCATGACGGTTGTGCAGGACGGACCGTCGTGGGCATGACGGTCCGTCGCATATGTCCGTTGGTGGACACTTTGAAAAATTTTGAGACCCTTAGAACTGGGGTCTCTGACAACCATGACGGTTGTGCAGGACGGACCGTTGTGGGCATGACGGTCCGTCACATATGTCTGTTGGTGGACACTTAGAGAAAAAAAATCATGGGGTGTTGGGATGGACCCTATGACGAT
Source organism: Solanum sitiens (assembly GCA_016801875.1). Classification (NCBI taxonomy): domain Eukaryota; kingdom Viridiplantae; phylum Streptophyta; class Magnoliopsida; order Solanales; family Solanaceae; genus Solanum; species Solanum sitiens. The sequence continues at coordinate 448,480 of JABWTJ010000056.1, forward strand.
CCATCATGGTTACGACGGTCCGTTATCGGGGTCTCGTTCTGTCATTCAGAGACAGAACTGGGGATGCCACAATCATCCCATGTAATTCAAACCAAAGACTCGATATTAACCTACATCTTTCTAACCCAAATACCTAGCAAACTTACAATGCTAAAGCACCAATTTCTCGAGTTTTACAAGGCAAAGCGGTCGTATCAAGTAAAAAACCCAACTAATGAGGTTGGAATCGATCCCACGAGGAAAATAGTTCAGACTTAACTTTATTCTATTATTACTACTATTTAGCCAACTATTTTCCGAGAAAACAAAAGACAAAAAGGGGGGTTTTATTTTAAATTAATAAAAATGATTAACTAAATTAAAATAAACAACTAACAGATTCAAATCTCGGAGTTTAATCAATTAATAAAAGTAACTAGGGCTTAAGTGTCCCCACAGGTTCCCAACTTGATAACTCTAACTATAACAATTCTTTCCTAGTATCTTGTATGTAAAGTGATAAGTTATGTATCTCTAAATCCTTGGTCCGGCATCTAGAAAATTTCACTCCGCACCTTGGTCCGGCTACGTGTGTTGCTATACTAACCCTTATCTTTACCTCATATTAAGCATTGTATTATGTATTTGACTAAGTTATTACCTCGTACCAACCAATACTAGCCTATTAGATAGTCTACACTAAATCTATGTTGATAATTCTTTTCCTATTATCTACCTCCTTGGTCCGGCAAGTAGCATTAAGGCGAGTTCTAACGTTGGCCATCCGTTAAAAAGACTTCTACATGAAAGAATTATCAATACATGCAAGACACCATTCTAGAATTGTTATTTTAGTTACATTTTACCTTGTTATTCACCCATGGTTCCCACAACCCTAGCTATGGAGTTTAGTTACCAATGGTCATAATTACACAATTCATATTTTTAATGGAAGAATTCATGCACTTACTTTAATGAGAACGAATAAATTCCAGAATTTAACTTGATTAATCCACAAAATCGCCAACAATCAATTTTGGAAAAAGTATATCAATTACCAAAATCAAGAGTTCAATACTATAACAAGAGAACTAACAATAGTCAAGAGTCTAACCCCCAAAACGAGGTTTTTCGAACTATTTATAATAAAAACAAAACCTAATAAAAGAAGGATTCTAATTAACGAAAATCTGTTCAGACGCGTCTGAGTTGACGGATCGTCATGGACACGACGGACCGTCATGGCCTCCGTCGTCCCATACTTCACACATTCTTCTGCTGCTTTCTTCATTCCCCTCGACGGACAAGTATGACGGACCGCTTCAAGCACGACGGTCCGTCGAGGGTCTCTGTTCCAAAATACTTAAACTTCTTGTAATTTGGGTACTGGGACTACTCTCTGATCATCATGACGAACAAGCAGGACGGACCGTCGAGGCTATGACGGTCCGTCATGCACTTCCGTAGTCCCACACTTCATCAGACTTCCCCATCTTCCTTCAGCAGCTTCTCTCCTCACTACGATGCCACCTACGGACCGTCACAGCCTCGATGGATCGTCATAAGGTCTGTAGGTAGTCTTTTCTGCATTTCTTGCTCAAAAACTTCCGCGTTCATCTTTGGACAGATTTCCTGCAAATAAAGAGAAACTTACATAAAAATCAACACAAAAAGGCTTTAGACACACACTAAACTTAAGGAAAAAGCATTAAAAGTACCGTGAAACCACGGTACATCAACGGCGACAATGCCGGCGAAAGAGAAGAAGAAGAGTTGAGAAGAAACAGAGAACTGAAAGAGAAAGAACAAGAGTTGAGAAGAAGAAGAGTAGTTTTTTATTGAAAGTTGAAAAAGTAAATGGTCTGCCAAGGAGCCAGCCTTTTTTTCTTGAAAGTTGGAAAAAGTACTTTTAAACATTAAATTTTTTTTAATATTGACTTGTAATTATTTGGAGCGTGGAAGAGCCACGTATAAAAATAGTGAAGCACTCTCAACCACTATAAATCATCCAATTGGCTACTCATTTGTGGTGCTTTTTAATTTGTTTGACTTTGAGTTGAAAAATGTGAGGTACAACTCCTCTAAATTTTTTTGCTCACCTTATTATAAAATATATATATTTATAGAAAAAATAATAATATAGTAATATTTTGGTGATGAATAATTTACGTTTTGCCAATCAACATTAAAAACAGTATTTCAACAGTTATAAGTGTTTTGTCAAACTTTTTTTAAAATACTTTCAGAAAAAATGCCAACTTTTTAGCTTCTCAAAAATAATTTACATTATTTCTCATAAATATTTATTTTCTTTCAAAAAAAAAACTTAATCAAACACTTTACTTATTCAAAATACATAAACATTTTTTTATCTCTCGTAAAGTTGGATGACTAGAATTTATCAAGACAAAATAAGTTATGGATCAAAAGTTAATTTTAAACATTTATAAGCCCTTCCAATCAAAGTAGTCAATTTTTGGAATTATTATTTTATATTATCTGTGTGTCAATGACACCATGAGGAAAGGCCTATATAATATTCCAAATTTTATTTAACTTATCGTTCCCTTTTATCTCTTAAGTTACACAAAAATAAAGAGAGAGGCGAGCAAGATATATATGTATTTCATATACATGCAAATCACATTGAATATATATATATATATATATATATGATATTATAAATTAAAATATAGCTTGATAATTAAATTTTGAACTAGTGAAATTGCACTATAGTACGTCAAGTCTTCAACAACCACTAAGCAGGGAAAAACAAAGTCTGGAATCCAAAAAGGGGGGCCTAATTTCAATTAAAATTGAAGGGCAATTCGGTATCTGAATTTCTATAATAATATTGACCCTGTACTTCCGCGTCCACACGCAAAAAGGGTGTTGACTGTTGGGTGCACAATCAAAGAGAGAAACAGAATCCAGAGAACTCTCTCTCTCGTGAGTGTTTGTAAAAAGTTCGTAGAGATTCTCAATCTCATTTGATGTAATATATATGTAGTTCGATTTGTTTTGTGTTTAAAAGTGATTTTGCCGGTGTTGCAGTGCCTGAATTTCCTTTTTTCGCTTTTCCGTACTTGCTTAATACACTAATTCTCTTCCATTTATATATATATATATATATATATATATATATATATATATATATATATATATATATATATATATATAGATATATATATATTGCATCCTTTGTCCTATTTTACATAGTAAATCAAATTTAGCAAATCAACTCAATTTTTAATATATAAAATTTTAAATTATTAATTATTATAATTTATAGTATTAAAAAATTAGATAAAATTTTTATAAAACTTGTTGTCATCTTGAAAAATGACCACATTAATTTGAAGCCTACAAGCAATAGGATTGTCATTATTAAAAAGCAAGAGAGAGGGTCCCATTATGACATCTTAATAGTGTTGGCTATCCTATTGTCAAATATTGTAGTTGGAAATATCATATATATATATATATATATATATATATATATATATATATATATATATATATATATATATATATATATATATATATATATATATATATATATATATATATATATAGAGAGAGAGAGAGAGAGAGAGAGAGAGAGAGAGAGAGAGAGAAAATTAAATGAACAAATATTACAATTTACATGTATAAAGAAAATAGAAATAGAAATATTAGAAAAGGAGAGAAGAGAAAAATATTTTGAAAGATAAATATTTTGTCCATATAAATAGGACATTTGAATTGAAAAATGGGATCTAACAATATTATAGAGATTTTTATTTCAAAGCCGCTTTATGTGTAAAAAATTACTTACATGAAATAATTACTGATTAATATTACTACTACTATGTAAATATTCCTAAATACATGCTAATAATTTACATTAAATTTAAATCGAATTTTAATTTGGATTAGTTTGTTTCAATTTAATTTTGGATTTATAATTATATTGATTCATTTCTTGTTTTGGTTTTGGATTTTAGAAAATAGAAGAAGGAGAATCGAAAAAGACCAAATTATATATATATATATATATATATATATATATATATATATATATATATATATATATATATATATATATATGTGTGTGTGTGTGTGTGTGTGTGTGTGTGTGTGTGTGTGTGTGTGTGTGTGTGTGTGTGTGCGTGTGTGTGTAATATATAGATTTACGCACAATATCATATCCAGATCATGTCTCACTACTCACTAGATCACTTAATTCTTCATATCAATACAAACGCTTTAAGGATCCTGTCTTACTAGATCTTTTGATTATTTCTATCATTACAAGTTTCGAACTATCGAAATACTAGAAATATGTATAGATATATATAGTTTCACGCACAACACCATGTCCAAATCAAGGATCATGTCTCGCTAGATCACTTAATTCTTCTTATCAATACAAGCGCTTTAAGGATCCGATCTTACTAGATCTTTTGATTCTTTCTATCAGTACAAGCTTCGAACTATCGAAATACTAGAAATATATATTATCTATATAGATATATATAGTTTCACACATAATATCATATCCAGATCAAGAATCATGTCTCGCTAGATCACTGAATTCTTCTTATAAATACACGTGCTTTGAGGATCCCGTCTTACTAGATCTTTTGATTCTTTCTATTATTATATATATATATATATATATATATATATATATATATATATAAAGTTTCACGTACAATATCATATCCAGATCAAGGATCATTTTTTGCTAGATCACTGAATTCTTCCTATCAATACAAGCGCTTTAAAGATCTCATCTTATTAGATCTTTTTATTCTTTCTATCACTACAAGCTTCGAACTATCGAAATACTAAAAATAAAAGTATAAGAAATATTAAAATTACTTAATTCTTAGATAAAAGCATTATACCCAAACGTTCTCACAAAAATAAAAATTAGATAACATAAATTTTTCTATTAGAACTATAAAAACAATTCAAATAATAATAGTAAAAATATATGTATACAATATACATACGCTCCTCTTGAATGATGAAAAAAGAAAGCTCAAAAATCTTCCAAGTAAGTAGAGTAAGAGTCAAAAAAACATCACATCAGTCATCATCTAGTCAAAAAAAAAATTCATTCTCACCTACTTTTCCCTGCCAAAACCAAAAACACCATTGTTTCTTCTTTGTTTTTCATTCAAGTTTATTGTAAGCAAAAAAAAAATTCATCTTCCTTTGTTTAGCAAGATGACATCAAGTAGTCAAAAAAAAGATTTTATGAGACCTACAAAAAGTGTAGGAATAGATTTTGATGATAAACCTCTATGGAATCATGTTAAAGTTATTTCGATGGCTCCAAATAGGGGTGGGAATAGGACATGGTCTTGTAACTATTATAATAAAATAGTTACGGGATCATATAATAGGGTGAAAGCACATCTTTTGAGATTATCGGGTTATGATGTTCAAATATGTAAAGAAAGTAGTGGTGATATATATGCGATTTTGAAGATGGAGCATGAACAAGCGGAAAGAAAACGAACCAATGTTCAAGTTGATGCAAGAAAAAAAGATGATTATATATCACTTCCGGAGGGGACTGATCTAATTCAACAAAAAAACGAAAGAGTTCAGGTAGTGGAGTTATCGGAAAATCATTCGGCATCTATGAGAGGAATACGGCCGACAAATTAGCCGCTAGGATGTTCTACGCATCAGGTTTATCATTCAACTTTGCCAACTCTCCTTATTTTAAAAAATATTCTAAGTTTCTAGCCGAAAATTCCATTCCCGGTTATATTCCCCCATCATATAATAGATTGAGGTATACTCTTTTATCTCAAGAAAAAACACATATTGATAGAAAGTTGCAACCAATAAAAGGTACATAAAAGGATTGACGATTTGTTCGGATTGATGGTCCGATACTAAAAGACGACCTTTGATCAATATAATGGCATCATCTATTGGAGGCCCAATGTTTTTGAATTCAATCAATTCTAGTGGAAAATCGTAAAAGATGGTGAATATATTGCTAACTTATTTATTGAAGCAATAGAAAATGTAGGTTCAAACAATGTTGTTCAAGTTATTACGGATAATGCAAGTAATATGAAACTTGCCGGTACTATAGTGGAGCAAACATATCCTCATATATTTTGGACTCCTTGCGTTGTTCATTGTTTGAATCTAGCTTTGAAAAGTATGTGCCAACCTTCGGAAAAATCACCTCACTTTACTAATTGTAAATGGATTTTAGAGTTACTTAGTGAAGTGAGTAATTTAAAGAATTTTGTTGTGAACCATGACATGGCACATGCACTTTTTCAAAAACATTCGGATTTGTGTTTGTTGAAAGTTGGTGAAACAAGATTTGCCTCACACATCATTATGACCACCCGAATCCGCAAAGTAAAATCTTCTTTGGAGAAAATGGTCATGGATGATGAATGGAAGAATTATAAGGGGGATAAGGGAATTGAATCCAAGACACGTGAAATAAAATCGCTTATAATGAATGATGAAAAATGGGATAGCATTGACTATTTCTTGAAATTTACGGAACCAATTGTTGATATGCTAAGAAGTGTCGATATTGATGGTCCAAAATTACATCTCATTTATGATATGTGGGACTCAATGATTGAGAAAGTCAAGAAAGTCATCTTTGAGCATGAGGGAAAAGATCTCATTTCCGGTCAATCAAATTTTTTTGATACAATTCATGATATTCTTGTGGCTAGGTGGAACAAAAGTAACACACCTCTACATTGTATGGCACATTCATTGGTTCCCAAATATTATCATGAATCATGGCTCGAAGGAGAGATTGGAATCCGAAAGCTAGCTCCCAATGAAGATAGTGGAATTTCATTGAATAGAGCCAAGTGCTTTCAAAGATACTTTAAAGATTCTAATGAAATGAAACAAACCTCAATGGAGTATGGATCCTTTTGTTGTGGAAATGGCTATTTTAGTGAGCCTCATGTGATTGAGGCTATGATGTATGAAGATTCTGTTTCTTGGTGGGCAAATCATGGGGTCTCGGCTCCACTTTTGCAACAATTAGCTTACAAGTTGCTTACTCAACCGGCTTTTTCCTCTTGTTGTGAAAGAAATTGGAGTACATATTCTTTGATTCACAATATCAAGAGAAATAAGTTAGCAACTTCAAGAGCTGAAGATTTAGTGTTTGTACATTATAATCTCCGGTCGTTGTCTCGCAAGAAAGAGAAATATATAAATGGGCCAAGCAAATATTGGGATGTTGGTATGTCTATATTTTCTTCAATTATTTAGTTTAAATGGTGTTCTTTTCTTTTTATATAAGATCTTCTAATATATTTATTTTTTTAATTTATTTTAGGTGGAGATCGGTTTGATATTGACGAGACAACTAATGATCTAACCGAGCTTTCAATAGATGATCCTCAAATTGAAGGTGTGATATTTGAGGAAGAGTTTGAAGATTTGGAAGAAGTTGAGGAAGATGTGGAAGAGATAGCTAACTTAATTAAATAACTTGATAATTGACAATATTTTGTTGTTATGTTAATTTTAAGTTATGAATTAAGTTGAGACAATATCTTGATTTTTGTTCAATAGTATGTTTTACACTTTTACTTGGTGTATTAAATATTGATTAGTAATTATTAATATCTAAATTGTGGTTAAATATCTTTGTGTATCTCTTGAATTTTAATAATTGTAGTGTTTTCTTCACTTTTCACTTTGTTTCAACTTTCAAGAGTTACTATCCATGTTCTAAGGTTAGTTCTTCTTTCCAATTTTTATTGATTCTTTTAGTTATATTTATTCTGTTGTAATTTGTAAATGCTTTTAATGTTTAGTTTCTATTTTGTTGTGTCTTTGTAGGAAGAATAGAAGAGTAATCTCATCTTGAAGAACGAAAGATAGAATTCTACAAAATACATGTAAGTTTATCACAATTTATCTCTCAAATTTAGAATATCTTCATAACTATATTTTTATAATATTGAAATTTTTTAGCCGTATCCCCGCACCCGTATCCATACTCGGATTCGCACCCACAAATCTTAAAATTTGGATTTCGCCGAATCCAACTCTCGGATTCGCATCCGTCTCGGATACCCGCACCCGAGTTCGAGCAACTTCGGCTAATGGTACTTCTGAGGAGATGGATAATGGGTTCGAAGATGGATCACTGCTGACTATCAATTTTCAAATAATTGGGAACAACATTCCAACTACAACTCTTTCTATGGAGTTGGTCAAAGAAGCAAATGCACTCATCTCACACACAATTCAAAAGATCAAGAGTGCTCTTAAATGCTAGTGATACCATCCATGATTAGTTATATGTTTTGACTCTCTTATGTCTTTCTTGTTTTGGATCATAATATGCTTAGATTGAACTATTTTGAGTTTATCTAAGACAATTTGTATTGATATTTGATTCTCTATTGCATGTTTGATTTTGTTTTGCATTAATGGTCTTGATCTCAAGCCGATTTTGTTTTGCAATAGAGAATCAAATATCAATATGAATTGTCTTAGATAAACTCAAAATAGTTCAATCTAACAATATTATGATCCAAAACAAGAAAGACATAAGAGGTCAAAACATATAACAAATCAATGGATTGTATCACTAGCATTTAAGAGCACTCTTGATCTTATTAATTGTGTGTGAGATGAGTGCATTTGCTTCTTTGACCAACTCCATAGAAAGAGTTGTAGCTAGAATGTTGTTCCCAATCATTTGAAAACTGATAGTTAGCAGTGATCCATCTTCGAACCCACTATCCATCTCCTCAGAATTATCGAAATAAAAGTATTTTGTCATCAAAGAAAATATTCAGAAACAAAAGGTGTCAACTAAAATGATCTCATGCTTGTAGATCTATTAATGAAAATTTGCGACCATAGAGATTTGAAGGGTTGAACAAAGACCCCTTTTATAAGATATGTAGGGGCATAACAACCATAAACAAAATGTGTCAACTAAAATGATCTCATGCTTGTAGATCAATGAATGAAAATTTCCGACCGTAGAGATTTGAAGAGTTGAACAAGGACCCCTTTTATAAGATATTTTTGGGGCATAACAACTTCTTCAAAAAGTTCAGTGAATTTAAAATTTGAAATTTCAGATCAATGAAAAGATTAATTCACCAAAGGAAAATGATAGAGATTAATGGCAAAAAGAAATGAAAGAAGATGGATAGGGTTACCTTTTTAGACTGAAAGAGAAATGGAGGATGTTTCGGAGGCCATTAGTATTGAAAATCCCAAGGAGAAAGCTTAAATCCAATAATTTTAAGAGTTTTTCCTTTTCTATTCGAAGCTACAGTAGAAGAGATGGCCTTTTACCGCTCTATCAAAACCACGTCGGTAACCATTTCATCCACCGGAGCAAATATCTGCAAAAGGGGAAAAAAGGTAAGAAAATATAAGGAAAAGGGGAAAAATCAAAAAACAGTAGAGGTCCATCTCTGTGAGCTAAGAAAGATGCATTGTGGTATAAAAAGAAGGAAGATGAAGATGATCCCGTCAAATAAGAAGGAGGAAGGAGTTAGTGCAAGCACCCAGTGGCGACGTTTGAGAGGAAAAAAGAAAGTTCAATCCCTGGCTGCTAGGGTGATATTTATGAAGGGATGGTCCGTTCAGTTTTTGGGTTGGGCCAGATACTTTTTTGCTTACTTTTTGGGCTCGTTGGGCCAATTTCGTACGGAATTACTAAATTAATGAAAGAGCTTCAAGCTCAGATATTTAACAAAAAATGGTCTTTTATAGCTTTGAAAATGAGGAAAAGATTATGTGGAGGTGATGAGAGTGGCACCACCACCGTTAATCGACTGCTTTGGACAAGAACCGACAGATCTCGTTAAAATTGATTTAGTTAGGATTGTTACGTTGTATTTGGATAAGAGGATGATGTAAGAAATAAGGGTGTTCAGGCTGATTAAGTTTGTAGATCTATTAATGAAAATTTACAACCATAGACATTTAAAGGGTTGAACAAGGACCCCTTTTATAAAATATGTTTGGGGCATAACAACTTCTTCAAAAAGTTCAGTGAATTTAAAATTTGAAATTTTAGATTAATGAAAAGATTGATTCACCAAAGAAACATGATAGAGATTAATGGCGAAAATAAATGAAAGAAGAAGGATACTGTTACCTTTTCAGACTGAAAAAGAAATGGAGGATGTTTTAGAGGCCATTAGTATTGAAAATCCCATGGAAAAATCTTGAATCCGGTAATTTTAAGAGGTTTTCCTTTTCTATTTGAAGCTACAGTAGAGGAGATGACCTTTTGCCGCTCTATCAAAACCACGTTAGTAACCATTTCATCCACAGGAGCAAATGGGTAAAAAGAGGACAGAAGAAATAAGGAAAAGGGGAAAAGTGCAAAAGATAGTGGAGGTCCATCTGTGTGAGTTAAGAAAGTTGAATTGTAGTGTAAAAAGGAGAAAGATGTTGATGATCCGTCACATAAGGAGCAGGAAGGTGGAGGGAGTGAAAGCACCTAGCGGCGATATTCGAGAGGAAAAAAGAGAGCTCTATTGGAAAACCCTAGCTGCTAGGGTGATATTTAAGAAGGGATGGTCGGCTCAATTTTTGGGTTGGGCCAGATACTTTTTTGTTTTCTTTTTGGGCCCGTTGGGCCAATTTTGTACGAAATTATTAAGTTAATGAAAGAGCTTCAAGCTCAGATATTTAACAAAAAATGGCCTTTTATAGCTTTGAAAATGAGGACAAGACTATGTGGAGGTGATGAGAGTGGCACCACCGCCGTTAATCGAATGCTTTGGACAAGAATCGACAGATCTCATTAAAACTGATTTAGTTAGGGTTGTTACGTTGTATTTCGACAGGATGAATGTGAGAAATAAGGGTGTTTCAGACTGATGAAGGTTCTGTAAGTGGGCCAGATTATTTAGACTTCCGGAGTTGGGAATAGAATGACCTCCAGCCTTGCTAAAAATGATAATATTTAAAATTTATTGGGGAAAAAGAAGAAGACTAAAGCTCATACATTAATAACCATTCTCCATTTTTAGTCCTATAATTTGAATCTTTTCGCTTTAAGTTATTAACAAAACCCTTGTTCTTTTCATTAAAACCTAGAAATTTTAACTTATCATAAAACCCTTTTTTCACTTCACTTTAAATTATCGGTGCCATCTACCATCGCCATCACACCATAAACTACAACCTCTGCAACTCCACCACAAACCAACATAAGCTTCATAAAGTTTAAAATAATCAAGATTTGTATCTCGTATCAAAAAATAAAGAGAAATGACCCAACTCAAATTCAGTTCTTCATTCAATCGTTTTTCAGCGACAAAGCCAAGGTTATCCGATTCTATCGACTCGATAGAATTTATTTATTGTAAAATAATATTGATCACTAGTCTACCCCATATCATTAAAAACTGGGGTATATGGATGACCACTCCGAATTGATTGGTACAAACATTGATATTCTATAAAATAGTACGTCTAGAGTACTAAAGTGTCGAAGCGTGACAATACAACATATAATATATAGTAACATAGAGTTCAAATTAGGGATCCAAATAATATTAGTATTGCATCCGAAGTATTTACAAGTACGTGGAGTCATATGTGTCCAATTCATCAAGAGTTGCTTATCTCAGCTGGTTATAGAGATATTGATTTGAGAATCATTGGATAATTATTCGAGTTATTGCCAAGCTATCATGACTTGTGGTACAAAGTATTTTAAAGATAACTTTCAAAGATTGGCAAGAGCAAAACATCATATCGTCATTTTTTCTATATAACAACGCATATTATAATCACAATCCGCTAAAACTGTCTTTCCAGTTTTTTTATTAAGACAATTTTATTTTCTTATAAGAACCACAAGGTTCAAATGCAATCTATCTGACAATTTTTACAAATTATTATAACTCTATCATTGCAATCCTTTTTACAAAAGACCAGTAAATATGGTACATCGTCTTATTTATAACATAACGACGTGATTCAATTATTTTCATCTTTGTATACAAAATTTAAATTGTATATATTTAAAATATACATGTACATAATGCGGGATCGTTCGGCATATGGAAAATAAGCGATAATAAAGGATAAAATGTAAACTATTTTATCTTGTATTTGGTTAGAGGTGTTAAATCGGAGATATTATCTAATTACACAAATATTAAAAATATATATTAATTTTTTTTTATATTTTGAAATAATTATATTTTAGATCACTAATTAGTAATTTCATACTTGATTTTAAGTCAGACACACCAAGATTTATATTTTTTAATACCGGATACACTGTAATAGGGAGAAAGGCGAGTGAGAACAGAAGGGAAGCGAGCGAGATTTGTCTACGTATGTCAAATACATACAAATCACATTAGATACACACTGGATACGTATATATATATGCATCTGGTGTGATTCGCATGTATTAGAGATATCAAATATTAGAAGAGTGGCGAGCAAGATAGAAAGAAGGCGAGGGAGAGTTGTCTATATGTCCAAAATACATTGGATACAATATATCTAGAACAAATTACACATAATTTTGTGTATCCCGAGATACGTACATCTGAACGTGAATGAATGCATCAAAATCTAATAAGATTCGCAACATTATAAATTAGTGTGTTTAAATAATTAAACTGTAAACTAGTGAAATTTCTGTAAATTATCCCATTAAATTAGTCTTGAAATTATTCATTTCCGCATTTAAATTAAAATTATAAAAAATAATAAGTGACTTGATAATAAATCCAAAGTTGCTAGTAAGTAATATGCGGCCCATATCTTTCAATACAAACTGAAGCAAAAGGAAGTTTATACGTTATTACATTAGTTTTATATTTTTACGTTGTATAAAAATATTCTATGAATCAATATTGAATGACATAATTTAATTAACATGTATTGATTGTTAGTAGTGCATTCACCGTCTTCAAACTCTGAATATGCCTCTATTCAGCCCAACAAGAATGCGGGAAGAGAGTCCATTGAACTCATCGAATTCATGGAAAAAAAAAGATTAATATAATTAAAGAAGACTTACCTTTAGGAACAAAAACAAAGAAATATTCAAAATAAAAGAAGTCCCTTGTAAATTAAGCCTAAATGCAAGTAGGTATTGTCCAACAGACTTTTCTGGGGAAAATAACAATATTATACTAAGGCAGCGTTTGGCATAGATACTTCCAAAAATATTTGAGAAAAAACTTGACAAATATTGTTTGGCCATACAACTTATCAATATTTGGCAAATTTTCTAGCAAACAATTCAAATCTTCAAATACTAGAAAAAAATAGTATTTGAGCCAAGTTCTATTATTTGAGAAGTTCTAAAAATTACCAATGTTTTATATTTATAAAAACACCGATCATTTATAGTTTTGGAGTAAATTTCAATCCCAATTCGTAGTACAAAATCTATATATTTTTTATTCTAGCTTTCTCTTTAAAGTTACTTTCAACAATAAATAGTTATAGTTGTTTTTGGTATAGAAATCAATGGTATTTTTTATTTATTTTCTTTCTATTTTTTGTATTTATATTAATTGTGTTTACTGTCATGACTTTTCACAAAACATATTCATTATAAAATAATAATATAAATTTATGGTATTTTGGATCGGGTCATCAAGACTTTTGGGGTTGGGAATAGAATGAGCTGCAATTTTAGTGAATAAATAATAATATTTACAATTTATTGATAAAAAAAAGTGGAACCGAAGTCTATAAATTTATTATCTTTGACCATTCTCACATTTTAATTTTATAAATAGACTCTTCTCTCTTAAGTTTTAATGAAACCTCTAGTTATTTTTATGACAATTGAGAAATTTTGACTTATCACTAGCTACATCTTTGAATCTATAGTTGTAGTTGTTATCGGAAAATCGATCATGTTAAAGTGAAGTAACTTTTTTTTATGGTAAGCCAAAATATCTGAATTGTAATTAAAAAAATGACAAGAATATTATTGAAGTGTCAAGAGAGAAGATCTAATTTGTAGAACTAAAAGTGAGAATGATCAAAAGATAATAAATCTATGGACTTTGGTCTTTTCTTTTTTCTTTCAATTAATTATAAATATTATCATTGAACAAGCACGCACACACTCTAGAGAAACAGACCTTCCAGAAAGGGAGCCCAATCCAAAAGGCCTCCAAAATAGAAATAAATTATTACAACTTTCTATTGTTAATAATCCTACTTAATTACATAACCTTGAATCAATAAAGACATTTTATTACTTCTTCCGTCTCATATTAGATGAGCATTTTATTAAAAATATTTGTTTCATCGATATACCCGCATATCATCAACAACTAGTATACATGAAAGGACAACTCCTGAGTCGGTTAGAATTAACATTGGCATTCAATAAGTGCCAAAATGATTCAGCGTCATAATTTTGAACTCTTAAAGCAACATTCATAGAATGTCGATGTTTATTCCCACCGACTAGGAATTGCGCGCCTTTCCATGTAGATGAGTCATTAAAGATTTGTGTATATATTAGTGATCAACTTGATTTTATTCTAAGTGACTTCTATCGAGCCGGTAGAATGAGCTCGAATAACTAAGGTTTTGCCTTTGGGAAATGATCAAATGTATACTTGCACCTTTCTTGTCTACATTTTTTGCTTGAAATTATATTAAGTTGCTTGCTCTTTATATGTATAAAATATCATGGTACTCCAAATAACAATTGTATATTCTTTCTTAACTTGATTTAAGTGCCTTTCATTGATCTAGAATAAGTACTAGTAGTCAACATCATTTTTTTAAAGCCTAATCCTTGCTAAATTTTTATTATTCTCTTTGTATTTGTTACACAATGTGAATGTTAAGTATAAAAGTTCAATCTTATCAATAATGAAAGCAAAAATTTATGATATTATGTTTAGACACTATTTATACATCATGACTACAAAGCTTTATCTCATGACTTGAATAATCGATGTAAGAGACTGTTTGGCTCAACTTAAAAGCTGGTCAAACTGACTTAAAAACTGGTTTTTGACTTATTTAGTTGTTTGGCAATACTCAAAATAACTTATTTTAAGTTAAAAAAAACTTATTTTAAGCCAAAAGTTAAAAGCTGGGGTAGGGGTGCTTTTTTTTTTAAGCTTATAAGCTCTTTTAAGTTGACCAAATTTTTACCTATTTGTCCTTATTTCTTTTATTTCTATTATTAGTATTAGTATTAGTATTAGTATTAGTATTATTAATATTTTGTTACTTTATTATTATTATTATTATTTATTTTATTACTCTTTATTGTTATTATTATCATTATTATTATATATTATTGTTATTATTATTTTATTATTTTTATTATTATTATTATTATTATTATTATTTATTTTATTATTCTTTATTATTATTATTATTATTATTATTATTATGCATATTATATTATTATATATTATTATTATTATTTTCATATTATTTTATTATTATTATTATTATTATTATTTAATATTATTAATATTTTATATATTATTATTATTATTATTATTTATTTTATTATTTATGTTATTATTATTATTATTTTCATATTGTTATATTATTATTATTATTATTATTTATATTTAATTATTATTATTATTATTTATATTTAATTATTATTATTATTATTATTTTATTTATTATTATTTTAATTCTATATTATTATTATTATTATTATTATTTTAATATTATTATTATTTATTTTATCATTCCTTATTATTTTTATAATTATTATTATTATTTATTTTATTATTCTTTATTATTATTATATATTATTATTATTATATATTATATATTATATATTATATATTATAATTATTATTGTTTGCATATTGTTTTATTATTATTATTATTATTATTATTATTATTATTATTATTATTATTATTAAATTAATCAATTTTTATCATGTTAACAGCTTTTAAGGGTATTTCAGACATTCTGATTAAAAAAAGTGTTTACCAGCACTTATTTGCCAAACACATTAACAACTTTTTTTTTAACTTTAGCACTTTTATCCAAACACATAACTACTTATTTTAAAAATAAGTTTCAGCACTTTCAAAAGCACTTTTTAAAAGCTACTTTTTTTAAGCCCATTCAAACAGGCTATAATTATTAAGCTGCTGGAATTAATGATGGTTAGTGTTTTTTTCTAAAAATAATATATAATTCAAAGGTACAAAAGTTATGAAATAAAAGTACTGTCATAAAAAAATAATTCAAAAACAAAATGTATCAATTAAAATGATTTCCTTATTATAAATCTATTAATGAAAGTTTGTGATCATAGACATAAGGGATTGAAAAAGAACCCTTTTATAAGATATGTTTTGGGCATAACAACTTCTTTATCCGGTTTTATGGATCACGTTCCTAAGAATTTAAGAAGGTAGGGTTGTTATCCAATGTTATTTGGTCGAATCAGAATTGTAGAAATCCCAATATTAATGAATTTACTAAAAAGAGGAAGAAGAAACATCAATGGAGAACCAACAAAAAAAACGGAAGAGAAAGAGTCATAAAATGGATCAATATTATATTTTTAGTGAGTCGGGTCAAGTGGAGCAGATCATTAAATGGTATTTTTTTTATTTTTTAATATTTTAATTTGTCATAAATAATTAATATCAACAAATTATAATTAAAAAATAATTAAATAAATTGAGTGGCTTTCTGAGAGAAGAGAATAAGTCCATAATTTTTGAGTTAAAATTGAAAGTTAAGTGACTTTTTGAGAGAAGAGTGTATAGTTATGAGTATAGGTTGGAAGCTTTTGAAGGTTTGAAGGTGAAACTTGAGAAAGTTCCTCTCAAGACAAAGTATGTCCTCATATATTCGAGGGCATAGTCCTTTTCTTAGTTTCTTATTTAAAGACTTATCGTGTATTTCTTTTTAATGTAAAGGGCCGTGTCCCTAAGATTTTATGTCGTGTCTTTAAGTTTGGCTTGTGATGATGAGATTCTCTAGTATTATGAAAGTTTTCCTTTTATTAATTTATTCGTGAAAAGTTTTAAATTTCGCACTACTTGTCATGTCTTATGCAATGAATGATTTTGGGGTCAAGTACGCCTTGCCACGATCCAAGGGTTCTCCCTAGCTTCTAGGGGGTGCTTTCGAATCGTGACTAAGTCCGTAGTTTTTGAGTTAAAATTGAAAGTTAAGTGACTTTTTGAGAGAAAAGTGTATAGTTGAGTGATCATACCTCATGCCCAGTGCTTAGCATCTCATTAAGGAGTCCACCCAAGCCTTATAAGGAGTCCACCCATCTCATTAAACACCGATGTGGGACTTTTGTCATTCTTTAACAATAACTTTCAAAAATTGACAAGAGTAAAATATCAAATTGATCGAAATAACTTTTTCACAAATGAACAAAGTATTCCTCCTCTTTGTTGTTAGTAACAAAATATATGACTTAACAAACTTTCACTATATTAGCTGGCATCTTATTATTGTTCGTCAGACAAAATAAATCATAAATACCATTGCAGAAACTACTTTCAGTTCAAGCAATCATAAATGTAAGTGTTGCTTCCAATTGTAAATGCAAGTATACGTGAGTAATATAGTTACCCTTAAAAAGATGGATTATCAAAACCAAATGACTTGTCAATTAATTATTCTTATTAAATTGTAATAATTTTGATTATTTATTTAAGAAGACTTTATTCAATAACTTGACTCTTGTAATTCTTGCAATTAAATGTATCTTTTGTACATCATTAAGTTAAAACAAAACCTCAACTTATCAAGCATTTGTGCCTGGATCATCCAGGAAGTCATCCTTTATCGTAACAATACAGAAAATTTATGTGTAAAAATCAAATATATATTTTAATCAGCCAAATATTCTTTCCAAAAATTATAACTAAACAGATGGTGAAACTTCACCCAAAAATTTTTGCCAAACATATTTGAAAATAATTTATAGTCAAATGCTAACTAAGACGTACGTAGAATAGTGATAAAAAATTGGAAAATTATTCTACGGACAAAAAGAATATTAACTAGTTTATGCTTATACACTTCTACTAATGACCTTCAAAATAAAGATGAACAAATATATGTCCAGTTTTAACGTTACTTTTTACTCCAATCTTCATTTAATATAACTATTAAACAAATAAAAACATGTTTTTTTCAAATAATAGCATATGATCACAAATGACGTGATATCCGAATAATTATAATTATTTCTTCAGGGTTGGAAATAGGACGGACTGCAATTTTGTTGAAAAAATAATACTAATATTTACAATTTATTGAAAAGAAAAAAATATTGAAGTACATCCATTAATAACATCTTGACTTTTCTCTTTTTTTGAGTTCTATAAATTGACTTCTTCCTTTAAGTTTTAATGAAATTCCGTGTCATTTTTATTACAATCTGAAATTTTTTACTATAATATTGTTCAATCTCAGTCGATCTTCCAATTTCCTTAAGCACCGTTCTATTTTATCTAGCAACTCATCTATCATGACATGCAAGTCAGATAATATACGATGCAAGCTCTCATTGTACTCTCTATCATACACTGCTTCACCGCTTAGACAGTCGAAAGGTTGTTGCATCAATGCCCTCACCAAGCACGTGTAGTAGGTGAAATATCACACAATGCTCATCAGTGCTAACCCCGTAAATTCATTTTATCTCATACTCAATTCTAACTTACTGGTAAATCAGCAACTACAAACTCACGAACAAACATAAAAACATCATTCAATGCTAACAATTCATTAGCAACATTCTTATTGCACCTTGCAACCCCAATGACCTCTACTATTTCCCTTATACTACTCCGACAAAAGTTATATAAGGGATCCTCAAGCGCAACAACTCATCTCAGTAACTTACATAACACTAATAACAATTGAGCACGTTCACTGTATCTCTTCATTGATGAGTGTTGATTTGCTTATGAAGAGATACAGTGAATGTGCTCGATTGATATTAGTGTTCTGTAAGTTACTAAGAAAAGTTATTGCGCTTGAGGATCCCTTGTATAACTTTTGTCGGAGTAGTATAAGGGAAATAGTAGATGCCATTGGGGGTGCAAGGTGCAACAAGAATATTGCTAATAAATTATTAGCATTGAATGATGCTTTTATATTTGTTCATGAGTTTGCAGTTGTTGATTTGTCCAGTAAGTTTCAATTGATTATGTTATCAAATGAGTTTATGGCGTTATCATTGATGAGCATTGTGCGTGATTTTACCTAGTACACGTGCTTAGTGGGGGCATTGATACAACAACCTTTCGACTGTCCAAGTGATGAAGTGGTGTATGACAGAGAGTACATTGAGAGCTTGCATCATATTTTATCTAAATTGCATTTCATGACTAGCAAATCATATATCATGACATGCAAGTCAGATAAAATACGATGCAAGCTCTCAATGTACTCTCTGTCATCCACTGCTTCATTGTGGATATTGTTAATGAAAAATGATATGGATATTGTTAAAAAATGATGTGGATATTGTTAAAATCTAATGAAACCTCGTTATTTTCATGTAGATTAGTTGTTGATGATTCTAGTTCTATTTTTCAAAGCGAAATCCTAATTATTAAGCCTATTCTACATACTCAATAGAAATCATTCAAAATAAAATAAATTGATCATCGGCATATATACCGCAGATTATCAAAAACTAATGTAAATGAAAAAACAAATCCTAACTCGGTCAGAACAAACATTGGCATTCTATAAATGTCTAGAGTCATATTTGTGAACTCTTGAACCAACATTCATAAAATGCCACCGTTTATTCCCACCGACTAGGAACTATCATAGATTAGTCGTCGATGATCTTCGTATATATTAGTAATCAACTTGATTTTATTCTGAATGACTTCTACCGAGTCGGTAGAATGGGCTTGGATTTCGTTAAAACATAAGAGAGAAGATATAATTTATATGATTTGAAAGAGATAATTGTCAAAATGATTATAAATGTATGCGCTTCAAACTTTTTTCTTCCTTTTTTCAATAAATTAAGAATATTATCATTGAAAAAACAAATGCATGTAGTCTGATACTACTTTTCATAAAGCCAAATCCAAAAGACCTCAAAAATAGAAAGAATTTATTACAACTTTCTATTACAAGCAATCCTATTTATTTAATTATAAAATTGTTGAATCAAATAAAAATATTTATTAGCTTTTTTTGAGTTCTTCATATATGTTCAAACCTTCCTTTCATCTCCTTTTGTATTTGTATACTTGCACCTTCCCTATCTACAATTTTGGTTTCAAATAATTGTAGGTTGTTTGCTTTTTTATTTGTATATATGTACTCCAAATAGTAACTGTAAGTTCATTTACTTGCTTCAAGTTCCTTTCATTGATCTAAAATAAGTACTAGTAATCAACATAATCTTTTATAACCTAAACCTTGCTAAATTTTTAATATTTTCTTTGTATATGTTACATTATGTGAACGAGTAGTAATATAGAACAAAGTTAAGTATTAAAGTTCAATATTTAACAATTATGACAGCAAAAAATTGTGATGTTATGTTTACATTCACTCTTTATACATTATGACTATAAAATTTATCTCATGAATTGAATAATCGATACTATTATCAAATTGCTGCAATTAAAGGGATTATTTCATAGTAATGTTCTTTTCAAAAATGATAAATACTTCAAAGGTACAAAAATTATAAAATAAAAGTACTTTGTCATTAAAAAAATCATAAACCAAAAGTGTTAATTAAAATGATCTCATAATTATAGATCTATTAATGAAAGTTTGCAACCATAAACATTTAAAGGGGGTGAACAAGGACCCGACCCTTTTATGAGGTACGTTTTGGGAATAACAACTTCTTTAAAAAGTTTAGTGAATTTAAAATTTTAAATTTCAAACCAATGAAAAGATTGTTTCAACAAAGGAAAATGATATAGATTAATGGTGAAAAGTAATAAAAAAGATGGGGTTACCATTTCAGACCGAAAGACGTATGAAGGATCGATGTTTTTGAGGCCATCAGTAGTTAAAACCACATGAGCAAAGCATGAATGAGAATGATTACCACGCGTTTTTCCTTTGCTATTTGAAGCTTTAGTAGAGGAGATGACCTTTTGCTGCTCTATCAAAACAACGTTGGTAACCATTTCATCCACCGGAGCAAATATCTGCAAAAGAGGAAAAAGAGGTCAGAACAAATAAGAAAAAGGGAAAAATTCAAAATATAGTGGATGTCCACCTCTGCGAGCTAAGAAAGATGAATTGTGGTATAAAGAGGACGAAGATGTGATGATCCATCGCATAAGAAGGAGGAAGGTGGAATTAGTAAAAGCACCCTCCAACGGCGACATTGGAGAGGAAAAAAAGAAGTTGAATTAAAAAAACCCTAGCTACTAGGGTTATATTTAAGAAGGGGTGGTCGGTTCAATTTTTGGATTGGGCCCAATATTTTTTTGGGCTCGCTGGGCTAATTTTGTACGAAATTACTAAGTCAACAAAAGAACTTCAAGCTTAGATATTTAACAAAAAAGAAATGGTTTTTTATGGCTTTGAAAATGAGAAAAGGACTATGTGGAGATGATGAGAGTGGAAGCACTACCGTTAATCGACTTATTTGGATAAAACCGACAGATCTCGTTAAGATTGATTTGGTTAGGGTTGTTATGTTGTATTTGGACAAGAGGATGAGCGTGAGAAATAAGGGTGATAAAGTTTGTGTAAGTGGGCCAGATCATTAGACTTCTCGAATTTGGGAAAAGAATGACCTTTAATTTTACTTTTAAAATGATAATATTTACAATTTATCGGAAAAAAAAAGATCAAAGCCAATACATTAATGGGCATTCTCTATATTTAGTCCTATAATTTTAATCTTTTCTCTTAAGTTTTTAACAACACCCTTGTTCTTTTTATTACAAATTTTAGTTTATCATAAAACCCTTTTTTCACTTCACTTTAAATCATCGATGCCATATACATTCAAATTTTGTTGATAATTGAAGGACCAAAACTACTGACGGTATAATTTTTAAGACTAATTGAATACTTAAAATCATTTTATAATTTTTTATGTAAAAACACATAATATAATCACCACTAGAACTATCTTTCCATTTTTTTATTAAGTCAATTTTATTTTCTTATAAGAACCACAAGGTTCAAATGCAATTTATCTGACAATTTTTATAAATTATTATAACTATATCATTATTTATAACATTATGATGTGATTCAATTATTTTGATCACTCTATACAAAAATTTAAATTGTATATATTCAAAATAGGAAAATTAGCAAACTAGTCAAAATTAATAACTTAATTAGTAAAAACCTCACTACTTTAAAAATATTAGTAAAAATATCACAAATGTCATTATTTTGAAAAAGAATATGTATCCTAATTAAATCCCTATTTTATCTCCTATTACCTACACATTTTCCAACTAATTTTATATATATAAAAAGAATTTTTTTGACTTACCTTTCCCATGTAAATCTCATAGATTATGTTATCCAACTATCCCATTGTTCACGTTTTTTCGTATCTCTTTCTTCAATTTATCTCAATGTAAAAAAATAAAGTTTTTATCTCTTCCATATCTTCATTTTCATATTCTCTTCAAACCTTCAAATCCCTATTATCTTCTACCAACATTCCTCTTATCTTCTACCATTTTATTTGTTGTTTTTTAATCTTCAAATACTGGATTCACACAAATTCCACTAATTAAGGTATTTCATTGTTATCCTTTTTTCCAGATTTATTTTCTGATTTTATTGTTCTCTAAATCATTCATATTTGGGGAAAGTTGGATAATTCTCAATTAGACCTCTAAAACACTCTTTAATGGATGATTCTAAGAGAGTTGCTAGAGGTATTCACCTTAATCATCAGATTTTTAGTGATTTTTCATCTTTTAATCTATGTATTATTCAAGAAATAGCGGATAATAAGGATCCGCTTCTAAAATGATGAAAGAGAGACGATCAGAACAAACTTTTCCTCAAATTCAAGTTGAAAACATAATATATTCGTCTAGTCGGAGGGTACAAGAAAAGGACAGAGAAGACCAAATAGTTGATGAAAAGGTATTTAATTATTTTTGCATGTTTAGATTTTTGCATGTTGAGTTGAAGTTAAAGAACAATTTGTTCAACAATTTGTATAAAATATATTTGTAAATGTCTTATGTACACTGTGTAATATTTGTTAGATTGTATTTTGTATTTCCGTTGCTTTTAAATGAATTTTAATTGGATCGTTTGTATTCATTGTGGTGTGTTTCTTGGATTTGTGTTGTATGCTATGTAATTTTCATATTTTTGTTGTACTTGTGTTGTATGCTATTTATTAATGAATTCATTTTGGGTGGTTTTGAATTTGTGTGTATGCTATGTAAATACACATTGTAATGCTATTTAAATGTTTTCAAAAGTTAAAGTAAATACATTTTAATTTAAGGATACATTTAACATGAATATGATATTTCAGATTTTTTATTAATGAATTTTGATTGAATTTTTGTATTCACCATTGTGTATTTGTTAGATTAGTGTTGTATGCTATGTAATTTTCATGTCTTTGTTATATTTGTGTTGTATGCTATTTTAATGAATTCAGTTTGGGGGGTTTGTATCAGTAAAGTAATTATACACTTTGTAATGTTATTTACATGTTTTCAAAGTTAAAGTAAATGCATATTAATTGTATTCACTGTATTCTTACATATGTCATTTACTCAGGCTACTGCATTTGCATGCAAAGATCTACCCAAGATTGCACCCCAATTCACTGTTATGTTAATCATGAAACTAAAACTCCAATAACGGACCATCTTACTGTGCAACAATATATCATGTTTTGTAAGAATACAATATATGAAGTCTGCCAACATATATGTATTCACAACAATCAGTTACAAGATACATAACATTCAAGGGTTAACAATTTTTTTGTATCCAAATACTTGCTTCATGTTATGGTGGAAAAAAAAATACTTGCTTCATGTTATGAAAAAACTTCATACTAGTAACAAAATATGTATTCACAATAGTGCTTACATCATGTTACCAGCAAAACTGCATTCTTCATATTTCAAAGAAGTCACTCAACATATACGTATACTAAACAAATATTGAAATTGTATCCATTTCAGAACAATCACTTACAACATACATTGCATTGATCATATCCATTTCGATAAGGGATACAATTTATTTAAATAAACTGAAATCAAATGACATTGCATATTATCGTCAAAAGATTGTATCAGCTCCATTTCGTATTCTGTTAGGGACACAATTTATTTCAAAACATTAATCATGTATTCAAACAAAAACATTGGTATTCATATTAACCAACTAAAACAAAAATTCAAAAAACCAAATATTCATACGTTATTCATAGTTCATACAATTTACAACGAAAACAGAATAGAGACAAAACCAGAAAACGGAGGAAAACAGACTACTTATTTTTGTATTATATCAATTTCAATTATACGAAAACAGAATACTATGATTTACAATTATTTTCAATTAAAATTTCAATTGTTTTAAGCAATTAGAAAAAGAATAAGGAAGAAGCAACTACCTTGTCAAATTTGTATTTAAACAATTTATTCAAACTTTTAGTAGCAAAAATCTTTCTCAGGTTTGCTCTAAAATCTTTCGTATCAATCAAAAACAAAAAAGATTTTTGAATTGTACTTTTCTCTCCCCTTAATTTCTCCTTCAATTTTTAAATATTTGTATTCTCTCAATTAAACAAATAGAAAATAAATAATAAAAGATACATAAACTAAAATTGTGACATTTTAACTAAATAATGAAAGTATTAACAATGGGTCCAATTAAATGTCAAAATAATGACATTTTGAAAAACTTTCCCTTTAAAATATACACGTACATAATTGTTGAGGTGTTTTTTTCAAAAAAAAATGAATATAAACTAATAAATATTTTATTTCCTTGATTTGTTATGAAGCTCCTTCTTTTTGCAAAAGAAAAAGACTTGTGGATCGTTTGGCATACGGGTGTCAAATAGGCGGATTGGGTTGAAATTGAAAATATTAAAATGGGTTAAAATAGAAATCGAGTTGGGTCTTGACCGGCCCAAGTTTACTTTAAGACCAAATGGGTTGGGTAGCTAAAAATGAGTTGGGTCACCTGTCCAATTTAATCCGATTAATCTTAATAATTTTAACATAGTGATATTTAACTTTTATAATCACAATTCGAATTTTGGCTCAAGATTATTATTTTTTATAAAATGTAATAAATGGATAGACAAATTCTAAAAGATGTTAAATATATAATAATTCATACTTTTAATATAGGAACATATCGTAGTAAAGAGTTCTAAAATGGGTTGAAATTGGAGATTAAATTGGGCTCAATTGAAGATTCTCTTTAAATGTGTTAGACATGAGTTGGTTGAGATTGAACCCAAATCAAATTGTCTTGAGCCCATTCCTTAAAATTCTTGGCGGATTGGACAGATTACCTATGTTTGTGTTCATTTTTGACACCCCTAGTTTGGCATATAGAGAATATGAGATAATAATTCAGGATAAAATATTAATTATTTTATTTTGTATTTGGTGAGAGGTATTAAATTAGAGAACTTATCTAATTACACAAATATTTCCAATATATTTACTTTCTTCCTATATTTTGAAATAATTATATTCTGTATCATTAATTAGTAACTTCATACTTGATTTTAAGTTAGACACACCAAGATTCAATTTATTCTACCAGATACATCAAAATAGGGAGAAATGTGAGTAACAACGGGAGGGAAGTGAGCAAAATTTATCTATGTATCTCAGATACATACAAATTACACTAGATACACAAAAGATACATGTATATGTATGTATCTAGTGTAATTCACACATGTATATGGGATATTAAACACATAGGAGAGTGGTGAGCAAGATGGGAGGGAGGCGAGGGAGAGTTGCTTATGTATCCAAGATACATGCAAATTCACTTGGATACAGAATATCTAGAACAAATTGCGCACAATTACGTGTATCCCGAGATACGTACATCTAAACGTATCTGAATGTATCAGAATCTAGTAAAATTTGAAATATTATAAATTAGCGTGTATTGAAATAATTAACTTATAAACTAGCGAGATTTCTATAAGTTATCCAATTAGATTAGTCTTGAGATTATTTATTTCCTCATTTAAATTAAAATAATAAAAAATAATAAGTGACTTGATAAAAAAAAAATCCAAAGTTGCTAGCAAGTGTATGCCGTATTTTTACCTTATTGCCCCAAGCCGATATCTTTCGATACAAACGGAAGCAAAATGAGCTTTATATATTATTACATTAGTTTTATATTTCTATATTTTATAAAAAAAAAATATTGTATGAAGCAATATTGAATGATAGGTTTTAATTAATGTGTTTGAGCCGTTGGTGGTGCACCCATTGCCTTCAAATTCTAGATTTGTCCCTGTTCAGCCAATAAGAATGTGGGAAGAGAGTCCATTGAACTCGTCCAATTTTTACAAAAAAAAAAAAGAATATTAATATCCTAAGGCAGCGTTTGGCCATAGATATTTCAAAATATTTGAGAAAAATATTTGACAAATATTTTTTGACCATACAATTTGGCGTTATCTGACAAATTTTCTAACAAACAATTCAAATCCTCAAATACATAAAAAAGAAAAAAAAAGAGTTTGAGCCAAATTCTATTATAACCAAACAGTTGGTGCTCAAAAATTTGTCAAAATATTTAGGAATTTATAGTCAAACGTTAGCTAAGACGCACCTAGAATAGTGATTAAAAAATTGGCAAAAAGAATATTGACTAATTTATGCTTATACTTATGACCTTTTAAATAAAGATGAATAAATATATGTCCAGATTTAATGTTATTTTTCATTTGGATTTTTATTTAATATAACTATCAAATAAATATAAAAATGTTCTTCAAATAATAGCATATAAGTAAAATGACGTGATCTCCAAATAATTATAGTAATTATTCATTCGGGGTTGGGAATTGAATGGACTGCATTTTTGTTGAAAAAATAATACTAATATTTACAATTTATTAAAAAAAAAAAAGGGAAAAAGTATCAAAGTCCATCCAGTAATAATATCTTGACTTTTTTCTAATGTGAGTTCTATAAATTGACTTTTTTCTTAAGTTTTAACGAAATTTCTCTTCATTTTAATTATAGTCTGAAATTTTTGACTATCATAAAATCCTTTTCTAACTCTACTTCGACATGATTGATGTCATCTGCAATTGTAACCGTACCACTGGCTACAAACTCCGCAGCTCCACAGTTGTGGAGGTTGCAGTCGATAGTGTGGCGGCTATTGCCGAAGACACCAATTATGCCGAATTGAAGTGAACTTTTTTTATGATAAGCAAAAAAATTTAGATTGTAATGAAAAATGATGTGAATATTGTTAAAATTTGATAGAAAAGATTAAATTTATTAAGCTATTTAATTATAAAATTGTTGAATCAAAGAAATATATTATTTATTTTCCCTTCATCTCATATTAGATGGGCATCCTGTTAATAATATTTGTCTCATATTACTTGATCACTTATTAAATTAGGCTAAAAATTTATTAATATAGGAGTAGGAGTAGGCGGCTCTAACATGGTACCCCCCTTCCTGAAAATGTAGGAGTAGGCGGCTCTAACATGGTACAAACACAATTAAATCAGTCTAATGTTTCTGGCTCGAGTTTACCACTTTCATATAGTAGAGAAAAAGATCTTGAAGAACTAGCTAAAATGATATGTGTTATGGGTTTGCCATTTAGTTTTGCTGAAAATCCCGGTTTTATACATTATATTCAAATTGTATATAATCCAAATTTTAAAGGTTTTGCTAGAAATACAATAAAAAAGGTTGTATTTGATTATCATGCACAACATTTTCAATATTCGTTGTTTATTTTATTATAATACTTGTAAAATAGCTATTACTTTTGATATGGGTCGTAGTGTAAACGGTAACGATTATTTGACTGTTACTGCACATTGGATTGATGAAAATTGGTATATGCAAAAAAGAATTTTAGGTTATAAATGTTGTCAAATGCAAAAAACCGATAGTTATATTGCTCAAACTATTTTAGATATTTTACAAAGCTATGGAATATGTGATAAAATAAGTATTATAACCTTAGATAATGTTTCAAGTAATAATGTTGTTGTTGAATATTTAAAACCTACTCTTTGTCCTTTCTATGGTGATAATTATCATATTAGGTGTACTGCACATATATATAATTTGATGGTTAGAGATGGTGTACATATGTATGATAACGGATGTACGAAAGTTGAAAATGCATGTCATTTTATATTTAAATGTCAAGTTAAGTCTAGGCGTAAAGATTTTCAAAATCGTTGTTTTGTAAATAATCTTTCACCTAGAAAAATTCCAAAAACAGTGTCTACTAGATGGAATACTTTATATGAAATGCTTGTAGTCGCTTATGAATATAGAATACCCTTACAAATGGTTAGAATGCTCATAATTCAGATATGGCATATAGACTCGAAGATAGTGATTGGCGTGATATAAATGAACTTATAGATTTCCTAAAAGTTTTTTACTTAACTACAAAAAGAATATTTGTACTTTATAGTCCATCAATTTGTACTGTTTTGCTTGATATTTGTAGGATTTCTTCTAAATTATATCAATTTAAAAATAAACCAAGATTTCAACAAACCATTGAAAAAATGATTCAAAAATTTAATAAATATTATATTCCTATTCCTCAAAATTTATTTAATCGCGTGTTTGTTAAACCCTCATTATAAAGATGTAGGTTCATCAAAAATGGTTGAAAATTATTATTTTAACTTAGATATTGATAATGTATTAGAAGAAATTCCTAGTTGTCAACAAGTTAAAGATAGCATAAAAATTGAAGCTAGAAAATTGTATGATTTATATAATGCTAATATAAATTTATCAAGTGAACATGAACCTCAAAGCTCTAGGAGTAGATTTGATGAAGATAATATTGATGCTTATTTATATGATTATCTTGAACTTTCTCACGATAATAGAAATGATTTTGATGCCTATGTTAATCAAAATACAGAATCTACTGAAGATATTCTAGCATGGTGGAGAAATCGCAGTAAAGGATTTCCAAAACTACAACCGATGGCTCAAGATATATTAGCTATGCAAGCGTCGTCAGTAGCTTCGGAAGGCGTCTTTAGTGCAGCAAGGTTTCAACTTGGAGATCATAGGCATTCACTAGCAGCCGATAGCTTAGAGATATCGGTATTATTTCAAGATTGGATTAATGCCGAGAGAAGAAATTTGAGTCGTGAACCACTACCGACCAAATTTCAAGATGACGTTGATGAAGTAATGCAGGATTATAGTGACGACGGGATTGAAGCAATGGAAGATCTATCTATTCAACCAATTCCCGAACATGTTACTAAAAAATGTTGAATGATTTACGAAAGAATTTATATGGTGGCACCAACTATTAGTAAGAGTATGATAATTCGAGATTTAATTCAAACAGACCCCTTCCTAGAAGGTGGCTGTGTAGATTAAATCTTTTAATACTCTACTAATATTTTTGTAAAAATAATTATAATATCAAATAAATATTAATAAAAATATAGGCTATTCGCCTTAATTTGTTTTTTATTATTGTTGTATTAAATTTAATTTTTAAATTGTCAATTTTTAATTTTATAACTTTAAAGTTTGAATTTAAAAATTTAAAAGTTTGAAATTTAAATTTTATAACTTTAAAGTTTGAAATTAAAATTTCCAAACTTTAAAAGTTTGAATTTAAAATTTTCAAACTTTAAAAGTTTGAAATTTAAATTTTATAACTTTAAAGTTTGAATTTAAAATTTCCAAAATTTTAAAGTTTGAAATCTAAATTTTCAAACTTTAAAAGTTTAAAATTTAAATTTTATAACTTTAAAGTTTGAAATTTAAATTTTCAAACTTTTAAAGTTTGAAATTTTAATTTTATAACTTTTAAAGTTTGAAATTTTAATTTTATAACTTTAAAGTTTGAATTTAAAAATTTCAAACTTTAAAAGTTTGAAATTTAAATTTTATAACTTTAAAGTTTGAATTTAAAATTTCCAAACTTTTAAAGTTTGAATTTAAAATTTTCAAACTTTAAAAGTTTGAAATTTAAATTTTATAACTTTAAAGTTTAAAGTTAAAATATTCAAACTTTTAAAGTTCGAAATTTAAATTTTATAAACTTTAAAGTTTGAAATTTAAATTTTCAAACTTTTATAGTTTGAAATTCAAATTTTATAACTTTAAAGTTTGAAAATTTAAATTTTTATAACTTTTAAAGTTTAAAATTTAAATTTTTAATTTTTTAATTATTATAATAAAAATTATATTCAATTAAAAAAAATCTTTAAGTTTTAAATAATTTAAATTTATTTATTTATTTTTTACGTTAATGTCAGTCCGTCCCGTTACCGGTCCGGTATACTACCGGTTCCCTTCCGAACCGGGACGGAATACTTATTTTTTACCGGTTTACCGGTCCGGTCCGGTCCCGGTTTTGGAACGGTACCGGTTCGCACAGTGCCGGTTCCGTCCCGATTCCGAAACTTACCGGTCCGGTTCACCCGGTTCCGATACCGCCGCCCCCCTTAGGTGTGACACAGAACATTCACTCATGTGGTAACATCTAATAAATTATGAATTTCACAGATGATGTAGCCCCTTATGCCACTAAAGATGAAAGAATTATTGAAATTCATGGAGAAGGTTTGAAGGTGCTTGATGTTTTTGACGTAGTAGTTAACCTATTGTGAAAGTTTTTGGTTGATCATAGTATGATACCGGTATTTGAAAAGATGGTAAGTTTGATGCTTTTTGACTGAAGCTTAATTGTTTAAATGTGGTTTTACTAAGTACATGTTCTACTGCCACTACAATGCAAATATATCTTATGATCGGTTAGCGGAGTCCTAGGATGATAAACCACACTCCTCAAAGTTTCAGCCTTCTGGTCCTACACCTGCATCCCAAGCTGCAGCTGTTTTTGATTATTCTTTTTTCATGAACCGAGACCCTTACTTGATCATGAAACTGCAATGGGCTCCGAACTCCTGCGATATGGACAGGATCATGGACTTGGTCGCGTACATACTTCTATGGCTGGCCGAGCTGGTCCTATAGTAACACATGTCAGTTCAATATGTGGCTGGTTGTACTGACCTGTGTTACTATATGACCAGCTCGGCTAGCCACAGAAGTATGTATGCCACCAAGTCCAGGATTCTGTCCATATCGCGGGAGTTCAGAGTCATCTCAGTTTCACAATTAAGTAAGGGTCTCGGTTCATGGAAAAGCAATAATCAGAAAGTGCTACAGCTTGGGATGTTGGTGTAGGACTAGAAGGCTAAAACTTTGAGGACTGTGGTTTATCAGCCCAGGACTCCGCTAACGGATCATAAGAGGTA
The DNA here is from genome assembly GCA_016801875.1 of Solanum sitiens. Classification (NCBI taxonomy): domain Eukaryota; kingdom Viridiplantae; phylum Streptophyta; class Magnoliopsida; order Solanales; family Solanaceae; genus Solanum; species Solanum sitiens. The sequence goes on from JABWTJ010000056.1 coordinate 479,913, forward strand.
TTTGCATAGTACTGGCAGTAGAACATATACTTTGTAAAAACACATTTAGACAATTCAGTTTCAGTCAAAAAGTATTAAACTTACCATATTTTCAAATATAGGTATAATACTATGACCAACCAAAAACTTTCTCAGTAGTCTAACTAATACCTCAAAAGCAACAAGCACCTTCAAATCTTCTACATGAATTTCGATAATTCTTTCATCTTTAGTGGCATAAGGGTCTACGTCATATGTGAAATTCAGAAATTATCACACCATCAGGAATTGCATAGAAATACACTTCAAGATCTAATCTTGAACTACGATACATAACCGGTGGGTGGTCATCTCATACTTTGAAAGAAATCATTGAGTGAGATCATAAACTACAAATTTCACAATCGTAGTGCATGGTCCTCTGTTATAGCAACAACTAGGGGTGTCAAAAATGAACCCAAACATAGGTAATCCGCCCAGAATTTTAAGGGTTGCACTCAAGATAATTTGAACTGGGTTCAATCTTAACTCATTCAAGCCTAACAAATTTAGGAGATTCTTAATTGAACCAATTCAATATCCAATTTCAACCCGTTTTAAAATTCTTTACTAAGTTAGGTTCCTATATTAAATGTATGAATTATTATCTATTTAACATCTTTTAGGATTTATCTATCAATTTGTCACTTTTAAAAAAATTGAGTTGAAATTAGCGTGGTGATTATAAAAGTTAAATATCACTTTCTTAAAATTATTGAGATTAATCGGGTCAAATTGGGTGGGTCAGGACCCAACCTATTTTTTAGTCCATTTGTACCCAACTCATTTGAGCCCAAAATTAACTTGGGTGGGTCGATTTCTACTTCAACCCATTTTAATATCTTCAATTTCAACTCAACCCCCCCTCCCATTTGACATCCTAGCAACAACATATGCAGTGTTATCCAAACATCATAGCGATACATAAGTTGTTCCAATAGCACGGTATTCTAATATAATTTGGAGAAAAGGGTTTTTCTTTAAAAAAAAAGAAATTGGGGGAAAATTATATCTACATGTTTTACTGGGGAAAACAAAGAAGAAAAAAGACCAAAGTCATACATTAATAACAATCTCGACCATTCTCCTATTTTTAAATTTATAAATTGAATTCTCTTATAAGCTTTGATCAAACCTTGTTATTTTCATTACCAGAAATTTTGACTTATTATAAAAACCCTTTTCACTTTATTTCGACGTGATCAATGTCATATGCAATTATTGTCGCATCACCTTCATCTGCATTGGTTGATGCTGGAGTTGTGGGGGATGTAGCTAGTGGTGTTGCGACAGTTGTAGATTGTATCGATCGTGTCAAAGTGAAAAAAAGGGGAAAAAGTATTTTATGATAAGGCAATTTTTTCATGTAGTAGTAAAAAAGTGTCAAGGTTAAAACATAAGAGAGAAGATTTAATTTATCTGATTTAAAAGAGATGTTGTCACAATGATTATTAATGTATGAGCTTTGGACTCTTTTCTTCTTTTTTTTTCTAAAAATAAGTTAAGAATATTATCATTGAACAAACAAATACACATAGTGAGATATTACTTTCCAGAAAGGAAGCCCAATCCCAATGACCTCCAAAATAGATAGAATTTATTACAACTTCCTATTACCAGTAATCCTATTTAATTATAAAGTTACCGAATCAAATAAAAATATTTAGTAGCTTCTTTTTTTTAGTTCTTCATATGTTCAATCCTTTCTTTAATCTCCTTTTGTATTTGTATACTAGCATCTTTCTTGTCTACATATTTGGCTTGAAATAATTTTAAGTTGTTTGCTTATTATGTGTATAAATCATGGTATTCAAATAGCAATTTTAAATACTTTCTTTACTTGCTTCAGGTGTCTTTCATTGATCTAGAATAAGTACTAGTGATCAATATCACCATCTTATAACCTAATTCTTGCTAAATTTTCAATATCTTCTTTGGATTTGTTATTTATATGAATAAGCAGTAATATGGAACAATGTTAAAGTACTAAAGTTCAATCTTATCAATTATGAAAGTAAAAAAATTGTGATATTATGTTTGTAGTTACTATTTATGCATTATGACTACAAAATTTCAGTTCATGACTTGAATAATCTACGTTATTATCAATGTTGCGATTAATGATGGTTATTTAATAGTGGTATTCTTTGTTTAAAATGGCAAATACTTCAAAAGTATAAAAATATTGAAATAAAAGTATTTTGTCATCAAAAAAAATATTCAGAAACAAAACATGTCAACTAAAATGATCTCATGCTTGTAGATCTATTAATGAAAATTTGCGACCATAGGGATTTGAAGGGTTGAACAAGGACCCCTTTTATAAGATATGTTTGGGGCATAACAATCAGAAACAAAACGTGTCAACTAAAATGATCTCATGTTTGTAGATCTATTAATAAAAATTTGTGACCATAGAAATTTGAAGGGTTGAACAAGGACCCTTTTTATAAGATATGTTTGGGGCATAACAACCAAAAACGAAACGTGTCAACTAAAATGATCTCATGCTTGTAGATCTATTAATCAAATTTGTGACCATAGAGATTTGAAGGGTTGAACAAGGAACCCTTTTATAAGATATGTTTGGGGCATAACAACTTCTTCAAAAAGTTCAGTGAATTTAAAATTTGAAATTTCAGATCAATAAAAAGATTGATTCACCAAAGGAAAATGATAGAGATTAATGGCTAAAATAAATGAAAGAAGAGGGATAGGGTTACCTTTTCAGACTAAAAGAGAAATGGAGGATGTTTTGGAGCCATTAGTTGAAAATCCCATGGAGAAAGTCCAATTATTTTAAGAGTTTTTTGTTTTCTATTCGAAGCTACAGTAGAGCAGAAGAGATGGTCTTTTGCCGCTCTATCAAAACCACGTTGCTAACCATTTCATCCACTGGAGCAAATATCTGCAAAAGGGGAAAAAGAGGTCAGAAAATACAAGGGAAAGGGGGAAAAAGCAAAAGATATTGGAGGTCTATCTCTTTGAGCTAAGAAAGACGAATTGTGGTATAAAAAGAAGGAAGTAAAGATGATCCCGTCACATAATGAGGAGGAAGGAGTTAGTGCAAGCACCCAGAGGCGACGTTTGAGAGGATAAAAGAAAGCTCGATTGGAAATCCCTAGCTGCTAGGGTGATATTTAAGAAGGGATGGTCCGTTCAGTTTTTGGGTTGGGCCAGATACTTTTTTGTTTACTTTTTGGGCTCGTTGGGCCAATTTTGTACGAAATTATTAAATTAATGAAAGAGCTTCAAGCTCAGATATTTAACAAAAAAAAGTCTTTTATAGCTTTGAAAATGAGGAAAAGACTATGTGGAGGCGATGAGAGTGGCACCACCGTTAATCGACTGCTTTGGACAAGAACCGACATATCTCATTAAAATTGATTTAGTTAGGGTTGTTACGTTTTATTTGGACAAGAGAATGATGTGAGAAATAAGGGTGTTTTAGGCTGATTAAGTTTGTAGATCTAATAATGAAAATTTACAACCATAGACATTTAAAGGGTTGAACAAGGACCCCTTTTATAAGATATGTTTGGGGCATAACAACTTCTTCAAAAAGTTCAGTGAATTTAAAATTTGAAATTTCATATTAATGAAAAGATTGATTCACCAAAGAAAAATGATAGAGATTAATGGCAAAAATAAATGAAAGAAGAGGGATACGGTTACCTTTTCAGACTGAAAAAGAAATGGAGGATGTTTTAGAGGCCATTAGTATTGAAAATCCCACGGACAAATCTTGAATTCGGTAATTTTAAGAGCTTTTCCTTTTCTATTCGAAGCTACAGTAGAGGAGATGACCTTTTACCGCTCTATCAAAACCACGTTAGTAACCATTTCATCCACTGGAGCAAATGGGGAAAAAGAGGACAGAAGAAATAAGGGAAAGGGGAAAAGTGCAAAAGATAGTGGAGGTCCATCTCTGTGAGCTGAGAAAGTTGAATTGTAGTGTAAAAAGGCAAAAAATGTTGATGATCCATCACATAAGAAGGAGGAAGGTGGAGTGAGTGAAAGCACCTAGCGGCGATATTCGAGAGGAAAAAAGAGAGGTCTATTGGAAAACCCTAGCTGCTAGGGTGATATTTAAGAAGGGATGGTCGGCTCAATTTTTGGGTTGGGCCAGATACTTTTTTGTTTTCTTTTTGTGCTCGTTGGGCCAATTTTGTATGGAATTATTAAGTTAATGAAAGAGCTTCAAGCTCAGATATTAAACAAAAAATGGCCTTTTATAGCTTTGAAAATGAGGACAAGACTATGTGGAGGTGATGAGAGTGGCACCATCGTCGTTAATCGAATGCTTTGGACAAGAATCAAAAGATCTCATTAAAACTGATTTAGTTAGGGTTGTTACGTTGTATTTGGACAGAATGAATGTGAGAAATAAAGGTGTTTCAGACTGATGAAGGTTGTGTAAGTGGGCCAGATTATTTAGACTTCCGGAGTTGGGAATAGAATGACCTTCAGCCTTGCTAAAAATGAAAATATTTACAATTTATTGGGAAAAAAGAAGAAGACCAAAGCTCATAATTAATAACCATTCTCTATTTTTAGTCCTATAATTTGAATCTTTTCGCTTTAAGTTATTAACAAAACCCTTGTTCTTTTCATTAAAACTTAGAAATTTTAACTTATCATAAAACCCTTTTTTCACTTCACTTTAAATTATCGGTGCCATCTACAATCGCCATCACACCATCAACTACAACCTCTGCAACTCCACCACAAACCAACATAAGCTTGATAAAGTTTCAACTAATCAAGATTTGTATCCCGTGTCAAAAAAGAAAGAGAAATGACCCAACTCAAATTAAGTTCTTCATTCAATTGTTTTTCAGCGACAAAGCCCAAGCTATGATTCTATCGACTCGGTAGAATTTATTCATTGTAAAATAATATTGATCACTAGTCTACCCCATATCATTAACAACTGGGGTATATGGATGACCACTCCAAATTGATTGGTACAAACGTTGATATTATATAAAATAGTACGTCTAGAGTACTAAAGTCTCGAAGTGTGACAATACAACATATAATATATAGTAACATAGAGTTCAAATTAGGGATCCAAATAATATTAGTATTGCATCCGAAGTATTTACAAGTACGTGGAGTCATATGTGTCCAATTCATCAAGAGTTGCTTATCACAGTTGGCTATAGAGATATTGATTTGAGAATCATTGGATAATTATTCGAGTTATCGCCAAGCTATCATGACTTATGGTACAAAGTATTTTAAAGATAACTTTCAAAGATTGGCAAGAGCAAAACATCATATCGTCATTTTTTCTATATAACAACACATATTATAATCACAATCCGCTAAAACTGTCTTTCCAATTTTTTTTATCAAGACAATTTTATTTTCTTATAAGAACCACAAGGTTCAAATGCTATCTATCTGATAATTTTTACAAATTATTATAACTCTATCATTGCAATCCTTTTTACAAAAGACCAGTAAATATGGTACAACGTCTTATTTATAACATAACGATGTGATTCAATTATTTTCATCCTTGTATACAAAATTTAAATTGTATATATTTATAATATACATGTACATAATGCGGGATCGTTCGGCATATGGAAAATAAGCGATAATAATGGATAAAATGTAAACTATTTTATCTTGTATTTGGTTAGAGGTGTTAAATCGGAGATATTATCTTATTACACAAATATTAAAAATATATATTATTTTTTTTATATTTTGAAATAATTATATTTTAGATCACTAATTAGTAATTTCATATTTGATTTCAAGTCAGACACACCAAGATTTATATTTTTTGATACTGGATACACTGTAATAGGGAGAAAAGCGAGTGAGAACAGAAGGGAAGCGAGCGAGATTTGTCTATGTATCTCAGATACATACAAATCACATTAGATACACACTAGATACGTATATATGTATGTATCTGGTGTGATTCACATGTATTCGATATATCAAATATTAGAAGAGTGGCGAGCAAGATAGATGGAAGGCGAGGGAGAGTTGTCTATATGTCCAAAATACATTGGATACAATATATCTAGAACAAATTACACATAATTTTGTATATCCCGAGATACGTACATCTGGACGTGAATGAATGCATCAAAATCTAATAAGATTCGCAATATTATAAATTAGTGTGTTTAAATAATTAAACTGTAAACTAGTGAAATTTCTGTAAATTATCCAATTAGATTAGTCTTGAAATTATTTATTTCCGCATTTAAATTAAAATTATAAAAAATAATAAGTGACTTGATAATAAATCCAAAGTTGCTAGTAAGTGTTTGCGGTGTTTTTACCCAATTGCCCCAAAACAAGTAATATGCGGCCCATATCTTTCCATACAAACTGAAGCAAAAGGAAGTTTATACATTATTACATTAGTTTTATATTTTTACGTTGTATAAAAATATTCTGTGAATCAATATTGAATGACATAATTTAATTAACATGTATTGATTGTTAGTGGTGCATTCACCGTCTTCAAACTCTGAATATGCCTTTATTCAGCCCAACAAGAAAGCGGGAAGAGAGTCCATTGAACTCATCAAATTCATGAGGAAAAAAAGATTAATATAATTAAAGAAGACTTACATTTAGGAACAAAAACAAAGAAATATTCAAAATAAAAGAAGTCCCTTGTAAATTAAGCCTAAATGCAAGTAGGTATTCTATTATTTGAGAACTTCTAAAAATTACCAAATGTTTTACATTTATAAAAACAACCGATCATTTATAGTTTTGGAGGAAATTTCAATCCCAATTCGTAGTACAAAATTTATATATTTTTTATTCTAGCTTTCTCTTTTAAGTTACTTTCAACTACAAATAGTTATAGTTGTTTTTGGTATAGCAATCAATGGTATTTTTTATTTATTTTCTTCCTATTTTTCGTATTTATATTAATTGTGTTCACTGTCATGACTATTCACAAAACATATTCATTATAAAATGATAATATAAATTTATGGTATTTTGGATCGGGTCATCAAGACTTCTTGGGGTTGCGAATAGAATGAGCTGAAATTTTAGTAAAATAAAATAATAATATTTACAATTTATTGAAAAAAAAAAGTGGAACCGAAGTTTATAAATTTATTATCTTTGACCATTCTCACAGTTTAATTTTATAAATAGACTCTTCTCTCTTAAGTTTTAATGAAACCTCCAGTTATTTTTATGACAATTGAGAAATTTTGACTTATCACTAGCTACATCTTTGAATCTATAGTTGTAGTTGTTACCGGAAAATCGATCATGTTAAAGTGAAGTAAAAAATTTTTATGGTAAGCCAAAATATCTGAATTGTAATTAAAAAAATGACGAAAATATTATTAAAGTTTCAATAGAGAAGATCTGATTTGTAAAACTAAAAAGTGAGAATAGTCAAAAGATAATAAATCTATGGACTTTGGTCTTTTCTTTTTTCTTTTAATTAATTATAAATATTATCATTGAACAAACACGCACACGCTCTAAAGAAACAAACCTTCCAGAAAGGGAGCCCAATCCAAAAGGCCTCCAAAATAGAAATAACTTATTACAACTTTCTATTGTTAATCATCCTACTTAATTACAAAATTTTGAATCAATAAAGACATTTTATTACTTCTTCCGTCTCATATTAGATGAACGTTTTATTGAAAATATTTGTTTCATCGATATACCCGCAGATCATCAACAACTAGTATACATGGAAGGACAACTCCTGAGTCGGTTAGAATCAACATTGGCATTCAATAAATGCCAAAATGATTCAGTGTCATATTTGTGAACTCTTAAAGCAACATTCATACAATGTCGATGTTTATTCCACCGACTAGGAACTATGTGCCTTTCCATCTAGATGAGTCATTGATGATCTGTGTATATATTACTGATCAATTTGATTTTATTATTCTAAATGACCTCTATCAAGCTGACAGAATAGGCTCGAATAGATAAGGTTTTGCCTTTGGGAAATAATCAAATGAAGAATTGAATCCAAGGAGCTCCAAAATAGAAAGAATTTATTACAACTTTCTATTGCCAGTAATTCTATATAATTATAAAATTGATTGAATCAAATAAAAATATTTATATATTAACAATTTTTGAGTTCTTTATAAGTTCAATCCTTTCTTTAATTTCCTTATGTATTTGTATACTTGCATCTTTTTTGTCTACATTTTTGGCTTGAAATTATATTAAGTTGCTTGCTCTTTATATGTATAATGTATATATCATGGTACTCCAAATAACAATTGTATATTCTTTCTTTACTTGCTTCAAGTGCCTTTCATTGATCTAGAATAAGTACTAGTAGTCAACATCATCTTTTTATAGCCTAAACCTTGCTAAATTTTTATTATTCTCTTTGTATTTGTTACATTATGTGAATGTTAAGTATAAAAGTTCAATTTTATCAATAATGAAATCAAAAATTTATGATATTATGTTTATAGTCACTATTTATACATCATGACTACAAAATTTTATCTCATGACTTGAATAATCGATGTAATTATTAAGTTACTGCAATTAATGATGGTTAGTGCTCTTTTCTAAAGATGATAAATACTTGAAAGGTACAAAAATTATGAAATAAAAGTACTTTGTCATAAAAAAAAATAATTCATAAACAGAATGTGTCAAATTAAAACAGTTTTCTGATTATAGATCTATTAATGAAAATTTGATCATAAACATTTAAGGGATTGAACAAGAACCCCTTTTATAAGGTATGTTTTGGGCATAACAACTTCTTTAAAAAGTTTAGTGAATTTGAAATTTAAAATTTCAAACAAGTGAAAAGATTGATTGCACCAAAAAAAAATAGAAATTAATGGCAAAAAGAAATAAAGAAGGGGGTAGGGTTACCTTTTCAGACAAAAAGAGAGATGGAGGATGTTTTGGAGGCCATTAATATTGAAAATCTCATGGACAAAGTTTGAATCTGATAATTTTAACAAGTTTTTCCTCGTTTATTCGGAGCTTCAATAAAGGAGATGACATTTTGCCGCTCTATCGAGACCATGTTGGTAACCATTTCATCCACCGGAGCAAATCTCTGCAAAAGAAGAAAAAGTGGTCAGATGAAATAATAAGGAAATTAAAAGGGGAAAAGTGCAAAAGATAGTAGAGGTCCAGCTTTGCGAGCTGAGAAAGATGAATGACGGTATAAAGAGGAGGAAGATGTTGTCGCATAAGAAGGAGGAAGGTGGAGTTAGTAACTGTATCCAGCGACGACATTGGAGAAAAAAAAAGGATCTCAATTTGAAAACCCTAGTACCTAGGGTGATATTTAAGAAGGGATGGCTGGTTCAATTTTTGGACTGGGCCGGATGTTCTTTTGTTTTCTTTTTGGGCTCGTTGGGTAAATTCTGTACAGAATTATTAAGTCGATAAAAAAGCTTCAAGCTCAATTATTTAACCAAAAACAATGGCCTTCAATAGTTTTGAAAATGAAGAAAAGACAATGTGGAGGTGATGAGAGTGGAACCATCACCGATAATCCAACGATTTGGAGAAGAACTGGTGGGTCTCGTGAAGAGATGATTAGGTTAGGGTTGTTACATTATATTTGGACAAAAGGATAATGTGATAAGTAAGAGTATTTGGTCATTGGTACACACATAGATCTTCAACAACCAATGTATATGGAAAGACCGCTCCCGAGTTTGTCAGAACAAATATTGGTATCCTTTGAATGTTATGTCTAGGGTATAGTTTCAACGTGTGACAATAGAACATATAATTCATAGTGAAAATGGATTCAACTAAGGGATCTAAACAACATTTGTATTGGATATACTTTTAAAGTCTTTAAAAGTACATGGAGCCATATCTGTCCAATTTACCAAGAGTTGCTTATCTCAAGTTATAGCAATCTTGATTTGGGAATCATAGCTATCTTGACTTGAGGTACCAAGTATTTTAAAGGTCGCTTTGAAAGATTGATAAGATCAAAATGTCATATTGATTTCTAAACAATATACAATAAATATATATATATATATATTAGTCAGCAGTTCAAGTTCCAAAGATAGATGTGAGGTAATTTTATTACAGAATCCTTTTTCTTACAGTCAAGTGTACTAAAAGAAAAACATTTTTGTTGATTATTGAAGGACCAAAACAACTCGGGGTATAATTTTTGTAGGCTATTTGAATAATTAAAATCATTTTCTAATTTTCTATAAAACAACACATATTATAATCACCATCCGCTAAGACGATTTTCCAATGTATGATACATCATATTGTTTATAACATTACTATGTAATTCAATTTTTTTTAGTCATTGTATACAAAATATGATTTATATATATTTAAAATATACAAGTACATAACTTTTGCAATGCATTTTCTTAAAAAAAAATGAATATTTAATTTTCCCCGAGTTATTATGAAACTCCTCCTTAGATTTTGGGGTCGTTTGTTATGGAAAATAAGAGATAAAAATTGAGGATAAAATGTAGATTATTTTATTTTGTGTTTGGTTAGAGATATTAAATTAGACAAACTATCTAATTACATAAATATTCTCCAACGTATTTACTAATTTTTCCTAGCGTTTGAAATAGTTACATTTTATGTCACTAATTAATAATTTTATATCAGATTTTAAGTCAGACATAGTTAGAGCCTGTTTGTACTCATATCAGATTTTAAATCAGACACGCTTAAAGCATGTTTGGTATTGCTGCTAAAAACTGTTTATTTTCAGAAGCACTTTTTTAGAAAAACTTTTTAAAAAATTGCTTTTAAAAACGATATTTATGTTTGATTAATTCATTTGTAAAAAGTTTTTCATAAGCAAATTGTGTTTGAAAATGTTTGTTAAAAATGCTTTTTTCAGAATCAAATTACAAACAAGTACAAATATCAATGTACTTTTAGTGTTAAGATTATTTTATCGAGATAAATTATTTTTAATATCGAATACAAAAAGATAAATTTAAACTCTTATTTTTATTAATTAAAATGTACATATTCAAATTTTCAACCAATATTATACCTTTTTTTTTTGTAGGGCTTAAATCTGTAATTATTTTTTTCTAATCTTGCAAAAATATTGTTGTTATCTTTTTTCTATTTGTGCAAAACAATACGTAATATAATAAAAGAAATAATAATAATAAAATATAAAATTCATTATATAAAAATAAAATATAAAAATATTCAATGAAACTTAATCAAACTTATGAAATATGGTAGTTAAATAATAAGAGATATATTGGTAAATATGTATATATAGAAAGGATACTTTAATCTTGAAACTTTCTGTTTCTGCTTTTTTTTAATAAGCAGAATTTTTTAGCTTCTTCCCAACTGCGGAAAAATTATTTTTGCTTCCATTTAAAAAGAGTTTTACTGGTTTGTCAAACGCCTAATTTTTCAAAAATATGCTTTTTCATCAAAATAATTGCTTCCGGACCCCAACAACAATGACAAACAAACTTTAGCTTCATATTTTTGCTACCAGATACACTGAAATAGGAAGAGAGGCAAACAAGAATAGAAGAGAGACAAGAGAGATTTGTCTATGTATCTCAGATACATGCAAATCACACTAGATACATGTATCTTTATGTATTTGTTGTGATTCACATGTATCTAGGATATCAAATACATAGGAGAGTGACAAGCAAAATGCAAGGCAGACTAGAGAGATTTGTCTATATATCTCAAATACATGCAAATACACTTAAATACCGTGTATCTATAATAAATTACATCATAATTTTAACCTCATGTATATGAGATACATATATGTATTTTAATGTATCAAATCTAATAAAATTTGTGATATAGCAATCTCAAAAGTATCTAAGTAATTAGTCCCTAAGCTAATGAAATATTTGTAAGTTATTTTATTAGATTAGTCTTGAGATTTTTTAACTCCTCATTTAAATTAGGGAAAAAGGACAAATATATCTCCCAAACTATCGTAAATAATATGCAGATACCCTTAATCATACTTTTGGGACATCGGTGTCCCTGCCGTCTAAAAACTAAAACATATATATCATTTATACTAACAGACATGCACGTGTCATAATATTATCAACCGACTCGATTTATTAAATATCGGAGAGACGAATAAGATTGATCCACGTGTCCCTATTTAGTCTTCCGTTAAAGTGAAGGACATATATGCTCTACTTTTTGGATGGTAAAGACACCAATGTCCAAAAAATATAATAGAGGATATCTGCATACCATTACAATAGTTTGAAAATATATTCATCCCTATAAACAATGAAAAATAATAGATGGCTTAATTCAATAAGTAACATCTTGTTATAATCAGAAATTGATTTTGATACTGATTCTTCCGATCACGTTTATCTCATGGAGCTTGACTAGTGCGATTTATTGACAAATTCAAAGTTGTTAGTAATAATATTTGAAACACATGCAAGATGGGGTGAGTTGTGACCAGACTGGCAAGTGTTTACAGTATTTTTACCCAATTGCCCCAAAGACAAGTAATATGCGGTCGATATGTTCCAATATAAACTGAAGCAAAATGAGTAGAAAAGGTAAAGTAAACAACTCCTAAAAATATTCAATCAACATCATACAGCCAGCAGTAGAGTGTTTTGTGGTCTGCACATAGAGAGGGCACCACTTAGGGATCCTTTCAATTGAGCAAAAAAAATCTGCATTTTTTCTATGTAAGTATCTTCTTGATTCTCTTTGTTATGGTTGGGTTTTGGCCATTTGTGAAATAGATCTCTGTTGTTAGAGTATTTGGGGTTTTGAGATTTATGATTTTTTTATGTCTGGTGGTGTGAATAAGCACTGTCGAAGAAACTAAATTGAATCTTTACATGTAAATTGAATTATTGAAGTTCATATATGTAAATTGAATCTGAGGAGTAAGGTCTGCATAAACTATGTACCCTCCCTAGACCCTACTTGTGGGATTTCAATGGGTATGTTGTTGTTGTTGTTGTTGTATATTTGTAAATTGAATTGTTGAAGTTCCTTATGTATCTACAAGGGTTTTGATGTAATTTATAATGTTTACTTGAAGAATTAAAGGCTTATAAATGTCATGACTGATCCAAGTATTTGATTTTAAGCAAGTTGCTTTTTTGTATTTTATGGATTGGGGTTTTAATATTATCAAATCTGCGGTGTGATTTAACTAATCGATTACGTTTTGTGTCTCGTTATGTTTTTTTTTTGTCAAACTGACATAAAAATGACACTCTGAAGGTGATTAGAGAATGTATGAATTTTCTCTGCCTGTAAAAATATGTAGCTTCTTGATACATTCATCTCATGTTTGTAAAGGAGATCATTTTCAAGTTTTTTTTCCTGCCAATCTGCTAAGACTGATATACTGAAAAATTGATGCATTCTTCTATAAACTGAATGTAATGAAAATCGATTTCTTGTGAGGTTGAGGGCAAAATTTTAAATATTCTAGCCTGATTTGATACTTTCTGCAATCTCTTTCTGGCTTGGTTATTTACAATTTATGGTTGCTCTGAAGCTCTTACTGTTGTTTCATTTGAATGAGAGTAAAACAATGATGTATGGACTCATCGCTTCTTTTTTCTTGATTTTTACAATTTCATTTGACATCATATATAAGTTATTTGATGTTTGCTTGATCAAATACACTTGTCTCATATAAAAAAGGAAATATGCATTGCACAGTTTACCAAAATTTTCCTTGAAAATAGTTGCAATGAAGTAGGCCAAGTTATTTTTGGTTGAGTTAGTAGTTCTCCAAAAGCACCCTGAAGTATATATAACATGAAATCTTGTGTGGACTCAATCGTGGAGCTACTTAATTAGCTTAAGTGCCCAAAGAGATGGAATAAATCACCAAGCACCAAGATGTATTAACGAGTAAATTTTTTAAAGATAGAATCATCAATTAGCACCTTGTGCGTGTTTATATGATCTGTCTTCTATTTTCTTTATTGGAACTGTTCTCATCTCAATAGGTGTTCTTGAACTTCTTATTGAATATTTCACGTAGAACCATATCTTAGCAGCCTTCTAACTACTTTCTGTTTCCTTTGCTATAACTAGCAATTAGCTGGTGTCCACGATGGTTGCACAAGGCTTCACCGTGGATTTAGATAAGCCACTTGTACACCAGGTAAAACTCTACAATCTACATCTTATATTTATTTTCTTCCGTCCTATTTTATTTAATACCTAACTTGGGGGAAGTAAATGTTCTTTTAACTACATTTCTTCTCATATTTATTAAATAATTTTAAAAAATATTTTTACTCCACCTTATAGTTGGGAGTTGGGACTAATTTAGCCACATTAATATGTTTACTCTTGGTCTTATGCTTTCTAGAAGTCTCTTAATCCAATTTGACATATATATATGCCACTACGAAATATAGAAACTTCTAGTAAGGATTCATATACCATACCCCATGTCCCCAACTAGCTTAGGATTAAGGTGTAGTAGTAGTAGTTATTGTATAGTATTCCATTTGCTCCAATTACATTACACTCTTTCCATTTGGGGCATTTCAAAATATTTGATGGAGTTCTACTGCTAAATATTATTCTTAAAGTTGCAAGAATTTCAAACTCATTAACTATTTTTAGCTTTTCAACTCTGATATGATGCTTTCTCTATGAAACTCACTTTTTTGGTCATTACTTCACTATTTTCCTCCACTCTCATTAATGTAGTACACGGGTGAAATTGACATCCTATATACAGTTAAGGAAGTGCATTCACTATAAAATGTGATGGAGGGTATTCTTATATGTAGTTTCTAAGTAATTAATAAAATTAATGAAGCAGTGTCAAAATTTCTGCCGAGAAGTAGACCATTTGACCGTCATACTCCAAACTTTGTTTTTCTTTTTGGGATGGATGATGAATCTTTTATTTAGATCTGGACATGTGTCTGTAAGGTTTACCTTCTCTCCCTTGATCTTCTTTGCTGCCAATCATCAGGGTTTTTTCATTATGTAATTAAGATTATTCCAGTACGTACTAGCAGATACATTTGCCTTATCATTTCGTTTTGTTCCATAATGCATTTCTTTGTTCTACTTGTACACAGAAAATTAAAAAAAAACAATGACAGAAAAGAAGTAGAAAGGAATAATATGTGCTGATGTATTTCCTTCTCATGATCTTTCAGATGGGAAATTATATATGGTTTTACTGTTGCAAGCACTTTTTCTTCTTCCTCTTCTTTTTTTGTTATATAAAGTTTTTGGAAAGTCTTCTTCTTTGTCATGTCTAACAGATTCCTTGGCCCAAATCTCTCTATTCTGACTGAAATTAGTAAATAACCGTCTTATTACTACTTGTATTTTTTGACTCCTCAAATGTGCTCTCAGGTTGGCCACCTTGGAGAAGCTTATCAAGAGTGGGTTCACCAGCCCATTGTCAGCAAGGAAGGTCCTCGATTTTTTGAAAGTGATTTTTGGGAGGTATAGTTAATGTTAGAATTATTTTTTTCCATACGTTTCTGTGTAAGATTGATATAAAACTTGCTAGAGTGTACCATACAAATACCCCACCCCACGTGAAATAATTCATTTTCACATCATCTCACTATGTACATAAGGTATTGATACCTTTAATTTGTGAAACAGTTTCTGACTCGCACAGTTTGGTGGGCAATTCCTACCATATGGCTTCCAGTTGTGTGCTATAGCATCTCCGTATCTATCCGTATGGGTCGTACTGTTCCAGAGGTGGCACTGTTGGTGGTTTTTGGCATTTTCATCTGGACACTGATGGAATACACTCTTCATCGTTTTCTTTTCCACATCAATACAAGGAGCTATTGGTTAGTGCTCTCCCTGTTCTTTTAGTAACCTGAGAAGGGAATGTTCTTCTAGCCCTCTGCTTCAGGTTCTTTATTTCTGTGTGCTTAAACTGATCTTTTGTTACAGGGGAAACACTATTCATTATCTTCTTCATGGCTGCCATCATAAGCATCCCATGGATGGTCTACGGCTGGTTTTTCCTCCTGCTGCAACTGCTATTCTCCTTGTACCAGTATGTTGGATTTAATATCTTAGCATTGGTTTATATTTTAACCTGAGAACCTTGTTTTTTTTTGTAATTCCACACAAATCTAGAAGATCTTAATTTCAAATGGTTAAAACCGCTTTACGTGAAATAAAAGATAATTACTCTCTCCATTCCTCGATTGTTGCTATATGGTTTTCAGAGGTCAAGCAATGCATTGGCAAGGCCATTTTATCTGCCTAATAATTGAAGAAAAACACTAAAAGGAATTAAGTACTTGGATGGTATACATCAGATATTACATGAAAATCCACTTGACAAATTCTAGTTTAATTTTGGAAGAGTCTACATGGCCATAGCAACTAAAGGGATATAATACTAGCCTACATCAACAGCTAGTCAAAGTTGGTAGTTTCTATACAAAATGTTGCAAGTTGAAAATCATAGGCTCTTATTATTTGCTTTCCCCAAATGACATTGATCACGACTATACTTATGCTGAATTTTGGAGTGTGCTGAAGAGCAATGAATAGTTGCTTTTCCCACAACTTTTGATACTGTACTTTGTAATTGCAGTTCTGGAACTTGATCAAATTCCTGGCAACTCCCACTACTGCTCCTGCTTTGTTTGGAGGCGGTTTATTGGGCTATGTTATGTATGATGTAACCCACTACTACTTGCATCACGGGCAACCAACAGTTGAAGTGCCTAAAAATCTCAAGGTAAGAGGATGTGTTTGTTAACATCTCCCCAACGGCTTCATTGTGGTTTTTCAGTTAGTTTTTTTGTGATGTCTCCTGTCAGGTGTAATAATGTGTCAGTTTGAGAAGATGTTTTTTAGACCCTGCTGGTTTCTTTGTTTAACCTTTTTAACTACTAACATGAGATTTGTTATACCATTGCAAATTATGTTTTCACTTGTGGTACTTGAGAGTTGAAACTGTTGTTTCAGTTATAGTTTGTGGTTTAATCCTTTCTTTAGTGTGATAAAGAAGTGTCTGCCTGGGGTTTTGTAGAAGTGATATTTTCATCTCAATTTATGAATCTCGATAAGATACAGTATTCTTAACCTGTTCTATGATCTAACAAGTGATCTTTTGCCCTTCTTTCACAGAAATATCACTTGAATCATCATTTTCGTATCCAGAACAAAGGTTTTGGTATCACCTCCTCCTTCTGGGACAAAGTGTTTGGAACGCTACCACATTCAAAATCAGCCAAGAACTGATGATTCCCTTCGGATAGGAGAATCACAGCACTAAGTACTTTTTATTAGAAGGGTTAGAATTATTAGTTTTTTCTTTGAAATCCAGTTCCAGTTTTTTTCATTTTGCCACTATGTTCATGCTACAGTTTAATTGGAACTTGGCATTCCATCCTTGTGACAACTTGTGTAAGGGTTAGGTAACCGTGCTGCGAAACAATTGTGCTCATCAGTCCATCTAGGTTGTATTTATGTTTATCATTGGGCTGTATGTTGGCCATTTATTTGTACCTTTTACCAGTTTGGCAATTGGAAAAATCCTGTTGATTCATGGCAACAAATTCTCTCTTCTTTTTTTCTGTGTAGTAACTTGATTAACTGGATTGTTTGAAAGGAAACAGAACTATCTTGTCTTAAAAAAAAATATACTTGGATGAGTGTGACAATTTACAAGTGGTAGTGCATCAATTCTAATTGTTTACACACATCACAAATGTAATGGAATTATTTGAGTGTGGGAATATATTTTTTCATATCAAGCATGTGTATCATGAGGCATAATGTTGCTTCTTACCTAATCTTCTCTTTCCTCCCCCACATAAGAAAGAATACAAAGATTGAAAACAAAAGATATTTTACACTCTAATTTCAATTTGCTTGACCTACTTTCATTTTCAGTCCGTTTAAAAAAGAACGACTCTTTTTTTAAAATTTCAATTTTTCATATATGACATGTTTAATACCACACTTTTTTATTTTCTTAAATTTTGTGTCAATTCAAAATAGGTCAATCAAATTGAACGGAGGTGGAGAGTGTTGCCTCTGTGTGTACATTGAAAAGAAAAAAGTGAAAAAGTTTTGGCACCATAGTAGGACCTCTAATTATAGTGTTTCTACTTTATGCTTCACACCACCTTCCTCCAATGATTTAGAATTTAAACATGCCTAATTGAAACATCTCTTTATAATCTCCTCTCTCCTTCTCTGTTTCTTCCAAAATAAATTTTTATTTTCGAATCGATACGCGTGACCAGACATAAATCTTCATTTTTATTTCCATCTATATTATTGTCCAAGATCATGCCATGTTTCAACAGTCCAACACTACAATGTCTTGACCCTTGTTATATTCTTGCTTCTTGTCTCAGATACTAAATATTTAGAGGGAATCTTTATTGAGTCTGAATTTGGATTATCTTCAAACATGTCTTTTCCATGGAAGAAGTTGAAGAAGACAAGTATATCTCAATTGGTGAAGGACCATATTCATTCTCAAAAACCTCTTATGTTGGAAACTGGTTTCCCTTCTTCCCTTGTGGATCTTTTTGTCAAGAATCATCGAAAGTTCATGAAGACATCCAAGAAAAAGAGGGCTCCTCCAGTGGTGGCTGAGCTCCCTTTAAGCTCTCTTTCGACTCCACCTTCCCCGGTATGTTGCATAATTGAGAAGTCTGAGTTAAAGGGGTATCAGGAAAAAGATGAAAGATTTGATCTTGATGAAACTGTTGATAAAAACATGGTGTTAATCGCGCTTCTGAAGGTCTTTCTGGTGGTGGTTTTGGTTTTAGGAACAAAGAAACTTGTAATGGGAATAACAATGTCAGCTTTCTTGTTGTACTTCATTGAGTATTCGGGTGAACGCGTATATAGATGGATCATGACAGTTGCAGGAGCACAAAGGAGGAGTCTTTTGATGGTACAGCAAGTCTGGAGATCTTCTGGAGCCAAAATGGTTGAGTTAGAAGAAAAAGATTGCGTTTTCAAGACGCGATTACAGCAAGAAGAGTTGAGTTCCTCTGAGTCCAGTAGGTATGATAATCCGATACGTGAAGGAATAGGCTCAACAGATGAAGAATCGAGAAGTGACTTGTTGGAATCCAACAGAAAGAAATCTCAGAAATCAAAGATGAAGAGATTTATCGCAAAGAAGTTCAGAAGAAAGATAAGTAATCAGGTGATCCCAGTAAGGGAAAATGATGTTACAACTCAACTTGATAGTCGAAAGAGTGCTGAAAAAGTGCTTGATGCGACCACTGTGAATGTGTCTAGTTTAGCCAGAAATGAGCAGAGTTCAGCTAGTATTGTTCTACTTTTGGTTGTTCTTGTTGGCCTTACCGGAGGCCGGATTTTCGCGTTTGTGTTTACAGTAACATGGTGCATGATGTCAAAACAAATCTTGCTCAAAACTTCAGTTAGATTTTTTCAACATATTTGTTGAAAGCTGTGAATTGCAGACCATTTAGATAGATTAGTTTGGAAGTGTTGCTTAAGCCTTAGCTTGAGATTTTTGTATTGTGTCTTGTAAAGTTTCTGATACAAGAGATTATATTGCATTCAACAAGTCCAAATTTTATATTTCCCATCACTTAAGACATTCATTTTTTGTTCTTGTTAAATTGCACAAGCATGTGTTAAAGTAAAAAAAAAAAAGGGAAGGACAGAAATCACATAATAAAATTATCATTTGTCCTTATAAGTTTATAATTACAGAAATCTCTCAAACTGATACAATAATATAAGCGCTGATACATTAATTAGATATGCGAGATACATTAATCGTTAAGTAAGATATATTACATTTTATACATGATACACTAATATGATGTACATTTTATACATGATACACTAATCTGATGCGTGAGATACATTAATCTGATGCGCAGATACATTAATCTGATGTGCAAAAATGAGGTTTTTTGAAAATTTTATAAAACTAATAGGGGATAATGGTAATAAGAGAACTTAAATATAGAATTTTTTTGTCATTTTTCTAAAAATAAAAAGAATTTAGGTATTTTAGGAAAAAGAAAAGTTAGTTTTAATCCAGAGAAGGTAAAATTGAGTATTACGATGAATATATGTTGCTTAAGAATAATAGTCAATAAGCTGAAAGTTCATCGGGCCAACCAACTTAGTTACTAAGTTTCTCGAAATGCCCATTCAAACTAGATTTTATATATGTTTTTTTTAATTATATAAAGGGAGGAAGAGGGATATGCTCGTGGCCAAATGAACGAAAAGCAAGATGAACGTGCTATATTCAAATCAATTAATAATAAATAGTCTGATCTGTTCTGATAGATAAGGAGGAAGGGAATATAATGGTATTGGTGGAGTTTAAACCTTCTACCTCATTGGTAGAACATCTCTTCAACCCTAGAATTTCATAAATGCTTGGAAAGTTGCTGCATTAATTATTTTTTAGATTTTTATTTGATGACTTATATTTACATAGGTTTTTAATAATTCAAAATAAGAATTCAAAATATTTATGTAGGCTCAAAGTTTGAAATATTTGATTAATAATTAAGCAAATTTTAATCGGAATTTAAATTTAATGGATCATTAGCATTAAATTAATTTTTAGCAAAAAGCTACATTCATTCTCCATTACGCTCTATTTGATACACGAATTTCTATAAGGATGAGTATTTATTTATAATGAATATTTACGTTTTCAACTAATCACTTTAACCTTAGTTAACTAAAAATTATAAGAAAGAAAATATGTCTTAATTAGTAATAATTAAGCGATAAATTTGTATATTTTCATTGACAGAGGTGTAAATTATCATTATTCTTTCTTTTAAAAAGCTATTTTTTTCCCGCAAACCCATCTTTACGTCAGAGTGTTTGTATAGATTAAAATTTTATTTCTAGAAAAAATAACATATATCAACGTTGGCCCATATATTATTGATCTACGCACATTTAATTTTTAGACTTATATAAAACCCTCCTAAAAGAGCATTGAAGAAGAAAATATTAATGGATGAAAATTTATTGTTATCGTGGTACTCCCATTAAGCAATAACCTACTCAATATTTCAGGGGCATTATCATTAAATTCACATAAAAAAAAAAGTAGTCTTGATTAAAATGTAAAGATAGATTAATGGACTAAAATTTCCTTAACTTCAAAGTTCAATCAATTGAAATACTTATAAGAAACTAAAATTGGTATATAGCAATCATGTGGGACTAATACTATTTTCTCTTCTTCTTTTATATTTACATATATCAATTAAATTTCAAAAGTCGAATCTACAATATATTATATCTTATCATTATTTCGTAAAAATAAATATGCAGTTTCTAGATGACCTTTACTCAAGTTCAACAAATCGAAATACAATGAACTAAGATTGATATATAGCGATAATATTACACCAATTTTTCTAATTACTCGTCCATTTTGATAAATCATGAAAAAACAATCTTTTATTTACCTACAATCCCCTCAATTAATTACTTTAAAAAATGTAGAACTTATTGACAATCTTAAGTTTTTTAATTCATTCACTTTATAATTAATAGAGCTAAAATAGTAAATTTATAATTTCAACTTATTATTCGGGCGGGGCTCTCGAAGGCTTTCTTGCCGGGTGCAACACGTGAAGGGGTTCCCTGTCTGGCCCACACAAGCTGGAACATCAAAAATAATAAAAAGACGAATGCATGTACATGATGTAACGACATATTTCAAAATACGTGATTCAATTTGATAGACTGTCCGCAAAAAGAAAAGAGTTCACCAATTGCATAACAATTCTTTCTTTGTATATAACGATATAGCATCGTGAGCCCATAACTCCCAAATGAATTCAGAGGTTATTTTTCTTAATACGAAAACATACTAGATAAATACAATAGTCTATGAGTCCATTACATAAAACCAAAACCCTCAACTCCCATTATTACTATAATCTTTTCAAATTCCCAAAACCCCACCCCACCCCACCCCCACCACCCTCACCAATTCTTCAAAATTCACAATTTATGCATGTCACTAATCACATTTGTGTATCTACTTGTTCAGTATTAGGTACTATCTTCTTCACCCTTTCTTAGATTATTTGTTATCATTGCTAGTAAAAGGTGCTATCTTTCTTGGTTTCTTGTTGATGGGTGTTTGATTCTTACTTTGTAACCCTTCCTATACCCCCAATTGATATAAAGGTACAATCTTTTTTCAGCCATTCTTGATTCTCTGTTACTATTTTGCTTATCTTGTTAAGTAAGTCTTGGGGCCCTTTTTTCCTTTTGAGGGTATCTTTCAAAGATAACCACTCAACCCACAAGCATAACTTTTTGTTTGTTGGTTCGTTTTGCCGATTCTTGAATTCTTGTCATTTGGTGAGGACCCAGAAACTGATTTTGTTTTGTAGTGGTGAACGAATGATTGGTTTATGTGTTGTTATACATGTAAGCGGTACTTTAGAAACAGAGTTTTCGTTAATCATATAAATTCCTGGTATAAATGCAGCGAATTTTGATACTGTGTGTATGTGTATTCCATTGTTATTGCTTGGTGTAGAAAGGGTATATGTATTCCGTTTTTGTTTTTTTTTTGTTTCTGATAATGTTGTGTGGGGTGAAATTAGAAAAAGAATCTATTTTTGGACTCTGAACATGCTGCTGTCGAAAAGTCTAAACATGTTAGGATTTCTCTAGAACCTGGTTAGCTGTTGAATTAAGTATTGACATGTGGATGGAGATTGGTTACCTCTCCTGTTGCTGGCTTATTGTCAATGGAATGCGTAGTCAAATCTAATTAGGGAATTGTTGGTATGTACTGTTTTACTGTGTTCTTGGTGTTAATATGCTTTATATATGATGCACGATGGAAATTAGTTTTTAAACACTTTTTCAGTGTAGGAATTGAATTATTATAAGTATTCAATTCTCCTGGCAAAGCTATGGAAAATGGAAAAGGCTCAGCGAGTGGTCCAAAGAAATTACCTTTCACGCCTAAGGCTATCATACACCAGAGATTTGGTACTAAAGCATGCTATACGGTCGAGGAAGTTCAAGAGGTTGTACAAAATGGATGTCCTGGTTTAGTGATCTCTCAGAGAGGTCCTTGCCTCTATCGCTGTTCTCTGCAACTTCCAGAATTTTCAGTAGTCTCTGAAGTCTTCAGAAGAAAGAAGGATGCCGAGCAATCTGCTGCTGAGAAGGCTATACAACAGGTTTTGTCTTACTCTCTGCTCTTGAGCTATTTAAATATTTGACAGACAGGAGTGTGGCTTTGCCATAGGAGATGTGTTTGGTGATGTCAAATTGTCAATGTCATGACCCTTTGGGGTGGCCCAATGATTTGGACTTGGGACTTCCATGTTGGAGGTCTCAAATTCGAAACCCCTTGCCAGCGGAAGCAATTGGTTTGCCTTCTGGGTCGAGCTCGTCGTACCAGGTTGCCTAGTGCGGGTTACCCTCCTATGTGGTTTGCAAGCTATTGCATAAGAGCGGGGGTTGCCCTGTGAGCACCCAAAGGGTAGCAGCTGCGGGTTTCCCTTGTCATCAATTTTTTTTTGTTAATGTCATGTGATGGCTAGATCAAGAATGCTGTGTGTTTTGGAGCGTAGTCTGACATTAAGGGTGTTCTGTATAAAATGTGTTCTTTTAGTTACTTCATGCAATCCGTTTTTTGTCGACAGTGTTGATGTTGAAGTTGAAGTTGATTGACACTCTTTCTTATTTCCTTTGCATTCCATAGAATTATTTTCTTGGAGTATCTCCTTGGATCAGATAGTTTTGAATGTTGCCTTTATTGGTGAATGTTGACTATCACAATGGCCTGACGGTTTGGGGCTCTAGAATAGCCCAGTACAAAAGAAAAAGAAATATTAGGACTCGGTTAAATCGGGTTCAACTCAAGGAAACAACTTTTTACTTTCTCTTTTGCTGATAATTCAGGTTGTACCATCGTAGAACCAACCAACTCTTTATCATAAATTCTTCATTTCCCTTAAAGTTTATCTAAGCTAAGCATGCACTTATGATGAGTACTGCAAATGAAGTGAACAGTTGATGATTTTTTTCTCTCAGCTTGTTTCATAGATATTCAAATGTCTATGAGAAGGTCATCACTAGCTCATGCTGGTCACATAGATATTTAAATGTCTATGAGAAGTTCATCATTAGCTCATGTTTGTTGCTTATCTGTAATTCTGCATGCTCTAGTGATCAGTTTTAACATATGAAGTGGACAAGTTCTGATTTTTGTCTCAGCTTGAATCTTAGATTTCAAATGTCAATGAAAAGCTAATGCATTGACCACTCGTGGTTGTTATTTATCTGCAGCTAGGTATCCAATTCCAGCCTAAAGAAGATAATCTCACCGTGGAGCAAGCATGGGATGAATTGGTTGGTCGACTATCATATTTGTTTTCAATTGAGGTATGCAACTCTATTAGTGTAAAATGTGGTGATGCAATTTTTTTTTGGGGAGAGCTGAAATATTTCATAGTTTGACTAGCCATGGAGATCGAGTGAAAACTTTGACTTATATACATGTTTATCAGCATAAGGAAGTATCTGATGAAATTATATAGGAACTTGTCTGGGAAGCTGGTTTCTAATAGTCTACTATGTTTTATTAGCATTGTTTCAACAAGGATAAATGACATGTTATGCATGCTAGAGTGTGTGAGATATCTAATGCTCATAAAGGTTTATTAATTTTTTTCGGTTGCATTTTCATTGAATGGGATTACTGACTTTTTTGTGTGAGTAGGATTAAATGTTGTGAATGGTTTGACTAATAGGATGTAGTTCATGAATGCAACTTTTCTACAGCTAATGAACTATCTAACTGATGTTAATTTTACTGTTCATTTTTTTAATTTCCGGTTGTTGATGAAAGTTCCTGCCTGCAATTCACCCACTTAGTGGTCACTTCAGATCAGCGTTGGCGAGAGAAGGTCACCTCAATGGATTTATTCCTCTGGTAGCTATTGCCACGTTTGATGCAAAGATCAATAGCTTATGTAAATATATATCATCTGAAATGGAGTCAAATCCCTTGTTGGTGATGTCACTTATTATTGAAGCTGCAAAGAGATTAGAAGATTCCCTCTTGTTCTCTGAAGAGAAGCGGTCATTGAAGAGGCTAACTCCACACCCTCCTGAGATTATACAATCTTTACCAAAGAATGAACTTAATTTCCCAGAGAGCATTTCATTTGAAGCAATACGTGTTCCATCTTCAGCAGAGAAGACTGTGGAACCTGTGATACTTAATGCCTCTTCTGGCAATTATTACCTGGATGTTATTGCAAAGGAATTAGGGGTTAAGGATGCTTCTAAGGTTCTGATTTCAAGGTGAGAATTTTGTAATACCTTGTTTGGCCTGTGAAAATTTTGTAATACAGTCTGCTTGATTTATAGCAATCAGAAGTTGATTTTAATGCAGTATGGTAAGAAGTATATGAATGAGCTTCTATCCAGTGGCTGATGCAGCCTTTGTGCTGGGGGTCCAAATGAACCCAGTATTTTTGACAGAGTTTAATTTACATGTGAAAATCATTAACAGTTCAACCAGTATTAAATCTGAACCCAAAATTTCAAAAGTACAATGAGTCCATCTAAAACCATGAAGGTTAAACTGATCATTTTAAAACCTGTATCGGACTATGCTTCTATCTAGAGTTCTCTAATAGATTGTATGGTTTCTTCTTCCATGCTGCTATGGTATATACTCTATGCATCTTGGAATTTATGTAGTTAAGCTAGACAACAATCTTGTATGACCAAAACCGAGAACATTCCCATAAAGTGGTTATATATGGGGGATTGGAATTTTTTTGATGGTTCAACGTGAGCAGTAAGGTAGCTTTGCGGTTATGTAAGAAAAGGCTTGATTAAATAAACAATTTTTTCCATTTGACTCAAGCATTTGCTATATCTTTCACGATGAACCCCTTTTTTCTGTTACAGGACTATTGGCAAAGCTTCCTCAGAAACGAGGTTGTACTTCTGTGCTCCCGAGTCCACAACGATTGGTTCATCATCAGAGCTGTATATGAAACAAGCTAGTTCATTTAAAGGATATGTGAATACCATCGCGACTTACCTATCTGGTCAAGAAATATGTGGTGATGCAATTTTGGCGTCTGTAGGATACACTTGGAAATCTACTGATCTTTTTTATGAAGATTTATCCTTGCGTGCATATTACAGGTATGTCCTGTAGCATCATTTTTGAGATTTTAATAAACTGGTTGAATCAAAACTTAATCTGGTGAATTCTAAACCAGATTGACATGTAGAATATGTTTGAATTGTGATGGCCGTTGTAGTAAGTATCCCCCCTTTGGTCTGGGTGTGGTGAGCCAAATAATGGAGACAGTGGACTTGCATGATGAGTTTAGGGTGCCCAACACTCACCTGAAGTCACAATGTTGTACTTCAGGAATTTCTGTTCTTTCTTATTTTTGTGTTTGCCTTCAGGCTTCTTTATTTATCCTTGATGCTCAGTTTCTATTGTTGATTTTGCATAATTATTTCTTTCTTCTTTTTTATTGCATACTAGTGGGGCTCATTTTCTCTTCTCTTTTTTTTTCCTCTCAAGAATACTTGCCAACAAGACACCCAGTGGAATTTACAAGTTGTCAAGAGAAGCAATACTTGCTGCAGAACTTCCCACAGCTTTCACAACAAAGAGCAATTGGAGGGGTTCTTTTCCAAGAGATATTCTCTGTACATTTTGCCGCCAGCATCGATTATCTGAACCTGTCTTTTCAAGCGATTCCATTGAACTTCTGCCAGATTTACATGGACGTAAAAGATTGAGGGATACATCATCAGGTGAAACCGAAACTAATCAAGGGGGTCTTGCAGCTACTTCTGTAGCACAAGAAGGGTGTAATCTAGTCTACAGATGTACAGTGAAGATATACTCCAAGTGCCAGGAATTGATTCTGCTGTGTTCACCAAAGGAAACTTATAAGAAACAGATTGATGCAATTCATAGTACTTCCTTAAAAGTTCTCTCATGGTTGGATAGATTTCTTGATAAAGTTGATATGTCTGTGGAAGAGATCACATCATCTGCAAAGGGATTTGATATTCTTATTTATCCTCAACAGCTTGTTAAGGAGTTCACATTATGTCAAACTTTGCCCAAATATCAGTGGGGCAGTGCAACACTAGCAGGAAGCTTTGTGTGTCCTAGCTACTCTAATGTACAGAATAACACACTTGAAGAAGAATTATCATCTGGAACGACTCCATCTAGTGGTTCTTTGGTGTGTGTGACTTACAAGATATATTTAGCCACGGAAAGGGATAGCATTATGGAACATCTTGAAGGGTCTGAAGAGTTTGAGTTTGAGATTGGCAGTGGAGCCGTATCTCCTGTTCTTGAAGCAGTTGTAACACAGATGTCCGTTGACCAGTCTGCATGTTTTACTATGGAATTGCCTGCCAAAGAGATTGTTCTAGCAGTGGCTCATGATTCTGCAAATATCACTTCATTATTGTCTTCAGGTAAAGTTAGGCATCTGTGTCATTTTATTCTGATTGGTTTTGCCCTACTTGTATTGGTTTCTAATATAGAATTTGCTTTCCGCTGATCACTTATCGTGTCCAAACCATTTAAAGTTTCTGAGTTGTTCCTATAATTTAAAGTCCCTCTCCTCTCTGGACTCTCTGGAGGCAGGTACTTGCTTAATGAAATGTGAAGTCACTTTGCTGCGTGTGACAGTACCCCTGGAGGATAGAATGGAACAGGCCTTATTCTCTCCTCCATTATCAAAACAACGCGTTGAATATGCGGTGCAGCACATTAGAGAATCTTGTGCTGCCTCTTTGGTATTAGCCTTTTCAAATGATTTTTCAGTCTCTTTAGATATTTAAAGGGCTTGTTCTGATCTGTACTCCATTGCAGGTTGATTTTGGATGTGGTTCTGGAAGTCTTCTGGAGTCTTTATTAGCTTATCAAACCTCTCTTGAGAAAATAGCAGGTGTTGATATTTCACAGAGAGCTCTTGCTCGTGCTGCAAAGGTCTGATGCATTCACAGCCCTTTGACACTGCTTTTTTGCTATCCTAATCTCTCTGTAACTGTCCTATAACTAATTCTTTTACTGCATTTCTTTTTCTTGGCAATGATTATCAGAGCTTGTGCATTTTCTATCTTAACCGTGTAGGTTTGAAACTAAACCTGTTATTCAAGTGAGAAAATTCAGGAACTGCGATGGTCATTTTCTGAATCCAATATTAAGATATTATCTTGTGTCATCAACTAAATCCAATTTAGCTATGATTTCAGTGTGAAATTGTATATTTGATAGTTAATGACATTATATTTGGATTGCCAAAGCTAGAAAGATGTTTCCTAGACCAAAATGTCAAGGTCCTTTTACCTGTCAAAAAATATCTATATGAAATATACACACTGAGGCACGTGTGTCTATTTCCTTGCTATATACCTATGTCGATGATATAGGTTTTCTATTTCCATATTCTGGCATTGGAAGCTCCGAAGTAGATAATATTCAATTTATGGTGGTATATGGCTATAGAGTCTGGAAAAATGGTTTCATGTAATGAATTGCATGGAAGTGAAAAAGATCTTATCTCCTTTTTTTCTTTTTGGAATGGCAAGCAACTTCGTACCATCGTCAATATAATATCATTGGTTGTTTTTAGGACTATCAGAACCTTTAAACTAATGAGGTCAAAAATGTCAGCTCAAGATGCTAAGAAACTTCTGAAGATCTTAAAAAACTGCTCCAATTAACTTCTAAATATTTTTGCACTGATGGAGCATAGTTCTATACATTAGTGTCTACCACATGCAGAATGTATATGATGTTGATAGCTTTTAGGACTTCCTCTCAGTTATCTCTCGAATTAGATTAGGTGGGAACTGACTTTTTGTAAGGTTCCTGGATATGGATACTGATACACTTTTTAGAACCTGATGTGACCCACTGCAACAATGTACGTTGTGTTTTTGTTTGTACAAAATGTTAATCATCAAAAGAAGGCCCAAAAGAATACCAATCACATGCATTGCTGGTCTCAAATTATTATTAGACTTTTATTTATGCTTTCACCTAAGATAATTCTCAACTTCCAGATACTTCATTCAAAACTCAATGGAAATATAGAAGCTGAACAACCAATCAACAGTATCAAGTCTGCAATACTATATGATGGTTCGATTTTGTCTTGTGATTCTCGGTTGTGTGGATATGATATTGCAACCTGCTTGGAGGTAATCAGTTTCTCTTCTATTGATTGTTAATTAGCTTTCATGATGTTGTACTGATTTTTTTTTCTTTAAAAAAATCAACTTCCGGGCATTTCGAGTTTCATGAAATATTTGTGTAAAAATGCTGATGAACTTTATATCCATCCCCACAATGAAGTCTATGGCTGGTTATATGTACAGTATTTTTCATTGAAGCAACTGAGTTGATCGGTGAACTCTGTGATATGATCTGTCAACTTGATCGCTGTAGATGGTTTAGTGTGTTAGATATCATGTACTCATGTATTAGTATTTGAGGTCAGAAGGTAGATATTCTGGAGCAGTAAACAATATGTGATCTGAAGTGTTTATTCAGAGGAAGCCGTTTTCTGAACCTTGCCATTATCTAAGTTAGAGGCTGGTGTAAGTGGCATCTTCAGAACTTCTATGTATTTGATTTGTAGCAGAGAGCAGACTGAGTTTTCTGCTTCCTTGACATATGAAACTGCCAGAGATATGGCATATTCATTCGCCTACCAGAAGAGTACAGAGCTTAGCACTCATTACGAGGGAGGAAGGGAGGGAGGGGAAATTAGAAACTGAGTTTTCATTATGGGTTGCTAGATTATAGTGCTGGCAGAATTCTTCAATATTTCCACTCCTATGTGATGAACTATATTGGAGCGGGTGGTTCTTATCGTTATGATTGGTTCAATATAATTTATTTTAGTTTCACTGTGAATAATGATGTGATGATATTTTCTAGTGATTTAGTAGTGTCTATCCACTTAAACACATAATCTAAGTTTGAAGAAATTAGTCTTGCTAGGGAGGTGAGTGATGCATCAATGATGCTTCCAACGTTCTTTATTGGCACTTATGTTGTCCCAATTAAGTGTGAAATTTGGTGCATTCTGCTCTGTATTTTTCCTTTCGTTACTTTTTTCTCTTTATTTTTTGATAGATGGGCCAATTCCTCATGGTAAATAGACTTGGTTGTTATTCTTTGCTTTCAGCTTTCGTGTAGCTAATATTTTGATGAATTTTATATGATTTACACAAGATTATTTATTTTTGTTAGTCCAACATTTAATGTATCTCTTTTCTTATTTGTGTTTATCTATGTTATATATGTGTCTGATAGTCTGTTGAACAGAGGTTTCCACTTCAAGTGGTCTTGCCTTTCCATATGTGTTTATATGATCCTAAGTTGAGCCATTTCATCAGCTTAAGTGGTTAAATGAAACTTTGCTTTTTCTGCAGTATATATTTTTGGATTCTGTCTTTTCTTTCTTCCATAGAATCTTTAAAGCATTAACACATTTTTGATCGTGAAAGCTGGGCATTTTGATCAACTATAGGTGATTGAACACATGGAGGAACATGACGCATGTTCGTTTGGGGATATTGTTCTCAGTTCATTTTGTCCACAGGTTCTTATAGTCTCCACTCCCAATTATGAATACAATGTGATTCTCCAGAAATCTACTCCCCAATACCAGGATGATGACCCAGATGAGAAGAGCCAGCAGCAGTCATGCAAATTCCGCAATCACGATCACAAGTTCGAGTGGACTAGACAGCAATTCTGTCAATGGGCATCTGAGCTAGCTTTAAGGCATAATTATGATGTCGAGTTCAGTGGTGTTGGGGGAGAACCTAACAAAGAACCAGGATTTGCCTCCCAAATTGCTGTTTTTAGAAGAAAAGATAGCAGTCCCGTGAATGCAGATTTTACTGAACACTATGATGTCATATGGGAATGGAGTAGTAGCAATAGTTCATGATCTTAATTGGAGATGCTTTCTAATACACTCATTTTTGCTGCATTTTGGTTAGTGATGTGGACTCCAGAAGCTATAGGAATTCCCTTCCCCCTTTTAAATAGACAAAATTTGCTTCACAATTTTCTTTTGCTTATACCAAGTGCCGACTGTTGTGGGAAATCATACGTTGTATTCCTTACCTAAATGTGCTTGAAAATTCTAGTTGCGAAATGCAAAATTATATTAATTGCTTAGGAAGTTACAATACTCCTGAACTCATGACTTGAAAGTTTTATACTTGAACTTTAGTTTTCTTCCATTTTTCTTTCACCTTCACTTGTAGAGATGGTCTGTTGTGAGGTCATACTCATAGTTACAGACATATCTGGTTGAAGAAGTTTCTGTTCATCGATAGGACCATCCTTTTTGTACTTGTACCAGTTGGCCCAAAAGACATAGTTACCAAAGTTGAGCAAGCTGAGGATTGCTAGGAACCAGTAGAAAAGCTCGATGTGGTTCTTGTTCATGTCTCTCCCTTGAACCATCCTTGCTTATTTGAAGTGAGCTTTGAAGTGATTGAGTTGATGAGCTCGACAAAAGCTGAGCTCAAGTAGTAGCCAATGGAGAGTGACAGAAATGAGAAAGACGTGGAGAGAGATCTCATCCCAGCTGGAGCCTCGCTGTAGAAGAATTCCATCAGTCCAACGAGTGTGAACATGTCTGCTATCCCAAAGATTGCATAATGATATGAGAGCCAGAAGAGGCTGGTGCGATGGTTGTGGTTGTTGAACTCGTTCTTCCTCTTCACTTCCACGGCTCCTGCAATGGCCATGGAAATAGCTGAGAGGACGAAGCCCTACCCCGACCCTCTGGAGGTGTGTTATGCCAGTTGGGTGGCCAGTGATCATCCTCATTACAGGAACAAAGAGGAACTCATAGATGGGAATGAGAGCGGACATGAATACAAGAGGAATGACTGGAATCGAAGCAGCAGGTACGTCAAACTTGCCAAGGCTAGGATCCATTAGAGTCCCTTGTTGTATTGAGATTGTTTGTAGCTGTGCCAAACATGTGTTCATGATGATAGTACTCAAGAGGATCGGCATCATCCTGGTAAGGATTTTCACTTCCTCCACTTGAGTAACAGTACAGTCTCCATTTTCCTTGCTTATCGGTACCCTCTATATGAACTGCAGCTTTGTCTAGTACACTGTCCATGATTAACATGACAACATAAGATCACAACATAAACATGAAAACCTTTTGATCTTGCATTGAACATGAAACACTTGCCTGAATTGTTGGGTATGTGGAAGGCGTTGTTCAGTTAAAGGAGAAACATTTCGGTCCTGTATCTCATATAGTTTATGCTTATCAGTTGGTAGTTGCACCGACCAATTTCGAGCTGCTGCTACCAAAACCTGCAACAAATGCAGCTTTGCTTGATTTAGACCTAGCATTAAGGGTTTCACAATGATATACGAGATGGATAGAGAAAAAAACTCATGATTTAACTGCGTGTCCAGTTAAACTATTGTCACATGAACTGAACGGAGAGAAAGTAATAGTATGTCCGTCACCTGTAGAACTCTTAGCAGGGGACTTTCAGCAGGAACTCTCACTCTATAAAAAGGCTTTCCCATTGAAACAATACAGAGACCAGCAAAACAGCAAACAATAGAGATAATGAACCCTTTATCCCATCCTACATTTGTACTGACCCAAACCACAATAGTAACTCCAATGGATGCTCCAATAGTTATGCTTAACAAGAACCAGTTGAAGAAACTGGAAATGTTCTTGCTGCTCTGTTTCGGGTCATCCTGTTCAAATTGATCGGCTCCTAAGGCCGGAATACAGCCCCGAATTCCCCCTGCTCCCAACGCCGTTAAGTAAACTGAAGTGTATAGCAGCAGTGCTTTTCCGCCATGAACGCAAGTTGATTCTCCACAGGGTTGTGGTTGAAGTTTTTGGAAGTGGGATTGGAGTATCAATAGTAAGTATCCCTGCGAAATAACAAGGCGATTACTATAAAAGTTTTCGTAGGCGTTTGACCATAAGATTTGGGAGCCAGTAACTTTAAGTTTTGCAAAAATAGACTCATGCTCGATGTGAAGAGATTGATTATTCGTGACTAGAGGTTGCTGAGGGGTTCACTTGAATCTCCTTGGCAAAAAATTACGTTGTATATTTAAAGCATTTTTAAGAATTTTTATTTCTATATATTTGATTTTGAACCTCCTAATTTTAATATTAGAGATTGACTTAGTGTTCGAGGGGTTCAAAACTTACCTTGAGGTTCTACGATCAAATTTTAGGCACTATTTTTTTTCAAACCCTTTAATGGAAATTTTGGATCCGTCACTGTTCATGATTGTACTATGTGGGGGAATTCGTGATTTATTAATTTGGCGCATTATACTTTGTTTATGAACTATGAATTTGCTCATTAGGTAAGATTATATAAGAGTACGGAAAGTTTTGGTAGTTTTCATGTTTATAAAGGAAAATTTCAGTGTCGGAGTAAGAATTTTCACTAAGAGGGTTAAAATTGAAGTAGATACACAAACTAGCCGAAGGGAATTCGGATGAACCTTGGTCATAAGTGGGCTCCACTGCTTAAAAAAATACAACTTCGGAAATTTAAATGGCACCTTCAAACAAAATTTTAACTTCATATCATGTCCGAACATAACTGACCTTAATACCTCATACCTGACAAAATTTTAACTTCAAATCATGTATAAAATAAAATTTTAAAATTACATATATAATGTCGGGTTGTTTTTTTTTAGTTAAAACCAACCCAACCCAAATGTAGTCGGGTTTTTTCCCCAATATCAAACCAAGTCAAATCAAACCACTAGACGGACATTTTTCTGATTTGATACGATTTACGATTTGGTTTGATTTTCGGTTAATATACTACAAAATATACTGATGAAAATATAACAAAATTACCAATAATTGGAAGATGCCAAAGATTAGTGTAGTGTTGAGACGAGTCATATATGCATCTGATATAAAGCCTCCCAAAATAGTGAGCAAAAAAGCAGTACCCAAAGAGTTTGTTGTATTAGTTGCAGCACCAGCTAAATCAAAATGCATAACTGATGCAAAATATACAACGAAACTCATCATATTTGCCACAAATCCTATGTTATCCAACAACATCATTCCTGCAAAATCACATCAAATAATTAAGTGTGTTATCGTAGAAAATATTTTCTAGTGTTTGGTTTACGATAGAAAATTATGTGAAAAGTATTCATGTTGACCACTACCAAATATGAAGAAAGTGGGAGTAAAGCCTCCTTGTCGACGATTCTTCATGGGGATATAAGCAGTCTCTGTTACACTTTCATTCGATCCCTAAAAAAAACACATTACGAATTTTATCAGAGTTGTATTTTACTAAACTATCTTTTGTTATAAAAAAAAAACTTACCATTGTGAAAACTGATTATTATCACTTAGTTGATCAATAGATCATGCAATTAGATGTATTAAATAATGTAGTAGTTTAGAGAGGTTGTAAAATATGTCTATTATATATAGAAATAACTATAAAGAGTAAAAATGTATCTTTCTAATTGGGCTTGGGATGGATCTAGATAGAGTCTACGGGTTAGAGTCGATAGAAAATTTATATTATTTATACGTGATTGAAATTATTTTAAATGTAAATATAGCAGATGTTGAAATTCCTTTGATTTGTTCGAGTGGTAACTTTTTCATACTTTGAAATTTAAATCATTTTAATGAAAATTCTGGCTCTGCGTAATAAAATAATAACCAATCAAATTGAATCTTCTGCCGTTTTCAGGTTTTCAACCAAGGATATAAGACCAAATACAAAATATGTAATTACAAAAGTTATAAACCGGCCTTTAATACAGTTAAAAGAAATTCAACAAACTATTCATGATATATATAGAACTTTAAATAACCCCCCCGAAACCCCCCGGATCAATTATATCTTACTCAAATTTTTAGACTTTTTCGAGTAGAGGTGGAGCTGGAAATTTTAAATTTTAGAAAAGAGGTTTTATTAGATTTTTGTTGAATTATCTACACATATTAAGTGGTGTTTTTAATAAAAATAAATGTACAATTTGAATCAAAAGTTATTAGGTTCTGTCAAACGAGTAGACCGCTGAAAAAGGCTGCGATTTATTATTTCATTGTCTATGATTATGTGATTTTATGAATATTAATTTGATCCATGATGTTAGTGTCACGTATTTTTGTTTTTTGAAATGTATGTCTGTCCATGAAATTAAATGACATGTCACATATTCTTATACTCCCTCTCTCCATTTATATTTATTATATGTTGTATTTTTCAAAAGTTAATTTGACTTATTTTCAAAGTTAAATTAGATTACATTATTTCAATTTATTAAACAAAAATTCAAATATCAAAAACTATACGAAAATTACTATACATCGCAATTTTTTACATATCAATATGATCAAAAACTATATCCTAAAATATTAGTCAAATTTTTTAAAATTTTACTTTAAAAATAGAAAACATGACAATTAATAATGGATGGAGAGGGATATTTATTATTATAAAGTAGGTATGGCTGTATTAGACAGTTAGGTAAATGAAGAATTATGTTGAAAAAAAAAAAGAAGAAATAAGGTAGTTGTAAGCTTTAAGTTTTCAGAAGGTTTAAATTTTTTCAAAACTATTTTAAGAAAATATTAGAAATTATAATAATTAACAATTTAAAATATTTAAAAAAAATATAAAAAATTCAATGAAAGATAAAATTAGTTGACTTTTAAAATTTTAATTGCCTCACATAAATTGAGACGGAAAGAGTATAACATACGAATGAGCATTTTCATTGTTACATAACAATTAATTTAACACTACAATATGTTGTATAATGCAGTCTTTCAAATTTTAAGATTCAAATGAGTTTTTTTAGCCATAATTTATTTTATAGGTTTCTAAATATTTTGAATTCTCATTTACTATAAGAAAATTATTTAACTATATAACATATCAACTCCACTTGTTTGGATAATTTTATAATGATAACATTAGTTGAGCTTAAAGGAGGAGACATGCTAAGTGGTTATTTGAAAAATTTTATTATGAATGAGGCATAAATATAATGTGGTAGATAATATTTCTATGAGCTTCTATTTATTTTTCTAAGTAGATTATCGAATTTTCAAAAAATATCTAAACTCGTCTTTTTCTCTCTTCATTTTTTCCTCTCTATTACCTTTTTTTTTTTTTTGTTTGATTTCTTTTTCAAATTGTTCCAAAATTTTCACCATCATAGTTTAATAATTTTATTCATGAAAAGTATTAAATTAAAAAAAAAATTGCCATAGTTTAATAATTTTATTCATGAAAAGTATTAAATTAAAAAAAATTGCCAGATTCATTCTGTTTCTAACATTTTGACATTATTTTTCATTATTAATTATTTATATTGCTAATAATAGTTATATAAAATTATTTATCAATTTACAAATTAAGATGTAATTAGTTACAAAATTTTAGCAATTAATTCTTTTTGAAAATGTAGATAAAAAATTTAAAAAGTAAAGGTATAAATTAATAAAATTATTATTTTATTTATGATTTCTTAAGAAATTCGTAAAAGAAAAAAATAGTCTATTAATATGAAAAAGAAAGAAAGTATAAAATTAATTTGTTCTTTTATTCTTCTCTCGGACATTTTCATGTTTTCATAAGCACTTAAATCCATCAAATACTCTTCAATAAAAAAAATATTATGAAAAGAGAATTAATGAACTTGACAAACAATTACATAAGTTCTGCTGCTATTTTCATGAAATTCAAAAAATAAAAAATATCCATAAACACCTACATAAATACATAATCTTTCCGTCAATTTATACGATAATTTTATTATTAAAAAATATAATTTATTCCTTAAAATACTTTTTGCGACTTTACAAGTTTTTTTTATACTTTTAGTTTTAAAAAAGTTGAAAATTTGTCAGAATTAATTATTTTTTTTACTTATATATTAATTTATAAACGAAAAGTTAAATACAAACAACTATTTATTATAATATGAATAAATAACATAAAACGAGAAAAAAATAATACAATAAAATAAAAACTTATACAGTAATCATAAGAAATTAAGAAAAAAACATGAAGTAATTAGATTAGATAACAATGAAATAAACATTTAAAAAATGGAAACAAAAATATATTGAAATAAGTGTTAAAAAAAAACATAAACTAGTTAAAGAGTGAAAAGAACATTTTAAGAAAATGCAAAAAATATATTCAAAAAATTAAATGTAAAAAAAAAAAAAGCTTAACTGCCTTATAAATTATGACTTAGCATGCCTCATAAATAATAAAAAAAAAATTGTGGTTATTTATATATAGCTAATTAAATTTGATTAGATCTAAATTTATTTGAAATTGAGACGTAGATATTAATTGTTATTGTTGAGTGTTGACTAATGACTATATCAGATACAGAATGATTGTTGTGGCGTGCGTTTGGACTAAATTATTAAAAGCCTTCATCTTTGACAATCTTATATATTACTATTGGAAGTCATAACACGGCATTGCCACTATATTTTTTTTATATGCAAAATGATAAGATCTTGAACTCTATGCCTTTTTAGCACTTTTTATTTTAATTTCATCCTCGTTCGTATTAGGATTTGATTAAATTTAAATTTATATGATAAAGCCACACATTAAAGTTATTTCATATTCAGAATTGAATATGAGATGTCTGATTAAGGACGAAGAAATACTTATAAATTAAGAGGTTATTTGTTGTTTCAATAGTCCTAACTTCAATGGAGAAAGAAAAAGAAAAACTTCATGTAGTGATGTTTCCATGGCTAGCCATGGGACATATCATACCTTTTTTTCATCTATCAAAGTGTTTAGCTCAAAGGGGCCATAGAGTCACCTTCATTTCAACTCCAAGAAACATTGAAAGAGTCGTTAATAAAGTTCCCTCTCATCTTGCTCATCTATTGCATATTGTGAATTTCAATTTGCCTGAAGTCGAAAACTTGCCGAATGATGCAGAATCATCAATGGACATACCTTACCAAAAAGCTCAGTTCTTGAAGATTGCTTTCGATTTCCTCGAAATCCCACTAACCAATTTTCTTCAAAGTTCATCAAATCCCAAACCAGATTGGATTGTCTATGACTATGCTTCTCACTGGCTACCTCAAATCGCAGGTAAATTAGGCGTTTCTCGCGCCTTTTTTAGTCTCTTTACTGCTGCAACTATGTCATTTTATGGACCTCCTTGGGCTTTGTTGAATGATGAAAGGTCAATACCTGAGGACTATACAGTGATTCCAAAATGGATTCCTTTAGAAACGAAAGTCGTGTATAGGCTGCATGAGATCAAGAAAAATTTCGAAGCACCAGCTGACGAATCAGGTACCTCTGATGGAGTCAGATTTGGTGCTTCAATTGATGGAAGTGATGTTATATTGTTTCGAAATTGTGTTGAGTTTGAATCCGAATGGTTCAGATTGGTTTCTGAGCTCTATCAGAAACCTGTTATATCCATTGGTGTTCTACCTCCATCTGTTGTAGTTGAAAATGAACAATTCGACAGCAATGATACGACGTGGTTAGGTATCAAGAATTGGCTAGATAAGCACAATCCAGATTCTGTTGTTTATGTTGCACTTGGAACTGAAGCAACACTGAATCAAGAAGAGTTGAATGAGCTAGCTTTGGGGTTAGAAAAATGCGGATTACCATTCATTTGGGTATTAAGAGATCAGCCAAAACATAATCAAGAAGATTCGTGTATTCAGCTTCCTGATGGATACGAAGACAGAGTCAAAAACAGAGGTGTAGTATACAAAGGATGGGTACCACAGACGAAGATACTGAGTCATTCGTCAGTAGGTGGATTCTTGACTCATTGTGGATGGAATTCGGTCATAGAAGCGCTATGTTTTGGGCGGGTTTTGATTATGTTCCCGGTGTTGAATGATCAAGGATTGAATACGAGGTTGTTGCAAGAGAAAGGAGTTGGTGTAGAGATACAAAGAAATGAAAAAGATGGATTTTTTACTAGTGATTCAGTGGCTGAAGCTGTGAAGTTTGGTGTGGTGAGTAAAGAGGGTGAGTTATTGAGAGCTAATGCAAGACAAATGAGTGGTTTGTTTGGAGATAGGAAGAGAAATGAACAACTTATTGATGATTGTATTGGTTATTTGATGGAAAATAGGATAAGCAAAATCTAATAGATCGATCGGTTGACTATCTAACTTTTATCTGGGTTCGATTCCTGACCTTGTAATCGCATCTTCTGTTCCCCCGAAAAAGGTGTTAAGATGAAAGACGTTGCTATCGAGTTTTTTTTTCTTGTCATATTACACCTTGTTTGGATGGTTGTTACCAGTTGTATTGTATTGTATTGTATTATTAGTTTCAATATAATGTTTGTTTCGATTGTTATTTATATTCTATATGATATCGTTTAAATCCATAATTAGATAACAACGAAAAGACTTATTTTATGTAACGACTGATTTGGTGTGATCGTGTCGTTACCTTAATACTTTCTTTTCATTTTGTCTTTATTTATTATTTAATAATCATATTCATCTTTTATCTTAGCTTTTTATAATAGTCCTACCTTGTATCCTACTTTTCTTGTAAGTTTAACACTCAAAATTATAAAGAAACGATACAATCTATTCAAACATTATATTCATTAAAATAATATAACATAATATAATATATTATGAAACAATACATAACAACCCATCCCGTCAAATAAAGTATTAGTTGTGGCAAAATGTCCTATAGTAACTCATATACCAAAAATACTATAAGGTCATTAATATCCTTTTGTTTACAAATTTGTGCCGACCACCTGCTCGACGAAATGCTCAGCCGGAGTTATAGCATGTTCTCGGCGACTTATGAGTCCTTTACTTGGTCTTCATGTACATATTCTATCTCCCAGACTAGTAGTGCCAGTACAGCTTCTTCTGTAACACCTTTAAGTTTTGGAAGAAGAAAGGGAAGAGTTGTTTTCATGGCTGTATCTAATAACAGAGCTAACCATAGAAAACTTCCAAAGAACCTTAGAAATCCTCGACGACCCAAGCTCCCACCAGATATGGACTATAGTTTCAAAAGGGTTTTGTATGAGGGAGTTGTAAGTGAGGCTTGTTCTGATGGAATTGATAAAGAATTGGAGTTGGAGGTAGAAAAAGAAAGGATGTGTGATGATGATGATGAGGGAATTATATGGGAGTCAGATGAGATGGAAGCAATTTCATCTCTTTTTAGAGGGAGTATCCCTCAAAAGCCTGGAAAATTGGATAGAGAGAGGCCTCTACCTCTGCCCCTTCCTTACAAGATTCGACCTTTAGGACTTCCTACACAAAAGGGATTCACGAATCGTTCGAGGCAATCCATATCAACGCAAGTGTATAAGAATCCTACTTTCTTGATTGGTTTGGCGAAAGAAATACAATGCCTTTCAACTGAGGAAAATGTATCAAAGGTTCTCAGTAAATGGAGTCCATTTCTTAGGAAAGGATCGTTGTCGTTGACAATCCGAGAGTTGGGTTACTTGGGGCTTCCGGAGAGAGCTCTGGAAACATTCTGTTGGGTGAAGAAACAACCCCATCTTTTCCCAGATGATCATATTCTTGGTTCTACCATTGAAGTTTTGGCGGGGTCAAATGAATTGAAAGTGCCATTTGATTTGGACAAGTTCACTGGCTTGGCTAGTCGGGGTGTGTATGAAGCAATGTTAAGGGGCTATATTAAAGGAGGAAGCCTGAAGCTTGCTTTGAAGCTACTTTCAATGGCTAAGGAATCTAACAGAGTGCTTGATACTGGGGTGTATGCTAAGCTAATCTTAGAGCTTGGTAAGGATCCTGATAAAAGCACACTGGTTTTGGTATTATTAGAGGAGCTTGCTCTGAGAGATGATTTGAATTTGACACCACAGGACTGTACAGCTATCATGAAGGTTTGCATTAGGCTGGGAAGATTTGAGATCGTGGAGGGACTATATGACTGGTTCAGGAAATCTGGTGGTAATCCAAGTGTAGTTATGTATACCACTCTGATTCATTGTCGTTATTCAGCGAACAAATACAGAGAGGCAATTGACATGCTATGGGAAATGGAGGCTTCAAATTGCCTTTTTGATCTTCCAGCTTATCGTGTAGTGATTAAGCTTTTTGTTGCTTTGAACGATCTCTCAAGGGCTGTACGCTATTTCTCTAAACTTAAGGAGGCAGGTTTTAGTCCAACTTTTGACATATACTGCAGCTTGATCAAAGTTTATATGGCTTCTGGAAGGGTGGCTAAGTGCAAGGATATCTGCAAGGAGGCAGAGATGGCTGGATTCAGGTTTGACGAAAATACATTGTTAAAGTTGCAACAATAAAATTTGTTGCATCTTATGATGTATTTTCATGAAATTTAGAGTTCCTGTTGTTTAAATTCATACCTTTATCCCACCCCTTTCCTCAATTGGCATAGTAACTAGTGGCATCTGTAGGTTCTTGTAACATTTCCTTTGATGTTTGAATTTGAACTTTTTTTGAAAAGTGGACAAGAAAAACCAGTATCATTTGTTCATAATCTGGCACTTTCTCTTGAACACTTTTTTTTTGTCAGTTTGCACTGCAATGTTAATATCAGCATTATGTTTTATTGAGCATCTGAAAATGTTCTGTGAAACTGTACTGCAAAACTTAGAAAATAAAGTCACAAGTATTTACTCCAAAAAACTGACAAACATTGGAAGCTAATGGGCCAAAAGGGGAGAAAAGATTGTTTACACATTAAATATGCCCCAATTTACAACAAACAATGGTCAATAAAATTAGCCCCATTCACACACTAACTGTGCTAATCCTACTACTCAAAAGGGAAGTCAATGAGCTATTTGATTCCCAAAGTAGAGCAAAACATATGATTCACCAAAACCAAAATGAGTACAAACTATATAGACGAAAGGTCCTCATATATAGTCTTGATACCAGGTCTCTCAGATATAGAACGAATGCATCGCACAGCTATACCAAGAACCTCCTTCATTTGCTTCTCCATTGCTGGATTTTCCAACTCAGGTGACAACACGTTATCAAAACAATCAGAGCTACGACCTTCTGCCACCTTCAACCTTACCCAGTCAGTCAAGTCTACTCCACCATCTTCGCCAGAGACAACATCACCTGCACACTTTCCACTTAGCAGCTCCAACAAAATAACTCCAAAAGCATATACATCTGATTTGAAGGAAGGCAGTGGTTTCTTCGATGCAGCCAACTCAGGGGCACGATAACCCAACACTCCTGCATCAAGAATCTGTTCTATTGTACCAGCTTGAGTCATGAGGCGGTGAAGGCAGTAATCTGCAACCCTTGCATTAAGGTCAGGCCCATCCAACAAGATGTTGGTTGCTTTAAGGTTTCCGTGTGGAACCTCACGATCAAAATGGAGGTAGTTCAAGCCACGTGCAACATCAACTGATATTTTGAGTCTTTGGGGCCAGGTTAGTGGTGGACCTTTTCTACCAGGCCGATCTACAAACGTGCAGCACATTAGAGAAGTATTTTAAGAATGACCACATATATAATTATCAACTGAATGAAAACATTTAGTTAGTCAAATGAATAGAAAGCAAGTCCATTTGAAGGATTCATAAAAGAAGGAAAATGTATCATATTCTAGCTGATTTCCAACAAAGTCAATCATGAAACAAAAGCTAAACATCACAACTTTCAGATCCATTAAGAACTCAAACATAAAGAATTTTAGCTACTAGAAATAATTAGTACCATACAGCCTATGTAGTGACCATCACGAAGAGCACATGGTGATGGTATTTACTACTTGGTGTGGAAGTTACATAAACAAAAGACATGCATAATATATTGGGCTCTAGATGTACTAAAGGATTACCACATCAAACCAAGGACTAAATACTGTTGTTCACACAAATTGCCACTACAGGATCACACAGCAATGATTGAAGTGCTCATATATAATGTGCATGGGAAAACCAAATGAACTGTAAGATATATCACAGTCAGAGGAAAATGAATAGATTAAAGAACAGGGACACAAAGCCTTTACTAAGTATTAGCAAAACATTAATATGAGAGTTTAGAGTACATGAAGCTTACCATAGAGGAAACTTGCAAGACTTCCAGGAGATATATAATCCGAAAGAATGAGCTTCTCATGCTGTGTGGGACCCCAGTAGTAACCTCTTAATCCTACTACATTAGGATGCCTAATATTGGCAAACTTTTTAGCCTCCTTTGCAAAATCCTTCCTCTGCTTTGCCACTCCTTCTCTCAACCATTTCACAGTCAGGAGCAACCCATTCTCCAGTGTTGCCCTGTATGATGTACCATGGCTGCTTCTGCCTAAGACTTCTGCCGGAGCCCTGGAAAGTTCCTCAGGTGTAAAAGAGATTGTATCATCAAGGAAGTACAGCTCTCCAGCCAGACGATCCGGAGACTTCACATCCAATCTTGCAAATGTTTCTGCAGTATACGAATCTCCAGACTCTGGTGACCAGGAGAAATGGCTACCTTTTGAAGGGGAGAAACCAGTTATAGCAGCCATTTTCTCATCTGGACTAATTATTTCTGATGATCCTTTCCGTGAAGTCATAAGATCTTCAGCTGAAACAACTGCACCACCAGCACCCTCCCTACTGCTAAAGCCAGAAGGATTTGATGTGGCTTGGCGATGAACAACTTTTTCAGTAACACGAGGATGACGCTTCCTTGAAGCTCGTATATAATAAAAGAAAATGGCTAGCAAGACCAAAATAATAAGAGCAATTACACAAGAAACTATTATTACCACCTTGATGATAGTTTTAAGTGATCGACTTTTCTGGTTTTCTGGTGAAGCTTGGCCAGATCCCGAGGGAGGATTTGGAAATTGAAGTTCAGAGTTTCCAGGGTAGAAAGATGATAAAGGAAATTTTCTCAAATTATCAGGGACAACACCAGATAAGTCATTGAGTGATGCATTGAAGCTTTGGAGGCCATCAGGCAGGTTCATCGGCAAAGGACCAGTAAAATAATTCTGTGAAATGTCTAGAGAAGTGAGCAAACCAACTTGACCAATCAATGTAGGCAGAGACCCAGAGAAATTATTACCAGCTATATCAAGTACTTGAAGCGCAGTCAACAAACCAAACCCATCAGGAAAAGAACCAGCAAACTGATTATGAGAAATATCAAGAACGCGGAGGTTGGGTGTAGCAGAGGGGGCAGCGAAATCAATATTTCCAACAAGTGCATTGTTTTGAAGGTGAAGTTCTTCAATAGTGGGTATTGTTAGCAGAGAAGTGAGAAGAGGTCCATTCAGCTGGTTGAAACTAAGATCAAGGACTGTGATCTTGGGAAACTGTGTGATAACTTTTGGGAGAGATCCAGTAAGAGCATTGTGAGAAAGGTTTAGGCGATTTAATCGCAGAAACTGAGCTGTAACCTCAGGGATGTTTCCAGTCAATTGGTTCTGGCTGAGGTCAAGAAATTCAACATTCCCCCATTTCTGAATTCTAGTTAGAT
The DNA here is from genome assembly GCA_016801875.1 of Solanum sitiens. Classification (NCBI taxonomy): domain Eukaryota; kingdom Viridiplantae; phylum Streptophyta; class Magnoliopsida; order Solanales; family Solanaceae; genus Solanum; species Solanum sitiens. The sequence continues at coordinate 524,438 of JABWTJ010000056.1, forward strand.
TCCCCTCTAATTGGTTTTTCGAGAGATCAAGAACTGCAGTACTACCTGTCACCAGTGGAAGTTCACCAGAAAGAGCATTGGAGGATAAATTAAGAACACGCAGAGTTGTTGATGTAATCATGCTTATCGACCCTGTAAAATGAAGGGACTGCGTAAACCACACTAACTAAATGATCGGAAATTAACTACTTTGTAACTCAAGTACAACACAACGAAATACTATTTAATCTGCAAAATGAATTTCAGAGAGCAGTTTGGAATATACCTGTGAGGTTGTTTCCACTTAAATCCAATTCTGAGAGAACTAAAGCATCTCCTTTCAAAAGATCATTTGGAACGAAACCAGAAAATCTGTTGTTGCTGAGTCTCAGGACCTGAAGATCATAAACAAAATTAAAGCCAGGTAATTCCCCAGACAGCTGATTATAGCTCAAATCCAGAACCTTCAAGTTTCCAAATGCCTGAGCTTCACCACCACTTACTAGTGACCCCGTAAGCTGATTATGGCTGAGACTCAAGTACTTGACTGACGAGGATATGCCTGGTAAAAGTTTCTCATGTTGAGAAGAGGAACTCGCGAGTAAATTTCCACTTAAGTCAACATAAGTTGCAGTAGTAAGCAGTAAGAACTCTGGATCCAAAGTACCATCAAGCATATTTCCATGTAAGTCGAGAACTTCAAGGTTAGCCATTAGCTCAAAACCTTTAGGGATTTTCTTTGTAAATCCATTAAGAGAAAGATTGAGGTATACTAAATTATTTAACTTGGTCAAAGAAAAAGGAAGTAGCCCAGAAAGAGAATTGTGACTCAAATCCAAAGATTGAATTGACATGAGCTCTGAAATAGTATCAGGGATTGGGCCAGAGAAGTTGTTACCAGCTAGTGACAGATTCTTCAAGCTTCCTATTTTTCCAATCTCTGGTGGTAAAGAGGAGTTGAATAGATTGTTTGAAATATCCAGATATTCAAGACTCTTAAAATCACTAATTTTCTTTGGCATTTGTCCAGTAATTGAATTGTTAGCCATAGAGAGTTTCACAAGCATTGTGAGGTTAGCAAACACACTCAAATCTGCATCAGCAGATAAACCCATGTTATCAAGGACAACTGCTGCAACATTACCACCATTGCACATTATACCATTCCAAGATGAAGGGCAGCCATTGAAATCAATGGACTCCTCATTCCATGACTGCAGTACATAACCAGTTGGATCATGGTTTATACCCTTCCTAAATTCAAGCAGGGCCAAAATGTCCTGGGAAGGAAGCTGCCCCATTGCAGAACCAAAACAAAGCACAAGCATCAAAAAACTAAATAGGTTCATTGCAACACCAGAAAAAGCTTTACTAGCCCAAGTGACAACAAACTCACTCCCAAAAATACAGCTAAGTCTTCAACCTTACAAGAAATCCAAAAGGAGCAGCTTTAAGTATAATAATCACTTTAAGCAAAACCTCAACATATGAAAACCACCATTCACAACAACCATCACAGTTCAAAGCAGTAAAACAACAGGGGGGAAAAGTACACAACTTCAACCCAAAATCACCAGAGTCCTCCTTCAACAGCAATACAAGCCAGATACAACTAAAAGTAGAAACTTACCTAGGTATACAAGCTGAAAGGAGACAATGAGTGACAAAAAACAAAGTACAGACTGAACTTTCAAAGATTCAAGATAGTAAAACAAGTTCAGCATTCCCTTACCAAGAACATCAGCTCAATTAGAAGAAAAACAAAAAAAGAAGTCTTTTTCAAAGATTTACTGAAGAAATCCAACTTCTTGCCATGATTACAGCTTCATGTTATCTTGGAACCTCAAGTTCTTTAATGCACTCAACTGGTGGCCTCAAGAAAAATCTGCATTAAAGTACAAGAAAATGAAATGGGCCAGCAAAGAATTTAGCCCTTTATAAATCTTGATAAATGAAGTTCAAGATTTCTATCTGCTCAGGTAAAAAACCAAACCACAATGGTAAAACCCTAGTCTTGTTTTGTATATGAATGAAAGAGAAACCTCACAGCTCCCAGAAATGGCAGTGCCACTCAGCATTTGTCTTCTTCCCAACATATATTTTCTCTCTCTTACTACACTCATCTTCTCTCTCTAAAAAAAAGGACATTTTTGTTGGAGAACACAATAAAGCTCCCTAAAATTATGTTGTGTTTATTGGAATATCTTTTTGGCTTTTTGGCTTTTTGTCAATTTAAAGAAAACTCTACTAGTTCTTGAATTATTATTTTTTTTACTAAAAAATTTATATTATAAATTTGGAGCTACTAGTTTTTATTTTTATGGGCAATTTGTGAGTACTCAATAGTCATATCATGATTTTTTTTCTATTCTTTTTTATTTCAGAATGAATTTTATAGTATCTCAATTTCTAGATTATGTTTTAAATGTTTAAATGGTTATTGTATTTGAAAATAGTGTTCAAGTATTCAATTAAATTTGACCAATTTTGCCAAGTAAATTTATTAAATTTTGAAATTCAATATGAGATAATACAATGGTGTGAATATATCATAGTTAATTCAACTTTTTTTTTGTAATCAGATAATATTTCTTAAAAATGCTATGAGAAGTGAAAACTCTTCCCTTTGCTCTAAAATTTAAACATCGATAAGATTTGATTTTCGCATGATTTTTTTGTGAAAGTGAATTTTTGATGGCCAAATATTTCTTCTTTTTTATTTTATTGGTTCTATATCAATATAAAATATGTTATTTTTTTAGCGAATCAAAAAAGTTTTATTAATTTAGAAGTAAAATACACTTTTAATTAAATATTTTTTAAAGTGTGTCAAATCAAATATGAGGCCAAAGTAAATATGAAATGTGAGAATATAGTTGAGTTTTTTATTTTCTCAATCTTTTAAGATTAATAATTTTTAATTTGTCTAAAAGTTTCAATATTTTTAGGATAAATAAAAGTTTGAGCGGGAAATGAAGTTTCTGTAAAATTGTGTGAGGTTTTTATGCCGCGAAAAGAATCTTTTATTTATTTAATAAATTATTATTGTGGACGTGAAAAATATTTATAAAATTTAGTTAATTAAGATATTATTGAAGTCCTTTTATTGGGAAGTGATGCTTTTTTAGAAGCATGACAGATTCTGGTCCTACATTATTACAATTCCCTTTGACTACGTTTTATTCTACTTTTATGCTCATAAATATTTTTTACTATTTTTTAAGAATTAATTATATTAGTATTAATAAGGTTCGATTTTTTTTACTTTTAAAATATCACTTCGAAATATATCATTTATAACATTTTCTTACAAATTTATTTTCGAAAAATCATTTCAATTCTCACAAAGAAGTCAATAATGTAAAACTTTGTAGGGGTGTTATTTGATCTTAAACTCTTAATAGGAGTGTTTATATAGATTTTATCGTATTATTTGATGGAGTATCTATTATAATGTATTTTAATTTTATATCCAATTAAATTAAAAATTAACTAAAAAGCAAAGGATCAAAGTCGTCTCATCGCTAAATGCAGACCTAATTTATATTTATATTTGAAATATTGTTGTAAAATATATTTATATATTATATTTAATATATTTTTAAAATAAAAATATATATTTGCATACATGTAAAGTTATCCGGTTTGGTCGAAATTTTTTATTTTTCTAATAAATAAAGAGAATCATCTCAATTATTTGGGGCGGTTATTCATAAACGAATATAAATAGGTTTGGTACTCTTAAGGGGTCGTTTGGTACAAAGATTGATAATGCAGGGATTAGTAATGCTGGGATTAGTAATGCTGAGATTAATAATGCAGGGATTAGAAATACATGGATTATTTTTATCAAGTGTTTGGTTCATTGTTTTCGACCTCATTTTATGTTTGGATTAAAACTTTATAAAAAACTTATTTCCAATTATACCCTTAAATTCTTATGCAATTGGGTTAAGGTAAATAATTGCCGGATAATATTTTTTTATGACCTTCTAACTAGCTAAGAAAAGAACAATTTTATCGTCATGTTTGCCTTTTTTTTCTTAAATTATTTGAGGATAAATAATTGTCATCTTATTTAATTGATCACTTACAAATGTCAATTTTCAATTTTAAAAAAGATAAACTATCAACTTTTAAAATTGAAAAGACGGTAAATAATAGTAAAATTGAATAAACCATCTACATTTACGAATAAAATTGTAAGTTGTAATTTTTGTATGTATTCAATGTTATAAATTGTTGAAAATACAAAATATTAGAAAACCGCACAAATATTTAATTATTTGTTTATTTTCTTGATTTTATGTTTTATGGTTGTGCTAGTAAATTTATTTAAATAAATTAGCTTACAAATTATTTAGAAAGAGTTAAATAATTTGTAAGCTAATTTATTTAAATAAATTTACTTGCACAATCATAAAACATAAAATCAAGAAAATAAACAAATAATAAAATATTTTGAGGGATATTTTTGTCTTTAGTAGACTTATCCCATGGTATTATATCCCATGTATTGCTAATACCTCCAAATAGAAGGTATTAGTAATACATCATATAATACCATGTAGGAGGTATAACTAATCCATGGATTAGTTATACATAGACCTAATTTTTTATCAAACGTAGTACTAAATAATACCATCTATAATACATAGACTATTTTATTTAATGCGGCCTACCAAACGACCCCTTAGTAACTTATATTCTTTTGACACGTCTAGTTGAAGCACGATTTTATTTTTAAAATATTTTATTTATTCACTATTAACTTGACACTTTTTTTCAAAAGTAAATTAGAAACAAATTCGTTTGATTGGTGAAAATGTTATATTATAATTAATTATATTGAAAATTAGCTATCCCAAAATGCTATTTCATCCTTAATGTACTCAAATAAGTTATCACCTAATTTTGTCTTAATCAAATATGAGGCAAATTCATTTTACAATCAATCCCTAAATTAGTTATTCATTATTCCTTATACCAAACAAGTCATACATGTGAATGGTGATAAATTATCTTTTATTTTTTCAAATAAAAACGAACATCCACTTTTAATAAATAAATACGGAGAAAATTATCTTTTGGCTATTATACATTTTTTCTCAAACTTCACATATTCTTTTTGTTCGAATGCCTACTTAAATATTTTCTACTATAGTACTAAATGATGATGGATAAAATTCGACATTTTTGACGCCACTAATAGAAGAAAAAAAAGTTATATATTAGAAAACTTTATATCATTAAGTTCTCTTTAACTTATTTTTAGGAAATAACAAATCAAATATTTATATGGAATTATTTTTTAAATAGTATAACAATTTAAAAAATCTTATTATAGTAGTGGATAACTTATCGTAAAAATCATTTATATAAATTATCCATAAAACTTACTACTTTCTCCATTTAAAAAAGAATGATCATATTTTTTTTTTAATTTGTTTAAAAAAGAAGGATCTCTTTTCTTTTTTGACAATATTTTAATTTTAACTTTCCACGTGACATATTTAAGACCACAAGATTAAAAGGCATTTTGGTACATTTGATATAAACTTTAATTTAAAACTATAAAATTAAAAAAAAAAAAATCTTAAATTCCGTTTTAAGTCAAATTAGGTTATTTATTTTGATACCAAGAAAGTATAAAGTATTTGGTGGAATAACGCATGAGTCATCTTATATAAACTAGCCATAATTACTAATCATGATCAGTTTATAAAATCTTCAACAAAGTAATGAGAGATTAATTATGACATTTTGACCTCCCTTTTTTTTATTTTATAATAATATTTTTCTATGTAATCCTCAATGGGGGAAAATATGAATTAAGGATAAAAATTGTGTTACAAGTTTTACTGCATGCCTCGAATAATTTTTTGTTACTAGTTGTTTTACCTTATGATCTTAGAGACCTCAAGTTGTTCTTTCATTGTCTCTAAAATATATATATTTTTTCCATCTGATTATATTTTTTAGTCTGACTCTAAAATAATATAGTCTTTTTATAATCAGAAACAATAAATGTCTATGATTTATTTTAGATTAGAAATTTCAAAAGTCTTTATTTTTATAAAAGGTCGAACTCATAAACAAATTCCTAAACTTATTGTTTTTTTTCCTTCAGGTACCTCAACTCCGTCATTTTCCTATTGAATTATTGAACCACCCATAATTTGTTCCTTTCAAACACGGTTAACTGATTTTGATCGCCTTTTCTATTGTAAATGTCTCCAATTATGTTCGTATTGTAATGATTTTGATTGAAAGAATGAAGACAAAATGTGTGACACAATTATTCTCGACAATTTCACTATCAATTGAACTAATGAGTTCCGAAACAACCTATCAATACCCCTCACAAAATTTGGTTCCACATCAACCAACGGTATTTAAAAAAAACAAATTATAAATGGTTTCAATGATTCAATAGAAAAATAGCATAGTTGAGGTACTACCTACGGGGATAAACCTAACAAATTCAGAAATCTATTTATATGCTTGGCCTTTAAAAAATATTATGTCAAGTTAAATAATATCAAGACAAAAAAACTAGGCATATACACGCAGAAAATACAATATTGAACTCTCTTATCAAATCATAATTATGGTAGAACATCAACTTAAATACAAGAAAGACTAACAAACTAAAATCATTGCATTCAAGAGACAACATATATAAAACCAAATGATAAGAAATCTTTGCAAGAACCATCACAATCCAAACATTATGACATAATTAATTCAAAAAATTGCATGCAATAGAGGGAATTAGTTTGATAATTGATGGTGTTTGGTGTCTCCCTCTTTGTCCTTGGCCAAATGATACAACACTATCTAACTCCACCTTCATTTGTTTTCCTATGGATTTACAAACACTAATCACAAAGCTATATATCAAACATTTGTTATTGTAAAAGACATTTGTGTTTCCGTCTTTAAAGCGTTATCTAAATTTTAAAACTTAAAATATGAGATTGTGTTTGAACATATATTTTACTTGATTTTTTCTTTGAAAGTTTTAGAATGGTAATCCCAAAAACTGGGGCTTGAAAATATTTTAGGATTAAAATTTAAAAATTTGATCAAATTTCATAATCAAACACATACTTGAATAAAATTTTAAATTCAAATATAAATTTTATGATAAAATACTAGCTTAATTATGACATTTATGTCATGAGCCCATGATAATACTTTCTCTTGACAACTACCCTTTGACTTTCATCTTCTTATTAATCACACTATTTTTTCCTGTTTTAAAACAAGTTGGGTTTTAAAAGCTTTTCATTTTTGCTTCAATATTTTTTAAAAATGAGTAATTTCTTAAAAGAAGTGTCCAAGCTAAAAACATTATTTATTTTGGAACGGAAGGAATAATTTTTTTTCTTTTTTGACTCCTTCATTTCATATTAATTGAATTGTTAAAGTGTTTCACATCTTTTAAGAAAAGAAAATTAAGACATAAATGAGGCTTAACTTTTTGTTTTTATCCTTATTATTTACTATCAAAATTATAATTACACTACTAACTAATGAAGGATAAAATTAGTTTAACATTCTAAAAATAATTTTAAAAATTAAACAATTAAATTAATTTAAAAGATGAAAAACATTTCTAACAGTTCAATTAATATGAAAGAGTAATGTTTATGTCGTTCATGAACAACTTTTTTCTTGTCTATTTGCCCTTTAACTTTTTCAAAGTAAACTTTCCTCCATTTTTTTTTTCCTTTTTGCCTTTTTAGCATAGGTGGAGGAAATGATTCCCTTTTATCTTAGATTCTTCTGTCTGATTCACATTATTTAAAGTTATCTTTTTTCACCTGTAAATTAAAAAATGACACTAATTTGTACTCTCATAATTCCAATTGAATAACTTTCAAATAGTTCAAAACTTTATTAGAAAATCTTTTGACAGAGAATAAATATACATGACTTTTCACATGAATACCTTTTACCTCACAAATTAAAGGAATGCACATTATGCATTAAAATAAATCGAGAAATCAGGCCCCTATTAGTATGTACGCAAATCTTATCATATACTATATATGAAGTTTTTTTTGTATAATCTCCCAGATAGAGATACAAATTCCTTTGCAAAAATTAGGCCTTATATTATGAGGCAACACTATATATGTATATATATTGTCTTTCAATTAAATGAGTAAATACAGATTAAAATTTGTGTATACTTACCACTTACCAGCAGCCTGTTGTATAAACAGGAGATTAGCTTCAGAAAAAAAAAATCATGGGTAGAAAAAGGATAATGATCCTGAGATATTCCATGAGGATTATTTTTTATCCTGCTAATGATAATAGGTACTATTATATAGTCTTATATAGAGGGTGCGCTAAAATAATCCAAGATTGAGTTTTTTTGCATGATATTCCAGGGAAACAAAGTCGTCCTTTCTATTAACCGAACCCTCAGTTCAGGGGCCTTAATTCGTCAACATGTTATGAAGCCCAGTCTCGGTGTAGGATCAGCTCAACATCAGCCTCAGTACCATTAAATTTCATCACCTGTTCACACAAAGATGCTCAAGTCAGCACCTTTACACGATAGTAGTTTTACTTAATAATGTGAGCTCAATGTCTGCTAAGGGTCAAGTGTCATGGATATCACGAAGATTAATAGCTGAAAATCTCAGTCTTAGTGGTGAATCGTTGTTTACATATTTAACATAGGTGTGTATCAATCAAAGCAAGTAGAAAGTAGTCAAATAGGTGGTTTATCACCAAATAACTATGCAGAAAGTAATTGGTATATGAAATTATTGCAGGAAAATCGATTCTTGGATTGTCTAAGAATTAGACTATTTGATATTTAGTAAGCTACTTGACTGAAAATACTGAAGTCTTAAATGGCTGGTGTTCATTTGGCTTCCCTTCGATGCTCGTAAAGTTCTTTCAAGACAACATGCAGAGAAGTGGACAGCAATCATGGCCAGAAGGAAATTCCTTTAGTCATCCTAAATGACGTTAAGTGAAGTAAATGCAGCCATACAGGCCATGAGGCTTCAACAAAAGTTTGCGTCTAAACTACCTCTTTTCAGATGTAAGATGGGAATTAAGGGCAATGCACGTGCTACAATGGCCGGGACAAAGGGACACAATACAGCGAGAGTGAGCTAATATATAGACATAGTATTAGATAATGTAAACAAAGAAAGATGATGAAATTGACTTATAAAAGGATGACTCTGTGGACTGGTGCTACTTGGAGATTCATTGGATGGGTAATGGAATGTGTGAAGATGGTTAACTATTACATCATGATAATGGGGAGCCTGCCCTTCAGAGCCTTTCAATACAACAAATGAACTAATAAGACAAGGAGATCCTACGTCCCCTTTTCTTTTTGCTTTGGCCATGGAATACCTGAGTAGAAGGTTCAATCATCAATGAAGTAAAGGAGCAGAAATTATTTAAGTTCCATCCTAAATAGTCCAAACTGGGAATCACCCATTTTTAATTTGCAGATGAGCTGTTACTATCCTCAAGAGGAGATTTGGAGTCTGTCAATTAACTACACATATGCTTTCAAGATTTCTCAGAAACTTCAAGACTACAAGCAAATAGTGCAAAGAGTGTCATTTATTTTGGTGGTGTCCCTCAGAAAATTCAGGCTCTTATCTTACCACACCTGGGACACACAAAGGGAGAGTTGCCCTTTAAATACTTTGGAATTCCTTTGTCTAGCAAACAGATCTCATTGATCCAATGGCAACCTCTGATTAACAAAATGGTGGCCAGGATTACTTCGTGAACTGCCAAAAGACTATCTTATGCAGGGAGAGCACAACTTTTCCAAACTGTGTTATTCGGCATACAAGCTTACTGGGCACATATGTTTGTATTACCCTCTAAATTAATTCAAACAATTGAAGCTTTCTGCAGAAGCTATCTCTGGTCAGGTACTAATACTGTAACCAAGAAAGCATTGATAGCTTGGGATAAAGTTTGTACTCCCAAGTCTATAGGAGGCTGGGGTTGATGAATTTGAAATTTTGGAACAAAGCAGCCATCTTCAAAGTATGTTGGGATAGAGAGCATGATAGCATCCATGTCAGCCTACTTGTATTAAAGTTGACGGGCTACCATACAAAATTAAGAATATGTTTATCACGAAAGAGGTGTCCAAATTCAACCCCAAAAGAAAAAAGATTGGGCCACACAAAGCCCAATAAAAGAGTCCAAAAAGCTTAACGGATAAAGTCAAAGTTTCCTAGTTTAAAAACTTCTTTATTTTAAAGTTTTCCTAGTTTAAAAACCTCTTTATTTTAAAGTTTTCTAGTTTAAAGTTTTCGTGTTTTCCTAGTTTAAAGTTTACCTAGTTTAAAATTCTTTATTTTAAAGTTTTCTAGTTTAAAGTTTTCGTGTTTTCCTAGTTTAAAGTTTACCTAGTTTAAAATTTCCATAAAAGTAGGATTTAAATCCTATTCTATTTAGGATAGGTTTTCCCTAGGGGTGTGCAAAAACCGAACCGACCGATAACCAACCGAAAAAAATGTTATTGGGTTATTGGATTTTTGATGGGTTTATAAAAAAAATTATTGGGTTATTGATTCGATATCGATTTTTACTATTGGGTTATTGGTTTTATTAAATATTAATAATTTAACATATAATTAGACAGTATAACTATATCAAATTATTAGTACTCTACCAACTTCACACTAGGCCACTTTTCTAGTTTTTACTCAAAACCTAAAGATTAAAGTAAGGGGTACACATTATAGTTATTTGATTTTAGTTTTAGTTTTAGTCTTGTTGAACTATTTTGTTTTTGTTTTAGTTTGTAATTGTAGGTTGTAGCATTTGCAAGTTTATAAAGGTCCGTAATTTGATTAACATAAAAAGTTTCATACTATGTTTTGGTGGTAACATGTAACTATAGTCTTCGTACTATATTTTCTCTTATTGATGCAATTTCTCATTATCTTTCTTGTTTCAGTATATCAAAACATTTAGAGAAGTGAGAAGACATAATATTTTACAAACATTTTCTTATTGGGTAAACCGGAATCCGAACCGATAATGATAAAAAACTGATAAACCAAAAACTTATAAAGAATATCTTATTGGTTTGTTATTGGGTCAGCATATTTAAAAACAAAAAAACCGATAATACATAAAACCGAACCTACCGATGCACACCCCTAGTTTTCCATATATATAGGAGTTGATTTTATTATTTTGAATAGACATGATTAATATTATTTGAGAGGTTTCTCTTCTTTAGACCTTTGTGTGTGGTAATTATGAATTTATCTTACAACTTTATAAGAACGATTCTTTAACAGGTAAGATTAATTCTTAATTCGATATCTTTGGTTTCTATTAGTAAATTAAAGAAGGTGATTAGTCTTATACTAATTGTTATATAATTGTTGTCGTAATAGGGATCTATATCACTTTTGATCTAAATTCTTGAATTGCTTCTATTAGTATCATAATTAGTCTTAATCCACCAACTTTGAATACTAAGATCAATTAGGGTTCTTAGCACTTTATCTTAAAATTGGGAATTTTTATTCTTGAATTTCAAATATCTTTCAATTTTATCTTTAATCTTTATAATTTCGCTTCCACATTATTTTCTTGTTATTTTGGTTACCCGATTCTTATCAAGTGGTATCAGAGCGGTTCTATCAAGGTTCCGTTCTTGATAATCTTGGGAGATTCAAAACAAAAATAAAAGAAGTTATCTTATTATAGTTGTTTAAAAGTTAAGCTACAAAGCAACAAAAAAAAAAGAAAATTCAATTACTTTGAGGATTAAACTTAGTATTTCAAGAAACTCCAAATTTGTTTTGATTCCTAATTTTCTACCTCAAAAGAAGAAAGCAAGAATAGGGGAATTTTGAAGTTTTGCTTGTTTCACAAAGTTGTCTGTTTCTTGTCTTATCAATCCCAATTTATGTGGAATTGATAAATTTTTTCTTTTTACATCTTACTTTAAAAAGGTTGTTACTGATAGGGTTTATACATAAATTTTAAAGGATCCATCCAAAGGTAGTAATTTGAGTGGAAAAAGGCAAGAGTGTGAGATAGAAAGAGAAAAAGTCAAATTGAGATATAGTTGTTTCTATGATATTTTTTTTTAGAACTTTAAAATAGATTAGGAAATTGAAGTTAAAACTCATACGACATTAATTGTGTTGATGTGTTAATCAAGCGATTGAAGGAGAAGAATGTCACCATAGCTAATTTAAGGAGATAAGTTATTTTCCATACAAGGTGGGGGTAAATGGTAATATTTGCTCTATGATTATTGATAGTGAAAGTGGTACTAATGTGGTAAGTTCATATGTTGTGGAGAAGTTGAAACTTACATGCATTAAACACACTACTCCTTATAAGCGGCAATGGTTGAATGATTTTAATGAGCTTAAGGTGACTGAGTAATGCATGATTTACTTCTCCATAGGAAGATATTCTGATAATATTCTTTGTGATGTCATTCCAATGCAAGATTGTCACATACTCACATCATACTTGGGCGGCCATGGTTATTTAATAGGAATGCAATTCATGATAGAAGAAAGAATAGAGTTTCTCAGGAGCTAAACAAAAGAAAATACACACTTGTACCTTTAACTCCAGCCCAAGATTATGAAGATCCGAATCGCGTGAAAGAAGCAATGAAGATATTTGAGAGAGAAAAAAGTGAGAGGAGAAAGGGATTTCATTCTAACATTTCAAGAGAGGAAAAAAGAAAGGTTGTGTTGCGTGAAGAGAATGGGATGTCAAGTGAGAAAAAAGTGAGAATGAGAGAAAAGAAAAGAGAGATGACCATGAAAGAATAAAAGAAAAGGACGATAGTGAGGTCGAGAGAGAAAAACAAAGATAGTTTGAGTGAGGTTATTTCTTGTTTTAACTCTATCATTCCTACTTTTTCTTCTAGTTGTTTTGAATCTCTTGTAGATACTCTGAAAGTATGCATTGAAAAACCAAATTCATTGAATGAACTTAATTCTAAAGTGGTTGATACTACAAGTCCAATTGAGAAAGTGTATGTTGATGAGAACGATAAAGGTAAAGAGAATTATTTTGGATCTGTCATATATAAAGCGCATAACAAAAAGTTCAACAATACAATTGTGGATCTAACATCAATGAGAAAGGAAAAAGAAGGTGATGTTATTCCTTTGCTACATAAGACCAAGTATGGTATGTATAATTGGTTTATTCAAATTCTTGGTATTCCTAAAACACCTAAAGTTTTCTTGGAGGTAATGAACTACACTCTTAATTCTTATGTTGGTGACTTCATTGATTTTGAGGATGATATTTTGATGTGTAATAAGTCACTAACTTCAATCAACAAGTTCATAAGAGTAATTTGAGCTCTTTTAAAGTTGAGCATGACATAGTTGATTGTGGATTTCCACTTGTTGAAAAGAGGGTGATGTTTGTGCGAGGAAGATTGTGAATGAGGTAGTTGATTCTTCTATTGTTCTAGTGTTTGAATCGAGGTTTGTGTGATTATTTGTTGGAACATGATATTTTCTATGGGATGAAACATAATTATTCAAGTGTTGGTTATTGTGAGTTGAAAAGGGTGTTTGCTACTAGTGATGATGAGGTACATGATTATGAGCACTTCAATACTTATTTGGATACAATGTATATTGAAGAATGGATGAATAGTATTTATGTGGAAGAATCTTTGGGAGGTATAATTGAAGATGCTTGGCTATATCATAAAAGTGTTCTATTTGATAGGAATTTTATATGCATGTATCATTCGCAATGGCCTCTAGACAAGGAGTTCGTTGTGTTTATATAAGTAAGAGATTTTTCTATTGGGATGATGATGTTCACATGCTTTATAAGGATTTATACATGCCAGGATTAATTGGGTTAAGTGGTCACTATCTTGTTTTGTTCCTACCATTATTGTTTTCGAGTAATGGATGTTGATTGTTAATGCATGTCATCTTGATTTTGAGAGATTTAAATTCGAGGACGAATTGTTTTCAAGAAGAGGGGAATGATAGCATCCATGTCAGCCTACTTGTACTAAAGTTGACAGGCAACAATACAAAATCAAGAATATGTTTATCACGAAAGAGGTGTCCAAATTCAAGCCCAAAAGAAAGAAGATTGGGCCACACAAAGCCCAATAAAAGAGTCCAAAAAGCTTAACGGATAAAGTCAAAGTTTCCTAGTTTAAAAACTTCTTTATTTAATGTTTTTCTAGTTTACAGTTTTCTTGTTTTCCTAGTTTAAAATTTACCTAGTTTAAAGTTTCCATAAAAGTAAGATTTAATCTTCTTCTATATAGAATAGGTTTTCCCTATATATAAGGGTTGATTTTATTATTTTGAATAGACATGATTAATATTATTTGAGAGGTTTCTCTTCTTTACACTTTGTGTGTGGTAACTATGGATTTATTTTACAACCTTATAAGAACGATTCTTTAAGAGGTAAGATTAATTCTTAATTCGATATCTTTGGTTTCTATTCATAAATTAAAGAAGGTGATTAGTCTTATACTAATTGTTGTCTCTGATTTCTTCGTAATAGGGGTCTAGATCACTTTTGATCTAAGTTCTTGAATTGACTCTATTAGTATCATAATTAGTCTTAATCCGCTAACTTTGAATACTAAGATTAATTAGGTTTCTTAGCACTTTATCTTGAAATTGGGGATTTTTATTCTTGAATTTCACATATTTTTCAATTTCTATCTTTAATCTTTATAATTTAGCTTCCGCATTATTTTCTTGTTATTCTGGTAACCCGATTCTTATCAGAACACAAGACTGATAAATTGTGGATTAAATGGATTCACACATATAACATTAAAGGTCAGTTGTTTGTGCAAGCCTATGTTGTGCGGACTCTTCATTTTTGCCGATGAACCTGTTTCGACGCGACACTGGCGCGAGTGCGGGGTGCGTGTCAGATTCCTTCAATCCGATCTGAACACTTTGACCATAGGCGAGAAAAGATTTGGGGAAAAAGAAATTAGTTCCCGGCGACGTCTTCCTATGGGAGGCGGAGTACTTTTTAAGATGAAGCTTGAAAAAGTTAAAGAGGATGAAGATTGAAAAAGTACATGACACTTAAAAAAGTACAGAGAAGAAAGAGGAGTTTTTTCTTGAAAAAGTACAGAAAGAAAGTACAGAGCTTTTTCATCTTTCTTCAAAGTAGTCTGTTCAGTTTATCTTGAAAAAGAAAACTAGAGACGAAGGGTTTCTCTAGATCCTTTTAATTATAAAATAAATTATACTTTCAATGTTTATTATATTCTCTCTCTTCTTTCACAATTATACTTCTTTTATTTTGTATGCAATTATACCAAAATATGCAATTAATTATTATATATATTTCATAAATATTTTGTGATATTTTATTATATATAATTAGAATATCTTTATAATTATATTTTTATAATATTGAAATTTTTTAGTCATATCCCCGCACCCGTATCCGTACTCGGATTCGTACCCCCGAATCTTAAAATTTAGATTTTGCCGAATCCGACCCTCGGATTCGCATCTGTCTCGGATATCCGCACCCGAGTCCGAGCAACTTGGGTGCAAGCACAAGAGCCACAACAGGCAAGTTGGATGGTGAGGAAGCTCTTTGAAAGTAGGTAGAACCTGCACATATGGCCTAATTCCTACAGAACTGGAAGCATGATAAAGCAACTATACTTGCAGTTGATAGGTGACCAAGAGAGGGTAATATGGAAGCCTCTAAGATTTGGTAATGATGCAAGACCTAAGACACAGTTCACCTTCCGGCTAACCTTACATGGGAGGCTTTTTGACTGTGAACAGATTGCTAGCATGGGGAGTGACTATAAATAGAAAATGTGTCTATTGCCACACTCATGAGGAAACCAGAGATCACCTGCTCTTGCACTGCCAAACTACTAATATGTTCTGGGATGGTTTAGTCATATGGATGAGAGGATTTATGCATAGATACACCAACTAAACAACATGTACATTGAATCAGTAAACAGGCCAAAGGGAAGTCACAGGCAGCTCAGATCTTCAAACCTATATATACTGAATTTGTACAGCCCATATGGATAAAGAGGAACATGTACATGTTTTAGAAGAAGCTGAAGGAGACTACTAAGTTCATTTGGGAGATTGCCTGTATTTGCTGTCTTAGGGCAGGCACTAGAACAAAACTTTTAGCTCATTCCTTCCTTTGTAGAAACTTGGATCCTAGTATTGGTAGGTAGTGATGTAGTTTTGTTTTTCCTTTGAGATAGTCAGCTGTGTATGAAGCTGGACAATGGAACTTGTACAGACTACTTTGGTGATTAATTGAAACTGTTAGTTACCAAAAAAACAAAAGAGGAAGTGAAAAGGCGTTGGTCTCCTTGAGTAATACACCTCATACTTGCCTTTGCCCTCAGAAAATACTGGTCATGACTTCTCAAGTGAAAGTGAGTGAAACAAAGTAACAGGTCAGAGAAAGGGATGTACAGTGGATATTAGATAGTGAACGTAAACAATGTGCCTCCCCTCTCATCCTACTGACCTTTTTAGCTGGAGAAAAGCGATAGGAGTCGTTAAAATATAGTAGTCTATAGAATCATAATATATAGTTGTCAAAATGTTGATACTTGAACAATGTGGAGAAAAAAGAGGAGAAAAATGAAGTATAATAAATGAGGCTAAATCTAGGACTGAATCAGAGAAACTAAAAGATATAACACAGTACCACCAACTCTAGCAAGAAAAAATTGCCTTGAAGTTAGATGTAGTTTGCATTAAACTCTGAAATGCACTAATGATCACAAATGTAGGAACCTAGGAGACTGAAATTTGTCCACAGAAGAAAACTTATCCATGTAAACTTGAGGAATCAAAGACTGTTGTATGTATGCCACATTGCCACCTCATTTATAAAATCCAATGGATCAAAATTGTTAAGAAACATAGGGATGCATATGGATCACAGTGTTGGAAGTACCATTTGTTCGCTGAATTTCAATCAGGGCATTTCCGAAAACAAAATAAAGTATCCACCAAGAGGCAGGGAAAATACAAGAAGTAAAGCTTCATAAGAGTTCATAACGCACCATCCCTTAAGGGCTTAAAATTATCAACATTTGAGGTTAGCAGCAGTGTGACACAATCTCTTTTTATTCACAAGTGGGCATAGATCTTCTTTGTATCTAAAACATTATGTTAGCTTTAGCTAAATATGGAGAGTTTATAAGGTTTTCCTTTAGATTTAAATGTACATATTGATTGGAAGCACAATTTTATTTGAAGAAAAAAGAATGTATGCATATAACTTTTGCTCGCCACATGTACACGAAATGAAGTTTTATCTTTTCCCAATGTGTTCTGGTATTGTTAATATTTTGTTCAGATTTCATGCATTGTTTTAACTGGTATAAAGTTCCATTCATAATGGTGCAGGTAATCATGTCAATGACAACTGTGTACACACACAGATGTCCAAGTCAGCACCTTTACAAAATAGTAACACAATGTGAGTTCAATGTCTGAAAAGGCTGAATACAGATATCACTTTTTACTGAAATGAGAATCATGTCACAAAAAATTCAAACACGGGATATATAAGAAATATTCAGCTTTTGTTTCTGGTGCAAATGTTGGATACAGTCAGCTCAGTCTTAAGAAAAATTACTAGTTATGAGGACTTTGCAACCACAAAATAGGAGAAGCAAATTAGATCGCGAAGTAAATGTAAGGCACTCCCCTTATGAGATCTTTCAAAGTAAATAAAGAAAAAAGAGAGGTAGGGAGGGGTTGGTAGGAATGGACTCCTAACACAACTAAGCAAACATTAAACACTTTTTTTTTGGATGCATTCCACACACTTAAACCAGCATAAACATGAGTGTTGGCAGAAATGAGATTATTGATGTCCAAAAGTTAATGTATATCAGAAAAAGGAAAAACAGAGTGAAAAAGGGAATAGATTGAAGACTTCAATATACCTCACCCGGCCCTGTGGTGAAGAAATAAGTGAGATTAATAGCTGAAAATCCAGTCTTTATGATAAAACTGAAATATGATAAGATCAACGTTAACTATAATTAGAGGCAAATTGTTGTTTACATCTTTAACATAACTCTATATCTATCAAAGCAAGTAGAAAGTACAAGTCCAACATGTGTTTATCACCAAATAATTATGAAGAAGTAATTTGCATATACAAATTATTGCAGGAAAAACATTTATACAATTCTTGGATTATCTAAGAATTAGACTACTTGATATTTAGTATGCTATTTGACTGAAAAGATTGAAGCCTTAAACGGCTGGTGCTCATTTTGCTTCCCTTAGATGCTCTTATCGCTTGTCAAGACAACATGGAGAGAAGTGGACAGTAATCATGGCCAGAAGGAAATTCCTTTAATCATCCTAAATGACGTAAAGTGCAGTGAATACATTCCTTTTTAGACTTTAACAAAAGTTGGTGTTAAACTACCACTCTTCAAGTGTAAGATAGGAATATAGGGCAATGTGCATGCTACAGTGGCCAGGCCAAATCTAGGACGGTATCAGAGAAGCTAAAAGATATAACAAAGTACCACTAACACAAGAAAATAAAATTTCCCTTGAAGTGAGATGTAGTTTTGCATTTAACATTGAAATACACTAATGATCACAAGTATAGGAACAAGAAACCTAAGAGACTGAAATTTGTCCACATAAGAAAACTTATCTGTGTAAAACTTGAGGAATCAAAGACTGCTGCGTATGCATTTCAACTGATCTATTGAATCCATCAAACTAAAATTGTTAAGGAACACATGTACCATTAGTCCATTGGATTTTAATCAGGGAATTCTGAAAACAAAATAAAGGATCCACCAAGAGACTGGGGGTCGGGAGATTTCCTCTTTTATTGAGACAGCTAGACAAAAAAAATAAAAAACAAGAAGTACAACTTTGTAAGAGTTCATAATGCTAGTACATGTCTTAAAAGCTTCAGAGGATTAAATTTTGAGGTTGGCGGAAGTGTAACACAATCTCTTATTCTGCACAAGTGGACATTCTTCTATGTATCTAAAACATTATGTTAGCGCTACATATGTTGCTGCTTGAAAGCGAGGTTTATTCACCTATTTTAATCTTAGGAGAAGTTCACTTCTTAGTCACTAAATATGTAGACACTAGCGAAAATTTTGTTTGAAACTTTTCAAAGGATAGCTTCAAAGATGACACTCTAAAGAACAATGGGTAGCTCAATAAGAACATTGACACAACCAACTTCACATGAGTACAAGGAAACAGTAAACTGTAGCTACCACTAATATTTTGCTAGTGGTAGAAATAATCTCTTTGTTTTCTTAACAGATAAGGATTCTCCTTTCGACACACTAAACAGAAAGATAGAGACGCCTTTGCCAGAAACATTAGATCATTATCCAACATCCATATTGTTGTTGGAATAAAGCAAGCAACTTTGTCAACAATAATCAAGAGATTAGAGAGCTTTCGGAGAACCTCGGACTTAATTATGATGACTATGGTTGGGGAAGAAATCCACCTGAAGAGGGAAAAGGAGGAAGAAGTGACGACATCAAAGTAGTGCTAGATAGCGGAGAGGATGATTACCATATTGTACTAGAATTAAGATTGGTGACATAGAGCTATTATGTCTTTTCTTTAGAATTCCATACTTCTTATGAAAAAAAATTGTAGCCTTTGCAAAATTATCATCCTATGCTCTATGGACATTTTCAGAAAATCAAAACAGCTACCAATTCTACTAAAACCAACTATTTAATTCATTTAACTTTGATAGATTTTTTATAAGTTAACACATTCTCTTCATACTACACTTAATATTCAAAATTATCATCCTATGCTCTATGAACATTTTCAGAAAATCAAAACAGCTATCAATTCTACTAAAACTTACTATTAATTCATTTAACTTTGATAGATTTTTTATAAGTTAACACATTCTCTTTATACTACACTTAATATTATAGACTTAACCAAACAAGGATATGCTTGTCTTCAACCAAAGAATGTCATTAACTACTGGAGAAAATCTAATTGTAACAATCTTACTAACCTGCTTGATTCGTTGTAGACTGCTTTCAAACAAGCAGTTTCCATGTGCGTCAAGCACATCTATGAATTTGGACCATTTCCGGGGATTTTTAAAACAAAAGCAGCAAGCCCGGACTTTGCTTTTCCAGGCTCCAGGCTAGAGAAGGAAAAAATGGAGTCTTTGTCTAAAGAAATGCATTGAGAAAGGGTTCGTTCCGCATCAATTGTACAATAAAATTACAACTGATATATTTGCACTTTGAAATTTTCAGTTCTCTATAACAATTTGTAAGGGAACTCAAATGTCATGATCTGAATAAATGAGCTAAGTGAAGAATAAAGAAATGACGAATAGAATTATAACACCTGGACGCACAGATTTAATTGGAGTTAATGAAGCTGGAGGGCTGTGATTGCACGTGAGCATCCTATAACTAAGTTCCGGAGAGAGCAAGAGGGGCATTGATCAATTGGTATTCTCCTCACCTTCCTCAATTCTCTCTAAACTCTTCTTCTTCTTCTTCTTCTTCCATTCCTATATTCTCCTCTTTCTTCTTCTATTACAGGTTACAAGTTTACCCCATCTATGGAGATTCCGAAATTCAGTTAATTCCATTTTGTATTAGTAGTTTCTATTCTGTAATAGAGTTCAGTTTTGCTTAATATAAACCCGAGAAAATTTCCCAAAAACCTGTTCAGTTCGATTTGTTTAGTTTAAATTCTGAGTTGAATGAGTTCGATCATAACAAACTGCCACCAAAGCACAACTTCAAAACCCAAAAGGAAAACTTAAAACAACAGAAACTATCCAAATTGTGAAAAGAATAAAATGGAAACTTCAACTCAAAAACTTAGGCTTTTCCATACTTCACTCAGAAAATCAAGAGAACAGTTGCATAACTATTTCAGACTGAAGAGAGACAAGTCTAGAAGAAACAAGAAAAAAAGTCGAGCAGCAAAGGTTCAGGCAATCACATGTATAACCCTTTTAACAAAATGAGCCTTGAATATGGAATTGGTCAACACACAGTGGGAAGATGGCTCATTCACATGGTTTAAGGGAGATAATCAAGAGGCTGCTTCAAGGATAGACAGATTTCTTTTCTCTTCTGAATGGGATGGAAGTTTTAGTAACGTAAAACAAGTGCCTTTGCAAGATCATGTGCCTATTGCACTTCAATGTGGTAGCTGGGAGGTCCCAAAATCTTATTTCAACTTCCAGAATTGGTGGTTGACAAAAGAAGGTTGTGTGGACATAGTTAGTGACTGGTGGAATTCTTTGGAGTTCTCGGGGAGACCTGATTACATCTTATCCCTCAAAGGAAAGCTGAAGGAATGGAGTAGGTGTGATCAAGGGAATCTGAAACTTCAAAAGTCAAGATTGCTTAACCAAATGGCAGATCCACTCAATTCTGGACTCAAGGATCCTGGCAGAAGAGGAAGTTGCTAAAAAAGTGAGTTATACTTGGAATTGGAAGAAGTCCTAAAATATGAGGAGAGTGTATGGAGACAGAAATCAAGGGCACTGTGGCTCAAGGAGGGCGATAAAAACACCAAGCTTTTTCATCAATCAGCAAATGCCCATAAGAGATACAACCATATTGACAAACTAGATGTGCAAGGGGAGAATATTGTGGAACCAGCAAGAATAAAAGAAGATATAGTCAAATTATATACTAAGCTTTATATAGAGGAGGTAGAATGGAGGCCTACTGTAAACATCAACAACTGTCCTAGAATTAAAGAAGCTGAAAAGGAAGTTTTGCAGGGAGAATGTGAAGAACAAGAAATTTATATCTGTCTTAAGATGTGTGCAGCAGACAAAGCCCCAGGCTTAGAAGGTTATCCTAAGGGATGTTTCATCAAGTGTTGGGAGGTTCTGAAGCATAATATCATGCACACTTTTCACAACTTCCATCTAAAAAGATGTTTGAAAAACGTTTCAATGCTACCTATATAGCCCTGATACCCAAGAAGAAAGGGGCAAAAGAGTTGAAAGATTTCAGACCAATTAGTCTAGTAGGGAATTTCTACAAATTGGTCTCCAAAGTCTTGACAGGAAGGTTGAAGAGGGTGGTGGATACATTAAACCTGACATTCTATGTTAACTTGATATTGAGAAAGCCTATGATCATGTCAATTGGGAATTTATCTTGCAAGTTCTTAGGCAAATGGGTTTTGGTGCTAAATGGGTCAACTGGGAGAATTTTTGTATCTCTACAGTGAAATTCTCCATTCTTTTCAATAGTGGCCCTGAAGGTTTTTTCAATGCTCAGCTAGGGATCAGACAAGGGGACCCCATGTCCCCGTTGTTCATTTTAGCCATGGAAGGTCTTAACATCATGGTAAAGGTGGTCAATACTAATGGATGGATCAAAGGTTTTGAAGTGGGCAGAAAAAATAATCAAAGAATGGAAATCACTTGGCTTCAGTACGCTGATGACACTTTGATATTTTGTGGGCAAGTAGAGGAACAGCTAAAGTACTTGAGAGTGATAATAGATTTGTTTGAGGCCATCTCAGGCCTTCACATCATCCGGAGGAAGAGCCACATTTGTCCCATCAATCAGGTGCCCGATATGGAGCTGCTGGTTATAATCCTAGGTGGTGAAGTGGGTAACCTACCAACAGTATACTTAGGTATGCCTTTGGGAGCAAAATCTAAATCCAAAGGAATTTGGAACCAGTATTGGAGAAGTGTGAGAAGAAATTGACAAGGTGGAAATCTCAGTATTTGTCCCTTGGAGGTAGACTCACTCTGATTAATGTTGTCTTGGATGCTTTGCCTACTTATATGCTTTCCCTATCCCCAATCCCTCCCAGAGTCATTCATAGGCTGGACAAGATCAAGATATCTTTCCTTTGGCAAGGGAATAAGGGAAAAAGCTTTTCACCTAGTCAAGTAGAAGGAAATCATCAGAACTAGGGGGACTTGGCATCAGGAATTTGAAGCATTATAGCAAAACGTTGAAGCTTAAATGGCTCTAGAGATATTCACAAGCACCTCAAGCACTATGGAGCAGAGTAATAAAGAGCAAGTATGGGGAAGAGGACAGTTGGGTCTTAAAGGAGGTCAATACTCCATACGGAATCAATCTTTGGAGGACTTTCAAAAGCCACTGCCTTTTCTCAAAAATCACTCCCACATCAGAGTGGTTAATGGGAACAAGACTAAGTTTTGAAAAGACAAATGAATCGGGACAAGGAGCTTTAAAGACATGTTCCAAGATATATTTTAATAGCCTTAGACCAACATAAATCAATTGCCGAGATGTGGACACAACAAGGGTGGGACATTAGATTCAGAAGAATGTTGAATGATTGCGAGATACCTAGACTTGTGGAACTGTTTAACCAGTTGGAGGATTTTCTTGTGGAACTGTTTAACCAGTTGGAGGATTTTCAAGGATTACAAGAAGGTGCAGAGTACCTATGGTGGAGTGGACATGTAAGTGGAAGAATATAAGGTCAAACTCAGGGTATAGGATTTTGAATCAGGTAGGCCACATATTACTAACTGGCCTTGGAAGCATATTTGGAAGACTAAGATACCTTACAAAGTATCTTGTTTCACCTGGCTTCCAGCTAAAGAAGCAGTTTTGACACATGAAAATTTGATCAAAAGGAATAGTGCTCTCTGCTCTAGATGTTTCCTTCCGAAAAGGAAGCTGAGACAATAAACCCTTTGTTCCTAGACTGCAGTATTACAGATCAACTATGGAAGATTTTCATCAATCTCAGAGGCATAACCTGGAAAATGCCTAGCAAGATTGCTGACACTCTTTTTTGCTGGGAGGAAGCAGGAGCGGGTGCAGGAAACAGAGAGAGATAGAGGATCATCTCATCATGTATTTGGTGGACTATTTGGAAGGAAAGAAATGACAAACGTCTTGAGGATAGGAGGATTTTAGTACAGGATATTAAGCTAAAATGCATTTTGCTTTTTTGTTTTTTGGTGCACTAAATTGTATTCTAGTCTCACTGAATCAATCCTAGATGTCTTAGGAACCATTTAGGATTGGTTTCATATCTGGTATATTTTGTATCTATTCCATTTGTAAATTGGTTTTTTCAGTACTACCTAAGTACTGGCTTTCATACAAAGTTACCTTACTCAAACAGAAAAATTTCCATAGAAAACAACAACATACTCAAAAGGGAAGTTATTCAGAGAAGGGTTGCAAGAAGAAAATATGACAATGAAATATCAAGATGCAAAGCAAGATGAAGCAACAGATTATAGAAACACATAGAAAAATAACAAAACCACGCAATTACTAAATCCTACTACTAATAAGTAGACGATGATCTTTTTCCAGGCCATGCTGTTAATGCTTTAGCCAAATAAATATAGCACCTAACAGTTCTCTTGTTGCAGCTTTATAGTGATCTTTGCTCTAGTTTGACTATACTTGTCAATGCATCCACTGATTTATTTTGGAGAAATGGATGGGTTTATACTATAGTGCAGCATCGTGTGGCAATTGTGTTTAATGGTATAGTCTGATCCTTTGTTTTGTTCTTGCTTAGTTTTTGTTCCGTTGTTTCCTTATTGTCTTCTATTACCACTTGTGCCTCTGCTAGGAAAACTGAGAAAGTTC
Organism: Solanum sitiens; assembly: GCA_016801875.1. NCBI lineage: Eukaryota > Viridiplantae > Streptophyta > Magnoliopsida > Solanales > Solanaceae > Solanum > Solanum sitiens. The sequence continues at coordinate 549,054 of JABWTJ010000056.1, forward strand.
GTTTTTCTACTATAGGGCATGTTGTTCTATCAGAGTGGCTCATCGGAAGTATGGTAGCTGATATATTGAGCTGTGAGGCCGTCAGCATGGTGGTTTGACTATGGATTACATATAGAGGAGCAAGTACTCGTATGAATTTCAAATGTGGGGCTAGTATCCCTGTGAGACTCATTATTTCGGAGTTTGGTATGACTCTAGAGTGTGGAAACTCAGTCATTTTCAGTACGGTGGAATAAGGTTTGACAACTTGAAGATGGGAGTTGTGCATTGGTTGAGACAAAATATTGAATGGAGAGACTAATGAAGCAACTTCAGAGCAGGAAGCTGTTTTGATGTGTGTTCCTGGTATGGATGGTTCGACTAGATTGTACACACAAAGAGGTCCAAGTCAGCATCTTAACAAAATAGTAGTATAAATATCAACAGAGACACAATGTGAGCTCAATGTCTGAAAAGGCTTAAATGAGTCAGGTATCACTTTTTTCCTGAAATGAGAATCATGTCACAGAAATTTCAATCACAGGATATATAAGAAATTTTCAGCTTTTCCATCTGGTGCAAATGTTGGATACAGGCAGCTCAGTCTATCGAGAAATTCATAGTTATGAGGACCTAGTTATCACAAAGTAGGAGAAGAAAATTGGATGGCGAAGTAAGTTACATATATAAGGCACTCCCCTTCTGAGATCTTTAAAAGTAAATAAAGAAAAAGGAGGGGTAGGAGGGGTGGGGAGGACTGGACTCCTAACACAACTAAACAGACAGTATACATTTTTTTTTTTTTTTGGAGCATCCCACACATTTAAACCAGCATAAACATGAGTGTTGGCAGCAAAGAGATTATTGATGTCACAAAGTTACTGTACATAAGAAAAAGAAAAACGGAGTGAAAAAGGGAATAGATCTGGCCCTGTCGTGAAGAAATGAGTGCGATTAATAGCTGAAAATCTGAACTTTATGATTTTTGAGAGGGCACTGAACGGTAACTATTATTAGTGGCAAATTATTGTTTACATATATCATAGGTGTCTATCTATCAAAGCAAGTAGAAAGTAGAAGTTAAACAAGTGGTTTATCACCAAATAACTATGCAGAAGTATCGGCATTTGAAATTATTGAAGGAAAATCATTCATACATCTTGGATTATGTAAGAATTAGACCACTTGATATTTAGTATGCTACTTGACTGAAAAGATTGAACCTTAAATGGCTGGTGTTCATTTGGCTTCCCTTCAATGCTTATATCGCTCTGTCAAGACAATATAGAGGGAAGTGGACAGTAATCATGGCCAGAAGGAAATTCCTTTAGTCATCCTAAATGATGTAAAGTGCAGTGAATACAGGTCATTAGACTTAAACAGAAGTTTATGACTAAACTACCTCTTTTCAAATGTAAGATAGGAATATAGGGAATGAGACTGAATCAGAAGAGCTAACACTGAAATACACTAATGATCACAAGTGTAGGAACTAGGAACCAAGGAGACTGAAATTTGTCCACATAAGAAAACTTATCCATGTGAACTTGAGGAATCAAAGACTACTGTATGTATGTTACCTGATCTATTAAATCCCACGCAAGGAACCTAGGGATGCATATGGATCACAGTGTTGGAGGTACCATCAGTTCATTGGATTTTCAATCAGGGCATTTCGAAAAAAAAAAGGATCCACCAAGAGACAGGCGGAAGAAAAGGGGAGAGATTTCCTCTTTTAATGAGACAGTGAGACAAAAAAAACAAAAAACAAGTAGTACAGCTTCGTAAGAGTTCATAATGCCAGCACCATGTCTTATAAGCTGAAAAATATCAAAGTTTGAGGTTAGCTCTACATATGTTGCTGCTAGAACAATAATAACATACCCAGTGTAATCCCACAATTGGAGTCTAAATTATTCACCTCTTTTAATCTTAGGAGAAAGTTCACTTCTTAGACAATAAATTTGTAGACACTAGACACCAGCGAAAATTTTGTTTGAAACTTATAAAGGATAGCTACAAATGACACTCTAAAGAACAACAGGCAGCCCAAAGAGAACATTGAAACAATCAACTTCACATGAGCACAAGGAAACAGTAAATTGTGGCTACCACTAATATTTTGCTAGTAGTAAAAATAATCTCTTTGTTTCTTTAACAGAAAACGGTTTCCTTTCAACACACTAAACAGAAAGACAAAGACACCTTTGCCAGAAACATTAGATCATTATCCAACATCCATATTGTTGTTGGAATAAAGCAAGCCACTTCGTCAGGTATAATCAAGAGATTAGAGAGCTTGCGGAGAACCTTGGACTTAATTATGATGCTTATGGTTGGGGGAGAAATTTACCTGGAGGGGGATTGGTCCGACCAAAACGACCTAATTGATTATCTTCATGCATAAGGATACTAGATTACCTAGTAGAAAAATCATCAGAAGCCTCCCTTATTTCTTTTCTATTGCAATCTCTGGTTTATTATATGATGATTTTTAATTTTCCTTATATAGAAAAGAAATAAAAAGAAATAGACCCACTTTTTTTTGGTTTCCCACCCGGTGTCCGGAGCCCACATTGGAGCTCCGACTAAATCCAGATCGCGCACTGCAGGGCCCATTCACGGGTGGCGCTCCCAACAGGATTTTCTCCATACCCAGGGCTCGAACGCGGGACCTTTGGTTAAGGGTGAAACACTCCCACCGGTGCACCACAACCCACGTAAAATCTTTACTGAACTATGACCGGCCAGAACTTGTCTTTGATTGGGAGTTCGATTGAAAAGATGTTAGGCCAGTTCCTCATGTGCCCTAAGAACATTTTCAGAAAAATCAGAACAGCTACCAATTCTACTAAAACCAACTATTTAATACATTTAACATTCATAGGTTTTTATCAAGTTAACACATTCTCTTTATACTACACTTAACATTGTAGACTTAACCAGACAAGGATAAGCTTCTCTTCAACCAAAGATTGTTATTAACTACTGGAAAAATCTAACTATAACTATCTTACAACTAATATTTGCTCTTTGAAATTTTCAGTTCTCTGTAACAATTCGGTGAGGGAATTCAACTGTCAACAAAGTACAAGTTCAAAACCCCAAAATAAATACCAAAAGCCAAACTCAAAACAAAAAGAGATTAATTCCAATAGTGAATAGAACAAAATGGAAACTTTTAACTCAAAATTTCAGGATATTTCATATTTCACTCAGAAAGTCAAAAAAACAATTGCATAACTACTTCACACTGATGAAAGCCATGTCTAGAAGAAACACGAACAAAAGTCGAGCAGCAATGGTTCAGGCAATCACATGCATAGCCCTTTAAACAAAATTAGCCTTGATTGACTTCCAAGGCAAAAAACAACATACCTAATGTCATTCCACGAGTGGGGTCTGAGAAGGGTAAGATGTACATAAACCATAACGGAACCTTTCTGGGGTAGATGGGTTGTTTCCAATGGACCTTCAATTTAGAAGGGAGGTTACTCAGAGAAGGATTGCAAGAAGAAGAAAAACAGACAACAAAATATCAAGAACAAAGAAAAATGAAGCAACAGATAATAGAAATACATAGAAGAACAAGAAACTGCGCGATTGCTAAATTCTACTACTAATAAGGAGAAGAGTATACGAGACAAGCCCCTTGTCTCTCCCACCTAACAGATGACCACACTTGCTACCTACTGATAACGTTCAATGTTACACTAAAGTCCTAAGTTTTCTTCAAATAAAAGAGTGATTGAGTAATTAATTCTAAAACTAGACTATTTTCTAAGTCAGGAATTTAATCGAACATTTTGGAGTGCAATAACAATGTTTTGTTTTTCAATTAAGAGAGGAACCCCTGTTGTAGCCTCAGTATGACATAACTAGTTCACGAACACAAGTATCTTGCTCAAATACATAGGATCAATGAAAATGATCCAATTGATAATTACTTATCACAATTTTCCAACTCTACGAAGCTAATCCCGAAAGTTCTTCCAAACCCAAGGAAAAATATTAAGACCCAGTTGATAGATCCAAGTAGGAATCTCCCAATTCCTACATTTACCAGTAGGGAAAATGTTCAATTCATTAATCATGCACAATCGATTCCTCAATATACTCTATTCCTTACTACTCATTACAAATTCAATACAATTTCCACTCTTTCAAGCCAGAAATGCATAGGTAGGACCTAATCTAGTGCTTGCAACCACCAAATTCACAAAGAAGAATCTAACAAGTAGATAATCACATCTCAAGTAATAATAAGCAAGATAAACTAGTATTCAATCATACAAAAGCCATAAGAGTCAACATCCCCAGATAATGGGCTTAGCTACTCATGCAAGAGAAAGAAAATACAAGATTAAATGCAATAATCAACATAGTTAAAGATTGAAAAAGTAGAAAGATGCAAACTTTATGGTGAAATTCTCTAAACCCTTTCCAAGTTAGCTATAGATAACTCCTCCAAGAATTCAAAGATCAAAAAGCTCCCCAAGAAAATAACCTACTTCCTCTTTATATATGTCACAAAGGTCATTCTCACTAACCACCACCATGTAGAAAAGCCCTGAGATTTGGCAACACATTCTCTTAGACTAGGTTACAATTTCACATTGATTGGAAATAGTCAGATGATTTACTAATATGAATTTGCACAATCTCTTTAGAATTGTTATGTTCTAATGTCATATTTTTTATTCAAAATTATATATTTAATAGTCTTTTGAGAGATATCTGATTAATTGAATATAAAGTTAGATTAAAACTCGTCTCATCGATTATTCATGTTTGTTTTCAGTTTTATAAATAGCTGTATCTTGTAGTGTCAATATTCAAATATAGATTAATATTATAGGATATGATTTTGCACTTCAAATTTTGAATCGTAATATATTTGATATTAAAGCTCAAAGTTTTAGTGTGTCATATAAACTCATGAAGTTGTGTTCATAAAAATCTCTATTACCAATGTTTTGTATAACACATTAATTTGAAGGCAAAATAAATTTATGAAGTAATTCACTCAAATTTATTTTGATTTTCATATTAAAGCTTAAAAATGTACAAAGTCAAATACTTATATTGTCTTTTTCTTTTTTGATGGCACAAAAATAATTCTTCTATCAAGCCAAGTGTCTTGGTTGTATCAGAGATAACTCCTAATTGACTACCTAGTACATTAAAAGGTCTAGGTTGTGGAAGTGACCAAGAGGGAATGTGGTAAAGCGTAAATTAGAGTAGTCTAATTGAATAAAGGGGCACATATCAGTTGGTTGAAACAAATATTTTAGAGTCTGAGATATGAAGCTGCTATTGAATTGCTTGCTAGACTTAATAATGAGAAAGAGCGTATTTGACCATATTTCAAAAAGACTTTCTACTCTTGTTTGTATAAAAGTTAAAATCTTAGTATGTAAAAGTTAAAATGATCTTAGAAAAAAGTTACTATAGTGTTTCAAAATCATTATGATAAAATTTAATAGATGAAACTTTATAACATTGAACTATTATGATATGCCACTTTCTCCTTAAAAAGTCATTTAGAATATGTATTGAGTAGTAAAAACAATCTAGATACATAAATAAAATAGATATCTATAAAGTACTTGTAAAACATGACTAAAAAGAATAGCATGAAAGGGGAAAGAAAATAAAAATTTCGATGACAAGAACAGAAAAACACACACGTATAAATAACAAGATCATAAAGAGATTCAATAGAAGTACACAAATCAACTACTAAATTGATTATGTTAAAATTTGATAGTGAAAAATTATAATTTAATCAAATCTCAATAATGGTATAAACCGTTAAGCATAAATATCTGAAATATTAGTTAAGATATTAATTAACCGTTAACATGAAATGTCTTTTTTTGAAAAAAGGTTTGTATTAACAACAAACACTTTCCTCACGACAAAGTCAGATCGTTAAAATGAATAATGAGTTGATTCACGAAATCATTATGAGAAAGCAATGAAAGTACCTGATAATATTCGCGCCAGTTTTAAAGTATTAACGACTTAACTGAATGTTACAGAATGCATACCGACTATGTTCTCTAATAATAAATTATCAAATTTGGATTTCCCAATCTTATTTAGATCGAAATATCAAATCTCGTAGAAAAAAAAAGTCGATTACACCCTCATCGGAAAAGCTATCATAAATTACATAGTTGCCCTTTGGTAATAAATAGGAGCACACTATAAGATTGTAGTATTATAGTTATTCCAAGACTTCCTTTGGTCGAGGCCCTGGGTGCCACTACTTCCATCTCCGCCAGTGCCGCACTTGGTTTCTTCTGCGGTTTTTCATCTTCACTTTCAACCAAAGGTCCATTCTTGAATTGTATTTAACTTTTTTTTGTTTCAAATTCCCCTTTCCCTTTTCTCATATGCAGTACCCTTTTGAATTTGGATGTTATTTTGCATTTGTAAATAGTTAGATTCAAAGCATCTATAGTCCATTGTTGATTATTCTGGTTATGCAATGTCGTTTGATATAATTTACTTTGTGAATGTCTGTTAATGTTATAGAAATACTGCTCTAGGTGAATCAGAATTTGTGGGTGACTCTCTATTATCAATTTTTGTGTAGGTTCATAGGGTTTTGTTTGATTTTTTTTTTTTGGTAGATGTTTACCTTGGTTTCTTGATTCATGTGATTTCTGATGGCTCTTTGTTTCTTGATTTTGTTTTGATTTGTGATAGTTTGTTAGATATCTGTCTAGTTGCTAATTGTTCCCTTTGGTGGGCAATCTATAACCCAAAAACCACATTGACTGCTGTGGTATGTCAACCTAAACTTATTTGGACCTATAACTATAGATATTAGTGTGGGTTCTTTGTTGGAAAACACAATGGTGGATTATTTGATTGAATTGAAACTTGAAAGGGACATTGCTAAAGCTCTCACCATGTTAAGTGAAATCATCATTTGCCTTCTTTGTATACATGTCTTAAGGATATACATGGGTATGAGTAATTTGTGCAGATCCTTCAAATCACACTGAAAACTTCCTAAAAGTTTTAATGTACCTGTACCTGATACATACTCCATGCCAGACCCAATGGTAGATAGCTCTTTCATATATGCCTTTTAGATTAAATGTTCCATTAGGAAAACGAGGACATGACAACTTCTGATAGCATATAAACTTGTTGTCACTTGTCATGAACCAGACAACTGAATGGTATTGCGACGGGACATCTTGCTTGTAATCGTGTAAACCAGGTTTGAATATATGGGACCTAGTTTCCCATAAGCAGTGTGTTTACACACTTTGAAGGCCTATAGTCTTAATGGACCCCGTCCCTGAATCAAATGACTGCTATTGAAGGAGCACTATGTGTGTGACCAAAAGCTTTTATGTAATGAAAATTGGAAACAGCCACAAAATTAGTATCGACGCCTATCCTAAGTGAAAAGAAAAGGTAGAAGTATGACAAATTATCTACTAAAAAAAAATGTAATAGATACCATTCCCAGTGTTTCATGTTATGTAACATTCTTTCATTTTTAGTCGGGTCCAAAAGAATAGGACCTTTCTATATATGGGAACTCCTTAACTTCAAAAATCCCATAATGAGATGCTCTTATAGCCTCAAGCCCACATGGTACGATTACGGCCATAAGTTCCAAGGGTACTTTTAATACCTAACAAAAGTCTTCCCTTCTTTCCTAAACTTCGTGCCTAGTCAAACATCACCACATAAAATGAAACATACAGAGTGATTGATTCACATATTTTCATGTAACTTCATTGTCCATTTTGAGGGACACGTGTTCTTTTTTTACCACACACATGGCTTTATCAGTTATGATTTCCTTCTTATGCATGTCTATTATTATGTGTTCTTACATGATTTTTGAGAAATCATACTTATCTTTCCTTTTTAGGGCTGCATTCATCCAATATCCTGTAGTTTGAGCAGTAACATTCCACTTTATATTGATTGATGTTTTGTTCGTCATCTCATTGCAAGTTTCTTCTTTTTGATCAGGGAGCACAACAACAACAAAAAAGCTCTGATACTTCATTTGATTGGATGTATAAGAGCATATCATTTTGGTGGATGTACTCGTAAGCAAGAGAAGCATAATTCTTTCATATTAGTGTGTGGCTCAATTGATATGCTGATAAAAAGTTATCTTTCTGGTTGCAAAGAAACTTCTTTTGCAACCTCTTTCTCATCTGAGATCACGAAACGAGCTTCATGCAACCAGGATTCTGGTGCTGAATTGTCAGAAATGAGTCCAGAAAAAGATAAATATCCTCTTGACGTCTGTATAGAATCTGATTCAAAGGATGGTGATCCTTGTTCCTTAAACAGTCTAGATGGTCCACGACCTTCAACTTTAAGTGCCATGCCTGGAAGTTTAAAGCCCATAGTATATCGTAGGAAAAAGTTCAAACGGAACCCTCTTCCTACTTTCTTCATTGAACCATCAGCTGAAGTTAGGCCTAGCAATGGATGCCCTTCTGAGCTCTGTTCTGAAGTCCATTCAGGAACATTGAAGGAAGGCATAGTTGCTGCTGAGAAATTAGCTACTGCAACTCCTGTTCTTCTGCCTGCTGAGTGTAACAGAGGAAACCTTCTATCTAAATCAAATTCTTGTGATGGTAGACCTGAAGGGGAAGAGCAGTGCTCTGAAGCAGCATCAAGAAGTGATATGCAAAGGACTTCAAATGTTTGCATAAATGATAGCCATTCGTCATCAAAGTGTAATTTGGATTTTGGGTCTTCTTCGTTGAAGACGCTTGTGGATGATGCTGGTGAGTGCTCATCATCTGGTGCTTTATTTCCTGAAAGATTGAGTGATAATATGCCAGAAAAGGATATATGCACAGCAATTCTTAGAGGTTATGGGTTGCTTGAAAATGTTGTGGTTACAAAACTCGGAGCATCCACAGAAGACCTTTATACCAGTTCTGACAACTGCTGTTTAATCTCATGCAAAGCCTGTGATTGTTCAGAATCTACAGCGAAGATGCTAATCTGTGATAATTGTGGTGATGCATATCATTTATCGTGCTGCAAACCCAATATAAAGATAGCACCTGAGGATGAGTGGTTTTGCCAAACTTGTTTGATTAAGAAGCAGAAATTGCTCAAGAAATCATCTTGTAATGAGAGTTCTAGCAATTCTCCATCTGAAGGTGAATCAGGACCTACAGCTCTCATGTTGAAGGACACCGGTTATAAAACTCGTGTTCGTATTAGCAAAAAGTATCAAGCTGAGATTCCTGACTGGACAGGTCCAGTGACAGAGTACGTTCTACTCATCTATCTTTTTTTAATTGTTGTGGATCTTCCTATTGACTTAAGGGAAGTGAAAATGACAACTAGCTTTAAATGGTTTTGCCATGTAGGCAGATAAAACATAATGGGGTATCTCTCATTCAGTTTCTACCTTCTGTAACAATTTGCACTTATCATTTTCAGTTGTTATGTCTTATTATTTAATATAGATTATAGATTATAGATATGATGGATGAGTCCAACTTACACGTAGTTACAACATAGAGAATTTACACTAAAACATGTTGCTACAAGTACTCTTTTGTCGATGCTAACATGGGAATTGCATTACGCAACAAAATATTCACTAATCTCTGCAAGGGAATTGCCTAATCCCTTAGACGTCTTCTGTTTCTTTCATTCCATGCTGCCACACGAGCTTTGAAAGAGCTATTTCCCTTGTTCCTGTTCTCCATCTCTTCTTTGGAGCTTCCATTATAATAGAATCTCATTGATGGTTCTTGACATCACCATTTGATACCAAACATACCATACATGTTAACCTATTTGCAATAGTGCAATTGCATAGTCAAGTACTAAGTAGTTAACATCCTCTTTCGGTTCCTTTACATTAGGCCGAATCTTCGACAAACAGCTAAACTTGTTCAAGCATTTCATAGAGCTAACTAAACTAAGTTTATTACATATTGAGCATTAGACATATGCCCAAACTGTACCTACACGACACATATTGCAGATATGGCACATAACACGGTTATTGATAATGAGCGCTTGACCATGTTAGAAAATGAATTGTCATGGACTTTATTCTTCCTCGTTTTATCTTTTCTCACTCCTCTCAACAAATAAGACCGGTCCCATCATTTTTCATGCTTGAACTCCACCAACGAACCATCCCTCCACCCCCCGCTGACCCACTTCATCCATCGAGACACGGTCCAGCCTTTCTCTTTTGTCTGTCTGTCTCTCTCTCTCTATTATATATACACACAACCACCATAGTACACAAACACCAACGTCACTCACACACTGCTCTCTCTATCTTTTGTTGCATCTCTGTTGAATGCCATATTCAAAAAGCCACCACCTTTAGCCGTTCCATCTGTTTGCTCCTTTCATTGGATAAGAGAAACAAAAGCGAGACCTTTGGCATAAGAGAGGTATTTCTCCACTCCAAGCGATTGGGGTGCCACCTCTTTCCCATACAAGGACAGGGAAATATCGTCCAATTGATAAGTTGGAAGGTGATAAAATTTCTCCGGTTCAAGTCCTCTCTTAAGTGTAAATGAATAAAGCAACAGTCGTGATAGAGTGCAAAGACGAGGGCTATTTAGCTATGATTCTTCATGGAGAGGAAGCAATCGGTATCAAAGTTGGGGAGTTGATTGCCATTACAGTTGAAGGAAGATTGTATTGCAAAATTTAGTTACTACCAACATTCAAATCAGATTCTATATCTTCAAATTTGATTGTCCTTCTACCACAAAAAGGGAGAAAAGATAAATGGAGAAGAAGAGAGGAAGAAGAAGGGGGAATGTTTTTTCTTAGCTCTTAGATGTAGGTGGGTCTGGATTCAATAGTGGAAAGATAAGAGAAGGAATTGTCTTTTAGGGAAGAAAGATAACACATAGTGAAGTGGGTTGAGAATAATGAGGTCTCAGGTTCACATCAGTGGAGAGATAAAAACACTAGGAGATTTCTTCCACTTGTCCGAACCTTGAGGATAGGGTTACCCATCACCTATGGTGGTGTGAGGTAGCAGGTACCTTGTGGAACTAGTCGAGGTATGCACAAGCTGGTCTGGCTACCACAATTATTAGAAAAAGGTGAACGGGGAGGGAGTTGGAAAAATAAACTTTTCCCCTTTTCGGATCAGAAGTTTTTTTTTTGGTGAGATTTTGTAGGTTTAAGAGCTACATGTCTTTCTTCCAAGGCTTCTTTGTCACACATGTGTGTAAACTGCTCACATTCTATTTTCTTGATTGTTTCAGCATGTGTCTAATAGGCAAAATTTGAGCACAAGTAGTTTAGATGTCTAGATGAAAAATTCGGACAAATTTCGATGTTGTATATGTATTCACCCTTAACATTAAGCATCAATTTACTTAGATGGTCCTCCTCAAATTCTTTGCTGTAATGATGGCACCCAATCGGCTCTTTCATGTGAAAAAGCACTTTTCCATTGGTGTTTTTCGGATTCATCATTTTCAGTTGTCATCTGTGTTACTTTGTTTGTGTATGATCACTCCTGGTTTCTCATAGGATCTACCTAATGAAACTCTATACGCAAAGAAAGAAATCTTTGGAGATAATTTTTTCTTTAAAGGAACTTTGTTATGTCTCTAAAATATTCAAAGCCTGTGGTGGCATGTTTCGTGCATCTACAACTCAAAATTCTGTTGGTATTTTTTTCTCTCATCTCATAACCTATAATTCTATACCTGCTAGTGCTAGCACATCTTATCTAAAGTCCTAAATGCTTTCTTGAATGCTTGGTGGAATATTAATACTCAGGAGTTCAGCTCAAGAAAAATGGACTAGTGTTAGTGGGGTTAACTATGGCATGTTCATGTTTATTTATCTCTTAATACCATGGAAACCTTATAATGCTCACAGGTTTTGTGCTTCATATGTTCGGATAAGTTTTACTCTAATTTATGAAAATCTTGTGTATAGGAATGCTATTAATATTTACTGTTATGATATTGTTATCTATTTGAGCTGTTTGTATCTTTTGAGTGTGCCTGCTGCATTGGTTTTGATGATAAGATTTGATGCAGTGAGGCTGGTTGTAGTGGTGAACCATTTGAAATCACACCTTCAGAGAATCTCTGCTTGCGTGTAAGTTCCACTCCTGAAATTTATCTTTCCATACAGCTGCCTGCTCAGTTCTTGGAAAAATTATTTATGAATAACCAAATTATATTGGTCAGGAACAATCTTCTAACGAACATATGCGGATTAGCTCTATTGGCAATTGGCTTCAGTGCCGGCAGGTCATCGAAGGTTTTGGGAAACGTGTGGATGGAAGTATCTGTGGGAAGTGGCGAAGGTAATGAGCCTTCTGCACTTTTACTATTGAATTGTTTTGCTCCAGCTTTAGGTGTTTCAAGTGGATGCTGCTAATTTTGGGCTGTTTCATTAAAATAGTTTCAGCTCTCGGAAATGGACACCATTACATGTCTTGATCAAGTTATTGCATGTTCCCTTTATTATTTTCCTCTATTAATGAGAAGGAACTCCAAAAGAGGAAAAGGAAAACCCCTGCAACTTGATGTCCCGCCTGAATCTTTAAGTTCTACTATCGACCTTTGATATAAGACCCATGAGATAAAAGACATGTCAGTAGTTTGATAAGAAAAGTACTGAGTTCAGTGAGAAGTGAAAGTGGTTGTAGAAAGGGAAGTTCACGTATTAAGTGGAAAGTTTACTTATCAAGAGATCCAGCATGATACTCATGTTGTTTTGTCTTGGTGTTCTAATTTTTATCTATTCAAGATGCCCAATCTGCAATTTGGTGTTATCATGACAGGGCCCCACTATTTGAAGTTCAAACAGATAATTGGGAGTGCTTCCGTTCTGTCCTTTGGGATCCAGCTCACGCCGATTGTGCTGTACCTCAAGTATGTGAGTTTTTTTCAGTCCAGATGTCGTGTTCAACATCTTTTCTTCAACTTAACTCATTAACTTGATTCATTCCTTCCCCATTACCATTCCTCGCTCTATGTTTTCTTTTCTTCCCCATCCCCGAACTTGCTTCTGTACGAGATAGATCTATTGCATTTTGTTTTTGTTAGTTTGGAGAATTAGTTTTTTGTTGAGATTAAGATGTTTGCTTCCAAAGTTGTCTAGCTGTTGCACATATTTTATGCTGGCATGTGTAAGCAAGAAATACTTATATCTTTGAGTTTATGTTGAAGAATCATTCAAGTGCTATAATAGCTTCAGTGTTTTTCATCATCATCTCGGGGAAGATGCTTAGTGTAATATTAAGTGCGGGCATTATCCCTCTTTGGGCTAGTATATTTGCTATGTTCGATTATCTTGCTACACTCTTCTCGTGTCCCTAAAAAGATGGAGGTTTATACTGGAACATATACAGTAATATTTACTCTAAGCTTTTGCTGTGGACTCTGACATGTATGGAATAATTAAACCTTTCATACTCTAAATGATTTTTCTAGAAGCAATGAAGTACATGTGGATTGAAAATCCTACAAGTTCCATAACACGGTCATAAAAAAAAGTAGTCCTACAAGTTCCATAACATTGATATTATGGCATTGCTGCATGTTTTTACTGATCTTTGGGTTTTTCATTTGCTATATTGCCCGTTTTATTGAGATCTATCTTTATTAATAACAACAACGTACCAGTGTAATCCAACAAGTGGGATATTGGGAGGGTGGTGTGTACGCATCCTTACCCCTACCATGTGAAGGTAGAGAGGCTGTTTCCACTAGACTCTTGGCTCAAGTAAAGCATATAATATTTCTTAAATTGTTTTTCTGATCGCTGTTCTTTGTCTCTCACTCTGGCTCAGGAACTAGAGACAGCGGAAGTTCTGAAGCAATTGAAGTATATGGAGATGGTATATCAACAAACCTTATTATATCACTCTTTTGCTGTTTTGATAAAGGGATGAATCAATTATATACTTCATTTAGCAAGAGGTGTAGGCAATAAATAATATAATACAAAGATCGACCCCATCAGCCAAATTATATACATGACTAAAAAAATCCTTTCTTCTGGTGTTTTACATTCTTCTAAAATCGAAAAATTCTTTTCAAGTGCAATTATGTTTCTCAACTATTTCTGTTACATAATCTGTTTAGAAAATGAGTTAATGCGAAGTCATAGCAATTCTCTATTTCCTTTGTACTCGATGGGGTTTCTTCAAGATACTGTTTTTGTATTCCGCTGTCTGTCTCTGCCTCTTGTACACCAAGGTATTTGTTCCTTTTGTTATTAAAATAGTTTTCTAGTTGAAGAAGATATATCTAAACTTTCTTTGGTGATTGTATTAGATACTATCCATCTTGTCCTATTTCTCTTTTAGTGGAGTAAGGTCTTATTCTCCTACGAGTCGCCTCCCTGTGCACAAATGGAACCCTGCAGGATTCTGGCCCCTCTAAACTATTAGACAGCTCTAAGTTTGAGATGTGCTGTAGTAAACTAGTTGTGCAGAGTCCCCATTTACTACTATTGTACAAGACAAACAGCAAAGAGAAACTACGATTTAGGCTTTGTGCAACATGGTTTCCTTGGTCATGTTACCAGTTTCAAAAAAAACTAATATGGTTTCCTTGGACAAGGAAATATAAGTTGGATTTGCTTTCTCTCTCTCATTTGTTAATGCATGACCAAAGACGAGATGCGTGTCACAATTAAAGAGATTTTTATGTAACTACTTCAAGTTACCCAGGACATCACCTTAGATAGGAGGGCGTGGAGCATGCGTAGTAGGGTAGAAGTTCAGTAGGCAGTGGAGTGTTGTCTTGCTTTTTGTGGGTTTAGGTTTGTTGGTGTTTGTTGTTGTACTAGTTGTATTGTTGTACTTCTTGCTTTTTATATCTATCACTGTTTGTTGTTTATTGTGTTTCAATTATCGCACTATTTTGTGTTCTTGTTCCTTTCTTGTAGGATTTGTATTTCTTCCCTTGTTAATTGTTATGTTTTCTTATTCTTTGTACTTGGATTTGCTACACTTACGACGATGGTTTTCGGAAATACCTCTTTACCTCTATGAGGCAGTGGTAAGGTCTGCGTACTTTGTACTCTTCCCAGACCCCACTTGTGGGATTCCATTGGATATGTTATTGTAACTTTTTGGTATAGTTTTATTTACTTATTTTTTGCTTTATGAACAGTATCTAAATTGTCGGAAAAGGGGGTGCCCATTTTAAGTAGTGAATTACTGATGGTGGATCCTTGTCCTACAAATGATCTGTGTCATTTTCCCTTACAATTGCTGTTTAATGTGCATTGTATTCTTTCTAGACCAACTTATGAAGGTATAGAATATTGAACCTAGTGTTGTTCCTTCTGTTTAGTTGAAACCCCGGCTGGCAGTTAAGAGGCACAAACTGAATCAAACCTCAGGTGCTGGCTCACGGTTCTTGACAAAGAAATGAGAAGATACAGGCTTCATGTATGGAAATGTTCATCTTGTACATTTAAGCATAAAAATTTTGGACAATTGGAGTTGTACTGCATGAGATTTTCATCACAGTATGCTGATGTAATTGCTTCAGAAACATAATTGTACAACTTAGAAGGTGCAAGGAATCAGCTGCAAATTCGACTTGATCTTTCCTGGCTTCACTTCATCTCTTAGTCCATCTATCTCTTCTCTTTACGAGGCATTTACACATTCGCATTGTCAGGGCTGACAAATTAACATTTCACTTTCTTCGCCCTTATTTCACATTTCTGTAATGCCTTGATGAATTTGTGAGGCCCTGGTTTAGTCATTGCAGAATAGAGAGCAGGTTGCAAGGATATGGGGAATTTGTACCCGTGATGACTTTATGTTAGTGCATATTTATGTTTCTATTTTTCTCTCTGGTATAAGCAGTATTCGTTTGCGGCTTGAGAAAGAGAATCTGTCATTACTGTTCACCACATATTTGGCATCTGTGTCACTCTTCCAGGTTAGAAACTTATGGTTCTGCCCTTGTATCCTAACAAAGGGTCCAGTCCAATTTGAACTCAAAGTCAGCCTTAGTGATATGAAGGTGCTGAGTGGAAGAACCGTCTTTCAACGAATTAAAGTTACTCTATAGAGGTAACATGCTGTGAGATACTGATCTTTATGAGTCTGCACTACTTGTTTATTACATTTGGTTACTGAATGAGTGAAGGATAGTGATCATATGTCTTGATGGCCAATTTAAACCTGTGGGGCATTTTGTTTTCACCATGATCCAAATATTTGTCAAGTACTCCACAAGAATGATGAATGAGAGTTGAAGATTTAAGAGTTGGTATTGAGCAATTCTTCACTCACTTGTGGGACAAATGAAAAGGAATTTCATCAAAGAGCTGTCCTTTGAAAGAAAGAAGAGACAAATTTTGATTATCCCAATTCAAGTTGGAAAAATAGAAAGACAAACAAAGTGAAGTTGGCCTAGTGGTGGGCAAAACGTCACCACTGTATCTGGATTAAGATAGATAGGATTCTTTTGGTTCTGATGCATGAAAGGGGCTAACGTATCGAATTTTTTTGCACGTACAACCATCAAACCAGAGATTTACCATATTATGTTGTTCGTACATAATACATTTGGAGTAGAATCACTTTTCGTAAATAGGTTAAAAAAAATCCATAATTCTCTTCAAGAAGACAAGAATTGCATTAGAATTGCTTTTTGTTATTAGGTTTAGGAATTCGTAATTCTTGAGGAAGACGGATTAACCCGGATCCCAAAATTGAAGTCAAGAAGACAATTATATTACCCATTTCTGAATAAATTCCTAGAGCTCAAGATCTTTAATGTACAGTGATAATAGTTTCAAATTTCAGGTGGAATATTGATAAACCCTTATAAAATTTATCAATTAATTTCATCCAGATACTTGAACTATGATCTATTCCGATTAAGAATCTAACATGATAAAGTATTCTTATTAGACACCACACTCAAAAATCATGGAAAAGCTTTTGCTTGTTCTTATGTGCCCACTGCCTATTATGTAGATAAGTTAACCAATGTATTCCGCTTTAAATCATGTCCTCATCATGGCTCTTTCAACCACAATAATACTCTTAGGGCCAGTATATGTGATCTCTTCTGCAGCTAAATATTCTTTGACACCATAAGTCAAGAGGCATGATCAAGAAAGTGAAACTTTTAGAGCTCTTACATAACCTCATACAACTATGGACATCAAAACTAAACATTCCACCCAAAACCAGTTTTTTTATCCATATCAGTGATATCCACTTTCTTCAATCTAAGACTCAAAGTGCAGTAAAGAAATTTGGATATACAACTGTTTGAGAGGAAATGTGTCATCAAACAAGATTTCATTTTTCCCATTAAAATAGAAGTGAAATATATAAGTATTACATTCTAATTCATCAACTTTTAGTGGCATTCTCTCAAACATGAAGTACATACAATAATAAAAGAATCATTAAATCCTGAGCAACAAGGATTCAGTAGGAAAAAGATTTGAAGTCTAATCTGAGTAAAAGAATACAGCATGAAGGTATATTACCAAGATCTTCACATCCTCCATTCTAAGCTCTTTCTGCTTAATGAGCACTGTCGAAGATGATTGAGGTAATCGTGAAGTCCTCACAGACGTATGTGACAAAAATGGAAAGAATTCAGCCCTATAATGGTCCAGACATTACAATCAACTGTTCTGTTGTTTTGGATCTCACCTTCCTTCTTGACTGAGGAATTGTGAAAAGTCATCTACGCCATTAGCCATGGCATCTGTAGTGCCTTTGGTACTTGTTGCAGGTTCGCCTTCTTCTTTGTTTTTTGATTCAACATGAGTCTGGTCTTCAGAAGTTTCAGTTCCTCTCTCCTCAACAGTCTCTAGAACACGAATATCAGAAGCAGAGTCTTCCCCTGCATTCTTCCGCAGCCAAGCCTCATGAATTTGCAGCACATATTCCAGATGCCATAGGACTTCTCCCATTGTTGGTCTCAACTTTCCCTCGTCTGACAGACATTTCTCAGCAATTTCTCCAAATTTCATCAATGATTCTGTGGAATATTGTCCTGCGAGTTGTTCGTCAATGATGGTTTCAAGAGATCTTTTCCGTTGAAACCGCATTGCCCATTCTGCAAGATTGATCTGATCTCTTGGTAAGCTTGGATTTATAACAGGGCGCGCACATATAACTTCAAATAGCACAACCCCAAAGGAGTAAACATCAGATTTCTCAGTCAACTGCTGCCGCCTGAAATACTCGGGATCCAGATAACCAAAACTTCCTTTCACTGCTGTACTGACATGAGTATGCTCCAAAGAAGGGCCAGTTTTAGACAGCCCAAAATCAGCCATTTTCGCCACAAAATTCTCGTCTAACAATATGTTGGTTGTCTTGATATCCCTATGGATAATTCCCCGCTCTGACCCTGTGTGAAGGTAATGCAAACCACGAGCTGAACCAATGCATGCCTCTAGTCTTTGCTTCCAGCTTAGGGGTGGTAGATCACTGCCAAAGAGATGGCTCCTGAGAGTTCCATTGGCCATGTACTCATAAACCAAAATCATTTCATTCTGTTCATCACAGAAACCTATCATGGAGACCAAATGCCTATGCCTTAGCTTAGAAAGCATTTCGATTTCTGTTTCAAATTCTCTCAGTCCTTGCTGAGATTGAGGATTGGCTCGCTTGATTGCAGCAAGGGTTCCATCATCGAGTTCTGCCTTGAAAACCTTACCAAATCCTCCCACTCCAATCACTAAGCTTTCATCAAAGTTGTTTGTAGCTCCTTTAATCTCTGCTAGAGTAAACCGCCTTCCAGATCTTAGAGTTCCAAGATTTTGATATTGTATTGATCCCTTACCATTACCAGTGTTGGTCACAGCAGCTGCATGAAGGAATAAAGGTCTCCATCCAGGTGAGGTTTTCTTTGTGTCATCTTTGCTACTCCGCCTTCTACATAGCCATATAATAAGCATGACTAATCCTGCAAGAAAGATAATGGATGCAACACCTGCTCCAATTCCTACCCACAGGATTAAACTTTTCGAAGTTGATTTTTCTGGAACATCCTCATATTTCTGTACATAGGCAAGATTACCATTCCGACTCAACTTGAAAACCTCCAAACCATTCAAAAGAGCATCAGTGCCTGCAGAACCAGTCGTTGTATCTGGACCAAGCTGAACCCAGAGACTGCTGCTTTTCGAGGATACCGCATCAAAGTAATCCTCATGGTATGCCTTGTTCATTCCCCCAGCTCTTGAGAAAATGTCATAGTTGTCTGCTGCAGTTTTGTTATTTATATAAATTTTGAAGATCCTTTGATTTGGCTTATTATAGTCAAACTCACAGAAATGTAAGCGGATTACATAATCAAAATCTGGATCCACCTCCAATTTCCATGACATGTTCAACCGCTTCTCCATGACATCTGTGTTGCTCATAATTCTTGCTGTTTCATACACAAGAAGCGGAGCAACAGAGGTGTCATTCGGGGAAGCATAAGTAATGTTGGAATGGTTTTTGGCTTCTGAACCTGCATCTGCGATGATCATATAGCTTGAATCCGCCTCCCACTTCCTCCTGAACCCTGAATCTTGAGTGGATTTAATTGCTGAACCACCAATGTTCAACCTGTACATAGTCTGAATCCCTCGTTTACTCAAATTTAAAGAACTGTTAGCACCATTGCCACCAACTTTACTGATGGAGTCAACAAATAGCTTATCAGTCACAGGGATGATCTCAATGGCATTAACAAATCCAAACGAATCCCTATTCGGAACAAACTCAAGCACAAAGACATCGATATCAGAAGTCACAAAATACTCCTTCACCAATGAAAAGATACTGGAGTTGCCTCCAGAACCTTCCAAGAGCGAGTTCTTGAGCAAAATCTCGCCAGCAACATTAAACTCCGATACCAACTTCAAACCATTTGCAGCAACAGAAAAATACGACTCATTCGCATCACGATTCCCAAATGTAAAGGGATAGAAATGGAGCCTAAGGAAATAACTACCAGGTGATCCTTTGAAAGTATAGTTAAAACTTTCCGAAAAAAATCTGGCAGTTTTGTAGAGTGACTCATAAGATGGATCACCATTAAATGAATCTGTAGATGCCTCAATACCTGATGAACTCAAAGTAACATTACTACCAGGATCAGAATCACCTATCCATTTGCTACCATCTGCATTCACACTAGAATTTGTACCACAATTTACCAGAAAAGTCTTTGTTTGAGCTTCCCCAATTTCAACAAACACAACTAATACCAAAAGAGGAATTATCACAAACACCTCCCTCCCTTTGACTTTCATAACTTCACTATCCCCCAAATAAGGCAATAACTCCCCCAAAAGTTTGTTTCTTTTCTAATGCTACCTACCCACTCTTCCAAATTCAATTACAAAACTCAAAACCCCAAAACCCCACCAGTAATTGTTTCAACACTAAACAAATTTTCAAATAAGAAAAACCCCTTAACAAGTACAATCACTTTCTACCCCCAAACCAAAACCAATCCAAGAAACATAAAAAATGAAGCATAAACATTAAAAGAATACCTTCACAAATCTCTCATAGGCAACTCAAAAGGCTTCAACAACATGGGTTTTTAACCAAAACCCACAAGAATAAATGAACACCTTCAGTACAGGAAAAACCCCAAATCAGCAAACAGATCTGACACCAACAAAATGGTCAAAAGCTCCAATCTTGGAGACAATGGTAAGCAAAAAAAAAGAAGAAAAAAAAACCAAATTTTCAAGAATGGTGAAGAATTAAGTCTTTAAACAGATCACCTAACAATGGTGATTATAGGTAAAAGAGTTCACTTTTTTTTTTCCAAGATGATAAAGGAAGATGGGGTAGGCTGGAATTATTTGAAACAGACTGGAAACATTCATATATTGTACTGTCTCTCACCTCAACACCATTATCTCTATACTATTTTATTACTCTTTTCTTGTAACTGCTTCTAACAGCCATTTTCTTAAAGGATTTAAACTACAACATTTTATTTATTTGTTTCTTATTGATGTCACAATGATCTGAGCTTGAGATTTTTTCATATTGATTGTTTTAAGTTAAATTTGAAATTTCTTGTCGGTGAAAAGCAAAGGAATTTTTTTTTGTCTTCTGGGTCGAGCTTCTCGTATCAGACTTATCCAGTGCATATTTCCTTTCTCATGTAATTTGTGAGTTATTAGAGGTTTAACCTTATGCGCATCAGAGCATGTATGGATTTTCTATCATTATTAAAAATTATATATGTTACATTGGTTAAAATTTATCCGCACCAAATATTTACACTAAATCAGTATATGCATATCATGTGTTTAAATTTATAATTCATTTTACTTCAATTAACTTGTCATTTTGGAAATCCCACACTATTTTTTTTAAACTTTTTTTTGGAAAGTTACAATATATATATATATATATATATATATATATATATATATATATTTTAGCTGAGTTAACTAATTTATTTTCTTCAATTTCATATTAGATAATTTCTTTTCACATTTATTAAAAATCATAAATAAAAAAATAATTTTATTAATTCAGTTCTTTAAAACCTACTTACAAATATTACAGACAATGTGTATGCTTTAAAAAAAATTAAAAGAATAATATAAAAAATTAATTTATGTTTCTTAATTTAATAAAATCGACAATAAAATGATTAGGATGTAATATAATCAAAATATACGTAATTAGTTACCTTACACACATTATTAGAAACGAGAAGAACCTTGATGGACCATCTATTGCTGTATTGTTTTCATTTTTTTGTCGTGTTATTAAGAAACATAAATTAATTCTTATACTCTAATATAACAATTTTCTTTTAAAACAACTTGTATTTTAAAAAAACACGGCAATATTTGTCTCTTTGTGAAAAAGAAGGTGGGAAAATTCGATTTGAAATTATTTATTTTATCACTTTTGTCATTATTTATTGAAAATAATTAAATTTATATGAAAATTAAACGAATACATTCCTTTAGAGCTCAATAATAAGAATATCGTTATTATATTTCTTCTACTCTCTCGGTTTCAAAAAGATTAGCCTAGTTTGACTTGAAACGGAGTTTAAGAAAAGAAAGAAGACTTTTTAATCTTGTGTTTCTAATTTAAAGTTATGTCAAAGGTACCAAAATACCTTTTAATCTTGTGGTCTTAAACATGTCACGTAAAAAGTTAAAGTTAAAGTATTGCCAAAAAAGAAAAGTGATCATTCTTTTTAAAATAGATTAAAAAAGAAATAAAATCATTCTTTGTTAAATCGAGAAAATAATAAAAACGTTAAAAAAAATGAGTGGAATATATTATTAATAGTGGTTGAAAGTTTCATGATAATATCATTGGTGGTGTTATCTAATATCAACAAAGCTTTAAAGATTTATTTTCCATTACTAAATTAATAATATACTCTATTAATGAATGTTTTTAAATAAATACATAATTTGTGCGAAAGATACTGAATTTCTGAAAATCTATAATATTTTTGGATCTCATCCATATTATCTTGCTATTATCAATACTACGATTTTGTATCAAATTTTGTACAAAATAAATATTATATCACGTATTATAGAATTTTTTTTAACTTTCTTTTATTCATTAATATATATTTGATAATAATAAATATTTTAAAATTAATCGAGATGCGATCAAACCGATCGAAAACAAATATTTTGGTGTGGATGGGATAGGATGGAGCTCCATGATTTGGTTGTATTTTGCGGTGAATCACATGGGCATGTCTCTAGAAAAATAAACAATAGTCCAAAAATAGGCATTTATTTTTCACAATTAAAATAGTAAAATCTCTTTGTCTTTTTGTTCCTCCGTACCTCAAGAGTACCACTAATATTATTTGGCCAAAACGATAGCTGTAAAACAAGAATATAATATAATAATAAAATTAAAAGAAATAACAACTGTTGGTACCAAACTTTCAATTTGTCAAAAAAAGAAGAAAAAAAAGGAGGAAAAGTAGTTGATATAATATTAAAAACTTGAAATTGAAATATTTCCTTAACAACTTTTAGTTTTTGGAAAATAGTTATGTTTTTTAACAGGAAAAAAAGGATAAATATACCTTTGAATTATTATAAATGATATATAAATACTATTTGTCATATTTTTGATATATTAATATTCTTGCCGTAAAAAAACTAGAGCATATATACTCTTTATATTAACGGACATATACGTGATATAATCTAATCCAGTACCAATCCGATATTTATCGACGGATAAGATTATGTCACGTGTCCCTAATCGTTAAAGTGAAGGGCATATATGCTCTAATTTTTGGACGATAGGAGCATCAATATCCCAAAAATATAACGAAGGGTGTATACCATTTATGATAGTTCAGAGATATATTTATCTTTTTTCCCTTTTTAATATAAACATCGCAAGGTGTTTCTTTTTAAAGTGAAAATTAATAAGTTAATTAGACATCCTATAACATTTATTTGACGTAATTTCTAAGAAAAATAAAAAATTAACTATTAATAGATGAAAAATAAGGATATAATAAACATTTATTTGCATTTGATATTACCACCGAAAATATATCTTGAATAAATATTAATAGCATTTTGTCCCTAAATTAACAGTAAATTATTTTAGTTTTTGTGATATATGATTAACTGATTAAGATATACAATCTTCAGTTAAATGAAATATTCACTTTTTGATCTCTTTGCTAGTGAATATGAAATATCTATAAATTTAATATAATTATTAATAAGTTCATTGTTTAATTATCCATATCTTATGTTAAATTTATACCGTAAAATTTAATAGTAATATAGTTTAAACATAGTCCAATTATAGCATACTTCATGCCATAGCCAAAATTCTCGACTCAATTAATTAGAGTTTAAATATACTTTATTAAATATCACAAAAACTAAAATTAAAATTGAAAATAACTTAAAGAACCAAAAGTACTACTATTATTCCCGAATATTTATAGTTGGGACAACTTTTATTATTTATTTTCAGCTTCAATTATTTAATATATAATTACAACTATTAGCATTTTATTTTTATAATTGCAAAAATTAAATGACAAACTTAACTTGGGTCTACTCTAGGTAGTCTAACATAGTTGGACCCCAATCACATCTATTGTGGACGATATGACAATTTAATAATTATAATAATAAGAATTGTTTCAATGGATAAAGATGGTAAATGATTTGACAATTTTTTGATATTCCTTATTAAAATTTGATTAAATTTAGGTTTGTGTTGAAAAGTCTCATATTGAGGATAAAGTGTTCTCATATATATAGGTGAACTCAACTCAAGATGTAGGAAGATTTACCACTTCACTGTAACCTTCGTTGATAAGTGATTTGACAAAATACACGATAATAAGGGAATATTTTGTGTGTTCTTTTTAATGTATATTACCACCATTAAATAAGGTTTATGAATTCACTTTGACTAAAATTATATTATTGTGTGTTTGATCATGATGCACTAATTTTGGATCGTGTCATAAAAGTTAATAAAAGAAAGAAAAGGGATAAGAATTTAGTAATAAAATGTTTCATGTACTTATAAGACAAAAAAAAATGCAAATATAATAAAATCACCAATAGTAATATATAATTCACTATATAATAAAATCATATTTGACAAGTAACAGTAAATTTGAAAATTCTAAAGAGGAATTATGAAAAAATGTCACTAACTTAAATTTGAATTTTGACTAGAATAATTTTGGAACCACATTTATCATTGTACAAGAAGCTTTTCATATTAGATTATAATTTATATATATCTGATTATTTAAAGTATTACCGCCCCTCTCACTCAGACAATTTTATTTTTATTTTTTATTCAGTATATAGTATCCGTATTAGAGTTAGACTAATTCAGAGTTATGTTGGGCAGGGCCTCATTCGAAAGGTAGCGTTCCTTATAAATAATTTTTCATACCTTAGGTTGAAATATCTCTGATTAAGAAAGAAACAGTCTTATTGTACATCAATTGAAAGGAATTATTAAAATGTTAGTACTATCAAAGATGACATTAACCTTTTATACATTTTATAATTTTGTATATCAAATGATCCAAAAAATATATTTTCTTTTTCTTAAACACATTATTTGAAGTGTGATATGCTGCCATAATTGGTGACAAGCTGTATGTAACGTTTCAGATTCCTATCCAAACAAATAGACAAGTTTCAGCGCCATTTTAGCAAATAATATATATTATACATAATTAATACTCCTTATGTTAAAAACTTATCTTATTTAACAAAATATTTTTTTAAAAAAAATATCTTAAGATATTCTATAGAATATATCAAAATATCTATTAAACTTATAGTTTTCAATTAACAACAACAATAAGCCAATATAATCTCATATATTATATAAAAAAATAAAATTAAAAATTTATTTAAAAACTAGATCAATATGGGAAATCAAATAAATAAATTGAAACGAGGCGAAGTGAGTATATAAAGTCACTTCAAAATGAAATGACATGACATCTCATTTATGAATATGAGACCCAGGATTTCCCGACAACAATATACTCTAATCTTTGATAGATAATTTTGTTCTTGAATTTTTATTTTCAATTAATTACCTGTCGCAACATGATATTTATTTATTTTAAAATAATAATAATTTAAATTTGATGTAGGCACCGTCAAATAAAAATGAATTAACTTCTCACATTTTGGGTTAAAATTTAAAAGGATAATATTTTGAATTATTAACAGTGACCTCAAAATGTGTCTATTTGACTTAATATGCTTAGAGTAAAAATTAATCTAATCATATTCTTTGTATTATTACAAACTTCATAAGCTAAACTCAAACAAAAAGAAATTTCAAGTGTGTTTTGTTAAAGCATAATGAAGTATATAAATCGTAATAATTTGGGTGCTGATTAATTATATTTTATCTTAAAATTTATTCAATTATAACAATCTCTAATTTTTAAGAACTCGACGATACATTTCTTTTGCCCGATACATAGAAAACGATACACAAGTTATATATCTGATACATAACTATGAAACATATTTATACTGATTTACGTTTTTGAAATAATTAGAATTATGTATCAATAATAACATTTCTATGATCTACATTGTACACAAACAAAATTATAATATATTTGATAGAGATAGAGTGACCTATTCGAATGTTAAAGAAAGAAGGCGAAAAGAGATTTTTCTTAATTAATTCACATAATAGAGATTTTAAAAGATTATGTCTATCTTAGATAACATAATTACATAATTTTCCCAATATCTTTTCTGCAATATAAAATGAAACTGAACATGATGATCTGTCTGATTTGTGGGCCTTAAGAGTAAGCAAAAATGTGACTTTGGGCTTAGCCTTATCTGAACATATTTTAGGATCCAATAAATTGTGGATAAGTTTTGATTTTTCGCTTGATGTTTGATTATAGCTTAGTTTAGGAAGAATTACGCGACATAATAGGTGTATCTTCTTATTTCAAATTTGAAATATATATATATATACACGTAATTTTTGTGGTTGTTGAGGTTATTTCTAATGATGATACAATTGTATCTCATAAAATACATGTATCATCTACGTTGTATTTTTCTTGTACGTGGATACAATATATTGCACTTCATTTTCAAATCAACTCATGTTTGTTACGTTTTGTAAACATGTCAAACTATTGCTATTTTTTGTAATTATAGATGAGATGATCTCTATGTATAAAATTTTATTCAGATTCATACTGTAAAATTTCACTCAAAAAGGTAAAAAACTCTTCATAAAAGTTATTTCACGATAGTCCCTACTCGAGAATCTATTAGTTAAAATGAAGAAATAATCGTTCTATCGTAATGATGTCCAATGATAATTTACCTAGTGTTAAATCTTAACTTGTAAGCAATAGACAATCAATTATTTAAGAGGGGATCAATATCAATAATGGTGCTTTGTGCTGATTTTTTCTTCAAAGTCTAGAAGCAATCATAATCTTATAAATTCTTTATTACATAAAGTGAAGATATTATGTTTGCAATAAAGTCAATTTTATTTATTTTTTTGAATAAAAAATATATTTACAGAAAGAGTGAGAGACCAAACTAGTAGACACTTGTGCAATCCTTTATGACCAAAAACTTTTACCATGTATTGACAAACTTCTTTTGTTTTTATCTTTTATTTTCTATATTTTAGGCTTGTAATATTTCAACCAAACTATATAATAAAAAATTGTGACAAAACAATTCAGTGTTTCTTGTGAAAACGTTAATGTCAAGACATAATCTTTCATTTGTATAAATCATTGACTTCCACTTCCACATGTCCTTTGGTAAGTAGTCTAGTTCAATCAATTATTTTTTAATTTGAAAATTATTTTGCATAAATAGAATAAAATAATTTTAATATTATATATAAATAGTTGAATGTCTAAAAATAAATAAAAATTTAATATTATTGGCAATTTAAAAATCACTCTAAATTTCAGATGTGATATTTTAATATTCTTACATAAATTTCTGATTCCATCACGAAATAAGATGCGATAAGTTAGTTTAGTTGTCAAGCCTCAAATGGAGGATTAGTGGGGTTTAAGTTTGGAAAATGTCAAGAATGAAGAAATTAATGGGGGTAAGAGACATGGATGCCCATAGAGACTATCATATTTCTTTTATTGCATTTTATAAGCATGAATTATTTGATGTTATATGTTGTTTTATATATCTAATTTTTATATAATTATTTAATTCAAAGATTCATCAAAAGTATTTTTTTACTTTTACAAGAAAGAAGTAACACTCTATACACATCACTTTTGTAAAACTCCACTTGTAGAAATATTTATGGCCGGTATATATATATATATATATATATATATATATATATATATTATTGGTATTGTTATTTCATTATAGGGGTATGCCTCGGTTGATTTAGTTCAATTTTAAATATTATTGATGCAGTTTATTGATTTTTAATTTTTAAATATGCTAAATTAATAATCAAATTAAAAAGATATTTTTATCGATTTTGATCCTTAACGATTCGATTTTTTCAGTTTAACCAATAAAAAAATGTTCATAAAATAAATATATGACTTCTCCAACATTTGACGTAACAAAATAATAATTTAACTTTACATAATACTCGTAAAATAGAAATAATACTGCATTAAAAGAACTATACACTTACAACACAAATAAAATAATTAGGATAATATATAATGTGAATTGAAGAATAAATGACAAAGATAATAACCCATAAGGTACTATATACTAATATTTAAATATTTATGTAGGGTTAAAATGGGTAAATTACTATAATCTTAATAGTTATTGGGTATTGATTTATCCAATAATCTTAATAGTTATTGGGTATTGATCTTAATATTTTATTAGGAAATATTACATGAATTGGTACATTTTAATAAATAATTACTGATTTTAGCAATATTTTTTATTTAGTATCATTTATAGCAATACTATGTTAAATCTGCAATATGTATTAAAAGTGAATTATGTATGCAATATATATGAATTATATATGAATTATAATTGCTTTTAAAGTATATTATGTTTGTTTGGTAAAAATTTGACACATTGAATTATAAGTGTATTAAATGAATTATTTATCATTAAAATTTGTATTATATGTGAATAAGAAATTGTTCTTTGTAATATGAATTAAACTTGTATTATAAATGAATTAAAAGTGATCAAGTGGAAAAAAATATTATTGCTATAATGATAAATATTTTTTATTATAGTATATTTGTGTAAATTTCCCATTTTATTATAAAACCAATACAAATCTCTTAACCCCAATAATCCAATATCAATAATATTTTTAATTCAATATATTGATTAATTCAATTTTTACACGCGAGATGGTTTATTCAACCAAAGCAATATTCATATTTCCTGCCATGCGTAATGTTTAGAAAAAAAGATAAATATCTATTCGAACTATCGTAAATGGTATGAAGATATTCATCGTCAAATTCTTGAGACGTTGATGCCCCTGTCGTAAAAAAACTATAGCATATATACTCTTTATACTAACAGACATACACGTGTCAATCTTATCCACCGATCTGATATCGGATCGATGGATAAGATTGTGTTACGGATTCCTATTTAGTCTTACGTTAGTTGATGATCATGGCTATTGGTAAGAGCTTTTGTGTATTGAGTTGGTTGAATTGAAGGGCATACACGCTCTATTTTTGGATGGCAAGCATATCAATATCCCAAAAATATAACAAAGAACATCTACATATTATATACGATAGTTCAAGAATATATTTATCTCTTTTTCTAATGTTTATGTAATTATAACGAATGTCAAATTATAGTGATATTGTTATTCAATAGCGTGAATGCCAAAGTCAAACAAATATCTTTTCGAAGTCATAATGAGTATATAGTGTTTGACATTTTCTATATAGTTTCTTACTAATATATTGAATAATATTGAGCCTAAAAAATAACTTTTCATATTTTCTCTTCTCAATAACTTTATAAAAAAGTTTATTTAATTTATTATATAATAGGTGAAGAGCACCACTAGTCAAAACTTGGGGCTGGGTGCGCTTGATTGAGAACTTGAAGTGAGGGTCTTTGTCGGATTTTATGTCTACGATTTAAGTTTTATTTAGATATCAGATTTGTAAATTTTTAATTTTTTTTCTATAAATCTTAACTTGTTCTCTTTTCGGTTTTATTTTACTTTATTTACTAATTTTTTAACTCTCTTTGTTTTCTTTTTCATTTAGTTTTTTATTGATTAACTTTTTGATAAATTATTATTGTGTTCAAATAATTTTGCTCTTATATTTTGTGACCACCAGCAGTTTTATGTTAATTTTTACTTTGTGAGATTATATAGAATATGTTATTGTTACTATAATAATTTTACATTAAAGAAAGATTAGCATTCATGATCATAAAAAGGACTTTTTTATGATTATGTTACTGTTACTATGATAATTTAACTTTGACTTATATTTTAAGAAGTATTTTTTCATCATACTGATAAGGAAAAAATTGTAATTTATAGTACTTTTCATATAGTTTTTGAATATCTAAAATTTTTGTTTAAAATATCGAATTAATGTAATCTAATTAATTTTAAAATTAATCAAATTGACTTTCGAAAAGCGTAACATGACAAATAAAATTAGACGAAGAAACTATTTACTACTTATATATTAACGTAAGAATTGTATATCATAATTCTAAACTATCATATTCTTCTATACCATAGAAAAGTAAATTGATGGCTAGAATGTAGGGAGTAGCTTTCAGTCTAGAAGTTCTAATATAGGCTAACGGGAAAAAAGAACTTTCTAGTGACTTTTCATGATACTTAAAATAGAATTGAACCATTTTTAAAAAATTAATTTAGCGTTTTTTATATAAATATTTGAATAAAATTAGATTTGTGAAAAGTAATTTAATGATTAAATGTAGTAAAGTAAAAATCAAGTGATTATTTATGAATTAACTCGAACGAACCTCATACTAAAATGCTAAGTTTCCATTAAGAAAATCAAATAATTTTTATGATCAAACTGATCGACTTCTTCCTTTCCCAAAAAAGATAATAAAATTCCATGTGCCATGAAACCTAAAAATCATTTATCTTGACTTTGACCAAAACAACACTACACCAAGTCATCATTCATGTCACCTTATATCACATTAATAAATTATTATTATTTTTTGTAGTATAAGCCCTTATATTCCTCACAATTAATTAATTCTTAGATACGAATAATTAAGGTGACAATTTTATCGTTGTCAAAACTAATTAAAGAAAGAACACATATTTGACTAATGAATCTAAAATTTAGAAACTCGACCCGCTCTAGCTCTTGGACTGCTTTTTTAATACTAATAAAAAGGTCCGTAATAAAAATTATCGTTTCTCAAATGATTTAGTCAAATATAAATTAAGTAGACATAATATATATATATTAGACCTTAAACTTAACTTCAAATTTTAATTTTAACCTTTAATTTTTTATAGTACACAAATATACACTTTAACTATTCAACTTTTTAATAAATAAATACGCAAGTCCTATCTGACAAAACACATGATGTTCACTTATTATGAGAGTTAGAGTAATTTTTGAGACCCACGACAATAAAAAAAATGTGGAAATAACAAGTCTACCCTTAATGAATTCCGTTTATATATAGAGTCTGAAGCCAAAAGATTAAAAAAAATTGTCAAAAATTTCAAAAGGGTACATTAATTTATTTATTTTAACTAAAAGGGCAAAATCGCTCCTGACGCGATTTTTTTCTGAAAAAATTAACGTGTTAATTTTTTAAAAAAAACACAAACATCGCTACTGTGGCAGCGATTTCATCCAAAAAAAAATTCTTTTTCCTTAAATCGCTGCCATTGTCAAAAAAAATATAAATAACAAATGCTGCAGGGCAGACCAAATGTTGCCTGCCTCTATTAACTTTTTTAATGAATCAACTTCAAATTTTACTCGCTACGATATTAAAAAAAAATTATCAGAATAAAATTACTCCATCAAAAGCGATTTTATCCTTTTGTTTAAAAAAAATTGATATGCCCTTTCGGAACTTTTGACAATTTTTTTTGCCTTTTTAACTCCAAACTCTTTATATATATATCTTTATATTTCCAAATTAAAATCTCATTTTTTTTTCCTCCTCTTTCAAATCAAGATTTTTTCCTCTCTTTAGAACAATTTCTATTCATAATTAATGCAAATGGCTTTTAATCTTATTCCTTTTTGCAAGTGTGGAAAAAAGAGCTATAATGAAGATTTCTTGATAAAAAATAACGATTTTATATTCATGGTGATAAAAAAATTCTATCTTGTATCAAAGATAAAACTTTCAAAAGGACAAAACTGAGGCATGCATGACTAAATTGTAGATGAACATCAACTTCAACAGAAATCTTGAACGATTATTCTCTTTGTATTCACTAGATTTTGATTGTTTATCGTAGGTAGTGTTTTGACCTTTTGAGAGCCTATTGGGTGAAATGAAAATGTCTTTAATTTGTTTTTAGTTCTTAAATTGATATGTAATATATTCAATTAGTTGGCATCAATTGAGAACTCACTAACACACGTGAGAGATTTCGCATTTTACGCTTTTTGATTGCAAAAATTGTGCGTTTATTTAATTAAAAGTTGGATAGTTAAAGTGTCTGTTTGTGCAATATGAAAGTTGGAGGTCAAAGTTAAAATTTGAAGCTAAATTTAGAGTCCAGTCCTAAGTACTTCCGTATTTTGTTAATTATTTTTTTTTAAAAAAATGGTTACTGATATATACTAATATGATAGTAGTAATTAAGTTCTATATATGCATAGATGGTGTTAAAAATAATATTATATAATTAATCAAAGACTTTATTAAGTATAATTATAGATAAATCTCTTAATAATAATTTTAATTAATAAACAGGTGAAAATGGAAACGGACTTGCTAACCTTAATTAAAATTAACTAATAATAACATACATTCATTTATATTTTATAGTTTCTTAAAAGATTATATAAGCTTTCTTGAGTGGTATAGATCTTGTAAAATGGTTCCAATATCACTCTCATAAAATTAAATTAAATGAAAACATATACAAACTTTATTTTATAAATTAAACACATTATTAAAATTTAGTTTTAAGTTGCAAATTATATCAAGTTGTCACTGCTTTATACTAGCGTGTGATTATAACTTGTCATGTGATTAAATATATTATGTCTAAAAGAAAAATTAGTTATTTAAAATTGTTCTATTTCTAATGGTTATTGGCTATTTGAAGTGTATTTGGTCAATTCGTTAAACTTAGTAATAAAAATTGTACCAGAAAATAATTCACAATAAAGCACTTTAGATGGATGAATGTTGTAGGTGTTAATGTATGTGCTTTGTTATTGAGGAGTAGAAATATTGACATGTGGACCCATAAAGGCGATATATGGTAAAATAAGTTGGCCTAATTTATTGATGATCCCTAAAATTAATACTAACTTTCACTGAGACACTCTAACAAGGGAAGATTTTTCTTTTTTTCAAATCTTGTGATTCAAATACGTGAAAAAGAAATAGATTATTATTTCATAATGTTGAAATTTAAACTTTTAAGAAATCTTATGGGCTGAAATTTACTTTTTTATTTGTGGCATCACTAAATTTATTTTACCATAGATTTTTGTTTATATTTCGGACATGTTAAATAAAATCTAAGTGAAATTTAATGCCAATTTTAGAGGGCCACCAATGAGTTAGGCCAAATAAGTTTGTTATTGCAATAAATTTCTAAGTATATATATATGGGGATTATACTCGTGGATACATACTAGTTCTAAATCCTACAAACAGACCCTTATATATATGCATCGGATTAATAAAAAATAAATATGTATTGTTGAAAGTATATGTCAGTTTCTTTAAAGATTATTATTAATTATAATAAGTGTCTTTCAATTTGCTTTCATATTTAGAATTATAATTTATTGTGAAAATTATACTTCCTCCTTTCATAATTAATTGTCATGATTTCCTTTTTAAGATTGAAACTATAAAAACTTTGATCAATATTTTACTATGTATATTTTTATCATATTGATATGTAAAAAATTACAATTTATAATACTTTTTGTATAGTTTTTGAATATCTATTTTTTTTTAAAAATATCAAATTAATGTAATCTAATTTAATTTTAAAAATTAGTCAAATTGACTTTCGAAGACGCAACATGACAAATAAAAGTGGACAAATGTAATATTACTTAAAAGAGTATAATGGTGATAGTAATCGAGGAGAGACACATGTAGGTATAGTGATTTCTTGAAGAGTTAAAAGTCATTCAACTTTAATGATTTTACACTTATAGAATAATAATTAATTAATATTAATAATTATAATAATAATATGATAACAATAATTAAATAGGTGAAAGGTATTTTCGTAATTCAACTTTAGACTAAGCACATTCTCACTTATAATATGATATGATATGATGATAAATTTTCACTTTAATAAAAATGTGTTGAAATACTTTTAACAATTTAAGTTATGAAGTCAAATGAAATCTGTCACGACCCAAATCGCCGTAATTGGCACCCACCCTAACCCTCCGGTGAAAGAACCATTACTACAACCCAACGAAGCAACCTAACAAAAAAAACAGACATTTAAAGATACAAAAGGAGTTTTAAATAACTAAATTATTTATTAAGAAACTAAATAAATGAACTAACACGAATGCGGAAATAAACCACTAGAACCTGAAAGTCATTGTACCAAAACTCTACTAACGACAAGTCTAAGAACAAGTTATCAAAACTAAACAACACCTTAAAAATAGTCTGAGTTCGAAAAGAGTGGACTTAAACAAAAGAAAACTCTCAGGGAATCCAATTCAATGGTCCTCTCATTGAATCCAAACTCAAATTGTAGCTTGTCGGAACGTGACAATTTGATCCCATTTTTATGCCGAAACGTGCATGGCAACTGATCTCATAATTGTGCCGGAACATGGCAATTCGATCCCCATTCACACACTACAATCACAATCACAATCACAAATACATCATCAAGATCATACAACACGAGGTGATTCATGCCATTCAATTATCCTCATTTACGATTAGGGTGATCAATAATGTAACATTCGCATAAGTACATGCATTATAACGAAGCAATTATGAACATATACCATACCAACATCGGAAACGCTAAGATCATTTTCGGGATAAGTACTGGCCCAAATTTAATTCCGTAAAGTTGTACGTGTTCCTTATCGTCTTAGCTATCCACTCATATAATCAAATTCACAATTAGATCTTCATTCATTACTAGATTTTCCTATAATTTAATGACTTCGATTTCGTTCAAATCAGAACTAGGTTGAAAAATTTCAAGTTATTACGAAAGAGTTTCCGCCCCCAATTCATTCTTTATTGACTTTTTCCTAACGACGGAATCAGGTCGTTATAAAATTAGTTTACCCATCATTTTATTTGTACTTATGAATGTAACTTTTTTACCCTAAGTATCTATAACCAATAAATATAAATACCTAGATACATAAATGGAGAGATAAAAAATAAAGAGAAGGGAAGAGTAGAGTAATGAAGCTTCTAATTAGTTCTTCACCTCGAATAAATTTATTATTTTTGTAATTTTTAGAAAATATTAAATTTATTTTAAATCTCAACTTTTTAAAAATTATTTTGATAACTGTCCATAATGTTTTAACTCATTTTATTAATTATTTCATAGAAATTTCTAAATTTGAAAATATTTTTTGTATACTTTCAAAAATTAAATTAAATATAGACATGCGTAGAAATCCATAAGTAAAGAGTAAATACAATATACTTCAATAAGTTTAGGAAGTCGAGTTAATAAACATTAGCAAAAGGAATGTAAATGTTAGAAGCAGTTTATGTGATGTGATGTGTAAAAACCAAAAAAAATGAAAAAAAAAATAAAAAAATCTAAAGAATCGACTAAAGCCGAAACTGAAAAACCCGACTTTATGTGATGTGATTTGGTTTTTAGATTTAATAAATCGACATAATTGATTCAGTTTTTTTAAATGAAAAACTAAAGCAAAGCGACCTATGTACACCCACCCCCACCCCCCACTCCCGCGAAGCAATCATAATCTATATATTACTTAATTAGTTAACATAGCTACAATTTTGAATTAATAACCATTCGCCACTAATTTCTAGACTAATTTAAAAAGTTTCAGCTGTAATAGTGTAGTTTTCGAAATTTGCATAATTTGTGTATAATGTAATTTGTATAACCGTTTAAAGTTCAGATATTTGTGTTGGTATAAATTCGTTATTTCAAGTTTATACGAAAATAAATACAAATCAATTGATACTAACCAATCTATATAAATATAAAGGAAAAATAGTTCTATTATAAAAATACACGCGAATTATACAAATGAAATGGCCCATAGCAGCTTAAACTATAATTACCGCCCATAAATATGTCTCTTATTTTTCCCTTTTTTCAACCTCCCCTTCCTTTTCCATTCCATCCTTACATGACAAACTAATTAAAGCAATAATATTAGATTTTGTATGAATTTATCTACATATACTTTTCAATGATTGCGGCTGTTATTAGTCTCCTCCACAAATAAATTAAAAAAGTTTCTATATATAATTTGCCCTTATGTAATGAAAATCCAAGATGACTCGAACTCCAAAAATATTACAATGGTTGAGATTAGGTTAAATTTCCACCAAAGATAAATATATTGAATGACCTTCCACTGAATTTAAAATTGGTGCTCCTCGTTCAAAAACTAGAGTATATATGCCTTTCATTCTAACAGAAGACTAAGTAGGGATACGTGACACAATTTTATTTGTCGATGCGTTATTTAATAAATATCGGGTCGATGGATAAAATTGTGACACGTACATGTATGTTAGTTCTTAGTATAAAGAGTATATATATTTTAGTTTTTGGACGGCAGGGAAACCAATAAGAGGCGGAGCCAGAGCTTTTGATAAGAGAGTTCAAAATATGAAGAAATAGACACACGAAATAGCCGAAGGAGGTTTGACATCTACTATATACCTAAAAATTATTTAATCATATAAAAAATAATATAATTTACCTTCGAAGGGGCTATGTGGCTCCGCCACTTGCACCAATGTCCCTAAAGTATGATAGATGCGTACCATTTATGATAGTTCGGGAGATATATTTGTTCTTTTCCATAATTATAATATGATGAATTGATAAATGGACATGATTATTCAACTACTTAAATCAAAATAATCGAGGATATATATATAGAATTCATATGGTATTATATATAAATATAATCGATGTATAAAAATGTCTCATGCATTTAGGGTGGAGAGTTTTAAATTTACTTAATATAGCAATAAGATCATGTAAATTTCGATCCTTCGACCTACAAATCTTTTACTCTTTTAGATGTTATTTAAAGAATTAAAATGGTCAAATGAGAATGTTGTTTTAATGTTTTAAGAGTTGAATGAGTGTATGGGAACAATGAACTTGGAAAATAAATTAAGTTTTGGGCAAGAAAATATGTGTGTGCTATAATACATGGATCAAACTTTAAAACCTAGCTACATATGTATAAAATATTGATCTAGAATTAATTTCGTTTCAATCCAAATTGGATTATAAGAGGACTATAATGCGATGCAATGCATAAATTTTGAACACCAAATGAAAAGAAAAAACAAAAACAGATTCTATTTACCATCGTAAATTCAAACACAACAATTGAGTTCCGAATTTGCCAATTAATATTTCTTCGTTAAAAAATTATATTATATAAATAAAAAAATAACTTGAATCCCCTTAACTTCTTCTTATATTCACTTTTTAAATTTGTTTACTATCTTGGTGAGGGGGTCATGTTTAGGGGATAAAAACTAAAGAATTAATTATAAGGATTCCTTTCACATTTATATATGATGATATTTTGTAATACTGATAAGAAAAAAAAGTCTTTATACCTCTTATATAAATTTTATAATTTATAATTTATAAATAAATAACAATTGTGGATCCTTTCAATAATATTTGAGTTTTCCTGTATTTTAAGTCAAGGGTTAATTATAAGACTACGTCCATTCAAAGATGTTTTGCTCCTGAATCAACAAAGTCAATTAATCCTAATGACTTTGACCAAATTAAGGAACAAAGTCTTAATAAGTATAAAAATATGTACTCTATATATATAACCCTAGCTAACAAGAGACTTAATTAATTACCACTACTTTATAATCTTTTTTAGAATTAATAATGGAAGTGGAAAAAATAAGTAGCATAGTTACAAATAATTACTACGAGGAGGAGGAGGAGGATGACGATGATGATGTTGTACTTCCAGGATTTCGATTTCATCCTACTGATGAAGAGCTCGTAGGGTTTTATCTACGGAGGAAAATTGAGAAAAAAACGATTGGTTTAGAAATTATTAAGCAGATCGATATTTATAAATATGATCCTTGGGATCTACCAAGTATGTCTACTTAACTCTCTATTACTTTCTGATCGCTTTTGGTTGTTTATATAACTAAACTCGACCAGTCTTGTTTCATTTCTCTCACATAATTAAAAGTATTCTTATCAATAATAAGGGTTTTCTTGATGGAAAGAGTTATGAATATGCATAGATGTTTGATATATGTTATGACATAATTAACTTATTTTTTGATGTTCGGTAAAGAGTACTTTATTGAATTATATTTGATTTTAAGAAAATTCTAATTAACAATCATGTAGGGAATTATATATAAACATATCACAAGTGTATAATCATTAACAAAAAAAAACCTCATTGTTGTTAGATCTAAGACTAGCTAGTGCTTATATCTGTAAGATTACAACATTAGAAGATAGATCAATTTGCTTAAGATTATCACTATAGAATTATAGAAACAAAGGTTCTTTTACTTCATTCCTCTTCTAATCAATGAGAAAATTATGCTATAGAATATGATTGTTTCACTCTTTTCTCATCGAAACAACTCACCGGGAAAATGTATGTTGGAAAACAAATTTTCACTCATTAAAAGTGAGAAACTTCCTACTTTTTTTCCGTATGAAAACATCTTTTCTAGCCTATTCAATCAAAATATCTGCAAAAATAATCACTTTTAACATTCTTTTTCATGGGAAAATAGTAACTTTTTAGTAGTGGTATACATAATATATGGGGACTTGCATGTAAAGATCTTCAAAAGGCTTATTTATAAAATTTATATGACTAAATTTTGAGTCGTTATGTTTATTTGGTTGTTAAATCATAGCAAAGACGTGTCTACCTTGAATAAAATGCAAATAATATATATTTCGAGAACATGGAAATTAATTACACTACTTACTTGATTGTCCTCACGTGTGATCTTGACTCTTTTTGTTGAAATATGTGACTATTTGATCTAATTAAAGTTTAAGACTATTTCAAAAAAACACCTACTAATTACTTGATTAGTATATCTAATGTCCTTATAACATGACATGGGGAACTAAGATCTCTTGGTTATTTATACTAAACTGAATATAAGAAAATAACCTTTTTTTCAAATCTCTCGATGTGGTATTTTTGTCATTCTTTAACACCCCACCTCACGCCTATTAACTTTCGATGTGGTACTTTTGTAGTTCTTTAACACCCCACCTTACGCCCACTGCTTGGGAAATTTTGATTTTGGGAGTCCCAACATCGGGTGAGCCGGGGCAATTTTGATTTTGGGAGCCCCAACATCGGGTGAGACGGGCCCTGATCTAATACCATGTTGAATTAGGTCTTGGGTCTAACTCACACCCCAAAAGCTAGCTCAAAGGGAAGAAGATTGCCCAAATCTTATAAGGAGTCCCATCTCATTAATCGCCGATGTGAAACTTTTGTCATTCTTTAACACTCGCGTGTAAAATAAAATCTCTTTAATTACTAGAAGAAAACATCGTAAGTGACCTAAAAAATCAATTCTCACCACAATTATGAGTAGATTATTGATATCATTATTATATTTTTGTTTTGATATATTTCAGAAGGTAGTAACAATAATGGAGAAAAGGAATGGTATTTTTTTTGCAAAAGAGGCAGAAAATACAAAAACAGCTTAAGACCTAATAGAGTAACTGGTGGTTCTGGATTTTGGAAAGCTACTGGTATTGATAGACCTATTTACTCTTCTGGCAAATGCATTGGCCTGAAAAAATCACTGGTTTATTACCGCGGTAGCGCCGGAAAAGGCACGAAAACCGAGTGGCAGATGCATGAGTTTCGTCTTCCTGTTGAAAATGATAAATCAACCAAACATATTCATGCTAACACCATACCTCAAGAAGCTGTAAGAATCATTTTATTTAGTCATTTCGATCCTTCAATGATTCATTTTGTTCAGCATGAATAATTTGATATGATACGAAATTTTGAAACTTGTGACGTTAAGCATGTCATGATATATTTGTATGGCTGAAAAATAATTGATGTCATATAGTTGTAGTGTTGCATGGCTTTTTTGCATTGGAACAACATGCAAAGTTTTTTCTTTTGTCTTTGCCAAAAAGTACTTTTCTAATTGTTTACCACTATATTAGAGTCAAACTTGTTAAACTGTGTGACCATGTTAAATACTCCCTTTGTCCTATTTTATGGGAGTTACTTTTGACTCGGCACGAAATTTAAGAAAGCACGAAAATTTTTTAAAAATTGTGATCCAAAATGAATGATAGAAATTTGTGTGACTGTAAATCATTTTATTAAGGGTGATAGTACTTAATATAGAAATGTGTCATTCTTTTAGGGACTGACTAAAAAGGAAATTTAGTCACATAAATTGGGACAGAGGGAGTAGTAGTTTTTGATAATATGAGTGAGGGCGAGATTTTTTATTTTTATTTTTATTTTTATACAAGGGAAATCCGCTACACGGGAGAGGTAATCCGCACTAGGCAAGCTTGATGCGACGAGCTTGACCAAGAAGGCAAATCTCTTGCTTTCGCTGGCAAGGAATTTCGA
The DNA here is from genome assembly GCA_016801875.1 of Solanum sitiens. Lineage (NCBI taxonomy): Eukaryota > Viridiplantae > Streptophyta > Magnoliopsida > Solanales > Solanaceae > Solanum > Solanum sitiens. The sequence goes on from JABWTJ010000056.1 coordinate 589,556, forward strand.
ACTTGAGACCTCCAACATGGAAGTCCCCGATCCCAAACCACTGGGCCACCCCGAAGAGTAGGGTGAGACTTAAATAGCACCCCTCTCTGATACATACCATATTGGTTAATGGTGTAAACATCTCATACAGTAGTTTAAGCTATTTGAAATCACACGATTTATTTACTTATATATCTCTTCGATCGAACTATGTTCTGATACTATGTTGAAATGTATGACCTGCATGGCTGCACGCCTCATGTAAAAGTTTAAACTATAAGATTGAATACATTTTTATTTACAGTTGAAATAATTCTAATGTATTAAAGTGGAAACCAGAATTCTAACATGATTTTTTCTGTTATTAATAATGCAGGAAACATGGACTCTTTGCCGTATCTTGAAACGAAATGTTTCATATAAGAAACCAATACCAGATTGGAAAGAAGTGGCAAAAAAACAAAGAAACAATTCAGTGACGAATATGGATGTTTTAAGCTCCAAAATATGCAGCAATAATAGTATTGAATCTTCTTCAAATAATTCCCAGATTTACATCAGTTTTAGCACTACTTCTGTTGTTAAGCAGAATACACATACTAATACTACAACAGAAAATAAGCATCAGTTTGTAAGCCAACAAAGCTCAGGAACATCATCTCAAAGTACAACTGTTGGGGCTGCAACATCAAATTCCAGTACTCCTCTGGACTTCAATGAGTGGTTAGAGCATGGCAACTGGGATGAACTTAAATCTATTTTCGAGCTTTCGTTTGATCCTTTGTTTTAGTTTTGTATCATACAAGTGAGAATTGTATGGATTTAACTTATATACACCAACAGTTTGCACGTAGTAGGTTATTTTGCTTTATTTTCCAGGTTACTACAAGTATTCACTCATATAACAGTTTTAGTATGATTCGAGGAAAACCCAGAAAAGAAAAAGGATTTTTCTTCTCACTTGCAAAGACCAGAAGTTCCTTTCTTATGTTGCAAGTATAGAAGTCCATACACTTCCACATAAACTACACAAATGAGATGATGAATAACATGACATAAAGATTAAACACAAAATAAATACTCTCATTGATCAGTCTGTTTAGATTACTTGTGACACAAAGCAAACGCGATTAATCAGTATGGTACACAAAGCAACAACACTATGGACTTCGCCCATCATCACAACTAAAGGGGGAAAAAAGAGTGTTTTCCCCGTTTCCAAAAATGCCAGATACTAGGACTAGCTGATCGTCGTGCTGATGGCATGGAAGGGAAGGTCCTCTAGAATTTTAACATCAATATGGCTGCTGAATGGAAGATACAACACAGTGACAAGACAGCAATTTTTACAGACTTTCTTCAGCAATCATAATCACCAATGGCCAGTAACAATCTTTTCCCTTGAGACTACTACTTATCTAGAGCTCTTCGATTTCTTTTTAGATGGTTTGCTGGGACCTGCAATAAACTCCTCGGCATCAATCTTATCAATTGATTTTTGCTTCCTGAACTCCTTTGCTTTTCTCTGCAGCAAGACCAATACGAATGCATCATAATCATGAGCAATCCAAGAATCAAAGTCCAAATACAGAAGGGTGCAGTATAAATTAAAAGCATCATGGAAATACCTTCAATGACGATGCCATGGCAGTAACATCATCTTTATCCACGTTGGACACATCTTGGTTATGTGTTTTTGGTTCCTGCAGAAGTGCAAGCAGACAATGTTCAATAGGAAATGCACATATGGACTGCGAAACAAATATGCCCTGATGAGATTATGTGAATACAAACCTCGGGTGGAACAAAAGCTTCTTCCCGTTTTTTCTTGTTTTCAGCAACCTTCTCAGCCTGTTTGACTTGCTTCTCTTCCCACTGCTTTGCCATCTTCTTCTTGTCACTTAAGAAGTATTCACCACTTTCCAGTTGTTGATCAATCTACAACCAAAAAAGTTATACACGTTGGATTAAATTAACAGAGGATATATCTTAATAGATGCAAAAGAAGAGGAGACAATAGACATTTGAAGATACTAATAAATAAACCACAAAATCTAGTGAACACCAGTGAGATAAAAGCAAGCAAAGAAGCAGGATTCAACAGAATAACTAATTACAGCACCATGCCAATAATTGCCTAATAACAATTACACAGTACTTGAGTGTAATGCCGAGGGTTTTATTATGCTTAAAACTCTACCGATAAAATAGAGATAAAGAAGAGAAAGAGCACAAAAAAATGGACAAAGATTGATACTCTAGAACCAAAAAATCTCACCTTGCTAGGTGGCTGAGGAGGTGGGAAAGGCGTATATGGTTTCTTTTCTTTGCTCTGAACTTTCTTCTGTTTAACGTTCTTCCTGAATGTACAAAGACGAAAAAATAATATTCAAGCTTTGAAATTGGCACTGCAGATTAAAAAATTAACCTGACTCAACACCATTTGAAAGGATGCCTTACTTCTTAAATTGTGGAAGAAATCTGTCCCAGTTCTCACTAGCCAGAGCTGGATTTTTTGCAAGCTCTCTCTTCAGCATGAGGATCTGTGGTCGAAGGGGTACGTCAGCAAAAGTAAATTATCAGATCTTTTAACCAGAGCATAATAAATAGCCAAATGCCCCATGAAATTCATTTTTAATTATCATGCACTTGCTCATTTACCTTGATATGATGTAGCGGATGCATCTTGTTCAATATGCAGTCCTCTATAACCCTCCTCGCTTGCTTTAGACCTTTAAAGGAACCCATAGCAGCAACTGTGTTTCCCTACTCAATTTTAGGCAAGATTAAGGTTTGTTCCCAATTTAGCAAGAATATGTATATCATGTACTTAAAGATTCAATGATAAGGCAAAAACTTAAACATAAAGGAAGAAAAGAATAACGGCACTAAATTTGCAGTTTACATGTACAGCAAGTATACCTGGACAAGGATATAGCAGCCGGTCAAAATTTCCAGGGCCTACATCCAAAGTGATATACATCAAGCTCTATGGCAGAAGGTAATAATAACTCAGCAAGATGTGTCAGATACTCATCAACATTTAAGCGATCCATATCTCAACATTTCAATAGCTAATTTGGTATGGATGAGTCGTGCTGGCACAGGTAGGAGGTAGAACTAAACCTCATGTGGCTCTAGTCAAGGGTGATCAGTTTACTAGACAATACCCATGATTAACAACTAATGTAAAGGAGCAACAAAATCATTACCCACAATAAGGTAAACTATCTACTCTCTAGAAGTTCAATTTCACAAATTTGTCATTATTGATTCAAGATGAATATTCTGGGAAAATCTTCCTCTTGGAAGTTGGGCCATCCACTATGAATAAATAAATCATCCTGACAGGTAAGCAAACACAGTACAAATGCTTTCCAGCTCATACCTGGTCTAAACAAAGAAATAAGAAAATACTCCTTGACAAAATGGTCTTTGGTCAAGAGAATGGTCTTTTGACAAATGTTCTTGTCTCAGTCCTACATAACAATGTGCATAGAATGCTCTCCTAGCCAATTGGGATTTCCAGAGGATGGTGCAGAACCCAATCCACTAACCTTTAAAGTTGACGAATTGGGACCCACGAGATATTGTCTACGTTTAACAAAGCGCTCCTGAAAAACAGAGAGTTTAATAACATGAATTTAGACAACGCAAACCAAATACACATGAACATAAATACGCAGAAAAACAGTAATCTAACATTGAGCTTTACATCCCATTATTACCATTATTTTTACTAATCGTGATTCAAATTCATATGACACTATTTCCTTTTCTGGGAAATTAATGTTTGACACTATTCAACTAACAATATTATTCTATATAACTTGTACAATGTTCAGGCAATCAAATTTTGAACTTTTATGTGACATCATTCCTATAAAATTTCTTTTGCAGCGACAATTTTAATATATATATATATATATTAAAAAATGGAACGGCCAAAGTAGTGTTCTACAAAAAACATTATTTTGTTCACCAGGAGTTATAGTCCAATCATGCACTTAAAGATATCTTATAAGTTTAGAAATCATGTCCATCTTTACTAGTACCTTTGATACAACAGAGATAATCATCAAGACAAAAGGAACATATCACACTCACTGCGTATGGTGCAATTTAAGATGCTTTAGTGAAGAACTGGTAGACAGGCAAACCTTGAAACAGATCTCTTTTTTTTTTTTATGAAGGGAATCTCATGCTTAAGGAAATTGGAGGTTTGAGTCTCTTCAAGGCTAATTTTGGGTATGCAGGCTGGGTGAACAAATAGGAGTGCGGACGAGTGGTGGTGGTTGGGGGGGAAGGGGGATATTATGTGAAGGAACATTTTTATTTGCCGAGTATCCAACAAAGTGTTTGACAGCCATACATAGAATTCATCTTCTCATCAAAATCATCCACCAAATAAAAGACAAAATTGAAATACATGTACTTAATTTGAGTATGGATGAGCATAGCACACCTTATTGCGAACCATGTTGCCAATCTTGATTATGTCACATTGCATCTCATCATTCAGGATTTTGACAGCCTGGAAAGCATATTTCATTTAGAATTAACCAATAGTTGAAAAGACTATTGGATAATTAAAAGAGCACATAATATAGTGAAGCAATCCTCCAGCTTAACATTCAAATTCCACCAGAAGGGACACGCACAGCAAATTTGTGGATAAGAAATCTGTTTTCTTTTCTCTTCTGTTATGTACCACAGATAGCGAAAAGTGAAAAACAAAATAAATAATAGACGCCCCCAAGGCCTAGCTCGAGTAGCAAAAGGTGGAGGATTTGTGGCTTAGGTCACAAGTTCAAGCCCCACATCATGCAAAGCGAAGCCCGGTATTTAAGTAGAGAAGGCTAGAGGGGTGGGCCCATTATCCACCGAGTTTAGAAGGTTGTGATTGGTCCAACGGGCGGGTTACAAACAGATTTCTCGGTTATCAATAAAAAAATAATAGACAAGTAGAGTGGAAGGCCATTAAACAATATGCAATAGATAGCTTAGGGCAGATCTGCTTTATGCGAAACAATATCCAAGCAGAAAGAAGATGAATTGTTCAGAGCAAATGAGTGACACCTAAATCTAAATATCACTACAAAGTCTCAGGAAATTTGTGGACCATAGAGAGGCTCCACATTTTGGTTAGTTACTTAATAACAGCTATATAACAAAGCCTTCCAGTTTTTTTTAATAACCCTCTCCTTTGCACCACCATTCTGATTAAGCATAAGATAGCTGCTGGTCAAAATAAACTTAAAGCTGGCAAATCACTTTATAATTCAACATATATGGCAAGTCCAACTTCCCCTGGATTACTGATCAAAACAAAAGTCAACCCTTTCCTGGTTTTGAAACAAAGTGAATACCATCCCATTAACAGAAGCAGGGCTCAATCCTAAAACAATGCTATTTACTGCTTGCTACTAAAAGTTCTGACCAAACATTAAGTATGCTATACAAGAAAAGAATCAGAGATGATGAGAAACAACAGGGATGAAATAAACACAAACCTGAGGTGCAGGAACACTTCTTGACAAAAGTTTTATCAAATCCCTAGCTTTTACAATAATATAGGGATCCCTTGTCTTCATAGTAGTAGAAACTGTCATAGATCCTTCAACCTAGCCCACAACAGAAGAAAAAATAAACAGATGATATTACTTGCAAAAAAGCAGACCTAATATTAGTGCTCATTAGAGAGTAAAGTGGGAAGACAAAATGTGGAAAACCAATAATAAATAATAGCCAGTCAAGGTAATAGTGTGTGATGCTCTTTGAAGTTGCTGACATATCACAAAAACATGGAATGTTACCAAACATTCAACCCCTATCAATAAAATATGTTTTCTTGTTTGTACATACTTTCTCCATGCTTGAAAACTTTTTCTTCAAAGCCCCTAACAATGAAATAAATTTTTGTATACACATGCTTTCTCTATGTAGGGAACTTCTTCTCCAAAGACCCACTACATTAACATTGCTTGGCACTAAGTAGATAACTACAAGAGGTTCAAATATGATAAATAAGGAACCTAAACCCAGTATCACTCAGGAATCCTCTTATTCATTTTCTACATCTTGAATTATGTGAAGTAGATTTCATCTAAATAAGTACCAAGAAGGTACTGAGAACTGAGAAGAGAACAAGACGAAAGGGGTTACAGATCTTAACTGTCCTATATGCTATTCAAAAAATATGAAAAGCTATCTAACATATGACCCTCACACCATAAGTGAAGATTTTGTAAGCATCTTTGCTTAACAAAAGAAATGTGAGCAACTCAAGAATACTGTTAAAAACTGGAGGTTTTATCCACACACACTTGTAATGAGGAAGTCCATTTTTCAGCAATAACTTAGATTTTATCATTTCAACTTAGCAAGCTCATCATTGTGTGGGCAGCTGAAATGGATAGGCAATGTCCATCATGTTAGTCCCCCAAGGAGAATAAATGATGAGCATAAATTTGGGTGCCCCATCAATAAGGTTTAATTCCGTATAAATACTGTTTAATTAAGTATTATGACATCAAACACTGGTTAATTCAGGAATGCATTACCCGAGAGTTAGCACAGAGAAATTTTACTTGTCGACAAAATACATGAGTCAGATGTAAGCGACCTTCGTTCTCAAGCTCGCCGATACGAATTAGGACCTTACCAACTAACAAATAATACATAGTTCTAGAAGTAATATAATAGTTATAGACAACAATGAAAACGTGTGTGTGTGTGTGTGTGTGTGTGTGTGTGTGAGAGAGAGAGAGAGAGAGAGAGAGAGGCAGAAGTTACAATGACTTACCAAGTTAAGTTCGCAGGCAATTCCATGCTCTTTCAAGGCACCTTTTACAGTAGGCCAACACTCTTGCAAATATTTCTCTGAAAAAAATGCTCAATTATTAACATACCGCACACTAATGTGTCAATTATTTTAGATTCACAAGAAACATCGATAGTTTTCAACAAAAAAATATAAAAGCATACTTATCAAGGAAAGGTTAAAATGAAAACATGATCAAGTGAGCATATTATAATTTATAAGTAGAGACTCAGTCTGGCATTTTAACTAATAGATTCACTAAAAATCTCAACCTGCTTAGTGCACCTTGTGTTGTCAGTTCTTATTAACAAATCATTGAAGAAATAAGCAACTAAACGATAATCCAATACACATAGGAACTGCTTTCTCTTTATGCAATTTGGTATAGTCTAAACATCAACTTAAGTTAAACCATATCATGTATCTGCATATTGGTGAGCAAAAAACGTGTATGTTCCAATAAGAGCAAAACTGACAGGGAACACACATTCCATCAAAATTCCTAATGTGCCTGAATCTAACCAACCCCTGCACACACACTTATTCTAGTTTCCCTGATTTGGTCATGTAATGCATTGAACTACCGATGCAACGGTCTGTAAGTGTGAAACTTTGGTGAGTGAATGTTTTAAATGGGGACAGGGTAGACCAAAAGTTACATGTTTCAAAAAAAAATCACATGGAATGAAGTTGTTCCGATAGACCTACAAATCCTTGGAATCAATGCCGATTCAGCTACAGATAGAGCACAATGGAAGAAACAAATCCCAATAGGTTTTACTTCTATTTTATTTGGTAGGATGATGATGTGCCTTGAGGGGAAAAAAAAGAGGATTCATATAGCCGACTATAACTTGTTTGGGACTAAGGTGTTGTTGTTGCTGTTAAACTTGGGTTTTTGGTTTTGCAGCTAAATAAACTCTAGGGGCTCATTTGGTACTAGGGATAAGGGATAACTAATACCGGATTAATTTAAGGATGAGCTTCATCTCACGTTTGGTTGGGATAAAATCTTGGAATAAGTTCTCCCATTATTTATAGTGATATTTTTATCACACATAGGGTGAGATAACATTTCCTGGATAACTTGGTGTTTGAAATTCAAATTTCAAAGATCAATTCAAAAACATGCATAAAAGAGACAACTGCAAATATGCCCAAAGCTCCAAACTTTAAATTTGACAATGAAATTAGGCAGATAACACTGAATTAATACGGCAAAGTTCAAAAACTTAACAATTAGGTCATAAAACTGTTGTCTCAAAAGAACATCTTTTTTGGGAGCTAACCTCTGTACTGAGGGAATAGAGTTGAAAACGAACTGACTTCAAGCAATCCACTCTGGTTCCAAGAAGGATCAAACTTCTCAATCTTCCAATGGTCGATGCTTTCATCATCCCATGGCTTTGGTTTGTCATGTTTTCCCTTGTGCCTCGGCTTCGGAATCAACTCTTCATTAACAGTTAAATTCTCCTCATCTGCCATTGCAGTCACTCGAAACTGAATCAAAACTCCACAAATTATCAATGAAAACTTACAGAGAAACGCACAAACTGCAGAAAGAGCAGTTACAGAGGCCAATAGCGGCTCAGGGTTGAAAGAGGTGAAGCCCTGTCTTAGGGTTCAAATATTAAAGAGCAAAAAAAATATAATATACATATAGTTTATAATTAAAATTCAATAAAGATAGTATTAAGTGAGTTAATATAATTAAAATTAATTCTTATTAAAAATAAAAATAATCTTTTCTCCATGATTTTCATTATTTGACTTTTAAATTTTAACTCCAATTCTTTTCTAAGAATAGCAAAATAAAATTGTGTGTATCATTGTTGTATAGATGTTATAAAATAAGTTTAACATCTTTTTATGAGAGACAGACATAAAAATTTTCTAAACTTATTTTGAAAAGTCAGTTACATGTTTAAACTATCATCACGACTTATTACACACTCAAATTTGTTTATAGTGAAATTAATATTCCTTCCGAAGACAATATCAGTTTTTGTGTGAAAATGTGTTATACACGTGTTTTGACAATAGATAAGATTGTTTTAACTTTTTAAAACCATTTTTACTTAATATTTTCTTGGTAGGCATTTGGTCATGCGATATCATATCTCAATATGAAATCAGTGTTTGGACAGGCGATTTTACGCTGATTCCATCTCATGATTTCATACCATGAGATGTAATTCCATATACTCCAAAAAAAATCATGATATGGAAATTTCATAGGAAAATTTGAGATATTTTTAATCCAAAATTGATCCATCGATTTATATTTATTAAAAAAATTCACATTTATATCTACTAACAATTTATTTTATATGTAAATAAAATTTACAATGACATCATTACTTTTAAAAATTTATTAGTCTCACAGACATAAAATTATTTACTCTCACAGACATATAGTCACTTTAACTCACACCAACCGATTTTTGAGTGATATTAAAGACTAGTACACTACGATTTATGTTCAATTTTTTTTATTGAATTAAAGTCAGATGAAACAGTTACGTAAGTGGAGAACAAATAGCAATGTAATAATTTATTGTACTATTTTATATTTTTTTGTTTATTTGGTAAGATTGAATAAACAATTGAGGTTATTTTAATAATATTACAAAACTTATGAGATTTTTATATTTATGATAAAATATACAATATCAAAATTTCATAACGCATGTCCAGACAAAACTTCAATTTCATCTCATAATTCCATATTATGATATCATATCACATGGTCAAATGGATCCTTAGACTTTTGTAAAAAGTAGAAACCTAGCTTTCTTCCTCCTCTCACCTTCTTCTTAAAATTCATCTCTTCTTTCTTATTTTTCTTCATTATTCATAAATCTAGGTAATTTGTCCACGCTTTGCGCGGTCATAAATAATAATTGCATTGAACTTGAAAATAAGTTTTTACTAATATACATACATTAAAAATAATGGAAAATAGATTCTTAAAAAATATTAGCAATATTCCAACATGAATTTTGATTAATTTTCATTATCATATAACTTAAGAACCTCCAATGAATGAATTACTCATGGAATAATAAATTATCGATTCTTTAATCAACATTAAAAGGAATATAAAGAAGAAAATAAGAATATATATATGCAACGACATTTCGTAATAAAAAAAAACATTTAAGTTGCATAGATTATACAATTATGATATATGTCTTAGGAGAAAATTCAAAAATATGTTAACATATTCAAAAAAAGAAATTACGCTCGAACATGAAAGCAATAACTTTTGAACTTGCATAATAATTTTTTTTTAATTGATAAGAAAATTTCATATATATGTAAAAATAGATAATATGTAAGCTTATATATAGTACTTTTAAGTTATAGAATTTAATATAGAATAACAAAACATGAATTCAGAGTACAATGATTATTTTCTGCATAATTAATATACTAACTATAAGTGTATATGTTTAAGATAATCGGAGACACAAACTTTGCAGAAACATAAGCAACAAAGTTTATAACATGTACTCAAAAAAAACAATTAATATCATAAGCATAAATTAATTAATGTAAAAAAAAATATACCATGATATGTAAATATATAATGAAATAGAAAGGAAAAATTTGAGTCCAATGAATTCACAACATCCCCTTAAAAAAACTATTCCCCTCCAATACCAGAGGTTTAATGAATTACATCCTCTCAAAAAGAACAATCAATATCATAAGTATAAATTAATTAATGTAAAAAAACCTATCAGGATATGTAATTATACAATGAAATAGAAAGGAAAAAATTGAGTCTACCGAATGCACGACGTCCCCTTAAGAAAACTATTCTCCTCCAATACTAGAGGTTTAATGAATTACATCCTCTTAGGATGAAACGATTTTATCTACCAACTTATTCATACAAAAACGGTGGTGTTAGCAAGTCACTCGACATGAGCATAGTATACGAATATTTAATTTTACGGAAGTAGAAGAAGAAGATCAAAATGTTTGTTGTTTTAAAATGAGAGAAAATTTCTCTATTTATAGAAAACAAATGGTAGTGTGAACAAATGTTTTTGTGCCTTATCAAAAAGGTTAAAACTATTTGAAAAAGTTGCAACCCTTCGAAAAGTTCACAACCTTTTATTAAATCGCAATTTTCATAAATTTGTAACCCTTCATTAAAGTCGAAACTTTTCATAAAAGTCGTAACTCTTCATTAAATTCACAACTTTTGATAAAAGTCGTAACTCTTCATTAAATTCGCAATTTTTTTATATAAGTTTCAACTTTTCATAAAATTGACATCTTTTCATAAAAGAGGAAGACTAGTTTTGAGAATAAATAAATTTAAAAGGAAATTATTGCTTGTGGTGGCGCTAGGTAGGCAGGCCTAGGATCCTCCGTTGTTATTCTCAGTGAATCTTTAGTTCGAATGAAAATCATGGACCTTAAGTTAAATTATTAACTTTTTGGTGGAAATCAACATCCTCCCCACTATTTTTTACTTCTATATGGAGTTACTTTTTATGGATATTTAAATAAATCATCAATGATGACAAAGAATTTGTAAAGAAGGAGAACTTAAAAAAAAATTGCAAAATTTTTAAAGAAATTGGGGTCACCAATAAAAAGAAAAAGAGACATAATTAATATATTAAAAATTATAATACTTAATTATACAATGACCAATAAAATAGTGCCACGTATTTAAGCTTGTCATTTTACTATAAATTTTCTCTTCTCTGCACATTTAAGAAAGGTGAAGACACTTTTTGTGTCATGTCATCTAAAGTGATATTGATATCACTCCGAATAAGATTAGGTATCACAATAGTTTAAACGTATAACTGACTTTTCGAGATAAATTCAGAACAAATTTATGTCTTTTTCCATCTTTTTATATATATTTATTTTAAGCCATTAGTTATGTTGTAATCACTGTCTTACAACTGTCCTACGATGTGTTGTTTAACTGATTTCATTTATATCTATCAATCGAGTAAAACATTTGTTGTCTTTAATATTACTGTCAGTGTTGTCTTATCTTAATTGACACACTATAAAATTTGATTGAGAACACTAACGTGGACGGATGACTCAAGAATACAAGTGTGCACTATTTAAATTATATCAAAAGATGAAGTTTAATTAAACTGAATTTGAATTTGAATTTTGATTTTTTTATTTTTCAATTTAATTTTGGATTAATAATTTACTTTCTATGGTTTTTGAGTTTCGTTTCAGATTTAGAAATATAAAACCAAACAATCGAAAGAAAAAAAAAAATTTAAGTTGACCATTATTGTCTCTTTTAGTAGTTATTGTCTTTAATTGGTAGATTTTTAAATATTGTGTTTTACGTTACTTGATTTATATTAGAAAGTATATTTAAGAGTACAAAAATTAAAGATTAGTTAATTAAAGTGCAAAATATAATTTTAGTTATATTTCTAATTGTTGACATAATCGAATATCTGAACCAAAAAAATTGAATCGAATAGAGAAAAATCAAATCAAATCAAATCTGTTTTTTTTTTAATTAGATTATACTTATCAAAATCCAAATAGAAAAATTCAAACCAAATAGAATAAAATCAAAAAGAAAAATGAATGCACACCCCTACTGAAGGGATAGACAAGTAAAACACCAATTTAGGCCCTTGAAATTTTGAGATCCAATTTATTTAGGAAAAAATGTATATAATAGTAAATTACTAATTCAAATTAAATGCTATAAATATGCTTTGATTTAATTGTACCCTATAGCAAATTATTGCTATTTTCACCACTCTCTCTGGTGGAATCTCGCTCGCTACTCTCGTTTGGTGGCAGTCTCTCTCGCTTTTTATACAAACACAAATGTACAAAATGCGTTTGTGTTTGTATAAAGCGAGAGGAAATTATATAAATATAAATATTTTTGTTTTGCTCTCTCCCCTCTCCCATATCTCGCTCACCACTCTCCCGAATCTCGCTCGCCACCCTCGCCTCTTCGCTTATACAAACAGAAACGAAATGTATAAATTGTGTTTCTTTTGTATAAAGCGAGAGCAAATTATATATACACGTGCAAATATATATATATATTCGTCCTATACACTTATAATTATACAATACAAATATTTTCCTGCCTAGTTTTCTTTTGTCTTTCTCTCTTTCTCATTTTATACATACACAGATTATATAATTGATCTTTTGTATACAACTACTTTCTTTTGTATATGTATAGAGAATTGTACAACTGCTTTCTTTGTATATGTATATCGAATTATATAACTGTCTTTTTTTATATGTATAGCGAAATATACATATTTATGTTTGCTATGGAGAACAATTATACAAACTTTCCTATAGCATGCAAATATAAATTTTATATTTGCTATATGTGAATGTTGCTCATTTATTTATGGTACTTTTATGATTCTATTTTAATTCAAATGATATTAAAGTTTGGAGAAAAATTAAAAAGGGAAGTACAAAAATTGCATAAGAAAAAACATTGTCTACTTTTCAATAATAAAAAATATTTTAAAACTTTTAATTTAATTATTTAAATTCTCATATTAGTAAATACGTTTTCTCTAACATTATCGAAGGCAGTATATATTATAAATATGTCTAACATCTTGTATTTGTTTAATTGCCTATTACCAATATAAGTAAAGATTTTATGTCATTTAAGAAAATTATATTATAGACAACAATTATGGGGGAAAATAATGACAATAACGTTTTTAAATGTTATATTTATATATATAAAATTAAACACATTTTTTTATTTATATTTAATGAAACAAACAAAGAGAATGATAAAATCAGAGTGAAAAGAAAGATACCGTCAGTGTTATGCATCAATACACAAAGTAAAATTTATTTAAGAAAATGATAAGTAAAATAAAATTTTAATGACGATACTGAAATAAAATTTAATAATTAAAATCAAAATAATCACAAACGCAACAAGGAGCTTGAACAACATGCGGGAGTTGTAGGATGTTGCCTCAGTCCTTTGTTGCCTTGCCGCCTTAAGCCGACACAAATAAAGATGAAAGTCGTTATGTATTGCATTTTGATTCAGGAATACTTTTAATATTCTTTGTATGTTTCTATTGTTTTTAAATATATAATAAAATTATTTAAATACGTATTTTATTTTATCATAATCTCTAAAAAAAAATATTATTTATTTATTTTCAAAATTTTAGTCGGATATATCACTCTCCTCTTGCTATACATCCTATCTCCTTCTCAAATACATTCCTCCCCTTTCTAATTACATCCCTCATATATGTATCCGGTTGTCTGTTGATGTGTCCGAAAGTCCAATGATGTATCCGGATGTCATATCCCCTGTAATACATCCCTACCTTCACGGATAATCTCTCACCTATGTATCTGGATGTCCAATGATATATTGAAAATTCATAAATCTTAAGGTATTTTTGTAATCTGAAAAAGAAAATAGGAAAACAATGTAATTGAATTTATGATACTTTTTTTTAAAAAAAATAAAATAAAATTACGAGCATCTACCTCCCCAATGTGTGTAACTTGAACTATGTGAAACGAAATGAGTTGATAAACGAATACCTATTCCCTACAACGCTTGTGGCTTTTATTTAGTGTAGAAAAACGGTTACATTTATCGAAAATAAATTATATTTATACTTTTTCAATAACTATCGTATCCACTTGTATTGTTAATTAGAGTTATATTGTCTCGCACCCTTTAAAAACTTTCTTCATTTTTAAAATGTAACGAAAAAAAGGTCCATTATTATAGATTTAATTATTGAAAAATCATGTTATGTTTATCATAACCTAAAATGTAATAAAGTTCACTCTCAGAATCTAACGTTGAAAATGAAATTAATTGCTATAGAAAATATTTTTTCCTAGTAAAATAGCACAAACAATTTAAAATTAAAATCAAGACACTTAACTGCATTTATTTAAATCGTGTTATAATGATAATTATATAACAAAAAGGAAAATGCTAAATGACCAGAAAATTTAGCCAAAATTTGACTTAATTTTTTTTTATAATTATAAAAAAAAAATTGATCTTTTTCTATTTTTAGTTAAAAGGTATTAAAGATAAAAAAAATAAAAATATTTTAAAATATAAATAACATAGAAAAATATGATTCTGGCCAAATTTTCTTGTCAATTTTTTTTTTCCTTTTGACATTGAGTAATCCTCTTTTATATTGCTCGATTGTCAGAAGTATTAATAGATTATATCTTTGTTTTATTTAATAAAAATACATCAAATAAAATCTAACTTTCTTGCATAAGAAAAAACTAAGAAATTGAGGATTGGAAAGATTATGAAGTTTTGGACATTGACTTTGGAGGCTCAGTTACTTCTTTATTACTCCATTAATTTCAATTTATGTAACTTATTAATTTTTTATCATAACTAAAAAGAATAACGTATTTTCTATATTAAGTAACAGTTTAACTATAAAATATTTATTTTAGCCTTAATGAAATAATTTACAGTCACACGAATTTTAATAGTTCATTTTAAACTATAAATTTTAAAAGTCTTTTTTAAATTTTGTATCAAATCAAACTACCTTAAATAAAATCAAAGCGACTACATATATCTTTTTACATATACCATGGTGAGTTGAGCTTCTTGTTTATCTTGAGTTATGGATATTTTAGGATTTTTTAATTATTATTTTTATTGTTTTGTTTGTCTATATTTTTGAAGTTGCACTTTTTATGTATAGGTAAAAAAAATATAAGCTTAACCAACTGTTTTATGAGTATGATTGGCATTCAATAATTATTCCATATTAATTGTCCACCTTGCTACATTAAAAAATTATTAATTAATTTTTTATATTGTTTTTTTAAAATGATCACACTTATTTGTGAAATTCCTCAAAAGCTTTTATGGAATAATTTAATAAAGTAAAGTTTTATATATGATTTTTAAAAATACGTACAGCAAAAAATAATTAACTAATATAAAATGAAAACCTTATAAAATAATATTTTGTTTGTACAGATCAACACAAGAAAAGTTACTTCTCACGCCGATTCAGTAGATGTAGATATTAGTATATTCTTAGGACTTATTTTATGTTTTTATTTTCCATGCATGGCTCCAATGAAATTTCTTATCTATTTAAATTTATACTATAAATACTTGCAATGCTATGAGCTTCATGTTTTTCGTTAGTAACATTCAAAAAGTTATAACACAGAGTTTAATTTGATCATAAACTTCATCAAACTAGAGATGAAAATAAGAAAAAATTAAATTAAACATATATTTTTAGATTGGGCTCGTGCTCAGCACAGTCATATTTACGCTTGAGAAAATCAATAATCTATGATCACACAGTCGAGTTCCTCCATTGATGAGCCTTGAGCTCATATGGAAAAGGGAGAAGAAGAAAAAGATTCTGAAGAGCTATATATAAAATGTGTTTTCATTTAATGTGTATTGAATGCTAACTATTACATGAGAATCTATATATATATATAGATAGATATACAAACTAAAGCTAGATAACAAACTTCTGTAACTGACTCTAACTAATATTGTACAGTGACAACTAACTTTGAGAAGCTACAATAATAACTAACTTATATTCTTATCACACACACACACACACCCCCTCAAGTTGGAGGTAAGTGAGCTTACATACAACTTGTTTAACATCGTAACATGCTTAACTTCAGTCAGAGCCTTTGTAAAAATGTCTGCCAATTGGGAGTCTGGTCAAATGTGATGAAGTGTGATTAGGCCTTGTTGAAGTGTATCCCTAACAAAATGACAATCGGTCTCTATATATTTGTTCCTTTCGTGAAACACTGGATTCTTGACAATGTGGATTGCAGTTTGATTGTCACAAAAGACCTGTATTGTATTGGTACGGAGCATTGTACAGACAGTAACCTTTCAACCCATACCAATTCACCTATTACTTGCCTCACAACTTTGTATTCTGCTTCTGCAGAGGACAATGAAACTGTGGCTTGTTTCTTAGATTTCCAACTAATATGACTGTCACTCATAAGCACCAAATAACCACTAACTGACTTCCTTGAATCAGGACAAGCAGCCCAGTTTGAGTCACAATATGCAATGACAGTAAGGTCATGTTTGTTTGAGATGGAGATTCCCATTGTAGGATCTTGTCTCAGGTATCTAAGAACATGATAAGTTGTCTGCAAATGTGGTTCACTGGGTGTTTACATGAATTGACTGAGGTGTTGCACACTGTAAGCTAAGTGTTTACATGAATTGACTGAGGTGTTGCACACTGTAAGCTATATCCATTCTGGTATTTGTAAGAAAATTTAGTTTCCCTACCAACTTCCAATAATGAGTAGGATATGAGAGTAGTTTCCCATCAGTGGCCCTCAATTTCTCAGTGTAATCAAGAGGTGACGCAACAACCTTGCAGTTCAAAAAGTCAAACTTTAACAAATCATTAGTAAACTTCCTCTGTGAAATAAGGACACCATCAAGTATGTACAAAATTTCTTACCCCAGGAAGTAGTGTAGTCTACCAAGAGCTTTTATTTTGAATTGATCATGCAAAAAGGATTTCAAAGAATTGATTTCCTTCCTGATCAGTTCCAGTTAGGATCACATCATTTACATAAATGGCAATAAACACCAAAGAACTTCCCTTCCTCTTATGAAACAGTGAGTAATCACTATCTGAATGTGTGTATCCTTCTGAAGAAAGACTGTTGACCAATTTGTCATATCATTGCCTACTAGCCTGGTTTAAACCATACAATGACTTCCTCAACTTGCACACCACATTTTGACTGTCCACGGCAAGACCCTTTGACAATTTCATATATACTTTCTCATTCAAATCATCATGAATGAAGACATTATTGACATCTAGATGATACAAACTCCATGAACAACTTTCCTCTAAGATCTATAACCAATTCCATCGAAAATAACTGACAACAGAGATGAACTTGCATTCTCAGATGGATGCAAGTAAAAAGGGCTAGAATTGTCCATCCTAACAGCGGACGTGGAACCATTTTGAATTGGATTGAATTGATTATCAACCATGGTAAAACTAGATCGTGATTGAATTTACAAAATACAATTGAGCAACAACGGCTGAAACTCAGAATTGAAAAAGAACTTGAAAACAAACTCAAGAACAAAAAGAAGCAACAATGTCGATTTGATTATCAACAATCTCAGAAAACTCAAAAATAAAACATGAACTCGATGTAAAACTCACAGGCTGATGTGGATACGAAAAACAAGCAGGATCTATGTCCAGTGCTTGATACCATGAGAAAATCAGTAGTCTATGATCACACACAATCGAGTTCCTCCATTGATGAGCCTTGAGCTCATATGGAAAAGGGAGAAGAAGAAGAAGAAGATTCTGGTAGATCTATATGTAAAACGTGTTTTCATTTAATGTGTATTGAGTGCTAACTATTACATGAGAATCTCTATATATAGATACACAAACTAAAATTAGCTAACAAACTTCTGACTCTAACTAACAATGTTTAATGATGACTAACTTTGTGAAGCTACAGTAATAGTTAACTTATATTCTTATCAACGCTAGTGATAAATAGAAATGTAAGACTGGTTTGGGTATAGAAAGAGAATGAATCGAGCATGTATAGGTTTCAAATGAGATTGATTTATTCGTTTAGTAAGAAAATGACAAGTGATTTTTTAAAAAATTTAAAATAAAAATTTAATGGATGGAAATACATTTAATATTATTTTTGTTAATTTATTTATCTAATTTTAATTTGACATAAAATTTTAACATTCTTTTTCTTTTAAAAAGATTATAATCTAAATTAAAAACTCATACAATATATCTAAAAAAATAAGTAGGTAACACAAACTTTAACGAAAAAAAAATTAATTTTCTTTTGATTTCTTATTCGGAGTTTGCATTGGAGCTCCAACTAAATACGGATCGTGAATTACATGATCCATTCAACGGTGATACTTCAAATAAGATTTTCAATTCGAATATGAGATATTTGATTAAAAATAAAATTATTAACTAATGTATAACGACTCATGTCGGTGGAAAGAAGACTTTTTTCCGGTCAGCTGTATTTATTTATTATTTTTTTGGTCTACCTTCCAAAGAAATCTATTTTAAGATTTTGTAGTACTAACCGAAAAAAGAAAAAGATTTTAGCATCTGAATTTTTATTTGACCTTTACTATTTCTAGGTTGAAATGTTTAATTTTCTTATTGAAGTACACGTTGAGTAGCAATGACATTATATTGTTGCATTATATGTGAATAAGGTAATTGAAATTTATAAGGTTTAGATATTTTATTTAGAAGTTGTTATGTTTTAAATTAATTAAATCAATAATATATATAAATAATGAATTTTGAGACAAATATAAGATTCAACTCAAAGTCATTGAATTCCGTCATTATCAAGATTTAACTTCTAAGTCTTTATCAGTAATTTATTAGTCTTTTAAATTAATGAATTCAAAGTACATTTATTAAAAAATTACGTATTTTTTTGCAATCACAATTTAATTTTATATTATTAACTTAATCATAAACAAGATAGGAAAACTTACATATATAATAATATAGAGAGAGAAATTGAAGATCTCTTCTAAAAAAATCATATAATTTAAAATATTTTCAAGTAACCTACAAAATTAATTTTCACATTCTACTTATATAATTAGTAAAAAATAAGAGAGATAAATTGGAGGGGTATTGATGTATTATCCTCTTTTATTTTATTCACATACGAACAAAATATATATACGGTCAACCACTTGATAACAGCCCTCCCCATATCTTCAATTACTTTTTCTTTGTGAAGAAAATTATTTTTATTACTATCAAAAATATTATCTTGTAATCGTAGATTAATAAAAATATTTTTATTTTTAATTAGATATTTGAGAACTACTTCTTTTTAGTTATGGGATTGATGGTAGAAAATATTGTATCGGTTAATGTGAAGCTTTTTTGTGCAAATTATAATTTAATCAAATTTTAATATAAATATAGAATATCGAATAAAAGATAAAAAGAAAGCCACCATTCTTTACAATTATGTGATATCTTTTAAGAGTTATTAATATTAAAATATATTGATGAATTGACATGCACTATATGCATATTACTATATTATTAAATTAGTGCAACGTATATATTTGTTAATCAATATATTAATATTTATTGTTTTCATAATTGACGTACTTTGACTAACTTCTTAATTAATCAACCTTTTTCTAATTAGAAATCAAACTCCATAATCAGACGTTCCAAAAGAAAGGAGAAATAATTAAAAAAATCATTTAATTAATCTTTCATTTCTTTATATGTATGTATGTATAATAATTAATCACTCCCGCTCATTCCCCCAAACTTTGTATAAGCTAATTTTACTCTCTCCCAGAAAACCCTAAAGCTAACAACTCCACTGATTTCTTCACAAAAATTCAAGAATTGCTATATCTTAGCATTTAACAAACACCCATTTGAGTTTTTTTGGTAATTTTATTGCTTGAAGGAGAATATCAATTGCTTTCCTTGTAAGTTCACACTTCAAGTTTTTTTCCTCTTGTTTGAGTATTATTTTAGTTAATTATTTGATTAATAGTTGTAATAATTGAACACCCTTTTGCCTAATTTGTGTACTTTGGGAGTTTTTTTTCTTTGTTGGCTTTTGAGTGTGTTTAGTTTCTTCTATTTTCTGTTGTTTTTTTTTGTTGTGAAATTTCAAGGGTTTGTTGCAGTATGTTTTGCTTTAGTGTGGGGTAGTTGTTTAATGGTGACTTTTGTGAAGTGGGTTTTTGTTTTTTTCTTTGTTTTAATCATTTTCTTCTGGTTGATGGATTTCAGTGGTATGTCTGTTTGATGATTGATTTGTTGAAACTGATTTTTTTAAAGCTTAATTTAAGGTTTTTCTATTTTGGGTTTGAGTGGGTTTTCTAATATTGGGAAAAATATATGCAGATATGCTTTTGTTATGGGCAGTTCAGAGGTGTTAGAGAATTGGGTGGTGAGAAATGGGAATGGAAATGGTGTGAAGTCATGTGGTGATGAGGACCGTGAGGGAATGACAAATGACGGGTTTGAGCAAATGGTTAATGGTGCAAAGGAAAATGAGAATTTGGGTGATGAGATTTTGGAGGATTTTGAAACATACTGGGAAGATGTTAATGACCGCTTAATGGTATCAAGGATGGTAAGTGACTCAGTGATTAAGGGGATAGTGAGTGCGGTGGAACAAGAGGCAGCTGAGAGACTAGTGACTAAGGATATGGAATTAGCCAACTTGAAGGAATATTTGCAGTTTCATGAAGGCGGTCTTAGCAAAACTGAACTCGAATCTTTTGGGTCACTTATGTCGCAGGATGAGCTAGAAAGCATGGATTTTCGAAAATGTATGACTTTATCAGATGTTTTTATGGAGCATGGCAAGATGGGAGACTTTCTAGATGGGTTAAGAAGTTTGGCGAAAGATGAATTCAAGAAGTTGAAGAAGAGTATTGATGAGCTTAGGGGATCCAATTCTGTTAGTAAAAAGAGCTCTCGGTCTGAGATGGTGAAACTAGAAGGTATTCTACAGGAGAAAGAATCTGGAATTTGGGTTCAATTGGACAAAACACTAGATAACATAAGAATGATGATGGATACCATCTTGAAACGAATGGATGTTATGCTACAGTTGTCCAAGACATCACTTCATCAGTGGCAGGAGGAACATCTAATCAAAGTGGAGCTTGAGTCCATGGTAATGCGTAGTGTAATTCGGAATGTGCAAGAAGAATTTGAGTACAAACTGTGGGACCAGTATGCTCAGTTATGTGGTGACCGAAATGAGAAGTTGAATGCCATCTCTAGTTTACGGACAGAGTTGGATGCTGTTTTGAAGTCATTGTCAAGTTCAGAAAATGGGCATGTGACTTCCCATGGATCGCATGATGCAGATTTCTTTACACGCAAGACATCAAATGAGTACGTGACTTCTACAAAATCAGTTTGGGATGGAAATGGAAATGGAAAGCTGGAGGATTCTAAGACTGATATACCTGAGAATTTTGATGCTGTCACGTTGAAGCACATGTCAAAAGATGAAATGGTGACCTATTTTAATAATATAATGACAAAGATGAAGAGACACCATGAGTCCATTCTGCAAAAGAAAACCGATGAATATTTTGTTCTAAGGGCAGAGTATCTAAATCTTAGAGGAGGCTCTGCTGTGCCTCATAAAAAGGATAAGGGTGAATCTGACATTCTAAGGAAGAAGATTCCAGAAATTATATTCAAATTGGATGATATCCTGGTAGAGAATGAAAAACATCCTGCATTTACCCAGGAGACTCTAAGTTTCGGTAACTTAAAGGATAGGCTTGATAACCTTCTTTCTGAAAATCACCAGCTTAGAGACTTGCTTAAAGATAAGAAAAATGAAGTTAAGTCCCTTTTGTCCCTAGTTTCAGATGCCACTGAGAAGAGGCTGCAACATTCTTTGGCAGAAGCAGGCATGCTAAAACAGATAGGAGATCTCAATTTAGCTATGGAAGAGTCACTGATAGAGGGTTCTGTAAGGGAAGACGTGTATACCTGTTTTCTAAGAGATCTCAGTGGCGGGGCAAGAAATGAAGTTGAGGAGTTAAACTTGGGATTTGATATGCTTAATGAAAGTAATGATACTAGTGTTGGAAGTACCAGAAAAATTGAAATTGAAGATTTAGAGATGGAGTGCCTGATTATGCAAGAAATTTGTGGAGTGATTTCCGGTGAAGGCATTAAGGAGGCTAAAGATATGCTTAAGGAACTGTATTTGGAGCATTTGAATGAAAAAGAAATTCGAACTTCTCTTGACACAAAACTTATTGAGATGGAAAACAAATTAAAATTCGAGGTTGAAGAGAAGGACAGACTGATGCAGATGGTTTCTGTGCTGGAAACGTTAGTGAACGAAAAGGAGAAGTTAGCAACAGATGCATCAGCTGCTCTAGCAAACGAGAGGGATCAGTCTGAGCAGGTTCGTCAAGAGTTGAATGCTGCGAAAGAATTTGCAAGTCAACAACAAACATTAGCTTCGGGGTGCAACAAAGAAGTAAATGTAGTAAAGGGCCAGTTGGCAGAAGCAGTGGAGCGAATTGAAGTACTGAAAGAGGAGGTAGCCCAATTAAATATAAGTCTTGAGGAGAAGGCGGAGGAGTTAAAAGAAGCTAATCACAGGGCAAATATGGTCCTTGCTATTTCTGAAGAGAGGCAAACTCTTTTGTCCTCTCTTGAATCAAAAGAAATAGAGCTAAGAAAGCAGGTGGAAAAAATAGTTGGTAATATAAATGAATCGTCAAAAATGATTGCTGATTTTGAATGCAGGGTGACAGGAAGGTTGAGAACAAACAATGCGAGGTTTGTGCTTTCTTTTCTTTTTCGATAAGTAATTGGAATATCATAGTGCCAAAATATACATAAAAAAAGATTTTTCCCCTTCAAACATGCAGAAAATATAAGAAGTCAATAAAAGGGTTTTCAGCCCAAAGGAACTGCAAATTACACCAAGAACATAACATTTGCAGGACTCTACTTTCTAAAACAAACACTAATATGGACTTCTTTTCTGAATGCTTGCTGTTCTGTTCTTTCCATAAGGACCTTAAAATACATAAAAGGACACTATTCTGGTGGCATTTATACTTTTTCGTTTGCAGCGAAACATTCCTCTAAATTTGTGGTATTGTTCCCTTTCATCTTCTCAACATGTAGCTATCTGCCCCTTGTGTTAACTTTTTCTTTCAAACAAGAGCCCAAATTTCATGTACCTAACAAGTCAATGGTACTAGTGTATATATAAGTCTAGAGTAGTGTCAAATTTTTTTCATTTCTCCCTCCTCTTTTCTACACTGCTAGTGCCCGTCCTCCCTCATCCCTTACAAAAGCATTTATGGACCCATGCCTTCTTTTCCTTTCTCTTTTCCAACAAAAATGGCTTCCATCCCATCCTGAGGAAACAATGACCTAGATTCAGTACTTCTATTATTTTTTCCTCCAATTACAACCAGCAGAGGGATACATCAGCAATTAAAGATGGGGATGTTGGGAGAAAGTTGCGCGCATGCCAATGGGGATGAAGACCACGAAAGAGAGAGAAAAGCTGGAATGAAGGTTCACTTTCCTTAACAAAGCAATCCGGGGCTGCTATTTACTTTGGGAGTAGACAAAGCAAATCGAAAGCAATCCCCAACCAATCAAAACATTCCACAACGTAAACCAGATACAACTAAGCCAAAGGCATTTATCAAATAATTACTAAAGTTAGAAATTCCTATAGGGAGCGGCAATCAGAGAGAGTTGTACTTTTAGGACATTAAATTGAGAAGGAAGAAGGTGAAGAAAAATGAAAACAAGATAAAAGAAAGGAATAAAGAGAGATTACATTTTTGCCCTCAGATTTGATGGTTTTCTAACAACTAACAAGTGACTGATGTGCACTTAGTATGGAATAAGGGTTTAATGGCACAAAAACTAGTTAAGGGGATTAATTACAGATTTAATAGCTGAGGCCATGTTAAACTTTCATCTTTTCCCTTTTACTTTTCTTGTATTGACCTGCATATTTTCTTATTTGAAAGAAGATTTAGTATTTGCATATTTTCCTATGTGAAAAAAGATTTAGTTTTTGGTGTCACTGTATCCTTAGTATTGGAGATTTCATTCTTGTTGACCTATTAACTGACTATATGCTTCTATCTTATTATTTCTTGTTCCATATTTGCGCAATCGGAAGTTGTATGGACTATGGTGAAACTCTCGTTTGCTTTTAATCAACTATTTCCAATACTTGAGTTGTTTTCTGTCTGCGAAAAGATGAAAAAAATTTTGCTTTATCTATTTTTTCAGCCAACAAAGCCTCCTTAGTTGATATTGTTGTGTGTGCGCGCGCATCTTTTCAAATAATATAATAGCTCTGGTGTATTGGTTGTTCAATCCCCATTCCCCTCCATTTTTGTTTCTGACGTATTGGTAGTGTTTTGACTTGCCATCACTTTTCTAGGCATTGGCGTAATCATTCTGTTCTTGTAGGGGATAAAGGGAAAAAAATATGTTAACATTTTTGTTTTAACTGGTATACACATACACACTCAAAGCTTGTTCAGCTTAGAAGACATGACTCTTGCGAAGTTTATTTGGATTATCCTCACTCAGACCTAATGCAAGTTGTTGGTAATACTTTCAGGTTTGAGCACTCATATTCTAAAATGGATTGTCTTGTTAAGAAGGCCAATTTGCTGAGAAGAACAACGCTACTGTATCAACAAAGGCTTGAAAAACGATGTTCAGACCTTAAATTGGCTGAGGCTGAGGTAATTACACAGAATTCATCTTTTTTATATTTCTGTTTTTGCAGATAATTAGCAATTAACTGTATGCAATATTTTTAATTGAGACTTGGGCTTTTTACCTAGAGCTGGATCCGTGATTTGAACCTGATGAGTTTGATCTGTAAAGTTGTTATCACTGAACTCACTCTACTTTTGAGATTATGGGTCATTATCTATTTTGTTGAAATTTGTAATTTTTCGCTTATATATGTGTTCTGGGGTCAATTCAACTTCAAACCATAGTTCAAGTGCTACATCCACCACTTTTTTAACCTATTACCAAAAATTGCATCATGCTTTAACTTTTTGATGTTTTACTACGGTTTATGAAGTTTTTGAGAGGATTTCTTGTACATTCAGGTTGATCTTTTGGGAGATGAGGTGGATACACTTCTAAGCCTAGTTGAGAAGATTTACATAGCGCTTGATCATTACTCGCCAGTTTTACAGCATTATCCTGGGGTAAGATGAATCATGAGTTAAAAGATATATTTTATATCAATTTTTCCTATGAAACAAATGTTAGTCTGTTTTTTTTGGATTCAGTTATATGTGCATAGTATTCATCTCTAAGTTCCAATATTCAAGTATGTTCAGGCTGGCTTCAAAATGAGAATCTGTCCTTTGCATCTGAACATAAAGTATAAGTTGTTAGCTGGGTATCTAGTTGTTAGCATGTGCAGCTTTTACAAACCAATGGTTAAAGATCAAGTGACCAGGGGTGAAGACTAATTCTACTGCTCTTGCTCTCTCACTGAAGATAATCGGGTATATTGGGCATGGGAGGATAGCTACTTCCAGTATAAACTTGAGTCACCTCTAAAGCATGCAATTGCATTTATACGGGGCAATATTATATCTTGTTTACATGTTGCTTACTTTAATGCAGATTATGGAGATTCTTAAGCTGATCAAAAGGGAATTAACTGGCGAGCCTACCAAGCTAGTAAAATCATCTCCTGCTTAAGGTAATTTTACTTCTGCTAAAGTATAGTTTTAACTTTTCAGTGGGTGATATTGCATAACATTTGGTTTCATTGTTGTTAGCTAGATCAGCCTCTTAAGACAAACCTTTATGAGAATGTCTAACTATTGATATTTTTCTTGAATACTAAATTGCTGTTTGTTACTTTCTCTATTCTAATTTATGTAGCACTCTTTCCTTTTAATTTGTTCTAAAATGAATGACACCTTTCTATATCTGCTTCTCATTTTGCCTTTAATGACATGGTCTTGTACCTATAGAAATGTCAAGGCATGTTTATGACCCCCACCAAGTTGTAACGGTACTTTTGGTATATGTGCTAACTGTCTTTCTGAGTTTCATAAACTCCAGACCTAGTCAAATGTTGCCAGCTAAAATGAATAGAGAGAGTAATGAAAACATTTGCTGAAAATTGTCACCTACTCAAGAAAAGGAGAACAAAGGACAGCAAATTAACTGCTTTGTATAACCATGCACCATTATTCCTTAGGGATTTCTCTAACAAAGAAAAGAAACTGAAAAGGGGAGGAAAACATATGAGTTGACAAAAAAAATTAAAGGTTGAGAAAACTAGGGCTGATGAAGAAAGGCGCGATCTTGAAAGGAATAGGGTGAGGAAAAAGAGGCTGTTTTAGTTTATTTTGATGAGGAATCAGAAAATGAAAATAAAATCAAAGGTGGAGTTGGTGAAATCGGAGTATGAAATAAGCAGCTGGTGGTAGAAAGAGGAAACACAAGAGAAAAGACGTGAAATTCACCCGTGTCTTTTAGAACAAAAGTATCTTGCAGAGCTAACTGCAAAGTAGCTAATGATTAAAAAAGTATCATGCTGCTGATTTTTCATGGAAGTTAAACAAGATGAAAAATTGTGAACACCACAAAAAACAGAAGTATACAAATAACAGGTACAGTAGCTTGTAATCATGCCTACTGCAAGACATCAGAACATATCTTAGGTTTTCCTTAAACTGTGTCTTACATAAATCAACCAGTCCTTGACTCTTGTTTCTTTTGTTGAACAGATAAAGAGTCTAGTTCCCGGTGTTTTTTCATTCCAATCCTGCTGGTCCTAGTTTGAAGTTCAACACGATGCTAGAAAAACAGATTTTAGTTCAGCGGGACAGACGACATGTAGTTTGTAGCAACTTGAAATAGCACAAAGTTCTTGAAGTTTCAACTGACCTGTCTTGTAGAGGGTGAGATCCTAGTTAGTTCTGTATATTCTGTATCATCATCAGACAGGTAAATCCCCGCACCTTAGTTGCAGCTGTGAAATTTTAGGTACATTTTGTCAGCTTTCTTCTTGTATATAGAGAATCAAAATGTACAGCCTACTTTAGGCTAGTTTAATTTTATGGAAATCCATGTGTTTATCATTTTTCTTTTATTGAATAATTCAATTCTGGAACTGTCGATTATTCCGTTGGTATGATATTAGTTGATCATCTTTCTTTTTACACAAAGAAATCAATAAGAAGACAATTTTACTAATTCATTGCTTAAAAAACTCATTGGGAATTTCATAAACAAATCTGAACAAGGATAATGTAGGAAAAGTATATTTGATACTTTCTTGATTTAGTAAGGTGGATAATTAATTATGGGATAATTATTTTTAAAAAGATGATCAATTGAGATGAGACGGAGAGAGTATTTCTCTCTCTATAAATTAGTTGAATTCTTCCTTGCTGATCATTTGACACTTGACAGTGATCTAAAATAATTGTTTTTGAGCTTTTGTACCTTTTTCTAATGTTTTCTTTGATTGGGAGAATTGAGTAATTTGCACTCAATTAGGACTTTAGATTAATTTAATCTACAAAGTCATTATAACTTAAAGGCAAAGGGTTTGGTAGACCCTATCTACTTCACTCGTATTGTAAACTGGACACTTTAACTCAAACAAAATAAAAATTCTAAACCCTTATGTCAACCGACGACACATCGTATTCACATATATTCATCGCATTAATTTAATAGCCACAATGTTATTTTTATATATTTATTATATATTTATATTAAACAAATGATTACTTTTTAAAAAATGATTTTCACTTTGTTCTCAAAAATACTAACAAAAATAAGTCCATTGAGTCATTGTCAACCCTATTTGAGCTTACGATTTCATCAAAGCTAATATTAACATGAATAGAAAAAAAAACTCAGTCCTTACTACTCATTAGAATAACTTGACATCAAAAAAACTTGAAATTGAAAGAAAAATTCAAACTTTAAAAAAGAAAGATCAAGAACTATGAAAATTTCAAAGTTGTATCTACAATTTAAAAATAAAAATTTATTTTTATTTTTTTAAACTTAAAAAAAATGTGTAGTTTTCATCTGAAAAGTGAGATTGCAAGAGAAAATAATTGATGAGTAATTGATGATAGAGATGACAGTGATATAGCATGTAAGAGATCTGCAATTTTCCTAAGAGGGGGTGGGTGAGTTTTGAAGAAGAAAAGAGTTTTCTTTTTTGCCTTTTTCTTAAGTTAGGGTACTTTTTTATTTTTTTTAAACTTTTTATTTAATTATAGTAACATTTTAAATCGATTCACGCTCTTATTTCGTGTGTGTAACACATATTTTTTCAACTTAGCTAAGTTAACACCACCTAAGGTCAGTCAATGGTCAAAGGGGCTTTAAATTTATATTTTATTTGAGTTGAAGTGTCCAATTAAAACTTTGTAGAATCGAAAATTCAATGTACCATCCGACTCAAGTACAAGGGTCCACTAGACCCTTTTGCTTAACTAAAAAGATAATTTTATAAATCTCCTTTCAAGTTTGATATTATAATATTTTATTTTATAATTCTTCTTTTTAATAATTAATTATAATCATAACAATAAACTCTTGTTAATGATGCAAATAGTATTTAGCAAATAACGTAAACCACTTTCACAATATATGCATGCCTTATATATAGGTATAACAAATGTCTAGACAATAACCTAATTAAAAAAAAACATGTGTTATAATTATATTTACTATATTATATTGATTTTACTTATTTTTTGAAAAAAAATTAGGAATTCTAGTTTTGGAGTTAAGTTAATTTTTTTCCTAAATAAAGAAATTATTGTAATTTAACCGTCAAGAAAATTAAGATGTTACTTCTCTTTACTTTATTCCTTTTCTTGTTGTTTAATTATTTCCAAAATAATGATCGAAAATAATTTCATTTTTTTGGTTTAATGGCTTAGTGTAACCCATCATACTACAAAAAATAAAAAAATAAATTGCATCATAAGTCAACTAATAAAGGACCTTAATTATTGAACGAAAAGTTACTTACCTCCGATTGTGAAACTTAAAAGTAGGGGCGGAGCTAATTTGTACAAAGGGGTTTTGAACCCTTTTTGGTGGAAAATTATACTAAATTATAAGTGATTAAAATAAATTTTTATGTATATATAATAAGTGTTGAACTCCCTTTGACTACTTTTAAGGGAGAGAGTGGCGAGCGAGAATTTCAGGAAGAGAGGCGACTGACAACAGTTTGCTACGGAGCACAATTAAATCAAATTGTGATTATAATATTTAATTTGAATTAATAATTTGCCATTATATAAAATTTTTCTAAACAACTACATCGAAGTATTAGGATAAAGATCTGGTCAAGTATAATTAGGTCAAGTAATGTTCAATGGTCTTATAGATTCATGCCACGTGTACTATATAATAACTTATGGTTGACATCTATTTAAATTATATACTCATTATAATAATAAAAATAACAAAATCATCAATTATTTTTATTTTATAAAATTAGCAAATAAAACAATTAAGTGTATCCTACCTAATATTCTCAAGAAAAAAATAAGACTAGCGGCAATATGCGGACTTTCCGGCTTTTTTACATGCGAAACCTCGTATTTGTATTGAATTTTTCAAATTAATACTAATTTTAAAGAACCCAACACTTTTGAAGAATCTGATTGAATATATTTTTATCATTATTTGAAAACCTCCAAATAAGTTTTTCTTTAAAAAAAAAGTATTATCATGTTCTTTAGTTGAATTTTTATTTATAACTCAATTGTGTTTTTAAGTTTGATCTATTTTTGGAGATTGCTTCAGAATTTCGAGAAAGCAGGTGTGAAATTACTCCCAAAAAAATTTGGCGGGTAAAAAGTCAGGAAGTTTGCTTATTCCCGTCAATCTCAATTTTTTTTTTTTTGAAAATATTAGTTTGGTAAACTTAATTATTTTATTTGATAGTCTTTAAAAATAAAAAAGTTGACAGCTTTATTGTTTTTTTATTATAATGAGTATATAATTTAAATGAATCTCAATCATAAATTATTCTATAGTACACATGTCATAAATCTATAAAGTCATTAAACATTCTTTGACCTAATCTTACTTGACCGGATCTTTATCCGAAGTATTAGTAAGGAGTCATGATATTTAGGAGTTATTCCATCCTGAGAACTATTTATCTATTTATCTATTTATCATGAAATAATCTTTTTATTTTAATTCTAAATTCATTGTTTGATTATACAATTTTATGCTATAACTGAAAAAGTGTTTCAAACCTATATTTCATTTCCATCTTCATAAATTTCATATAACATTCTCTCTTCTCTTCTTTGCAATAGAAATATAACTAAAACCAAACTCTATTTTTAATTTCAACTTCATAAAATATTCAAACAAAATGAAAAAACATTTAATATATATATGTTGATAAGTCAAATTATAAAGAAAAAACAAAAAAAACAAATCTAACACATAGATTGCGAGAGTCCGGAGCCTAAAGGGTATAAAATATTAACAAAAATTTCAAAATGGTATATAAAATTTTATATTAACCAAAACGGCAAAATCGCTGGAACAACAGCGATTTCCTCCGCCGGAAAAAGCAAATCGCTGCTACTGCATCGATTTTGCAAAATATGATTATTTTAAAAAAAAAAAAATTTTTAAAAAAGGAAATCGCTGTCCTTGGAAGCGATTTCCATAAATAAAAAAATATTTCTTAAATTTTTTTAATAAAACGCTCCAAAATTTAAGAAAAATAAATAAATAAAAATTTTTATGGAAATCGCTGCCTTTATTTTAATAAAATAAAATTCAAGAAAATCGCTGCCTAGGCAGCGATTTTGTTGAAATTTTTTTTTTTTAAAAATAAATCACATTTTGCAAAATCGCTGCAGTAGCAGCGATTTTGATTTTGCTTTTTCCAACGGAGGAAATCGCTATTGTTACAGCGATTTTGCCGTTTTGGTTAATATAAAATTTTATATACCGTTTTGGAATTTTTGTTAATATTTTATACCCTTTAGGCTCCGAACTCTAGATTGCGACAGAGGCAACTAAACAAATATGGTGGCCTGAAACATATATATATATATATATATATATATATATATATATATATATATATATATATATATATATATAGAGAGAGAGAGAGAGAGAGAGAGAGAGAGAGGCGGATCTAGGATTTGAAGGTCGGGGGTGCCACAACATTCAAATAAGATAAAAGGACTGTTGCTTTAATTTTGGGTTACAAATTGATCAAATGTGCATATAGTAATATTTCTTTTAGATATTATGTGATCAGAGATAACTAAACAATTCAATTTTTATTTTCTTTTTTGAATTAAATGTCTTATTCACTGAAACTTTGAGAAAAAGAAAAGTCACGTTAAAATTTGAGCTTCGATCTAATAATATTAACATAATATATTCATCTTCCATTGACTTTATGTGTTGTTGGAGATATATAGTTGAGAAATAATAAAAATTGTAGTTTCAGCCTATTCATCTTACTTAGCAAAAACGTCGATGAAGATCGAAAGAACCTTTAGATTTTAAAAAGACCATTTTTGAACTTATGTTTTTTCTAAAAATTATATTTAAATATATTCTTAATAATATTTATTTGACGCTCATAATTCAGTACTCACTAATTAATAAAACAAAATAAACACGTTACACTCAAATCAATAGATTAATAATTAGTACGAGAGAAAGTAAAAAAATAAAAATTAATTATGAAAAGAGGTTAATTTGTATTAATAAAGAATAGTAAATAAATAAGATTGAATGGAGAAAAAGAAAAGAAAAAGAAAAAAAATTTAAATGTTGTTGCTGAGGTTTGACCCAGATTGATGAGGTGGCAACGCCTCTCCTTTGCCAATTGGGCTATTCCGTTGTATAGTCACTGGGTGACAAAAGTAATATATATTTAATTATTACACATATATACATGTGTATACAACGTTTTTTTCGAAAACACTGGGTGCCGTGGCACCCTTACCCGTACAACTAAATCCGCCCCTATATATATATATATATATATATATATATATATATATAACATATTTTATTTTAAAATTTTAAAATTTGATTTTTTGAGGAGACTTGCGTAAAAATATCAATTGACGAGAGGGAATTGTTCGGATGGTAAGCACCCTCACTTCCAACCTGAAGGTTGCGAGTTCGAGTCACTAAGGAAGTAAAAGGGGTGAGAGCTCCTAAAGAGGATTAAAAAGAAAACATATAAATATCAATTAAACGATCTAATAATATAGAAAAGTTATTTATACTAAATAATATATAAAATTTAAATTTAATTAATAATATACACATTAGGAAAATTTGATTTTTGGGTTCTAAAGCAACAACTTTAGTTGCTTCACCATTTAATCTTGCCCTGCCAAGTGTACCTACTTGCTTTGAAGTAGCTTGATTTGCATTTAAGATTTTATTTTTCTTGTTATATATATTCATAAAATATACATTATAAGATATATTTATTTATTTATTTACTTATTTGGATGTATTGTTCCTTTGAATACCAAAGTTTGAGTTGAATTTAGACTTAAAAATTCCATAGCCCATTCAAGGATGTTTTTGTTGCAACTTGCATCTACTACTTTTAAAATGTTTGGTGGAAAAATAATTAATACAGCTGAGAGTTAAAATAAAAATGATGAAAAAATATATAAATTTTCTTCTAATCATTCTCGCTCTTTTTAAGTTATTCAAGTTTACTACGATAGAGTAGTAATTCTCTTGACTTGTTGCTTTCAAAATGTAGTAGCTCGAAGATGTTGTATGACTTAAAAAACTCCGAACTAATTATTAATTTCAATCTTCAGAGCTCTATCAATAAAAAAAACACTTTCCTTTGACAAAATTACAATTTTTTTGATAATGAATAGATTGAAGACTTAGGAATTGTCTGATACACTGGATAAGATAAGATAAGATATCCTAAAAATTAAATCTGAGATAAAATTTATAATGCATTTAATTGACGATAATTTTTTCCCTCTATTTTCAATTTATCTTTTTCATTACACCAATGAACAACCTCATGTTTTTCATGCTTGCTTCAATTATTTTCCACACTTATTCATCAAACACCATTATTTATAGGTGTACAAATTCTTCATATATTTTAAATAATAATAAGACAGACGGAGATAATAATAATATATGGAACATGAATTGGTGGTTACTATATTTAAGCTTTAATGAGTAATTGTTGGTAGATCATAATATGAGTTACACCAAGAAATAATATTCACTTTCTAATCAATTTATATCCATTAAAATAATGCACTAAAATTGCATTGTAATAATTCTTCAACCTCAGCTACCTGGTTTAATTATTTTATGTGCACTGAATAAATCATGTCAAGTTTAGGGGTAACAAAATATTTATCTAAAATTTAACGAATCATATTGACTTGACACATAGTTGGTATAACGAGTTTACCAATTTTCCCACAATTAATTGATAGGGTTCCAAACATATTTACTCGCTATATTCCTCAAAGACGTTAACTCGATGATAATAAATTGAGAATATAACAGAAAATCGTCATTTATAGAAATTAAATTAGGAAATATTTGACAAGTAAATAGGAAAGGAGGGAGTAATAAGTTGAAATTTAATGAGTTTCACTTTAATTCATAGCCCTTTATTTTATCACTAGAATGTAACAAATCACCAACCTCTTAATTATTACATTTAAAGAGTTGTCAATTATTAGTGTGCAGAATTATGCCAAACAAAATAAACAGAAATTTACAAGAAGTCAAATTTGGTGTGGAAATAAATAAAATCCTTTTATCTTAAAATTTATGCAAACTGATTTCATGTCTCATATTTCCATTTATTACCCCAGCATGAAACAGTTGGGAGGCTAAACTCCCAACCCTATCAGTACTCTTGAACAACATAAATATATCCTAATGCACATTTGTGTGTATATATCAACTCACACAAACACAAAACACAAAACACAAACAGACAAACTCATTAGTCATACAATGTCTCACCCAATTTTCCAATCTAATGAGAACAGCCCTTATGGTAACTTGACAAGAGAAGAGTTTTACAAGCAACATAAAATCATGCACAAACAAAGTTTCATGTTAAACAAACAAAACATGAAGATATTCACACAATCTTGGCAGCCTGAATCAAGTAATCAGTTAAGAGGTCTTGTAGGCATGATTCATGGTTATACGTCCGAAAGCAGTTGGCTTTTTGAGCTAAATGCAGTAGCTATGGTGAAAGCTGGATTTTTCGTTTGTTCTCTTGACCTACAAGGTCACGGTTACTCAGAAGGATCACCTGGTTACATACCGTGTATTCAACCTTTAGTCCAAGACTGTATACAGTACTTTGACTCTGCTCGTGCTGATCACCCGAATCTCCCTGCTTTCCTGTATGGTGAGTCATTAGGTGGTGCAATTTCTACACTCATATGTCTAAGGCAAAAGAATGTATGGAATGGTCTGATGTTAAGTGGACCGATGTTTGGAGTGTCAAAGAAATACAGACCTGTTTGGCCACTGGAGAAGCTACTACCGTTGGCCGCCTTCATTGCACCATCTTGGAGGATTGTGATCACCAAACCACCTGCATCTATATCATACAAAGAGGAGTGGAAGAGAAAGATTATCTCAAAAAGTCCAAATCGTCTGGCTTCCGAGAAGCCACCAGCTGCCACTGCACTAGAGCTTCTGAAAGTCTGTGAGTATATACAGAGGAACTCTCATGAACTACAAGTCCCTTTGTTGATTCTTCAAGGTGGGGAAGATAAGGTATGTGATCCTGAAGCTGCTAAACTTGTGTATAAATCGGCAGGAAGTAAGGATAAGGCTATAAATATTTACCCGGAAATGTGGCATCAACTGATAGGCGAACCAAATGAAAGTGTGGAGCTTGTTTTCAACACCATGTTGTCATGGCTTGAGGTGAGAGCAGACTTGGCAAAAATCTAACAGATATGATCTCAAGTTTTTCAGATGTGTTTACACACATCATCAGAAGTTCTTTTTTCCTGTAAACATAACCTATGAATAATAATTTGTAAAAGCTACGGGCAATTACTATATCGCCAGAGCAGTTTCCGTCCTACTAAAGTATAGTGTTCTATATGCTAAAATGATGGCACCTACTAGGCATGATATTTCAAAAGTAAGTACTAATCAGATGTATGGTTCTCAACACAGAATCCTTCATGGTTCAGTTATTTCATTTGACTTCCTGCAACAACGATGAGCTTCTGAGTTGATTAGCAATGCCTAATAAGCAAGAAATAACAAAAATTGTGAAATAGGTGTACTACAATATTCAACTTCATGATAATTCAGTTTCGATGAATCAAGATGTTATTCCATTTGATGTTACATAGTGAACAAAGAAGAATCAGTATGGGTATATGAGTAATGAAACAAAAAAAAACAGTATCTTGTAGGTTACAACTTAATGGGAAAAATAACAAATACATTAAATAATCTGAGATACAGAATTAAATGGCTAATATGCTGTGAGGAACAGCTGCATATTTTCCCAGCAGGATTTGTTTCATTCTATTGTATTCTCTTACCATGTAATTAGCCGTTCAAAAAAACGCAAGAGAAGAATATGGTGGAGTCATAGTCTGCTCAGCGGTAACTGCCTAAAAGACATAAGTTCTGCCCGCACTTGATCTCTTCTTAATTTCCCAGTTGTTGTCATTGGAAATTGATTTTTCCATACCACAAACTTCTTGGGTATTTTGAACCTGCAAAATATTACACGTCAATATGAATCAAAGCACATCAAACATCAAGTGTGGGGATGGGATATGAGAAAGACTTGCTTCAATCGAATTCATTTGAACAACAAAGGAAAAAAGAAAATACCCTGTCAAATCTTTCGCTCTACAGAAGTTCTGGAGGACAGTGCTCGACAAACAATGCACGTTCTTGTTAACCGAATGATTAGAGCTTGAATCAGTCCACTGCCAATGGTCTTTCAGCCTAATACAGGCGACAACCATTTCGGTCAAGCGAGAGTCGGGAAGCCCAATAACAACACTAGCAGAAATCCCTGGATGCTGCAATAAGACAGCTTCCACCTGTGTCACAAACAAACTCACTGAATTATTTACAGGCTATTACATTGCTATAGAAACAATGCAAAAAGAAATCATGGTGTTCCATTACAAGAAAATAATTCACACACATATCATTTCTCATCAACTAAAGAGATTTCAGTTACGGTCGTAGGCAGTTCTCTTTTGTGTTGATACTTAATTGAACGAAGAGAACGAAAGCATTGAAGTCTGGATGCTTACCTCTTCAGGATAAACATTTTCTCCCCCGCTCTTTATTCGGCCCTTCAAGCGCCCAACGAGCCAGATATTTCCACAATCATCGATATGCCCTATATCACCAGTGTCAAGCCAACATTCATCAGTTGGAGAAGAATTATTGCTTGGCATTTGACCCCAGTATCCAAGCATTAAATGGGGACCTCGTGTCAAAATCCTTCCTATACAAGACGAATCATTCCCAGCAATCCTTATTTCAATATGTGGAGCAGGCTTTCCAACACAGATGCCATCTGGTTTATGTGCCAAATTGGAGCTGTTGGCATAAGAATGTTGGATACAACTCTCTCTCGCCGGGTCATAAAGAGTCATGAAAGTCAGAGAAGAACACGCTTCGGTCATTCCTGCAAAACACTTAAAGAACACTTATCAGGAGAGTACAACTAAAACAGAATGATTTGTTTAGGGAAGAGTACATATTCATGAAGCTAACTTCACAGAATACACCAAGAAGGTTCGGACTTGTACCACTATAAATTTGTAAGGCTAACACAATGTGTAGTTTATGATATATGTCATACATCAGGAACACCACTTTATAACTTGCAATCTTCTGCTATCAACAGAATATTTGTTCAGAAAAATAAGTATGGAGAAAATGAGAAAGTATGTCAAAGCAGTCACAAGACCAACATACCGTAAGCTGAAAGAAGTTTAGCCCTTGGGAATATCTCAATCGCATTTTTGATAAGACCAGATGAAAGACCCCCAGCTCCATTAAGAACCTTCTTCACAGATTTGGACCCTACAGATATGTGCTTTGTCCTATCACAAGTGAAAGTAGAATCAAATAATGAACTAAGTGGATGTGCTAATTTGTCCATGCAGAGAAACCTAGAAAATAATCAATCGCCAAAAGAGAAACAAATTTCTTTTAATCTTAGAACAGGACATCACAAAAAGTTTTCCTTGTAAAACCAAAAGGAAATAATGCTATAAACTGATATTGGTAGTAAACTTTGAAGGATAAAGCTTGATAATCCAGTAATATGTATGCCCATACAGTCATTATTCACTTCAACTTTGTTCAAAAGATAAATCCTATTGAAACTCGTCTTTGCATCAAGTAGAACAGCTGAGTGCTTTACCTATAAAAAGAGATTAGATCAGTCATCATAGCTGGAACTGTGATGAGAGAAGTAACACTATGCTGGTCTATGGATTCAACAGCCAATTTAGCTTCAAACTTTGGTAGTAAAATATGACAACCTCCTGCCATTAGCATGGCCAGGGCTGATGATATACCACCAATATGGCACAGTGGTGCAGTGTGTAAATAGACCTGCAAGAAAAATAACATGAATCAAATTGGCATGTGTTTCAAACATTTGGATCATGTATCTAGGTTGCAACTTCCATATTATCACAGTAGACAAGCATACATCATCCTCACCGTAACCAACGATTGCAATTTTTGCAAGGGATTGCACCACCAAAGCTGAGTGGCTTAGGGTAACTCCCTTTGGCCTCCCTGTGGTCCCTATTGTCATTAGGAAACAGAAAAAAGAAATCTTACATATAAGTCAATGGACTTAGCAATACTCCTTGTACCAGAAACGGGGACACACGATTAGATTGAGGGTTTAAGAACTGAAAAGATAAGCATTACTTTGGACATGCAGTTGAATGACTCAACCTACACAACACATTTCTCAGTGGAGCAATATATGAATCTTCTTGTTCAAGAATTTTGCTAGTGGACAAATAACTTTACTGAGGCTAAGAAACACGATACTTTCCTAATCTGATCCAGATAAAATTGTGGGAGAGACATTACGTTCCTCA
Source organism: Solanum sitiens (assembly GCA_016801875.1). Lineage (NCBI taxonomy): Eukaryota > Viridiplantae > Streptophyta > Magnoliopsida > Solanales > Solanaceae > Solanum > Solanum sitiens. The sequence continues at coordinate 628,120 of JABWTJ010000056.1, forward strand.
GTTAAAAAAAGATATTTCCAGTACCACATTTCTCTTAGAACTTCATTTTGTCAGTTTCCGTAGGTGTGAGAGGATTTGAAGATCACTTTCTCAATCATGGTAAAGAAATGGAAGAACAGGAAACACACATGTGGAAAGGTAGTTAGTATATGCCTGAGGTAAAGCATATTATAGCTGCTTCCTTAGGTGCCCACAGGTAGTCTGCTGTTAAACGCCTTTTGCAACTTCTTTTCAGCTGTTCAGTAGTTAATCCTGGCAGGTGTGTAAGAATGATCCATCAATGAACCGAAGAAAAAGTACTCTCTTTTTTTACCCATATTCAGTGGTAAGGAATGCTTGAACACGTACCAATACTAGTGCTATGAACTTCACAAGGAGTATCCATTAGGACATGCCGCCTTAGAGAAGGCACAGAATCAGCATAAGACTTGGACCTCCAGAAATTACCGGTTGCATCATAGACCAATATTGTTGGCTTTGCTACCTGAAGAGCTGCTCTTGCTTCTTCCAGGCTCTGCATGCTGAGAATAGTTACTAGGAGAACATGCTTGTATCCAGAACAGTTTCTTCAATCTATATCATCCATAAATAGAATTATTTCTGTGATAGTAATACTTATCCATGTTACCGACTTTCAGCTTCCTCATTGAAGTTAAGTTTATACATATATTTAAAATGCTTACAACCCAAGAACTATGTTGTGTGGACTTTTCACATTGAGGAAATACTAACCATGTCCTATAATGTCAGAAGCAAATGGAAGATTAGAGACTAAGCGTTTGTGTATTTACCCAACGGTAATTGAAAGGTGCAGTAATCCCTCCTACATATGCAACTGCCAGTAACCACTCCAAATAAAGATCACTGCAACAAAAATTGGATGATGAAAAAGATTTGTTAACCATTCAAGGATAGTTCTGTGGCCAAAGCTTACATACACTTTATTATCTTCTCTTAACAAAATATACCATTGATAGGTCAAATTTTATTCTGAAACAGTGAATATGTTAACAACTACTCTCAATATGTAATTTTAGCATTCAAATTCAACCTAGAACCTTTTTAAAGAAATATTGTTCAAAACTTCAAAAGGAGGGAAATGATATAAATGGTATTATTTGTGTGAAGCATAAAAATCTAACACCTTTGTTTGGATTTGTCAGGACTGTTACTTAAATTTTTATAATTTTTATTGTATCGTATCATCAAATTCATTGTTATGTAATTATGAAAAGTCTTATTTTGTATAACAATCAATTTGATGTGATTGCATTGTTACCTTAATTTTCTCTTTACTTATCCTATTTATCATTTACCTACCTTTTTATCGTAACTCCACCTAGTATTCTACTTTTTTTTTGTAGATTAAACTTTCAAATTATTTGTGTGTAATTAACCCCTATGTGACTATATAGTTTATCCAGACGTTGTATTCATTAAAACAATAGAATACTATACAATAACACACAATACAATATGATACGTTATAAAACAATGCATAACACCACCTTACACAATGAAAGTTGCACATTTGCAGCTAGTATTAAAATTGCATCAGATAAGTAAGTGGGTGAACTTACATAAATATACTATAATAAAAAAATATTTACCATTTATAATAATAATATTTCTTTTTTACTTGATCAACTCTAATTCATTTATAATACAAGTTTAATTCATATTACAAAGAACAATTTTTTATTCACATATAATACAAATTTTAATGATAGATAATACATTTATCACACATTTTAATACAATTGTAATACAATGTGTCAAATTTTTACCAAACAAACATAATATATTTTAAAAAATAATTATAATTCATATATATTGCATACATAATTCACTTTTAATATATATTACAGATTTAACATAGTATTGCTATAAATAATAATAAATACAAAATATTGCTAAAATCAGTAATTATTTATTAAAATATACTAATTCAATATAATTTTTCCTAAGTGGGTAAGTACCTGTTAAGAGCGGAAATGGCGACGACATCACCGGGCTTAAGGCCCAACTGAATAAGCCCATGGGCCAGGCCCAAAACTCCCTCAACAAATTCCATACCCGTCTTCCTCCTTTCTCCGATTATCATCACCGTTGAGCTCCGGCGAGCCGTCGACAACCGGCTCAAGCACTGGCAAACGTGAGCCTTGGAGTAATTAGCCATTTTTCTTGAGGATAAATTCGGAATTTCCTAATTTTCCTTCTTCAACCGTTCTTCTGAGCAAACAAAAACAGCAAATTGTTTTACTCAATTTTGGCAAATGCTAGAGTATAGAGTTTGGTAGATTTATTTTAGCATAGACAATAGCATAGGGATAAATTTCCACTAATCTTTTTAGAATTTTCTTCAACAATTTATAATCTTGAAGAGTCAATTTGGTTAACATTCTATTAAGAAATTTTAAAGTATTTTTATTTCTTTCTTATAAATTATTTGTTTTAAGTGATGGATAAGAGGATATAAAAGAATCCAAAAGAGTGGACACGAAATATCATGATGTTAATTTTATGCGATGGAGCACAACATTATAAATTTTATGTTTTAACAAGACTCTTCTGTAGTTCTATAAACCTATTTTGATTCATAAAGATTTCAAAAGTAATTAAATTTAAGAATAAAGTAACTCCAAAGTTTATTTTATTTAAACATTATTGTAAGTAGAGATTTGGTAAATTGACCCTTAGAAGAGTAAATTTGACAAATATATTGTGAGTGAAAGTAGTACTTTCTCCGTCTCATTTTATGTGACATTATTTTTTTTTTGGTCAGTCATAAAAAAATGTCATATTTCCTTATATGGTAAGTATTTAAAGATATAATTTTTATTTTATTCTTGTTGATCCCACTTAATTTTAAAATTTTAAAATTTTTCATTATTTCTTAAAATTCGTGTCCAATCAAATATTGCTATATAAAATAAGACGGAGAAAGTAGTACTTTAAGGATTACACATTAAATTTGAATGGTATATAAGGGGGTCAAAATGCCAAAAAGAGCCATAAATTGGGTGTGGATCCTATTTCTTATCTTATCTTTGTACTTCTAATATGGGAAGATTGATTGAAATTTGATTAATGGCTTTCAGTTATGGGTCTTAAGAAGCAGGCTGATCCATAAGGGACATGTCATGCATTGGACAAATTAGTCCAATTATTTACAATAAAGAAAAAAAATAATCATAAATAGCTTTTATAATTTATTTGTGTAATTAGGAAATGTAGTTCACGGCAAGAAAATTATGAATTACATAAGAATTTTTCTGGAAATTAATATCAAAATTCGTAGAAAAATAAATTTCCTGCTAATTTTCATACTAATCTCCATGAAAATCCACATGTAATTCACACTATTTTTATAGTGGCTATTGTATGAGTATTTACTATTTGTAGCTATAATTATGTTTCAGAATGTAACAATTCAATGTATGCATGCAAAAGCAAATACATTGCATTTGTACAGATACCAAATCATTTCAATACACTTTACAATTATAAGTACCCAGAAACGTTACACATAATTATTTACATTCATGCAACATATGCTTGTATTATCATCATTGGAACCTATCTCAACCATCTTAAAAAAATCACTTACATGTCAATGTATTTATTTCTGTATAATATATGTATTTTTATAAGATACATGTAACAATATCTTATTTTCATAAAAATTGTTGGTGTTTTTCCTTTTAGTACCCTTTCTTTGTCTTCTTCGATAATAATTTCTACGGTCCCATACACTATAATAAAAATAATCATTATCGATAATTAATTTTTAATTATCGTTAAATATGTATTTTTAGCGGCAATTGTCACTCTTTGTATATGTCCCTAAAGCCTTTAGCGACATTGGTTCTAATGACACTTAACGGCAATTGTCACTTTTTGTATATGTCCCTAAAGTCTTTAGCGACATTGGGACTAATGACACTTAACTAATGCCGGTAAAGACTTTAGCTCTCTTAACTATTGTCAAATATTTAATATCGCTAAAAATTATTTTTGTTGTAGTGATAGCATATGCTCCCTTTAATATAATTCATCATTAACACCAAAAGGGAAAAAAAATACAAGAAAACGATGAGAAAATATAAAAGTTGGAGTCACAATGACTCCTTGTGAAGAGTTTTCTATGTTTGGTGGATTAAAATCGTAAGCTTTTTGTTTGGTTTTCGATAATCTTTATGTTTTAATTTGTGATTCATATTAAGTGAATTATTAGGCATTAACATTCTTTAGAATAAAAATACTTATACATAGATCAAATGTTACATCTAACAATAACCGTTTTGATTATTTTAAAACTATTTTCCTAGACGATGTAAAGTAGAGTTAAAAATCTCAATAATGAAGGAGGAAAAAAATCTCGAACAATTTTTTTGAATTCTAAATAGGGAAAATGCATAAGTATCCTCTCAACGTATGTCCGAAATCTTAGAGACACACTTATACTATACTAAGGTCCTATTACCCCCTTGAACTTATTTTATAAATAATTTTCTATTCCTTTTCGGCTTACGTGACACTAGCTTGTAAAAAATATCAACAAGCGTTGGGCCCACAAGATAGTGCCAGGTAGGCCAAAAAGTGATAGAAAATTATTTATAAAATAAGTTCAGGGGGTAATAGGTAGTATAGTATACGTGTGTGAGATTTCGAGCATAGATTGAAAGATTACTTGTGCATTATCTCTTTTAAATAATTCACTTAATATGGACTAAAGAAATTCCAAAAATACCATGACTTAGAGCTTACGCCTCGCCTTGTAGTGACTATAAAATTTGCCTTGAGCATCCGCTTTTCAAATAGTACGCTAAAACTAAAACCAATGGATTGGAAGAGAGGGATTTATGGCAAACTATTTATCAACGATGAATCGCTAACACATTTTGATCGAAGCAAACTTGAAACGTATTATCATAATCTGTTTATTGATTTGATTCATATTTACTCAACTCGTGAATATCTTATCACTATATTACATGAATACTAAAAGGTTCATGCACGCATAAAAGGGTTAAATCTTTACATTATTTTTTTGTTTGTACAATTTGGATCATTGAGATACACAAATAAAAAACAAATTAAAATATCTGATAATACTTTCTCGTGAACTAAAAGAACTTTTTCCATGTGCCAAACTCTCAACAGTACATATAACAAACAATTTACTTATTTAAATTTATTAATTATTATTATTAAAACAGAAAATAGTTCTGTTGGCACAAAATTTAATAAGAGGACAAGAACAAACGTCCACTCGAAACATGAAATTACGTACTGACTACTGTTTTAGATTTTCCAATTGTGGGGTTGAGGACCCATCCATATACATATGTTGTAACTTTTGTCTGTAATTAGAACTTTAATTTCAAATTAGAGCTTTGCAAATGAACCATAGTTACGCGACATAAATTAAAATTAATTAAAATATTTACAAAAAATTTTTTACGGTTTGATCTAGAGAGGACATATTGTGCACGTGCATCTGTTAATTAAGAAAAAAATTATGTATATATATTGAGAAGCTGACATGAATTAAAATATAATTATAGTGTACACATAAAAAGCATAAGTGTGTCGTTGTGCTGTTAATATAGGGCTAGGTAAACCATCTTTGAGATCATGGTTTTAATTAAGCTTAAAAGTCCTTTTCATTATTTTTATTTTAAGTTTAGTTTAGAGCTCATATTTAATCTAAGATAATACTGATGCATTCGAAATCTTCAAATTCTAAGTTTGCCTCTAATCTGATTCAATATAAACTTATTTAGAAGTATTTATTTTGTAAAATCCTCACAACCGGGCGGAGCTAGCATAGAGTTAGCCAGTTAGAGACAGTGGCGGATTCAAAAATTTTATTTCATGGGTGCTCAATTATTTTAGTTTGAGAATTGTTATATAACGTGGGTGCTTAGTTAATATATTTGAATGAATTATTAGATATTACAAACAAATATTAGAGTTTATTACAAAAAGCAATGGGTGCTTAAGCACCCATAATCTATAACATACATCCGTCACTGGTTAGAGAGTTCATCCGAATTCCTTCGACGAAAAATATTACTATTTTATACATGATTTTACGTATATAAAATAGATGTTGAACCCCCTTCGATTAGTTTGTAATTTACTTTTTATAAACGTTATTAAAAATCTTAGGCTTGGCCACCATCACGACGGACGTTTTATTTCTCAATTGATTGGATAATTAAATTTTAAACTTTTGATATGATATTTATCCAATAAAACCAACTATATTGTAATTTGTAAAAAGGATGTGTGTGCGTGATTGAAGCTATAAATTTCAAAAAGTTGCCATCTTTTTCCAAAAGATATTGACAAATTAAATGCAACGCAATGATTAAAGAAATTATTAAGCATACAAAATTAACGTGGCCAACTAATGATAGGTTTTAGCTTTTAGGGCATTTGACTTTTGTGTTAGATAAGCCGTCTCTTCCTCAATTTCTTTGTATCACGAGTGCACATTTATTTGTGAGTATAATATAATATAAGATGTTTTATGACATTGTTTGTATATGAAACTTAGGATCCTTTTGGCAGTAAAAAATATATTTTTAAAAAATTATTTGTAAATGAATATTGGACCATGAATATTTCAAATCCAACTTAAAATTGTATTTTAATTTGAAAAACAATTTATGACGTATTTTGCTATTTTTAGTTGTATTTAAATACAGTAATGCTTAAACGTTATATTAAATACTCTTTCTAAAAGATATAACCAAATACAATTTTATCTTCAACGCCGATTTCATGACAAATTTTAAAGAAAGTGAAAAATATTTAGAATCAATAGTCAAAACCTGCTTAATTATATGGTTCGATTTGGATCTGTATATGTTTCACTCCTTTGTTTCAAATTATTTATTTGACAAAAGTTTAAGGAAAAAAACAATCTTCTGAATCTTATGGTCTTAAACTTAAGACATGTAAAAAGTATCAACAGTTTTTATTCTTGCAGTGTTAAATATGTTATATAGAAAGTTGAAATTAAAAAGTTAGACAAAAAATAAAAAATACAATTTTTAAATGAATTAAAAAAAATTAAAACTAAGAGAAACAAATTAAAATTGAGGAATACATAACAAATAAAATATTTTAATATTACAAACTAAAATTTTAGTCTGATTCCAAACTAGCGAAATTATACTATTAGTTGCTATAGTGAAAGTTAAAACCACGGTTAAATTGAATAGGTTTTTTATTTTTTAATTAATTTTAGGGCTAAGGACTAAAATAATCGTCCTTTTATATACACTAAAATGATCATTTTTCATATATATATAAAGGAGTAAAGAACCAAAATACTTCAATTTCTATGTATCAAAGACCATTTTGTTAATTTTCTCAAAGAAATTCACAGGAATTTTGCTTTTATGCGAATTAATTTGAAGTAATTTAATAATGTAGAATTTAAGATGACTATTTACCTTGAATCGGCAAAGTTTTACGTTGCTTATTAATCTACTACGACAGTATTTTTTATTCGATTTTGAGACTGACAATATGAAGAAGCTCACGTAGATAACGTTATAATACATGATAGAGTCAAATTTTTATTAAGAGAATCTAAAATATAAAAACATAAACATATAGAGAAGTCAAATGTACATAGTTCAAAGGTTCCAAAGTTTTAAAAGGCAGGGTTATACAGTACATGAAGAGACTTAAACCTGAAGTATGAAGCATAAGTTTCATGGATCTATGGGGCGTAGTCTCATATACATTCAATTTTATAGTTTTATTACTAATAAAATAAGCAAAAGTAAATCTTTTAATGATTTTACAAATAAATTTTTATAAATAATCTATAATATATATAAATTACATTATGATTTTTATTTTAGATAAGTATAGTAATCAATAATGAAGAAAAAAAATATTTTAATTACTATTTGATAATCATTACATCAATAATAAAAGTTATGTTTTAAAGCAAAAAAAAAGATTTAAAAAGAATTAAAAATGTCCGGGCCTATGTTTTTACGCTCAGAACTTATATTTTTATGCTCGAGGCTTACGCCTCAAATTTTAGAACTTATGGCATGTGCATCTACGTATTTAATTTACGTCCCCGAGCGTTTTTGATATACGCCACGCCAAAACTCACCCTGAGATTTGCTCCAAAAATATTTTTAATAACACTGTGATATATTTCAATAAACCCCTCGATCTTGCCTTGTTCCGACTCCGTGATAACTCATAGACTCATAGTTATAGACTAGTAGTTACGGTTGTTGATAACGTAAAAAATCTTTAATATAAATTATAATACCAACAGAAATATCACCCGACAAGAAATCACGCGCATTCTTTATGGGTTAATAGAACTTGACAAACTGGCTACCTCCCACACTGCATTTATATCACACTCAATTCACCACCATACAACAACAATATATCTCATCTACTACTCTTAACTTTTTTTTTTCTTTCAATTCAACTACTCTTCAATAAATTTTACAATGAGGCAAAATTTTCTCCAAATTGTTGTTCTCACAATCATCGTTGTAGTATTATCGTCGTTTCAATCCAATTGCAGAGAGCTTCGTCCGGCGGAGCACGGGTTAACGACGACGGCGAATCAAAACTCTGATTCCGCCTCAACGACTACAAACGATGAAATTCCGGAGATGATGTCGTTCTTCGGCGGTAATGACGGCCGGCGGGATACTAAACCGCCGGTAGCTAAGCCGATTGCGGAGAACGTGACGTGGATCGGCGGCGAGAGAGGAGGAATATCAGTTCATCACAAAAGCAGAGATCATGTGAGGGATGTGTTGTTGATTTCAAGTTTGGTTTGTGGAGCTACCGGCGTCATTTTGCTTGCCGTTTCAGTGTTTGTTTGCGTCGTTTTGAGGTTCCGAAAGGAGAAATCAGTAGAAAATGGAAAAGAAACGACGCCGTTGGGTACGCCAGTAGATGATAGTGTTATTCTCGCTCAGAAAGGTACGTAACTACCGTGCTTCCGAAATTACTCGAATGATAAATATTTCTCATCTATAATTATTATGAATTCGAGCTACTGACAGAGAAAAAAAATGAAAGCTTGTACGGAAAGAGAGAAAAAAAAAAACTTACAGTGGTCCATTTTCAATGTTTTTGTAGTACTTTTTTAATATTCTTCTTTCTTTTTGTTATTCTGTATGTATAGCCGGAGTATATATTTATCATTTTTTTTTATCTTTGGCTTTTTATGCGCGATATAAAAAATATTTATAGATGTTAATAATAAGGTAATAAAAATGGTAGGCAATCTATCATAGATTAAATAAACTACAGCGATAATGCAAAAATTCTACCAGAATTTAATCCATTACAAATGCAATTTGGTGAATTTAACCAACGAAATTATTATGTACTGTACCAATTTATTTTTTTAGCACATTTTATAAAGAACAATTAGAACATAAAAATGTGATTAAATTGGTTTTAGTTACTCTTTGAGGCGGAGTAGAAGAGGGGAAGGGGTCGATGCAAGTTCATCCCTTCTGGATTAGATACAAATAGATTAATAATGCGTTCTTTAAATTTTCTAAAAAAGTCATTCGAATTTTAATTTAAAAGTCGTTCAACTATCGATTTTTTTCTCGGAATGTCTCTCAATTTTATTTTTTAACTAAAAAATCATTTCAACTATTAGTTCTTTTTTCAGAAATCACTCAACTTATATAATTAATTTTTTAAAATTAAAATTTACTTGCATCAAAATTTTATTTCTAACTAAAATTGTAAAAAGATGACTCACTTACTTGACTTGATCCACTCAAAATATAATAGTGATCTGTTTATTTTACCTTTTCCCCCCAATATATAATAGTTAGGATTAATTATTTTAAGAACTTCTAAATTCCATGACTTTTATGATTATTTCTACATGTTTAACACGTATTTATAGGAACAGCGTTCCAGTTTGAAAACAAAATTTTAGTATAGTATATTGACGGTGATATTGGATATTTTTAAGCATAGCATAATTGATACAATGAATACTTTTTTTTTAATTTTTTTTTTCTTATGAATAAAAATTTGATCAATGTAAATTTCAATTAAAAAAGTTGATTGAATAGGTCGAGGGACTATGTAAGTAAGTACTCATAGTTGATTGTCTTTCTAAGTAAAACATTTAAAATTGAATGACTTTTGAATTAAAATTCAAAGTTAAGTGATTTTTTGAGAAAAAAATCTATAATTTAGTGACTTTCTTAGAAAAGAATTCATAGTTGAGTGACGTTTGAGTGACTTTTTGAGCCAAAGTTGAGTGACTTTTTGAGAAAAGAATTCATAGTTGAGTGACCCTATGAGATAATAACTTAAGTTAGACGTATTCTGAAAATGTGTTTCTTACTTTCTTTCATATTTAACAATTACTAGATTGCACCATTCTCATTTATCATTAATAGGTCTTACTCAATACTTTATTATTAAGAAAAAATAACTATATATGTGGAATTCTATATGAAGTGTTTTCAATTCGAATTGAGACTCTATAAGATGCATTTTGTTCCAATTAGAAATTCTTTTGAAAAGACATTGAAAATTCCACAAATTCATGAAATGTATATTCACAAAGATGAGATCAAAATATGTGAGTCTTTCTTGATAATCAAATACTTCAAGAAGCTCCATAAATCCTTTCATGGAAGATAAAGTAGTCTAAATTATCTTAGTTCGAGAAATACGCCACTAACGATCCTCAAATTATAGAAATCAAGCCCAAATCATTCAAGTTCGGAAAATATGCCACTAACGACCCTCGAATTATGAATAAATCTTATGAGAAAAGAATCAAGAAGGAATAAATTGTACCATACTATTTATCAATACAATTATGTTTCTTCATATTTTATTTATGGTTACAATTTATTCTCTGTCACTCAAAAAAATGTTGAAAACAATAATATATCATTTTAAAATATTAGTTTTGACAAATAACTCTAATTTATTGAAATACAAATTAATATGTATCATGTTCATAGTTTTTATGTATGGGATATACAACTATTACAAAATTCGTTATCTTTTACTACCAAATACATAAACCCATCCTTATTCAACTAAAATTCTATTGTATCTGTAGACATAACCAAATATTAATATTAATGATACATAGACACCAATATCTTATAACAAAATCAGTTTGTATATATTTATAGTTATGTATCAGAAGTTGTGATGTATCACATGTTCATGTTGGTAAGTATATGCTACACTTTTTGTAACTAAATTAGTGTATATTATATTCATATTATTTTTGTATATGATACATAACTATGTAACATTATCGACTTTATTTTAATTTATTACGATTTGAGTGAGATTTGAGAGAAGAAAATTTGAAATTTGAAATAGAACTCTTATTTAAAAGAAATTGACATCAATTTGATTCGCATCATTTAGGAAATTGAAATTTAATTTTGTATTTAATTTCCTTTATAATCTGAACAAACTAGTTGTATAATATATCAAATATGATGTATCCGGAAGAATGAGATTATCCGAACGACAACAATTTAAGGAATTTTGGTTAATTGAAAAATAATAGGGATATAATGAAATTTTTTCTTACACTGAGATTCCTAAAAAATTTACAATTTTGAATACTATTACTTAGTTTCATTGTTTTGCAATCGTGCAAAGCATGAAAAATTTCCATAATTTATATATACATACTTTAGACATATATTATGAATGCAGTTTGAGAAGAATATTAAAAAGGTATTATGAAAGCAATGTATATATCAAAATCGATGCCATTCTTGGGCTTAATGGTCAGGGTTATGGTTAATTGGGGCATGACTTCTATAAAATTAAGATGAATGTAACTAAGTAAGATTAAATGCACTCATTGTTTTTAATCTAGATCAAATTTTATTTATATAATATTCTATATTGAGTATGATAATCTAATATATCGATCAATAATTAAACCTTTTAGATAATGTATCCATGGATGACATATCAATGGATATTCCACCTTCAAACCTCACAAAATTACTTTAAATTGAAGAGTCTTGTTCATTTGATCTACTATATTTTAACACTAATTAACTTTGTCCATATTATAGTATGAGCATTGAGTTGGATTCTTAACTTCATTCCTATTTTTATGATTTATAACAACAAAAAAGAAATTATTCATTTTCTAGCAGTATAAGTATTGAATTAGATCGTTAATGGGTTTTTTTTGGGCATAATATCTTCTTCGACTTCATTATATCAGAGTAGAATGTAATTTATTTATCAATATTAAATACATTATTCAACATAAATACAAAATAGAAAAATATGAAGGATAAAACAAGTTTGATTGAAACCACGAATGTAAAATACTTGTGCGGATAGTACGGACACTTAAATGATTTATGCGAATTTGATTCTTTTTCCATCTTTCTCCATGGGTCGTAAACTTCAAAATTACTGGGCACATGGCAGTGGGTGCCTTACAAGCTAGATGTCCTGTTTAAATCATAAACTCATATCATAGTATACTCAGTCACAGTGAGGGCAACTAGAAGATTAAATGTGAATTCATTCGTTTTCTCGCCTTTCCCATGATCATAAGCCAGATAATTTCAGAGGAATAATTTATAGACAATTAGACCTAGTTCCAAATGACTAAAATATATTTACATTTCCAAATTCAATCCTATCCTAAAATATATGAGGGGAAATGACGTATCTAGGAAAATTATTTCATTATTTTTAAAGAACTTTTGATGTTATAAAAATAATTTTAAATTTTTTTGATAAATCGAACATGAAAAAGTTTGAAATATTTAAATGCATAGCCTACTTATTGTCATTTACCAATTGCTTGGAGACATGGTAAAAATTTAATAGCATTAACATTACATGAAAATGGGTCGGGGCGAACTTGTAGGCAAAATTAAAACACGTGAATTATGATCTCTTCATAAACTTAAGGGATAATGCACAAGTACCTTCTCAACCTATACCCGAAATCTCAGAGACACACTTATACTATACTAAGGTCCTATTATCCTCTTGAACTTATTTTATTTATAATTTTCTACCCCTTTTCGGCCTACGTGGCACTATCTTGTGGGTCTAACGCTGATTGACTTTTTCTTTCAAGCTAGTGCCACGTAGGCCGAAAAATGGTAAAAAATTACTTATAAAATAAGTTCAATGAGGCAATCGAATCTTAGTATAATATAAGTGTGTCTCTAGAATTTCGGGCATAGATTGAGGGGGTACTTGCGCATTTTCCCTAAACCTAATTATTTTATACAAATACTTTTTAAAATTAGTTTAGTATCATCATTTATGGTACATTTGATAGAAGTTTGAGTTACTTACCTAGAGAAGAAGAGTTAATATCTCAAAAGATCACTTAACTTTGAGAATTTGTCTAATAAAGTCATTAAATTTTATTTTATATCAATAAATCACTCAACTTTGGCATTTAATTATATCAATAAAATAACTCAACATAGGTCTTTATATCAATAAAATCACTAGACTAAATTTGTCATGAAAAACAAATTTGAGATGATAAAATAATATATAAATATGAACCCCGCAAATAAATAAAACAAAAAAATTATTTAGAAGTTTTTATGGACAAATGTAATTAGTGAAATAGCTATTATAATATTATTATCTATTTAAATCAAGATATCATGATAGGTGTATGAGAAAAATGAAGTATTGCATACATTTTAAAATTTATTTCTTTGATATCAATAAAATATACTTGTAAATTAGATAAAACAATCCATTAGTATCGTTATTTTATTTGAGTAACATGTTCAAATTGATCAACATAAAAAAAGGAAATTATGTTACTAAAAAACATATATTTTTTTATTTGTAATAATTTAATCAAACTTGGCATTATCAAACTTGGCAGCAGCATTATTCGCTTTTATGTAATGCCGCTATTCAGTTAAAATAAATTATATCCGTTAAATTTTTTAATGGTTTTAAATTTTTATGTATTTGTGAAATTCATATTTACATGCAATAAAGATAAAACTATTTTGTCATTTCAATTTTATTTTTTAATGATAAATTTGTGGAGTGATATTATTGATATAAATGTCTAAGTTAGATAATTTTATTGATACAAAATAAAGTTTAATGACTTTACTAAATAAATTTTCAAAATTAAATGATATTTTAAGATATTAATTCAGAGAATAACGAATCAATTTTACTAAATACATTTTTTTCTTTGTTTTTTAAAGTGAATGTACGGTGTGTAACCATGTTTTTTGGTATGCTTAACCCTTGAATTAAGGATAAAACGTCTTGTATCATATATCCTTGCCTTTTAATAACATCTAGGACTTGTGGAACTATTCCATTTGCCAAACTTGCATCTTTAGTCACTAATTCAAATAAATATTCTCTCTGTCCGCTTTTATTTGTTATATAAAGTCGAATGATAAAAATTTTAACTAACATTTTATAATGTATTTTCTTAGAACAAGTTTCACATGTAACAAACACAAAATTCATATTTGTATGCTATTAGCAAAGTTTACATAATTGTGCTCCATAACAAACATGAATATGTATAATTCTCTATACATATACAAAGAAATCAATTGTATAATTTGTGTATGTATAAAACGATAAAGACAAAAGAAAATTGGACATGAGAATATTTGTATTATATAATTATAAATGTATATGACGAAAATATATATATTTGCAGGTGTATAAACAATTTACTCTCGCTTTATACAAACAAAAATGCAATTCATACATTTCGTTCCTATTTGTATAAGCGATAGAGGTGAGGGCGGTGAGCAAGATCTGGGAGAGGGGACGAAATATATGTATATATACATTTTTTTCTCGCTTTATACAAATACAAACATATTTTATACATTTGTATTTGTATAAAAGCGAGATGAGCGAGGGAGGGAGAGTGACGAGCGAGAGTTTGAGAGAGAGGTGACTGACAAACAGTTTGTTACAGGGTACATAAATCAAAGTGTAATTATAATATTTAATTTGATTTATTAGTTTGCCATTGTATACAATTTCTCTATTTTTTATCATATTAATATGCAAAAAATTGCAATTTACAGTACTTTTTGTATAGTTTTTGAATATCTAAATTTTTGTTATAATTATCAAATTGATATAATCTAACTGAACTTTAAAAATTGATCAAATTGACTTTAAAAAAGTATAATATGACAATAAAAGTAAACAGAGAGTAATTCATATTACAGTACTTTACTTATTAATAAAGTGCATGTCCAATTGTCCATATACTATATAACTCAAAGTTTTAAAAGTTAAAAGTGTATAGTCAAACGGAAGCTTAACAATCGTATAGTGATATAAATGAGAAATTAAAGAGTTCGGAGCTTAAAGGTATAAAATTTTAATAAAGATTCAAAAATAGTATATAAATTTTCATTTTAACTAAAATCGCTGGTAGAGCAGCGATTTGCTAATTTTAATTATTTTTTTAAAAGAAATGGCAGCGATTTCCAATAATAATTTTTTTTGACTTAAATTTTTTTTTAAAATTTCTTTTAGAGCAAATCGCTGTCCTAGGCAGAGATTTGTATAATTGTTTTTTGGCAGCGATTTAAATAATTATTTTTTAAAAAAAATTAGTAAATCGCTGCAGTATTTTTCATTTTTCAATTTTTTTTATATTTTTTAGTAAATCGCAGTAGCAGCGATTTACTAATAAATATTTTTTTAAAAAATGAAAAATGAAAAATCGCTGCTACTGCAGCAATTTACTGAAAAATTAAAAAAAATTAAAAGCAGCGATTTAATTTACAAAAGTAAAAAAATAATATACAAATCGCTGTCTAGCAGCGATTTGCTTTAAATATATTTTTTTAAAATTTAAAATAAATAATTTAAGTTAAATCGTTGTCTAGGCAGCGATTTATTAAAAAAACATTAATATTGGAAATCGCTGCATTTTCTTTAAAAAAATAAAATCTTTTTGAATATTTAAAATTAGCAAATCGCTGCTACTGCAGCGATTTTACTTTTTCCGATCACCGATTTTGCCGTTTTGATTAAAATAAAAATTTATATACCGTTTTAAAATTTTTGTTAAATTTACACCCTTTAAGCTCCGGACTCAGAAATTAAGTAATGAGATTTTTCTTATTGGTGACAGGAGGAATAGAAATTCATTGACTATAATCAGATTCTGAAGTAGTAAATGTAGCAAAAATATGGCAAGGTAAGGTCATGGTAATGCTCTGATTTTCCATGGAATAAGTGTGGATACTCCTATCATTCGTCTCTACGGAATAGATGTAATTTTTTTTGATATTCATACCACAGTTTAAAAAAGAAAAACACACACATTTTGTCTAGAAAAATTGCATGGTGATCACCTATGCTTTTCACCTCTATCCAAGTCTTGGTTGAAAGGTCCTCTTGGAAAAGTCTTATTGCCATGACATTTTCATTATGAGCGAAAAATGTCACCAAGACGAGTAATAGATCTCCATTGCATTCCGTCAAGTAACGAGACATTAGGAATGACGAAAATGTCTAACTAACGAGACGTAAAAAATTTGAAATACTTTTCAAGAATATATATATAATTAAAAAAATCATGTGGGTGGCGGGGGACAGAGGCGGAGCCAGAATTTTCAATAAGGAGGTTCAAAATCTGTAGAAATAGATAGCCGAAGGGGGTTCGACATATACTATATATACATATAAACTTATTTTAACCATATATAAATAATATAGTTTTCCGCCGAAGGGGGTTCGGATGAATCCCCTTCAATAAGGGTAGCTCCGCCCCTGGCGGGGGAGGGGTGGCCTTGTTGGGGTGGCGTTCAAAAGCGATTTTTTTTGGGGGGGGGGGGGGGGGGGGACGAGGGTAAGAGGGTAAGGATGGTAGGGGTTGTGTGAGGTTAAAAAAATCTTAAAATTTGAGATATTTTCAAAAATAATAAAATGTAAAATTTTTAGATTGTTTTCGAATGGGATGAGTCTGGTACGGGGTATGGGTAGCCAGGTAGGGTAAGAAAAAAAAGTGAAGGATGAGATAAAGTTTTGAAAAATATTTTCATTAATTTTGAAATTAAAGTTATTTTTCTTGATTTTTTTTATTGATATAGAATTCTTGAGATAAATTTTGTATAATTATATTAAATTAAAAATAAAATTAAAAACAATCATTTTTACATTGGGTAATATATATATATATATATATATATATATATATATATATCCCTAAATCAGATTTTTTTTCTTTGTATATTAATAAAAAAAATTCCTTTCAATAAAAAATTTATTTGGAAACCTAAATTAGATTTGGATGAAGTCAGAGGTCAAATACACAAATTTACATTGGGTAATTACAACGTTTTAATAAAGAATCTTATTTGTTTTCCTATCACCGTTATAAATATAAATAAAAAATTAAAAATCATAAACCGCTATAGTTGGATGAAAGTCATCATTCATACCTACGTACAATTTATAGCTATCATTTCAAATATATAAGTCAAACACTAGATAAAGTTACGATAGCGCATATACATATATATATATATATATATATATATATATATATATATGTGTGTGATGTTGAGTCTTAAAAGGTGTGAATGAAAGAGTTGACTTTTATAAAGAGTTGTGACTTTTATGAAAGCTTGTGACTTTTATGAAAAGTTACGACTTTTATGAGAAGTTGTGACTTTTATGGAATGTTGTGACTTTTATGAAAGGTGACGACCTTTTCGAAAGATTGTGGCTTTTCCAAAGGTTTGTGACCTTTCCGATAAGGCACAATAAGAACCTTTTTGCACTACCCTTTGTTTTCTATAAATTGAGGTATTTCCTTTTATTTTAAAAATAGAATTTCTGGACTTGTTCCTCTAGTACTAAATCTACTATTCTAAGTGTACTTTACTGTCGTTGAGTGGCTCGTTGACACCAGCATTTTGGGTATCAATACACTGGTGATTGAGAGCATTCTACCCTGGGAGGACATATTCCAAATCAAACCTCGGATACTAGAGGAAAATAATTTCCTTAAGGGGACACTGTGCATTCAGTGAGCTTGATCTTCTTTCTGTTTTTCCAAATTCTGGTATGTGTTATAAATTTTAGATTTGTGAATTAATTTCATTCTTCTATTCTTTGTTCTTCACTGGTTCATTAAACTTGTTAATTTTGTGTTTCTGCAAAATTTGTTGGAATCAGTAAGATTCTTTAGACACATATTAATAACAATTCTTCTTTTAGAAAAATATTTCGTATATTTTTTCTAATCTGTTTCTTATTCTAGTTTCGCTACTAGTTTTAATTTTCTAGTTGTGAAAAAGTTCTTAAACTTTGTTGTCTTACAAAGTTCTTGAAAGTTTTGTTCTAAGTATGTTAGTAATACAAAATGAATAACATGTGCAACGCGCTATCAACATCAACATATATCGTCATGTGAATACGTTAAAATCACATTATATAATTATACATACTACAGATAGTTGTAGATAAATACAAAATTATTTGAATCTCGAAATTTAATGGACCTGAAAGAGTCCCTAGCTACCTTTTACTTTTGTCTTTAATTCACCATGTAAATTTATAGTGTAGATTAGTAGTACATGTGAGATGATAATGAGAAGTAGGCTTAATCCAAGTAGTAGAAGCAGGTCTTGTTGATTCATACAAAGATGAATAAGAAGCTGAAGCACCAAATGAGTGGTATTTTCTGGTAGCTAGAGAGTAAAACAGGGGCACCTTGTTCTTCTTATTGTTGACGTTAGTTCCGCGAAACCAAGGCACGTAAATCTTGTTCTCTGTACCTTTAATCGTAGTTGTTTCAACAAATGTAGCTGGATTACTAATAAAGATTGAATTGTTTCCTAAATCATGCACAGGGACCCAAATCATTCTGGATTCATCAAGTTTACATACTTGTACCCATTGTCCGTCACAACTCATAAACACAGCTAATAATTCTCCTTCATCACTTTCCGCCATGAAACTCTGGCAACGCTTAGTAGAGAGGCGATTTCTGAGGAAACTGGTTGATGATTTGATCCAACGCGGTTGTGGTTGTTCGTCTTCATCATCCATGTCGTAAATGACTAGATCTCCTTGTTTGCTCAAACTATAGTAATAACGCCCCTTGTAGAATAAGGAGGTAGAACTAGATGCTATGAAATTAGCATCCCTATCATATTCTAATAGGTTCCATTCACTTTCGCCTCGTCTTAGAATGCAAAAGTATATCTTGTCACATACGTCTGTGCATATGCAAAAAACTGTACAATCTGGAGACGTAGGAGGTGCCGAAAAAGAGAAACAACTGAGTGATGATATCAAATGGATAGTTGGCAACTCAATTTTGACATTGTTAAACGGGTTGAAGAATATTAAAGCGTTATTAGGATCAATCCTCATCAACAACCAATTGTAATTTGAACACCGAATAATACTAGATGGAGTATTACCAGAGTCATAGATGTTCATATTGGCAATAGTAGAATTAGATATGGGATAATGAAGACGATTGCTCGACATTACTAATAAACACGGTGTGAGAATTGCAGAAGACATTGTGGATGATTTCCATGACTTGCAAACACTCTGAACCGCAATGAAATCTCTACCAACGAGATGTGTTAATACGTTGTGAACAAGTTCTTCTGGAAGATCCTTCCATGGTCCTTCCTCCGAAGATCCTATTGATTTTATCTTCTCAATCTAAGTTAAATCATAAAATTAACTATTAGACATTGAACCAAAAATTGCAAAATCACAATATATATACACACAATTAGAAAAGAAAAGTGCAGAGCCAGATAGATATACATACAGATTCATGACGATGAGACAAAAATTCACCGATCTTGCTTTCTTCAGCAGCCATGGAGAAAAATCAATAGAAAAATTAGCGAATTATGAAAGAAAATGTTTTATTTATAGACTCAATTTTTTTTTTAATCATACTACATGTTCTATTCGGTATCTTTCCATATATTAAAAACTTACTAACAACATCTCTATTTATAAAAATAAGAAACCAAATCAAACTAGTAGAATAGAAAACTTTTTCCTATTTCAACAAGGAATATAATTGTAGTAGTAAAATTTTTAAAGGTATATTTATATAACAAATCCAAAATTGAGTCGGAATCAGTTACAAGTCTTTCTATAAAAAGGGTTAAAAGTATAGTTTAGTTTTCATATTTTTTTATTGTGTTCCAGCATATTCAAGGTTTGAATTAAGATCTCTCTTATACTTTGTTAGATCGAATCAATTGTTAATGTAGAAAAACAGAGTTCGGAGATTAATTATGGATGATATTTGTGAAGCTGTTAGTACAGAAATAGCATATCCTTGGCTTGTTTTTTCACATGGAATGTATACACAGAAGCAAACATTCTACAGCATATTAAATGATCGTTACGACACTAAAATCATCCCCAAAATGCAATCGAAAGAGATATGCTACTCTGATCACGGATGGGTACTCTTACATGACTATATATCCAACAGATATTCTCTTTTGAATATGATTACGATGAATGAGGAGATTCAACTTCCACACTTACCAAACCCAGTGGTGGCTTACAATTGCAAACTTTTCACTTCATCTCCATCTGATTCCAATTGTCGAATCATGTTCATTGATGGTTATTCAGAGCGTTGCATCATGTCATGCAATACTAGTAGTGATAATGATCATTTTGTCAAACATTACTTCAAAATCATTGGCGATGATGATAATTATGATCATCTGTATGTCGCAATCTGTATGAATGGAAAGATTTACGGCTTAACCTTACCGTATTATGGGTTGGTCATAGCTGATCATCATGATATGACTACTATGATGATGAACAATTCTAGTAGTTCTAAGACTATTCGATTCCACAAACTAATACAAGAGTCGTCCCCTAGTAAAACATTTTCATCATTCCTAACGTCTCCTTACTTGACGGAATGCAATGGAGATCTATTACTCGTCTTGGTGACATTTTTCGCTCATAATGAAAATGTCACTGGAATCAGACTTTTCCGAGAGGACCTTTCAACCAAGGCTTGGACAGAGGTGAAAAGCATAGGTGATCACCATGCAATTTTTCTAGACAAAATGCGTGCTTTCTCTTTTTCAAGTTATGGTGCGGATATCAAAGAAAATTGCATCTATTTCGTAGAGATGGATGATAGAAGCCTCTACACTTATTCCTTGGAAGATCAGAGCATTACCATGACTTTACCTTGCCATATTTCTGCTACAATTACTACTTCAGAATCTGATGATAGTCTCTGGATTTCTATTCCTCCCATCACCAACAAAAAAAAATTCATTACTTAATTTCTCATTTATTTCGTTATACAATTGTTAAGCTTCCGTTTGACCATAAGTTACTTGAAATTGTATATGGACAATTGGACATGTGCATTTTACTAATAAGTACTATAAATTATTTATTTAAATTAGTGACTAAACTTGCAAGTTTGACAAATGGAATAGTCCACAAGTCCTAGATATTATTAAAGGAAAGTGCATATGATGCAAGACCTTTCACCTATTAGTATGAAGTAAGGGGTAAATCTCGAGATATATGATTCACAAGTTTCAATTTTTCCTATAAGTTGGCCCCAATCTATTTTCATGTAGTATAAATACTATTAGATTTTTATCACGTCTCCAACTCAATTGGTAAATGACAATAAGTAAACTATGCATTTATTATTTAAAACCTTTTCATGTTTGATTGATAAAAAATTTTGAAAATTATTTTTTACATTTATATAGGTAATAAAAAATCAAATTCTTTATTAAAACGTTTTAATTAGCCAATGTAAATTTGTGTATTGGCCTCTGCAAATCTAATTTAGGGCTTTCCAAACAGATTTTTAATTGAAAGTATTTCTTTTTTAATTATAGTAACTATTACTGACTGGTTAGTCCATGGGTCAATCCTGATTGGTGTGATATACTGACATCACAATACCCAATGGGGCAATAGTAAATTTATGTAGTAAAAATCAAAGCAGGGCTAATAATAGTAGTAATAATTTTATTTATACCAAAAAGAAAAGGGTTAAAAAAGAAGAAGTGATGTGACATTAGATTACATATGTACGAATGGATGGAAAAGTCATCCAATGGCTGTGGTGCTTCCGAGGTGGAAATTCCAGAAATAGCCTTCTTCTTTAGGTTGTTCTTGTAGATTCCTGACAAACTGAAACTCCAAACACAGCTGTACTTTACCCTCTTTCTCTCATATCTGCTGCTCCTCGCCGCCGGCAATACTCTCAGTACATTCGCCGCTGGCAAAACTCTCAGTAGATTCGCCGCCGTTTCGATGAATTCATTCTTTTTCTCTGTTGCCCCCGGCCAAACGCTCATCTATTCTAGTACAGAGAGGTAGATTCGCCGCCGGTCAAAAGAAATCATTCCTTTTTTCTGTCGCCGCCGGCCAAACGCAGGTAAATTCCTTCTTTATTCTATTGTAGAATTCTATTTTAATTCGCCGCCGGCCAAACGCTCATATATTCTATTACAGAGAGGCAGATTTGCCGCCGGTCAAAATAATTCATTCGTTTTTTCTGTTGCTGCCGGCCAAACGCAGGTAAATTCCTTCTTTTTTCTATTGTAGAATTCTATTTTAAATCGCTGCTGGCAAAACGCTCATCTATTCTATTACAGTTACAGATAGGTAGATTTGCCGCCGGTCAAAATAATTCATTCGTTTTTTCTGTTGCCGCCGGCCAAACGCAGGTAAATTCCTTTTTTTTTTTTTCTATTTCGAATTCTATTTTAATTCGCAGGCGGCCAAAGGCGCATCTCCTTTAAGTTGTACTTGTAGATTCATTCTTTTTTCGCTGAGGTAAACTGTTGACTGACTTCAGATCCACTCGTTTTACGAAAGATTCAAACTTTAGATCTAATTTTGGCTTATGGAGTTCCAGATCTGATATGTTTGCTTCTGTATAATTGGTTGTTTGTTAAAAATTTAAACTTTATTGGATTACCAGTATACTTTGGTTCGAGATTTTATGAGTTTACGCATATGTTGCAGGTATATAAACAATTTTTTTTGTTTTAATTGATATTTAGCATATAGTAATTTGAGTAGAATAAATCAGCAATTAGGAAGCAAGCAGAGAGAGGCTGGTATTTGATTTGAAATTTAAACTTGAAAAGTGTTTTTCAACAAGTCCCATTCAAATCAACCTCTATTCAATCACGTCAATCTTTTTTACATTTGCCTAATTTCCTCATTGTAATTATGTGTTGGTTTCCCCTTTTGGCATCTTCGAACCCTATCAACCATTCTTCTAAAATCCCTATTCACTATGTTAGCTTTGATCATGTTTACTGGCGGGTGCAAAGGTTCAGGAAGTGTTATCGACATTGGGGAAGATTTAGTTGTAAAAGTGTCAACATTTGGAACTAGTAGGGGCACAATTTCTTCTTTTTGATTGTACAAAGAGGGGAAAACGTTATAATGTTTTGTTGTAGTTTGTTCATCAATAAAACCTTACGACTATTCTATTTGAGGTTTATCATGTGTATATATTAAATAAAAGAAGAGGTGTATCTTTTATGTGATCAACTCATCTACCTATAATAATATGTGCATAAGCTTTTCTAAAATTTGATGAGTTCAAAGAACTCTACAACACTCATTTATGTTGATGCTCTTAAGCTGATTCAGGTAGATATCACTCTGACTGATGCTTATGGTCGCTTGCCGGATTCATGTGGTTTTGTTTTTATTTGGGAGTTTAACTTCAGTGATTTTGATGTGGCAGGATGACGCCTTTCATTGAGTTGCTCCATGATCACGGGATGGACTTTGAGAAGATGTGTGATCATGGTGGTGATGCCACTTGGTTTGATGAATTGATGATAACGTCTGGCTGCTTTGCAATGACGCTGCTCCTTGTGTCATTTTTCACAGCGCTTATGATTTTGCCTACCTGATTAAGGTTCTTACGGGCTTGTGAGCTGCCAGGTGTATTGACTAAGTTTCTGAGCCTCTTTTTTGGTGAAAGGGTTTATGATGGGGACCTTCATAGAGGATTGGACCCAGTTGCAGATACTCTCATGGTGAACCGGTTGGTTGGGAATACTCGTCAGGCTGGGTCGGATAGCTTGCTGACTTGGCACGTGTTCCACAAACTAAAGCAGGTCTACTTAAGAGGACAATGACGCTTGGACCGAGAGGAACTAAAACAGCGGACAACCAACTTGGAACTATGTTGATATAAAAGGTACTTTTGCTGCTTGAAATTTCTCTTCTCCGATCTATATATTTGTTTTCTTCTTAACCAAATCGTATGAGTTTTTGATTAGGCACTGATTAACTTAAACCATATCCTTCTAGTGTATATTGTCGCAAATATAATTTTACTAATACATGTATGGAATATTCACCTAGCCCTGAGAGAGTACATTCAATACAGCCTAATACATGTTAGTTGTTGTCCTAATTTGTGCAAACATCTCTTTTTCCTACATACATCTATTGTATGGGTATCAAAAGAGCCCGTTGTGTCAAATTTGGGTCGGTTAATTCAACCCACTCAAATTTTAATTGGCTGTATATGGAATAACTTTAGAGCGATTGAATTGCGAGTTATAATCCATCCTCTACCCAAGCAACAACATGATGAAAATGCAGTACGAGAATAAAACAAATTTAAGGATCATTAGATCACACTAAAAAAGGTTGTGAATCATGATTAATAGTTTAATTATGTTAGGAATCTGCTTTTGAACTGCAGTAAATTTAATTTTACTGCCTATGTTTTAAGTTAGACTTAGTCAATTAGTTGTTAGTCATGCTTTCCTATTATTTAGGAGTTGTTTTAGTGACTGCTAGATCATGCATTATTATTTTTATTTTTCATTCTAGGCTTATAAATATCTAATCTGAAGCATTAATAAGATACAGTTCTTCTTCTGCTTCATTTCTGTTCTCTTCCGTCTTTATATTTTAGGTGCAGGCTTTGTTATTTAGCTTAAATAGTTTTTTAAAACCATCAATTGGTATCAGAGCTTTATTTCTTAAGGGACTTGTGTGTGTGGGCGCCAATCAGATTTCGTGAATACCATGAACGGAGAAGCAAGTTTTTCTTCAATGGCACCACCAACTTTTGGTGGAGAAAGTTATCGAATCTGGGCTGTTAGAATGCAGGCATATCTGGAAGCTTTGGATCTGTGGGAGGCTGTAGAAGATGAATACATCATCGATCCCTTGCCAAACAATCCGACGATGGCGCAAATCAAAAATCACCAGGAAAGGAAAATTAGGAAATCAAAGGCAAAGGCATGTTTATTTGCTGCAGTTTCATCCACTGTCTTCACTCGTATCATGTCTCTGAAGTCGGCAAAAGAGGTATGGGATTATCTTAAGGCTGAGTATGAAGGAGATGAGAGAATTCGAGGGATGCAAGTGCTGAATTTAGTACGTGAGTTTGAGCTGCAAAAGATGAAGGACAGTGAAACCATAAAGGAATACACTGACCGACTTCTTAACATTGCCAATCATGTCAGATTGTTGGGTTCCACTTTTAACGATTCAAGGATCGTTGAGAAAATCCTTGTAACGGTACCTGAAAGATTTGAGGCGACCATTACAACCTTAGAAAATACTAAGGACTTGTCCAGTATTACACTAACAGAGCTCTTAAGTGCCTTTCAAGCACAAGAGCAACGACGTGTTATGAGACAAGAAGGAGCTGTTGAAGGAGCTTTACCTGCCAAGCATCAAGATGATGGACGATTAAAGAAAAAGAAGAACAAGAAATACCAACCAACAGATGGAGAAGGTGCAGCACGCAACAACAAAAACAAAATAGGTAGCTTCAAAGGAAACTACCCTCCTTGTAAGCATTGCGGCAAGATGGGACACGCACCTTTCAAGTGTTGGAGAAGGCCTGAAGCTAAGTGCAGTAAGTGCAATCAGTTTGGGCATGAAGCAATCATCTGTAAGAACAAAACTCAGCAGCAGGATGTAGATGCTCGAGTTGTAAATGAACAAGAGGAGGATCAACTATTTGTTGCATCATGTTTTGCAAGCAATATTTCTAGCGAGTCGTGGTTGATTGATAGCGGATGCACAAATCATATGACTCATGATAGAGAACTCTTCAAAGAATTGAAGCCTACTCGAGTTGCAAATGTTCGAATAGGCCATGGTGGCCACATTCCAGTAAAAGGAATGGGAACTATTGCAGTTGAGACACAAGCATTCCAGTAAAAGGAATGGGAACTATTGCAGTTGAGACACAAGCAGGTACAAAAACAATAACAGATGTTCTTTATGTACCAGACTTGGATCGAAACTTGTTAAGTGTTGGTCAATTGTTAGAAAAAGGTTTCAAACTTTATTTTGAAGATAAATATTGCTTGATCAAGGATCCCTCAGGGCAGGACCTGTTTAAAGTCAAAATGGAAGGAAAAAGTTTCTCATTAGATCCATTTGAGAAAGAGCAAATGTTGTATTCAGCAAAAGAAAATGTCACTGAGTTATGGCATAAGAGACTCGGGCACTATCATTATCAAGGGCTTGTCAAGATGCAAAAGTTGAAGATGGTGGAGAGCTTACCTGATTTGGAAGCAAATTCCGCTGAATGTCATGCCTGCCAATTTGGTAAGCAACACAGAAAGCCATTTCCAAAATCAACCTGGAGAGCCTCACAAAAGCTACAACTAGTTCACACTGATGTCGCAGGGCCTCAAAGAACTCCATCACTACAAGGTAGCATCTATTACGTTCTTTTCATTGACGATTTTACAAGAATGTGTTGGATTTTTTTCTTGAAATTCAAGTCAGAAGTTGCTGGTGTATTCTGGAAATTCAAGAAATTGGTGGAAAATCAAAGTAATTGTAAGATTCAAGCTTTGAGGTCTGATAATGGGAAGGAATACACTTCAACGAAATTTGCTACATTCTGTGAGGAGGCCAGCATTATGCATCAGCTTACAACACCATACACACCAGAACAAAATGGTGTTAGTGAAAGAAGAAATAGATGGATAATGGAGATGGCCAGATGTATGTTGCATGAGAAGGAGTTGCCCAAGATATTCTGGGTAGAGGCAGCAAATACCGCAGTTTTTATGCAGAATCGACTTCCAACGAAAGCTTTGAAGGATAAAACACCATTTGAAGCTTGGTACGGGTTTAAGCCTTCACTAAGTTTTCTTAAAGTGTTTGGTTGTGTCTGTTTTGTTCATGTTCCTCAGGTTAAACGTGACAAACTTGACAAGAAGGCAATCATAGGCATCCATGTGGGTTACAGTGGAGTTTCTAAAGCCTACAAGGTCTATCATCCTCAGACAGGAAAGATGACAATTACAAGAGATGTTCATTTTAGTGAGAGTGAACAGTGGGACTGGAAGAACTCTCAGAAATCAGGAAGACGCTCTCTAGAAGCAAACATCAGCCCTCCTGAAGAGCAAAAAACAGAACACTGGCAGCAAGAACTAGAAGATGATCATCCAGTCAAGGGGAGAAGATTGTTGTCAGATATCTATCAAAGGTGTAATGTCGCCATCTATGAACCTGCTGGTCCCGTAGAAGCTTTGCAAGACCCAAAATGGAAGAAAGCAATGAAGGAGGAGATCTCCATGATTGAGAAAAATAAAACTTGGGTGCTGGTCAACAAACCTGAAGATAGAAAAGTCATTGGTGTGAGATGGGTCTTCAGAACAAAGTTAAATGCAGATAGTTCCATCAACAAATACAAGGCGAGGCTTGTAGTTAAAGGGTATGCACAAATTTATGGTGTTGATTACTCTGACACTTTTTCTCCTGTCGCAAGATTAGACACAATCAGATTGCTACTCGCAATAGCAGCACAAATGGAATGGAAGGTGTTCCAACTTGATGTCAAATCAGCTTTCTTAAATGGCATACTGGAGGAGGAAATATATGTTGAGCAACCATCAGGATTTGTGAAACACGGAGATGAAGACAAAGTCTATCTGCTAAAAAAGGCTTTGTATGGCTTAAAGCAAGCACCAAGAGCTTGGTATAGTAGGATAGATGATCATCTGTTAAGCTTGGGCTTTAAAAAAAGCTTGTCTGAATCGACTCTGTATATAAAACATAAAGACACTGATATCCTTATTATGTCGCTTTATGTTGATGATCTTCTGGTAACAGGAAATAATACAAGGCTGGTTGAGAAGTTTAAAGAAGAAATGATGCAAGTTTTTGAAATGACAGATCTTGGTCTTATGACCTATTTTCTTGGAATGGAGATCAAGCAAAGCAAAAGTGAAGTGTTCATTTGCCAGAAGAAATACGCAAAGGAAATTCTGAAGAAATTTCAAATGGAGGAATGCAAGTCGATGAGCACGCCGATGAATCAAAAAGAGAAGCTCTGTAAAGAAGATGGAGCCGACAAAGTTGATGAAGGTTATTATAGAAGCTTGATTGGATGCTTAATGTATCTCACTGCAACAAGGCCTGATATTTTATTTGTTGTAAGTCTCTTATCTCGTTTTATGCACTGTGCAAGTGAAATGCATTTAAGAGCAGCAAAAAGAATATTAAGATATATCAAAGGTACTATTGACTATGGTGTAAAGTTTGAGAAGTGTCCAAGCTTCAAGTTACTTGGATTCTCAGATAGTGATTGGGCTGGATCCGCAGATGATATGAGAAGTACCTCTGGCCATTGTTTCAGCCTAGGTTCAGGAATATTCTCATGGTCATCTAAGAAACAGGAAATTGTTGCACAATCAACTGCAGAAGCTGAATTCATAGCAGCAACAGGAGCAGTAAACCAAGTCTTGTGGCTTAGAAAGATCATGTATGATTTACATGTGGAACAGAAGGAAAGTACTTTCATTCTTGTCGACAACCAGGCAGCTATTGCAATCT
Organism: Solanum sitiens; assembly: GCA_016801875.1. Classification (NCBI taxonomy): domain Eukaryota; kingdom Viridiplantae; phylum Streptophyta; class Magnoliopsida; order Solanales; family Solanaceae; genus Solanum; species Solanum sitiens. Next base: position 657,004 of record JABWTJ010000056.1, read on the forward strand.
CAAACAATCCGGTGTTTCACAAGAAGACCAAGCATTTCAACATCAAGTTCTATTTCCTGAGAGAAGTGCAGCAAAGGGGAGAAGTGACTCTAGTCTACTGCAAGTCTGAAAACCAGCTAGCAGATCTGTTTACTAAGCCTTTACCGATCAGCAAATTCGAGCTTCTTAGACAGAAAATTGGAGTTTGCAGTATCCAAAGCAAGGAGGAGTGTTAGGAATCTGCTTTTGAACTGCAGTAAATTTAATTTTACTGCCTATGTTTTAAGTTAGACTTAGTCAATTAGTTGTTAGTCATGCTTTCCTATTATTTAGGAGTTGTTTTAGTGACTGCTAGATCATGCATTATTATTTTTATTTTTCATTCTAGGCTTATAAATATCTAATCTGAAGCATTAATAAGATACAGTTCTTCTTCTGCTTCATTTCTGTTCTCTTCCGTCTTTATATTTTAGGTGCAGGCTTTGTTATTTAGCTTAAATAGTTTTTTAAAACCATCAAATTAGAATATAATCATTTAAAATGCTGTAAATCATGATTAATAAGTTGATTAGAATTAGATTGTGTAGTGACTACAACTACTTATTTGAAAGACAATTAGTTTTTGTATTAAAAAACATTCAGTCACACATTTAGTTCAAATTTGACTTAAATTTTGAACAATTCTCTAAAAGAAAGAAAAGAACAATTTTGGAAAAAGCTTATGCGAAATCAGTAACTAAAGCTGTTCACTTTCTTCGTAGTAGTGACCAGTGTTTTGGACAACTAAATGTGACAAGAGGCGAGACAAATGGTGAGATAGATAGCGAATACTTTAAGTGTAGAACTTGAATGAGAAAAAAATCTAACAAAAGTCAAAACAGTAAGAAAAAAAATGGAGTAGAAGTAACTATGAACTGTGAAGAAGAAAAAAGAAACAAAGGAAGAAGAAACAAGGAGAAGAAATTAGAAAACAAAAGAAGAAATATGTACCGGTTGAACTTTGTAGTCGCCTGTAGAGTTTGGTTGGTCGTTAGAGAAGTCTAGTCTAGTTGACTGGTTGGAGTCACATTTGTAGTCTCAGTTTGAAGTAAACCACCAAACTAATCATCAACTTTAATGAAATTGTAGAAATCATCTTAAAATAGCTCAATATAAGGTTTAAAAACATAAGCTTATGAAAAAGTTCATGAATTTCGTAAAGATCCTAAAAATTTGTGTTGAATCTTTGATTGGGAAGTTTGTAAACCTAGATTTTGCCTTTCTTACTTTGTCTATTTCGAGTTTGGCGAGATGATGGCGTGAAATAAAAATAAAGGCAGATAGTAGGATGTTCTCCATGCTAATTGTATCTCTCTCTTATCTCCTTATTGATAAGTTTCCATCTTTGTTGAGCTTTCATAAGATCCTATTTTTATTCGTTGTAACAATGTTGCTTCCTTATAACTTCCCAATTAATGAAACCGTTCTATTAGCCTCCCAATCATTTAACATTGTTTTGAAGGAAATATCCTAGCCTTGAGCTGGCCAACATGAACTTGCTTTTATCGATTTGAAGAAGACCCTAAAATTATACCTTAAAAGAGGTAATTGATCTATTCATCCATCATGACCAGACCTATCTTAAGAGTGAGATTGGCTTCCATCAATGGCCAATGATTTTTTTGGATGGTCATTCATACCTCCACCCCATTAGTTTCTTATATAGTGTTAGAGCACCCAAGGCCTAAGTGGGTGTTTGAATTGACTCATTATTAGGGACTTTTGACTTTTAAGCTCTTCTTTAGTTTTAGAAGTATTTCGAAAACGCAAAAAGTGCATTTAAACACTTTTTTAGACTACAACTAACACCTTATGTCAAAAATTAGACTTGAGCCGATCCCGCTAAACCAGTTGTTAATTGCTCATGGTAGCCACACCAAGTCAAGATAACAAACAAATATATCTAGACTTAAAAATAAGCCCTTGATAGGCAAGGCCCTTGTTAAGAGCTCTACAAAAAGAGCTCTACAAAGAAAACAACTACTCTTTACAGTTATATAAAGCAATAGTCAGCAAGCACACAAGTCATTTTGGGCCGTCAAGTCCAACATGATGTCTAGTGATGTATAAATGCTATGTGGGCCGTCAAAGTCATCACAATCTCTATATAGAAGTTGAAAACAGGTACATCAAATAACTATCAAACTTCAGCCAACCAGTAAAAAAATTCAACATGGCCAATAACATGTCTAACAAGCCAACATACTAATCTTCAAGCCTCCATGAATACAATACTTGGGCGGGACAAGGCCAACCAGTAAACAAAATCAACATGGCCAATAACATGTCTAACAAGCCAACATACTAATCTTCAAGCCTTCATGAATACAATACTTGGGCGGGACAGGGCCCCGACCTACCCAAAATTTATTAACAGAGCAAATCTTTGGGACCCTAACAACTCATAGGAGAAAGATTTTGGATAGGCAGTTGCGTACTCAGCAGGTCTCTATGGGTGTCGTGCACGACCTGCAACCATGAATGCAGCGCCCCCACGCAAGAGTGTTAGTATAGATGTGATAAAAAATTAAATTGAGAGCATGGCCCATGGGGGTGGGGTGGGGTGGTGGTGGGGGAATAGAATAGATGTGATAATTCCATTCCTTCAGTACAATTATATTGAGAGCCAAAGCCCCTTATCCAATCATTAGATTGAGCAATCTTAATCATATGACTAAGTTCTTCCATGGCTAACAAAAATAGAAAAGGAAACATTGGATCAAAACAGAAAATTTTACACTACGAATGCAAAATCTCAGTCACCCCCAATTATTGGCCCACCAAAGACAACAAATTTGGTACATCATTAACAGGGTATAGGAAACTCTTGGACCAGTTAACATGTAATTCAGACAACTTTAAAGATGGTAAGAATGACTCTAATAAGATGTTTGATCAGCAGCTTCATAAAAAATTAAAGAATCATGGCCCATGGGGGGGGGGGTGTTTTTGGGGGGGGGGATACAATAGATGTGATAATTCCATTCCTTCAGTACCATTAGATTGAGAGCCATAGCCCCTTAACCAATCATTAGATTGAGCAATCTTAATCATATGATTAAGTTCTTCCATGGCTAACAAAAATAGAATAGGAGACATTGGATCAAAACAGAAAATTTTACACTAGGAATGCAAAATCTCAGGCACCCCCAAATATTGGCCCACCAAAGACAACAAACTTGGTACATCATTAACAGGGTATAGGAAACTCTTGGACCAGTTAACATGTAATTCAGACACAACTTTAAAGATGGTAAGAATGACTCTAAGTTGTTTGATCTGCAGCTTCATAAAAAATTAAAGAATCATGGCCCATGGGTGTGTGTGTGTTTTTTTTTGGGGGGGGGGGGATGCAATAGATGTGATAATTCCATTCCTTCAGTACTATTAGATTGAGAGCCAAAGCCCCTTATCCAATCATTAGATTGAGCAATCTTAATCATATGATTAAGTTCTTCCATTGCTAATAAAATAGAGAAGGAGACATTGGATCAAAACAGAAAATTTTACACTAGAAATGCAAAATCTCAGGCACCCCCAAATATTGGCCCACCAAAGGCAACAAATTTGTTACATCATTAACAGGGTACAGGAAACTCTTGGACCATTTAACATGTAATTCAGACACAACTTTAAAGATGGTAAGAATGGCTCTAAGATGTCTGATCTGGTCCACTTCAGCTTCATAAAAAATTACAGAATCATGGCCCATGGGAGTGGGGGGCGGGGGAATACAATAGATGTGATAATTCCATTCCTTCAGTACCATTAGATTTTGAGCCAAAGCCCCTACTAACCCCATTTCTTCTAAACCTAATGCCTCTCTTAGTGCCACTCCCATTTCTTCTAAACCTAGATGCCTCTCTCAGTGCCACTCCCATTTCTTCTAAACCTAGGTGCCTCTCTCAGTCCCACTCCCATTTCTTCTAAACCTAGGTGCCTCTCTCAGTCCCACTCCCATTTCTTCTAAACCTAGATGCCTCTCTCAGTCCCACTCCCATTTCTTCTAAACCTAGGTGCCTCTCTCAGTCCCACTCCCATTTCTTCTAAACCTAGGTGCCTCTCTCAGTCCCACTCCCATTTCTTCTAAACCTAGATGCCTCTCTCAGTCCCACTCCCATTTCTTCTAAACCTAGATGCCTCTCTCAGTCCCACTCCCATTTCTTCTAAACCTAGATGCCTCTCTCAGTCCCACTCCCATTTCTTCTAAACCTAGGTGCCTCTCTCAGTCCCACTCCCATTTCTTCTAAACCCAGATGCCTCTCTCAGTCCCACTCCCATTTCTTCTAAACCCAGGTGCCTCTCTCAGTCCCACTCCCATTTCTTCTAAACCCAGGTGCCTCTCTCAGTCCCACTCCCATTTCTTCTAAACCCAGATGCCTCTCTCAGTCCCACTCCCATTTCTTCTAAACCCAGATGCCTCTCTCAGTCCCACTCCCATTTCTTCTAAACCCAGATGCCTCTCTCAGTCCCACTCCCATTTCTTCTAAACCTAGATGCCTCTCTCAGTCCCACTCAAACCAAACCAAGAATCTATAAGAGACTTAAAACCCACTGCTTCGACTATCCATATGAACACAACTTTACGATAGTATAATTTAATGTCCTGGACAACATTAAAAAAAATTGGGCTTACCTCTTCTATTTCCCCTTCTCGCAGGGGCAGCAACAGCGGCGGCGGCAGCAGCAGCAGCAATGGCAGCAGCAGCAGCGGCGGCGGCGGCAGCTACAGCAGTCCTGCAATAACCTACGTGTTTAAACCATCCAGACATATCGAAGTATACCTTGCCACAATATGGGCAAGGTGTAGGTTGCCGTGAATTTGTACGTTTCCCTTGTTTTCCCATTATGGAAGAAAAGCTATGGAAGAAAGGAGATCCGGGAGGGGCTAGGCTGAAATTGATCTTAAGATTAGCAATTTTGTGTTCGAATAAAAAGTTGATAAATGTTTTTGCAGTGAGGTAAATTATTGACAAATTAATCTTTATTTTTAATGACAACTCATAAGTTAACTTTTGCTATAATTACATCGTTTATGCATTTAAATACAAATTATAAATTTGTATATATATATATACAAATACAATTAGCCTCTCTCCACTTTATGTCTTCCCTCGCTCACGAATTACTTCTCTCGCTTGTATCTCTTCTTCTCTTTCAATTTCGCTCTCTTGATAAACAAATACATATGTATATCAATTATATGTATCTGAAAGATATACATATATAGTTCGCCTATCACCACTCTCTGCCCTCTCTCGTCTCTCTCCTCCGTCTATTAAGTTGTTACATAGTTTTATTAGCAAACTAAAGCTATGAAGCATAATTTTGTTATTTTTGAATGGTTATATGCGAAAATTTCCTATTTTAAAAATTAATTTAGCCTCATCTTTTATGGTGCATTTTATTGATGTTTGAGTTACTTACCTCGAGAACTAGGAGACATCTTTTTTTTTTAGTTATATGCGGTATACCCATGTTTGTGTATATGCTTAACCCCTTGTTTTTGCATCACGGTATATTAGTAGTAGTTAAGTTATATTCAAGAAAAGGACGGGTCAATAGATTGCAAAAAATCATATTTATTCGTTATTACACTATTATTAAAATATGTCTAAGGAAGTGACTTCTGTCTATGGTATTGGCCTATGGAGATGAATCAGAAATTTGTGGCATTGTTTCTTTCAAAAAATTAGATTCAATGTAAATAATGGAAGAAAATTTTTGTTTTGGAACGATAATTGGTTAGGAAATGACAGCCTTAAACAGTTCTTTACAGACATCTATTTGTTGAAACAGCAACATGAGATCATTGTGCAAGAAGTTTGGTCCATCCATGGATGGAACTTAACATACAGAAGAATGGTACAAGACTGGGAGGTGGATAGACTAGCCTGATTTTATGGCACCCTGGATCATTTTGGAGGATTGAAAGAGGGAGAATACACTCTTAGGTGGATTTATTACAGTAAATGTATATTCACAGTTAGCTCTGCCTCAAGAACTTGAATCAAATGGGGCTTCAACTTAGATTTTTGCCTTGGAAGCTTATTTGAAAAGTCAAAACTTCATATAATGTGGCAATCTTTACTTAGTTGGTAGTTAAAGAAGCGGTACTAACAGAGGAAAATCTAATGAAGAGGGGAATACATGTGTCCTAAATATTTTTTTTTGCCCCGACAATCAACCATTTTTTTCTTCATTGCAAGGCGGTTAGACAATTGTGACACTTATTTACCACCTACAGGGGCACAAACTGGACCATGCCACAGAGGGCAAGTCAAGCTATAGAAAGCTGGAACAATGAATGCAGTGACAGTTTAGACCAAAGCAGATGGAAAATTGTCCCAGCAGTGATTTGGTGGACCATATGGAAGGAGAGAAATATGAGATGCTTTGAGAGTATTAGTAGTCCTTTACACAGGATTAGATGATCCTATAGTTGTTATAGATATCCTAGGTCCTTTATAAGATGAAGTAGGATCTAGTTTAGTTTTGTTTTAAGTACAGACGATTGTATGTAGCTCTATGATGTAAATTTGGGATTCCAGCCTTTAATACTATAGATTAATACACAAAATTGTTACCTTTGTAAAAAAATGTATAATATTTATTCACCTAGTTCAAATATATACAACCTCGATCATTCGTTAGACTATTCAAAATGATGACTAAATGACTACCCAATTTGACATGACACTAGTAATGTGGTGAGTGGACACCATGTCATTTTGTCCCCCCAAATTTATTTAAAAGCATCACCATGCCACTTCATTACGTGCAATCATTTTAAATTAAAGATATATGATGTTTATGTCATATATCTCGAGATGTACACCTTACTTTATAAAGGATAAAACGTCTTATATCATATGCACTTACCTTTGATAACATCTACGACTCGTGGAACTATTCCAATTTGTCAAACTTGCAAGTTGTCACCAATTTAAATAAAAAAAATGTATGTCCAATTGTCCATATACAATTTCAAGTAACTTATGGTCAAACGGAAGCTTAACAATTGTATAACGAAATAAATGAGAAATTAAGTAATGAATTTTTTTTTGTTGGTGATGGGAGGAATAGAAATCCAGAGACTATCATCAGATTCTGAAGTAGTAATTGTAGCAGAAATATGGCAAGGTAAAGTCATGGTAATGCTCTGATCTTCCAAGGAATAAGTGTAGAGGCTTCTATCATCCATCTCTACGAAATAGATGCAATTTTCTTTGATATCCGCACCATAACTTGAAAAAGAGAAAGCACGCATTTTGTCTAGAAAAATTGCATGGTGATCACCTATGCTTTTCACCTCTGTCCAAGCCTTGGTTGAAAGGTCCTCTCGGAAAAGTCTGATTCCAGTGACATTTTCATTATGAGCGAAAAATGTCACCAAGACGAGTAATAGATCTCCATTGCATTCCGTCAAGTAAGGAGACGTTAGGAATGATGAAAATGTTTTACTAGGGGACGACTCTTGTATTAGTTTGTGGAATCGAATAGTCTTAGAACTACTAGAATTGTTCATCATCATAGTAGTCATATCATGATGATCAGCTATGACCAACCCATAATACGGTAAGGTTAAGCCGTAAATCTTTCCATTCATACAGATTGCGACATACAGATGATCATAATTATCATCATCGCCAATGATTTTGAAGTAATGTTTGACAAAATGATCATTATCACTACTAGTATTGCATGACATGATGCAACGCTCTGAATAACCATCAATGAACATGATTCGACAATTGGAATCAGATGGAGATGAAGTGAAAAGTTTGCAATTGTAAGCCACCACTGGGTTTGGTAAGTGTGGAAGTTGAATCTCCTCATTCATCGTAATCATATTCAAAAGAGAATATCTGTTGGATATATAGTCATGTAAGAGTACCCATCCGTGATCAGAGTAGCATATCTCTTTCGATTGCATTTTGGGGATGATTTTAGTGTCGTAACGATCATTTAATATGCTGTAGAATGTTTGCTTCTGTGTATACATTCCATGTGAAAAAACAAGCCAAGGATATGCTATTTCTGTACTAACAGCTTCACAAATATCATCCATAATTAATCTCCGAACTCTGTTTTTCTACATTAACAATTGATTCGATCTAACAAAGTATAAGAGAGATCTTAATTCAAACCTTGAATATGCTGGAACACAATAAAAAAATATGAAAACTAAACTATACTTTTAACCCTTTTTATAGAAAGACTTGTAACTGATTCCGACTCAATTTTGGATTTGTTATATAAATATACCTTTAAAAATTTTACTACTACAATTATATTCCTTGTTGAAATAGGAAAAAGTTTTCTATTCTACTAGTTTGATTTGGTTTCTTATTTTTATAAATAGAGATGTTGTTAGTAAGTTTTTAATATATGGAAAGATACCGAATAGAACATGTAGTATGATTAAAAAAAAAATTGAGTCTATAAATAAAACATTTTCTTTCATAATTCGCTAATTTTTCTATTGATTTTTCTCCATGGCTGCTGAAGAAAGCAAGATCGGTGAATTTTTGTCTCATCGTCATGAATCTGTATGTATATCTATCTGGCTCTGCACTTTTCTTTTCTAATTGTGTGTATATATATTGTGATTTTGCAATTTTTGGTTCAATGTCTAATAGTTAATTTTATGATTTAACTTAGATTGAGAAGATAAAATCAATAGGATCTTCGGAGGAAGGACCATGGAAGGATCTTCCAGAAGAACTTGTTCACAACGTATTAACACATCTCGTTGGTAGAGATTTCATTGCGGTTCAGAGTGTTTGCAAGTCATGGAAATCATCCACAATGTCTTCTGCAATTCTCACACCGTGTTTATTAGTAATGTCGAGCAATCGTCTTCATTATCCCATATCTAATTCTACTATTGCCAATATGAACATCTATGACTCTGGTAATACTCCATCTAGTATTATTCGGTGTTCAAATTACAATTGGTTGTTGATGAGGATTGATCCTAATAACGCTTTAATATTCTTCAACCCGTTTAACAATGTCAAAATTGAGTTGCCAACTATCCATTTGATATCATCACTCAGTTGTTTCTCTTTTTCGGCACCTCCTACGTCTCCAGATTGTACAGTTTTTTGCATATGCACAGACGTATGTGACAAGATATACTTTTGCATTCTAAGACGAGGCGAAAGTGAATGGAACCTATTAGAATATGATAGGGATGCTAATTTCATAGCATCTAGTTCTACCTCCTTATTCTACAAGGGGCGTTATTACTATAGTTTGAGCAAACAAGGAGATCTAGTCATTTACGACATGGATGATGAAGACGAACAACCACAACCGCGTTGGATCAAATCATCAACCAGTTTCCTCAGAAATCGCCTCTCTACTAAGCGTTGCCAGAGTTTCATGGCGGAAAGTGATGAAGGAGAATTATTAGCTGTGTTTATGAGTTGTGACGGACAATGGGTACAAGTATGTAAACTTGATGAATCCAGAATGATTTGGGTCCCTGTGCATGATTTAGGAAACAATTCAATCTTTATTAGTAATCCAGCTACATTTGTTGAAACAACTACGATTAAAGGTACAGAGAACAAGATTTACGTGCCTTGGTTTCGCGGAACTAACGTCAACAATAAGAAGAACAAGGTGCCCCTGTTTTACTCTCTAGCTACCAGAAAATACCACTCATTTGGTGCTTCAGCTTCTTATTCATCTTTGTATGAATCAACAAGACCTGCTTCTACTACTTGGATTAAGCCTATTTCTCATAATCATCTCACATGTACTACTAATCTACACTATAAATGGTGAAGGACAAATTAATAGTTAGGGATTAATCCTTGTCATTTTGAGATTCAATTAAGTTTTTTATAATAATTTATAATTAATTATTGCGACGTACAGCTAAAAAATTTAATTCATAGCTGTCAAACACGTAAGTTTTATTTCTAAAAGCGACATATATGCAATACAAAAGCAGTACCGTTAGAAGAAGTCATCGATTAAAGACTTTCTAGTGACAACTAGATTAAAAACAATAGGCTAGTTAGTAGTTAAACGTGAGTACATAATATTATTTTCTTTAGTAACCTTGTCGAGTAGATGGCAGATATCCTATTAAATTGATGGATGTATTTAAAGGTGATAAATATATCATCAAATTAATTGAGTTGCACATAAATTAGCTCTGATCGTAGAAAGAATGTGCTGTACTTATGTCAAGTTTTCTCAGTGCTTAATGTGTAGAAAGAATAGGAGAACTATTAAATCATCTACTTGGATCATTTAAAGTTTTCTTTTTATTACAAAACCAAAAAAAAAAATGTGTCCACCAATAAATCTCCTTCCTTTATTTTTTTTTATCAAAAAAGGAAACAAAACTCCTTATTTATTTTTAGTGTTTAATAAATAAGTAAAATAATATTATTTCACGATCAAGCATATGTAATCTAGTAAATACTAAGTGAGCAGAATGTGTTGAGAAGTGTTGATTCCATAGTGTCTGGAGTGGTGTTAGGTGGGTTACAAATAGATAATGAATTTATAATGTGAGTTATGTAACTTTGATTTCCATACTTTCATTTTTAATCATTTTTAATGTCAAACACAAATAAATATTCATATACTATAATTTAATTTAAATATCAAATACAAATAAGTATTTATCTAAAAATAACTCTAGAATCTAGGGGCAGTATATCTCTCTTCTTCTTAACCAAATCCCCCATTTGGCGCCCATTGCCTATTTACTTAAACCCTGTTTGTCTTAAGTTCACACTAAACTTGCAAACGCAGGCGGGCCCTTAAGTTTTCCAGTTCCCCAAATTCTCTTCTTCTCTCCTTTGTATTCTCTCGAGATTTCTCTCTCTTCTATTTGGATTCTAAATTTTGAAAATTGAAATCCTTTCATTTTGAATTTTTGAAAAAGATTCATGTTAATGGCAACTCTTCTAGCTTCTTCTTCATGGGTTTAACCTATTTTTAATGGGGTTTTGAGATTCTAGATCGGCGTCAGCTTAAAACCTAGGTATGCATATTTCATTCCGTTTTCAAAATGCTAATGTTTATTTTTTGCTAATTTTAGGTGTTTTTGTTTTTATTGGTTTCCGTTGGGGGTGTTTTTGTTTTTATTGGTTATATGATTTACTCATTTTTGGGAAGAGCACGTGAAAAAGGTTGTTAATCCGGTTTAAGAATGCAATGCTGCAACCATATTGTAGTTCTGTGGTCTTATTCTTGAAGCCATAATTTTCCCAACCAATAGTTTTCTTGTTTGTCATATCTGGTAAAAAATTGTCAGTATTGTTTAGTTTTTATGGGTCACATTATATGGTCAGGGTATTTTTATATTTTTAGCGTATTACTTGCCCATAATTTTGGAGAAAATAGAATGTGGGAGATGTGGGATGCAGCTTGGTGGTTTTTTTTGTTTTTTTTTATGGTTATACTTTTAGTTAACGATTTGCATGATTGTATAAGCTGAAAACCCTTAAATATTTTGTCCGATCACTGAATACTCTTATCTCAGTAGTAAGGCATTTGGCTGCAGAAATGGATTTGTAATTTGGCTGCCCATTTCAAAATGGTTGTTGTTTTGGGGAGCCTTTAGAATCTGGAGAATGGAATACTTGGCATCATATTTACAGCAAGGGACATGGTAATTTGACCTGATTAGGGAACCTTTTTGTGAATTTCTCTCTTTTGGGGAGAACCTTAGCGAGGAAAAACTTTGAGCAACCTCCATCTTTGCGCTGCATGCAGTTTTGGGGTCTCTTTCTGGGGAGTAGGTAAAATAAGTGTACTTACTAGTAATTGGTAGTCAGAATGGGAGAGCACTCTTCTTAGAATGAGCTTACTACTTAGATGCTTTCAGCAACTTGGCTACCCAGCTAAAGGCCCAATGAATTTCCCTATTGGTCCAGGTCATTTTGGGGCAAATGGATTATTTATGACGAAGAGAATGAGCTTATGAGAGTGATGTGTAGCTTGTCGGGTTGTTCTATACTTTATTGGTTATATGTTATGATGCAACTTATTTTGTGCACTTCCCTTGTCACTGTGTGGAATCTAACACGGTGGCTTTAGATGATTTTAGCAGATATCATTGCTTAAACTTTTAGTCCTGTACCTTATGTGTTTACATCTGAATACGTCATAAATTTTCCTCCAGGTTTTCAGTTGCTTTGGTCAGTACTTCTGTTTACACTTTGAAGCATTTCAACTTGGAATGGCACCAGTTTATATTGCATTTTTACGGTTCATGGGTGATGATGAAACAGCAAAGAACTTTAGCTATAGTCTTGAAGTAGGAGGCAACGGAAGGAAGCTGATTTGGCAAGGGGTACCTAGAAGCATCAGGGACAGTCACCGTAAAGTTCGGGACAGTTTTGACGGCCTCATCATTCAACGTAATATGGCGCTCTTCTTTTCTGGTGGAGACCGGAAAGAATTAAAGCTTAGAGTTACTGGTAGGATATGGAAAGAACAATGATGCCCATTGTAGCAGGAAACACTTGTAGTTGTAGTAGTAGAACTGTTTTAGTCCAAGAAGTAGGTTTTTATTGATCTAGCAATCAGTTAAAAGTCTTCTGATCAATGTATTTTCTTGAACAAGGAGCAACCTCTCTTTGCCTTGTCCATGATAAAAATACATTAGTGAGAAGGCCTAGTCAGTTTGTAGAATGTGTATTGCTGTCTAATGTATGCCACATCAAAAGATAATTCATTGTAGTATTCCCCTTTATCTTCTTTCAATAAGTTAGTTAACCAAAAGTGGGAATGATATCAGAGTTAAGTTTTGGAGTTAGTGATTCAAATATCAGCAGTAAGGGAGCTTAGGCTTTGTATCGGTCAGTTCGATTCGATTTTAAAGTTTAAAGGTATGATTTATTGGTTATCGGTTTGTAGAGATGTTAAATCGTTATAGAACTATTAAGATATTGATTTATCGGCTATTGATTGTTATTGGTTCGATCATCGGTTTATCTATTAAGATTTGACTAAAAATTTATATTGAAAGTCACTTAAAAATAAGGTGACAACATGTACATGAGTTTACAAGTTATATTTTCTTCAAAAGCAAACACTTTTACATTGTAGAGTAATCAAGAGTTTGGGACAATCAAATAAAAAAGTAGAAAATCAAATTCTTAATCAAGAATTTTATATATAGAAGTAACAAAACTATTGGATTATCGATTAACCTTTAAGAAAAAATTTAAAATCGTTAAAAATTAATAATCTGATAACAAAAAAAATTAAAATTGTTATTAACACCACTAAATTAATAACTTTTTTCATTTTAAATTATCAATTTCGATTTGATTTTGAACCGTCAAAGTAAATGAAGCACTTCTATGTTCATTTTTACTCGTACAGTATTAACTTCACACATTCTTTTTAGAAGCAATAATCCAAGCATTTTTAAGAACTTATTTTTCTTAGAATTAAAGTTTTATGTTTAGTTTAATTTAATTAAAGACACTTATCTGATAGGGAAGTTGGAAGATTGGATCAAATCTACTTCCACGTGATCAATATTGAATGGAGTAGATTCATTATTCTACTCTCTTTTTTATTATTATTATTTTTCAAAAACAATTTATATTTATTTAGCTGATGACAATACCAATTTAGGGCCCACATAAACTTCTGGCTAAAAATGCTACTGCTTTTTCCCTGCCAAAAATTTGGACCACTTCTGTCTTTTCACTCCAAGCCACATATATTCTGTTTCCTATTATATATATATAAAAAAAACATTTAAGGAAATGAAATTTTCAAAAATAGAATAAACAAATTAAAACGAAGAAAATACTTTTTATCATTATAGCATTTTTTTAGTTTTTCATTCAATGTTCGGAGCCTATATTGGAGCTCCGATTAAATTTGGATTGCGTGTTGCAGGGCTCATTTAAAATGATACTCCTAATGGAATTTTCTCTATACCCAAAGCTCAAATTCAAAATATCTGCTTAAGAATAAAGTACTCTTACCGATGTACCATTAACCCATATTGATGAGTGATACCTATTACGTATTATTTATCTATTTGATAAAATTCTAAAGATCTTAAAGATAATATGTGTTACTCTTTTTAGAGTGTGTTTGGTATGAAGGAAAATGTTTTTCAATTTTTTCATATTTGGTTGGGACAAAAGTTATGGAAAATGTTTTCCAAATCAACTCATTTTCCTCAAAATTAAGGAAAATGACTTTCCTTCAAAAATTAAGGAAAACATTTTCCCAAAACTCTCCTCCAATTTCAAATTACATTTTTTTTGGGGAAAAACATCGATTTTAAAAAAATATTTTCAATTTCAAAATTTTATTTTTTCACCCGATCCATGACCCCCCCTCACCGGCCAGCCCCCCAACCCCAACCCCTCCCCAAAAAATTAACCCACTACCCCCACCCCACCCCACCCCACCCCACACCACATTCACTCCCAAAAAATAATAATTTTGATTTTGAAAAATATTTTCAATTTCATAAATTATTTTTTACTCTAGTAAAAATAAAAAATATCTCTCAAAAATATTTTTCATTCATAAATCAAACACTAAAAATTATTTTCGGAAAATATTTTTTACTCATCAACCAAACAGGAAAAATAAATCCAAAATCTATTTGTTTTCCAAGAAAACATTTTCCATAGAAAACATTTTCCTCCGTACCAAACACACCCTTAATGAGTAATTGTTGGTAGATCATAAATTACTAATAGTGAGACTAATTCTGAGTATCTACCAAGTTATGAAACATGTATTTTTACTGTAGAATAATTATTTTTAAATTTAATAAAATCAATATTACTTTAGTTTATTTAAGGCAGGTTGAGATATACAGTAAATCATGTAATTAGAGTATAATTCATTTAATTTACGAAAAAGGTATTGACTGAGGCTATAATTTTACCATCAACTTGTAATGGGATAGAATACATCCTTTCATTGTTTTTGAAGAGATTTTAGTTTGTATCAATTTGAATTAATCAATCTTAATTAAAGTTTTTGAATAAAATTTATATTATGAATTTAAATTAATAAAAATTAATAAATTTATAATATTAATGATTAATATATATATAAAAAAAAAAGAGTATAGTCTTTTCATTTAAAGAAAGAGAAGAAAAAACAAAACAATATGAATTATGAGGGGATATTTGAGATCTATCCCATTGAATGAATATATGAATTTACATTTAAATTTAATCGGATGTTAT
This sequence comes from Solanum sitiens, assembly GCA_016801875.1. Taxonomy (NCBI): domain Eukaryota; kingdom Viridiplantae; phylum Streptophyta; class Magnoliopsida; order Solanales; family Solanaceae; genus Solanum; species Solanum sitiens. The sequence goes on from JABWTJ010000056.1 coordinate 672,234, forward strand.
TGAAGTATGAATTTAAATTTAATACAAATATAAAGTATCACCTGAATTAGATTTAATTACTTCTTGAATATGAATAAAATAAAAATAAAAGGGAATACGGATAAATATATCATTGAATTATAGTAAATAATATATAAATATCCTTGTCATACTTTAAGGACATTGGTGTCCATAACGAACATACATTCCACCGATTTAATATTTATTGATGGATAAAATTACGTTATGTGTCCCTATTTTGTCATTCATTAGAGTGAAAGATATATATACTTTAATTTTTGAACAGCAAAAAATACCAATATTCAAAAAATATGACAAAAGATATATATATATCATTTACTATAGTTCATAAGTTTCTTCCAAAATAAAAAAGACAAAAAGAATAGTGAAAAAACAATGTCATAAAAACTCACAGTACAAAGTTACTGATAAACAACAACAGTTACAAACACAGAACAGAGCTCTCTCTCTCTAGAGAAGAAAATTCAACAGAAAACACCAAATTAAAGCTACTTGTTGGTTTTCTATACACGAAGCTCTTCCCGAAAGGTAATTTTTCTTCTTCCTCTGTTCAAAAACCTACTCATAAGGTATAATTTTGAATCGAAAATTGAGTAATTGAGCTTCGTAATTTGTGTATTTTGCATGTGTAAAATTTCATATTTGAGCTGTTTCACTATTCAGTTGCTGTTTGCTGTGAATTCGATGTACGCCTGTTATTTGGATTGATATTTTAATTTTTTGTTTTTGATGAAATTGAGTTTAGATGCTGAAAAAGTTGAGATGTAACACGCTGAATTCGTTAACCCATTGTATGATTAATTGAATTTCATTTAGATTTACATGTTTTTGCAAAAAGAAAATGAAGAAATCTGAAAAGGAATGGAAAATTGAATTTGAGCTCGACAATTTCTGTTATTTGCTGTTTCCCTGATGATTAAAACTCTTTTCCTTACATAGTTAATTGAGGTTCGAACCGGAGTATGTGAAAAATCATATAATGATAAGGCTTTTTTTGTAGTTTGAAAGATGAAAATATGAAGTGGAATGTATCTGATTTAATTTCACAAGTAATTTGGCTCTGTGGCATGGATATTTGAAGGAAATGGTTTTGTATAGAAATGTTGAGACATGACAATCGAAGAAGTCTGATCATTATATCTGTAGGTTGAATTTAAGTTTTATAGTATGATTTATTTATGCTCCTGGAGGTATATTTTGTGGTATAGAGTGTGCTGTCATTTTGCTGATCCATCTTTTGTTAACTGCATAGGTTTGTTACTTTGGAGATTCTGTGGCAAGCAGCGTCATGACGTCCTCGCTTCATTATCATTCAGGTTATTTTATAGGGGTTTAGTATACTATTTTGTCGGTGGTATAGATTTGTTTCTCGAGTCCTTAACTGTGTTGTGTTACTGTGAAGTTAGCTTGATTCACATGTCTTTCATTACTAAATGATGTATGTAGCCTTGCTCTTCTAAACAAATAGTATGGTACAAATTCTTCATCTCCTGCTAGTACAATGTGCCACATTTTTTTGCGTTATTCCTCCAGTTTTCTGATCTGAAGCACATTCATGACATCAAATGTGCAGCTTGGGAATTTTTCCATATTATTGTGGAAGATTTGTTTTTTTAGCAAGTGTTGTGAAAGATTATTAAGAAGATAAAGGCAGTTGGAAGAATTCTATTCTGCATCCTTGAGCTAATTTGGATGAAAGAAATAGGAGAATATTCTAGAATAGCAAAAGATGTAAAACATATATACAAGCTAATTCATTTGTTGTAAAGCGAAGAATCCTGGTTATGTATAGGTAGTCATGATTCAGGAGTACTTGTTTGATGACACTGGTTGAACTGATCATCTTTTAATACATTCTTTTGATGCCTTCATTGTGTAGTTTTGACTTATCAAAACGAGTTGGACTTATCATGATATAAGAAAATAAATTATTGTCTGCATATGCTTTTGTTTCACATTCAATTTGTTAAGAACCACAGTAAACTCAGACAAAAGCAGTAGGAACATAAAGTGAATTGGATATGTATTTTGGGTTACATGAACAAAATGTTCTAATGCCTATGTTAATGCAATAAATTTTCAGATGGTAGTGAGAATGAACAGTCAGAAAATCAATTAGAAGCTCACAGCGAGTCTTCATCCCCTGCAGCTGGAATGTCTGTCCCTGGCACTGTAACACCAAATATGCACTATGTGATGCCCAATCAACTTGGCAATGGAAATTCTATGGTATATTTGAAGCACCAATTAACTTCTACTGACCGATTTCTGAAAATCACTATTAAGTCTTGAATTGATATCTTCTACTGATATTGCTGACAGATGCAACCCCCTTCTTGTTCTTTCGATCAGATGTTATCATATAACTGCTTTCATGAATCAATTAGGGGTATTGTCAGACGTCAAATAGGTTATAAATATCTCAAGAATTAACTGATTGTAATAGGCATGTAGATATATTGACGATGGTTCTGTGAGTATTATCATTTTGCACTTATTAATAGACTTCTTTATTTTGGGAGATGAAGTGCACATGTTCATATTTGGCTACAACAAGAATGTGATATCGTTCTGACTTCATTAGCAGTGACACCACTTTGACACTTGTAACATCCAACATGAAATCGCATATATTTCTTGCCCAAATAGTTGGTTGTGCTAAAGCCTGAAAGCCAAGTTGATCATAAATATCGTAATGTGGAGCATAATGGAGCTATGATTGTGCTTATGGATTCTTGTATCTAGAGATAAATTCATATGATGCAAAATATATTATTTTAGATTTATGAATGATTAATTGGATGTTTCACGCGAACCTATAAATTGAAGAAAGTTGCTTATTAGATAGCATAACAGAATACATTGGGGTCGTTCAGACTATTTGAGAAAGCAATAGGTGAGTATGAACCTAAGAAAAGGATATTAATGCATCAAGTTTCTTTAGTATTCTTAATGTATTCAGTAGTAGGATGGAAATATTTCTACTTATAGATTGTCATGTTGTATACGTGGCTGATATAATAAGGGTTGATAGTCTCTGACGGGGAAAATTTGTATATTTCTTGAAGATAGGGAATGGCCTTTTTGTGCTTATATATGATATTGTTTTTTGATTATTTGATGACTTTCTTTTGATAGGAATTAGAAGTTAGAACCTGGAATTATTTCTACTTATAGGGAAATATTTTTACTTATAGATTGTCATGTTGTATACCTGGCTGATATAATAAGGGTTGATAGTCTCTGACGAGGAAAATTTGTATATTTCTTGAAGATAGGGAATGGCCTTTTTGTGCTTATATATGATATTTCTTTTGATTATTTGATGACTTTCTCTTGATAGGAGTTAGAAGTTAGAACCTCCAAGAAGAACATTCAGTTGTGAGAAGAAACACATGTACCCTTTCTAGTGTGTGCTTATACAAATAGCATAAAGTTTTCGAATGGTGATGTTGTAACATTAAGAATACATATTTCATGACTTCTCGATATTTACAATCCATCATGGTTGGGTTTGTCAATCATAATTGAAGAGACCTTGGGACGGAGTTTGATTTTCCATTTTGGGCTTGTTTTCTGGTATTTTCATTGGTCTTTTAAATCAGGTATGGTTGGGTTAGACACAAACACTTTAATTATAATCTCTCATTTCTGTTTTAGGTAACATCCTGTTTTACAAGCATGTGTTATTTTGAAACTAATTCTCTAGGCATTGCTTCGTTTTCAGATTGCTCGATCTGTTTGTCACTCTCTACAACTACACTTGCCACAATTTGGCTAAAATTTTCTTGTAGGTCTACTGGCCTAGAGTTTCATTTAAGGTAAGTCTTTGTCCTATAGGAGGGATACACTAGCAGAATTCTTTGAACACCATAGATTAGATAATCTGAATCAAGTAGACTCTTTATGCGACAGCTTGAAGCATAGAGTTAGTTATATAGTTAACACTTCTTTAAATGCAAACCTTTTAAATTTTGCCATCTTTTCAGCTTTGTGAATGAAATTTAGTGCTACAATTGGTTCCAACAGTTGTTAAAATCCGTTGTTCCCTATTTGGACCGCTGCATAAAGATTTTCCTGGATTAGCTGGATGTTTTATCTGCCTCCCTCGCTTCATTTGGCACACATAATAACCTGCAATCTTAAGTATTCTTAGTAGGACACTCATTTTTATTGGACAGTCTAAAACTAGAGGCTTCTGATAGAGATTGCAGATCTTTAAGGTACCAGTTGGGGAATATTTGAAGCCTGTTTCTATGCCTACTAATTTTGTATTTATGCTCTGGTGATTGGTTTTATTAAGTCTATTTTTCTGATAATAAATCTGCAACTATTTTTCATTAGTTGCAGGCTCAAACAGCTTATCCATATCCAGACCCATACTATAGGAGCATCTTTGCACCGTACGATGCACAGCCTTATCCTCCACAACCTTATCCAGCACAACCAATGGTATTACATTTTCATAACACTTCTCATTTGGACTTCATCTATGAAATATCCCTATGAATTTGAGAGCTTAGTTGTGTCATTTTCTGTCAGGTTCACGTTCAGCTAATGGGAATTCAACAAGCGGGTGTTCCTTTGCCATCAGATGCGATAGACGAACCTGTTTTTGTTAATGCAAAACAGTATCATGGCATCTTGAGGCGCCGACAATCTCGTGCGAAAGCTGAGTCAGAAAAGAAACTTCTGAAAGCTAGGAAGGTATTTTGTCGAAAAAAGTTTGTGTATTGTTATTTGTTATACTATGTTGCTTCAGTATCCAGTATTGCAATTTACAGGCAACCAACCTTGACAGCTTGTTTGTGGTTCATCTGTTGATTTATCACTTCCTACTGTTAAGTGCTAAATAGCCTTCTAGATGATTCATGTTTGTGATGCACATATATTAAGTGTCTGCGCATTTCTAGTGCTATTTTAAACACATACAGGGGTCGCTTGGTTAACTTATTAGCGATGTTAGAATTATATTATGCCATTAATAATACATAGGGATCATTATGCAGTGAATAATGATGCGAGGGCTGTTACACATCAAAAAATAATATAGGGATTCTTATTCAGGGATATCTACTATGAGAGCATCTTTTTCAATATACTTTTTGGTAGATCAATATTTGCATTCTATCCCTCATAAAATAATACATAGATTTCTGCGTAAGTTAGGCCGATATTAGTAGTGCACACTTTAATTCTGGAAATATAAAGGTACTTTAGTAATGTAGAGTTCTATGTTGCAATCATATTTGTTAGGCAGAATTTTATATCATGATTGGGTTTCCTTATGAGTCCCAACCAAACGACAAAACCATAAAATTTCCTTTACTAATAATATATATACTGCAAGTTCAGTGTGGATAGCAGAGCATGAGAGAGACAGTAGAGCAAGTTTTCAAATGTATATTTTTTCTGGACTGTAACGTTAATCTCCTCTATTTACAGTTGCTAAGCGTAAAAATCTAAATAATACTAGTATACCATATTAGTTTCACATTACATTGTACAAATGTTCTGATGCAACAAAAGCTTTTAATTCTAGAACATCTATATTCTATATTATCGATCAATTGCCCATCAAAGTTTAGATTGCTCTGATCTTTGGGAAACATAATTTTGATGTATTTTTCAAAAATAAAATAAAATATTGTTGCTGGAGAACAGAGTAATTCCGTTCCCGGTTCGTAATTAAGGATCTTTCTCCAAGCAAAAAAATCCATTTTCTCTATGATTAATATGTATATGTCGAAAGTTATGGGTTCTGATCAATAATGTCTTTTACTCCCTAATAAATAGCTCAAAGATAGTTATCAACTGTGCTGGAAACATCTGCAAGATCCAATAACATACAGTTGGTAATAAGGTGCCTTACACCATGATTAGAAGTTCTAATATCTGTTTCTGAGGCTAATGTTTTCCAGCACGAATACCTTGGGAGGCTCACAGTGCAAAATAATCTTGCAGCCTTACTTGCATGAATCACGCCATTTGCATGCATTGAAAAGAGCTAGAGGATGTGGGGGTCGTTTCCTGACGGCAAAGGAAACTGATAATCAGCAGAAACAGGATGAATCTAGTGAAAAATCTCAAGTTAACACTAATCTCGAGTCTGGAAAAGACAAGGTCGCTTCTTCAGAGAATGCCTCTTGATCTATGCAATATCAAGGACTTTGTGGACCATAGTGTGTTGTTGCTGTTTGTAGAAACAGCAATGCTTTTGTCAAGTAGAACTGTGGTAGCTGGGCAAAATCAGGGTAATGTGGCGGTCTGTATGTTTATCTCAGTGTAGATAGTTCAGAATAGGCTACTTGTTTGAGAGCTACAAAGTAGTTGATGGGAGTATATTCTCTAAATACTATCTTTCTAAGCTTGTTTGTGGATGTCCTTTTGTAATTACCTTGTGATTCCTTCAAAATGTTGTTGTGGTAAGTGTACAAAATCTCGAGTTATAACGTTTGGCACTATGTTTTGTTAGTTTAGGAAGATGAGGTGTAGCGCTGCTGGTTGATGGATTCTAATTTTGGAAGGTCAGGTACCCACTGCGATTATTGATTCTTATGTCTTGCTAAGCAGCAGGTCTTATATTCATATCCTGTAGATATTCCTTTTCACTATGAGAAATTAGGATTGGTTGAAAATTGAAATCATATCCATCTATTGTGTTTACGAATCAGGATTTCTCCATTAATTATTACTCGGTGAAGAAATTCTTAAAAGCTTGTCATATCCACGAAAAATTATTTCGTTTTTCAACTCATAACAACGGAGAGAATAAACATTGCTTAAGGGAAATATTTTTAAACATATTTCAAGCCTTGATCTTTGTGTTTCACTTTCATTTTTTTTTACTGTAGCTCAAACAACATTGGAGCAGTCAACCCAAAACAATCTCCATGTGAAAATTATGTCACCTGATTCTTCCAATTGTTATGTATTTGCAAAGATTCAGCAAGTTAAGTTAATTTGAATGAGTGATAAAATTTAATCTTTTATAAAGTTGAACCTATCCACCACTAAATAGGCATTGCAAATAGATATTACTTGGAAATATTAAACAAATATCGTAGGATATAGAAATAACTCCACCCATAAACTAATGCACAATTCATAAACCAGCATTGCAAATAAATGATTTCAGCAGAAGGTTGCATAATTTCAGAAGACCAAGAATTCAATGAGTAACAAATCTTAAACTCATAGCACAAAATTGTCTTAACATAGTGTTTCAAACAAAATGAAGGCTAATAAACAACAAAGTCTAAATATTAAAGCCTTTAGGTGTTTGTAGCTCGGGTGTAAATCTGCTGGCTAGCATGAGCAGACACCATCCTGATCAAACCTTTAGCCATCAATTCCCTGATTGCCTTCCTGGCAAGGGATCCACTAATCTGCAAATTCAATCAAAACAAACTATATTAGCATAAGAAATAGCAGCATATCAAAAATCCATCCGTAACAAAAGCAACTACACAACAATCCTTTACAGCACAAGCTGAAATTTGGATTAACAGGCATACAATTCCCAAATGAGTATTTTTAGAGAACCAACTGGAGCTATTGGATTTACATTTCGTATGTCAGCATTGCATGTAGTGCACTAGTTTTAACAAAATACAAGTTCTTTTAAAACTTGAAAATAACTCCAAATAATAATTGATTCTCTAATTTACAAAAGAAAACAAAAGGAATGTTTGGCTTAGAGTTGTGTATTTGGTTCGACGGAAAAACTATGAATCTGTTTGGATCAACTTGAAAAAAAGTAGCTTTCAATTCAAAAAATAAGAAGCAACTTAAATGACTTCCAAGTCCATAAAATAAGCAAGGGGAGACCTACTTGTGGTTTTTAAACTTTTGTTCAAGTCATTTATAACTCAATTTAAGTCATTTTAAACTTATTTAAAGTTATTTTTTAACCTTGTCAAACACTTTCAAAAGCTAAAAATGTGACTTAAATAAGTCAGAATAACTTTTTAACATCCAAACAGGCTTTACATTTCAGAAATGTGTGACTACAATGGGTATGCTGTTATAAGAGCACTATGTGTTCACCTTTCAAACCAGAACATCTAGTGTTTAGCTTTCTACATTTTAAGAAAATCAAACATTTGGTTATCAGAACAGCAAGTCCACCACCTAAACAATATCTCCGAATTCTATTTATTTGGCTCCTCAGTTAATCTTACATCTTTATCCAATTCTTATACCTCTCATTAAAATGATTTCAAAAACAACTATACAAGACTTAGAAAATGATAAATTTGCTTGAGTGAATCAAGCTCACCATATGAGAGCTTGCTTCTCTAGGACAAAACCAAACAAATTCTCCAACAACATACTATCCTAACCAGTTAATCCTACATTCAAAATTAAGTACACATACTCCGATAAAAAGAAAACCAAAAACAAACTTGTTCTACAATTTAACTAGAACTAAACCATAATACACTGTTGCTGCCAAGTATTTTGAAAATCTACAACAGCACAGATCACTAGCTATGCTTTTCAGTTAAGTTAGTTTATGTAAAACAAAACTATTCAAGTATAAACAGTGTACTACAATTGATAAAATTCGTTCTTATAAGCAAGCATATTCACATTGCACAAAACACACACTTCATATTCCATACATAACAACTAGATCCATACTAGAAGAATATACATACCCTCAAACGGTCAGAGAGGACGGAAGGGGTGATAAGCTTATACTTGGGTGCTTCAGTGATAAGCTTGTCGTAAGTACCCTTATCGAACAAAACCATGTTGTTCACCTTCTCCTTTTGCTTTCCCTTGCTCCACTTCTGCAATTCCACATTCAAAATCCAGCATTAAAAACTCAAACTTTACCTAGTTACCAACAAAACAAATACATAAATGTGAAAATAAGTATGACCTTCTTCTTCTGCTTGCCACCACCGGACTTGGCGGGCTTGGAAGACGGTGGAGGAGCCTTTTCCTTCTTAGGTGCCTGCAAACAAAATCAAACATATCAGCACTCAATTCTCAAAATACATACAACACTACTCACACCAGTAGTAGAGAAGCTTACCATTGTCGCCGGAAGTTTTTAGGGGTAAGGGGGTGGGGAGTGAACGGAGGCTAGGGCAACAGAAGAAGGAATTGGAATGAAGAGAAAGGCGCTATTTCTAAACCTAAATTAAGGGATTCTAGGGTTTTTATTGGGTCAGTTCGTATGGGCTTAATTTATTCTGGGCCGTATGGACTTCACTCATCAGGCCGAAAGGCTTGGATGCTCAATTTCGGGATCACCATTTAAGTCATATTTATTGACTGTTGCGTCCATTCACGTCAAAATTATTTTGTGAGATTAAGCTTTAATTTCGAATAAAATATCTCAAATTTTATATACATATTATTAAAGCTCAATTATTTTTGTCTAAACGTTAGGGATATAGAGTTGAATTCAACTGTTTTTCATCCTACGCTTCAACCATTTTTTGCTTGAAGCTCAGTCATTTTCCATGAATTTCAACCGTATGTAGTTAGACTTGTCAAATTCTCACTCCAGACATACCATATAGGAAGATATTATAGCCAAATAAAAATATTTAAAAGGTGATATAGATTAAATAACGGTGTCCAAATAAAGTATTCCAAAGACTTTTAACAATCATCAAAGTTCCATTGAGCCATATTATTCGAAAATGCTTACTCGCGAAGCATGTATTAAAACACTAATTGCAAAATACGTGTTTTCTGAAAAAGTTACAACCTTTCATTAAAGTCATATAAAATCGTATAAGTCTCAACTTCTCATAAAAGACACAATTTTTCATAAAAGCCGCAACTTTTCGTGAAAGGAGAAGATTAATTTTTGAAAATAAATAAATTTAAAGAAAATTCTTATTTGTAATGGCGCCATTTTTTGTACCTTATATATGATATGATTATGAAAAAAATGACATAATTTAGTACGTACAATTCATTTAAATAGTAAAATAGGTTTACAAAATGAATTGAAAATAATCAGAGTATTTAATAACTAAGGGTGAATTATGTTTTGCAATTCCCCCCTTTTTCCTTGTCTTGAACAGAAACAAAATTTTATTTTTTAGTATAGTGAACAGAATAAAAGTGGACGGAGAGAGTAGTAACATAAAATTAAAGCATATTAAATTTCCATTAAAGCACTGTAGTAAACAGAAGACTCCAATACCATTGGTAGAAACTTGCTAACAGAAATGCTAGCACAAAATTATGCCCAACAAAGAAGATGAAGAGTACACAAAGCACGGCACAGGAAACTAATTCAAAGAACAATAGCAAGCCCTTCCTTCTTTGGAGGTACTATGGACTTCTTATTCCCAGGGAAAGCGCTGCGAGAGACATCCACGAGGGCCTTGAAGCTGTATGGTTCGTGCATCGACAGTTCTGACAAGACTTTCCTGTTCAGCTGTACGTTCTCCTTCATCAACCCGTGCATGAAATTGCCATAATTCACCTGGAATTGGAGGGAAATCGGAAAATTGTTTAATAGATGAGATAGAGGTGTTTTTTTTTGTTAAAATGTAGTAAGATGTGCTAAAAATATCATTTAGTAACATCAGATATGATTAGTTGACAGGTAGAGCGACCTGCATCAATGGCCAAATTCATGTCAAAACTTGGTGACAAACATACCAAAGCAGCTTATCTCAGCTAAAGTACACTGTTGAATAATATATCCCAATTAGTTTTCTGTTTCTTTTCTGATTGAACTCACGCTATCACGCAAAAGAGAGGGAAGCAGAAAGAGAGAGTTTCGTATACTTTTGGGCCTTGGCACTAATAAGTTGAGGGAACAAAAAGTAGTACAACAAGAAACGGAAGAACGAAGAAAAGCAGATACAAATCATAAGGCCACATATTCTAATCAAATGGATTAACAAATCCTTCTATTGCAATGCTGCACTACCATAAAAATCTAGAGCAATGAGGCTATTCGAACAATAACACACAGATTAACCAAATGGAGCCAACAACATGATCCTGAGAAGTACTGAATTTCATAATTAATATCTGACAGCATGTATGGCGGCAAGTATGACACATGCAAAAACGACCAAAGAATATTTGTGCCAGTTTAGAGGTCAGTTCTGGAATCATTCATGTTACCTATGGGCTATGGATACCTTTGAGGCACCTACAATATTTTGATCTCTAGGAAACTACTGCAATTTCTTCCAGGCATGGCATATGAGCTTTATAGGGTATTGCCCCCACTGTCATTTGGATAGTCAAAGTGTCTAACAAAATTGACTTCCACAATGCTGAAAAAGATAAAGAGCAGAAGATTTCGTCCCATTTGTCTAAGCCGCCTTGGTGGGACGTAATAGGTACACAGTGGAACAATCACAAGTTGTCCTGACACCACCTGTATTTGGAAAAAGGAAGCTAAAGTGTAGGAGGACAGAATTTGATTTTGCAAGATTTTACAAGTTCCTATTTTCAAGATTACCTAGACCCAAAGTAGAACTTAGAAAATGTACGCTTTTCCAAATCCTCCACGTCCAAGTCTCTAAAAGCAAATAGTGGAAAGTTTACCGGGATCATAAAACATAAGAAAGTCACCAAACCATTCAAAATATTATGTTGCCTCTGAAAAATAGCAGAAACTATTTGTCTACCATGACACACTTCACTTTGTTATTGTACAGCCATTTTAGCATTGAGAACTGAAACTTCGTTTTCCTACCAAAAAGCCCCCACCCCTACCCCCACCCCAAATTACTTGGTAAAAGACTCCTGAATTCCAAATGCATTTCCTGGTTCATATTCAGTCATTTAATATCTTTTCACATAAAAATGATAAAAGTTAATAAGGATGAATCCGAGGCATCTCCCTTCATAATATCTCCATTTCTAGAGCAACGAGATTTCACAAACCAAGTATGTTCCCTTTTTTTGGATAAAGTAAACCAAGTATGTTTCCCTTAACCATTGCTTCTATCTATTATTATCTGATTTTGCAGTCCGAGATGACTAGAAATTTGTAGTTAATAGCACTTTGTGAAGCTATTCACTATGAAGAATCCTTAGTCTATTGGAGATTAGATGTATCAACAATGGAAACTGAATATTCAGCTTAACTCTTACTCATATTTGTTATCACTGCCGAAACTGAGGGTCCTGCAATTTTGCTCTTTGACTGCCATACCAGGCTCCCTAATTTAATTATGGAACTTTACAGCCATGCTGGTATCCTATCCCAATGCTGAAAATTCTAGTAAGCACCACAAAATTTCTAGAATCCAGCAGCATTACTGTTGAGCTATTTAAGATCCAATAGACAAAGGTATGATTCTCCACACAAAAGGTTCAAGAACTAAGGCTAGTGGCTCAAAAGTCAAAAGATAACCCTAAAAGAGCCAAAAGATAATAGAGGAGAAAAAATAGAATAACAATAGGAAGGCTAAAGAAACTTTGCAGGAAAGATATGAAGATACCTAACAAAGTAAAAAAAAAAAGACAAGTCTATAGAATAATTGTGAAGCCAACAATGTTGTATGAGAGTGAACGTCAGGCATCTGGTACCCAACATATCTACAAGATGAGTGTCAAAGAAATGTTTTTGCTAAGATAGACGTACAAGCATACAATATTGGACAAGATCATAAATTATTTCAACAGCGGATGTAGAAGAATACAGAGAGAATGTCATCTAAGATGTCTTTTTCATTTCCTTGTAAACCTAAAATGCAATTGTTTGTTAGGAGCATTATTATGATAATTGAAGGTGCCAAATGAAACGAGGTAAACTTGCAGGGAGAGAGGTTGTCTCAACCCAAAATCTCAAAGAAATCAACGTGAGCTTAACTAATAACATAACACACAATAGAAGCAGAGGATCCACATAGACATAGCAAATAGTTGATAGTAAGCTTAGATACTGCTGTTACACTACATTTGGTCCATTTTTGTCCAGGAGTCATTGTAGTTGGTTAATTACTTGTGTATCAACATAGGATAAGTGTGAGATTTACAAAACCTCTACTGATTTGGTATTGGAGTGAAATAGGCTATAAAACTTCACCGACCACTTTGGTATTGAATGATTGATCAATCAATAGAATGATACAACAAAGATATACTGCAACAACATGTTGCTTCGTTTGCTCCTTACATATGTCGACACATTGAAATCCTTTAAAATGAGTCCTACCCCCTTGATGCCTACTTAATATAACCTTCTTCTTTATCAACATAAGGTACATTTTTCAAGACTACTTATCCAATATGATAAAGGTTCAACATGCTGCAACAACCATGACTAAGCACACATCATAAAGTAAGGAAATGTTAAACAAAAGCAATTACAATCACAAAAGACACCAAACAAAACTCAAATTCGACAAAATATTGAAAAGGGGGAAAACCCCACAAATCAAAAACTGCAAAAAATGAGAAAAGGGGGTTATGCATACCCCATGTTGGCGAGTTCCGGCATTGATGCGTTGAATCCAGAGAGAACGCATATCCCTCTTCTTGTTGCGGCGGTCTCTATATGAGTACTGAAGCGCCTTCTCAACTCTTTCTCTTGCTATTCTTATGCAGTTTTTAGCTCTTCCTCGAAACCCTTTAGCTAGCTTAAACACTTCCTTCTTGTTCATCTTCTTGTGCCCTTCTTCTCTGCTTCTCACTACAGATTCTCAAAGTTCTTGGCTTTGGGGTTTTGGGGGTTCTTGAGAGTGTCTATAGTTATATAAATGCTCTTTTCACCCTCATATTTCACATATTTGTGACTCTGCATCCCAAACTTTAGCTGTTTGCACTTTGTTCTCTGTTTAAAAGATGGTTTTGTAATAAGGGTACCTTATGTTTTGGTAGGTTTAAAATAGTCCCTCAAGTATTTATTTTGTAGTTTTTTCAATAATTTTTTTTTTGTCTCCCACTCGGTGTTCGGAGCGCACATTGGAGTTTCGACTAAGTTTAGATCGCACTTTGCAAGACCCATTTGGGGGTGACGCTTCCAATAAGATTTTCTCCATATCCAGGGCTCGAATCCAAGACATCTGGTTAAAATTAAAGCACTGTCATCAATGCACCACAACTCATTATTAGTATTATTTATTTGATTCTAGTGTTTAGTGCAAATTTTATTTGGTAGCTTCTACAATAACTTTTTTATTATATATACGATACAACACTCTTATAAATTATATACATATATGAAGCAACAAAAAACTAAAAGAACAAAGAAATGGACGTGATCATCAAAGCTTTAGAAATTATACTTAAATCGGACAAGAATATGTGTTTGGTGAATTGCAAATAGAAAAAAATACATATGTATACATACAATCTAGACTTAGCCGTTTGGAAAGATTGAATGATAACAATACACTTATTTGACTTATTAGTTTAGAAAGTTGGAATGATAAAAGTACTTTTATTTGCCATTTGAATGACAAACAAGCATACATGTTGAAATTGGTTAACTGTTTTTTCTATATAATATATAATATAAATATATATAAAAAAATTATTGTATGAATAGTTTTTTCGTATTGTATCATTAATTTTTTTAAAATATTCATACAAAAATATTATTTAAAAATGTAAGACTGAATTTCAAAAATATACATTACACATATGTGAAATAAGTTTATATGTATATTATCTTGAAAGATGACATTAGCTTGAGTTGACATTTCTAAAGGGATTTGTAAATTTTTCTAAAATTTAATCATACACGTAATATGTATGAAAAATCGGATCGTAAGCATAATGTAAGGGAAGATTAGGTGCTGGGTTTTAAAGGTGTGAACAGGAAATGAAAGATTGTGACTCTCCGGAAGGGTTGTCACTTTGCCGGAGGGTTGTGACCTTTATGGAAGGTTGTGTCCTTTCTAAAGGGTTGTGACCGTTTGAAATGTTGTGCCTTTTCCAAAGTGTTGTGACCTTAGGTTGTCTTTTTTCCTAAGAGTTGTAATCTTTATCCTTTGTTAATATAAATAGAGAGGTTGATTCTCATTTTTCAGCATTGAATTCTTCCCTTCTTTTGCATATATTTCTTACAAAACAAAATCGATCAATCATGTCTCTGTGTGTGATTCATTGCTGTCATTTTGAGTTCGTTGAAATTATTGAAGTTTGAGGTACCACTACTTCTTTAATGGTTAATCCGTTTTATATTGGCAGAAATTAATCTGTAACCTCGGGTACTTGAGGGAATTAAATTTCTTAAGAATACATTGACTTCTGAGGACTCGGACTCATCTTTTATTTCTTCTAATTTGCTAATCTGAATACAGGAGATAACATTAAGTGCGCTTCATTTAAATTGGGAGATGTAGCATATAATTTGGACCAATATTACAAAATAAAAATATCGACGAGGAGTTTTGTTAATTCATAATGAAAATTTTGAATCATTTCATGACAATATATTCAAGCCCAAATTTTATTTAATGTTTTGTAGCTTTCACATAGTTTAGGAATAGTTTTGATTCATTTATGTTTTACCGTATTTATATTTGAACTGTCATTTCAAAATTTGCACTCTTTCTTGATTGATCAATATATCAAGTAATAAAATAATTGAATTTATAATTCTAATTGAGCAGTATAAAATCTTTTTTTTTCATTAAAAAACTCATCTATATTAATATTTCACTACAATACTAATTAGAGATTTTCCTAATTTTTCTTGTGTTATCATTTGTGACGAAAAGGATGATTTTTGTTTATCTATAATATTAGAAACATATTAAGATGCAATGAACTAATAGTTCTAATTATCGATTATTTTTCACGTGAAATATTTAGATAAGATTTAAGTTATATATACAGTTTTATAACTATACGCTGTTTGATCGATATAGAAGAATAAGTTATTTGTGTATAAAATTAACATGATATTTGGTTGATAATCTAGAAATCCGCATAAGTAATATATGTATATGTTGTGATGGAATCTATAAATTATTTTATATATAATAAGAAGTGGAATAACAAATTAATACATGTATAACTAATCAATACATAACTAAGAGGATGTTTGGATTGCTTAAAGGGGTAACCCATCCGTGGCCCCCAAAATTTGGCACCAACTTTCACTTAGACACCTCAACTAAACTTTGTTCATTTTAGACACCTTATGTCACTCCCTATTATATCATTTTGACACATTTTGCTGATGTGGTAAAGTGAGTGTGCTACACTCATTGCTGGCGCGTGTGTGGCTTTTTTAGCCTATTTTTTTTCTTATTCTTCTTCATTTTCTGCTGTACATCTCCTTATATTTACTCTCTCAAAAAAATTTCGAAAAATTCATCAAAAACTTCTTTCAAACCTTCTATTATCTGTGTTGAAAAAACATAAGGTTAATATTATTGAACACAATACATACTTGATCTCATCGGTTGATGGCAAGACTGTAATCCATTTTTCTTAAAAGAATAGAGAATAAACTAAGTTATTAAAAAAATCTACAATCATGATTCTAACATATTCACAATCCATTACAACTTCTTAGATTTCATATTTACAATTCTAAACACCAAATTAAATGAAGAAATAGGAGAAAGGTATGGTGAAAAAGACGATAAAATCAAGTGGGTATTATAAAAAAGACCATGAAAATGGAGAAATATGACGGAGAAGATAACCATATAGGGTGGAAATAGGTGAAAAGAAAATGAAAAAGGAGAAATTTGAAGAAGATGAATGTATTTTGGTGAGAAATTTTTGATGAGGAAGATGATAGGGGTGGGTGGGGGAAGAGGGTTGAGAGGGGAAATCTTCAAATTAGTTGTTTTTGATTGGTCAAAACCTTTCTATTTGACCTTTAATTTTTATTTATTTTTTGTATTTAATGACATGACTTTAAAATGAGATGGTATGACATAATTGGTCATTTAATCTATATGGATATGTTTGGTCAACACGCGCTTAGGGTCAGCAGAAAATTGTGAAAAAAGTGTCAGATTGAGATAAGGGGACATGACATGAAGTGTCTAAAATGAACAAAGTCTAGTTAAAGTGTCTAAGTGAAAGTTGGTGCCAAGTTTAGGGGGCCACCGATGGGTTACCCCTTGCTTAAAAGATGATTAAACATACTTTTAAGTTTGACAAATATAAAAATAACTTAAAATCATTTTTAAGACTTAAAATAAGTGAAAAAATATTTATCAATATTAAAAATAGCTTAAAATTAATTTTAAAACAATTTAAATATGTGAAAAAACAAAAGAATGTCTCCCTACTTTTTGTTTTTAAATTTAAAACTATATTTTTAAAAAACAATCCAAACGAACTTTAATACTTACATTTAAATAATATATTAATTTACTTATAATTAATATCTGTATAACTATAACATACTACCGAACTATCACTAATTTACATTATTATATATACTAGATGGAACCAATCTAATAGTAATATTTTCTAACACCATCCTTGCCAAATGAGTCATAAAAGGTACTTTATACCTTCAATCTTTTTTGACCTTTTTAGATATTTGTTGTTATACTTTTAACATACACCAACCTCTCTGTGCTATTTTTGATTTTGTACATATCTTTGTTATAACTTTTCTTATGCTAGGACTTTTTTTTTTTTTTTTAACTCTTTCTAAATGTATGCATATTTATACATTCCTAATATTTGTTGTTCTTTCTCAATTTATACATACATATCTATGCAATAATGTCAATAGTCTTAGATAAAAGAAAAAAGAAAATAGTATGGGGATAATTTTGGTTATCTTATTTGGTTGGTTTGGACGACTTGTTTCACTATTTATATGACAGTGATAATTATTCTATATACATGGCGGGATAAATTATTTTAGAAAAAATAATTTTTAAATAATTAATTTTGAGATAACTTATTTTCAACAAAATAATAGATAAATAGGTTAATTTTGTAAGCTTGCCGTCAAGCAAATAGTTTCAAATAATTCAAGTAGTCAACTTACAAATAGACAATTTACAAATAATATTTTTCAAAAAGAACTTGCACCAACTTTCTAAATGGTCCTGCAACAACTTCTTTTATCCTCTTGTAAATACGAAGCTTCGGAGTTGTTTAAATATGTGATATGAAATTATAATTTGAAAATTATTGATTTAAAGTTAAAGTTTTATTTGGATAATTTTTTTTTATAATCATGAAAATTCAACAAAGATATGAAAATAATCAAAAAAAGATTTTCAATTTTTATCTAATCTTATCAAAATATAAATATTGAAAAGACCATTAAACTTGTCGCAAATTATTAGTGTTGTTTCCAAATTACTGGCAACCTTATAAATATGTATACTTGACTGACTAAATTTAGATACACTCCCAATCTACTATATAACATAACAAGTTATCACAAACTTTTATAGGAGTATGATACTCTTCATAAAAAAAATTAAAAAAAGTTGTTGAAAACACCTCTAAAATTGACCATAGTATATTTTATTTATGTTGCAAGATTAAGAATAAATTAAATTTTGTTAATCTTATTAAAGAGCGTTTTTAATACTATTAATAATTTGAAACTAATAATTTATAGCAAATTTAAATATACTTTCAGTACTTTTCTCTTTTATGAAAATGAACAATAGTGTAACTCTTTTGAAGTATAATTTTAAAACATTACAATATATTTTCATATTTCATCAAAATATATCGCATAATTTTGGACGGAGGGATTATCAATATTGAGGTTAAGAATCAACATGAATCGTGATATAATAGTGAAAGTGCTTCACCTTTAATTAAAGGTTTTAAATTCAAAATTTGAATATGAAGAAATTTTTGTTGAAAGTGCTATCTCAAACGAGTCTACAATGTGCTATTTAGATTTAATCAGAGCTCTATCTAATATGAGGTTCGAACACCAAATGACAAATTAAAAAAATTTGAGAATGATATATGTATATATATATTTTCAATATCACTCAATTAATGTCAAAAATCTCTATGGATGACCATGTTGTAAGATTAGTCAAACATCTCTAAAGACTCCCTACTCTAGCTTCTGTTTTCCAGTTTGTTTCTTATGTTTGTAGGTTATTATTACAGTAGCTTTGGTTTTTTCTGTGTGCTCTATGCATAAAGGTACTTTCTCTCTCTCTCTCCTCAACTTCATTGTCTCATAAATTCTCGAGATTGGCGTCAAGAGAAGGGGACCTCTGTTCTTTCTTTTCATTACTTAATTCTCTACTGGGGTTTTCTGTTTTTTTTTTTTTTTTTTCACTTCAAAAAAACAACTCTTCCCACTTTGTGATATATATCTGAGAGCAAGAACAAAAAAAAAGGGCATTTAGAGATAGTGGAGGAGAAGGGGTTTTTTGTTTATTAAAAAAAAAGCAATCTTGATGAGTTTGAGAGGAGGCTCTCTTGGAGTAGAGAGCCTACCTGTTGATTCAAGAACCAGTACCATCATTTCTTGTTGATATAAAGAATCCGAAAAAAAGAAGATAAAGGTTTTTTTTGTTTTTCTTGTTTTTTGTGTAATTGATTTTGTGATTGGGGTTTTTGTAGTAGCAAAGAGATGGATAGTAGCAAGTATGTGAGGTATTCACCAGAACAAGTGGAGGCTTTGGAGAGGGTTTATGCAGAATGTCCAAAGCCAACTTCTTTGAAGAGGCATCAGCTCATTAGGGAGTGTTCTATTCTTTCTAATATTGACCCTAAACAGATCAAAGTCTGGTTTCAGAACAGAAGGTATAAATCATCATTCTATTCTAGAAGTAGTGAGTTTTGTATGCATCTATTTGAAGCTATTTTCAAGAATCTGTTTTTGTTAATTTTTGGTAGAGAGATTGCTAGGAAGTTTTAAAAATTTTTCTTTTGCCCTAAATGGGATAGTGTTTTGAAGAAAAAAGTGTTCTTTTTTCCAAATATGTCTGGATGTGAGTTAAACCTTTTCCTTTTCAAGCTTTCCCCCCCCCTTTTTGAAATTGGGGTCAGATGATAAAAGGGACTTTTGAATGAATTCTGTCTGTCTGTTCATTTTTTCTCTCTTGTCTTTATGGAAGATAAAGTGTGGAACTGCTGACTCTGAATCACAAGGGGAGCTTGCATATTACTTTGTTAAAGGGCCTTGTTTTTCACTTTTTGTCAATTTCAGTAAGTCTAGGACTGAATAATTTTGTGCATTTTTGTTTTTGACTATCTGCATCTTTGATATCTATTTGTATTTATAGAGTGCTAAGTAATTTAGTGCATTTGGTTTGTTTGTCACCATCTGCTTCTGTAAGTTCAAATGTTTGCCAGTTTAATGAGAAGAAAGATGCGGACAGGTTTGATTCCTTCCTGAAAATGGTGTTCCTTTTCTTGACCTTCCATATATATGCTTCTACCTTTAATGAAGTAACAATAATTAACTTGATGAAAGAAACATTGATTTTCTCCTCCTGATCAAGTTGCTCTCTTTTGGTCTTACTGCCTTTTTTTGGGGTAACTCTTGTGGAATCATTTGCTTTTTCAAAGCTGGTGTCAGTCAATGAGCACCTTCTCAGTGGTGACCCTTTATACTGTACTCACACATGTTTAGGTTTTGGGAAGCCATGACCTCTATTTTGTTCCGAATATTAGATTACCAAGTTTCTGGAATCTGTCTAGGTGTAAAGGGAAGTAAAGACTGGATCTTGAACCTACTTTTTTTGGTTAGCCCTCCACTAATATACATTGCCTTAATCAGTACATAAAGGCAACAGTTTGTAATTCTTAGTGTTATTGAAGTTGAAACTAAAATTAGTTCCAAGGAATTCCCGTTCAGCTTTGTTTGTTTCTTTCAAGTGAAATGAAAAATAATAAATTGCTAGCTTCTGCCTGATATATATGCATTTGCTAATTATAATATATACATGTTTAGCAATTTCTTTTCCCAACTTACAATAGGTAAATATGCACACTCTATTTAATTTTGTTGCTATGAAGCTAAGGGGATCCATCTTCTTTTGGCTTCATTTCTCTTTGATACAATTAGAAGAGTAAGTTTGTAACATCAGGCACAATTTCTCCTTTTATTTTTGAATTACTAGTTAAAGACAGAAAATCTCGTCTTATTTGATAGGCTTATTTTCCTAAAAATCTTTTCAGGATCGACTTCGTATCTTCAATATCTGAGAAATCGTTTTTAGTACCGGTTGAGGTGGCCCATGATGCGAACGATGCTTTAATGTGATTGACCATTTGTATAAAGCAAATACATTTGTAGATATCCTATAAGAATAACTGGTCCTGAAAATACTCTTGGTTGCTAGAGTAGGGTCTTTGTTTTTTACCATTACCAAATCTTTCTAACTTGTCTTCACTCAGAGAGTGGTAGATATGTGTATGCACCTATGTTTTCCTCAAGAAATACTTTTCAGTATTTCTTCTGGCAAAATGTCATATTCTATTCACCATTCTCATATGGCAATACTCTGTTTAAGGCATGCTTCAGTAGGAGAACATGTATAGCACAGAAGGGTAAATAGCCTAAAGCGGTATTTCCTTTACCTTCTGTAGATGCCGTGAGAAACAGAGAAAGGAGGCATCTCATCTCCAGACTGTTAACAGGAAGCTGACTGCTATGAACAAACTGTTGATGGAAGAAAATGACCGATTGCAGAAGCACGTTTCACATCTTGTGTATGATAATGGCTTCATGCGACAACAGTTGCATACTGTGAGTTCTCTACATGCTTTACAACCTTAGCATTTGGTGGAGATTCCAGTGCTATGAGAAAATTGGTTCTCACAGGGATTGATAATTTTTTTTAAAATAAACAAAATTTGATCTATAGGGGTTTCTGTCACCACACTTCCAATTCTTATGTATAAATCTGCTATCTTTTGTTGAAAGTTGAAACTTTAACTTACAAAGTTGACCTGCTAAAACTTGTACAAGCTGCATTCAATTAAGTCCCTTTATCCTTTCATAGATTGTGTACTACAGTACATGCCCTATATTGCATGCTTCTTTTTTGTGTAATGAAACTCAAGATGCATTGTAGCAGGTAAACAGTACGACCACGGATACCTGCTGTGAGTCTGTGGTCGTGAGTGGTCAGCAGCAGCAACAAAACCCAATGCCTCAGCATCATCCGCAAAGGGATGCTAACAGCCCAGCTGGGTAATAAGACTTCATCTTTTTATCCATCTGAATTATTATTATTTATGGTTGTGAACAACTAATTTATTTCTTTTTTTCATATCTTCTTTTTGAAGTCTTTTAGCGATAGCTGAAGAGACCCTGACAGAGTTCCTTGGTAAAGCTACGGGAACTGCTGTCGACTGGGTGCAGATGATTGGGATGAAGGTAAGTCTTCTCTTTGATTGTCCAGTTCAAGCCTTTGTATCATTGATTCATTTCATGTGTGTTAATCCCCCTCTCCCCTCCCTTTCCGTTATCTGATTTAGCCTGGTCCGGAATCTATTGGCATCGTCGCTGTTTCCCGCAACTGTAATGGTGTTGCAGCACGAGCTTGCGGCCTTGTGAGTCTAGAGCCCATGAAGGTATTTCCTGTCACTCCCTTTCTCTTTGATAGTAATTTTCAGAGAATTGATGTCTCCTTGGTGTGTCTTTCTTTAGCCATGTCTTTGAGTTGTAGAAAGTGTTGTTTCAGGTTGCTGAGATCCTTAAAGATCGTCCTTCTTGGTATCGCGATTGCCGTTGCCTTGATATACTGAATGTTATACCAACAGGAAATGGAGGGACTATAGAGCTTATATACCTGCAGGTTTGTGGTGTTTCTGTGCTTAATGTTTGGTTACTTGAGGCAAAGTGAATCTGAGAATTAAGTTGATTCAGCACTCAAGCATTGGTTTGTTGCTATGTTACTTCACTAGACTTATGCACCAACTACATTGGCACCGGCTCGTGATTTTTGGACATTGAGATACACTACAAGTTTAGAAGATGGAAGTCTTGTGGTATGTATTAGGCATAATCCAAAAACTTGTATTAGAATTTAGATCTTCCCCAATCCAAGCACTTGTCTCCGTATAAGCAATGTATGTAACAAGTATTTGTTTGCATTCATGTTTCTGGGCTTTAATTTGCAGATATGTGAAAGATCTTTGACGTCTAACACTGGAGGCCCTGTCGGGCCTCCTGCAACTAGTTCTGTTAGGGCTAAAATGCTTCCAAGTGGTTTCCTCATACGGCCTTGTGAGGGTGGGGGCTCAATCATCCACATTGTAGACCATATTGATCTCGACGTGAGTAAATTTAATTGGTCAAATATTGAGCATTGTTTTTACCTTGATTTCTTCTTTCTGAGCAAACATTTGGGTGCACAGGCTTGCAGTGTTCCCGAAGTCCTCAGACCACTTTATGAATCGTCTAAGATCCTTGCTCAGAAAATGACAATGGCTGTAAGAAAATTCTTATGTTTCTCTCGACAACTGGATATTTTTTTGAAGTCATCTTACTTTAAGATATCCGTGCAGGCCTTCCGATACATAAGACAGATAGCTCAAGAAACCAGCGGAGAAATTCAATATGCTGGAGGTCGGCAACCTGCTGTTTTGAGGGCATTTAGTCAGAGATTATGCAGGTAAAAACTCAGATGGTTGTTAGAGATAAATGTACTACGTTGTGATAACAGTCTGAATCAAGTTTTTGAGCACTCATGATTAAAAATAGGCAGCAAATCTATATGAATATATCAACTAGGCAACCATTCTAAGTAGTGATGTTCAGATAAAAAATAGTTGAGCACTCATTATTAGAAATACTAGATCTTCCACTATCAGACAACCAAATGCTTTTGGCTTTAATTTTCTTATATTAGTTCTTGCCTACAAGTCTAGCGACTAGTTTGCTGGCTGGAATTTTTCATTCTCAATATTTACTACAGGGGATTCAATAATGCGGTTAGTGGATTTATTGATGATGGTTGGACAATTATGGGTAGTGATGGTGTTGATGATGTAACAATCGCTGTAAACTCATCACCAAGTAAATTCCTTGATGCACAATACAACACCTTGTCAATTCTCCCTACTTTTGGAGGAGTTCTGTGTGCACGGGCATCAATGCTTCTTCAGGTATGTTTAAGTTCAAATACTTATAGGACATATTGCTGTAATAGTATCACATAATTCTAAGTGCTTGATGTGGTGTTATTCTTTTTTGCACTTCCCTATTGTAGGATGTTTGCCCTGCTTTGCTTGTCCGTTTCCTTAGGGAGCACCGTTCGGAGTGGGCTGACTATGGAGTTGATGCTTACTCTTCTGCATCTCTTAAAGCCAGTCCTTATGCTGTCCCTTGCGCCAGACCTGGTGTCTTCCCCAGTAGCCAGGTCATTTTACCGCTTGCTCAGACTGTGGAACATGAGGAAGTAAGTAGGTCATATGCTATATTTTGTGATTGTGACTGTTGCAGACATTGTCTATGGTCTCTGACTGATCATATAACCGTGGTTTAATCTGAATTTACTGTGTACCTAGTTTCTTGAGGTTGTTCGGCTAGAGGGTCATGCTTTCTCTCCAGAGGACATAGCTTTATCGCGGGATATGTATTTGTTACAGGTTGATAGCTCTGCCTTGATTGAGATTAACTTTGTTCTTTCTGAGGGTTTTGGGTTCTAATGCTCTTGCTATTACAATGCAGCTATGCAGTGGAGTTGAAGAGAATGCCACAGGTGCCTGTGCGCAGCTTGTTTTTGCACATATTGATGAATCTTTTGGTGATGATGCTCCATTGCTTCCATCTGGTTTCTCTGTCATTCCACTGGAGCCTAAATCAGTTAAGTGATGCCTATTTTGTATCCTACAACTTCAATGTGTTATGAATTTTGGTTGAAGGAGAAATTTTAAGCTTTTTAGACAACTTTTTCTGCCTTCCATCTTTTTGAGAATTTTAGATTATTTATGGTGCTTTGAAAAGTTTACTAGCATCTGAAGGTGCAATTTGGTGTTTGAGAAGTCACCTGGCATCCGAAAACTGTCATGGATATGTGGATTAGTTTCTTACCTTATTCTTACAGTTTAGTACTGCTACTCCTTATGATGCAGGATTCTCCTAGTGCTGCTCGGACTTTAGATTTAGCTTCAACTCTTGAAGCTAGAACTGGTGGGACACGGCCAGCTGGTGAAGTTGAAGGAAGCAGTTACAACCATCGTTCAGTCTTGACAATTGCATTCCAGTTTGCTTTTGAGAATCACTATCGAGAAAATGTAGCTGCTATGGCTCGCCAATATGTACGAAGCATTGTAGGCTCTGTTCAGAGAGTTGCTATGGCTATTGCACCCTCTCGACTCTGCTCTCAGTTGACACCTAAATCCTTCCCTGGTTCACCAGAAGCTGTCACTTTGGCGAGATGGATTTGCAGGAGCTATAAGTAAGGGTTCTAACTTCTAAGGTCTTTGCAGTAATTCATAGGTTATCTGAGTTTTGCACCACCAATTAGCAATTCCTGATTTATGCAGATAAATGTTGTTGTGGGTAGCATAGTATAAATGGAAGGTTCTCAATACACATCCAAAACTGAGGCCACTCTGATTCATTTGCACCCTTGCATTAACAAATGCTGAACGACCATCCCTTAACTTACAACCTGATGTACTCGTGGAACACTTTTAACATTTTTCCCAGTTTGTCTTCCTGGTTTTACTGATTCAATGTATTTCAGGATTCATACTGGTGGAGAATTGCTACAGGTGGATTCTCAAGCTGCCGGTGATGCTGTTCTGAAGCAACTATGGCATCATACTGATTCAATAATGTGCTGCTCCGTCAAAATGAATGTCAGTAAGATCACCACATGTTGTTTCGACGTTATGCTTTTCTGATAAGAAAGGTTTCTCCACGATTCCTTTTCAAGGGAAATCTGATGATAGCTAAATGGTTTATCTACTTAATGCAGGATTCTGCATTTTTTTCATTTGCAAACCAAGCAGGACTTGACATGCTTGAAACCACTCTAATAGCTCTTCAGGATATAATGCTTGATAAGATCCTAGATGAAGCTGGTCGAAAGGTCCTCCTTTCAGAGTTCCCCAAGATTATGCAGCAGGTTGTACTACCATCTTACTATTTGAATGTTCTAGAATTCTACATTTAATCAAGTCGGATCATCACGCGGAGGTTTATGAACACTTGGAAAAATGTTATTCAATACTTAAATGAGTTTTAAACATATGCTGCAACGCGTACCTAACCACTCATGTTTCACAAGACCAGGTTTTAGAGATTATTAGCAAACAATTTGGTGATTTCTGATACCCTTTGTGCTTGTAGGGCTTTGCTTATCTGCCAGCAGGGCTATGTGTATCGAGCATGGGGAGGCCAGTGTCGTATGAGCAAGCTGTTGCATGGAAGGTCCTTAATGATGACAACTCCAATCACTGCCTAGCTTTCATGTTCACAAACTGGTCTTTTATTTAAGTTCAAAACATATGATCTGTGTAAGGCAGGCTGTGTGGCATTAGCTATCGACTTGTTACTAGCCATTTTGTACTAAACAATGTCTTTTTCCAGTGGCGGAGTCAGAAATCCTTACAAGGGGATTTCAACTTGTGACATAAAGCAAAGCAACCTTTAAACCCCCCGTCAGTCGTCACCTCTGCTTTTAAAGGTTCCCAATGTCAAGAGGATTCAAAAGCATGTACATAATGTATGAAAACTTCGTTCTTTTTATCTTATTTGTGCAGTATAATTTTTCGACAAAGGGAATTCAGTTGAACCCTTATTTGGTTTTCTTGGATGTATTTGGATATTTGGTTGGGCTGCCAATATGAATGATTATGTTTTGCCTAAATATGGGGTCCAACTAATACTAATTGGGTTATACTTTTGGTTGGTTGTTAAGTTTCTGCTGTTTTTCATTGGTTTGTTGGAGGCGGCATCATTATTACCAACATCAAGTTCCTTTTGTAAAAGATGATTCATCAAAATATCAAACTAAAGTTGGAAAAATTGTTGAATTTTTAGTAACAATGAAAGTGTTATTTGGTCAACTTGTTTGTGTTTGATGTGATTTTCTTAACAGACTTAGAAAATTGGGAAATATAGCTGTCAAAATGGGCTTGACCCGCGAGGTCGATCCAATTCAATCCTTGAATGAAGTGAGGTCGGACCTAACTTTTTTGGCCCATTTAAAAACGAAACTTTTTAGCCCAGTCTCACTTGGCCCGCTAGCCTCGTAGGCCCAACTCACAAGCCTCCGAGACTAGCCTGTGGGCTCTCTCTTTATATATATTAGTGTTTTATTTGTAAAGGTTTTATCAATAAATATGTTTAAAACATAAAAAATTAAGTCTTTTAAACTAGCTTGTTTTTTGTGGGAGGAATGGTTGAATGATCAACATTTTTTCGCTAAATCTTTACATGACTATTATGTATTTGGTAAGCAATAACCGAAGTGTGAGATTCATAAATGTATTTCTGTAAGTATTTGCTGAAGTGTGTGATTCATAAATGAAAATTTGTATGTATTGATGTCGTGTTAATAGACGTCAACATTCAATACTCTTTCTAAGAGAGTAATATTGTTCATTTTTTGGTTGAAGGGCCAATCCGTCCCAACCCGTGACCCGCTTAGGACTGGATTGGACCGCTATTTTATTGACTCTTTAATTAAAAGGACCAGCCCGCCCCTATCCAATTAACTCTCTAACCCATTAGGATTGGATTGGATTGGATTGGGCCAGCCCATTTTAACGACTCTATTTGAAAATGTCTACAAGATGATATTGTCTTTGTTTTTTCTTTTGAAAGATTATTGCAAGTGGATTCACTTGGAGTCTTATCATGCAGACAACACGAATATATGTATTTTTTTTGGAAAAATTAGTAAACTAGTCACAATTCTTAACTTAATTAGTAAAAACATCTATACTTTAAAATATTTATTCAAAATGTCAATATTTTAAACTAATTTGTATCTAAACACTATTATTTGTCTTTCCTTTTATTTCTGAAAGCAGTCCAACATTAAATATATTCACTATCTATTTAGACTTCTTCTAGACTTTAATACCATTAAATTTATTTTCATCTTTAAAATTTTCATTTTTTTTTTCTCTTTTACCATTTTCACCATTATTCTCTTTCTCATTGTTGAAGAAGAACTAATTATTCATGTTCATACCAATTTATTCAGATCTATCAATTAATTCAAGAAATCTCTCAATACATAAAGGTATTTTCGAAATCATCATTTATTTTGCGAGATTTCATGAGATTTTGTTTTCGAAATAAAAAATTATGTTGAATGTTGGATTGTATGTATTACAGATTTTTTGTCATTTTTTTTATTTTTATATGAGTTTGTTAGCAGTATGAGTTTGTTAACATACTCATTAAATATTTATGCATTTCAGAATTTTAGTATTTTGAAACATTATTTTTTATGATTTTGTTTTCATATTTGAGATTTAGTAGATTGTAATTTGTAGTAATCCACATAAGCATTCATACATAATATATTGTTTGATTTTTTTTTTTGTATATATTCATATTTAATAATTTTGAATTTTACTTATAGAGTTATTAATTCACAAATAAAACAAATTCAGATTTGAATTTGGTGAAAAAAATTGAAAAAAGGGGACATAGCAGACGAAGAAGAAAGAGAGAGTCAAAGAAGAAGGTTGCGAAATTGTATTCATATCAAAATAATATTCATATTAATTTTTATTTGTCAATTATTTTTCTTTTACTCATCATTTGTATTTTTATTAAGAACATTGTATTTCTTTTTTATTTGTAGTCATTCAAATACGTATCTCATATGAATTTGTATTTCTTAAGCATTGATGTATCCTATTTTTAATAGTCAATTTGTATTTTTTTTTAAATTTTGTATTCTGATTATATCATTTTCACTATGTATACTATCTCATATGAATTTGTATTTCTTAAACATATATGTATCTTATTTTCAACAGTTAATTTGTATTTTTTTAGAATATTGTATCCTGATTATATTATTTTACTATGTATGCTATCTGTTTTCCAGAATCTTGTATTCTTATTTTTTTCGCAGTCAATTTGTATTTATTTTTTAGAATATTATATCCTTTCTCAACAGATTTATTATTTTCACCAAATATGCTATTCCCCCCCCCCCCCCCCCAAAAAAAAATAATCTTGTACCCTTTTATAAATCATATTCGAAAAATATTTAGGGGTTCATAGCTTAAAGGCTTGTGGCTCTTTAAAAGTCATGATTAGCGTTATCAAAATTTGACATTTGGTTTCTTTGGAGCCAACCTTTGACTATTTCTGCCTTCTAACCTTAACCTATGAGTTCGCAATTTGACTCAATTGCCTGAGTCCTGATGTTTCAAACATATATACAAGTTAGACATAGATTTTTTGTTCCGATGTTGTGCATGTAGATAGAGAAGTGGCTAGCAGCTGCTGATATGTCATTTCCATATATATATATATATATATATATATATATATATATATATATATATATATATATATATATATATATATATATATATATATATATTGAGATACGTGTATATATACACATAAAATGTAAAAAATATTGATATACAATTATAATGAAAACATAACAAAGAAAAGTTGATCTAATAGAATGAAAAAGGATTTTTTTTTTTAAATTGTAGATGATGAGAATTTTAAGTGATATGTTCCTTTTCTAAAAAATATTATCTCACTTTTTCATCATACTATTTTTTTTGTATTTTATATATTATTATACAATATTCTAAACAAAAACTAGAATAAATAGAAATACAAATAAAATACATATTGAAATAAATACGAAATACAAGATTTTCCAAGAAACAAATAAATACACCTGAAAAAATATATGAATACAAATATGTTTCTTAAATAACTATAGATTCATTTGGCATATTTATTGGAATGAATACAAACTAATAAAAAAAAGGTTAAGATTCTGGAGGAAAAAAAAAGAAAAAAATTTGAGTTTTATTTGAAAATGTAACTGATGAGAAAATTAAGGGATCTTTACCTTTTTATTAAATATTATCTCCCATGATTTTCTCCCTTTTGTTATTAAATAATTGTATTCTTTAAATAAAAACAAATAATAAAAACATAAATAAGATACCTAACAAATTAAAATTTTGACATTTTTACTAAATATTAAAAGTGTTGTTAATGAGCCCTCTTACATGTTAAAATATTGACATTTTCAAAAATTTCTCCTTTTTTTTCCTTTTAATGCCCCACTTTAATAGTGAGGTTCCTTGAGAAAATGAGATAACTAGTCCCTTAACTATATGAATAGGTTTAAAATGGTTTCTTAATTATACAGTTAACGGATTTAATCTTTTAACTATTCAAGAATTTATCAGTTTTGTCTCTTAACTTTAAACTTGTCGATTTTAATCCTTTAAGTATTCAAAAACTAATTTGGTTTGATCTTTACTATTTTTAATACAAATAACTTAAGTTTATATAATAGAAAGGGACTATTTATGTCATTCGTTCAGTGATTTAATAGTTAATATAAACTTGTTTCAAGTTTTATATATTTTTTTATAAATGAAATCTTTGAAAATAACACATGGTAATTTTGTAGTATCATATTCTTTTCTTCACAAAAAAAAAATTATGTCCAATTTTTTTATCATCATCAACATTTCAAATTACTCAGATGGTCCTTGATTCATCATTTTTGACATAAAGAAATCTAAAAAATTGAGAAGGTTAGCCATGTCAAAAATACCTTTAAAAGATTAACTATTAGAATAGACAATGATGCAAGTTCAATCCGTTTACAAAAAATATAATCTTTTTCTCTATCTTCCTTCATCAGAATTAAACATGTTAGAGTTATACCGTTATAACAATACTAATAAAAGTGATCCTGACATTATTT
Organism: Solanum sitiens; assembly: GCA_016801875.1. Taxonomy (NCBI): domain Eukaryota; kingdom Viridiplantae; phylum Streptophyta; class Magnoliopsida; order Solanales; family Solanaceae; genus Solanum; species Solanum sitiens. The sequence goes on from JABWTJ010000056.1 coordinate 703,019, forward strand.
AGGCTTCAACCAAATACAACTTGCTAAATTAAAATCATTCCATTCAACAATGCTCCTTTGCTAAAATAGAAATTCAGACAAAAAAATATTTTTTGAACACAAGTTACTATTTTAGGAGTTCTTTTTTCTTTCTTTTTTTGAAAATTCAGACAAAATATTTTTTGAAATAAGCAATTTTTTAGGTCTTTTGGGTGATAAGTGTAGTTTTGCAAACTAGAGGGGGTAGACTTGTAAATTATTGAAGAAGAAGAATAAGAACATACTCCATGTTTATACGGGAAGGTCTATTAAAAGGGTCAAATAAGTTTGTCAATTAGGTAAAAGTCCTTCAAGTTTTAAAAATTAGGTAGAAGTAACAAAAAAAATCCAAACTTTTTACTTTTACACTTTTATCCAACAACTGTCGTAGTTGTCGGACAACTTCTTTAATCGTCCGACAACTGTCATAGTTGTCGGAACAACTTCTTTAGTCGTTCGACAACTTCAACAGTTGTCCAAGCAACTTTAGAAGTTGTCCAAACGACTTCAGTGATTGTCCAGACAACTACGAAACTGACTTAGTTTTAGTCTTTTTATTAATATTAAAAATAAAAAAGTAAAAGAAAAATAAAAAAGCCAAACTTGTCCTGTTTTTTAATTAAAAACTTGAAAGGCACTATAAGGCTCATTTATCGTGTTTATACAATATAGTAAACCCCGCAGAGAAAAAAATGGAGGAAACAGAGAAAGAATCCATCAAATCTGCATCCCAAGAGATTTCCAGTGAATTCAAAACCCTAATCAATGCTAAGGATTTGGATTCTTTGAAGCAATTGCAAAACCTCATGTAATTCTCTTTGTTACCCGTTTTTCTTTTTTCGTGGAACTCATTTGTGTATAGAAACTCTCCCAAGTAATTTCTGCTGTAATGCTGATCCCGATTACGCAGTGAATTAAAGGGTCAATTGGGTTTGAATTCTGTTTGTGGTGTGCTTGATGTATTTGAAGTTGTATTCATTTTGTATTCTGTTCAGTTGTCTCATCAGGTTATACAGTTTAGGGTAGACCCAAGATTGGTTTTTTCCTTGATTTAGATAGAGTAATTGGATTATTATGGTAATTTAGGATACTGAATGAGTTGGGTAGTTCAGAATATGTTTAATTGATAAACCAGCCTTCGATCACATAGAAGTTTTCTAGCTGTTGTTGGGAAGGAACTCCAAAATGGTTTTATTTTTACTTGATTTTAGATTGTGGGGTTCCTTTATTTTTGCTGAATCAAACCAGTTTGGATAATTAAGGTAAGAAGTGTTAAGTTTAAGATCGAAACGAGAGGATATGTTGCCTGGTTATGTGATTGACTGATGGATTTGTGTGTCCTCTTTTTTTGGAAACCAGAATGTGAATGCATGTATGAGCTCTAATATTAGTTTCATAACTTAGTTCATGTTAGGATTAAATGATGACATAGGGATTCACCTAAAAATAATTAAAATATCTAAAAACAGAGCTATAAAACCTAAATTATGAGATATTATGTTGAGAACTAGAGGAGAATCCAGGAGATTAAAGGAAAAGGAGTGACATAGAAATTTCTAAAAAAGTATTCCAATTTCTTCAATTTCACCTTATTTTTTGTATTGATTAAAGAAATACTAAAACTGTCTGGACTTCCCCCATCTATTTTGGTCGAAGTACCCAAAATTGGTTGTCCAAATCGGACACGGATCCCACACTCATGTCGTGTCGACACGGGTGCGGCACCAAAAGTGAAGAGTCTGGGCAACTTAGGCTTAGAGTATGCTGTAATGAAGCTAACAGCTTTCCTTTCGTAATCCTTGCATCTTCTTGATGCCAGCAATACAACATCTTACTTTTATCCCAAACAAAATCATGTCTGGACTTCCAAATTACTTTGGCGTTATATGGGTGAATGTTTAGTGCGTGAGGTAGCATTTCCAAAAGTCAAAGTTTCCTTTGTTGCAAAAAATGACTATCTTTCATAGTTGTTGAGTCTAGATGTAAATCAGTTGTTTTATATGTAAGCAATTAGAGCCGGGCATGCCCAAGTCTCTCTCCTTCTATGATTAGCCAAGTTGTTAAAATTAGGATTGGGGAGCTGTATAGTGAACTAGTGATACCAATCTTCAATCTTTGAATGCACTTAAGAGTTAGATTGTCTATTGTATCTGATCTAGGCTAAAGATCATCTGGTCCGTACGTCACTGGTACTTTTTTATTAGAATTTTACTCTATAGGTAGGTATCGGCGGGGCTTGCGTAATGTAGTTGTAGTTAAGGCTGAAGTAGCGCTTTTATATTTCAAAGCTCTTCGTGCATCAAGTGTTGAGATTATGGAAGTGTCTTTTGAGATATGTTGGCTAACAATTGCCAAGTCTCGAAACATTCAGTACGCAATGTGAGACTGCCTTCGGTATTGAACTTGTAAAATCCCCTCTTTGAGTATGTTGAATTTGTTGCGATTTATCCATTACAACAACATAAATCATCAAAATGCTCATATCTATCATATGATTGGGTCTTTACCCCTTGGATCAGAAAGAAAGTTCCACATAGCAGTATTGGAATTTAACAACCTGGTGATTAAGAATGAGAAAATATATGGGAACCAAAAGATCACCTCCTTAGTGATCTCTTATAGTGTTCTCATTTGCTTGGAGAAATTTTCCTTAAGAAGCTTTATTTCAGTCATTTATCAGGGGAAAAAAAGAAGAAAAAACGATTTGAGAGAATTCTTATTTGCGTTAAGTTCGCATAGGGAACTCCTAAAAAAGTTGCTGCCTGGAAGATCATAAAGTACCTAATGTCTTGTTTAGGGCTCTGACTTTTGGTTGAGTTTTGGTTGTTTCTCTATGAAGTCACCCATATGCTACATTCAGAACATACTCAAAGCGTTCGAAATCATGATTTTTATCTTAACACTAATACTGTTTGTGATTAGAATGTGGTCATGAATATCAGCCCGTTCCTGAACTCTTTGATGCTTCCACCTCCTTTAGACTTAACTTTTGCCACCCTTGTGATGGCTTTTTGTCATAATTCTAGAAGTGGTTTTTTACCATGTGATTCATAGGTTCGTTCAGTCCTTTTTGTTCATTGTCTTATTGTCATTCTTGGTGCCTTTTTCATGATTACCTTATGTCTTGTATGCTCAAACTGCAGATTGGGACGGTTGCAGGACAGCAATGCAGTTCTTTCTCACTTCAATGAGTATTCAGAGCATTGTTACGCAGAGGTTTCGGCAGATTTCTCTAGAAATACACGTCTCTTAAAATCTATGAAGTCAGACCTTGATTACATATTTCTGAAGTTGAGGTATGATAATTCTTTTCTTTCCTTGTGTTCGTCTCTTCTTTCTGAATATCAATATCAGTTTCCAATAAATTCCGAAAGTAGCAGGATTTGCTCGAGTATTCTGTATGACTGCACCAAATAAATCATCTTTGCTAAATTGGTAGAGATAAACTACTCAGTTCATTATTTGAACTTTTCACTAGAATCTGCTCAATCTTTTCATCCGGGAATTCTGTGGAACACAAAAGTAAATGTTACTACTTCCTTGGGATTTTCTTCCGAAAGATGCATTTTTGCTATCAAAGCCATCATCTTCATTTCTTCAATTGTTTCATGTGATACTTTGTGCTGCCATTTCTGCAGTTTCATCCAACCTCATAGTCTTCCGTTGAGCATTTTGGATGATATTGTAATGTTACATAGAGATACCCGGGCATTCTTAGACTACTGGCTCTCCTCTCAAAATCGGGGAACTTCTTTGTTTAGTGGTTAATCATTTTCTATTACTTCTAAATGTTTGCTTTCCGTTTTCAGGAACATGAAGGCAAAAATCATATCAACCTACCCAGATGCTCTTCCAGACAATACAACTATTCAGGCACTTGATCAAAGGCCTGATCTTGAAATGCCACAATAAGTAAGTTTGGTAATGTAAATGGTGGGGAAATGTTTGGCTGCTTCTATTTCTTCCATTGCAAATATGGAAAAGTTGGTTTAGGTGGATAGTCTCAACTGTTTTTATCTGATAGTTCTGCATCTGTATATTTCAAGACGTGTTATGATAAGTTGCGGTCTCTCCTGAACAGTAGTTCTAATTCGATTTATGCTTTGCATATACCTTTTTGGGGATAAGGCACTGATCTGTTTATCGTAAGGATTCTGAGTTTCTGATTAGAACTTTTGATTGATGACATGAAAGAGTAAGATATTTCGTTCTCGGAATGAAAATGTATGCCTTTGTTATTTTGAAATGACAATTTTCTTATGCGTATGGCATTTTTCATCTGCTGAACATAGAGGAAAAAGAATTGTTACTTTAAATACAATTTGAAAATACTTGGCAAGAAGATCAACATGAACCTCTAGAGAGTCTTGAGCCTAAAGGGCGAAAAATATTAACAAAAATTCTAAAACGATATATGAAATTTCTTTTTAACCAAAATGGCAAAATCACTGACGAAGTAGCGATTTTGTCCATCGAAAAAAGTAAAATCGCTGCTATAGCAGCGATTTGTTAAATTTGATATCAAAATATTATTTTTTTTAATCATTTTTTAATATATTGCTGCTGTTATTTTTTATTTTTTGCTATTTTTTTAAAAAAGAAAAAATTTCATTTAAATTTTAAATAAGGCAGCGATTTTAAATGATTTTTTTTTAAAAAAAATTAAATCGCTGCCAAGGCAGCGATTTTGAATCAATTTTTTTTAAAATAAGATATAGATGCATTTAACTACACACAATTTAAAAAAAAAATTGATTCAAAATGGCAGCGATTTGATTTAAAAAAAAATTCATTTAAAATCGCTGCCAAGGCAGCGATTTAATTTTAAATTTTTTAAAAAAAAATAGCAATAAAAATAAAAAATAAAAAATTTAAAGTACTCGCCGCTGAGGCAGCGATATATTAAAAAAGGATAAAAAAAAATTATTTTGAAAATCGCTCCTTTGGGAGCGATTTTGTTTTTTTAAAAAAATAAAATAAAATATAATAAAATCGCTGCTATAGCAGCGATTTTCTTTTTCCGACGGACAAAATCGCTATTTCGTGAGCAATTTTGCTGTTTTGGTTAAAAAGAAATTTTATATATCGTTTTAAAATTTTTGTTAACATTTTTCACCTTTTACGCTCCGGACTCAACCTCTAGAATAGCTATAATTCTGTTATTAATCATAAAATTTATCCATTACTAATTCATTAACTTTACATATATTGTAAAATTAATTTTGATTACCATAATTTTCTAATGTGGAATTTACAAATGACAATACACTTAGGTTATGAGTGACATGTTATAACTTTGACAATATAGCGAAATGGTAAGATCATGTACGAAAGAATCAAATTTTGCTAACGTATATTGCACGTGTATATCAAAAAACATGTAACATAAATAATCATCTTTCTTTCTATTTTTATTTGTCATTAATTTTTATTTTATTTAGTAGTGTGTATATAATAGTATATTGTCACTAATTTTACATATAATAGTAAAATGGAAAAATTGTTTTTTAAGGGAGAATTTACAAAATGACAAATGATATAACGAGTTAGGCCTTTCTGTTGTTAATATTTCCTGAATAAATAATTTCCATACCATTATTTTATAGTGATAAAGAATGGATTCTTTAAATGTTTGTACAATTGAATTATGTCGATCTTGGATATTCAAGAGGTTCAAAATCAATATATAAACGATATAATTTTTGTTAAAAAGGTTCATGTGAACTGCCTCGACAATCTCTAGGTTCACCCCAGAATTAATATATCTATATATTTTATTCTTCTGACACAATTATTTTGTTGTGAGTTCTAGTAAGAGAACTAACATCAGTTAAGAGAAAATATAATCATGATCTATAAACTTATGCTAATGCAATTGCATATTAAATTTGTGAGCAAAGGCTGAAAAAATTACCCTCTTATCATTTGATCAAAGGTCACACTTGTATTTATAGGGTCAAAAGTTAATATATACATATAAAATTTTAAAAACTGATCAAACATACATATATATACAGTGTTATTTTTCAATGAAGTGATAAGATCGCACAAAAAATATTACATTTTTGACTCGTATATTGCATGTGTATATCAAATTAGGTAAAAATAATAATTTCTCTTTTTAATTGTTATTTACTATATATTTTTGAGTGTGATAAATTAAAGTAGATTTTTTCTTACAAAATTAAACGGTAAAAATGATTTAAAAATACCTTTATTTCACCTTTTGGTTTAAAAATGTCCTTCCACCTTTTAATCTAAAAATACTCTTAACCTCAATTTAATTAAATTGAATTCTTTACTAATTAGTTAATTACTTTATTCATTCTATAAAATATATTTTAAATTTAGAGTCTTGATATTAACTCATCCCAAATTATTTAAAATATGTAAGTCAAAGAAATAAAATAAAAAATCTATTGTGTAAAAATAAAAATAAAAAATCTCAAAATTCTTATTCTTATTAAAATAAAATAATGGAAAATCTTAAAATTCATATTTTTTCATTTTTACACAATAAATTCTTTATTATAATAACAATTAGAGTGACAATGTTTGTAGTATTATAATTGCTATTATTGTATAGTTTTTAGATTTGAAACATAATACTGTATAAGTTTTCCACGCTAATCCAAAGCAGAAAAATAAAATAAGAGAAAATATAGTTTTGGACACCAAATTAAATTACTTTTATCATTAATGCCACAAGAATGTGTTTTTCGGTGTATAAAGTTTTATTATTTAAACTAGTTTTGTTATTTAACAAAATCAAAATAAGAGAGGTGAACGGTAATATCTAAAATCACAAGAAATATTAGAATTACAAAACTAAATGAGAAAGATTATTCTGTAATTGTTTCATCGTTTATTCAAGTTTCTGATTTATTATTTATATTTATTTATTAAAAAGTAAATAAAAGAAAATACTAAATATTGATATAATTAAATTTTAATATGAACATTTAATATAACTTTGAAAATCACTTCAAATAAATTAAAAAAATGATTCCACAAAGTAAAACATAAAAAATATTGTATAAGACATAAAATAAAATAAGATTTTTACTGTGTAAAAATTAAGAATAAGAAGGGGAAAAAGACAAATATATCCTCAAACTATCATAAATGGTATGCAAATATACTCTGTCATACTTTTGGGACATTGGTGCTCCTATCGTCCAAAAATTAGAGCATATATATCTTTCACTCTAGCGGAAGACTAAGTAAAGACACATGGTGCAATTTAATAAATATCGGGTCAGCGGATAAGATTATGACACGTGTATGTCCGTTGGTGCAAACGATATATATATATATTCTATTTTTTGGACAGCAGAGGCACCAATGTCCCAAAAGTATGATGGGATGATATCTGCATACCATTTACGATAGTTCAAGGATATATTCAGTGGCGTAGCCAAAAATTTCACGAAGGGTGTCCAAGATTTGCATAGGTAAAAAAATATAATTTGACGATGAATGCACTAAAATTTTGAAATCAAACTACTTAACATTAACAATTATTTTTTTAATTAAAAAATATATTAAATTTTTAAAAATCAATCCACATAAAATTTAGCTTGAATTTTCATATTTATTTAATAGGAAGTGAATGAAAAAGAAAAAAGAGGAAGAGAAAATTCAGTTTATAATAAAATCACTTTTATACTTCAAGATTTCACCAACCTTTGGTGACTTAACAACAAGATATGAAAATTGAAGAGTAAAATCAAACGATTTTTTTCTAAAAAGAAATTCTATATAGAGCCTTTTTCACTTTTCGTATCTTTATAGAATTTTTTTAGAATTTGCTTATTAAATTTAAATTAAATAATTACTTTTAAATTTTATTTACAATTTTAGTGAAAAGAAAAAAAGATTAAAATTTATTGTTTACCATGCTTTTTTTGTTATTCATAGATAATATGAGTTTTGAATTGTTGAAAAAATAAAATATTTAGTAACTATTATTAGGTCTCTAATTAAAATTTTTAATAGATAATATTAATTTTGAATTATTAAAAACATAAGTGATTTATTAAATATAATTAGAAATTAGTTAGGAGCTTTTTAAAAATGTAAAAACAAATGCAGCAACTGGGGGTTCGAACCCGTGTGCGTGCACACTTGCAACACTTCGCGTTGGACAAAGATGTCACTGGGCTAAGAATCTTTAGTGTACTTAAGGGTTTCCAAAACATGATATTTAACAGTTTAAAATAAAATTTTACTTATATATACAATGTAATTTTCGACGAAGGGTGTCCAATTGGACACCCTGGGCATAGTGTACCTCTGCCCCTGGATATATTTATCCTTTTTCGCTAATAAGAATAAGAATTTTGAGAATTTATTTTTTATTTTTACCCAATAAATTTTTAATTTTATTTTTTAGACTTAAATATTTTAATTATTTTGGGATAAATAACGAATTAAACCAATTAGTAAATAATTCAATTTAATTAACTTGGTGTTTAAGAATATTTTTAGATCAAAAGATGGAAAGAGAGTTTTTTTTAAAGCCTCATTTGATTATTGATGTGTAAAATATTACAATTTTGAGTTTGCCATTCCAAACTTTGTACATGATCATTGAGAAGAGACTAATAAAATATGAAAAATATAGACACAATTCAAGGTGGATCATACACAAAATGAGAAGGTTAAATTTTTGATTTGTCTAAAGGATATGAGACTCTATTTGTCCATATTAATTAGCCCTCGAACGTTGCTGGGGAGATTAGAGAAGAGGGTGAAGATCTTAATTTTTTCAATTCTGTGACTTAGTGAGGCTAATGCATCAGCTGACTTGTTAACCTCTCTAAAACAGTGGGTGATATTGAATTTATGGTCTTCAATCATTTTTTGAATCTTATGGGTCTGGTTGCTAATTTTCCAAGAGGGTTTCCACTCTCTTTTTACGCTTTTGGTTAAGAGTAAGGAGTTTGTTTCTCCAATGGCCATCTTCATGCCTTTGCTAGCGCACCATAAGACCATAGAGTAACGCTTTTGCTTCCGTCGTGTTGCTCGTGCCATTGCCAAGGGGGATTGAGTAGGAAAAGATGAAGTCTTATGATTCCCCCACCTCCACTTTGAACGTTAGAGCAACTACCATCACTATTAAGTTTTACTCGTAGCGGAGGGGGTTTGATCCATGTTATAGGTATGCTATTCATTTGTTGGATATTTGCTTCACTAGCTTTGCATATGCTCCTCCAGGTTCTCCTAATATTTATTTTATCGAATTGTTTCTGAGTCACCTGCAAAATGAAGTTAACAATATTAGAGTTTGTTCAATATCTAGAGGGTCTAGTTCCTTCGAACTTATTACAACATCGCGATTTCCAAAGCTCCCAACGAATAACTTGAGGAAGAATTATAACGATGAATTCGGAGATAGGGTTGATGGATTTGTAATTCTACCAGCTAAGGAGAATCATTTTGAGATTATTTTCATTGATTCCTATACCCAGTGGACCAGCAAAGTGTCTCCAAATGCTTTTTGCGAAGTCACCTCGACAAAAGAGGTGTTGCACATCTTCTAAATCAATTCTAGCATGAGAAGTAGTGCAACAGTAGCATTTGGGTTCGAGGGTAATGCCCATCCATGCCACTCGATTATCAGTTGAGAGCTTATTATTAGTGGCTCGCCACACTAGAAAAGCCATTTTAAAAGGTATTTGTTTTCTCCAAAGTTTGCCATAAAAGTTGTTGACTTTTTTTTTTTTGCCTTAAGTTCTCCCAAGTAGACGCAGAGGAGAATTGCCATGAGTTGGAAAGTTTCCAGATGACCTTGTCCTTCTTGTTTTCATCTAACGTAATACCTATGGAGTAGAGTTTGTCCTTGATCTCATTAGTAGGTTGGGAGGTAAGGATATCCCAATTCCAAGTTCTTCTGTTGAGGACTTCTTTAAGGTTTACGTCAGAAGGGATAAAATCCATTGGCATGAGCTTGTATATAGGTCCTCATGATCAACACTTATCATACCAAAATGATACCTCTCCTTTTCCAATCTTCCACTCTAAATGAGACTCCATCTCGTCTTTGATGTCACAAATCGCTTTCCAATTTTGGGAATCTCTTTTTTCTAAGAAGCATTTGAACGGTGACAGTTGTTTATCTTGAGCATATTTATATGCCCATAATGCAAAGTATGTCCACATTTAGGCCTAGTTTGGAGTCGCAAAGTGTATGTTTAGAGTCTTATGGAGTCATTTCTATGTTTCTGAGCTAACCGACATGATTAGTTGTGTAGGGAAGTTAAATGGGAAGAAATGTGCACGAAAAGGGACAAAGAAAGCATTCTGAAGATTTGAGACATAAAGAAAGAAAGGAAAAAACTGAAGAAAAGGTTCCAAGGCAACTGCGTGTTTCCTTCGCGTCGCGCAAAAGAGAGCGAATTATTAGCCAAGAATTAAAATTTGAGGCAGAGCGCCTCGTGCAACTCATGTGTCGCGCTATAGAGCTTTGTTTATGAATCTACAATTTAAAGACTGCGCACGTCGTGAGACTGAGGCCCTGAATTGGCCACTTCAACTTTTAGTATAAATAGGGTTTTATTTTAGTTTTATTATCATTCTTTTTCTAATTTCGAACGGAAACACTGGGAGAACAAAACTTTAAAGTTTTTAGGGTTCATTCTCTATCTTTTTTCTTTTCAATCATATTGTGATGATTCAAAAACATGTAAGATTGATTATCCGATTATGAGTAGATAAATACCCTAGTTCTAGGGCTGTGGCTACAAGATAAATGTAATCCTTTGAATATGATATTGGATTTTATCATGAATTATCATATGAATCTCTCTTATGTTTTTGCTTTTGGTATTTCATGCTTGATCACCATAGAAATAAATCTATTGTTCGAATGAACTCGAGAGAGGAATAAGAGGATAGAACGTGGAGCATAAGGAGCTTGTTTAACTCTAAATATCTAGGGTTGATTCGTTTCTAGGATAGGGATATACCTAGAAACCTTGCTTGGGTCAGTATACAGGAAGATATCTTAATGCTCAATTTTTAATCATTCTATCCCGCTCAACGATGTAGTTAGGGTATTATCTATTGTAGGCGATTAGAGGTAGGGAGACCATGATCATACATCTAACCTTATTAAAATATATTGATTACATGATTTCTGGTAAAAGCTGAAGCCCTGGATCTTTCCCAAATCATTGTTTGAAATTTAAGAAATTGAATCGTAATAGTTATAAGTTAGTTTAAGTAGAATTAGTTAATTAACAATCTTTACAAAATCTGAAAATTTCACTTGTGTTGAATTACAAGTTGGAGAAATTAATAAACTCTAGTCTTAAGTCCCTGTGGGTACGATACCCGACTCTCTAAAAGAGAAACTGTATTACTTGTACGATCACGTGCACTTGCCTGTGCGATTAGACCGCAACAAATGTGACAGTATTTGGCTAGCATAAAAGAGCTCCAAAAGGAGTTAGAAGTTCTGATATTTCACCACTGTTTAGCTCTAAAAGCTTTGCTAGATTCAGTGATGCTTCTAAAGCTAGCTCCTCCTTCAATATAAGGATAACAAAATTTTTTCCATGACGTTCAATGGTATTTTTCAGCATTTTTCTACCCAGATCAGAAAAATGTAGCCACAAATTTTTCTATAAGATCCAACGTACCTTTTGGTGGGTTGATAACAATCAAAAGATGGAGAGAAAGTGTCAGGAGCACGTGTCTAATGAGAATAACTCTACCTCCCATTGAAATTAGTTTAGTATGCCAACCCCAGGAAACTCTCTTTGAACCAAAAATAAAAATGAAGGATATAGGTAGACCCAAAGGTGGAAGAAGGGTATATTTGAGCCATTTTCAATAACTTAGGGTATTTTTCGCCATATTCTCAAATTAAACTGAATAGATCATTATTATAAGATCTTTTTTTTTGTTTAAATGTGGGTAATAACCTATTTTTTATTAACATAAAAAGAGCCAATAATATTTACAATGACCAAGCCCAGTTGAGTCTAGTAAATCACTAAAGCAAAAACAAACTAAACCCTAAATAATATAAAAACTAAGAAGAAATGAAGTCTAGACAAAAAGTTGAGGCTTGATGCTTGTTGAAGGGAAGTCGATCTAAGCCTCTTCATCGTTTTTGAAGGCGTTGTTTGAGAGTTCGTTGAAGACAAGCTAAGGGGTGCGGTTCCATTCTGGTAAGCTCAAGCATAAACCTTTTCTACGATATCTCTATCTAACCCTAATTCTCTATGTTACGGCACACCAACCTATCTATGAAGAATTATTAAATTGACGCATATCCCTGGTTGACTCCTAGAGGTAAGTAAATTAGACCTGAAAAGAACTTCTTTGAGGACGTCTTCTCTAATAATTATCAATTCTTGCTTTCTACGGCAGAAAAATGAGGCTCGATAAACCTAGCTAATATTAGTAATCGCTCCCATTCAATTCATGTCTAATGAATTGAACCCCACATAAGATTAGTTCCAACATCTAGATTTGGATCTATGAGAAAAGATAATAAATGTATGAGATTGAGTCTGTGTCTAAAACTATATAGCACCAACACCAGACTCATATGTGATTTGCACAATTGAGGGCCACAGTCTCAAGCTAAACTCATAGGTGAATTGGACAATAAACTATCTAGCAGAACAAAAGTTAATAAAAATTCACCCGTCTTAGATTTTTATCATAAGATACACCTCAAATCTCTCACCAAATGCATAATACGTAACCAATAGAATCTAATTCAGACGAGATGAAGAGTACATACCATATACTAGATGAATTTATTAACAACCACTGAACACCACTGAACCATCAGAGGTATAAAATGAACTAAAACAGACTTAACAAGATTGTCTTATCATAATATGGGGAATACCCTATTTATCTGTATTGATTATCTTTCTGTCTACAATTGATATATCTTGAAACTATTTAAATTCAAAAGTACCTGCAAAATTAATAGCTAGGTTAGTGGAATAATTCACAAGAATATTTTCCTTTCTTGAGGTGTGTTGTATTTTTGTTGTTATCAAAACCCTCGTTCTGTTAATAGAATTGCTTCCAAAGTCACACTCCAAAGAGCAATTCAATCTCCATTCAACATAATAATCAATGATAAAGACTCAAATTCCAGTATAACTGATGAAAATCTATTCTCCAAACAATATTCAAGTCATTCCTTCAAAGCCATAACCTTAGCCTTAGCCAATATGTTTGTTGTGTCTTGCACCTTAACCTCTTTGCTCCCAGCAGATCACCAGAAGAATTCCTAACATAAAATGCAATAGTGCTAGGGCCAATATTACCTCTTGATGCCCCATCTGCGTCACATTTTACCACCCAAAAGAAGGTAGATTCCACCTTACCACCCTAAATATAAAAATAGGCCTAAAACTATCCAGAGCAATCATCTGAGGTCAATTATTTAGAATATTAGTAGAGTAGTATTTCTTCTTTTTCAAAAAATCATAAGATAACATTAGAAATTGCATTAAATGTTATCTTTTGTCTAGATTACATTTAGCATCCCACCATTTCAACAAAACTTGTTTCACCTGAACCTATGGTCCCAAAAGACCAGTTGCACTAGCAAAATATCTCTACACAGAATCTACCATTTCTCCTTTTAGAAATAAATGATCCATCTCATCAGCTGTACCTCACAATAACCACATAGATGAAAATGTTAGGATTCCATTGTGCGTTAAAGTAGCAACTGAAATTTTGTTTTTCCACACCTTCCAAACTAAAAAATATATTATAAAAGGGATGCCTTATACCCATATCTTCTTATAAAATTTAGTCCCTCCTCTCTCTTTCTTATAGTATTCGAAGCACTTTTGACTGAAAATTGAATAGAACTGGTCCTCGTCCACCAAAATAGATTCTGAATTATGTAAACCTCTATACTTACATTTTGGGGTTCAACATTAATACATAAGCATGAAAATTCTCTAAAATACCTTATGTACACGATGTTGAATTTGTTGTCAATAGTACCTCATCTTGTGTCAAAAGAAAGATTATACTTTAACAATACAATAAAATGGTAGATCATATAAGAAAATATTATTTTGACATGTGGGATTTTATCAAATAAGTTTTAATTGATGTAGTGTTCTTGAAAATTAGCCTATTCTATAACTTAGCTCATGTGATAAAACACAATTATTTTAGTATAAAATACATAAATTCCATATATTTGGGTTTAATTACATCATATTTCCAAAGTTTTTCCAATTACAAAAAAATTTATTTTTTCATTACTCTCGGATATATTTCTTGGTTGTCATTGCAAATGATACATTAGTTTTCATGTACATTACTTCGTGGGAAAGGGATGTATCCCAAAGGAGATTGAGATATATTTGAAAAGTGATTTTGTAAAGAAATTTTAGAGATTATAATATCTTAAATTGTGTATTTAAGAAAACTTTTCTGTATTTCAAGTCGCATCCACCTTATCTTAGCCAATACAAGCTTTAATGGGTCGAACATTGACCCATCTATAGATACAACCCACTTATTCTGATCCAAACAACCCATTTGCCCCCTCCGTTTTCGCCCACGACAAATCATCATTCTATTATATAATTATTAACTATCATCATTAACCATCATTGTATCTCAAATCAATATCCACCATCGCTATTATTTTAGTATTATATAATTTTTAAACAAAAGATATCACATTCAAATTATTTTTGCAATTATTTAAAATAATTAATATTAAGAATAAAATTGACTCTAAGGCAGCACATGTTGTTGTGTGCATGAGGGAATGGTGCCAAATGTTAATCACAACTCCTCCACGTAATTACCTCTTTAATCCTCATTATTTTTTTTCTTAATGAGGAGGACTTTCTTTGAAATTAATGCGAATTCCAAGGCACTAACAAGAAATTGGTCTTAAGTACTACTCCTACTATGATAGTATTTATAGTAAAAGAAAAAAGCTTGCAGCTCATCACATTAGCAGAGCTGTCACATTTTCTGCAAAAAAAAAAAGAAGTACTGTACAGAGAAGACGATACGCTACTCCAGTAACTGTCTCTTTTTTTTTGTTGTATTTGTATCTCCATTGCTCAAGGTTTGAATCAGCACTCCTATTTTGTGTTCACATTCCGTTGTTCACGTTGTTTTTGTGGGCGATTGTATTCTAGAAACTTCTAGTATGTTTTAGGATTTTTATGGAGTTTATTGATGATTTTTTTTTCAGTGCACACTATACCAGTTTACAGTACTAGCTCTGTTTCCCTTTCCATTCTCTCTCTCGGCAGCTTGTTTTTTTGTTCAGGTATGTATGCAATAATATGTTGGTTCATAGGGTTTGGATCATTTGGTTTTTGATCATTGCTGTGTATGGATGTTGTACTCTGTGGGTTTTAATGTTTCGAAATAGATGAATGTGTGTTTTGGTAATTTTAACTTTGATTGCATTTGTCTATCTCTTTTTCCTTTTGTTGGATTGCTAGTACATTATTTTTTTGCTTTCTTTTTTGGTTGAATTTTGTATATGTTCTTGGTTTTTATAGTTTATACTGTGATTTTATTGATCTTTTGTGTGTTTGGATGAACTTGTGAAGTGTTTTTTCGGTAAGTGATTGAAAATTTGTGTGATTTATATTTTTCTCATCTCGTGGATATGTTGGACTTTAGAAGCATAAAATTTTACTTTTTTATGGAATTGATGGACTATTGAATTTGTCTGGGTATTATCCTTTGCATTGCATTCTCATAGCTTTCCTCCATTTCAACCATCCCATTTTTAATTCTATCTGTTGCATCTATCATACTGCTCTTTTGGAATATAATGTCTAGATATCTAAATTATCCACATTTAAGCCAGTGTTGTCGAAAGTGCAAAAAATTCTATGGTCGCTCTAAGCGCAAAGCACAAATAAAGTGTGAGCTGGGTTTTAATGAAAAAAATGCAAATGAAGAATAAATACAACTATATATGTTTAGTCCAAGACTAATACGTATAAGCATGAATAACGAATGTATGGACAATGAATTTGATTTTTTTTTAATGATAAAATAAGATACCAATTGATTAGTGTCGTCACTTCGGGAGATGCTTAGAGTCTTGATGACGACATTCGTACATGCAATAAGCGAGGCAAAGCACCGAACATGTTTTGAGCCTCGCTTAGGGTTTAAGCGTGCTTTAAACGCGCCTTTGACAACACAGATTTCAACACTGTAATCCCATGTACATTGCAGTGTAGGAGCTGGCATATATTGCATATTTCATATATGTCTTTTTTGTTTAAATATTTATTTTGGAAAACAGCCGATACTTGTCATCATTCGACAATCAAGGAACTCCTTTTTTGAGTCTGGTAAAGTATTGTGTATATTAGTAAAACAAATCTTGTACTAAGTTGGTACCAGAGAATTACAATGATTGGAACATTTCTGCAAGAAAAACAGAAGGAAATGGTTCCATCTATACACGATTCTAGTCTTGCGGTGAGTTTATGAATTCAATCAAGCTATTCTAATCATCTTTAACATCTTGTAGGTTGCATAAAAAATCCATAAGCATGAGTATTTAATTTACTGTACAGTTTCTAGTTTCTCTTCGAAACATCTTGCATTTCTCTCTTTCCATGTAGATCTAGTAATCCTCTTATGGTATGTTTTCTGGAATGAGATACTCCAGTCATCGCGATGCTCCATCTTCTTTTCTAAGAATAACCAAGTTCTATGTAATGTGCTAAGATACTCTTTGAGTTTTGTTATATGTTCAATTATTGAATCCCACTTCAAACTGAAAATGATATTTAAGAGGGAACATAGAACATTTTTTCTTTGAATGGCTTGTTCTTTTGGAGTCTACCTTTGTTTGCTTTCTTTGTTTCCTTCTTCTAAAGCGAGGTCTCAGTGTGTGGGTTTCTGCTTTCTTCAAATTCTCTATGAATTTTGGGGCTTTGCATAATTATTATGCTTTTAAGTAATTGTTGTAATGTGCACATCTACTTTTTTAGATGGTTGTTAGTTGTCAATGACAGGCATATGTCTTTCCATTCCAGATCTTTGAAAGATTAACATCAAATTGTGATAAGTATCAAATGTTCCCCCTTCAAGAAGCAGTGGAAGAAGATAGTCCCGAATTTAGTTGGGGTGCCAAGAAGGGAAAGGGTGCCCTTAACAACGACGTCCAATTTTACAAGTCATTCACTTATGCTGGAGTCGAATTCAACTTATATGATTGTGTTTACATGTATCGTCATGGTGAAGAGGAGCCAGACATTGGTAAGATTGTTAAGGTGTGGGAAACGAAAACACGGAAAAGGTTAGTCAAGGTGGTATGGTTTTTCCGTCCCACCGAGGTAACTCATTGGTTGGGTAATACCAAGGGGCTTGACAATGAGTTACTGTTGGCTTCAGGAGAAGGCGTAGGGCTTTCAAATTGTAATCCAGTGGTAATTCTTTCACTCAGCCTTTTTAAGGTATAATTTTAATCTCATCTGTTTTTAGATGTAATGGTCTGACCTCTTTGAGATTTTATTACAGGAAGCCATCACCGGTAAATGCAATGTTGTCTGCATATCAATTGATAGGAGGAACCCTCAGCCAAAAGACAGAGATTTGGAAACAGCTGAGTTTTTATTTTATCGCACCTTTGATGTCGGCACTCAGGAGATATCTGAGGAATTTCCAAGTTCAATAGCGCAAATTGAAGGTAGCGACTCTAATTCTGTTGCTTGATTTTCATTCAATCCCACAGTGTTATGTATTTTATGGTTGGATGAAACAGCTTGTTTAAATGCTTGAATGGTTTATGCTTCTCAGATTTTTGTGTCATACATTTGGTTTATTTCGTTAGAACTGCTTTAACATATGATACTATCTTTCAGAATTTTGTTTTTTCAAAATTTTGTGTAACTTATTTGAAAACAGTTAAAGAATTCTTTGGAAACCTCGGTTTTATAGTTGCTTAGGATTATGTAATACATTCGAGGACATTGTCTAAATGAAGAAATCAAATAAGTACAAGGATAAAGATATAAAAGTACCATAAAGAAATTCCCACTACATTGCTGTTTAAAGGGGTAGGACTCTAATTTAACTGACTCAGGCGCTTATTGGTTTTCCTGTGCTCTCGCCCATGCACGTTCTTGTTTCAGGATTATTTACATCACTTGATGTCTTCTTTATTTTGATAGAATAAAAGAATAATAGACAGAACTAGATAATTTGTGCAATATATAGCAGAACATCTTAATATACTATTTCACTTGAGTGTTTTAGTCAAATTGGGATATGTGAAGAAAATATTGCTAGCATTCAGGTTGCTTCTTCTATAGAGGTGGGAAATGGAAGAATAGTAATAAAAGGATGTTGGACCTTCATGGCTATTCACAATTTCACATTCATTCATGCATTCCCATTCAAAGCCATTTGGTGTCGGCCTTTATTTTTTGTCACCTGTTCACCCATTAGTGTTGCCTTTTATCTGATGCATATCTAGAGAGTTGGGTTTCCTAGGACTCTCCAAAGCTCTATGACTTCTGGTGCAGTATTTCTTCAACGTTCTTGGAATTTAGAGCAAGTTCTTGTTTCTTTCAGTTTTTACCTTTCATTCACTGCTTTTTAAGTCATGGCCCCAGTTCTTGAATTTAAGGAGCTCTAGTGATGGATATATTGGTATAAGTTTCTTAGAAGTCTTTATTATGGCTGACAGCTTCGTTTAAATGAATGCATTGGATAAAGTACTAACCAAAGAACTGTAGTGGTGGACATATCTAAAGAGATGTAGTCATGTCTATGATAATTTCACGTTTCATGGTTGGCATTTTGCTTAGCTTTTAATCCAAAAATAAGTTTTGTAAAATTCTCCTCAAAATCTTGCTTATTAATAAGAAGAAACATCTTCCAATGACTCCATGTAAGTGTTTGCTGTGACTTGTGAGTTGTCAGTATAGGGAGGATGCTGGTGTCAAACTAAGTGGACATGTGCTCTTTTTATTGTATCACACATCGCCAGACACGTGAGGCGTATGATGTAAATTTCTTTGGGATGAACCAAAATGTCTATTTCTTTTTGCTTAAGCTTACTTGTATGCATGAAGGTTTATATTGAAAATCTAGCCTCTGAGTATAAGTTTGCAGTAAAATCTGCTTCTTCAGTTTTTACATTCTTACTCTGCTGCATTTATATACTGAAAATCAATGATTTGAGGCATTAACTCACTCCTGCTGCAGTGGAACACTTCTTTAATAAGGTGACATATCTGAAGAAGCCTCTTCATTATGGAGGAAAAGGAAGTCTTGACAAGCCACATTCATTTGGAGGAGCAAGAGTTAAAACAACGTTGAAAGACGACCAACCAGGAAGAAACACTCGTAACTACTTGTAGACATGCGTGGTAAATTCTTAGTTGTGATGTCAACAACCTGTGTTTATTTTCAATTCGGCTTTTGCAGAGTCGACATTGCCACCTGTGACTCTAGTCAAGCAAACTAAATCCTCCACAAAAGATGTTGCTATGGCAAGAACGGACAAGTGCACTACCATTTCACAGTGTCAGGTGACAGAATTGGTAGAAAAAGGTAATTACTCGGAAAGATAATGGGTTGATTCTTGTAATTCATATACTACCTCCGTCCATGTTTAATTGTCATGGTTTCTATTTTTAGATTCAAGCTATAAAAATTTTGACTAACATTTTAAGATGTATTTTTTCATCATATTGATATGGAAAAAATTGTAATTTATAGTACTTTTTGTATAGTTTTTGGATATCTAAATTTTTTGTTGAAAATATCAAATTAATGTAGTCTAATTTAACTTTGAAAATTAGTCAAATTGACTTTTGAAAAGCGCAACGTGACAAATAAAAATGGACGGAGGGAATATGAGCTTAACTGTTAATCTGATCATTCCCAGAACTGAATAAAGTCCCAATTAGTTTAGGCGGACAAGGCAGACAGGGCAATGTTTCTAAGACGGACAAGGCTGTTGCCAGATCTGAAGTAAAACATTCATATTGTACCCCGTCTACTAATGCTTTGAAGAAGAGGAAGCTTCAACACTTATCAGGTTTCTTTCTTACCTGTAACTTTCTCTTAGAGACAGTGAACAAATCATTACGGATGTTGTCTGATCGGGGATATGATCCTTGCAGATACTACAGCATTTGACCAACATAAGGTCATGAAATCCACAAGTCAGGTCATTGAAGTAACAAGAAGAGCGAAGGAGGTATTCCTTATTTTTTTTAAAGTATTAGGGTCCTTTGAAGGATTTGATTCACAGAGAAAATATTTTCCTCCTTTCGTTTTGTAAACAGTGCTACGAAAATTGAATATTGAGGTTTCCCTCTATAATCTGAGTGCTCATACCTGGCATAGTGTTTCTTTTTTGGTTCCGGATTTTTGAAGTATTGCATCCTTGTTTGATGAGATAGGACACTGGTTTTCTTTTTTGTTTGTACTGAACTTGTAACTTGATTATTTGTATCTGTTTGCTGGCCCCATCTGTTGTATAACTAAACTTCAGGTTGATAACTGATATCAATGATTGGATTCTGTAAGAGACCTCTTAACCTGTTTTGAATTTAGTTCTGATATGATATCTTTTTACTTGCAGGCTGCTAGCACATGGTTTAACGAAGGGGTTAGTCTCCTATCTCCATTGTTATATTTATTCCAAAGTGTTTTCTTTCGATGTTAAGTTGGTTGGGAAAATGATGTAAGCTTCAACTATTTAGGCAAAAGTAGAAGATGTACATGATGTGCTTTAGCCTCGAAACAGTTACTTACTCTATATTTTGTGATTTACATATATTAATTTATTCCCCCCAGCCATGGTATGATAGACTCCAAGCAGCTCAAAAGCGTGGCACACTTGTGTTACTTGAGAATCTTGATCCTTCATATGCATCAACAGAAGTGGAGGTACATAGAATGAATTTTAGTCTATTTCAGTTTAATATGTGCTTTAATTTTGTCCATTTGAGTTATGAAAAATGAAATATTACTGTGTCATTAGGTGTAACTCTTGTGTTAATTCATTTTGTAGACATGTGTATGTTTCCATTTCTATTTCGGGTAATATTGTTTCCAAAGCTCTTGTAAGTCCAAATGTATGTGGTAATAACTTGTTTTCCCTTTTGCTTTCTCTTTTCTTCTTCCTTTTTTGACGAAAATAAAAGTTTTACATGAATTACATTTCTTGTATTTTACACTAACTTCTCTTTTGAATTATTGCTATACCTCTTGAAAATTCCACAAGCAAACTTTTGAATAACCTTACGTATGTTATGTTAACCAAGGTTATTGCATCTAGTTTCAGAATTGTTCTATAAATTTGTTTACTTAACCCATGTTAATTCTCATCTTCAAGCCACTATATTTAGTGAGTCCATTAGTGGTGATGGTATGTTATGAACTTAAATAGCAGAATTAAACAAGGAAAACAAACAATAATTGCAAGTGTTTCTGGGATAATTCACTGTCATATATATCTGAAATTGAGATTAGAGCTAAGCTAAAATATAATGACATAGAAATGGAAAGTTGGAACTCCATAGATAGCTCAGATCTGCAGAAAGAAGTAGAAGAAAGGATTATAGTGAGAAGAAGAATCAGAGAGGGAGGAAGAGAAAGAGAGACAAGAGAGTTGAGGAAAGAGAGGAGAAAAGTTTGTAAGTTTTCCAGAATAATGGATGCCGCTGCCGTTTCTATTACTTTTAGCCTACTGGCTTCATCTCAGCCTTTGAGCATCATTAAACGCTAAATGATCCTGGCCCGTCATTCAATTTCCTGTCTAATCACTTCTCCCCAATACTTCTACGGTCTACCTCTACCTCTCTTGAAACCATCCATAGCCAGCCTCTCATACCTCTACACTGGGGCATTTAAACATCTCCTCTTCACATACCCAAACGGTATCAATCTTGATTCCCGCATTTTGTCCTTCACCGAAGCCACTCCCACCTTGTCCCAGATATCCTCATTTTTAATCCTAACTCTCCTAGTTTACCCACACAGCTATTGTAGCATGACTAGTATCCCCATTTCTGCAACTTTCAACTTTTGAACGTGAGAGTTCTTGACTGCCAACACTCTGCCCCATACAATATAGTTGGTTTAACTACCACTCTGTAGAACTTGTCTCTAAGTTTTGGTGTCACCTTTTTATCACACGAACTCCATATGTAAGCCTCCATTTCATTCACCCTGCACTAATGCAGTGAATGATATTCTTGTTGATCTCTTCATTTTTTTGTATAATAGACCCAAGAGACTTAAAACTCTCTCTTTTAGATGACTCCAATGTCGAGCCTCACTTCCATATCTGTTTCATACATTACATCATTGAACTTGCACTCCAAGTAATTTGTCTTGATGTTGCTTAATCTGAATCCTTTTGACTCCAGGGTCTATCTCCAAATCTCCAGCTTAGCATTAGCTTCGTCGTGAGTCTCATCAATCAGAACTATGTTGCCTGCAAATAACATACACCATGACACCTCACCTTGAATTTGTTGTGTCAATGCCTTCATCACCAATGCAAATATAAACGGGCTTAGCGCTGGTGCAACCTCATCAAAAATGGGAGGTGCTTCGAGGTCTTACCTCCATCGTACATGTCCTTGATCTCCCTAATATACTCCACATCAGACCACATGTGATCAAGTATGTGACCATCTCATCTAAAAGCTTAAGCTTTTAGAGAGAGCATACTTTTTATTATTTTATTATATTCTCAACAACAGGTACACTTCTAGCCTCCAAGCATCTTTGTAGAACCTTCCTTGGAGCTTTGTCGTAAGCCTTTTCTAGGTTAATGAAAACCATGTGTGTGTCCTTCTCTATGTACTGCTCCACCAAGCCTCCTTACCAAATGAATGATTTCTATAGTTGAGCATCCCGGCATGAATCCAAATTGATTCAAGAAAATTTTCACGCCTCTCCTCAAATATTTTCTTATGTCCTTTTATTTGGTAGAGAAAGATATATCAAGACAAATTTTTCCTCTGATATATATTGTGGTGGTTTTTTCTCTTGAATTATTCTTTGTTGTTTTTGCTCTTAGTTTTATACTCGAAGCGCTTGTCTCATTTATCTTTCTGAGTGTTTCATTCTCTATATTCTAGGATATTGTTTGGCATGCCTTAAGGCAAAAGGTTAGTGCAAAAATGGTGCTGCATAACACCTTCTCTAATCCCCTAAATGGTAGGCCATTGTGTATCTTATTCTAAAATCCTGAAGTAAAATTTATTGACATTTTTCTCAGTGAACTCAATGTTTTTTTCTCTCGCATGAACACTACCAGGAAAAGCATTTGTTATCTTCAAATCAAGTGAGGCTGCAGAGACCGCCATTTTTGAGTTGAAAAGGAGATGCCTTATGTTAGGTGATGGAAGGTACTACATCGGCTTAGCAAGTTTTGTCTCACCCTTTGTTTGTCTTGTTGATTAGATTTTTTTTGTATTGTTCTTACATACACCTTGCTAGTTAGCATTCCTTTTTGACAAACTATCTTTGTGTAATGATCTTCAAAGTCCTTGATGACATGAGTTAGTTGGTAATGTTTCAAAAGGCAGGGCGTGAGGCAAGCTGTTCTGTACAACATGGGGCGAGACGTAAGCCTTGAGATGTGAGGAGTAAGCAAGCCCCATAAATATTTAATTTTTTGTTTTTGATAAATTAATATAATAAGCATATGAATCACAAAAAAGTAAAATTACATTAAATTGTAGAAAATTATAAAATTAGTGTATATTTATGAATGTAAGAGTGAAAGATGAAAGATGCATCACACCTATAGCCTGGTGGTGATCTACTTGGAGTTTTAAAATGATAGTTCCGAATAGTTCAAAAAAATAAAAATGACAATAGTATAAAATTATTGTTTGAAGCATAAAAAAGGAATTCACAAGTATTTGAAGACAAAGCTTTTGCTTTGTAGTTTGCACTTTGCTGATAAAGAGCCAAAGAATGATTGGTTGCTCTGTAAACGACAGAGAAATGATTATGAAATTAGGGATAACAATTAAGAGGAGACTTTGACTTTTGAGTTTTTTTCTTTTTAGTTGGAAAAATTTACAATTAGCTAACTTTTGAGTGTTTTAAGTAATAAAGAAACTTGCTAAGCAATTTTGATTTTAAGTTTGAGAAGTTCTCTGAACTTACCCCTCAAATGAACTTCCGGAAGATTGAAACCTACGCTTAAGTGAATGCTCGGGAGGTTAGAACTTATGCCCCACGGTAGTTTTCCTTTGCCAATCCGTTCTTGTGAGATATAGCCCTCCTAGCTCCATGGCTTGCCCCGTGAATCGCCGTTGAAAATACTGATTTAGTTTTTTTTGGTAGTAAACTGTGAAATATTACCATACCAACAATCAAAAAGTTACACCTAAAGAGCACCCATTATCTCGACCCCGTTCTAGGAAGATTGCCAATAATCAGTAGGCCTCCAAAATCAACCAGCTAATTACAAATTGTATGTATTAAATCAAGAAGCACACTTCCTGCCTCTTTTTGTGTATTGAAACATATTTAACCTCTCTCTAACATATCTTCACGCATCACACACATGTGGTTATCACACTATCATCAGAAATCTATCCTTTGTGAGTAACCTCCCAAGAGCCAGCTAATCACAATATAAACCTACGTTTGTGCATTGTAATTCTACTCCATATTAAGTCAGCGGTATACATTCTTGGTGCAGCTGGCAGCACAGTACCCCTTTGAGACAAAGTATTTCCTCTTAGCAGGTAGACAATAATGATCATCTCCTTGTCATCTTCGGCTTAGTTTATGCAGCTTTTTCCAGTTGCAGAAATCATCTCCTCCTTTTATATACATACCATTCACCCATTTTATCCATAATAGATCTTTTTTCTTCATCATCATCCATATAAGTTTTCCGAAATGCAGCCATATTCCACAACCGACAATTCAGACCTTCATACTTCTTTGGTTGACATAGCTTATCCCAAGCCACAAGTGAGAGTTTTTTCTTTTCATCAGTACCCCACCAAAGGAACGCCCTACACTTCTTGTCTACCTCCTTTAATGTGATTGGGGAATTATTAATACAGCCCCCCCAAAAGATTGTGTAAGGTGATGTGGTAAACAATACAGAATCAATGACATGAAGCTTACCAGCATAAGATAAGTGTCTTGCGGGAGCAGCCCTGATCTCCCTGATCTTGTCTGTAATTTTCATCTTTAGTTGGTGACACTCCAATTTGTTCCACTTTTTGGGAGAGAGAGGAAGGACCAAGTACATTATTGGAAATGATCCCAAGGTGAAACCAGTTAGGTTGAGAATTTCCCCTTAAGTTTTCTCATCTACACCAGCCATAAACAGACTAGATTCATCTATGTTAAGCCACTAGTCCAGTTGTATTAGAGAAATGTTGTAAGGCCTCCATAACACTTTGTACAGATACCACATTTCCGTTACAGAAAATCATGAAGTCATTAGCAAATATGAGGAGAGTCAACTGTTGCCCCTTACACTGTAAGGCCTCCATAACACTTTGTACAGATACCACATTTCCTTTACAAAATCATGAAGTCATTAGCAATATGAGGAGAGTCAACTGTTGCCCCTTACACATGGGATGGAATCAAAAATCAGTCAGCTTACACAGTTGAGTCGTGGTTCTAGACAGGTACTCCATTACTAGCGCAAATAGTAGGGGAGAGATAGGATCCCCTTGTCTCAGCCCCCTCTTGCCTTCAAAATAATCATGAGTGTCCCCAGTAACCTTGACTGAAAATTTGGTTGTTGTGACATGGACCATAACCAACTGTATGAACTTTGGAGGTAATCCATATCCATTTAGCATTTCTTCTACAAAATTCCATCATACCTTTGAAAACACTGATTATGATGGTGTGATATTACCTTTTCTGTCTTAGAGAATTATCGAGAAGCCTAGAGGTACTTTAATTTCGATAATTAATACTGTCAGCTTTGTCTATGTAATTCCTCCTGATGGTCATCATGGTAGATGTCATATATGTTATTTATACTCAACCATCTCATGGCACTGGATTTTTTTTTCATAAAGAGAAATGATTAGGGTGAATACCTTTTCAAACAAGCTTTCGTTGAGTTAGCTTGATGCACCAGGAATCTCTTCTATACCACTTTATTTCCTTCCAATAACCCTCTAAATCTGCTCACTATAGAGGGACAAAGAAAAATGATGTAAATCTCATTCATGATAGTGGCCTGTGCTTCTTACTGGAAAGAAAAATGATGTAAATCTAGTCATGATAGTGACTTGTGCTTCTTATTGGATAGAGAAATGATGTAAATCTCAGTCATGATAGTGGATTGGGCTTCTTATGGGTGATCTCTATTTGACATTATCTTGGATGAACTTTTGTGAATACTACTATTTTATTGGAATAAGATGAATGAAATATGAGAAATAATTAAGATGACAGAGATAATGACATTGTTGTTCATGTCTTGTTAAGGCCAGTTGTTGCTCGGAGGGGGGCTATACAGGAGCAAGTGAAAAGTAAAGACTTTCCTGGCCATCTGTCCGTTGGAAAACTCAATTTTCAAAAGCTAGGAGAAGAAATGGTACGCATTTGACTGCGCACAAATAACCTCTTCTCCCTTAATTTGCTATTTGATGATCCAATTTTCATATTCCAATTTCTTTCTTGTAAAGAGAAAAGCAGTATCAACCTCTCACTATGCCCAGAGTAACACAGTAGAACATGAGCTGGCGGTTGAATGGCGTGTACTACAGGAACAATCAAGCCGGTGGTGGAAAGCTTTACATCAGGTGATTATGAAGTGTTTATTCCCTGTCATTCCTTTTTACTCTCTCCAGATTGTTGCTGTTTTCCGCCTGTCCTTTCTAAGTCTATGGTTTTTCTTGTTGCAAGGAACAAGCAGCAGAAATTGAACAGCTTAGTAGCAAGTTGAAGAACCCTCTTAAGAACTCTGTATAGGATCTAACGTAAGTTTAATCCTCTTTTTTAGTGTTCTTTAACTAAAGCCTCAGTTAATATCTAGATCCTCCAACTTTGGTTGTGCACAAGTAGATACTTAAATTTATTGAGTTGAACAAGTGACCACACACATCCTACATGAATAATACACACAGGACACAAATTGCTATTGTCTACGTGTTCCATTTCATACAAGTTTACTTTCCTACTTGTGTAAACACATCCTTTTTTCTTGTCCTTGTATTATTGTCAAGTTTCACCTAGATTGATATTATTTTCTTTTAAACAGGACTCGTTTTGTTGGGTTTCTTGTGTCCAAGAAGCATACAGATGTGTGGACCCTTTCTGGATATGGGGTTTTGCACCTTAGTACAGAGATTATGTTTTTGTCTGATAATAGAAGGCAACTTTTTGTGCAGCACAAACAATGCATCTTGTGTAGTTCACTGTGTTGGTGTGACTTCCAGAGCTGTGGGCAGATAACTATAGGATTAGTCAAATAGCCCTTTTGATGAACAACCCTTGATTTAAGGTCATCATTAGATCCATTAGGTGAAATTTTACAAACTTTCTTTTGGAGGCACCAAAAGTGTCCTTTTGCAAACTTATAAAGGGCTATTTATGTTCATTGTGATATTACAGGGACAAAGTAAAACAAACCCTCAAACTTGAGGGATAGTTTTGATCATTTTCTCGTGGTCGTTTTTGTTGCGTGTTAGGAAGGTAGATAGTTATTCCTGCATTAAAAAAGTTAGCATAGCTCATATATCGTGTTTAGCTCTTTAGTTGCTTGATATAAAATTCAGAATATTAAGTAGGCGGAATGACCCGAGAGATCCTTGTACTTGACTCGATATGTAAGTTGGAACCTTGTACTTACGATTTTGCCAATTGAATCCTTAAATTCGATGTAACTCTAGTTTTTAATCCTCTCTAACCATTGACCGAGCTTATGTGACAATAAACGACTGAGTTGGATCAATACGTGACCAAACGCGTTTTTGAAGCAAGTGAATACGATATTGTTATTTTAAAATTGTCAAAATCATAAGAGAAAACAATAATAATAAATTTTAGAGAAAATGGTCTAAAATCCTTCCATTCTATACCCGAAATCTGAACTACAAACTCTAACTTCACAGGTGTCCTATTACCCTCCTGAACTTCATCTTTCTTTATTTTCTACACACTTAAACACTGACCACAACACATAAACCAAACAAATATTCCAACGTGATTGCACGCGCCGAGTCCCCCACTTTTTAACTCCCAATTCCAGTTTTTTCCCAATTCCCTCCTAAAACGTAAAAGACCCATAAAAAATATTTTTTCTTATTTTCATCTCCTTCTCCATTTGCATATGCATTTCTGTTGATGATCGAAGGAACTTGTATATTTTCAACTTGATTTCATAGTTTATCAACTAGTTTAGTGAAAGGTTAGTTCTTTTATCCCTTATTTCAAGTTTTGTTTTATCCTTTAGGTTTTTGTTGATTCGTGAAATTAAGAGCAACATTGGGTCTGATTCATCCATACAAAACTTATTCAAGTTTTTATTGGCATTTTTGTTGAATTTCGAGAAAATTCAAAATTCAAATTAGAGACCTAAATAAGAAACTAAAGCAGATTACAAACTCTAAATTCAAAATTTGAAGTTGAAATGAACATAAACAACTAAACCCTACTTATTCTTTTTAGCGAAAATCGTGATTTTTTAATAAAAGGAACAAGGTTAAAGGTGGGGAAGAAGAAAAAATAATTTACTTAATGGTGAGAAGATGATTGTTGGAGAAAGAAAATTTTCGTCAAAATTTAAGGTGTTCTCACCTTCTCACGCGCCTAGAGGAGGTGAAAATAATAGGTCATCGTTTAAGTGTGTAGAAAATAGAAAAATATAAAGTTCAGGGGGTAATTAAAAACCCGCAAAATTAGAGTGTGTAGTTAAAATTTCGAATATAGATTGAGAGATTTTAGACCATTTTTTCTCAAAAAAAAATATATTGAAAACCTCATTCTTCTTTGCCCCCTCACCCCACCCCACCCCACCCGTATCCCTTCTCTCTTCTTCAGCCCCACCCTTTTTTTCTTTTTTTTCAACCTCGGCCCCCACCCTGCCCCCGCCCCTACTCCTACTCCTTTTCTCTTCTTTCTTCTTCAACCTCAGCCATGACCCTACTCCTTTTCTCCTCTTATTTTTTGATGTACACAATAGCACTATAAAATCATCAAATAAAAAATTGAAACAAGTTTTTTTTTTCAAGAAAATATATCATTCGTCATTTTTATAAACTTAATTTTTAAAGATTTATTACTTGAATTTACATATAAAAATATATTTTTTTCAATTTGAAGTGTTCTTTATATTTCTTTTTATCAAATCAAAATAAATAGAACTCTAAAGCATGTGCAAAAACTAATTATAATTAATCACACTTATGATTGAAGAAATTTTTGAGTGTGAACTCTAATGATAGATGAAAATGGTGGTTTTTCTTTTTGGGATGAGAATTTAGAAGGTGGGAACAAAGAAGATGAAGTGGCGAAATGAGTACAGTGAGAGAAAAAAATTGTATTTTTTAAATAAATTTAATTTGTGATGTGTCATTAGAAAATTATTATTAATGATGATGGGTCATTAAAAATAACATGGTATTTCATGTGTAAAATGTGAGTGTAGAACACACACCCATCAAATAAAAAAAGGGTCTAAAATATTGTGTTTGAACGAGTTTAACGTTCAGTTGACAAAATCGTAAGTACAGGAATCCAACTTACAAATTGAGTCAAGTATAAGAGGCTCTTAGGTCATTTCCCCCATTATGTATGGTGTTCGGTTATCATTTTACAATTCCCACAAGAAAAGATGAGTAAATTATGAGTCTATTTATAAATAATTTTGTGCAAGGTAGAAATTGGAATAATAAATACATGTATTAATTAATTTTTGCACTACTAATAGGATGAATACATCAATAATCTTTTAAATTTGATAGTAAACACTCAAACTATAACATATACTGATAAAGTATGTGGACATGTAGAGTGTAGAGTGTACCTATTATGGACATATTGTCAAGTGTCTATGATAGTAAACTATTTTGAAATATATTACCTCATTCATTAGCCCCATGAGTTGTAATATTCTAGGTATGTTTCAATTGATGCTCATGGGTTTATGTGTGAATATACAAGACATTTGCAAAATGTGATGTGCTAGCATACTACCCGTTGGTGAAATTACCTTTATCTCCTCCCATGTGTAATCAGCTTTTAAATAAATAATAAAAAAAAAAAAAAAGGACTTTCTTCCCAGTTCACAACATCATAACAACCAGTTTATTGTTTTTTCCCCTTTTCCAAATTCAACGTTAGTCATATATGTGCACTCTTCCAGTTTATTTGACTTGACTACGAAGCAAAATCAATTAATGTTTGATATAAATTTTTAAATTTAAAAAAAAAATGAAATTTAAATTATTTAAAATTTATATAATACTCCCTTCGTTTTAAAAAGATTGACCTAGTTTGACTTGAAACAGAGTTTAAGAAAAAAAAAAGACTTTTTAATTTTGTGGTTCTAATTTAAAGTTATGTCAAATGTACCAAAATACCCTTTAATCTTATGGTCTTAAACATGCCAGGTGGAAAGTTAAAGTTAAAGTGTTGCCAAAAAAAGAAAAGGTCATTCTTTTTGAAAGAAACTAAAAAGAAAATAAGATCATTCTTTTTTAAATGGAGAGAGTAATAATTACGACGTATGACTTACAATAGTTTAATAATTCTAAATATTTTTAAAAAATTATGATAAAAGAAAAAAAAATTGATATATATATTATATATATATATATATATATATATATATTGATAGATCAGTTACTAATTAAGAAAAACAAATTAAAATAAAAGAGACAAGGAGTAATATCAAAGTAGTTGAAGTGAATGACATCAATATTCTCTTTCTAATTCTTTGTCAACTTTTCTTTTTTTTTACAAAAGAATTTTTTTTTTTATCTATTATATCTTCGATTAATTAATTAAAAATAGAATTTTTTGAAAGTATTAATTTTTTAATTCATCAATTTCATAATTGATAAGGATAAAATAGTACACTTATTATGTCAATCATTATCTATTTTTAATAGGTACTCTACTCTCTCTGTTCTTTTTTCTGTCATATTTATTACAAATAATTGATTCATAATATTTTTATCATTTTATAAATTAATACATAATTTCTAATATTCTTTCTATTTTACCTTATTGGCCTTGATAATATATATTTGACTAACATAGAAAAATTAAATAAATTATTTATGTTCATTGGTACATTAATTGAGAACTTAACTTTAAAAAAAGTTAAATAAAGATAGAATAATAAATTTTCTTAATTTCTTAATGCGTAAAAGAAATAGAGTATATCAATTTAAAACTAAATAAATAATTAAAAACAAAGACCTAATAGAGTATTCTTTCTCAATGTTATCTCTTCTTTTTTATATACATTTAATTTAAAACGACTTTGGTCTAAGTTCGGTAAGGGTTTGCACTAACATTTCTGTCCTACTTTAAAAATGTTTTCTTGACGGAAAACAATTTTTCCATTTTTTTTTTTGTGCTACCTCAGTTTGACTCATCATTTATTTTTCTAAATATGTTTTTATTTTTATTTATTATTTTTGACATATCAAAAAAGAATAATATTTTTTTTATATTTTACCCTTGACATTAAATATGTATTTTTCAAATTATTTTTAACATATCAAGAAATAGTAACAATTTTTTTTTTCATATTTATCTTGAACATTAAATACTTATTTTTTATATTTTAAAACATTATTTAAAATGAGTATGCCAAGTCAAAATATTACAAAAAATAAACGAGGTTAATTGTTTAAAATCATATAATGATTCTTTTAAAATATGTTTCTTTATTATCTAATTTATCCTAATTAAATATTTTTATTTATTTACTTTCCTTATAAGTCATATTATTTTTTTATCTCAACAGTCTTTCTTATATTCCAATATGTAAATGTGAACGAAAATCTAAAAGTGGAATGACCCATTTATGAAATTGTGTAGAAAATGCTTTGTCAATGCCATTACTCTTCCCACTATCTAAAGTCCAAATTTTTGTAAAACTCTTTGTATTTTCCTTTCAACAACTATTTTTTTTTTACTATTATAAATACCCATATTCATGCAAATTTATAGTATACCCAAGAAAAAATAAAAAATTTCAAACTTAGTGTTTATTTTACTTTTTTAAAATTTTCTAAAATGGTTCATGATAAACGAGTTAAAGATGTAGTTTCCGGTTGGCTTACAGTTTTTGACGACGGTTCAGTAGACCGGACATGGACCGGTCCACCCGAAGTCAAGTTCATGGCTGAGCCTGTTCAACCGCATGACGACTTCATTGACGGCGTTGCCGTCAAAGATGTAGTCGCCGGGGAGAACTCCCGTGGTCGTTTCCGTATTTACTTACCTGAACGTGATGATAGTTCGGTTGATAAGCTTCCCGTCATTCTTCACTTCCACGGCGGCGGTTTTTGCATCAGTCAAGCTGATTGGTACATGTACTATGCTGTCTACAGTAGCTTAGCGCGTGTGTCAAACGCTATTGTTGTTTCCGTCTTCCTCCCTCTGGCGCCGGAGCACCGCCTCCCTGCCGCTTGTGATGCCGGCTTCGCCGGCCTCCTCTGGCTCCGTGATATTTCCCGTGAACAAGGTCACGAGCCCTGGCTCAACGAATACGCCGATTTCAACCGCGTATTCCTCATCGGAGACAGCTCCGGCGGAAATATCGTCCATCAAGTAGCTACTAGAGCCGGAGAAGAGGACTTAACTCCGATGAAGCTCGCCGGCGCAATCCCGATCCATCCAGGCTTCATGCGATCCCAGCGAAGCAAATCGGAGCTAGAACAGGAACAAACCCCCTTTCTAACCTTAGATATGGTGGATATATTTATGGAACTGGCTTTACCGATTGGTAGCACTAAGGATCACCCGATCACTTGTCCGATGGGTGATGCGGCGCCGGCGGTAGAGGAGCTGAAATTGCCTCCTTATTTGTACTGTGTAGCGGAGAAGGATCTGATAAAAGACACTGAAATGGAATTTTACGAATCACTGAAAAAAGGGGAAAAGGATGTTGAACTGTTGATGAACAATGGCGTGGGACACAGTTTTTACCTGAACAAAATTGCTGTTGATATGGACCCTGTTACTGGTTCTGCAACTGAAAAGCTCTTTGAAGCCATTGCAGAGTTCATCAACAAGCACTGATTAAAGGAGAAATACATTTACTATAAGTGCAAATAAGCATGATATTTTAGGAGAATTTTGCACGCTGAAGATATGAAATAATTGTATCGTATTATTAGTTTAAATATTTATGTTTGTTTTGATGATTGTTACTTTAGCTGTATCGTGTCCGGTTATGCAATGTTGAAAAATTTCATAATAATCGATTTGATTGGATACATCCTTTGTCATAATATCTTTCTTCTCGTTATGTATTTACTTATCATTTAATAATTTGATTTTTGGTGTTTAGCCTATCTTTATTTACTGTAGTAGGTTATGATTATATTGTATAGTATACTAATTTTGATGTGTGTTATTTGAATTATTAATATGTGATCTGATATAATAATGAAAAATAATACAATCTATTCAAATAATTGCATTCATTAAAATAATATATAACTTTTTGAGAAAATGTTATTTTAAATCATTATTTTTTTTTTACCATAATGTAATAGGGGAATAAATAGTAATATTTATTAAAACAAAATGTACTTCATATACAACTTTTGAGAAGTGTTTTTTTTAATCATTAAGAAATTTTACAAATAATGTAATAGTGAATAAACTAAATCAAATTTCAGCCACTAAAATTTAAAAGGGTATATGTCAATAATCCAATCATGTATAGACAATATTGGAGTAAGTCCACTTTCGATATGTAATACTTTTGAAAGAAAAATATTGCTATATTTTGAAAGCTTTTACTTTTTTCGTTAACAGACAAAAAAGGAAAGAAGAAATTTTCGTCACACATATATTAACTTACTCAAAATATTACATGAATTGTCAATTTTGTGTGAGAAACGCATTAACATCAAGATGTAAAAGTGCTAAAAATATCAAAGGAAATATTAATTTACATTTTCTATTTTATGAGTATAATAATGTCAGAGAAGTTTCACTACAATTTCAATGTTGTGTTTTATGTGTGCTTTTTTATAGAAAAGTTCAAAAAGTCTTTCAAAAAATCAAACAAACTTGCAATTTGATTCGCAACAGTCTAAATCTGGCAACGGAACCGGGAGGTTCCGGTTCCGGCTCCGGTTCCGTCTCGGTTCCGGTTTGTCCCGGTTAGGTCCGTTTAGTTCCGGTTCCTGCTTTTTTTTTTTTTTAAAATTGCTTAATAGCCGTTGCAATTAACCGTTGGAGCCGTTGGGCAATGGGTTTTTGGCCCCACCAACGGCTCTTTCACCCCCATTACTCTCCAAAACACCCCCCTACCCCCTCTAACTTTTTTTAATACCCCAACCTTCTAAAAACTATATTTTCATCCCTTTTTTTACCTATAAATATCCCAAATCTTTCATTCTTCTCACTCACAAAAATATTACCTTCTACTCTTTCAACTCTCAAGGCTCACTAAAGTTTCTACTCTTAATCTCTTATTCTTGTTAAAATTACGAATTTAATCTTTGGAAATTGGATTTGGAGCTTCAAAATTCAACTTTCAATTTTCGGCTTTCGGTCATACACGTCTACTTTTTAAAAGTAGACGTTTGGTATATTCGTTCCAACTTCCATCTCATTTTTTTTCATTTAGTTATTTATTTGTTTGCATTATTTATTTATTTATTTATTTTGTGAGTATTTATTTTTTTGCATTACATTTTCGTATTATATATAATTTACTCACTCTTCATATTTGAATATGGATTCCGTCAAAAAAGTTGTTGAAAAAGGTGAAAAAATCGTAGTTGAGAAGGTTAATAGTTCATTTAACTTGACTTCCACCAATAATAAAAAAATCGGTAGTTCTTTTAAATCTAAAACTAGAAAATCTAGTATATTAAGAATAAATACGGATGATTATATGCATGTTAATGAAACTTTTTTTGATATTGCTAGTAATAGTGAATTAGATCCTTATCATGAACATTTACAAAGAAAGTTTGGTAATTTTGATGAGGAATTACCTGAAGATGATGAACAAGATGATGTTAATGATTATATTGATAGTTTTGATAATAATGTTGATGAATATGATGATGATGAAACGGAGCCGCCAACGGCTACTACTCCCACTCCCAGTCCCCCGATTCCCGCTCCCTTTCGTTGTTCTGCTCCCGTTTCCCCTGTGCATCCTAGTAAGGTAGAACACGCTAAAAAATCAGTTGTGTGGCAATTTATGACTCAGAATGAAGATAAAACACAAGTTATTTGTAATAAATGTAAACATAGAATGAATCATAAAACTATAGGAAAACAGGGTGAGACGAAACATTTGAGTAATCATTTACTGTCATGTTGTAAAAATGAATTTTTGTATGCTAAAGTTGTAGCCGAATCTAAAAAAATTGGTACCACCCTTCCTAAAAGTGTAGGAGTAGGTAGCTCTAATATGGTCCAAACACAATTAAATCCGTCTAATGTTTCTGGCTCTAGTATACAAAGATCATATAGTAGAGAAAAAGATTTTGAAGAATTAGCTAAAATGATTGTGGTTATGGGTTTGCCATTTAGTTTTGCTGAAAATCCCGATTTTATTCATTATATTCAAATTGTGTATAATCCACATTTTAAAGGTTTTGCTAGAAATACAATTAAAAAGGTTATCTTTGATTATCACGCTCAACATTTTCAATATCTTCGTTGCTTATTTTATTATAATAATTGTAAAATAGCTATTACTTCTGATATGGGCCGTAGTGTAAATGGTAATGATTATTTCACTATTACTGCACATTGGATTAATGAAAATTGGAGTTTGCAAAAAAGAATTTTAGGTTACAAATGTTGTGAAATGCATAAAACTGGTAGTTATATAGCTCAAACAATTATAGATGTTTTACGAAATTATGGAATTTGTGAAAAAATAATTAGTGTCACCTTAGATAATGCTTCTAATAATACAACTGTTGTTGAAATACTAAAATCGTCTCTTTGCCCTGTTTATATTGATGGTTTTCATATTAGATGTGCTGCACACATATATAATTTAATTGTTAGAGATGGTATATCAATGTATAATGATGGTTGCATAAAAGTTGAAAGTGCATGTCATTTTATTTTTAAATGTCAAGTTAAGTCTAGACGTAGAGAATTTAAAAATCGTTGTTGTGAATTCAACCTTCCACCTAGAAAAATTTCAAAATCGATGTGTAATAAATGGAATTCTTTATATGAAATGCTAGATGTCGCTTATGAATATAGAAAACCTTTACAAATGGTTTGGAATGCTCATAATTCAAATATGACATATAGACTTGATGAAAATGATTGGAATGACGTAAAGGAACTTATAGAATTCTTAAAAGTTTTTTATTTAACTACAAAAAAAATATCTTCACTTTATTATCCAACTATTTGCTCTGTTTTACCTAATGTTTGTTTTATTTCTAGTAAATTTTATAAATTCAAAAATAAATCAAGATTTGAAGAATCTGTTAAAAAAATGATAGAAAAATTTAAAAAATATTTTATACCTATTCCTCAAATTTATTTAACCGCTTGTTTGTTAAATCCAAATTACAAAGATGTAGGTGCATATCGAATGGTAGATAAAATATATTTTAATTTGGGTCTTGATATTGAAGATGATGAAATACCTAGTTGTCAAAAAGTTAAAAATAGTATTAAAATTGAAGCTAGAAAATTGTATGACTTGTATAATTCTAATATAAGTAATGTAATAGGTAATGAAGAACCTCAAAGTTCTAGGTGTAAATATAATGAAGATGATATTGATGATATGCTAGATTCTTATCTTGATCTTTCTCATAATAATATAAATGATTTTGATGCATATATTAATCAAAATACAGAACCTACGACTGATCTTCTAGAATGGTGGAGCAATCGCGGCAAGGAATTTCCAAAACTTCAACCGGTTGCTCGAGATGTGTTAGCTATTCAAGCATCCTCAGTGGCTTCGGAAGGCGCTTTTAGTGCAGGAAAATTTCAAATTGGAGAGCACAGATATTCATTAGCATCAGATAGCTTAGAGATATCGATACTATTTAGAGATTGGATTAATGGCGAGAGAAGGAGTTATGGTCGCCCACCTTTACCGACCAAATTTGAAAACGACGTTGATGAAATAATGCAAGATTTTAGTGATGACGACATTGATGCCATGGAGAGAGTATCTAATGAACCAATTCCCGAGCATGTTACTAGAGAAATGCTAAATGATTTAAGAAAAGATTTATTTGGTAGCATGAACTATAAAAATTAAATATCTATTAGTATGACTATGATAATTCGAGGTCTAATTCAAACAGAACTCTTCCTAGAAGGTGACTATGATAATTCGAGGTCTAATTCAAACAGAACTCTTCCTAGAAGGTGACTGTGTAGATTCAATCTTTTAATACTCTACTAATTTTTTGTAACACAAATTGTACTAGTATTTAATTAATATTAATAAAAGTCTATAGGCTATTCGCCTTATTTTTTTATTATTGTCTTAAATTTAATTTTCAAACTTAAATTTGTGTGAAAGTTAAACTTTTATAGTTTTATAGTTTTAAATTAGTTTTAAATTTAATTTTTCAAACTTTTAAAGTGTGAAAATTACACTTTTAATATAGTTTTTAAAGTTTGAAATTTAAAATTTTGAACTCTTAAAGTGTGAAAATTAAACTTTTATAGTTTTATAGTTAGTTTGAAATTTAAAATTTTAAACTTTTAAAGTGTGGAAATTAAACTTTAACAGTTTTAAAATTTGAAATTTAAAATTTTAAACTTTTAAAGTGTGACATTTAAATTTTTATATTTTTAAAGTTTGAAAATTTGAAACTTAAATTTTCAAATTTTTTAATGTGTGAAATTTAAACTTTTATACTTTTAAAGTTTGAAAGTTTAAATTTTAAAAGAAAAAAATTTCAACTTTAAAATTATAAAATTTTTAATATTATTTGAGTAATGTTCTTAATTTTTTAATTTTAATAATTTTTTTAAAAAATAAATAGCCGTTGGATCTGGTTTGTGGTCCGGTCCCGGTCCGTTACTGGCCCGAGACGACTATAAATATATATTTTCAGAACTACCGGTTCTTGACCGGCCCAGTTCCAGTACGATTCCGCCCCGTTGTTACCGATTCCGGTCTGGTTTTGATCCATCCCAAACTGGTAAACCCGATACCAACTATTGCCAGCCATATTTAGTGGTGTCGTAAATAAGCTTAAATGTTGGTAGTTTGTCTAATTTGTTCAGAATTTGAAGGGTTCGACTCAACATAGTATAACAGATATTTAATCAACGGATAAAATTATGACACATATATATCCATTAGTATAAAGGATGTATACGCTCTAATTTTTGGACGGCATGGACATCATTATTGAAAAGATATGACGGAAGATATCTGCATAATATTTACAATAGTTTAGGGATATATTTATCCTTTTTCCTCTTTAAATTGGGTCAATCTCAATCCATTTGAAAAAAAATCTTTGATTGACCACAATGTTGTAATCTCCAACTTTAGTTCGTTTTAAGACTCTTTTTTACCATTGGTGTAATATACATTTTCATATTGAAGGTATAAATTACTATTTCCTTTATATCTTGTAGGATTTCCAATATAATTTACGGAAAAGGATCAAAATTGCCCCTGAACTATGTGAAATAGATCACTTATACCCTTCGTTACATTTTGGGATCAAAAATACCCCCGCTGTTATCCTAAGAGACTAAAAATACCCTCAAGAGTTAACACCCCAATTTTTTAGTGACGTGGCATGCCACATAGGACTAATCCCTCCACCTAAGCGTTGCCAACTAGGATTATTACAAAAGAACTAGACCTTTAGTGGCGACAATAGTTGCCGCTAAAGCCTAAAAAATCGTCACTAAAAATTTTTAACATTAAATTCTAATTTTCTTTTTTTTCTTCATTATTTTTTTAAAAAAACGCAAATGATATCGATTAAGTAGGAGTTTGAAGACACTGTTTTATTTTTATGTTATATGAAAATGTATAAAATGTACAATGATGCATTATATAGTAGGAGATGTGAATCGAGAAGTAATTTTCATGATTTTTCGTGATAATATGGGGTGTTTTTAATATTAATATTGTAAGTTATTTATTTTAGAAAATTAGGTTGCAATCGAAAATTAATTATCATATTTTTTTTGTTGAAAAAATAGGTTTTACAATTGTCACTAAAAATCACTCATAATCTTTAGTGGCAATTTTTTGGGCTTTTGCGGCAACTATTGTCGCCACTAAAGGTCTAGTTCTTTTGTAATAATCCTAGTTGGCAACGCTTAGGTGGAGGGATTAGTCTTATGTGGCATGCCACGTCACTAAAAAATTGGGATGTTAACTCTTGAGGGTATTTTTGGTCTCTTAGGATAACAGCGGGGGTATTTTTGATCCCAAAATGTAACGAAGGGTATAAGTGATCTATTTCACATAGTTCAGAGGCAATTTTGACCCTTTTCTGTATAATTTATATTAAAATGGACGGAGTAATATTTCATCATTGATAAGACTATATACCAACTTCCACATTACAGAGAACTTCAGATATTTTTTTTTAGTATGGTGGAGATATGTAATGTGTTCCCCTTTATAGCAACACATTGATTATCTTTTTATAAAAAAAAGAATGGTCATTACAAGCCACACAAGTTTATCACTACAAAAAAACAATCTCAGATTTTCCTGCCACCAAAAATGTAAAATAAAAATCGATTACTTGTAAGTTGCAACATACAGTACTTCAATAATTTATGTACGCTTAATAATGTATAAAGTTCAGGTGGTGTGCATCGAATAAACCTTATACTAATGTATGTGAAAGTTAAGACAGTAATGAACCAACGGTAAAACAATAATTCTCTAATATCTTGCGTTACAAAGAAAACTAAGGACCCAAACCAAGTTCCCTCGAGTAATAATGTCAAGTTTTTCGATACATAGCTTTGTGTAAACTTGAGACGATAGGTACAAGGAGATGTATCACGTAAGGCACGCTAAGCAAGCTTGCAAAATTACAGACCCAGTAAAAAAATAAAGAGAACTTACATTTGGACAATCACTGTTTGGTCAAAAGCCAGGAATTTCTCCTGGCATGGGAGCTAATTCGTTATTGCCAAACCTCTCCTCGTCATAGAAACAGGCATGAACAATCCTACCGCCAAAAAATCGACCTTCAAGTTCTATAAGGGCTTTAGTTGCGTGTTCTGCTCTCTCAAATTGAACAAATATCCTAACAGCTTCTTCGTGAGGGAAATTTGTTTCTGTTATCTCAAATATTAAGACACGAGTTACAATACCAAATTTAGAGCACTCTTCAGCCACCTCACCTTCTAGGTCATCATCAACCTCGCCAGGACCAACCTTCAAAAGAAGGGTCAGATCATCAAAAAAAAAAGAAAAGAAAAAAAAATGCGTTAAAGATTTGTTCATGTATTCTACAGATGGTACATCAGTTTCCTTCACTGAATAACTTCTCTTTTTGGCAGAGGGTCTATCGGAGACAACATCTCTACTCCACAAAGGTAGGGGTAAGGTCTGCGTACATCTTACCCCATATGTTTTTTTTGGGTCTATTCTATAACTTGGACATCCCCCCCCCCCAAACCATCCATTCACTACATATATTCTTACCCTTTTTTGTGCA
The DNA here is from genome assembly GCA_016801875.1 of Solanum sitiens. NCBI lineage: Eukaryota > Viridiplantae > Streptophyta > Magnoliopsida > Solanales > Solanaceae > Solanum > Solanum sitiens. The sequence continues at coordinate 743,866 of JABWTJ010000056.1, forward strand.
CCCACCTACAGGAAAGAGTTCAATATTGCAGATATGAAGCTCTTGGAAAAGTGTAACCTCATGCAAGCCCCACTTTTCATTAATGGCAAAGCTATGATTTTGATCCAAAATGTTTCAGTAGAAACAAAGAGATCCAGAAAAGAATATAATACACACAAAGCAATGCAGCAGTCTGCCATTTGCTCTCTTATAAGCGAAACATTTAATTCCAAATGATGTGTAACCTAATGCGCTCTTAGTTCCAAACCTCCACCTTGTTGCCAGTTCACCATAAAGAATGCGCTCCACCACCCTAGTCCATCTTCCCATCATTCCAAATAATTCTTATAACTAAATTTGGTCGAATTACTTTAAAGTTTTATTTAATAGCTTTATACAACTTAAACCTCATTAATCAAACAAATGATACATATATCCAATCCATCCACAATTCTTCAGATACAGTTCACTTTAATTCTCTCATTGCAACCAAATTCATCATGACCCAGCATTACAATCCTTCCTAAATGAATATTTACTTCCTCCGCATTGTAATACGGATACCATCTATAATCCAAAGGTATCTATGCGTGTATATCCTTGTCCACAGACCCATACAAGCTCATTCACTAATCAAGGGTGAGTGGAGAAACACTTAGAATCACAAGAAGAGAAGCTAATCAAGGGTTGTACCTTCGTTTATGAAGATATTGGTAATCACCAGCACATGAGAACTTAAAGGGGAAAAGAGGTTCTATATCTAGAGAAAGTTGATTCCCCTTAGTGTAATGTGAAAGCAGTCAGCAGATGCACAGATACATTTCTGAGGAGATGTTTTAAGTAGCCAATGCCAACAGAAAATGATAGACAGAAGTGGATAATGTTCTAATTAGCTACTTTAGTATTTAACTTATCAGGCAATCATTAAAGATTGATAAAAAAATATACTAGTACTCAATAGTTCTCTTTTTCCTTAGAAACCAGTAGTACTTATCGTTAGACCCCAAAATAGTTTGGTAGGCACAAATTAACAAAATAAAACATAAGAGTTAAGACTAATTGGTCCTTTATCCTTTTTTAAAAAAAGAACCTACAGATCGCATAAAACAAGGTTACAAGTTCACATAGATAAATCTGTTGAACTGGTTCAGTGAACCTTATAAAGAAAAAGGATTTGTGAATCTTATTACATTAGCTACCACAATTAAATAAGTTGTCAAAGTATATGAGCAGCACACTAGCTCTCAAGACCTAACAAATGTCAGAAGAATGAACATTATTCAATAGTCAATTATACATAATACCTTTTCACATGATTAAACTACATGACTGCCTCTAGAAACACAAATTCAACAATGAAACGTTAACAGTCTTGACACCCATCATCTAATAAATAAACAATCAGAAACACTCACTAACAAGTATTGGACCTTAAATGAGTTCATCTAGATAACCAATCAGAAACTTGTTTCTGATAACAAAGGCAGAATGGTAACTTCTCTTCACTGCTATATTAGAAAGATATTTTTTTTTAAATGGAAAATAAAAAATGGGGTAGGGAAAGGGGAAATGAGGAAGGGGATTATTACAAGGTGGGGGAATCCAACCCTCACCAACAAGGTGAAAGTTCAGATAGCCAAACAACTAAGCTACTAAGATAGATTAAGGTGGAAGCCAAATTCTTCTTTTTCTCAATGAGGTGAACAATTTTATTAGGTGGAAGCCAAATTCAAAAGACTATTCTCAATGGCATGGCTGAGAACTTTACTTTTACGGACCAAAAATAAAAGCAAATTGACGGGTGTGTTGGTCAGAAATCACTAAAAGACGAAAGTTTTTCTACTTCAATTTCCTCGGCGGAAACAACTCTGATTCAAAACACACCTGAGCCCCTGGAAAATACTTGCACTAAGTGTAAGACTAAGCCAAAGTCCAAACGACTGAAACCAAATTAACTCATATGAAAGAAACTATTCTAGCAAGAAACCATCATAATTTATACAGCTAAAAAAGCTCATACAATAAAAATTCCAAATCAAACAGAGCAAATAAATAAGTTAATAGAACATCTTAACAATCCATATCATATTCCTGCGCGACTTAACTATATGAAAGAAACTATTCTAGCAAGAAACCATCATAATTTATGCAGCTAAACAAGCTCATAGAGTAGAACTCCCAAGCAAGCAGAACAAATAAGTAAATTGACAGAATATCTTAACAATCCATACCATATTCCTAAGCAGCACGACCCTTGTCGGAGGCATATTGAAATTGACACTTTTAACCTTCTTTTCAGGTGCCTGTTGTTGTTGTTGTTGCTGCTGCTGCTTTGCTTCACTAGCCACTATAACCCCACCTCTCTTATCAGTCTTCTTAGCCATCAATGGAGTTGTAATTCCTTGTTCCAACTTCCCAAGTCCCTGACCCTCCTTCCATCCCATCTTAGCCATCATCCTTTGTGCAGCTGTCATCTTCCCTTCAGCTCCCAATCCCAAACCCCCACTCTCTGACCTCCCAATACTAAACTCATTCCCTGATGGTGGTGAAGGCGACCGTGGGGGAGCACTGCCTCCTCCTCCACCTCCACTCATTGCCGCCCTCCGCCGCCACGCCTCCTCTCCTGAAATATTCAATTCTCTCTCTTTTTCCCTCTTCTCCTTTTCCTCCCTCTCTCGCTCCCTCTCCTTTCTCTCTCTTTCTTCCAACTCTCTCCGCACCTCAGCCTCCATTTGCTTCCTCTTCTTCTCCCTTCGATAATCTTCGTAATCATTCGGCCGAGCCGGGTCGTATTCTTCTAATACACTGCTGGTAACAGCCACCAGGGCTGGTTGAAACGACGTCGTTGCGAAGGTGGGATTCGGATTAGTGTTCTCGTCAAGAGGGATCGAGGGAAGAGGTTTTGGAGGTGCTGAAGGCTGCGGTTTGGGCTTCGGCTGAGGTCGAAGAAGTGTTTGGGGTGGGGCAAAGGGTTTGCGAAGGGCTGAAGGAGCCATCTTAGCACTGCTGGACCACACATTAGCTGTGGTGGCGTTGGTTGGCTTGTCATCGTCGCCGGAGGACGATGGCGGTGGGAGATCGCCGTATAAGCCGCCGAGCATTGTAACGGAAACTGATCGGAGATTCTAAATTGACCAAATGAAGAGTTCGGTGGAAATTGGGGGTTTAATTGGACGGAAGTTGAGATTTTGATAATACTTTTCACTCCTTATTTGCAATATATATTACTACTTTGGTCCTAAATATTATTTTTCTTTAGTTAAGTTTGCACTCAAAAACACACATATTCTCTATACTTATAATAATTACATATTATTTCATTAATTAATAATTTTATATATACAAATTTTTAAGTTAGATATATCACTCATTTCGCTGTCAAAGTCAAATACGTATACCAAAGATACTAAATACATGTATTTTGATAGTAGATACATTCTAAAATTCAAATATATGGAGAGAGAGCGCGGAGAAATTAACATGTATCTTTTAATAATAGACAAATACATTTTGAAATACAGATACATACGGCGAGAGACAAGCAAGAGAGTCAATGTATTCCACATAAGTGCGAATCACACTTAAATGCAGTGTATCAAAAATAATCTAATTTGATCCGCAAATCTAAGTAAATATGGTACAAAAAATAATTTCAATAACTAAAGGATAGACACATAAATCATAGCTATGCCTTGAACTAGTGAAATTTATATTGTTTGCTCTTTAAATTATTACCTTATTGCAAGTTTCATTAACTACGAATTACTTTCTTTACTGATCTAAACTATCACTTTTTTTGTATGAAAAGACATATCAATGTTGAGTTGGCCACATATTGTCTTTTTTATTGCAAGTTTCATTAACTAACGAATTATTTCCTTTACCGATCTAAACTATCACTTTTTTTTGTATGAAAAGACATATCAACGTTGAGTTGGCCGCATATTGTCTTTTTATTATGATCGTAATAATGCCTATGTCAACTTTCACACACCTCGACTAATTTTTTTTTTATGGCCACATATAGTTATATATTTTTTTAAATCTTTGAAAAAAAATCACTCACTAGACAACATGCTTAGTCAACTCAACATCGAAGTATGTTTTAACATAGAAAGAGTTATACCTTACGTAAATGTGATGATGGATAATAAGGATATATCAAATTACATAATCCATGCTATGAATATTTTTAAACTGCATCCCATTCAATTGTTTAAGTGCACCAAAGTTTATTAGGTTAAACTTTCCTGCAGCCTTGTGCGTGTCAAGAGCGTTTACATCGCTAAGTTGTGAAAACTATCAAATTGTACATCGACTATTTAAAATACACCCTACATTTTATTTTATTTTGGACTACCTTAAGTTTGCATATGCTTTGAGATCACGAACCATAGAATAAACTCGAAAATTGAGAAATTCCAACATAACAAATAGACACAAGTCATGAAGAGAAGCCAAAAAGGCTTTAAATTATATTGACATCAAAATTTTTGATGGGAAGAGTACGGTGGGAACTACTGAATCGATCTCAACATCTTATTAACTGGGAACCTGCACTGGGATGCTGTGCGCAAGTGTCGAACATAACCTGGTTGTCGATTAGGTCTATACTCCACCAAACATGGTCCAGTAAATTTGGCGATGAGAGTGGATCAAGACGTAGAAAAATGATAAAATATGAGATATAAAACGAAGATCCTTTCAATGTGTACAGCATACTACTCCCTTTGGCAGTTTGGACACATCTAGAGGCAGTTCTGTGTTGATAATAAAAGTATGATCTACTGAATCACCTGCACTAAAGGCCTTTAACAAGTGAGAGGAAAGAGAAACCACTCTTTACCTATGAGTTGAGGAAAGAATCATCTGTGGCTAAGTCGACTTTTAAGCCCCAGTAATTTACATTAGGCTCCAAAACCACATTAGTCCCAGCCGATAGCAAGAGCTGACACTCTCATCAGTGCACCAGGTCAATGGCAAAAGTGCTAGGTTTTTTCTCCCGCAACTGCACCTCGAGAATTCAGTGGTTCCACACTTTCACTTCTTGGTTTCTCCACTAGATAATCCCACCGTTCCAGCAGGGGGCTTCTCCATACTACTAGAACTAGCATTGCTAGCGGTTTGGCTCCCACCTGATTCTGGAGGCTGTGAGGTACCACCTGATGATCCTTCAGTATCTTTTTCCACATTACTAGTGCACCCATTAGTGGGTGGAATATGAGCATTTGCTTCTTTTGACTGAATAGTATCCTTTGGAGCTTCTGATTCCTTTTTGACGTCGCCATTAGGTAAAGGAGGCCCGACCACATCAGCAACACCAGCTGAATCCAAGGTTTGATTGGATGTTGCAATTGTATTAGAGCTTTCTCGCCATTCAACCCATTCAGGAGGCTTAATGATTTCATTACTTGTAGCATGATGCAAGTCCTCAGACAAACTAGAGGGTGCAGGATGATCAGAACTTTGTTTTGGTTCAGGTCGATCAGATGAGGCAGTGTCCGCCAAATCATCATCTTCATCAGCAGCTGCATCATCATTTGTGCTGGGCCTAATAACATTAGTTTCTTCTGTGTCAGGTGAGGGAGAAGCAACCAAGGCAGTGTACTGTTCACGAATCTCTTTGTCATCCTCAAAAGCAAACCAGTTGGAATTTGTAAAAAGTGATCCACTGCAAAAACAATTATAAGTAACATCATTGTTACTAAGAATAATGGGACAGAGAAACAAAAAGCATTTTGAACACTGTTTTTACCCACCTTTCCTGATCGTCCCCCAAACGTAGTGAAGATATCACAACTTCAGCTGACTCATCATCAAAATAGACATCCTACAGGAGATCAGAAGAGTTTGTGTAAATGAGTTGCCTGAAGAGGCACAAGTTGTGCATCGCCACAGGCAAAAAGCATAAAACAGCGTCAAGACTACTAAGACTTGAGCGCAAGCACAATTAGGTCCAGAGAAGAGAGCACTAATGAAGAAAAAATAAATGTAAACACAACAATTATCTGGATTAAGGAATTGAAAGATTAAAATCAAATATATGAAGCAAAAATCATGTCACTGAGTTCATAAATTTGAAGTTCTGATTTAGATGTAGGGATGCAGTGCCAAGTTTTAACGACTAGGTATTTATACCAAATTTCACTAATTTTATAGTTGAAATCACTCGAACTCCGTTCATAATGTTCTATTAGCAATTAATCTACTACTTCACGAACTATATTAACTGTCTAGTATGGTCCTCCTAAAGCCAGAGCCATGGTGATGAAGCATAGGCCTTAGCACCTTGGTGACTGCACTAAAAGGTCATCTAAGCTAGCCAAAGCACCCAACCTGCGCTTCACCAAGCTTTAGGCTTAAGAGGGTTTTTTCATGAAAGCCTTAGCGACATTGATCAAGACAACATAATTAATATTAACTAGGAACCCATCGGGGTGGACCAGTGGTTTGAGCTTGGGACTTCCACGTTGGAGGTCTCAAGTTCGAAACCCCTTGCCAGCGGAAGCAAGGGGTTTGCCTTCTGGGTCGAGCTCGTCGCACAAGGCTTGCCTAGTGCGGTTACTTCTCCTATGTGGTTTGCGAGCTATTGCATAGGAGCGGGTGGTTTACCCTGTGCGCACCCAAAGGGTAGCGGCTGCGGTTTCCCTTGTCATCAAAAAGAAAAAATTAAATAGGAGGAGTTCCAAAAGAAAGAATTAAGTGGGAAAAATGCTTTTGAAATTTCTCAAGGAGAAAGCACACAAGTGAGTTATAAAATCGACCATCATCTCAGAACTGTTATACATACCCTCTATGAGAATTTTAACAAGATATCTATAAATGCTCCAAACTCAAGGTTAAAGGGTATAACAGTTTATATGAGATTACCCTTTAAACTTTGAAGTCATTTGTAGGGGCTACTTCTTTTAGATATATATATTATAAGATGTGACAAGGTGGACGTACAGGTAGCAAGAAAATTCCGTTAGATATTCCTACATGCAATATTATATTGCTTCATTCTTCCATCACAAATGACATGTTCATTTAATTAATAAAATAATAAACTAAATATGCACAGATAACTAACTGGCTTTAAAGCAATCAAAAGCTAAGGGCAATATGGGTATTTTGAAAAGCTAATAGGTGACTTCAGAACTACTCCCTATGTCCCAAAGTACTTGTCAAGTATCGTTTTTCTAGAGTGACTAGTCTTCGGAGCTAAATTGAATTAGATTAATTTAATATTTATAGACTAAAGTTATCGATTCATAAACTATATGAAAAGTACTTGTAAGTTGCATTTTTCTAATATCGATACGGTGGAAAAATACATCTTAGGATGTTGGATAAGGTTTATGAAGTTTGACCCTAGAAACAGGAAATGTGACCAGATTCAGACGGAGGGAGTAGTTGGAAGTATTGCTAATGACCAAAAGGAAGTTCCTGTCAGCCACATTGAATTAAAGGGAAGATCAGTATTGAAGGTGGAGCAGAGGTGGTCTGCCTTACAAATCGACTCAACTTTCTGTAAAGATCATCATTATGAAGAATGATATCAATCAATCAATCAATTGACTACGCCTCAATAAAAAATTAGTTGGACCTCCTCTAAATATCTTCCCGCTATATGAAGACCCACTTCATGGCCATGAATGAAAATATGCTTCTAAAAATCAGAATTTTGCTATGTAGAGATGAGAGTGAACATGACCATATAACAATATTGAGAGCTATGCTGTAGTGGATGTGAAGGAGAGAAAGTACGCACTGTACTCTCTCACTAGAGCATATACACAAACAGCATAGAAGTACGGTAGCAGACAGTTTGAATATCTCATTAACTAAGCAATCACTGAACGACTAAATAAAACCTCGACAGTTACCTCATCATCCCGCTCAAGTGAACCACGAGCCTGCACGCAGATAAAGTCTTCCTTGAGTACATGATTTAATGATTATATACTTAAATACCATGTGCTTAAAAAATTGATATGTGAAGATTAAAGATGAAGTTGAATAAAAAAAGGTTTAAAACAAGAAAAACAGAAAAGGAAAAAGAAGCAAAATCAAGCATCCATTGTTTTGGCACTTTAAGATATAACTTGTATTGAATTGCTTGCAGACAATCTACAGAGTGCTCCATAGTTTAGGCTACTTGAGATAAGGTTTCTTTAAACTTAAAATGAAATAGTCATTTAATAAGGAAGATTACTAGATACCAACATTCCTAATTATGACAGAATTAGGAAGATGCTATTAACAGGATAAAATTCAATCTAGCTCTCACTGGTTTCTGTCTCAACCTACTACATATAGGCTGTTATGCCATGACCATATAACAGTTGCAAAATGCTGCCACAGATTCCTGGACCCTCTGTCTATCCCTGCTACATCTTTATTGAACTATGGATCTTATAAGTTATACCATTATCAGCAGAGGCTTTTTACAGTCAAAAATTCAACCACCGATTCTGAACAACATTCCTGTGATTGGGACTTGCAGATAAAAACCAAAACCACACTTCAAATTCAATTATAAATAATTAGATATGCAACATTTACTGTGAAGAACATTCCTGTGATTGGGACTTGCTCATTTTGCTTCATCTCTAAAGATTCTACATAGCATGCAGCTCTAAGAAAAAACTACTCTAAATATAAGAAATTCTCCAACTACCTATCAATGTTCCAAACCTTCTGTCGTTACCTTCTCCAGATATAAACACACGAACCTAGCCAGCACTATTACATGCTAAAAGATAGAGAGAGATCAAGAAATGCACAATCATGTTGTCTTTTGTTAAGATATGAAGAACACCTCATCAAGTTCATCATTGTTATAGATTCCATAGCGGAAGGCCTGGCTTAAGTTATTTGCCAGAGCTGCAACATCATAGTCTCTATCTTGATAATCATCATCATCACTGTCCCTCATTCGGTCATGCAGTGATGTGGGTCTCCTGAGACAGGTTACATGAAATAAAAGTCAATATTATGCTGGTATAAAGAGTGACAAACTACGATCATGATCAATCCAATGAAAAGACGAAATAATACCAATGGTATAGAAAGGATGTAATGAGTATATTTTCTTCAAAATAACTCAAAAGAAAAAATGGCATGCGTTTATAAAATTCACACAAACGATCAAGTGAGGAATAGTCAAATCTGGGCATGATTCTCTCCGTCCATTGCAGCAAGAATTTTTTTACAAGGTAAGGTAAATATCATTTGAGGAACTCGGCTAGGGAAACTCAAAATGCTTTTGAACAGGATAAATGTAACATTGATGAGACACATTCAAGACCCACAATTTGTTATATATCATGAAACAATTTTTCCTAAACTATGTGACACTCATTCCTTTTTAGTCAGTCCCAAAAAGAATGCCATCTTTCTATATTTCGTACTTTCCCCATCCCAATTTTTGTTATGTAAGAGAGAAAAAAAGGAAGGCTTTTGAAACTTGTGGTCTCAAACAAGCCATAGATGTTTGTGTAGCTATAAATCATCTCACTAAGGTAACATAGACATTTTAAGAAGTTAAATTGTACTAAATATAGAAATGTATCATTCTTTTTAGGACTGGGTAAAAAGGAAAGTTTGCCACATAAATCGGGACAGAGGGAGTAACAAATGAATGTTATACTTCCCATTCTACCCTTAATGAGACGATTTTTAATGATACAAATATCTACGGCTTGTTCAAGACCACAAGTTTCAAAATTCTTTCTTTCTTAAACTTTGTGCCCAATCAAACATCGCCACATAAATTGAGACGGACAGAGTAATTAACAAGAAATATCTCCACTGCCCGAGGCCTCCAGAAAGAAGGCGTTCTTTTGCATTGCACTTCTTAATCAAACAACACCAACAATATAGTACACAAACAATCCTTGTTTTCACTGCCTCACACCCCTGCCGTATCAAATAAAAAACAAGCAAAAGAAAAATAGAGGTACTAACTAAGCAGCTACTATTTGCCTTATTCACAGAGTCCAGGTAATGCCTTATCAATAAGATGGCTAGCAAGTTTTTTTTTTTTTTTTGGTGTGTGTGAGAGAGAGAGTGAGAGTGAGAGAGTGAGAGTGAGATCTATCATGAGTATCACCCATTTTAACCAACAAAAGGAGAAGCCTGAACTTAGGCAGCTCAATTTCCGATTTTGAATAATTCAAAAATTATGTAACCAACTCTGTTTTTGAACTTAGGCAGCTCAGCGTCCATGTGAATTCAGACTGCCATTCCTAAATCGAGAAAAAACAAGTTGCAGAACTCAAACCTTTTTTTGATAAAGGTGGATGTGTATAGATTGACAACCAATCTTAAACTAGTCAATTAACAAAGACTCCTCACAATATTATTTGGAGCAAAACGAATAATGAGAAATATAGCTGAGCCAAATTATTTGTGTTATTCACATCAAGTTATGCCTTTCCGACAAGAAGGTAGCAAGGGGAGGGGGGCAGTAGTGTGTGATTGATACATCTCTTGTATTAACGAACAATGCACAACACATCCCATAACAAAGACTGCTCAATTCCAGTTCTCAAGTATTTCATAATCCTGGTAATGCAGTCACGGTATGACACTACATGAATCTATCTAATATCTTCATATTTGCATCACTATCCCTTGTGCATACCTTCTTCTCTGCAGGTGGTTTATTTACTTGTAAGCAATCCCCCATCCCCCTACCCTAGGAAATACTAACCAGCAAAAGTGATAGCAGGGAATAAGGCACTCACCCACAAGCCCACTGGAGAACATTTTCCACAGCATTCCGTTTTTGAAGAATATTTGTCTGCCAATCAATCCATTCACTATTCTCCTGCCAAAAAATACTTGCATTTAGGATAAGGAATTTACATAAAAAGAATTTGCAGAGGTTGAGCATAAAAAGGAACTGTGAAGGGCTCCTGCTTGATACATAACGGAGGCAATCACTAACGACCTCGCAAACTAATGCAGATAGGAAATTTGACCATATCAAATCACTAAAGTGAGACTGCACTAAAGAAAAACAATCAAATAGAAGAGATACTTGACGCGAGTAGGTGAATTCTCTATGTAATAAAAGGCATCTTCTGAAATTAACCTCAAGGTACCCAAGATGATTATCCCCAAATGATTATAGAGATTTTTTTCCAAATGGTCGATTGAAAATCACTCCATCAGAGGTCAATGTAATTTCTCAGTACGTATAGACTAAATAAGTACAGGTAATACACTATACAAGTTATAATAATGTGGGCATAGTTTAGGTGGTGGGTAAATAGGTTTTGAAAAGTAGGTAATAGGTGAGTTGGATCTTTTTGATAATTTGTGTACATATTTTGTGCTGAAAATTGTTCTTCCACATGAGAAAAATGTGGGCTGGTACTTTCTGTTATTTAAACATAAAGTTTAGGTATATTTTAGTCATAAAACTTACTTTAGGTACTAAATAACAACATACCAAGTGTAGTCCCACAAAGTAGGGTCTGGGGAGGATACCCTACCGTAGAGGTAAAGAGATTGTTTCCGATAGACCCTCCACTCAAGGAAAAATAGTTCAACACAATACAGAGAGAGAATAAATGGAAGTGAAAGCATAACAAAGCAATCTGAAAAGTAACTACAGCAAACTAATAGGATAATCGAAGTACAAGAAACAACAAATAGTAACACAAATCAAGGGACAAGAAACTACACGAGCAATACTACAATTACTAGTATGGACAGATAGCAGACAACACACTACTGCCTACTAACTTTAGGTCAATGAAATTTAGCCAAAATCATTAGTCCACTACCACCCATGAAATTTTGCCAAAATGAAGCTAAGTTAAGAAATATGATTAGGTATTAGAGCAACTTTGTAGGTAACCTAAGAGAAACAAGAAAAAGAATCACCTCAACATCAAATTCCCAAACACAGAGCTTTTAGTCAGCCAAGCTTCTTCTAGCAACATAAGTAAACTACCAGGAGAATGTAGCGCCCTAATGCAACAGATTTGTAAATCTGCACCCAAGGTCTAGCTCGAGTGGCAAAAGGTGGAGGATTTGCGGCTTAGGTCGCAGGTTCAAGCACCACACCACGTAAAGTGAAGCCTGGTATTTAAGTGGAGAAGGGTAGAGGGGCGGGCCCATTATCCATCGAGTTTAGAAGGCTGTGATTGGTCCAAATGGCGGGTCACAGACGGATTTCTCGGTTATCAAAAAAAAAAAAAGATTTGTAAATCTATGCTCAGTCTTCTAGGAAAAGGTGTGACAATCAAGATGTGACACATCACTAAAACAGGATGGTTGAAATATGAGAACACAATGCCAGTGTTATGCAATAGAAAGTTACAGAGAGTGGTTGTATCTATGTAATCAAATATTGGGTCTCACAAGATGGATGTCATAAAGATATTAATCCTAAGATGGATGTGCGGCAATTGAAAAGACAAAAAAAATTACCACAGGGTGCATATACCATGCAGAGGATAAAAACAGAGAAAGTTGTCTAAGATGGTTTGCTCCATGTCGTATGTGAACCTCCAAACGTACAGCAATCTAGGTGCAACACTATAATGAGTAAAGGTGCTAAAAGAGGAGGTAGACCTAAAATCACACACACAGAGTTAGGATCTCTCATATAAAGGATTCATATATGCAATACCAACTAACTGGGAATAAAGCTTAATTGTTGATACACTTTAATTAGGTCTGGTATTTGTCATAAGACTCCTTAGTCTGCATATAGACTTAGATAACAATGTGCATGTGGGATTTAGTGACCTTTTTTAAAAGACATTACTTAATATTGGAATGAAATGGGCTCTAATAGAGCAGAATGAATATTGAGGATTCATATAATTAATCCCAACTAGTTAGGGATTGAGGAGTAGTTGATTGAACATCTATTACACTACCAGGTAGTATGAGTAGAGCAACTTCTGCGATGACCAATGAAATATGCATAAAGAAGTCACTTGTGTCCTGTGAAAACTCCCACTCCCTCTATCCCTATTCAATAGTGTCATGCTTCTCATTACTTCCCCTGATTGGCCCACTTGATGAAAATGCAACACATTAGTATTAGCAACTGCCAAATGGATCTTGAGAAATCTCTATTCATCAAATGCAAAATCAGCTACTCGAAGTGCAAACATCCTTGTGCCTTGTGTAGCGCACAGTAAAACAGGACGGATTCAAATTGGAAGAACTACATGAACAAATAGAAAAAATTGATAACACTTGAAACCAGATATTTCAAACACCTGCAGACGCGACTGTATGCCATTATTGTTGTTCCCTAGTTGAACAAGTTTGTTAGCTATTCGCGTCACATGCCCAATGTTTCCAATTCTGGGTGGGGATCTTCCCTCAACAGAGGCCGTTGGCTGCATCCACATTAAAAAACTTAGTGACCAAAGGTTTCAACACCTACAGCCCAATATACAAGTAATATTAAAAAATATTGAGTCAAAACACCTAAATTTTGATTAATACCTTGGATGGATCAGCAGCAAGCGTTGAGTTTTTCTCTGCCTCGAGAATTTTCGCAAGAAGATTACAGTCACTAAGAAGATGTTCAACAAATTGAATATTCTTACTCTCCAGGCACGAAATTATTATAGTCTCAACATGATGATGCAAAAAGTTGTTGTATGGATACCTGGATTCAATAACAAAGAAACCAACATCAGATACCTAGACACTATATCAAGTAACAGAAATCAGAAGGTTATTTGATAATATAGTAACATTAGTAATTATAAAGAGCACTTACTCAAAAAACAATTCTAAGATGCGTTTAACAGCACCAAGCCGAATCAACTCCTTTTCAGCAGCTTCACTGCTAACACTCACCAAGACTGAAACAAACTCTATAATCTGAAATTCCCAGTTGATCGAAATCAAAATTTGAGGAATCAAAGTCTTATTTACCACCCAGCATAACATTAAAACACAGTGCAGGTGGACGGGAGGTTTTTTTTTTTTTGATGAAGTAAATGTTCCATTGAAGGCATATGCAAATTAGTTACAAAAGTAGAAGCAAAGAGATGCCAGAAGAGAGAACAAAAATATTTATAGTACTCTGCTTTGGAGCAGCAGAGGGCATCACATGATTATTTATTTTTTTGGAGGGATAGTGCAAAGGGGCCTAGGGGAAAACCAAAGCAGTATGAAAAATCACTGATAAAGGACTTATTCACAAACTCAAATATCTTTGTTTACAAGTCTAAAGAGAACTCGAAAAGCCTTTATTAATTTATTTACAAAAAAATATAATACTGACGGACTCAACGAAGTACAACAAGCATGAGGACTTGCCGCCACTTTAACACTAGAGTTAAATATTGATCTGCAAACTGTTATATCCATGAAAATTGACATTATGGAAAGAGACAAATTCAAGAATATTCTAAGATATATACAATTCACTGCAGAAAGTTGAGATGAATTGTATCCTTTTGTTTTATTTTTGGTGTACAGAAAGCCATAGAGAGAGTACAGATTCTCTGTATACGTTAGGTAGTGTGTTAGTATAATAGATAATTTTTGATTTATTCCTTTGCTGTAACTATTGTTTAGCACTACCTTAATGTTTTTTTCTATATATACTGTTACCAGTTTCAAAAAGAAAATATCAATGAAAATTGAATGCTGATTGCTGAAAACAAAACATGAAGGATACTATTTAAAATTTTGTTGAGACCAAGTGGACCTTAATGATTAGATAGCATTGCATGACATAGATAGATATAAGGGCTTGTTTGATCAAAAGAGAAAAAATAAGGGATAATACGCCCTAAACTAGCCTCCTCATTTCTCAACTACTGAACTACACAGTTGAATTTTGAGGGGTTTCAATTACCCACTTCCTTGTATCCCACAGCACACACCCTAAGAAGTATTTATTTACCCAAATGAGAAAATGTGTTTATATACACGTGCTGCCACCATGTCATTACCCATTTCTCCTCTTTTTTCCCCTATTTTAGCTTCACTTTCGTCTTCCCTTTCTATACACAAAAACCTCAACTTTCACCACTCGAATCAACAAATCACACACATAAAAATACTGATCATTCACTGAAAAAGCAAATGAAAATCCTAGGATTAAGTCTAACAAGCTTTAAGTTGGAGCTATAAGCATCTCTTCAGAAAGCACCATATAGAAGGTCCCTTTAGATGGATCTAGGATGTGGTTTTGGAGAAGTCTGCAAGGTGAAGTGAGTGGATTTGCTATGGAGTAATTTCCTGCACATGTTAATTGTTTGTTTGCTATGGCTAAAATAAGGAGCTCTTAGTGTGATAAAAGAGTTGGGTTGGAGGTCAGTGAGATAAGCTCGATGTGGGAAGTGGAGGTTCTGGAGACAGGCTACCTGTGTCATGTAGCTCGTTTATTAATGATAGATAGAGTGAAGTAGAAGTTGAGTGGTACAGCTTGGCCGATCAAAAGTTGAGTTCCCAAGCCAAGAGAGTGTTTTCCCAATACCTCTCACGCGTTTTAAGAGAGTAAGCGAATCCATGCTATGTCAGCAAACGAGGGAACAATAATTCCACTTCAAAATAGTCCGCCAAAGTGTAAGTGTACTTAACAAAACAATTTTAGTAAGGGGGTGGGATGTACTTATGTTTTATTCCCAAAAATCCCCAATTAAAACTCTCAAATAATGAAAGAAGAAAAATTTGAACACACTTTTCATTTCCTGCAAAAATAAAATTCAGCACAATGTATTCAAGAATTGTGTTGCGCTTAAAGCCTCATCAGACCCTAACGTTGTTATGCACTTTTCGTCTTTGACAATGCTGACCTCTCTAAGTTAGATCAAAAGTGATATTAAATTATATCCATTTCTAATCCAAGACAGAAGCTTGGAGAGCATTTACTTGATGATTTGAAATAATTACTCAAACCATAAAACTCCGCCTAAGATGGTATAGTATTTGGTTAGCCCCATACGAAAGAAATAATCACAACATAACTGCAATTTTGGTTGGAAGTACTAAATAACACATACGTTAAGTCATGTGGAATCTAAAGACAGAATGTGAAACGAAAATACGTGTATTAGCAATGCGGGAGAATAAACTATTTAAAGACAAAATACTCTGTTGAAGTAATTCATGTATAAAGATCTCATCATTATTAATCTCCGCATAAACAACCTTTGTATTTACAATCTCTGCATACAAGAAGATGTTCAATCACTACCTTCAGACGATGCTTCCCAAGAGGTGGATGTAAGCTCCCATATGTTGTTGGCAAGACATTATCCTCTGATGAAATATCCAGAAGCTTCAGTAAATTACCTGTATAAACAAGCAATAATAAAAGTTATTCCACTTGAACCACAACATACACGTTAAAATCAGAGCCTATAAATCTAATTCATATGGAAAACATACCGAAACCTAGATAACTGGTACAGCAGAATGAATTATCTCAAATTCAGCGGAAAGCAAAACAAAATACAACGGGCAGCAGAGAGAAACAACTATAACATCGAAAGGATCTCCAATTAATTAGGATGTAAAATGTTAAAGTTGAGGTATGATGCAATGAACCAGTGTACCACTTACTTTTTTCAATAATGAGTGTCACAAAACTCACAATAGCATGTATATATGTGTACATGTGTGTCATTTGTATATAGTTGGGTTCATTGCATCATATTTGTATATATGTGTGTCATTTTTTCAATAATAAGTGTCACATATATACAAATATCTCAAAGATCATAATACACGCCTCATAAAGGGAACCTAGAATCCAAACTTCGCACAAAAAAGAGGACATAATTAGCTTTTTTATTGAACCATGCATATCTTTGACTTCCTTTGAATGTTCTTCGTCCAAGAATCCAACTTTGCTGAATTAACACTGCACTGGTAAGCACACTCCGCATATCTATCCTTCAATCATCACTAAAATAAACCAACATATTTGTTTTACAAGTGAAGTCACAACACCTACTGAAATTTGATGCCAATCAACACCCTTCAATTTGACCAAACTGTTGCAGGCTCTCTTAAACATGCGGGGAACCCCTCCCGAGCATAAGATCCATAGAAAACTTCCCCCATTTCCCTACAACATCCAGCCTAAAACTTGCTGCCAAATGGAGACTTCCGGGAACCTTGAGAGGAAAGAAGGCACCACATATTTTTTTTTTTTAAGTGTACTAGTAACGGACAGAAGAGGAGAGAATGATGTCCGCAGGGTTAAATGTACTAATGGTATGACTTGGAAAAACTTGTATCATGTATATCAAAAGTCAATTGTATTAACTATTAAGCACTATAACAGAGCCTAAAATCACTATTGTGCAAGATAAGAATGTCAAAAATCCTTTCTATTTAAGGGGGAAGGGGGAAGTTCAAGAGGATGTACAAAAATATTTGTCCACCAATAGTTACTGTTCAAAGACAACCAGTAAATCCATACCTAAGCTTCCCAACATCCCTTTCACGGTCTCAGGATTTGCATTTGCTCCAGAGCACTGCATTGACTGGCGACCGTACATGTAATATGTTCCTGAAGCTAGCCTCTTGGGGTCTAATAACGATATGCACACAGATAACGAGTTAACCAACACGGATTTAGGTCGTGAGTCCTCCAGAGCATGGCGAAATAACCTCTCAATGAAACTGTGGAACATCATATAACCAAATATGTTAGTGAGATCCGAGAAAATACAATAGTATCACCGGACTAAGGCTTCAATCAAAATCCAAAATTAATGAAGGTTCAGAATAATAGAACACCTAGGGCTAGAGATTTTGGCAGCTATCCCAGGAGGAGCATATCGAGTAATGGCACACAAAGTTTCTGCTGCATTAGCATGCACTTCAGGGCAATCCTGCAATTACAGAGAATTCCATTACCATAGTAACCTACACCAGCAATTACATGATTTGTAGGGTACCCAGTCACTAACTAAATAGATGAATACCAGACCATCAATATTTGATCCATCCCTACTGAGCACATTATGTTAAACATTTAAATCGATGAATTATAACCTTCTCATCAGCCCCAGCACCTTGTCGCCTAGCAAATATCATCGCGCATGCAGTAATTCCTTTTTTCAGGATGGTAGCATAAAGCAGGAATGCAGTACTATCTTAGTTCCCCAAGCCAGGTTAGATATCGAAACACATAAATCATGTAATGTCTAATGACTGGGCAAATTAGACTGTTATTAAATAAATTCAGGAAAATGACATACTGATGAGCTAAACTTATCAACGATCATCTCCAGCACATCTGTATCTTCCAACCACTGCATGTTCTCCGAGAAGTTGCTATACAAATGTTCATCGGTGCCAATTAGGCGGATTAACACCTTAAATCAAAAGCATTAGAACTTCTGGATTTAGTCATGATAAACAACCAAAACATGCCTTAAACTATTTCAAAAACTACAAACCTCCATGATGGATGTAATTCCAATGAGATCAACCAACTTCTTCATAATATCTTGATGAGCCTACAAGAGAATAAACCATAATCATTAGCTTGACTGTGCTTGACTTTTATTGAAAGCATTAAGAGGCGGTAGAAATCAATGTTTCACCATTTACAAGGGAAAATAATTTTTTTTAAAACTAGCCAAGATGATTGATACATAAATACATGAAGAATTTATTGGTAGACCATACCAGTTACTCACACAAGAACTGGCATCTCAAACTAAAGAAGATATAAACAAGTCACAACAGACGAACACCCTCCACCATCACAAAGAACATAAAAGAAATGGATTGGAGACTAAAAGGGAGCAAGGTCTCATGGGGACACCGTAGACCAGCTTTACCTCGACTGACATAACATCCAATCATTTCCTATATGTGTGTTTTTCTAATGCAAATCAATCATGATAGCTAATAAGAAGAAGCAGACTTACTTGTACATAGTTCATAAATGCTGATGTCTTCCGCAGCAACAAGCATATGACAACCTAAAATAAGAAACTTGGGCATCAAGTACTGTGTAGAAACTGAAAATCATAATAACAGTTACAGAAGAAATAAACCTTAAAAAATGGAAGTACTTCCAGAAAATATTAAATGCAGCATTGTTTTCATCTAAAATCCAGCAAGTAAAGTCCTTCGTTCAGTCTTACAGTAGTATCTAGCATGCAACAAAACGGGAGCAAAATGATAGAAACTAGACAGGATAGAATTGAAAAATAAACATAGTGTTTCAACGAAAAGTTTTTTCCGAAACTAAAACACGGTACCGCCAACAGAGAAGTTGTCAACCCTGCAAACTTTTTCCCCAATAAGTAAAGGAATCAACCTTGCAAACTTATTAACCACTCCCCTTCCGGTTAAATATATTTAGAGATATAAACAAAGGAATGCATAGCTAAGTGAAGCATAATTCTCCCCTTCCAGTTATATATATTTAGAGATATAAACAAAGGAATGCATAGCTAAGTGAAGCATAATTCACACTTATGTGGCTAGTATTAGTAGTCAATGATGAATACCTTGCTGAAGTAACCGGCCAACAGAGTACTATGCGTGTGCTCAGGTTCCAAAAATGAGAATAGCAGGTTCATTAGCTGACATCCAAAATGAGAAAGCCAATTTATATAAACAATGTTCAAGGAACTGAGCATATAGAAAAAACACACAATAAAAATATATGATAAAATAAAGAGTGAATACCTCCTCATTCTCAACCAAAGCTTTAAGAATTATGTCCACCTCGCACGTAAAGATTTCACAAGCAATGAAAGGAAACCTATGGCACAGTCAAACAAGATATCTTTTAATACATGCACTGGGGTCAAGGAAAAAGAGAACTCATATTCTCATCCAAAGAAATATTCAGAGCCTATAACATATGAAATGTAAATAACTTTCCAGTGCCAGTCAGACACTCACTTAAAAGTTCGTTTCTTCTCAGCATCTTCTGGAGCCTCTTCCACTATGTACCTGACAAGTTGTTCAACTTGAGCTCTTTCTCGCAGACTGTCAGAAGAAAAGCATAAGATGATCAGTTTCTTCCATGAAATGACTTCCTTTTTTGACAGGTTCTTCCAAGAAATGACCTTTAAATCCTACAAGAAGAAAAAAAATTGTGCAGAGATGGCACCAAAAGTTCCATAATATTACCATTTTTATAATGGTGACAGTCTATATATTAACAGGTATACAATACCAAACTGTGTAGTACCCCAAAGTTAGACAGTTACAAAATAGAAGCCTGTCATCACATGATACTTCTTCCATATTGTCTAAAACATCAAAAATATCTTACTCGTACTTTTAAAAGCAAAAGCGGGAAAAAAAATAGCGACAAGGTCCATGATGCTTTAAGCGAAATACCGGAAGTGAAGCATATGCTTCTTTGAAGTCAAACTCACAATTCAAAACATTAAAAAGATCACCAAAATTACATGAATTTAGTAAAATAATGATCAGAATGCAATTAAAATAACTGATTACACAATCCAATAAACAATAACGCTGATATTAATCCGACTATTCAAACTTGAGATTCAAATAACCGAGACTACTTCGCGTTGGGATCACATTGCTTGTCATTGTTTCAAGTGCACACTTTTATGAAGCCCATTGCTCATCATTTAAGCGATAACTCGTTAACACTGATCTTTAC
Organism: Solanum sitiens; assembly: GCA_016801875.1. Lineage (NCBI taxonomy): Eukaryota > Viridiplantae > Streptophyta > Magnoliopsida > Solanales > Solanaceae > Solanum > Solanum sitiens. The sequence goes on from JABWTJ010000056.1 coordinate 764,441, forward strand.
AGTCTATAGTGAAACAAAACTAAGTTTTGTTAAAATCCAAGCACTGCCTCAAACCACCAACACCCGCACACCCAACCCCACCCCACCCACAAAAACAAAAAACAAAAAATTGTGTTCAAGAAGGATATCTAACTAGCCTTGCACTTGGCATGTTTATTTGGTGCACACTAAACTTTTTGTAGTCCTAATTAACAAACCAGAATTACAAAGTTAACCACTTGTTCTTACTAAAATTCAGACTATCCAATTTTAAACCGTAAATAAAGCTTCAAATGCACGGCATGCATCACTAGACTCCCTCAGATAAACCTCACCATACAGCAGCAAATCCAGACTTCTCTTTTCACAATAAAAGATATTTACTTTAAATGGATTTTCCATGAAACATCAATGGTTGGAGATACTTTGTAGTTTGTACATCACATCCAAAATTAATAGAACTTGATGTTATTACAACTTATACCTAGCATACCAAGTGAATAAGGTGCTTACAAATTAATAAGGCGTCCATTAAGAGCTTTACATTCTTGAATTATTTCATCCTCGTCCAAGAGCTCATCCAGTGCAAAATTTTCCTTATCCAAAATTGTCTCCACCTGAAAATAGTAAGTGTATCCTATAAATTTATGCACATTATTTTTATCATAAAATATCCACACACATTATGTATTGAGAAACATCATCAGTTGAACACTGATATAATGCTTTGGAGTAAGCAATATTGAAAACCGAGAAATAATGAACTCAAATATTAATTTGCGCTTGCATCCATAAAATTTATGTAGAAGAATATTTCTGAAATATTCCAAAGCAAAAGTTGCAGAATATATTCAGATTCCATAACATATGATGAAGAATATTCAATTTAATTATTGAGATTGGAACTAAAGATGTGCTTGAGAGATAGTTGTCATGCATTCACTGCCTACCTACTGTTTAGATAGCATTAGCAAGGTCCAACTTAGGTAAAGAACCTTGTGTTTTCCAAAGGACGAACTACTATACATGGAGTCCCTATGTTGTTACCAAAATCTATGAAAAGTTCTCTTTTTTTTCTCTTTCTTATCCTTCATATCAGAAACTCCCAATGCTTGTAGACTTGCCATAAGTCATCAGTACAGTGAAATTTTTTTCTTCTTTCATAATAATTCAATTATTTTCGTCTCTTTTAACCATCTAGATGACACTGATTGCTGTGGTAAAACCCTGTCTCCTTCCAGGGTAATACAAAGTGACTACACATCCACATTGTCTAGAAGCAGATCCATTTGTCCCCGTAGCTAACATGTAAAACCAGCACTCTACAAGCAGTTGTTAGGGAACGATACATGTCAATTTAACTGTTATGTCAACAATCTACATTTGTCCAGTTAACTGAAATGTTCACTCTACATTATCATCATGAAACCATCCTTTTGTGTCACATCATCTTTTTTATCAAGTAAACATATGTCATATAATAAACAAGGCCATAAAATGACCATATACAAGTGGTATACCAAAAGGTAAAGAATCTACACAATCAACTGAATCTCTACAAACTCCACCCAATCGTCTACACAATACGGGACTTTCTGAGTGCACCAAAATAAAATAAGGGAACGAAGGCTACTTGGAGGGGGACTTGACTCTACACCTTCAAAAGCTCTTCTATTCCTCTCTCTCCAGACAACCCACATTATGCAAGTTGCACCATATTGCATGCCCTTCGTCTTCTTCTTCTCCTCCCACTCTTCTAACTGAACATCAATTCTTTCACCATGTTTGGCATTACCATGGAGCGCGAAACCACCTAAACATATCCCACCATACACTCATTGTCAAACTGCAATGTAGGAGAAGATTATCCACATCCTCACCCGCCTCCTTGCATATGTAACACCAGCCGATGAATACGATCTTCTGCTTTTTCAAGTTCTTTATTGTAAAATCGCGCCTCTTGTTGCTAACCAAGTGAAAAGCTCACCTTCCTTGGTGCCTTTGGGATCCATATTGCATTACATGGAAACACTTGCTCCTCCCTAAGCAACAGATTTTCATAGAAAGTCGTCACAATAAACACACCATTTTCCCTTAAATCTCTACCACCATACATCAAGCTTATCAATTGGGTTGCCTTGCATATGTACTAAGACTAACAATCTTTGGAGCTCACCTACTTCCCAGTCATTTTATTGTTTTAGACAAGTAAAATTACAATTGATACTTCCCAATCATTTAACATCCTTCTAAAGCTCAAGTCCCAAAAAGTCTCTCCACCTATGTCCCCCTAATTTGTTGAACTATCATTTCTCTCTGGCAAAAAATTCGATAGAGACACTGGAAATCATCTTTCAAAGTGTCATCCCCGCACCATCTATTTCCCCAAAATTTAACCATACCTGAAAGGAAAAGTGATGTCTGTAGTTCTCCACCTCGTTCCGAAATTCCATATTATCCTTTATCCCCCCACCCCCCACCCACCCACACACACACACACACACACAAGAAAAAAAAAAAACTCATAGCCATAGCGTCACATCATTATTCAATTAGTTAAGCCTTCATCAAGTTAGCCCATTAAATAAGCTAGCAAACAATTGAGTCAAAAAGCAGGTGTTAGATATTTTATACTATCGCCGTCATATTTTATGTGTGTTTTAGGCACACATAACAGGTTTTGAACCCTCTAGAGACAAAAGTCTGGTATTAAGTGTAGAAAGGAAGGGGGCGGTCCATTATCCACCAAGTTTCTAACTGTGTGCCACTGACCCTCAGGGAATTCTCTTGGGTAAAGGGAAAAAAAATATATCGTACCTATTTAGTACAATTCTATGGGTTAAAGTTTCAGAGCACGATCAAATGGACTTCCATTCCTGGGATCTGCTCCTCTAACTTTCATAAAAACAACCAACTTCTTAATGAAAGGCTATCTGGAGATGCTTAGAAAAGGTGTCTAGGATGGGAAAAGGGTAAATTGCCCAAGTATATGGCATAGGACTTGACATGGCCTGTGTATGTCAGTACGTGGCACAAAGAAATGGACTTCAGTTCCCCGGATCAGTTCCTCTAAATTCCATAAAAACAACAAATTCCAAATGAAAGGCCACCAGGGCATGCTTAAAATAGGTGTCTAGTATGGGCAAAAGGTACATTGCCCAAGTATGTGGCATATGAATTGAAGTGCAATAGTGAATTGGGAAGAGCATAATTTTACCAAGCGATATCATTTTCTTCGTTGATGTCAATCTAGAAAGCAGAATAGCTTAAAATTTGCAACATAATCTAGCACTTAGTTCAGATAAAAAGCAAGTCACGGAAAGTACATTCCTCGAAAAATTATAAATGCTGCACAAAGGTAGAATTACAGTTCAATATTGAGGACCTAATAGACAGGAACTTCATCGGTACTATTTTCTTCAATTAGCAATTATAGATGTATGATTCATCAAACCACAGCTATTAGTTCAAGAAATTAGATCCAATCATAAGGCCCACCAGTCCATCATAAACTTCTCCTCTGCCACTGTTCCATTGCTCTATGATTTAACCCAAAAGATATCTTTAAAAATGCCACCATCATCCAAGTCCATCTAACACTCACTCTCTTCCTTTTTCTCTCTTTCAACAAGGAATTTAACACTCAGTCTCTTCGAGTTGCATAATTAAAACAATCAGAATACAACAAGTAAACACTAGACCCCCAAAACATTAACTTCCACTAGAAATTCAGTCCAGAAAAGTACTCCCCACTCTAGAAGTCCAGAACAATCACATTACCAATCATCCCTTACACAATCCTGAATTCAAAATTAAGAGTGCTACAACACAACACAACATACATAACAAGAAATTCAACAAAAACCAAAACCCATTTCCAATAATCAAAATCCTTCAAAAATAAACCACCCAATACAATTCCAATAAATAAACACTAGATATAGCACTCCAAACGTTCAAATCGTACATAAACATTTCACAAAAAAGTAAAAAAATAAGAGTCAGGGAATTAAAGGGGTTACTGGAGAAGCAGTGGAGAGGCCAGCCATACGCCAAAACATAGCCATTTTTTCAGAATCAAGAACCGACCCAGAAGAGAATTTTCAACAATTTGGATCTACAAACAAAAAGAAAACAACCCCAACAATGATCCTGAACCCAAGAAGCCCTAGAAAAAGGTGGGGAGCAGAGTCTTTGATAAGATTGGATTCGGTTCAATTGTTATCAAGAATTATACTTAGCACCAATTGTGAGACGGTGGAAAGAAGCATTCTTTTTCCTTGCTGTATTTTTTGGGGACCTTTGAGAAGAAAAAGAAGCCACAAAATAAATTTTATTAAACCTATTATTATCAAAAAATTTCGGGCGGAATTTAAATTAGTTGGATGGTGAATTTTTTTATAGTGTATTGGAGAGAGAGAAAATGTCAAAAAGAAGCCACAAAACAAATCTTATCGAACCTAATTAAAAAATATATATTAAATCAGTATTTTTTTATTTTTTACTTAAAAAAGGGCGAAATTTAAATTTGTTGAATAGATAAATTTTAAAATAATAATAATATAATCAAGAGATAGAAAATGTCAAAACAAATATTTTTATTTAAGAAGGATAACTTGCTTGAATATTTTTGAAGATGAAGATACAATTCTTTTTGGTAATTTGAAATGTTTATGTGTATCATAAAGAAGGCAAATTGTATTTATTATGATAAGATTTGATTTAATTGATGACAAGTGTATATGTTCATAATTGTATGCTTTTTGATCCAACATATGTTCATATAGGAGGAATTTGTGATTGTTAATTAGAATTATGATTATGCATGGTTGGTGTATTTGGATAAAAGTGTATGATAATTGATAGAAAAGAAAAATTGTATGAGGAAAATATTAGGTGCTTTTTTTCCTCATATGTGCAAAGCCTTGGTGGATATCTGTATTGATAGATATTAGTGATATTTCGTAAAATTAATCGAGATATATGACTGAATATCATAACTATCAAAAAGAAAAAATTAATACAATTTCTTATCTTTGAATAACAATTACACTTACAATGATACAATTGATGATAATTTGTCATATAAATTGAGCTAGTGCATTTTTCTATATAGCCACAAAAATCTAATGAGACCAGATTTTTGAAAATATTTCAAACTAAAGTTTCCTGCAAATAGGTCTGAAAATCTTCCAATATGCCAATCTTTTGCAAATATGGTTAAGTGCATTTGAGATTTCAAATATTTTTCATTTTATTATCGTGATCAAAACATTGATTCTTAAATAAAAGAAAATTTGTTTGAGAAAAGGTGAATATTTTTTTTTATAACTGCGATTGTCTGAATCGACTTTCGAGCACCTCAATTAATTCCACAGAGTACCTACCACATCTCACCATCAACAAACCATCAATAAGTACAAGATAACGCTACCCACCGAGGCTGCGACAGATGGGAATACTATTTCTCACCATCAACAGATGAATACAACTTTATTGATCACTAAGTCACACGGTGCAAAATGGATATTATTTCTTATGACCAACCAGGTCATTATTATGATTTGGCCTCTTGTAAGGGCATCATCATACATGCATTATTTTTTCTGGTCATTCCAGCAGGGGGACCAGTGAATACCAAAAGCCATGTTGGCAACAATTCCCTTGATATAATTGATGATATTCACCTGTACATTGCAAATGAAGACAACTCTTTTCACTTTGCACTTTTTCCAAATGAATATGTGACAACAAAGAAAACTTCTCTATTGAGGAAATAGGTCTTAAAGATTCTGCCCTTGACATTTGCAAGACCTGAGGTAGAGTAAAATCTGCGTACATTCTACACTCCACAAACCTCGCTTTGTGGGACTACACTGGGTGTATTGTTGTTTCTTGAGAAGTATTAAGTAAAACCTTCAAACTCACTGAAATCATTGGAATTTCAATTAATACACTAAAATTGTTCTGTATTTCTCTGTTACGTAGCTGAATTAATATGAACAAAGGTGAAAAGAGAGAATAAAAATATATCAAAATTGATAGATCAAAATTTTTGCCAACATAAAAATAAATATTGACCTCACAAGAAAGTACAGAGAAGGCTATTCCTCCTTTTAGCATGAGCCAAAATGGACAATGACCAACAAGCTCAATATCATGAATGCTTCAAAGGATGCACAAAAACTCCATTTCGAACATCAGCAATACGTCCCCACCTTCCTAGGCGAGGTTCCTGCATATCAGAGCAGATGAAGGTACATGAGATAAAATAGCAATATACGGTACCAACGATGCTTCAGGTGTGATTTCAATGCATCCCTATGCTAGAGAATATTGGATGATATTTTGCACATCATCAGGAAACCATGTTCATTACAAAATAAGGTGCTCAGATCAATAACCCAAGTCTGACACAAAACAGTAGTATTTTTCTACCCAGACGAGTCTTGGTCCACAGATACAGTTACGCCTATATCTAAGAAGCTTTTTGGATATCGAACTAAATGTTCTTTCATCTACAAGGGAGAAAAGGTAGTCACTTGCAACTCCAAAAATGTGTCATATATCTATGCTAGCTTTCTGCAACCAACTCAAAATGTTCTTATCATTTCCACACTCTGCTTCCTATCCCTAAGAAGTTCTAAATGGCCTTTGTGCAAACAAGGGAGGGAATCTTGCTACCATCATAACAATCAAATTTAAAGTTTCAGGTGCCACATATTAGCAAATCTTTTAAACATACTCAAGGATAGAACACAGAAGAAGAAATGATAACTTCGTGAAAAACTAAAAAGGAAAAAGATTTGGTTCTTTGAAGGACGAAGAAGAATTAAGACTTTTCCTGAAAATGTCCAAACAAGTAACGGCAAAGACAGAAAATCATACTAAGAATTATAACTTCATCATCCCAAAATAAAAATAAAAACATTCTAATCTGTCAATAAAAGAATTAACTTGTCATCTCAAATATCGATAGTTCTAAGAGGACACTGATCACAGTCAAAAAAGAATTGGCCAAGCAAAAAATTGTTGAGTGATGTATTATACAATTGAATCCAGAAGTTGGATCATCAAAACAAACAAATATGGAAGAAATTAAATCTTTTGGATCTGTTCTGCGAAGTTGGAAAACAGTGAAACATAAAAATGGAGATAGAACCATTCACCTGCCCTACTGCAGCAACCAAGAACTGTCCTGATTTTGAAAAAACTAAAGAATTTATAAATCCAGCCTGCATTAAAACAATGATCATATCAGCATTACATTGTTCTAAAGAAGCAACATCAGTCTACAAGGCACATGCAGCATACAAATAGCCCCAGAAATATTGCTTATAAATTAAGCCCAATGAATTGAGCACGCTTAATCTCATTTGCCAATTTCATTGAGCATCAAGAACAGTGAGCAAGGATAAAGAAACGCCATATAAGTATTAGGCCTCTTCAAGTAAAAAGAACAACGTATTTACTATTAATATTAAGTGCATGAACAACCGTGATAAGCAAGAAAGTTAAAACTTTTTTTTGTTTTTATTGATAGGTAAACAAATATCTTACTATTTAGAAATCTTCAAGAACACAGACCTTCATTCATTTTTTAATCAAGTAAAAGTATTTTCATTCACAAGCATGACCAAAGGCTGGCAGTATACACGGGTAACCCAAAAGGTAGAGAACCGCAACCCTTTATTCCTATGGTGAGGATATATCCTTTTCCGATATACCGAGTGGGGGTGGGGGGACTTGTAACGTTGCACAGAGTTCATATATGGTTAACTGCTTAAGAAATTCATTGTAAGATAAAGGGTAACTTTATATTCACACCAAACAACTAACTGGAAGATTGACTTAGATTTAAGATGTCGAAGAACTCAACTTGAACATAGATAATGCAAAACTAACTAGGCAATCTATAAACAACATTGTGACCCTTCGGGGTGGCCCAGTGGTTTGAGCTTGGGACTTCCATGTTGGAGGTCTCAAATTCGAAACCCCTTGTCAGCGAAAGCAAGGGGTTTGCCTTCTAGGTCGAGTTCGTCTCACCAGGCTTGCCTAGTGCAGGTTACCTCTCCTACGTGGTTTGCGAGCTATTGCATAGGACCGGGGGTTTTACCCTGTGTGTACCCAAAGGGTAGCGGCTGCGGGTTCCCCTTGTCATCAAAAAAAAAATAATTGTGGACAGCTGCTAAAGTCAGCTAACTTTTAAAAGCTCTATTTGTTCTACATATCCAGAGGGAACTTCAGTTTAAAACCAGTGCTAATGCAATGAGTTGAGAATAGAAGTGTCGAATAATTTACTTGAAACCCTCTTGTTTGCTGATAATAAAAAAGGCGGACTGTATTACAATGGAGATGATAGTAAGAGACCCCCTTTTCAGAAAATGTTTCTCCAAACAACCTTGAGCTTGCACCTCAACTAATCCAACCAAGACTTATAGAAAGGGACGATTCACCAAATCTGACCTCTGCTAAGATTTTAACCTTGATCCCAAGGCTGTTACTCCAGCTCTTTTTCTCTTGTTTTGAAACAGTCATCTCTTCTTTTTTCACTCCATATCTTTAATATCTAGGTCAACCCCTTTGTGATAGTTAGGGAGAATTAGTGAGATTGTGGATAGAATTGATATACTGTCACATTTTTTGGCAGGGAAATGAAACTATGTCAAATCAATATCCCCAGTAAAATCATAATACATTTCTCTCACTACAGGTGTTTGCAACAGTCACTATGTTGGCCATGGAAACAGATCTGGGAAGTAGATATACAAATGAACTTTGCATGCTTATCCTGATTGGTGGAAAAAGAATCATGCTTGACACAAGAAATTCGGCAGAAAAGGGGTTTTCAGCTGTGTTCTAGGTGAATTTTTCTGTGGGAGGAACCCAGAAACAGTTGGCCATTTATTCGTTCATTGTCCAATAACAGACCAACCTTGGCATAATTTTTTAGAAAATATCCTGGCAGCTTTTCTTAAATATGGTGGGTCTAAAATGGATGATACCTAGGAATACCAATGGACATTCTTAGATACTGGTGCAGCAAAGAAATTCAAAGAGGCAGAACAAATGGTGGAATGGAATCCCTGCATGTATAGCAGAAAGAAAGGGATGCAAGGTATACTAAAGGCAGAGTCAATCCTATCCAAAAGATCAAGTTAAATTGCATACATGTTTTTCTCTTTTGGTGAAAAAAAGAAAAAGAAATGATAAATGACTACCTATGCTCTTTGCCTTGTATACCAGTACATATCTGCACTTTCTTAGTGCTAATTGAACATTAACTATAAACTGTTACCTTTTCAAAAATGATCTTGTTAATAGCTCTTAATTTTTTCAGAATAAGCTTCAGTGTGATTGGACTGACAAAACTAATCTCATATCAAATGAACTATGTTGGGAATGGCAGAATTTTGTTTTAGTTGGCACTTGCTTGGAAAGAGGAGAAGAACGAGAGTTGGCAGCACATTTCGATTTGCCCATTTTGGCATGCCTGGAAGAACAGCCATAGATTTGAATAGAATTCCGAACAGTCTAAACTCATACCAGTTCTGCATTTTTATGGCCAACTTAAAACCCCTGCAGGGTTATCATTTTTCTAATGAGACGAAACATAATGTTGTAGGGTTTACATATGTCACTAGACCTGTATAGGGTTGGTAGCCCATCATGCCTTTCTAACACAATATTTTCCGCCTTTGTAATACTAGCAGATGTTATGTGAACCACAAAATCCAGTACAACTCACGCACAATATCCCCTCTACTCCTGGGTATAATTAAGTCACAGACTCCTAGTATTACCAAACTAAATCCAAAGAAGTTCCAAAAAATCAGATGGGGACACACTGATAGATTCCTTACCACTGGGAGCTCAAACAATGGACGGATGCCTTTTGATTCATTTTCAATTGTCCACAATTGAACGGACCCGTTGCCAGCTCCTGATGCTGCAAGATCACTATTTCTGCAGACTGTCAGCGCACTAACCCAAGAGAGTGCTGATGAGGAATGACACTGAGGATTAAGGGTGCCATTTTCTGCAAGATTGAACACGTTTTAGTTTTTCAATGAACTTTTAGTGAAAGAATTCATATTGAAGCAAAATATCAATATTGAAACATACAACTAAAAGAATTCTAGCATAGGAAAGAGATAACAGAAAAAACACAAACATGAAAGCTTACCCATGTGGCCATTTGATAGAGCCCCATTGCTCTGTTCAATTCCCACTGATTGCAATGAAGCATGTGCGTTTTTTACAATGTGGACAGGCTTCTTCCTTGTCACGTTCCAGTGCTCAATACTTCCATCATCAGAACCAGATAGAAACTCATCATTATTGATGAAACAACAGCATTCAAGGGAAGTTGCTGGAGCACGAAATATCAATTGAGATTCCTCTGGAACCTATTGGCAGGAAAGAGGGAGGCAAAGTGGTAACGAAAATCATCAAGAGTCAGAACTATTTGTGGATGCATTAGAAAAGTTAAGTTGTAAAAAGAATTTAACTTGTAAACAAGAACACTTCAAAATTTGTTCTTATTAGAACTATCTGTGGATGCATTAGAAAAGTTAAGTTGTAAAAAGAATTTAACTTGTAAACAAGGACACTTCAAAATTTGTTCTTATTAATTCAAGAAAGAACCTTGCAAGGGGAACCTAGTCATAGAACCCTCTCAAGTTAATTTTCACTTATGGAACTTCAAGGATATATCTATGATGACCACAGTGGTGAACCATAATACACTAAAAACAAATTAAGTAATCGTGTTTAAAACAGAAAAAATAGATCCCCAAGGCAACTTCATAGTAGCACAAGACAACTCTCAGAAGAATAGATCAGCCACGCCCATTAACTGAACATATCATCTTCTTAAAGATTTTCTAACATCCAATAGAATCTGGGAGTAAGCAAGCAAGAGTACTTCTTTCGCTATTCTTACAACCTTAGTAGCACAACTACACAAGAGTCTCAGAAGGAATGGATCGGCAACACCTTTTTATATCAGGTAAAACAGTTTCATTTCATAAATCAAAAGGCCATCTCCAAAATGACCCACATCAAAGCCAGAGGACAACATTCCATGCCCTGCTCTTTCTCCGGCTTTTTCCAGCTTTCCAGCAAAACAACAGTTTCTTCAGTCTCTTCAGTCTTCACAGACCTTGGCATCACCCAAGGTATACCAAACCAACTAAACATATCCTACCTCAGCACCTTAGGAATCCGAATTGGCTTGACAGAAAAAGCCTCCTTCTCCCTCACCAAAAGCTTATCAAGGACTTGACATAAAACACACATCCGTTCCCCAATTTCCATCTCACTGTATCGAGTCTTTCAACTAGCTCACAGTGTTGATGTAGTAAAGCTAGCAACCCCTAAATTCATTCACCTCCCTGTTCTGGAAACCCCTCCTGAATCTCAAATCCCAAACCACTCTGCCACTTGTGTCCACCTAATTTGCTGGACTACCGCCTCCTTTGACAAGATAATGTATTATGACATACTCGGAATCTCATCTTTTGACAACAAATCTCCACACCATATATTTCATAAAAATCTAACCATCCCTTCATGATATTCCTCCACACTCCACACCCTATAACCAACATATAATCTTCATAAAGAACGTTTTGTCTGGCTATTCTTGCAACTTTATAAAAAAAAGGATTCACCAACTTAAATATGACAAATTGCAAATCCTTAAAAGTAGGGTTAACCCAATTTACATGCCTTAATTCCTTTTTAGTTGGACATCCTCAAACTCAATATTCAAGAAAATAATGTTCTTTTTAAAAGACATCAATCTAATATTTTTACTATTCATTTTTTAAAATTGAAGTTATCTGACATCAGAGACCCAGTAATACTGCTAGAGCAACCTTCAAGGAATCTTGAAAGGAGTTCTGAAAACAAAAACTCTTAGATCCTAAAAAGCTCAGACCTCAGGCACTAAGGAAGGACATGGTGGATGACAACTCAACTAAATTATGCCTTTTACTGGAAAAATACACCTTGTTGACGAAGGACTTCATCGTCAACAAGGCGTAGATCTTCGTTTAAATTCCTCATATGGAAAAAAATCATTGAATACTTAAGAAACAACCAGAGTTACTTTCACTACACAGATACATAGCCAGGAAAAAGAATTCCTGAAAGCAGATGAAAGGCCATGAACTACCTTCCATAAGTGCATGGTTCGGTCTCGTCCAACTGTCAAGACCCTTTCTTTCCTCAAAGAATCAATGGTTAGAACTTCACTTTGATGACCAAATAAAGTATTTACATAAGCTCTATCTTCCACATTCCATATCTTGATGGATCGATCAAACGACCCTGAAAACAGTTCAGAAGATCCTTGTCTGAATGTCAAACATGAAACAGGTCCCTTATGACCAGGGAACGCCTGTAAAAGAATCATCTTCATGTTAGAGTAGCAATGAAGAGTAAAATAAAGAATCAGTGAATTAGCCTCTTTCATATTTGAAGAGCACAAATAGCTCCAAATAAATTCAACTTGCAATGGAAATGCCAACTAAGTCACTAGAGTGCTATTGCACTTGCAAAGAGAACTCTGACCAACACGAGTTCCAAGCTATCATCTAGCTCAACAGATTTAATTTGAAATATGAGAGAGAGAGAGAGAGAGATTCAGAATCTAATGTTAATCACGGTACCTTAATATGCTGCCGTGTTCGGATGTCCCACAAATGAACGTGACGATCTAAGCCTCCACTTGCCAAATAGCGTCCATCAGAGCTGACAGCCAAAGCTAAAACATGCTTACTATGTTTTGTTGCTCGACCTTGTGGGTCCTTTGCACCATGTGACTTCAAAGCTTCATCAGTAGGCCATGCATACTTTTCTGTCTTTCCACTGTCCACGTCCCAGCTAACAATAGTGCCATCTTTAGAGGATGAAAATCCCTTTAAGTCATCCTCAGATAAAGTCACAGCAGTTACGGACTGTCGATGTTTCACTAAAAGGTGAAATCCCTCGGTGGGTTTTTGAATCCTGGAGAATGAACAATGGTACAACTCAATAACTATTTAAAACAGTAAAACCAATATCCTTTTTTATTTAACCACTTGCAAGAATTGAATAATATCTCCTATCATGGTTATACTGGAACACAACAGCGTACGTACCAATAATTTGATTATCTAGATAGGAGATGATGAAGTAGCAACTTTCAACTCAAAAGAACCTCAGCTATAGCCTATGTGCAAGCACAACACTACTAACATTAAAACAGAAATAAAGATGGGCTATTCATGGTGCTTCTACTCAATTTGGCTGACCTCTGAAAATAATCAACTTATTCAATTCGTCCGCTCAGTGATAATGGAGTCTAGGTCAGATTGTGCATGGGATTCGAACATGGGCCATTTAGTTTAGATTTTAGGACATACAATCTCACTAAAATTAGTATAAATTTTGCAATGTTGGGTTGGGATTTAAGGAGATGAATCTCCACCTAAAAATCAACATTATATCAAGAAAATGTTTATTTTGTTAAAGAAGTACAACAAATATATTAGTTATACATTGTATACTAGTAAAATGTAATGTATGAAACTAAACATTCAAAAAGGCATAATCTTTACATTATACACGCCCTACTTTACAATCCAAACATTGCAATCATTGCATTACTAATCATTCCACATATAACCCCTGCATAGCTCGTCCCTAAACCAAATGACCTCTAAGTTGTTACTTAGATACCTAACCTCACCACCATCCCCTTGGGAACCCAGAATCCAGCAATTACATGAATTACTAAAATCCATCTGGAAGCAATAGCAATTACAGCTATCCATGCCAGAAAAGAGTAAATTCAGGTAAAATGGAATAACAATCCATATTTATCACACACCTGGAAGCAATAGCTTTTCTGGAACGACCACTGCCCTCCATCTGCTCCTTCTGCAACATGTCTACCATCCATGAGTCTCTCATTGCTTCCCTCTCCTCTCTATCATATTCCTCTTCACTCTCTCTTTCTTCCTCTTCCTTCCTCTTCGACTCCCTCATACTATGCAAAAAAGTCTCCGCCACCCTTTTTCTCTTCTCAGCTGCCGTCTCCTCCTCCTCTTCCTCTTCTTCATCCTTCCGCTCATTCCTATCCACACCTTCATCATCAGACCCATAAATGTCCTCTGAATCATCACTGCTCTCTATATCTTCATCATCTCCAAATCTCTTTCGCCTTTTCAAGTCGTTGTCTTCATGGAAAAATGGGTCGCTTTCAACTGAAAATCTCTTCTTACTACCCTTCTGGGTGTTTTGAGCTGAAGCTTTCTTCTTTTTCAGGTTCTTCATGATTCAATTGTGAGCTTAAAGTTCACAACTATTGCAGAAATATGTTAGGATCAGTTACAAATTTGGATTGAAATTGAAATAAAAGCAAAGGAACAGCAATGTAGTGACTAGGGTTTTAGGACCAGTGAACAATGGCAGCACATAGAGTTTAGGGTTTAAGGGTAGTAGAAGAAACGGAAAGAGGGAGATGTTAGAAACGGGTAAATGGGCCGTGCGGGTTTGGGCCTCACACTTTAGTATAATGGGCGGAAGTTTTGCAACGGATCGTATTTGGGGAACTTTCACATATAGCCACTTAAAAATAGTTTAATTATTTTTCATATTTATAGATTGATAATTATATTTCGTAGCTACATGTTATATGGAGGACAGAAGCGAGCGAGGCTGGGAGAAAGAGGAGAGAGGCAAGAGAGAGGGGGAAAAGAGTGGGAGAAAGGTGAATTATATATGTATATCGGTTAGATAATTGTATATTATATATATGTATTGGTATATATAGAGAGCGAGAGTGGGAGAGGGAAGTGAGAGGCGAGCCAGACTAGGAGAGAGAGGAGATAGGCGAGCGAGATTGGGAGAGGGAGGAGAGAGGCGAGCGAGAGAGGGCAAAGAGTTGGAGAGAAGTGAATTGTATATGTATATAATTGTATATTATACATATGCATTTGTATATATAGCAAGCAATATTGGAGAGAGGCGAGCGAGCATATGGAGCAACGCTCCTTGTCGTCAAGACATGTTGACTTGGGCAATTGATATGTATGGACTTTAGTGCTTAAATGAAAAGCCATTAATGTTAATGTAGCAGTAATTTGCGTGTGGAGTTCCAAAATTTTCTAAAACATAAAACACCATGTAACATGATAACATATCCATTAAAGTAAAATTCAAGTATCAAACTTTAAATTATTGTGTTTTCAAAACATTACCTGTTCATCGCCTCCATATATTTCCTGAAATATTGAACTCATTTAGGAGCAAACTCATTGCACAACAAAATAGAAAAAACATCTAATATGGAAAAACATACAAGTTCGCAAGACTTTAAGAACAATCAAGTCACAAGGAGATGAAAAGGTTTAATTTCCACTTTTTATGTGAAATGTTTAAATTCACTAGATTAAAGGGAATTTTGGTAAATTTGACACAATATTATTTTAGGACTAATAGATTAAAAGGTTTACTTTATTTTCTTAAACTACATGTCAAGTCAAACTAGGCTATCCTTTTTGAAGTTAAGGGAGTATCATTTATAGGGAAAATGTTTCCCAACTGAATATATTCATCAAACACTTATTAGATTTCGAGTTACAATTAGGAGTTGAATGTTTATAAACATCTGGCAATTTTTGGAATATTTACAATTGAAAATAACCCAACCAAGAATTACTGAAAAAAAATAATAAATGTTTTCTGAGTGGGTATATATACCTAAATTAAATATAAGCATACAATTATATTTAAAATCAAGTGACAAACACAATTTAATTGGTAAGGCATGAAAAAGATAAACAAAACAACTTTGGTTAAGTGAAAAAACTTAACTGGAATCACGTTTTGTGTAGGGAATAGAGCAAGATATCTATGATAAAGCTCTTGTAGGCTGTCCGTTGTTCCTCGATTTGGGGTAGGACATTACCAACAATACTTTCGATTGTGCCTACATCTCTTGGCACATTGGCAGTGGTTGAATTCCCACTGAAGGTCGAGTTGTCAATGTGAGAATTGTTGCTCTCCATCTGAGTTGCAACGAAAAATATTTTATTGTGTGTTAGACTGATTGGTTGAGATTTTGAATTGTTCTTTTGAAATGAAAAAACTAAAGTGTACACAAAACACATGAAAGTGACACTAGTAGACAATGGTTAGCACATATAAAGAACACTTGTGTTACACAAGAACATCTTTAAAGCAACATGTTGAATGTCTAGTGTATATTATCATCTATAAAGATAATATTGTTACATACTAACTTATTCCTCACCACCATATGGAAAGTACTTTCATATTTTACAAAATTTTAAATACATGTAGAGTAACTGGTACTGATAATTGAATAGTGTTATTTAATAAATTTGATGGTAACTTGTTGGAGCTACTAGCAAGAACATCACTTTCCGTTCTTACTATCTTTTTCACATATATTTTGAATGTATGACCAAAGTACTTCTCTGAGAATCGAATGCACCCAGAGGAAAAAAGAGGAATTCGATTCGACATATTAAATAACTTATAATTTTGAACCAAATTATTTATATTACACTCGAGATTACCTAAAGGGAAAATCTATCCATAAAGGGTTTAACCACGTAAGGCTTCCTCAAACCGCAACATCACATGCACGTAGGACAAATGATCCCCCGTTCTAAGCCATAACTACCCCCGCCCAGGGACGACTCAACCTTCAAAAATGAGGAATCCGTCATAGTCACCCAAATTTGAAGCCCCCATTAAAAAATATTTTCATATATATATATATATATATATATATATATATATATATATATATATATATATATATATATATATATATATATATATATATATATATAGTTTAAAACCATAGAAAAAACAAAAAAAAATCATTAAAAAATAACTTGACATTTCAAAAATAACAAATTAAAAGTTAGAATTGAGAAGGCTACTAATTAGCCCGAGCTGTCAACGCCCCTCCCCACAACAAATCCCTCTTTTCTATTCAGCAAGGATCATCCATCAAATTAATTCAACATCAAGCCAACTTTCACATAAACAAAATTGCAAAATGAAAATCCCACAGCTACCGGAGATAGAAAAACTAAAAAAAAAAAGGTTCATATGTATCTAATAGTGATAGGTAATGATTGTTAAATTGAGAAGAAAAATCATTCTCTCTTGCCATAGAGAAGTATCTAGCCATTGGATTTTTATTTTAATTATAAGCTAGCCTTCTTCAAGAAGGAAAGGAGCATCATTGGTATCTAATTAATCCGAACTAAAAGATCAATGATAATCACCCAAAAAAATATTGCTACGCATGTAACTTATCAATTTTCCCTCAATTCCAAATTTCGTAGGTTGGCTATATGACTTTCTTCGAATCTATTCCATTGTATATAAGATCATCCCAAAACCCAAGAAATCCAATTAAACCTCTTGTTCTTAAACTATTTAGAAGGTTTATCATCGTTGGACTAATTTTAAGTAGTTTTGTTAAAAGTTTAATGGATAAAAGGGCTAAGAACAAACTAAAGCCATATCGAATGACATAGAACCTCAAACCACATTCATACACACTTCAAAAGAAAAAAAATTGTTTAATATGAGGAGAATAAAATGAAACCACTTAGCTATCCTTTCCACTGGGTATAGATCTCTTCCCTCTGCTGCTTACCCAATGGACCACTTCGAAGGTTTTTATTCAACCTTTTATCACAAAAATTCTAAATTCAACAGAAAAAAGTCGTAACCTTTGCACTTTTGATTACTCCTTTCATCCAAATAATTCTAAATTCAAAAAAAATACAACTATTAAGAGAAAAAATGCAGGACAACTTACAAAGAAGAGTTTGACAAAGCGGTGGAGAGAAAATATGTATCTTCAATTAAGCAAAATGATAGAGGAAAATGAGGGAGAGAGTAATAAATATTTAATACCACATAAATTACAATAATCTAGAGTCATGTATAGTAAAAATCTTAAAATAACAAATTACAACATCTCTTTTCTTTTTGGGGAGTAAAATATAAATAATGTATCTTCTAGACGAGATATAAATGTCCAATTGTAGATTTTTTCACTCCAATTACACTAAAAATAAAAGGCACAATAGATAATTAAAAAAAACCACTCAACTAGATCCCAGTTGGCAAGTAAGCACTCTAACTTTGATAGTGCACATAAAGACGCCTCAACTTCGTATTTTAATATAAATTTCCAAAGTTTCAATTCATTGATTTATTCTCAAATCAAGTGAGACTATCTCAAGTTGTTAAGCACGTCCACCATTAACCGGTGTTAGGAAAAATACTACAATATTGATACTGGATAGGAATTACAAAGAACTGAAAAAGCTTATCACAAACACTGTGTCGTGGCAAGCCACTGCCTTGAAAGTGATTTCGATTCGACTCCGGTGCAAATCATTGTAGCCGATCACTCCCCAAGATTCCACTATTACTCTCAAACACGTACACTCGTGAATGGAAGTTTGGAGGTTGCCCCCAAACCAATTGCCCAAATTTTTTTCAAGAATAATGTAAGAAGAATGGAAAACTAAGGTCCTATTAACCCCATAGAATAAAGTGTTTAGTGCACTTTTGGCCAAATATGGGGTCAAACAACACAAGATGGCAACACCGTATCATCTGCAAACAAGTGGTCAAGTCAAGGTATTGAACCGGGAGATCAAAGAGATATTAGCAAAGACAGTGAATGCCAACCAGGCAGATTGGGCAAAGAATTTGGAGGATGCTTTGTGGGCATATTGGATAGCTTTCAAGACACCCATTGGTATGTCTCCATATCAGTTGGTGTTTGGAAAGGCATGTTATATGCATGTCGAGCTAGAGCATAAGGTACTTTGAGCACTTAAAATGTTGAGCCTCGGTTAGAGTAAAGCAGCGAACCCGAGACTGGATCAGATAAATAAAATAGAAGAATTCTGTTTCAGGGCTTATGAGCGGTCTGCACTGTATAAAGAAAGAATGAAGTTATATCATGATAAGCACATTGAGAAAAAGACTTTCAGTTGTGGTGACTTAGTGCTACTTTCAACTCCAGACTTCGTCTATTTCCTAGAAATTGAGATCCAAATGGTCTAGGCCATTCAAGGTAATTGAAATATTTCAGTCGGGTGTGATTGAGCTTGAGAATTACAAAGGTGAGAGGTTCAAAGCCAATGGTCAGCGAAGCAAGACATACTTAGGAGTCCCAAATGAAGTAAAATAATGGAGGAATGCAAGCTTGATAAAGTCTAATTAATCAAGAAACTTGCGTCGCACCAGAATGTTAAATTGTGCGCTTCTTGGGAGGCAACCCATGATTGTAAATATAATAGGTACGTAGTTACATTTTAGCATATTTTTCATTGTTAATACAGTATCACTGTGTGTTAGTGCGTGCAAGAAATAGTTGGACAAAGAACTAAAGAGATGGGATCACGAAGCTCTTCACGGGTACCCTCACGGGCCGTGGTGCTCTTCACGAGCAACTTCAAGGCCCATCTCAATCACCAGCAGCCTTATAAAAGCTACTAGAAATTGCAACAATAGGTTCACGAAAGGGTTTGCAGTCCGTCAGACCCTATAAAGATTGTTCAGCCTCTCGTGAACCTCAAGTTAGTTCTCTAACCTAAGAAATGTACATGAGCACTCACACGGACATGGTGCTCCTCACGAGCACCATCACTGTTCATCATGAATTAAGTCAGCAAGGCCAGCTCCAACCCGACGCGGCCCGCGCACATTTTAAAATGTTTGTAAACATTTTGTATAGTCCCTAAAGCGCCAACGGTCGGATTTCTTCCTCTTTTTTATCACTTATAAATGTATAGAGTATTATTAAACAATTTTTGTAATACCCTGGAAATTAGTAAATTAAACTAGTTCTAGATCCTTACGATGGAGTTTTAGAGTTTGATATGAGGGTTAGAGTCATAAAATGAATTCCCGAACTTAGAATGAAGGTTTTGGGGGTTAAACATCAAAGTAAGACTCCCCAAGGACCACCCAAAGGTCATTGAGGAAGAAACCAATACAACCACAAAAGCTGTCAAAAATAAGCCTCCCACGAAGGGCATCTACAACCAGTAGATGGACCCACGTCCCGTGGCAAGGGGTCGTGGTTCAAGGCCAAAGTTTCCCCTGTTTTCATAGCCACAAACCACAAAGGTGCAATATGGCTCGTAAACCCACCCACGGTCCATGGGTCGGGTCTAATGGGTGGGGCTGTTTTGGAGTTTCATTATTTTAAGTTGAGACTTAGGGGTTAGTTCATAATTAGTTAGGGGGTAAGTGGGGTCAGTTAATTAGTTATTAGACCATCTATATAAGCTTAATAGATCCCTAAACTAAGGGAATTAAACCATTGTTCCAAGACCTCAAAACTAACCGAAATTCTCTCTCTAGAAGAAGAGGAAGAGGAAGAAGAAGAAGAAGAGTTACATATTTTTCAGATTTACAAACATTATTTTGAGATTTTATACAAATATATACATTTAATTGTATTTTTTTGTCCAATAGTGCTACATATACAATAAGTTTCATTTATATTTATCAATTATTTTTTTGAATATATAATTTATTGATACATTTGATTTGTATAAGTTATGAAAAATTTCTAATTGTATAATCCTAGCAAACAATTAAATGTATAATAATACAAATATAATAATAAATCTAGTAATCACTTCATACCAATGTACAAATTGTATATAAATTATATTCTAATACATATACAAATTCATTATAATTTTCAGATAACTATACAAAAATTAATCATCAAAATTATACTTATACAAAATAAATGTGCAATGTATACATTTCCAATAAACGCAATATCTAACTCATATAAGTCAATATATACAAATATAAATACAAATAAGTTGATAATAAATATTTGTTGGTATGTAGGGAGTCATATTTGATATGAAACTCTAATGAGATGCAATTTCATAATTTATGAGATTATTTTCTTTTTTCTCAGCTGAAATAACCGTCTAAATTTATTAATTTTTGAAAAATGAATTGTATATACTATTAAAATCATGTGAAACATATAAAGGAAAATATTCATAGCCACTGAAACTATAGCTAGGGAGCCTAATTAAGTTTCATATAGTAGCTATTTGTGAAAATTCTCCTTTTGATAACAAATTTGATTATTGTCGGACTATCAATTCTTAGGATGTGTTTGGTAGGAAGGAACACATTTTTCGAAACTCTCTTCTAACTTCAAATTATAATTTTTTTTTTTGAAAAAATCAATTTATTTTGACTCTATCCTTGAACTAGCCCCTCCCCCACCCCAACCCAAAAAAAAAAAAACACAACTTAAAATTTTGGAGAAAATAGCTAAATGTCTTCCTAACCTATTAGCCAATTTTTAACTACACACTCATCATTTACGGGGATCCTATTACCCCTTGAATTTTTTATTTTTGATATTTTGTGATCCTTAAACGTTGACCTGTCCAAGAAGGTGAATACACCTCTTGCAGGCACGTAAGGGCTCAACAAAAAGACATAAAATGACTAAAACTGAGCTAAATAGTCCACGTGGAAGTCTCTCATTGGAGATGATATAATTAATTAATTTTTTTTATTCTTTCCCTTTTATTATATCACAAAATTGTTATACTCGTTTCATGATTTCTTCAAATTTTTCTCAAAGTCCTTCAATGGTGGTCTTATAAATTTCATCTCTAGGAGCTTTGAATCAGTTTATAGCTACTGATTTATGCTTAGTTAATCATACATCAACCGTTTTTAGCAACAACAGTCACCTAACTCATAAGACACTTTCATATATAAAGCTCAAAAATGGAATAGTTCAAGTTTTTTCTTAAACCCTCCATCATTTCAGCAAAAAAAAAATATATAAAAAAAAGAAGTCAAACCACAATGAACCAAAAATGGTGAATTTTAAATTTCACTTTCTAGTTTCATTCTTACCAAAGTTTCACTTCCCATTTGTGATTTTTTGTTTCTATTTGAAGGCATTTTCTGTAAATTTCAATTTCCAAATTTGATATAAATAGAAACTCTACATAACATGGGATTATTAAATTATTGTTTTTATTAGATTTATAATTAACAGAAAACAAATTAAAAAATAAATAAATGTTCAATGATTCATCGCGTATGCTGCATTGCTTTGACATAAAACTGATTATGACGTTTTAGGGAGGTGATTATTGTTGAAGGAAGCTTGACGACTGATGAAACACGTCAAAGGAACATGTTCATCGAAGTAGGCTGACGAGTTTGAGTTAAAGTCATACTAACACTAACTCGTCAGCTTGCTTCGATGAACTTGTTCTTTCGAGTGTTCCATCAGTCGTCAAGCTTCCTTCAACATGAATATCTTTATTTTGTTGAGACATTCAAGAATCTCAGAAACTGAGGTGAGTTATGAACGATACATAAGTGACAGAATAGTTGTAGGACAAAATATTTCTTTTATGAATGTTGAATCAACCATTACTTGAAGATCGATGAGTTAAGGAAAATTTGGAGATCCGATACTTTATAGAGACAAGCGTTCTTTATCCCTATATAATTGAGTTGAGGAAAATTTGGAGATCCGATACTTTATAGAGACAAACGTTCTTTATCCCTATATAATTGTTTAAAGATCCTCTCAATTTTTATTCAATAATTTCAAAAAAAAAATTGAGATTCAAAATTCTTGTCCTAATTTATCGAAAATCCTTTCATATTTTATTCAAAAATGTCGAAAAGTTTGAGAAGATACATCATGAATTCTTCCTTAGTCTGTATTTGGAGGTGAAGAAACATGAGCCGAAATTTGCAATACTATGCATTGATACAACACACAAAAAGGCTAGAGAGATGTCATGTAGTCAATTTTTTGATTTGTGATCTCAAGATGGATATATTACTCATGATATATTGTTGTTTTTAAAAAATTTGGTAAATTGTTAAGTATTGTACCTAATAAGTTAGAGTAGTAAAGGTTGCATATAAGGTGTTTGTTTTAGATCGATAGATTAATGTGTGATAATTATTACATATCAGATACATGTAGTGTTAATTTATATAAATGTATCATGACCAAAGTTTTTTTCTTTATTTATTCGAGATGATTATATTGCCCGTGATACATTATTATTACTAAAATATTTAGTAAATTGTTAAGCACTGCAATCTACATTACTGTGTGATGTATATTAAGTATCAAATACATACATTTAGTATTAGTTTGTATGAATGTATCATTGTCAGAGAACATATATTTAGCAGTAATTTGTATAAATGTATCATGACCATTAATATGTATCCGATATGTGTGATACACACTAGTTATTAATGTGTATCAGTTATAGTACATTGTAGTTTATATTCCAAGATTATTATTGGGTAATCTTGATATGTATAAAAAAAATTGATTTATTACTATCTATATTCTTTTAAAATTAAAAAATGTTGAAGATACATTATAGATCTTGATATATTGTAAATGATACATTAGACATTACTTATGGAGCATGTATATAAGTATTGAACATGAAATTCACTAGTCGAGTATTTAGTAATATTAGGGTTATCAGAAATTTCATAATCTATTGTAGCATTGGTGTATCAGAAATTTCATACCACTATCAAAGACTAATTTAAGAAACAAAATAACCGATAAGACTATATCTTAATGGGTTAGCATGCCTACTAATCGAAATTTGATAGGTGATTACTAAAGGAAAAATTACATAAATTGGTACATTTTAGTAAATAATTATTGATTTTAGCGATACTTTTTATTTATTATCATTTATAGCAATATTATGTTAAATCTGCAATATTTATTATAAGTGAATTATGCATGAAATATATATGAATTATAATCGTTTTTGAAATATATTATGTTTGTTTGGTAAATTTGACACATTGTATTATAAGTGTATTAAAATGTGTGATAAATGTATTATCCAACATTAAAACTTGTATTATATGTGAATTATTATAAATTGTTCTTTGTAATATGTATTAAACTTGCATTATAAATGAATTAAAACTGATCGAAAAAATATTATTGCTATAAATGGTAAATATTTTTTTATTATAGTATATTTATGTAAGTTTTCCATTACGAAACTCTACAATCAGTAGGGGCTATGAATTGTCGGTAATTGCATTATGTAATTACTATTTAGTTCCTTTTAATTTATTCGTTTTGTTTTCATTTATATTTTTTAAAATGTTTTTTTATTATTCTAATATTTTCTAAAAATATACTTTTTGTTTTATCTATACTTTATTTCCTTTTCATTCTCAACATTTATTTCATGTGATTCCATGCAATTTCTATTATTTATTTATTTTCATTATCATGTTTTTGTTAGTATTTTAAAATTGAAGTAGAATTGAGGTTTTAAACGTACATTCTCTTTTTATTTAAAACGGAGAAGGGCATAAAATACCCTTCAAGTATAGGAAATGGAACAAAAATGCCCTCCTTCCATCTTAAGGCTCCAAAATACCTTTCGATCTACCTATATGAACCTATATTACCCTTCCACTTATCAATTTTTTTAAGAAGACTAATCTATCCTTTCATTATTGACGTGACAATGTTTAATTGACGGAAACTTAAATTAATCAAAAATAAAAATTTAAGTTTCAGCCAATCTAAAATTATTTTATGTACATTATATTGAGATTTCACATAAGAGTATTCTGTTGAAGTTTTTGTTTTGAATTAGTTTCATTTGTTTTACCAACATTGACTAACTGCAAGTAATTTGTTTTTTTAGTTAGGCTTAGTAGATTATCCTTTTTTTGTCAAATGTTTTCATAACTAATGGTATTATATTTATAGTATTAATTTTGTTAAATGTGTATTAACTATGTTCATAGAAATCTTATTTGCTTTAAATTTTATTATTATTTTAAAAAATATAAATCAATTTTTTTTATAATACTACCTAATAATATATATTTGTGTATTAATATATTTTCAATAAATAAATATATATAGAGAGAGAATATTCAATTCAATGTAATTTTTAAATAATATAAAGTTTTAATTTGATAATTAACTTATATTCTTAAGACTTAATACAACCTTATGAGTGCAATTGTGCAATCAAACATGACATTTATAATTACGATGTAATTATACTAACTATGAAAAACAAATAAGTTAGCGTAATTACTAGGCTAATAATTACTATTTTAGTAATTATAACAATTCGAAAGTAACAATATCCAAGTGATCTTCCAAATAAACCTTAAGGTATCGTTTAGTGTACTAGATAAGAAAATATTTATTCGATAATTTTTTAGTATCCCTTAATTCTTTGTCTCGTTACAAAGTGTGGGATAACTTATCTCAGTATTAGTAATTTTGACATAGATAAGTTATTATTCCGACTTGTGAATAGAATACTAATACCAAAATAACTAATCCCGAAATAAAAATATAAAAAATACTCCCTTAAATCATCTTGTATACATTACTTTGACATACATGTATATTGAAATAATTTTAATATCATTTATAATAATATTCACAACAGTTAGTGTTTTCAAAAATATTTTTAAAGCGAGTCCCGATGCGGGGCGTATCAAAAATGCTTTGGGGAGCAAATTGAAGACGCAAATCCATAAGGTGTAAGTCCTAGAATTTGGAGCGTAAGCCCGAGTAAAAAGCGTAAGTCCTGGGCGTAAAAACGTACGTCTAGGATATTTTTTATTATTTGTGTAATGAGATTACTCAAACAGTAATTATAACTTTTTTTTTCACTATTGACTACTAATATCTATCTCAAATAAAATAATTATTATTCTATATATTATAGCTTGTTTATATAATATTAATAGTGAAATCATTGAAAGTTTCACTTTTGTTTATTTTCTTGTAAAAAGTTATAAATTTGAATATACATGAAGCTACGCCCCGTAGATTCACAAGACTTACGCCTTGTGTCTCGAAACTTACGTCTCCCTCCTTACTGCATAAAACGTCTTACTTCACGCCCCCGCTTTTTAAGACACTCCTACTCGTTATTTTAATGATTACATGTTTTTCCACTAAAAATTACATTATATAAATATAATTTTTATTTATAAATATATTATGCATTAAATTTATTTGACTAATTCTTATGTTTATTTATATATTTATTTCTCTTAAAGTTCACTCCGTTACAAATTTGTAATTAAAAAGTTTTTTAATCACTTAAAAATTTGTATTTTATACGTGCACTTAAGTGACACGAACAATAAAATTGCTTTTAGATGATTTTCTTTCTTTCTTAAAGCTAAATAAAATGAATATTTTATATTTAAAAACACACGATATAATTACGAGAATATACATACAAATATAAAGCTTGTAAAATATATATTAAAAAACTGAATCAAAATGAGAAGAATTTTTATAAACAAACAACTAATTCTTAAAAATTATGTTCATATTATTTGAATAGTCATTCAAGTAGTTTACTTAACAACCAATCGATAGTTTGCTGTGAAATACAGAGCTAAAATAATTGGCTATATTGTTTACTCAGACGAAAAGGAAAATTAGGAAATTCCGAATTTGTCCTCTAGAAGAATGGCTAATTACTCCAAGGCTCACATTTGCCAGTGCTTGAGCCGGCTGTCGACGGCTCGCCGGAGCTCAACCGCGATGATGATCGGAGAGAGGAGGAAGATCGGGAAAAAGTTTGTCGGGGGAGATTTGGGCCTGGCCCATGGGCTAATTCAGTTGGGCCTTAAGCCCGGTGATGTCGTCGCCATTTCTGCTCTTAACAGGTACATCAAATGTACAACTTTCATTGCATTAGGTGCTTGTATTGAAGCACCTTTATTTTTTTATTAATTCACTTGAGTTCAAAAATTAAAATTTTATTTTTTTCTGATATATTTTCTATAGAAATTAGTGTTATATTGTGATACGAAAATATAAATTTATGTTTATTTGTTATTTTAGTGTGAGATACGTTTTGAGTATCTATTTTTTACATGAGAGGAGAAAAATAATCTCTCTTACAGGGCATAATTTGGGCATTCTAAAACTAAACTTTTGACTTTTATCCATAGGATTGTTCAAAATAGAAGCGAAATCAAATAAAACTTATTAATTTAGCAATTTTTGTAGTTTTATTTTGGATTATTCGCTCTTAATGATTTGAGTTTTTTTAACGGGTTAATCGATAACACAGTAAGTTAATAAATTATATTTATACAACTCGATATATTTTAAGTCAGAGTTTTAGTTTCGTACTTTAACAAGAATAGCCAGGCCGATTCATCGTTTACTTTTTTCTTTCAGGTATGTATCAATTATATTAAAAAATAAATAAAAAATAAATTATATATTAGTTATACACCGTCATATATATAATATATATAAAATAATTTTAATTATGTATAGACAGCCCTCCCTCAGTCTGCCCCTACTCTTTATGTACTTAAACAATGACAATAATAGAGATTAACCAACATATTACGTAATTATAATGACCAGAGATGACGATTTCATTTGGAAAAAGACACTTAATATTGAAAAAATTGTTTTCTAATAATATGGCCGGTGGAAAAGTAACACAGGCACCTACTCAGTAGTTTCTTAGAAAAAGTTAAACTTGATAATACTGTTTTTTAAACTTGATAATACTGTTTTTTTGTTCAATATAAGGCTATTATATAGTGAACAATTTCATATACTATAGTTCTAATTTATATCCACAAAGTGAAAGAATTATGATGATGATGCAAGATGTTTGGAATCAGTTAGGTCCAGCCATTGCAACAATCATGTTTGCCTGGACCATGTATCAGAACTATTTCCCTCATGAACTTCGTGGCCATATTCGAAGGTATACCGATAAACTTGTGAGCTATATCTATCCTTATATACATATAACTTTTCATGAATATGAAACTGATGGTTGGTTTGAGCGTAGTAAAGCTTATGAAGCTATCGAAAGGTATTTAAGTAAGAACTCTAGTATACAAGCTAAGCGTCTAAAAGCTAATGTAGTTAAAGATGGTCAATCTCTTGTTCTATCGATGGATGATCATGAGGAGGTAACCGATGATTATGAAGGGGCGAAGGTGTGGTGGATATCTAGCCAAAAAGAAGCTATTAGACCGACAATTGTTTGGTACCCGAGGGATGATGAGAATAGGTATTTCAAGCTTAAGTTTCATAGGAAAAATCGCGATCTTATAACCATTTTGTACTTGAAATATGTGTTGGATGAAGGGAAGGCGATTTCTGTTAGAGAAAGGCAGAGGAAATTGTACACGAATAGTAAGGGATCGGATGGTGGATTTGGTGGTTATAACAGGAGAATGTGGAGTCAAGTAGTGTTTGAACATCCGTCAACGTTTGATACTTTAGCTATGGAGCCAAACAAGAAACAAGAGATTAAGGATGATCTCGAAACATTTTCTAAGTCAAAAGAGTATTATGCTAAGATTGGTAAGGCGTGGAAGCGTGGTTATCTTCTTTATGGTCCTCCAGGAACAGGTAAGTCTAGCATGATTGCTGCTATGGCTAACTTTTTGCAATATGATGTGTATGATCTCGAATTGACAGCTGTTAAGGATAACACGGAGCTGAGAAAGTTATTGATAGATACTACTAGTAAGTCTATCATCGTGATTGAAGACATCGATTGCTCCCTTGATCTTACTGGCCAAAGGAAGCCGAAGAAGGAGAAGGAGAAGGACGAGAAAGTTGAGAAAGACGCCATCAAGGAGGAGATGAAAAAAGCAGGAGAGGAGAAAAAGCAAAGTGAGGTAACTTTATCTGGGCTTTTGAACTTTATTGATGGTTTGTGGTCTGCTATTGGTGGTGAAAGGCTTATTGTTTTCACAACTAATTTTGTCGAAAAGCTTGATCCTGCTTTAATTCGAAGGGGGAGAATGGACAAACACATTGAGCTATCATACTGTTGTTTCGAGTCCTTCAAGGTGCTTGCAAATAATTATCTAGACGTTACGTCTCATGATGATTACTTTCCTGAGATTCATCGTTTATTAGGGGAAACTAATATAACTCCTGCTGATGTTGCTGAGAGTTTGATGCCCAAATCTTCTAAGGAAAATGCAGACACTTGCTTGGAGAGGTTAATTAAAGCTATTGAAACAGCAAAGGTGGAAGCGAAACTGAAGGCTGAGGAAGAAAAGGCAGAGAAGGAGAAGGAAGAGAACGAGAACGAAAAGAAAAAGAAAGAAGCAGCAGCTGCTGCTGAAGACGCGAAAAGGGCTGATGATGTGAACGTAAATGGGACGTCAATGGAGACTAAGGAAAAGCCAGAGAGTGATGGTGCTAAGGAAAATGGCAAGTCTGAGATAGTAATGGACTAATGGTGATGTTAGTAAAGGGTTAGTAAAGTTTGATCATGGAAATATTTGATTAATTAGGAGTTGCCCATAGAATATTTTGAATAATTTTGTTGTTGAGCATTCTTGAATTTGTTATTCAAGAGATAGTATGATGATATAGGAAGTGGTTCTTGCAAAATACATATAGTTGTATCTTTTCTTTCTGTGTAACAAAATATTTACATCTTAGTAATTTGGTGATATATATCAATTTCCTCTTATATTTTGAAGTTAATTTCACAACTTCTAGTGCATGTGCATTGCACATGTATGATGAGTCGTGTAATGATTCAGAATTTTCATTAAGGGAATTCGATAAAAAAAGAATAACTTATGTGCACGTGCATTGCACACATGTATGATGAGTCATGTAATGATTCTAAATTTCCATTAAAGGTTCGGAAAAAAAAGAAAAACTTGTGTGCACGTGCATTACACACATGTATGGTGAGTCGTGTAATTAATAGCGTGCCTAAAATTTGATCTTGTAACCTCAAGGTAAATTTTGAAACCCTCAACCACTAAGCCAATCTTTAATCTTATTACATTTAGAAGGTTGAAAATTAATATGTAAACATATAAAAAGTATAAATACAACACAATTTTTTGTCGAGGTGGACAACCTCTAGGTCCGCGTGTGCGTGTAATAATAATACATGGTTCATTGAGAGAAGGACTCATCATCAACAAGGAAGACATAAATCTATACTTAAATTCATAAGTGATTTTTGAAATTTATTTTTTCATGTTCAATTAGTAAGTAAGAAAATATTGTTCAAAAAACATTTAAATGAATATTACGATTTCAAACTCAAGTCCTAACACAAGACCCCAGTGAATTTGGTCTATGTTGATTCAAAGTCGAGTCGAGAGTTGGGTCATAATTTAGGATCGGGTTCAGGGTCTCAAGTTGGGCATTAGATTTCGAATTACATTGAGGCTAGAGTCGAGTCTCCAATAAAAAAAAATGAAAAATATTGTGGGGTAACACTTTTACTAAACACACCCTATATAGGTGCCACGTGAGGCAATAAATATTACCAGCACATTCCCAGCATCTCTTTGGCACAAACATAACTTCAAACATTTCGCAGGCATTTGATTGCATGTGATTCCATGGAAAATTCAAAATCAGTGAACAAGGAGGACGTGATTCCTGAAGAAGCGAAGGTGAAATTGAAGAAATTGGCATCAGAATGGGACGATATAGTGGATCCGAATGCATTAGATGTGTTCAGATTGAAGGGCGCGATGACGAACGAGGTGTATCAAATCAAATGGCCCAGTAGGAACCCGGACCAGCAACGATCTAGGAAGGTGTTGGTGAGGATCTATGGGAAAGGTGTTGATGTGTTCTTTGATCGGCAGAATGAAATTAAGATTTTTGAGTTTATGTCTAAGCAAGGCCAAGGACCTCGCTTGCTTGGTCGATTTCAGAGTGGTCGTATTGAGGAATTCATTCGAGCTCGGGTTAGTTTTTTTGTTCTTTTTGAAAACAACATTTTTTTGGAGCTGAAGTTTACATATGGATTTTTACAATTTTAGTTATCTGCATGGATGTGTAAAACTGCATTATAGCTGAGGTTCTCGTTCGATTTTCATTAGTTTAACATGGAACCGGGGTGTCCAGGCCATTTTTGGTACATCTGACTAATTCCACTGAATACATGCCACCTCCCTACTACAGATGGTTCTATGTAACTCTATCCACCAAGTCTAGGAAGAAACCACTAGTGCTTTTGGCACATCTGACTAATTGCACGGGGTACATGCCACCTCCCAACTACCGGTGATTCTAGGTAACTCTGACCACCAAGTCTAGGATATATACAGAGAAATCTCTAGTATTTTTGGCACATTTGACTAATTCCACGAGGTACATGCCACCTCCCAACTACTGGTGATTCTAGGTAACTCTGACCACCAAGTCTAGGATAGATACGGAGAAAAGTCCAACTACAGGTGGTTCTATGTAACCTTGTCTACCAAGTCTAGGACATATAGGAAGAAATCACTAGTGCTTTTGGTACATCTGACTAATTGCACGGGGTACATGCCACCTCCCAACTACTGGTGATTCTAGGTAACTCTGACCACCAAGTCTAGGATAGATACGGAGAAATCACTAGTGTTTTTGGCACATTTTTGGCTAATTCCACGAGGTACATGCCACCTCCCAAGTCCAACTACAGGTGGTTCTACGTAACCCTGTCCACCAAGTCTAGGACATATAGGAAGAGATCACTAGTGTTTTTGTCTCTGTTGGAATTCGAACATGAGACCTCATGGTCCTCAAACCACTGCATTGACCAATAGGCCCCACACTCTTGGGTGCTAACATGTATTATTTTAGGATGGATGGAGTATCTGATGGTGATCATCATCATCCTTGTGAATATTTTTTTCTTTTTTTCCTGCCTGCTGTTGCTATTGTTTCTGTTTTTGTAATGACTGCTACAAGAATGGCGTATGATGCTTTTAAGCTGATACTTTGTGATTAAGAAGTGATTTTTCTGGCATGTACTGCTGGGTACAATTTGATAATATGGTATACAGTATAATCCTCAATGTTGTATATGTGCTTTTGTTTTCTCGCTGTTACTCCACTTCCCAGTTAAAAACAAAGAACCCATTTTGGATGTAAATGTAAGGTCTAATGCCCAAAAATAGACCATAGTATGATTTGATTATGTTTGACATATGTTCTTGCTTGATGACTCTATGAGGAGGAGGGGCAGCGTAATAACCTTTGGCGGTTTGGCCTATCAGTGTGATGTTTAGTTGTTAACTTTGTTACTGAATTGCAATCATAGTTATTTGAGGCCCAAGATTTTTAGGTTTTAGTTAGAGTTTAATACTCCCTGTATCAAAATAATTTAAAAGTATCTAATTCGACCATCATTTTCTTCTCCATTCCTCTAGTTGGCAATGTTAGATGCTAACAATTCACATGTAAATGAGGGAGATTAGGGGTTGAGTTTCACTGGTACTCTATATTCATCCTTCCCTTCTAGTGCTGTGTAATTTTTTCCTGTTGTTTATATACATCCGTGTACATAAACATTTTGTGCAACAGAAAATTTAATAGGATTTCTCTCTTGGTATTTAGAATTTCAAATTTTGACAAGATTCTGATAGTTTTCATTGATCTGATAGTATCTTTCTCTAGGATGATGCTTTGCTAGATCCTGATATTCTCATCTAGGATCCAGAAGAATAATTTCCTAGATGGCCAGCTTAATCAACTGGTTAATTTCATAAATTTCTGTAGTATGCTTACCTTGATCGGAATTTGAAGCAAGTTCCTTAAATGAAAGGAATCTATACCCGTTTGCTGTTTCTGCATAATATTTCAAAAGAATGATTGGTTTGGTAAAAATTTAGATCAAGTAATAGCTGCCAATGCATAATTAACCTTTGTTATTCATATAATTCTTGTTTGGTATAAGCTGACTAATAGGTCTAATCAAACATAATAATCTCGACTTTCTTGCCCATTATCCTAAAAAACCGGCAGAGGGGTTCCCTAATCCATCTCCCCCACTACTGGTTACTGCTGTCTCTATGTTTCATGTCCATCAATAAGCTTATTAGCAGAGGATAAAGAAGAAATTGAAGGTGAAATTACTGCCGTGATTAATTAAAAGACAGGAAAGAATTTTTGAAGGAAGAAATTCGAAACAGATGAACAAATTGGGGCGCGTAATAGGTATTTCTGTTGAGATGAAGGATGTATATGTGAAGTGGGGCAAGGGCTTATGCTGCCTAGGGAAAGCTACAGGGTTTGAGGATACCAGGAGAGGGGTTGAGTAAATTCTGAATGATATGAGAAGCGATCCAGATTAACAGTTAAATGCATAATATCCACTTATATGTTACCATCATTATTCAGCTAGTGCTTATTAAACTAAGAACTTCAAGTTTTCTGTTAGCTTATCCGCCTCTCCTCAGAAAAAAACAATTATTTTAGGGTTTTGAGCCCTATCCTAGTGGTTTCTTATATGATTCATTCAAGTTAACCCACTATTTGGGTTTGTTTATTGTTGAAGTTCTGATTTGCCACCTCTGCATAATCTTGATGTGACTGGCTGGCTTAGATGCTCAAAGACTTATGTTTCATGTTAGTTCATAGTAATACTTTGACAAAAGCATCTGGCCTCCCTTTGCGAAACCTAATTATTATGAAGCCAAGCAGATTTAGGTTCTTCAGAGCTCATGATCGCCATATTGCAGTTTCTTTGTAAGTGCTCCTGGGATTGTCAAAGTTTGCCTGATTCCTCTAGGATTGCCTAATTTTCCTAGTTTTATCTCATGCTTGATTGACACTATTCTTAACCTACCTGTGATCTATTATTATCTGTGATGCTCTTGTAATTACTGATACTTCAGGAGAATGGTGGCATTCATTAAATGTAATGCAATCTCCATGATTGGTATTTCAGACATTATCAGCTCCTGATCTGCGTGATCCAGAGATATCTTCCTTGATAGCTGCCAAAATGAGAGAATTTCATGTGCTTGATATGCCTGGTCCTAAGACTGTCATCCTCTGGGATAGACTGCAGTATGCTCTTCTTATTACTGTATATATGATGAATAAAAACTGCTAAATTATGTTTATCTTATACCAAAATGTCTAAATAACCTTTTGTTCTCGTAATGCTCTAGAAATTGGCTTAATGTGGCTAAAGGTCTGGCTTCTACTGAAGAAGCTAAGGACTTTAAGTTGGACCTTCTAAAAGATGAGATTGTATTGTTGGAAAAGAATCTTGCTGGCAATCATCTAAGCACGGGATGCTGCCACAACGACTTGCAGTATGGGAACATAATGATGGATGAAGAGACAAGATCAATAACCTTTATTGTAAGTAGTTTTTTATTCATCAATGTTCAGATGAAAAGTTAAGAGGACAAATACAATTACTAAATGAGATGCATATCTCACTAGAGTTTAGCTATAGCAGTGTTTGCATGTGGTGATTACATCTAAACGTAATTGGGGTTCCATGATCAATAACTAGGCAGGGCTTTATCCTGACATGTTTGCTGCAGGATGTAGGTGGGTCCTGGTTCAAAAACTTCTTCAAGCTCTTACTTATTTAGGAGCTGCACTTTTGTTTCTTGCCTTTGTATTTTGTTTCAGTTATTGATCATCCACTTGGTAAGGAGCAAAAGGATGCGATAAATATTTGAAAAACCTAAACATTTCAAGAAAAATTGAGGGCCTTTGTCTTTTCAATGATAAAGTTCTGTTTCCTGCTAGGTTGGCCATTGCCTAATTTCTGCAAATGATTCTTGCTGTTCATACAGTTATTATTTGGACTTACTTTCTGCTATTTTCTTTAATCTTTCCTATTAACAGGACTATGAATATGCTGGTTACAACCATGTTGCATTTGATATAGCAAATCATTTTTGTGAAATGGTTGCTGACTACCATACAGAAACACCTCATATTATGGACTTCAGAAAGTATCCTGGTGAGTCACTAGTAAATCATCTTAAGCAAATCTGTTTTGTTGATCTGATTCCCTGAAATGGCACGAGCAAGTACTTTCTGGATATTTATGTTAAATCTAATTAAACCCCCTTACAATATGTGGCAGGTCTGGAGGAGCGCAAAAGATTTTTGAGTACATATCTTTTTAGTTCAGGTAGATGAAAACTTGCATCTTCCATCATTTATCATATGTGGAACCATTCGTATTTCATGATGGTGCTTTCTTAAGCTCATATCTGTATACCAAGAGTATTAACAACTATATACATTTAGTTAATCTCTAGATTTCGATCATTATTTATCTTTTATTCATTACGAATCTCGGATGTATTGGTCTGGTAAACAGGTCGCTCTCCCAGTGAACCGGAACTGGAGATATTAGTTGAAGAAGTGGAGAAGTATACTCTTGCCAGTCATCTTTTTTGGGGTCTATGGGGAATAATATCGGTACTTCTCCTGACCTTGTATATTCTGTCATGATAAGAGTAGTTATGAGCTGTGTACACAAAAGGACAGTCAATAGTCTAAGTAGGAACTTGGAACTGTATACCTAGTCTTTAACTGTAGAAGTTTATATTGGAAGTCTGTCAACAATTAATAGATACATGGTTTGCCGCAGTTTGTGCCCAAGCCATAATAGATTTGGCTCTTTTCTACCTTATTGCCTTTGACAACAATGTTGTTATTGAGCTGCATAGGCTTTTCTTAACATCCTTCATTTCTCCTCTTTTTCAGCATCATGTCAATAAGATAGACTTCGATTACTTGGGGTATGCTAGGCAGAGGTTCCAGCCATATTGGTCAAAGAAATCTGAGCTATTGGGATCACCAGGTTCCGAGAAAGGTACTTCGATTATTTTTTTCAACTCCTTTTCCTTGAACAAGTCTATTTAAAGGTTTTGAATTTGGGGTTTCTTAAACTGAGCACTTTGGTCTTGCAGGTTAATATGAAACCAATGACTTCTGATCCATTTGTTGATTTACTGAGTAGTAGTTGTTATCCCTTGGGGTTTTGCTTCAAGAAGTACTTTTTTTTAACTTCCGAAAATCGAGTCTTGATGGAATTTTTCTGGTGATGAAGTTTATTAGCTAAGTCTAGGATTAGATCATCAAGTGTAATAGCATTTCTGTCAGTTTTGCTTCCTTTTCTTGTGTAAATCTCTACAGAGGTGCTGGTTTTCTTTTTCTTTTTGTTTTTACCTGAAATAATGCATATGCAAGTCTGTTTATTTGAAAGATCATACAGTGAAGTAAATAAAGATCTAATGGTTTTTTCTTGGATGAAATTTGTTACAGATAGTAACTATTTGGAGACTTAGCGTTGCTCAGTAACTTCTAGTCAATTCAAACATTATATTCCCTTTTATCTTTTCTGGAAATATTATATTTTACATCAGCAAATTGTGATCAAAATTAACTATATAGATCCTTGAAACTCGAGTTCTTGACTGGACAGGGTCAGTTTGGGGTAAGTAGAGTTTCATTTTATCAAATTTGCGGTTCAACCTTGCAAAATAATAAAGATGAATGGTGCTATATCCCTTTGGTGACCTACCATGAGATCTATACCGGGAGGTGTTAGATAAAAATGTTAAATCAATATTGGATCGAACGATAAAATTATCTCAATTGTGCCCTCACTGAGATTTGAAACACTTCAGATACATGTTCTGAAAGTGAGGCTTACCTTGAAGCGGATTTCAATGTCATAACTTTTACCTTCCTTGCTCGCTCTGTTTTCATTATTGAAAATTTAGATTTATATAAACTTCTGCATATGCTTCTTGTGTGTTTGTTGGAGTTCAATATGTAACTAGAAACGGTTATATTACGCTAGGTATATATGGATTCCTAACGGAAAAATAGGATACAAGAGAAGGAAAAGGATAAATCTACATATTTATTTTAGGTCGTAGAGTAATAATGTCCAAAATTTATTGATATCTATCTATTTCTCCAACCAAGTGTCCAAGTCCTGGAATGTCTTTTTCCCAGTGAGAAATGTTCATGTATCTTTGTGACAACCGAGAAATCGGTCAGTGACTACCGCCATTTGGACCAATCAGAACCTTATACAAACTCGGTGGATAATAGGCTTGCCCTTCTACCCTTCTCCACTTAAATATCAGACTTCGCTTTGCATTGCGCGTGGTTGAACCTGCGACCTAAGTCACAAATCCTCCACCTTTTGCCACTCGAGCTATAGCTAGACCTTGGGACATGAAGTAATGTTCATGTATTGAATGACGAGTAAACCAAAAATTATAAATACGTCTCAGTCTCAAAGAAGATGATATCAGTTATCATGACACTGGGAATACCAACATTGGGTCTATTTAGTATGAAACTATAACAGAAAAAGAAAAGGAGACATTTTTAACAACATAACAACTTATTTCAGGAAATTGAGATTTTTCCTTTTAAAACTTTTTTTTTTCTTCTGTAACTTTAACTTAAAAACTTTTTTTTTCTAGTTATATCAAAAGAAAGTAATCTGCATTTGTTCTTTGCAGCCTATTCAAAAGCAAAAACTTTACTTCTATATATCACGAGCAACCGCAACTAACATCTCCTACGCGGCTCAGCCCTTCCCCCTCCCTCCTCCTTATGTTAATATTTCAAAAGAATTAAGCTGATGAATACAGCCTTAACTAAGACCAAAGAATGAGAGATCCCAAAACTTACATTTTCCTCAGGATCTCTTGACTCAATGTTGCAAATGCTATTCTCCACTCAGGGCTTGTCGATCCACTGCACAAGATCTTGTGCATTATTCTCAGTTCTTCTGGATCTGCTTTATTCAGAAGCCTCCTAAGTACTAACTGTAAATCGGTGTTAGATGAACTATAATTAGCATGTTCCTCCTCAGTAGCCACCTTGGTTCCCGAACACTGACCTCTTTCCATCACAGCAGATCTTGCCATGTCAACAGTACTCTCCGATGAACCTGAAGGCCCTTTGACAGTTACACACTCGTCCTTGAGTTTTAGCTTGTTGTGCCAGTACTCCAGACATTGACGGTTTGTATCAAGAGCTTCAATGGACTGTATACACCAGAGTTAGCACAATGTAGGAATAGTTCACTTGGAAGGAAGTGTTTTACTTATTGAAAGAGTCAGAAATAAGAAAGCTGCATAACAAGAGATTCTTCTCAACAACGAAGAATGGATCCTAGGTTTCAGATAAGAAATGTGCGTAAGAATGTAAAACTGAAGTTGATAACAATAAGGTGATTCCGCTAATAAACCAATTACAAGGTCACAAGATAGAAGCCTATTGTCCTTAGTGGGATCCATTTTGTCGGGAAATGTCGCATTAATCCAAAATCGCATGTCAGATTATTCGTTGATCAAACTAAAGCCAGTAAATCACAAACTTGAAAGAGCAAAATCATGCACACGGCAACATAATATAGGTATACCTGAACTATAGGTGGGGAGAGTAACCCAAACATTCCGAGACCGTTGATGCTTTTTGTGTCAGGTTGCAATGGTGGCAAATCTTGCCTTCCTGGATTTAACTTCGTTGCTAGTTCTTCAAGGACTCTATGCGAGATCATTTCCCAGCATTTCTGCGCTGATGAACTCACAAAGTTCGTATCTGGACACTCTTCTAAGCTAACCTGAAATCAGAAACTCCAAGTAGACAATAATTAGAATCCAGCAAATTCATAGAAACTACAATTCAAGTAGACAATCTTCCTTTGCAAGGCCAATAACGAAAATTAGAAGGCAGAAGGCAAGGCGACAGCCGCAATAATAAAATCTAAAAGCAGCACAATTGCAAATAGCTCGTGCATAAAAGGCCTAAAGGTTCTTTTGTATGAGCTCATAAACATGAAAAATTATTAACGAGAAGACTTAGAAAGGGTGAGAGGTGGACTAAGTTTTGGAGATCAAGTGCTAGATTCTTAGCTGCGACAAATAAAGTAAATGTATCTCCTCTGCACACAAAATAATATGAATTTTTCCTTACACACACCCCTATGCAAAAATAATGAGAAGTAACTCACATATTTCCTTCCAAGTACTAGAATAAAATAACAGTAATCCTCATTATCCATTTTTTTCTCAACTCGCATATTTTATCGGGCAAAGTTATGAATAACATCTTACCTTGAATAGAGGTCCAATGAGCCCACCATTCAGGATCTCGCATATATAGCTACTAGTTATCTCGGGATTGCTGGCATTGAAGAACTTAACACGACTTCTAAATCCTGTTAAAGAGCATCAACATTGAAATATACAGTGAGGCCATTGAAATTTGAATAAATTGTTGCTTCAAATGAAAATGTCTTCTTAGTATGAAAAGTATATTCAACAAACCTATGGGGAATATTGCCTGCTTACTGCACCAAAGCTTTCCTGAGGCAATTGACCCAAACTTTAGAGGGTCAACATGGTACAAAAGCGTTTGTTCTGAAACCTTGGTGCTCAGCGGATCTATTTCTGAGTCAAATGTTCCGTTTTGTTGAACACTAGGAGAACCCCTGGAAAGATCAACCCCAAATAACTTCTTGCCACTACTGTGACTCGAAGCATACGAGGTGGTTGCATCATCAGAGCATGAGCTGCACTGCTTCTTTGGATTATGAGTTTGTTCTCTAAACAAACCTGATAAGCTATCATTTTTCATCGAGGGATCCGTTTCCAATCCATCCCTCTCTGAATCCTGCTTCACAGAGTTATGCTGCCTCCTATTTAAAGAAAAATTATCAGGATCCTTGGAAGTCCATTGTTCAATGGCATCCAATTTCCCCTCCAATGCTTGTACCAGTGTGTTCAGTTCATCCCTGTTGTAACGGACGAGAACAGTTCTGTTCTCTGGTTCACAGGAGCACATTAGATTGGAGTGTTTAAGGCATGAAAACTGTCCCGGGGAACATTGGCATTTAACTGCGGACAGATGCAGGTCGTAAAAGCAGGAAAAGCATTCCTGCTCATCTTTCAAGCCAAAATCTTTGTCCATTTTCTGAAGTTGTACAAGCGGTAAAAGACGCTCCAGTCTTTCCTCCTCTATTTCAATTCTTCCCTATAAGTAAGAAAAAAAACAAATTACTATAAAAATATGTGCTTTTTTTTCACTTCTAAGTATATGAATTTTTGTAATATTGCATCTGCATACATCCTTAAGAATTTAATTCTACGAAAAGAAATCAATATGTAACAGACACCTTGCTGACTGGTCAGTTCTTATTCCTTTAGAATGGCACTCTTAAAGTCGAGGGTACTTAGTCATATTCTAACATGTTTTTTTTTTTAAGGGATGTGCCCACAATTACCAAAAAAATCGCACTTAAGTGATTGAAGTTATTATTCTACTTGTAAAATAAACAAAACAGTTGCCACAGTTCTACCTCTCCTTTCTTATCCTATGTTATTGTTGGTAAGTGTCAAAAGCGGAGGTGAATTCTATACTTCAACCCAAACAAAATTTCATTTTGATAAAGAACTCAAATACAAGTTTACTTGTACCTGACAATGGAAGGTATAATTTTTTTTTGCTCGGAGGACAACGGAAAATTTCAAATGAAAACTAAAAGTACATCTAAGGGAGTTTTTGCCGTACATTTAATATGGGAGTTTATGCTGTACATACTTGGACCGGGAGGGCAGAACCTTACAACACCTAAGTAAAATTATCCCTCAAGTGTGAAGATACCTAATCTATGGAGTCAAACAGCAATGACAGATGAATTCAAATACACAACCATATGTTTTGACAGACATACTCAGAAATTTACCTTAATAGCTTTAGTAAGCATGCCGTCCTTCCCACAGAAGCTTCTCCATCTCAAGTTTATACTGTTAATATTCTTAACAGCTGAGAGCTCCCACAGTGCTCGGATAGCTTCACTAGCAGCTCCTATAAGCAACTTATCATGTGAAAGCGAGGTTTTACGACATTGCTTACTGTAGAGATCCACAGCAGTTAGTCCATGCTCTAGCCAATCAACAGGGCCTAGATTAACAGCCTCTGCGCAGTTGAACCCACAGTTAAATCCAGAATGATAGGCTCTTGGGAATGTGAGCACAAACTCCCCTGCATTCTGAACAGCGCGGTACACTGGTACACCCTCTGACTTCAAAACTGAAGGAGACAACTGAGTCACCTGAAAGAGAGAATAATAAGTTTGACAGGAGCATGAGCGCAAATTATACCATTCAAACAATCAAGAAATTGCCAATGCACTGGAAATAGATTAGTGGACTGAAGGGAAGATGGATTAACACAAGAAAAGAATCTTGATGGCAATTGGTACAATTTACAGTTCAAATCGTCAGTATAGAATGTCAGGTCTTTCACATGTGATGAGCCAAACATTATGTTACAATATTCACATCTGTAAGTTGATGAGCAGACTTGGAAATTAGGTGAAGTTTATTGATAAGGAAAAGGACTTGTAAGTTGAAAACAGTAACTCGTAACTAGATGAGGTTGATGAACAGAAAATGGAACTTGCACAGCTTATTATTGCCCGATTTAGTTGACTAGAACCTATAAAAGTCTATATGTAGACGTGATTATTTCTCAAATACAATAAGGATGACTAGTGCTTGATCGAGATTTAACTTGTATACTTACTAGTTCGTGAAGCAAATCAGGTTGTTCCTCAAACAGATCTGGCAAATGCTTTCTCATTGCATCCTCCAGGGCTGCAGCATGACTTCCTGGCACTCCATACCAAATCTTCGGTTCACCCCAATGCATATAATTCAGAGAATAAAGATGGTGGTCCTCAACATGCTTTAAGAAATCAGATAAAAGGAAATAAGTATATAGCGAATATAAAGCAAATAACTTGATCTAATAATAATGAAAGAAACCAAGAAAAGAAAGAGAAAGAAAGGGGGAAAAAGAAAGATAGACGTATGACCCAAGATGTTCCCTCAAAGAACAGCCGTCAGTAACAATAAATACTTGGATACAAAGGATCAATACTATTCAGGTTTATATGTATAGGATGCAACAAAGGAAGAACTCATAAATGCACAGAGTTTGCTATCTTCGATAAGTTCAATTGGTCAACTATATATCAAGATTAAGTTGAATGCTCAAACAAAATAGTTTTCATGACATACCCAACAAAATGATGAGAAGCACATTCCAATATACAGCCATGGGACTAGAACTCCTGAGATATTGTTCTCCTCAAAGCACAATACAGAACATGGCAGGCGCGGTAAGTTGTTTAAGTTCCAACCAGAAGTCGCATACTGATCTAAAGTACTAGATTTTGGAGATGAAGATTCAAGAGGGAATCCACTGCCAAATACTCCAGTTTCCAGATCAGCTCCATATAACACCTATTCATCAGATGAAGGCCAAAAATTTAGTCTTATCCAACTAGTGAGCATGTAATAGATATCTCAAAAGACAAAGTAAATATCAAACTAGATTCCCTTACCTCAACTTCATCTGTTGGATTCTCAACGATCCGCCAATACTCACCTTCAATTTCTTCAATGGAGGGTTTCCAAACCTCAGTATCCTTCATCCTAAAATATAACTCTTTAAAATCTTTGGAAAATGTCTGAAATTCCTCAAATGTGAAGTCAGATCCTGACTGAAACCCAAACTTGTCATCACTACTGTCTGAATGAGTATTTGATTCAGAACCTAGAGATCTGGGTTGTCTCCTTGTTGATCCCGTCTTTGAGTGCAATCGTCTTTTCCTCTTCCTGGTTTTTTTCTTTTTCATGGGCTCCCTATTCTGAAGTAAATCAACTTGCTGGATTCGAGTCGAGAACTTAGCACATTCCCACACATTCTTCTCTCTAAGTGGACAGGGTGGACTCCAAGAAGCAGGTGGTACAATCTTGCATATGCCATATTTCTGTGCGTTGTGGCGAATGCTTGCAATATAACCAAGTGGATCTTTGAACTCCTATAATTTAACCATAGGATGAGCTTAAGCACTGGCTTTATGCAATCAAAAGGGAATATAATAACTCTTTAACGTGACGATTACCTCATCATTTGGATAGTACACGGGAGCTTCCTGTAAGATGGGCCTACGAGCTTCACCAGGACTCCATATTGCTGATTCCTGTTCCAGAACAAGAAAGAACTATTTATGTTGAGAGAGAGAGAGAGAGAGAGAGATCATATCACTCCCGGATAAGGGTGAAATAGACTATTGAAAACTTACCACTTACCCACCCCACCTCCCCAATCCCCAACCCTGCTCACCTCATGGAAAAATGCATTAGACAGCAATGGAATCATGCTTAAAATAGAGGTTAGAAATAAAAAATAAAATTTTGATGAGTTAATTATCCAAGTGGATTATCAACATCCAGCAGATGTCAAGAAATGAGAACACATACACGAATATGCTGCCTAAGACATCAAATGTGGAGAATGGGAACGTTTTTATAGACAATACATTACTAATCATATTTCTGCAAGCCACACGATGATGAACACCACATTGAATAGGACTTATAGATATGTCATTTTTACCTTCCGCCTACGAGAGCTTCCTGAAATTTCAATGTTATTTTCACCTTTTGGAGCCTGTCTAGAAGGATGTCCCTGCAAGAGAAGGCAAAAGAATTAAATTTGAATTCAGATGAATGAATTCAGTCTTGAAATGAGTTCTTCTTCAGAATCAAATGTGATTTCTACTTGAGAAATTTTCTTTTAGTCAAAAAGCATTAAAAATAAATTGTTTCAAATTTGTTTAGCTATGCTTTGAAGCATGTAAGATCTTGCCAGTACGGAATACAACATAAAACTGTGTAGGACGAGAGCAAAAGAATAATAATGGATATACCAGCGTACATGTTATCAGTCGGACACCCAGCCTAAATATTCATGAAATAACTGTGATGGGGTCTTTGTAAAGGCAAACAAAAGAATAATGAAAATTCTGCAAAAGGTGGAACCTTTTGTAACGTATGGGTATGTATCTTTTGCTGCGATGGCATTCACTCAATTCATCACTTTACGGGATATCATTGGATCACACAACCTCTTATCAGTAATACCAGTTATGCTTGCTGGGAGGGGAGACCTTTTCAAAGATTTCCCTTAATTTCACCTTA
Source organism: Solanum sitiens (assembly GCA_016801875.1). Classification (NCBI taxonomy): domain Eukaryota; kingdom Viridiplantae; phylum Streptophyta; class Magnoliopsida; order Solanales; family Solanaceae; genus Solanum; species Solanum sitiens. The sequence goes on from JABWTJ010000056.1 coordinate 808,355, forward strand.
GTAATATTTATTAGATGATCTGTCCCAGTAACTAAGTATGGACCAGTTCATACTTACACATGGTTTCATTTCTAATCATAAATTCCTACCTAGTTGAGGGATCAAAAGAACAAGAAAACATGAACAGTGGGCAGTATCTTCACTCAGGACGATTTTCTAATCAGATACGAAATTGCTCAACAGATCTAACTCTTTCAGATATAAGGATCTGTTGGAATGAACAGCGGGCAGTTAGTATAAAAGGAATTGTCACTTTTCCCTTTTGTCGATAAAAGAAAATTCAGCAGAGTGATGAACATCAAAATTTGACTCTTGCTAGAAAGTCTTAGTACAATATAGCTATGAACTACTACAAGCAACAGAAAACCAGCTATGCATTTGAGCATTGCAAGATATGACAAAGCACTTAAAAGTTCTAAGAGAAATACAGTTTATTAACGAAATGGATCTTGGGCATAACTCAACCCAAAAACTAGCTCAAGAGGTGAGCATTGCCCAAGCCATATAAAGATATTACTCGTGCCTTGTTCATCAGATGTGGGACTTTTCAACACCCCGTCACAGCCAAGAGCGGGAATCTGAACAATGGGTAATTTTACATGGGGGTCCAACATAGGAAAACTGATACCATGTTAAAGAATTGGATTTTGGGTCCAACTCAACCTCAAATATTAGCTCAAAAGGTGAGGACTACCTAAGCTATGTAAAGACCACCCATCCCTTTTTCATCCTATGTTGGACTCTTCAACCCCCCACCCCACCCCACCCCCACACGCACAGGACTTGCATATCTGGAATGTGGACAATTTAATATGAGGCCTAACATCGAGAAACAAGAATCACTACAAAAAACAGGTCAAAAACTGATGGACTTGACCCGTAATTTCTCAACTTGATTTTTAATCGAGGACATCCATTGGTTTTCTTAAATTAAAAATCAATATAATTTTATTTTAAAAAATGACTGATCGGAAATACATACATATATATATGTTGGAACAATTTTACCACTACACCATACATGCTCTTTGATGACATACTTCTATTGTTTTTAATTTATACTCCACAACTGCAATCTTGCACTTAATAATCAACAGTCCCTCAATTTTTGCAAAAAAAAAAATAAAAAATCAAGGCTCTCTGGCGGAAAATAAACGGACATCTGTTGGTTTTATTTTAAAAATTAAAATTAATTTTTTTTATTGAAAAACAGACTGAGTCCGTCGACTTTTACCTTTTTTTAAAGTAGTGGATTGAGATTGGCGCTACTATGATACCATGGAAATGGATCTTGGCCCTAAATCAACCCAAACCATATGAAAAGACCACTAATCCCTTTTATACCCGATGTAGGACTCTTCAACACCCTCACTAGTTCAAAAGGAAATCCCGACAAAGCGTTTAGGGCCATCTTACATCCCAAAATGTTTTTTTTACTTGCGTGCAGTTTAATTAGTCCTCGAGATATCCAATTCTTTTTTTTTCCTTTTGCATTTCTTTACAAATCACTCAATCACATAATCCGAAATCTAAACAAGTACAGATCTAAACTACACATATAGGGTAAAGGCAACGTGATATATCAAGAAGAAGATAGATACAGGAAAGAAATTAACGCTTCAAAATCAATCAAAATACAAAAACAAATTAAAAATCAAAGTCAAGATTCAAACCTTCATGCTCCTTTTCCAGATTGCACGCCAATGCACGAAACCAAACTTTGTCAGGTATCTTTGAATTGAGTGATGCTTATTGAACTGTGCTCTCTTCAGTTATAAAGGCCTCGCTCTGTAGATGACAAACCCACAGTTTCTGGAATTCAGAAATTTGTATTGATGATAGATAACAATTTTCAATGGCCAACGAAGAAAACAACAAGCTATATAAGAATGGAAGGCAAATCGATATAAATGAGCATTTGATGAGAAACTTCCAAGGATTACAATTGACTTAAATATATAATTAGTGGAACAGAAAACAACTTTATTCAAAGAATGAACAGTTATTTACATTTCCCTTTAGTAATTCAAGATCTCGAAAAATTCTCAAAATGCAATATGGTGCAATGATCGTGCGCCACGGTGGTAATACGCCAAGCCGTACAGGGTAGGTGCATTGGCCGTGCACCACGCAGGTCTAACCTGTGCATGCTCTTTATATCATGTGGCGACCAAGTATTTTCAAAATTTAATAGTGATCTTCCTAAATATGCCTAGCACCCAATTATATTAAAATTTTGTAATAATGTAATAGCCAATAAAGGCCTTTATAAATATATCAACATTTCAAGGCACAAATACCCCTAATTTTATGCCTGAAGGATAGCATATAACAATTACCTTGTCAGATATCTTAGAATTGATCGATGCTTATTGAACTGGTGCGCTCTCTCTTCAGTTATGAAGGCCTAGCTCTGAAGATGACAAATCCACAGTTTCTGGATTTCAGAAACTTGTATTGATGATACTGATAACAATTTTCAACTGCCAACACAGAAAAACGACAAGGTAAGAAAAAACGGAAGGCAAATTGATATAAATGACCATTTTACGAGAATCTTCCAAGGATTACCTCCGACTTAAATAAACAGGTAGTGGAAGAGAAAACAACCCTATTCAATGCATGAACTATTATGTACATTTCCCTAAGTTATTCAAGATACTGATAATTTCTCATTTTGCATTTTTACGGAATATGCTTGGCCGTGCAGGTAGCGTGCCTTGGCCGTGCGCCACCCACGTTCTCTTTATATCAATGTGTTGACCAGTATTTTCAAAATTTTAATGGTGATTTAATAGTCAATGGAAACACGGACTTATAGAATGGAAATTCTACGCCCTCAATGCATTTAGAAATGAATTCTGAATTCTCCAAATCAATCATACAAATCTTTAGTGCTACCTTTGTGCAGTTTAGCTACATTAATTAGTGATTACACCTCCTACGCCAAATAAGATTAATGACCTAATTCTGACTAAGCTTACTCGCAATCTCTCACCGCCCTCGAGCTCCTAGGGAAGGGACTTAGGATAGACAGGCAAAACCGCTGCATCAAAACCATTAATTCTAAGTTGACCTAATCGGGATTGTTGAGACTAGAATCCGTGAACTCGAGTAAATTCTTCAGAGGACACATATGCATCAAAATACAAGCAGTTCTCTTATATGGCAATACTAGATTGGCGAGACAAGAGAGAACGCTTAGAAAGTAGTAAGGTGTCAATGGGGCTTGCCTTATCGAACATATCTTCACACTCAATGGAGTCATTTCGATACAACCTAGAAACTTACAAAATACCAAACTTGGATTATCGGTAGCAGAATGATTGACTAGATCATTTACTTCAGTACGGAAGAACCCCTATACGAAGAAGTCAAAAGAGAGTTCAAACATCTACATACAAAAAACAAAATTTTTATCATACATACAAAAATAAAATTAACCATGAATAAACTGTGAAATTTTCCGTCAAACCCCCTCGGTCCTACCAAACTCCGCCCCTGACCCCACCCCCACCACAAAAAAACAGAACTTTTCTGTAGAAACTTCAGGAAAATGGCATTTTAAATCACAAATATTACAATGCATTTAACAAAATGGAGACAATTAAACAATGGCAAAACACAGATTAAATACAAAAGATTGAAGCTTTATACCTTCAAGATCATAAAGAAATTCAGCTAACTGAAACTCTAATCACTGATTTAATCCAATTTAACCCTAAATAACCAAACCTGCAAAGAGAACAAATTCAGTCAAAATTCATTAAAACAAAATTCTTGAATTAAATATGCATTAATCATTCAAACTGCAAAAAAACTATAAACAGAAAATAAATATATTAACAGAAAACCCCAAAATTTATTTTAAAAAAACAGAGAAGCAATTATATACCAAAGTAAACCTTCTCTGTAATCAATGATTCACGTAAGCAAATTCTTGTACTCACAGAATCAAGAACAAATTATGCATACCTCAAATTTCACCAAATTAAAATCCAAATAATAAAAAAAGAAGAAAAAAATCAAATCTTTTTTTACTTAAATCTAATAAGGAGATAAAATCAATAGGTAAAAATCAAATCTTGGAAAACTGGGTAAATTTAAGGAATAGTTACAAAATACCCAAAAAAAAAAAGAACAGGAATAGGAAAGACTCAACAAATTCAATTAAATTTAAAAAAAAAAATTATAATAAAATCAAGAAAACCCCAAAAAGACACCAATTTTTATATATTTTTATATATATTTCTTCATGGTTTTTTTCTACTAAACACATACTACGTGATGTACATTACATAACAAGAAAGCCCCAGACTGAAGAAAAGAATAACAAAAAAATATATAAAATAAAATTACCTCAAAAATAACAGTTCCTTAATTCCTCTAATGGAGTTAATAAAATATTGAGTATTTGACTTTTTTTTATATATATATTTAACTATAAAACCAAAAGTTTTTATAGTTTATAGTAATTAATAAATGTCTATCCAACTTATACTTTAATTGGGAAAAGATTACTCATTATTTATAGTAAAATTTATTATTTTGTTTGGAAAAGGAATTATATTGTTGCTTAAATTATTTTTAAAAAAATAGAATATAAACTATATTATCAGTTCAAGAAAGTATTTGAGATTATTCTATTAAAATAATTTAATAAAAAATATAATATTTGAATTAAAAAAAAAAAAAACGAGTAATTTGGATCTTGAAAGAGAGAGACTATTGAAAACGTGTTTCTGTTTTTATCAGTCAGAGAAAGAGAAATTGTGCGTTGAGAAGTGAATGGCTAAACTTCTGTGGAAAAATTCCACTTTTTTGTTCTTTTTCTTTTTTATTTTTTTGGTCAAACTTCATATTAAAATATGTGGCGTAATTTTAACTTATCGAAGAGATATTTTAAATAAGAGATTGTGAAGCATGTAAAATAGGATAGGAGGTTAGTTGGTAATAGTATATTGTCTTAATTTATATTTGTGCATAATTTTATTACTTTTGCTTCTCTTTATCCTTCTTCTAGACTGTTTTTGGATTGATTTTTCTTGATTGATTGTCTATAAAAAAATAACAATTCTACCTCCACAGTAAAGATAAGATGTGTGCGTGTGTACACCGTGTATTATATCCTCCTCAAACTTCACTTTATAAATATATATTAAGTCCATTATTATCGTTTTTAATGTGAAAAACGTATTTACGAGAAAGACAAAATTGTTTGACATTGAAGTAAAAGCTCAAAAAACTTATATTACTTTTTGCTTCTGTTTATTCCTTTTCTAGACTGTTTTGGTTTATTTTTCTTGAATTGATGGTCTATCAAAAACAATAATTTTACCTCTATAGTAAAAGTAAGGTGTGTGTATGTACCTCGTGCTTTATATCCTCCTCATATTTCACTTTATGAAACTACACTAAGTCTATTATCATCGTTTCTAATGTGAAAGAAGTATTTACGGAAAAATTAAAGTTGTTCAGCTATGAAGTATATATATATATATATATATATATATATATATATAGTTTTGCTTTTGTTTATCCTATATTTAGATTGTTTTTCTTGAATCAATGGTTTATCAAAAATAACAATTCTTCCTCTAGAATAAAAATAAGGTGTGCATGCGCATAATACCGGGCATTATTTCCTCTTCAGACTTCACTTTATAAAACTGCATTAGATTTATTATTGTCGTTTTTAATGTGATAAAGGTATTTACCAAAAAAATAAAAATTCTTCAACTTTGAAGTAAGAATTAACTTTATAAAAAATGTACAATAACAATAAGAACATCTATCTAGTGCAGTCTCCTACATTAAAAATTATATTAAAAATATATATTCATCAAATTATAATTAACAATAACTTTATTTTAAATAATTTAAATATTCAATAAATATTTTAAACAGTATTTTTGAGAAGCTAGAACAAAATATTCCTATTAGATGGACATCTTTTTGCTGCAAATTAGAGCCAAAGACAAGTAGCATTTGACTGTGACAATTTTCTTAGAATAGATTTCATTGCCTTTTCAGTCAAGCTTGATAAAAGTTGTCAAAATGATTATAATAAATTATTTTAATAGTCAAATCTCAAATCAATATTTTAAAAGTGATTTTTGTAAGTATAAAAACAAATAAGGAGTAAGAATAATGAATTATATATCATAAGATCCCAATTGAAATAGTTGATTTTGATATATAAAATTCGTTTCAAATCTATTTGAATCTCTTAGAAATAAAGCTTTGATTTTATAAATTAGAGGTCTTGTTATTATGTGTTTATGTTTAGAAAAAGGAGATTTTTTTTCTTCTTCGCCCTCCTTTTCTCTTCTAATGGAAAAGATAAGACTTAAAGAGCTTTAACTAGAAAACTATCGATCAAATATTTTTTTTCACGTTTTATTTTTTTTTCATCCTTCGTGCGATAATTCTTTTAGGAATTATTTTCATGTTAGGTTTTTTTCATAAGGACAAATAAGGAATAAGGATGTCAAAAGTAGAAATATTCTCCTTTACCCGATTTTGCTCTCGATCTAATAGAGGTATATATATAAGAGCGAATTTAACTAGAAAACTATCAAGAGAAACATATTACGTTTCTCCTTATCCTGTTTGTCTCTTCTAACATATACATATAGAAAAACTATCAATCAAAAAATATTTCATGTTGTTCCTTTTTTATCTTTGTACGCGGTAGTTTTCTTTAAGAATTATTTTGATAGTCAAATTTCATATTATTTTCTTAATTATTTTAATAGGTGTAAGAATAAAAAAGGAAATAAAATGATCAATTTTATATCTTAAAATCGTAACAAAATTGTTGATCTTACTATTAAAAGAATCGCCTCAAATTTGCTTTGATTCTCTTAGAAAAAAAGCTCTGATTTCACAAACTAAATGTCCTAGTCTTATTGTGCGTTTCCATTTAGCAAAACAAGAGTTTTTCTTCTTCACCTTCTTTGCTCTTCTAATAGAGAAGTTATATATATAAGAGCGGACTTAATTAGAAAAATTATCGATTAAAAACATATTTTTATTTTTGTATTTTTGCACGGTGATTTTTAAAAAATTATTTTAATATTCAAATCTCTTATTAGTTTTTTTTAATTTTTTTACAATTATAACGATAAAAATAATGAATTATGTACCTTAAAATTACAACAGCTATCAAATAAATCAATCTAAATCCACTTTTCACTTCTTCGAAAAAACTCTGATTTCACAAACTATATGTTGTATTGTTGTTGTGTGTTTCTATTTTAGTAAAAGAGAAATTGTTTTCTTCACTCTCTTTTACTCTTCTAATAGGAAATATGTAAATATATGAGAGTGGAGTTAATTAGAAAAGTTACTAATCATAAAAACTTTGCACGTGTTTTCAATTTTGTATTTTTGTACAATAGTTTATTTTAGAATTTCTAGGTAATGTTTTTTGATATTATCTTCAAATGAATTCAATCAATCAACATGATCAATTTATATATATATATATAAGAGCGAAGTTAATTAGAAAACTTATTTATCAAAAAACTTTACCCGTGTTTTCACTTTTGTATTTTTGTACAATAATTTCTTTTAGAATTTGTAGGTAGTGTTTTTTATATTATATTCAAACGGATTCAATCAAACCCATTTAAGCATAAAAAGATCATGGTATGTAAATTTTTTCCTTTAATTAATCTTATTAATACACATACAAATTAATCGCGATATTAATTTACTAGAGTTATTGGCTAAAATCATCCCTCAAGTATGATTCAAATTTAATGTACATCCTTATATTATCTAAGTGAGCAAAAAACATCCTTATACTATACAAAAAAAATAACAAGAATCATTCTTCAATCTATTTTTGTTAAAAAACTAATTGAACCAATAAAAAAATTGGTCATGTTTTGCAACGATACCTAAAAAGAAAAAGGATATGAATAGGAAATAAATCTCATTCTCAGAATTTAAATTTTGCGTGTTGTCAGTTTATATGATTTTTGCATCATCAAGTAAATTGACTTGCAACAATACATAAGTTTTTAAAATATTTATACAGTAGGTTCCGATGGTTACAAAGATTATGTAAAAAATTATTTTAAAAGTATTACGTCCAACTATTTAGAGATTTTCTTTAATAAAATATTTAGGGCACATGTACCTTATATTACAATGCAATTTGCATTTTATACAATGTACGAAAATGTTGGAAATTTAGGACGCATGTTGTATTCAAAAATTTGAAGTTAGTAGTGTTTGGCCATATATATTTTTACAAGAATATTTAAATTTTGAATAGATTTTGTCTGAATATGATTTAAATCCTCAATTTCTAAAAACAAAATCACTTAACTTGAATACTTAACCATGTGTACATATATTGATTCGATTTGACACATTTAATTTTTTGTTGGTGGCGTGAGTTTTTTTCAAAAAACATAGACAGAAGGATGAATCTTGCAACTTTTTGGATAGTTTAAGGATATTTTTTGTCCACTTATATAACACAAGGATGTACTTTAAGTTTAGATCATATTTCAGGAATGATTTTAGCCAAAAATTCTAATTTACTAGTAGAAGTAAACCCACGTACGCACACGTTTGTGACAAGATTTTAACCAATGGGTCAGTATCAGGTGGGGCCCAATCAAGTTCTAATTTATGTGGGCCCACTTTGGACTTGATTCTAATGACGTGGCACTACTATAACACATTTAAAGTACTTTTTTTTTTTTTTAGAATTGACTTTAGGTACTATGTTAGTCTGTTAAAAAATAAAAAAGCGAGTACAATGGTGTTAATTAATTTTATAAATATAAATTTAAATTAATCGCAATATAAATTTGCTAGATAGTTAGATTATAAAATATTAGTATTATAGCTTCTAATCAGCTATTACATGATTATGTAATATTTAAGATTTGAGAATATGCATCAACACGTTGAATGGGATGGTTATATTAAATGATTATGTAATATTTAACATTTTATAAAGTTTTCTTTCATTGATTAAAAGTTGTTTTTTTAGAATTAAAAAGCCAAAAAAATAATAATTCTACCTCGTAAAGAGCACAAAAAAGTTAAAACAATTAGCTCGAATATTTAACCAAAAGAAAAAGCAATTTTTTTATAAATGTTTTTCAATGCAAAATAAATATCTTTGTCGATTTATTTACTTTGACGTTTATCCAAAGTAATCATCCAATTACATTAGCTCTCGTGTTTTTTAGCGTGACATTTATATGGCGTCAACGTGATGGTAATGTGATGTGACATCAATATGATGCCAGTATTGTTCTAGAAATTTTTCTCTTCTTTTCTTCTTTCACTTTTTTCTCCTTTTCTGTTTTATTTTTCGTAATTTAATTGTACAAATCTTTTATCTAATATGTTTTATTATTTTATATTCTATATAAACAAAAAAAAATAAAGCAAACATAAATCTATTTGATAGATAGTTAGAATTATGAAATATTAGTAAGATAGCTTCTAACCAGCTACTAAATAATTATGTAATAATTAAGATTTGAGAAATATTATGCATTTGCACGTTGAATGGGAACGGTTACATTTTCATGCAATATTTTTTGTGATGTTTTCTCATTGATTAAAAGTTTCTTATTTAGTCTACTATATTAGAAGCGCTAGTTTCAACAGAGGATCGACATGTGTGCTTCCATTTTTAGGGCAACTATGTCAATTTAGCTCATTTATAACTAGTAAATTTGATCGCGCTTCGCGCGATTATAAAATATATTTTAAAAATATTGAACAGAGAGTGTTAAATTTAATTTATTTTAGTATTGGGATTTTATGATTTATTTTTAGATGTTTTAATAGATAGAGCTTAAATGAATTAATATTTTTATTACTTGAAGTTTATTAAAATGAAAAGACTAATTTATATTTAAAAATTAATCTTATGATGTTATACAATATATTTTTTATTTAAATATAGTTTAAATATATATATTTAGGAAATAAATTATTAATTTCATCAAACGGTAAATTTTTTATTGAAATAATCTTTTTTGTTAAATTTTTTTAAATATATTTTATCCTTTAAATATACACACACACACACACACACATATATATATATATATATATATATATATATTTCTTTATTATAATTTTTCTTTATTCTACTTACCAATAAATTTTTATAGTAAAAAAATATGCATCTTGCTTAAAACCTTAATGGTAAGAATTAGAAGAAACAAAAAAGATACAAATTAATGCATAATTTATATTTATTATTGTTAATTTTTATAAAGTAGAATAAATGAAAATTTGAAGAAAACATAAATGATACTACTTATTACCATAAGAAACACCATAGAAAGAAATATATTTTAACATTTAAAATATATTATTAAAATTATCAAAAATATTGTTTGAACACAGGTGAGTAATTATCATATTCTAGACAAAATTACAATAACTAATTTGTATCTAACAAAGGTACATATTTGTGACAATAAACAATTCATAAAACTTCAAACATAATAAAATTCATTGGACAAAAACCCACTATGCACACATCTTTTTATGACTTTAATCATAAGAACATAGTGAAAAGAACAATATAAATTAGTGCACAAATTTAAAACTCTTATCGACACTATTTCCTACTAATTAATCAACATTCAAAGGTCTTCTTTACCGAGTCAAGCTAAAGAATTTAATAATAATAATAATAATGATAATAATAATAATAATAATAATATAAGCAAAACACTACTTCAAATATGAGTGAAAAGGATAGTCGTGAGTAGAAATCATAAAAACTCAAACCAAAGAAGTTACATGAAAAGAACACACATATTCCTTGGAATCTTAATCATAAGAAAATAAATGAAAAATAGAAATATAAATCAATGCATAGTTTTTTTGAACTTTTGTCCGATATCCTTTTTGACAAACTAATCAACATTCAAAAGCCTTCTTCATCAAGTTATGCTAAAAGATGAATGTGATCCTATAATAATAATAATATTTATAACGATTAACAATGAAATAAAAAGAATAATCTTGAGTTTTATGGAGAGAACAAACAACACACATCTTCCTTAGGACCTTAATCATAAGAAAATACATAAAAATAATAATACATAATCAATGCACAATTTTTTTTACTCTTATCCGACATCCCTTTTGACAAACTAATTAACATCCAAGAGCCTTCTTCGATGAGTTATGCCACAAGATAAATTCGATCCTATAATAATATAAAGATTAACAATGAAATAAAAATAATAATCTTGATTTACATGGAGAGAACAAACAACACACATCTTCCTTAGGACCTTAATCATAAGAAAATCCATGAAAATTATAATACATAATTAATGCACAATTTTTTCTCTTATCCAACATCCCTTTTGACAAACTAATTAACATTAAAAAACCTTCTTCATCAAGTTATGTCACAAGATAAATTCGATCCTATAATAATATAAATATTAACAATGAAATAAAAAAATTATTAATTTACATGGAGAGAACACACCTTAATCACAAGAAAATACATCAAAATAGAAATACAAAATTAGTGCAAATTTTTGAAACTCTTATCAAAGAGTCTTCTTCATCAACTTATGCTGAATATGATCCTATAATAATAATAATAGTAATAAGGGATTCCCCATTCCCATAATAATATAATGATTAATATTGAAATAAAATGAATAATCTTGAGTTGGGGTCCATGATACAAAATATTATGAATTTATAGAGGTAAAATTTAAAAAATATCATAAAGTGTCTTAAATATTGTAATTAAATAGTTGGGAGTTACGAATATGAAAATTTAATATTAAAGGAGTTAATGATATTATTAAAAGTAGAAGTTTAATAGGTATAAGCTATAAATATGAAATTGTAAAAATAAATAAAAGAGAAAAAAAATACAAATAAAAACGACTAAAGGAGATAAAAAGAAATACTTTTATATTATATATAACTATAACTTTTATGGATTGAATAAGAAATAAATATTTTTAACAAAATCATAATGTGTTTTTGAGGAGTGGGTGTTTTTAAAAGATTTTGATTTAAAATCTATTTAATTTGGGTAATTAATGTGATGTTAGTGGGCTGAGTTTTAAATGGCTTGGGCTGCATGTTTTGGGCTATAATTGAGCAACTAATTACTTATATTTAGTGTGATTTTTTTACTCATTTATGTATTTATTTCGGGATAAAAAATCAAAAATAATTCAGAAAAAGATAAAAATAGATAATGACAAATGCTGGCCATTGGAGAGTGCCACATCAGCGGATCAAGATTCAGATTTATATATATATAGATTTAATGACAACTTTACGTGTCATTAAAAGCAATCCTTTCTACTCTTACTTTGGGACACGTGTTCAAATGGTTTCAATATCTCTTCAGTTTCTATTCTCGACTCAATGCCCTCTTATTTCTTCCCTTCTTTGCATGTAACTCGTAGGAAGATCAAATTATGTATTATTTGCTGCTTTAAGACTCTAAATCCTTTGTTTACGGTCTTCCAACAAGATAGCACTGTGCAATCTCCTTCTATAAAATAGGAGTTTCTAATTGAAAAAGTGCAATTATAAACCATAACCGAAAGAGAAGGACTTCTAATGGGTATATTAGGTACACCTCTTTCAACCTTTATTACGGTTAGTTTATTTTTCTGATTAAAATTTATATGGCTGTCTAAGCTAATTTGCTAATTCTCAGTGCTCTGCTTTTGTTCTACTTGCTTCAACAATGGAATCTGATAAGTGAGATCTCGAGTGTTTGGTTATTATGCCTTAGCTTCTTGGATTTATTTCTTTCTTAATTGACTGATTTTTTTAAATTTTTCTAATAAAAATTAATTAATCTTTCCTTGAAGGTTTATGATAATAGTTTGATCTTTTAAGGGTAAAAAATGAAGTGATCTCTTACAATTCATTTGGATATATAGTTGTTTTTGATAAATTGATATTTAGCTATTGAAAATCTTATAATATCATATGAGAATGACCTATGATCTTTGATATCTTGATGAATAAAATTTTGATAAACCATTTCGTATTCAAATTGAACTTAAAAATATACTTAAAATGAGTGTGTATATATAGATATATATTTTATTTTATTTTTTTGGGGAGGGGAGGGGGGGACAAACATAGTTGCACTATTATAATTGCATTTTAAATTCTCAATGCATTTAATATATTTTATGCCTCTTGCATTTGCTATGTTTTTATCATCCTATTGTAGTTCATGTCAACTACTAAATAAAGCATATATATTTTTTTGTTAATACTTTCTTTGGTGTTCTTTCGGTTTTCATTGATTTTTAGATTCATCTTTTTTTGTCTTGCTATGATATCGTTAATTGTATTTCTCTCAACTGAAGCCTAGCTTATTAGCTCCCTTTCAGGGGGTTATTAAATCACAAGCGACCTCAAAATAAAAATTTGCGATGCAGTGATGCCTTGAAAAACTAAGTCAAATCTACAGTTATTGCATTATTTACCTACATCATTTAAACGTTTCTCTTATTTTAACGAGGGACTCATCATTAATATTCGTGCCCCTTTTTTAAATCAAGCACGACGTCAGTCGTCACACAAACAATGATAACTTTGAAGAATAAAAGAACTATCATCAACAAACATACCAACCGACTAAGTTGCTATTTTTGTTGATATAAGCTTTCATAGATATATGTGAATAGTGTGCATATACGCAGAGTCAGTTCTATCATCAATGTGCATATATACCAACAATTCAAATGTATACCAACAATTCAAACAAAGATGATTCATCTAGGAAGTGTAGACAACATATGAATAATGTATGTTACTATCCATTAAAGAAGTTTTCGGGTGAAATTATTTTCAAACTAATTTTTACACACAAATAGATAAATATCGAGCCCGTGCGCGCACGGGCAACCACTATCTAGTTCTAGAACTAAAAAGCAAAAAGGACAATAATTCTAACTCGTAAAAGACATCTAAAAGTTAAAACAATTAGCGCAAATATTTGACCAAAAGAAAAAGAGCTTCTTTTTATATAAATATTTTTCAATGCAAAATAATTATCTTTGTCGATTCATTTACTTTGCCGTTTATCAAAAGTAATTATTCAACTACATAGCTTCAGTGTATTTTAGTGTGACATTTGTATGGCATTCACATGACGTCAACGTGATAATAATATGATGTCAGTATTGTTGTAGAAATTTTTCTCTTATTTTCTTCTTTCACTTTTTCCTCCTTTTCTCTTTTTTTTTTTCTTCATAATTTAATTGTACAATCTAAATATGTTTTATTATTTTATATTCTATATTAACAAAAGAAAATAGAGCAAATTTTAATCTATTTGATAGATAGTTAGAATTATGATATATTAGTAAGATAACTTCTAACCAGCTATTAAACGACTATGTAATATATAAGATTTGAGAAATAATATGCATTTGCATGTTGTATGGGAACGGTTACATATCCGTGCAATATTTTTTGTGAAGTTTTCTTTCATTGATTAAAAGTTATTTATTTTTTTTAGAATTAAAAAGCAAAAAAGACAATAATTCTATCTCGTATAAGACACCTAAAAGTTAAAATAATTAGCTCGAATATTTGACCAAAAGAAAAAGAGCTTCTTTCTATATAAATGTTTTTCAATACAAAATAATTATTTTTGTCGATTCATTTACTTTGACGTTTATCAAAAGTAATTATCCAATTACATAGCTCCAATGTTTTTTTGTGTGATATTTATATGGAGTTCACAATACATCAAGGTGATGATAATATGATGTGACGTCAATATGATGTCTGTTGTATTTTCTTCTTTCACTTTTTCTACCTTTTCTGTTTGTTTGTTTTTCATAGCTAAATTAACACATCTTTTGTCTAATATGTTTTATTCTTTTATATTCTATATTAACAAAAAATAACTTACAGTACCTTTTTATCCTATATCAACTATAAAAAAACTAGGTGATTTTAACAAATTTAGTAAGTATAAAAATATATAAAGAGTAAGAATAATGAATTGTATATCTTAAAATCGACACAGATATTGTACATTAATTTTGCTAGGAAAACTTACATAAATATATTATAATAACAAAATATTTATCATTTATAACAATAATATTTTTTTTTCACTTAATCACTTTTAATTCATTTATAATACAAGTTTAATTCATATTACAAAGAATAATTTTTTATTCACATATAATACAAATTTCAATGATAAATAATTAATTTATCACACATTTTAATTCACTTATAATACAATGTGTCAAATTTTTAGCAAACAAACATAATATATTTTTAAAAACAATTATAATTCATATATATTGCATACATAATTCACTTTTAATATATATGGCAGATTTAACATAGTATTGCTATAAATAGTAATAAATAAAAAGTATTGCTAAAATCAGTAATTATTTATTAAAATGTATCAATTTATGTAATTTTTCCATTTTGCTATCAAAATGATTGCTTTAAATATGTTTTGACCTCTTGAAAATAAAGTTATAATTCAATAAACTAGATATCTTGATGTTATTATGTGTTTATGTTGAGCAAAAGAAATTTTTTGACTTTTCACCCTCCTTTTTTCTTCTAATGAAAAATATAAGACTTACGAGAGGACTTAATTAGAAACACTATAGATCAATTTTTCTTGCACGTTTTCATTTTTTTTTAATCTTTGTGCGATAATTTTTTTTAGTGTAAGGACAAACAAAGGAATAAGGATAACGAATTGTGTACCTTAGAGTCGCACTGAAAATAGTTGATCTTTCTAGTAAAATTTCGGGCATAGGTTGAGGGTACAAACAAACAAATTTGTTGGATCTCTTAAAAACAAAAGGAGAAATATGAAAACTGTTTTACTGTGTGTTTCTATTTCGCAAACGAAGAAAATTTCTCCTTTACCCTATTTTTCTCTTCTGATGGAACTAGGGTTGTTCATGATTATAGTTAACAATCAAATCAAATCGCATTTTAAATTAAACCGATTAAAAAAAAAACAATATTTAGTTTAGTTTGGTTAGATTTGGTTTTTAAATTTTGAAAACCGATATTATTTGGTTTGGTTTTAGTTTTACTAAAAGACAACCGCAAAAATAACCAAACCGAATCGATAAATTAGATATATAGATTTTTTAATTATTTATATATTATTCATAAATAAATTAGAAATATTTTGTTAAATTTTAATTAACTTAAGTTTTTAACTTTATCATTTTCTCAAGCCCAACATTTCAGCCCAAGTATAACAATTTCAAATTCAAGTCCATCAAAATCCAATTAGTCTTTACATACTACTGTACTTCACATAAAATAGTCGTACACTATAATATTGCTTAATTGCTTGACTGAACCGATATTAGTTTTTCTATAGATTGCTCATGTAATTGGTGTTTGTGTCTGTCGAGATACGTACGTACTCAAAAAAATTATTACCTTCAAACCGAATAAACCATAAAAATTGAACCAAACCAAACCAAACCGACAATAACCAAACCGTTGGTTATTTTTTCGTTTGGTTTGGTTTGGTTTTAAAAATTTAAAAAACCGACTAGATTGGTTTGGTTTTGATTTTAATCAATAACCGAACCACGAACACCCCTAGATGGAACTATCAATTGAAAAACATTTCTCGTTTTTCCTTTTTTATTTTTGTCCAATAATTTTCTTTTGGAATTATTTTGATAGTCAAATTTCATATTATTTTTTAAATTATGTTCAATAGGTGCAATTAAGAATAAATAGTGAATAAAAATGATGAATGTGTACCTTAACGTCGTAACAAAATTGTTGATCTTACTGTCAAAAAAATCGCCCCACCTCTGCTTTGATTCTCTTAGAAACAATGCTCTAATTTCACAAATTAAATGTTCTTTGAATCCACTTTGAAATTAGATATTGTATTGTCGTTGTGTGTTTCTGTTTTAGTAAAAGAGAAATTATTTTTTCACTTTATTTTACTTGACATATATATATATAAAGAAAAGAGTTAATCAAAAAAGTTACTGATAGAAAAACTTTGCACGTGTTTTTATTTTTGTATAATAATTTTCTTTAGAATTCCTAGGTAATTTTTTTGTGATATTATCTCTTCAAAGGAATTCAATCATGACAATAATATATATAAGATCGGAGTTAATTAAAAAAGTTAGTAATCGAAAAATTTCGCACGTGTTTCCATACGTTGAATGAGAACCGTTATACCTTTCTGCAATTTTTTTCATGAAATTTTCTTTCTTCGATTGAAAGTTATTTTTTTTTCTAGAATTAAAAAGTGAAAAAAATAATAACTCTATACCTCGTAAAAAACACCTAAATTTTAAACAATTAGCTCGAATATTTGATAAAAGAAAAAAAGTTTTGTTCTTATGATACTAACATGACATATATTTATATATTCGAAGAGTATCATAGAAACTAATACATTTCTTAAAAATATTTTTACAAATATTCTCATACCCTCATGATATATATCATATATTCTTAGAATATCACAAATGATTGATTAATTCCTTTTTTTAAAAATCCCATTCTTTCTAATACTTATATGATATATTTTATATACTGACATTATATTCTAAAGAAGAAAATTCCCATTGAAGAAGAAGAAAAAAACAACAATAAATAAAATTTAAGCTTAATATTGATCTTTTAATTTTTATATCATTATTAGCAAGTCAATTTTTCTATAGATTGCTCATGTAATTGGTGTTTGTGTCTGTCGAGATACGTACGTACTCAAGAAAATTATTACTTTCAAATCGAATAAACCATAAAAATTGAACCAAACCGACAATAACCAAACCGTTGGTTATTTTTTTCGTTTGGTTTGGTTTGGTTTTAGAAATTTAAAACCCCGACTAGATTGGTTTGATTTTGGTATTAATCAATAATCGATCCAAATCGAACCACGAACACCCCTAGATGGAACTATCAATTGAAAAACATTTCTCGTTTTTCCTTTTTTATTTTTGTGCAATAATTTTCTTTTGGAATTATTTTGATAATCAAATTTAATATACATAAGATCGGAGTTAATTAAAAAAGTTAGTAATTGAAAAATTTCGCACGTGTTTCCATACGTTGAATGAGAACCGTTACACCTTTGTGCAATTTTTTTCATGAAATTTTCTTTCTTCGACTGAAAGTTACTTTTTTAAAAAAATTTAAAAGTGAAAATAATAATAACTCTGTATCTCATAAAAGACACTTAAAAGTTTTAAACAATTAGCTCGAATATTTGATCAAAAGAAAAAGAAGTTTTGCTCAAAACTGTTTTTTCAATGCAAAATAATTATTTTTATCGATTCATTTATTTTGATGTTCATCCATGTCATTTGCTTAGAATATACTACTCATTCATTTATGATATATTATATTTGTATACCTAGTATTTATCATAAAATGACGTGGTAACATAAATTTCATATCTTCAGAAAAAGCACAACTTAATTTTTTATGACACTTATAAGATGTACATCGTATATCGGTAAAGTATCAAAAAT
The DNA here is from genome assembly GCA_016801875.1 of Solanum sitiens. Classification (NCBI taxonomy): domain Eukaryota; kingdom Viridiplantae; phylum Streptophyta; class Magnoliopsida; order Solanales; family Solanaceae; genus Solanum; species Solanum sitiens. The sequence goes on from JABWTJ010000056.1 coordinate 826,873, forward strand.
GACATACATACTGCCACATTTGATATATTATATACTAACAAGAAGATGTCATAAAGGACTGATTCATTCTTCAAAAAAGAACTCAATTGCTTATGATACATATATTTATATATTGGAAAAGTATAATAGAAACGAAGACATTTCTTAAAAAATATTTTTCAAATATTCTATCATACCCTCATGATATATATCATATATTGTTAGAATATCACAAATGATTGATTAATTCCTTTTTTAAAAAATCCCATTCTTTCTAATACTTATATGATATATTTTATAGGGATAATGCACAAGTACCCCCTCAAACTATGCCCGAAATCTCAAAAATACACTTATATTATACTAAGATCCTATTATCCCCCTGAACTTATTTTATTAATAATTTTCTACTCCTTTTCGGCCTACGTGGCACCATCTTGCAGGCCCAGCGTTGGTTAACTTTTTTTTTCAAGCTAGTGCCACATAGACCGAAAAGGGATAGAAAATTACTTATAAAATAAGTTCGGGGGGTAATAGAACCTTAGTATAGTATAAATGTGTCTCTGAAATTTCGGGCATAGGTTGAAGGGGTACTTGTACATTTTCCCTATTTTATATATTGACATTATATTCTAAAGAAGAAGTTCCCATTGATGAAGAAGGACAAAAACTACAATAAATAAAATTTAAGCTTAATTTTGATATTTTAATTTTTATATCATTATTAGCAAGTCAATTTTTCTGAAAGCAATTACAATTAAATAGTTATATTTTAGATATAAGTCTTTTTTAATTTGCAAATGAGAAAAATGTATTACAAAATATTTTTCATTAAATTTAATTTTAATAAATAAGTTAGTATTTTAATATTTTTCTTAGAAATATTATTTCTTATGGAGAGCTTATGTAAATTACTCAAAAAAAAATAAAAAATAGCCCAAACCTCTAACTAGTAACTACTGTAGGACATTTTATATTTTGTATAATTTTATTTACAATTTATTTCGATGATACGTAATTTTGGACAAAGACGAGATAACAAAATTGTATAGTGATCGATGAATATTATCAAAAATTCTTTTTTTATTTAAAAAAAATAAATAGAGATATAATATTTTTAAGAAACAAGGTAACGTAAAAATTTCTTTACGATATTAATAATATAAATTGAACTTATATACATGGGTGGAGGTGGTGGGTAAATTAATGCATTAAAAACCAATACGAAAATTACATTAAGAGAACTAGGTATAATACAACACTCGAAAACCATACAATATTTTTTAAAAAAAATGAAATGACAATTAGGATATTCTTGATTAAGGAATATTAATGGCACAATTATTGACGTTTTTAAGCTTAATTATATTAATGGCAGTAGTAATTATCATTAAGAGCAAACCAATAAAAGAAGCAATAATAGCTCCTTCACCATGACTACAAAATGTATAAAATTTATCACAAATTTTATTCCATCTTGCATGAGAATTTCCATTCCTACCAAGTTGTCCCATAAATGCTGCTGAACTTGCTCCACCAGAGATTAATGCCACATTTATCTATCATACAAGAGATTAATTAATAATATTAATTGAAAAATTAAAAAAATATTTAAGAAAAATGAGTAATTAATTAGTGATTAATTAATTAATTACCATGTCTAGTATTCCAATAACATAAAATCGTAGTCCCTTGTAATCATATTTATTTCCAATAAAACAAAATGCTAGCATGAGGAGGTTATGGAGACTACATAGTCCATTTGCTATAACGAAGAACCTGCATCCACAGAAAAATTATTTTTAAGAGCATATTTGAAAGAAAAAATAATGTTGAATGTCTTTTTAAATCGATAGATTAATGATAAGACCAATAACAAACGTAAAGGCATGTTTTATCCTTTTCTGTATTTTACACTAGATGATTTCTTATCATTGGACTAAATGTTGGCACTACTACGTACAATGGTTATTTCCATAGATAATTAACTGAAACGATGAGAAAAGAAAAACTAGTATTTCTTCTGTCTCATATTAGTTGATCACTTTCCTTTTAATACGTATATTAAGAAATTATAACTAAGAATAATTTTACTAATTCACCCCTTTAAAAAAATTCTTGGGAATTTTAGTAATAAATGTGAACACTTTCAAAAAGAAGTAATTGCAAGGGTAATATTGGAAAAATTTAAGTAATGCTTTCTTGATTTAGTAAGATGAACAACTAATACATGACAACTATATTTAGTAAAATGATCAACTAATATGGGACGGAAGGAGTAAAGTTTTCCACTATTTCAGTGAAAATCTGTTTCTCACTATGCATTTTTCAACGAGCCGGTTCAATGAGAAATCAATAGGAAAATAAGGTTCTACAACACAATTCTTCACTGAATTCGTGGCGGAAAAAAACTTTTGTTTCTAGTAGTATGGTGACCTGGTATACACTAGGTGATCATTTCTTATCATTTGTCCAAACAAAGTTGCTCGATACATATGCTAGTGGAAAATAACAAAATACCTCATAAAATCAATCAAGATACGCACAAACTTACTCGGACACCACAGTTATATATAAAAAAGAAGTAGAAAGGGCTTACACAAAAGCTGGAGTATGCTGGAACTTAGCATTGAGAGTAGCTTGAATAGGAGTGGTACCAATAGTGGCAACAACAATACTTTTCTTTTGGTTGTTAAGTGCCATAACTAATGTTGCTGAAATTGTTGCACCAAATGCCAATAACCTCAACAATGGCATCACCCAATTATAAGATTCCTTAGCCTTAGCCACATCTATTTTTTGTCCATTTCCTTCTTGAGCCATTTTGTATTATATGTTTTGTTTTTCATCCTACTGACAGTTTAAAAGTTTATATAGAAAGAGCAATTAGCCCTTTTTTTGTCATCAAATTAGGTTTAATCAGTTGGTGGGAAAATGGAAGGGTTTTGTATGAAGTATGCAACAAGTTTAGACATAATCTTCAAGTAGGTAGAGCCAGATAGGGATTAGGGGTTCGTCCGAGCCTCATTCAATGAAAAATTACACTATTTATATTTGATTAAAGTTATCTTTTATGTAAATGATAAACCCCTACGATTTCTACATTTGTTTACTTCTTCATATTGAATCTGCTTAATAAAAATTTTGACTCACCCACTGGATAAACATATAAGATGATGATGAAAGGAAAATTGATATTAAAATAAAATTACACTTGGACCTTGTGAGAAATGTTTAACCATATTACTTTTGTTGTTGAACAAAATTATAATTATACTATTATATATATATTTTGAGTAACATACACAAGTTTCAACTTGAAGAAGATACCAAAGGGCAAAGTAGTTGGGAATAAAAGGAAGACAGATATAGGAAGAAGGAAGAGGGAATTAAAAAAAAGGAAGATTACTACCACCCCCTCCCCCTCCTTTTCGTTCTCGTATTTTACCCGAGACTACTTTCGGGGGCAGAGGTAAATAAGAAAATGAGATTTCTTGCCCTCTTACAATTATGATTTTTTACGAAGTGAGATTTCTCTTGAAGAAAACCATATCATATTCATATTAGTTGGAGACAAGTCCAAGACAAGTCTGCAGGTGCCATTACACATGCATACATCTAATAAAACCACTCCTTCAAAACCCACTAACTCTAGATCATGAATTCGCCTCTTAGAGCAAGACGTTTAGGCAGTAAGGTTCGTGGTATGCAGTCATATACAATAATATGGCATATAAGGTACATAATAACATTCTTCAGTTATGACTTTGGGCATATTCACGCCACAAATCTAACGCGTAGTTATCAATTACAGAATCCAAATAGTCACAACACTCGTTGTAGTAGCTTCAATCACCCCACAATCATAATATCAAAATGTTACAAAAGAAAAACAGGGGTATGGTTGTAGTATTAACACTAAACACTACCATATTTATATGCAGCGGCTGTCTTTATACTCAATCTTTCCAATTGTTGCGAGCAAAACTCTCAATTGTCGTCCACAAACAGCAAGTTTAGCTGACAAGCTATGATGTTGTCGTTACACCAACAACTACATTGCTCACCTAGAAATGTAAAATGGTATCGTTAATGATAAGGTGGATAACTTGAGAGTGAAGAAGCCAAAAATTATAACTGGAAAGGAGGTTAATCATGACGGAAAACTTACCAACTTGCCACTCTCATCGACAGACATTGGGTTTTGGACGACAACAGTTTGATTTTGTGAACGAGCCTTGGCCTAAAGCAGATATGAACACATTTCAAAAATCAATTTAGTCAATTTAGAACCTAGTAAGTAAGAAAGGAACATGCGGCAGACTTATGAACTCACAGTTGAAGAGGATCCTGAAGCAGGAGTAGCAGTGCCGTTAGGAGGGTTCAAAGGTGCATGGGCTCTTCCATCTCCTGCCTGCAAAAAAAATACATATAAACACATGTAAACTGACATTCCTTATCATATTCATGTACGCATGTTGTCTAGTCTCTCTTATCAATATTATTATTATTACTCTCCTACTATCTTATTCTTCGATTCTATTAGTACCTGTTGTTTCCTTTGTTTTAGTTATCATATTATTTGTTTCTTTTCTCCATTATTTTCTACATGGCTTCTTCACTACTGCATTTCCTTTTCTTACTGATTTCGATATGCTTTACTTGAGTCAAGGTCTATCGAAAACAACCTCTCTACCTTCGGAATGTAGGGGTAAGGCTGTGTATACACTAACCTTCCCAGATTCCACTTATGGGATTACACTGGCATATTCTTGTTGTAATCAGATACATATGCAAATAACCTAAGCAATGGACTAGAAACTAAACGACCTTAGTTTGCTTTCTTACTCACCAACCTATCCCCTTTAACTGCCACAATCTGTCATATCAATAACTTCTAAAATTTGCAATTCAAAAGTTTGCATTTTAAGTGGGCTGATGATGCTGATATCACAAGCTCAAGATCAACTTACCTTACAACATAAGCTTCTCCATTAAACTTCCACAAGGATTAAACCACTCTACACTTTGCTTTATGTGAAGTCCTCAAAATGTGTCGAAGATTTTCAATTTAATCTACTTGCTTTATGATCCATGATATGAAGCAAGGTTAATCGCTATAATCTACTGATTCGTATAGGTTCAGACTATGAGTGGAGAAGGAAGAACCAGAAAAGAGCAGCTTAAACAGAGGCAAACCCAACCGATATCATTGAGTTTCAATGACTCAAATATTGGCTATTTTGAAGCATCAACAACATGTTTACTGTGTTAATTATTCCCTTCTTATCTTCTTCAATTCCGATCATTCTAATATCATTAAATCTTACTATTTACATAAAAGGTTTAACATAGTGATTTTGATTGATTTGCATCACCCTTAAGCAACAAAATAAAAAAACTTACCCGCACTGGTGTTTCCACCAACCAATGCATGCAAGACACGACTTTCATACACACATTTTATCACTTATTTACAGTTAAGTAATATATATTCTCACTTTAAATTGTGATGAAACTAAGTAAAATGGTAGTTGGTTATTTTCTGATCCTAAATATTGTACTAAATATTATACTACTCACTAAATAGAATTCTCATTACCAAAAGCACAATCTTAAAATTCATTCCTCTTTGTTATTTTACTTCTTTAACTATATGGACCAAGCATCAGCTAAAACATTCACCAAAGAACAAAAAGAAAAATGAATCATCATACTCACATTAACATTGGTAATATAATGGCATACTGCACATTTAACCGATGGAGCTCCACATGGATACATCAGCATCATACGGCAGTTCCCACAGTAGACATGAGCAAACTGGTTCGGACCTGAAGATCGACAGCACAATTATATGTCATCCAGGGAGTTCATTGAAACAAAAGTGGCAGAAGAAAAACAGGGTAACAAGAAACCTAAGCTCTATCTAAGGTACAAATCCTCAAACACAAACAATTTTTTTTGAGGATAAAACACAAACAATTCATCTAGCTCTTTACCCTATTAAATTCCAGTGAAAGATAGAACAGGCAAACGATTTAGGTATAGTCCCCTTAAAATTCAATGAGTTGCTATCTCATCTTAAACATCTTTCTTTACCGCTTAGCTCTAGTAAAAGGCACCTGATTTTGCACATAACATTAGTGCCCAATTAGCATTGTGACACTACATTTCTTACTTCTTGGCATGGTCAACCTACAAATGTTGTTGCCTTCAGGACCACCATCCAACTTCAAATAACGTAGCTTCTGACCAAGGGAAAAATGAAAAAATATATTCCCAGCACTATAAACAAGATATAAGACCTAGGGGGAAAGAAAACTTTTGAGTTTGGAAAGGAAAGAGCACAATTCAATATACACCCACTCTGGTTACTCATGCATAGATTCCAGTAATATCTTCTTAAAACCAAAAAATACACATAGGAACAGACTAGTCAATGACATTTAAGAACGTGTGCTTGGAGAAAAATGCATACACCAAGTTAAATCCACCAATTACCAGTCATAAACTAAGTTCTGTTTGCAAATTACAGGTGTGCTGCAAAATGAAGCAGATATGACCAAAAAGTAAAGCTGATGAGAAGATATAACAGCAGATATCTATATCTTATGTGAACTGGCTACTAGTTTACAAAGAGCACCAGATCAGGAAATTATTTTCGAGGAACGACCAAACTCAAGAGAAATCAATTGGACTTACACCTATCTGTCAGGCAAAACTTCTGATTAAATTGAGCCTCAATAGGAAAAACATAACACAACATACAATAATGAAACTTTTTGGTGATCCAATACCCATATTCCACCAAGTCTGACAAAGACATAAATTTATACAGCTCCCTTTCCCCAGGCAAAAGCTTGAAGAGCTCGAAAGTTGTGAATTTCAGCTGGGACCACACTCTAAACTCATAAGTCATAACATAGTTCAACTAAAAACACAAACATACCGAAATGTTCACTTGTGTATTACATAGTTAGATCATCAAAGTAATGTAACTCTCCAACAGATTTTTCTGATGTTATACAAGAATAAAATGCTGATATCTCAATTTGAGATCTCATATGATAAACTTTTGATGAGTATGTAGGAAAAAGATCTCATATGATAAATGAAAACAACCAAAGGTCAAGCTTAAGTGGATAGTATCAAAAGCTAGATTCATATTATGCTCAAATGAAGGAAACATTGCATTCCAGCAAAGAGACACTACATTTTCATAACCAGACAAACATTAGTCTCTGAAATCAAGGAAAGGGAAGTTATAAACTGTACCTGGGACAAGGTTCACCGTATGACAGCAGGAGCATCTCACACTGTTCGCTCCACGTGGATGCATAAGTAATGTACGACAGCCTCCACATATCAATTGAGCCATTTCCATTCCTGAGAAAGGTCACAATTTAAGCAACACCTTCGAGTAACAGAACACAACAACAACTACGCTTCAATCCATGTCAAGGCAAAACAACAACAACAATAACTACATCTCAATCCCAACAGATCTATACACCAAGCCTCCCCAAACCTAGCCCACTTTATGGCTTTATTTACAATGTCACCATCAAGCATAGCGTTACTATTAGATATACTCAAAATGTTTTAAGTACACTAATTTTCTTTCCTAACAACAATCTCTAGCAACAACACTTATAATCAACATGGAAGGCGGCCATAATCCAAAAATCAGCCACACAAATTTGAAAAAAAAATGTTCTTATAACAACATCAGAATCAGAAAAGCACAGATACCAGGTGGTGGGACAGGGGTGAGTGCATTGCACACTGCACAGCAGACATTAGAAGCTCCTCTGGGATAAAGAAGCATTGTCCTGCACCCACTGCACATCAACTGACTCTGCATATCTGTAGAACAAAAAACATTAACCAAATAGCCATGTCAAGCTCACAAACTAAATTGCAAACTGATCTTTGAGTTACAGTTCTCAAGATTGTAATAAATCTAACAGATCCATCCTGAAACAATGACCTTTGTCTTAACAATTAAGGTGACTGTGTTGTGACAAAAAGGTTTCACCTTTCAATCTGTTTGAATGTCGAATCGTCCGAGTTCGTAGAGCTAATTTCTGCCGATCTGTGAGGTAAATTTATTCTTCCTGCTTGACAAAATGAAAGAGAACAATAAATACTTTTCTTCAAGAAAGTTCCTTTCAGTAATTATTCATCCAATGGTTAAAGCTACAATCTTTTTTTCTCAGGATTCACAGATTATATGGACAAGAAAAATTCCTATACGTGCTAAGACGGGTCAAACACAAATCATACAAAAAATTGTTTAATCAAACACATGGGTGTGCCTCATCAACAGGCTCAAATCCCAGCAGAGGCAGAAAAAACTAGGTAATTTCTAGAGCTAACAAAAAGAGGACCCTTTGCCCCAAATTCTTCCTACCCACAAACCAAAATTTATCCACAATCAATTACACCCATCACAAACATTGATTATAAAGTAAATATATCATGTTTAGCCTACCAAATTAAAAGGGAAAACCCCCCAAGAAATTGGATAAAGAAAAAAACAATTTTCTTACCAGTCAATGAACAAATCTGGAAGATATGGGTACCCCTCTATTATATATATATATATATATATATCCCCACACACGAAAAAAAAAATACAGTAAAGGGTACTTGAGATTATCTGAAAATGGGTTGGAATTCAAATGGAAATCTGAGCGAAAATTCCGACAGAAATTGGGTAAATTCAAGATTTCGAAAGATTGGTTTTTGGATATTTTTCCTACATCTCCTTTTTTTCTTCTTGGTTAAATTTTGAGAATAAATGTCTTTTTGACCTGTCTTCGAATAAAATAAAATAAAACAAATCCTTTCGATCTAATTTATTTATTTTATTTTATCTTTTTGTAAAGTAATTTTTTTAATTTATAATTTTTCATATGATATGTTTAAAATCGCAAAATCATGACTGATCATGACTGAAGCTATTTTTAGACAAGGTATAATGTGTATATACACTTTATCGAAACTTATGTGGTGTATAGAGATTAGATGTATTATCTATTAAAAATGTATATTTAATTGGGAAGCTTTCACATATAACCATTTAAAAATAATTAACTACTCTTCATAGCTATAGTTTGATAATTACAATCTGTAGTTACATGTTATATGGAGGAGAGAGACAAGCGAGAGAGGAGAGAGACGAGAGAGTGGGAAAAAGAGTGGAGAAAGGTGAATTGTATATGTATATTGGTTAGATAATTGTATATTATACATATGAATTTGTATATATGGCAAGAGAGATTGGGAGAGGGAGGAAAGAGAGGAGCGAGACTGGGAGAGGGAGGAGAGAGGCAAGCGAGAGAGGGCAGAGAGGTGAATTGTATATGTATATAATTGTATATTATACATATATATTTGTATATATGGCGAGCGAGATTGAGAGAGGGAGGAGAGAGGCGAGCGAGAGAGGGCAGAGAGTAGGAGAGAGGTGAATTGTATATAGGTTAAATAATGGTATTTTATACATATATATTTGTATATCCTGACGAATTATACAAACGTGATTAATTATACAAACTCGAAGTCATCCCACGTAATTAATGTATTATGTTAGTCACGAGTGGTAATTATAGCAAACTATAGTTATGATGAATAATTAAATAATATAAGTTTGCTTAACCACGTAATTTTCCTTATTTAATTTTATACGCAATTGTGTTAAAATAAAATAAATTGAAACGGGAGAATATGTAAATATTAATTAAAAATACAGTTATTATTTTTAAAAGAAAAAGACTTTTGAAAAAGGAACAGAGAGTATTCCTCCAGATTTTGAAACTTATTTGTCAACAAATTTAATTCAACGCGTTAACTTTAATTTTTTAATAATTTTTCCTTTTGTTGACACCAAAGATTTCTACGTAAAAACAGAAAATTAAACAATTAAAGAGAGATAGAACCGAGTGAGGAGATTTTGTCAATAGAGAAAAATTATGGCGATAGACTAGTTTAATTATAAAATATGTCATGACGTCTTATCCGCGTAAAATTTAAATTTAATTTTTTTTGAAGATATCATAAAATAAATAAATATGATAAAACTAATTTATTCTAAAAGAAAATGACAACCATAGATCTTTATTTTCTACTAAAAAAATTATTTTCATTTATAAAACTTAAATTCAAGTTTTTGATTATAGAATAATCATATGTACAATGTATTCTAGTCATCCCATCAGAATTCGTAATGGTTGCTTCTAGAATTCATTTATCATCTAAATATGAGCACAATGACGCAATTATTATGGTCGAAAAATTATATTGTATATATATATATTAAATTTTATATTTTTAAAGAATAATAAACAAATAAAATTAAACAAAAGGAATAATAACGTAATTTAAATAATAAATGGAAACTGACCGAAACTTATATGCATAAATTGCATTTGTTGAAAGCATTTTATGTCTTTCTTTCTCAATTCAATTGATGTTGAGTATAAAATAAAAAATAATTATATTTTCTCTAAAGAATAAAAGTATTAAATAAAAGAAATAAATATATTTTTAAAATATTGGACAAATAATATTAAACGGAAGGAATAATAACGTAATTCAACAATAAATTAGAAGAGACTGAAACTTACACATAAATCACATTCGTTGAATATGTCTTTCTTAATAGAAGGGGCAATAACGTAATTTCAACAATAAATGAGAAAAGATTGAAACTTACACATAAATCGCATTCGTTGAATGTGTTTTATGTCTTTCTTTCTCAGCTCAATTAAAGTTGAGTATAAAATAAAAAATAATTATCTTTTTTCGATACAATAAAAGTATCAAATAAAAGACATAAATATATTTCAAAATTATTGGACAAATAATATCAAACTGAAGGGTAATAACGTAATTTCAACAATAAATGAGAAGAGAATGAAACTTACACATAAATCGCATTTGTTGAATGTGTTTTATGTCTTTCTTAAAGAAGGGGTAGTAACGTAATTTCAACTATAAATGAGATGAGATTGAAACTTACACATAAATTGCATTTGTTGAATGCATTTTGTGTTTTTCTTTCTCAGCTCAATTAATGTTGATTATAAATGAAAAATAATTATTTTTTTGATATATTAAAAGTATTAAATAAAAGAAATAAATATGTTTAAAAAATATTGGACAAATAATATTAAACGAAAAGGGTAATAACGTAATTTCAATGATAAATAGGAAGAGATTGAAACTTACACATAAATCACATTCGTTGAATGCGTTTTATGTGTTTCTTTCTCAACTCAATTAGTGTTGAGTATAAAATGAAAAATAATTATATTTTCTCGATATAATAAATGTATTAAATAAAAGAAATAAATATATATCAAAAATATTGGACACACAAAATTAAACGGAATTGGTAACAACGTCATTTCAACAATAAATGGAAAGAGATCGATAATTACAAATAAATCGCATTTGTTGATGTTGGGTATGTTGCAAGAATTGATGGGAAAGAGAGGGAAAGAGAGGAATTTGAAAAGTTGAGAACTTGAAGAGTTGGGAACTTGAAAAGTCCTCTTATGCTTTAATGAAAAAGGCATTTGTCCCTCATCGGTGGTGGAAAGAAAAATAGGAGAGTTTAAATATAGAAACACTCCTATTAATTGTTAAAAGGGTTGGAAAGAGGGACCCCCCTCGCGTCGTCGTCGTCGCTCGGCTTTGGAAAGATATTTTTTGGATAAAGTTTATTTTAATTATATAATTAATTAATTAAATTAAATGACCAATATATTTTTCAATTAATTAGTTGAAAAATATTTTCAGTTATTTAGTTGAAATTAATCGAAAAGTTTTAATTTTTAGTTGATTAAGCCTACCCGACACGGATCCGCGCGTGACCCGTTTGAATTTTAAAAAAAATTATTTTATTTAAAATTACCGCCATGACTGTTCTGAAAGGTTGCAACTTTCAGGAACAGTCATTACCATTTGAAAGGTTGCAAACTTTCATTAATGATTGTGATGATTCTGAAAGGGTTGCAACCTTTCAGAACTTGTTCCTCTTGCTTATAAATACCTTTCACTCTTCAGAATTTTTCCTTACGAATTTTCTGATCTCTTCTTCTTTTTCTTCTTCTGCACAACAAATTACTTCGTATATTTTACTGTTGTTGATTGGTTTTGACACCAGAGTTTTTGGTATCTATACTCTGGTGATTGAGATCATTTTACCCTGGGAGGTCATATTCCAAATCAAACCTCGGATACTAGAGGGGAATAATTTCTTAAGGGGACACTGTGAGTTGAGTGAACTTGATCTTTTTCCTATTAAAAATTTCCAGATTCTGGTACGTGTTTTTACAGATTTTAATTTTTACTTAATTGATTTATGTTCATCTTTTGTACTCATTCTGAAAACTTTAAGTTACTTCGTGTTTCTGTAAAGTTTTATCAGAATCAGTAATACTGTTTTTCAAACACAGATTGGTAACAGTTGAATGCGCTTTATGTCTTTCTTTCTCAACTCAAATGATGTTAAATATAAAATGAATTTTTTTTTAATCTTTACTCGATATGATGAAAGTAATTAATAAAAGAAATAAATACAAAAGGGGTAATAACGTAATTTCAACAATAAATAGGAAGGTACTGAAACTTATACATAAATCACATTTGTTGAATGTGTGCCTTTCTTAACCGAAGGGGTAATAACGTAATTTCAGCGATAAATAAGAAGAGATTGGAACGTACACATAAATCGCATTCGTTGAATACGTTTTATGCCTTTCTTTCTCAGCTTAATAAATATTGAGTATAAAATGAAAAATAATTATCTTTTTTTTGTATATAATGACAGTATTAAATAAAAGAAAAAATATGTTTCAAAAATATTAAAAAAATAATATTAAACGAAAAGGATGATAACGAAATTTCAATAATACATGAGAAAAGACTGAAATTCATACATAAATCGCATCCGTTGAATGTGTTTTATGCCTTTCTTAACAGAAGAAGTAATAACGTTATTTCAACGATAAATGAGAAGAAATTAAAACTTACACATAAATCGCATTCGTTTAATGTATCTTATGTCTTTCTTTCTAAGCTCAATTAACGTTGAGTATATAAAGAAAAATAATTATATTTTTTATATATAATAAAAGTATTAAATAAAAAAAATAATATGTTTCAAAAATACTGAACAAATAAAATTAAACGAAAGGGGTAATAACGTAATTTCAACAATAAATAGAAAGAGAACGGAAGTTACACATAAATCGCATTCGTTGAATGCGCTTTGTCTCTTTCTTTCTCAACTCAATTAATGTTAAGTATATTGAATAAAATAATTAACTTTTCTCGATATGATAAAAGTAATAAATAAAAGAAATAAATATAGTTTAACAATGTTGGACAAATAAAATTAAACAGAAGGGGTAATAATGTAATTTCAACAATAAATGGGAAGAGATCGAGACTTACACATAAATCGTATTCGTTAAATGCGTTTGATGTATTTCTTTCTTAGATCAATTAATATGTATAAAATAAATTTTTTTAATCTATTTTCTCGATATGATAAATGTAATAAATAAAAGAAACAAATATAATTAAAAGATATTGGACTAATAAAATTATATGGAAGCAGTAATAACGTAATTTTAACAATAAATGGAAAGAGATCGAAATTTACACATAAATCGCATTCGTTGAATGCGTTTTATGCCTTTCTTTCCCACCTAAATCAACGTTGAGTATAAAATAAAATAAAAAAATTATCTTCTCGATAGGATAAAAGTAATAGATATATCTAGAAAATAATAAATAAATAAAATTAAACGAAAGGGATAATGATGTAATTTAAACAATAAATATTAAGAGATCGAAACTTACACATAAAACACACTCATTGAACTCCTTTTAGGCCTTTGTTTCTCACTCTATTTATATTGTGTATAAAATAAAAAAATAATTATCTTTTCTCGATATGATAAAAGTAATAAATATATTTTAAAAATATAAAACAAATAAAATTAAATAGAAGGGGTAATAATATAATTTTAACAATAAATGGGAAGAGACTGAATGCATTTTATGTCTTTTTTTTTCAACTCAATTAATGTTGAGTATAAAATAAAAAAATAATTATCTTTTTTTGATATGATAAAAGTTATAAATATATTTTTAAAATATTGGACAAACAAAATTAAAAGGAAGAGGTAATAGCGTAATTTCAACAATAATGAAAAGAGACCGAAACTTACACATAAATCACACTTGTTGAATGCGTTTTATGTTTTTTCTCAGCTCAATTAATGTTGATAATAAATTATTATTTTTTAAATCTTTTTTAGACAAAGATAAAAGTAATGAATAAAAGAAATAAATATATATTTTAAAAAATTAGTAAACAAATAATAATTAAACGAAAAGAGTAATAACATAATTTCAATAATAAATGAGAAGAAACTATAAGTTACATATAAATAATATAAGAATGTATATTAAATTTGAGTCGGGATAATTTTAGAAAAAACTTTGACAAATATTATTTAGCATAGAATTTGTTATTATTTGATTTGAAAAAAAAAGAAGGGCATTTCTTTTTTAAAAAATTCAATCTTCATAATAAATTATTAATACCAACTATACAAATTAGTTTCTAGAGAAAAAAATAATCTTGAAATTTTACGTTTACCATTACCATCCAAAGGGAACATTGAGATTTTTGTGAAAGGATCCTTTGCGGGAAGCTTCGCAGAAAGATCAAAGATTTTCATGAACCCCATAACTCTTCAAACCTCTAACAGCTTCGAATTTCAAACCCCATCAATCTGGTAAGTACCCATTTTTGCTTTTGAGCTATTTTTGTTCTTGTCTTGTACGAAATTTCAAGACTTTTCGATGTGTTTTGCTGAGTTTCAGTAGTTTTTAATTGAAAACTGATGATTATGGTTCTTGGGTTTTCGATGCGTTTTGCTGAGTTTCAGTAGTTTTTAATTGAAAACTGAGGATTATGGTTCTTGGGTTTTCGATGCGTTTTGCTGAGTTTTAGTAGTTTTTAATTGAAACTGAGGGGATTATGGTTCTTGGGTAATTTGAAATATTTGTTGACAAATGGAGAAATCTGATGGATTTTTCATTAGAAAAAGTCCACGACTTCGTGGGGTGTTCAATCTTGTGTGTTCCCTAGTCCTTGTGTTTATGTTCTACAACCGTGAAGATATTGTGAGCAATCCAATTATAAAGAAGTCATCTTTAGTTTCTAGTCAGTGGCACCCAAGTAGTAGATTTGATGGTTATTCTTCACATACACGAGTGGTTCGTCGAGGGATGTTAAAAGTGAACGGGTCGGATGCTGATGATTTGGTGGTAAAAAAGCCTCAGTTATGTGCAGGATTGTTTGATCATGTGGGGTTTAAAAGTAGTTGTGACTTTTTGAAAGTTCACCCGGATTGCTCGTCTGGAGGGTTCTTTGATTACCTTAAGTTCTATTACTGTGGTTGTAATGGAAGTGCGTGGGCGTTTGTAGTATTTGGTGTCTGGCTTGCTGCATTGTTCTATCTTTTGGGTAACACTGCAGCTGATTACTTTTGTGGTTCGTTGGAGAAACTGGCTAGCTTGTTGAAGCTATCTCCTACAGTTGCTGGAGTTGTTTTGCTCCCGCTTGGTAATGGTGCTCCGGATGTATTCGCGAGTATTGCTGCGTTTGTAGGAAGTGGTGCTGGTGATGTTGGGCTTAACAGTGTTCTAGGTGGGGCTGTGTTTGTTACTTGCGTTGTTGTGGGTGCTGTTTCTCTTTGTGTAGCTGATCAGGATGTTCAGGTTGACAAAAAATGTTTTATTAGGGATATTGCCTTTTTCATTGTAACGCTGATGTCACTATTATTGATCTTGATTGTTGGTGAAGTTAGTGTGGTAGCAACTATTGCATTTGTATTGATCTATGTTATTTATGCCTTTGTTGTTGCTGCCAATGAGATTTTGAGGAAGCATGCTCGAAGATTGAGATTAGATGTTGTTACTCCTTTGCTTCCTGTAAGAGGAAGTATATTTTCTGAAGGGACTCAGGAGGAGGATTCTGTTTATAGCTCTTTGCTTGACGTTGAGACAGAGGACAATAGCATACAGTCACATGGTTCCTTGCCTCAGTGGATGTGGGCATCCAATGTGGCAATATATTCTAATCAGTCATTGAGGGTGCATGATGGGGAAAGGCCTTTGTGGGGTTGGATTGACGAGGGTGTAGAAATCAAGAGCCCATCATTTTCCTGCTCTCAGCTCTGTTCACTTCTAGAGTTGCCATTGACTGTGCCAAGACGATTAACCATTCCATTAGTTGAGGAAGAAACTTGGTCAAAACCATACGCTGTAGGCAGTGCTACTTTAGCTCCTTTTCTTCTTGCAGCTTTATGGAATACTCAGGATAATGTGAGTTACCTAGGCAGAAGTGTTGCTATAGTTCTTGGCATTTCTGTTGGTTGCACACTGGGTATACTTGCATACAAGCATACAAGAGCTGACCGTCCACCACAGATGTTTTTGCTTCCATGGGTTTTGGGGGGTTTTATTATGAGTATCGTTTGGTTTTATATGATTGCGAATGAATTGGTGGCGCTGCTGGTTGGGTTGGGTGTTGTACTGGGGGTTAATCCCTCGATTCTTGGGCTCACTGTTTTGGCTTGGGGCAATTCAATGGGTGATCTGGTCTCAAATGTTGCTTTGGCGATGAATGGGGGAGATGGTGTGCAGATTGCTTTATCTGGATGCTATGCAGGTCCCATGTTCAATACACTTATTGGGTTAGGAATCTCATTATTCCTCGGTGCCTGGTCAGAGAAACCTTCTTCATTCATACTTCCACGGGACAGAAGTTTGTTTTACACCATATGTTTCCTCTTGTTTGGTCTTTTATGGGCCCTTGTTGTTCTTCCCAAGAATGACATGCGCCCTAACAAGATGCTTGGTGTAGGCCTTATCATCATCTATTTGGTATTTCTGTCTGTTAGACTGAGTAGTGCGATGGGAATCGTTTCATTGTTTGGGCTTAGTGACTAATTGTTGCATGTTCAGAAAGGTTAGCATTGAAATCATCTGAACTTGAGATTCAGATTGTCCCACTTCACTTGACTAGTGAGCTTGATTTGTATCTTCAGCATGGGACAAAGTTCCAATATAAGGAGCTTGTTATGTTCATCAATGATGTATTCTGCTGTACAAATACTCATAAAGTAGGTGCTCTTCGACTCCTTTCTTGAGCCTTCTTCTCTCCGTGTTGCATGATCTTCATACTGTTTGTATTTCTGTAATAAAATTTCATTTCATAGAATCAAAAATTTATCCCGGTGCAATGAAATCTGAAACTAATTAGTTGATGGCATCTGTTTTGGTCAATGAGCAGCTAGATGCCTGTTTCACTGAAAAGATGGCAAGAAAAGTTGTACAATGAACAAGCTAATCACCATTTCGTGTGGAGACATTATAGTGCTGTTGGACTAGAAAATGATTTTGTTTCGGGAGAATTGGTACTGGTTTTGTTTTCGGTAGAACTAGTGTGACTGTTTGGATTTAGTGTTTAATAGGCTTTGGGTTTGCTTTTGGGAGAATTATTGTTTGATTTCTTTTATTGGAAAATAATATCACTAAAACTCAAAACATTTTAGAACATTTTTATATGAGGAAGGATTAACATTGACTAAATATCTTTATTGATGCTAAACATATTTTCAAAGAGATGGGTTTTGTGAGAAAATTAAATCCAGTTAAAGATATAGAAAAAAACTGGCTGAAGTAAAACTCAGGCCAAGCAAATAGTGACTAAATTGTCACATTGTCGGGGTCAAGTGAATCCACCTTTCAGAACTACAAAACAAATGTGGATTAAGGCTTGTAGTTTTGTTTTAGGAAAACATGTTTTATTAACAAGCCAAAATGGTTTGGTTTCTAACCAAAGTTATGTGGTACCATCCTGGTTTTTGGTGTCCTGCGGTGCATATTGGTTTTACCAGTGGCAATGAAGCTGGTGCAGTAGGTGGATGTCAGTCCTATTGCTGTACGAGGCCCTCTTCTTCTTGTCATATCAAGGGATCATGGCTCTATTTCAGGCTCATGTGCTAGACGTGGTGTTCACTTAGTGACTGCAGGATGTACTAGTTGAAAGAAGTGTGAAGTTTGGTTTCGAGTTCTTTGGTTTCCCATTGGTGTTATTGTTGCTTGCGAAGTACAATATGCTATGTCTTGAGTGCTTTCAGTGAAATGTCGTTAGATTTTATTGAGGAATTTCATGGCTGTCTCTTCTCTCCAGTGAATTTATGCTCCAACGTGTCTGCTGTATAGCATGTCAGTGCTTCCTGATTATACAAAAATTATAACGTAATGTCACAGTGAAGGCGATTTTATACCACTTTGAATCATGCAATACCTTTATGTTCTGTGCTATTAATTGATTATTCCAAGTGGAGTGTTACAATATGTTGAAGTAGATGGCTACTTTCTGGTTCAGTCTCTTTTTCGTCTCATTTATGACTTTGTCTTTAGCCACCACAATTTGGCAGCATTATACTGATCTTTCTCTTGATAAGTTGAGAATATTTGCTTGATATTACACGAAGTTAATGTCAAAAGTACGTACAACTATGTGGAGGCTTAAACACCATTACTGTAAACTGTACCAATCTCCTATATACACCCGATTGCTTCATTACACCGAAAAGATACATGAAAGTAAGGACATTTTGATACATCAAATGTTATTTTAACCGTATGAAATGATCTCCATTTGTTTCAGTACTCCCCTGTTCAACCACCACATGAGAAGGAGACATTGGGATACATTCCTATATACTTCTTACTTCTAGAAATGATATTTTGTTCCTTACATTCCATGTGTCCAGAAAAGGCATAGGTATGATCTGCCATACTGCCCTCGTTGGCTTGTCTACCCCTCTATATGCTCTTACAAGTAGCAGTTGTAAAAAAAATCCGCAACTTACCCTCATATAACTGTTATTTGTGTCTATAGTTGCTTTCTCTTGCATTACAATTATGTTTTTTGGTTATTTTTCATATGCACATTTCTTCATTAAAGCTCACGATTTGATTGTGCTTTGCACTCTATAATTCAATATATAGCAGATTTTGGTTCCTTTTTATGCCTTTTGCCTTTGATAACTGACATATCTTGGAGCATGCATTCATTATCTGTGTAGCATCCTCTCATCTGTTTTATGTAGACTTCACATGTTATGTTGTTTTAGTTTGTTCGATAAACCATCAACATAGATGAGAAAAGAGAGTGCCATTTTAGATATGCTGTGTGAAGACTGTTCCAAGTTCATTTAGAAGTAATTGGTCTCCATTTATAAAAGGAAAAATTCTTGTTTGTTTCTGAGTTTTTTAAACTTTGGTTGGTAGAATGCTTACTTGGATAAACTATGATCCGGAAAAGAGAAAAAAACTAGAGTCGTGTCTGTAATCGACTGAAACTAGGATGAAAACTTTGCATCCAAGTAAATCATAGTACATTGTGATTTATGTTATTGCCTTTTAGACTGCAAATGCTTGTCTTTTGATAAAGCTATCTATCTCTCTGTTCGCGACTCCAACAACTGGTTCAGCTTTTTTCATCTCACGTCCATCAGGTAAAATCTTCTTTACTTTCTCAATCTTCTGCGAAATAATCTGTCTGTGTGAGATGGTCCGTTCTCACAGTGACACCTTAATTACTGGTTGTTACAGTATTCGATATTTGACACCTTAGTTACTGGTTATATATTGAGTTGTTACACTACTCGATTTGTAGTTGCTCGTTATGCACAGTGGCTTTAGTATTGTTTTGCAGATACTGTTGGAGCAGTAAAAACTGGCCTTAGCCCTTGTATCTAACATTGGGCATTGAAAGTTATTTTCCACTAGCATGAGTTTTATGCATATGTACTTTATGATAATCCATAGATCAACTGTTTCCAGCTTCAAAATTTGTCGATAATGGGTCCGCTCCTCTACCCTTCTTTTGCTTAAATACTACACTTGGTTCCGCTGAGTCAAAATTTATTAACAAAAGTATTCGTTACCCCCTGAACTTGAAGCTTTCTATTCGGTGTACACCTAAATTATATTCCGTTTTAATTACCCCCGAACCTGTTTATTCTTCCATGAGTACACGTTTTTAAAAGTCCACCTGCTCCTATTGTGACTACACGCGCGCGACATCTGGCAAAAGTGGTGATGTGGAGTTTCACCTGAATAAATAATAGCCCCCTAGATAAATTAATATGGCAAAAGATAAATATCAAACCTTCTCACCTAAAACTTTCGGACTAAGCTTCTCACTAAAATTTTTGGACTAAATTCAAAAATCTTCGAGAAATTAATATTTAGTACCAGAGAACTCACATTAAATGTTAGCACAAGACTTTTATTGTTGGGAATAAAACAAATTAATTTTGGATAAAAAAAATCGGTGGGGATTGGGGTTGTTTCTGCAAAAGTACTATCTTGAAGAAGATGGATTTACAGGGGAGGGGATAGAGTGTTGCAAAATAGATTTTAAAATAGTTAAAATATTTAGGTAAAATGCTACATGTCATTTATTTATTGGATAATTTTTCTTAAATTTAAAATTCATTGTTTAAAAGTTATTTTTGAATAAGGCTGATTTTGCGGAACTCCTTCTGAATTTGGGTCTTTTAGACGTGAAGTTGATCGATTAAATTTCAAATTTGTCTGAAATTCTTACCAAGTAAGTGTTAATCTTTGTTTTCTTTACTTTTCATCATTCTGCTATATTTTTCGTTTAAAATATGTCAAATATTAAAGAAAAATAAAGATTTTACGTTTTTTTTTTACCGTTGTAGCTTAATGATGTGGCAAAAAATCACTTCCTCACGTGCCTAGTAGAGTGTGTTGTCAATTTCTACGCCATGTGCACAATAAAGGTATACGCGATGGAGGAATAAACAAGTTTGAGAGTAATTAAAATGAAATATAATTTAGGTGTACACCAAATAAAAAACTTTAAATTAAAAAGGATAATGAATACTTTTGCCAAATTTATTCGATTCTTTTTTTAAAAATAATTTTGTTTGGTGGTCAACTATTCTAGAAAGCTGTTAGTTGGTTTGTCTTGACCTTAAATAATTTTTTTCCTTTTCCTTTTACTTGTTCAACATATTAAAAAAATATTTTTTCTCCTTTTATATATATTTCATTTTAATAAACTAAAAGATGTAACTATTTTTTCTTTCGATATCCATTTATGTTAGTTGCATGCAAGTCACATTCTATTAATCAATTTGCACATCTATAAAATTCCCACAAAATTAATTTATCAATGGAATCTTTTGGCCAAAATTGCACATTCTTTGGGGAAAAAAAACAATTTTTAATACGATAAAGTCAAATAATTAGCGAATAAAATTATTTCTCCATTAATTAAAAATCTTGAGTTCGAATTTTGAATATGAAAAAATTCTTAATTGAATCCCGCGTAGGTAGAGTATTGTCAACCATTTGACTTTTATTAAAGCCCTTCCCTAGCCATAACCGCATAGTAGATCTTTGATTAAAAAAATATTATTTGTAAATAGATTTTTTTTTTTGTAACAAGGAGTATATTATGTAACAAGTTGCATTTTTATTGGATGTTTTAATTATTTATTACATGTTCCAATCGACGTGCTAAATAATATTTTTGTTATTCTTTTTAAAAATTAATTCCCTAGAATCTATTATTCTTTTCAAAATTATTTTTCTGATTAAAACTTTTGAAAATAGTTAGCATGTCTTAGTCCCATGAGGCTAGCTCCTACAAATTTTTTATTGCCAAGACCATCACATTCACATATCAACAAATTAAGCATGGTATATTCTATAAAATTATGAGGAAAATAAATATTTGGAGGGAAAGGAAGTAAAAAAAAATCTAAGAGACTTGATTTATATCTTCAAAAGTATACTTGAGAAATCCTCGTTTAATTATCGAATTCAAGTTTAAAATATGAAGAAAAAAAATTCATAAATTAATATGCATTTCCTATCGGATTAATAAATTTGATATATACAGATAGTTATTACAAAATAAGAATTGTGAGTTAAAACATCAATGCAAAAACACTAAGAAGGAAAATTTAAGTTTATATGGTTGTTAGACCTACTATTGACTCAATTATTTCATCAATGACTTGGCTTTTCAAGTTTCTTTTAATTTTTATTTTGGGGACTTTGCAAGTGTACTTTTTTAAACAAATGAAGAATTATAAAATAGTTCCATCTCATTTTAGGAGAAAAAAATTCCACCTCATAGAAGACCAATAAAAAAAAATTAAAAAAAATGATATTATATATCCGTTAATTTGTCATTTAAAGCTGATATGTCCTCGTTATAAAAGTGGCTTATGTAGACTCACATACACCCTTTTCCTTTAATGGAAGTGAAAAAATTAATTTTAATTTAATGTTCTATTTTATTTTTAAAAAAAATATAACCCATATGGATATTTAATCCTGCTCACATATATATACCGTATGGATTTTTATATAATTTTTTAAAAAATAATTAAAGCATGAAATTAGAAATTATTATTTTTTACTTACATTGGAGGAAAATGATATATATGAGCCTTTTGTTTAACAATAAAGATACATATAAATCACTTTTTATAATAAAAAATATATTTACTTCAAATGACAAAATTGAGCGATATATTAGACCTTTTTTTAAAAATATATCAATATATATATATTGAAAAGACCATGTGAAACAAAAATAAACAGGTACCAAAAGACAAAATAGAGATTTCAATTTGATTGACATCATTTACAACTAAACCACTTTTATTCATTTTTATTTATTAAAATAAATAAATAAAGGTGATAGTGTTGCTTTCTTTAGTAGTCCATTAAAATTATTGGTGTGATTCTTATATGTAAAAAAATGTTAGTCCTTTATTTTGTTCTTTTCTTTTGTTTGGGTTTATAACTTTGGATATTTCATGTATCCTAATTTTTTCTCAATATGTTTCTTTTGAAAATTTAATTTTTAAAAAACTTTTACGTCCAGTAATAACTTGACACACGCCTTAAGATGCAATAAATAACATGACAATTTTACTATAGCCCCTTCTGAAAATAATAAATTCAATATTTAGGAAATGAACAACACTTAAAATAAGATAAAAATAATTAATTAACTTTTAATTTTTCAAACTGAACGAGTAAAAATTAGACAATCAAACATTTTTTTTTACTGTAGACAAGTAAATACGGACGAACGATAATTTTACTATATCCCTTTCTGAAAATAGTAAATTCAATATATTAGGAAATGAACAATACTTAAAATAAGTAGAAAATTAATTATCTTTTAGTTTTTCAAAATGAACGAGTAACATTTAGACAATCAAACATCTATTTTTAATACTGTAGACAAGTAAAGACGGACGAAAGGAGTAACACTTGGACAATAAAAAAACTATATCAAGTGGATATTTATTAGAGGAAATGCTTACTTAGTAATTCTTTAAGGCAAGATTACTGACAAATTTATTAGAAGGCAAGTAAACTACCATTATTTTCAAGTCTTCTTTCATAAATTTTCAAGTCCATTATAATAGAAGCCCTCTCATGCATCCTAAAATTTAGGCAAAAAATAAAGCATATAATATGATGTTGACTTTTTTTTTTTTTTTTTTCTTTAAGTTTTAGACTCCCATGAATACCACTAGCCACTACTTATTTCCACAAATCTCAAACTTTTTCATTGTTAAAAAAAGATTGTTCATTAAGTCACCTACCAAAAACTTGTTTTTTGGGGAAGGAGAAAAAGGAAAAAAATGGAAAATGGAAAAAGCTAAAGTAAAAGAAAAAAGAAAAAGGTTAATAGGATGGAATTAACAACACTTTTGGTCCCTCGATTATTAATAAATTTTATAGTTTTTTTTTACGATATTTGCCTAAGTATATTTGATATTAATTAATTGAAATGTGCACTTTTGATTTCTTTGTTTTTGCTTATTCACAAATTTATCATACTTATTAACCATTCCACCATTTAATTACTATTAAACTTTGTATTGTTACTCCATATTCGAGAGTAATATAGTTCTAAAAAGAAGTTCAAATATATCATATTTCTTCAATAAAAGGACCAAACTCAGTTTATGACCATGGTGTCTGAGTCAGCTTTTGCTCACCTCGATTAATTCCATGGAATATCTGTCATTTGCTATTAACAATAGGTATCACGTAACTCTATCCACCAAGGCTAAAACAAATAGAAAAAATCACCTAATCATTTTTTCTTGTCCACTAGAATCTGAACCTGAGACCTCATGACTCTCAATCACTTGATTGACGACTAGGTCAGTTATATTTTCCGACCCATTCTCTTCCAATATATATTTTTTCTTATCCTGTCTTCCCCATTTCCTCTCCCATTTTTTATTCACCATCCTCCAAACATGGGATAAAGGTCTTTGAAAATTTGAATATAAGGCCTCTCATTTACACTTGTTGAAAACAAAACAAGCAAGATAACAAGAGAGGCTCATGGCTTCTTCAATCTCTATGAATGTTCTTTTTTCATTCATATTACTATTTGCATCTTCATGTGTTGTTTCATATACAATTCAAGATCAATTCTACCAATGTATTACACTCTATTCGGATCGTTCGATCCCTTTCTCCACAGCTTTCTTCACTCCTACATCCAATGCTACTTCATTCAACTCTGTCCTTAAATCCACTGCCCAAAACCTAAGGTGTTTGACACCTTCTCAACAAAAACCTCTGCTTATTTTCACTGCTTTGATTGAATCTCATGTCCAAGCAGCAGTTATTTGCGCGAAAGAGCTAAAAGTTCAGCTCAGAGTTAGGAGTGGAGGTCATGATTATGAAGGCATATCTTACACATCAGAAATGAAAAGATCAGTGCCTTTTATCATGCTTGACTTAGCTAAACTTCGCGCGATTAAAGTGGACATTGAGGACAACAGTGCATGGGTTCAAGCTGGTGCGACGATTGGTGAAGTGTACTATAGGATTGCAGAAAAAAGCAAGACACATGGTTACCCTGCTGGCCTATGTACCAGCTTAGGAATTGGTGGTCATATTACTGGAGGAGCTTATGGTCCTATGATGAGGAAATATGGTCTTGGAGCAGACAATGTTGTCGATGCTCGGATTGTTGATGCCAGTGGCAGAGTTCTTGACAGGGCCTTAATGGGAGAGGATTTGTTTTGGGCAATCAGAGGGGGTGGAGGAGGCAGTTTTGGCATAATCTTGTCTTGGAAAGTTAGACTTGTTCCTGTTCCATCAACTGTGACAGTTTTCACAGTTCCAAAGACACTGGAAACTGGTGCAACAAAAGTCTTGAACAAATGGCAACATGTTGCACACAAGATTGATGAAGATCTCTTCATCAGAATCCTCATAACTACAGTCAATTCAACAAAGGGAAAGAAAACAGTGCAAACAGCTTACCAAGCCTTGTTTCTTGGAAAAACTGATAGGCTTCTTGATGTGATGAATCATAGCTTCCCTGAATTGGGATCGACACGAAAAGATTGTGTCGAAATGAGCTGGATTCAATCAGTCATTTACATTGCTGGTTATCCAAGTAACATTAAACCTGAGTTCCTACTTCAAGGGAAGTCATTATTCCCTGCAGTAAACTTCAAGGCTAAATCGGATTTTCTCCGTGTACCAGTTCCAGTAACTGGACTTCAAGGGATGTGGGAGAAGTTTTTACAAGATGATTCACCTATGATGATATGGAACCCTTATGGAGGAATGATGGGAAAGATATCAGAATCTTCAATCCCATTCCCACACAGAAAAGGGGTTATCTGCAAGATACAGTACTTAACAGCCTGGACAGATGGAGACAAGAAAACTGCAGATAAACATATCAACTGGATCAGAGGACTTTATGAGTATATGGGCACTTTTGTATCCAAGTACCCTAGAGAAGCTTATGTGAATTATAGAGATCTTGATTTGGGTATGAACAAAAATGCCAACTCAAATATCTTGGAAGCTAGTGTCTGGGGGAAAAAGTACTACAAGAACAATTATGACAGGCTTGTGCTTGTCAAGACTAAGGTTGATCCTGATAACTTCTTCTGGCATGAACAGAGTCTACCAATCCTTCCATTCAAAGTTGGTCAAGATGGGAAAAGTTTGATTCACTGAAGGAAGAACTGCTTTTGGCTTGATGGTATATTGTAATATTTAAGGAAAAAAGTAAAAATTAAGTCTTAAGTTTTGCTTTTCATTTGGTTTCATGACCTGTAATGTACTGTAGCAGAAGTTCGTATTGATATGAAATGTGAAACAAATTTGAGGAACAACAAACTCGGGTGTACGTAGACGACCTTCTCTCTACCTTGTGAGGGGTATATCAATGAATTCAAGGAACTACATACAAAAATTACATGGAAAAGGATCATAAAACCCAAAGAGGATCCATTTCATTCTTACAGCATAAATGTTGATGTTTGGTGCTATAGGAAAATAGTTGAGAGATACAAATTGGTACCATGGTACATACTATATTTTAATTCTAAAAGCGAAATTTATACAAGGATCACATAAAAGTTGTCCACAAATATGCACGTTCTTCATCAAATTCTTCGAAGAGAGGCCAACCTCTTCTCAAGTTCCTCGACATCTGCAGCAGTATCAGAACTGCATTCACATGGGAAGAATTGTTAGGTAGACTAACATGTTCCTAGAAGAACTAGGAAGGATATTCTTAGGAGTCCTTTCATATTAATGCCAAAAACGAATGTAGAGGAATTCTAGATTGGGTTCAGTACATAAATCAATGAAATTTCATAGTCAGCATTAGGTCAAAGGAGTGTAAAACAACTGTCATGATCGATACATTAGGAGAGTATAACCAGGAAACAGAAAGGAAGTATTGTTTGATATGGAAATGCAGAAGAAACATAGCTCAACACGTTTAAACACACAAAAATCCAACTAACTACATAAAGAAAGTCCATGTATGACGTATGATTTAAAACAGCTCCACATACCTAGGCGGGGCAACATTTTCGACTTTCTTAGATGCAATCCGGCCTTTTGGAGCTGAAGATAACTGCCAATATAAAAATGAATAATGAATAAACACAGCTCGCAAGCTAAAGATGAGGAAAACAACTGATCATAACGCTCAACTATCCTTAATCCAAAACCTACCTGTGATGCAATGTCCACACCAATCTCGTCCAGCACCTAAACATGAAAACACAAATTAGAATAGATGACCAGAAAAATACAATTAGGAAACAGACCAACTGCGTGATGAATAATAATTGAACCTGGTTTGTAAGCTCCTCAGTTTCTTCTTCAGCTTCATCTTTATCCAAAGTCTCATCAATGGATTCAGACATCATCTCAATCTGGAAAAATCAGATAGACATTAAACTGAAAATTTTGCCTTCAAGACATTGCATTTGTCCATAAGTACAGAGAACTTATAGCATGAAGTAAGTCAATAATGTGAAGCATCGCTTAGAAGGATGAAAGTGCTTACTGTCATGTCCAACTGTGATGACTGCTTCTGGAATTCTCTGATCACTTTAACTTGTTTTGCAGGTGCCATTTGCTGAGAAGTAAAAACACAAAATATAAACCAATTGAAGGGATTTACGCCTTAATAATTAAATGGTAGCACAAACACAATAAAAAATGGATGAGCTAAAAGGCTAGGCGGCTGTATAGGAAACAAATATTTCACTTTCAAAGTTCTGAGGATTAAAAAGGAAAACAGAAAAGAAACTCACAACCAACAAATAATCAGTACCTTGTTCATGGCAGACATCGCTTTAGTTGCACCTTTCATTCCAGTAGACATAGAAGTGCTAGCATATAGTGCCTACAGAAGAGGAAGGAAGCCACATATAAGATCCACTAAAATATGCAATTACTTTTTATACACAATAATAATTGGGAGAAAAGATTGACCTGTGTATGAGTTGCTACACCCCTAATTTGAGCACGGCTACCTTGCAAATTGACAATTTGTTGCCGCAATCTCACAAGTTGGCGAGCTAGAATTTTGGTGGCGGCCTGACAAATCAAAGTGTGTGAGCAAGATTTACTTTTGAGGAAAAAGAAATTGCTTATAGCAGATGAGATGAGTTCTTTCCTCACCCTTATTTAAAAAATGCCATCCATTTCTCACCTGGATCACAAATATAATTATCCATGTTTACCACCAAAGCTTCAACTGAATCAAGTTTTCAATGAATATCCAAGCCTTTAATTAGCCTTGATTCAAACTTGAGTCTTATTAGACCTAGTAAAATCAGTGTTTTAAAGACCAACTGAATCGAGTCTTCAATATATTTGTAAGCCTTTTATTAGTCTAGATTCAAACTTGAGTCTTAGCAAGCATAAATCGAGTTACTACATTCCTTTCAAGTAGAGCCTCTTTTTCAAGTCAGTCCTGCCTGCTCGTTAGCAAGTGCCTCGGGCACTGCCTTTCTTTTCAACAACTCAGTTAAGTGCCTCGTTTCAGCCTCTCTTTCTATTTTGGAACACTTCCAGCTAACATGGCTCACCCTCCCTCATACAAGCATTTTATGTAAATACATAAACCAATACATATACAAATTTTGTGAATTGTTTGTTGGTGAGAAAATGAACATTGAGAATTTGAAATTAGTTAAACTATGTTGGGCTCTAATTCTTTCGCACATTTGGCAAGTATATTCAAATCACGCCAATATCTGTGGGTACTTGGCTCGATTCAATTAAATTGGAGACCTTACCAAACACAAGTCATTTTTAAAAAAGAAAAAAAAATGAAACAAATCACAAAAGCAAATCGATGTCTTTCAAATTCTCATACTTCCCTATCAAATATTCTTTCTCTAAGGTTGTGACTATGCATGAATTCTTCAGAAGGATAATGATTTATGCAATCTGAGAATGGCTCATCTCTCAAGAGTATGTATTTCAAATTCTGATAAACAAAAGAAACAGCGGGATGCAAAAAGTATGCAGTTTCCAGTGCAAATAAGCACCCACTAGAAGCCATTATCTATTAGAATGATCACAATTGCAAGTGAAGTAGTCAGGAAAAAAAATTAATGAGCAAACACTTGCCTCGTTTCCTGTTTTGGCTGTTTGCTTGATCTCTGCAACTAATTTTTTCTCCTACAAGAAGGTGAAATAAGAATTATATAAGTTCACAAATAAGTAGATTTACACAGATGAAAAGATGGTTATTGTAAGAATACTCTGAACTTTTCGTGACTTAAATTTCGCAAGAATACTCTGAACTTACTAAACAAACACACTTGCCTCATGTCTATGAACATTTTCCTAATAACTTACCTCCATTTGTAAGGATGAGATCTCCCGTTCAATGCCTAAAGTTATACATGAACAAAAAAAAAAGAATTAATGAAAAGTAAAAACACCAAATAAGAAACGAGGAAGACAATGCAAGTTATATAACAACACAAAAGATAACGTGGAATAAAAATTTGTCTTCTTGTTTACCAAAATGATAATGATCTAAATAAAAAATAAGAATGACATCCAACTATGATACACATTCTGGACAGTGATTTTTTTTCTCCAACAATTATTTAATGCTTTTTGCATTCTCCAACTCCGTGCTTGTGCAAATGACAATGATGTGAAATATACTAGAATGGCGTAACAATGATGATAGTTCAAAATATAAAACCTGGAATATGTAATTTGTTTCCTCATTTAGCAAAACAGCTGACCCCTGATAGCTTTATCAAAATTAAGAATGACACCCAACAATGACACAGAAAGTAAATAAAAGAGTCAATAAAACCTTCAAGTACTTGAGTTCAGACAGCTAATCACTCGCAAAGGAAACAAGTATTTCTAGATTTTAGCCAACATAGCACTTCTTCCAACTCTGTGAATTGTCCACGCAAAGCAGGTTATATTGTTTTGCAATGCACCTGAATTACTTTTTAGTCCCAAAAACTGATTATACCATTTTTCCTAATATCATATCCTGTTATGAAGCACTAGTGCCATAGAGGTTTGAAATAAAAGGTAATAGAGCCGAGCCATCCACCTATTTTACCTAATCCTTTACAGATATCACATGACTTTGTTGTCTAATTACTAATGAACCTTCAACCAGTATATCTCAATACCTCTTTCACATAAAAATGGAACCTTTTCACAATCACTCATCCTTGTTATTCTTATTGCAAAGTAGAAACTACAAAGAACAAAGGGACAACAACCTTAACCTAATATTTCCGAGGGGTTGATATGCCTAATAGTCTATTGCTTGAGTTTAGCCTCTAACTTTGATAAGCTTAAGTATTGCTAAAATCCAAATATCAAAGACAAAAATTTCCACCAAGTGTGATTCTTTTTCTCTCTTTGCCGGAGCATATATTTCTAGACGTCCAAACAAATTAAACATCTCTTGCTTGACAAGGAAAAGATCATAGCATTCGATGTACATTTAAAATCAAACTTAAAAGAATACAACCACTATTATAGCATCCCAAAAAGAAAGATGTTTATGCATAACACGAACAATGGGCGTAAGCGCCTATGCATTTGAGATCCAAAATGAGCTTATAGAGTATTATTTCTAAATCAAATAATGAGAAGCTACTCTTTCGTCAAACAACACAAAATCAAATTCTCGGCTAGTGAGCCATGTACCTCTAGTAGCAACAGACATTTCCCTTTTGCTGGTCCTCAATGCTTCTGTTAATCAATTACAAAATTTTCAACCATAGATCATACCTCAAAACACAAAATGAAAAAAAAACAAAACAATAAAGACACAACAAAAAAGGGGTAAAAATCTTACCTTTAGGTGAAGTCTTCTTCTTGAAAATGCTGTTCAACTTCTCCATCTTCTTTTGTTAATGATTCTTCAACCCTAGAATTTTCTTGAAAAAAAAAACCCTAATGGCTTTTGAAGAAAACCTTAATCATAAAATGGGTGATTAAAAATGGGGTTTTTTTTTCACTTTGTTTTTTGGGATTTTTGTGAGAAAGTTAAGCAGGGTGGCAATTTTTTAGCGGCCGACTTCTACTTCTAGGGGAGCGTGCAGTGGACTGGACTCTGTTATTTCCCACTATCATTATATCTAACGGACACCAAATAAGTAGCCGTTGTGAGCAAAGGAAATGACCAAATTACCCCTCTCTAGTTTGATATCGCAAAGATCAAAAGACAATATTACCCTTCTTTTGTTACTTAAGGTTCGAGGAAAATTACGTATAATACTTTGGGTTTGTAATACCTTTAATAAGGGGCTCCACCCAACCCTTGCTTTTGTTGGCAAGTGGCCAGGGATTTTTCGAACTTGAGATTTTTAATATGGAAGTTTCAAATTCAAATTATTATACGATTTGAAATATGTGTTATGGAATTTTGAGAAAAGATTTATTTATATCAACCATTAAAATCTTAATTTATTTATGTTATATTTGAGAAAAAATTCATCTATATTAATAAATATAATTATTACTATGATGTGACCGAACCATAACTACACATATGTAAAAAATAATTTTATAAAATTAAAATTATTTTTTAGTTAATAAATAATAATATGAATGAGCTAAAACTTCTAACAGATAACATAAAATTAACGTTTTCCAAAAATTTGATAATATCTTTGTGCCTTTTTCTTTTTTAAAAATAAAAGAGATTTAGAAGCTTGAATCACACTATTAATTATCTGCTAAAATGATTAATTTAGTGGCACAAATGATTTTCTAGTTTCTTACGAATTTACTTTTATTTTTTTAAAATATATTATAGATCTTTATTTTATACCTAAAAGAATTTATGCAAATCGCACATTGAGCTTTTAATGTATGTATCTCGAATTTTAAATTGATATTTCTTTTATTCAAATCGTAAATGAGTAAGAAATCTCATTTCTCAAACAAAAATTAAACTTATCAAACTACTAATTTAAATCGAAACTGAAATAAAAAACTCGAATCGTATCATCAATATAACACTTGTTAAAAGCCAAAACTCAAAATATTAAATCAAAATTTAGTCAAATATAATACATAACATGATAATATTTTTATTTATTTTTCTCAGTTTGAAGTATTAGGATCAAACTACTAGTACTCGACGTGAATTCGAACATAAAATTTTTATTTTTAATTTTTTTATATATTTAAAAATAACATTAAAATATATTTTTAATCACAAATTTAACCATTTTAAAATATTTAGAAAAAGTTGAGGTCGCATTTTAATTGTCTACTTTTCCTTTAATGATTGTTCTTAATTATTTGTTCATTTTGACAAATCAATAAAGGATAATTTTTTTTTTATCTATTATACTCTTAATTAAATGACTAATTATTTTGAAATGTAGAACTTTTCATCTACTTTATAATTAATAGATGTGTTAATTTAAAAAATGGACAAGTAAAAAAAGACGGAGGGAATAGGAGTGAAGACAAACAAAAAGGAAAGTCACATTTTCCACAAAGACCTAAACATAAAATGACCACTTTAATTCCTAATGGCAACTCTATTCCTCCATAGATTGAAAAAATAAAATGAAAGCAATACAATTTCCATCTTTACACAGAAACACCTTTTTAATCTTCTTTTTGATCCATTTATCAATATTTTCACCATACTCTGCCATATTAATTAAACAGAAAGAAGCTCAACAGCAAGTAATTGGCTATGGTTACTTAATCAAATATGTGGCTACCACTGGAAATTCACTTTTTGCTAATCTTCAACTCATCAATAATTCTTCTGTTTTTGGGAATGATATTCATAATCTTATCCTCATTGCCAGGTTATTTTTCTTTTCCTTTCTTATTTATTTTGGATTCGAGCTTAATATTATTAGTCTAATATAATTGATAAAGTTATTATAATATTTTTTTAAATAAAAATTGATATAAATTATAAAGTTATTACTATATGATCAAAAGAACGAGGTTAATATTATTTGGCTTCAAAAATATAAGATAAAATTATTAATCATAAAAAATTAGAAGTTAAATTCTTGTTATTATGGATACCTGTCACAAGATTAGAATGATAGATTGACTTTGACGTTTCATCTTGAATATAAATATCAAATTTCAATATTGAATTAGTTAAATACTACATAATAGCAGGGGTGGATCCACATGGTGTCCACCGGGTGCTCGAGCACTTATTAATTTTGTTACGAAATATATATATTTATGTAGAAATTAATAGGTATTTGTATAAAATTAACATAGAACACCAATAAATAAATGATATAGTTGGTCCAATAATTCTTGAATAGTTACTTAAGACTCTTTTAGGAATATAAGTGTTTACATTATAGAATTTGCAAAAGATAATAATAATAATTCAAAGTAAGTAAATAGCGTAATATATAGTTATGAAAATCGTAATTTCTTTTTATCGTCTATGTATAACTCAATTTTTTTATTTTTAGTCTTATTAGTGGGGAAATGCAAGTAATTTTGCTTAGTTAATGTATATAAATTAACTTTATTAAAAAAATTGTTTAATTTGTTTTTTTCCCCTCGTTACAGTTTGGAAACAAACGATCGTCTCCGAATACGAATAACGGACGTTAACCACCAACGATGGGAAGTGCCGGAAGAAATTCTCCGCCGTCCACCACCGCCATCGCCGCCGTCAACTTCAAACTCCTCATCAGAAAGCCACTCCCCAATTACGCTCTCTAATCCAAACTCAGACCTAGAGTTCATCCTTCACAACACCACCCCATTCAGCTTCATCGTCCGCCGGCGCTCCACCGGTGATACTCTTTTCAATACTTCGCCGGAGTACCAAAACCCCGATACATTACTCATATTCAAAGATCAATACATCCAGATCTCCTCGGCACTACCAACTACCAGAGCTAACCTTTACGGGCTCGGGGAGCACACCAAAAGCTCGTTTAAGCTCACACACAACCAGACTTTGACTTTATGGAATGCCGACATTGGGAGTTCCAACGCGGACCTTAATCTCTATGGATCCCATCCTTTTTATATGGATGTCCGGTCGTCGGATCCGGCGAAGGAAACGGCTGCCGGAGTTAGTCATGGGGTTTTGCTTCTGAGCAGCAATGGCATGGATATTGTATAGACGGGTGATAGGATTAGTTACAAGGTGATTGGAGGGTTAATTGATTTGTATTTCTTCGCCGGACCTTCGCCGCAAATGGTGGTGGATCAGTATACTCAGCTTATTGGTCGTCCTGCTGCTATGCCATATTGGTCTTTCGGTAATGACTTTCTTTTTCATTCGTTGTTTTTCTGTTGTGCACACCTCGACTAATTCCACTGTTAATTTCCGAGGAACCTATGCCATACATGGATAGAAAGGCATTGAATAGAGGTTTAACTATTATCTATGAGCTTTTCTTATGTAGGTTGCATTGCTCAACATAGATTACAACGTACCACTAGTTTAGTGAGGACAATGGAAGATCGTTTCTTTTTATAATAGTGGTGTCCAGGTCAGCTTGTGTACGCCTCGACTAATTCCATAGAGTACCTACTACCTCACACCAACGTAGATACTGGTCCACCAAGACTTGGACATATAAGAAGAAACACCTAGTGTTTTGTCGGATCAGAGTTTGTGAAAGGGAAATATGAAGTAAAATTATACATTTAGTTAAAGGCATATTGCTCATGATATGTTGCCTCATTCGCAAATACGACATTGCTTTGAATATTATGCTGAGCTTCACATGTGGAAAGTGCGCCAAGAAGAAATTTAGGAATGCTAGATTCCTCTGCCCCTGTCATTCCTATACTGATTGAAGCTGAAATTGTTTTGCTCGATTCTCAGCTTCTACCTTCATTCTTTAGGAAACAACTACTACACATGAAAATACTCACATTTCAAAGTAATTGTATTGATAATTTGATATGGTGTAGGATTTCACCAATGCCGGTGGGGTTACAAGAATATTGATGATGTTGAACTGGTAGTGGAAAGTTATGCAAAGGCTAGGATACCGCTGGAGGTTATGTGGACTGATATTGATTACATGGATGGTTTTAAGGACTTCACACTCGATCCAGTTAACTTCCCACTAGAGCGGGTAAATTTTTTTCTCAGGAAGCTTCATCAGAATGATCAGAAATATGTACTAATAGTAGATCCAGGTAACTTGTCTCCGTCATCAAGTTTTAACAATTTCCCTTTTACCTAGATAAATTAGATACGAGTACGACTCATCATCATGTAACAAATGTTATTTTGTTGTCTTCTTTTTACTGCAGGAATTAGTATCAACAATACATATGACACCTATAGGAGAGGCATGGAAGCAGATGTCTTCATAAAACGCGATAATATGCCCTACCAAGGGGTTGTTTGGCCAGGGAATGTTTATTATCCTGATTTTCTAAATCCAGCTACTGAAATATTTTGGAGAAATGAAATTGAGAAGTTCCAGGATCTCGTACCTTTTGATGGCCTGTGGCTTGACATGAATGAATTGTCAAACTTCATAACTTCCCCTCCTACACCATCATCCACCTTTGATGACCCTCCCTACAAGATAAACAACTCTGGCGATCACTTGCCCATCAATTATAGAACAGTTCCAGCCACTTCAACACATTTTGGTAATACAATGGAGTATAATGTTCATAACCTTTATGGATTACTAGAATCTAGAGCCACCTATAGTGCTTTGGTTAATGTCACTGGTAAAAGGCCATTCATTCTTGCAAGATCAACTTTTCTTGGCTCTGGCAGATATACGTCACATTGGACTGGAGACAATGCTGCTACATGGAATGATTTGGCATACTCCATTCCTACAATCTTGAACTTTGGATTGTTTGGAATTCCAATGGTTGGAGCTGATATATGTGGTTTTTCAAGTAACACTACTGAAGAGCTTTGCCGCCGCTGGATTCAGGTAAATTCATGCTTGGACTTTTGTCAACAATGCCGCCTCCATATCTCTTTCTCCCCCTAAAGCTATAACTTTTCACCAATGTTAATAGCGATGAAATATGTTGTTTTTTCAAGGAACACTGTTGCATGATAAAGTTTAATGAACCAGAGTTATTCGTTCTCTTAAATAGTATGCTTTAAAATTGTAAAAAAAGTTACAGCATGTGTCTACCTCTCAGTTTGACCAAATCGTTAGTTTGAAGCTGTAGAAGCAGAATTTTTATCATAATATTAGGAGCTCTCTTCGCCTTTGACTTCTTCGTAATGAGAGAGATTGGCTTTATGCAGCTTGGAGCATTCTATCCATTTGCAAGAGACCACTCTGCTAAGGACACAACCCCCCAAGAGCTTTATAGTTGGGATTCAGTTGCTGCAGCAGCCAAGAAAGTCCTTGGGCTCCGATATCAGTTACTTCCATACTTTTATATGCTTATGTACGAGGCACATACAAAAGGGACTCCCATTGCACGGGCCCTCTTCTTCTCTTTCCCTCAAGATGCCAAGACATTTGATATCAGCACACAGTTCCTTCTCGGTAAAGGTGTCATGATCTCACCTGTACTTAGGCAAGGAGCAACCTCTGTTGATGCATATTTCCCTGCTGGAAACTGGTTTGACCTCTTCAATTACTCTCGCTTCGTGAGTTTGAATCAAGGAACCTATATGACACTTGACGCACCACCAGATCATATAAATGCACACGTTTGTGAAGGGAACATATTGGTCATGCAAGGGGAAGCAATGACAACACAAGCTGCTCAGAGGACTGCATTCAAACTCCTTGTCGTGCTGAGCAGCAGCGAAAACAGCACAGGAGAACTATTTGTGGACGATGACGATGAGGTGCAGATGGGAAGAGAGGGAGGGAGGTGGACGTTAGTTAAGTTCAACAGCAATATCACTGGCAATAAAATTGTGGTAAAATCAGAGGTTGTGAATGGACGATACGCGCTGGATCAAGGATTGGTCCTTGAAAAGGTGACATTATTGGGATTGGAAAATGTGAGAGGATTGAAGAGCTATGAGCTTGTTGGATCACACCAGCAAGGGAACACAACAATGAAGGAAAATCTTAAACAGAGTGGACAGTTCGTTACTATGGAAATCTCAGGGATGTCAATACTGATAGGGAAAGAGTTCAAATTGGAGCTATACATTATTACTTAATGAATGAATTAAGTTATATACGTTTGTTGTATGGAATTTTCTTTCATTATCAATGCTGTTTAATTTATGATATTAATCTATTGTGTTCTTCCTATTTTTACCAACTTGCCAATTAATGTTTATGCATGTGATTACCTTGTTTCTTTTTGTATATTATATGGTTGATTCTCCTTTCTGTTTGCCTTTAACCTATCCACCTGACCCCATTGTTAAGGTATTACGATACACCATACAGTAATACCTAACCCCACAATATACAAGTTTACAGTTTCCTTAACCAAGCAAGGAAGACATTAGACCATATACTAGATATGGTTATGGAGCAAAAAGGATCATTTATGGTAACCCTTGGACAAGCACAACAATTGACCATGCAACTTGTGAGGGGCCTTAAGAAGGGGGATCCGACGTTCATAGCTATCATTGCGAGTGTGATTAAAGATAATAGTATTAAGGGACTCTGCTAGCATGTATAGAGAAAGTTCTAGAAGAAAACAAATATGTGATGTTTGCAGAGTTGCGCAAGGGCAACAAGCCACCACCATGTTTCTCATGCATTGGAAATGATAGCGAACGATACGGAGACTTGCGGCAATTTAAAACAAAATTCGAGAGTTCATAAAAGAACAATGTGTCACGGTCGTTTCAGCATCGGATAGAGGAAAGTGTCATGACCTGTCACTTTATCATACTACTTAGCCATAAAATTGTCCATATGAAAGCATAAATGTGCTAGAATATCCTAGAAGAGTTCTTGAAAGACCTTAGAATACTCTAGTTTTGTAGAGAATTGTAGAAGAATGACTTATTTGTAGATATGTAGGGACTTGTGTTAGTAACTTTTATTTGCATCTTAACCCCTAGATGTGCAGTATAAATAGAAAGACATTCATTTATAACTCAGTCTAGCAAAATCAAGCAAAACAATCTTCCAATCAATATAAAAAGTTCTTTTAGAAATTTTCAGGCTTACTTGATCGAGTTTACATCAAGATTCGTGAATAAGTTATCAAGTGTCGCATAAAATATTTAGTTGGAGTCTTAATCCGCAACATTAGGCTCATTAAAAAGAATCAAATTTGCACTTGGTAGTAAAGGGTTAAGTAAACATGTAATTAAATAAATAAAAATATAAAACTCCCGATAACTGGAACATTGTTTCAGAAAAACTTTATAGCTTCTACCTATAATAAGTGTGATAAAATCTCATTCTCTTTTTGTTGCCGGCGCTTTTTCGGGCTGAAACGAAATCTTTTATAGAAATGACCTGATGTTATCTCAATTGAAAGAGTTAAAATTTGAAACAGAATATAATTTTTATTCGAATAACTAATATATCCTTTTCACAAAAAATTAATAACTTTATTGATTTTACGATAATATTCAATGTTATTTTCTTTTACCGCTATCATTTGATTCGTTAAACCCCATTTAAATCCCAACCACAACTAATAATCCCTAATTTATCACCAAGATTCACTAAAATTTAGTGAAAGTTGTCCTTCCCTAAACTTAGGAGTCTACCTAAAAGTAACTTCTTCACAAGTTTCATTGAAAATAAATTAAACTTTTCGAATTATTTTAAAATTGTAGAAAAATCATTATTTATAAATTACGCGTGCTCACACTATATGTATATAATGACAACTCCCATATATTTTGTAATACATATATTTTTAATTAGAATCTCCTAAAACTAAATATATACGTTCATAAAGAACAAAAGTTGATTGAGTTCTTTCCTCATCAATTGTGCAAATACCCTTATTTTAACCAATTTGTCATTTCTATGAGCATAAAGAAAAAGAGAAGGCACATTGAGTTTTTTTTGTTTTTTTTTTCTTTGTTGGTTATTTTTTCCATCAACATGAATAATTGAGAGATTGGCTCTAAATTGGACATTTGAGGTGACTTCTCCTTTATACATAAAGGTTAATGGTCTGATTTAATTCCTTCTCTAATTTTTAAGGTGTAAGATCTTTTTTAGTTATTGTCAACTTTCATTAAATATATATATACTGTACAATATTAGCTTTAATCGTCGATGAGTTTGATCCACCGATAACTTTGCATAGGCAAAATATGTGGTGCATGTGATGTGTATGATTAGATATACCTTAACTTAAAAAGTTTTTAAAAATGAAATGGTGCAGTTCTTTTATCATAGAATGTAGATCAAAGAAAGTGTTATTGTAGGAAAGTTGCGATCCATAATTCTCCATTTGTCTGAAATTTGAGAGTTGATTAATGTCCTTTTCACGAAAGAACTATTAGAACTGTTGATAATGATTATGAGGTCATCTTCAACTCAACTTGTCATCAAGCATTACTACGTTATAAATGTAATTTTTTTTGTAAACGTGTGAAATGAAGAATATGATGTAATTGTATCAATATAAATGTGTTGAGACAATTTTTTTTTAGTTTTTCTAAAAGAATAGACGATCTTCTATGAAATTTACTATACTTCATAACAAATTATATTGAAATGGAAATCATTTTATTCGGTTGGATGATTAAGAGTCGATAACAATGAAGACTTAAAACTTTGCAAATATCTAAACTTTGACATAAATGTCTAACCTTATGAACTAAAAATGATATTTATAAACTAAAAGTGGTGGAACTAATGAGTATCATTTTTAATTTATGTCACATAAGTGACAAATAAATATACAAGATAAATTGTAATTTTATCTTAAAAGTATGTGAAATCTCTAATTTCTCTATGAAGAAATTGCTTGGCCTTTTTCAAGTTCATGTATGGGTACTTACTATTTAGTATATGCATATGCAATTAGTCATATATTCACATAATAAAATACTCAAATATCACACACTTTCAATTAAATGAGATTTGTGTGCCTGCACTAATATTGTATATTTACTATTTTAAAAAGGAAAATGATGCTTCATTACGATAAATAAATAAAATCTCACTATATTTATGTTCAAAACGAAGAAGATTAAGGGATTCTTTGGTTAGTAAGCGAGATAAAGTGAGATATTTATTATTATATTTGAGATTAAAATTAAACATAACTATAATGTTTTTTTAATTTTTCTCGGAGTTAAACTCTGAAAAATATATTTGATTATAAAATTTCAAAAAGCAACAAAAACAGAAGTATTTTCACCCTTTTTCATTTAAAATTACTCAACAAACAAGGGATCAAAAACAAATC
This sequence comes from Solanum sitiens, assembly GCA_016801875.1. Classification (NCBI taxonomy): domain Eukaryota; kingdom Viridiplantae; phylum Streptophyta; class Magnoliopsida; order Solanales; family Solanaceae; genus Solanum; species Solanum sitiens. The sequence goes on from JABWTJ010000056.1 coordinate 867,139, forward strand.
CTATTATATGCATGGCCGAGCACTCACTATATTTTCAAACAAAAAAAGAAGCATAATTCATATATATGACCCTTAACTTGGTGTCAATTGATAATTATTATCTTTAACTTTGGACATGCACAATTACACACTTAAGCTTGCATAAAATTGAACAAATGAACACATTTGTCCTACATGACACCCTATATGACAAGTTTGTATCATAGGGTGACAATTTCAGTTCATATAAGTCAAATGAAATTATTTTGTCCATATTAAATTAAATGGATCACTCATATTTTCTTTTCTTTTCTTAAATGGATTAATATGGTTTTCAACCTATTTAGGCTCATATAAATATGGACAAAATGGGTTAACATGAGAATCGATATTCAGCTCATATAAGTGAGTAATGAAATTTTAATTTTTAATTTTTTAAAAATAAAAAATTTAGGAATCGATTTGTGGAAAGTGGGGCCGTGGGGGAGGAGGGGGGGTACTTTTTTTTTTGAAAAACATTTTTTTTTTTCAAAAACAAAAAAAAATTAGGAGTAAATTGGTGAAAGGTGGGGAGGGAGTAATTTTTTTTCTTTTTGGAAACGGTTTTTGTTTTGTTTTTGGAAAACAAAAATTTATAGGGATAGGCTGGTGGAAGGGGGATGTGTGCCATGGAGAGGGAGTAATTTTTTATTTGTTTTTAGAAAACAATTCTTTTAGGGTAGGTTGGTGGAAGGTGGAGTGGACAGGGGTAAATTATTTTTATTTTTTTGAAAAAACAAATTTGTTTTGGAAGGGGGGGGGGGTGGCGAGAGGGGTTAGGGATGCCTGTAGGGAGAGATAATTTTTTCTTTTTTGAAAAATAAATTTATTTAAATGAGTTAGAATATTTTTGTCCAAATCATATTTGATCAAATCTATATTTGTTCATATTATATTTGGATAGAATGTAATCCAAATCATTTTTTTGTCTATCCATATTCAATCCATACCAAATCCAATCCAATCCAACTATTTGTCACCCTTACCTATATGACATCCTACGTGTATTATGCCATGTAATTTAAGTGCCTACTCGTACACATTCAAAGGTGAAAGACATTATAAATTTAGCACAATCTTATTATTCTATCTAATTTATTAATCTCGAAATAACTTTATTCGTTAAAAAAAAGACCCTTATGGACTACCATTATCATTTTCTCACCTCCTTTTTGCCCCCCTAACTTCTCGTAATTCTCACTTCTCCCCCCAACCCGTTCCCTCCTTGCTGTTGCCTTTTGGTGGCACTTTCCTCCATTTCAGAGAGCGCAGATCCATCTTCATCTCGAAGTTTCTACTCAAACACCCAAGAATCCCTTTTTTCTCTATCTAATTGAGTTTCATTTGAGATCACATACACTTTTACACTATAATTACATACATATATGGTCCTGAGATCTTCTTGAGAGTAACAAAAATGGATTCTCAGCCTTCCCGTTCTTCGGGAAGGTTTGAAAGTAGTCCTTCTACTATCAACAATACTCCATTCTTGACCAAATCAATTTCCGATGCCAGTAGCAGCAGCCCTCATAGCCAAAGCTTAGCCTCCATTCTCAACAACCCACATGCCGGAAAATCCGATGGGTTCTGGTGGTGGTCCACTTCATCATCTATCCCGACACCTGACTTCTTACCTTTATCAACTCTACCCAAACCCGGATCCGAAACCCGGGTCCCTGATTTCCAATCCTATCTCTCTTCCATCTCAGACCCATATGGTCGTTTCCATGACATTCAACAACACGCGAGGTTTGAGTCACTGGAAGATCAAGACGACCAAAATGCCCTCGTTGCTTGCTTGAAGGAAGTCCCTGCGCTATACTTCAAAGAGGATTTTGAGTTAGAGGTTGGTGCTACTTTTAAAGCTGCCTGCCCATTTAGGTCCACGGCGGAAAATTTGGTTACACAGGAGAAGCTATCACAGTATTTGGATGTAGTGGAATTGCACTTGGTTAGGGAGATTTCGTTGAGATCAAATTCCTTTTTTGAGGCACAAGGTCAGTTAGAAGATTTAAATTCGAAGATTGTTCAGGGGTGTGATAGGATAAGGGAATTGAAGGAGACTATAAAGCTCTTAGATGACAATTTGGTGGGGTCTGCTAGAAAGGTACAAGAGTTGAATGCTCAAAGGAGTGAATTGATTTCGCACCAGGACAAGTTGAACCTTATACTTTATGTTAATCAAGCTCTGTCAACTCTCAAGTTGGTATGTGCTGATTTCTTTAATATTTTTCCGTTATGTATATCTTATGTTGGTTTCTTGTCTAAGTTCTATGAACAAAATGATATAAGAACAAAATGTACAATTGTTGGGATTTCTATGAGTTAAGAATGTAAATAGGCTGATATAGAGTGAAGTTGTTGCAAGTCATGCTTTGTCATAAAAGTAGCTGCTTGTCATTTTAGACTATTTATGAAGCATTAGTAGGGTCACCTCTCCCTCTGTAATTTTGCTGTAAGTATTAGTGGACTACTTCTGAGTATTCCTTTTGTTCATAATATAAGTTACCTTTTTCAAAAAAAAAAAGTAGCTGCTTGTACAAGGCTGATAGAAATAGGTATTGAAGAGAATTGCTTTTTTTCTTTGTTGTTAAAAATACTGTGGTATCCATGAAAGGAAGTAAAGCTATTATAGGATTCACAGTTTTTATAAATATAGCCGAGATGATGTTGTAGAATGACAGCAAGCAAGTTATTAGGTCTTATATTTTCAGTAACCACCTGGTAGAAAGATAACTATTCTTGTGGCAATTTGAATTCTTATGATGGTGATACTTCAGTCTAGATTTGAATTAGACATCCTTGGTTCGAGAAACTGTATTAAGTTTTATGTGGAAGAGACCTGATCCAAAAGATCAGGTTCTACATACAATCTCATAACTTTGACCCATGACCTATTAGAGTATTTAGGCAAAACACATTAGTCATATCCTGTCCACAATTGGCATAAAAGACTATATAATTCTCTAAAGGAAAATTGCATATACTATACAGAACCCTTGCTCTCTTATTTTAAGACCAAAAGGAATACTACCCTATTTCATAACTCATTCAGTACAATTCATTTGAGTAGTGAGGTAGAATGTTACAGTGATAAGCATTAAATGGGTGGTCATCTTTACTATGATTATAAAGAAATGTTTGATGACTTGATCAATCAATAACATTTAGAAGGTTAGAGAGCAAAGGCAATCGTAGATGGAAGAGCACACATAAAGTAAAAGGATCTTAAAAATATATACTTTGGTTTGTGAAAAGTTAAAGGTGCTCATCATAATGTTATTTTTGAGAAGTCCTTAAATAATACATTTATTACATTAATCCCAAAGAAGTATGGAGCAAAGGAGTTAAAAAGACTTCAGACCTATAAGAAGACTTCAGACGGATATGTTTGATAGTAGGAGTGTACCAAATCGAAGTTATCTCTGAAAGGCTGAAGACTGTTATGGGAGAACTGGTGGATGAGCACCAATGCCACCAAATGACTTTCTTGCAATGCAGGCAAATCAGGGATGCGGCTTTATTGGCCAATGAATTGGTGGGGGTCTAAGTCTAAGGTGAAGCAAAGAACACCAAGAATTAAACTTGACATTGAGAAGGCCTGTGGCCATGTCAACTGGGCCTTCTTACTTGAAATACTAAGAGACATGGGTTTTGGCAGCAAATGGATCTAACTGGATAAACTTCTGCATATCCAGTGTGAAATTCTCCCTAATCATAAATGGAAATACCGAGATACGGTGAGCCTATGTCACCCTTTCCATTTGTATTAGCCATGGAGGACCTTAATTACATGATATGGAAAGCAAATGCATATGAGTGGATGAAAGGTTGCTCTGCCCAGACAATCAGGATTCAGGGCAATGATATGGAATCTACACACCTCTTCTATGCAGATAATCTCTAGTTTTTTTCTGACGCAGAGGTGGTACAAATCTGACATTTAAGGACAATCCTAACCATATTTGAAGGCATCTCTGGGTTACATGTTAACCGACACAGAGTTTCGTCTAGCCAGTCAATCAAGTTGATGATATGCAGATCTTAGCTGAGAACCTAGGGTACCAAGTAGCTTCCCTATCTATAAAATATCTTGGAATACCATCGGGAGCAAAAAACAATTAGCTAGAAATTTATTGTGAAGTGCTGGAGAGATGCGACAAGAAGCTAGTGAAATAGAAGAGTCAATACCTATCTCGGGGAGGTAAACACTTGTAAATTAGTGATGGATGCCCTCCTCACATATATAATCAGCTTGTTCCCTATACCCAAGAGCATTGAAAGGAAGATCAATAAACTGAGGACTGGAGGGCTTTCATCTGGCAAGGAGAAGAGGGATACAATCTGGTGAAGTGGAATGTCTTAAAACCTAGCAAAAATCAAGGAGGTCTGGGCGCATAAAGAACCTTGGTCTACACAGTGCTAGTCTATTTAAGAAGTGGTTCTGGAGATTTTACAATTAAGATATGGCTTTAAGAAGATTAATTACACATAAATATGGACTATTGAATCTTTGGACCACTGAGGAAGTTTTTGGAACTTTTGGTTGTAGTGTGTTGAAAACCATCAGAAGGATGTGGCCCAACTTTAATACGAACTTGTCCATCAAAGTGGGAGATGTTATGAGAACAGATTTTTGGAATGAACACTGGATAGGAGAAGGCAGTGTAAAAGCTTTTTTCTCAGATCTACACATCATAACCCTACAAAAGATGCCACCGTCTCTCAGATGTGAAGCCCTCAAGGATGGGGCGTAATGTTCCAAAGGGCTCTAAATAATTGGGAAGTTGATGGAGTAGCAAGTATGCTCCGGTACTGAACATTTTCTCGGGCACTTCCATTGGTCCAGACAAACCAATTTGGAATCTGCATTGCAAGGGACTCTTCATAGTAAAGTCTTGCTACTAGAGAATGAATAATAACCGGTCATTGGCAGTGATTTTGTTGGAAGTTAATTTGAAAGGTCAAAATTCCTCAACAAGTCTCTTGTTTTACATGGTTGGTGATTAGAAGAGCCCGTTTAACTCATGAAGTGTTACAAAGAAGAGGTTTACACCTTTTGCTCAAGGTGTTCTCTATGTGGCCAAGAAGCAGAGATCAATGGCCATTTGTTATTGCGCTGCAAAACAATTGTAAATTTGTGGAATATGTTCTTGTGTATACTAGGTGTGAGTTGGGTAGTGCCCAAGAATACCTTTGAAATTCTAAACTGGAAAGGAGTTGGAAGTAGAGGGGCAGAGGAAAACTGGTGGAAGATTATCCCAGCATGCACATGGTAGACAATATGGAAGGAAAGAAATGCAAGATGTTTTGAAGGTAAAAGCAGCAACATCCAGAAAGTTACAATTAATTGCCTCAGCCTTTCTTATTATTAGTGTAAACAAGATATGGTGGGGCAGTATAAGTTTTACTCGACTATACAGGAAAAATGTCAAGTTCCCACCTCCTCATTTTTTGTCTCAAAATTTGATGTTTCAGTTTTATTCTCCATGATGACAAGCTACTGATTTTCCAGACCTTCTGGTGTTTGTTTTTATTATATTATAATAATATCTCTTATTTAAAAGTTATGGGTCTATTGAATGGTTATAATCTGACATATATTCACATATTTTATGCAGCTTGTTGCATCTGCAGATTGTGCTGGAGCTTTAGATGTTATAGATGATTTACAACATTTATTGGTATGTACAGAAGTCTTTTAATTTCTCTGCTCATTTTTAATTCTTAGTTTCTTCTAGGCATTGAACACTACCTACCTAGTTTTTAGATCAACCTCTGTGTTCATTGAGGCCAAACTGGTCGCTATCTTTTTCTGTAACTTGAAGTTGGAATATAGCGAACTGTTTTTTGATCCAGTTGGTTAATATTTTTTTCTTGTGGATAGATTGATTTATTTGGTTAATAGGCTTCAGGATTTGTTATTTGCTTAAATGCAAAATGTTTGGCATAACTATGTGGATTATCTGTTGCAAAAGCTATTATAAAAGATGAAGCTGTTATAACCTTTGTACTTACTGCAGTGTCAATGTTCATTTATGATTAACAGGATGGAGATGAATTAGCTGGTCTGCATTGTTTCCGTCATGTTCGTGACCAGTTAGCCGCTTCAATTGATTCCATTAACAGGTTAGACTTTTCGGAATGGATTTTTGTGTAGGTTCACTCACATTATTGGAAGAATACCTTTCAGGTGTTTGAGTTCTTGATAATGCTAAATGAATAAAGCTTAAACACTGGTTCAATTTGCTGTTACTATCCTCAAAAAAAATTTGCTGTAGCAAATTTGGTGGCTAATGTCGTCTAATATCTTTATTGAGGCAGTTGTGATAGTAATGCCCGTTTCTGATTCTGTTGGATTAATGATAACATCCAGAACAAACTATTATCTCACGTATATTATGTAGTGACCAAAGTAGTTGTTTTTTTTCGTTTTCTTTTCTCAGGACTATCCAAAGTGTCCAGTTTGCATATATATATTGTTTAGGTTTCTTGGATGATTATGTTGTAAGTTTTATAGGGGGTTACAAAACATTTTCTAATATAAAATAAAGAAATAATTCATTTTATGTTTCTGTTTTCATGCTTGAGTTATTTTTGTTTTAAAAATAAAAATTCTAACAGCTAACATGTTAGATTTATCTAATTAGCTAAAATACCAATGCTTAGGGCATGACCATCCAGTGCACTGGTTTGTTGCTAGTTCCTTCCAGTGTATTGATTACGAGTTGTATTTCCACATTTTGGTAGCAAAACGTTACCATTCTACTGTGGTCCACTATTTTATATTTCCTTTAATACATCTTTTGAACTTAGGATCTATAATACCACACTATTTTCAAAGTAATCTTTAGTACAATGTTGTAACTTACCGGATCCAGTCTTGTAGCATTCTTTCAGCAGAATTTATGCGTATATCTATACACGGAGCTGGCAACGTGGATGCTCTAAGTACATCAAAATTTAAAGTGCAGACGACAATTTCCATGAATGGAGAAGGCCATGAAGTAAGCATGTTATTATGTACTTATATAGTGATGCACTTGGTTTAGATATTTTCAGTGCACGAATCAAATTGAAAAAATTGCTACACTTTTGGAGAAAATAGTTGTACTAGACAGTTTAGATGAAAAAAAGTTTACTCTCTGTATATCACCAGTTGAAAAGATGATTTGAACACAATATTGAGTTTAACGTTTAAGAAATTTTTTTCTGGGTACTTGTACTCTGGTACTCTCTTTCTATTAGCAGTGGGTTGTTTTTCATGAAAATGTTTGCTGTAATTTACCAAGTAGCAAGCACCTTTGCAAGCTCTTGAAATGTGAAGGGATGCATTTGATTGTCAGAAAAAGAAAATGAAACAAAGAAATGTCAAGGGATGTAGGTGTTGTTTCGTTTAGATAGCTGGTGGTTTTGTCTAAATTATCCTGCATGCTACCATTCTTGCCTCAACTATATTTCAAGATGTCTTCTATTAGCCCTTGTCCACTGTAAGAAGCGAAAACCTATTATAACCTTAAAACACTACAAAATAACGATTTGCAAATGAAATAGTTCCCTATTTGTCTTTGCCAACCCCAACTCCAGTCATTCTCTTTTATTGGATGGGTAAATGGTATAGTTCTAAAGAGCAGCAAAACTGCTGGCAATTATTTACAGATGAAAGCCTTATTACAAGTTGTGTAATGAACTCAACAATTCAACCACGGCTTCTATATCATTAGCTACTTCCACGTTGCACCCAATTTCAGGCATTCTTTTTACTGCAAATATCCTTTCTTTTGGATGAGTTTAGTTTCCTTCATCTTCTGGATCCTTCAAACTAATGCTTTTTTTCAACCTCAGTTCCCCTCCTGAAACAAAAAGAAAAAAAAGAGCTATGAAGTAGGAAGGAAGGGGATAAGAGGCTTGTATTACTTTTAAGTAGCCCATTTCCATTTACTTGGAGGAAGGTGGATAGGTCATCAGTAACTAAGGATGATGTCTCTAAAGCTAAAATTAAGAAAGCAGCTTTGATGCATGATAACCTGCATACCGTCAAAGGCTTGTGTTTTAATGCACTTAAGTAATCTCTGAGTTCTACCACCATATTTTCTGATGAAAAAATGTTAAAGTAACAAATTAATCTGTGCTATCTTCTTTGCATAGATCTGTTGTGGCACTTGTCTAGTGTGGAAGTTCTCCTGCTAGTGCCTTAGTGGTATCTGTCCTATTCGGTTCATGAAACTAGGTTTTGAGGGGCTAAGAGGATAACGGACGATATTTTGAGTTTCTGAATCTTTCAAGTTGTATCTTTTTCTGGTTGACCTTGGAGTATATATTTAATATGTTCCATGCTTGATTCTAAATGTAATTTATGTTTTTTCTGTTGCTCAATGTTCTAATTGTTGAGGGAATTTCTTTCTTGTTCCTTTTAATCATCCTTTTGTTTAACTGGATCTATGCACCCAGTCTTCATGCTACTCGACAACCAATTATCTGAACATTGACGTTATGTATTGCAGGTTAAATTAGATGAAGAAGACACTTATAATTTGCGTGACCGGCTACTTCCTTTTGTTATTGGGTTGCTTAGAACCGTGAGTATCTCTATTTTTTCACTGAGTAATGTTGGTATTCACTTGTTTTGTAAAGTGTTGGTGGCGTATTGATTTTCTTTGGGTGGTAAATGTTGATTGTTGAATGCCATGGCATGATTACAATCATGCTATCTGTCAAGTATAGAAAACAATACATCCTCGAAGAGATGCAGAATCACTCTTTCTCAGAGTTAGGTGAATGGTAGTATTCGAGCTAAAATATGTGTAGCTTTGGATGGGATTATACTCCTTAAGTGTAAATAAAGAAATGAATAATTTTAAGAGCTGAATCGAGGTTAGAGGTGTCATTATCCAAATAGAGCAGTATCTTGCTGAGAAAATTTGGCTTGGTATTTGATTTTATCATATTCTCAATTTTTTTTCCCTCTTGACTTTGGTTTTATTCTAAATTCTTCACTTTTGTTTGTATAAGATCTGATGTAATGGGCTGGCCATGGTTTAATCACTTGCAGCAGTGATACAACGCTAAATGGACTATATATATTATCTGGAAGTAACAAGTGTTGGTGAAGATTGTCTTAATTTATTATGTATGTACTTCAGTTTAGAAGAGAATAATGAAGGAGGAGCATAGCTGAAGATTCTAGGAAATAGTTGATTAGTGAATAGCGAGGACTACAATCCCTTTACCCCTCTTATGTACCATTTTCTGTGTCCTTGTGATTGACTAATTATTGATCATCAACTTGACTAAGCATCGGTTCCAATCCGGCTGCAATTTATGCCAAATGAAACAAATTTTATTCTGGGTTGTTTTGTAGTTGTAAAGTCTACGTATATGTTTTCCGTCAACATTTTTAGAGTGTTTGGAATTTATATGATGTTTTTAGTAAAAATATTTGGTTGTGTTTGACTGTTGTAATATCCAGGCAAAACTCCCTGCTGTATTGAGAATATACCGTGACACTCTTACGGCTGACATGAAAACTGCCATTAAGATGGCAGTTGAAGAACTGCTACGGGTGCTTGGTGCCCAACCTATGGATTCAGATTTTGTTGCAGGAGAACGAGCAGTTGATGCTGATGGTGAGTGTATATTATTAGGTTCACATTTCATTTTTATAAGGAAGAGCTTCAGATGCAAATGAATTTGGTGTGCAAAATATTGGTTCTCTTCTTCTTCCTTTTCCTGTAAAAGATGTGGCTAAGGATTAGGGATGCAACTTCATCATTAATGCAACTGAGTGGGCTGGTAGATTTCATGCTATAGTTCCTGATATAATGTATATGCTTTACTCAGGTGGAAGCTCATCCCTTGCCAGTAGATTGAGAAGCTTGTCGCCTGAATGTTTTGTTCATCTTTTGAAGGCTGTTTTCCTGATAGTGCAGGTAATGTGTACCTCACTGTATCTTTTTGTTCAATCAGGATTATGCTGCAATCATGATATGTTACTTCCCTTTTTTCCTTTGAAGAATTAAAAAAAGGATTTGTATATCGATGTAGGGATTAGTGGAAGATCTGGGGGATTTCTCTTTGAATGACCTCTAATATGCCTAATTAAATTGGATAAAATGGACATGAATAGAACATAAAGGATATAGAGGATTCATATGGTTGATTCAACTTGTTGGGATTGAGGCCTACTTGATTGGTTGATTGATGCCACACAGTATGCAAGGGGTAAGTTATGATCAAATAAGCTGGCCAAGCTCATGCACTTTCAGGTTCATTGTTCATATTCAAGAACCCAATTAAACCTAATCATTTGAGTCTGAACTACCACTTGAGATGCTCTTTGTTTAGATAACTTAAGCACCCAACAGGACAATGTCGAGCTTTTAACGTTTGAGCTAAATATCTTCAGGCTCATTTGAAAACAAATTTACTCCTTTTTCGATAAGTCTTAAAGAGTTTATAAAACACACCTTTTCTTGGTTCCGTACCCAAACCAAAAAGAGGTTGATGTTTAAAATCTCTTAGTCCCATACCCCCTTTTCTATGGAGCCAAACTTACGGCATTTAAGATTTTCATACTTCTCCTCTTTGAAGAAATGTTCAAAGGTAGGTAACTATGAGGTCTTCCTTTAAGTGAACATTTTTGGTCAATGGTTTTTTTACATGTACTATTTTTGTGATGAATAAAATCTCTTTCTATTAAATGATCTTTGCAGACCATTCTTCATCTAATTATTTTTCCAATCAAATTCCAGACAGGCCTCAACTCTGCTTCATTGGATATTCTCCTCATCTTTTTTTGGTAGAAAACAAATATCTCTTTTAATGTTAAATTAGTTGAGCCTTAATATTGTCAACTGATTTAGCCTTATCATGTACCTGCGCTGTTTGATGGGACTAATTCGATTTGAGCCTTAAGCTCCGATAGTGTATAAATTGATTAGATTTTGGTCTCAGGTGCTTCCTGAATCCCTTTTTTATTGAATTTCAATAAATTGATTTGCATGGCAGATAGGTTTTCGTTCTGTGTGTGCTGCTACTCTTAACTGCTGATAACCTGCTTCCTGAGATCTTTTTCCTTTCCATTAAAAGCTGAAGTTCTGCAATACTGCTTCTGGTATAGGGTTGACTACCAGATGAATTAAATAGTTGTTACTGTTGGTTCTGCATGTAATTATTCCACGAGATTATCATACTTATTGAACAAGGTTCATAATCTTAGTGACAAAACATTACTAGTCATTGTAGGCCATTATAGTGTATATGGCTTCTCGTTTCATATTTTAGTGCCATATTATTTTTTTTTGAAATTGGTAGCTTTAGTCTATTATCCACAGGTATACTACAACAAAAGTGTAGCTCCCCTTTAAAAGTGTAACAACTTACAGAGTAAAGTTTCTAAACTGCTGCCTATAAACAATCTAGCACATCAGCTACAGTTTAGTGCCTATAAACAAACAATTTTGTGCCATATTATTCTTCTTCTTCTTTGACTAAGGTAACGAGTTTGTATATAAATCTTCAGCACGAAGGCTGGGATCCCAAAAATTTACATCACAGAGCTACATACAACTGAGTAGGCTCAGCAACCCAAAAAAAGAACCTATCTCTAGGATCCTAAGATGTCTACAATTGCTACAGGATCATCTATATCAGTGTTATCAAAGGCGAAAAGCGCAAAAAACCTCTAAGGCCCGTGAGGGCTTTAAGTTCAAAGCGCAAGGAAATTGTGGGCTTTAATTAAAAAAGGCGCAAAGGGAGAAAATAATAAAAATATATATGTTTAGTGCAAGACTAATAATTATAAACATGAATGACAAAAATATGACCAAAGAAATTGATTTTTTTAATGATAAAGTGATATATCAATTATTTAGTGTCACTTCTTCATACGAGGCTCATTCACATGGAAATGTTTGCCTTAGAACCTTGATGACGACACTAAAGCACACATAAAGCGAGGCGAAGCGCTCAACGCGTTTTGAGCCTCGCTTCAGGGCTTAAGCGCGCTTAAAGCGCGCCTTTGATAACACTGATCTATATATTCCGAACTACACCAATAGCAAAAAGTGATAATGCAGTTCATTTTAATCCTATGCAGAGGACTACTGATACTTCGAAAAAATCTTGAATTTCTCTCCTTCCAAATGGTCCACCATATCACTGCTGGGACAATTTTCCATCTGTTTTTGTCTGTGCTACCACTCCCCTCATAGTTCCAGCTTACTAGAGCCTGATCTACCCTTTTTGGCATAGTCCACCTTATGCCTCTGAAATCTGTAAACAGGTTCCATAGTTGGCTAACCACTTTACCGTGTAAAAACAGATGGTTGATTGTGCTCTCAAAAAGACATCTTGGACACATTTGTATGCCCCTGTTCATGTGATGTACATATCCAGTAACTCTTGGTGCTGGGTATCCCTTCCAAACTTATCACCTAAAATGTGATTCATTTGGTGGCGCACAAATAGTTCACTATTTATAGCTGTTTAGTTGGTCTTTAATAGTAGAGATAAAATAAAACGTGTCAAACTAAAAATGAGAAGCCAAATGTATGTGCCATAGGGGCACCAGTCATTTTGTTTGTCTCATTCCTTCTATGAATACCAACTTTCTCTGGGGTGTCAGTACTTGCTGTTCTCATCCAACAGTATCATGACAATCCAAAACTTTCCACTAGCATCAAAGCCACAAAATTATAGTTTTTCCTAAGCACGAGAAATGATCATTGAATCTCACATGGTAAATATTTTCCTTGAGAAATGTTGCATACACAACCAAATGGAGATATTTTTTATCTGGATTCCTAGTTTTGTCTTGAATAATTGGTTACCCATATCAGCTGTCTGGAAAAGTGCTTTGTGCAATTGTCTTACCGATTCTTGTTTTTGTTCCATCTGATTTGGTATGATATAACTTGATATTTTTCTTTTAGTGAATGCAGGCACACTTAGCACAGGCATCTGAAGTTAAAAGAGCCATTGAGTGGATTTTGTGCCATCTTGATGGCCATTATGCTGCTGACTCAGTTGCTGCTGCAATTGCACTTGGAGCAGCGGCATCAGAAACAGCTCATGAAACCGTCGATCAGGTAAATTCCTCGCTGCAACTTTCTGTGCAAAGGAACTCTGCCAAGGTCTCTTCTGCTCACGGGAATGGAAATGAGGGTATAACGTCATCGACTTTATCGAGAAATTTCAGGTTATTCACATTCCTGATCCCTTCTTTTATATTTTGTCTTTTTTATTTCTCTTTATTTACCAGAAATCTTGTGTCCAACACTTGCAACAATTTTTCCTCCTCAACCGCTTTGGTCATGGCACCAACTTGGGTGCGATGGGCATCACTATGAGGTTGAGTGCGATGGCCAGTGTGTTGCACCCCCATTCCCATCTGAACACTTAGATTTCTATGCCAGGCTCTAGTAAAACGTACACAACTTTTTGTATGGTGCTCAGATTGACAAACGGTTCTGTTGGAATCTAGACATGATTATCTTTAAAATAGGGCATGTAATTTACCCCAAATCACAGATTCGATAGTCCCGGTCTAACAACAAACATAAAATGATTTCAAACTTGAGCCGAATTCACTGAGTGTTACATTTTACAAGCCTATGTTGGTCTTCGTTGCACGGACTTTTCACTTTTGATGCCGCACCCGTGTCGGCTTCACCAAAAATACACTACTTTTGGCGAATCCGATATGCACCCGTTGACATTTTTGAAGAGTCCGAGCAGTGTAGATGTTGGTAAAACGTCAGGACGTTGAATTCTTTAATGTGGTTGGTTAAAGAAGCACAAGCTTCTGCTAGTGTTACAGAGAAGTTGGAAAAAGGGCAAAGAAATTTTCAATGTAATGTCGTGAGGGGAAAAGAAGTTTCATTTGGTGAATTGGAAATCTGTTACCACACCAAAATATTTGGGTGGTTTTGGATTTAAAGATCCAAGTGTCTTTAATAAGGCACTTTTAGGAAAGTGGTTATGGAGATTTGGGGTAGAGGTAAATGCTTTTTTTTTTTTTTTTTTTGAGAAGGTAACGATTCGGAAGGGGGTGATTGCGGAGAAGTACGGGGTTATGGAAGGGGGTTAGAGGACTAAAAATACAACGCTATCCTGCGGTTGTTGGCTATGGAGGAATATTTCAAAGGGCTGGGAAGAGTTCAATGAAAGTACTTCTTTTTGAGTGGGTAAAGGGAGTAGGGTGAGTTTTTGGGGTCATTGGTGCCGTGGAAACACTATTTTGAGTCTCACTTCCCCTAACATGTAGAGGATTTCTTGCCAAAATAGGATGTCGTTTATACAAATGTTACAAGGGGGTCAAGCGTTTTGGGCTTTGAGGTTTAGCAGAAACTTACAAGACTGGGAAGTTTGGAGAATTTGAATACTTTGCTGGCTTGCTCCACCAACAAAAAATTACTATGGATTGTCAGGATGTTTGGAAATGGGGAATTGGGGGAAATGGAGTCTTTTTTCGTTAAGTCCTATTATGTGAAGCTTTTGGTGAGAGAGGAGATTGTTTTACCACAAACCTTGATGTGAATCCCTAGAGTACCGATGAAAGTGTGCTTCTTCACACGATTAACCACGAGGGGGGAGGGGGATCTTGACTGCAGAGAGCTTGAGCAAGAGAAGGACTATGTCTGTTAGTTGGTGCTTCATGTACAAGAATCAGGGGAAGACATAGATCACGTACTCTTACATTGCCAGGTAGCATCTTCGTTATGGGGAGGGGGGAGGTGATGATATGGCTTGGTTTTGAGTGGGTAATGTCGAAAACTGTGAAAGAAACGATGTTTAGCTGGGCTCATAGAAGATGGAGGAGGAGATGCAGAGCATGTGAAGTTGCACCTCTAGCCCTGATGTGAACCATATGGAGAAAGAGGAACGAGAAAGCTTTTGATGGAATAGAGAAAAATTTCATACACTTGAGAAATAGCCTCTTTTCCTTTATTTCTTTTTTGTGCACCCATGAAGTTGCTTTTTGTATGATGAGGGGTGGCTGTCGTAGAAAATTATGTATTTTTGTAAGGGTTTCTACATTTTGGTGCTCTTTTGTTAATAATATTCTTTACTTCATCTTAAAAAAAAAGCTGCTTAGCAAGAATATTTGAATCTGAATGCTGGTTTCTGTAATTGCATATTAGAACGTCACTGAAAGTGGCAAGGTTTCACATTCTAATCAGTAACGGCAAAATGCCCTGTCTTGTGTTTCAGGTGTTGGCTTCTATTTTTAGCATCTGCATAAGTTGTATTTAAATAATTTCCAAATGTTTATCCACTACTTTTTCTTTGACAGAGCTGATGTATTGAGAGAAAATGCAGAAGCCGTTTTTGCAGCTTGTGATGCTGCTCATGGCAGATGGGCAAAGATCCTTGGAGTGCGTTCTCCTATCCACCCTAGACTGAGGTTACAGGAGTTTCTAAATGTATATAACATCACTCAAGAATTTATAACGGCTACTGAGAAGGTGAGATTCTCTATTTTTATTTTGTTTTGTAAAATACATACTTTGCTGGTTCCATATATGTATTTCAGTTGTATTGATGCCTGTTTTGCCAATATATACAGATTGGTGGAAGATTGGGTTATAGTATTCGGGGAACATTGCAGTCACAGGCCAAGGCCTTTATTGATTTCCAACACGAATCCAGGGTTAGTTGTTTCTCCAGTTGAGCTTTATCTGTGTCATTGACTCATTGCTTCTTGCGTTTATACCTGTTGTTGGTTGGTTCAGATGGCAAAGATGAGGGCCATTCTTGACCAGGAAAATTGGGCTGAGATTGATGTCCCTGATGAGTTCCAGACAATTGTCACATCACTGTTCTGCTCAGAATCTGAGACCCGTGAACTTGCTGATGAGGTTTCAGCTGATATTGCACCAAGCAGCCCTAAGATGGTCCTGGGCAGTGATGGTTCCCCTACAGCAGAAGCTAGACTTCAAAAGATATCACAAAATGCAGAGCACACTGATTCTACTCCACGTTCAGAAAGTACAGCACAGGTTCGTATTTCATGATTCAGCTGGCAAACTGAAAGCACTAATGCTGATTTGGAACTAATTCTTCTCAGAGCAATGAAACTAACTCAAGAGAGCGTGGAAAATCTTCTACTAGACTTCTTTTCTTCAGAGGTGTTGGATATCATATGGTAAACTGGTTAGTAAATTCCTTTCAATTTGATTAAGTCTGTCTGTTCTTTTTTGGTGGAGCTGGTACTCTCAGATTTTTAGTTTTCATTTTTTTCCTTCTGTGTCTTCTCTTCTGTGCCCTTGGTGTCTTGGTCACTTAAGTTCTTAAGAGTTAAGACCACTGATTTAGAGCTATTTCTTGTGTGACTTTTTCTTGGCTGTCTCAACATGTTGCATTTTCTTTGCCCTGTGAAACAGAAAAGAGAACTTATCTGACAACATGCCTTCTTAATCCTTTTTGGGGCTTTTTACTGGGACTTCGATTCAAGAGTGCTGGATTGCCCTACACAGTTTTCCTTTTTTTTTTTTAACGATAAATTCTCCCTTCAAAGATGACAATTCTCCTGTTGTGTTTCAGCGGCTTGATTTTGGTAAAGATGTTGTCAGAGTGTATTGAGATGAATAATAGCTTGCCGGGCCTATCTTCAGAAGTCGTTCACCGTGTTGTTGAAATCCTGAAATTGTTCAATACAAGGACTTGTCAGCTTGTCCTTGGTGCTGGAGCAATGCAGGTCTGTTTTGGTTTCTTGATTATATTTCTCTAGCTAATTGTTGATTTTCTTGTGGACATTAAAAAATTTTTTTTAAAAAACTAGTAGGCAAAAGGTACTGAAGCCACCAAATATGTTCTTGATTTCAATCCCACTTTTGTCTCATGAACTAGAGACAATATAGAAGTTTAACTGTCTTTATCCCTTAGGCGGTGCCAGAATTTTTAACTTGTGGATTCTGGAAAAATTATTTGTACATATCAAATGAATTTTTTAACACAAATATGGGGTTGAGTCAAAGCTACTGGATTATGCCTAACCCGTAGCTCAAGCGGCGCTGCTCCTTCCCTTGATATGTTCTGACCCTCCTTTTACTAGCCATCATCCAAGTACCCTGGAGAATGGGGTGAGAAAGGAGGCGATAAAAATGATTGAAGAGGATTGGGTTTCTTATTTCCACATCTTTGGACTAGAATTGTTGGAATAAAGGATTTTAAAAAGGTTATAAATTGGCAGAAAATGTATGGTGGTAGATGTTTGGGCATCTAAAAATTTATTTCTGGAACATTGACAATGATTGGAAGGCAACTGTAATTGTAGTTAACTACTGATTTTTACTTGACTTTTTATGGGTGCATTTCTTACTGACTATTTCCCCCCAAACATTTTTTCCCTAGTTGATATGGATGCAATATCATTGTGCCTTAACTGGGATAAGTTTTACAGGTTTCAGGTTTGAAGTCTATTACTTCTAAACACTTGGCCTTGGCAAGTCAAGTCATCAGTTTCACATACACCATAATTCCCGGTATGTAATGATGATAAGGTTGTCAGTTACAAAGTGTCTTGATTATTTGGTTCCACCTTTTGTCCAATTTTTAGTCTACGGGTGCATTTATCCTGTAGGGGTGTCTGAAGAGACAAAAATTCATGCTTGGACATTTTTTCTCAAGTAAAACCATGCTAAGGTTACTATTTTGTGTAGTTTTCAGTCTACTGTTCAGGTGTTAGGCTTCAACGGGAAAGTCATGTGACGGTATTGTGCTTATTGATGAAACAAGCAAGGGCGTTGACCAAAAATTTAAGTTATGAGAGGCACTCCTGAGAGTACAGGTTTTAAGATAAGTAGAAGTAAGATTCTTACTTCATAAGGAAAAAAGATAAGTAGAAGTAAGACTGCATACATGCACTGCATGTTTAGTCAACAAAAGAAATGAGTGAAATTAAGGGGGGGTCGATGGGAATGCTATGCGTAGGTGTAAATAATTTAGATATCTAGGTTCGATGTCTCCGGAGAATAGTATGATATTACACATCCATTTTTTGTCATTATCAAAAAGAATAGTATGATATAAAGATGTTACAACGTTTGAAATGGAGAATTGCTACCAAGGCGTTGATAAAAGAATATCTACTGAAGTGAAAAGGCAAGTTCTATGGATCATTTATAAGACATGCAATGTTATGTAGGAGTGGATGTTAGACCGCCTGAAGTGCAAGTATGCCAGTGTTATTAAAGGCGAAAAGCACAAAAAAGCTCTAAGGTCTGTGAGGGCTTTAAGCGCAAATAAAGAGTGGGCTTTAATGAAAAAATGCACAAAGGGAGAAAAGAATATAAATATATATGTTCAGTCCAAGACCAATAATTATAAACATATATGACCAAAGAAATTGATTTTTTTTTATAATAAAGTGAAATATCAATTATTTAGTGTCACTTCTTCATACGAGGCTCATTGGCAAGTAAACATTTGTCTTAGAACCTTGATGATGACATTGAAGCGCACATAAAGCGAGTCGAAGCGCTCAATACGTTTTGAGCCTCGCTTCAAGGCTTAAGCGCGCCTTTGATAACACTGAAGTATGCAACACATCCACAAGATGAATGTGGCTGAGATGCGCATGCTAAGATTGAGTGCATGTGTACAAGATTAGAAATGATCACATTCAATAGGAGGTACAAGTAGCACACATCGAGGATAAAATGAGAGAACTTAGGTTAAGATGGTTTGGTTATGTCCTGCGTTACCTCTAGATGCACCGGTCTGTAGGTGCGAAAATGAAATTATGGTGAGTGGAGGTTTTAAAAAAAGCTGAGGCAGACATAAAATCACATGGAAAGAAGTTATATTGAAAGACACACAATCTCTTGGAGTCCACCTAGTCCTCGCAAAATTAAGGCACAATAAAATGAAAATGATCTATAATGGGCAATACCTATTAGTTGGGATTATATTTTAGTCACATTACCATGCCTACTTTAGGTCTTATGTTTTCTAGGAGTCTTTAGTTTCTATCTGAGATTTATATGCCAGTAGAAAATATAGAGAACTTCTTCATTCTCAAAAAAAGAAAATATAGAGAACTTCTAATATTCATTATTATTATTATTATTATTATTATTATTTGTTGTTGTTGTTGTTGTTACTATGTACTAATATTACTATAATAAGCATTAGAAGTTCTTTATATTTTCTATGACATGTAAATCTTTGATAGGACTAAAAAAATCATATTACTACTACTACCACCACTTAAAAAATTTCTTTATCTGAAAGTAAGACCTAGAATGTTTAACAGTTTAACTAATAAATAAACTCAATTTGTTGATATAGCGTCGGCATAAGGAATCTTCACTTGAGTAACCTTAGGTAGTGTTGGTCGATACATGGCATAATATGGATCTATAAGCAGTTTTACATAAAAGTCTGAGCATACTCATCAATGAAAATGTGCCAGAAATGTCTCAATTTAAGTACCTTGTGATTTTAGAACTCAATTTTTTTCCTGACAAGTTTTCTATTTGTCAAAGAACTCAAGAGGATTCTGTTCCTTAAAGTGCCTGAGACGCGCAAGGGACTGCTGATTCTGGAGGTTGATCGTGTAGCACTGGTATTGAAACTGTATATGTTATTGTTGATGTGTTTTGCTTGAATCCACTTCTAACCTAATGATATATTTCTGTTCTTGGTCTATTTCATGCAAAAAAAAATCCGTGAAGCATTCTCCTTTTTGAGATAGGGATTTCCTGTCCTGTCTGTGCATCTATTATTTATGCTATGAATATTTCTCTATGCTAGTACTCACAAAACGTGTTGCGAAGAAAAGAAAAAATGTATTCAATTTGGGGGGGGGGGGGGTATCTTTTGAGAATCACTTGATTGATGTCTCCTAATTTGACGATATCACTAAAAATATGCAAGTGCTCCCAAACAAGATTTTCAGGTAAGGCCCTCAGACTCTTCCTCCGAGATTCCCGCACTACAGCAACAACAGGTTCTGTGTTTTTCTCTAATCGCGTGCTGTGATTGTTCAAAAACATGGAAAACAAGATCTACTTCACCTCTGGAGACAAATTGTACTATATTACTGAAAACATTACTTCTTCAGAAGCTTGGTCTGATTATCTGGAAATGAGGAAGCACATGCTTTGATATTTCAGATGCCAGTTCAATATATTCTCTGTATTTCAGATGCCAGTACAATGTTTGTACTGATGGATAGAAATGTTACCATTCTCAAAAAATAAAATATAAATTGACCATATGGAGTTAAAGCTGAGCTGTTGTAAGACTCAATGGAAGCCAAAAACAGGATCTCAGGATCTCTTGGACTATCTTCAGTACGTAGGCACTTGTACGCCAAGTGGAGAGAGATGGCTGTGATTAGTTTCTTCCTTTTTTTTTGTATCATATGAATGCATCTTATTAGCTGTAGTGACTTATAATTGTTTATAAATGCAAAAACTGGAATAAAATGGAAGTTCATGTGACCTTTCTACCATTAAAATTTAGGCTTGGAGTATCTTTTTGGCTAGAGATGTTTCCTTATATTGCAATATATTGTCAAACTAAAAGGAAGATAAAAAAAGAGTGTGTAAAACAATTCAGCATCTACCATCTTGGTGTAGCCTGCTTCATAGGTTAGTAATTCATGTTGTAATACTCTTCTGCTAATAACCACGGGGTTCTGCTTATCCCCAACCATGTATTTTCCAGTTTCTCCTATTTTGTGAATTTTTTTCCCTTTTATCTCTCACATGACAATTGCATTTTGTCCATTTCCATTTGTACTGTATAAACATAGAGGAATATGTTCGCTAATTCTGTATAAATCAATCACTGCTATGCCGTGGGCCCCAATCAAAAAGTTTTCTGTGCTGACTGCTGAGATTATCAGACTCATAACCCAAGGTTTTGGTAGGGAAATATTATTTTAACGCTAGAGCTTTGCATGAAATCCAGGACTATAAGGTGCACCGAGATGAGATACACTCGAAGTTGGTGCAAATAATGAGGGAAAGGTTGCTGGTCCACCTCCGTGGGCTGCCACAGATTGTTGAGAGTTGGAATAGGCCAGAAAATACTGATACGCAGCCAAGTCAGTTTGCTCGTTCTATCACTAAGGTACAAGTTATACTGTAGTAAGCCCAATTCTTGCTCCCCATTTTTGTTCCACCTCTTCCTTATGTTTGCGTCCTTGTGAATTTGCAGCCACTTTTTTGAAATTGGTAACTTTGTGTATTTCTATCTATGATTAAGATCATTCAGTACATTGGTCTTGCACCATATTTACATCAAAAGACTCTTAAGAAACTGGAGCTATTCTAGTCTTCTATAGGGAGCTTAATACATCTAGAATTTCAACAGTTTCTACCGAGTGAGACTGTCTACACCAAAAACAATGTGCACCAATAATATCTCTAAGCCCAAAATAGCGTATCAAATTCTTCTCTTATGTATCATGCTCTCTCTTTAAGAGCTATCTTTTTTCTTTCCTTCCATATGTATAAACCATATTGGAACACTTGTATACTGGAGTTCTTCCTATTCTCAATAAAATTATTTACCTTGTTAAAAAAAAGAAAAGGAAAAAGGCATAGACACAGAATGGTGCAACTTGCCATGTTTTAGTCCAACCCTTATTGATTGTAATAGATTTGGGTTTGTCAAGTGACAGTTATAATTGACCTGAAATATTAACAGCTAAAAGTTCAAACCCTGTTTGAAGTTTACAGGCAATTGGCTACTGCTGAGTTAGTGAACTAATTTCAAATATGACATTTCTCTGATATTTGATGCAATGTAAAACCTATGCAAGTTTGCTCCTGTTTTCAATTGCTACCCTTGATGTTTCTCATCTTAGTCTGGAGGTTACAGTTTTACTTTGGTCCTCTGTATAGTTGTTGCATGCAAGTTACTTTCTAATGTTGCTTCTTATGACGTTCTTCTAAAATTTTGTGAAACGTTACTACTACTGGAACTTGTATCTAACTGATTTGTTTTCTTAATCTATTTGAAGGAAGTTGGCCTTCTTCAACGTGTCTTGTCTAGAACCCTGCATGAGTTAGATGTTCAAGCTATTTTCAGGTGAACTTTTAAACTTTTTCCTGAATTTGTCCTAGGCAGAGCAAAAGAACCTTAGTCTTTTGGGGGGACTCAGAATAATCTTTTATTGGCAGCTGTCGCAGCATTGTTCTTTGTTTTCTTCAATTTTCAGCTGTAACATGTATATTTGCTTAACATTGATACCTTAAGCTTTATCTCTGAATATGATACAACTCTTTTTGATGTCTTGTTATTGTTAGTATTATCGCTGGTGTTGTTATTAATGTTATTGTTATTGTCGTTGTAGTTGTTAATTATTTTTTTGGAACTGGTAACTGTGTATTTCTGTAATGAACAAAACAGTACATAGAACTGAAACCATATTTACAAAAGGACCCTATAATATGTTGTCTTGATACTATAAGGAATCTAAAACATCAATAAGAAAGACAATATCATTAGAGTACAGAGTAACTATGTTCTGAAATGCTATAGGAGCAATACTACAACTACTAGTAAGGGCGGATAACAAAACATGCATTGCTACCCTCGCCCCTCTACCCTAATTTGTGTCCTCCATGGCCTTCTATCTATGTTCATGTGCTTGGTAAGCTGAAACTGTGTTATGTTCAGTCTAATAACCTCTCCCCAATACTTCTTCGGTCTACCTATACCTTTGCTGAAACCATCCATAGCCAGCCTTTCACACCTCCGCACCGGGGTATCTTGACATATCCTGTAAATATTTTCTGAGATAAATTTTTAACACTTATGGACGAACATATAATCAGCTTTGAGCGTTAGACCTTCTCGACCTCCCGACCAAGAACTTCATTAAGTACTCATTTCTTCCTGCATTCACCATCTAGGATCAGTATTGGCGAAGTCAAAACATCCCTGTAGGTTGAACATTGAATTTTTCTTGCTTCTAGGGAGAAGAACACACACTCTCTCTCTTCGGACCACAAGGATCTATTGTACGCAACCTTACCCTGCATTTCTGCAATATGTTGTTTCCACTGCTCTAACCCGTGACCTCTAGGTCACATGACAACGAGTTTACCAGTTACACCAAGGCTCGCCTTCAAGGACTCTCTCTCTCTCTAAATCTATTCTATTTTTTCATTAGAAGCACTTATCATTGTTTGGTGTGGTGGTTGTTTGTTCATTATTATATGTTCATTCTTTTCATAAGGTTTTCCTCGTTTTTATATATTCAGTGCTGGCATGAAGTAATTTTGCATCTATATCCGTTGCTTTAATTGACATTTAGTATATCAATTCTTGCTTAAAAAGAATGTCATACTTGCAGGCAAGTGGTTATTATCTTCCATTCTCAAATTTCAGAAGTGTTTTCGTACTTGGATATCAGCAGTGAACATGCTAAAAAAAGGTATGGCTTCATTTTAGTGTGTAAAATGATTTTTTGATCAGATACATCAATGTAATGCTGTGTTGTCGGATGAATTATTATTTTCTTTTCCCAAGAGCTAATTTATTCATCATTTCAACCTCCTTGCGTGCTTACTTTTCTTGTCAAAACAATAGTTCCATGCTAGTATTAAAAATATGGTCCATGTTATACCATGCCTATTTGAAGTTCCTATAATGCCTACATAATGTACTAAGGCCATTTGAAAATCTAGGATACAAGAGGGCAAGAAATAGCACCGAAACATCAACTTAACAAAATGTTAGAATCCTGATAATGGCCAGAGAGACTCTATGTGTGCGTGTGTACGTGCGCTTACAGAATAGACTAATAATTAATCAGACAATATAGATATATCTTTTGGGAGTCTTTATTTGAAGAAAGCATTTAAACGTAAGTAGAAGAACAAGAGGCATCACAAACTCAAGAAGCATGAAAAAAAGAAGAAAATGAAAATTTGGAAACTTAGGAAGACTCGTAGTCACTTTGAAAATTTGGAAACTTTGTGCCTCATTATTTAAAAGCGCACATTTAATGGAACAGCATTGTTTAACACATGATATGATAATCCTCGATTTGCATTACTCTTGTCACTTTAAGCAAACAACTCGATGGCATCTAGTAACACAAATATATCCTAGAGTTGAAGGCTGACAAGTTTCTTTTTGTTCTTTTTTGTTATTGCTTGTGTTTGTCGTTCACTTCTTCATCTGTTTATTGTTATGAGTATTAATTTGTTTTCTCTTTTCATAAAAAATGACTATGAACTTATTTTCTTTTGCAACAGAATGTATTGCGATGTGCAGCATATTCTTGCATGTATCAGATCATTGCCTTCAGATAGCAAATCTAATCCTCCTAATTGGGGACAGCTTGATGAGTTTGTGGCAAAAAATTTTGGTGAGGAAGTTGGTCAATAGCCTTGTAAAGTAGCCTGTATTTCATAAAGATCAAATATGTTTGGCGGAGGCAATCTGACAATGCGTGAAGACTATGCAGCAACATTGTATAATTGACTTGAGGTAAGTCTGGATTTTCTAATTTATTTTATATGCATCACACTGAAAGCTGCATGAACAAGTGATATACCATAATGCAAGTTGGAACTTGCGACAATTGTGTGATACAATGGAGGTATTCTCATCTGTATTGATAACTAGACTAACTTTGACCATGATGGTAGACAGGTCTAAGGAACTTTGTTGTTAAAAATGTGTTCCAAATCTGTAGAAATCAAGGGGTAAGCTAGAAATTACCGAAGTTTATTGATAGTAGACTTCTCTTAAAAATATGCTCGATTATTCTTGTTTTTTATCTTTCAAAGTTCAGACGTAGTCCGAGTTTTCTTGTTTTACCTTCCTATGTACTCCGTAATAAGTTACTGAGCAGTATAATCTTACGCTCGAATTTCTCAAGGCAAATATTTTTTTGGAATTTTATCTTGTTGGTTACTCTCTTTAATTCTTGCAATTTTGCAGATGTACAGTGTTCTTACTGGATGTTGGTGTTTATTACCACAGCGGAATCAAGTTTTGAGGGGAGGAGTCCATAACAACAATTTGTAATTGTCATACCAATTTGTGATCGATCAGACATTCTTGAACTTCATTGTGATTGTATTCTTTACCCCAGGAAAATAGAAAATTTTCCCCCTCTTTTTCTGTTTTTTAGAGGAAAAAAATCATATATTATTGCATTCCGAAAATGGTAAAACAATTTTCTGTAATAGAGACCAGTGGGCAGTGTATATTGTATACTAATGAAGGCAAACTGTATGTAGCAAGGTCTTTCTTAATAGATCTCTTTGGACATTTATGAAGAGTGAAACTTTGTTTCCATTATCTCATCTATGTCTTGTAAAATCTTATAGAATTACTATAATTAAGAAAACATAAGGAATATTGTATGAATTCCTTATCTAGCACCTCTGCAGTAGGACTAAGTAATTGCTTCCTCCGTTTTAAAAAGAATATCCCTATTTTCTTTTTAGTTTGTTTCAAAAAGAATGACCCTTTTTCTTTTTTTGGCAACACTTTAACTTTTCACATAGCATGTTTAAAATCACAAGATTAAAGGGTATTTTGGTATATTTGACATAATTTTAATCTAGAATTACAAGATTAAAAAGTTTTTTTTTAAATTCCATTTTAAGTTAAACTAGGCCATTCTTTTTTAAACGGAGAGAGTATTAGATACAAAACTTACATATTGTAATGACAAATGAGAAAAAAAGTTGCAACAGAGTAATTTCAAGAACTTTTTTTTAAAAAGGAGGTCTACTCTTACTTTAAATTACTTCCAAATTGTCAAAAAAAAAATTGATTTGTATTTCGGGACTTCAATTTTCAAATATTATTATTAAATTTGAAAATCAAAGCTATTTTTGTTCTTCAAATTTTACATAAGATTTCATTTACAGCTTGTCTCTTCTAGAGTGGACAAGAGATGAGGTAGAAGCAGCTAAGTTTCCCCATTTTATTGTTATTAATGCTAGTAGGCATGCACGGAAAAATTGTATATAGTAGCAAACTATTAATTTAAATTAAATGCTATAAATATACTTTGATTTAATTATACCCTATAGCAAACTACTGTTATTTTTATCTCTCTCCCTGGTGGAATCTCACTCGCCACTCTCGTTTGGTGGCAGTCTCGCTCACCTCTCTCGCTTTTATACAAACACAAATGTATCAAATGTGTTTGTGTTTGTATAAAGCGAGAGAAAATTGTATATATACATATATTTTTGTTGCCCTCTCTTCCTTCTCCCAGATCTCGCTCGCCACCCTCGCTTATACAAACAAAAACTAAATGTATAAATTGTGTTTCTGTTTATATAAAGCGGGAGAAAATTATATATACACATGCAAATACATATATCTTCGTCCTATACACTTATAATTATACAATACAAATATTTCCCCGGTCCAGTTTTCTTTTGCCTTTTTCTCTTTCTCGTTTCATACATACACAGATTATACAGTTGAACTTTTGTATACAATTGCTTTATTTTGTATATGTCTAACGAATTATACAACTTTTTTTTTTGTATATATATAGCGAAATATACATATTTATGTTTGCTATGGAGCGCAATCATACAAACTATAGCTATAACATACAAATATAATTTTTTATGTTTGCTATATGTAAGAGTTAACTCAATTGTAAATTATTTTAAACAACATAAGTAAATAAATAAGTCGGTGAAAAGTATAAATTCAGAAACGTAAAGGAGTCTATTGTAGATATCATATTGATTTGGGTCAAAAGTGCAAAACACCAAAAATGAGGGACCAATCGCGCAATTAATCAAAGTTGCATTTTTCTCATAGGGGTCCCTGCAAATGCGGAACAAAACCGGATTCTCAGATTGACCGGAGAAGCAAGAAAGGAACTCACAGCACATCAGCCATGGGTTCCGATCCTGAAAAGTTGATCAGCAAAGCCGATAAACAGTAAGAGCATCCCACCCCCCCACCCCCCACATACCCATCTCAATAAACTCTGTATCTTTTATCTATTAAATACTTGCTCTGTATTCAATTTTGTCAGATACAATTGTTTTTATATAAAGATTGTTATGGTTGTATGATCAAGTCTGTTTAAGAGGGGTTCTTCTTTTTTTGAGTTTCTGGTGTGAAGATGGTATATTACACACACATATACACAATCTATGTACATGTAATTGTTTTAAGCTGTCTATAAAGACCATATTTTGCTATAGTTATTGAAATTGTTGAATGGTAGTGGTAATGCAATGTGTCTGCTTTTTTCCCCTTGTGTGATGATTGAACTAAGATAATTTCCATTTTCTTGGTGAGATTTGATTTTCTAGTAGTTATTACACCAACCAGTAAAAATAGTGTTTTGATCAAAGATTGAAGGATCTTGATTACTATCTGTGGTTTCTATTAATGTGTTTGATCTGACTTCTGAGAGATTAGCTGTAGTTACAGTCATGCAAGATACCATCTCCAAGATTTTGAATGCTGGACGAATGTTCTGTTCCTTTAATGTGAAGACAAAAAGAAGCCTTTGTTTATTTAATACTTGTGCCGTTTCGCCTTTTAAGTTTTATGTAACTATTATGTGTTTACCTATCTATATAGGACAAAACTAAGCTTTACCAGGTGGAGTATTGATTGGAAAAGTGCTACTGGTTTGTATGAGCAGGCAGGTATGTACAATATTCGCGAATAAAACAAATGTTAGAAATATGGAAACTTTTAGCATGTTAATTACATGACAGATACTATGTTCACTCATTACAGCTAATGGATTTAGGCTTGCTAAAAGTTATGAGAAGGCAAAAGAAGCATTTGAAAAAGCTTCAAAAGGACAAGAGATGCTTTCCTCGTATCCTTTTCCCCAATCCGTTTCTTTGGATCTTTCTTCTTGTTCTTCGATTGAGTGAGTTTTGGCTTTTGGGATCCTTCACTAGTAAATCAGGCCTTGGGATGCTGCTAAGCATATGGAGTCTGCTGCTACCATGGCAAAGGAACTAGGCAACTGGAAAGAAGTTGCTGACTTTTATAGAAGGGCCTCTGAGTTGTACAATGAATGTGGGAGGCCCCAACCTGCATCTGACGCACTTGGAAAAGGCGCGCGGTATGTTGCTTACTTATTTGGCTGCATTTGTCAAAATTGCAGCAGTAGTATTTTATGCTATATAAATTATAATTTCTAATATCGTTGATTTTCTAAGTCTTATCTGATTACAGATTTAGAGAATCCCCACTTCTAGAGAACCCCTTGTTTAGTTCTGGAAAACGGGCCTAAATGGAGCAGAACACATACGGGATTAATATAGCAGCGCTAACTAGTACGAGATTGAGGTGTAGATTTGTTGAATCTGATTATACCATATTAGTCACTAAACCGGATCATTACTTACGAGTTACGATAGAGTTTATGCGGAGTTGTTTGGACATGCGATTGGATTTCTTAAGTTGTGCTTTTTCTCATAAACATGAAAAAACCCACAAGTTGTGAAAACTATCAAAATTTTCCCAATTCTTATAAAATTTTACCAAATGACCAAACCATAGTTCATAAACAAGATATCGAAGTATCCTAAGTCACTTCATTGATAAATCACATATCTCCGTGTTTCTTTTATAAAAAATAAATGTTTGCGATTACAATCTTCCAAATATACATAATTTTATGAAGATCTTTGTCAAAAATATACATAATTTTATAAAGATCCACTAGTCAATAATAGCAGTAACTAGTTATCTTTGATATATCTTTTCACATGGTATGGATAATCTCTTTACGCCGAGCATGAGTCTTTGTTTGCAAAATTTTAAATTATGGATCTTTTTTTTTACAAAATATAAATTTATGGGTCAAGTTTTACATTTAAAAAAAATTGAAATCATGCTTCTGAATCCCAAATGATATGTTTTTGGAGGATTTGGGATTTGAAATCATGATCCCAAATAGCATATCCAAACACTTATTTGATTCCTTGACTTCATATCGCATGTCCAAACGCAAGCTTATTGTAATGTCAAAAGAGTTCATAAAAAAAATGGAATCTACATTATAAGCAAAACTATCATTAAAAATCAAATTAACAATATAATAAATCAAATTTAATACAACGCTACATATTTGTGAAACAAGGAAATGGAAAAGGCGGGTAATCACTGGCACAATCCTGCTGTGACAGGCTGCCAGCTTTGTGTTTGACATCAGTCTAAATCCATGCCTAACGTTCCCTATGCCTTTCTGTTCCCTTTCGATGAGAAACTCGGTCAGAGAGGGGGATTGTTTTCACAGATCTAACAGTTTTCTATATGTTCTAACTATAGATTCATTCTATATGTCTGACACTTTCTCCTTTCGCTTGAGATTGAAACACTGTATTGTATCTGATTAACAAGTTGCTAATGTTATAGTGCTTTAGAAGATGGAGCACCTGATGTAGCTGTTCAGTTGTATACTGAAGCCTGTGCCATTCTTGAAGAGGACGGGAAGGAACAAATGGCCTTTGATCTATATCGTGATGCTGCAAGGGTTTATCTGAAGCTTGAAAAGTAAGAATTACACTCGAGGCAGATGTTACTTTTAGAAGATAGTGTATTGAAATGTATTAATTTCGTACATTTCAACGTCTTTCTTTTACTTTTTCTTTTTCTTTTACTTTTCTTTGTTTCCTGCTGATGAAAAAAAGTTATTACTTATCGAGCTAAAAAGGTCACAACCAAGTTGAGTGATTTGACTTTTTATATATAAGAATTTTGTTAAGTTTTAGGCCTCCCTGTTGCAAACCTAAAACAAATAAATAGAAGTGTCACATCTTCAAATGTTTTTAACTTTTAGACGGAGCTGGTCTGCACCATTCAATAATATATCTACTAGAGGTCCTGGTTTTGAGCCTCAGATACAACATGATATCAAAGATATTTTCATGTGTTTGGATGATTAAAGAGTATTAGACACACACATGAGAGATGTATCCCCAACCTAAAGTAAATAAATAAAAAGTCTCATTTCTAATAGTCTTATGTTCTTAAGTGAAGTGGTTCACACAGTACACTTCTCCCTTTAGTAAGTGATGATGACTTTGATTTCACCATATGCAGGTATGAAGATGCTGCAACTATCCTAATAAGTTTGGCATTAGCTGCTGACAAGTGCAGCGCAACACATAGCCAGTGCAAGGTTCGAAAGCCCTTTAGTCACATTTTCCATCTGCTGAACACTACTTTGACGTTATCTTGTTTGTTTACTGGAAGAAAATAATTTATAGCACAATCCAAGTTTGTTTATGTCATAGCCTTTTACACTAAGAAATTTTAGTCTGTGGTTTCCGCACTTCAAAAAGAGTTATTAATTTCCTTGTGAAAATATTAATACTGCAATTGTTCATTAGCTACAACTACTTGCACTGTGTTCAAGCTATAATGCTATATAAATAGGAGTTCTTTGCTTCCTCCTAAACCATCACAGGATCTCTCTCTCACACACACACCATCTTTTTGTTCGTGCATTACATATGCAGCCAATGAAAACCATATTGACGTGTCCTCTCTCGTAGTTCTTCTACTCTTGTGTCTCTTTTATGCCTAAACGTCACATCTACTGCTTATATTTGAAGTTTCTTTTCTCAGACATTATTAATGAGTGCTCTGTAGTGGTGTGCATTATTCAGTTTTAACAAAATATACTGATAGCATTCCTTGGGTTATTAGGACTGATCTAATCAGTAACTGGATTAGTTTTAGTTTAAAATGTAGGATATTTTGATCTTTTGGCTTGGTTTCTGAGTTTCCAATTAATAATGGGTATCGTTGAAGTGTGTGACCATCTTATCAAACGCTTAACCTGTTAGAGAGAACGCACTTTCATTATTACACGCCCCCTCACGTGTGGGCCTGATTCATTTTTCATGGGCCAAGCACATGAAAATTCTTTTTGATATTGGTGGCGGTGAGATTCAATCTTAAGACCTCTACCTGCTCTCTGGTCCTACCTGCTCTCTGGTCCATGTTGAAGTGTGCGACCATCTCATCTAAAAGTTTAAGCTGCTAGAGAGAACACCTTTATTATTTAATTATATTCTCAATGGGTGTAATAAAAAAAATTGAACTTATGTGCGCATATATAGTGCTAAGACTAAGATTTCTGTGTATGCTTTTTGTCCTGTCCTTTTAGCCTCTTTTTTTTCCTTGTCTCCTCCTTTTGCTGAATAATTCTCACTTTGTTGTCTTGGCTTTGTCACCATGATCTTCATTTCATCCAATTCTTCAAGCTACTGAGGAGAAAGTTATCTCAGGAGGATGTGATTATGGTTTCAGTTCATATGAGCCCTATTGTATTCATCCTGTTTGTATTCTTCCTTTGTTTTTTCTCGGTTTTCTTTTTCCTAGTGAATAGCTTGTCCTTGGTAAAAACGTGCAATGAATGTTGTGTCGGAGTGGATCTCCCCGGTTTTGTGTAACAATCTGTCGATCTCATATCTGGGTCATCATTCTTGATTCATCTCTTCGAGATAAATGTGGGATCAATTTTTAATTTAGTGTTAAAATAATGGTATCAGTAAAGATAAATATAGTGTTAAAATGCTTGAAATCCTTACCGCTTTTGAAGGTTTCAACCTTCAGCAATTGCTAAAGTAATCAATTCCTTGCAGGCCTATCTTAGTGCAATCATTGTTTACCTATATGCCCACGACTTTAAGCAAGCGGAGAAGTGCTACAATGATTGTTGTCAGTAAGTTACTTACGTATCCATGACTTTAAGCAACTAAGCTACAAGAATTTTTGTCCGTGTAATGTTGTTTTTTAATTTTTCATCGCCAAAGTTGGAAGTTGAGAGCTAATGGAGTCCATTTCAGAAACGTTATGCGTCAAATTTGGTTTAGTTTATTTTCCTAAATGTCTACCTTTTTATCAATACATATGCATTTTAAACCACTTCTCTGATGTGTTATCAGTCCCGTTAAATCTATTACAGTTTCTAGTGCAATACAATCTTTATCTTGTGAAGTTCACTGTTTAGCATCCTCCTTTTCGTTTGCACATCTTTCTTTATGGTGCTTGGGGGTTTAGGAATATGTCTTATATGGTAAAAACATTTTACCTTGTTAGAAGAAAAAATGTATTGCATGTGGAAAACCCAGAGAATGGGCAGTTCCAAAGTGTTCTTTGACTTTTCCAACAAAGTGATCCAAGGATGAGGTGTACAATGATGTGATTTATGTTTTTACCATCTCAATGCATTTCCTCCACTTCCCTTTGACGAGCAATTTCTTCAACCTTGTTTAACCTGGTTACTTGAATCCACTTCCTTATCATGAAGTCTAAGAGTGCCAGATCCTATAATGCAATCACCTGGGTTAGTCAAACTTGGTGATTTTTTTGGAAAGAGATTAGTCGATAACTAGGCATCTCTGGATTTTAATATACTCATCATTTCCCTAGAATCTCAGAGTCCGTCTGCTTAGATACTCTTTCGCTTGTATTTCTCTTATTGGACGTCACATTCATTCATGCTTTCAAATCATCCCCCCCATCTTCCACATGCATAGTTAAGGTAAATGATGTTTTTGTTGTGTCATAGCACAAGTTTTATTGAAAAGGACTGATGGGTTAGTACCAAGAGGTTAGTTTACTCCTAGTTAATATAGAATTTCTTTCAGTACCTAAATAAATGTACTTGCTGCAAATTTTTGTTCCCTGGTTCAAAATTCTTTCCCTTTATTATAGAACGGTAAATTTATGCCCTTTAAGCTAATTGTACAAGTTCCCTCCTCTATTCTTGCTGTAAGGCTTTAGAAAATCACACAATTAGTGTGTGAATCACAATTAAGTGGGAAGAATTAATTGTTAGAGTATCTACTAAGACAATGATAGCTGAGACAATAAGGACCTCCAGAAACTTGCCTTAGTCTAACATCCTTCGATTTTGGTCTAAAATATCCTCTTATTTTTATTTTATCTGGTAGGTATCTGTGCACACCCTTCCTATTCAGCTTTTCGTGTTTATCTTTCTCAGACTTATGAATTTATATGGAAAATTTATATTTCAAGATCATATTTTCTTCTGGAATTGATAATTTCTCTCATATTTTTAGTTTACTCATGATTTTATCAGGTCAAGTGATTTTACTAAAAACACGGACACTGGCTATTCTTTGTAGGGTTGAAGTTTTTCTGAATAGCGATCAAGGTCGCTGTGCTGGTAAACTTCTTTCTGCATATGCTGACGGCGATGTTGAGGATATTAAACGGGTGTCACAATCAAGCACTGTTTCAAATCTTGATCACACGGTTAGTAATGCAGTATCAGAGTTTTAAGTCAAGATGATGAGTGCTAATTACTGTTGTATGCTTACTAATTTCGCATTGCTGACTGCTGAGAGCAGCTCTTTTTGAAAATAAAGCTCGGTATTTAAGCGGAGAAGGGTAGAGGGGCTGGCCCATTATCCACCGAGTTTAAAAGGCTCTGATTGGTACAAAGGCCCGGTCACAAACGAATTTCTCGGTTATAAAAAAAATGTATAAAATTTCAATTATTTGGCTGGGTTTGGCGCTTAGGCTTGTAGCATTTTCTTTATATAGAATAGGTGGCCAGTTATAGGTTAGTTCTCAGCTTTTTGGTAAAAATGATCACCAGGCTTATATTTAAACTAGACTAGAGATTCCGTAATCATAGTTTTCTAGCTATAAGATTTTTAGAGCATCTTTTCAGCATCAATCGTCCCGACACAATATAACTTGTATATTCCCCTGATATTTATTCTCCTAAGGCTGTTTACTCGAATACTATTTTCCCTGCTTGCTTTAGAACTGCTTCCCAGAAGTGAAAAGAGTCATTCATCTCAACTTAATTTTACGCCGATCTTTTTATCTTGTTTAGTCTGCATAGGTGTTCCATTTTCAATGCTTAACTTAACACTGAGCGTGAATGTTTAATTTTCACTTGGACGATAATGTAAAGAAATTAAGATGAGCAAGCAAGAAGCATCGTCTGTGTGATGTCTATGTGCCTTCTCTTTTCCCCATGCTGTATTAACATAATTGCTATAAAATCCAGATCATCAAGATTGCAAGGAAATTGCCTACAGGGGATGTTAGCGCACTCAAGAATGAAGCCATGAAAGACAATGAAGATCCTTTGGATGAGGATGATCTGACCTAAACTTTCTCTAGTTGATGAAATGAGTCGAAGCTTCATGTGTGCTGAGTTTGTGTCTGGAACATCGAGTCTTGCTTTTACTATCTATCCTGCTAGATTTGTCAGCTATATCATGACAAATTGTCTGAGGAAAACCCTGTACAGAAGAATCTCACAAACCCTCCCTCCGTTGATTGCTTTGCAGATTGGAAGCTTTTGTTCATGAATATAACTTATTATTGGGCAATCTTAGCAGTGTGGTTCTGTGCTGCACTTATCTGTGCTCCTATTGTTCCTCCATTGACCATAAAGATGGTGTAAAATGTGTTTGACCATGTACTTGAAAGTGCATGCTTGTTTTGTCTACTACAAGTGTGCCACAACTCTAATTTGATAGTTGTAAAGGAACAAAAATAGTACATGATTGCTTGATCTACCAAACCAAAACTTAGCAATATCTTTATTTGGAAGCCTTGGCATATGCAGAAAAATCAGGAACCAATTTCATCTTTACGAGGGACGATTAGCATGACCCCTGCGCATGGATAATGCACACAAATACTGAAGAAATCTAAGTGTAAAAAAAATATTCCAGCCACTAAGTATGGAAGCAGAATTCATTTTTCCTCAAAGGTAAAGACAGCAATAATAAGTTCGTGAACAAAATCATATCATGCTTATTTTTATCATCAAGAAATAAGCTATCTACATTTAAAAAACACATTTACAGAGCCTAACAAATCAAAAAATTGGACACTCAACAATATTACAAGAAAAAAAGAGGTGTTATCAGCTGATTAGCTATTAGTTGTGTTGTATGAAAATTTTACTATGACTGACAAAGGAATATTTATAACATGACCCCGGTTTCCAAATAGTCCAATTCTTCCAAAGCTTGGTGAAGAGTTGTTCATAGTAGCATTAAAGTCGACACTCAAGACCTGTTGCTGCCCACACGCAATAAAAAAGCGTGCTGGTGTGACCTTTATAGAAGCACCATAAGGCGCACTCCAACCAACAACATATGTTTCATTGGCAGCAATATTTATCAATGTTCTTTGAACTGTTCTGGTTTGATTCAGTTTCGATATCGTGATTGAAGGTAAGTTCAGATCAGTTCCACTCATTGTAGATGCACCACAGCTCTCACCAGTGTAGTTCAGTACCATAGGTGCCGAACCATTTATGCCACAGAGGAATGACATGTAGTCGCTATAGCCTACGTAGAAAATTTTCAAATGCCATATCAGAGACTGGCAGAAATGAAGTGATACAACAAGAACTACCAATTCTAACCCCTCTCCTTGACTCAAACTTGTAAACGAGTCACAGAAATGTATGTCTAAAGTAAATAAACAATATCTTACATACAATACATGTAACAGCTCAAATAAGACTGGGTAGCATTTATTTTCTCCATGAAGTTTTGAGTGGTTGCAGTGAGCTTTATCAGCACAAGTCAACAACACAGACCTTTCAAGTAAACCAAGTTCTAGACTTCCACGACATCGTGCTTAAACTAGTTTAAGATGTACTGATTTATCCAACACTACCACAAGTACAATCACAAGTGTGATATACCACAGCATCTGCCATTCATATTTTAATAGCATCTGATAACTAGTTAATATTATAACCAATAGTATCCTAGAATTCGACTGCAAAGAAGAGTAGCTTTTTACCTGTGTCAAAAATAAGGCCTGGATCCAGTGCTGCAGTAGCATTCACAAATCCACTTCCCATGTCAAAAGGTGTCGCAGGAGACTGGTTTGAATCTGGATTAGCATATGAACGCTGGGCCAATATCGGACCACCGTACTTGTCAGATAGAGAAGCCGTGGTAGAAAGTGCAGATCCAATAGCAGCAGTACTAAGATTAGGAAATTTCTGCTTAATCAGTGCTGCCAGACCGGCAACATGAGGGGCAGCCATGCTGGTTCCAGACATCATTGCAAAATCTTCACCTAAATATTCGATCAAGTGACATAGTAAGCAAATATATAATGCTATTTTCATTGATGTACAAGTAGAGCCCCTTTTCCTCTTTTGGTAAGTAGCTTTACAATATCTACAAGCTTTATGTAGTTAAACTACCTTCAAACTCAACCGAGTCCATGCCACCAGAACTCCAAGCTGCCCATATAAGATTTCCTGGGGCAATTAGGTTCGGTTTCAGTATGTCTGCATCATCAAGAAAACTATCTTCTGGATCTGGTCCCCGAGCAGAATAAAACATAACATTCGGAGCAGATAAGCTGAAATTTGCTTTAAGACCCCCTGAAATGCTTGCAACTGCCCCAAACCTTGTAATTTTCTTAGTAACTTCATCTTGGTCCAGTGAAGAATTGTAGTACTGAAGTAAGATCTGCCAAATTACTTGAATCAGAAAATGCAAATTGCAAATAAATACTTGGGTGCATGGAAACAAAGCTTTGAAATAACTTGAAGCAGGCTGATGAAAATGTACGTATGTCGTCTTTAAGAATTTTATCACACTTCTAGGAAGTTTCAAGTTTTAACTAGCGATAGCAAATTGACCCAGACCCATCTGTCCACCCATAAGTTCCAAGAATGCTTTCTCTATGAGGCAAAAGTCTTTACTTCTTTCTTAACATTCAATTTCAATCAAACACCGTCATATAAATCAAATGGAGGGAGTAGCATATTTCTAGGCATACCTTCGAATCATTTGCAGATGGAATTATGATGCCAGGCAATCTCATTGGAGTCGGATTGATTTGAAAGCCAATGACAAAGGGATCCATGCAGAACACAACACCAGCTGCACTAAGGTTCTTCGCAGTTTCCAGGGCCTGTTTGATGGTAGAAAGGCCAAGCACAAAGCGGACAGAGTAGCTGCAAACTAACAGATTCCCTTGAACAAGAGTCTGATTGAAACTACTGGCATCTTGGCATTCACCCACATACATATCACTAGCAGCTGTGTCATTCAAAGCATGACTTGCCATAACTAGAGTGTACATGCTATCTGTTCCAGCTGCAGCAAAATACAAAACTTTTGAAGCCAACCATGCGACAGGAACTTCTTTAAAAGTTTCAAAGAACCTTATTGGGCAACGGGCTAGCCCCCACTAAATTGTAGTAATTGCTGAAGTGTGCAAGCTAAAATCAAACAACTTCTTTTGCATCCAAAAAATGATTGTTACCTTATTTCATTGTAATACCCAGAAGCAAACTAGACAATTTAGGCCTACGAAAGAAAAGCAGACTCTACAAGCCAAAATGTCTTGGAACATGCAAATGGTAAGTTTACCGAGTTCATGATTATATGTTGATGATGGATGTGTCAGAGAAGAGAGGTGCTTGGCAAATTTGCATAGACCAAAAAATAACATGGGAAATTTTATATCAAGTGATTTTTTTAGTGTCATTCATCTTTTCCAGAAATATTACTTAACCTGGAGTAAATTTTTGACTAATTGAGATAGGAGAACAAAATTGGTTCAAAATTGACAAGAAAAATATCCCTTAATGGGAAAATATATAGGCTGTTTTTTTTAAAAAGAAAAAAAAAATTTAGGCTGTTTGTCCACTTTCTTTAACATTTCTAAGTGATTATAGCTTGATGAAACGCGAAAACAACCCCACAAAAGTCATCTTTCATTCTCCATGATTTTTAATTAAGATAAACTTCTGGAGAGCGTTTTGACTAAAAATTATAGAAGAATAATTACTAAATCAATCTACAAGATCGACTTACGTGCAAGTCCAACTCCAGCTATTGTGATATTATTTCCCAGCACTATAGAGTTACTATACACCCTGTCATGGGTTGAAGCACCGACAGTGAAGATCCATGGACTGAAGGAAGAAACACTTTTAGGTGAAGGACCGGTATTGCCCGCTGCTTGTACTACAAAGATGCCAGCCTTAACTGCTGATAGCAAGGCCATGTCTATAGGATTAAAGAAAGTCGCAACACCAGGAGGACGCCTGTTTGGGGTGATCGATAAATTGATAATGTCCACACCATCCTGAGCTGCCTATAAATGAAAACAGATAAGTATCACAATGCTAAGAATCGGGATTTTTTACTTTCTTCTCTCGTTTCTGTGAAGTCTAAACAACAATTTCTTTAAGCCTTTCTTCTCTACTCTCTAGAAAAGAAAAGATACCTGGTCTATAGCAGCAACAACATCTGCAGCAAAGCCACCAAAGCTCTTGTATAATGCTTTATAAACTGCAACGCTGCAAATACGAACCTGTGATCAGTATCTCATTCTAGTTTATAGGATTTGAGGCCACAGAAATATTGTACCTTAGGAAATAATTCCAAATGTGAGTCTAGTATACAGGAAAACGCAAATGATTGAGACATGCACACTAAGGGAAGTTGACATTTGACGAGCAGATTAGAAGTAATAGTAGATTTTTGTTGGTTTCACAAAGGGCTCACAACTCAAGCAGTTGCTAACTTCTCCAGGATCCAACTCTCATTGGAAATAACGCATCCATAATTTTAGGAGTTCTTAGGTGGTCCATAAACACCAGGAAGAAATATCAGTAAAGACGAATTCCTGCAGTTGTAGTCCTACAGGCTGATATCTAATCCAGTAATAACTGGCTTTTCAAAAGCCATTTGAAGTGTTGTAAACTGTTAAAGACACTTTAACTTCAGTTATTTTTGTATAAAAAAAGTATGTAAGCTAAAATGGTGCTGTTTTAGCAGTCATTGCATCACATATTTCAAAACAATAGCATGCCCAGAGCCCCAGACAAACCATAAACAGACATCACAAAGAGAGAGAAGTTGTGGAAGATGAGCGGAAGAGAGAATAAGCATGTAAGTTGTTTGTAATCTAGTGTAGGCATACACATCAATACAAAGCACAGGCAACATCATCGGTATCATTTTCAGGATCTCTTCCAAATAAACAACAACATACCAGTGACCAGTGGGGGGTCTTGGGAGGGTACAGTGTACGCAAACCTTACCCTACCTCACAGTAGCGAGGTTGTTTCCAAATAACAGACTATAACTACATGTTGAGCATCACAACCACCATAGTTATGCATAAATCAAAAAGGAAAAAGATTCAACTTTTGAGGGTCCTTACTGTGCACGAGGAGCCATTCCACTAGCATCTCCAAAGTGATGTCCAGCTACAACAACAGAGATCCCATGGTTCCCTGCTGCAACTGAAGCTGTATGCCTGCACGTAGTTAAGAAAATTCAAGCCACTTGTAGTAGA
The DNA here is from genome assembly GCA_016801875.1 of Solanum sitiens. NCBI lineage: Eukaryota > Viridiplantae > Streptophyta > Magnoliopsida > Solanales > Solanaceae > Solanum > Solanum sitiens. The sequence continues at coordinate 906,439 of JABWTJ010000056.1, forward strand.
TATTACTTTCAGTAAACTAAAAATTCAATGAATATAAGCAACTATCTACTTGGAGAAAGCATGCCAATTATATCAAGAAGGTCTGAACCATCATCCATTTCCTTTTTTCCGTGAGTGTAACTATGTCTGTGTGTTTGTCTATATGTTGTGTGAGTTTAACTTTTGGGATCCTCAAGGGTACGTCCATGGCTGTAAGCATACTAATCGTAGTCCAACGGAAGTACTTTAATATCACCAAAGTCTAAATAAAGTAACTCCCATAAAATAAAACACATCTTTTCAGCTATACAGAGGGAAGATGGTCTATTAGCAAATTCGAAATCAACTTACTTTTGCTTCTTCCCATATCAGTCCATACTGCAGGTTTGGTAAGTTATCCTACACTGTACTAGATTTTATATTTATGAAACTGCATGTTTTGCAGGTTACATGAAAAAGTTCTACCATAAAAAACAAAAATGGATCATTAGATATCTCAAAACAGGAAGCATAAATGAATTTTCAGAAAAAAACATGATATTTGTGGTAGGCTTAGAAGGTTTCATGTGCCTATCATTTAATGAAGAATGAATATATTTGGTATGAATGTATTTGGTTATTCCAAATTCCCAATGGTTACTTGTGCTCAAGTCAACCAAGTGGAGAAAGACTAACTTCTATCGAAAGAACTTCCACTTTTATAAGAGATTAGAGAATTATTTGTCTAAGCAAACAAATTAATTAAAACCAGGCATGTAGATTATAAAATAAGCATGTCAACCAAGGGTAATTGCTTCTTCGAGACTAATTCCAACAAAAATCGAGATTGGAATGAACTACTAGTTAGACCCCACAGCCACTTTGTTGGCACTAACGATAGGACTTAGTTCTCTAGAAATTGGTGTGCTCTGCAAAGAGTGCTTAAGGACAAAAAGCTACAGAGAAATGGTCCCATAAGATAGATAAGACTTACGTCCCATGGCCATCACCGTCAAAAGGAGAAGCATAGTCCTGAGATGTGTTAAATATCCCCCTGGTTATAGCAGAGGCTGCAAAATGGCGGGCACCAACAAGCTTCCTGTTGCAGGATCCAGATGGGAAATCCCTAGTGACCTCACAAATGCCTGAAAAATGCTGTGGAACAGGATAATGCCTCTCAGGTGTATTATCAGAGAAGCTGGGGTGCGTTGGATCAATTCCAGTGTCAATGAAACCAATCACAATGCCTTCCCCAGCAGTTTCATATCCGCCCTCTTGAGCCCATGCCCCAAGAGGAAGACCTAGGAACTGTGGTGTATGTGTGGTTGCAGTTCTTACTGAGAAATCCAAAGCCACATTTGCCACCTCTCTCCTATTTGCAAGCTTGAAAGCCTTGAAATATAACATATGCATGAGTTGATATAAGAATCAAAAAATACTAGACCACATAATTGCTTAACTATCTAGAGTGTCATGAAAACCTAGCAACAAAAAAGGCAATGGCAGCTGTTAATGAAACAAAATGTCAATACCACTCACTAATAATATACCTGCTGAGGAGTAACAAGCACAGCAAATCCATTGATCAAGTAGTGGTAGCTGTAAAGTTTCAAATACTTTTCTCCTCTCAATACCTTCCTCAATAAAGAATTGTGCATCCTTGATGTGGAGGAAGCATTGTGGGCATGTTTGTGTGAAATATGGCTGATTCAAATAAAGCTGATCAATGATATGCTAGAAAATAGTAAAGCTTCTACCTTTCACAGATATATAATACAAGAAGACAGACGATGAGCTAACACACTAGTCCATTAATGCAAGAAATACAAAATTGTCAGCTAAGGAAAAGACCGCAATGTGATAATTGAGTAAGATTAAAACTTCTCCATTACAACTGAATAACTCAAACAATTTTATAGCTATGAGAGAGGAAATGTTAAAGACTAAAACTTCTCCATTACAACTGGACAGCTCACACAATTTAGCTATGAGAGAGGAACTGTTAAAGATGAAAACTTCTCCATTACAACTGGACACTTAAACAAAATAGCTATCTGAAAATCTTAACCTAACAATTCATTGCACCACGTAACTCGTCAATTACAAGAATTCCCTCTTTTAGCATACACAATCAAGAACTTCAGACACTTTGGGCACTACAAAAGCTAATTTTAAGACAGTAAAAGACTTCCATTTATAGATTCCCAAGTCACAGCTAAACCCTCCATCTTTCATTGAACAAAACAAACTAACAAGAAAGAGACGGTTCTTTTCAAGAAACATGGAAATAAGACAGCTAAGTTAACAAACAATACCTTGGTTTATCCAGCCTACTAACATTTCCTGAACCATGATTCTTGGAATTGTGGTGATGGTGACCCTTCACTCTAAACTCCTCACCATATAAATGAGAAACAGGAGCTTGTTTCAAAGTAACAATATACACAACAGCATCTGAATCTGTATCCTCCAGACAAAACCCACAATCCACAAACACCCCCAACAATAGCACTAGAAACAACAACCTAAAGGTGAAATTTTTTTCCATTTTAAGCTCAACCCACATCCTATAAGCTCCCATTATAGCAAAATCACAGCAAAGCTACTCTTTTTTCACCAAAAAAAAAAACTACCCATTTGTTCCATTGGCAATTTCCAAGCTTAAAAACTCTTTTCTTTTCCCAAGTACCACTAGAAGTGAAGTTCACAAATAAAGCAACCCTTTTTGCAGTATGTGGGCACTGATAGAAACTTTATTTGTGCTTTTACATTAATGGGAACCCTCTTGCTATTGCCACCACCAAGAATTGGAAGGAGAATGGCTACACCTGCATTAAATAATAAGCAGAGAAGAATCTGTGAAACTTTCTTGGATGCTGTGCATGTGAACGTTTTGTTTATTCATAATTATAAAAAAAAATGGAACTTTTATTTAATCTTTTTGCTTTTTTTGTTCTTATATTTGATGAAACAAAGATTGAAACATTTTCTTTTGTTCTTTTGTGGTGTCTAAATTTATGCATATTGTCTTCTTTCTTTAACGGCCATTTTTATCCATAGTCTTCTGAATCAGTTCATAGTTTTGGACTTTGGTATCATGTGATTACATAAATAAAATTTTATTGGTATTAAACGGTATTTTAAGAATCTTTTGTGTATTCTTCCTAGGGATTTGTCTCGTGGGTTTAGTTTGTAATACGAAGTTTGTTAATTAGTTATTACGATGATTCATTTGTATAATTATAATTTGCGAGGTATTGCAACTGTTGAACTCTTGTGTCAATTTCTTATTTTCAAAGTGATATTTGCTTCACTATTCTCAAATAAGTCTTTTTTTTTTTGGAAAAAATCAAATATATGATCGAATTTTTTAAAAAAGACTGATCTATCCATTTCAAGTTTGACACATTTATGTCATTTTCATATAAGAAAATGTTGATTCATGTCTTGTTAAATGGAAATAATTTTGATTTTGTAAAAACATTTTATACACTTGGAAAACTATAATTCCGCCGCGTTATTAATTATATCAAAAAAATTTTAAAAAGAAAAAGGTTCAAATATGTCATTAAGCTTTGAGAACAGTCTCATTTATGAAATATATTAAAAGTTTGGTTCATCTATGCTATTTTAGTTAACAAATAATATCATAAATGAGTCTTTTCTCAAATAAAAATGACATAGATGAGTCAAACTCTAAACGAAAGAAATAAATGACCTTTCTCAAAGTTAGATCATATATTTAGCATTTTCCCTTTCTTTTCCACATCTATTTGGATTGAATGACATGTTTAGTAAACATTTTATAATGATTTTTCTCCTTTTTGTCATCACTCTCAATTTCGATTTATTTCCCCTAGCTCCTTATTTTTATAACGAAAACCTTTTAAAATATGTAAGAATTTTTCGATTCTATACCTTCCAAAATATAAAAACTTAACTATAATTATTAAATAAGAAAAAACAAACTATAGACTTATAAAAGTTGGCATAATTATAGACTAAATCATTCTTCAAAGGAAAAAAGTTGGCATAATTATAGACTAAATCATTCTTCAAAGGAAAAAAGTTGGTAACATGATGTGGTGGGCCAAACTTAGAAGATATGGTTCTGCCTTTTTTTTTTAGTGGTAGAACGTTGAAATTTATTACTATTTTATTTTTATTTAATTAAAAACAGATATAGTTATGAGTAAAAGATTAAATCCTCTTTTAGCTCGTGCTTATTCTACTAACATAGTCACTAGTATAAATGATTACAACTATTTATAAAGAAACATACTTTTAATCTTTTACATCATTAATGCATAATACTGTTACAATAATATTTGGAATTTATAAATCAATAAAAAAAATTGATTGTATATGCAATATAAAAAAAATTCAAATTCTTATATCAATATGATTGAAAAAATCATATAGTACAGTACTAATTACTGCTAATGGCTACTTAATTGGTAATCATTTTTGTTATATTCACGATAGCTAATATTTACTATAAAATAAATTATCTTGAAAAAAAATTGTAAGTATTTTAATTGTGCAAATTGATGGCAACGTCACTGCACACTGAAACACAAAAAGGCAAAGTAGACCAAAAGAAAGGGAAAAAAATCCCACTCCCACATATCATAAAAAATATACACACTAGTTTTAGCGAATCCAAAATTTTCATCAAGAAATTCAAAAAAAAAATAATAGGTTGAACCTCTAAATCACTTTAAATATATAATATAATTTTTTGACCCGAACCCCCGACATACTCTTGGTCTGCCCTTGAGCATAGCTATATTGTGTTATGTACTATATTATTTTACTGAATATAGTGTTTGAAATTTTGAATAGTTATTTTACGTTGTTACATAATTTTATACGTTTATTATTTAAATAACAAATATATAAAAAAAAGTAGGGTACGAGGTTAAACTACTATGAAAATGCAAAATATAATATCATAACGATTCGATTACACCAAATCGGTCATTACAAGTCTTTTCATGATTATCTAACAATGGATTTAATAATAAGATATAATAGAATTTAAGTTACAATCAAAATAAATATTATATTTAAACTAATAATATAATACAATAGATAACATTGTATTTAAATATAATCAATTGAACATCAATCTATAAAATAATAATTTCGTATATATATAAAAATATAACAATACATATATCAAATCTTTTAATTTTTTATAAATATATATTAAATTTGAACCACTTTGAATAAATGAATTGGAAGGTATTGGTGCATTGTACATGTGAAGGGCACCAAATATTGTTAGTCATTGTACAAAGTGGATAGTTAGGTTTGTTTTCTTAGTGGATTTAATTAAAAATTTGGAAACAAATGAACATAAATTTATATATTTATAATCAGGGTAGCATATGCTAATTTATTTTATTTATTCTGTTCCAATTAGTTCTAATTTTTACATAGGATTCTGGCCAATTTTAAGGCCGTTACTCAAAAAAAAAAACTTTGTTTTGGAAAAGTGAGTTTTGTAGTATTTCCTTTGAAAGAGGGAACCCGATTCCATAATTATGACAATCTCTTTCTTGTCTGATTTTGAATTATCAACACTTTTTCAAAGTTGATTTTCATCATTATTAGTTGAGTAGGTATCTACGAGTGCACCGAAATAGTTAAAGTTCATTCGTTTTTATTTATTTATTATATTAAAATAAAATAAAAAAATTGAGTTAATATTGAATAAGTAAAAATGAGCCCCGTTATGTTATCATCCGATTTGTTTATTTCTTGTGGCTCGATTTGTCAATTGGGTATCTTCTCTAATCACTAAACTTTCCTACATACTCTTCAGCTTTTATTTGTGGCCCAAAAGAAATGGGTCATCCATTGCTAGAGAAAATTAACCAATTTCGGGTCTGAGCCCAACACAATAGGGTGCAATATTCCGTGGTAATAGTGAGAGTTACCTGGTACTTATTGCTTGGTAGGAGATAATAAGTTAGTGTTTGGTCATAAATTTTCAAATATTCTTGACAAATATTGTTCGAATGAAATTTGAGTGAAATTTCACCATGTGTTTGGTCATAGTATTTGGGAAATATATTTCACTTTTTTAGAAAAATATGATTTATACCCATAAGTTTTAAAAACTATCAAAATTAACTATAAGTTTGTATTTTACAAGACAATTGAATGTTCGTTGTAACAATAACAAATAGTGTCCATGACAGTAGATCAATGTAATAGTTTGGAGTGAGCGCAACAATCATCATTCCATAAATCGTGAACCAATTTTTCATCAACAACCATATCATCATTTAATATTCGCTGAATATTTCATCACTAATATGGTGTTCACGTAAAAAATTATCTAATACAACACAAACAATTACTATAAAAAGTGTTTTTGTAAAAGATAAAAATTTGGAGTAAAATTTCAATTTTTAAAAGATCCCAAATAATGAGAGTTGGCCAAAATACTAGAAAAAACATGTATTTGAGAATTTGGGATATTTGCCAAATAATGACAAATTGTATGGGCAAACATTATTTGCAAAAAAAAATTTCAAATATTATTTAAAAAATCTATGACCAAACGGACCCTTAAATATATCATAAAATTAGTTAAGTATGCAAAAATTGGCTCGAACAATACAATTATTAAAAATATATATAGGGTGCAATATAAAGGGTAAGTGCACAAATATCTAATTTTGGTGCCACGGTTTATGTTATATTCCCCAAAGTACATAAAAATTTGCATATTTATCACCTTGGAGAACCTCTAAATTTGAAGTTTTATATGATTTTATAGCTATTTTTATTTTATATGACAAAAATTCAGTCATCTTTATATGATTTCAAAACAAGTTTTGTCTAAACGAGAAATATATTATTTTTTTTTGCTGAAAATTCATGCACATATAATTGAAGTTAAATCTTAGTTGTCGAATATTAAAGTTGTTCCGAATTGAATATATAGTAAAATCTCTATAAATTAATATGCGATAATTTAATAATCTCTCTAAAGTAATATTTTCTCTTGTTTCGATTTGGGCCAATAAATGAAAATCACCAATTTCGATAAGATAATAAAATACTAATATATTTCGACAAGACTCCTATAGAAATATATGGTCCTATTAATATTATAAATTAATAAATTTTTAAAAGTACAAATATATCTAAGACAATTTAGTGAAATATATTCTATTGTGTTTTATTTTTTCGTAAAATTTAAATCTAGTTGAAGTTTATCTCTAACTTTTCTTATTGCATCCAACAACTCTGATTTTGTCTTTTTGAACTGCACCATAAAATTGTGAAGAGTTTTAGATGCGCTAAGTGTTTCCTTACACGTAACTAGTTTCAAAGGTATAGTATCATCTTCAACTTCATCATCAATATTGCTCTTTTCGATGGTATCCATAATATCTTCTAAGCTTTGGATCTCTGAGATTGCATCCCCAACGAATTTTACAGTATCGAAAATACTTTGTTATTTTCTCTTGCTGAACATTTGTTGTCCAAGCAAGGATTGTAAAATTAATAGCATACAAAACATTAATCTTTGTTGGATCAGTTTGTCCCACTTCATAACCTTCTAATATCCTACGATAAAATCTGTTACGGTAATACATTTTGAAAGTTCTTATTATCCAACATCATAAGGTTGAATTCTGGATTGTTGTGTTGGGTGACAAGAAAAACAATTCAACATTTTGTAGTCCTTTAATATTTTCATTATGGACCAGATAATTATCCACCATAAGAAAAACTCGTCTACCATGGTGATCAAACCAATGAATATATTCATCAAAAAGCACATTTGTCATCCATGCTTTTTTGTTTGCACGATAATAAAAATTCAATAAATATGATACATAAATTAATTAGATACAATGATTTTGATTTATTCGTTAATACTTTATATATAATATTTTTTAAAATGTGAAATCAATAAAGATAATACATAAATTAGTAAGCTATAATAATTTTGAAAACCTTCATTAAATCTAAATTCATTTATTAAATTAATAAATATTAATTTATCAATTAAATAATATCTCCATAAAATAATTTACGGAGGTTTTATAGAGAATTGACAGGGAAAATAGTGAAAGGGAGTAAAAAGAAATAAAAATTGTATGGGTGGCCATGGCGCCCTCTTATCTGTTTCAAAACAGATTGAAAACTGTTAATAGCAGCTGATAGTGATGGGATTAAGCTGAAACAGAAATGGCTATGGCTTTGCCTTCTTCAACATCACCATTTCGTTTTTCTTCTTCTACTCAAAAGCAAGCTCATAATTTCACCTCATCAAGAAAACCCCTCCATCGCTGTGTTACTCGTTCTACTCTCTCTGATGATCTCTTCCTAGCCGCCAAACACACTGTAAGACTCTTTCTTCTTTGACCCTTTTTGGGATTTTGCTAAAAGATTACAACTTTAAAGCTTTTTGGTTTGGTAAGACTCTTTCTTGTTTGCCCTTTTTATGATTTTGCTAAAAAGATTACAACTTTAAAGCTTTTGGTTTGTGTTTGGGTGTTGAATCTTGTGGAATTGTTGAAATGTAGGTGGATTCATATGTGAAGAATGGTATGGTTGTTGGATTGGGTTCAGGTCATGCTTCGTCATTGGCTATACAGTATCTAGGTCAGAAACTACGAGCTGGTACTATAAAAGATGTCACTGCCATACCTACGTAAGTTGAATGTATTGAACCTGATTATACATAAACAAGGGAAATATGATATGATGGTTGAATCTAATTTTGGCTTGTATTGGTTTCGTGTGTTCCTTGTTGTAGTTCATCGTGCAGATTAACTTGTGTGTTGAATAGACACACTCCATGTTCTGTTGTTTTACTCGTCCTGTTCCCACTTCAACTATAGGGTGTGTTGAGAGAAATGATTTTACCTTGGAATATCAATTTCTGGATCATTTCAAGTGTTCGTTAGATAGATAGTTGACACGTGAAAAATATACAAAGTGGAGGATTGGGCGCGATGATAATGTATTTCCATAATTTTTACTTGTTAGTTTGTCCATTAGATCTTTATACAGCTTACCTATAAGTTTCCTGCTTTGCGTGTGATTACTGATGGGAAGCCTTGTTATTGAGTTTGTTTGTTTTTCCATTAGGAGTAATCAGGAACACTCTGATGCAGATGTGTTAGCAGTGCAAGTGAAGCAGCAAAGGCAGGAATTCCTTTGGAACAGTATGATGATAGTTTTAAGGTGCGCACCGCTACTACTGAGATTCTTATTTAGAAACTTGCATTAGGAGTTGTTTGAAAATTTGAGCATTTAGTTACATTTTGGACCTGCATATGCATTCAGATTGCACTCAAAGTCAATGAGTGCATTCAGATTGCACTCATAGAAGCTGAAATGTTTTGTGCAAACATGTCTGTTTCTTTCATAGATTGATCTAGCATTTGATGAAGCTGACATTATGGAAGAAGAAACACTTGCTGCAATTGTTGGTCGACGAAAACTGCAGGGAGATGATTCTATAATTAAAGAGAAGGTCTGTCATATATCATGTGATGTATTCAACACTATTTGTCTCTCTTTTGTATTTCTTATCTTGATTTTGTAACATATTATTGCTTCTTTTAGTGTTTTCAGCTTGAAGTTCCTTTTATCTTTTGTTATCTTCATTATTATGAGGCTGCATTGGCTAATATGGATGCAGACTATTTTAGAAGCAGCTGATCAACTGATATTCATTATAAAGGAAAAACAATTCAAGGGCGGTGTAGAAGGTTCAATTCCAGTACTAATCAAATCTGTAAGCTCCATACTAAATATACTACTGAATGCTGATGAACAAGTGTAGTTCAAAAGGCGAGAAACTATCCTCATTTAGCTTATTCACTTCTCAGGTTAACTGGCTTGAAACAGCTGAAGAAATAGACGACCTCTTCCTCGGGGATGCAGAGGTGAGGCCTCTAATCAAGTATAAAAATGTGCTCTCTCCTTGACAAACTCCGATATGTGCAAAGGATAGAGAGAGGATACATTTCATAATCAGATAATTTTTGTTTCTCTATGCAGGTTTGGAGGAGGCCAGCTATAGGGTATGCAGGTCCTCTTGGAGGTGATTTCCCATTAGTTACTAAAGAATGGCACAACATCCTTGATGTCATATTTACATCTCCAATAGAAAGCCTAGGTATATCTCCATCCCTGAATTATTTCTTTGCCACTCTCTTGTTGAACTTGTTTGATGCTAAATGTTTACCGCCCATTGTTCATATGACAGTTGAAGTGGCTAAAATCCTTGATCAGATTGATGGTGTTGTGGAACATGGTGTTATCTTCAGGAAACCGTTAGTTCTACAATCACTTAGTCTAGCGATCTCATCTATTTCATGTTTTTGCTATCGTTATGTTTGACACATGAAATGTAAAGTTTGTTTCTACTTCACTGGATTAATTTCAGGTGCACAGCAATCATTGCCTCAGAAAATGAGCTGCAAATCGTCGATAATACATTTCTGATGGAATCAAGCAACTTCTAATGGAGAAAAGATTAGCAATGCAACTTTGGAGTCTTATCACTATCTTCTATTTTTCTATTTCAAGTTTTCTATAACATTTTTAAAGCGCAGGAAGGTTGATATTACGTTCATATTATAGGGGTACTTGTTGAAACAATAATATGTTTTTTAACAATTTGATCTCAAAGTAGGAAGGAAAGAAAAGTGTGGAGAATTTTGTATTCATACTGTCTTGCTTTCAATATGCAAAGAATGTAAATAGAGTAAACACTTGCTTTCTACCATATTTTAAAAAAATAAAATTATTTTCTTATATTATGTCAAATGATATTATATAAATTGAGACGAAAGAAGTAGTATATAAAAACAACGAAAGGAGCCGAACCTTATGGGGTCATTTTTGTCCTTTTTGGTTATATTTGACCCTACCATCCAACATCCAACTTTGGGTTAAACCTTTGAGCTGTTAAGTTGTACATCACTCCCATTTTAGTAGACCCTATATTTGTATTAGAAATTAAAAAAGATTATGTATATCAACTTGTGAATTCCACAAAATTGATTTAAAACCTCGAAACTCTTAATATTGACTCCGCCTGTGCATCGGGTGTAGAGAAAGTCAAAATGTTATGAAATATTATATCCTATCCAAAAATTGATAAACTTATTATACTTTTATGCAAAGAATATAAGAAATCAACGAAGGTTTACGTCGTTGCTCAATTTAAAAATCAGTGATAATATTAGCCATCGAAGGTCAGGGAGATTGAAAGGAAGATGTCAAAATTGATTCTATCACACTTATTATAAGTGGAAAGTGTCAAGTTTTTTAAATGACTTAAGGTGTGTAATTTTATTTTGGAATTTTGTTACTTCATATTGTAATATTGTTCACCCCTTTATCCATATTTGTTCACCTATTTTCTATGTGTCTTAACTTTTTTAATTTATTTATTTTATTTTATTTTTATTTTTTATATCCAAAAGTTTTTTTTTCCACAACAAACGCGAAAATCGATTAACATGAGATAAAGATCAATCTAGAACAGAGTTAATAGAATGAAGTGAGAATTTGTAATACATAGAAATAATATCAATTACATTATCGTCGAAGTTACTGTTGAGATAGGTAATGGCGTAGGCAGTTATTCAACTTCATAATGTAATGAATCTGAATAGAGCATGATGGATAATAAAGGATTCATCACTTCTTATTTCTTTGGATAGTGTGCTTTCTTTAAGGTAATTGTTCTTTCCAGAGTTGGTTTTGGTGCACAGTGCATCTGACTGACTAATTTTTAATTAATACCATGTCTTGCTTTCAATATGCAAGAATGTAAAACACTTGCTTTCTACCATTCATTAAAGATCTGGAGATCAAGTTTTTTTCTCCAACAAAAGTATAATATTGGTAACTAGGTACATGATCTGATTTTTTTTGCTTTTTGGACTGATCACTTACAGTATAGAAAGGCCAAAGAGAGAACTGCATTACTGCAGCACAGAAAGGCTGATACAACCAACTAGGAACAAACAATTACTATCATCCTGTTCTAGATATAAAAATCTTACAAATTCGTGCAAGTGGGGCGAATCAACCTTGTTTGCTTTGTATCTTTGAAAATGATACTACACAGGGACACGTTTTCCACGGTAGCGGTCAAAGAACTGCAGAGAGAAAAAAAGATAATCTCAGACCAACAAAACAGGAATCCACAAGAATGCATAATGTTAGGTTCGATTGAGTAAATAGTATATTAGCGCAACAGCAGAATTATACAAGAACAATTCAATAAATTTATTATCTAATGCCACTGAAGAGTTACTTGTCGGTTTGTTTGAGAAAAATTATGATTCAATTTTATAAGTTGAAGCTTTTATCTTCTTCTGAAATACTTTATGGAGATATTACAGTGAGGCAGGAAGGTTGCTAACCATGGCAATAGGGGTTTGGATGGAAATTGAAGTTCGTAAAATTGCATCACAGAAGGATTTTCCTTTCTGTGGGACCGACTTTAATGCCACAATATCTACATACAGATGCATGAGGACCAGAATGTCGGACAATTACTTCATGATAAGGCATCTTGATACTCGATAATTTATATGATCCCTTCCTAGAGTAAGGCATTTCCAGACTCAAATCACATTATCATCAGATATCTAACAACCAAACCGATTTTTTTGGTTCATTTATCAGGGTAGCTATAGAGTGATACATACATGCATTTAAACACAAATACATAACTTGATACTTGATAACATACTCAATGTAGAGGGAGAGCCCCTCTATAGCTTCCCAATATCATTCAGGCAAAATATAAAGAGACTGGTCATATTCTGTAAATATTTAGGGAATGCCATTAGAATAATCATATGGTGGTTTGTGATAAGAGGATAAAAAATAAAAGAACAATAAGCAACTAATTTTAAAGCAATTTCCAGTGACTGGGTGAAAAAATGGCAATATCATTCTGTTCCTTCTATGATCCTTGTGATATGTGTATAGCCTAGTCATAATATATAAGCAAAATACAAGGCACTTAAGACTACTTCCAGATGTTTCTCTGTAAAATCTATGGATTATCTCCTACACCATATATCAGTCATTGGTTCCTTCTACCACAAGCATATCATTGTCCAACCAATCTATTAAGGTCAGAACGAAAGGACTATACACAATTGATGTAAGAAAATGCTTTCTAGAAAACTAATGATACCCCCAAACTGAAAGAAATGCAAGAAAAAAGTATGAATGATACAACCAAACATACCGATCTGATATAGGGCTGCTGGAAGATCCAACCTAGAATAGGTATCTTCTGAAGAAAAACTGCCAATGTTGGCCAGAAACCACTGTACAGAACTGTAAATCAGTACCCAAAAACAACTAAAAGACAATTAGGGCAGTTAGGAACCATGTAACTAATTTACCTGAAAAGTACGACAAATCCATATGCCTCAAGAATCATACCCAGTATGGGCCAACCAATTATAACAAAGAAAAAGCCAACACCAAATGATATTGTTCCCTGTGCAAAAAAAGAAAGAAAGATATACATAATAAATAACATAAACAGAAAAGATGTAACACTAAACAAACAATTCTAGAGAGAGCAAGAGGAATTGTTGAGATGAACGGGGAAGAAAAAAAGACCAAAAGCAAACTAAACCTTGAAATTACTACGTTTACTAAAGAACTGTAGTGATGACTTGAGACCAATGGTCAGTGCCACCCCTGAGAAGAAGAGGATCTGATTCAGTAAAATAACACTATGTCAAATCCAGGCAGGAGTCATAAAACAAAGGAAATCGGTAAATGACAGGTCAGGGAAAACTTATGAGATGTGATGATAATGGCAAGACTTTTTACTTACATTTCCCATGGCAATTAGTCCCTTGTCAAAGAAGAATACGATCCCCAAGAATGAGAAAAACACTCCAAATCCCGTCAATCCTAGTCCTATCTCTGTTACAACAAGCACCCCAAGCTTAGCAGACATAACGTTTCAAATAGCAGCACAACATGCTTCTTTTTTTAATCTTACCATCTCATAGCTAGGTATTAAGTCTTAAATGAGGAGAGCAAACATCATATTGGTAAAACAAATGAAAGAATGCAGACTCTTGCATCCCCAAAAATAGGAGATTATTTTGCTCCAGTTGTATGGAACACTAAGCTACAAGCCTAAGATGCAATTTCTATAGCAGTTTATGACAATTAGGTCAAACTAGATGTACAATATGAATTTGCATCTTACTGCAAGCAGAAACAGACATGTTCTACATTCCCAAAGCAGTTGACCACAGTTAAATAATAAGAACATACGTCCAATCGACTTACTTTTGCGATCATTCATTTCGAAGGAAAGCATTTTGGCAGCTTCTATTCAACCCAAACACAATTCAAAACCTACAACACAAAAATCCATCATAAATACAATCAGTTCTCAATCATAACCAAAGAATGCAAATACACCGCAACGAGAAATGACCTCACACTACAACACAAAGCAAAACTCAAAATCAACCAAATTACTTAGGGTTTCAAAACAGATACAAATGTTTAATTCAAACAAAGATCTCCACCACTCCTTCCTCAACTACACAGCAGTTTAAATCAATTCAACCTAAAATTGACAAACACACTCATCAATTAAAAATCTCTTTCATGATTAATATACTTAATTACACAACTAATTCATTCATACCAAGCCAAATCCAAGTTAGATCCACAACTCTGAAGCCATATGAACAACGAAATCCAATTGATTTTGGGAATATTCCCCAAATAACCATATCTTAATCAGGAAACTTCTGCATAGGGTTTTCAACTCGATTTGATCGAAATTCGTACACATATATGCAAAATAAAGTTGATTTTCCATTGAATTAACACGTTATATTACAAGATTACGATGAAAAAGCTAGGTCAAAATGAAGTAACAATTCAGGGTTCGTAAATTGTACTAGAGTAGATCATATTGAACTAAGCTTGATTCCTAAAAAATTCAACGCCAAAATACATTTGAGAAAGCCATCAATTACGATTTTTTACCTGAGAAATTGAGAAACTAAAGCTCCGGAGATGCCTGTACGAATAGATTATCACGTCAAACTTTGAAGAATTTTTTTTAAAAGATAAAAGGTGGAATAGCTAAACTTAAGAAGAATATTACGTAATAATTTTTTAATATAAATTTTACATTCTTTTATTTATTTATTTATTTATTTATTTTGAAGTATAATAAAATGATTTTACTTGATATATTTTTATTTTATTTTATTTTTAAATAATTCTTTCATCATCTATTATTCATATAGAAAATAAGTACGTTGGTAATGAGAGATGGAGGGTTAGTATCCCACTCTATCGAATCAGACATAGAAACAAATGCTCTAGCAAAGCCAATGAGTAACTTGGTTCGTTGATTTCTTAACAACCGACAAAGAGAGAAAAAGTAACTCTTGATAAGAGTTTTACAATCAAAAACTAAAGAATCAAAGTATTATTTTGATATAATGTCATTTTCAATAATTTGAAGTGATATTTTAACTTATAACTTTGTTTTAACATACTTTTAAAATAGTATTATGTTCAAATAAAAATATTATTTCACATATTATAAAAAAGAGAAAATGCATAATTACTCCATTAAATTTAGTATAACTTATATAAATCGTAAGACTTAAATTATATTTTATCCCCACTCTTTTTTATTTCACAAAAATCTCTTCAAAAATCAGTCATTCGGATACATAAGTTTTGTCCGGATACATAATATTATACGGCTAGTTTGTTGAGATTAAAAAGAAAATTAAATATAACATTATGCAAATCAAATTCGTGTCAATTTCTCCCAAATAACAACTCCAAACAATTCAATTTTTTTATAAAAAAAAAATTCTCTCAAATTCTCTCCCTAATCATAACAAATTCATAAAAAGTCTGACAATTTTATAAAGTTATGTATCATATACAAAAAAAAAAGTATGAATATGATATAAACTGAAATATTTATAAAACAATATTCTAAAATACTTAACAACATGTGATACATCACAACATTTGATACATAACTATGTTATACACATACACATAACTATGAATGTGATACAAGCTGATTTTGTTATAAAACGTTAGTGTTTATGCATCAACTATAATATTTGTGTCTGACGATACATAACCTTTTACTAGTTGAATAAAGCATTATGTATGTGTCAGTAGTAAAAGATAACAAATTTTGTAATATTTATGTATCCAATACATAGCTATGAACATGATACATACTAATTTGTGTTTCAATAAATTGCGTTATGTATTAATATTTGAAAATAATATATTGTACATGATAAAATTGCAATGTATCATAAAGGTGAAATGAACGAATTATCATTAATTTAAGAATCAAAATCAACTAGATACATTAAAATATCAGAACTCATATATATCAGAAAAAGATGAACAACAAAAAATAAAAAATAAAGTCAACAATTTGATTTGTTGAAAGCCAAAAAAAAAATGATCAACAATGGAACTCGACCCAAAGCCTTTATAGAAGCCACCAACAACTCGATCTTTTCCTCTCTTTTTGAGTGATTTTTTCATAATTGATTATGAAGTTGAAGATGCATCCTTCTTTAATTAAATTTATAGATGAAAAAACTAGCATTTATATGCGTCTTCACCTCATAGGGTGTGTTTGGCACAAAAGAAAATGTATTTTCTTAAAAAATAAATAATTTCTTACTTATAATTTTAGTGTTTAATAAATAAGCTCAAAATACAATTTACTTTCCTTACTTCTACAAAGGAAATCATTTCCCTAATTTTTAAAAACGTGTTCACTAAAGAAAACATATTTTTCAAACATGAAAAAAAATTAATTTTTTTTTTTGAATTTTACTTTCCTCCGTACCAAACACACCTTTTAATCTGCTTTTTGTTGGATGCAGTAAATTCATCACATATATATATATATATATATATATATATATATATATATATGTTGGTGATGTCTATCTTATTTAATCGTTTCTTAATGAGAAAATAGAAGAAAAATAGAAGATTTAAATAGAAAAATATCACACCATTAAAGTTACACAAGATTATTTGTAGAATTGCACTTTTGGGTCCAGAGTTATTGATAAATTATGGTTTGCCCCTTATAATGTTAAATCAAATATATTTAATTTTTAATTAATTAAAATGTATTTTCGACCTCTTTATTTTTATAAAATATGTGATATGTAGACTACATTAAGAATGACATTGTTATCAAATATGTCGCAGCAACTACATAATACAACCATAATTAAATTATCTGGAATTTGATATTTTGTCATAATTAGAAAGATATTTTCAAGAACACGTATCAATTAATTGAATGTTAAATGTAATTAATCAGAATTCAGAAATTAAAAGAACCAAACCCACTATTTATCATGGATTAAAAGTGACATTTCCTAAATTATTACTATGATTTATAACTATCCTCACCGTTATACACTTTACATGAAAAGTCTACTTATTTCGTTTATTTTTATTTGTTATCGTTAAATTTACGTATTCATTAAAAAAAAGAATTGTTATTATAGGTATTTCATCATACAATTTTTATTAATTGATGGTTAGGATTCTCCCTATCACTTTTTACTGGTTCTGTTTTATTTGTCTTTTTTGACATATTATATCTTTTTTTTTTTTGACATATCACCGCTCAATTTATTAATATTAAATTATTATTTTTAAAAAATCTAGAGGTATTTGAGATCCTATCAATAAATAGAAATAAAATGATAAATTCATCATAACAATAAATATTTTCTTAATAGTGTGTCAAATTAAAATTTGACAAGTAAATGGGACAGAGGGAGTACTAAGTTTCAAGAATGATTTGGAGAATAATATTTACTGTTAAGTATAAAACATGAAAAAAATAATTATCTTTTCTTGATATGTACATGTAAAAATAAAAATTTATTTTAGAAAAAGTGACAAGTTTGAGTGAATTAAGAGAGTAACTAATTTTTAATACTAAAATTAGCAAATAACTCCAGTCAAATTTGTGCATTTGTAACTAACAATAGTATAATTACCATAAACCAACTATCCTAAATAGGTTTAATCCCAACAACTATTTTAAAAAGATAAAAAAGAAAAGGTCAAGTTACACTAAGTTGGAAATTCCTAATTGAATATTGACGATAAGAGTTTTTCTAAAAAATATAAGTAAAAACAATTTGAGAAATCTTTTTGTCCTACTTATGATAAATTACTTTTGGATCATAACTGTGATCACATCAATATGAATTATGGTGAGATGGTTGAAATTAAATTCCTTACTCTTTACTAAAGATTGAGGTTTAAAATCCGAACATAAAAAAATATTGTTGGAATGTTGTTCCAAAAAATAGTTTTGTATTATATAAATTTAAAATAATCGAGCTCTAATAAAATATCGAATACTAATAAGAATTCAAGAAAAAAAAAATGAAACTGCAATTGCACTGTTAAAAAAATTCCAATGAGTATTTTTAAAAGTTGAAATAATTCCAGTAACGTAGTGCATCTGTTTAACAACCTAATTCTAACACTAATACAACATTTAAATAATTATTGGTCAGTTTGGATACTAAGTAGAAAATAAAAAAATTTACTCAGTTAAATAATTAAATCAAACATTATCATTCCTTATACGTGATGAAATATTACTAGGTAATATAAGAGAAAATCTTCACGACATCCGAACGTTTCGCTATTTTTTTAAAATTACATTTATTATTCCATAATAATATTTTCCTTCAAATACAAAATAATATCTAATATGTTCTTTAGGAGTGAAAACTATCCTATCATACTTGATCAAGTTAAAAACTTTAGAAACTGAAAAATTCATTTACTACCAAGTAAGTTCAATAAATTTTAGATTATTAGTTTATAGTTTTTCGCTAAATTTTTTGTTGTAAATTTGAGCTATTAGCTATATACGGACCGCAATATTTACGATGTCTTTTGTACACTTAAAAGCACAAACCGTAATATTGTGGAATCCTTTTATTAATATACACATGTTCATTCTACTTTCCCGTAAACCATCTCTATTTTCTTTCTATTTATAATTTTGTTTGATTTAGCCTACAATTACATGAAAAATGAACATCAATTGTATGAAATATTATCAAGAAATTCACCATTTGCTTTTGAAAATTGAAGAATGGGTTCAATGTTCCGTCGTTCATGAACTAATGTGTCAAAAGAAAAAAAGAGATACAAATGCATCATGAGGAAGAGGAAAGGGACTTTTCAAAAGATTCTAATTAATCTTGATGAGACACTTATAATCATTAAAATTTATTAGATACAAATTTATAAAATGTTTCAAATTATATTAAGATATAATTGTCAAATAAATATTGTGGATTATTAATATAATTATATCGATTATTTAAGTTCAGTAATAATGGATTAAAATAAAATCTAAATTCATTAATTTGGGTTACGAACATATGACTCCACTTTGCTAAGCCGAATGTCAAGATATATCAAGTCAAATGAAGAAGTCAATGAGACCATGTTATGTGTCAAAATGACAAGTCAACTTCACTAATGTCCAAAGGAAATGTCACTTAAATCTTATTTACCGAGGAAACATATTCTTATTACAAGAGTCTAGAATCTGTTTGAGTCATCAAGTGATAGAAGTGACACAAATAAGTCACAATAAAATAAGCTTAGTATAAATTTTTTCCGTTATATCAAAATATATAAAATATAAATATGCAACATCTAAATTTTAACATAAAACAAATTTTTTTTCTACACTTTATAAAACAGAAATTTTTCTTACATTATATAAAGTCTAAGAAAATATTACACTTTATAAAGTGAAATTTTTTGTTACACTTTATAAAAAAAATCATTTTCTTTCTCAAACAATTTTCTAACCCTTCATTGATCCCAATTCGACAATCCAATCAACCTCACATTAAAAATTTGAAACTCTCAAAAGATCTAAATTTATATAATAAACATCAATAAAAAAGAAGCTGAAAATTGAGATCTTTTCAATTATTTACTTAAGATTTGTTTTAAAAATGAAATATTGTAATATAATAAGGGTGATAGGGACAAGTGTGTTCCAATGAGAAATTCTTGGAAAACATTTCTTTAAGTCATTTAGCTTTGCAAAACATTTTGATAGACTATTTTACTAGTTTTTACCATATAAATTACAATTTTTTCAGAATTCAATTTTTAATATGGGATCAATTGAATTGTGGGGTTGGGATCAGTGCAGGGTTAGAAAATTGATTTGAGGAAGGTGGTGTAAGAAAATTAATTTTTTTATAAAGTTAATTTATCTTATAAAGTATAAGAAAAAGTTTTGCTTTATAAAATTTAAAAAATCTACACATTATAAAGAGTAAGAAAAAGTTTCATTTTATAAAGTGTAAAATTTTTTATTTTTTTTTTTATAATCAAATTTAGATGTTGACAAACAAACCTTTGCAGTTTATATTTTTTGATAAAACAGAAGAAAAATCTATACTAAATTTATTTTAGTTACATATCAAAAATATGACTCATTCATGTCACTGTTATCTCTTTACTGCTCAAATAGATTTCAGACTCTTATTACAATTTTTTCACAACTGTAAATAGGGATTCTTATAATTCAAAAAATATATCAGAATTTTAACAAAAAGCCAGAAAAAGCCTGTGCATCAAACATTGTAGAATTCTCTACAAGGTTTAGTTCAAGAATTCAAGCATTCAAGTCCAGAGTCCTTATGAAATTTGATATCTATGTTGGTTGGATGTGGTGGTGTGTATTTTATAAAATTAGTCGAGACATGCACAAGCTAAGACGTAGTTAAAAATATTCAAATACTGAATGCTAAGAATTTAATAATTAAAGAGAAAAAGAATAACATTTTTTATTTTTCAAAATTTAATTTTTTACTACCCCATCCCACCCAACTCAAGTACCCAACTTCACACCTCACTACCCAAAATTACAACTCAAGTAAGTATGCTGCTTAAAGAGTTTCTTTTTAATAATCTGTCGATATAAATATTAAAAAATAATTCTAAACTTGATATGAATTATTACTTTACTTCCTCAACTATTGATAATTTTAAAAATATCCGTTTTATGCCACATGTTATGCACTCATACGTATATGTGAAACTTTCTTATAGTATGGCGTACACATAAATATAAATATTTAAAATATAAATAATGAATGCTAAAATTTAGTAATTAAAGAAGAAAAAAAACTTTTTTTAAGAATATATTTTTTCTTACCCTACCCATCCTCTACCCGGTACCCCAACCCCATCCTTCCAAATTCTTAAAAAATATTTTTATCCCACACAATCTTCTACCCTTCCCCCAAATAAATTAAAATTACTTTCAAAATAAAATTAACCCCAGCCCCACACCCTACCCCATCCCTCCATCCCACCACAAAAAAAAAAAAACTTTTTTGGGGTAGGTGGGTAGTAAGGTGTGGGGTTGGGTACTTGGGTTGGGTATGATGGGGTAAAAAATAATTATTTTTTTAAAAAAGAAAATTTTTTCTTCTTCTTCTTCTTTTTAATTACATTAATTAAATTCTTAACATTTAACATTTAGTTATTTAAATGTTTTTATCTTCATTCTAGTTTAGCATATTTCGACTAATTCATAAGATAATCATTATTACCTCTAGCCAGCACATATATCAGATAATCCTATCTCTCAGCGCTTAGACATTAAAAAAAAACAACCTAATATTTAACTTTCACCAAAATTTATTCCTATAACATCGTAATTCTCAATTAATTTTATTAACCACTAGTTCATACTCTGGTGCGTAAACCAAGACTAACATAAGGAGAATGCTACCATGAAATTAGGATTCAAATGCTTTAATCATCTCATGACAAGACAAAAGGCTTCACATTTGTAATTAACCAAATACAATAATCTAGCTAGTCCAGTAATTCTTCAAAAATCACTAAGGGGTCATTTTGTTGAAAGAGTGATAATGCAGGGATTAGTAATGCAGGGATTAGTAATGCAGGGATTAGCAATGCATGGATTAGCAATACATGGATTAGTAATGCAGGGACTATTTTTTATCAAGTGTTTGGTTCATTTTTTCCAATCTAATCTTGTGTGTGGCTTAAGACTCTACAAAAGGCTTATTTTCAATTATACCCTTGAATTATTATGTGATTTTTTATTTTATGTATAACATTATGACATATTAATTATGAAAAAGATGTGAAATAAAATGGTTATTGAATAATTAATTTGCAGTATATATTCAATTTCCATTAACCATCAAAAAAAGAATATGACATCGAAGTAAAAATAGTAAAAGGATCAATGTGGCAAATTATCACTTAGTTAATTTAAATAGTAGGTTAATTATCATTTTTACAAGATTGTCAATTAATGATTATAAGAGTTTAAGATCTATGAATTAATAATATACAAATTATTCACACAATTAAATTACCTAAATGATAATTACATGAAACTCTATTTATCAACATGCAGTGTTAAATTATAACAACAAATTAATAGCCATAGTTTTTAGTTTATTACGTCCACATCGGCAACGTTTATTTACAACATTTTTTATGTATTTTTGAAAAAGTTAACCGAATTCTCTTGGGCAGTTGAGTACTGTATACAGAAATTGAGGGGCAGTTCAGTCATTTGTTGCTTTATCCAAGGCTTATGAAACATGGTATTAGTAATCCCTAGGTATCCTTGGTATTAGATAAGACCACATATGGTATATTAAGTTATCAATGTATTAGGTGGGTTTGAGTTAAAATGTGCTACCAAACATTGTATTGGAATTTTAATCCAAAGACTATTTTAATTAATACATCCTACCAAACGACTCCTAAATTACATGTTAAACACTATAATTATCAGTTTACTCAATATTGTAATGCATTTAATGCTTCCACTATTATGATGTTGTTACTGTTTTATATTTTCATATACAATAAACAATGAACTTTAATATTAAAACGTCATATGCTCCAATATATTTGTAATCTGTATGAACAACAAATAATTTTTATCTTAAATTTCTAAATTAATAAATAATTTAAAATAACTATTTCCAAAAATTATTACAACTAATTTGAGATCAAAGGAATACTAAAATTCTCAAATAACTCCAAGCGAAGCTTTTCAACGTTAGTCAAATTTGTGCATTGTTAACTAACAAACGTATAGTGGCTAAAAAACAACTCCCCTAAATAGGTTATATCCCAACAAGTATTTTAAAAGAAAAAAAAAGTTCAAGTTACATTTGCACTTATTATAATCGTTCGCACAAATATACGTTACGGTGAAATAGTTGGAATTTCTTCGTCCTTAATCAGTTGTCAGATTTTGAATATAATTCTTTTTTATTGGAAATATCGTCCCCTAAAAAAAGTAGTCTTACATTGCACAAATTTAAATTAATTGAACTCTAATAGATTACCGGATAATGAAATTGCGATTATATTGTCAAGAATTATCCAATGAGTGTGGTTAAAAGTGGGAAAATTCCACCAAAAGTATTTGTTGACTCAAAATGATTATAATAACTGATGAATTTGTTTATCAACCTAATTCTAACACTAATACGTAGTGCACCACTTTGACAAGATTTAATTATTTTTTGTTAGAGTTTTAATGATAACTTCCCTCAATTTAGTCGTAATAGGTAATCAAATTAGTTGGATCTGAAGGAAGGAAAGAAAGTCTCCCCTCCATTTCATATATTATTTCTTATGTTTCGATTATTCTATTATTATTATTCTTTTTGTTATTATATATATATATATATATATATGTTAGTATTTATATTTGTCTTGAGTCGAAAGTCTATCGAAAATAACATTTCTATCACTTAATATGTTTTTGTTGATATACAAAAACTTACCTGGTTAATTTAATAGTGTCAAATTGACTTTTGAAAATCAAAGCCCTATACATTCCGTCACTTGATCGACGACCCAATTGTGCAATAAACCTGTTTCTACGTTAAAGTCAAATTGACTTATTTAATTATGGGTTAAAATTCTATACTCATAGATTTTGGGGGAAAAATACATTATCAAATTACTTAAAATATTGGTGACAGTGTAACAAATTCAAAGTTATGTCCAATGACTTCCTTTTTGCTGTATAGGTTAACTATAATATCATCGAATTAATCTCGATCGATCAAAAATCTTCGTTTATGATAAATTTCTCTTAACTAAGTGTAGTAATTTTCTAGCATTATTTTCTCGAATGAGCTAGTTAAATAATTAGTCTATTCACTTAAACTGCGTTGAGGCTTTGTTATCATATAACCCTCTTTAAATCTCAGTCATTACTCTTAATTCTTCGAAGTGACGCTATTAAACTATAACCTAATCTCATAATCTCTCTCTCGATAATAACAAGATATAACGACACAATTAATCATTGGTCAGACAATTAACTACAATCACTACATAATTAAACAAATAGAAATAAAAGAACAACTCAGTTATATAAAAACATGACAAGAAACCGAATTTTTTTTATCTTACTCCACATGGCTTCTCGATCGTGTTTGTAAACTATTTACAATTATATATAAAAAAATGTTTCAAATAATTAACCAAGTCTAAAACAATTTAGAAAATATTAAATTCGAAATTGACTAAATGTGATGGGGGCCATGACCAAAATTATAGTGATAATGTTGGATAATCATTACGTCTCCACTTTCCCTCCTTTTAAAACTTTTTTTACTCGAAATATCTTCATCTTCATATCATTTTATTCCTATTATATAAAAATATAATATTAAGTATAGCTCAATATAATTAATATTAGAAGAATAATTAAAAAATAATAATATCTTGTTCATAGCAAGTAAAACTAGTCGATCAAAAAGTTAGAATTACCTATACATGTGCTTAAATTATCACGTTATTAACGTATATAACTTAATTAAATTATTTATTTATCAATAAAATAATTTACACTACGCGCGAAAATTTAACATCATGGTATATGATTTATACTCTTTTCGAATTAATTCATCCAACACTCCCCTATATATATTAACACACATGCATTAAACTTAGGTGCCTAACAAATAATCAATGGATGCTATTGATATCTCCACCATTTTCTTAGTTGTATTTTCTTTCATCCTCACTATTATTCTCTATCGAAATCGTTCTTCCAAAAATACCAAACTACCCCCGGGTAGTTTCGGATGGCCCGTAATGGGCGAAACGATAGAGTTCTTGTTTAGTAACCCTGAAAAATTCGTTAGTGATAGGATGAATAAGTACTCTCATGATATTTTCAAAACTAAAATAATGGGAGAGAAAACCGTTGTAATTTGTGGCCCTAATGGCCACAAATTCCTCTTCTCTAACGAAGAGAAATTATTTACTGTGTTTCGTACTCACTCTATGCAAAGGATTTTCCGTTCTTACCAATCAAAAAATCCTTCTTGTCCTCCTCCTCTTTCTCTTTCTCAATCTACTCGGGTTATTCGTCAGCCCGGATTTTTAAAGCCCGAAGCCCTAGCCCGTTATTTGGGGGAAATGGATTGTACAACAAAAGAGCTTTTGCAATCCCGTTGGGAAGGCAAAAGTGAGATTAAAATGTATGATTTTGCTAAAATTTTGACATTGACACTTGCTAGTCGTTTCTTTCTTGGGAGTATGAATAGTAGTTCAGAGAGGATGGTGAAGCTTGTACATTATTTTGATGATATTACATTAGGGTTACACGCGATGATTTTGAACGTACCAGGGATGGCTTTTTATCGCGCGAATAAGGCAGCAATTGCAATTAGAAGGGAACTTATAGATGTTATAAAGGAGAAAAAAGATGAAATGTCTAAAGGAGTGAAAATGCAAGACATATTGTGTCATATGATTGTTGTTAAAGATAATAATGGAGAGTTTATGGGTGAAAATGAAATTGCTGATAAAATAATGGGACTTTTAGTTGCTGGCTATAGTACTGTTGCAACAACTATAACTTTCCTCATGAAATATGTTGGAGAGAGATTTGATATCTATGAAAAGATTTTGAACGGTACGTACTTTTAATTCGTTTTACTCTTTTTATTATTTAATCAATAGTACTAATATAGTGTATGAGATTTGAATTTGAAATTTTTCGAAATCAAATTTGAATTTATGCCCTTTTCTAAATGACTGAACCAAGTTCTATTTTATAAATACAGAGCAAAAGGAGATCGCTGCGACAAAGAAGGAAGGAGAATTGTTAGAGTGGGAGGACATGAACAAAATGAAGTATTCATGGAATGTGATATGTGAAACAATGAGACTAACACCACCACTTCAAGGAACTTTTAGAGAAGCGTTGACAGACTTCACCTATGCTGGTTACACTATCCCCAAGGGTTGGAAGGTAATTTTTATTGATTTTATTTCGAACATCTCATTTATTTCATACAATTTTTTTTTCTTCGTTTTTTTACTTAATCATCTATTATTCAGAATATACTGACCTAATTAATTTGAATTTACACTGCACGAATCAGCTCCAATCACTTCCACGTATAATAAATTTGAATTTGCTTTTACTTGGTATATTTGGTTTTAACACACATATTAGGAAAACAATAATCGACATGATTATTTTACTACACTATCCCTAATTGATGTTTGGTATTTAGTCTTGAAAATAAGTAAGTAATGCTAAAGATAAAACATTAAAAAGATTTTTTTTTTAAATATGTTAAAAGTGACAAATAAAAATAAAAATTCATTTTTAATATATATAGTGAACAAGTAAAAAATTGAATTGGAGGGAGTATTTTATTGCCAAAGGGGCTTTAATGGCTTATTTACCAGTTTAATAATGTTATCAACCCAATTAGTGGGTTGATCAAAAGTTAATTAATTTAGTTAATTATCCACTAATCTGAAAACCTTGAGACCAAATTACACACCTACCCTTTTTCGAAATCCACACCAAATACTTAGCTAGCATTTGACCATAGATTTTCAAATATTCTTAGCAAATGTTATTATGTGAAAATTTGGGTGAAATTTCACCATATGTTTGATCATAGTATTTGGGAAATATATTTCACCTTTTTAGAAAAATATGATTTATTACCATAAGTTTTAAAAACTATCAAAACTAGCTATAAGTTTGTATTATAAGTCAATTGGATGTTCGTTGCAACAATAACAAATAGTGTCCATGACATTAGAGCAATGTGATAGTTTGGAGTGAGTGCAACAAACATCATTCCATAAATCGTGAAGTAGACAAAATACATGACTTTTTTACTTTGAACCAATTTTCCTCAACAACCATATCATCATTTAATATTCACTGAACATTTCATCACTACTTTGGTGTTCACGTAAAAAATTATGTAATACAACGCAAACAACTACGTACTATAAAGAGTGTTTTTGTAAAAGATAAAAGTTTGGGGTAAAATTTCAATTTTCAAAAAAATTCTAAATAATGAGATTTGACCCAAATACTAGAAAAAACTAGTATTTGGGATATTTGCCAAAAAATTTTGTCAAATAATGGCAAATTGTATGGACAAACATTATTTTCCAATCTTTTTCCCAAATATTATTTGGAAAATCTATGGCCGTTGTGCCCTTAATGCATTTTTTTATATGCGAATTTTCAACCTCAATCACGTATTGTCTTAATCGTTTCCAAAAATGTTTTATTTTTTATTTTTTATATTTGACATGTAGGTTTATTGGACAACAAGTAGCACAAACAAAAATCCATTATATTTTCAAGACCCTCAAGTGTTTGATCCATCAAGATATGAGAAATTTGATGGACCAATTCCATACACATATGTACCATTTGGTGGTGGTCCAAGAATGTGCCCTGGCAAAGAGTATGCTCGTCTTGCAATTCTAACTTTTCTTCACAATGTTGTAATGAAATATAAGTGGGAATTGTTACTACCTAATGAGAAGATTGTTGGTGATATGATGCCAACACCAGAAAAGGGACTCCCCATTCGTCTTCACGATCATCAGTAATAATCAAAAGTTATGGCGTTTGAATTTTTCAGCATCTTTTAAGATTAATTCGACGAAAGTATTGATATTTTTGAAGAGAGAAGTCATCAAAACATATACTGGTAGTTTAATTAATTTGTATCCGAAGAGTTCAATGAAAGTAGATTTATTTTTATTTTGATTACCTTATTTTAAAATTGTAAGTTCACTAAGAATTTGTTATTGAATAAAAGGGATAATTATGCTTCTCATATAAAGGGGTTATTATATGCATGTCCTCAATTGAGTACCTTCATTTTAGTTTGGAAATTATTTTTTCGTCAAAATGCATGTATTCGGATATTGCAGGTCAAATTAGGTATAATTTGTTATAAATACTGAAATACATTGTTTAAGAGTGATTTACATGTATTTGTGATTCGTATATATTTGTGATACAATGCCTCTCTCGCTTGTCTCTTTCCCCCTTTTCTCTCGTACTCCCTATGTATCTATATTTCAAAACATATCTTATAGCAAACATACATATTGACTTTCAATTTCTCCTCTCCTATCTATATGTCTATTTTCCTCTCTTGTTCGTTTCTCTCCATATATATCTCAGGATGTATACATATATCTAGTATCTTTGATACATTTATATGTATCTCAGAATGTATCTAATATCAAGAGATACATGTATCTAGTATCTTTGTTACATTTGTTTGACTTGAAATATAAAAGAGTGATTTATTTGACTTCAGAAATAGGGAAACTTACATAAATATACTATAATAATAAAATATTTATCATTTATAGCAATAATATTTCTTTTTTACTTGATCACTTTTAATTCATTTATAATACAAGTTTAATTCATATTACAAGGAATAATTTTTTATTCACATATAATATAAATTTTAATGATAGATAGTTCATTTATCACACATTTTAATACACTTTTAATACAATGTGTCTATTTTTACCAAACAAACATAATATACTTTAAAAACAATTATAATTCATATATATTGCATACATAATTCACTTTTAATACATATTGCAGATTTAACATAGTATTGCTATAAATGATACTAAATAAAAAGTATTGCTAAAATCAGTAATTATTTATTAAAATGTACCAATTCATGTAATTTTTCCAATATTTTAGCGAGACAACAATAATTTTGTAAAAGCCCAAAACGCTATCGGGCCTAATAACCAACGACCCGCCCAACTCATTTCGCTCAATTTTCACTTCAAGTTTCGTTTTTTCTGAGATCTGAATCGGATCGACAACAAATTGAAGAAGAAGAAGAAGACGTTGTGTTGAACGAAGAAGAAGAAGAAATGGCAGGATCAGGACCCGACCCATTGTTCGGATTGAGGAACAACTTCTACATTGGTGCTTACCAAGCTGCAATTAACAACAGTGATGTACCAAATCTCACTCAGGAGGACGCTGTTGAAAGAGACACTCTTGTGTACCGATCTTACATTGCTCTTTCCAGTTATCAGGTTTTTTCTTCTTTTTCAGTATTTTTATGATTTTGAATTCTTATGTGATTGTTAATTCTTTGTGTTTACTAGTTAGTGTGGTCTTTTTTTTTTTTTTTTTTTTCATTACAGCTTGTGATCAATGAAATCGATGCATCAGCTCCTACTCCTCTTCAAGCTGTCAAATTGCTCGCTTTGTACCTTGCCAGCCCTGATAATAAGGTGAAAATTTGATTCCAAAATCTCCCCTTTTTTACTCTAGTGATCTTTTTGAGAATTTGGTTGCTACTGTGATTTGTTATCTGTAATTTTGAAGGTGCCCTGATCTGATGTGATAGATCTTATTGAAAATAAACTCCCAATTACAAAGGGTTTCTTCCAAAGTAACTAGTTTTGAAAAAAAACAAGTCTTTCCATCCTTTTGGGTTGGATGGGTGTGGGGTGTTAACTCAAGTACATCCATTCATGTATAGTATTTGCAGCTGGAATAGCAATATTAGGGAATTCAGTTTGAGTGACATTACATTACGGGTTCCTATATATTGATAATAAAAGAAACACGGAGAGGAGTTGAGATGATTTCTCCTTCCCATATAGTCCTTAATCAAAGAAATTGAATCATTTATTTGTAACTATAAAGTTTTAGTTTGTTATAATCATCATTTTTGCTCTTTGAAGAAGTGTTCTTCTTCCTATTTATTATGGACAACAGGAGGGTAACTAGTTGTAACTTTCTTTGTTATATTCTAGGAAGCAGCAATCGCCGGTCTTCATGAATTATTAGGAGATCCAGCCATAGGAAGCAACCCTATACTAAGGCTTATTGCTGGGATTGTGTTTACACATGAGCAGGATTACAATGAAGCTCTGAAACACACAAATGCTGGTGGAACAATGGAACTGTGAGTTGCTATCTTTTCTTCTATTGTATAATTGCTGTGAAGGTACTATGCTAAATAGTGTAGAGATACATTGAGGAATTTTCTAATGGATTGATTGCCTTATTTTCTGTGACTATTGGCATTGCATTAACTATACCATAGTGCTTGTGTGCGTCTAAAGGTGGAACTGGGTGAATGGTTATTCTGAGACAAAAAGACATGTCTTTGTGAGACCTGATTGAGACAATGGCCGTCTACCAAAAAAAATTACAAAATGGATATAATAACATAACTTCTTTTCTGGGTAAAGTATAACTAGAATCTTAGAAGTGCTAATAATCTTAATGCAGTCCTGTGCACTGAGTTTATGCCAGATCTCCTGGCAGCTAATTAAATTGCAGAATTTGTGGTGGTTCAACTCCAAACCTTCCAATTCTGAACCATTTCTTTTTGTGCACTTTCATACACGGTGTTTCGCTTTTTTGCTATTTCTCAATTGATTTTACCAATCAGGACAATCTAATGAATGTAACTTCATACTTGTCACAAAAAAAGGAGTGGAACTCCATCATTTTGAAATTTCTGGAGGAATCATGGAGAGTGCTGGCTAAAGAAATTGTAGATTGATACATCTCCATATTTCATCATGGTTGAATTTGAATATCCAACCACTTCACCTACTTCATTGCCCCCAACAGTTTCTCGTACCTCTATTGAAACAGAATGGTTTCATGTTCTTTCATCGATTGGTTATTCCTCTCCGTTCGCATCTCTTTTTCCAATTTCGGTCTCGATTAGTTCACAAGATTGAATGGCCAATTCTCCTCCGAACCCTCGATTCATTCCGTGGCGCGAAATCCATCATTGGCAAAACAATTATTTGGTTATGCCATTTTGGGCTTTGCTCTAACCGAAGCTATTGCATCGTTTGCCCCAATGATGGCCTTTTTGATCTCATTCGTATTCCAAGTTCGTTAGTAATCGTTTACGGTGGGTGGATAAGCAGGAAGGGATCCCTGTGGTTGGTTATGCTTCAAGCTAAATTAAAAGGCTTCTCTTCAAACTGAATTTATCATTCCTTTCTTGCTTTACATTGGCTAGTATAGTTTCTAGATGTATATAGTGGACTATTTGGACTGATAGATACAAGAGATGTTTTGAGAATACTGCAGCATCAGTACAAGAGATTAATAGCTACTGTATGAAGACTTCCTTTTTTGGTGTAAAGAGGGGGATGGTTTAGAGGAGGATGCTGGACAGATTTTAGATTTTATTCTTCTTTATAGCTTTGCAAGCTTTCATAATTTTGTTTTTTGGTCGCTGATGCAAATCTTTTGGTGGTTGTCAGTATACACTTATTGCTGAGGAATACAACTTTACCTTTGTCAAAAAAAAAAAGTTTAGTTTCTAGATGTACTCCGTCATGTTTTTAAGTTAGGCAACTGAAAGGTTGTAATCTTGACATTTTTTTGAGTTTCTGCTTTAATGGATTTCAGGTCTAGAATACTTTTTATTTTCCAACCATCTACTTTAAGGTTACAATTTATGTATAAAAATACTGTCATTTCCCTGACTAAATGTGCTTATGCAGGCATGCTTTGAATGTCCAGATACTCATTAAGATGCATAGATCGGATTATGCAGAGAAACAATTGAGAATCATGCAGCAAGTTGATGAAGATCATACACTAACTCAACTTGCAAGTGCATGGTTAAACTTGGCAGTGGTACATAACAAGTTCAAATATGATGGCCTAACAAAAACTATTAGTTGGGATCATTTATTAATATATTCTATTTTCAGGGTGGTTCAAAAATACAAGAAGCATATCTTATTTACCAGGACTTCTCTGAGAAGTATCAGATGACTAGCTTAATCCTGAATGGGAAGGCTGTATGTTGCATGCACATGGGTAACTTTGATGAAGCTGAGACACTGTTGCTTGAAGCCTTAAACAAGGTCACTTTGACTTGATAATTGTCTTCTATTTTTCAGTTGAGCTAGTACTTAAAAAGAATCAATTAACCTTCTTATGTCCAAATTCTGTTGATTACACTGAACAATTTTGCTAATCATTCATTTAGAAAGTCTTTCTCACAATGCATTATCATTGTTACTCTATTCCTTTATCACTTACAAGCTTGTTCATTTATGCAGGATGCTAAGGATCCAGAAACACTGGCCAATCTGGTTGTCTGCAGTCTTCACCTTGGGAAACCATCCACACGTTATCTCAAGTACGATGAGTCCCATATAGTTACTATTTGTTTCAACTTTTTATAGAATGAATCTAGTTGTTATTCCATAATGGTTGTAGAAGGATTGAAAAATTGTCCAGTCGCTAATTCAGAGCTTTGGAAGTATCTTTGGTCCATAAAACATTTTATGGTGATATAGTTTAACCATGACAACACCAATTTGTTGTCTTGGTAGCTAGAAAGGGATACTAATGGGCTGCTTTTGTTACTTGATGTTTGCAGCCAGTTGAAATTATCGAACCCAGAGCACACACTTGTCAAGCGCGCTGCATCTGCTGAAGAAAGTTTTGATAGAGCAGTCCAAACTGTTGCTTGAGGAAAAATTGCTGCATGTACTAATGAGTAAAACAGGCAAATGAGGAAGCCATCTTTTGTAGTGTCAGTTCTGGTGCTTGTTCATTTGGTTATTCTCATCAGACAATTTAAAGATTGGCATGTTATTTATGTAAAAATTTTACCTGCAACATTTTGATGAGTTGGATCACTTATATTTTAGATGGAAAAATATGGGCTTTCAGTCTACAGTTCAAACAAAATTTATCACTTACTTTCTTCCTACCTTATTACTTGTCCGCTTTTTTCTTTACGCGCTTCTTAAGAAGTCATAGATAAAAGAATGGTAGTTTTAAGTTTTAACTGAGATTTTTTTCTTGGAATTTTACCAACTTGTTTACGCTTTAAGAATTCGTTGTAAGGTGGTAAGGGTAAAATGAGAAAAACTTAATTAAATTTTATTTTGATCTTGTAAATTGACAAGTAATTTGAAAGAAAAAGAAACTAATTTTAGTAAGGCGTACAATTAATATGAAATGAAAAAAGTAGTATATAATTTAACATTATCATTAACTATAATTATTTTTTAAGAAATTAAATTTATAATATTTAAATGATATAATAAAATTATTATTTTATTTATTGATTTTTTAAGGAACATGGCAACTCAATATTACATAAGTAAAAATGGCAAACCATTCGGGGTGACCCAGTGGTTTGAGCTTGGGACTTCAATGTTGATGGTCTCAAGTTCGAAATCCCTTGCCAGTGAAAGCAAGGGGTTTGCCTTCTGGGTTGAGCTCGTCGCATCAGGCTTGCCTAGTGCAGGTTACCTCTCCTATGTTATTTGCGAGTTATTATATAGGAGCGGAGATTTTACCCTGTGCGCACCCAAAGGATAGCGTTGCGGGTGTCCCTTGTTATAAAAAAAAAATAAGTAAAAATGGCAAGACTTTAAAATAGCATGATCATGACTACATAGTATCATGCCTAATAATTGCCTATTAATTTCATCTTTCATTTCGAGATTTTTTTTTTAAAATTTTTGATCTTCCTTCGTTTAATGAAGAAAAATAAATGTTTTAATGTTCTCAACTACCATTCTCCATATTTTATAAAAAGAAGTAAAAATGTTTTTATTTCAACTATAATCTGGAAAATAGATCCCTATATAATTTGACCAAATTATATTTTAGACATCCATTTTAAAAAATTAGAAAATACTAAATCCTAAATAATTTTAATTTCCTCTTCGAACAATTAAAATAACCTCCCCATTTTATGAAAGTGGACTAAATTTCAAGACAAATGGCTTGTAATAATTTGATTCCATTGTACCAAAATTATTATTTTTTTCCAAAAAAAGAATAAAGAGAGAAATAAAAAACATAAAACATGAAGTAAAAATTAATTGCCTCAATTTTCTAGCTTAGTAGGGTTCCGTTAGCTATTCTTTCTGTCTTGAATTATTCGTCATATTTACGTGTAATTATTTTATCATTATTAAAATGTTTATAATCTGTAAAAAAAAAATTACTATTAAAACTAAAATAGCAAGGAAAATTAATTTTAACGTAAATTTTTATATGAAATAATTATTTTTTGCAATCACGATAGATAACGAAATAAAGAATAGTGTTAGGTGCAATTTCTTGTTAAAAAGAGTAAGATTTCGTTTTCGTCCTTCTTATACGCATAATAATTAGATGGTGAGATCCTATCAAACCTCATTCTTATACAATGACATGCCAATATGCCAAACCTCCTAATTACCCAATATGTTTATTTTTTTAAAAATGTACTACTACTAAGTTTAAGAACAAATGTTTTTTTTAATCGAAATAAGTATTTTTTGATAGTGAAAAAGTTAAATTAGTTTCTTCATCAATGAGAGTTGTGGTGGAGTGGTAGGATTGATCCACTCTTAACCAAAGTTTTGTGGTTTGAGCTCAGGGTATTGAGAAAATTATGTTTGGAGCATCACCTCCAAATAGGTTATGTAATACGCGATTCAAATTTAATCAGAGATTCAATATGAGCTTCGAACATTGGATTAAGTGGGAAGATTTATTTATTTTGCAAAAAGATTAGTAGTATTTTTTGATCCATCTAACTAAAAGGATTTACATATAAAAAAATTTGTAGGTACTAAATTAATTAATAGCAATTTATTTCTTTTTCTGTAAGCACTTATCAAAATAAAAAAACATTGGCCAAACAAAACTGCTATTCTTGCAAAATACTTTTCAAAAAATATTTTTAATTAAAATATACTTCTCAAAATAAGTTAACTTTGATAGTTCATAGTTTCAAATATAAAATTTCATTTCTTTCTTCAACACTAAATTTATGAAGAAAATATATAAAAAGAGATTTTCAAAGTGCGTCGCAATTATATTAAGATTGATGAATGCCAGCTTCTTGTATCTATTTATTTGGCCATTGGGAACTCATAAAAGTCAGCATTTTTGAAAAAAAAATTATTGAAAGAAAATCATACACCTTTTTAAAGTGCTTTTTTAATCATCATATTTCGTTTTTTAAAAGTCAATTTTAAAATAAAATTGAATTACATTAATTTGATATTTTAAATCAAAAAAAATTAAATATTTAAAAGTTATATAAAAAAATAATAAAAAATCATAAATAGTTTGACTCTAAAAAAAATAGAGTATGACAATTAAAAATAAACAGAAATAATATATATATATATATATATGGATTTAAAATACAGATAATTCTATCGTTGGAACCAGTTGCCGGTGTCTTATTTATTTAGCTAAAAAACATTTAGACAATGATTAGGGCATCTTTTTGGGAAGTTTAATACTTTTATTTGACTTTAACATGTGAGCTAACATTTTGAGCCAATTGGAAGTATTACCATGGGGTTGGTCTAATTTCAATGTTTGATTTAAAAAGTAGAATTTTAT
Organism: Solanum sitiens; assembly: GCA_016801875.1. NCBI lineage: Eukaryota > Viridiplantae > Streptophyta > Magnoliopsida > Solanales > Solanaceae > Solanum > Solanum sitiens. Next base: position 942,242 of record JABWTJ010000056.1, read on the forward strand.
ATTAATTTTAAATTGTGATACTAATACGTATAAAAGTTGATTCAAAATTTATATTTTATGTTTTATAAAAAAAAGAATTATAAATTTAAATTTTGTAGTAAAGTATCATATTTGACTTGACGAGATTATTTTTTGTATTATTTTTGAGGATTTTATTGAAGAATAGTTAGTTATTATTATTATTATTATTAATTAATTTTCAAATTAAATGATATAACAATAATTTGATTTAATTATGCCGCGTGGCAAACTGTTGTCAGTCGCTCCTCTCCCTGGAATTCTCGCTTGTCACTCTCTCTCTCGCCAGTTTCTCTCTGCTTCTCTCACTTTATACAAATAGAAATGTATAAACTGCGCGAGAAAATTGTATATACACATGCAAATACATATATGTTCGTCCTATATAGTTATACAATACAAATATTTCTTTGCTCATTCTCTTTTGCCTTTCTCTCTTTCTCGCTTTATATACAAACACAGATTATACAAAATAAAAAGTATAATTTATGTTTGTATAAAGCGAGAGAGAGAACGATATTTGATATACAAATATTTTATTTTGATTCAATTATATACAAATTTAAATTTTATACAGATATAGAAATACATAAAATTAATTTGAGAGACTAAAAATAATTTATACGAATGATCCACCAGCGAAATTATATAAATCTAAAGGGAAGTCAACGAATTATACAATTGCTTTTTTTTTTTATATATGTATAGCAAAATAGCCATAACATATTTGCTATGGACAGGGGCGAACCCACATTGGGTCCAGGGTGTTCACCCGAACACCCTCGGCAAAAAAATATACGATATATATAAGGTAAATTTTCTGTATTTTTATAGATGTATATATTTTGAACCTTCTCAATAACAATTAAAAATAGATGGTTCAATGGTAAGACCCCTGAATAAAAGCTGCATATCCCAAGTTCAAATCCATCAACAATATTTTTATTTTTCGAACCTTCTGAACGAAAATCCTGAGTCCGCAAATGGCTATGAAACGTAATTATACAAACTATAGACTATAGCTATAACATACAAATATAATTATATTTGAAAGTTGCTATATTTTATATTTTTAATAATATATAATCATAAATATTTACTTATAAAAAATATCATAACATAGGTGATTTATGCCTTAAGATATTACTACCATACATTACTATAGATTATGATTTAATCATTTCATAAAATTAATAGAACATTCAAATCTAAACTTCAAACTTAAGTAGGTTCCATATTCATAGTCAACAGCCTAATTAAGGTACTGATTTTCAAATTTAAATTGTCATTGGACCTACAAAGCCTTTATAGCATGTACTAAAATCCAATAATATTGTGCCATGTTATAACTTATAGTATATGATAATAATGATAATTAGGTAAAGTATAAATGTGAGTGACAGAGTAAGAAACTAGTTGGACACGTTGCATATAAAGTAAACTACTTTCTTGGGATCTAAAAAAGTGAACATGACTTCTCTGCATAAGATAATAAAATATTCCGTTTAAAAAAAAAACCTAATTTACTTTGATATAAAATTTAAGAAAATTAAAAATTGTATTATAATTTTACATTATAATTATGTTAAATATATCAAAATGTCAGTGAAAATTGAAAATTAAAATATTACCTAAAAAAAAAAGTTTTCAAATGGAAAGTATAATGAGTATTTTTTATAAACCAAGTAGTAGTTATATTGATGTTTATATAAAATAAGTTAATGAATATAATTTAATGTAGTTAAAGTAATTTAATAAAGTGAATATTTATGTATATAACATATATTTAATATGTTTCTTGAAAAAGTTAGTTAATTATAATAATATTTCTATTTTTATGAAAGGAAAACTTACATAAATATACTATAATAAAAAATATTTATCATTTATAGTAGTATTTTTATTTTTTGACTTGATCACTTTTAATTCATTTATAATACAAGTTTAATTCATATTACATAAGAATAATTTTTTAATCACATGTAATACAAAATTTAATGATAGATAATTCATTTATCACATATTTTAATACACTTATAATACAATGTGTCAAATTTTGACCAAACAAACATAATATATTTTAAAAAACAATTATAATTCATATATATTGCATACATAATTCACTTTTAATACATATTACAGATTTAATATAATATTGCTATAAATATTAATAAATAAAAAATATTATTAAAATAAATAATTATTTATTAAAATGTATTGATGTAATTTTTCCTTTATGGTTAATAGCTTTAGATTGGGTGAATCATACATAATAGCTCTAGATTGGGTGAATCATACATATAGTAACCTAACTTTCTCATTATTACGTTAAAATTATAATAAATCTTATTTTTTAAAATAATTGATTTTTAATTACTACGATAATGAAGGAAACATTTCAAATTAGAAAAATTGTATTGCCATTTCATTACAATAAATGAATATTGATCTTAGAAAATAAAAAATCGTTCATATTTTATTAGGAGACGTGTGAAATTTTTTACTACTTACATCTTTTTAACAATTATAGTATCCAACTAATTTATAAACACATCTAATTAATTTATCAAATATTTATTATTTCTTATCATATATATATATATATCATAGAGTAACATTTTTTTATCATATACAAGCCTACAAATATTAGAAAATATCTATCACTATTTGACATGTAACATCATCTAGGTCTAAAAGTGCTTTGCAGCTTTGAAAATTTCAATGAAAAATTGGCCAAATTTGATAAGTCAACAAAAATAGGAAATCCAAGTTTGAATTTAAACACAATTATATTATTTTATTAAATTCAGAAAATATAGTAGAAAATATAACAAAAATGAAAACATAGCCGTCTCTTTTTCTTCCTTTCTTCTACCCACGAGAAAAGTGGAGACCAACCAACAAATAAAAAGGTCCACTTCTCTCCTTCATCGAACGAAAATATATTCAGTAAAATTATAATTATAAAATTAAAAAAAATTATTTTTGAAAAATTCAAAATAAGTAAAACCAAAGCAAAGAAAACAAGCTCATTGCGTCTTCCTTGTAAATATACTACTAACACGTAACATAAATAAATTATTTACGAAAGAATAAACTATTAACACATGATACAATCACGTAATTTACAGAATAGTAGAGTAGATTGTGATAAAATATTTTAAGTAAATGACTTCTCGATCAATCAGAGTAAATTTTATTAAAAATGCTATATCATTTCCAATCCTCGATTATTTTTAATTTCATATACATACATATCTATTAAATCGATAAAATAAAATAGTATTACAACACATGGCTAGCTAATGCCACTTCTCTATTTGGTATTTGACTTGATATTCTCAACAAATAAATAAATAAAATCAGTATACGCGCAAGAGACCAAGGACTTTGTTTGTTGTTTATCAACTCTACCGATACACTGAACCTTCTCCCTCTTTGTACGTTTTCTTTTTTTTGTTTTCCCAAATAAACATGATCGTGGACTCTACTCAATTCTCTTTCTTCTACTATAAATTTCTTTAGAAGATTTTTTTTTATATGTTAGTTCATAGATCTCGATCATAAGGAGTTTTACTGTATAGTTTTGGAAATTGAAGCTGAAGGTTTGCTACATTTGTGATTTCTCTTTTGTAATTTGTGTGTATTTTCTCTTTTATGGGTATGTTTTTTCTTTTTTGGGGTTTAAATTGGAAAAAAGATTGTATTTTTGGGTTGTTTTTGGTGTTTTCTGTTCTGGGTTTGAGTTTTCTTGAATGAGAAAGAATTGTTCTTTTCTGGGTATTTTCTGGGGTTTGTTAGTTTTATGTTGGAATATTATTGATAAAGTCGGAACTTAAATTCAGGTTCAACTGAAATGCTGTTTCTTTTGCTGGATTTTCAACTCAGATCCTTTGGGAAATTTGAAATTTGTTGTTTTTTATTCATTCTTGGTTTACAAGTAGGTTATTTATTACAAACGGGAATTTTTTTCAATTTTCTTGATCTTTTCTGGGAGTTTGATTTGGGGGTGGGTGGGTGGGGGGCAAAGGAAGGGACAAACTTCATATCTGAGTATGTGATAATTATGACCATCTTTTTGAAACAGGGCCCAGTTATTGATTGTTTTTTGTTTAGCCTTTGTGTTAAGTTTTAGTAATCTGTGTGTGAGTTTTTAAATAATGATAATCGAAGATAAAATTTTATGTTTGTTGCTGCAGACTGATAACAATTCCACATACAAGGAGGGGGCTTACTTGATCAGTAGTTTCAAGTAATAATTGATTGTTTGCCTATTTGGCATTGGAGAGATTATGCTAGGCTTGGGCAGGGGAAGAGCTCAAACAAGGTCTAGCAGATCTATGTCTCTAGGAGGTGAGCCATGTTCATTGGAGTAGTTTATTTCTTTTTCTTGTTATATACATTCTGTTTCTTGGTCAGTTGTTGGGTAGAATTTGTTATGACCTGAAACGCTTATCATTGGGCTGGTTCTGTTTGGTTAAATCATGAAAGTTGTATTAGTATCAGCTAGGCAGTTGATGACAATGTAAAACATTTCAATTGTGGTCCTTGGATATGTTTCTGCTGATGGTTAGGCAATGTGGTCATTGATCTTTCTTTGTTCTTTACTTATTGTGAATAACACTTGTTTTTAGGGTCTCAAACTATTACTTTCTTTGGTGATTGTAGGCATGGATTATGCAGACCCAAAGAAGAAGAGCAATTTTGTGGGTAAAATTCTTATGGCTGCTGTGCTAACAGCGCTTTGCATTCTTATGCTCAAGCAGTCTCCAACTTTTAATACCCCAAGTGCAGTAATTCCCGGATCCTTCTCTTTGTTGAATTATTTTCTCAGTTTTGTGTCCATATGCTTGGATTAGATTGACAGTTTGATATTTGGAGTTTTATATAATGGACTGCATGTTCTCTTGTGTCATTACTACCATGGGTTTCTTTTGTACTTTTTATTTGACATGAGATGGTTGTACAGTACATTTGTTCTTTTCTACAAGTTCTGAGTCTTTGTTTCTTTAAGATAGTGGGAATATTTAACCAACATCTTCCAACAGAAAAACCTCCCAGAAGTGTATACCTCTTAGGTTATCTTCGTTATCGTCTGTTTAAAGTTGAGTTATCTTGTTGATCTTGAAATGGAAATGCTTCTCAAATCTTGGCCCAGTTTGAACAAGTTTACTAATGTTTCTAGTTCTCTCGTGTAATTTCACATGCTCTATTATGTATTCAGAATGCGCCTTCAAACATGTGGTTCTTTGAATCATCAGCTTAGAGTTGTAGATCGATCATCAATGTAACTTACCATTGACCAACCAAAGTGATGTTTTCTAATGTATGGGATGCTTGGAATCTTTTACTTAAATCTTAGTCCAATCAGCTGAGACACAAAGGCTGCTGTAACTGCCGTGTCACTAAGAGTAGTGACAATTAGGTTTCTCCTCCATGCCTTTATTCGTGTGCCCTTCTCCAAATAATGGTGAAAGGTCCTTATATATATATATGAAACTTGGATACATCACCTCTTTTGTACACATCAGTGCACTGTCTACTTGTGGAAGGTCTACTTCTGCTTTTGTTGGGTGGTCATTTAGAGGGCTGGCGTGGCATTAAGTTCCGTTTGTGCAGATGCTTGGATATATTGATAATTCTACTTTTTGTGAAACACTACATCGTCACTTGCACCATTACAAGCAATGCAACTGGAGAACTAGTTTGGTAATATATCTTGGTTTGTGGCAGTTTCCTGATAGCTACAGCCTCTCGGTCCAAGTAGCTAATTACACTTAAGAAATGCCAAGTTGTTTATTTTCCTGCAATTGTTGGAAACCCTTTGAAATCGGAAGAGTACTATTTGCTACTTTCTTGAGTTCTTCTCAGTCCCTTTTTCTTTGATGCTTCATGTTACAAGCATTCTTCTGTTGATCATGAAATTTCTGTTACCCATTAAGCAGTTTAGGATTCCAGTTTACTTTTCTCAATTTACAATATCTCCAATTTCTATTTCATAGTTTGTACTAATGGGCCATGTACAGTGTAAGATGAAGAAGGATTTTAAAATTCGAAATATTAAATCCTTTTCTACTATCAAAGGATTCTGTTTGCATCTATCTTTCATTGCCTTGACATATCCTTGTCGAACAGGTCTGAAAAAGGGTGTACATATTTTATTCAAACTTTCAAATTCACTAAAAATTAACAAATTTCTGCATGTATCCATATCAGATGCACCAAATGTGTGCCCGTAGCCAAGTCCGTTTGGCATTGGATTTCTTTTGCAACAAAAGATTGAAGTTCTTATGGTTTTGAAATTCTAAGCTTTGTTCTCATTGTGTTTGGTTTTTCTTGTTGATGCTTTCTCCTAGTTCTCTCGCCATCAACCAGGTGTTGTTCATGTCTTAGTCACCGGAGGTGCTGGCTACATTGGTTCCCATGCAGTATTACGACTTTTAAAAGAAAATTACCGGGTGACGATAGTGGTAATATCTCCTTCTGAAGTTGTGATTAGATCCTTTGACAGTCATTCTTGAATGACTCTTTTTTCTACTTTTAACTTCACTTTATGGACTTATGAGCATGAAAATGCGTGAATGAGACACTTAATAAGAAAAATGATTTACCAATTCGACAGGACAACCTTTCACGAGGTAATATAGGAGCTGTGAGGATTCTGCAAGAATTATTTCCTGAACCAGGGAGGCTTCAGTTTATATATGCTGACTTGGGGGATGCAAAAGTGGTAAACTGCAGCTGTTCTGAAACTACCTTCTTTATTGTTATTGTTATTTGACATTCACTAATTTCCATAACTGAAATGAGCAGGTCCACCAGATATTCTCCCAGAATGCTTTTGATGCTGTGATGCATTTTGCAGCTGTAGCATATGTCGGAGAGAGCACCCTCGATCCTCTAAAGTAAGTATAGTTGATCTTTCTGTAAAGCTTTCCATCGTAACATGTAAATGGAGAGTTAGCATTCAAATAAATAAATAAATGTAAATTAGTGTTTCACTTGGTGCATTGTGTAAGGAATAGAGAACTAAATCTTTTACAGGGTAAGCCAAAGCATCATGTACAGATATTGCATCTCTGTCAAAGTTGGTTGTGCGTCCAATGTATCACTGATGTAGCATTATGTTTTCCTGCCTTGATTGGTTTTTACTGTAAATACAAGCAAATTAAGGCTAGTATTACCAGTGTTGTGAAAGGCGATTGCCTCGTCGCCAATGGCGAGAGGCGAGGCGACCCTTCATTGCCTTTTAGCTTTGTGGCAAGGTGATCTTCAAAAGGCGCCGCCATGGCGAGAAAGGCGTCGCCTTTTGTATTTTCTTTTATAAAGGTAATTTAGGGTTTTAAAAGTTCAAAAGGTAATTTTAGGATTTTCGACTAGATCCTCGAGCGACCAGCCAGAATTTTCCAGCGACTCCAAAGTTCAACCAATACATTGTTCGTTTTTCTTCAGATTTCCTTTTTCTTCTTCTTCTTCAAACTTCAGAGTCACTTCTACCCTTGTTTTTTTTCTCTGTTTTGATTTTTGTTTTATTTTTTACTCATTCAAGTTCTAATTATTTACAATCTATTTTTCATTTTTGAATTGAAATATTTGCTAATATGTTGTTGCTATTGAAATTTTGATTATTTATATATGCAATTAAATATTTTAATTTTTTGGTATTAATTGGGTCGCACTTCAAAAAGGCGAGCGCCTCGCCTTGTGGCAAGGCAGACCCTTGTCGCCTTTATCGCCTTTTGCCATCCAAAACACTGAGTATTACTACTTTGAATCGTATGAGTAATTTTATATGACTTCTTATCTGAAAAGTGCAATTTGCTTTAGGGATTTTGGAATTTTTATCATTTTTCTCGAACTTGTTTGGATTAAATATTTCTAACTGAAGGATCTAGCATGTCTCATTAATGAGTAAATTTAGAGTAATTTCCATGTCGTGATACTGTATAAAGTTAAATATTCCTCTGGTAATTTGGTTATTTGCCTTTGTCCTCTGAAACTCATATTTCATGAGCTGCTGCATGTTCCAAACAGGTACTATCACAACATTACTTCCAATACGCTCACTGTCTTAGAAGCTATGTCAGTTCATGGAGTCCCCACATTGATTTACTCTAGTACATGTGCGACATATGGAGAGCCTGAAAAGATGCCTATTACCGAAGAAACTCCACAGGTGGGTGTAAAGGCTGTATTTACTTCTAGTAAGCTATAACCATATGATTGCCTCTCTCTTATGTCAATGGTAAGCAACAGCTGAGAGTTTTTCGTCAAAATGCAGCTCCCTATTAATCCATATGGAAAAGCAAAGAAAATGGCAGAGGATATTATTTTGGATTTCCATAAGAACTCAAACATGGCTGTCATGATTTTGAGGTAGGTGTTTGATATGTCTTTGCTAATATACCCTTTCCCTTTGATCGATGGTTGAAACCTGAGTCATAACTATTGGTTGACTGGCTATGTCTAGCACAATTAGCATGGGTTAAATTAATGCTAAATTGTTTTCTGAAAATCCAGGTACTTCAATGTGATTGGATCTGATCCAGTGGGAAGACTAGGAGAAGCTCCCCGGCCTGAACTTCGTGAACATGGGCGAATTTCTGGTGCTTGTTATGATGCAGCTCGTGGAATCATACCTGGTCTCAAGGTCAGCCAATAATAGCCATATCTGTACTCGATGTATTTGCTATTTATCATCTATGTACTCGCGATTGTTGAATTGTCAGAAGTCGCTTCATACATGGTGCATTTCTAATATCTACCAGAAAATATCTGGTCCTTACGAGTGAAATTTATACAGATAAAGTTTATTGGCTACACTATTCTGATACCCAGTCGCCATTGTCACTCTTAATAACATGCAAAAGACCAACATTCCGCTGTTCTATCAGCAATTCTTCTAGTATAGGCTATATAGGGGGGAACTGAAATGTGTCAATGATAACATGAATAGTTATGATCTGCTCTCATCTCTGAGAGCCTTTGTTTCGTCGTGCAGGTTAGAGGAACAGATTATAAGACAACAGATGGTACATGCATTAGGGATTATATAGATGTCACTGATCTGGTTGATGCTCATGTGAAAGCTCTTGAAAAGTCTAGGCCTGGGAAGGTGGGAATCTACAATGTTGGAACCGGAAGAGGTAAGGCATTCCTTCTTGCGTCATCGTATTCAGTTTCTCACTTTGAATCAAGTTCTCACTTTATTCTTTTGGTTTCCGAGAACAGGTAGATCAGTGAAGGAATTTGTGGAGGCTTGCAAGGCAGCCACTGGAGTTCCTATCAAAGTTGACTTCCTTCCTCGTCGACCTGGTGATTATGCAGAAGTCTTTAGTGATCCTACTAAGATAAAACTTGAACTGAACTGGACAGCCAAACACACCGATCTTCAAGAGAGTTTGCAGGTCGCATGGAGATGGCAGAAATCACACCTTAATGGTTATGGTTCATCTCTGGTCAAGTCTTCGTAATGCTTTGACAACTTATCGTTGTGGAAGATTGACATGAACCCCATCACACAGCTTAACATTGTCGTGGATTTTTAGTATTGCTAGAGTAGGTTTTTGGAAGCGAAAGGGGGTTCTATATATTTTCGTTCATCTAGATTGAATACATGACAGAGTTTTGTGTATTACTCAGCCTATTTATCCAGTCATTTATGATGTGTATCTTAGTCTAGTAAAACATATATTTAGATCAATAATAGTTCTGGGCCAGGTATAGCTTCTTCCCTCATCTGTGCTCATTTGAATTTGTTGCGTGTTTTATTCTTTTATTTGTATTTGTATATAGAAAACTGGGTGTTATAATTGCCTCCACTTTTGGAGAAATGAAAGTTGCTTCGACCATATCAGTGATAAATTCTGTAAATTTGATAATTTCCAACAACTTGAAATCAATTTTCTTAACAAATAGAGCACTAGTTCAAGAACAGATCAGTATCTGATGATGTTTCTTCTTTTGGGGTGTAGCAGAGTTAACAAACTAGAGCTGTTTCACTATGAACTCTATCTACTTTTGTCGATCGAATTCTCAAAAATTCTTTACAAGAAGCCATTAGATTGTTGAGTATTCTGCTGTCATTTCTGGCAACAATCCGGCTCACCTCTTGTAGCAATCTGAAAAGAGTACCGTCTGATAATCGATCAGAATTTTCCTCAAAAAACTTCATCCAAAACTTGGCAGAAAATGCCTGAGACTCAGCAGGAGGATAATCAGTAACACAAAGGGCAGCAGCAATGTTCCCTCTTTCCAGCTGCACGCGGAACATTTCTTTGACTAGTGGCACTGGTGGAACCCGATCAGCCCGAGCCAAGTCCTTCCATGTTGCTTCCAATAATTCAACCTGAAAAGGTCCGTGTAGAATAGTCATAATTCTTACTTATCATCAGCTAAAGAAGAAAGTGGGATACTGTCAGAGTAAAACCAAAACCACCTTAGATTCACTTCAGTATACTGGCCCAAAAGATCTATATGACGAACCAATGATACTGTCATATGGTAATAGGATAGTTTTTATTTTTATTTTTATAAAGGTGGCATTCAGACCACCAAAAGCTTAGAAAGATGGGAAGAATTACCACCTAATGTTGTCTTCATAGATGTCTTGACTGACCACTAGGTCACAACGTTGTGCGCTACAGTGATAAAAGGATAGTAGTTGCACCCTTGGAATTTATTGGGAAGTTCGAGGTGTGTTCCCAGTAAACTAAAAAACCATAATATTTCTCTCCAGAACTAGGAAATGGGATGCAGCTGTAAAAAAAAAAAAGAGATTCAGGAAGCTTCTCAAGCAACCCACCCTCCCAACTCAATCTACTTAGGTTCTATGTTGGAGAATGGAAACCTCCTTATGTAGTAGAAAGTATCTTCTCAAGCCTATGTTACCTTAAAACTCAAACTTCCCTGGGTCCTGCACTGACAGGGAAAAGAGAGTGCCAACCACCACTTCCTCTCTCTATTTTTTTAAATTCCTAGCAGTAGGTAGACAATCACAAAAGGTACGGGATATATGAGCTGATAACTCTCAGACCATTGGCTTGTTATATACCTGGCATCAAATGGATATAATATGCACCAACTGAAAATGATAAACTGAAAACAATTTGAACTCCACGTATGCCACCCTGGTAATCAAAAGAATCCCCATTGTGTCTACTGGTTTCTCATTCCAGCAAGAAATTTGTTGGCAACAAGTTAAGACAGCATTTTCCATGCCAGAACAGCATCTTAATTCCTTCAGCCAACAAAAATAATTCCGAGTGCTGCCGATCATGCTCTTATCTTCACATCCATTATACCAATTAGGCCGGTGAAGCACTACCCAACTAATCAGTTATACTTCACCAAGTACATGAGTAACAAACATCTCATAGTTCTCACAGAAGGACATTAAAAACATCCGGAGGTATTATATGAGCAAGAAAGACTTGGTTAAAGGATGAAACTAATTAAAGAAACTTCTTTTAATCTTTGAGCTTCTTTTCTTTGTTGTAACAATTCTAGGTGTGTTGATCTCTATTATTAGCCAGAATCATCAACACATTTTATAGCAAGAACTGACAATATTTTTCTTAAACAGACTATAAAGAGATCAAATTAATTTTTATAATGTAGAAAGAAAAGAATTAGTTTTATTGTACTGGTCTAATTCAATTTTGTGCACAAGTTTCATACTACTTCTTTTTGACACATAAGTTACATGGTTTTATTATTTACAGAAAATTGGGGGTGGGTCAGTTTTCAAATATTTTCTCTAAAGAAAGCTAGTTTTTTTTTTTGATAATGGTAACTTAAAGAAAAGCTAGTTATATTTCAACAAAACAGAAAGTTGTACAATAATTTGACAGTCTACGCCATGATCGGCTAAATAAAATTTCACATGGGAACTTCCTAGGAATGACAACCAATGAACATGAAAGGCTGAATACTGGGTCGACAAAGTGTACCTTTCCATCCCTGCAGGAGTCAAGTACTATCTGAATGTGACGCTTTGCATTGAAGTGGTATCCATATTTCAGCATATGTGAGTACACAAACTTGAGATCATCCCATTTCTTTCCAGCAGCACATGCATCCAACATCAAGTTGAATGTGTAGATGTCTGGGAAGACCTTATCCTTACCGTCCAATCTACTGCTAATGGAGTTGCCATTATCCAATAACTTGAAAAACATTTGCTTTGCTTCTTCAAACATCCCACTATCTAGATAACCTTTTAGCATTATATTGTAAGTTATCAAATTTGGGGAGCAAAACTGGTGCATGTGGTTGAAGATGTATGCTCCACTCTGAATGTCACCAGAATCCAGACAGGCTTGAATTAGACCAGTGTAAGTCACCACTAGAGGCTTCGTAGCAACTTTGCATATCTTTCCCATCTGTTCCACAGTAAAAGATGGACCCAAAAATAGAAGGAACATTAGTATTTAACTGAAAGGTCTTTCTAGAGATAATCAAGACAAATCATGTAAGTATAAATAAGTTATCTGTTCTTTGGTATTATGGCCTAAATTCTTTGCTCCTCGATAATCAATCAAAACCTCCTATTCGATGACTGAGGGCATTTCAACAGTCCCATATTTAACAATGCCGTAAAGGTAATGGATATCGTAATGGATCTACAGGAGACAATCCGAGACAAATCCTGCTTTCCAAATGTAAAGATATGGCACCTGGGCCTAACTCAAAAAAGCTAGCTTTTGAGGGGATTATTGCCCAAGTCCATATAAGGAGACCACCAGTCCATTCCCCAACCAATGTGGGACTTTTACCCACTCTAACACCCCCAGGCCCGACTGGAGCGTGGACCGGGAGCCTAAACGGGGATAGACCTGGCACAGATACCATGTAAAGATATGGCACCTGGGCCTAACTCAACCACAAAAGCTAGCTTTTGAGGGGAGGATTGCCCAAGTCCATATAAGGAGACCACCAGTCCATTCCCCAACCAATGTGGGACTTTTACCCACTCTAACACCCCCCTTCACGCCCAGGCCTGACTGGAGCGTGGACCGGGAGCCTAAACGGGGATGGACCTGGCACAGATACCATGTAAAGATATGGCACCTGGGCCTAACTCAACCACAAAAGCTAGCTTTTGAGGGGAGGATTGCCCAAGTCCATATAAGGAGACCACCAGTCCATTCCCCAACCAATGTGGGACTTTTACCCACTCTAACACCAAATATGGCATGCTCAAAAGTCCACGTAAAATGGGCTTGACTAATCAATTTCATGGATGACAAAATCAACAAGAGTTTCATGTGCTACAGGATCATGGAATCTAGAGAACTAATACCAGTTATTTGAACTGCACAACAATGTCCTGAATAACACTCAGTTGAAAATGGTAACAATTTTAATTTAATTCACTTGAAAAAGAATTGAGACGAAGTTTTATTCCATCACAGTTATTGATTGTTATCAAGGATGAATTTAGTAGGATCTCCTAGCACACAGATGAAATTCTTGATGAACAAAAAGAGAACTAACCTCTTCAACAAACTATGAGTGAAGTGACGAATCAGAAAACAAAAAATACTAGAGAAAATCTCAGAGAAGCAGTGCTTAGAATTTTGAATTATATGAGGATTGAGTACAAGCTTAGGTTTCTTGTGGGTGTTTTTGCAGTCCTACAGATAGCTTATGATTATTTGTTTGCAGTTCATATAAAGAATAATAGTAGTGAATTTGCATTCACGTACTTATGTTCTTTTTTTATCAGGACTTCACGTGCTTATGTATGCTACCTTTGTAATCAATTGCATTTTTCTTCTAATGTTATATAGTCAGAAACATAATGAAATATTTTGATGAAGGAACGACTTTACTGAAACGTGATGACGTCCTTTCATTTGATGTCTAATAGCGTATATGAATATTCAAGATAAATCATTGGGCCCGGAAACAGAATGGCATAATAGAATAAGATCAACTGAAGCTAATGAAACGTACTTGCATCAGCGCCTCTTCACACCTCCCTGCACTACAAAGGCAACGAGCAAGGTCATAATACAAACTGGCAGTGCCCACGATTCCTCGTCGCTCCATGTCTTCTACAGCCAGTAAGGCCTCGTCTGTTTTCCCTTCCTTCCAAAGAGTACTCACAATAACTACATGCATCAAAGACAACTTGATTCAGCAAAAATCTTTTGCAGCATGTCAACTAAGCACATATTTCTGCATTACCTTTATAGGTCAAAGCATTGGGAACACATGACTTCTGCATTTTCTTGAAAAAGTCATGGACCAAATTGTATTTGCCACATTCGAACATAACCTGAATGAACACTTCAGTTTAGCTACTGGTATAATCAAACATATTTGCATAACTAACATGTTCCAGGCAAACACTAAAGCCTGCATAGAGGGATCCCATACCCCATACCAACCCAAAAGCATTTAAAAAGGGAAGTAAGAGAAGAAACAGTCCTTTCACAACAATAGAACAAATGAGTAAAGGGCCAATTAGCTAGATTACTATGCTATAAGATTCTCTCTCCTTTTCTTTTTTCTCCTCTGTTCAAATATGCAATATGCTGCAAGTTCTTCATTCTTCTCTCATTCATAGCTTAAATATTATAATAAAATTTAAAGCACAAAAGCTGCATATCATGAAAAATTCACCAGAAGGAAGAAGTAGGATACACTATTAACCACAGTTTTTCAAAATATAATCAATATTAAATTGATCAAAAGTAATCTTTTTCCAAATTGAAGTCAATTTGTAGTTGGACATATACATGTGTAGAGGTCTTTCGACATACTTCATGAAAAATTGCTCTTCTAATTTCCTTGGCAAGTGGATATCCAAGAAGCTTCCAGATCTCCGGCTTGCTTTTTGGAGCTTAAGGGACTTGGCTATTTATATTATTATGAATATAGGTGTAAGATGACTCTTATTTCTCGAGTTAAGGATCTATTAAAAATAGATAAGGATCTTCTGATGTAATGGATATAAATCTCTTCTTTTTTTGGATGAGGTGTTATGGATATGTATCTCTTAGAAGCTCTCTGTTATACCAGCTATTTCAAACACATTATGTCATCTTGTAATTAATCTTCTCATTTTTCCTTTGATGGAGACAGGAATCACATCATAAGAAGAAAAATGTAGCAATGTAATTTCCCATCTCAAGGCCAGCATATACCACTTAATGCTAGATCTTAATGGTTATACAAAACATGAGATGCCAGTTCATGCAAGTATTTGCCAACAAATGTCAGGAAATCTCCCATGGGAGCTAAGCTGCTTGAAGCTAATTAGGGTGGAAGTGACTCCTTGTGAAGAGAGAAAATACAAAAAGACCCAATGGTTTAATAGCCTTCTAAACTGTCACCCCACACTAAAGTCTAAACACCTACACAAAAAAAAGAAGACAACTACCTCCATGACTAATCCATATGTTGTTATTGAGGGCTGCTCGTTCCGGAGCTTTAGCTGTTGCAGTACCCAAAAGGCACCCTCCCAGCTTTTACGGCGAACACAGGCATTTAGCACCTACAAGCAAAGAACAAAATTGTTCTCATAAATCTGTCATCTCATTTGAACCAAATCAAAATATACTGACACCTACAAGCAAAGAGCAAAATCATTCTCATGAGTTAGCATTTGAACAAAATTAAAATTTACTGACTTCCAGCAGAAAATAATTGCAGCACATTTTAGCATCAAGAACAAAAATTACACAAGAACTTCAACCAAGACTGAGTCACAGATCATTAGGAAGAGCTCCACATAGTTGGATGTATCCTTATGATTGCCTCTTCTCCTTTCCTTATCTTATGTATTTATTTACTTGAAGAGTTTATAGCTCAGAAACGAACTCTGTCAAGGAAACATATTTTAGCAAAACAAGTTCAGCATGCAGGGAGCAATAGCACTGAGTTAAAATGATTGCTTCAAATTTTGAGACCTAGCTTCCACAGGAAAGTAGAGATGCATAAATTACTGGATATGGTGCTAATTAAAAGGGGGAATCACTGATGCATTAACCATTTAGCTATAGATCGTCAGTACGATTTTCCAGATATAGCAACGATAAATTACCAATGCCAAGCTGAACTTTTTTACGTTTGGCTTCTAATTCTGCTTTGTTTTTCTTGTGTCTATCTCAATTATCTTTTCCTTAAATAGGGAAGATGCTCATTCTTTACTGAACAGAAGAAGTTCCCAGCGTGATGGTGAAACAACATCACTCTCTTATGCCAAATGATAAAGCAGTCAGAGCCACAAGTGCATTTAACCAAGAACAATCCCAAAATTTTGGCCCTTCTTGCGTACCCTTCAATTACTTACAGAGTTATAGACGACAACATCTGGCTCAAGTCGTGGATCAAACTTGTCAATAATATTAGTCTTGAACTTCTTTTTGGGTGGTGAATGCATGGTATCGATGACGTCAAATAGTTCCTTCATATGTCCTGCTTGTCCAAGAGTGACAGCAATACAACGGTAAGCTACAAGGTCCGGATATGATGTTATGTGCTCCTACGGAAATGAGTCCAGGTTGGATGTATTAGTTACATATCACACAAGCTATCCATCTCAATAGGACACAAGATATTGATTAAAGGAGAGATCAAGTCATGGAAAAAAGTTTATAGGTGTTACCTGCATTGCATTAAACAAGTTTAGTGCTTCCACTGGCCTCTTTGCCTTTCCAAGTGCATCCAGTGCAGCCGTGTAAATATATCTTGCAAAAGAATTCAATCCAAGGGTCCATCAGCATCAATTTTCCATTAAAGACTTTGATCCTAGACCACCAGAAAAAAAGATAGGAAGGATGTGCCACCGAAAATATAATTCAATACTTAGAACAATGTCAGAACATTTTTAGAAAGTTCATAAAGGAAAAATTAGAAGATCCGGTAGATTCTTTTGAGAGTTTCATGTAAAATGCTTTCCAAAGACACATTTGAAGGAAGTAAAAGATCCATGAGAATGATTACCGCTGCAGATATAGATAGTAAATCAAGCATACCAAAACAAAAACAAAAGCACCGACAAACTTATAGAATTGAAGCACTGATATGTCACCTCTTCACATATATGAAAGTAATTATGAATAACATCATCATACATAGCTAACTGTAACATAAGCATCAGCACCACATCTAAATCAATCACCTGTATCACAATCCAAAATCAAGAATATACAAAATATATTTCAGGAATCACTAAGACCTTGCACTATCTCAATACACTAAAATGGCTATCACTATCTCAATACACTAAAATGGCTATCAAGTTTCCTACCGGGAAAGGAGTGGGAGAAGTGGTCACAGAAAAGATACCTTAACTTGTGTGACTTAAAGCGCTCACGTGAACGAAGCCATTCAATGACTTGCAGCACCCGTCTCCAATTTCCCAATCTACCCAATATTTGGATAATCCTCAAGATAGAATGATCTGAGAATTTAATCTGAGCACTTCGCATCATTTGAGAGAACATCCACTCAGGCATGTCAATGTCTGCACCATTTAGACTGTACGAGTAAAATATTTTATTTTGAGTCAGAAAAGAAGAGTATACTAACGAACTACCAACTGTTAAGCAATTTTAGAGGATCCTTAATAACTGCAACATAGGTCCTTTTTGGGGGTGATAAGCATCAGCCCTTCATTTTTTGATTCTGTGGTGTTTGTTATGGAATTTGGGAAGGAGATTGTGGGAATTGAATTATTTTCATAACTTCACAGACAAGGCACTTTTTCTGTAAGGCATGCATAAGAGGGGCTATAAGCGTAACTCAATCATAGAGCTATCCTTTAAGCACCATTGAATGTCAAATATAACTAGTTTTCAGAGATTCTTATCCAAAAAGAAAAAAATACTGAGCATGACAAAGCACACAGATGCAATAAAGCATTAAGAAAAACCATGCCTTCACAATTTACCAATTGATATTTGACTTGAGAAAATAAACTACAAATTAAACCAGAACTGGAGGAAATGCCTAGCGATTGTTCTGTAACAATGTGCCATTATCCCAGTTCGTTCTAAGACATATATGTCTACTTTTGTCTAAGTTAAGTCAGTGTTATCAAAGGCTAAAAGCGCAAAAAAGCTCTAAGGTCCGTGGGGGCTTTAAGCGCAAAGCGCAAATAAAGTGTGGGCTTTAATGAAAAAAGGCGCAAAGAGACAGAAGAATACAAATATATATTTTAGTCCAAGACTAATAATTATAAACATAAATGACAAATATATGACCAAAGAAATTGAAAAAAAATTATGATAAAGTGAAATATCAACTAATTGGTTTCACTTCTTCATAAGACGCTCATTGGCAAGGAAACATTTGCCTTAGAACCTTGATGACAACATGAAGCGCACATAAAGCGAGGCGAAGCGCTTAACACGTTCTGAGCCTCGCTTCAGGGCTTAAGCGCGCTTAAAACGCACCTTTGATAACACTGAGTTAAGTTAGAGTTAGTATTTCTTTTGAATGTCTTCCACACTCAACTTATTCGGAAACAGCCTCTTTACCTCTAAGGTATTGGCACCCTCACTTTTTACCAAAAGGTCCTGATTAGTTGTATCTATAATTTTATTGGGCATGCCATCTTGGCCTCAACCATGCAACCTAGAGTACACCTCATTGCCAACTGTTTATCCTATTGGGCATGCCAACTTAGGTTAGATTTAGGGGAAGGAATTGCTAGATGGAAAGTGTACAGGCAAGAGAGACTAACACAACATCAGAAGAAAATGCCATTTAGACATAAAGAGATGGAACCTCTTAGGATACAAACAATACATGATGCAAAACGCATGCATGTTACAAACTTAAAGCAGCACCAACGATGGGAATTGCACTATCTCACATCAATATGTTCAACTTCAATTTTTTTTTATCTGAAATGAAAATGACAAAATTATCACCAGTTATTAATGGAACGGCTCCTTCGCAAATTAACTCAAAGAGTTGAGTATCCAGGCTATCTTCCCCAACATTTATTTCCCGTCTTTTTCCCTATTCCTATTTGATAAATAAACATAAACGTAATTGTGAAGCACTTAAGAGCTATATAACCTGCTAATAGAAAAGAACAAATTCCAAGAGTTTAACCTTTCTACTCCAGCGGACCCAAAACACTTCTGTTTAACAGGTCAAAAAGTTCCATTAATATACACCAAGTAGGTGCCAAAAAAATGAGTACAAGATGTATGTGTGACTCTGCTTGATTCGTACATCGTCTTCCACCACCAATTATTGACACAACATGGTATTTTCTCACTACCCCAAATATACAAGTGTATTATTTTCACTATTACGAGACAAATCTTCTATTCTGCTTGTTCCATATACTTCACCACACTTGACATACTTCCCTATTTGGAATGACATAAAAAACTTGACATCTTCCTAAATGAATCCCATTCTCCCTCCGAAAATTCTAACATAAACTAATATATCTTTATAACTTCTTTGTCCCAAAAGTTTATCTTTATAGATCACATTCAACAAATTTCCACTTGCTCATATTTCAAATCATTATTCCAAACCAATTTTAATCTTGTAACATATTCAGTCATTTTACTCTTAGCCTCTGCATACACAGGTAGCTCACTATGTTAAGAAGGGTTATACCAGAAAAAGAACAAGGAAAACTACCCTAGCAACTCATATGTAAACCATATTACCTTATAGTAAACCAAAATCAAGGTGAAATATGACAGGTTCAATCAATTCATGCATCTAAAAACAAATATAATAAAACAAAGCAGAAGAACATGTTAAAGAAACAGTACCACTACCACCAAATGAGGAATTTATCAAATGGGAAATCACCCTAACCAAAGTGCAAAAGTAGGAATAACTCACCACTTTGCAAGCTTTTGGATTCTCTCTTCCATCTCTGCCTTGGTAACTCTTGGCTTATCATAAACATCACCATCCATTGTCTTAAAAGCCTCTCTTTCCATACTCACCATCTCATCAACATTCTTGTCCTTACTTATGCTCTGTCTTTTCTGATTCTTCACCATTCTAAATTCCAATTTCCCACCACCACCACCACTCTCTTTCACAACTCCAACTCCTTCATATTTCTCATTCAGCTCCACAAAATCAGAACTTTCTACACATTTCTCCTTCTCAGACTTCACAAATTTACCCTTTTCTTCACTTTTCTTTCTCCTAACACTATCCCTCTGTTTCTTTTCTTTAACAGACTCCATAGCTTTCAAATACTCATCAAATGAAGGCTTGAATTCAAGCTCTTCTCTATTAATTACATTATCTAAGCCACAAGAAACTACCACGGAACCCACATTCCTCTTCTGCTTCTTAACCCTTTTCTTTCCCAGAGAAATTTCTAAAGTGGGTGTCTCGGAAATTGAAAATCCTGATGAAAGACAAGGGCAACGGATGTAATTTGAACCAAAAACTCCATTGAAATCAGTACAAAGTGAAGCTCCAAATAGAGCTTCTGTCAAGATAATTGCCACCATCTCAACTCAAACACGCATTACAGGCTGCAATTCCTTCTTCTTCTTCCTGGTTTGGTCCGTCGGCTGCCGGCGACCAAAGATTGGATTTTTCCGGCAAGTAGTTAAGAATGTTCAGTGCTTTTTGGTTAGCCAAAAGCCGTTTTGGTCATTCCGGAATCGGGTCCAAATACGGGTAGAGATTAGCAGGTGGGCCCTTTTGGTCTCCTTTGTTTTGGTTAAGATGTTAATGATTGAAATTATGTGCATAATTAATGTATTTGTAACCATAATAAACATATAATTTAAAAATAATTAAAATATATTGATAAATTCATAAATTTAATAAGATAAAGTATTGCTTAAAAAAAATGAATCATTTATGTTTGGGAATGATAATGGATATTAGTTTATTGTGTAGTGTTAGGTCACTTGGTTGGAAACAAGTATCGCTTGAATAACTAATTTTGAGATAAGTTATTACGGGATAAGTTATTTTACTATATATATGAGAAAACTTATATCATCACTATAATAAAAATGGCGGGATAACTAGTCCAATAACTACCTAGTACCTCCAATCAGGCATATCTTACATTTTGTCATGAGATTATTATACATTATAACTCGAACTAAACGAGCCTTTAAGTGTTTGTAATGGTCAGTGTAGTAGCTAACTACTGGCTAGTAATGATGCTGGTGATAATTGTAATAGTGAAGTCGATTGATATTAGTAGTTAATGATGTATTGATGTTAGTTGATGGTGATGGTGATGCTACTTGCAATGGTGGTGATAGTAGTGGTTGAAATAATAATAGAGATAACAGTAACAACGATGACAATGAATATATTATAAAGATAGAGATAGTAACGATAGTTAGTGATAGTTGTTATAACAAAGGTAGTCGATCATATTGACTAGTGATTGACAATAAAGATGATTAATAATTGTAGAAAGAGTGCAAGTAAAGATTATTCACACAAAAATATTATTAATAATATTAAGAATTTGTTCAAAATTTTAATGATTAATACCTCATCATAATTACTTAATAATGTAAATAAAATTTAAATATTTCAAATTCAGGCCTTCATTAAAAATAATCAAATGAAGTTAGTTGAAAGTAAATAAATATACCTAGTTCTTTTAAAATAGAACGCTTATAAATGTTTTTAATTGGTATATTAATTAATGGAATATTCCGATTATTATTAAATGTTGATTTGAACAGTTTGAGAGCCTATTAGTGAAGTAAATTAAATGAAGACGCAATTGATATCATAGAGAAATGATCATAAAATTAAGATTTTCATTATATTTCATGAATAAATGTTAATTTTAAATTAAAATCCTCAAATCATACTGTCAAACGCATACTTAATAGTAATTAATTTTTAAAAATTCTTTGAAGCTATTCTTTGCTTCCAACACCTCACTTATTAGAAAATTGAATTAAAATTTGAATTTGAGATTCATGGAATTTAAATTTATTACTATTTGACTTCTACAGTACTTTTTCTATTTCAATCCTTTTTTAAAATAAATTGATTTGACGTGAAATTAAAGAAAATAAAGATTTATTTGATCTTGTGGTCTTAAACTTAAGATAAGTATCATAATATTTTTTAATTTTATGGTGTTAAACATTAATGTGAAAAGTTAAAATTAAAATTAAAGAGTTACTAAAAAGGGAAAGAGACATTCTTTTAAAATAGACTTAAAAGAAAAGTAAGACAAACAAATTGAAGATGTGAAAATAATATATATATAAATATATATATATATATATATTGTTTTTTTTAAATAAAAACTTATATATTGGGGTCAACAATGATATCTTTAGTGTAATCATATGAGTGAAGTTTATGTGAGGGAAGCGTAAACGAAGGCGTTACTCCTATGTTGGAAGTCAAATAGATTGTTTTCAATAAACCATTGGTAAAAAAAAAGTTATCCAAGAGAAAAGGAAATAATAAGAGTGAAGAAGCCACAATAAGAAATTAAAAAAAAATATAACAAAACATTCTTAAAAAGATATAACTACGACAAAATAAGACAATAACTTGGGTACAAGAAACAATGAAAAATAACATAAATTGAATAATGTAATTAGTGTCCTTCGTCTCCCATCTCTAAGATCATGTTCTCGATAAACTATAATTACATCATGTCACGTCTACTCATATTTCTCTAACATTTCTTCGATCTACCTCTATCTCTCTTGAAACCTTCCTTAGACACCTTCCACAACCTTCATAACGTGTTATTCATGCATCCATTCTTCACATGCTTGAATTATCTTAGTCTCACTTTCTGTATATCTCGTCTATCATCGAATCTACTCTCACCTTATTTTGTATACACATTAATTACTAAACTTTATCTCTCTTAGTAAAGTGTTCCAATAAGAACTCACCTTTAAATTTTAGTGTCATGATCTTATTACACAGGACTATGGACGCAAGCCTACTTAATTATATGCCCAAATATAAAACAATAGTTATCTTAGGCTTCATTTGTTTGCACTTAATAGAGGTCTGAATCTTAATCATTCAGATTTAATCCATTAAGTATGTTTAATTTTTAGATCTGAATCTGAATGATTCAGATTCAGCCCATTAAGTTCATTTGTTTTATTTTTTTAAAAATCTCTTAATTGGTCTGAAGATGTCTGAATGAATAAGATCTGTAGGAGACTCTTAACAAATTCAGACTCATTTGATAAGTTATCAAATAATAAATTATAACTTCTCTGCTTTGGATGTGCCTTTTTATCTCATAACTAAGAACTCTCTTTCTCACTTTTCTCCATCAAACACCATTTTTTTCCAACTGATAAGTTTTCATAAATCCTTTCAAGTAACTTTTTTTTATATTAATAATTTTCTTGTATTGATGTGTGTCAAGAACACTGGTTGCAATAATATTTTTGGTGTATTGTTGTTTATCAAGGGTTTTTAATGAAAAATAGTACTCCAAATCATGATTATTAAATTTTTTAAAACTTTTTGTTTAAAACCAAAAGTTATATATTTTTTTGAAATGAAAAATTTATAATATTTTATTAATATAATGTTTAATTTCACTTCTACATTCAGATATTGAAAATAAACAATATTAATTATTTAGTGTTCAGATTTATAGACCACACCTTATTAATATTCAGATGTGTATTCAGATCAAAACACTCAAATCTTAATGCACGTCTTAATATTCAGATGTGTATTCAGATTCAGACCTCTTAATCCTAATGAAAACAAATGAGGCCTTAGATAAGAAAGAGTTAAAAAAATAAAAATAAGCTGAAGCTCGTATTTGAGTATAAATTTTGAAAATTTATCTTCAAATATTTGATAGGTCGCGAAATTCAATAATCGTTAAATATTTCACGTTCTCAAAAATTAGCTCAAACCAATTTTCGAGTTTTCGGGGACTTTTACTCATAATTTTTTTCTTCTCAAATGTAAAATGTATATTCAAACATAATTTCAAAAATTTAAAACTATAACTTTAAAAATTCAAATTTCTAAATTTCAACATCAAAATCTACTACGAAATGACTAAATTTGGCAATGTTGAAAAGGATTTTTAAAACAAATTTTAGTGGGAGAGTTGACTAATTTTGCAAATTAATCGACCGTTGCAGAACTTTTTTCTTAATTTCCAATCTCAACCGTTCATCTAAGATCATCACACGTAAGCAGGTGGGACCAACTAAAATCCTACGGTTAAGATCAGTTTATATAGGAAGATGAACAAATTCAAATTTCAAATTTCAAACAGCCATTAAAGCTGCGACAAGCTTCCCTTTTTTTTCTCTCTCGAAATGTATAGTGAAATCCTCAAAGTATGAGCCTTTCTTTCTCTCATTTTCAACTTATGATTTGTCTCTTTAAAGAGGAGCTTCTTGTTTGCACGATCACAGAAACGACAAGACGACTCATAAGCTTTCTTGGCTTTTGAGTAGTGAATTTTTTTTCTTTTTATAAAGAGGTTTTTTTAGAATCGTCAAAATTGAAATTACCTGTGAAAACCATTTGAGTTTTTCAGCTTAAACAAAGAGGGAAACTCTTGAACTTTTGAGGGTAATTGATTTTTATAGTGGAAAGATTATTAAAATTTGAGGTCCACTTTCTTTTCTGAGAGAGAGACCATATACAGTGAAAAAGTTTCAGTTTTGAGCTTAAACTGAAGAACCCCATTTGATATCTGTGATGATCAATGCTGAAGTTTGGTATAAAAGTTTCAGTTTTGAGTTTTTGCTAAACCTATTTAGAGTTCTCTGTTTTCTGGAGCGTATGTTTTGGTGTAGAAGTTGCAATTTTGAGCTTTGATTAACTAATTTAGGAGTTCTCTGTTTTCTGGAGCTTATGTTTTGGTGTAAAAGTTTCAATTTTGAGCTTTGCTAAACTAATTTAGGAGTTCTCAGTTTTCTGGAAGGTGTAAAAGTTTCTATTTTGAGCTTTGAGAAACCTATTCAGAGTTTTCTGTTTTTTGGAGCTCATGTTATGGTAAAAAGGTTTATTTTTGAGTTTTAAACTTGGGTTTGGTCATTTTATGAGAAAACTCCATTTGTGAGTTCAGGGATTTAGAGTTTAATCCATGGAAGCTTGGAGTTTCTGAGCTCATAACTGTTCAGGGTATTGAGTATAAGGGGTGAGGAGTCTTTGTAGTTGTTCATAATGGGGGAGGAAAAATCATTAGAGAATAGAGTGAAAGCTTCAAAATTTGCTGATCAAAATAAGGTACCAAAGGGTAGTAATAGCAATGTTAAAGGGAATAACAATATGTCAAAGGTGAGATCTTCTTGGGGTTCTCAAATTGTGAAGGGTTTCTCAGGGGAGAAAAAACCCAAGTTGCAGACCATAATTCATGCCAAGAAAGAGTTGGTTCCTGGCAACGAAAACTCGAACCAGAAGAACTCTTCTGGGATTTCGCAGCCAAGGGTGAAGAGGTCTCTAATGGGAGACTTGTCTTGTTCAGTCGTTTCCTCTCAAGTTCATCCTCAAACAGTTAACATTCACAGGACTAAATCTTCCGGTTCGCGTGATCTATTCAATGAAATTGATCATTTGAGGAACTTGCTACAAGAATCAAAGGGGAGGGAAATGAAATTGCAGGCTGAATTATCTGAATTTAAGAGGAGTCCAAAGGTGGTTGAGCTCGAGAGGGAACTCGAACTGAAGAAGAGTGAGATTAATAGCTTTGCCAAGAAAGTTGAATTGATGGAATGTGAAAAGGCAGTCCTTTCTCATCAATTAAGTTCATTGACTGCTGCTCGAGAGAGACAAGATACGAAATCCAATAAGGAAGATTTTAAAAGTGTGACTTGTTTGGAAATGGAGGTTGTGGAGTTGAGGCGCTTGAATAAGGAGCTCCAGCTTCAGAAAAGAGATATTTCTTGCAGGCTGTCTTCCATGGAGTCCCAGCTAGCCATTGTTGGAAAAGTTCCAGAGGTATTTACTTATACTACTTTGTCTTATTGAACTAATATGAGATAAGAATATCCAGTTTGCATTTTCTTGGAAACTTAGTTTTGATATCTTGAATTTGAATAACATTGATGAATTGGCTGTATATGCCTAAAATGATAGTTTTCTCTAGTAGTTTGTAAGTGATATACTGAAAAATGTGGTTTAACCTGTATCACTTGTGGGATTATACTGGGTATGTTGTTGTTGTTGTCGCATCGGAAAAATTTGAATTTGTCTAACAATTGTAATTGGCTGGCTTGATTATATCTTGTTTCTCTGTCTCACTTTATTCTTATCAGGGAGATACAATTGAGCATATTAAAGCAGAGGCTTCTTTGTTGAGACATGAAAATGAAAACCTTTGTAAACAAGTTGAGGGTCTTCAAATGAGTAGATTGAATGAGGTTGAGGAGCTTGCCTACTTGAAGTGGGTGAACTCATGTTTGCGAGAAGAGCTGCGCAGCTGCTCGTCCATGACATGTGATAAGACTTCTAGCCCTCATGGTAGTGAAAAAAGTAGGGAATCACTTTGCTTGTCTTATGATCATAGTGATGAGGACTCAAAATGTAGTAGTGCGAGGAGATTAAGCCTCGTTAAGAAGCTAAAGAAGTGGCCTATTACTGATGAAGATATGCAACAAGTAGGGAGCCCGGATAATATCATTAATCATAGTTGGGAGGATGCACAAAGTTCTACTCGCAGGCACTCGATAAGTGGATCAAAATTTTGTGTTGAGGACTTGATTTTTAATAAGAGAAGGCAATCAGATGTCTTTATGTGTTCCAAGGAAGTGGAAAAGGAGATTGAGCCTATTGTTTCCCAACATAAATTAACCAATCCTTTGGAGGTCGAGAAACGTGTCTTGCGGATTCCTAATCCCCCTCCGAGGCCTTCATCTGTTGCTTTAATCGAAGAAGAAGAAGGAGAAAATTCTGTTCAAGTTCCTGGTCCTCCTCCACCACCTCCCCCACCTCCTCCTCCACCACCTCCAAAACTTATGGCGAAAACTACATCAGGCATGGTACAGAGAGCTCCTCAAGTAGTAGAGTTTTATCATTCACTGATGAAGAGAGACTCGAGGAAGGATTCATTAAATGGAGGAGTATGTGATGCATCAAGTGTTTCAGACGTTCGTAGTAGCATGATCGGTGAAATTGAGAACAGATCATCATATTTACTGGCTGTAAGTTCTTTCTCTCTAGTCTTCTCATTTCTATTATTGTCAATAAGGCACACTAACCATATCAATGACCACTAAATTGCACTCAAGGACTTAACGTATCCACTGTATATTGATTTCCCTGATCCTCCTTTCTGATTACTAGCCCAGCATTAAGGAAGTTTCAGACTTTTTCGTTTTAATATCTGGACTCAGTTTTATTCCTGATTGCATATTACGCTCCCACTTCCAGATAAGGGCAGATGTGGAAACTCAAGCAGAATTTGTGATTTCCCTGATAGCAGAGGTCAATAATGCAGTTTATTCAGACATCGAGGACGTGGTTGCTTTTGTGAAATGGCTAGATGATGAACTTTGCTTTCTGGTAAGTTCAATGTGTTAATTATCTAATGAAGTATCAGCATAGAGAAGAATGCCTTTATCGACTGTCACAGCAAAGACAAACTTGTTATTGTCTCATTTTGAAAATTTTGGGATTATTCATATGAAAATGAAGAATAACTCAAAGAAAAATCATGCATCTGTCCTAGTTCGTCATAGTTGTATGACATTAAGTTCAGTAATTATTATCAATTGAATTCAGAGTACAAAAATGTAGTTTTCAGCAAATTTTACCAAATATTGAGGAACTATATCTGCTATATTTCATTTCACATTAAATAGAAGCTACAGTCTGTAATTTACTGTTAATTTTGATCATTGCGCTTGCACTGTTCTGAAGGTGGATGAAAGGGCAGTACTAAAGCACTTTGACTGGCCAGAGAGAAAAGCAGACACACTAAGGGAGGCAGCATTTGGATATAGAGATCTCAAGAAGTTGGAGAATGAAGTTTCAACTTACAAGGACGATCCGCGATCACCATGTGATATTGCACTAAAGAAGATGATTTCTTTGTCAGAGAAGTATGACCTCTTACTTTGCCGTAAAGTAGTTATAATTTGGTACCTCCTTGCCTTTCTGCCAAGAAAGTTAAATCTTTCACCTAATTGTCCAAATTTAATCTTCATATTGCAGGATGGAACGTAGTGTCTATAACCTTCTTCGGACAAGAGACTCATTGATGCGCCACTGCAAAGAGTTCAAAATCCCCCCACACTGGATGCTTGATAATGGGATATTAAGCAAGGTCAGTTCTGACTGTTCCAAGTAGAAAATCATCTGTTAATTTAGGTCATCAAATGGTAATAGATCTTGAATGATACAATAAGTATCTAATGAGATATAACTAGCCGGAACTGAAAGTACACAACTAAGCAGTATACTAACATGTTAAATTGTCCTAAAAAACTTTTATTTATTAAGTTAGTTAACTGTATTATGCATGTTATATGGTTCAGCACCAGAAGGGAATCGAAACTTCACGGAATATGATGAGAGATTGATATGAGACCGATGATGAGTTTCAAGATTGTACATTATCTTAACCTACATCCTTGCATGCCATTTCAGTATCTCAACATTTCAATATTGAAATTGCTTATCTATTTGCAGTTTCATTCTTGCATATGAGCAAGTCCTCCTCTGCAGAATACTCAGCAAAAAACTACAGTACCTTTTCTCTTGTTATCTAGTTGTCATTTTGCATTGGGACTTGATTCAAAAAGAAATTATGCAGATAAAGTTTGGCTCTGTGAAGTTGGCTAAGGTATACATGAAGAGGGTAGCTGCAGAGCTTCAGTCCAAAGGACCATTAGATAAAGACACTTCCATGGACTACATGCTACTCCAAGGAGTGAGATTTGCTTTCCGGATACATCAGGTTTGTGTGATATTATTAAATGCTGTCTTGTGAACCCCCCTGCTAAGAATAACAGGATTTTACTACTGATGAAGAACAGATTGGTAATTCACAACCTGCAATAAATTGTTATGAATGTCATCTTAGTTTAGTTTTTATCTCCATTGGTACAGTTTGCGGGAGGATTTGATGCAGAAACTATGCAAGCTTTCGAGGAGCTACGAGGCCTAGCACTTTCATTAAACAAGAAATAGAAGATAAAAGATTTTTGTGATGAAGTACAATTTTGATAGAGGGCTTACCATCTCAGTAACCATCAATCCAAGTATTGACACATATGTATAAGAGAAAAATAGAAGGTCTTTGTGGAAATATGGTTGACATCAATGATATTCTTTATCATTGATAATTGGTTCATGTTTCTGTATTCAATTTTTTGCTTTGGGTTTGATGGAAGCAGAAAGATCAGATCTCAAGTTTTCAGTATATTCTATATAAAGCTTGGTGAAAAAGCTAGAATATTTATGCAAGTTTTCTATCAATATACTAATTGGCTTGATGATATAACATATAATTCCAACATTATCTTTGGACCTTAATTAAATTCAAAAAACATTAAGACAACAACTTATTCAGTGTAATGGGGTCTGAGAAGGGTGATGGGTAAATGTAGAAAGAATATTTTCGAAAACATTCAAGAATGTGTTAAAGAGATTATAATAAACAAAATGTCCAAAATTTGTTTGTTTTGGCTCATCTGTCTTGTATGATACAGCAGCTGCAATGGCGGACTCCACAAAGATGCTACTTTTGGCTTTATTTTCTGTTTTTTCCTACTCTTAACCGTCTCATTCTTTTTCTTTTTTTTTCGAAATTTGGGTTGCCTTTGGTTCTACCTATCTTTGACAGACTATTTCTCTTCTTTCTCAAAAACATTCTCTGTTCTCCAATGGCGGAATTTCAGAAAGTGAGAATTTTTTTTTTTCAATTAACTTTTTTGTAGCTCAAAGTTCAATCTTTATTAGACCCTTTTTCATGTACTTGTAGAATCTCCTTTTACATGTTCCATGTTACATAGTTTTCACATATATAAATTCTAATTCAACAAACTTAAATCTTCAATGTCTGAATCTTGAAATTCCAACTATGCCACTTAGAGAAGTTATATACATGGTTAAAATGATATAGTAGATTTTGAATCCTCTCGGCTTTTTTGTGTGTGAACTTCTTCGTATTTTGAACCCCTTCATGAAAAGTTTGGCTCCGCCACTGGCTCGAGCTTGGAGCTCATGCTTTAGATTCTGTTCCCATAAACTGTATCATTTGTCCCAATATGTTATAGTCTATTGAGGCAGAATTAGAGTTACTGACATGTACTTCTAGCATAGATGAAAACAAAGTTTAGTGCTCTATTAATTTTTTTTATGATTATCATATTCAGCTATCCAAACAGTGATGTAGACAAGGTCTGTAATGTGTGATTCTGCAGTGTAGATCCAATGTAAATACCTGATTAAGCGTGTGTCTGTGGTCTCCGATAGCTGCATTAGTACTTAAATTACCTATTTCTGCTATACTTTCAGGAAAAATATGTACGTGCCAGAGATGACCCTTATTTCGATGGAATGCGAAGAGGTGAAACAACAACCATTAACAAAGGAAGTGGTTTAGACATCCTTAGAAGAGTCACTAGAAATGATATAACGAGGTCAGCCTCTGATGTTGGTAACCGGGGACAGAAAAAAATTAGTGTGAAATTATCTGAAAATGATGTTTATAATGATAGACACTCTCCTAATTTAGCTTCAAAAGGTATACATGAACCTCTTGGTCGGTCATTATCTGTAAGGTGGTCAGCAGCATCCAAATTGAACTCCCCTCCTGTTGGAAGCCCGTGGTCTCGTTTGAAGCTTGATCTGCATGATGTAGATGAGTCTCCAAATCAGTCTAGTCCAAAATCATCTGAAGCAAATGGAGAGTACCACTCACCTGGTAGCTTGACTTTGCCTGCCTATGAAAGATCTTACACTGTGACCAAAAAAAGTAAAACTGTCTCCGATATTCCACTTCCTCCATCTGTATCATCGTTCTACTGTGGAAATTCAGTGCAGATGGAAGTTCTTGGATCATGTCAAGGAATTCACAGGCTGAATATTTTTCTAAAGGCAAGAAGAGATTATGTTAGTGCAGGAGTACCATCGCAATTCTTGCATGCAGTGATTGGACCGAACTGCTGTGGTAACATCCATGAACCATTCATTGTCTAAATAAAAGTAGTTTCCGTATTAGCATGTTACAATGTCTCAGATGGAAGTCCTTGGATCATGCATGATTTCTATTACGACCAGTTTCTTGATGTTCGATTCTATTTAAACAAGGTAGAAAACAAATTTATCCAAATACTAAGCAAAGAATACTATTCCGGATCCAGGATGTCTCCAACTGAAAACACAAACTTCGTAAAATGAGTGCATAATCCAACAGAGTAAGAGGCTTCTGGACACAAAAGTAACAAATGGTCTAAGCCTACAGTTAAAGAAGTAGATCCTAGTAATATCACATTTGGTTTTACAAGTTTGCTTCATTATTAGTACAGATATTGCTTAGTAATTGCATAAGTATTTCTGATTGTTTATCTTTATGTTTTGAGAAAGTTGCACCAGCTGTTTTCCAGATTTTGCAAATTGTTTAAATTTATCTCTTTCATTAAGTATCACTTTGTAGGACTAGAAGTAAATAGATTAGAAGCAAATTCAACGACAAAAAAGAGAAATGCTAAGCTTATATAGTCCTGTGGCATTATTTGAGAAGTGCTTGTTTCACTGAATTCATCAACTGCAGTCAATTTCAGGGAAGTGTGTCTGCGACCATCTAACAATTTGAGTCTTACACTGGTTGAGCTTAATTGTAAGTTTGTTTGCATCTGGATGCAGATGTTGGATCTGTTGCTTCAACCATAATGTATGCTTTTTACTTGAATGAAACATTAAATGATGACAAGTTATGCACTGTGCCTGTCATCAACATGAAAAGGTCGGATGTTCATTCTCATGCTGAGCTTAGATGGCTACTTGATTCTTGCTTTGTTGATGAATCTTCCTTAATTTTCGTTGACGAGGTATGTTCCATTCTATATACAAAGTTAGGAAAGGAAATGAAAACCAGGAATGGTATAAAAAGAAACTATCTCTATACTCTAAATATGCTCAACTAATTTCTTCTTATTCAATTGATAACTTGATATTATTTGAACAGATTGACCTGTCCTACTATGAATTATATGGGAGTCTTAAACTTGTTTTAGTCAATTGTAGCAAGCTTCCAGCTAATCAGGAGGTACGCGTTCTTTCTAAGGGTGCTGAATTCCTATTAATCAGTTAAGTGATGATTACTTACTGCTTATACTGTATCAGGCATTAAAGGATGCAGTGATTGAAATCTTCAATTGCAGAGAGGTTCTACTTTTTATTTTGGTTTTCTTGTTTCTGCATCTCCGTTATGCTTTGGTCATGTCAAGTAATAAAATCTGTTCAATAGAGAGGCTATGCTCTAATCTTTTTGTTTACGCAGGAAGATTCACCTTATTCTTCAGTTGCTGCTGTCACTATTGGGAAGGTATCTTCCTCATTCTGTTAGAAATATGAAAGAAAGTCCACATACCAATAAATGTCATCTTCCTCTTAAACTAGTTAACAGAGATTATTATTGCTAAGCAGCACTAAATTCGACTTCATTGTGCTCCTATAAATTTAAGAACAAGAAGAGAAAAATTATAGCAGGAGTTAGCAGACGTTGGAGAAAGTTAGGCCTTATTAGAGAAACTGTCACCTCATGAGCTAGTTTTTGTGGTTGAGTTAGTCTAAGGTTCATGTGTTTACGCATATCAAATTTTCTGCAGGGAACCAAATGATTGTTCTTATAAGCTCACTTTACGCCTTTTATGTACTTATTTATTGTAGGAGGCATCATGCTGCACACTTATTGCTGACAAATTTGCACTAACTTCACCAGAGATATTAGTGGGTCAATGGTTCAGTCGACTTCTGGTACTAACTACAATATCTTGATTTACCATAGTGTATGCAAGTTCTAATGTCTTTCTGTTGTATAATCTCTTTATAATTCTGATTATATGTGCAGTTGGCAGGTATACTCGTGGATACTGGAAATTTGACAAACTCACAGACTACAACAAAGGATAAGTACATGACCACCTTGTTGATAAACGGGGCAGGTCGATTTGGATGCAATGGTCTTTATGAAATATGTAGGTTATGCAGCTTTGATAGTCAATATATTTAGTCACTATTCTAGATTTCTAATTCAGACTCATATCCTAATTAAAACTTTGTCATTTTCAGTGAGATACAAAATGCATGATGCTAAGAAATTGTCAAAATCCAATGTCGCTGACCCCGGAGTAGGAGAAGTTTTACAAAGAGATGCTAAGAAGTCATCAAAACCCAATGCAGCTGACCCTGGAGTACGAGAAGTTTTACAAAAAGATACTAAGAAATTATCAAAATCCGATGCAGCTGACCCCGGAGTAGGAGAAGTGTTACAAAAAGATACTAAGAAATCGTCAAAATCAGAGGAAGCTGATCACAGAGCAGAAGAAGTTTTACAAAAAGATATCAAAAAGTTGTCAAAGTCGGATACAGCTGAGCCCAGAATGGAAGAAGTTTTACGAAAAGAAAATATAAATTTGCCAAAATCGGATGTAGCTGACCCCAGAACAGGAGAAGTTTTACGGAAAGATATTAAAAGATGGTCAAAATCAGGTATTGTCACCAACTTCTCTTTGTCCTAATTACAAACCTTTCCATTTCAAAGCCATGCTTTATTACAGCTTTCATTGACGACTTGTGGGATTACACTAGTATGTTGTCGTATATATGCCTTGTCCATGTGTGCCACTTTAAACTAGATGATTCATTTCTGTATGAGTCGCTTCTATAGAAAGTAATTAGCATCTCCTTGATACTACTTCCTGCCTAATGCAAGGATAAATCTAGCTACAAATTCAGTTTTTCCTTTTTCTTGACAAATATTTGGATAGCAGCAACTCTTCTGGGAAGGAACTATAAAATGATCTAACTTCTGTGGAGTAAATTGATGCAATCATGTTATGGTTAGAATCTACAGATAACTTGGAAATTTGAGAAACTTCCTCAGAGTTCTACATTTTGAGATCATGTACATGATATGAATTCAACGACGTTTTTGGTGTACTATTTATGTGGACTAACCTTCAGAGTTGGAAGCAGGGAAACCTGGTGGTACAGGGTCAAGAATGGGGAATTCAAATATTGGAATGAGTTCAGTCGGAATATCTATAGGAGAGCTCTTAACGCATCACTATACTTCAGCTGAAAACATAAGTAGTTTCCAGCGTAAGTAACCAATTTGGAAGCATTAATATTTCAGTCAGTAACTAATCACGCGATAATTGACATCATATCATGCTGTAAGAGTTCATTTACTCTTGTGTGCCAGGATGAGGGGGCCGGGTGCTGGGATGGTAGAGAATTTAAACTTTTCTCACTATAGCTCTTCTGTCAAATATAACTTTCACAGTAGAGAGATAACACAGCTTGGCTTGACAATCGTTTTCTTTGGTATATGCAGAACTAGAGAAGCTTCACATCCTCTTGGTCGTTTCAGGGTATTATGATGCAGAGAAGAGCTTCAAGGTTTACTGACCTCCTCTTTGAATACTTTCTCTATTTTGATCAATGAAGTTGCTCCATTTTGTGTCTGTCATATCATTCTAGTTTTGCTCTATACTGTTAGTGCCTAGGGGATTAGTACTAAATCTATGTTCTAAAACAATGTAAATCTGTTATTTTCTATATTCTTGTTGCGACTTTACTTATATTTGGAAACAGAAATAGAGAACTTAACATGATCCAAATGGAGATCATGGCTATAATTGTTTTTCTTTTTTTCATGCTTCTGTAAACTATAACATGAGAAGGCTGCATCTTGAATTTGCAGTGAGTTTACATATTAAGGGTAGAAACTAGGATGAAGGATCATAGTGTGTGTACTTCTATGAACTAAATGTATCTGATATTTGATACCATTTTGTGTCTGTCATATCAATCTAACCATGTTACTGGCTTTCAATTTTAGAGGGAGATTCTAGTCTCAGCTGAATCTGCTGAGCTTATGAAAAGCCTGCTCCATTTTATCTACTCCTATGCAAATGTACTTCCACTCAAAGCTTTGCGCCAATCAGGTCAGTGAGCTACATTTCTTCATATAGAACTTGATCCATCTCAAGATTATATTTCTGTCTTGAAGCCATATTTTGCCTTTTTTACTGCAGGTCTAGCTGCTGAGATGAGGGTGTTCGAGATTGAAAAAATTGTATCGAGGAAGACGATTGAGAAACTTCTGGAAGAATTCAATGAGAGAGCAAAATAATACTACAAAGTTTACATGTCATTCCACATTTGTTGTTGCATTAACAATATCTCATGTCCAATAATAAGAGTCAACAGTATGCATGTGTTACTTTCGTAGTTGCAAAGAACCTATGTATTGAGGTAGTCTCTATGCCACATATATGGCGATAATTACTTTATTTTTTTAAATGCTCACACCAAACATGTCGAAAGGGGTTTAAATTTTCCTCTGATGAAAGTTATTAATCCAGTGATGCTATTGTTCATGATGCCTCCTTATACTCTGATCAGTCTATTGCAAACTAAACTTTAGTATTTGATATATAAGTTGTGGTTTATTTCCTTCACCTTTCTTTTACATGAAACTGTATACATGGAAAATGGTTCACTTTTCTTAGGCAATCAACTTTCCTTCCTTTTTTTCCTAATTTCTTCTATCCAAAAAAGCTTTGGACAGTTTCCTTCAAGTTTGATGGGGTGTTGTTTTTAACCCAACTTAGTAAGTGAATGACGACTCGGAGCATGTTGAGAAATGACCTTAGCAGTGTCTCTCCACCAACATACCTCCTTTTCTTTGTCTGCAAGTTTTTGCATGGTGGATTCTAAAGCTGACTCCAGTTCTTTGATCCTTTCTTCTTGCCTTGTCTGTAGAAGCTCATGCAGCCTCCTCTTCAATTCTTCGGCAGCAACGCCACAGTTAGGGTTGTAGGCTTCTGCAAAACCTGTGCTATGGCTTCCTTCCCCTGAGCTATATTCATCCATAATCTATCACAAATCAAGTATACAAAATTATACCTTTTTTTTCGCGATGCTCATGCTACTAAAAGCAATTGATTATAGTCATGTTATACTCAAAGGCGGATTACCTCTGCATCTTGTTGTGTTGGATATTTGAACATAATATCTGAATCTAAATGGAACTGCAAACGTTGTAATTCGACTTCAAGCTCTGCTTCAAGTTGGTTCATTTCCGAATTCCTTTCATTTCCTTTCATCAATTTGCAGTTTAAAGGATGATCATCATGGCTGCAAGTGATTTCTGATTCTTCTTCTATATCATCAGTTGAGTATGCAAACTGTTCAACACAATCCGAATCGTAGTGTGAGATTTTGGTTCTTAAATTTGATGCACCAGATGGATTACTTCTGATTCTTCTTTGGTTTTGTAACTCCATCTTGGAATTATGAAGCAGGATTTCCATTTCTCGACGAATCTCAACGATCTTGTTGAGCTCATTTTTGGTAGAGTTAAACAGATAAATTAAACCAAATCCAATGCCTAAGTTCATAGAATCTGCTTTCTTTTCTCCTCCTGCATGAATATGTAGATTAATGTGTTTCAGGGAAGATGAAATCATAAAAATGTAGTATGAACAATTTGCGTTTGACTAATCAATTTAAAGACCACTTTTTTGAGTCGTGTTTTACTAATCTTTTGAAAGTGACCCTAAATTTATTATTTCACAATTAATTTTCAAAAAAGTATTTCACGGATTTTTGTTGAAGCTTCAACTTTCAAGATTATTTTTATTTTTTCTCCGTCTTTTATTATTAATTTGTTTGATGCAATTTCTTTTCAAAATCAGATTTTATCGAGTAGTGTAATGGCGAGAGTAATTTTTCAATGTATGAAGTAATTACTTATATCATTTCGGGTTTTATATGTCATTCTTACAAAAATAGTTGATCCATAATACTTGATATTTCATAAAATCAATTCATAAATTACAATATTCTTCCTATTATACTTTGATAGTTAATTAGTGTTGAAAATAAATATTTGACCAATCTATGAAAACTAATAAGTAACTAATGTTAATTAAGTACAATGAACATTAATTACTTATAGTTTTCTAGGTTGATCAAATATTTATTTTCAAGACTAATTAACTATCAAGGATATAATAGTAAAAATATTGTAATTTATGCATTGATTTTATAAAATTACAAATATCATGAACCAACTTATGCCATGATATAATAATAGTGAATTATTCAAAGTTAAAAGAGATAAGGAAAAAAAATATATTGCTGTTTCTCATTTATCTTTTCTAAGTGATAAAGAGAGTTAATTGATCATATTTATAATTATACTGTAAATTAATTATATTTTTCAAGAATTATTTGAGAAAAAATTAAAATGGCAAAAGTGGAAAGTAATATTAAAATTTTCTTTTGAAATAAAGGAAATAGCTAATTAATGAGAAAATTTTAAATATTAAAAGGGGTAAGAATATTAAAAAAAAAAAAAGAACCTGATTATAATGTTAAGATATTATTATTATATTTGGATCATTATGGTCAAAAGAATTATCTCTTTTCTTATTTAAGCTTCTCCCACATAAACATTTATTCCTTTCCAGAAGTTCCATCAAGTACTTCACTTTTTCTTTAAAAAAATACTCTCATCTAATTCATATTATGCACACCAATTAAGGAAAAAATAAGGATATAAATTAAACATCACTTTTCACTTTTATTTTTTTTAACTATTGTCAAATTGTTTTTGAAAAAATAGAAATAATTCAAAATAAAATTATAAATATAAGCAATTAACTCTCTTTTAACTTATCATCTAAAAAGCGTAAATAAAAAATAGAAAGAAAAAAATAAAACATTTATCTTGAACTATAGTTAAAAAAAGAAAATCAAAAATTCAATTAATATGAAATGGTGTAAAAAATACACTACCTCTAGATTGGCCAAACATACGATTAAAACGATGGGCACTTGGTTCTTATCAAAGCAAAAAAAATGTAAATGCTAGCATTAAATGATATTAATATGAATTTTTTTCTATGCACCTAATTTTTCGAAATGTATATACTCCAATTATTTATTTCTCTTTATCGTTTGGTGGCTCTCGCCCTGACGTTAACTTTTTAAAAAACATATTTCAAATAAGCATAATTTTTAAATTTTTTGGTATATGTTCATGTATTTACGCTGTGACAATATATAAATTTGTAATGATCAAACATTTTTATCATCTTTTGAACTCTAAGATAATTATAAGCAAATAATATTGGAGAAAAAGCTTGATATACCCTTCAATTTAGCATTTAAAAGGTAATATATTCTCGTTACTTGTTAAAATAACTCACATATATATTTTTATATACAAAAAAAAATTATTACCATCAAAAATTATGGTAGAAGTATAAAATTACTTTATTTATAATCAAAATTCTCGAGTTCGAGCTTTGAGAATGAGAGATTGTTTCACCGTTTTAATAAGAACTTAATGCATATTAATGAGAGCCGAAAACAGAGCATCTAAGGTGAGAACTTTTACCTGGATCTTCCAATGCGGTAGATGATTTGGTATCGAATCCCGTAAGAGAATCCTTCTCCTCCTTCTTCTTCGTCTTCTTCCCCTTATTTCTTCTGCTTCCGCATTGAAGCTGATTCACTTTCTCTGCGTCCTTATTTCTCTCCCCTGTTTCGAACCACCGGGAGAAAATCCATCTCGGCGATATACAAGTAGTAAAACTCCGGGTACACGTTTCCGATCTTCTTTTCCTAATTTCAGTACAAGCCCTAGCTGTGATAATGGAGATACTGCAATAATCATCGCGACTTCCCATTACGATTTACTGTTTTATAACCTGAAATCAAACTCTTATATAGTAATCTCAACGTATTTTGGGGATCGGAGAGAACTCATCAGCTTTTTATTCTTTCGGTTTTCGAAAAAAACTGATTTGATTTGATGTGAAAGGAGGGAAATATTTTGAAAATGAAAGGTTCACGAGATTCATCACATACTAATTTATGAGCATATCTGACTGCAACCGAAATTCCATTAATGACATTAAATTACTTGAATTTCTATTTTCTATTAGCTGGAAAAAACATAAATGTAGATAGAAAAAGAAAAAAAGAAAATTCCATTCCTTACTTGGTTTTTAAGCACTAATTATTAAATGCCTACCTTATGCTTTTGAATTATATTTAAACTGAACTTGCTTTTGCATTAGTACTCCCTCTTTTCTTTCGTTTATAGTTTGGCTCAAAAATATCTTTATCAGCATTTAAAAATATCTTAAAACTATGCGAAAAGAATAAAAATATCGCCTTTTATAATTTCGTCCAAAAATATTCTTGTCATCAATACTTTGATCCAAAAATGTCCTCATTATTATTTAATGAGTCAAAAAAATTCATTTTTCAAACAAATATATTATTATTTTCTTTTTGACACATTTTTTTTCAATTAATGTTTTTTAAAAAAAATTAGCAAATGTTTATCTTACTTTAATTCAGAAAAAAAATAAAAATAAAAATATTTTTTATTTTATCATCAATATTTTTTATCATTATATAAATATAAATTAATGATAAATATACTATGAATTTATATATATGACATATATTATCTATCGAAAGGATACATGAAATTATTCTATTTTAATTGATAAAATGAGATTTAGAAGAAAAAAATATTTTTTACATTTTTATTTGTTAAAGTAATTTTAGAAGAAAGAAAACAAGAATAATGTTCCTTAATAATATTTTAATTAGGAAGAAGATGTGTTTAAAAAAAAAAAAAAATATATTTATTCAAAAAAAAGACATTTTTGACCCATTTTGTAACTATAGGAACATTTATGGACCAAAGTATTGATTGCAAGGGCATTTGTGAGCCAAACTATAAACGGATGATATTTTTGTTCCTTTCACATAGTTTAAGGACATTTTTGATCATTTTTCCAAAATAAAATATTTATTTTTATTTATCTAATTCATAAATTCAAGAGATAATTTATCATTATAAGTTGAACTATACGGTTTTAAGGATAAACAAAATCAACAAATATATCTCAACGGAATTTTTCTTTCAAGCTTTAAAAAAATGTGGCATTTTTGGGTAAGAGAATTATTTTTTCTTCTCATTTGTACAGAAGTCAAAAGTGCTTATACCTGAAAATTAAATGACGTTTCATAGTACAAAAAAATTATATTTCAATGGACTAAGTAGTGTAGTTGAGGTGGGTAAGTATCAATACTCTCTAAATAATACCATAAATTATTGTTCTATTTAAGGGACCACAAAGCATATAGTAGTAGTAATTCATTGTATTTGATTCAGTATTTCAAACTCAGTTAACAATCCCGTTCTAACGACTGTTATTTGTCAAATCAATGACATTAATCTAAACAATTAAAAACGAACATTCAAATACATATATGTTTCACAGATATTGATTTGGTATAAATACCGATACAAATTATTTAATTTTTATGTGTAGGTCATCTATCTTGGCCGCCTTCCTAGTAGTAGCTCTTCCTAACCATTGGTACCAGCAAACTCCAATTAAGTTTCATGATTGTAATAGAGCTAAGGCAGTCAACAGTTCCAAGTGTGGAAAATTGGAGAACATGGGGCTTAAAAGTGCTAGATCTCTAGTCTCATAGAAATAAATGGTGGAAGATACAATAATTTGCATCCAAACAAGGTCAAAACACTAAATAGGTTTTATAGGAAATATATGATAAAGCCTTGATAAAGACATATCTGATGATGGAGTCTTAAGGATTCATCATCGTTAGCTCGAATTTAGTGTTCTTCTGCAAATTCCTGATGACGATGATGCTAATGCTCGGAGGAGTTGCTAGTGTGTTTTACCTCTGCCAAGAAAAAGTTTCATCAGATGGGTAAATACAGATGTTTAATAAAGTTTCATCATTTCATTGTTGATAATGGTCTAGGTTCATATTTTCACTTTAGCCAAGTTCTGTCACATATATAAACAGAAAAATGGCAAGATCTCAGAACCAGCATAGAGGAATTTTAGTGACTCAAGATGTTTTACTTCAGTAGATGGTATGCAGATCCAGCATGGATTACCAAATACATCCTGAAATAGAAATTGGAGCCAGCTACTAGAGGAATACTCCATTTGAAAATATCGAGAGTTATTATAAGTGAAACGCGTAGAAAAGCACCAAAATCTGTTGGGACTTGAGGTGAAAAGATCAAGTGAGGTCGTATGCAAAGAAAAACACTGATGAATAATATTAAAAATATATATGTAGAGCAAGGAAAAATAACTATTCAAAAAATAATTATTTGGATAGAAACCATTGAAAAACTACTATGATTAAGTGAAACTGAATTTCAAATTTGGATGTAATTCAGTTGTAAGTCTTCACTAACTATTCTTCTTTTCTAGTTTCGTATTTCTAGTTTATTATTCGTAACGACTCAAAATATATAAAACAGCATTTTGTATCAATCTGTCAACTAAGTTGACATTTACTCTATAGTCTAACTTCCTAAAAATAACAAGGACACTATTTAGCTACTTGATGCCTGAGCCAAGGTGTCAACTAAGCGAGGCAAAGCGCCCAACTCGGACTTCACCTAGCTTCAGAGTTAAAGTGCACTTTAAATGAACATTTAACGATATCTGAGAATAGATTAAGAGTGATGCAAATGACAACTTAGATATTTCGATAGCCAGCGATGTCCAACTTATTTGTGAAGTTCCTAATGCTGATTTGAATTCTATATAGCATTGAATTCAACCCGAAAAAATACATAAGGTAACAAAATATTAATCTTTTAGAAAATCAAAGCTCCCAACAACTTAGGCAAACATACAATTTTCAAAAGTCACGTCTCTGGAAAGTTCTGGATGTACGTGATATGTAACATAGATCACTTCTG
The DNA here is from genome assembly GCA_016801875.1 of Solanum sitiens. Taxonomy (NCBI): domain Eukaryota; kingdom Viridiplantae; phylum Streptophyta; class Magnoliopsida; order Solanales; family Solanaceae; genus Solanum; species Solanum sitiens. The sequence continues at coordinate 984,177 of JABWTJ010000056.1, forward strand.
CGTGCCCTCAAAGTCCACTATATGGAAAGGTCAACTCCCCAGGCTACTTAAATTACTTTAAATGCTTAGACTATTTCCAGTCAAGTATTAAACTGAACAATCAGCCATCCAGGTGCCTGACTAGAGCCCAGGTAGCACCATTACTTCAATTATTTTCTTCACTTCGATGCACTTAGATTTAGATACAATCAGTCAGTTAAGAAGGCAATGCTAATCTTTATCATAACCTTGGCCCAAAACGTTTTATGTTCTCAGTACAGTCAGAGCAGTCATTTGTGGCGCTATAGTGATTACAACAATAACATCAATAAAAATTTCTCATGAGCACTTAATTCTCATGTATTACAACAAACTACAAATTGACTGCATCCAGAACACTGCATAGTTGTTTCACTCGCAATGAGTAAAATCAAAATGACAGGTGATTCAACTCAACTTCTTTTGGGCAGGCCAAAAACAACTTGCAGCACATAATCTTACCTTGGTTAAAAAGCGAGTAGCAGCTATAGTTCAGAGTTAATAATCTCCTCAACCGAGCCTTTGTACCTTGAAATAAGATCCCTGGAATTAAGTATGAATCATGACCATCAGATAAAGAAGCAAATAGTAATTATACAAATTTAAGTAGAAAATATTCAGAAACATATATATATATATATATATATATATATATATATTACAAACCTTCGCTGATTTAGCATTTGTTCGCACTCTGCCTTTTTGCGCTTTTGTCCCTCAACTGTCTGTCCAAAGAACACAGGACTAGTCAATTATCTTAAGCCACATTTAAGCATCAAACCATGCAACCAAAATAGAATTTGTAGAGCAACTTTGTTCAAGTCAACATCGTTTCAAACATATTGAACCCCATTTTTCAGTAAAATTCTTCACAACTATAAGTTGCACAAACAGGCCCAAATGGAAAAGCTCAATTAAAAGCAATAACCCAGCCAAAAGAAAAACAATCCAATTCTTCCAGAAAAGAATACTTTTGAAGTTCTGTTTTCTTTACTGCTGTTAACTCTTTGTTGGAGTCTCTCTCTTTTTTCTTTTTCTTTTTTGAGTGGGCGGTGTGTTCAGAACAAGTTTCAACAGAAATCAAATGATACATGTGAAAATGAAATACCATAGATCTTGAGCTAATAGACCCTGATATTGATGTCAACAGCTGCTGGCACTTCTCAAACTGATTTTTCAATTCAGTTACCTGGTGAGGAAAAATACACTCGGTTTAATCTAGAAGAACTGGAAAACTAACATATAATGCATCAATGAAGAAATGAACAAACCAACGCGTCTGAGTGCTGATCTCGATTTCCATTTTCAATTGTATCAGCTAAATTCTCCACCAACTGTAAGATGACAATCAAAGTTAGAACAAAAGGTCTCACTTGGAAAGAGAAATGTCTTGTTACTCTATTGAAATAGCAAGCTACAAATCATGGTTTTCGCCCAATACTTGTAAAAGATGGAAGTGAGAGGCAAGTGATTGGTGATGCTGTTGTTGTTGTTGTTGTTGCTGCTGCTGCTGTTGTTGCTGCTGCTGCTGCTGTTGTTGTTGCTGCATCTGCTGCTGCTGCATCTGTTGTTGCTGCTGCTGCATTTGTTGCTGTTGCATCTGCTGTTGATACCGTTGTTGTTGTTGTTGTTGTTGTTGCTGCTGTTGTTGCTGCTGTTGCTGATAGAGCTGCGGTTGATTGAACTGTTGTTGTTGAAATTGCTGTTGCTGAAGAAATAAATTGTCTTGATTGGAGGGTGTCGAAGGATTACTGTGAGTTTGGATGTTGGGGATCATTGTCCAACTTCCTCCTCCAAAGTGGTCCATAACTAATGGCTGTTGAGCTGAAATCTGGTGGGGTACTTTGGTTCTGAAATGGATAAAATTAATGTCATCATATGTAATCAAGTACTACATAAATACCCTAAACTATCAAAGCTTGAACTGGCCTAATGAACTGAGTAGCAAAGAGAACTAATTCCTAAGATTCTGAAATGTACAAACCACTTCAAAAATATCTTTCCCATCGTTCCTAAATGACATTTCATCCACATCTTATTACAAGAATCATTCTTTTTGACCAAAGAGAACAAAGCCATCAAGTGAGACCCTTTAAACTGAAGCCCATCCCTCGTAACAAACAGTAAACTCTTATCTCCAAGTAAAAACTACCATAACATCTGCATGAATTTGGTGTTCAAATTGTTAAATCAAAAGGTACATCGAAAAAATTACTGCTGCACCTATGTCTTCTTGATAAGGTTAAAAATTATCCTTGAATGGGCATCGGGCAGATGCCAGGTTACAAAATATGCGACCACTTAGCTCTAATACGGAAGGGCATAAAAAAAATCTCAGCACTCGTACAAGTATCCTAAACTAAAGCTAAGGAGCTAGCAATCCCAAGCAAACCAAAAGGGTAGATAGTTATTAGTATGCACTAAAAAGTTCACAAAACCTAAAATTGTAAAACTAGATAGTTATTAAAAGGAGAAATGAATCAATCCCAAATGCACCTCTTACTCTTTATCCTAATTTAACTCAGTAATCAAGAACTATGCCTCAATCCCGAATTAGTTTGGGTTTACTATATGAATTCTCTCCATTAGAACCCCTGCTATTCCAATATTCAATAATTTAGGTTTTCATAACCCTAGAGGTTCCCTATTACTAACATACAAATATCTGATAAAGATTAAACAGACTCCTAGCAAACATTGAACAAGTTAATTGACATACCATTAATCAATACTCACTAAGAAATTGCACAAAATTTCTCTATCTATGAAATTAACAGTTTTAGGTCAAAATCACAACCTCAAAATTTCCAACAAAAAAGAAGTCTAAATCTTTTGAACAGATTTTTCGTTTGCAATAACAGGACAACCAAACCCTTGATTCAAGCCGCCACAAGAGAATGAATTTACAACTATAAGAAGCTAAACTTTACTGAAACCACAACTAGTACAGCTAATAACGAAGCAGAAGTACGATAAGAATTACAAAACGAGAAAGATTACCGGCGATGAAAAGACCCGATCTGATTGAACCACCAACGGAAAATCCTCTTTTTTTTCAGATAGCAAAATTGAAATTACTCATTCTGTCCCGAGAGGTTTGGATTTCAAGAGCAAAACAAGTTAATTTTGAAATTTTAACATTTTTTCATAGTATAAAATTTAGTATGTTATCAAAAAAGTTAGATAAATTTTAATAATTAATAATACAAAATACATAAACTCATTTTTGGTTAGGCAATTTGATTTATATATGAACTGATCTTTTAACGAACTAAAATAGATTGAACTAATAAAAAGTAGAGCAATAACTTATTCGAATTTAAACGGATTGTATTTAATTTTAGAGGAAACAATACAAAACACACATTTATATTTGTGCTATTTATACGCTGAAACTACAATTATATTTTCTCTTAGAACTTTTTTATCGTGTCTGACAAATTAGATACACACGAGTCAAAATGAGATATAATTTATTTTATACACATTATATCTAAGCGTGTTTTACGTGTATTTAAAAGTTATTATAAAGAGATTGTTAAAACAGTACAGTTAAAGAGAAAAACTTGCACATGGTGTTTATTGGTTAGAAAAGTTTTTAGACGGAGTCTTGAAGGAGGTTCTATGGAGATGCTTGGAAGTTGGAGGTGTCCCTATGACGTACGAGTCCGGCACCAGCACTTTTTGAACCTTAAACACCAAAAGGGACCCTCTCTAAAACACAGACATCAAAAGTTTTTGGAGATGGTCTCATTTGGTGTTTAGGGTTCAAAAGTGTCCGTTTTGATGCCGGACTCTATGACGTACATTTAGGAGATCAAATACATGTATGAAGGAGTCCAGACCTAGAAGACATAAAGCACTTTCCAACTATGATGGGATTGCACCAAAAAATCAACTTTTAGATCAAAATCATTTATCTTGGTGATGAATGAATTGACGCGATATATCCAACAGAGTGTGTCATGATGTATTTTACGCAAATGAGATAATTTTGATTGGATAGACTCATACTGAAGTTAATGCTAAGTTGAAAGTTCAAAGACCATTTTTGAAGTCTAAAGAGTCATGTTGATTAAAACCAAGACAACATACTCTACGTACTGAGGCCAATTGTCACGGACCTAGAGTTTTGCTAAGACTCCGTGCGGCACTTGACAACTTACTCACGAATCTTTCACGATCTTGTAAGCTCAAGTAAGCCTTTCACACTAAGATCGCTAAGAGAAATGCAAAGGAAGACTTAGAAAGAGAGAGATTTGGGAGAAGGCCTCAATGGCTTCTTTGTTTGATTGTTGGATGGATTTACAAATGAAAGACCCTCCTATTTATACAACTTCCTAAGGGCCTGCGTGTAAATAAAAATAACTCTACAAGTCCCTAATTATTTACACTTTGGTCCCGGTTCTAGAGAATTCTACACAATTCCTGAACCCTCTCCAATGGTCACAAAGACCTTCTAGAATTCTCCGCCCAATTCTAGAAATGTCTGCAACATTCTAGAGAATTCTACGGAATTCTCTAGTCTTCTCCAGGCATCTAGAGCGTTCTGCCAAACCTCTAGACCCTTCTGGCCCGTATCCGGACGCAAATTCAGCTGGCATTGTGGCGGGACGTCACACTCTCTCCCCCACCTATTGATGCGACGACCGCGACGCATCCTTTGCTCTTTCGGCGACCGAGTCTTGTCGTGCGATCTTCAATCCACGTACTCGATCAATCCCCTTGAGCAGATCCCTCAGCCGTTGCCCGATCTCTCTCGGCCCGGTCTCACGAACTTCCTCCTTCCTAGGAGGCAAGCGCCTCAGCGGCTTCCTTGGCATCACGGCATCGTTCCCTCTTGGAACCTTCTTCGTGCACGGTGGCAAGGACTTCTCAGCACCATTGCCTTCTCTCGAACTTGCAATGATCGCTGCGGATGTCCTCTTCGATCTCTTGTCGACCCTCTGGAGCTGCATGGCCGTCAGTCGGACCTGCCCCTCCGTCTTCGGTGCCTTCACTATGGGAACCATACATGTTCCTTCTTGCTCTAAGACTACGAGTCGCTGGAGGAAAGGATCGATCACAGCATGGCACTGTCGAAAGAATTCTTGCCCAACAATTATGTCAAAGAGATCCAATGGAGCGACAATGAAGTCGGTCTTTCCCTGCCACTTGCCTAACGTGATGCTTACTCCCTGTGCTTCTCCACACACGGGAGTCGGTGGTGCATTGACCGTCCTGAGTTGGGCATTGCATGGACTGTAACGCAACCCCAACCTCGTTGCTGCCGTCTTGGTCATTATATTGACCTCTGCACCTGTGTCGACCATCGCACGAGCATGTTCTCCATTGATTGTGATGTCGACTTACTGCGCCCTGTATGCCTTCGGCTCCGCATGCTTTGACTCCGCATGCCTCGGCGACTTCTGTGGTTGCTTGGTGATAGCCCCGCATAGGCCTATCAAGCCCAACTGCTTAGTCTCCTCGACTTGACCTTGCTCGTGTGCTTCCTTAGCTTTCCGCTCTCTTAGGACAGCACCAAGACTCTTCAGTTCAGGGCACTTCGCATAGCCATGCGGCCCACCGCATATGTAGCAATCATCTCCTTTGGCAACCGTTGTCTTCCTCACCGTGTTGCCATGGCCTCCAGACTTCTTGCCATCGGACCTATAGGTATCACGCCCTTCGGGTTGAGGCCGTTGCTCCTCGCATTGCCTCCTGAATTGTGGCCGTTGCTCCTCGCATTCGCCACGATCTCCCCCACTATTGTCATGACTACCTCTTACGTCGTCCCCTCCGGCACTATAAGGCTTCTCCTGCCTGAAGTCTGTCAAAGCTTCGGCCTGCGTGATGGCGTCATCAATAGTCCCGACCTGACGCCGTTCCAACTCCGTCCTGGCCCAATTCTGCAGCCCATCCATGAAGTGGAACAACATGTCTTCATCCGTGAGGTTGGGAATCTGAAGCGTGAGGGTGGTAAACTCCCGCACATACGTACGTATGCTACCCGTATGCTTCAACTCCCTAAACTTGCGCTTTGCCTCATAGATGACGTTGTTGGGGAAGAACGCCCTCTTGAATTCTTCGCGGAATTGCTCCCACGTGTTGATGGTGCACGTCCCTTTCCTGATGTCGGACTCTTTACGCCTCCACCATAGCATGGCCATCTCAGTAAGATACTACACAGCGGTGTTGATCTTACTCTCGTCGTTCCTCAATCTGTTGCACTTGAAATAATTCTCCAAATGCCACAGAAAGTTCTCCACCTCCTGCGCGTCACGGACGCCTCTGAACATAGGTGGCTTGGGAGCCTCGACGCTGGCCTCCCTTTCCCGATTGAACGACGGTGATCCTCCAACCTTCGCACCTTCCTTGAGTGCTTCAATCTCGGCCTTCATGGTCTCAATTGCGCTCAACGCCTCCATGAGCCGACACTCCAAAGAAGTGATAACCTCCTTCATCTCAAACTCTGCCCGCTGACGCCCCTCCAACTCCTTACGGATGGTTTCGGTCTCCTCGAGGGTGAAGTCTTCAAGGGTCTTGAACTTGTCGTCTGCCACGTTCATGCGCCGGCCTAAGATCTCCACGGCCTGCCTCGTCGTTTCCACTCTTACGACCCATTCTTCTCCGGCAGTGATGTCTATGGGCTCCTCACCCATTTCATCGTCACTGGCTCCGGCGGTCGAAGGTGGATGAGATGTCAGCACCTCGCTTGGTTCTGGCAGCATCTCTTCATTTCCCTTCTGCTGTCTCTTCCCCTTTTGATTCTTCTTACTACCATCCTGACGGACGTTGGTGATGTTAGCGGCGTTCATGGCTCCTTCGGAAGCCATTCTCTTATCCTGCTCTGATACCACTTTGTCACGGACCTAGAGTTTCGCTAAGACTCCGTGCGGCACTTGACAACTTACTCACGAATCTTTCACGATCTTGTAAGCTCAAGTAAGCCTTTCACACTAAGATCGCTAAGAGAAATGCAAAGGAAGACTTAGAAAGAGAGAGATTTGGGAGAAGGCCTCAATGGCTTCTTTGTTTGATTGTTGGATGGATTTACAAATGAAAGACCCTCCTATTTGTACAACTTCCTAAGGGCCTGTATGTAAATAAAAATAACTCTACAAGTCCCTAATTATTTACACTTTGATCCCTGTTCTAGAGAATTCTACACAATTCCGGGACCCTCTCCAATGGTCACAAAGACCTTCTAGAATTCTCCGCCCAATTCTAGAACGGTCTGCAGCATTCTAGAGAATTCTACGAAATTCTCTAGTCTTCTCCAGGCATCTAGAGCGTTCTGCCAAACCTCTAGACTCTTTTGGCCCGTATTCGGACGCAAATTCAGCTGGCATTGTGACGGGACGTCACACAATAATGAATATTGATATACATACCATTAAAAAGCAAGAAAGTTTCAAGTATTGTTGGTCAATCATAAATATTAACAATGATTAGATCAATTATATTATATATTATAAAGTAAAAAGTTGACTAGTCAAAAATGTTAGAGATAAAAATAAGATTCATTTACATTCACTTTGTTCAAATTTCACTATATGAAATTAACTAAATAAATTATTATTATTATTTGCTCTAAATTCTAGTGGTACCTAAAAAAAAAAAGGCAAAGGGAGAAAACCAAAAAGTTACCGGCTACACGAAACATTCCAATGGTCAATACAAGTTAACCCACTGTCACACGGATAAAAGGAAGGGTGAAAATTGATAAGACAAGAATTGAAGTTACATTTGACATGACTAGTTGAAGTGATATTACTTTAATTTGTCCTCACTCTTTTGGCTCCATCCTTCCATAGATTTTTGTTTTGATTTTTCATTTCGTGTTCGAAACACATATTAGATCATTATATATTAATTCGAAATGATATTTTTTATAAAATTTTCTTTATATTCATAATTTAAATTTAAAATTTCTCATTAAAGTGTCAATCACTATATCATAAACTCATATTGGTCTCATTTATCTTCTTTTGTTCCTTCTTTCTAAGCCATTACTTTTTCCTCTATAAATGGTCTAGCAACTCTCTCTTCACTATTTCTACTTTTTATTTTATCTGTCCTTTACATTGTAGTACAAGAAAATTTGAATTTTTAAAATTATTTACACAATAAATTATGTGGTAATATTACATAACAATCTTTAGTATTTATTGAATCCAATGAAATAAACACTATTGCCACATTATAATACCATCATAACTAGGTAGACTATAATCCAAACAAATTTTCATTTAAAAATTTTCAAAATTTACACATCAAACGTTAAATAATTTGATCTTCTGAATCAAATTACTATATATTTAATTTATCCACAATTATATACGAATTTTACTCGTGAAGTAAAAAGAAATAAAGAGCTATAAGAATCATTTAGTTTGAAGACAAGTTATGTTTAATTTAATCATCTTGTTATTATTATGTATTAATGATTTGATTTGTTTACAATAATATCCCTTACCTTATTTAGTTTGAAAATGTTTTTGACATTTTTGTTACTATTTTTCCAATTGTTATTCCACCATACATAAAATAACTAATCTTGATACTAATTATTTACTTTGATATATATTTTTTTCACAATTAATAACCACACAAGAGACAAAATTGTACTAAATTTTATCGCAACATACCAAACTAGCTCTAAGTAAATGAGATATTTTATTTAGAAATTATTTTTTCAAGTGTTATCTTATTCTCAAAGCGACATAAAAATAATATTTATGAAATAATTATTTCGTATTCCTCCAACTAAACGAGATAAGTAAGATTATTTTTTGTTTCAGTATTGATATTAGAATTCGATTAATGCAAATTTACACTTTATTTAAAAATAATGTTGGATCACTTTTTATTAATAATTTTTTTCATTTTCAAAATTCAAACTGAAGACTTGAATAACCTCATCCAGTGCACCGAATCCCAACGCGAGTGATATTAATCAAATCATGAACCCACAAGAAGTAAAATTATTGCACTCTCTCACATCCTATATATATAGTGAGGCTTAACAACTTCAAAAAATACCCACACAAAACAAACACAGCCATGTTAGACGTGTACAGTACCATTAATTCCGTCTCACAAAACTTCTCCCTTCCATCGGCGCCGCCGACGACACTACCACTACCGCCGCCTTCATCTCCACCTACGGCGAGCCGTTACGAGCTACAAAAACGGCGAGATTGGAACACATTTGGACAGTACTTGAGAAATCACAAGCCACCATTGATACTTTCGCGATGCAGCGGAGCGAACATTCTAGAATTCTTAAAATACCTAGATCAATTCGGAAAAACGAAAGTTCACAGCTGTAATTGTCCGTTTTTCGGCGATCCTCATCCGCCGGCGCCGTGCAATTGCCCGTTGAAACAGGCGTGGGGGAGCCTTGACGCGCTAATTGGAAGGCTACGCGCTGCTTTTGAAGAGAACGGAGGACGGACGGAGACGAATCCGTTTGGTGCTCGAGCAGTGAGGTTGTATTTGAAGGAAGTGAGAGACACGCAAGCCAAAGCGAGGGGGATTGCTTATGAGAAGAAGAAAAGGAGAAATATTAAGCAGCGGATTAGTAGTACTAATATTTGTGATTAGAGTTTGAGAAAATTAAAAAAAAAATGAAGATGCTATATATAATTAATGGCTTTAATTATTTGGAATTTGAATTAATTAGCTTGTTGGAATATCATGCATATAAATAGAAGTACGATCGAATTTGAATTTATCATCTATTGTAAATTAAGCAATTCAAAAGTGATTTAAAGTGATAGAAAAAGGATTTCGAGAATTCAGTAATTGATAAATAACTCGATAAAGTTTTGCTCTTTCTTGATAAGTGTTTGATTCCTCTTAAACACCGAAATTTTATACCACATGTCATGCATTGTGGTAGAAGGTAGCATTTAGTTAGATTGAGAGGAAATTAAGATTTTTCTAAAAAATATTTAAAGGTGTTTTGCGTATACATTTAAGAAACACTAATATATGCATGTGAATACGTTTAAGAAACTAATATTTCGTACTATAAGCGACTTTATTAGTAATTGGCTTATACTAAGTAGTAAGTACCAACTAAGGCAGATTAGCGTCGTAAATCATATTTTAATTGAAGTTCTTTTTTTTTTCAATTACTTCAAAGTATACTAATCTTTATTATGATCATATAAGCATGTGAAATGGAACTAGAATGAAAGAAACCATATTATATACTCTATTATCTGGAGCGGAGCCAGGTAGGATCAAGGGGTTCATTCAAATCTCTCTCAACAAGTGTTACTTTACAAATTTGAATCCGTTAATAAAACTTATGACTCTGTCACTAACGTTTATATGGAATATCGGGAAACAGGCACACCTAGTTGATTTTTTTCAATTATTTCATTGATTCTTAATTTGTTACCCTCAATGACAAGTTTCCACTAAATAGCTAGCGATGGGACATGTAAATTCCAAAATGGAAAAAAGAATCTTACCATATTTCCTATTGTTAATAATTGCTGCTAGAAAAAGTTAAACTTGCTTCTGGATTGCATTAAAATGATCTACTAAAAACACATTATATTATTCTTCATAGAAGAAATGTGGTAGAGAAAAAAGTGGACAATAATTGTATTAAGATTCTTATTTTTTGGGTTTTCAATTTGTGGTAAAAAAGCCTTTCCTTTGTGTAATGGAATCAGTTTTTCATGTTTTGGTCTTTAAATTCCATCATTGCATAATAGGTTTTAGTTTGCCACTAGTTTTTTTTTTTTTTTTTGGGGGGAGGTTCAAGATAGTGTATATAGGAACGGAAATTAAAGTCAATACGAATATGAATATGTATGTAGAAACAAGATAATAAGATAGTATATCCTCACAATTATTTTCTTTTTCTCAAGTCGGGACTTTATCGGATGCAGTCTCTCTATTTCCAAGACAGAGGTAAGAAATGTATACACTTATATGTCTTCATTTAAGCAACGGTACAGAAGAATAACGGGGAAAAGAGTCGAGTTAATCAAGGAGGATATTATATTATGGAATTACACTGGATATGTTATTGTTTGTACTTATGATGTGTTGTTATCCATAATATTAGAATTGTAGCATACAAAAAATGTTAGTTAATCGATAATGAAGTTTTGACATCTCAATTAAATTTTTACCGTACACATATATGGTTTATTTTCAGTTTTAATTTAACACTCCAAAAACACTAATAGTAGTATTTTATTTTAAAAAAACTAAAGGGATAAAAAGGACATTTTTAGGTGATGCATGACTCTACTAGTTTGGTTACAAAATTTATAGTTTTGGTCAGACAAAACAAATTAATGTATTCAGTTGGTGAATCTTACAAGACATTTTTATCAATATAACTTTCCTTTTATAATAAAGCCTACTACTTTTGAACTGCTCATGTTGGAACCCTTTGTCAGATCAGCTTGTGTGCACTTGACTAATTCCACGAGTTACCTGACACTTCCAACCACATCATGTATCAACTAAAGCTAGATTTTTGTCTATATTGAAATTTGAACCTAAAACCTCGTGGTTTTCAACTCACTCCATCCACCACTAGGCCACACGCCCCCACACCCTTGGATGCTCTCACGGTAGAGCCATTTTCTGCTCAAGTAATGCTATGACTAAGAAAACTGCTGAACTGAATGGAGATCAGAATTAAGAGCTTTAGTTTGTAACAAATGCAAATTTCCCTGTGTTCTGTATATGAATGATGAATCAAATGAAAGAATCAGAAACAAAATACTATAAATGGTACATTTCTCTGTTTAGATCATTATTCCCTTTGTAAGGTCAAATATAAGTTAATCAATGCTGCAACACAAAGATGAATGCCTATGCTACCTGAAGTGTGGATACAGTGCACTACTGCACTTAGCTAAGCTCTATTCATTTGGTTGGTTAATAGTGAATTTAATCAGAATCAACAGAGTTCTGGGGATGATGACTGTTGTATTTGAAGATTCATTTGAGGAACATAACCCTCATTTTGCAGCTCCATTAGAAGATTGTCTAATAAAAGATATATATGAGCAGACTGCGGGTGACTCGCGTCTGCAGCAACAAATATATGAGTACTATTGTTAACTTCAGTCCAGCTGTAACCAGGTACTTTCTGCACTCCTCTTTCCTTCATCATATGTCGAATTTTAGAAACCATATCCCATTTGCCAGCGTTAGCATGTAGATTTGATTGTAACATATAGTAGCCGGAATTTTGGGGGTCCAAGCTCAAAAGATGCTCAGAAGCCATTTCAGCAAGCTCGGTATTGCCATGTAAGCGACAAGCCCCAAGTAATGTTCCCCAAATGCCTGCATCTGGAGCAAATGGCATGCTCTTAATCACGCCAAATGCTTCTTCCACGAGACCAGCTCTCCCAAACAAGTCAACCATGCATGCATAATGCTCCGTTCGGGGTGTAATCCCATATTCATTAGTCATGCAATTGAAGTAGTGTTTTCCCTCTTCAACTCGACCAGAGTGGCCACAAGCAGATATGATCGCAAGAAAAGTGACGTGGTCAGGCTGGAATCCATCTTTTCTCATTCCATGAAACAAATTCAGACAGTCCTTCAGTCGACCATGATTTCCATAAGCTGCAATAATACTATTCCATGATACTTCATTCTTGTGTGCCATTAAGTCAAATACGCGCCAAGCTACCTCCAAGTTCCCACATTTAGCATACATATCTATTAACGCACTTTCCACAAAAAGATCAGAGCTTAATGCACTTTTCATGATGAAGCCATGGATCTCTTTCCCATAATGGAGAGCTGGCAAATTTGCACAAGCAGAAAGAGCACTGGATATGCTGACACAATCATATTTAGCTCCAATTGCACCCATCTGCTGGAAGAAGTCAATGGCCAACTCCGGTTCAGCATTCTGGCAACAGCTCGTAATCATCGAATTCCAACAAACAACATCTCTTTCAGACATCCTTCTGAAAACTTGTTGAGCAAGATCCAATCTTCCACACTTTGCATACATGTCCATCACCGCACTTCCCACATAAAGTATTCCTTGAAAGCTGCGCTTTACAATGACACCATGCAGTTCCTTACCTAATCTCAAAGCAGCCAAACCAGAACAAGCGGGTAAGGTACTTGCTAGAGTAACAGGATTGGGCCTCATATTCTTATTAAGTAGCCATCGGAAAACATCTATGGCATCAGAACTCATGGCATTAAGAATAAATCCTGAAATCATAGCAGTACAAATAACAACATCCACCGCAGGGCTGCAGCTAAATATGTTGCGTGCTGCCACAACATTCCTGCACTTGAAGTACATATCAATAATGGCATTCTTTAAGAAAACATCAATAGATACATCATTTCTCACAATATAACCATGAATCGCCTTCCCCTGGTACAAATCTTCCGATATAGAAACAGAGGGGAGCAAACTGGCAAAGGTGATAGAGTCTGGTTTGACACTGCTACCTACCATTTCCCGAAATAAATCCAGCGCCTCATCGATATACCTATTCTGTACGTACCCTCCAATCATCCCATTCCAGGTCACACGATCTGCTTGTGGCACTAAATCAAAGATCTTGCGTGCATCAATCAAGGAACAGAATTTAGCGTACATCGCAATCAATGTATTGGCTACTGGAGAATCCATTTCCAACCCACATCGCACAACAAGCCCATGAAGCTGACAACCAAATTTAACCATCGATTCTGAGGCACAAACAGAAAGAACACAAGCATATGTTACTGAATTAGGCTTAGTTTCACTTTTCCTCATTTCCATAAATAACCCAACCACATCATTCACAGACTGTTCATCTTTAGCATAACCATTGAGCATCACATTCCACAATACACTATCCCTTTGAGACATTTTATCAAACAAAAGGCGAGCATCATCCAAACAACCATTCTCAGCATAAAACTTAATAAAAGCACTACCCACAAACACATCATCCTCAAAACCTAAACTTTGTACCAACCCATGTAGCCATTTACCTAAATTCACAGCATTTATACCAGCACAAGCCTTAATAACATAAGGAAAAGTGTATTTATCAGGGTAAGTACCAAAAACCAACATCTTAAAGAACAAGAAGATTGCAAGATCAAAACGACCCATTATTGTATACCCTCTAATCATCCAATTCCAAGGGGAAGCATAACACAACTGAAGCTGAAAAAACAATTTCTTGGCATCAATAAACCTGTTACACAAAACATACATCCCCAAGATTCTTGTACCAAGAATACCCAAGTTGTCAATTCCATTTACAGTTACTTGGGCATGAACCTGCTCCCCTTTACGAAGAACAGAACCAAGATTTTCTGCAGAATTGTTGCAAGATTTCAAAATTGGAGCTAGTTTCGATGCTAAAACTTCTTCTGTGTAGTGAAAAACTGAATCTTGGATGAAAGGGGAATTGGGTTTTGAGGAAAATGCAGCAGCGACTGAGATACTCCTTCTGTAGATTGAACAGATGTTCTTGCTTTGAAACAACATTTACAAAAATGAGGTTTACTGTTTTCTTTCTTCCATTTTTCTGCCCTACAATGTTATAATAAAATAAAAGTGTTTAAACATATTAATTTGACAACTTCTTTAAAATGGTTACAAAATACTCCATTTATGAACATTTAAATGTATAGGATAAACCTTAGTTGGGTCCTTTCTTGGATCCTGCATATAAATGGAGCTTAGTGTAGGGCCTTTTTTTTAGTCATATGTAACTATCTACCATGCATAATATTGTTACTATGTGTGTATTTAGATTTTTCATGACAATATATTAACCAACTTTGCCAATGCACCACCATAAACATCATACAGATTACACGCATAAGCTGATAATATAACAAAATATAGTGGATGATATTCAGATATTCTTATAGAGAAACCAATTTTAAGAGCAAAAAAGTGAGATAAATTGTTGACATGTAGTCTCTCATAGTAAGACCCCGTTACGCCATGCGATAGGGTATCATGATATGGAATCATAAGCTTTAATTTAATAAAACAAAATGTTGAACATAAATTGCAGTGTACTAGTTTTTAATATAATCCTCTCACATAGTACGGACAATTTCTTCAAGTTGAACTTGTATTTCTCAATTATGTGACTGAGAAGACGAACCAACATTGTTACTTTTGAGCCATTTGTTGGTCAATATCATCCGCAACTATATTTTCATGTTTATAGACCATAATTATTTCATCACTTTAACAATCGGTTGGTGTGAGTTAAAGTGATCATATGTTGGTGTGAATAATAAATTTTATTTTGATGAGAATAATAAATTTTAAAAAGCAATGATGTGATTATAAATTTTATTTACATATGAAATAAATGGTTAGTAGATATAAATGTGGAGTTGTTTTAACATAATATAAACTTGTGGATCATTTTTTGTATTAAAATATCTCAAATCATGATATGGAATCACAATGTAATTCTACATCATCCTTTTTGGAGAATTCACATCTCATGATATGAAATCAGCGCAAAATCGCATGTCCAAACACTAATTTTATCTCACGATACCATAACGTGATATGGTATCATATGGCCAAACGCCTACTAATTCAGTTTCTCTAGGTTCTAACAACTTTTTAAAGAGTTGATCATTTTGTGGGGTTTGTAAGTATAATAATGTTTGGAGCACAGAATACATAGGAGTGTTTCATCCTCCACATGTTTTAAAGTGTGTGATAATCTCGTCTAAAATAGGTGGCGGTAAAATTTGATCGCGGAATCTCTATATCCTCTGATATCATATTTAAAATATCATATACACTTTTATTAATTAATAATATTCTCAATATTATGTGTCAATACAAGAATTAATACACATAATATGTCAGATTTAGTTGTTAGGAATAATTTATAGAGTTTTTCACATCGATAGATAAAGGAGTGATAAAGATTTATCAAGTATTTTCACCTTCTATATGCACTTGAATTTGTAAATTTATCAAATGTCTTTGTATTTATAAATAAATATTGTATATTCAATAACTAGAACTTGTACTTGGAGCTTAGACGCGGATCCAATCTTTAAATAAAAATATTTTAAATTTTTTTTAAAAAAATTCTATCATGAATTTAATTTACCTGAAATTAAAATTTAAGTTTTAACTGAAATACCTGTTCAAATAAAGAAATCTTCTTAAAATGATTTTCTTCTTCTTCTATAAATTACGTTATCTTGAAAGTGATTGAAGATTCTTCGATAATAATCTTGGCTATGAAAAATTCTAAAGAAATTTGTTTGCTAAAGAATTAATGATCAATATTTTTTTAAAGAAGATGAATTTATTCGCACCTCAAAATATTCAGTTCACTTTCTTTTCAAAAAATAAAAATATCTCTTGGTTGATAACATCCCTAGTCCCCTCATAATAAACTAGCACCGTTATATTCATAGAAGTTCTTTATTGAGATCGTTTCTACATGTCAAATCTTAAAAATCTTATCGTTGAATTTGTTGTATAGTTAAAATTATGAATTCAATTTGAACTAATTTATAAAAAAAATTCTATAGTTTTTCACATAAAAATTATATTTTTGTTAAGAAATGAATTTAAGGTATTAACTTAATCTTAAAGATTAGCCAACTCTAGAGGGAATTTTAGTACTTATACACACGGATCACGATATACCACGTTATATAGTTAGTATATACAAGGTATAAAGTTTGTATAAAAGCATATAACGCGGGTAACAATTGAAATAAGGCTAGTTTTAAAAATAAATACCCTAACAACTATTTAGAAAAAAAAAATATTTTCAAAAATTACAAAAATTTTGATGTGCCTATGGTATCATTCTTAAAGATATTTCATTCAATATAAATATTTTTAAAATTTTAACAAGTTGTTCTAAATTTTAGATGGCAAAGGCATCAATGTCCCAAAAATATAACGAAAAGTATTTGCATATCATTTACGATAATTTTGAATATATTCCTCCTTTTCCCCTAAATTAAAAGCACAAATATTAACAAAAAAAAATCATTAAGAAATAAAACTCAACACAATACTATATAACTAAAAGATTTTGTATTGAACTATTTCCCAAAGGAAAATGACTTAACATTTTTTTAATATATAGATGATAGATCTATAAGTAATATCCCTGTAGGGGTGATCGTGATTTGGCTTGGATCAATTATTGATTAAATATCAAAACTAAATCAATTTAGTTGGTTCTAATAAATTTCAAAAATCAAACCAAATCAAACGGGAAAACAATTGTTGGTTTAGTTCAGCTTTTCTGATTTATTTGGTTTGAACGTAATAATATTTTTGAGAATGTACGAATCTCGATAGACACTAACACCTAGTAATGAGCAGTCCATGGAAAAGCTATTGTCAATCAATTAAGTAATACTAAAATTATTATTACACGATAAAAGTGATTCAATTAAGAAAAAGTGTGACTATTTTATGTGAAGTTGGGTAGGTAAAGACTAAAAGCATTTTGATGGACTTGGACGTAAGATTGTTATAGCTGGCTAAAGTATTGTGCTTGAAAAAGTGTTAAAGTTAAATACTTAAGTTAATTAAAATTTAACAAAATATTTTTATTTATTTATGAATAATATATAAACGATTATAAAATTTAGGGCAAAAGACAAAAATCACATACTTTTAAGGCAAAATTATCATTTGTCCCTTATAAGTTTATAATGACAAAAATACCTCAAATGATACAATAATATAAGCGCTGATACATTAATCTGATGTGCGAGATACATTAATTGTTAAGTAAGATACATTACATTTTATACATGATACACTAATTTGAGGTACATTTTATACACGATACATTAATTTGATGCGGGAGATACATTAATTTGATGCACGAGATACATTAATTTGATGCGCCGATACATTAATTTGATGTGTGAAAATAAGGAATTATGAGAATTTATAAAACTAATAGGGATAATGGTAATAAGAGAACTTAAAGGTGGGATTTCTGTCATTTATCCTAAAATTTATACATCTAAATTGTTTGTTCAATTTGATTATTTTTGCGATTGTTTTTTATTAAAATCATACTAAATAGTATCAATTTTTAAAATTTAAAACCAAATTAAACTAATCAAATATCAATTTAATTCAAAACATAATTCGATTTAATTTTGTAATCAAAACCATAAATGAAGAATGAAGACAATAAAGAGACTTAAATGATCTTAATTTGGTCAAAAGGATCGCTAGAGAAGTTCAAATTATTACTTCATCCATGTTGTATATTTTCGCCATTCATTTTTATTTGTCACAATTTTTAGTTAAAATAATATAAATTTTAATCAATTTTTTAAGACGTATTCTTATAATAATATTAATAGAAAAAAATTAAAATTCTAATATTTTTATAGTTTTTTAAACATCTAAATTTTATTTTAAAATATTAAATTAATCTAAAACAAATTAACTTTGAAAATTAGTTAAATTAACTTTCGAAATAAAACTAAATATGATAACCATTTTTGAAATGGGGGAATACTTGTTTGCATTATTAAAAAGCATCCGTCTCTAATTATTTGATAATTTACAAAATTAATTATTTGTATTATTTGCATTTTGCTCTAAAAATTAATTATTTTTAATATTATATAAATATGGTAAAGATACTTTAATAAAAAGAGTTTCCCAATTGTTATTTTTTCATCTATGATAAAACACATTAATAAAATGTAAAATGTTGATGGATGAATTAATAAAAATAGCTTTTTTATTTACCATTTCTTAAGTATTATGTAAAGAAAAAGTCCACAAATAATACATAGACGAGGAAGGAGTATCTAACGGGTGGATCTGGTATAATATACACCGAATATTATATCGAATTCAAAGTTTTCTTTAGTCTAATATGAATATTATTATATTTAATATGGTATTTGCTATGCGTTTTAGATTATTTTGGTTTTGATATTTGTAATATAAATATCGAAAGATCATACACCGTATCAAATATATAAAACTCATATATATATATATATATATATATATATATATATATATTATATTTTTATTGTTACTTTTGCAAAGTGATTCATAAGCCATTTTCACTACTATTTGGAAAATGTAACAAGCTATTTGAGTAATATTTCAATCATTATGGATTACATATATAAGTTAGATTTTAGTTGTGAGTGAATGGAATTTTTGGTTATTTAAACTATTCATCATTGACTATTTGATAGTGATTGAATTGTTCTTTTGTGGAATCGATTGATAAAGTTTTGTTTTTACTTAAATATGATTCAGACATTTTTGAAATCATTAAATTTATAATTTTTTATTATATATAAACATGTAAGTCGTAATCTAACAAATTACAATTATCAAGTATGATAATAATATTATACGTACCAAAATTTGAAATACTATATTATACAGTACTCTATGCCTACCAATAGTATCTCATTAACCACACGTTAAAAATTGATATATTGAATTCAAAATTCAGTGACTATTAAAGAAGAAAGAAATCTCTCATTATGTCAAACCATCTTTTTAATGCTATTCTCTCTGTTCAAACGATAGTTATTCATGATTGATTTAACATATATCATAGAAAACTAATAATTAGTAGGAATAATATTATCACGTTATCTTTTGAATATATTAAACTTACTATTTCAAAAGATGTATTAGATATTAAATAGTATTACTAATAAGGTTGAAAAAGACATCTTGTGATTTTCTAAACTTGACATGTACTTCTTTATATGTCACAAATTTAAACTTCATGCACCTTCAGAAATTAAGTAAGTTTATCATCGTATTTTTAATTAGTATTATCTTGAAGTCAAGTTTCAATAAATGAACATAAAACTTTATTTTATATAATTAAATTGACCAATTAACATAAATTATCCATTTAATTTTATTATATTGATCAATTCATACTTTCAACGGTAAAAATAAGAAGAATAAATGTTATTTATGTACTTATTTTGTGAAATGACAAATATTTTCAAACATCAATTCACAGTAAAGACGACATGAAAATAAGAACACATGGAGTATTATTAAACAATTATTTTTAATACTCCCTTCGTACAATAATAATTGTTCACTATATTATTTTAAGATGTCCAATAATATTTTTCTACTCTATGAAATCAATAAATAATTTTATACCTATCATTAATTGTTGTTATTTCTTTATTACATTTTTCAAAATTTTACTTATATATTTAAAAGAATAATATAATAAAATTATTTTTTTATTATATTTTAAAAAAAAAGTATACAAAATAAAGTTTTAATGTACAAGTACAGATGAACAGAACAGAAGGAGTACCACATTATTTATTCAACAACTTGTGACGCAAACAAGATTTCAAACATAATCTCCAAAATATAAGTTGTACAATTAATTATGTCCTTTACGATTTAATAAAATAAATAAATTATAAAGATATTCTACTGATTTTATTTGGTGAGAGACAAAGTCATTTATTGTTTCATAAAAATAATGCCAAAATCTCACGTGGTTGCCAGCAGGCTATATGTTATATTTTGTCCTTTTATTTGTCAAAAAACAAACAGTATATTCACCTCACTTAAACCAAAAAACAGATCTACAATTTTTATTTTTATTTTTTTTAAAAAAACATCTTTTATTTTCTCACAATTTAGTCAACAAATTCAAGGAATTGTTCGGATATTAAAGCAAATTATAATTTTAAGTTTAAGGTATTGAGATCATAATTTGAATTACCTAAGAAAAAATGAAAAGGTTTAAAGCATATTATAGAAGAATATGACTCGCTAAATAAAAAGGATTAATTTTCTAAGTCAAATCTTTTCAAAATAATTCTCAAGAGCCTAGTAAGATTTTTCACCGGAAAGGAAAGTATTAAAAGAAAGAAATAAGTTGAGCCGATAGGATTCTTAGAAGAAGATATCATTCATCTCATGAGAAATAAAAAGGAATATTAAAAAATTTGAATATTCATAGAATCATAATACAAGTGAACAACAAAGATTCGAAATACAGAATAGCTTCTTACATCATTTTTACGTTTTCACACTTATTAATAAAAAAAAGTAATGTATAGTATAATTGTTAAGTTACGCATATTTATTAAAATATATATTTTTAATAAGTATTGACTAATAATTTGGTTCTTAGGGAGTATTACACATTTCACATAATTATAAATCATAGTTGTACGAAGAAACGATTTTCTTTGTGTAAATTTATATGACACATCTTTTTAATAGTTTTATATATATATATATATATATATATATGGCAAAAATCTACGTAGGTGTACTTTTCTATTTAATTTATTTTAAAGATAATTTTAGAATATCGCAAAGTATTTTCATACACAAGAATAAATATATTCAATATCAAGTCAAATTACATTATTTAAATTGCGATGAATAAAATAGTAGACTCTTTCTAGAAAACCAAAATAAAGTTAAAATCACCCTATTAGAGCATAATATTACGATTAAGACACGAATTAACACTGAAAAAAAATCAAGATTGCTGAAACAACAAAAAATCATTGTCTAGAAAATGACTGTTCACCAAAATTTACCAAAACTTATATATATATTATATAAAATTGTATCTCTGATACTCTGGCATTGAGCAGATAATGATTTAAGGGAATGAAATCCCCAAATTAGGGCTGAGAGTTTGAGGGTACTTCGAATTGACTTGCCACTGATGGTAGGGACAGTTTTGAGATTTCACTTAAAAACTATAGTGAGAGAAGGAGGATTGACTATAATACCCTCAAATTTTTTTGGGGAGACTATAAAAAGTTGATGTTGAGGTGAGGGTAATTTAGTACTTCCAGTCGTTGAAATTGAGCAAAAATGATATCTGCAAAATCTATAGTTTTTTTCACATGAAATGGTGTTGCGAAATGAATTTTACATCTAATTCGACCCTAAGATGTAATTATGAGGTGAAAATTGTTAGAATTATTAAAAATATTAAAATTTTAATATTTTAAATTGATATGAACGCTCAACAATTTATGCATGTACAGGATCAAATATATAAAACCTAGAGATATAAAAAAGAAAAAGACCAACATAGAATAAATAATAAGAATTGAAACAAACTCGAACTCTTAATCCATGATGAAGGGAAAACAAATCTTAGACATTATTCAATCCGAAAATTAAATCTAACTATTAAGGTGATGTCTAATTGCACGAAATCATTTAAAGAGAAATAAATTTCGCATTTCACCTAATATGGAAACTTAACAATTCGATCTGATTGAAAAAATCTATATACAAGAAGATATTCTTTATCGATATAAGTTATAACGATAATATAATTTTTCGACGAACGAAAATCTTTAGCACACCTATGTTTTTACAACGTGTCTCTAAATATTGGTATATAATTGCATAATATATAGTAGGTCCAATTTTCCATGTCTAGATCTTAGCAATTCAAAGCCTGTCAATTCCATACTTGTGCTCTCTATTTTCTCATGAAAAATATGCAAATAATTTCAACCATTCAAATGCAATAAAAGAAATGGCTTAGCACACCACCAGCCACGTTTATAAAAAAAAATTTGGCATGTCTAACTATTTTAGATTCGCCCCGCACAATTTTATAGAAAGCGTTTTTTATTAAAGATTTTCTAATATTCAGAGTATGAATTTAAAATATTTAGTTAAGAAATAAGTAATTTCATCCGAATACCATATCCTTTAATGGTGGGTGGTATAGTTTATTCAATTATTAGGTGAAATAAGATTAAATGTATTACAATTAAATTTGAACTATTTTTTATATCTTTATTATTTTATTCAATTATTTTATCTTATTTTATGAAATTATAAATAAGATATAATTTTTTTAAAATTCTAAATAACATAAATTGCAATAAATATTACATATAATACATATTAACGAACAATTCAAATAAAAGTGAAATCATTGACGAAATATAATTACATCATAAATGTTGTTTCATCGTAATATTTATTTTACATTTAATCTTATAATGTACTCTCATAAATGTTCAATTAATGTATTACGGAGTTCAAAATGAGTGTTTTTTATCCTTATTTTTTTTATCTGTATCTAAAATTGTTTCGATTAACAATTTCGTCTTATATCCAATTATTTTGTGAACCAATTTACTTTTTCTATTCCATTTTGACCAAATATTTTCACGCTCTTTAAAAAGTGTGGTTTAATAACTTATAACAATAACAGAAAAGTAGATTGTTTGAATTATCAGATAAATTTTGTGCATACTTCATAATGAAAAATAATTATAATTTAAATTACATATTTAAAATGACAAAAATAAAAATAAAGTGTTAATTCGGGATGAAAATAGTATACTTATCAATAATATATTCTAGATGTTATATTAATTAGCAAATAATTATAAATATTAGAGACTTAATTAATAATCTTATATAATATAATAATATTAAAATGACTTTAAATTACATATTTGAAACGATCATTTCTTTTTAAAAAATAAAATGGAAAAATTATTAATTTGGATGGAAATAGTAACTTGTTAATAATATATTTTTAGTTGTTGTATTACATTAGAAAATAAATATAAACGATAAAAGACTTAAAGAGTAATATAATAGAAATAATACTAAAATAATTAAAAAATAAAATAGAGAGGTTACCCCTCTATAATTAAAGATAAAACATGATTGGAGAACACATTCTCTATTTACTCTCCAAATATACATTCTATTTCACCCCTAAGGACTAAGGTTAGTTGGGTATTATTTTTTTTCCAATGGTTCAATTTTTTTCTAAATATTTCTTCTAAAAAAATATTCAATAAAAATGAAAAGGAAAATAGAATAACTTAGTAGAGGAGATAAATTTAAAACTTGGTTATTCATGTATTAATTATATATTTTATTTGGTCTGCAAATAGAATAAAATTTATTCATGCATTGATTTTATGATGTTTGGTTGGAAGGTTTTAAAATGTTTTGTAAAAGTTATTCGAGTATTAATACGTTGTTTGGTAATATTCATTATAATTGTACATAATTAATACTTACATAATTTAAAAGGAAATTTACGTATAATTTATACGAGATAGCAAGTGAAATAAATTATGTAGATGTTAATTATACATGTATTAAAATGACAAATTATAAATTTACCCCATTAATTTACTTTTATATGTATATTAATTTATAAGAAATCAAATAATTAAGATATGTGAAACAAGTCACTAACGGTCTTTTTCTTGGAGATTTTTATCTAGTTAATTGCTTAATTACTGTTAGTTTCTTTTACTGAAATTCTTGTTAATTGTTTTCTTTGGTGGTAAAAGGTAGTGACTATCAATTTTAGTTGATATCTTTGTTTAGTTTCTCTACAACACATTGTCAATACAATTTTTTAGTTATTTGTTATTTATTTTAATTTAATTACCTATTGCTTAATTGTTTAATCACATTGAATATGAATTACTTAATTACTATTAGTTATTTATTACTTTTTTAGCTATTGATATTTATCTAATTTTAATGTAATGATTATATAGTTGGTTACTTTAATGGTGATGATAAGTATTAGCTCACTATTTTTGTAAGAAAAATTAAGAAATAAAAATTACAGTAGTTCACTAATGTTTATAAATTCATTCTAACAAAATTTTGCATAATAAATATATGTATAATTTATATCTACATTATTAAAACTTATATTATTAATATCTGCATAATTTTATTCAGATACTACGACCCCTTAACTTATTGTCTTCTAACACTTTTCTGATCCCAATAATATTTTGCTGGAGTACGTGTAAATATTTTTAAAATAATTAATTTTTTACTATATGCCTGCATTTTAAATTATTGGTTTCAGACTTTGCATGCCCTTAAAAAGATAATGAATGATATGTATTGTTTATAATAGTATCGACTATAATTTATATGAAGTGAATAGTTAGAATTGACACACAACCTTTAAGAAATAACTATTTAAGGATATAAATTAAATGACATTTTTCACTATTATATATTTTTTTGTTTTGTTATTCTATTAGAAAATATAAAGTAGTAGGGATCTCATTAATGAAAGGTACATATGGAAAATGTTAGAGTGTAATAGAAATTTTCACTTTATAAATGGTAAGAAAAAATTTCGTTTTATAAAATGTAATTTTTTTTTCATCTAATGTCAAAATTTAAACGTTAACAGAGGTTACGATTCAATTCATCGGGTCGTGCGGACACCTACATTGGGTCATGCGGACACCTACTCTAACACCTAAGTAGGAGAATATTCAATTACCAAACGTTTTGAACATGTCGAAAACTAAGAAAAACTGACGAATAAAAAAAATTCATGATGTGATGTTTAAAAAATAAAGTTTTAAATGAGGCGGCCTTTAAACGACTCAAATTTAATTTGTAAAGTAATTAATTTTTCCAAGGATCTAGTCTAAACAAGTAAAAGAGCTTCTAAGATTACATGGTATAACATAATAATAAATGATACAGCTCCCACCACATAGAAGGAAAAATAGAAGCTGTTGGAGATTGTCTTCGTCCTCACCTACGAAATATCACTGACCCTGTAACTAAACAATGCCAAAAGGCATAGCAAAAGCAGTATCAGTACAATCACACATACTGGTAGGCATCATCAGAACCCGATACTCACCGCATAATATAAAAAAACAACTAGCAAGAAACATGCAAAAAGATCTATTGTTCTTCCACATTTATATTCTCCTGCCCTTACCATTCTCGAATACTTTATAATATACTAGTACCTGCCTATAACCCCTTACCCGATCCGTTTTTAATCATAGTTTAACCGTTCAATCACTTAGAGGAGGTTCAGGATGTAGCTATTATCAACTCGGTCAACCATTCACGACAGACTTTTAATTCTTCCACATCACCACTCAACCCTTTACCCCATAGTACATTCTACCAAGACTTGTTAAACGTTTCAATACGAATTCCCTTCTACGGTAATACCCAGCTACTCAACATTTATGATATGCACCACCTACTTCCCTAAAATAGCACATAGTAACACCTGGACCCTCGATTTTTATTACCATACTACCTCCCGATTTGGGATTGATCATTTTAGTTCATTCATTAACGAGATAGATAACAAGTAAACACGACATGATAAAACACGTATACAAAATGCATAATTCAATTATCACTTCAAAAGCCATATACATTTCCACATTCTCAACAACAAATAGATATGAAAACATAACGGTGCTTTGATTCATACATGCATATAGCGAAGCCATTTACAAGGTTATATCACACAAACAAGAATTAAACCTTCACCTAACCTTAGTTCACACGATGAGACTTCCTCCTACGATATACGCTAGTGTAACAACTAGGTATACAAGCACGACGATTCCTTTTTCGGTGCACGAAGGCCTACACATGAATTCTATCGTCAGTTATTCATATACTACGTAGTGAGCACGGATTTAAGACTACTAAATTAAATAAACCTACTATTTAGACACCAAGCAATTGTAGAGAGATTGTAGCCTCAATCTTGTCTTCCGGACGACGAGACGGTGGATTCGACCAAAAATTCGACAGCTATCGACATCCTTATGCTAGAAATATCTTTCTCCTTTCTTTCTAAGCCTAGAGCAACCTTTTGAGGGTTTCTGGAGTGATCCTCGTCTTTTTAGGTGTTTTCGAAAAAAGGAGAAAATAAAACTTCGCGTTATTTAAGTTTTGTCCCGTTCATCCTGCTCTAGCGCGAACTATCCTGCCGGAGCGCTGCCGCCCTAGTGCAGCTGGCCCGCTCTGAGGGGATGATGGCCCAGTTTTTTCCGGGTGTTTTGTCTTTCCTAAATAACGATGGTTCGGATAGTTACAACATACTAATGTTTGCCGTTTATATTTTTTGATAAAATAAAATAAATAACAACGCTAAGCTTATTTTAATTACGTAATAAAAGTGTGGCCCGCTTAAGTGTGTCACTATTTTCTCTTTATGACTCAAAAATATTTCAAACTCTATTAGTTAGATATGTCACTTCACTCTGATATTTACAGATTTTATCACTTTTATGAAAAAATTACACAAAATGACAAATATATAAAGTATGTTATGTTATATAATTATAATTTTGATTATTTTTAGTTCGTGTTTATAGTGTTCCAAAATTTTGCTATTTAATTTTTTAATTATATAAATTTAAAATTTGTATAATTCAATCCTTAATTATATTAGAATCTATATAATTCGACTCGTAATTATATAAATCTAAAATTTATATATTTATTCTAATTATTTATATACAATTTATAAAAAAAAAATGACATGCGAAATATATAAATAAAATACGAATATTCTACTAAAGCACGTGACTCTCAAATGGAATCATAACCAAAAATAGCAGAAGAAAAGTAGTAGCTTTTCCTCAACTCCGGATTTGGCTCCTCGACACTCTCTATGTGGTGCAGTCACAATATACACGTGTCTTTACAATTATTTTAATGGTCGAGATTTATTTTGTGAGCTAAATATTTTAGTTTATTTTTATTTGCCCGCAATTGATTTTAGATGTGTGTTTTTTAAAAAAAAATAATCCTCTAGTTTATATTATTTCTGTTCATTTTAAATTATTATAATTTTTTATTTTAGAGTTAAGTTATAGAAATTTTAATATTTTTCCAGTATATTGATATTCAAGAAATTGCAACTTATAATACGTTTTTATAATTTTTGAATTTTTTTTTTGTTTAAAATAATCAACTTATATAATCTAATTTAACTTTGAAAATTAGTCGAGTTGACTTTTGAAAAGCGCAACATGATGAATGAAAGTTAATGGAGAGAGTATTAAATAAGCGTTGAATATGTAATTTTATTTCGTAATTTAAAATTATGAGATGAATCAATGTTTGAATATATAATTTCATTTCAAATAAAGAGAATAAATTCCAAACTTTTCAAAAAGCTTAATTTGGAAATTTCATATTCTTATTTTTACATTTTCAAATTAAAAAAATCTCCTACAAGTCTATATTTTATATATAATAAATAATAATTATATGTACCCAAATTCTTAGGAGAATACGAAAAGAGTGATGAATTCATCAAATATGAATATGATGATATAGTTGTTAATGATACTATTCAACAAATGATTTCTACTAAAGAGTGTATTGAACTAAAGTTCGCTCATAAATTTTGTATTTTTTTAAAATAAGAAAATAGCTTTGTGATACTATATTTATACTACTGTTATAAACTTTTGCTTATTTGGCAAAATTATATAAATAATTGAGGTAATTTAATGGTTTTGCATCTTATTGAATTTTTATGTGTATGACCTAAAAATATAAGTTAACAATTTAAATTACACGTCTAAGAACATCTCCAATCCTATCCTCTATTTTACTCTCTAAATATAGAGTTCTCTATTTTTTTCAGACAATCAACTCACAATCCGATTTTCTATTTTACTCTCCAAAAAGAATCTTTTTCTCTATCTTTAATATTATATTATTATATTTATTTTATTCTTATTTTTTATTTTCATAAAATAAATCATTTCTTCTTTTTGAGAATAATCACTCTATAATCTTTATGTAATACAATTTTTTTTCTTTAAATTCTTCATTTAATACAAAATTATATTTTATTCTAAATAATATAAATTGCGATAAATATTATATATAATACATATTAACAAACAATTCAAATAAAAGTGAAATCATAGATGAAATATAATTGCATCAAAAATATTGTATTATCATAAAATTTATTTTAATTTTTATATAAATACTCAACTTTCAAGACCATTACGTTACTCTCATGAATGTTCTATTAATGTATTACGAAGTTCAAAATGAGCTTTCTTTGTCCTTATTTTTTATGTGTAGCTAAAAATTGTATAAATTAACAATTTCATCTTGTATCCAATTATTTCGTATACTAATTTACTTTCAATATTCTATTTTGAACTGTTGAATCAAATAATTTCATGCTATTTAAAAAGTATAGTTTAATAATTTATCGCCATAACATAAAAAGTAGATTGTTTGAATTTGTCAAGTAAATTTTGTGCATACTTTATAATGAAAAATACTTATAATCTAAATTACATATTTAAAATGATCATTAAAAATTAAAAATCAATAATATGTTTTAGATGTTATATTACTTAGAAAATAATTACAAATATTAGAGACTTAATTGATAATCTTATATAATATAATTAATATTAAAATAACTTTAAGTTACATATTTAAAGTGATAATTTATTTTAAAAATAAAATAAAAAATGATTAATTTGGCGGAAGTAGTAACTTGTTAAATGTTACATTGCATTGAAAAATAATTACAAATGATAAATATTAAATTAGTAATATAATACTCTCTCCGTTTAAAAAAAAAGACCTCCTCTTCTTTTTAATATGTTTAAAAAAATGACCTCTTTCTTTTTTTTGTAACAACTTTCCATATGACATGTTTAAGGTAACAAGATCAAAGGACAATTTTGTACATTTGACCTAACTTTAATTTATGACCACAAGATTCAAAAGTCTTATTTATATTCTTAAATTCCGTGTCAAATCAAACTAGGTAATTCTTTGTGAAACGGAAGGAATAGAAATAATATTGTAATAATCAAAAAGTAAAATAGAGAGATAAATACTAGTTCTCCAAATTCTATAATTGAAGAATTAAGAGTTAAATAGAGAGTGATTAGAACCCATTCTCTATTTTACTCTCCAAATATAGAGAATGGAGAGTAAAATATAGATGGATTGAATACGGTAAACAACATTTTAATTCAAACCGTTTCTTATCATGATTTTGAATCTAATGGCTAAACAGGTCTAATAAAATTGTCGAGACTTTCTCAATAATTTAAAGAAATTGAATATATTTTTAACATAGGATTTCGTAATAATGTTAGTCTATCATCTATGTGTTCGATAACATTGACTTTACGTGTACTGATAATTTTACTACTATCACTTTTAAATATAAGAAATGTAATTCTTTAATAAAATAATAACTATAATTAATAATAATTTCTTCGTTTCAAAAAAAATATTTCTATTTTTTTTAAGTCTGTTTTAAAAAGAATTTTCTCTTTTTTTTTTTGTAACACTTTAATTTTAACTTTCTACGTGATATATTTAAGACCACAAGATTAAAGGACATTTTGATACATTTGATACAACTTTAATTTAGAACCATAAAATTAAAAACTTTTCTTTTTTTTCTTAAACTCCGTTTGAAGTTAAATTACATCATTCTTTTCAAACGACGAGAGTAATAAAATTTTGGAAGATAATAAACAACTACCGTTGAAAATTTGGAAAGATAAAAAACGACATCTCATTACTATGTATTCATAATTAATTAAAAACTCTAATTTTAACAAATGGTCACTCTCTCACTGTCTATAATTTATATTTTCTGACATTTTTTTAATTTATATACACGTTGCAGATCATATTTAACTATTGAAATTTCAAAGATTTTTGTATTGGCCCAAGTTTTTTAGTAGTATTAACAAAACGAATATTGGGGATTGAATAAATAATGAACACGTGTAAAAGTTTTATGATTTTTAATCAAGAGTGAATTTTATGAAAAAGTTATTTTTATATATAATGGTTTGAACTATAATAAAACGTCTTTTAATTTATAAATCTCAACTAGAATGGTGAAAAATAATTCAATCAATTTATATACAATTTTTTTATTTATATATATTTATTGATGGAGAAGGAGCTAGATATTCTAATAAGATTTTCTTTAAAAAAATAATTTAAAATTGCCGCTCAACCAGTTATAAAAAAGAACTCCAAAATCTAACTCGTACTGTAGATCCAATCTAAGATAAGAATATTAATTTTAAAATAATTTGTAAAATTACTTTTTAATCATATGAAGTGTGATAGTAATCAGTTTAGGTTCAAAGTTACTTTATTTTTATAAATTATATAAATAAGTTATTTCATATAAAACAATGATAAAATAAACACATAACATATCTTAATTTTTCTCAGCTCATCATTTGCACTCGAAAAGATTCTATGTCTGTGATATTTTATTAGTTTATTTTTAATTGTTATAATTTTTTTTTTAAAATTATATTATAAAAATTTGGTTGAATTTTATGATAATTTTTTATCACATTGATATGAGACAAAATCATAATTTATAATACTATTCATATAATTTTATATATTTAATTTTCTTATTTAAAATATAAAATTAATATAATCTAATTTAATTTTAAAAATTAACTAAATTAACTATTATTATATAATGTTTTGTGGCAGACAAATCATTTATTGTTTCACCATAATAATGCACTTGGAAAGCGGGCCAAAGGTCACGTGGTTGTCAGCGGGCGATAAGTTACTTTGTCTTTTTCACTATATTTTATTTTCCAATATATTAAATGAATTTTTATAATTAGTTATCTAATTTAACTTATTAAGAAAAAAAATATTTTTTTAATATTAAGTAGCATCTATAATTATTTTAAATGTATTAAAACCAAACCTCAGTTAATGAGTAATTATTCGTTGTAACAGTATTTTATTATCATGATTTGATCCTAATTGATGCAAAACCATTTTTTCATGTTTATTTCAATTTGTTTCTGTATTAATATGTTACTTATAGGAATAATGATATATTCATTAAAATAATAAACCATCCGTAAAACTATGATATTTTCCAGTAAAATATATAATAAGTGTTTTTAAATATGAATATCTAAAAATAATTTAAATGATGTCCATAAATTATATCACTTCACGATAAATGCCCATTAGCGTATAATTTAATTAACAAATATATTTGCTTCTTTTTTTATATTCAAAATTATTAAACTACTTCTTTTTCATACTTTTCTTCAAAAATAAAATCTAAATAGCACCACACTGTAATAATTATGTAAATTTCAAATGATTATTATCAGTATAATGACATTTAACGGTATATAAATAATAATTAACGACTCTTCAAAAGTGATACTTTTGTACTCTTTCTAACAATTTTAGTTAAGTAGTGGGGCCATTTGATTGGTAGGCTAAATGGTGGGCTAAAGATATTAATCACACTTGCAAAATAATTTTGGATTTTTTATATTCATGATTGATTTGTATCATCATTTAAATATAGATGGTGCATATAGGACGAAGAAATATTAAAAACATCTATGAATTTAGTGAGTATTTAAAATATGTATGTGTGTTATAAGATTAAAGATGTATAATTTAAAGTTTAGTTAATAAAGTAAACTTTTTTTTTTAATAATTCACGTATAATTTAAAGTATAATTTAAAAATGTAACTTTTTTTTTAATAATTCACGTATAATTTAAAGTATAATTTAAAAATGTATTCAATACTTATCATTTTGCGGTTTTGTCAATGTCCTCTCCTACCAACCAAATAACATGTTTTTCCGTAAATACCCCTCGTGTTGTAAGTTCTCTATAAAGCACACTTTCATCTTTAACTACAAACCATCTCTCATTTTGGGGGGAGTAAACTCTGCAATCCAATTATTAGGTACTCATTTTTCATCTCTTCTAAATTATTTCTCACTATGATTATTAATTTGTTAAATTTAAGCTAATTTATACATGAAAAATCATAATTAGTGTTAAGAATATGGTAGTTAATTATGCTTTTTTATTTGTACAATGCATGACATATTTAGAGTAGAACAAATTAATTTGTTGCTCATGAGTCATGTTTCATGCATGCTGAAGTTTTTGGATTTAATTTTTTTTTTAAGTTAGTTTTATAAACCAATGCGTTAAAACTAATTTCTGTGAAGAATAAATTGTATTGTTGCAAAATTTTTCATACTAATTCCTAGGAAAATCCCATATAATTTACAGTTTTCTTATAGTGATGAGTGTCAGATTTGATTGAATGAGTTTTATGTTCGAACTTACTTTGTTTTCGTTTACTACTGTTCTTCCCTAAACTTGAATAAATTATTGAGAAAGCGGAATGGATTATTTCTCTTGAGTTTTTTTTTTTTATGAATATTTCTATGTTTTTTTTTGTGAATATGGAGGTAAATTAGTCAAAAAGTTAGATGATTTTTGGAAGACAACTTAGATTAGTGATGTTTAACGATTAATTAGTATTAGTTGAGTGACCATTCAGACATTCAACTTGATATTTAGTCAATTTTACCTTTACATGAGTTGATTTTACAATGATAATTCGTAGCAAGAAAATGGACATTGTGCATAAATTCCAACTTTTAGTTTGAAGATTGTACTGAACTTGGCGTTTTTCGCCGAATGCTGTTACATTATGTTGTTAGACTTTCAATAGCATTATGTTTTTGGAAGAGCTTTCATATTGATGCTATTTGTGCCTTCTTATATGAAAAGTAGTGCTGCATTGGTATGTGATTGATGATAAGTAGTACATTTCTTGGCTGTGGTTCTTAACTTGGATTCGTCGTTGTAACAGTTGTACGTCCTCAAGTTTTCAAGATGTCGGATGCTAAGGCCCCCGTGGCCACTGCTTACCCTAGGAGGAAGATCCAGTTGGTGGACTTCCTTCTTTCGTTCAGATGGATCATTGTTATCTTCTTTGTCCTTCCATTCTCGTTCTTGTATTACTTTTCGATATATCTAGGTGATGTGAAATCCGAGAGGAAACCTTACAAGCAACGCCAGATGGAACACGATGAGAATGTTAAAGAGGTTGTGAAGCGTCTTGGACAAAGGAATGCAGAAAAGGATGGTCTTGTATGCACAGCCAGGCCTCCTTGGGTGGTTGTTGGAATGAGAAATGTCGACTATAAACGTGCTCGTCATTTTGAAGTTGATCTTTCAAAGTTTAGAAATATACTTGATATTGACACGGAGCGAATGGTTGCTAAAGTTGAGCCTCTAGTCAATATGGGCCAAATGTCAAGGGTCACTATCCCAATGAATCTTTCCCTTGCAGTTCTCGCTGAGCTCGATGATCTTACCGTTGGTGGTTTGATCAATGGGTTCGGGGTCGAGGGAAGTTCTCACATATTTGGATTGTTCTCTGACACTGTTGTAGCACTTGAGGTTGTTCTAGCTGATGGAAAGGTTGTTAGAGCTACAAAGGACAACGAATATTCTGATCTTTTCTACGCTATTCCGTGGTCTCAAGGAACATTGGGGCTTCTTGTTTCAGCTGAAATCAAGCTTATACCAGTTGATCAATACGTAAAACTTACCTACAAACCTGTAAGGGGTAATCTTAAAGAGCTTGCACAGGCTTACGCGGATTCTTTTGCACCTAAAGATGGAGATCAGGACAATCCTTCTAAAGTTCCCGAGATGGTAGAAGGCATGATTTATGGTCCAACAGAAGGTGTTATGATGACCGGTATGTATGCTTCGAGGAATGAAGCTAAACGAAGGGGTAATGTAATCAACAATTACGGTTGGTGGTTCAAACCATGGTTTTACCAACACGCTCAAACTGCACTGAAAAGAGGGGAATTTGTTGAGTACATTCCAACTAGGGACTACTACCACAGGCACACGAGATCGTTGTATTGGGAAGGTAAACTAATTCTTCCCTTCGGTGATCAATTCTGGTTTAGGTTCCTCTTAGGATGGCTCATGCCACCAAAGATTGCTCTGCTCAAAGCTACACAAAGTGAGGCTATTAGAAACTATTACCATGACCATCATGTCATTCAAGATCTTCTTGTTCCTCTTTACAAAGTCGGTGATTGTCTCGAGTGGGTTCATCGCGAGATGGAGGTAAAACTCTTATACCCCATTTATTTAAAATTTGTTTGTCTTAGTTTCCTTTTTAGTCCCTTTTTTTGGTTTTTGGCAATTCGACTGCAAGACTTAAAGCACATTTTGGTACATACAAATTGTATTTGTTTAGGTATATCCAATTTGGCTGTGCCCACACAGAATTTACAAGCTGCCAGTGAGACCAATGATCTACCCTGAACCAGGATTCGAGAAACACAAAAGGCAGGGTGACACCGAATATGCACAAATGTATACTGATGTTGGTGTGTACTATGTCCCTGGAGCAGTCCTTAGGGGTGAGCCGTTTGATGGTTCAGAGAAATGCCGACAACTTGAGCTTTGGTTGATAGAAAACCATGGATTTCAGGCTCAATACGCGGTGACTGAGCTGACAGAGAAGAATTTCTGGAGGATGTTTGATAACGGTCTGTACGAGCAATGCAGAAGGAAGTACAAAGCCATCGGAACGTTCATGAGTGTGTACTATAAATCGAAGAAAGGAAGGAAGACAGAGAAGGAAGTGCAGGAAGCCGAGCAAGAGAAAGCTGAACAAGAGACTCCTGAAGCTGATGAACCTGCAAATTGATTCCCAAGAATAGTAGAATTTCTCTCGACTTTTTTTTATTTATGATCGTCTGTTTAGTTGGTTTCTAGTATGAATTTTCGACTTTTAAATAAGCAGCTACATTGAACAAGTATTTTACTAGTAGTAAGGTCTGCTTGCCTGTTCCAAATTCAAAAACTGTTTCAAATAATAATGGTTAGTGCAGTTCAAAACTATCAAGTTTCATTTCCTTTTATATACTGTTTTTTTTTTCCAAGACATTTCTGCCCATCAATAGGGAAATTTGAAATTTTTTTTGAAGTTGTGTTCAATCATAAATACAAATTATAGTATTTTTCGATATTTTATAGCTAAACATAATTATTGAAATATAATTTCAAAAAAAAAAGTAATGTACATTCATGGTCATATGGACCTAACTAAACCAAAGATAAACAACGTAAGGATAAATAATGATTTATAAGAAATAAGGTATATATTAGTTTTGTGTATTAACAAAGTACAACTTTTTTAGCCTATGCTTGAACTTATATGAAAAATGGTATTAGTAATACAAGAAGCCAATTGCCCCTCAAAACATTTTTTATATCTTTTTCTTAATATTTGTGGAGGATATCTTCATAAATAAATATTTCTTTCAAAATTTTGTAATGTCTTCTATTTTAATATATAAAATCAAGGAATGCATAGAACATAATTTCTGCATATTAATACAAACATTATTAATACATTCTATTTAATATTATTTTTATACACTCTATCAAATAGCTACCAAATGAGACCCTTAACTAGGGATGGTGATACGGGTCTGGCTTAGCTTAACCCCTAATTTTTTTTAATTTACCTTGCCCGCATAATTTTTTTTTTTCATTTTCAAATCGCCCCGCCCTACCTAACAACTTTTTTCATTTTCAATCCGCTCCATCGCACATAACAACTTTTTCCATTTTCAACCAGTCCCACTCTGCCCTGCATAGAGCCATCCCCATAATTTTTAAATATTTTTTTTCTAGTTAAGTTTGATATTAAAAATAAATTCATTTTTCTTCATTAAATTGTATTAATTTAAAGGATAATGACTTAGAGATTTATTTTAATTTTTAGAGGTCAATTAGGAAACATGTAAAAAATTGAATTATTTTTTATTAAACTATTTTCATTTACTATCTTAAATATTTTAGTAGCTTTGAAGAAATCATCTTAACAAATAATGCTCTATCACTCTTATAACATATACAAAGTTAAAATAAAATTTAAACTCACGTCAAAACATATATACTCCAACCCGCAACCCACCCCGTTCCGCCCTGCATTAATTTTTTTAAAAAACCCACTCTACCTTAAACTCACCCCACCAATATCCGTCCCACCTCATTACCATCCCTACCCTTAACCCACTAATCAAACATATATATTCCATGTTCTTTTCAAAATTAAAGAAAAAAATGTAACCGTTAGAAAAGTATAACGTTATGCCTAACGTTACAATCCAATTAAATCCCCCACCTATAAAAATAGAGCATATACTCTACATACTCCATTTATTTATTAAAATCATAGCAAAGCAAAGAAATTAGAATAATAAGAGAGATGGGTATGGTGGTTGTTATTTCTCTTCCATTTATACTTTTCACAATTCTTATTGGATTTGGATGTTTTTTCTTTGGAAGAGCTAAAGGTAGACAAGACATCAAAACCAATCCCCAAGTCTTTGGGGTACCCACCCCACCACCTGATGCTCCTTTTTCTTCAACTCATAACTTCAAACAAGACAATACTTCAAATGTGTAAAACTTCAACATATATCGGAGAGATGAAAATCGTGAATGATATATTTTTTTGTAAGATGCGTGTATATTCTTTTACTTTTTTGAATTCCAATTGTGAGAGCTATAGGAGTTGAGCTATACTGAGTATGTTGTTATTATTGTTGTTGTTAAAGTTTGTATTACGAATTGGTGATTAAAGTATGTTTTGATCATATTGGTAATGAAAATTGTATCAATTGAGTGCAAACTCCCTTCTTATATTACTTTATTTATGTGACATAATTTCGAATAAGAAATGTCAAATTGAGTGAACTTGAATAGTGAATGTTCAATTTTTATATTTTTTTATTATTTATGTATTTACAACTATTTCCTCAATTAAAAAAAAAAAACAATTTCCTCAATCTCATTAGAGGGAGTACAATTTATATGTTATCAATTCTAAATACTAAAGAAGTATTTGAAAAAAGACACATTTTTTTTTTTTTTTTAAAGGGTAAGTTAATTACAAAATTAATAAAATAATATAATAATTGATATATTTATATATGATTGTTTTTACGGTTTTTCAAAAATAAAATCAAAATCAGACCATAAACTATTTCCATTTGGATTACGATTCGATTTAACGTTTTAACCATAACCATGAACAACCCCCCTAGTCCCTACTAAAAATGGTAAAAAATAAAATCTACCCTTGAATATTGGCGTAATGTTTTGCAAATTAATCTTTTGTCTATTTATTACTCCT
The DNA here is from genome assembly GCA_016801875.1 of Solanum sitiens. NCBI lineage: Eukaryota > Viridiplantae > Streptophyta > Magnoliopsida > Solanales > Solanaceae > Solanum > Solanum sitiens. The sequence goes on from JABWTJ010000056.1 coordinate 1,022,020, forward strand.
GCGTTTAAAAAAAAAAAAGATCCTATTACTTTTTAATCTGTTTTAAAAAGATTGATCCCTTTTCTTTTATGAAAACACTTTAACTTTAACTTTCCACGTGGCATATTTAAGACCACAAGATTAAAGGGCATTTTAGTACATTTGACATAACATTAAATTAGAACCACAAGATTAAAAAGTCTTTGTTCTTTTTTTAAACTCCGTTTCAAGTTAAAATAGATCATTCTTTTTTAAACGGAGAAAGTATTTTAGAAAACTGATTTAATCGATTATAGGATTCCCATTAAAGGTTTTTAAAAGAAGAAAAAAAAGGTAAAGCAATCTCTATCATATACTTCAACAGTATACCATATTTTTTAGTTTATTGGAAATTATATACTCCATATCTCCTATAAATAATGGAATATACGTTTAGCAATTTTGTGATTATAAAAATCAATTATCTGGCCTAAAAATATCTAACATGTTATTTCAAGTAATATTATTGTGATTAAATAAATGATTTAGGATTGATATAATATAAGAACTATCTCTATATCGTACATTATTTTACCAAATTCAGTAAAGCAACTCGATTGATATAGTGTAGAAGAATAATATTGAATATAAATATTTGTCATATTGAAACTAGTAATTTTATTATTAGTTATGATGAGATTAATTATACTTAAATTATTTCTTATCCAGTGTTTAATTTATTGTATTTAAGGACAATTCTGTCTTTAATCATATTTATTCATCTATTAATAAAAAACATGGTAATTCTAATACCATGAGGCATTGAGGTGCTATGTTTAATTTTACACCAGATTATTTTAAAAAGATTTATAACTAATATTATGCATCCAAAAAATTACTAAACTAGATATTGATTATTATCAAGGTAGTATGGAAAACATATTCACACAATTAAGTTACCTTTGAGGTAATTATAGGTAAAATTATATAATAAGTATTAAATAATGACTTCTTAAAATGGTGCAATTAACATACTATTACTTGTTAAACTAAGTAAAGTATAATGTAAAAAACGTTAGGTTGATCCATATAACTTAATTACATATTATAAAATGGAAAGTGAGATACCTCATTATAATTCGATTGATCCTCACTTTAAAATTGGGATTTAATTTGTTTCATTTCCATTTTCGACTATAAAATTTTGACTAAATAAATAAACTTAAAATTATCATTTTCTACAAGTATTGAAGAAGAACACAAAATCAAACAATACAAAAAATGACTTCTTCACATTTTTTCTTTCATTTCCTTTCTTTATTTACCATTCTCTTGATAATAATTAAGGTTTCTCAAGTTCATGGTATTGGTTCAGTGTTTAATGTTCAAGATTTTGGTGCTAGTCCTAATGGGAAGACTGATAGTAGTCAGGTAAAATCACAAGCGTCGAAATTAGTAATCTAGTAAATACAATAGACAAACTGCTATAACATGATACAATATACTGATAATGTATATAGTGGTAGAGTTACCTTTGTTCAAAATAGTTATCGATGTATTTTTGGTGAATAATTACATTGCGTAGATAAGCAACTTCTTTCAATGTATATGTCTCTTCACTTTTGACCTTTTCTTGTTAATATACATAGAATATACACTCATTATACATATATTATACATGCGCCGCTTATCGTACTCATGATTCTCAAAGTCTTTTTGTTTCTTTGTAGGCATTTTTGAAGTCATGGGACCAAGCATGTCAAAACAATGGAGGAGGCACAATCCTTATTCCAATAGGAACTTTTTTGTTGAATACATTAACATTTAATGGGCCATGCAAAGGCCCAATGTTTTTTAACATTAATGGACTTTTGAAAGCTCCTTTGGGGAAAGTCAAAGATGATTATTGGATATTATTTGAACATATTGATGGGCTGACTATTAATGGACAGGGTTCATTAGATGGTCAAGGCCCATCTGCATGGTCCATATATAAGGACAACGGCCCAAATCCTCCTTCGGTAAAAAAAATATTTTTTTATTGAATATTAAATATTTTCTTCCCTTTTAATTGTTTATTTTGCTTAGTAAACAAAAAAAAAATGATAACTAAAAAATATTAAAAAGGAAAAAAATATAGCCTTCCCCTGTCTAGTTTATCAACATGACTGAAGTATACATATCTATATACTCTGATTGTATATGTTGTATATATGTGTATATAGTATATATACAATGTATTTTATATTTTATGTATCAAGTATATACTACCTATTCAGTATGTTCCTTTTTTTTTTTAACAAGATGGTCCAAAGATAATTAGTTGTATTTTTCTTATTTAAATTTTTTAAATATCTTAATTTTTGGAATTAAACAGAGATTTCAAATGTAACTAATGGAAGTACTATTATATTCATTACTAGAAACATAAAATTTTCCATTCAATGTAAATTTTATGCTAGAATTTATGATTTTCAATGAGAAAATGTAGGGCGGTATAAGATTTTCATTGAAATACAGTATTTTTTCTTTTCTTATGATTCAATCAAAATATCTGTATAGTTGCTATTAACTAATGGTTTTATAACATTTTATTATGGACTAACAACATTTTATTTTCTTGTATATCATAAACAGTCCATAAAATTCAATGACATAAGCAAAATATTTTTTCTTTTATTATGATTCAATTAAAATATCTGTATAGTTGCTATGAACTAAAGGTTTCATAACATTTTATTATGGACTAACAACATTTTGTTTTCTTGTATACTATAAATAGTCGATAAAATTCAACGGCGTAAGCAATGCTTTCCTACAAGGCATAACATCAATCAACAGCAAGTTCTTCCACTTCCAAATTAATAAAAGCCAAGGAGTTCATTTTCAGAACATGACCATAATAGCACCGGGCGACAGCCCAAATACTGACGGAATTCATATAGGCGACTCCAACGATATAATTATTAACAAAGTAAATATATCAACAGGAGATGATTGTGTTTCAATTGGGCCTGGTACTTTTAATGTTCACATTTCTGAGGTTAATTGTGGGCCTGGACATGGCATTAGCATTGGAAGTTTAGGAAAATACCAAAATGAAGGTGATGTGAATGGAGTTATTGTGACAAATTGTAATATTGGGAAAACTCAAAATGGACTAAGGATAAAGAGTTGGGCACCTTCACCTCCTAGCAAAGTTTTCAATGTCACTTTTGATGAGATTAATATGAATTATGTTGAAAATCCTATCATCATTGATCAACACTATTGTCCTCACTCTTCTTGTAAAAGTCAGGTACGTAATTTATGCGACACGTTTTTCTTTTTTACTTTTATTAAATTCATCATTTTATCCTCATCGAGAAGATCTACTAACACATAGATATTTACAACTTGTTTTACATTACAAATTTTAAAAATAGTTTCTTTTCTCTCTCTTTTGTATCATATGGAGATCACTAGAACTTTCAATAACAAACAAGTTTAGTATATAAATTCTATAACAATCTAAGTTTTTTTAAAAAAAATATAATTTTTCGTGATATGTTATATTATATATTTTGTCCGAGTCAGACCCCAAAACGAACACTTTTTGAGCATCACATTCCTAAAAAGTTCCTCTCTAAAAACACAGATAAAAATGGACACTTTGCTTATAAATGAACGAGCTATCCCAAACAACGTTAACTCTCTGTTTGTTCCTCTTCAAAATTAAATACAAACAACTTTGTTATAGAAAGATTTGAAAATATATTTTATTCAAATGTGGTAAAAACCTAAGCATTTGAACATTTATTGTTTGTAAAATGCATTTTTTTTTTGCTTGTATATTAATTATATATATTTTGTATACAGGGTGAGTCACAAGTGCAGATTTCAGATGTAAAATTCATAAATGTAAAAGGAACTTCAGCATCAAAAGAGGCAGTAGTACTTGATTGTAGCAAAAGTGTACCATGTCAAGGGATTGAGTTAAGGGGTTTGGAATTAACTTTGGATGGCCAACAGAGTACCTCTGCAACTTGTCAAAATGCAAATATGAAATTTAATGGACCACAAATTCCTTCTGAATGTTCTTGATTATTCTTATACAAATTTTTCTACTAGTAATATTTAGAGGTTGATAGATAAGTGAGGGTGAATCCGAATTTAATCTGATTCCAATATAAATGAGGAAATAGGAGTAGTGTATTTAGGTTTCTAATTGCATCAATAAACCCTTTTAATTACTAGTTATAATATCAAAATTTGACCTTTGGTAATTTCTTGGTTTCTCTTAATTGTACTTTTACTTGAAATAGCTTGTGATTTTTATTTATCTTGTTTCCCTTTTAGATTTAATTTATATACATTGTGAATATAAAAATTCTAAACCTACGTAATAAATCAAAGAATATATAAGTATAGGTAAGTCTCATTAACATGTGGAATTTATAACGTGATTTGTTGGTGTAAAAATTACTTACTCGATGTATATATAATATAATATATATTCTCCTTTTTAAAATATGGAGTATACTTCTAATGCATTACCTCAAAGAACAAACTGGACTTCATATTTTTTATCAGCATCCTTTGGATATATAATTTTTTTCTTTCAAAATAGTGATAACAACTAATAAGACAATTTATTGATCTCCATGTGTAAAAAGATTATTATTCTTTAATGATGATGTATATACTCTATATATACTATGTGTTATTTAAAAGCATTTATTCTTTAGCAGGATTTGATAGTAAGTTTTAAATATTTTTTCTTTTTCCATTTTCTTAAATTTATTATGAGGTAAGAGTTGAAGATGAGTTATGTTCGGTGATATTTGCAAAAAGAGACAACCGGATTTGTATTTTTCATAATGAAGATGAGTTACCAAATGAGTTCTAACTATTTTTTGGGGTTTTTCATCCGTTTTTTATGCACATTGGAGTCTGAATTCGAATTCGTGCTGGGAAGCCTCACATTGGAGGGGTAAACCGCTCCCAACAAAGACACTCCGTACCAAAAACACTCAAATCCATAACTTCTTAGTTAAGAATGAAAGAGTTGTTACCAATTATTAAGAGGCCTTCAAAGTGCCCAAAGGTAACTACTTCCATAGGTTAACTTTGATGATATTAACATTCAATTAATTAACTAAGTAAGTAAATTAGGAGATCTCTAGTAATATAGGAGTTTGAAAAGTGAGTCAGTATTATTATTATTACTTTATTATATAATATATAAACATAACTATTATGAATTCAATGATTATTAACATCCTTTTGTCACGAGTCTCGTGTGATGAAATTGGCATTTTGTGTTGTGCCCTACATCTTCAACTTGTTCATACCTTCGCGAGTTGCCGCTTTCGAGTTTGATAAATAAATAAAAGACACATCAATTTTCTTGAATTGAGGCGAGAGAGTTATTCAAGTGGTGAACATTTTTTGCGTTCAATTTAAGATTGTCAGTTCGAATCAGCAATAAGACAAAGTAAAGAACTATCAGGTATGTATAAGAAAACTAATCATATTATAAATATATGAGAAATGAAATTTGTTTGACTACATTGTACTCTAAATAATACTAGAGAGTATGATGTTTCGCACACACTTAATTAATGTGTTTTTTAATTTGTGATTTTCACTTTATCTTACCTTTTTAATTTTATTTCTATGATGATTTGTATCCTAGATCTTCAAAAAAAAATTGTAAAACAATAAAAATCTACTATTTTCATAAAGTTGTCAATCCATTTTGAGCTACTATGGATGAGGAAAGGAGCTTTCGATATTTTCTATGTGGCTAAGCAAATCTTCTTAGCTAAACAAAGTTAGGTATTGATAATTTGGTTTAAAAAAAAAAAAGTTAGGGTGCAAATCACACATAAAAAAAATTAGGATATGATGTAAATTGCACAATAGAACATATATTAAGGCCCTTGAATGAGGTTATAAAAAATAATTTATAAGTAAAAAAGTTAAAAGTCACAAATAGATGATATCCTATTTTTAATTTATTTTAATTTCTTTAGCTAAAAACGGGTGCTGAAAAAACAATGGGTAAAAACTAATTTGCACCTTGTGCTTACACCGATTTAACAGGGGCTATCTATTTCTATATAGTTAAAATAAGTTTCTATGTATATATATAGTAGATGTCGAACCCCCTTCGGCTATCTATTTCTACAAATTATGAACCCCGTTATTGAAAATTCTGGCTCCGCCTTTGACCGAACTAATTCAATTTCCATTATTATTTGATTTAATAAAGTAAAACGCATGTTAATTATTTAAAGTTAAGTAAAATGCACAATAAATTTAAACACATGACATGCATGTATTGAATTGGTGTAAACGCTCGGTGCGGATAAGTTTTACGCCTTTATAACCTTTTCAAACGCCTTCAAAACAAAATTAAAAACTACTTAAACATTAAAAACACCTAAAAATAAATTAATCTAAATTGCACTAGATATGTAAGGTTGAAATAAGTTAATCTAAACTGCACTAGATATGTAAGGTTGAAATAAGCGAGTTGGTACTATTTTAACTTGGTAAAGTATACGTGAATACTCTTGTTTTTTTTTTTACAAATATTTATTATTATTAGAAGTACTTTGATTACGTTTTTTTTAAAAAAATACTAAAAATAAATATGTTGAATTTGTTAATAGAGATCTTATCTTAACTTTAAGACTATGGTTAGATTTTTAATTATATATTTTAATAAGTGGGTGACCACAATTTGTAAAATGGCCAAAAGTCAACAATGAAGATCTAGATATTTTAAAGATGAAGATATTACTACCATAAATGATATTAATGTCCCAATATTACTTTATTTATTACTCAAAATGGTACGTGCAGTTTTAATCTTTATAACTTTCCATATTTGTAATTATATGCTAAGACGAAAAGACCTTCCGTTTATGGTAACAAATCAAGAATAAAAATTACCATATTCCTTTTATATTATTTGGCCTCTTAGATTTACGATATATTTTAAAATATTTTAAGTAGAGGTTATTTTTTAAATTAACCTTATTAATTAATATTTTAGAAATTTAAATTTGATTATCATAATTATTTTGTATAGTTATTAATACTATTAAGATTGTGTTTGAATATATATATATATGTATATAGAGTCATATTTGTAAATAAGCATCTGAATGTGCAATTTGAAATCTAAATACTCCAAAAAAAAAATGATTAGAGATTATAAATCGTGATTTCAAATTTATTTAAATGTATAATTTGATTTATAAGCTTTTATTTTGTAAAAAAAAAAACTCATCATAAATGACATAAAAAGAAAGGTTCATACTCAACATGAAAGAGTAATATTAAAGAATAACTAGATAGTAATATTATATAGTGATGTATCTTTATAAAATTTATTGTATAGGAAAGATTTTAATCATTTATTTATAAAAAGAACACACACACACACACACATATATATATATATATATATATATTTGATTTGCTCATTTGATAAAATTATATAAAAAATAATTTTTTTAATAGTTCTCACAGATTATAAAATTTTAAATTTTGAAGAAAAATTACAATTAAATTATACTCATATCAAAACAAAATTTTAATTTCAAATAATGATATCATATTTCATATTCTAATGGGGCCTCAAGGTAATATGAAAAAAATAACAAAACTTTTTGTAATGTGCTAACAAGTAGTTAAAACAAAATATTTATTTTATTTTTGGTATAGTATCAAGTAAAATAAAAGGGAAGGAGTAATTAAATGAAATTAGCCGTAATAATACTTGCCCTTTTCATTTAACTTATTTTAAAAAAGAGATAAAATTATATTAATCATTTTCAAAATCCTAAATTTTTCTTGTTTTTTCCTCTCCTCTTCCATCTCTTCTTCTCCAAATTCACGTTCGTTATTTTTTCTTCCATTTTACAAACCCAAACCCTAACACCAATTCCCCTCTCTCTCTCTCTCTACTCTCTCTCTCTCTCTCTCTTTCTGTTGAAGGAGCTGAAGAAAGAATGTCAGGTTCATGGAGCAAACTCCAAAAAGCGCTTTCATTTAGGCAACCTAAATCTCCTCCAGAAAATGCATCCTCCGATGCCAAATCGCCACCGTCTACTCGGCCGTCCTCCGCCGCATCTTCATCCACTTTCTCCCGTTTATCCAGAAGTTTCAGTAGTACCACCCGATCCTCTAAGGTTCGTTTTCTTTTCGTAGATTTTTTTGTGTTTTTTCGGTTGTATTTTCTTGTTTTTGGTTTCGCCGGCGTGTTTGATTTGCTATCTATGTGATTCGACTGGACCGGAAGTCGGTTGCGTTTTCAATTTTCATCACCGGTGATGACAGCTGTTATCTTACCATCGCGAACGGTGAGCAGAAAATTCTGCTTTGCCAAAAATGGAATAGAAGGAGAATTTTTCTGGACGAAAATACCTACCTGTTTTTGCTAAATTTACGGTTTCTCACGTTATTTGGGGATCTGTAACAAGGGTAATATTGGAAATTCACTTTTTAATTTATCACGTTTGTTTGGCTTGATCTTAATCAGTGATTAAACTAATGGAAATTCAGCTTTACAAGGTTTTAGATGACGAAATGTATGTGTAAATTACTATACTGTCCTCTTTGGTATCAACGCCTTCTTCTGGAGGTCAAAAAGGTAATTTCACAAGCTGAAAAAGATTACATTTCTTGGCTTTCCGTGCAGGGCCTTTTTCCCTAAAGTTTTGACTCTCTGAAAAATACCTTTTTCTACTATTAATAAAAAAATGGCACCTAGTGTACAACTACTATTAATTAAAGTACTAATGAATGTTTAACACTTGCTAATAATTTTATTTTTAATAATTTAATCTATGGGTTAGCTGGGAATTATGATGATTTCAGCTTTTGATCAATTGGAGATCTTTTTTATTGTTTTTTAAGATATTTTTGATATCTTCCTACGCCAGCTATGTGTTATGTCCATGTCGTTGGACCATTTCTGAAATATAGTATTATAATTGGTGATAGCTTAAACGTATCTAAAATTGACTTTTGCTACCTATAAGAAGATTATTTTCCTATACATTACGTGTTTGCTTCTTATGTATTGCATCTGTCCCAATTTATGTAAATACGTTTGACTAATCACGAAGTTTAAGTATGAAAGGCATAAATAAGTCATAAATCCTCTATACCTGACTAAAAAGGAAAGATTGTCGTATAAATTGTGTACTTCATATTGTTGTTTGGCTTTTTTTTTGTAATTGAAAAGTAAGTTTGCTAGTTTAATAGGCCTTGATAAGGAGCTATACTTGAACAAAGTCAGTTGGACTAGTATGTAGTATAAATTTTGAACCGGTTATTGCTAGTTTAGTTGTTTGTGGATTAGTAAACGTACTCCATAATGACTTGGGTGGTCTATATTTTTTAATGCACAACATGATATAATTTATTAATAGTTTTTTTCTCAATTAACTCATCCTAACCCTATGCAATTGTATTGCATGCACATTGTTATCATCAATACCTGTCTTTAAGTAATTGAGATTAAGACCATAGTTATTTGATTTATTTACAATGTTATCATGGAATAATGATTCCCTAGCAAAGTCATGAGTGGTTGTTTTTACAAAGAGGTGATGAATTCCATACAACTAACCTTTGCTTACTGTTTTCTACTAAATTATGTTTGTGAAATGCATAAGATTAATATTTCAGTAGTTACTATCAATACTTCGTTTTGGCAATTTTTTTCTAGATGACTTCTAGTATGCTTTATTCACAAGTTCTTACTGTTTAAACAATTTATGTTATTTCAGTCAATATCTCTTTAAGTTTTGATACCTTATAACCAATGACTCTAATAGCTTATTCTAACAATGGCTAGTTAGTCAATGAAGTTCATGTTCTCATTTTTTGTGACTTGAAATGATATGTGCCCTAGGGCTCTAGAGCCTTTTTGACTATTGAAATTTTTTTCTAAATGAGAAGTGATTAAGCACATGTGATTATGTATTTGCCTCATTGAGCATGTTACATATTTATGTACTGATTACAATATTCTAACTGTAACTTGCCACTTTATTTTATTGTGATTGTAGCGAACATGTGCCATTTGCCTAGGGAGTATGAAAGCAGGGAATGGTCAGGCCATATTCACTGCTGAATGCGCCCACTCATTCCATTTCAGCTGCATTGCCAACAGTGTTAAGCATGGAAATTATCTCTGCCCCATCTGCAGATGCAAATGGAAAGAGATTCCTCTCATGTCGTCCTTCAGTACTGATGTAAACACTAATAATGCTGGGCGGACTCGTGTCTCTCCACTTGAAGATAATTACCTTGACAACATTCCTCGTGTTCCACCACCCGTGTCTCGGCCCCTTCCTGAGCCCCTTCACTTCTCTGATGATGAACCTCTTCCCAGCATCACTGTGGATCAGACCCCCTCCCCTTCCTCTGTTCATCCAGAGACTGCTGTCTTGAAAGCTTTTCCTGAATATTCTGCAGTTGCTGCTTCTGGAAGTATGTCAAGATTTGCTGTTCTTGTTGGAGTAAAGGCACCCCCACTTGCTGATGATGTTCGGCACCAAGAGCGTGCACCTATTGACCTGGTCACAATTCTAGATATTAGTGGCAGCATGGCTGGATCAAAATTGACTCTCTTGAAACAAGCAGTTTGTTTTGTCATAGATAACTTGGGGCCTTCTGACCGTCTATCTATTGTTACCTTTTCATCAGGAGCTCAAAGAAACTTCCCCCTGCGAAGGATGACAGAACAAGGGCGTAGAGAGGCTGCACAGGCTGTCAATGCCATCTCAGCAAATGGTGGGACAAATATTGTGGAAGGACTCAAGAAGGGGGTTCGGGTTCTTGAAGAAAGACGTGAAAGGAACCCAGTTGCAAGCATGGTTCTCTTGTCAGATGGGAGAGACACCTATAACGGTGATAATGCCAACCAACGGCGGAGTCCTCGGAACCGCAGATCCTCTAATGCAACCTCAGGTCCCGACTTTCTGAATCTATTGCCTTCTTCCATTTGTCCTCGCAATAGAGAAGGACTAGCAGCAGGACAGCAGCCAACTTTCCATGTACATACGTTTGGATTTGGTTTAGACCATGATTCCTCTGCTATGCATGCTATCTCAGATGCATCAGGTGGTACCTTTTCGTTCATTGAGACTGTTGGTACTGTTCAAGATGCCTTTGCAATGTGTATTGGTGGTCTCCTCAGTGTTGTAGTCCAGGAACTCAAGCTTACTGTTCGGTCAGCATCACATGGAGTAGAAATTGGATCCATCCCTTCAGGAAGATATGCTAGTGAAATTTCTGAACAGGGAAAGCAAGGGGTAATAAACATCGGGAACCTGTATGCGGATGAGGAAAAAGAATTCCTTGTCTACTTGTCTGTCCCCTCAGCTGAAATTGAGCAAGGCGCAACAAAGACATCTCTGTTGCAAATTGCATGTAGTTACAAGAATACCATATCGGACGAAATGGTCAGTGTGGAGGGTGAAACAGTTGCGATACGTCGGCCACCAGTGCTGTCTCCTACAGATGTGGTAATAAGTCGAGAGGTTGATAGGCAGATAAACAGGCTGGCAGTAGCAGAAACCATTGCAGAGGCACAACGATTGGCAGAAATGGGAAATCTTGAGGCTGCTCAAGCCGCGCTAACTAACCGAAGAGCGACTCTTCTATCTTCTGTATCTGCTCAAGCAGGCGATGCTCTCTGTAGCTGGCTTGACACGGAACTGACTGAAGTCAGAGAGAGGATGGTAAGCAGGGAGCGCTATGAACAAACTGGACGAGCTTACGTCCTCTCGGGTTTGAGCTCACATTCTTGGCAAAGAGCGACAACTAGAGGAGACACGACATCACAAATATTACTGCAAGGTGGTAGCTCAAGCAATAGTGGCGCCACCATGTATGAAACTCCATCTATGGTCAGCATGATCTCAAAGTCACAGAACCTAAGTCTTGTTAATCGAGCTGAACAAGTTCCGCGCCCCAACAAGTCAAGCAACTTACCTCCTCCACCATCCTAGCAAACATTTCTGACCCCATTCGTTCTCAGTGTGATAGGCAATTGAACACAGCACTCTTTTAGTGATCAAATTCTGTGGCATTTGACTCTGCTATACTTTTGTTTTTTGGTTCCATTTATTTGTTTCTTTTAGTTCTTCAAGGATCATTTGCATATCAGATTCTTTTAGAGACCAACAACTCTACATATTGTTAATAATATGTTAGAGATAATTGCTTGTCCGCTGACCTCCTTTTTGTGAACAAGGTGTCTTTATTACTTAATTCTGCTCAACCTAAACTATTTCTTTGATTATTCTTTAACTGAAGTAGTTCTGGACTTCTGTTTTGGCTTTTGTTATTGCATGACTTGCTATGATTACTGTCCTAAAATTGTTGTTAATTACTCAAATCTTAATAACAATATAATGCAAATGTCTGGCAGTCTTTTTTTAGATTGGGTTTTGCTTTCCAATTACTTGTATGTCCTCTTGCCCCTCTCTCCAAATACCGGACGCATCTTCTGTCTCAATCTATATGAGTTGGTTTAATTTGACATGAAATTTAAGATATAAAAAAAGATTAGAAATTTATGGTTTAAAATAAGTCATATATATTTGTGTAGCTAGAAATTATTTATTTAAAGATAACATGAGCATTTTATAAATAAATTGTTAGTAGAGATAGAAATGTATCATTCTTTCTGAAACTGAATAAAAAAGAAAATAAGTCAGAGAAATTGAGACATGAGAGTATATATGAACGTTAGTAGCTTTTACTATATCGTGTAAGATATTTACTAATAAAAATCGTCGAAAGTACTACTCTCCGTTTCAATTATATGATATTTTTTCACTTTTCAAGATTTAAACTTGTTAATAGAATCTCGAAATAAAATTTATCTATTTGAAAAATTCAAGATACTCCTTTTCTGTCGTATATTAAATGGTTGTCTTACTAAAAATAATATCTCATATTACTTGATCACTTACTAAATTAGAATATGTTTAATTTTTTTTTTCTCATTTCCCCCTACAATTAATATGGCTTCATTATATATTTGAATGAATTTTAGTGGGAAAAGAACAACATTAAAATCTTTCAGTGGTATCAGAGCATGGTTGATTGATCCTGTATTCTCGTTTTTTTATGCTTCCTTGTGATTTCACCGTATTGTTATTAAGAAATTAATTGTGATTAATTTTTCTTTAAATTCGATGAAAAGAATTTTTTTTGAAGAAGTTAGGGATTATCTTAAAGCCTTTTAATGTGGTAATAATAATGATACCGACTCATATTGTAGATAGGATTTGAAGCCCTACAATTAAAGTGATTACGTGGTTTATTTGTTTAAGAGAATCTCATGGTGTTTTTCTGTGTTTTTGGTTTTGCATGTTCAAAATTTGACATGAAACTTTAATTTTAATGAACTACTCATTCATAGATTTTTGTGTATATATTATAAGCGTAAAATCGATTTAAAATAAGCGAGATATGTTATTTTGAAAGCTGACTCATTTTGGATTTTTTCAAAAAAAATACTGTTTTTATTTGTTGCGTATTTGGAGTTGTTAAGTTTAAAATTATTGCATTGAACTTTGATTTTTCAAGATCTACTCATTTATAACTTTTCATGGATATATTAAAAACGAATGAAATAAATTTTTTTGAAGTTAGCTAGACTGAAAAGTTGAAAAAAATGTTTTTTTTGTCCCTTTTAAGGATTATTTTGTGGAGAAAGTTTATGCGTCCTTTTAGTATTATTTTTTTGGGAAAGAAATTAATGTCCTTTTAAGATGGTTTTTGAGAATATTTGTGTTTATATATTATGCTTTTTAAAAATTTGGTGTTGATAATTCGTTTAGTTCTTATGTTCTTTAAACAATTTTATCTTCTGCAATAATAGTGTCACATTGAATGGTACAACTATTTTTATTTTTATTGTTTCCTTATTCCTATTTCAGATATGGCTAAACAAGAACAAACTCAAATTACTCCAAGTGAGTGTTCATGAGGTCGGGCAAAATGATAAAGTAGAAGGACACGTCAACGTTTTTTTATCTAATTTTTCAGCCCAATTTTAAAAAATCATATCTCATTCGTTTTTAATCCGTTTTAGTCATATAATATTATTGAAGAAGAAGGAAACTGATGATTGGAACATGTCAAAGGAACAGGTCCAACGCAGTTGATTGACTTGTCTTTAGCAAGTGTTGATGAAGAAGGAAGCTGAGGATTGGAACATGTCGAAGGAACATGTCAAACTAAGCTGACTACTGAGTTACAACACTGCTGAAGAATTAGAGTCGCAGTAGGATTAGACTACCTATGTTAATTGGGATTATATTTCGTCTAGAAATATTTTTATGACTAGGATTATAATACAACTAAGATTAGATTATTTATAATTGCATTATTATTATTATAATAGTAATAGGTATTGTAGTAGGACTCTAATTATAGTTAACTTGGACTCTACAATTCTCTCATATATAAGGAGTATGTTATTAACATTATTACATATCAATAATATCATTATTGATCAGTACGATCAATTTATCAATATTGATCAACATATCAATATATCAATACAATCCTTGATTTCTCTAATCTTCTCTACGTGAGATTTCTACATGGATTTCTACATGGTATCAGAGCTTAAAACTCTTCCGTTCTCTGAGTGTCAATTAAAAAAAATGGACAAAAAAACATACGTTGCAATGACCCCTTCTACCAAAAACCATGTCAACCTCCTTACTTCACCAAATCATTGTCGCCTGCTCCATTAAACTTAAGCCAACTAATTGCCTCATAAAGAGGACAAACATATCCCATTGATTCATATCACATAGAATGAACCAATTAAAAGTAGTTGTTCGATTGAACATATTGCTAGGGAAGTTGTAGCGGCTAAGAAGGATGCAAAAGATAGTGACATCATTGATTATTGGAAGGAGAAAGATGTGTTACTAAGGAGTTGGATCTCAAGCACTTTGACCGAAGAAAGCACGCAACTAATTGTGGGCTGCTCAACTGCCAAGGAGATGTGGAAATTCTTTTTTTGTTTTTAAAAAAAGAATCATATATTTAAAAAAAAAGAATTAATTTTGCTAGAGATTTAGGTAAGACACCATATCCCACCTTAATCAATTTGTTAATGCTCTCACAAGCTTTGATATAAGGGAAGAGGAAGAAAAAGTGTCATAACAAAATCATAACACGGTATTATCTGTCCAAAAAGGCAGCGGAAAAGGATAAAACAACATCAACATACCGAAACATTGACAAAACAAGTTTTTGTTGCGTATTCAAAGTATTTTTTTTGTCGGATATTCAAAAACAACAACATCAACATATCGAAGCATTGACAAAACAAGCTAAGTTTTTCCTGGATATTCAAAGGAAGCTAGGAGTAACCGTTACTCTACTCACTAGCTTGAGGGGAAGTGTTGAAGAAGAAGAAAACTAATGATTGGAACATGTCTAATGCAGTTGACTGACTTGTCTTCAGCAAGTATTGATGAAGAAGAAAGCTGAGGATTGGAACATGTCGAATGAACAGCTCCAACTAAGCTGACTGACGAGTTACAACACTGCTGAAGAATTTGAGTCGTACTAGGATTAGACTACCTATGTTATTTAGGATTATATTTCGTCTAGAATTATTTTCATGACTAGGATTATAGTACAACTAGGATTATTTTATTTATAATTGCATTATTATTATTATTATTATTATTATTATTATTATTATAGTAATAGGTATTGTAGTAGGACTCTAAGTATAGTTAACTTAGAATTCTACAATTCTCTCCTATATAAGGAGTATATTATTAACATTATTACATATCAATAATATCATTATTGATCAATACGATCAATTTATCAATATTGTTCAATTTATCAATATTGATCAACCTATCAATACATCAATACAATCATTGATTTCTCTAATCTTCTCTACGTGAGATTTCTACATGGATTTATACAAATATATCAATGAAAAGCTATAACTGAGTAGTTCTTGAAAAATCAAATTTCAATATGTAATTAAACTTAACAACTCCAAAATGTAACAAACAAAATCAGTTTTTCCAAAAAAAAACTCTAAATCAACCACCTTTCAAAAGAACATATCTCACTCGTTTTAAATTCGTTTTACTCTTATAATATATGCAAGGAGAACTATGAACGATTAAGTCATGAAAATTAAAGTTTCATGTTTAAATTTTGAACATACAGAATCAGAAATACAGAAAAAATAGTCGTAGATTGTCTTAGACAAATAAATACAGAATTGCTTTTATTGCAAGACAAAGAATACTATTTACAATATGAGTTAGCATTGTTACAAGAAAAGATATCCAATGTATTAATCCATATTCAAAAGGCTAAAAAAATGCTACCTTCTCCCAAAATATTCCTCCACAACGATTACAAGATAGTTTTTAACAACTCAGTGAATTCATATAGAAACATCAAATAATGGGATCAATCAATCACGCTCTGAAACCAATGAAAGTGTTTTAATGGCAAAACAACGTGATGCGTACCTTAATATTTGTTAGTAGATATTGTTAACAATGCTTTTGTTGTAGATTCGCTCTAAATCCGAACAACCACATGATCGACTTCCTCTCTGAAAGAAAACGTAGTGCAATTCACAAATTAAGAATCTCCTTAGTGTGTTGACTGAATTGTGAAAAATCTATTATAGTTTTTCTTTTCCATTTCTTTTCACGTTTTTTTTTTTTACGTTTTTCACTCTTTTTTATCACGCTTAGAAAATTACTCGTAGTAGAAATCTTTTAAAGAAGAGATTGAGTAGTTACTTTAAAATTGTTCGCTCTTGTTCTTTAATACATAAATATCTATTAATTAATCAAATCTGGATAAAATCAAATCAAATCAATCGATCGACAATTCACTATCCAAAACTTACAATATTTTTTTGTAACTTATTTTGTAATTACCACTTGTCAAATTCCCCATTCAAGAGTTCTCTTCACTTATGTGGTGGCCACACGAAAAATAGGCGTATCTGTAATACCTGGTTGTTGTTGTTCCACAAATAGATAAAATTTCAGAAAATCCCCAAAACTCACAAAATCCAACTTTGTTATCCAATCAAATCACTCCACCTAAGCTCCCTTTCAACCCCTTATCCTCTCCCACAAATTCTAAAAACCATCTCTTCCTTCTTCTTCTTTGTATCATTTTCTTGAAAAATAATAATACTTAGAAAGAACACCATGTCTCTAACTATTCCAACAAACCTTTCAAAACCCATTTCAACATCTAAATTTGGGTCTCAATTTAACACAAAACAAAGAACTTCAAGCATTGTGTGTTCTTCAAACCAAACCCCTGTTTCTAATTCAACAGAGGAAAGTTCTTCTTCATTAAAGGCATTCTCTGCAGCACTTGCTTTGTCTTCTATTCTGTTGTCAGCACCAGTTCTACCAGCTTCTGCTGATATCTCTGGGCTTACACCTTGCAAGGACTCAAAACAGTTTGCTAAAAGGGAGAAGCAACAGATCAAGAAGCTTGGAAATTCTTTGAAGCTTTACGCACCTGATAGCGCCCCTGCACTTGCTATCAATGCCACTATTGAAAAAACTAAACGCAGGTTTGCCTTTGTTTCCTAATCTCTTTCTTCATAATTTTCAAAAAGTTTTACTTCTTATTTGCCTATTTTCCCTAGTTATCATTTTTTGATTGTGTACTTGATAGATAGTACTTTGGAGCAGAGGCGAAGCCAATATTAAGATTTTTGGATTTTAAATTTTCGTCAATCGATTTTGTTAGGGGTTCACAAATTAAAATACATAGTACAAATATAGGGTCAATCGATTTTGTTAGGGGTTCACAAATTGATATACATAGTACAAATATAGGGTCTATGGAAAAGCTACTGGATTCGTCCGAACCCATGAAGCCCCACCTAGCTCTGTCTCTGCTCTAGAGTATAGAATGTGTAAATGCTCGTAAAAATATGGGTAGCTAATGCTCTATTGACGAATGAAAGCATAATGTACATTAACATTTGCTTATCAAAGAAAAGCAGATTGTTCAGAACAGATTTTCAACTTTTCCTTGCATATGTCGTTGAGATTAGACTAGGAAACATCCAAAAATAGAACATACATATATATACCCTTTGATACTCGAGTTAGTAGAAGTTTAATTTCATCAGAAAGTCACTCAACTAATGTCATTGCAGGTTTGACAACTATGGAAAGCAAGGACTGTTGTGTGGATCAGATGGACTACCGCACTTGATAGTGAGTGGTGACCAGAGGCACTGGGGTGAGTTCATCACTCCAGGGATCCTCTTCTTGTACATTGCTGGATGGATTGGATGGGTAGGAAGGAGTTACTTGATTGCCGTAAGAGATGAAAAGAAACCAACAATGAAGGAGATCATTATCGATGTTCCTTTGGCTAATAGACTCGTCTGGAGAGGCTTCATCTGGCCTGTTGCTGCTTACAGAGAGTACTTGAACGGAGACCTTATTGACCCTAATGTCTAATT
This sequence comes from Solanum sitiens, assembly GCA_016801875.1. NCBI lineage: Eukaryota > Viridiplantae > Streptophyta > Magnoliopsida > Solanales > Solanaceae > Solanum > Solanum sitiens. The sequence continues at coordinate 1,040,510 of JABWTJ010000056.1, forward strand.
TTGATTACCATTGTTTAAATTTCTCTTGTTGGAGACTCGTGGAATTATACTTTCACTTGTTTATATCAATGAAAGATTGTGAATTCTCTATACCATGTGTTGCTAGATAATGGCTAGTTCACTGTCTAATGTTCTTTTTGTTTGGAAATTGCTCTCACGATTTGATAAGTTGACCAGGCATCTAGAGTGTGCTTGTCGTTCATTTCAATATCGTATCACAGTAGATAGAGGTTTATATGCGCAATTATCAATGCCACCCCAAAAATATTTCACATGTATGATCCATGAAAAGTAATCAGATCAACAAGTAGTGGTGTGCATAATTCAGGCCAGTCACACGGCTTGAGAGCCCTCTGTGACTTAAAGCTCTAAGTTGAGGAAAATATATCATTCTGGTATGCCAACTGAACAAAAATAGATCCCCTTTGTCCTCTGTAGTCATTTACCTGATGGAGCAAAACCGAAATACCCTGCATAACGAGGTACTTTACAGTATGATATGACAGAAGTGGAGATTCCAACCACAGTCCAAAGTGCATGTGGTAGCACAAAAAACATTACCTCGTTCCTGCTTGAACATGGGAGGTCGTAAAACGAAAGAAAAGAAGAATCAAGTATGGTCTATGGATACAAAAAATATGGCATAAACAAGTATCATTGAAGATGACATTTGCTACATGGAGACCTTTACATGACAATAACTTGCCCCACTCTAATGAACTGGAAAATTCAGAGAATTTTATTTATGTCAAAACTTGATGAACCATTGGCCTACAGTTCATCTAACTACTCTTGGCCCAATAATGGAAACATAAATCCATAATGTAGTATACTTCTTCATGACCAAAATTTTACCAGCATAGAGATCAAGGTGTGCACATACATATGGTTCCCTCAATAGATAGATCAAATTCAAAATTTCATTCAAACACATGGGCTCATTGAAGCTGTTGGACTTGTTCATATTTAAATTATGCTTTTGCTGAGAGCCCATGAAGTGCATGGCCTGTTAGCTCAAAATCATAAAATTGTACGTTTTGTCTTTCAAATAGATTAATCTATTAGTTCTGTACTTCAAATAAATAGAACTTATATCTAGTAGATTCAAAAACTGAAGTCATGTACGGAGATATTATGATACGAAATCATAAACTTATACATTGCAAAGAATTATTTATCGCGGAGGGACAAAAATTAAAGACTACACCAAAATAGTGTGGCAAAAGTGTACATGACCCAAATCATAATATCTATATCTGTTATATCCCTGGTTCTTGCTCTTCCACAGATAGATAAAATTTCAAAAAAATCCCCAAAACTCATAAAATCCAACTCAATTAGCCAATCAAATCCCTCCACCTAAGCTCCATTACAACTCCTTATCCTCTCTCTTGATCACCAATCCCTTCTTCCACAAATCCTAAAAAACCATCCTTTCACTCTCCACACTCCAATCTTCCTCTGTTTTCTTGAAGAAAAAAAAACACAAAAAAAAAAGAGGAGAAAAAACACACCATGTCTCTTACTATTCCTTCAAACCTTTCAAAACCCATTTCAACATCTAAATTTGGGTCTCAATTTACTACAAAACAAAGAACTTCAAGCATTGTGTGTTCTTCAAACCAGACCCCTGTTTCTAATTCAACAGAGGAAAGTTCTTCATCATTAAAGGCATTCTCTGCAGCACTTGCTCTGTCTTCTATTCTGTTGTCAGCACCCGTTCTTCCAGCTTCTGCTGACATCTCTGGGCTCACACCTTGCAAGGATTCAAAACAGTTTGCTAAAAGGGAGAAGCAACAAATAAAGAAACTTGGAAATTCTTTGAAGCTTTACGCACCTGATAGCGCCCCTGCACTTGCTATCAATGCCACTATTGAAAAAACTAAACGCAGGTAATTATCTCAGAAAGGCATTCAATTATTTGACTTACAAAATCACTCAACTATTGTCATTACAGGTTCGACAACTACGGTAAACAGGGACTGTTGTGTGGCTCAGATGGACTGCCACATTTGATAGTGAGTGGTGATCAAAGGCACTGGGGTGAGTTCATCACACCAGGGATCCTTTTCTTGTACATTGCTGGATGGATTGGATGGGTAGGAAGGAGCTACTTGATCGCAGTAAGAGATGAAAAGAAACCAACAATGAAAGAGATCATCATCGATGTTCCGTTGGCTAATAGGCTCGTCTGGAGAGGCTTCATCTGGCCTGTTGCTGCTTACAGAGAGTATTTGAATGGAGATCTCATTGATCCTAATGTCTAATTTGATATTCTCGTGTAATCGCGCTTTCACTTGTTTATATTATGAAAAAACATTGAGAATTTCTTGTATACTTGTGTGTAGATCTTGTGGTGGATGATTGTTAATTACTTCTATATGTTATGGTGTTAAGATTGTAAGTATCAATAGATATTGTCGTGACTTTATCCTCAATCAGAAGTCTCGAGGAGTTCTAATGTGTTATGCGCGATATGAATTTCAGAAATGGGGGGGGGGGGGGGAAAGCACAAAATTTTCCTATTACATATATATATATATATACACAAGAACAAAGATGATACTAGTATAAAATATTTTTGCCAAAAAGGCCTAACATCCCATGAAGGGTTTGATTTCATTCTAACACACTCACAAACTAAGTTGCTTAGAATATCCAAAAATGATGTTACAACCGTGTTTGGAGGATCTGACACGCACATGTTTTGTCTGACATTTTGGAGGAGTCTAAGCAACATAGCTTACAAACAACAACCTAATTCATCACCTTTGCTCTTATAAGAAAAAGATATATAGAGGCAAAAGGACACAAGATAATTTTTGAAGTTTAAATAGACAACAAAACTCATCTAATATGGCCACATAGGCTCATTGAAGGTGTTGGACTGGTCTACATCCAAATCCATATGGTAATATCCTTTGGGCTGTGAGCCCATTATGGGAGACCCACTATTTGGTGGGCTATTAGTAATGTTTGTTGATTGTCTTAGCCTCAATTGGACAACCTCAGCTTGGGTCATGGCTAGTTGGGTTCTTAGCATATCAATTTGTTGTTGAAGAGATGAAATGGCTCCAACACATCCATAAACTGGATCTCTAACTCTAGCATTAGCTTCATACACCATGCTACTCACTGCATCTCCTCTTTTGTGCTCTGGCAATTCCTGCAATTTTACGCCATTTTACGTTAAGATCGAAATCCATGACAATGTCATTGTGTTTTTGCATATAAAATGACCAATGTTTATGAATTTTCAAGAACTAGTTATTATGCGAAAATCGACCCGAAAAGTGGTTAGCATATACAACTTTTATCATATTTGCTAATGGAACTCCATAGTTTTAAATAATTATCTATTGTCTTACTAATTAATATTTTCATATCAGATTTATCTAGATACATGTTTTTTTTTGCTACCAGACACACTGAAATAGAGAGAGAGGCGAGTGAGAACAGGAGGGAGACGAGCAAGACTTGTCTATATATACTTCAGATACAAGTGAATCACACCAGATATATGTATATGGTGTGATTCACATGTATCTGAGATACCATACACGAGCGAGATATGAGGGAGGCGAACGAGATTTGTCTATGTATTTCAGATACATGCGAATCCACTTAGATACAGAGTATCTATAACAAATTACACTTCATTTTGACCTTATATATTTGGAGATACATGTACAGGCCAATATCTTCCAAATTACCCTAATAAGTTTGATAGGCTAATAAATGGGCTTGGTTTGCACCTTGAGGACCCCAATAAGGTATGTTCAAAGAGTATGTCACATTGACATCATTTTTGTGTCATAAAAATGAAAATAACTAAAAAGGAGTGTTTAGTTGGAAAAAAAAGAAAGGAGAAAAAGGAAAAAGAGAAAGAGAAATCACCTTTTTTTTTTAGGTCAAATCAAAGAAGTCTTTAATTATGGCTAAGAGGTGATATGTTACTATCAAAATATGTATATATATATGTGGTCAAAAGAATAAATGTGTTCATTTTCTTGAAGTAAGTTGATTCTTTTGTCTTTTAAAATTTTAAATTAGGAGACCATTTAACAACCCCAGAAATTTTATGAACAATGACGATAGGAAAAAACATCACGTGTCCACTTAAGATTTCAGTTATAAAAAGTACTTTCTCCGTTCCAAAAAAATTAATCTAGTTTGACTTGAAACGAAGTTTAAGAAAAGAAAAAAGACTTTTTAATTTTGTGGTTCTAAATTAAAGATATGTCAAATGTACCAAAATACCCTTTAATCTTATGGTTTTAAACATGCCACGTGAAAAGTTAAAGTAAATTGTTGCCAAAAAAGGAAATGGGTCATTCTTTTTTAAACAAATTAAAAAGGAAATAGGGACATTCTTTTTAAAATGGAGAGAGTATATATTTTGTGATAGGTGACCATATTTATATTGAATAAATTAGTTGACTTTCAAATATTAAGAAAATAAATAAATTACGTACGTAGAAAGAAAAACAATTGGACATGGATGAATGGAGATTATGGCTCCAAATTAAGGACCCATTCAACACGAGAAAATGTCTCACTTTATCTGAAAATAGTTGTTCGATCATGAAAATTTCAAATTTTATTATATTCAATAGTCAATATTTTCTAACATTTTATGTGGGACAATAAAAATAGACTACTTAAATTTTTTTTCATATTTAACAAATGAAACGGTTTTTCAACAACTAACAAACGTCTCTTTGTTCCCCTCTGTCGACCCTACAACTTATGTCATAATAAAGCTAACATTGCTGAGAATTTTGAATAAATTATTTATACGTATTAAATAAATTTGTTAACATAAATAAAATGACTTTTCTAATCAAATTGATTAATGTTGAATTTGTAGCAAAGTATTGTGGTCTGTGGATCAAAGTGAAAATTTAAATACTTAACCAATAATTTAGTACGTAGTATATACATATTTCCTAATTATGTGAATGTTTGACACATTTGATCAATAGAAAGAGGACAAATATGGTTATAACTTTTTATACTCCATTATTTAGGTTACTTAATTTAATCGATTATATATATATTTATCATATATACTTGTTTATTGTGCTAATTATATTTACTCCAACTTTTTGGATTTTATTGCATGTGATATGTTAAAATACATTATCTCTTCTCTATTATAGTATGTTCAGACCAAGTGCATGTATAACTTCCATCTCCAATATTTTTATTTAATTAAATAAAGCTAATGATCTCTAGATCCATCTCATGTTGAATGCTCTACATAACAATTTAATGCACGAAATATCTCGTGTTCATTCAGGATCAAGGAACCTCAAGGGGTTGATATAAGCAATCTAGCTATCATGACACAAACATCAATGATTGATTCCACAGCTCGAACTATAAGTCATAGACACAAACATCAATGACTGATTCCACAGCTCGAACTATAAGTCACAGACACAAATATCAATGATTGATTCCACAGCTCGAACTATAATTCACATAGAGAATTAAGGTGTTGAATTGAAGAAGATATCCCTAATTTTAGAAGTAGAGATGTTATGTTAGGAAGATAAAAATAAGAGATATGAAAAGTGGAACCTGTAACATTTTGCTGACATTACTAGCACCAAAGACCTTATGAACGTTAGCAAACTTGTGAGGTTCATCAGCAGGGAAATAAGGTGCAAAAACACAATCATGACCACATCTTCTTCTCAATAACTTGCAAGCTGCACATGGTGAGCTACTATTTTTACCACACTCCTTCATTATATATGATATGTTGGAGTAGTGGCTAATTGTAGTTTATATATAGTATACAAAGTCAAGTGTTGGTGTGTATATATAGTAGAGAAAAAGAAACAATAAAAAGAGTATATAACAAGGCAAAATAATTCTAGAGAGAAAAAAAGAGTAGGAATGGAAAAGGGGGAGGCAAGTGAGAGAATAAAAATGTGATGGATTTTTATGCATGCTAAAGGGAACTATATGCTAATCAAAGGGATCAAGACTTTTATTTTATTATATATATATATATTGATAGTCATTGACGATCATCTTATATTTTTCATGTTTCAGATGTCTAGTTCTATTATATGTATACAGTAGAGTGTTGAGTTCTATATGTATCGATTTAGTATATTTGATCTCTTTCTAATATATTGAATAAATTTTCACGTTCTGAGCTAATTTTTTAGATTGAGTTAGACGCAATATACATCATATCTTTATTAAACAAACTCACCCTTCCAAAAGTGTCAATCAACACCTTTTTACTGAAAACTTATATTTTATAAATAAATTTAAAAGATGATATACATATACTATATAGATGTTAAATTTTCTTAACTTATTTGAGTGTTATTTTTTTTAAAAACGAGTATTGCCACTAAAGATATTCATTTTATTTAATTTTTGTGTTATTGTTTCACTTACATGATCCAAGGGAAAACAAGTCAAAATTTAATTGTAACTACGTTTGATATAACATCTTTTCTGATTGAATATGACTTAAAATTTTGTATCAAATCAAAATTCGACAACGAAAGGATATAATTTTTGAAGTGGGAAATAAGAGGCTGCGGCCTGGGTGCGTGAGGGTCCCAAAGCTGGAAGTCTCTTACAGATTTTGGTCTAACAAATTAAAAGTAATTTCTCCTGATAAGACATCTTTTTGGCGCCTTCTTTTTCTTTTTCAAAAATTAATTTTACATTTCATAGTCCCAATTTTTAAACTTCAATTACTTTTTCTCATAATTTAAGTGGGAAACAAAAAGAATTACTCTCTCCGTTTAAAAAAAATAACTCTATTTTTTTTTAATATGTTTGAAAAAAAATGATCTCTTTTCTTTTTTGGCAATATTTTAACTTTAATTTTTCACGTAGCATGTTTAAGACCACAAGATTAAAGGGCATTTTAGTACATTTGACATAACTTTAAATTAGAACCATAAAATTAAAAAGTCTTCTTTCTTTTCTTAAACTCCGTTTCAAATCAAACTATATCATTCTTTTTTAAAAAAGGGCGAGTAAGATTTTTGGTGGGGTTGAAGCTCATCTAGGTGTTACTATGTTACTCTTTATTATGTTAAAAGAAAGAATAGTACTAAGTTTTATGTTCTTTTTTGGTTTTCACTATTGGTGTTTGATAGTCATTTAAGCCTGTTTAAATTTAGATTCGCTACAAGAAGTCTCACACAGGGAGTAAAGCGCTCCCTAACAAAGAAGACTTTGTAGCTAGGCAGACTCAATTAACCAAAAATTCTAATTAAGAATGAATGAATATTTATCATTTCATCACTGTCCTTAGTGGTGGGGTTATCTTTATTTGAGAAGTATAGATATAAAGGAAAGAAAAAAGGGAGGTTTGAGAAGTTTCCTTTTCTTGTTTGGTTTGCTAAAGTGAAAAAAGCAAAGCAACTCATGTAGAAGAAAGTAAATGTTGGGTCTACTTCTTTAGTTTAATTAAAAGAAAAATATAACTTCCTTTCACACACCACTCTATATATATATATATATGTTATTGTTATAACAATTTGTATTCTCAAAACTCACGTCACATAAGGCTCGTAAAGCTATAGAAGTAGTACCTATCATCAAACACTTTTCTACTATTATTAATAATGCTAAAACTCTAAACCTTTAATTGTAGATGACTCTCGTTAGAAAATGTGTAATTTTAAGGGTGTGTTTGGTACGAAGGAAAATGTGTTTCATGGAAAATATTTTTTTAGAAAATGAGTAGATTTATGACTTATTTTTTCATGTTTGGTTGGTGAATAGAAATTTATTTTAGTATTTGATTTATGTATAAAAAATATTTTTGAGAAATATCTTTTATTTTACTAGAGCACAAAATAATTTTTGAAATTGAAAATATTTTTTAAAAAAAGTTAATTTTTTGGGGGGGAGGGGAGGGGAGAGGAGGGGAGGGGTGAAATAACAAAAATTTAAAGTTTGAAAATAATTTCTAAAAACATTATGAAAATTTATTTTGGGATTGGGGGGGGGGGGGAGGGGGTCGAGGTAGGGGTTAAAAAATAAAAATTTAAAGTCGAAAATATTTTTTAAAAACGAACTTAATTTTTTATTTTTTTTAGGGGGGAAGGGGGATGAGTGGGTGGCATCGAGAGTAGGTGTGAAAAAATAAAATTTTGAAGTTGAAAATATTTTTTAAAAACAAAATCTGTTTTTTTTTTGGGGGGGGAGGGGGGGGCGTAAAATATAAAATTTTAAAATTGAAAAATATTTTTTAGAAATTGATGTTTTTAAAAAAAAATGTAATTTGAAGTTGAATGAGGATTTTGAAAAAAATGTTCCTTAACTTTTGAAGGGAAGTCATTTTCCTTAATTTTAAGAAAAATGAGTTGATTTAAAAAACATTTTTCAAAACTTTTATCCCAACTAAACATGAGAAAATTAGAATTTCCTTTTATACTAAACACACCCTAAGTGTAGAAGAATTTTATTTGATCTCTTTATCAAAAATCACATTATATTATTAAAAAAAAAAAAAACTTGAAAATAGTCGACTCTGATCTTCTATAAAATGATAAAGTGCATTTCAATTAATTTGTTGTGTAACAAATTGAAGTCTTAGGGTGTTAGGTTACAATAAGTCACTACTAGAAAGTTTTGAATTTCTCCTTGATTAATTGATGATCGATTATTCTTTAGTGTTGATCTAATTAACCCTTGGGCAAAGGGCATGGCTTTTGAACTGTTTGTGAATTGTTTCATATGGTTCTTCCTATGAATCCGCTTTATGTTTATTTATTTATTTTTGATAACAAGGGAAATTAGTAATCGCTATTATTTGGGTGCGCATATGGTAAAATTTTCGCTCCTATGCAATAGCTCGCAAACCATATAGAAGAGATAACTCGCACGTTTATATATAACAGATGTTGAACCTTCCGTCATAAAATATGTTGCCTTTGCCATTAACCATGTTGAACTCTCTTTTTTTAATCCTTTGGTTAATTTTTTTTTTCCTTTCTAAACCGACAAAGTGTGAGTTCAAATATGAAATTGATGTTCCCTTTGGAAGAAAAATGACTCAAAGTATCATGCATATATTTTAGAGGAAAAAAACTTACAAATTAAAGTCAGATAAATACTGCCAAAGATAATAATTAATAATGTATACGACGTACTATATAATATATAAATATAATTTAGTTTACTCATCCTTTTTTGCATGCTTCTTGTTGTACATACAAATAGTCCACACGTGTCCTAAATTTGAATTTTGAGAAAATAGTAAGAGCATCTTTCTTGAACCTAAATGGATGACTTTTCATAATTATTTGGACTCTTTGGTTATAGATCCAATGCAAATGTTTTTATTTAATAAGTACTCAAAAGAATCATGCTCCTTTAATTTATTGTTCACGCTTTTATAGTAACAAATGAATAAAATTCAACAATTTCAAATAGTATAAAGACAATTCTATTCTTTTCAAAAATATTTCATTATATATCATGTTGATCAAAATTATATAAGTAGTAATAATAGAGAGAGATGATTTAAGAATGTGAAAAGGAGATGTATAAAGTAGAAGCGTGAGAGATTGAATACAAATAATTTAAGAAAAGATTCGAAGAAATATTTAATATAGGTAATTAAATATGACAATTTACTATGTGAAGATCACAATATACGACGAAACACATGTTAGATCGAGGAGTATGGGATAGTAATAGTACAATGTAGCCGAAATGCTTTATTGACCATTGAACAAAGATAAGAAGGCATCTATTCGATTAGCAACTTATGAACAAATCGAGAAATGTTTAACCATTTTCAAAACTATAACAGCAAAAATTTGTAAAAAAATTCGAAGGCAGAAAGAAATTATTTTTGTGTGTTGTTTTTTAGTATTCTATGCACATTATTATAATGGCATATATATATTTATAGTATATTCCAACTAAGCCATCCAATATTTATCTCTTACTACCTAACATTGGGTACCGACTGGCGACTACTATATAGTTAAGTTTAATATAGAGAAACTTACATAAATATATTATAATAAAATAATATTTACCATTTAATAATATCTTTTTTTCACTTGATCACTTTTAATTTATTTATAATATAAGTTTAATTATATTACAAAGAACAATTTTTTATTCACATTTAATGTAAATTTTAATGATAGATAATTTATTTATCACACATTTTAATACATTTTTAATTCAAATTTTTACCAAACAAACATAATATATTTTAAAAAATAATTATAATTCATATATAATTCAAATATATTGCATATATAATTCACTTTTAATACATATTGCAGATTTAACATAGTATTGCTATAAATGATAAGAAATAAAAAGTATTACTAAAATCAGTAATTATTTATTAAAATTTACTAATTCATATAATTTTTCTTTTAAATATATTATGCAGAAGGTATAAAAAAAGGTATTACATAAATAGATTATTTATAAAGTAATCCATTTGGTGTGAGCATGAAATTTGGTGTAATTAATTCTAATTTACTGCACCAAATTTTACACCAAAAAAATATTTTTTTCCTTATTATTATATTATTATTTCTTATTTCATGAAATAAATTCTTTTTAAAACATTCACCATATAAAATTTATATTATTTTCTTTTATGATCATTTAATATAAAATTATTGTATGTACCATAATTTTTTTAATAATATAAATTGCTTATAAATATTATACCTGATACATAATAATGAATAGTACAAATAAAAGTGAAATTATTAATGAAATATAATAAATCTAATATAATTAAAAATATATTTTAAATTCTACGTACATATTCAGGTTTGAAAAAAATAGTACGATATTTATTCTAAACTCTTTCTTGTTTGCCCTTTTTTGGTTTTTGATCTTAAGACTCTTCCAACCCAAATATATTTTAAAGTTATAATGGGGATAGGAAAATTATAATCTTTCAATCATTTCTTTAACATCTCCACATTTTAATTTTTGTAGTCTAATTTTGGAAGTCAAAAAGATTGAGGAATTATGTTTGACAATGGCATAATGACTTTGACTTTTTGGGGAAAAACAGTTGTTTAGTTAGTGCTCTCTTCATTTTATCACTATCTTTTTTCTCGTGTTGATTTGTCCTTAAGCAAACATTAATTAATAATGTGAGTATCATTTTCTTCTCGAAGGACCTTATTAATTAAAAATATTTTTAAAAAAATATTTTTATTTATTGTCTATCAATTATTGCATATTAAATTAAAATAAACCAAAAAAACTATGCTCAGGTGATTTTCTAAGAACAAATTTGTTGAAGTTCTTAAAAAGTTATGAAACACACTAATTATGGTGCAAAATGCCCACTTTAAGTATGCATAACATATATTAATTAAATAGACAAGTATCAAAAATACTCCACGTGAATTATTAGTTTGATCTTCAAATTATCAACAATCTTAAAGCACTTAGTTACTTATCTAACTGAACTTAAATATTATCACCTAATCTTGCAATATGAGTAAAATACTCGTCAAGTTTAAGGATGTTTTCAACATTTTTCTTAATTTTTTATTATGAGTCTCATGCTTCTACAAGAGTTTGAGACCATTTGCTCTATTATTTGGCAGAATTGGTGTGTATCGAAGTTTAGTTGGCCAAGTAAACAGATGCTTATAAGGCTTTCAATAGTTCAGGAACGTAACTGATGATTTGTGTCAAGTTTTAAAATGTTTTCAATACTTGTCTCTTTAATTAAATAATATAAGCATTGATTCTCTTCAATTGGTATAGTTTCTTCTGTCTCAAATTATTTATCGTATTTCTCTCTTAGATGAATATTAAAAAAAATATTAATTTGAAGAAATTTTGATATTTTATATTTGTTTGTGTTATATATAATCTCTCTTCATTAGTACTTCTGCAAGCGTACTGTTTTTTGACTAACTTTTTTATATAAAAAATAAGGTCAACCCATTTAAATATGCATCTCAGGCCTCAGCCACTTTAAATCCAATAAATTTATACCAAATCTTCATATTTACACTTCAATAGTACATTTTATTTTTTATTTTATTTTTTTCCACTCAAATGGTGTCATTATAATGTTAAACGTGAATAACTAACTAACCATGGGCATCTAGAGTAAGCTTTAATTACATTTTAAATAAGAAGAAGATTTAGGGAGTGTTTGGCATGAAGGAATATGTTTTCCAAGGAAAATGCTTCTCTAGAAAATATTTCTTTTTGGAAAGTAAATAAACTTTCTACTTATTTTTTAGTATTTGGTATGAAAGTAAAAAAATATTACCTTAAAAGTATTTACATGATAATTTACAAACACTATGAAGACGGAAAGGGATGTCCGGGGAGTTGTGGTTCAGAGGTTGGGGGTGGGATGGTCAAGAGATGAAGTTTAGGGGGATCGGGTGAGTGGGGAAAAGATAGTAAATTTAAAATGTTAATTATGCAACGTGTTCTTGTTACTTCTATTAGAAAGTCAATTTCCTCATTTTTTGAAAAAATTATTTTTCTAGAGATTATAGAAAAATGTAAAATACTTTTTTTTCTACCTATCAAACATGGTATTGTATGTATTGAATAAATAAGAACTAAGGAAACAAAAGTATGGTCCAACTCGAATAACTTAATTAAACTCTTAAATGAGATAGTCACGCATTTAACATATAATACCAGACAAAGGTTTTGATTCGAGTCATACTGTCATCCACTATGTAGTTCTTTTTTTATTTATTTCTTAAGTATTTGACCTATCATGAAAATAAAACAACAAAACAAATAAAAATGTGCTCACTTTAATAATATTACATCATTGATAATCTCATCTCATGAGCTAGATTTCGAGCACTCATATGATGTTGTCCCACATCATGCAACTGGTTTATTGTGCCACGTCATTTGTGAGATGAATAATTTAACTACTTATATAGTCTTGAACAATTTATATCTTACGAAATAATTTCTTGGTTCAGTTTAAATTAATATTGTTGGATAGTTGAAAGCAAGCAAATTCTCTTGGCCTCTAACCCAAGTTAACAAGTGAATTATATATATGTAGCCTTTTGTCTATCCACTTGATATATTTCAAGCTAAACACCTACAATTAATATATATATTTGTATAGAAATAATTTTAAAGGGACCAAAAATGTGGAACCAAATTCTTTTGAGTCCATGAGGGGTCCGTAGTACTCTTTCTTGTAAGTATTTTTGTAACAAAAGCAAACAAAAAGATGATTTTATTGTCAGCACTCTAAGAAAGTAAACAATTGGTGTTGATAATGTTTTATCTTAATTTATTTGAAAACATTAGGAGAAGTGGGGGGACAACTATTTGCTTTTTTGTCTCTTAGGTTGTCTACATTTTGTATGCAAAATTATTGCCATACCATAGTAAGCCTCATGTACTCATTTTGTTTACAACAATAACAAGTGATGATATATATATAGTCTACACTTTATCAAAGTCACTTAGTATGTTCACAAAAACTTAGTACTTTTGGTGAGACCATAAGTTATGCATGTTTGTCTTGTTTCATTTCTTTTTTTTTTGTTGTTGGGGGTGGGGCGGAGGGGGATGAGATTAGATCTTTCACCAAAATAAGGGACAAAGGATGCTCAACTAATTGAGCAACCCTCATACTCCGTAAAGCTATGTTGTCGTAGTATTTTATATGGAGAAAATGATTAGTTTTGCTTGAATTACTTAATTAACGGTTTCTTCAGGTCTAACCTAAAAAACAAGAATAAAAAAAGAACATGTAACTTGCATTCATTTTATTACCTTCCCTTTTCAAATAGTTATATCGACAAACTTGTCTATAATAATCATTTTTTATAACAACATTCAATTACGTGGACAGATTTTTCATATTCTGCTACAATTATACGTTCTCTATAACAAACATTTTATTTTAGCCACAAATTATCCGACTTAACTATCACACCCCCACGCACCCACACACACTTTCTAATTTATTGGCAATCAAATAGTGAACAAAATATATATATTTGGGGCTCAACCTAATTAGAATATATAGTGCAGCACAAATATGAAGGAAGATTTTGGGCTAACATCTTGGTGCTTGAGGCTTAGCTTGTTTGGCCTGGCCCAAATTCAGCCTCAGGCCCATTATTAATGCTGCTAGGCCCACCATTTCATTCATGTTCCATTTCCATAAACAAACTAGGGAAACTTATATAAATGTACCCTTCGGCCATCTAGTTTACCAACATGACCGAAGTATACACCATCGATACACTTCAGTTGTATATGTTGGTGTATAGGTATGTATATTATATAGTATATGTATATTTGGTATAAAGTATACAGTACTTGTACTTGACTTTGGGTTGTAATTTTCCCAACAAATTTTTTGGAGTGCAAACATTACATGTATAGCAAATCAAACATCTCTAAATTATTGGTAAGTACAGAGCTAGCTAAATAATATGAAGTACCTAAGAACCTATATTTATGAGTATACAAAGATAAATTTCTTTTTTTTTTTTACACTGATTTATAGTTATATGACTATTTGTAACAGACTTAAACATTGATTTTTTTCTTTCTGTTCAACTGTTCCTTCAACTGCCTAATCTTGGTATCAACTCTAGCAGAAAATCCAACTTTAGTCTTTTCCTTGGATTTCTGTTGCTCCTTCAACCACATCGGTCCATCGACGATATCCATTCTAAAATGTTCCATTTCTTGAATCAAATGATCATCCATAGGCAAGAATGATCTTTGAATAACAATGTGAATGAAGTATGGAAGTAGTGAGGCTACAACAGCTAGCAATGTAACAATCCAGAATATTGCTGCAGGTCCTATGGCTTCTGTTAAGAGGCGGAATCCTGTTTTCGAGTAGTCTGGTGGGATCATTCCATACAAGAACAAGAATATGTACCAGAAAATGATGCTACCCCATATCAGTAAATGGCTTATCCAAGTGAAATGGTTTATTATTAGCGCGATTTGGCAGTTTAGTGTCCAGATTATGCAAGTGTAAATGATTGCACCAATGTGTCCAATGTCTGCCACTTCTCCCCCTTGTGTGAAAGCAGCTGGGGAAAGTGCACTAATGCTGATTGTAAAGATTACTAGTGATGTAAATGACGCGTTTAGTATCCATCCGATGATTCGTTTCCAGCTGAAGCAGATATTCTTTGGTCCTTGCTGATAAAGGGTTGGAAACTTCTCCAATGAAAAACATCAAAAGAGTGATTAGAATTTTGATGAAAAGCCATTGTAAGGAATTATAGTCCCTACATTATATGCAGCCTAAGTAGTACAAAAACAAACATATCATGTTGCATATGAAGTCTTTGTTTTCGTCTTTATATTTCCAAATGGTGAAAATAATTCTAACATAAAACTTTAACAATGCACAATGGTAAACAATTAGGAGGGGTCTAGGGGTGGATTAGTGTAAGTTCTTGATTTTTACCTTAAGACAGACTTCATATGAAACATCCTGTTCTAGCACACCCAAGGAGATCACAGGCAAGGATGTCAAGAAGACATTGAAGATGACAATGTACCAATCATCAAATAGAACTTGCCCGGAGGAAGTGGTGAGTATGTCATAGAAGAACAGTGTGAGGCCAAAAGCGACGTTCTTGTAGACAAAATATAGAATCTGCAGCATCAAAATGAAGAACAAAATTGTTATTAGTGCACTGAGATTTAAGGATGGAGAAAACTTTCATTCTTGGGAGTAAAAGAAGGATTTTTCACTCACAAGCTTGGAGATTCTCTTGTAACACCAGTGACCGTGGACTATAAGTAGGCGTTCCAGGAAACGAAATTGTGGCATTGAAAAGTCACTTGCCATAACAGCCTGTATATCTCAGTAATCAACATCAGAAGTTAGTTTGAAGATTGTGCTTCAATAGCTGTAAAATTTGCCAAAGCATTTACCTGCATTCCTTCCATGCCACTGATTCCAACACCAATATCTGCTTCTTGAATCATACCTACATCATTTGCGCCATCCCCTATAGCTAAAGTTGTCTTTCCAGTATGTTGCTTAACTAATCTTGTGATCTAGAAATTCCAGCCAAAAATTTACTCATATAAACTTGTGTGTTGAAATATGAATATGAAATTGTATCTAGAAATTTTTTGGTCAAAGATTAAGTTTTTAGGAATTTGAAAAGATCATTTCATTTATCTGATCTCAAGCAGATGAAAAAGGATTTTTTGTATGAATGTGAAACAACATTAGACCATTCTAAGCATAAAAAATGATGACATACCAGAGCTTTTTGTTTGGGAGAAACTCTGCAGCATATGACAGAATCACATCTAACAGCTAGTCTTAGAAGTTGGTCCTTTATGTCATTGTTCAAGGCGATTTCAAGAGCTCTTCCATCCACTATCAATGCGAAAGGTCGATCTTTTGTGTCTTCTTTAATGACCATTTGATTGTATCTTTCAATCTGACCCAATATATCTTCTCTCATGACCTGAAAAACTAGACAAAAAGTTGACTACCTTAATTCCAATTCTATTTTACTCCACATCATTTTTTTTATCTATTCGAAACAAATGATATTTGTTTTCACCTTCATGAGATTTTTCGACTCAGCTTCTTTGCTTAGAGTCAAATGAACTTGTTTCATGTCCTGCCGAAGTAAACTGCAAGCATATCTGCAAGATTTGAGAGGAAGTAGATTTAGCCATAGAGTGACCTTTCTTTGTGCTTCATTTAGATTCTTTGAATAATAGATAATATTTCAAAAGCTGCATACTTTTGCCATCTCAAGAAAAAAGTAACTTCTCACCCAATGTTAACTGCTGTTTCTGTCTTATCTCCAGTTAGCAGCCAGATCTTCAATCCAGCTTGTGCTAGTTTATCTATGCACTCGGGTACCTGAAAGAAGTCGGGCAGAATCGTTTCCATCCTTTAAAATAAGTTCAAGAGATTCATAATGTCTTTGGCCAAGATTTGGGACTCTGGTAGGCGAAAGGACAAATTGAACATGTGGAAGATTGATAAAAGAACAGAAAGCTTACCCCTTTTTGTAGCTTATCTTCTATTGCTACTGCACCTAGCAGGATCAAATCTTTCTCAATCATTTCAGAGACATTTTCTAGTAAGTCCTCTCTTTCTGGTCCTATAGTAGCCTTGGCTTGTGTAAATTGTGAGTTCCACTTCTCATACTCATCTGGCTTTATTTTCCTGTATGCAAAAAGCATGGTTCTCAATCCATCTTCTGCATAGTTTGAGAGATGTGCAGTTGTCGCTTGCTGGTATGTCCTACCATTATCTGCAAGTCTATCAAGAATAACACTGCGGAACAAACGGAGAGACTTAGAAACATACTAGAAAATCTAAATAATAGTTTGGTCACTTAACAATTGAAGTAATGCAAGTAATTTCATCTTACTTGTCAGCTCCTTTGCAAAGGAGAAAGATGTCTCCGTTTTCATTTCTCACTATCACAGACATCCTCTTTCTAGAGCTGTTGAATTCTAAAAGATTCAGAAGCTTGTACTCCCTATAAGCAATAGCAAAATGAGTTAAGTAATGAGAAGAAATGGAGGATTGAAAGAAAAGGGGGTGAAAATGAATTAAATTAGTTGAAAGTCACCTTTTAACATCCATTCCGGAAGAAGGGTCAAGTTCTTCAACAACCATCACAGACTGAGTTCTATGACAGAACTTAAAACCAAACTCTTGTGCAGCTATCAGAAAGGATACTTCCTCCGGTGACTCTGCCTCATATTTCATTCTATCCCTTCTCTCATCTTCAATAGGAATACCGGTGTGACATAGAGCCATTACGCGAAAGAACATCATCATATCAGATACATTAGATCGATGAATCCACATTTTGTCCATTAGTCTATCATCCCTGAAGTTAAATCCCTTAATAGCCATGTCTCTTCTTGTAATAGAATTTCTTGGAGTTGTTGCATTTGGTGTCTCCATTCCTTTATCTAAACCAAGGGCCATCTTCTCTATTGTTGTATCAGCCATTGAGAACTCAAACATCTCTAGGCTTCGACCAGTGGGATCATATCCACCTAGACTGAACCGATATCTCTCCACCTCAACATTCATTCTCCTCGATGCTGCAAGATCAATTTCTGTGATCTCACCCCCATACGAAATCCCTTCAATTGAACATTTCCTAAATTCCATTTGGTTACAAGTCAATGTGCCTGTTTTGTCAGTCAGAATCATTTCCACCTGTCCAAGCTCCTCGTTTAAATTCGAAGTCCTTGCCTCAACTGATTTATCTGTTACATCATCATACATCTTCTGGTCCTTGTTGATAAGCATAGCTTGTAGAACTTTAACAACTTCAATCGAAACATATAAAGAAATCGGTATCAAGTATCCATACAACACTAAAGCCCTTATGAATTGCAACAACCATGATTCCACCGTCTTTGATGGATTAAAAGATGAATCAGTACCATTTTTCACCTCAAGGTAATACCACTTAACAGCATAAGATCTCGTGAGTACAGCTGAACCTATAGAAGATACCAGCGATATCAAAATGAGCATGACAAAAAGGACATAAATTACATAATCCATCTTCCTTTCTACTCGACTACGTTTAGATGGTGACCTTGTGGAGTTCCTCACTGCCTTTGTATCCGGTCCACTAAACACCACAACCCCATAGATATAATCAGTGTTTCGGAGCTTTGAATCCCTTAGAAGAATTTGAGTTGGACACAAAGGATGAGATTCATTTCCTAACTCCAAATTCCCTACAAATGTATAAAGATTTGGATTTGGATCCTCACAACGAACCGTTGCACAAAAATTCCTAAACTGTTCATCCCCATCTAGACCAAGTGTAACCTCCAAACTTCTCTTAACTTTCAGATTAGTCTCACCATCTAGATTCATAGTCTCAACATAACAAAGACCATCTTCATAGCTTGATGAAAGTAACAAAAGATCACTTGGAAAGTAGTCATTTTTTTTAACTTTAATCACATCTCCAACATATACATCTTTCCAAGCTTTCTCTACAAATTCACCATTTCCTATATGAACCTTAACTTTCCTTGCATTCACCTTCAAGTCCTACAATACCAAAAAAAAAAAGTTAAAGTAAAAACAGAACACTCTGTGTATGACACTTGAGATATTTTCTATCAAAAAACATTTTCAAGTACCTGCAAGAATCTATTCCAATCCTCCATAGCCTCCTTAAGCATACTTATCCCAACGACGAAAACAAGTGGTGCAATGACACTAAGAGGACTAAATGGAGCTAAGGAAGTGAAAGATAGCACAGCAGATAACAAGAAATATAGATTGGCAACACGACGAAACTGCTCAAAAAGTGCTATAGGAAAGAAGGTGACAATGTTGTATTTTGTTGTGGATACATAGTTGTTAGGATGCTTGTAATGTTTGTGCTTGTGAAAATGTGACTCATTGCAAAAAACTACCCTTGAATAACCTGGCTTACCAATGAAACTTTGAGGTGATGGTGCACCAGCAACAAAAGAAAAAGAAGTAGGATCACATTCATTAGTTTGAGGATTCAAACATGAGAATGTATACAGTTTGCTCCATTTTAGTTTCTGTTTCTTTCTTCCTGCTTCCATTTCCCGGAAATGGATGGAGAAAAAAAAAATGTATGTCTACTCCAATGTTTGATCTTCAACTAACAACAACACATTAACTTTAACTGGAAAAAAATTGTAAGAAAATTGCCTTCTTGATCCTTGAAATATACCCTTATTACAACTTTAGTCCTCCATAAAAAAATAATTACATTTAACTATTAGATGTTCTATGCAACTAATTTTCACTAGCCTTTTCTAAACTTGTCTCGGCTGACATCTATACCTTCCAACTTTGAGTGTAATATAAGTAATGTCAAATTAGACACGAGTGTTCATTTGTCCGATTCTACACAAATTTAACTTGTCTACTTGTGCACATCAAAATTGAAAGACACGGATAAAACCAAGTTAAAAACATGTTTATGTATTGGGAAAAAAGACAAATATACCCCTGAACTATCGCAAATGGTATGTAGATACTCGCTGTTATACTTTTGGGACATGGACGCCCCTTCCATCTAAAAATTAAAGCATATAAATATCATTTATATTAAAATGGACATAGACGTGTCACAATCTTATCATGGACCCGATATTTATTAAATATCGAACCGATTGATAAGATTGTGACACGTGTATGTCCTTTGTATAAAGGGTATATATATGCTCTAGTTTTTGGACGACATGGGATCAATGTCGCAAAAGTATGAGGGAGGATATATATATATCATTTACGATAGTTCGAAGATATATTTATCTTTTTTCCGTTATGTATTATGTCCTTATTTTCAAGTATTCAATCTTAACTGGATAGTTTGTGTTTATCTTGACGTAATATGATAGTATAAAAATTACCTATAAATGAATTAATAAAAGGTTTTTTAAAATTTAAGGTATAATCCGTTTTGGCACAATGCTCCAAGGACTATATTTGACGATTATTACAAAGTGCAGGACATAAAACCAAAAAAAAAACTTTATTATTAAGTTTTACTATTATTTTATCTTTATTTAGATTGTTTTTATTTTGTAGACGGCAATCTCAAGAAAAGAAGTTTCTTTTAACTTGTCTGTTGCTTAAGGTATTATGCAAAAGACCACGTTGTTGCTTCAGCATTAACCGGCTTCTCACTTAGGAAAAGACAATTTGCAAATGCCAAATATTCACCAAATTTTACTCGCGGTGTTCGATATTTATATTAGAATCCTATTATTCTGAATTTGTGCATAGTGCCCTAATCGGGATGAGTCGCTCTCAAGGCTTGAACTTGAAACCTCTGATTAAGAAAGAAACAGCTTCATTTACTACCGTATTTTTTTTATGGTGTAAATGATATACTTGGAATCAAGCAGAAGCAGGCCTTTTAAATAAACTACAATTTCCACTGTATATGCTGCTTTGGACTCTGGTTGATATTTCCTAAGCAAATTTTCTTCTTTTTATATTACTATATGTGTTCTTTTAATGCTAATCTTACAGGGAATGCAGATACCCAATTTACTAAAATGCACCTTCAATTATATTGTTTTAAACGATAGTGTCGGATTAATAAGAGTCAAGTAATATAAACGAATAAATAGTTTCACGATCTTATTATTTGTGAAATGTTAATAATGTTTTGGTTAGAAAAATACTACCTTTGGTCCAAATAAATGAGTTTATGGCACTTTAAATATATTCCAATATAAATGATTTTTTCACAAGTTCATAGTTGGCTTCTTTTTTTTTTCTTCAAATTACCCTTCTTTTTTAATAGTTTTTTTTTAACTATCTTTAGTTTTAAAAAGTTTGGAAAGAAACAAAAGAATAATATTGACAAATTAGTTTTTGATTATTGTGTTCAACTAACTTCTTTAAATGGTGTGTCACATCTCCAAAAATTCATTTATTTTGAAATGAAGAAAGTAACATATGTAAATGAAACTAAGACATTTTGCTGCAGATGTTTTTAGAAAAATTAGTGAAATACTCGTTTTATATTTTTCTTATTTCTAATATTTCCTTTTATTTCTAAAGATCTCTAAAGAAATTTATTTTTGTAATGTATGAGCTACATATTAATGTATCTGAGTCATTATTTAATGTATTCAATTTTTTTATAATATATCCGATTTATATATTATGTATTCGAGGTAGTTTTTAATATATCCGAACTACATATTATATATTCAGTTTATGTTATAATGTATCTGAGATATTCTTTGATGTATCCGAGCTACATATTAATGTATCCGATTTTATGTTACTTTTAAGGGATTAATATAATTATAAATTAAAGAAGATAGATTGTAATTTCTTATTAAAACTATATGATTCCTAATATTTATCCTGAAATAAAAGCATTCTCTTCCTAATGATTTGAGTTTTGAGATGAAATGGTCACACAAATTAAAATATTCAATTTGGATCGATAGAATATTTGTTGGGTGGTCTTGGGCCTTCTCAACCCAAAAGCTAGCTCAAAGGTTGAGGCTTTCCCTCACACTTATAAATTGACCACCAGCCCCTTCCACTTTCGATGTGGGATAACCCAACAATCTCCCCCTTCACACATCGGGCCTTGGGCTGGAGAGAGCGACAACCCAGTTTCTCCCGGTGGGCTGTGACTTGTTGACAACCTGGGCTCTGATACCAATGTTGGGTGGTCTTGGGCCTTCTCAACCCAAAAGCTAGCTCATGTGGGATAACCCAACAATCTCCCCCTTCACACATCGGGCCTTGAGTTGGAGAGAGCGACAACCCAGTTTCTCCCGGTGGGCTGAGACTTGTTGACAACCTGGGCTCTGATACCAATGTTAGGTGGTCTTGGGCCTTCTCAACCCAAAAGCTAGCTCAAAGGTTGAGGCTTTCCCTCACACTTATAAATTGACCACCAGCCCCTTCCACTTTCGATGTGGGATAACCCAACAATCTCCCCCTTCACACATCGGGCCTTGGGCTGGAGAGAGCGACAACCCAGTTTCTCCCGGTGAGCTGTGACTTGTTGACAACCTGGGCTCTGATACCAATGTTGGGTGGTCTTGGGCCTTCTCAACCCAAAAGCTAGCTCAAAGGTTGAGGCTTTCCCTCACACTTATAAAATTGACCACCAGCCCCTTCCACTTCCGATGTGGGATAACCCAACAATCTCCCCCTTCACACATCGGGCCTTGGGCTGGAGAGAGCGACAACCCAGTTTCTCCCGGTGGGCTGTGACTTGTTGACAACCTGGGCTCTGATACCAATGTTGGGTGGTCTTGGGCCTTCTCAACCCAAAAGCTAGCTCAAAGGTTGAGGCTTTCCCTCACACTTATAAATTGACCACCAGCCCCTTCCACTTTCGATGTGGGATAACCCAACAATATTACCTTCAAATGATAGTTTAATTAAATTTAACTATGAAGAGACATTTCGGCTCAAAATTTAATATATACCTAATTACAATATTCAAGAAGTGAAAGAAGGGGATAATATGAACTAGATAATATTACGACGATTTGAGGAAATTACTCGAATGATAAAATGATTAGAATAAAATTGTATATGCAAATTCATTATTTGGATATCCAAATTCAAACAGTCACTTGTGTCATTATACAATATTGCAGTAGCCAGATTTCACGGATCTACAAATTAAATAAATGATTAGCCTTTAATCTCAACTGTCAACGTGTCAAATGTCAAATGTCAATGCATATTGATTTGAGAAGTGGATGAACCCTTTAATTAAATAAGATTAATACTGCTTGGTTTCACAAAGTCAAGAAAACATTTAATTCAGTGAACTATTATATGTAAACATGTACATATGTACTTCCAAGTTTATTCAGAAAAAAAAAAACTATTCTTATCATTGATTTGTTCTGAATTAATAGTTTATGCATATAAATTTTTAAGATAAATACAAAGTTTGAACTAAATATAATGATTTTAGCCGAATAATTTCCTTCATCCCGACTCTTATCATTGACAAGCAAGCAATATGGTTGTAGAGTATCAACAAAGTCATGAATTTCGTTAAGAGTGTAAAAAAATTAAATATATACCTATAAAATGTATATTTTAATTTAAATACTCAGTGATATTTTTTCTATATAAATGACATAACTTTTTCGACGAAGGATGTTCAATAGATCATTCTTTAGAATTTTTTTAACTAAAAACTAAGTAAACAAAACATACAATTCCTTTATATTTTTTAGAAAAAATAAATTACTACTATTTTTCATTTGAAGTTTGACGCTCATTTTGAGGCTTGACTATTCTAGAGTCGCGAAAAATTCCACTTGAGAGAAACAATATTTACTAAAGATAATTTCATTTTCAAAGATCAAGTAAAACAATTTTTACTAAAGATAATTTTATTCTCAAAAATCGAATGCAGATGTATCAAACCTGATTGGGCTTGCAAGAGTTGGAGGACTCCTGTCGTTGGTATATAGGGTCCAAATAGTCCAATAGCACAAAAAGCCCAAGATTCATGAGCTAAAAGGCCTGGATTATTTTACATACTTAAGACTCGGTTTATGACTATAATTTTGAAATGTTTTAGAGGAACTTTTACATATAGTCACTTAAAAATAGCCTAAATATTATATATAGCTATAGTTTGATAATTACAATTCGTAACTACAAGTTATAGGGTGGAGAGAGGTGAGCAAGACTGGGAGGGAGAGAGAGGTGAGAGAGAGAGAGGGTAAAGAGGAGGAGAGAGGTGAATTGTATATGTATATCGGTTAGATAATTGTATATTATACATATGTATTTGTATATATGACAAGCGAGACAGGGAGATGGAGGAGAGAGACGAATGAGATTGGGAGAAGGAGGAGAGAGGCGATCGAGATTGGGAGAGAGGTGAATTATATATGTATATCGGTTAGATAATTGTATATTATACATCTGCGTTTACATATATGGCAAGCGAGATTGGGAGAGGGAGGAGAGAGGCGATCGAGATTGGGAGAGAGAGGAGAGAGGGGATCGTGAGAGGGCAGAGAGTGGGAGAGAGATGAATTGTATATGTATATCGATTAGATAATTGTATATTATAAAATTACATAAATCCCATAGTTTTAACATGAAATTACAATCCATCTCTAATAAGTTTCTAATTACATTAATCCCTTAAATTTTTTTAAAAAAACGAATTCAATAATTGAAGCTCGAATACATTAATTTGTAGCTCAGATACATTAAATATTGTCTCGGATACATTATATGTAGATTAGATACATTAAATACGCACTCGGATATATTAATATGTAGCTCGAATACATTAAATACTAGCTCAAATACATTAATATGCAGCTCAGATACATTAAAGAAATAAAGGATTTTGAAGATTTTTAAAAGTAATAAGAGATAATGGAAATAAGTGAAACAAATGGTGTGTATTTCTGTAATTTGTCCTTTGTATATTTTAGCGAATTACACATATACAAACGTGGCTAGTTATATAAATTCAAAGTCAGCCCATGTAATTAATGTATAATGTTAGTCGCGGATAATAATTATAGTAAACTGTAGTTATGATGAATAATTAACTAGTTAAGTTTGCTTAACCGCATAAGTTTATGTATGCTTTATGACCTTTATATAAATATATTTTTAAATTTATGTGACAAGTAGTTATTGAAATTAAAAATATTTGCTTTTTATTACAAAAAAAAATGATGATAAGAATCTTAAGTTAATCTTCTTGCCATTAGATGCGACATGATTATAATATATAAGAAAAAGACAATTAATCTAACATATAAGAAAAAGACACTCATGAGATTAATGCAAACATAATATAGTTAAGTGAGCAAATAAAATCAAACCAAATTAGGTAAATTTTATTTATTAGTCTCTTTCTCTTCTTTATTTTGGGTACAATTTATTAATTGTATCCTTCTTACAAGTAAAGTTATATCAATGTATCCAAAGTCCAAACACAATGTATACTGCTTGGCTTCGTAGAGAAGAAAATGGAAAAAAATAATTTTAATTTTCGTGAAATTGAATAAAACTATCTCAAATTTCATAACGAAATTATAAAGGATTCAGAAATATAATTTATTACTATTTGAGGGACTAAAAATGTTAATTTGACAAAAAGAAAAATTGAGGAAAAATCTACTTGAACTGTTTGAGTTGATTTTATTAGAAAACAACAATGGCTATAGAAAGAGCTTCATGTCCAGTTCTCAACACTTTGCATTTCTGCACCAAAAATTCTTCCAAACTGTACAATTTTCCTAGAAAACACCTTCAATTTCCCTATTTCTTCCCCAGAAACTTCAATTCTAGCAATGGCAAGCTGTACACTCATGGATTATTTCTCAATTCGTCAAGTTCATTCTCCAATTCCACCCAGGAAACTCCGTCTCAGCAACTCGCTCTTCTTCTCGAAGTTGAAGGGTACAATAACTTTTCGTCCTTTTTGTGTGTGCATACTGATAATCATGAGCTTTTAGTTTTCTATTTGTTTGTCTGTTTTTCGCTTTTTTACGGACTGCATTGTATTTATTTTCGTGCTATGTAATGCCCTGTTTGTATTAACTACTCGAATATCAAATCGAACACATTTTCTCGTAATTACTGTCATTTTGTTTGTGAAATTCAATCGTGAGAACATTGATATTTTGACATTTGGAAGTGAAATGCGAGAAGAGAAGTTTTGGGTATGGAAAAAGTGAACTGGGTAATAATTGAGTATTTGAATTAGATAAATTAGCTGAAATTGAACATCTGCTTGAATCCCTATATTTTCACTCTCCTTCTTCTACAAGGGGAAATAAATAAAAAGAATCAAACAAATTTAATATTGAGATTGTGTTAACCTGGAGGGTTAATATATGTATCTAATTTATGTTCAAGGTTTTTATGTGCTTATTATCTTTGTGTTATATTTTCAGCAACATTTCCCTCTGGTAGTTACTTTTATTTTTATTTCTTGACAACTTTTATATGTTTAGGGTATTAATGGATGTGGACCGATTGGGCAACCGCCAAGCCTTCAACACAGGTGAGGTTTTCTTTTTGTAATTTTACCAAGTAAATTCTATGCTTTATGGGATTTTTTTTCTTTATGAAATGACATTTTTTTGTGTTGATCACGGAAGTCATTCTCAATGAATGAATGCATCAATATGGTGCACAAGCTAATGCATAACAAAAACAAACAAGCCTACCTGGGATAATCTAAATGTCTTTTTTCTTCTACTAATGTCAGCATTCCGGAAGCTTGGATTGGACTGTGCAAATTGGAGCCAACCAGTTTATCAGGATCTTGTAAAGTACGATGTTCATGATGTTTGGTGATTTAGTTGAGGCATACATATGTTATCTGAATCAGAGTGTATTACATAGTTGATTTTATTTCTCTTTAATACATTCTATCTTTTCCTGATTTCATAACCTTCCTGGTATCATTTTTGACCTCTAGCCTACAGCATCCTAAGCAGTCTCTCTGACTAATTACATAAACATATAATTCTTGCTTTCTCCAGGAAGAGCATGGGTGATGAAGAAAGGATGTTGGTCTTGTTTTTTAATAGAGTAAGCTCACATGGAAAAGTCCATTAATATGTGACTTGTATTCATTCTAAAAGAAATTCAAGTACTCTTCCAATTTGAATAAGCTTGTTCTTTATTCAGATTGGTTGGCCCACATCACTGCCCACGAGTGAGAAGGAGACATTTATGAAAACTGTTCTGCGAGAGAAGGTATGTATTCAGAAGTAAACTTAATAGGTTGAACATTTGATGATAAAATTTCTTGCAATTTGTTTGGTATTTTAAATATCAGCAGTAAAACATTCTATAGCTGTCCTTCTCACACACACAAAAAAACCTTCTATAGCTGCCAATAGGTTATCTGCAGAATATTGTCCTGTCACCACGTCTCTAGTCGTTAATGGCTATCATAGAGCTTCAAATTGATGGATGAACTCAAAATAACATTCCTGATAAGGTGATCTCATAGAGCTGTTGACATGCTTAGCTCTGCTCCATTGACTAAAATCAAATTGCAATTCTGTCTTCAAGTGCATGTTTGAACTGCTATATCAATCTCATAGTTCTTGTTTCCTGCTCCTTCCTTTTGTTTTTGTTTGCACTGGTTTAATATTTGAGCTCCTACTAAAATCAATTTTCTATTGTGTTTTCTTGTACTTGTACTCACTGTTACATCCAGTGTCATAATTGTTGGTTTTCCTGTTCCACTTTTACTCCCTCCGTCCCAAAAAGATTGTCGTAGTTACTATTTGGACAGTCTCAAAATATTTTCTTTGACCATAATTTTTTCATATACTTCCCAAGTATTTTGTTAACTATTGTGACTTATAGTTTTTTTATTTAGTTTCTGAATATGTCAATTTGTTTCAAAAAAATTGAAGATTTTATGTCCAAAGTCACACCGAACATTAGTTAGACTCTTGTATTCTGAATCAAGATAACTTTTTTGGGACAGAGAGAGTACTTTATTTGGACTTGTTTTGGAATGGTTTCATATTCTTTTTCGAACTACAGATAATATTGCTTACATGATCTTGGTTGAAGTACTAATCTGAATAATGGGTTCATTGCTTGTAGAGAATTGCATTGGATGAACTTGTCATGTCAAAAACCTTACCTTTAAGACCTGGTGTTGAAGAGTAAGTAGTTTTTCTTGCTTCAAGTCATTTGTTCATGTGTTACATGCATTTATTTTTCTCCGGAAATGATCATTTATTTCATGATGATGCAATATCCTTGTCTGAACTTCAGTGATTTTTGAGCCATGCGGAAGATTTCTCCTTTAACCTTGCATCAGAGTGAGGTCTCTTTTGGTTACTCCATTCTTTTATTTGGGTAATACTGTGCTAAGTGTAAAAAGAGGAGAAAGATCTCCTTTCACATGGTCGAAGCT
Organism: Solanum sitiens; assembly: GCA_016801875.1. Classification (NCBI taxonomy): domain Eukaryota; kingdom Viridiplantae; phylum Streptophyta; class Magnoliopsida; order Solanales; family Solanaceae; genus Solanum; species Solanum sitiens. The sequence goes on from JABWTJ010000056.1 coordinate 1,068,916, forward strand.
CTGAATCATGTTTCCATTATTTGCTTAAGATTTGCATGTTGATTTTACTTTTTATATTATATGCTGCTGCCAGATTTTAGGTTTATTCTTATTAAAAATTGAGGCTATTCAGGTTTTGTCTCCTACTATTTTCAGCAAATTTTAGAGGAAACGCATTCAAAAGTCTAGGGTTATTCAATGTTTTCTAATTTGAGTTGGTATCAGACTCATCTTGAGATCCAACTCATAGTCCTCATTGTTTGGTGATAGCTGTATCAGAGTGGAGTTAAATATGCAATAAGTTCATGAAGTAGCTAAGCCAATAGGTTCCTCTGGGATTAATCCCTGTTTGCTTTACCATATGAGTTATGACCTCTCTTGCCCCTTCCCATAGAAATTCGGGGACAAACTTAACAGAGGAAATCTACAATTTTTGTGTTATATATCTAGAAGTAATGGTTCCTTGTTGGTTTCATTGAGCTATATTTTTCCACATCCTGCAGTTTTGAGATCCACTTGTAGTTCAGATATTGTGACTTTTTCCATGTAACAATCTTTAGATCCTTGACACTTTTGAGTGTTTAGTTTGTGTGCAAAGCTCAATGGTTTACAACAACAACTACCTCAATCCCAAACAAGTTGAGACCAGCTATGGAATGCTCACTCACTATGGTACTCCACTTAAATTCATATCATGATAGTATTAAGCAAAACAAAAATAAAAATTACCTGCAGTTCCTTATATTTTCTAGTGGCATATAAATTCAACTCCTAGAAAAGCATAGGATGTACAGAAGAAATGCTAATATGGTGAAACATATTCTTAACTAATAAGTATCGGATATATGGATAATTTTCTTTCAATGTGATTTGTGCCTAGTCTGCATGGATTTCAAGATATTGTAGATCCTTCGAGAAACCTTCATATAACTGATTTTAGGTCTAGCTAGTTCCCTTAACACCTTCACCCACCATGTTCTAACATCTACAGTCTGCCGGTCGACACCGGACATGACCATATCATCTGAAGAGACGGCCTCTTATTTTATCCTCGATATTTGCTACATGAACCTTCTTGCGGATGCAATCATTTTCCCCCCCAATAAGATGGGTTAAAATTGATTGAAAAGGTACCAAGAATGTAATGAACTCAAACCTAATGTAACAGTAACCAACTTATCAACTATATTAATAAGTCTAAAGTTCAATTACACTTCCAGAAAGTAAATGCAACAACTCAAATGGTAAAAGCCCCAAACGAACATACAAAAATATTGATTAGTGAAAGTAAGACTAGGGATTGATAGTGGAAGAAAGGAGATACAAAGATCAGACTGAGTGGAGATGAGAGGATTTAGATTCTTCACTCAACAATTTACATAAGACTATCTTTCTGGAATGTGGTATTTATCAACCTGGATCCCACACATAACCACCTAATGTGGTATTGGGCTGCTTTTCCATAACTGGTCTCCGCTCATTCATAACAGTGGTATAAAAAAGTACAAGCTAAGACATCTCAGATAACTGTTACACCAAAAATATAAATTCTGCAGACATCTTTTCTTTACAACAGAAATATGAGAACTTTTGCCTTTAAAGCATCTGCTATTTATCTGTTTGATGACCATGCTGTACGCCTGTCCGGGCCAACTTTCAGGCACCTCGACTAATTCCAGGGGATACCTGTCATTTATCATCAACAAGTACCAGGTAACTCTGTCCACCAAGGCTAGGACAAATGAGAAGAATCACCTAGTATTTTTTTTGTCTCCGTTAGGATTTGAACTTGAGACCTGATGACTCTCAAAAGCATCTGCTGTTTTTTTCCAACCAAATGGTGTTCATGATGCAAAGAGTGATGGTTTCCATATTTTCTTCTTTCTTTTGCCAACATTCTGTCTTTGCCAGATTTCTAATAGAGCTCTTATACTGCAAGGCATGACTCGTTTCACTTCACATATGTTAAAAAAGAGACCCAGAATTTTTCCAGCTAGTTTACAATGGAGGAATAAATGAGTTGCAGATTCCTGATCTTTCTCACAAAAGAAGCACCTACTACATAGGGCAAATACCCTTCTCTGAAGCATATCTTGAGTGAGGCAGGCATTCTAGCTGTTACTCGGCCAAAACAAGCCACTTTTGGATGAGCTTTAATCTTCCACAACATCTTCCAAAGACAGCTTACCTCCCACGATTTGCCCTATCTCTGCAATCATTTCTAATCTTATTTAGTCTTGTATGACCACATGTCCATCTAGCATTCACATCTCTACAACACTCATCTTGAGGGTGTATTGTGGCAACGTTGCTAAGCTCATTGGTTTAAGCATCTCAATTTTGACGTGTTGAGCAATTTATCACATCGCTGATCCATAGATTTAATTCTAACATTTTCAAATGCCTTAAAGTTCACTTTTCCACGATAATTTCCATAATTTTCCTAAGAAAGAGGTTGCAGGTTAGAATATTAGCATGTCAGGCTAACTCTTTAGCATCTCGCTTAACAGTGTACAGTTAGTTTGACTCCGCGGTCTTTGTATTAATTAATATAGTTGGTTGATCTTCCTTAGTTTTGTCATAGTTTTCCAAATGAATTTTACTATGAAATTTGCAGATTTATTGATGAAGCATGTGAAGAAGGTGTACCAGTAGTGATGCTGACAGCCTACTGTAAAAGCGGGGAGAAACAAGTCAGGTTTACTGCTAACTTAACTCTTTGCATTTCAAATATGAATTTATAAGAATTTTTTTTCTCGAACATTAAATTCTTTATATAGCTTTAGGGTGAGGTAGGGTTGAATGAAACTGAATACGTTCGTATAAATTGCTAATGTCGAACACTTGAAACTGTTGAATTTGGGAATCTTCCAGTGTTAAATTGCGGTTTCTTAAAGCACCCAAGGGTGTGTCATAGTGGTTAATGAAGTGGGTGAAAATGATGAGAGACAAACAGACTAGGTGATTTTTCCATCTGCCTATGCCTTGATGGACAAAGTTACCTTGTACCTATTCTGAGAAGGTAGTATGCAGCCGGTAGAACAGTCAAGGTGTGTGCAAAATGGCCCAAACACCATTATCATTTAAAAACAATCCGTTTCTTGGATCTAGATTATATGCTTAGCGGCTTTTTATGGTCTTTGTTGCTAGAACGTCATCATATAAACTAAATGATTCTGCAGGTTGATTCATATCAGGAAATAATTAAAATCTCTAAAGTAAGTAGCAACATTAACGAGAGGACTCTTAGTTGGCATGTGCAGTAATTTCCGTTTTATCCAACATTAATGATACTTCTACAGTTTCCTGTCAAAAAATTCGTTTTGGTTGAAATTGGGTTGTTTTGATGTGAAAGAGTCTGCATACTTTCTGCCAATCATTGGAAAAGTAACCAGTTCTTTGATTCACTACAGATCTATCATTGACAAGCTTGGAAATGATAAATTGTCAAAGATAAAAATAATTGGAATTGAGGAGGTAAAACGAAGTTCCTATGGCCAACTTGTATTAGGCAAAGGGGTGGCATCTGACCTAGGTGAGCAACTGGCTAAAGAAGCAAGAAAAGCAGGTAAATTGCCTCAGACAATCTGATTCAATTTCGTTGCACAATCTGCTAAAATATCATGGCATAAGCTGGTTGCCTCTCTTTGTACCATATTTCAACATGAGAAACTGCACACCTCCTCTATATTATTTTGACCCAGTTTCCGCTGAGGAGCAAAGAATTGCTAAGGAGGTTGCTTCCATACTAAAGTTGACTGTCGACATTGATACTACTTCAAGTGAAGGGTTAGTTCTATCAGTCTCTTCGTTGTTGTATTTTTAATTATTTTGTTGTTTTAATGGTTTACTTTCAGTTTTACACCATGACATTATATTACCTGGATGAAGATGCTTGATTAAACTTGTCAAAATCAATAATCAACTGCACTTCAATCCCGACATGGTTGGGGATCTTATCAACAATTAACTTGAATTGAGATGCTTCATGGAGGGTGCTAACATGTTGTTTCCCACATGCTTTGAAGCTGGAGATTTCATGTATCCTAGTGTTACTTTGAGAGATGCCCAAGGAAAAAAGAATATTATTTGCTGTGAATTAATTGTCGTCCAATGAGACTTGTCAAAAAAAAAAAAAAAGGGGGGGGGGGGGGGGGGGTGGGGAGGGGGAAAGGGGGGGGACTCTGGTCCAAAAAGAAATTGCTTCTCTATTTCTAGTGGATCATAGTAAACACATTAGCTTCTTATCATCTCATTTGTGCTATTTCAGACCATGTTACATGCACAAAGGTATAAAATATTGGCTGAAGGTTTTTATTTGGTAGAAGTAAGATAAATTTTGTGCAAGTTGTTTCCGTGTATTTTGAAGGATCCGTGCAAAATCCTTCACTCATTACACTTATTTGGCATGGCCATGTTTGAATGAATTGCTTGTTACTTGAATTCACATTGATCAGACTAGTTGGTGATATTTCTGTTTGTTACAGAGATAATCTTAGGAAAAACTGCCAAATCAATGACATTGGTGCTACACGGAATTGGATGCAAATACTAGATATTATTATGGATTCATACAGTGACTTTGAATGTTCAGTTTATTTTGAAGAGTATGTTGTGAAATAGCCATATTATACCAATATCGTACATGCTGGACAGTAGTATGTCAAAGGAGCAGTAAGAGTCCATGCTACATAGTGGATCATATAGCTCACTCTTGGAGCTTTGATTTGTAGTTTAAGACAAATTATTCAGAAGCATTTGGGGCTATCTGAAATTCATGCATATTTGTATTGAGTGCATACTGCAATTTGGCACACAGTAGGTCTGCTGTTCAATTATCTAAATGTGGTCTAATACTTTATTTACTTCTAATATAGATTGCAGAATGTTGTGGCTGCACTGAGGGCTGGCGCAGAATATGCCGATGTACCTGTGCACAATTGTGTGCTTGTTTCCGGAAGTCTATCTGGTGTTGCTGGGGCAGAGCGAATTGGCATGCCTTGCGTTGTGGTCCGGAGCAGGTTGATTTTTCAAAACCAAGTTCACATACCAAATTCTTGAATGCAATATAAATACTTTTTGTCTTTAACAATAGGTATATTATATATCAATCAATTAGCTATACTCTATCCTGAATTAGTTGGATGGGCTATATAAATCCTATGTTATATATGGGTGAGAATATGTGTCACTTGATTCCACAATAAGACCAGTACCATATCCATCCTGCTAAATTAGCGTTAGCTGTTTTACTTTTTGATAATTTTCTTTACTTATTAGTATAAACATTGCTGGATATCTTTTCTGAATACTAATATCTTTTTTGTGTGTGTGAAAGTTCAACGGCCAGAGCTGAGTTTCCCGGAGCTAAAGCAATAATGGATGGATTTGGTGGTGCAGATTTAACAATTTCTAGGCTGCGGCAAATACAAGAGCCCTGATATTTGATTCAAAAGCCAAAATCCTGTATAATTTCTAAACTTAAAAGCGAGTGTAATTGTGCTTCTGTAAAATTATTTACTGTGAAATATGCAGGCATAAGTTAAAATGCATTACCATCTTACAGACATTGACCATTTGTGGAATTACTTTTAAATTTTGGGCTTCATTTCATCTCTTTGTGAAAAAATTGAACTGCTGCCCCTTTTTCTTTTTGGGTTTCCTACTTTGTGGCTTAACTAATCTTGATTCACTTCGGAAAGTCCAACTTGGAGGTAAAATGTGACTCAATTCTGAGCTTAAACTTGAAACCTCTTATAAGAATAGAGTACTTACCACCACTCCAATTACTTATGCTGGCAGCTGTGTATTTGAATGAGAATTTCTTAATACATATGTTAACATTAACCACTACGTACTTGGATAGTAATTTCAGACTTATTTCTTTGTTCCGAAATGCTTGTGAAGTACTTAAAAAAACAATCGAGTAGGTAAATCATGTCGAAAACATAGCATTAACGGTAGGAGTGTTGATTTTGATCTGTATAAAGAGATCTGTTTAATTAGGAATTGTTAGCTCAAATCAATATATAGCTATAAGAAAGAATTGTTAACCACCAAGAAGGAAGCTATAACTTACTGTATTGTGAAGATAATCATGTTTGGCAACTCAAATTATAAAGTTACAGGTTACATTAAAGAGAACTAATAGAAAAGTAGTTTTAAGTTATAAATTACATTCTCCTATACAGATATAATTTGCTAAGCATATCTACGAAATCCATCGTTCATAAAATTAGTCAAGGGTGAGGTATATGAATTTCCTACAACTTCAGAATATTCATTCCACCACAGCATGAAACTGCTTTGAGACAAGAAAATCTCAGGAGACACCAAGAAGTTATTAATCATGTCCATTACATACTGCTCAAATTTGATCAGGATTTCTCTAGCTGATTCTTGGTCTTGTGGACTACTACTTTGTCCATCTTTCAACACTTGACAAGAGATCATAGCTTCCTCAACATAAGCCCAGAAGCAAGAATCAACTGTTAGACTAGAGGCTTGGCTTCTCTGGTATGTTTGAGTATTTTCACCAGTTAACCATTTTTCCAGTAGTTTATAATGTTCAGATCTTCCGTGAAGTACATAATCTCTCCTTCCCCTACCATAATACTCAGCTATGTCGAGTGGTTCAACCATCCTTCGGTAGTTTGTTGCAGCATAAAGCAAACGCTTTCGGCGAGTTCTCCCCTCCTTCCAAGGCAAATTTTCCACTTCAGTTACTGTTCTTTTCCAGAAGAGCTTCAAAGTTCTGTGATGCTTGATTAGGTTTTCTGTGCTTGAAATCTCGTCTCTGCTTCTGGAACGTCTGGTTTTATATTTGTCATAATACCCTGCCTCTTCCAAAGAGTTTTTCATGTACCATTCAAGGTAAGACATGGACTTTTTAGTTTTACTTATTTTGGAGGGATCGAAAAGCTTCTGCTTGTGTTTGGCCTGAACCTCTGCTCTTTTTGCAATATTCATTGCAAGATAGCTCAAGTTAACATTTTCCTGTTGCAGTTAAGAGACAAATATCTGAAATTTGCTGACAAAAACACACATCAAGAGAAAAAGAAAAAAGTATTTTCCTGTATGGCGTGTTATAGTCCATTTAACCAAGAATTTTTTGCCTCAAGTTAATTTCATGTTCTACGCCTTCCTATCACACCAACAAACATAGCCTTGTGCGTTCTTTAATGCTTCAACATAAATACTTTACAACTTGTATTTGCACCTGAATGACTCAAGTTTTATCTTTCATCAAAATTCCCGTTGTGTTTCGGTAGATGAACCGTCAAAGTGGGAACATCACAATTTGATCAAGTAGCAAGGAAGTGTATTTACCTGTACCTTTCCAACTCCAGTTGCTTCTAGCAGTAGGTAGGTACCTGCTTGAAGTGGATTACTTATCGAGTCAGGCAGCTCTGAGATTCCCCTGCAAATGGCTTTGTTCTTCAACTGTTCCAAGATATGTCCATAATCAATAACCTGAGAGCAGTTATTTAGATTTTCACTTTCAGCACATCTTGTGCTCATCATTATCATCAACAACTCCAGAATCGACTGTGGTTCCTCGAAGCAAGAGAAACCTGATTCTGAGCCGAAGAGATAGGTACCGAATGGCATGTACCAGGTCGGAGTAGTCAAGGTAGCAGCAGAGGCATTATGGTCTGAGATCAGAAATCCTGGAACTGGATCTTTATCCGAGACCACATGCAAGAAGCAAGAGCTCCACATCAGATGCTCTGACATGGCTTTTTGAAAGCCATTGTTACCAAGAAGTGGAGACCCAAAAGTAATGCAGAGGATATGCTGCACACCATAGCTGGGAAGACTCTCAAGCAGCCACAAGGTGAAGAGAGATGCAACTGATCCTCCCAGAGAATGTCCAGTTACAATTAGAGGTTGGCTGCTGGTGAACTGCATCGAGCAGACAAAGCCACAATGCCAAAATCATTTCCACATATAAGAGATAATCCAGCCGACAGTTTACACTTCATTTGCACATTATAAGCTGGAGAGCAATCATTGGTATCTTTCTTACATTAATCTCGTGTTTGGTTACTACTATTAATCATCCTCCCTGCTAAAGAAGGGATAATTAAACTTTAGTTTAGTTGTCTAATGTAGATATTATCAATCCCTCTGCAAGCAGAGACCCCATTCTTATAGATTATTGCGACCTTGTCCAGTCTCCTTGCATCCTGCCCTGTTCATCCCCAACTGCCATTTCTTTTCTGTTAAGTTGTCATTACTCATATTGTATTCCAACTAATTACTGAATATGGATATAATTCTGAACTCAAAAAGTGATCCTAACTACAGTAAACACTGAGATAACTTTTTGTCATTTCCTATCTAATTCACAATATTCAGGAGTCGTTTGGTACGAAGGATAAGGTAATCCTGAGATAAAATGCAGGATTATTTTATTTTGTGGTTGGTTAGAAGTATAAGTTCGTCCCCCAAGATTATGTATTCCACCATTTATACCATAATAATGGGATAAGTAATCTCATATATATTGTGGGATACCTAATCTAATGGGATATCCCAAACCACGGGATACCGAACAACTTAATCATCCAGTTCTAATCTCATAATTATCTCCTGGCAACCTCCTTATACAATATCATATTTTTAAATGATCAACTCAACATTACATCTCAAATTAAGGATCATTGACTCCAATTAACTAACAATTTTGTCATTTCTGGAACACAATACATGTATAAAATTACAATAACACAATTATGATAACGCGTTCAATGTACATATCAAAAAAGGAAGCAAAATTCAACAATTAAAGCACTGTACCTGTTGTTTAAGAAGAGAGAGCTCATTCTCAAGAGAAGCAAAAAGGGCAAAAGCAGCTTTATGAATGGAGATGGAACTAGTATTACTTCTGGTGCGAAGAAAGTCAAAGGACGTAATTTGATCTGAAGAAATCAGCTCTCTAAACTCTTCTTGCAAATGATTGACAGCACAATTGGGTGAAGATACAAAAGCGATAATAGAACCCTTTGATGGGTTTTCATATTTTTGGTATTTAACAGAGAAAGGAAGTGATGGGTCTTCCAAAAGAGTGAGATTCTGTTTTTGAAGCTTTGAAATTGCTTCCCATGACTGATTCAATAGGTCTGATCCTAACAATAGATTTGCCAATTCCAGTCCAGTGTTGTACCTGAAAAAAAAAAGAAGAAGAAGATGTAACCATTGAGTGAAGACGATAAACTGAGAAGTAATAGGTTTGATTGCTTACAAGGACACCATTGGAGAGCAAGCTTCAGACCCAAGTTAACGAATATTTAACTGGGTTTCCAATTCAAGATTTTGTCAAACATTGCGTAGGATAACTAATTTATATTACTTTATTAGTTTCATTGATTCGCAGGCTAAATTATCGTCAAATAATAATGTTTGAACTAATTTATTTTAGAGAAAAATATTTGAAATATGTTTAAATTTTGATCGAAACTGTTATAACGAAATCAAATTTTAGAAAGAATATTTTACCCGTGCACGATTTAATAGTGTATTTTAAAGGTATATATTGTTGTTCAGTAGACATCATAAATATTGCATAATTATAAATAGTAACGTAGACATCATAAATATTGCATAATTATAAATAGTAACGTAGACACATATATATCTTTAAAATATATTATTTAATAGTGTAGAGATATTATCCATAAAATTTGGTATTGTAACAACAATTTCGACAAGATTAGAGTATTTTTCAAATCGTTTTTCCTTTATTTTAACTTAAAGTTAAGATATCTGTTTAGAAATGAAGGTTAGGTAAGATTTATTTTTTGACTAGTAGATTAGAACAATGTAAGTAGTACTTTTTTTTTATCTAGTAGCAATTCAATTCCTATATATAGCTCCAACTCAATTGAAAGTAAATAAAAATTATCTGTTCAAAAATTTTTGATGATTGATTAATTTTACATTAACATAATCTATATGAGATCGCGAGGATCGTGGTTGGGATGGGTTCTGTAGGACCTTCTATGCCTAGACCTGGAGTTTTTTTTATACTTTATATGATGTTATATGTTCCTGGTACGTAAGTTATTTTACAGGACCTCCTATGCCTAGACCTGGAGGTTTTTTTTAATACTTTATATGATGTTATATGTTCTTGGTACGTAAGTTATTTTTGGAACATTTTTTTGTTGGATTATTAGATATATATTATCATTTCTATATCTTAGTCAAAATATTATTGATTTTCTAATGTTGATTATCTTCTGCTGTTGTTGGCTATTACAAGACTGTTTTAGGGGCCCAATGGACATATATGGGCCTCCAGGACCTTTTGGGCCGCAACCTCTGCCATGATCCATGTAACATTTCGAAATTGCAAGGCATGTTATAAAATTTAACCCAGGCTCCATAAGGTCCTAAATCATTGTTCCAAGTCAAGTTAGGTGTATATAGAGTGGTTAAGGTGTTTTAGAACCAAAATATTCAAGAACGTCCATGACGTCCGAAAAGTTGGCTCATAAGAGGGCTAATGTGTTTTAATCCGTTTGACTAGTTTTAAGAGTCAGAATCGAACGAAAGTTGATAGCAATAGGTGTAACACATGTGAGGGATGTTTCATGATTAAAAAGTCAGGGTACGACTCCCCAAGGACCAACCAAGGGTCCTTGAGGAGGACCCTTGTAGCATGGGATGCAATACTGCCTGGCAGTGTGCCTCGACGAAATGCAGACAACGGGGCGTCACGGGTTCGACGGGGCGTCGTGGCCACCGTCATCCCTCACTTAGTCGATTTCTAAGGAGTCCTCTCCTGCACTGTCTCTGACCAGGACGACGGAGTGCAGAACGAAGGGAGGGATTGTCCGTCGACTCACCGACGGCCCGTCGACGGAGTTCCATCGGTGAGGATCTGCGGATCTGTGCCCATTTTAAGTTAAATTCATTTAACTAATTAAGTGGTTTAGGGGTAATTGGGTAATAAAGGAAGACTAATTAAGTTAATTTAGTCCCACTATAAATACCATCAATCCTCATTAGCCTAAACACAACTCTCAAAATAAACTCTCTTCCTTCTCTCTACTTTCTCTCTCTATTGGAAGACTCCATTGGAGATTAGCTCGGGAGGTGCATTGGGGGCTGGTTAAGGACGAATTCACCATCAAAAAGGTCATCCAATCTTAAGGTATGTGATCTAATTCACCTTTGAGACTTCTTTCCTCAAAGGGCTCCTTCAAAGGTTTTCCCAAAAAATTTGATTTTCATATGGGTTTTCTTCAATTGCGAATATTATGTTATGAATTGAGTTGTTCATGTCTTCTTTGGGTTATAATGAGTAGATTATCATGTATTGTAACTTGGTTAGGATGTATTGATACGATTTGGTCTAGATTGTAGATTATGACCCTTAACCCTTAACCCTAGGCATGATCTTGATATGAATTATGTTGGGTTTTGTGCAATTGGTTTAGTTATTGGTTAAATCATCCTTAATGGTTGTTATTTCATTGATCATGAATCTATAGTGATGAATTGAAGTCCTTCATGCTAGTTCTTGAGTATTGATCTAGGATAAGAAGATAGACTTAGATAACGTATTTTCAAGCTTTGATTTAGTATTGAATTATGGTATGATGACTCTTCTAAATTCATTATCATGTTGGTTGTTGAGTTACATTGGTGTGATGACCCAAATTGGATTAATCGATGGGTTGATGGTAAAACCCTTTAGAATGAACTTTGGAGGAGTTTTGGTAAGTCTTGACTATCCTAATCCTCACTCTAATTATGGTTAATTGTCATTAAGTTATAATGTTGTATTGAAGTATACCTTCTTTAAAGTGATAGGATGGTATGAGGATTGAATTGAAATGTCTTATGCTTTGGTTGTGAGGTTGCTTAGGGTGTACATGCCATAAGAATGATAGCATGTAATTATGTACCCTATTAAGAGGTGATATACAAAGGCTTGACCTCACTTATATGAATTGTGAATGAAAGGACTATTTCTCATACAGTTCTTATTGAGCTATGATGATGAATATCATAAGCTAGACTCTATGACCTAACTAAGTGTATGATGGAAATAAAGCTATAAATACATTCTATAATAAAGGGAATTTTTTTTAGCACCGAGTGAACTTGACAATGTGAGGTGATGACTTGTTCATAAAAGGAAAGATTCACCCTAAAGTTGCCCGTGTGATGTTAACTCCCTTGCTTATGGGCTATGTCATCTAAGGGATTCCCATGAGGAGCAGCCCAAATTACCACATGGTATGAATAGGGATATCTACCTCTTAGTTCTTGAACTATGTTGTCACCATAGGATACTAGCTAGTGGATCCACCTAGATAGCTACGTTTATGTTATGTTCTACCTTGGCCGGTAGACCACCTTCCATCGGTGTAAGGTTTCATGATACCGAATTCCACATTAGCTCATGTGGTTTATGTCGGTTAAGGCAAGAGTTTCCTAAACTAAAATGAATGAATGAAGTATATACTAATTGAAGTGACTTGAGGGGTTTGACTTTAGCTTAGGTAGGGGTATGGGACTCTACATATGTCTTGCACTAGTTTGCCTTGATAGAAGCTTTGAGAAATTAATACTATGTATATAAATGACGATATAATGTAAATGACTTCCTATGTTGAATAAGATGCTTATGAATGTAAAATTGTTTATCGTGGTAAAAGAAAGAATAACATATGAGATGGAAGACTATGTTATGTGAAGTGAATTGCTAATTATGATCTTTGGTGGGTTACTTGATTAAATAGGGTTATGGGGTTTTACTTGGTCATTGCACTTGTGGTTCCTCAAGGATTATAGTTAGTTGGTTTGCTTAGCTTCTTACATGATTTACTCTTGTTCATGTTTGTGATATTATTACGTGATGATAGAGTATATGAGGTTATGGGCTTGAGTATGATGATATGCATATGATATAATTAACTTGTTTAGTGTGTTCAAAAGGATTGGCTTAAGTAACATGATTTCATTAAATGTCCCTTTTTAGCATACTTTGTTGGTAATTGTGCATATGATCTCATACTTAGTACATGTGGCGTACTAACCCTATTTTCTTTCCCTTTTTCCCAAATATTTTAAATTTCGATCGTTGAAGTTGCTTTGAAGTGATTTGAAGGAAGACTTGGATATTCTATCATCCAAGTGGTAGGTCCTCATTTTCCCGAGGACGATGCCAATACTCTCTTTACGAAGTTACTTAGTTACTACAACTTTTGTATTGACTCTATTTCCTATTTGAGACAAAGTTGTATAAAGCCTATATGTGGCTTACTTTTATTGATGTAGGGCTATGCCCAATGTTGTTGTTGTCATTTAGATGGTTTATGAGATGAGACGGATTTATGACTCTATTTCTTTTTTATATAAGTGTGTGAAATAAAAGTAGAAGACTATGTAATCTTCTTATGCGAACGAGTTTATGTATACTCGATATTATTATGATTATGTGTATGTAGAGGTCTATGTAAACCTCTGATTAGATGTAGTTGAAAAGTTTCAAATTCTTCTGTATTTTTAATCGATGAATGCAATGATATAAGACTAAGAGGCTTGTCTTAGTCCTCAAAGAGGACGACGACGCCGGTTACGTCTACGGGATAAATTCGGATCTGATAATTCAGTTGGTTGATTCAAAAGAAAAAGTATTCTCTAAAAAAAAAAAATAGAGACAAATTATAGAAATATCACTCCTTTTGTTTCACTCATTTCCATTATCCCCTATTACTTTTTAAAATCTCTAAAATTCTTTATTTTTTAATGTATCTGAGTTGCATATTAATGTAATTCCGAGCCAATATTTAATGTATTCAAATTAGTTTTTAATGTATCTGAAACAATATTTAATATATTTGAGTTACATATTGTGTATCCGAGCTAGTTTTTAATGTATCTGAAACAATATTTAATGTATCCAAGCTTCAATTATTGTATTCGATTTTTGAAATGTTTAAGAAATTAATGTAATTAAAAACTTATTAGAGATAGATTTGTAATTTCATATAATAATTATGGAAATTATGTAATTCACAAAAAAAAATACTATAATAAAGAGAAAACAATTTTTTTAAAAATTATTTGGGTAAGAGGATAATCAGAAGTTTAACATAATGTTATGCATTATCTCACAATAAAAATATATTAGTATAAAATTGAATAAAATAAACAGTACTCCCAGTATACAATTATACAAATGATCAAGAAGGTGAAAGAATGCTCGGTGGTGGTTTGAAGGTACAATTATTTATACGGATGAATAATCAATTTTTTTCGATGTCTTCTGAGTTATACATATAATACTGATACGCAAAATTAATATATACATTATTTTTACTAATACACTCCATTGAAACGAAACGAGCCATTGTAATCCTCTTTCCATCTGCCCACCAAGCAAACCACACCAAACCCCACTCTACAGTACACTCCTCTCTCGTTGTGTGATTTTTAATTTTTTTTTTTTGGGTGCAGTAGATATGTCAGTTTGAATGAATTTCTATTTGGCCTTTTCTTATAGTGGAACTATTAATTTCTTCATTTCTTAGTAGTACTTCTGTTCTACTCCTCTCTATTTCTTTCTTTGGCCATAACTTAAACCCCCTCTCCAGTTTTGTCCAACTCTTTGGGTATACAGTGGATAAATAGTCTTTGATTTCAACTTTAAGATTTTGAGGGGAAGATACTATATGGTGATTATTTCTACATCTTTCTCATAATTTCCATTTTCAAATTTCAAAACCACAAATAAACCCCAAAAGTCCATACTTTTTTAGGTGTTTTCTTTTTCTTCCCTATTTTTGCCTTAACTTTGCAAAACAAGCCAAGAAAAGAACACCCTTTTTCTTGTTTTTGCATAAAGTTGGGTTCTTTATTGTTATTTTGCATGGATAGGTTGGTGGGTGATCAAGGAGGGAGTAGTAGTAACATGTTTAGGGACTATAGAAAAGGGAATTGGACAGTAAAAGAAACAATGATTCTAATAGAAGCAAAAAAAATGGATGATGAAAGGAGAATGAGAAGGCAAGAGGGAAAACCAACAGAGTTAAGATGGAAATGGGTAGAGGATTATTGTTGGAGAAATGGTTGTTTGAGGAGTCAAAATCAATGTAATGACAAATGGGATAATCTCATGAGAGATTTCAAGAAAGTAAGGGAATATGAAAGAAGAGTTGTTGAAAGTAGTGGAGAAGAGATTATTAGATCTTATTGGAAGATTGAGAAGAATGAAAGGAAAGAAAACAACTTGCCTACTAATATGTTGCCTGAGATTTATGAAGCATTAGTTGAAGTTATGGACAAAAAAAATCAAAGAATGTTGTTGCCTTCTTTACCTCCCACATTGCAACAACAATCTACTCCTTTGCCACTTCCACCAATTACAACAACAGTAACAACACAAACTGATTATACTACTAATGTTCCTTTTACCACAGTAGGTACTCTTATCTACTAATTTTATTTTATTTCATAACACTGTGAATGATCACTATTTAACTAGTAGCTAGTACTATTTTAAAGTCCACTCTCATTTGCTTTGGAAAAGCTTAATAGTTGACATAATTGGTTGAGAGAAAGTTCTTTTGCCCTGTCTATGTGTTGCATCTTGACTATTCTTGATATCTTTCAAGTTTTTCCATGATTTATTTAGAACTGTTCCTTTCTTTGTTCCTGGTTAATTTGGCTACATACCCTTCGGGTTGGCCTGGTGGTTAGGGCTTGGGACTTTCATGTTGAAGGTCTCAAGTTCGAAACCCCTTGCCCTCAAAAGCAAGGAGTTTGCCTTCTAGGCCGCAACTTGCCTAGTGTGGGTTACCTCTCCTACGTGATTTGCGAGCTATTGCATAGAAACAAGGGTTGTACCCTGTGCGCACCCAAAGATAGCGGCTGCGGGTTTCCCTTGTTATCCCCCAAAAAATAAAAATTTGGCTACATATTTTCATGCTGCATTCTTGATATTTTTCAAAGACAACCTTTTTGTTTAGTTTCTTGAAATAAAAATATACTTATTCATCTACGAGTGTGTACGCAGGTTTAGATGAGCAACGATATATATACCATGGGTTGAGATATTCTATGAGATTGTTTTATTCCACATTCTATGTGAGATATTTATTCCGCTATGTTAATTAGTACGAATTGTGGAGTTAGTTAATAACTTGAATCAAACATGAGACAAGAATCCTAAATTTTATCCCGAGATTATTATCTGGTTGGAAATGGATCTTATTTGCATTTATATCAATCTAACACATCAATCTAGAAAGACATTGACAGTTTAAACTGTTTCATTCACTCTAATTTTGTTATAGCTAGTGATATTTTATCATGAGCATTTAGTATTAATGAAAATTCCTTTATGATATACCCCATCTGTTTATGTTTTGGAGATGTGTGATAGCTCAGATCCTGATCATAGCAGTGAGCGTTCAGATTCACCGGCAAAGAAAAGAAGAATGAGAGGAGGAGGTGAAGGAACTAGTGGCACATCAAAATGTAACATTAACAATTCATCACAAGAAGTTGGCTCTGCCATCTCCAAGAGTGCTGCAATTATAGCAGAAGCAATTCAGTCTTGTGAAGAAAGAGGAGATAGAAGACACAAAGAACTCTTAAGCTTGCATCAGAGAAGACTACAAATTGAGGAGTCAAAAGTTGAGATCAATAAAGAAGGCATTAATGGACTTGTTGATTCTATCAATAAACTTGCTAATTCCATCCTTGCTTTGGCTAGTAACAAGAACCAATCAACTGATCCTAAATAGCTACTCATCATGTGTCTTTGTCAATCTTGAATAGTATGATTATGTTATTGTTTCATACTATATCTTATTATATAATACTAAGTTGATGAGCTGATTGTAACATTATTGATGAATGCAATTTAAGTCATTTCCTTTGGAATTCTCACATTGTTCCAACTTTTCACAACACAAATTTAGCTCTCTAAGCACGCAAGAATGTGACTTAGCTATCAATAAAGTGGTACGAAAATTGCAGGAGACAATGATATATCTAATATTTACAAAGGCAGTGAAGCTGAACTGTCCCAAAAGCCACTGTGTTTATTGAGTTCTGTACATACACAAGCGGAATAAATATTATAAAAAGATTATAGTTCAAATGGCAATAGAGATAAATATATCTTCTCATGATAAGTCGTATTAGTGCATATAGTATCTCGTATATACGTTGGTGGGAGGTAGCAAATACCATATTCATACTGAATCAAGAAAATAATTGGTTCATTGAAGGCAAAACATGCCAAAGCAGCAGTCAAGATGAAGTATTGTGTTTACTGATTCTGCACACATGTTGTGTTGTTTTCTACTACACCATATTTCAGTTTCAAAAAATAAATTTAAAGAGTAATGGGCAAGTCTGAGTAAAGAAATTGTAATCAACATGTGTAGGGCATGACAAAAGGACTGGTCAAAGGTACCTTTTAGACAATAAATGGCCTTGACTAGGATTGCAAAATGGCCATTTATGTGTTATTGTTCATGTCAGTCAATTTTGTGGAAGGTTGTAGTCATGGAAAGGTTGGGCTTTCCCTTTCCCATTATTATTGGCTGGATGTGTATGCTTTCTTCAGTTTTCCTGACACAACTTGCCCACACTAACATTTTAGGAAAAAGGCTCAAATATGTATCGAACTTTTAGAAAAGGCTCATCTATGTCATCAGTTAAAAATTTAACTCATTTATGTCATTATCGTTAAAGAAAAGACTCATTCATGCTATTATTTTTTAATGGTGGTTTTGCAAAACCATTTTTGACATTCCTCCATTTTAAAAAAGAGTGGTCTATTTAATTTGTAATGGAGTTTAAGAAAATAAAGAAGACTTTTGAATCTTATGATCCTACATTAAAGTTATGTCAAATGTATAAAAAAAAAATAATCATGTGGTTTTAAACCTGCCATGTGAAATATGAAAGTAAAATATTATAAAAGAAAGAAAAAGATATTTTTTTTAAAACAAATGAAAAATGAAAAATAATTATTCTTTTTTATACTAAAGAACTATAAAGTATGAGAAATTTTGATTCTCTCTTCCAACATGAATTTTTAGAACTACTTACATCTCTAAATTATGATGAGAAGTTTTAACTATCCTCTTAATTATAATTTTTTGGAACGATTTACTTCCTAATATGTCAAATGCCATAAAACCTATTATTCCGGCTAATTTGTATGACTTACTTTTTTAGTCACTTTCAAAAGGAATGACATATATTTTATATTTAGTAAAATTTTAATCACCCTTCTAATTTATATGATTTAGTTTAAATTGATATCAAATTTAAGTAAAATATGATTTAAAATAAATCATAAATATTTGTGTGCTAATAAATCATTTCATTAGGGATAAATAGAAAATTTTATTAAATATAAAATTGTATCACCCCTTTTGAGGCCCCGTTTTTATTAAGATTAAAAGGTCTGAATCTAAACACACATCTGAATATTAAGATTTACATTAAGACCTGAGTGTTTTGATCTGAATACACATCTGAATATTAAGATATGATCTCTAAATCTGAATACTAAATAATTAATGTTGTTTGTTTTCAATATATGAATGTGGAAGTGATATTAAAAATTATATTAATAAAATATTATAAAATTTTCATTTCAACAAAATATATCACTTTTGATTAACAAATTTTTTTTAATAATCATGATTTGAAGTACTATTTTTTCATTCAAAAAACTTGATAAACAACAATACATCAAAAATATTATTGCAACCAGTGTTCTTGACACACATTAATACAAGAAAATTATTAGTATATATAGAAAAAAAATACTTGAAAGGATTTATGAAAATTTACTGGTTAGGAAAAAATAGTGTTTGATTGAGAAAAGCGAGAAAGAAAGTTTTTAGTTATGAGTTAAAAAACGTACACCCAAAGCAGGGAAACTATGATTTATTAATTTTATTATTTGATAACTTATCAAATCAGTCTGAATGTTGTTAAGAATCTCTTACAGATCTGATTCGTCCAGACCTCTTCAGACCCATTAAGAGTGTTTTTTTTTAAAATAAAACAAATAAACTTGATGGGTTGAATCTGAATGATTCAGATTCAGATTTAATCCTAAAAATCAAACGTACTTAATGGATTGAATCTGAATGATTAAGATTCAGACATTCATTAAGTGCAAATAAATGAGACCTGCATTTAACTAAAAAATAATTGAGTTTGACTAAAAAAGAATTTGAGTCATATAAATTAAATGGAGTTATATTTTACTTGTCATATAACATATTATGGGGTAAATAATTCTAAATATTCATTTTTGAGGGGATAATTAAGACTTCTCATAGTTTAAGGAGTAAATGTTCCAAAAATCTAGGTTTAAGGGGTAATTAACACTTCTTGTAATTTAGATGAGCATTTGATAAAGTATTACTAATTTAAAGGGACTTTAGTTTTTATTTTTTCCCTTTTTTTCAGGAGATATAGAAAAGAGTTGCAATGGAAATTCAACTTTTTCTTTTCCATGTATACATTCTTTTCATGGGAAGTATTCAACTTGATGGAGTTTACTAAAAGAAAAATAAAATAAAATTTGTGATGGAAAGTTTATTCAAAAGAATAATTATATAATCATGTGAATATCACTAACATATTTAAAATCACAATTTTTTATGATTTAATTTAAATTTTTAATATTCATATCATATCTACATGATATAAAAATATAAAATTATTTGAAAATGCTATATAAAAATTCACATTGTTATGAAATTAAAATTTTAATTAAACATGTAATTTAAATTTGTTATTTTTTTCTTTTTCTCATAACATAAAATCCCACAAATTACGAAAGCTATCAAAATTTTCTCAATAATTACACAATCTTACCCCTAATTTATAAACAAAGATATCAAAATATTTTATCATATTATATCCATTTTTAACCCATACTTTATAAATTTATATTTCAAAAATAAAAAACCATAATTTTAAATTTTATGAAAAAAATTCATACTCCAGAATCTTTTTGATGATTTTTTTTGGGAAAAAAACGGATACAGAAACAGAGTGAACAAACTTGATTCTGTGGGTAATCTGATTACGACGGGGTAAACTCTCGACGGTACCGGTTTTGACATAGGAGTTGGTTCCATTTCCGATCGAGGTTTCGTCGTCCGGTCAAGGTTCCGGGTCCTGGTTCTTGGCATTGCATATACTCAGTTTCGTTGTTGTTCGGTCTTCGTTCGTTTTGCTGTGTCGGGTCGAGTCAATTTTGGAAAGGAATTTCCAAGGTTCATTTCTAATCCTATACTTATTAATTAGTGCTTGGATTTTAATTTTTTAATAGATCTATGTGTTACGAATTGAAATGTTTGCCTTTGATTCTTTTCTTCTGTGGTATTTCTACATCTAGTGTTCTTATCACTGTTAAATTTTGGATTGAGATTTTGAATATATCTGTTGTTAGACAAAGGAAAGGGATTGTAGGAAGTAATCTGAAACTAAATAAAGTGTTTGAGCTCAGGTTCATGGAATTGATCGTACCACCGTGGGTGTTGCTAAATATTGAATTCGGGTTTCAACAAGTAAAAGGAGTTTTGGGTTGTTATGGATGATAGGTAGTGTTTGGGTTGGTAGGCAATTCGAGGTCTGTTTAATTGCATGTGTCTTTAGTTGCTTTCAATAAAATCAATGTACTTTTTCCGGAAAAATGGCCCGAAGAATATTTGTAAAGGAGTAAGGCTGTTCATGGACATGTAGTGTAGGATACTAAGATAGGTGCTTTCATTTCGGTTTGTAATAATTTAGATATTGTTTTGAACCCATTTTTGGTGCCCGTGATTGCATCTCTTTGAGTTTTTCCTAATGAGTTACTATTTGAGCCAATACAAGTCACCTAAAGTGACCATGCTAAAACCACGAGAGTCAAGGAGTGCCTCACACCTTCCTCTTGTTCAATAGAATTCCTTAACTAGAATCTGTGTAGTCAACCAGTCTATTAGACTCAAACTTGTTCAAAAAGGGATAGTTGTTTATCAAAGTAACTTGGCACACCAAAAACCAATGTAAAGTGGCGCCTCCGATTTTAAAAGTGATTCCCTTTTGAAACACATTTTTTGTCACTTTCAATCTTGTAAACCTTTTGGAACTTAAAACGAAAATCTTATCTTTTATGGTTTAGCATGGGGTGTGACAGTGCTATCATAGTAGTTTTCATGTTTTAGAGAGATGAATAAATTAACATATGTGACTATAATTATTTCAAAAAGGGATATTTGTTTATTAAAGTGACTAGTTCTTGAGTTGGTTATAGTATGCATTCAAGTGGGACTTTTTGTTTGATTGGATCATGGTGCAGTTATTATGTAGTGAAGTTGATTACTCCATTAATCTGCTTCAATTATTAGTTTAGTTTGAATTACAAATATTGAATATGTGATTATTAAGCAATGAAGTAGGAAATATGAACGTCTATAACCCTTCGGGGTGATCCAGTGGTTTGGGCTTGGGACTTCCATGTTGGAGGTCTCAAGTTCGAAACCCCTTGCCAGCGAAAGCAATGGATTTGCATTCTGGGTCGAGCTCGTCGCACCGGGCTTGCCTAGTGCGGGTTAACTCTCCTATGTGGTTTGCGAGCTATTGCATAGGAGCGGGGTTTTTACCCTGTGCGCACCCAAAGGGTAGCGGCTGCGGGTTTCCCTTGACGTCAAAAAAAAAAAATGAACGTCTAAACTAGGACTATATACAATTTGTTAGTTCGTGGTCTTAAGATGTGAAGAATATGCTAGAAGTGCATGATAGAGCTAGATGGAAATTCTAAAATAAAGAAGAAACATAATCTGAATTCTGATGTAATGAGTAAAAAATATGCATATTGCTCTACATTTTTGCTAGATTACAGACAGCTTCAGAAAGATTTGATTTTCTTGATCAGCTATTGACAGAAAGTTCCCTTGGTGTCATGGGGTTGAGCAAAACTGAAGTGAACTTGAAGAGGTTACTTGTAACTGCACCACAACAGCAAAATCAAGCAAAGCTTATACATGTATGCACAAGTCATTCAAGTTCAACACTTAATAGAGAATTGATAATTGTGTTTGTTATTTTCTTTTCATTCTTCCCTATGGCTTGGGTTTGCATGTATGTGAGACTTGTCGTGAAAATGGTGAATTTATCAGCTCATTGATTTGATTGTGCTTTTTTTATTATAGATATAAATTAAGATATTATATTCTTGAATAGATGATTCTAGTCCTTAAAGGCTTAATCTTTCTGTTACTGTAACATGCCTACACTCTAATATTGGTTTCTGTAATTTAGTTTCATTTTTCAGTCTTTGGGTCTGGGTATATCTGGATTGTAATTCCATTTTTAATTTTTCAGTCTTCGAATGTGGGTTTGTCTGGTTATCTAATTTGGAAAAGTTGTGCTCGACCTAAATCACATTTTATAGTTGCACAAAACAACACATCTGGTAGTCTTGATGTACTGGGTATTATGATTTAAGAGGCTCATTTCTTTGACTTTCATGATATGCTTTGAGAAGCTACCTTTGAAACATAGGCCTGTGTAAATGAACCTTATAGGTATTGACTAGCAGTGTTTGATGGCTATATGCCTTTTGATATCTTTTTGTTTTCTCTTCCTCTTGCCTATTATTTTGCTAGAGGTTTTGAAGAACTTATGAATTGTGCTATTTAATGGAGCTCATATAATCTGTGTGGACCGTAAGCATTTAAAGAAGTCTTCTTCCTATTATGGAAGCTTTAAATATTTGAGCGGCTTCAAGTGAACTGGTAGCTCTGTTGATTCACTAACAAAATGAAGGGTAACAAGGATTTCCATTGTTCTGATACCAGTACGAGTTCATCCATAAAGAAGGCTATGTTTCTTCATCCTACTTGGTCTAATTAAGTGTGTCTTTCCTCAAGTAATTTTATATGGACTGTTTGGGGAAGGATGAACCATTCTGCCTTTTATGGACAGAGAGGCTAATGGTCAACTCTGTCCCTTGTTAAATATACTCTCCTATTTTTGTTTATTATTGAGTAAAACTGTAACGGAAAATGATAGTGTTGTATGGCTTTAGTATTGGGACTTTAGTGCATACAGAGTACTTGCATTCTCTAAGAATACATCTTTTAGGGTTTTGCAATACAACTTTTGTATACAATTCAACACATTTACCTGTCAAATATATTTTTTGGAGCAAAAGTACTTTTCTGATCTCAACATGGTGATTAAGATTAGTAGTGCTGCAATATCACCATATCCAGGATGAACAGGCTCAGCAAGACTCGTCCACCTACTGAATTTTTTTAATCAGATGTAGGATGAGAGATAGAGTCATAGTAATACCTCCTTGTCTTCCCTAATCTTCTGAACAAACATGCATCAACTGTTTCTTTGATGTCTCTGATGGAGCCTCTATTTCAGGAAGCTGATCTTTTCCTTTTCCATTGTATGTTCTCTGATGTAGTTGTTATATGTGAAAGTTGATAATTTTCTGTGCACACAGCTGCAACTTGCGGCATAGGTTGTTTCTACTTTCTGTGAAAAGCTTTTCAGAAAATCATGGCATAGGCAATTGCTTGTACAATTTGTCATCTGAAGTTTTTCTTCATTGGGCATATGCAGTTACTATTTCCTTTTGTTACATCTTTCACAGTATGTTGCCACTTTGCGGGAACTACTGGAGCAGTTGGCTGACGAGAGGAATTCTGATGGATTACCAAGGTCTATATGCTTTGTTCTTTTCCAATTAGATAATTTGAAGAAAACTCTATGTTGCTTGGACTCTTCAAAATCGTTAGCGGGTGCGTGTCGGATTCTCCATCTGTAGTGTATTTTTGAAGAATCCGTCACGGGTGCGGCATCAAAATTGAAGAGTCCGCACAACTTAGCTGAAAACTACATGCTGCTACAAAAATTTCCCGACTGTTGGCTTCCTTACTATCTGTGACTGTTTTTTATAAAGTCCTCGCCTTCTGTTTGTTTAGTTTGAATTATCATTTAAATTTATTTTTTTTGGGTAAATAAATTGTATTATTACCAAAGTGGGAATTATCATTTGAATTTAAATGTATGCTTCCTAGCCTTTTCACTCTACTTTAATCTATAAAGTGGAAACCCCTTATCATGGTCGGTTAGATGGAAAGTCACCCTCCTTTGATCTCAACTCTGCCTACCCTCCTCCAAATTGGACATATTTTAGTTATATTTTATATAGAGTGGACTAATATCCTGCCTATAATGGAAAAATCGCATCCTGACAGTATGACTAGCCTATAATGTATGCTTCCTAGCATTTTCACTCTACCTAGTCAATAAAGTGGAAACCCCTTATCATGGTCGGCTTGATGGAAACTCACCCTCCTTAACTCTGCCTACCCTCTTCCAAATTGGACATATTTTAGTTATACTTTTTATAGAGTGGACTAATATCCTGCCTATAATGAAAAAATCGCACCCTGACAGTTTAACTAGTCTATTTTATCTCCTTCTATGGAGGAAGTTATGATGCTCTATGCAGACCGTTTGGTGGTGTGTGTAGGCAGTTATTTTCTGCATTTTTCTGCTTTTGTTATACGTGAAATGACCAAGGATGACATAAAAGGAATTATTGTCTTCCTGGGTTTAGAATAGAACTTCAGCCATATGGTTCTAACAACTCTAAATTTTTTCTTTACTGTATGAGGAGAATGTTTTGAGCTTCTATAAACTAGTCATGAGAGTTTTTCCTGTATTGAAAAAGCTAATATGGATTGATTTAATGCCTGAAACACTTTGCTTAAGGGTATATGTTCTTATTGGATCTCTTTTGTTAAAATAAATAAATAAATTTACTAGATGCTTTCTTCCTGACGTGTGTTCAATTTTCACGTTGTCTCCCTCCCAATATAGGGTTTCAAAAGCCAAGGTGAATGAATACGCTGAGAACATTGAAGCTGTTGCTGCCAAGTTAGCTGTGCCTATGGTATGCACGTGCTATAGTGTCATTTCTTGTGATTTACCATTCGGATTCACCTTGCTTTCTTATACGAAAACATATCATATTGAGTTATTTTACTGATTTTGGTAGAATATGAAG
Organism: Solanum sitiens; assembly: GCA_016801875.1. Classification (NCBI taxonomy): domain Eukaryota; kingdom Viridiplantae; phylum Streptophyta; class Magnoliopsida; order Solanales; family Solanaceae; genus Solanum; species Solanum sitiens. The sequence continues at coordinate 1,093,976 of JABWTJ010000056.1, forward strand.
GAGCTGCCATTTTTTTAACCAAATAGACTGTACTTGAAGTTTAGTGCCTTATTGTTTGCTTTTAGTCCATAGCGCTTAGCATTTCAGATTTCATTAATCTTACTGTTACTTCTGTTGCCATACTCTGTTCTTTTGATGTTTTTGAACGCGTTTCAGTCTTCTCTTCTGGAGTCACCTTTCAACTTATCATAGACATATTCTTGTAGTTATTCGAAAATATTCTTGCTTCTATTTATATGATTAACAAATAAATCATCTTCAACCACGTCCAGTCTGATGTGCATACACCCGAGGAACCTGTGGCTGAGAGTTCCAGCAGTGGAACTCCTAAAGCAGAAGAAAGTGTGAATTCTGCTTCCAAAGGATTGAGAAGAAGATTTGGGTACCTGCATTTTAGCCATTGCAATGTGTCGTTTTATAATTCTATCTCTTGACAGTTGTTCTTTGAATGAAACAGGGTCCATTCAAACAATGAGGAGAGATCTCGAGATACCATTGATTCTGATCAATCATCAGCTGCAGTCAAACTGGATGATGCTGCACGGACACATATTGAGAAGCACAGGTACTCTATCTGTACTTCTTTTCTGTATTAATATTTATAGACAGTTTTTTTATTTGTTGACTTCTGTTCCGCCAAGGCTTTCCCAATGAGTATCTGTTCCTGAGAAGGTACAGCTTGCCATGTGTGACTAAAAGTGTAATAGGTATGCGTCATCTAAAAAAGAAAGTGTAACAGATATCTGCTCTTATGGTGTAGTTGATCTAGTTAAATATAACCAGAACAGTGTAGGAATACTCTAACCCCTCTTTCCCCTCAAAAAAAGGTAGAAGAAAGGAACTCAAAAAGATTTATGGGAGTATTCTCATGGATAACATACTAACAAAGGTATTTGTAAGGTCGAATGTAATAGTTACTAAAGTAGTTCGATGTCACTATGCTTTTGTGAACGGAGGCAGATAATAGGATCAACTTAGTTGCTAATGAGAAGTTGGAGTGAAGAAGAAGACAATGAAAAGTAGGTGTCCGTTGTCAATTAGATGTAGAGAAGTGGCCATGTGAAGTGGTCGGTTTTGCTTAAAGAGATGGATTTTGGTAGAAATTGAGCAGTTGGATAAACTATTGTGTTTCTCTGTTAAGTTTGGTTTTGCTTAAAGAGATGGATTTTGATAGAAATCAGGAGTTGGATAAACTTTTGTGTTTCTCTGTCAAATTTTCTACATTAGTAAATAGGAGTTATGCTGATTTTTCTTATCTCGAGCTAGGCAGATCTTCTTTTTATTCCTGTTACTGAAATGTCTTGGTGGAATGTTGGACTAGACAATGGAGAAATGATGTTTTAGTGGATTTAAGGTAGGTCCAGAGGACAATAACTTGAAATCTATCTTTTTGGAAAATAAGAAGACTAACATAAAACCTCACATAGTTTCTGTGCCAATGATGCACTGTTAATGTGTTAAACAAGGAAAAACATATGATGTTCCTTAAGGTGGTCGATTTGGCTATGAAAGTTGTTTCAGGTTTGAATATAAACCTAAGTAACGTATGATGTATCCTATTAGTAGTATGGATTATAAGCTAACACTTGCTAATATATCTGGGTGCAAAAGTAGGAGAATTCAATGTATTCGGAGCTCCCTTCAGGAGAAAAGCATAATTCTATTGAAGTACAGGAGAAGTTTGAAAAAGGTAAACAAATTGAAAGAAAAAATATTTGTCAATGTGGGGAAGATTAAACTCATAAACAGTTGATTAGAGTTAGACATCAGTCCACCCTACTTTAAGTCTTCGTTTCTAGTGCCTGATAAATTTTTGAAATATTTGGACAAAAGAAGAAAGAACATTTCATGGGAAGGCAACCACAAGTCAAAAAGTTGTGTTAATACTGGAAAAAGAGAGGAAAAGGTGTGTGTGGGAAATGTGGGAGTTGGAAACCGTTGTGAAGATAGAACCAAGAAGATGACGCTTGGTGGGGAAGGTTGTTGATGCAAATTATGGTATATAGATGAACATTAGCGCACAGAGGTTGTTGTTTCCTCACATAGTTTACACTTCATCTGTAGATTTCATAATTAAGTTCTGTTTTAATTTTAGGGATGGTTAGATAAATCCTAGATTGACTCATGGCTGGGGCATACTGTTTGCCACTGCCATATGTTTGTGTAGTCTTTTTCATTGGAGGAGAAAAGTAACCAGAGAAAGTAATCACTTATTTGTGCAATATTTATTTTTCTCAGTTAGTTAGGTAGAGTCTAGTTGATAAAACTATCAGATGTTGCCATCTTTTGCAGGAAACTTCAGGAGGATTTGACTGATGAAATGGTTGTTTTGGCACGGCAGCTCAAAGAGAGCAGTCTCATGATGAATCAATCCATCAAAAATACTGAGAAAGTAAGTCTTTTTTGCTTAGTTTCACTTTGCTTAAATTGTTGGGAACTTCCTCAAACAGTTTTTGCTTGAGAATGAATTTGCCATCTACAATCTAAACTATTTTGTCTCTTAGGAGGCAATTGAGGCCATTGGTAGCTCAAACTATCTTTTCTTTTCTGACACAACAATATTTATTAGTCTTCCTCTGATATTACTATATGTTTGAGGATTCTTTATAAATTCTCTATTATCAAAGAAATAAGGAAAAGGGCGACAATTTGGCACCAGAGTGCGAAATAGAAACAAAAACAAGCTAGTACTCAATTTATTCAGATTCATCTTGTCTAGTTACAAACTTCTTCCCTCTGTCTCTGGTTTTTACTAGTCACTTTGTTTATATTGACCGCATAGTTTTCATATACAATGTGGATGCAGATACTCGATTCAACTGAGAAAGCGGTTGAGCATAGTCTGGCAAGTACAGGGCATGCAACTTCCAGAGCTATGGACGTCTATTCTCGGAGTTTCAAGACTACATGCATCCAGTGGCTTTTGATCTTTGTCATGACATTAGTCTTCGTCATGGTTGTATTACTTATTCGAGTGACTTAGCAGCCAACCCCTTTGTTACTGGAGATATAACACAAACTCTTGCCTTTTCCCTCTGTGTATTATGTATAGTGCCAGAACATACCTCATTAGTAGGGATAGGCAAAACCACCTGCATTATTACTCTCCTTTAGTTTTATTTAAGTTTATGTTGGATATATTATTGTTTGTTTTTATTACTACAATTGTTAGAAAAATACTTATTGCTTGAATAATTATTGGTCAATAGCCGACACTAAGCAGAAGTTGTAATAGAAGTCAAAGTGGTAGTAGGTAAGCAATGGTGTCTTATTACTCCAAAAGAATAAAAAATGGAAGTTTGTAATTTTTAATTCTACCCCATTTATCAAGTTTTATGTACGAGTATGACCAATGTTTATATCAAACAAAAATCTCGTTTTCTATCTTTATAGGGGATAGATACACATTAATGGTAGACCCTCATCATACAGTGACACATTACTAAAACTACCAAAACAATTTTAAAGACTAACAATATTAAAATGGCAAAATAAATAATCACAACTAATGAAACAAAACAAGTTAAAAGCCAAAATAAAGATGACAAAATACAACTAATAAAGCAATAATTAACAAGAAAAAAAGAGTAAAAAAAAATACTATGCTGTAACGTACTATTTTACTTTACTGCCTAGTATAAGAGTCTACAAACAGTCAGTCAGTTATTCGTGAACATGCCAACTCGTATGATATGAGTATTTCTTATATTTGCTGCTTTAATCTTTTGTATTTTCGTGCTTTATAAATGTACCTTTTTTCTAGACAAAATAAATACTTTTTTTTAGATAATTGCGCTTATGTCCTAAAATTTTTTTACTCTAATTTGATATTTGTGAGCCAACCTACTTTTTTTTTATGTCGGCTGAAAACTAATTACTACATATAGGGATAACATAATCCTATTTAGTGATAATTTACTATTTTGTATTGTTTTTGTTTTGATTTATGTCTTACTTTTGTTTTAGATGATTATATATTTAAGGTTTTACATAAAGAAAAGATAGTATTATGCAATAACAATAAACAAATTAATACATTTCAAAATAAATATACATTACAGATTATATAAAAAGTAATATAATCACAATTCACAATAATTAACAATTTTTTGACCCTTCAAATTTTAAACATCAAATAACATATGAGTATTATAAAAAAATATATGTACAAAGTACGATAAATAACACTACTTAATTAACAACTTCGAAAATATTTTTAACAAACATCATGTTATTGTGTCATATAAATGGGGAGAAAAAAAAGAGTTACATGTATTATTTGAAAATGTACGGTAAGTTATAATACTTTAAAACTTAAAAATATATTTAAAACATATAAAATATTTGATTAACTCTCAAAATTTTATTTGTATTTTATAAATTAAGATAAAAAATAGTAAATAACATATGTTCGACTCGTTATATCTCATACATTACTAATAAAAGGGGAAAAAAGAGAAACGTCCATATCTTTTTCACATAAAAATATTAGGTAAATTACACAACTACCTACTAAACTTCCATTATATCTTACGTTCAAACCTTCCCATACTTTTTTTTTTTTCATTTATTGAGTTTGAGATGAGACAAAGAGAAAAGGTGGGTGGATGGATGGTGGAAAAATACGTAGCAAATTTGCATTAATTTTTTTTTATTTGTAGAAAAATTCAAACGAATAAAAAAAATAAGGAAATTTCGAGATAAAATAAAAAGAATCTTTTTTTTCATCATCGTTCATCAACAAAGAGAGAGAAACTTTGGTTGAGTGTCCCTCTTTTTGCAATTTCTTGACGTCAACCCTTCCTCTTCTTCCTCTTTTGTCTTTGTGAAGTCTAAATTCTGATCAGAACCCTAATTGAAACAATCGTTAAATCTCCAAATAAATCACTTTCCGCTTCCCCAATTTTGATCAATTACAGCTATGGCGACCAGTGGAAACAAGAATATGAACGCCAAATTGGTGTGCTTCTTTCTCATATTTGATTTATCAATTCTGCTTATGGGCTTAGCTTAAATTTCATAAAGATTCTTTCTTTTTGTCATATCTGATCTGGGTTCTCTTTATTTCTTCAGAATCATAACTCATGACCTATAGTATTTTGTTTATTTTGGGTTTTGGGTTTGATCACAGAAAGTTCCTCAATTGGAATGATTTATGTTGCTTTGTTTTCTATATGTAATAATTTGATATGGGTTGTTTTTCTTTCTCAAAATTTTGCCTTGCTGGTGAAGTTTGTTTATTTGTACTCTAATTTGCTAAATTTGATCTTTCACTTGGTTATTATTTGCTGATGCTATGTTGTGGAAGTGTTGCTTGTTTGGAATATATTATATTTCTGCCATGACTTGGAATCCTCTTTTACTTCTTCAAGTGCGTACCTATTGTTCATGATAATCCATGTTATTGGTACTATGATTATTGATTAGTACTTCCAATCTTGAATTTCAATTTTTCTGTGCTCCTTTTCCCCATTACTGCTTCCATCATTTAATGTTTGGTGTTCTGTTTCAATAAATACACTTTACACTAGGGGATCATAGTTTCACTTATTTTAATGATGTGGTCCTGATAAAAAAGGATTAATCTAATGTAGTTTTTTCTAAACTGCAAGTTTATGAACTTGATGTGTTGACCCTGACACTGATAAGCTAATGAAGTGTCTTTTTGGTTTTAGGTGCTTCTTGGGGATGTTGGAGCTGGAAAATCTAGTCTAGTTCTGCGTTTTGTTAAAGGACAATTTATTGAATTTCAGGTAGATATTTGAAGATGAATGGTTTCTGCACTTACATTTTAAAATTGGGACCTTGAGACTTGATTTAGCTTGCTTATGTTTTATGTAGGAATCAACCATAGGTGCTGCATTTTTCTCCCAAACAATAGCAGTAAATGATGCAACTGTAAAATTTGAAATATGGGATACAGCAGGCCAAGAGAGATACCACAGTCTAGCACCAATGTATTACAGAGGAGCTGCAGCTGCTATAATTGTTTATGATATAACAAATCAAGTAAGTTTTTAAACTAGATTCTACCAAATCCTTATAATTCCCTCTATTCTGCTTCCAGTAGGTGCTAGCATGTTAGCTTTGGTAACTAAGATTCTCAATTCGTTATTGATAGGCATCATTTGATAGAGCAAAAAAATGGGTTCAGGAGCTTCAAGCACAAGGTACCTTTGACATCTTAAGACTCATTATTGTAAGGCTTTATATAAATGTTCCTAACTTCAATTGATGTAAGAAATAGGTAATGTATAATTAGGGAGAGTTTCAGCTGCTTGAATTACGACAAAGTTCGATGGCCAGAAATGCTGAAAAACTCTCTTAACATTTGGGCTCTGAATTGGTGTGTAATATGAGGGGATGGATTGGAAATAGTGCTTCACCCATGGGTGTGTCTGAACTTGAACGTTGTCACACAATGATGCTTGGCCATATCAAAGGAACTAAGCACTGGTTCCTTTTCTCATGTGATGAATACATCAGTGTTCTTCCACTGATACATGTTGCCTGTTCATATGTCTTACTTTTTTCTATCTCACACTGGCCCCAGGCAATCCAAATATGGTGATGGCACTTGCCGGAAATAAGGCAGATTTGTTAGATGCAAGAAAAGTGGCTGCTGAGGTTAGTGCATTTTATTCCTCTAACTAATCACAGTTGGCCATGCTATAGTTAGTGATGTACTCAAGCACCACAAAAGAAAAGGTCTGGCTAGGCTGTCAGTTTAGGCATATGATGTTGTAACCTGCCCAATTATCTAAGAGGTGGGATGTGATAGTTTCAACTACAAGTCTGAGATGACAAGTTGAATCTAATAATATTTATGGTTTCGAAGTTGTACCCTAAGGGGTTGAGGTATCCGGTGCGATTTTCTTCCTCTCATGTTACTGACCATACTTGAAAAGTAAAACTCGTCATTGAAATTAAAAAGACACACATGCTTAAAGCTTCATGTTGGCCTGCTAATTTATGTTTCTTTTTTCCCTTTAACTGTCCCTTCTTTTTTTGGGTTGCTTTTCGAGACAATTGAGTCCTGGCCCGCCACTCACTCTCTCAGTCAGTTAGAGTTGATGTCTTGATGAAAAAATATTGATGTGCAATCTTTAATTGCACCACGGAATAAAGAACGAGAACCGTATTTCATTATTTTAATTGATTTGACCATTTTTTAAGATAGAAGTGTAATATATCCCAAAACATGCCTTTTTCACTTCAGGATTAATGGATCTTTTGTTTTTAAGCGGTATAGAGTTACTTCATTTTCAAGGATAAAGCATTGATATCCTCATTTGCATGCTAGTGTGCATAACAACTAAATTGCGTTGTACTTGATTTTTCTAAGGCTATAATAGCTTAGGTTCTTCGGGGTTTATTGTTGTAGTGGCAGAGATGTCATGTATAGCATGATCTGAAGCTCATTAACTGAGACTGAAAATGGAGTGATGGTTCTCATTTGTCCAATCGCCTTGGGTTACCAGATACAAATGCAGTTTAAGTGTGCTAATTGTGCCTTAGTGCTGGTGCCTCAATAAGAATCCCCTTGAACTGGATTCAGAGGGGAGCAATTTCATTCCTACCTTTAGGTCCTAGTCTGAAAGGAAAATAAATTTCTTGTTGGGTTCAATTAAAATGTCAGTATTTCTTGGTTGTTGTTCTAAATTTCTAATTTTGAAGCAAGCACATATTATACTTGCAATTTTCTTGTGCTAATTTTATTTCCATTTTGTATTGGACTGCCCATCTTTCATAGACTCAACCACCTAATGTCAGAAACCTCACAAAAAAAAGTACTATATTCCATATGAATTAGTGGGAAAATGTTATTGGAAACACAATATGAAATTAAACTAAGAAACGATAAGAAATAAACCACCAAGCAAAGCGAAGATAAAATAAAGAAAAAACCAAAGAATTCAGGGAAGGAAGGTAGACCGACGTTACACTCACTGCTACTGGTAACCCGATATGGAGCTGTGTATGTATTCAGTAAAGGACTAAAGGTACATGTTTTTTTTTGGGGGGTGGGGGTGGGGGTTAAGCATCTTTTAATTCAGTTAGTACCGTACTCATATCATACCTCTTTGACATAGATATGTTGAAGTTAATGAAGGATGCATGTATATATAGGAAATTTTTATTAGGAGTACTCTTTGGTGGGGGGTGGATGAAATCTTCAAGGACCTGTAAGAAGCGAAGATGAAAGAGGGGGAATTATTGGGGGCAGGGAGAAAGTTGTGTTGGATGGCTGAAGAGGAACAACAACAATAACATACCCAGTTGAAATCCACAAGGATTCTGGGGAGGGTAGAGAGTATGCAGACCTTGCCCTCATACATTGGGAGGTGGAGAGGTTGTTTCCAATTATCGCACTATTTTGTTGTAGTTATTGTTCTCTTTCCCAGGATGCTAAAGAGAGTTGCAATTGCACTCATATATGGACACCAAAGGGGAAGAGAAGGGAATATTGGGCAACCTTTTGTTGGGAGAGAGTGTTTAGTAGCGGCAGAGAGGGCTGCTGTTGTTCAGGAATAAGTTATTCATCTCTGTGGATACTTTTCCAACTTCTCTCTCCAACTCACAAGAAAAGAACAAGGCTCTTTTTGGCTGGAAGTTGCCAATAATCACAAGGAAAAAATATGAACAATTCCAATACATCAAGGATTATAAGTATAAAGCATAAGGAGAGTTTAAGGTATAACTTGCAATGTGGTTTGTGCAACAACAACATACCCTGTAATTCTCTTTATTTTAAAAACCAAAAGCGGAGCACCCTTCTTATCAACCCCACAGGAGATGCACCCTAATTTTGGTCTAGTGGTAAGAGTGCAACATGTGATTAATGGACAAAAACCTGGTATATAAGTGGAGAAAAGTAGAGGGGCGGACCCATTATCCACTGAGTTTCGAACCGTATGACCACTAACTATCGGAGATTTCTCAGTTATCAAAAAGAAAAACAAATTTGGTGAAAGTGGGTAAATCTAGGCACACAGATAATAATTTAAACATGCATTGATATTTTCCTATAGGATCTTCTTGAGAACTCTTGGGGTTTGTTAGAGTTGAGCAATTCTGCATTTTCATTAGAATATTTCCTCTTGTTTCATTTGTTTGACTGAAGTTTGGCATTGTTCTAGATTCTTAACTGAAATATCTCTGCCTGCTCACTATTCTAGCTTGATTTTGCTTTAATTTTAAGTTTTTTATTTAATGCTGAAGATCCGTATTTGTGATATCTTTATTTTGTATCATGACGAATGATGGTTTTGGATACCCTTCATTGAGTGAGATTTGTATGTCAGTAGAAAAATTTAGAGAGTTTATACTGTTAGAGAACCTACATTATTGGTTAATGGGATGGAATGTGTTCAAATGGGACTATAGTGGATAATGGGGATTCTAATAGTCAACCCCAAATTAGATTGGGATTTAGGTGGTCTAGGGATATTTTTGCACCTTGACTAGTTATTTGGGTTTTATCTATATTTCTCACCAGCATCATGGGTACTGGGTAAGTATACCAACTTAAGTTCAGGTATATGGGTAGAACTCACATAGTGTTCTTTCTACTGGGATTGGTTTCCAAGGTTGTACTCTTCGACTTTTAGGTCATGCCCTTGGGGACTAAACTCTTTTGCAGTTCCTAACCTAGCTATGTCTTAACTGGCATTTGGATGTAACTGTAGAAGATAACATTAAACAATCATTGGATTTTGTTCTCATTTACTAGGTTGATAGTTAAAAATAATATCATGGTCTAAAGTTCAGTTGGTTAGTGAGTCAATTTTTTATGTCAGTGACCCATTTTACAAATATAGATTTGTATCTATGAGATTTGGTGTTATCTATTCAATTACATAAATGTGCATCCAGAAGATCTCAAAAGGTCTTGCTCAATTAGCATTATGTTAGAACTGGTATTCCGAATAACAGATTTTTCACTGAAATACACCTGTACTGATATGGTATTATTGCTTTTTCAGGAAGCTCAAACATATGCAGAGGAGAATGGTCTGTTCTTCATGGAAACATCTGCAAAAACTGCATCTAATGTTAATGATGTTTTCTCTGAAATAGGTAAATACTTGCATTCACTTTGTTGTGTTATGGGCTGCCAGCTTGCATTTATGGTAGATCAGTCATGTTTATGCTCTTATTGGCTACACATATCACTATTGTTGTGTTATCAATTTTAAACCACTGCTTATATGCATTTTGTATGACATGTCGTGACTGGGAACAAAGAAATTAAAATAAAGTAGAGGAATTCGAAATTATTAAACTAGTTATGGTGGATAGTTTTGATGAGTAGGTCACTAGATGATGATTTAAAATGTGGTGTTTATTTTCTGTTTTCTTGGATCTTTAGATTGGTTTGATGTTTTACTTGGAAATAATACTACTACTCGACATATATTTTAATTTGTTGTCATTTTCAATCCATTAATTAATAAACCATGTATTATCTATGTTGCAATTGACATTATCGTAAATGGAATTTAATGTGGATGATGATACATGTATATGATCATACAAATGACAAGATCAAAATTATTACTTCTTAAGCTTTGGATTGTAAAATCACTCTTAAATTCTATCATTTTCGAGAATGAACATCTCGCCATATAGTGAATAACTGGTTCCTTTGGAACTTCCAAATGTTGTGGTGGTTAATCTTACCTATTAAATTCTTCTGCAATAGAGTCTCCAAGTTGGATTTTGTTTTGACTAATTGTTGTATATAGCTTGAAACCTAGCATTTTTATCAACCTGAATATCTCTTGAACTGTTTATTCATTTGCAGCAAAGAGACTGCCTCGGCTTCAGCCAGCACAAAATCCATCTGGGATGGTTCTTATGGATAGGCCTGCTCAAACACCGGCTACAGCTTCTTGTTGCTCTTAAATCTCTGCTGGTGCTTCTCATCTCAATGTTGTTTTTGCTTAATTTGTTTGTGCTGATTATTAGATTTCGTTGTGCCCATGGTCCATCGCTGTACAGATTTCATGAAAAAATCTTCAATGTGCTGAACTCTTTTCTATGGATCCTCCTAATGTAATGAGATTCTGTGACATGCTTAAGTATGCTATTAAACAATACATGCATCATATAACTATTTATTATTCATTGGGGCTGTCAGTCGTTTGAGATTGATGTGTAGTAGTAGTAGTAGTAGTACCGGAGGGACTTATCAATCAGCCATCTACTATTCATATATAATCAAACTTCTCTATAACAACGCTCATTTGAATAATTTTGACTGCTATAGTTAGATTGTTATAGAGCATATAATAAAGTTGGCTCCAAAATAAATTAACCAGGCCGTTATATTGAAATGTTGTTTTAGAGGATAACTGATGATTGAGTTGATCAATCTGAATCCTAGAATAGACATTTACTTGTTTTAGATTATGTTATGCTTTCTAATGATATGGATATATGATCTCTAGTACTATATGATTAGTTACTAAATATCAATCACTTCCATTGGGATGTCGGATGTATGATATATCCTCCTCTTTGGTAATTAAATTAATCGAAATGATATTAAGATGCTAAACTTGCCGAAGAAACTGAACTAATCAAAGATTTAAGAACAAACAATATAGGATGAGAATGAGAAGGGCAATTCGGTGCATAAAGCATTTCGCGTCAGGAGGAGGACAACATTTCAAGGACAACTTTATTGTTATTTCAAGATGTCAATTTATTTTCCACGAGTATTTTTTTTGCAATTTCATCCGTCTTTTTTAACCTTGGAGAAGACAAAAGGCATTTGAAACTCTAAACTAAAACCTCAAAATCGACCCAAAGGAAGTTCCGATCATAACATGATACAGAAAAATTACACTGAACTCATTACTCTTATCATAATATCACTGACTCACTGTCCCCTATATCTGTTCTATTCTTTATTGACTAAAGCATATCTTTCCAGTGAAAGACTATAGTTTTCGTTTTAATTATCGTTCGAAGCTAAAATTATTTTTTACTTTTTTTTCTATCAATTACATAATCTATGTATGTATAGTAGCACATACTTACAGTAATAAAATTGTAGGACTTTCATCCCAATTCTTTCTAGCAATACAAGAATATACATCTATTCCTACGAAAAATCTTAACAATCTGTTTCTCGACCTCTTCAAAATGAATTACTTATCAATTTCTCGAGATTTCACTTGTAGGGTTATACTGTGATATACGTGTGCACACGCATGTTGGTACTGTTTTCTCTATATTAAAAAAAAAAGAAAAAAAGATACATATATCATATTGTTTGAAAATATTGCAGATACAATTCAAAATGATTTCTTTATTTCCCAGCAACTAGATTACATCCAGCTCAGTCCTTTGGACTGAACAATATTCATTTTTTCTTTTCTTTTTTTTAAACCTTCTTCAACAATACATAAAAACATCATAAAACAAAAGCACTAAATTTAAAACCACAACTCCTAACTGAGGTCCATCCATATATATATAGTCTGTATTGGACACAAAAGCAGCTAGCAGTATCCAATTGCTTTCATTAATATTTATTTATGTAGTTATGTCTTGTGAAGCCCTTGAGAAGTTGCAGCTGAGGCACAATCAGTAGTTTGAAACCCAATCCTTTCTTTCTCCAAGTCATACACAACTTCCACATTTTGTTGTTGGAAGTTTCCGAAAATCCCAGCTGGCCCTTCTTCAGAATCTTCCATGCTTTGGAACAACAAACATTTCACCACTGTTGAGTTTCGTGGTGCACCCACGGCATAGAAATCGTTCCCATTAGGTAAAACAAGGCTAACATTGTTCAAGAAATGGAATGTTATTGAAGGGAAATCATCGGTAACTAGACTATTAAGGTTGTTATTAGGGCATGGGAGCCTATAACATAGGTCAAACCCTGTTCGTGCCTCGATATCCTCAGCACGTGGGTAATTTATGGATGATCGAAGGGTGGTTAGAAGAGACGAGTAGAGTGGTTTAGGTAGGTGAGTGTAAGTGGTTCCGGAATCAATCAACATTCCTCCATTGCCTAAAGAATCAAATTCTCTCAAGGTTAAGGGAACTTGTGTAGTGGCACCATTTCCCATAGTTATAGCTTCTAAGCCAATGTAATAGAAATTAGGGTACATAGGGCTTTTCAACATTGGAGTAAATTGGAAATTTTCTTTGGATGAAATGGCTTGATCCCCTACAACTAGAGGGCTAGATATATTAGGGTTGTTTGCAAACTTGAAAGGCAAGAAGCAATGTGAAAAACCCTTTTGAAGAAACCCTAATTGTGAAGGCAAAGAAAGTGGACCTTTACCAAACCCTACAATCCCAATAGGCTCTCTATAAGTTGTTCCAACACATCCAAAGACAAACTTTGGGACTTCCCTAACGGAATTAGGGTTTGAACTAGTCCCATGGACTCGAAGAGTATCCCTAGTTAGGGTTCCCGATACGATACCTTCACCATATGTGTAAGCAAAAGAAGGACATGGCCTTAAACAAGTTCCCTTAAGTAGGCTATTCAATGAGCATCCAGCAATAGTGCATTGATCAAAAGGGTTATCGGAGCTATGGATATCGATACAAGAGGAACTAGTACATAAATCCCTATAGGAAGAAGATGAAAATGAAGGAGAAAAGCTTGACATTAGCTTGTGATCCCTATAGTCATCACAATCTATACAATCAAATGATAGGTTTCCACAAGGTACCCAAGTAAGATCACTTCCAGTGTCCATATACACTTGGATAATTTGTGGGGGTGTTCCTATATTCAATGATATCAAATAGCCATCTCTCACTTCTCTCAATGGCTCCCTTATGTCCAATGTTTCTGAGTTTTTTTTCACTAGATTATACGATGATTTAGGTATCGTAAGGCTGGTTTTCGTATGAGTTAAGCTTAACACCAAGGAGTAAGAAGAAGGTTTTTTTTCCTTTGCATAGCATTGGTTGAAATGAAGCAATGCACTAGAAAGAAAGAAGAAGATGAAGAAGTAAGTTGAGAGGCTAAAAGGTGTTGTCATTTTCCTTGATGTTTAAATTCTTCACATGAAATAAGGCAAGAGGAAGCTAGTATTTATAGCAATTTTTAGTGTTAATGGAGGGAATTAGGGTTTCTTGAACTTTTAACTTAAGCTGTTTTCTGTGCTTACAGATGTTGCATGGTGAAGAATGATGAATTAGGTTTTCCTTTTCTTTGTTATATTTTGTTAATGGGTATTTCAATAAAGAAATAAGAAAGTGTACCAGTGGCCTTGTGGTCAACAAAGTGGATTGAGAATCATCAAGTCCTAGGTTCAAATCTCTCGGAGACAAAATACGTTACGTGATTTCTTTAACCAGACTTAGTAATACACCATGATTTTAGTCAAGATGCGTTACATTAGGTAATTCTTTCTACACAGAGTTAATTACTAATACACAGTGAAATTAATCAAGATGCGTGCAAGAAAGAGGAATCTAAGTGACAATGAAATGAGTTTGCATGGCTTTTCTTATAGTGATTCAGTCATTCTAGAAAGGTATAAGATCGATTCCGTACGTACCAATCAGTTGAAAAACTACTAGGCGTGCTGTTATTTTAATTATTTCTATTAACTATATATGACTATAGATTAGTTTTAGTATCATTATAAACTTATAATTAATGAGAGTTTAACTGTTAATTAATGAGGGTGTCATGTTTGAGTTTAAAAAGGTGCCTTAAGAGAAGTAAATCAGAAGTGGTTTGCACGTGGAAATGCACACAATACTAATAATACTATGAACAAATTTAATTTAATTAAATCGTTTTGCTAATTCATATTAATTAGATGATGACATTACGATAAGCGGCGCCTCTGACACAGATTTGGACCACTATATATATATATATGTGTGTGTTTGTGACGATATATATCTATAGGAAATCTAGATTTATAATTGGTTAATTCGACGAGTTAGGCTTGTCAATTTAATATTGATTTTGGATCGTAACAGAATTAAAGGAACTTGTGTAGTACACTCACTATCAACGAAAGGCTACTAACTAAACATAGTCTTTTAATCTTTTTAATAACATGCACATTAGAGCAAAACATTAATAACTAATCAATATTAACTCTAATTTTGTAGTACTCGTTTTCAACTATTTTCCAAATACTCTTCTTCTTCAAATATGATATTATTTTTTGTTAATGTACAAACGACTACTGAATTAATCTTTCCAAATTTAATTAATTAAAATGAATTAAGAATTTAATGTCCTCTACAATTCTCCATTAACCAATTTTCTTTACCCCGATGATGTCAAAAATCCTAGTATAAATTTTATTTAAATTAATACAAACCAAACAATCTTAACTTCATCAAAATCAATCTTAGACTAAAAAAAAAAAAAAAAAAAAAAAACTATGAACAAAAAGTAGAAGCATGATGATTCACAAATGATCATAATTTGAGATAGTGGCCACCATGTCACTACCAACAAGAACCGGTTTTGATTTTTCATTTTTCTTAAAAATAATTAAAATAATCATTCTGTTTAAAATTTACTGGTTATTCGAATTTCAACTATGTATGTTAAAACATTTCTGGTTACATATAACACAATTCTCATAACTTAAAACGTTAAACATTTAAAAAAAATTAAAAAATCTCATCCATTTTACTATACCCGTTATTTGTATTTTGTACTTGCTGTTGGGTTATCCCACATAGGAAGTGGAAGGGGCTGGTGGTCAATTTATAAGTGTGAGGGAAAGCCTCAACCTTTGAGCTAGCTTTTGGGTTGAGAAGGCCCAAGACCACCCAACATTGGTATCAGAGCCCAGGTTGTCAACAAGTCTCAGCCCACCGGGAGACACTGGGTTGTCGCTCTTTCCAGCCCAAGGCCCGATGTGTGAAGGGGGAGATTGTTGGGTTATCCCACATCGGAAGTGGAAGGGGCTGGTGGTCAATTTATAAGTGTGAGGGAAAGCCTCAACCTTTGAGCTAGCTTTTGGGTTGAGAAGGCCCAAGACCACCCAACACTTGCTTTGGTTGGTTTTATAGTATTGAAAACAAAGAGGCCATATATCATAATCAAAGTACGACGACAATTAAAGGTGGAGATTCGCAAATTCTATAGTTTTTTCGTAAATCTTATATTTGTATTAAAAAAATATATATATATAAGTACGTATATTAACTTGTGAAAATATTTTCTACGCTAGAGTTGTGGATTCTCAGACCTTACTATCAACAAAAAGTTTCTCTTTTTATTTTTAAAGAAAATTTAGAAATTTCTAATCTTGGTTTCGGCTCTAAATTGACAGTAATGTCAATAAAGTTAATCCGTAATTTTTAAATCCAAACTCTTAATCCTGACTCCACCACCAGAGAATATCGAGACAGATCATAATGCAGGGAAGTTTAATCTGATGTGGACATGACGCTATATTCCTTAAACTGCGCCACCTTGTCATAATATCTTTTTTCTTTTGTTTGTTTAATTTGTTTTCATTTTACCCCTTTGTTGATCTGCTTTTACACTTCACACCCCTATACTTCTAAAATTATCTTCATTGGCTTCCTAACTCCTTAGCTAAATACATTAGTCACTACGACAAAAATATTTTTTAACAACAATAATATGCACATTAATAAAGAACGATAAAATTTTTATTGGCATTAAATTAATTATTATTAGAGGAAAACATGATTAGAAAGTTTGATAAATCTATAATAATCTGTCTAAAAAAAAAATTATATGGATTAACTATAATAAATTTCATTTTTTTAAAAAAAAATCTCCGTTCAAATTTGATTTTAGAATACTGATATGTTTGAGCCGACCCCGTGTGAAACGTTATGAAAGAAGGCTATTTTACCAACTCAAATGGATTTATTAGCGAAATTTTCTCGAAATAAATGTTCAACCTGTAATATTTGATATTGAACTTATTGACATCATATTTCTATTTTTCAATGTTACCTTTAAAATTAATTCCTACTACATAGCTTTCAATTTCAATTCATACTAACATAAATATAGGGGGGAAACACGAAAAACTTGAAAACGTAAGGGGTTAATTTTGAAAATTTTCCAAATAATTTTAAGAAAACCAAAAAAAAAAAATTTATTTAAGTATGCAACATAGCTTTTTCTATTTGTAGAAAAATGTCAGTGATTTGAATTGCTTTATACTAATTTGGTTAAAATAATGAGTTAGTCACTTTCAAGTATATGGTTTATACAACCCATGAATTGTACTTGCTAATATTTGTTAAATAAAAAAAGGTGGCTGCGCTTTTTATCGTAAACTTTGGCATATTGGAAAATGACATGAAACTATTGGAAATTGAAGAATCAAAGTATAAGGTACAATGTAACTGCCTGCCTGCACTTGTTTTTGTCTAAACTATATAAAATACAATTACATTTTTGTCTCTTCATTACTACTTTATACCATCTATAACAAACTTTTTTTTTGTTTTAATCTGCAAATTTTAATATTATTAAAGCATTAAAGATTCGGCGGATTTTAGCTACCTCAATTGCATTTAAGGGCGGATTATGGGGTATTGAAAAAGAAAAAATGGTCAAATATGTCATCGAACTTTAAAAAAAGACTCATTTATTTCATTTGTTAAAAGTTATCTTTGGGGCGCTTCCGTTATTTTTGTTAAGAAGGATGGTATGATGCGCATGTATATTTATTGACTATAGTCAGCTGAATCGTTAACCTCGGACTAGAATAGATGACCTATTTGATCAGTGTTCTCTAAGATTGATTTGAGGTCCGGTTAAGTTTAGTTGTACTTTCACTTATTTTTTGTATGCTCGTATGCTTTCTTTTTCATATTCCCTTTGACCTCTCCGTGTCTAGTTTCTATCATTTCTTATTGTTTTTACCCTTTTTGCTCAGTTGTCCTTCGATGCCTACTGAGTACCTGTTGTTTTGGTACTAATGCTACACTTTGCATCTATTTATCTTTGTCATTTTCATTTGAGAAAAGGACAAACCATCCATACCATTATTTGTTTGACTAAAAATAATTTCGATTTTGCAAAACCATTTTTCACATTTGCATGGAGAAACGGACTTGTTCTTGTTTTGGGAAGAGAAATTGTGTATTCAACTAAAGATGCACATATTTCTTCTTAAATCTTCATCAAACTCCAGCACTTTTGTCATCTGTATGTTATCTTTGATGCAAAACATTAAAAACTTGCAAGAGAACACAAAGTTCACATTTCTCCACATTTGAACACTTACATCTTTACAAGGAAAATGAAAAATCTGATAGTACACCAAAATCTATACACGCCTTGAAGGCGTGACACCAAACAAAGAATCAAAGCAAAATCAGAAGGCTCGTACATGACTAAATTAAAGTTGAAGGAAACAACAAAATCATATGAACACGCTAACATGCAATTGGAATTACTGGCTCTGAGATGTTTATCGCATGAAAACAACTGTATCACTTATACAGGGCTCGTGTTACTTACCGTTGAGGCTTCTCATTGAATTGCTCTACTTTCCTTCACACAATAGATATAGAATATGTGTGCTTCTTGAACATGCTTTGCCAGTATCCAGTTACATGAATTCGTTTCTGTTGATTTTACAATCTATTCTTCCGAGGTCTTTAACCCTTCTCTCTTCCCCTTTCAGCTAGCTACCTTACAACCCATTTGTACAGTATAGAGGAGTTCATGGGAAAAATGCATTAAACTAACTGATATCTCGTCACACCCTTTTCGAAAGATTCTTTTTCAACCCCTTGATAATTTTGCCAAACCACATTAAGTTCATTACACCAAGAGCTGACGGAACTCCAAAAACCAAAAGAATACCGAAAATGTGCATGTGAATGACCTGCAATCAGTTAATGTTTCAAAAACAAAAATAAGTAAATGATAGAAATCATTTGATACTAGCACATCTTGAATGAGAAGATAAATAGATTGCTCTTATTGGAAAGAAAGGAAATGAAGCACCCTAAAACTCCTTGAAGGCAAAAGGAAACGAATGAGGGGAAAAGAAAAAGAACATCTTATACTATTTACAAATCCCCTCTTCTATTTCCAAACCTCATATACTGTTGCGGAGATATTCATGTAGATCCATGTCTCATATATAATATAGAAATAAAACATCACTTTCAAGAACAGCATTACTCACCAGCCAATAATTAACTTTTTTGCAGCAAGAAGAAACTTTTAACCAGCAGAAGGTCTGTTTCATATGCTGTCTAATCTTATACAAGATATGTGAAGAAAATGGTTTGCACAGTACCAAAAGTTCAACAGGGGAGACAGATTAAGCTTAGTGTTAATTCCTTCATGTGAATATTCTATAGATCCATATAGGTCTCTTTACTAGTATATCAGCTGTTTAAAGGAATATTTACTTAAAATTTTCTCAGTCAATAAATATTAGATTGCCTATTGCTACTTATGGTTGATCTCCATGTGTAAATATGAATATATTTTTTTTTTTAATGTTCTATAGTGACAATTTTAAATCTTAGGTGCGATACAAATTTGCATTATATTGTATTTACTACTTATAGTTGGTGCAACTGCAGCCCCGTGTTTACTTTGTTCAAAATTAAACAACAAATAAAATAAGGAAAGCATGTATGCTGAAAGAGAAGTGATATAAAAAATAGGACATTGAAGGATCGGAAGCTTTCTAAATTCAACAATATGCTAGTTATATCTTTAGTTAAGAGCATAACCTTTAAGCTATTCATATTTCTGGGCACTTTGCTGTACTTGTAAGCTTCTAAGAGCCAATTTTATTGGTTTTACTAGAACTGGTAAGGTATGGTAACACTCAAAAAGGATAGTGCACTCCATCAACATTTATATCATAGCTTAGAGTTCAAGGCTTATGATGCTCCCATTTCATCATTCTGTAGCTCAGGTAGGGAACACATCACAAAGGGGGCTTCACAGTTTTTCTGACATAAATAAAATAGAGAGGCTAATTTATTTTGTGATCCCAATAAGTCCACTTTATGATCACAAGATGCATGCGTGTCTTAATAGTAGAGATTGGTCTTTGAGACAATCAGGAAGGTGCATCGACAATTCCGCGGTGGGTTTTGACTTCTTGTATCTCACTGGAGGAAACTTCCCTTACTCAAATTTCATGACCTTTTGCATATTGACAGTCTACATGAAATTTTTCATACTTTGGGTGCCATGCACAAGTAGTAACGAATCTCAAGCAATGTGTTTTTGCGTTTTGCAGAATGGAGTTTTTGTAGAGGCATGTACTACTCCTTGAAGTTAAATAACTTTGCTATCACAAACTCTATAGCTTTTGGAGGGAAGAAGGCTCTAGCAATACAAGATAAAATTTCCAACAACAATGAGAGACTTTTTACTAGTGCTGCATATGGCTAGAGTATAATGTCAGGATATTTCAAGATCAGAGTGTCTCTTCTAGAATCTATTGGATAAATTAGTACTAAGGTTATCTGCATTTCCTGATTAGAGTTGCCTTTTCTTTTCTTATCTTTGTAAGAAGAAGCGTATTCATTCTTTTCCGTTGTAATTTGCATCAGTAAGTTTTTTTTTTCATTAATTCAATCCAAGTTCAAATACCTAAATTAATAATAGACTTTCTGGTGAAAGCTATGAATACGAGGGAAAAGGCTTTGCTTATGAAAAAATCTGTATCAATGAGTTGGTATTAGTTATATGGGATATCACGGCAGAATCTTGCACAAGAGACTTCTTTTAAGAGTATAATATAATTTGTTTATGAACATTTTCTTGAAAATCCTTTACTGAAATTAACAGGCCATTTAAATTCAAACTATCGATAATTCCACCTCAATTTCGATCTAATTGACATCAGCCGTATGGATCCTAACTATCCATTTCAATCAGTTGGACCCATTTCATTCAAATATTCAAAGATTTGAGGTTTTCTAACCTAACAAGTTCTCTATATTACTACAGGCATACAAATATGTAGAAGGATTGAAACAAACCTACCAAAAAGAAGACATGACCAAAGCATTACCCCCATGTCTAAGTCTTCCTCCCAACTAATGGACAATTGGACATAGCCTGTATGAATCTTTTGCTTCCTTTATGTTCTACTTTTCACCAACTTTGCATGTAGTCCAAGAGATTGTAGGTCTTATAACACAATATACAACTTCCTTCCATGGGATTTTAGTCTACCCTGTCAACTTATAACACCTTTCTTCATCATGGTTCCACATCTGCGGACGAAGCATTTGGACATCTATGTAAGACACGACCATCTCAAGCAATCTCTCAGTTCATCGTCTATCTATGTTTCTTTCATCTCCTATCGATTATGTCTAATCTTGTAGTATCACACCTCATTCTTAACATTTGCATTTCTGTGACACTCATTTTATGAATATCTTAGATTCACTCTCATATAATATTGTTAGTCTTACAATTAAGGCCATAAAATTCTTAAGATCAAGACTTTTGATGTGTTTTTACGTCTAACAAAGTTGACAAATAAAATGGTTGGATTTTGACAAGGGTGAATAATTATCGGAACTTCTTTGGGCATTTCCGAAGAGTAGTAGAACGTATTCCAGAATAGCCTAATACCTCAGAAGAAAAAGTTAAAAGAGTTTGTTGAGCAGAGAGAGAGAGAGTTGACAATAAACAAAGAGTCACCTGATCATAGTGCAAATAGACATGGTAAAACATGTAAATGAACAGCAATATTCTTGCAACCTGCAATTAGTAAATAGATTCAGTTTAGCAAATACTAATAGGAATCGTTCAAATAATTAGATGTCTTAAAGACAATTGAATCAAGACATTTATCAATTCTAAGGAGCAATCATTTCCCCAATCTGTCTAGAATTAGAATTTTAGATGAGAGGAGTAACCAATGCACTAAAAAGTGTAACGGTCCTCTCTTATAATACATGCAACTTATGTTTAATGGACCCTTCATTTGCTTTGAATGTTCCTGTTAAACAGGAATGACATGATGAAGGTACATCATTCAGATTCTTCAGCATATGAAGAAACTTGCTAAAATCGAGTGTACCCTGGATAATTCCCATTCCTACATCCATGTAACCAACCATGCAAACAAGTTTGTTCATGTTGAAGACATCACTTACCAACCATGCAAAAAATATCACCACACCATTAATCAGATATGCATAAGATCTTTTCAATCCAGCTGTATCAAGAAACCTGAAGAAAAGACATAAAAAAGAGACATAAGTTCATAGGGTGCTACAACATGAATGGTGCTGCACTTTCCCAACAGGTGCTCTTAGCACCTACCATCTCATGTTGATCTCGGGTGTTGTCACCTCAGATATGAGTACCATGAACGTATAAAGTTGTCCTTCTCCAGTGTACATGGAGTATGCTACAGCAACTGCTGAAAGAGAATGATGGACAACCTGAAAATCAACAGTTAGAATTTGACATACAACATATAAATCGATGCTAAATGAAGTATTTCTTGAAACAGATATCTATGGTTGATGAAGTTCTCTTCCACTGGAGAATATATACTTACATACTCTAATCCACCCAAAGAAGGGTAAAACCAGCAAATCATTCCAAGGTCTGAAAGAAAGTACCCAGCTGACACCTGAACAAAGTCACAAGGTGAGAGGATTAAAATGGCCATATACCGAGAGAAATTGATATCTAATTTACCTACTAGCATATGAAAATAAGAGAGGTAAATCAAGTTCAAAGCTAATAGGTAAGTCCTGACCAGCATACCCGCTATATTGACTCTATAACATTCAAGCAAGTTAATGCACCACGACCACATAGCCCAGTCCACTAACCAAACAAAATCGTGCAAATACCACGGAATAAAACTAATGAACCACATAATGGAACTCTAATACGCATTATACCAGCTTAAAGAAATAAAAACCAACTTCATGCACCGATTTTTCTGAAGCTACATCTTTTTTTCAGGAAGCTGTTGCAGTGTTATAGGAAGGAAACAAAAGAAACAATACATTTTTGTAGTTTGCATTTACAAAAAACACCTAAGCAAAAGAAAGATAATAAGTTCTTGACTCTTTTAATATTTAATGGTTCTTTTTTTTTTGGTTGAATATAGAAAAAAGAGCATTCGTTAACAGCCAAGCTGGTGTGAACAATTTGAACAAAAGCGAGAGCGCCTCAACCGAAGCTCATTTATGCTATCCCATTATAATACTGATACTTCCACCAAAAAAGTACATGAAACAAAAAAAGATCTTTTTCTCCTACTTATGTTCCTTGCATTACTAAAGTACGCAAGGGAAAGAGATCATCTTATACTATTTCTGTTCCTTGACTACTGTAGAACAATCTTGTTTCTTCCATCTCACATTAGTTTAAAAGATATAAGAAAACATAGTCAGAAGCTTACTTTGAAGATAGGGCATTTACATAAACTCTGAAACCATACCCAGGGAGCCTACATCAGGAAAATCCCAAGCTTGCCGAGGAAGGAACAAAACAGAGAAATAACTGTCTCTTTCTCTCTGTTGACATTTTGATACCTCCGGCTCATGA
Organism: Solanum sitiens; assembly: GCA_016801875.1. Taxonomy (NCBI): domain Eukaryota; kingdom Viridiplantae; phylum Streptophyta; class Magnoliopsida; order Solanales; family Solanaceae; genus Solanum; species Solanum sitiens. The sequence goes on from JABWTJ010000056.1 coordinate 1,117,488, forward strand.
TGGTTTCTTTAGCTGTGATTGGTACTTGCAAAGAAACATTGACAGAGAACTAGGGAAATTCCACAACTAAGTGAATATAAAATGTAACAGGAATTGGTTGGTGTTTTCACCAATTATCTTACACAGGAGCATGAAGTCCCTACAATTCTTCTCCTCTCCTTCCTTGAGTTGTCCACCATCAATAATGCATTGCCCACCAGGTTAAACTAACAACCTTCCTATGTACTTCAGTGCTGTACTCACCTACCTCCTATCCCACTCTGAAGATAAGACCCAATCATATGATTTCACTGGCATCTTCCTCCCTTTTCCCCTCAGGCCTCAATAACATCACATCCTCCTCGGGTATCCCTCTAGGCTAGTCAGAAGTGGATTCAAAGTATCAATACCAAGTTCATCTGAACTCAGTAATTTCGACGCAAATCATAAATTTATGGGTAAAAAAGACTACAAAATTTATAGAAAATAGTATTATGAACCTCTAACTTTAAGAATATGATGAGTTCAATGCTAAAAAACTTAAAAGGGGAACCCATAAAGATCAAAATCTTGGATCTGTCTGCCTTGAGGCTAGTTAGAGCTTCAAAAAAGGTTCCTCTACTTGCTGCTCCTTTTCTCAATCTTAATTTACCTCCAAAAAGTGATATCTCATATGATTCCTCAACAGTTCCATCTGAAATAGTCAAAGACCATAGCCTCCATATCATCCACAACCTTAAACCCCCTTTGGGAATCCCTCCTCACATTGCCCTATACGACGCAATTAAACCATGAATAAATCAACTATATCCATTCAAATTATTTAGAGTTTATCATATGAATCGTCTACATCCATTTTGCTCTATCCTGTCCGTTTTATTCCAATTCTGAAACAGTGCATATCCTTCCAAATTCATGCCCAAAGTGTTTAAACTTCAAAAACTGGTTTTCTATCTTCATTATTCCTCTCAATCAATCTTGTGAGTCTAATATATCCCTGTGCGAGACCAACTTTTTCTGGCTGGTTGGCCCAGAAAAGAGAAGTAATATGGGTTAATAATAGACAATATTAAGTTTATTGTGAAAGGTAATTATTTAGTCTCAAATATCTTCCCCAAGTTCCAATATAAGTACATATATAAATGTGTGTGTGCGCGCAATCGTGTTCTGTTCTGGAAGGCCAGGCCACAGGAATGGGGAATGAATATGACACCCAATAAATGTCTATAAAACAATGTGGGTTCTTCAGATGTGGAATACTGCTATCTTTTTTATGGTCAACTCAAAAGGTGATTTTAGTATGCACAAATTTTTTCTTTGGTTTAGATTTAGTATCAAAAACTTGGTTCAAGGCAAGTCATTTGAGTTGATATCTTTTAAAAGAAATGTCACCATATTACCGTTCTCAGCACCTGGTTTAACATAAAAAAAGAAGGGGGGGGGGGGGACGGGGACATAAAAGAGCTTGGCTGGTACCAATGGGATTCTACCCCATGCTAAGTGTAAATTGTTGACCCCCAAAAATCAATTGCCTTTCCCCTATAGAGAAATAGGTACATATAGGAAAGAACAATCAGTAATCTTTTGCAAAAGAAAAATTGAGCCTAAAATTTCTAGTAAAAAAACAGAAAAAGAGATGAATCCAGAGAACATACTAAATAAATAATTTATGATTGAAGTTCCACCTACACTAGCATTACAAGTATCAATACCAGAGCCATCTTTGTTCTACAGCGAGAGATATGTCAGATCTCAAATTCCTAAATATCAAAACCTCTCAAGGAAATCCAAAATGAAAGGGATATAACTAGACAATACTCATCATATACAGTACAAGATTACTTACCCCTAATGTAAAAGTTGATAGTGGTGAACTTCTGGTGATTAAAAGGCCATCAGGATTTTGATCAGAGAAAAGATTGGACCAGAATGCAAAATACGTGGACACAGCAGATATGAAAATGGCATGAACTGTTGACATGCCACTGCAGAAAAATAAGTCTCACAAACATGAGAAGTGAATCATTAAATCCTTGGGGAAGATAGAGATAGAGCTGGCTAATTACCGGTTGTTCCACTCAGTCCTTTGAATTTTTGTTAGGGTAGTGTACGTCCTAAAGTAAAAACTGCTGATCAGTTGACATAGATCATAGACCTGTGAAGAACCAAAAGAGTTTAAAAGGAACGGTAGTACAGGGGAGAAATTGTGCAGCACATGAAAGTTATTATGTAGGACATGAACATGATCTATAATTTTCTGGCGAAACCAATTAGATGTTTTATTAGTTTCCCCAATCTTTTGCTTTTATTTCTTTTACTTCACTACCATGAAGAGAGAAGACCAAGAAAATGTAAAATTTCTTCATCAAGTATGACTCAGCTTTTAATAAACAAGGGAACTCCTTTCTTCAATAGTCACAAGAATGAAAAGGATAGAAGGATCTATAATCAATAAACCTTACCATTTTGCAAGCAAATATGCCAGCAAAGACAGAGGTGTAAGGTATAAAAGGATCTGCTAACAAATAAGTTTTAACCAGGGTCTCAGCCTGACTCTGATAAGATCTAAATGCCACTATATTCCGTGCAGGAGCTGCCTTTCTACCGATTGCAGTTGTCATGTCTTTAGCTCTCTTCTTAACAACTATCTATGTTTATACAATGAAGATCACCTATACATGTAAACTGCAATATATCCCAGAGCTTCCTGAAATGGAAAATTCAGAAATATATCTATTAGCATGAAGCAGTTTCTTAATATAGTATGAGCATAATAAATGTTTGTTTAACACTGAATTGAGCATAATAAATGCATTTGATGCGCATTGTGAAAAGACTTTGAAGGATAATTTTGAAACCTTTCAAGATGAAAATGAGTAGCTGCAAGCATCCTAAAGATCAAATCACATACAGGCAGCTATGACAAGAAAATTATCTGTATCCCAAATATATATCAATTCAACTATGAATAGCTCAAAATATAAGCCACAAACATCATTTAATACAGCCTTATATTCTCTCCTCTGTCTTCCTCCTAAATAATTGAAGGGTCCGATCCTCCAAAATCACAATGACACAATCATGATCCAACTTGAACACACCTTGGCGTCAATCTTCTGGATTGCTGCCTTCCTAGGATATCCACTAAATGAACCCTTACCGGAAGCAAAAGAACTCACATTAAGATCATGTACAACTTAAAACTACTTCTCCGCTACGACTCCTTAGCCCCTTTGTTAATATGAACTCAAAAACAAACAGCAAACTACCATACCACTAAAATCAACTAGAAATTCAAGCTCAACAAGCCTTAAAATAATCAGAGAACAAATAGTAACCAAAGAAAAACACTAAAACCACAGCATTATAACATATGCAAAGTGAATCAGCAAAGTAATTTCACCTTCCTTCCACACCCCACCCACAAACCGTCTACAACAACACCAAACTAGTTTCTGTTCACCGACCCATTTTCAAGATTTTATTTTTATGACACTAGATGCTGCCAAATCAAAGGTCAAACAACCCAAATCTAGAATAATGCAAGAGATCAGGTCTAAGCAAAGTCACAATACTCTAATCAATACCCAGAAAAGAAATAAACCATAGATATATAACCAATGCAAAAAGCTAACAGATCATAACAAAAGCATACATTGCTTCTTACCGCAAAAATATGCAGATTTCAGAAAAATCAACAGCATGCACCTCCCAAGGATGCAACTTTCCACAATACACAAAACCCAGAAACAAAAACCGATAAGAAAGCCAAAAGATGATATTTTTATTAATGTAAAATGGGTATTGAAAGGAATGTGAAGAAGTAATGAAAAGCGAAATCAAGAAAAGGCAAAGAACCCGTGAAAGGGGTGCAAAAACATGAGATACAATCAATTTAAAGGAACAACAAATGTAGATTTCGTGATTTTTGAGCTCTTCTTTTTTTGGGTTTTTTTTAATTGGAACCGTAATGGAATCTCCAACCGAAGCAATGAATGAGAGAGAAGAGAAGGGCGAAAAATGAGAAAGAAGGGCGAATATGAAAATTTTGTTAAAAATAAAAATTGGGTGTGGTGGGAAATGGTGAAATATACAATCAATAAAAGTAGACTATTTTTTTATTTTTTTTTTTATAAGTTGTCTTTTTGGTGTAAGCTGCTACGTGTGGGCTCATTCTTGGTTGCTGTTTCATTGTTTTTGAGTGGATGTTATTGTATCTTTACTTCTTCTTGATAATAATAAGTAATAATATTCCAGTACTCCGTCTATATTAATCGTTCACTTTCTGTTTGCACATATTTTGGTATATATAATAGAGAAAGATATATTTAAAAATATTTTTAAATTTTAAAGTGAACTATTAATTTTATTTTTGAACTAGTGACAGTCTTAAAAGACTAACTTAATTTAAATACACATCTAATCTTACAACGTGAGTGAAATACATCTTTAAATTTTCACTAAATTTAAAGGTGTTTTCAACTTCTTTCCAAGTTTTTTATTAAGAGTCTCATACTCCTACAAGAGTTTAAGACTACTTTATATCATGTCACCAGAGGCGGAGCCAGAATTTTCAATAAATGGGTTCATAATCTGTAGAAATAGATAGCCGAAAGGGATTCGACATCTACTATATATACATATAAACTTATTTTAACCATGTATAAATAATAAAATTTTCCGTCAAAGGAGATTCATCCAAACCCCTTTAATGCAATGTAGCTCCGCCCCTATATGTTACAGATTGAAAGTGCATCTATGTTTAGTTAATCACATAAAAATGAAATAAATAATTTACATTACATTAATATTTTATAAAAGATGTGAAGATAGAAAAAGAAGTCTAAAAATAGACAGAAGAAAAGCTAATGAAAGAAGCAAGTACTACGTCATAATGAATAGATTCAGAAGAATTAGAAGAAAAAAAAAGAAGAAGAAAGAGACAAATATTGACACCCATTTCCACCTTTTTTTTTCCTTTTTATATATATCGGTTACAAATAGAAAGGGTCTTTAGGAAGAGCAATTTTAATCATAGGGTTGATTATAATTTATAATGGTCTACAATCAATATACACAAATAGTCAAAACAATCATCCTAAGTTTGGAAAAATTTTGATCTTAGTGTTTGTCGTTTGGGAAAATTTTATTGACAATTCGACGGTAAAAAATAATAATAATAATCTATATGACTATATTATAGAGTATATAGTCCATATTGCTTTTGAATATTCGAGATATTCGAGGATTGACCAAAAGAAATTTTGTTTAATTAAAAATGACCTGTCATGTTACCTAATTGTACTTAATTAAAAATATTTCCGATTTGAAAAGGGAATAAACAAGTTTTTTTCGCTGGTATTAGTTAACCTGCTGGAAATTAAACTTACTTTAAAGTTGGTACATTATCTCCTCTTGTACAGTTTCAATTACAAACTTGACCACAAAGCAAATGATTTTTCAGCCAAACGAAAAATTACAACATCAATACTCCATGTAATCCCACAAGTGGGTGGAGAGAGTGGTGTGTCCGCAAACCTTAGAAGGTAAAGTGTTTGTTTCCGATAGACGAGAAAAACCAGAACCAGAAAAGGAAGTATTATCAAAATATATATGAATTAGAACTCTAATACCAAAATTTCAACCCCAATGGGAGATGAGGCCATGTGATTCTATGTTTGCTTCCTACTCATTACAAGCTTTATAACAAGCGACCACATCAAAATCTCCAGCCTGACTCTTGTGCTTGATTTCACTCTAAACCACCCATTGATGAATGTCGAGCCATTAAGAATATGCTGATACAGAAGCGTCACACTTTTCTGTATATGAAACCACCACCATTTCTTTATCATGATACTTTTCTGGATAAATTCTGAAATCCAGAGCCAAGACACATAAGATTGACAGTTCCTGTGGAGGCATCAGGTTTCATGACAAACTTAACACCCAAAAAGTCTCTGATGTGCCTTAATGCTTCTATTCCGTAGGGTGACAGCTTCCCAACGCGAACTTCTGAAACATCTTTCGGACACAAGGCACATAGAAGAAACAGCAGTCCCTGTTATAATAGACAAACAAGAGATTGGTGAGCAATGGAACCAAGAATTCATAGCACGGGAGAGAGCACCAGACCATCTTAAAGGAGATATTCAGCCCTAAATGGTGCTAGGCAACACTTATGAATGGGAACTGGAAGAAGCTTGCTCCAGGATTTAAATGTAGAAGTACTGATAAGCACACCAAAATGTCACATGTCACATGAGTCGGCGGAGATTCAAGTGGAGATGCAAAGGTAAAAGACAGTGTCATGCAGATACTTGAAAGAGCCTGATATGATCAGCTAGAACTCATAAAGAGTAACATTGTCAAAAATTACACACACCTGATGTGTTGAATCAACGACTCCCCCCTGTTTAATTTCCCCAAGTAGTGCAGAAGCTATTTGCTCGCCAACTTCCTCAGCAGGGATCAGATCTTTCCTATCATCCTCTAGGTCAGCATCATCTTCTCCTCTTGAATAAGAAACTGCAGTATCAACAGATATGACACAACCAGATGTAGTCTCTGCAACTAAAGAAATTCCGTAGCCAGGTGACCTGCAATCAAAGTTGATCTCCAGATATAATCAGCAGCTCCAACTTAAAACATGACCTGGATAGTTACAACATAAAAAGAAAGCAAGTGCTAGATATCTACAAAATGATCATACATTCCGGCTTGTGCTCCAGCTTTATGATCTGTAAAGATGTGAACATCTGAAAGCAAAGGATTCAAGATTCCACGAGCTGCGTGTATCATGGTATTCTCAAACTGAACAGAGACCCTTGTTGAAAAGGAAACACCTCTAATTCTCTTCACCAGACCTTCATCAACCCATTTAACAGCCTGTATAATAGCAGTCACTAAAACAATTGGTCAAAAAAATCACTTATAGTTTGCTGAGCTACCTCAGAATAGAAAACAATGAAAGTCTATGAAAAATAAACTCACCTTTAAACTATTTGGGACCATGGGGACTGAAAGAACTACTTCTCCACCACCTTTAGGAGCGACTCCCCGACTCTCAATTTTCAGTTCCAATCCTTCTGCAGGGACTCCAAATTGCTTCAATATAGGCAAAGTAGTTGATCGAAAAGTATCAATAGATGGGTCCTTTGAATCATTTGTGATCCCTGAAAAAAGTTATTTCAAGCCTTACGATAATAACCAAATACATAAAATTTTCGAACTCACATTTGGTTGTAAGGAAATCAAGGGTTTTAACATCCAAAGGCTGTAAAATTCAAAGCGAGAGCAAGTTTCTGTACTTTTGGGATTTATCTTTGCACTTCACAACTTTTTAGGGGAGTGATACTAGAGCTCTACTGAGCTTCTTGAGCTATTAAACCCAAGTAACTTACTGGATAACAATCCTATCTCCCTTTTTATGTCAACTTCCATTGAATCACCACCCAAAGGAGTCAAAAATAGGCCGATTTCCTTACAAAATGCAGAGTTAAGACTAATAACAGCTACCAAGGGATTAAAAACTTGCTATTTCCTCAACCATTTCCAGGGCTGTGTAACTATCAGGCTGCCAATCTCTTACATGTAGTTGCCTAGAAATCTTTTAATCTTTCTCATCTGAAGTCATAGAATTTCAGAATTTGTCATTTTTTTTTAATGAAAGAATTTCAGAATTTGTCATTGCTATTGCACTTTTCTGTTTTCAGTCAAAAACTATATGCAAAAACTCAAGGGATCAAATTGCAATTGTGTATGTGGTCATCTAATCCTGTATGAAATTGATTGATTGAGGACAATCAAAGACTGGCAGCATGTGAGGAAGTGGAACTAGAAGCTAATGTGGTTACGAGAAGGAACTGATTTCTTTGATCATGCTTCTACTTTAAGTGAAGCTGGAATATCCACCAGGAACGTTGCCAATCACCAGAGCAACTCTGGTCCCAAATTAGGCTTAAAAACATGGAAGAGATGATAGAAGTCCTGAAACAAAAGAGAAAAAAGTAGAGATAGTTGAACGACGCTTTCAGCGGCAGACTGTGAGAGAATTGATACAGCCAGGCAAAGGTTGGGGAGGACCTAAGATGAGGAAAACGGTTTCAAGGATATTTTAGGAATACGGCCAGAGGATTGGCGTGCCAAATAAAACTGTGAAAACATGTGATATATCAAGTTATGAAATATAACCTAGAGATGAGATGTCGTACTGAACATTCCAGATGATTAATCCAATTAAGTTGTTTAGAAAAATCTTAGCTATAAAAGGACACCTCAGTTCAAGTGTCCACTTGGTATTAAAGGAGTCGTTTGGCCATGAATAAGATTCGGAATATTTAAACTAATATCCATTTCAAATAAGTGTTTGTTTATTAAATTGTCCCATTATTTAAATTTCAAACTTAAAATATAGAATTTGAAGTTTGAAAATGGATTTTTCGAGTTTTTTTAACTTTTCACTAACAACTTCAACTTTGTTTTCATGTCCAAACACGACTTTCAGCTTCGAAATACCTTTTTCCAATTTAACTTCAAATACTACTTTTTTCAAATCTCAATCAAATCATGCCCAAACGCCTAATGCAATGAGTTGAAAGTACAGATAAAGGGAAAAATAAACACCAAACCACCTTTAAGAAAAATTAAAGAAGTTAAAGTGGAGCAAAAGGAGGGTAAAGGCATGCCTTTAAGCCTGATGGTGAGTGGTTTTTTTCCAAACAAACCGAGCACAATCAACGGTTCCAAGAAGTAGCTAATGGAGCGACTGACACCACAATCATGAACTAAATGTCTTCCTCCCATAATAATTCCAGGTTTGTACTTCAGTTTTGTGCCTGTCAAAAAAGCCAGTTAAACTTCAACTCCAATATCCACAAAGGACAAAAGAACCAATTTTAGCACAGAATATGAGCAATCATGGGATTGTGGAGCAGAAGCTTACCAGTTTCATTGATTTCAACAACACAATCATCACAGACTTTTTCAAGGAGGCGGAGGAAAGAGACCTCATGTGGACGAAGGCCAGGCCAAGTAGCATCAGCACGTATATCCTCAATGATAATCGATTTGGATGAAAGGGTTGCCAGTAAAAGACGTATTCTCAAGTTTTGGCTACCCTTCAGCTTCATGTAAGATACTTTCCCCATCTTGTTTCTTGTCTTTCGCCTCTGCTTCCACGTATAAATTTGTATAATATATGCTCTGAAAGTGTTGTTGTCTACTCAGCATAAAAATTAGAGGGAAGTATGTACAAAGAAAGACAGAGAAGATAGAGGCAACATACCTTTGATCCTGTCAGATAAACCAAAAAATGGGAAGTTAGCTGCAGGAAGAGATGGGAAAAGAGCAATTTAGCAGCGGGAGTGGTGGCAAGAATTTCAGGGCTGAAAGCGGTTCCCACTAAACAGGTTCAATTTTTTAGAGCCCATTTAATTAGCAGAATTTAAGTAGCTTTTAAGCAGCAAGTGTTGAAAAGCACTTTTCAAGTGTTGGTGTTGAAGCTGAAAAGACAGTTGTTGATGTGTTTGCTAAGTGCTAGTAAGTACTTTATCTGTTAAAATGAGTGAAATATCCTTAAATCTGTTAATACTATAAAAGAGATTACAGCACTTCCATTAAAGAAAGGGCAAATGCTTGCATGTATACAAAAGGTACACCAATAGTAGACAACCTTAGAAGAGGACATGGTTTTCTACAAATAACACCCATTCATCTATGCATGTAGGAATCCTATAGATGCAACTCAAGTGTACAAAGTCTTCCTCTGATTTCTCAAAAGCTCTTCTATTCCTCTCTAACAATACGATCCACATAAGTGCTAGAGGAACAACATCTCACGCCTTGCATCTTTTCTTCCTACTTCTAAATGCCCAACTTAGCATTGTTACTTTCATAGTACTCAGCATCATCCACTCAAGTCTAAACCATCTCAAAATTTTCCAGAATAAACAAGAATTTATCCAACAATGTAGAAGAAGATTCACATCTTCACCTAGCTCTTTGCACATGTAACACCAACTAACACAAGTTATCTTTCTCTTCCTAAAATTCTCCGCAACACCTACTCAAGTCTGAACCATCTCAAAATTGTATAGAATTTTATACAAAATGGTTGTTGAACTCGTAGCTTTTAGTTCCTAAATTTACACAAAGAGAAACTTCACAATCCCAAAGTTTCTCCAAAGCTTCTTATATCTCATTGTAACAAATTTTATATTGTAACATTTGCTTTCAAAGAGGCACATGCTCGAGCAGTTGAGGACATGCGTACAAAACACCAACTATCCTAATTACATATACATATACAATCAAGTTTGAGTTGGATTTGTGCAAAGTGAGATCTCTATATTTTAATTTATTGCATGATTCAAATTCCTCTCGTCGGTGGCACTTTAAAGTAAGAAGTAGCTGAAATCAAATTTTTTCATTGTTTTACCTTATTTTGTTTTCCCTAATCTAAGCAATTCACTCATCAAACTACCATGAAAATTAACTTGCAGAAAACAGCCAAAAACAGAAAACTCCTATCAACAACAGCAACCGAAAAACTCAACATATGAAGACGTTCGTTGTTTGAGGATTTGAAGCAAATAAAAAGTAAAGCAGAAGTGAAAAAACGCAGAAAGCTGATAAGGTAACTAATATCACATAGAAAAAATGCAGCGAGAGAGAGTGAAGCTTACCGTTCGCCACTGAAATCGCAGCAGAAACAACGTGTGCAGAGATGGAGGAAAGGAAGGAGAAACGAGGAAGAGACGGAAAAATAGGTTACGGCTATTGGAATTGAGGGTAATATCGAATTATGAAAACTTATTAGGGATATAAACGTAAAATCAACTGTCACCCTAAATAGATGAAAAACCAAAAAAATAAAAAATAAAAAATTGGGCTAAAATATAATTGTTTTCTTTTAAAAAATTTAAAACTTTTCCCAAAAAAAAAAAGTCCATCTATTTATGACTCTGACTAATTTTATCTACACTTTTTCCTCAGTAAATAACTCATTAACTGAAAATACGTGCTTGTCGTGAAAAGATTGATCTAGAAAATTGAAATATTATATTAAAGAATAGCTAGTTATTATAGTAAAATTATTATAAATTAATTTCCACCAATGGATATTTCTAATTAATTATAATTTGATGAATTGTAGTAGTTAGTAATGCTGTTATTAGTAGCTTTTAATAAAGCACCATTTTATGATTTATGAATAATGTATTATCTAGTTTATCATAAAAAATTTTAAAAAAGATTGAGTCAAACTTACTGATATTTTTAATAATTTTTAAAATTTATGGGTACATATAATGTTTAATGTGATTGTTTTATTAAAGAAAAAGTAAATATGTTTTCAAAAACTATAATCGAAATTCAAACATATGTTCAAACGTCAATCCAAATTTAATTTTATAAAAATATTTAAAAATTTATCGCTTAAAATTACTGTGTAAACTGTTGAGCTGATATAGTAGCAACATTTATTATTTATAAGAATTTACCCTTTTTATCTTTAATTTTAATTTTATAACTCAAAAACATTTTTATAACACACTATCCTTAAAAAATGAGTACTCGTTAATATTCATTAATATAGGATACACACGCAAATGCATGCGTCAAGAGCCTTGTAAATGTGAAATGCAAATAGTAATAGGATGATTTTCTAACCACCAATTTATTGCCAAAACAAACGTTTTCACAAATTTAGTCAACAATAATTAATGTTGTTAAATCTAGTTAATCGTAAAGTAGATTATATGTGATTATCTCCTATAAATAAATATTTGTTTTTAAAAAAAGTTCATATGACAAATTTTATTTTATTTGCAAATATTGTGTAATTTTCTCTCCTATATATATTTGAGGGATGGGGACTAGTACAATTGAAGTGGGGAAAAAAGAGCACAAAAAAAAGAAAAATGGAACAAAAAATACTACTTTTTATTTTCTTTTATCTACTTAACAATTCATCTGCAAATGTTATAGATTCTATTTGTAAGGCAACTCAAGATTATAAACTTTGTAACGAATCTCTCACATCAAATCCTAATAGCGCGAACGAAGATGCTAAAGGTCTTGCACGTATAATGCTTTATATGGCTCTACACAAGACCACACATATTATTGTTTATGTCAAGCGAATGATGATCGAGAATAAATTTCCAGATTGTCGTTCAATTTGCGAAGACTGCCTTCAAGTTTGCGATAAAAACTACAATTTTATTTTGCATTATTTCGTCCTAAATGCTATTAAATATTTTGAGGTGGAAATGTATCATGATGCAACTTTTGCCATCGGACTATCTGGTCTAAATGTTTCAACTTGTGCAGATGCTTGTGTAAATTGCAATGCCTTTAACTTAACAAATAGGAGCAATGAATATGCACATTTTGTTTTAGTAGTTGGAGATGTAATAGACTTCTTGTATTAATAAAAAAGTAAAAGTATATATGTAATGTAGCGTATCGTATTAAATCAAGTAGTTAAATTTAAAGTTTTTTGTTGTTTTGACTTTTTTTGCTCCATTGATGACTCAAACTCACAACCTTAGAGTTGAAGGTGATGGATACTTATTATTCGAGTAACTCCGTCTCGTCTAATTTAAAGATTAGAGAAAGAAAGAAATGAGATTTTGTGTTTGTAAACGTGGATATAATTAACAACGATTAAGTAGTAATAAAAAAGTTATTTACAAGTCAAAACACATAATATATGCATTGATTTGTCTTATCCTAATGACAGGTGTGGACAAACAATTTAAAAGAGAGAAAAACGAGGAAAGAGCTTGACAACATTAGTAACCAAAAAGGAAAAGCTTAGTTTGAAAAGTTTTTTTTTCGAAGAAGTGTTTTTTTAAAAAAAAAAAATGGTAACAAGAGTAATTTATATGTGCTAATAAAATTTCAAATCACTTATATGAACGAGGGTTATGTTTGATCAAAATCTTTTAAAATGTGTGTATTTTTTTTTAAAAGAAAATTGCTTTTCAAGAAAGATTTTTTTTGAATAATCACAATTTTGTAACTTCTTAAAAGTTTGATCAAACATAGGGATGATAATTGAGCGGGTTGGGGCGGGTGCGCGATGGGTAGAAGCTTAACCCACAAAATTTCAGCCCGCTCAGCCCTGCTTAATATGTTTTTCAATTCTTAACTCACACCGCCTTGCCCTACAAAGATCCGCCCCACCCCAACACTTATGTTATATTTTTTTAGTTCTCTTTTCTTTATTATATAATTTTCTGAAGCAGTAGACAAATTTAACATTTTAAAGAATGAAGATCTAATTTGATTATTTCTCATTTGTAATGTTAAAACACACCAATTAAACAGTTTCTACTTTCTACACCTCTAGGTGGCTTTGTCTCATATTTAAATTCAAATTGTTTACAAATAAATTCAATTTAATTTCTTGTACTAAAACCCATTAGAAATTTTGATTATAATACATTTTTAAAAAAACTTAGAGAAAGGGTGAAAGACGGTAATAAACAGTAGTTAAAGAGAAGAAAGTAGAGAGAGTGGAGCAATCAAATTAGAAAAGTGAGAGAAAATTTTTCAACCCGTCACCCGCCCCGTCCTGCTTAATTTATTAAAAAAAATATTTCAACCTGTCCCACCCCGCATAAGGCTAAACCCGCCCTGCCTCATATAGACTTATACCTACTCCGCCCCACAATCGTCCCGCTCCATTGTCATCCCTAATCAAACAGACTATTGAAATGAAAACTCAAATAGTATATTAAGGCAACAGAGGATATCCATTTTTATTTATTTTTTTTGGGGGGGGGGGGAGGGGGTCGAAGGGAAAGCTCATATACTCTACGATCTTTTAAGTAAATTCATTATAATTTTGATATATTCTACCTTTTCTTATTTCATGTACTTTAAGAAACAATGAAGGATATACAAATATTGATTCAATCTAATGGAATGTGGCGAATATATGGATAATTTGTAAATTTTGATGCAGATGAGGTTTTGATAATAACAAATTTTTATATCTGAGGTCATTAAATTTGATACTAAATTTGATATGAGTTATATTTAATAAAATTAACTGATCAACTTTATAGCTATTAAAATATTAATAGAATGAAGAATATGGTATTAATAATCTTACGCCAATATCTCCTCATACTTATGACTTATAAGAGATGTTATAGGATATAAAAAGTTGTACACACTTATTATACCGTTAAAATTTTGGATAAGAATTTTATATATATATATATATATATATACAAAATTAGTTGTAACTTTTAAAATTATCATTTTTGTGTTTGTGTGATTTTGTCAATATAAATAAGAAGAAAAAACAACAATTTATTTTTTATTTTTCAATCGATATTTGATATCACTGTTAGAGTTCGATTAATTTAAATTTGTTGACATAGGACTATATTCAGAGGAAAGCATCCCTACTAAAAAAAAAATTAAACCAAAATTGGAAAAAAATAACTAAATGTTTGCTTTTGGTGAAAAAATGGAAAAACTAACTAAATGTTGGGCCACAAGCCCACAATCCACCAAAATTGTCGATACAGTGTTACCAATATGAATATATTATTATTACCAATTATATTTGTATTCTAAATTTAATGTATTACCCCTAAATCCTAATATATGGCAACAAGAATATAAAAGTTTTGATAACAAACGAAAACCTTATGGTTAAAATGTAGAACTTATAAGTTTCATGATTTTAGCCGTACAACTGAATATGTAATTGTCATTTAATAAAATTTGTTAATAATAACGTGGATATTGATAAAAAAAAATTATTTTCAAAATTAACTGTAAATATGAATCAAATAAGAATATACTAACAATAAAAAGTTGAAGTTAAAAGTTATTTAATTAAAATTAAATTGTTGGTGCCATTTATATAAATTATTAACCAACATTGATACTAAGATGGGCAACTTTCACATATAACAAACAAAAATTCATATTTGTATGCTATAGTAAAGTTTGCATAATTGCGCTCCATAGCAAATATATAACTGTATAATTCGCTATACATATACAATTATATAATTCGATGGCCTAAATTGTATAATTCGCTGGTCTATTTCACTGCAATTGTATAATTCGTTGCCTATTTCGCTGCAATATCTGTATTAAATTTGCTTTGCATACAATTGAATCGAAGTAAAATATTTGTATATTATATAATTATTAGTGTATAGGAAAAAGATATATGTTTTTCTCTCGCTTTATACAAAAACAGAAACACAATTTATACACTTTTGTTGTATAAAGCGAGAGAAAATTGTATTTCCGTGCAATTGTATAATTCGTTGGCCTTTTTCGCTGCAATATTTGTATAAAATTTGCATTTGTCTACAATTGAATCGAAGTAAAATATTTGTAAATTGTATAATTAAGTGTATAGCACGGATATATATGTTTTTGCATGTGTATATACGATTTTCTCTCGCTTTATACAAAACAGAAACACAATTTATACACTTCTATGTAAAAAGCGAGATAGGCGAGCAGAGGGAGAGTGACGAGCGAGATTTTTGGGAGACAGGCGATTGACAAACTTTGACAACGTTTACTATGAACCACAATTAAATCAAATCATAGCTATTCTATTTATTTTAGATTATTAATTTGTTATTATATATAATTATCCCTACTAAGATTTGGTAAAAATATGTTGCAAATTAGAATTCATACTTTATTGTATAATAATTTTTTAAAAAGCTTTAATTAGTTACCAACAAGGGGTTGCTCATAAGTAGTAAACACTTTCCAGTCCTTTATTTTAAATCTTACGTTTATGGATTCGAATTATATTTTGAATAATATTCTAATATTATTAACAATTCTGGCAATGTTAACAATTAGCAAACCATTAATAGGTCATAATCATTTATTCGTTGGAGTCTTTGCTAGTGTACTTTCTCCGTTTATTTTTAATTATCTTGTTATTTTTTTAAAAGTTAATTTAATTAAATTTTAAAATATAATTAGATTATATTAAATTATTATTTTAAACAAAAAAATATATTCAAAAACTATACGAAAAAAAATATTATAAATTATAATTTTTTACATATCAACATGCATAATAAAATATAAGCTAAAATACTTATTATTTGACTCTAAAAAAGTAATAATTGCAAATAAAAATGGACGGAAGATAGTAAAATTTACATTTTCTAAACCTATTTACTATATGTAACTAATAAGTTCTTTCATTTGGTGGGATAGAAATATTTAGAGAATTTCTCCCTTCTCTATTTTATATAATAATATTCTTTTATATTTATTTTTTCTCTCTATTTAATCTTTGGTAGTTTATGTGCTTTTAATAAGGACTTATTAAATTTAGGAGCTGCAATAAACGTGATAAGATAGCTAATCAATTGATTACATATCATATTTTAGGTTCAAACTTTGATTACCAATGATGGTGCGTAAAACGTACTTAGTTAATTATTTTTACTAAATTAATAGAGGCAACATAAATTTTGAGTGACACATCACAAGTGTTCCATACTCCACATAAATAATTTAAATTTTGAGCTAAATTGAAGTATTCGTATTTATTTAAAACTGCAAGTTTGCGTGCAGTCATTTCAAAATTTTCACATTATTTTATAACTGAATCAGTCTATCTTGAATTAGTAGGTTGCCTAGAATTTTTAACATAATCAATACTGAGTCGATTGCCTCGAATTTTCGACATTATTTTTTGATTGAATCGACCAATTTGAAATCTTCGCACAGTTTTCTAACTAAATAAATACTGAGTTGATCATCTCGAATTCTTTTTGTTATTTTTTACTGAATAAAATACTGAAATGGTCACCTTGAATTCTCCGTACTTTCTAATTTTCTACGTATACTAGCTTTTTAAATGAGTCGTCCCACCTCAACCTTAAATTTTACATGTACGTTTTTTTTTTTTTTTGGAGGAATTTGGTTTAAAAATTGACCCACTTTCATTTGAGTGAAACTCATAAAAACATATTTAATATAATCTGATGAATGAGCTTTGGCGAGACAAAACATTTTTATTTTTTGAGCTTTGGGGATTTTTTAATTCGTTTATATTAGGTTCGCTGTCTAGATTATTCAAAAAATTATTTTCTAATTCAAAATGTTCCATGAAAGAAAGAAAAACAGTTTGCTATTTCATATTTATTGTTAATTATACCAATTAACAGTTATAAAGTTAAAATAATATCCACAAACCAGTAAATCCAAATACCCTTATATATAATACGACTTGATTGTAAATAAACCTATCTTATAGTAGTAAATAAACTTACATTTTTTACTATTGCAATATTAATATATTATGATATTATCCATATATTTTGAAAATAAAATACTTCTATTTTTAAACAATGAAAATCTTACACGAATTAAAGAAACGTGCATTGAAGAAAACAAATTCGAAATAATAAAAAACAGAAGACTAAGAAACCAAACTAAAATAGAAAAGGAAATTTCATATACAATTATATATAAAATAAAATATTTTAAAAATATAACTCGCTCACACTTTCATAATGCAAGAGTTGACTAAACTAGTACTTGATGCATCTTGAAATTTTATAAAATGTCTAAACATAATTTTTAATTAAAGTTGTAAATAAAAGTTACAAAAAATAAGATAAATTCTAAACTTCCTTTTAACAGTATCAAATATATATGAAATCTTTTGTATTTTAATCATTCTATTTTACTATATTAAAAAAAGATATAAATATATATATATATATCTTAAAAATTAGATAGAAATAACAAATACCATAAATTACGGAAAATATTCTTAATTTACTCCTTCTATTAATATTAAAAATAAAAAAAAAGTAAAAAGAGAACCACTTGTCCTATTTTTTTAATTAAAAACCTGTCATTTTTTCGAACATAAGGGTTGGGGGGTTAATTCCTCCTCGTTCTAGGGTTTTAGAATTTTGAGGTTCCTCTTTGAATCTAAACTAAAACCCGAAAATCCTCTGTGTATCTAAGGATTGCAGATTAAGGCACAGAGAAGCACAAAGTACAATCAGAGGTATCAATTCCACAATTTACTCTCTGGATTTTCTGTATTACTTCAATTCTACTCTGTTGAAACTATCTTTTGCTGAAGATTTGTTCATTAGTGTGATATTTCTAATGTAATTGTGTAGAATATGAATCACCCTTGAAAGTTTCTGGGAAGATATTGTATTTTGAATTTGGTTCAGAATCATTTGTTGCTAACTTGAGATGCTAGTAATTCGGAAAGTCCGAAAAAGTGTATCTTGGACAATGATATCTCACCTCAATCACCTGTTTATTACTCCAATTGCTGAAAACGGTTCCACTTCTCATAGTCTCCAGAAATTTTCGTCATTGAATATTCGATGTTTTCGTAGTTCAGATAATGCTAAGGTTGAAGTCCCTGAATTGTCAACTCAGACACCCATTTCCCCTGCTGTCAATAAAATATCGCGGGTTGCAAGAACTGATGGACAAGCAGTACTCTTTGAATACTTGCATTGTACAAGAGGTTTTAATTATGTAGATGCTGAGCACATTAGCAAGAACTCACCTTGTTTTCTACAAAGCCTGCTGTCCAAGGTTGATAATGATCAAGATGTAACAAGGGCATTGACCCGTTACTTCAGGTACCATCCGATTAATGAGTTTGAGCCGTTTTTAGAGAGCTTGGGGTTGAAGCAATCTGAGCTTACATCTATGCTTCCACGAGATTTGATATTTTTGAGTGATGATCATGTCTTGTTTGATAATTATCATGTTCTTTGTTATTATGGCATCCCTCGCACTAAAATTGGGAAGATTTATAAGGAAGCGACTGATATATTTGGATATGACCATGGAGTATTAGATATGAAATTGAGGGCTTATGAGAAATTGGCTTTGAGCAGATCAACAGTTATAAAGTTGGTGACTTGTTCCCCTACTCTTTTGGTTGGTGAGACGAACAGTGAACTTATTCAGGTTCTTGAAAAACTGAAAATTTTAGGGTTTGAAAATGATTGGATGGGAGGATATTTATCCAACAGACACTCCTACAATTGGGGTAGAATGCTTAACACATTGCATTTTCTCAATGAAGTAGGATATAGTGATGAAAAGATGGCGACTTTGTTTACAATGAACCCTGCATTCTTATTTGAAGGCTCTGGGAAGCAGATTTATGTATTGGTCGGGAAATTACTGAAGTTGGGTATTAAAATGAATGACATATACTTACTTTTCTGTCAAAATCCTAATATTCTATCTCTGAAGTGTACTAAAAATCTTTGGCATGCATTGTACTTCTTATCGGAGATAGGATTAGAGACCGAAATAATTGCAAATATTGTATCTACACATATACAACTTCTGGGTTCACATTCTCTGAAAGGACCAAAGACTCTTTTGAGGGACTTCAAGGGTGGCAAGTTTCGTCTATGTCAGACTATAAAGGATGATCCTTTGAATTTGTTCAGATTAGCTTCAAAATCAAAATTTAACGTGGAGCAAATGACTTCCCAGGACCCAGGAAAATTATTTCAGAAAACCACTTTTTTATTGAGATTAGGTTACGTAGAAAATTCAGATGAGATGGCAAAAGCTTTGAAGCAATTCCGCGGACGAGGAGACCAGTTGCAAGAGAGGTTTGACTGCCTAGTAAATGCTGGTTTGGACTGCAATGTTGTAATTAATATGATTAAACAGGCTCCCACGGCACTGAACCAGAGCAAAGATGTGCTTGAGAAGAAAATTGTTCTACTGAAAACATATTTAGGTTATCCGGTGGAATCGATTGTATCATTTCCATCTTACCTCTGCTATGACGTGGACAGAATTCATCTTCGGTTTTCAATGTATGCATGGTTGAAGCAAAAGGGTGCTGCAAAACCAACATTATCAGTGAGCACTCTTCTTGCTTGTTCAGATGCTCGCTTTGTAAAATATTTTGTTGACATACATCCGGAAGGTCCAGCAAAGTGGGAAAGTTTAAAAAGTTCACTTCAATCCAGCTGATTGACTTCAGTATCATTTTTGATTAATAAAGTTGACATATTTCCCTTATCTTGTTCTAATTGATTATCCAATTTTGTTGTTGTTGGTTTGTCTAGGTCTTTTTTTTAATCTTTAATACGTCTCTTGTTAGGAAACACACATCACTCAATGATATTTTGAAGTGTCAGAAGGGGGATTGCTTGGGTTTTTTTCTGCTTTCATTCTGTTAAAGGACTTCTCATCCCAGTTGCTAGTTGCTACTCCCATTGCAGCCCCTTCTCTTCATGCTGTAGATGAGGGGACTCTGGATATTTTGTTAGGGTCTTTCTGACAGGACAAGAAGGTATCATGTACTGATTGAGTGATTTCATATAAAGTAGCTTGTGGTAAAATCTGTCTGTTACATATCTTTAAGCTTGTAAAATAATATATCTGACCTAACACCCTAGCCATCCTTCTGATAAGCCTTGGTGGATAGAGTTGGCTGGTATCAATGCTGGTAGGAGGTAGTGGGTGCCCGATGGATTAGTCGACATGCCACCTAGTTGGCTTGGACACCAAAGTTATGAAAAAAGTCCAAGCCACTAACCTTGAAGAAAACTGTCAGTGATGATTTTGGGTGCAATCCCTTTGTTATCCATCAGATGGCTAGTCCTTAGACCCGTATAAGAGGTTTGTTGTTTCTTTCAATCTTCTATTTTTTTGGTGGTGAAGTGTCTTATCCTTAATAAGGCCCAAGAATCTCTTTCCCAAGTGGGGAGGGGGATACTCTTAAGAATAAAGAAGACTATCTGTTCTGTTATTAGTAAGTACATTTTTTTTGGGTGTGTGTATCATTCAATCATCAGTGTTACTTTTCCTTGTTTCTTTATGATAGTACATTTTCTGTTCAGCCTCTGTATGCCCTTGGTTTTTATAACGATGGATTGGGCATTTCCTGTTAGGCATCTTTTTTATTGGTAAACAAACAAATTGTGTTGATAGCAAGTGAGATAGTTACAAATCCAGCTAGGAACAGATCTCCAAGCTCTCAAAGGAAAACAAAACAGTTCTACTATTCAAGCTTACAACAACAGGCTGTAGTAGCTATGGAGTCCTGGAAAACAATGCTTAGTCAAAACTACAGTCTATACATAAAGACAACAAGCAAGATAGAACAGTCATAGTAAGCAGCTACCAATTAAGGGAGGCTTAGTATTATAGAAGCTAGTGTTGACCCCCATTTTGGCAGTTCTTGGCCTTTGATGTGTATATGCAGAGCTACCTCTCTGCATACTCTATCAATGTTGTAGTGGCCTGCTTTGAATCTCAAGCCATTCCTCTCTGTCCATATGATAGCCACAACCATAGCAAACACGCTGCACAGGATTGCTTTTTTGCCATATTTGGACATAGCGCACGTGTTGGCCCATAGAAGCTCCTCATTCCAGTCCCCTACAGGTCTGTTTATGCCCAGCCAGTTGAGAAGCCTAGTCCATAACCACCTTGTCACTATTCACCTAAAGAATAAATGATCAAAAGACTCCACTGCTGGTTGTGCAGAAGATGCAATCCGTAAGAACCTGGATGCCAAGCTTCTGAAGCCTTTCAACTGTGGCCAGTCTCCTCCAAGCAGCTAGCCGGAGGGAGGTTGAATTTTCCTGTTAGATATCAATTCTCTGAGTTTGTGTACGTGTTCCGTTTTCCCTAATGTTTATCCGAAATAATTAACTGTTCATGGGGTAAAGCTATGTAATTATGAAACACTACAGTTTTGGCCCCAAAACTCCTCTTTCTTGAACAGGTCATGATTTGTGTGCCTGCGCTTTCTTTCCTCTCCTTTATGGACGCAGCGCGACATATTATGTGCACTTGTTTGCTTATGACTTATGTTGAAGTTACATACTGTTTCATGCTAAACCTGTTGGAGTATATTGGTGAAATTACTTCCTTCTATGCAATTTTAGAGCATAATTATCTTTATCCTTAAATTTACTGATATTCTAGGAAGTAATTCCAGAGAACACTGATATCAAGTTGTTCTGGTGGAATGATTTTGTAAACCGAATGCTAGATCATTTCCTCTCATATGCAAGTCTTGGTGGACAAAATTACTTAGTAACATGTACTAGTAGGAGGTATCTATTGGATTGAGTGAGGTGCGCAGAGACTTGCTCAGACACCGCTGTTATAAAAATAATTTCTTATTGTCTTTTTTAATGAAAGGTAATTTCACTGCTATGCGTCAAGTTGGTGCCAAATGTTGTAGAGCAAAACATGATTTCTATCCTCCCATGTCTGAACTCTGAAGAGAGTTGAGAAAAATCCACAAAACTGTTAGCATCCTGGGCAACTTTTAAATCACTCAAAAGTATATAGAAGCTGTAATGCATTGTATTTTACATATGGTAAGGGCTGACAATTGTTTCCAAAACACCTATAATTTCTGTTTTACAAATTGTCAAAAAAATACACACAATCGTTGCAATATATAAACATCTGTTGAGGAACTTGTGAGATCATATTCAACTTGAACTTGTATTATAGTTCGAGAAGAACAGAAAAAGAGGAAGTAGTGGTGAGATGAGGCAAAATAAGCCCCACAAGATACAAGTTGTCTCTTTCAAAGATAAAGAGTCCCTGTTTACATGAAAATGATCAGCAGCTCAACATAAACGCCATCTTCTGCAACAAGAAAATGACTAAAGGGTGCAAAACAAAGAGATGATCCAAATATCTCTACATAGTTATAAAATACGACAGACTCTCCATACGCGCGAATCATTTGTACATCTTTAATATTTCCGCAAGCTTGTTCTTATGCAACTTTATTTCTACTATAAACAAGCAAACTTAACAATACGAACTATAGAAATGGTCAACGATAGAGCAGCCACTATAATGAAAATTTTACAAGATAAGTGTTTTGAAGACTACTTATCTTACATACAAAAATGAGTCTAAGAACAATTCGTAGGATAAAACCTAGTTACTATCATAGGTTCCTAGCTTTGACACTTGCACCGTCATTAAAAGTTGTGGAAGATGATGAGGAAGACAAGCCAGAGCGATGAAGTCCAGCCTTGTCTTTATTAAATGCCCTTTGAACATCATCTTTGAGCTCCTTAAATCGCCTCCGCTTGATCTTTTGTTCCTCTGGAGTGCCCTTCTCAAGGAAAAATAAGTCGGGTAAGTCATCCTCCATAAACTTATCCAGAACTTCGGAGCAATGAGGAAAGTAGCGTTTGCCCAGCTCAACTGCAACCATGATTTAGAATAATGAGAAGAGCTTGAAAACACAATTCTGAAATTGTCAATTCATAATGGAACCAATGTGCAAACAAGAAAATGTTAAGGAAAATATAAACCTGCTGAAGGAAGTTAGCAGTAAATACAGGAAAAAACTCAAGTAAGTTTTATGCCGTGTTTCCAGCAACATTCAGTAGTGAGCTGGAACGTTGCAAAATCAGTTACATGACAGGCTTAAATGACCAAAGGACTCCAAGCACAAAGACATGATATCATGAATAAAAGACAGCAAAGTAGTGAGCTGCACTTGGAAAGTGAGGTAGCATAGTCCATAGGACCCTCAACCTCTAACCAACGATCTTGGGGGTTTAATACACCACGAGAGCACCACCATTGACTCCTGGACAGAGTGTGTCTAAGGGTGGGGTGGGGTGGGGTTAACCATATAAAAGAAAATAATAATGAGCTGCTAACTTGTTTTATCTTGTTGATTCTTCTCTATGGAAGACTCTACCTATTTCACTTTTTTCTTCTTCACGCTATGTCTAGAAACTAGGGAAGGAAAGAGAATATAAGAGAAAAGAACACATTTGGGTTTAAGAGAAAGAACAGTTGGTCCAAACAAAAACTTCTCTTTCACTTTCTGTACTAAAACAAACAATAGAAGGGGAAATTTTGCACCTTTCCCCTCATTTTCTTCCTACAATTTGTAAACAACAACTTAGGTGTTTGCCAATCTTCTTTTGGAAGGGGCAGACTTCAACATACTTGAGGATAAAGAGGTCCAAACAGGTGATGACCTATACAGAGAACTACAAACCTGGTGTTGCCCTTCTTGCTTCTTCTTAATTACCGTAAATGTTCAAGGGAGGGAAAGGACCAACAGTAAGAGATAGACAATTTTGCAACAGAAGATGTGGCGAGAAAGTAGGATAAGAAGTCATTATTTGCCGTCTTTTTCTAAACAAACATTACAATTTGTAGTTTGAATTTCCACTATATATAGTCATACTTACAGGCATGCCATATACATGTTACCAGTTATATATGTAATCGTTCGTTCAAGTCAGAAGGGTATTTGATGAAAAAGAAAATTGCACATAAAGTGACACACGTCATGTAGGAGGTTGGCAAAAACCCTACACACATGCACATATTTATTATTTTGTCATCCTGGAAATTCAGGGATTTAAAATCAATTGTTAATGCTACAGAATAAACCAAAAGTAATTTTACATTCTTTGTTTTTCTTTCGTTTCCTCTTTTGGGAGAAAAGGAGGTAGTAAGCAGAGAATTAGTTGTCTAGATGCTCTTCATGTCAAGTAAATGGCTACTGATTAGATGATGATGATATTAGAAATAAATAGGAAATCTGGTGCATGTAAGATGATCTTAATCAATAGACTGGCTATCAGGGGATACCTGTCTTCGAGAGTCTTTCTTTCTGCATTATGGGTGTCTCATTCAGATCAACCTCCCTCAAAATTCCAGATGAACCTTTAGATGCCAAATGATCCGCGAATTCAGCTGTTGTTTCAGCAGTTGCAATTTCCATGGCTAGTTTGGCTTCAAGAGGGAACAATAATCGTGCAAATGCCACTGTATTACAAAAGCCATCATTAAATTACTTGCTCATTGGGCACACATAATTCAGGTGAGGACCACAACAGATTCATCAGAATTGAATGAAGAAACCAAGTCAAGTTTTGACAGATAATATCGTACATAACAGAAACAAACACTGGTAAATGATAACATCATGGCTTCATTCCAAGTCATCATATAATACAAAAATTACTTGGGTGTGTATGTGTGTTATGTTTGTTTATCTTTTTTTTTCTTTTTCTTTTTTTTTTTTTTTTTTTTTTTGATTAGTTAGTATACCCTAAATTCCCTCATACTCTCAGTGTGGCATCAACTGGTACCGTGAGCGGCCTGATTGTCCAAAAAATGATAGAACTGTAGTTCCTGCACCAAAACTTGGCCACATAGAGATCCTCTCGTAGATTTAGAGAAAGCTAATATAAATGTCTATTAACCGGGTCTGAGAGTCTACTAATCAACATTAACAGTCAAGGTTGCCCTACAAATTCAAAGGATACCCTCTTCGGAGATTCCCGATTTGAGATCATGATCTAATGATATGAAATGCTTAAATCTTGATTACGTAACTACTAAATGAACAAAGTTCTGTAGGACCACTGATTCTTGCTTAGTATGAACTTTCGACCAAAGAAGCCTAGCTTCCAGAACTGGAAGACTAGAAGTTGCGTGGGCCTTGAAGTTGCGTGGGCCTTGATTGGTAAAAAGAGGAAAACCAAGCATATTATAAAAGGTACCTCTGTTTTCCAGGTAGAGCAGTTTCATCGGCAGATCATCGGCCAACATGGGGGAAGAAAATAATGCATCTCCGATCATTGGGTTGCGACGCATCTCTCTCTCCAAAACATCAATACATACCCGATCTTTGTTTGCTTCCTGCCCTTGTTCTGTTTTTGCATGGTACTCCTTAGGCCTAGTCAGCCTCCTACAGATACTAACAGCACTCTGCCCATCCAATGTAATTTCTGATGCATGAGCTCCCTTAGTTAAAAGTGATACAATGATTGAAGGTTCCTTACGCATGGCAGCAATGTGAAGCACAGTGTAACCACGTGCATTCCGAAGGTTGACATTAGCAACACCCAGTCCAAGAACCTCAGCAACAACCTTGGGGTCACAATATGCAACAGCGTAATGAAGAGCGTAGGCTCCATCTAAACTTATGTCAGACTCATTAAGTAAAAGCTTGACAAGTTCAACATCATCCGAATCCAATGCCTTGTATATCCTATTTTTTCTCTTTTCATGCAACGGATCCACAGTTAGAACCATACTTTCATCACCCTGACATTTCAGCCGCGATAACTTAATACTCTCTGCAACTTTAAAGGGAACCTCCTTCTCAATACATATGCTTTCAAGATCTGATCGCGCTACTCTATCAACGCAGTGAGTGAAAAGCTCACTCATTTGGCAATGGAAAGCAACTCCAAGTATTGGGATAACATCTTCCACAAGAGCCTTGCCGACAAAACTGATAAGGCGTCGCTGCAATAATACGAGCTAGTGTTAGCAGAATGGTCTCTTGGTTGTTGCTACAAATTCTCTATATATTTTAAACAAACAGATCCAACTTTTGATGAAACTAGAAGCAGCCATAGTAATGCATGCAGATCTAAAAAGGCTACCGTAGAGACCACTACCGTCAAAAACGGACCATGATGTCCGCCTGCCTAAAACAAAATTATTAGATATGTATTGTAAACTCAAAACATATCAATAAACTTTATCATAGACAAATCAAATGTACTACATAGTAAAATCATTGAGTATCCAAAGGTTATCTCCATGGATGTGTAGGAGATATTCCATGTCAACTTCACCAGGTCCTGTTTAAAACAAACTTAGAACTACTTTTCTCCTAGTGACCGCTATTAACTGAAAATAAATCATGATGTAAGAAGCGACTAAGGTTCGGGTTCACATCACAATGGTATTGCAGTGTATGACAGTGCAGAATATTCACTACCTGGATGCACTTTCATATGATTAATGCATTGAATTTTTCTTTCTTTGACACTTCAACAAAGTTTAGAAGAAAAAATCATTTCAAAACAAAAAACTCACATAGAGATTTCATAATATGATCTAATTATCTTTTATTGAGATACACGAATAACACTTTGCATTCGTCCTTGTTAGCTTGAATCACAATGCACACTACAAAGCCACTTGAAATGTAAATTAACCAGTAGAAAGCATTGTTACCTACCAGAAAAAGTGACACCAGCTCTGGAACCTGAAACACAAAAGAGGCATACATCAACTCAACATGAAAGTTGATTGCTGGTCTGCAAGAGTCATGGGAACATAAACTGTTGACACACGTTGATGCCTCTGGAGGGAAATGCTTCAATTTTCCCGAGTACAAATAGCTTAAGAAAGTAAGGAAAGCCTCATATCCAACCTTACCACAAGGCAATATATCAATCATAGAGTAACTTGGCTTACCTTCCTTTCCACTATTTCCCTTTTCTTTCCTAAAAAGATCCCGAAAAAAACTACTCCTGGCAGCTAATATACAACGATGAACACCGAGGGAAACACCCTCAACAACAATCTCAGCATCACTAAACTCAGAGCTGGAATCTAATAAGAGTTGCTCTAAATTATTACTGAGTTTACTTAAGCTGATGATTTCATAACTACTCCCTGTCTCAGATCCACCACAGGCACATGTGTTTTGGCCTATGCCAATTGACCCATTCGACGTATTGGAAGTTGAAGTAAAGCTTATAGAAGATGATGGTTCAGCAGAACTTGCCATTTCACAATTGTATAAGCTAAAAGTACACAAGTTTTATCTACATCTAAGATAGTCAAAACTCCAGAAAATCAAAAAGTCTCCACACAGGCTCTATGCACAAAAAGAACCTCTCCAAAACCCTAACCAATCACCAATACAAGAAATTCTTCCTTTCTCCTCACATTCAATAAAGAAGATAAAGAGACGAAGCAAATTCCAAAACTACAACTCAAATTCTCCCAATTTCAGCTACAACCAAATCAACCCTTGAGTAGAAACTAACAATCCCACCATAACTAACATCAGCTAAACTTCAATTTCACAGTAAAAATAGTATCTTATTCAAGAATACAACATGCAAATTTTCAACAGCTTGATCACAACTTACACAAATGAAAATTCTACCAACTAATAACCCTTCAACTACTTGATCACAACTTACCCAAATGGAATAACATTCATACCAGTCAAGACAACCAAAAAAATTTCCAATAGCAGAGCAAAAAAACTGTTTTGTTAATTCTCAAGCTAGATCCGATTAACAATCACAAAAGATTAAAGGGTTAGAATTCAAGAAAATTTGTCCTTAGTTACTTTAAGAAGACAACAAAGTGGACCCACGTGTCTCAACGAATCCTCAAAGGCGGAAGAGTATACCGAGTTGAAATATATACCGTAGTTATAAATATTACTAGAAACAGCTTTCATGCCCATAAATATGAGCTTTAATATAAATAATACTTCCGCTGTTTCTATTTAATTGTCCATTTTATAAATAATACACATATTGAAATAACAATAATTAGTAGTGAAGTTATAATTTTATCCTTATTAATTATAATTTTAAAAATAATAAATTAAAATTTGAAAATTTTTAAGAAGTTTAAATAAAGATATAATAGGAAATTTTTTTTTTGTCCTTTCTTAATTTGTTAAAATGGATAAGTAAATAGGGGCAACTAAAAAAGAAAATATAAACAAATAAATAGGGACAGAGAAAATATTCAATGAAAAGCTAAAATGAGATAATTTTTACATTGACAAAAACATAATTTTTACTATATTCAAAATTTAAATTCGAAATCTTTGAAAACTTACTTATTGCGTCACAACTTATGTTAATGTGAATGGTGAGGTCTCGGTAAGCGGGTGAAGTAGTTAAGCTGACGAAGCAAATGCTGTCACCACTCTTTGTGGGGTCCTGAACACGTCATTGATTTCGTAATCCTTTTTACGTTTTATTTATTATTTATTTTTCATTAAAAAACTTTTAGAAAATGAAAAGAAACTTATAGTGGAATTAAGAATCTTGACTTTGTAATGTGAGTGATTTATAAATGATTTTTCTTCTTTATGCCGACCTTCTTTTTTTTCATTACACTTTTGACTTTCTTTGGTAAGTGGATTTAAAATTTAAATCAAAATTTTATGAATTTTTAATTTTTTAATAATAATTAATTTTAAATATTAATAGAGATAGTTGTATAAAATGACAAATTAATAATGTAAAATAAATACAGTAGCTATCGTTTAATTTATTTGTGTTTCATAGCAAACTGTTTGCCAGTCACCTCTTTCCCTAATATTATCGCTCGCCACTCTCTCTTTCTCCCTCGCTCCATGTCGCTCACCTCTCTCGCTTTATATAATAGAATGTATAAATTGTGTTTCTATTTATATAAAGCAAGAGAAAATTGTACATACACATGCAAATACATATATCTTCGTCCTATACACTTATAATTATACAATACAAATATTTCTTTGCTCAATTCTCTTTTGGCTTTCTCTCTTTCTCGTTTTATACAAATTCAAATTGTATATATAATTTCTCTCTTTCTCGTTTTATACAATTCGATTCAATTGTATATTCCCTGCCCAATTATATAGCGAAATAGGCATAGCTTTTAATTGTATATATATAGCGAATTATACATACATATGTTTGCTATGGAATACAACAAACTTTGCTATAACATATAAAATTGATTTTGAGTTTGTTACATGTGAATGTTGTCCATATTAATATTAGATTTGACTGTTCTTTCAGCTCTGTGTGGAGTAGTTGTTTGCTGTCTTTATATTAAATTACTTGTAATAAATGACGACATCTTCTCTTTAGACATCAATGTGACAGGTCTTCGTCGTGAATGAATATATATAAAATCGATCGCATGCAGAAAGAAAATGAAAAACTAGAGTATAATCTCTATGGTCTTACAGATACTTTGCTTGAAAATTTGAGTTCGAAGCCAAAAGAGTAAAATAAATTGATGAAAATTTTAATAGGGCACATCAATTTTTGTTTTAATCAAAGGGGCAAAATCGTTATTGGCATAGCAATTTGATTTTACGTCGTTATTCTGTTAAAGTTCAAAATCGCTGAACTTCGAGCAATTTTCTCCAAATCTCTTCTTTTAAAATAAAATCGCTACTATGACAGCATTTTTAATAAAAAAATATTTTTAAAAATAAATTCAAATTGAAAGTCACTCCACATATAGCGATTTTAGTAATAAATAATAAATAAATAAATAAATAAAAAAGATCGTTGCTAAGACAGCGATTTTGTTGATTTCATTTTTTTTATGTTGCTACCAATGTTTTATCACCATAAAAATAGGAAGAGGTGAGTAGGTGAGGTTGGTCGGAGGTAATTATATATATATATATATATATATATATATATATATATAAAATCACTGCCAACAGCGATTTTGGTGAAAATTTTTGGTGGAAAATTTACTTTTTAAAAAAAACAAATTGCTGGCAGCAAATTTAGTAAGAAAATATAATTTATTTATGTGTAAAATGGTTCAAAACAAAAAAAATCACCTTTTTCGTGGCTTAACATTGGGAAAAAAAAAGAAGGAAACCATTTTTAAAAAAGAAAAAAAAAACATCAAAAAGAATTATTTTTTTTAAAAAAAAATAAAAACGCTGCCACAACAGCGATTTTATTTTTTTCAAAAAAGAAAATTTACAAAAACGTTGCACGGACAGCGATTTTCTGAAAAAATAAATAATAATTGAACAAAATCGCTGGTAGGTCAGCGATTTTGATCTATTAACAGAGTAACGGTGTGAAAATAAAATCGCTCCTTCAATAGCGATTTTGCCCTTTTGGTTAGAAAACAAATTGATGTGCTCTTTTGGTATTTTTGTTAATTTTTTTTGCCATTTAGGCTTCGGACTCTTGAAAATTTTGAGGTTCAATAGAAGTTTTACTTATTTTTTTTCTCTTCATACGGGTTTAGTATTGATCAATCGATAATTCTCATATTTATAAGGTGTAAGTAGCGAAGATGAGGATAATGAAATAGTTGTGCACTAGGCCTAGCTATTAAGAGAAATAAGATAAAAACGGAGATAAATAGGATAAGGTGTGAAAATGGCTCGAGTGATAACAAGATGAGGAAAGCGAGATGAAGAGTTTGAAAATGTGAAAAAAAAAGAAGAAGATTCATCAATGAGAGTGCGAGGTTGGTTGTCGTGGGGTTTAGGAGATCATGTATATAGGTCGAAAGAAGTGATTAGATATAATACGACACGACACACCTACAATTTATCGAGGAGATGACACACCTACAACTATTGTTATTAGTAAATTGTAAATTTGCCTAAGTTGGGTAATTCGTCAGATTGTATAAGTTATAATTTCGTATAATTTAGTTCCTGATTGTATAAATCCAAAATTCGTATATGCTTACCCTACCTATTTGTACATGATTTATGGGGGAAAAAATCATAATAACTTATCATATTTGTATATCGACAAACGAAATATACATACGGAATTTTGAACAAATCTTAAATGTATAAATATAAAATTTGTATATAGTTACCCTATTTGTATATTTGCAAGCGAAATATACAAACCACAATATCCATAACAAATAGAACTATAGCTATAGAGTGCAATTATCAAAACTATATTTTTTATATCTAGGGAAAAAGGATAAATACACCCCGAACTATCGTAAATGGTATGCAAATATCCTCCGTCATACTTTTGGGACATTGGTGTCCCTGCAGTCCAAAAACTAGAGCATATATACCCTTTACACTAACAAACATACACGTGTCATAATTTTATCCATCAATCCGACATTTATCGACGGATAAGATTGCGCTACGTGTCCCTATTTAGTCTTCCGTTAGAGTGAAGGACATATATGCTTTAGTTTTTGAACGACAGAGACAACAATGTCCCAAAAGTATGACGGATGATATCTACCCATTTACGATAGTTCAGGGATATATTTATCCTTTTTCAATTATATCTATTATGTTAGAAATATATTTATCCTTTTTCAATTATATCTATTATGTTAGTTATTTCTGAATTTTTCTCAAACACAAAGAAAGGGTCAATTTTATTTCCTCAATTATACAAAATTGACCCTTTCTTCCAAGTTGTCTCTCCCCCACCACCACATTATTTACGTAAATAAAAGTAAAGTATACACCACAAATTAAAGACTAGCCGTATTTAATGCAAAGAAGTGGTCAAACGTGCAACATGTATGAACAAAAGAAAAACAAATATAAGCCACTACTCCTAATTAACACAAATTCATTCATTTCATGGTGTAAAATTCACCAAACAAAAGAGCAAAATAATGCAAGCCATATATTCCATTTTTTTTACCTCCTATATACTTTTACCTCTTTTATCATTTCAAACTTCACCCAGAGAAGACCATATTTTTTCTCATAGAGAAAAGTGACAAAAAAAAAAGAAAAAAGAAAAAAAAAACACAAGTTAAAATAAAAAAATGGCTAATAGAAATGGGGTTGCTTTGTCATTGGTCTCTCTGGCCTTTGTTTTATTTGCATCATCCCAAATAAATGCACAAGTTGATCCAGCATTAGCCAAAGTAAGCCCATATTGTGTAAAAGCAATGGACAAGCCTTT
Organism: Solanum sitiens; assembly: GCA_016801875.1. Lineage (NCBI taxonomy): Eukaryota > Viridiplantae > Streptophyta > Magnoliopsida > Solanales > Solanaceae > Solanum > Solanum sitiens. The sequence continues at coordinate 1,149,944 of JABWTJ010000056.1, forward strand.
TTGTACAGAAGTTGTTAAAGTAGCTGACACATGGCAAGAAGCTATAACAGAAGTATTATCAGAAACAATTATGCAAACAAAATTGGCAGAGCCAATTATGGCTAGTTTATTAAGAACATTGACACCTAATGATGCTAAATTAAAAGATGATATTGGTAGTGGATGCAAAAAATCATACAATGATGCACTTGAGACATTGAAAGAAATTGAAGAGTTATTGAAAACAGGCGATAAGACAAAAAGTGCTAATGTTAAGTTTTCATCAGCAATGTCAAGATTAGATGATTGTGAGGATGAATTCAAGAAAGTACAAATGCCTATGGAATTTGCTACTTTTTATCAAGGTAGTAAGAAATTACTTAGCACTTGTTTGGCTGTTGAAAGGACCAGGCCTGATATTCTTAATTAAATTCAATTAATTAATTAATAGTACTATGTAATTACCATTTCTTTAAATGCTTAATGGAGATATACATATGTGTATTGGGAATTTTGTTTGATAAACGAAATTTATTATATGTAATTTCATCACGTGATGAATAAATGTTTTGTTTCACTTTTACTTTGGATTATATATATATATATGTACCATATTCACATTTTCCTCATTATCAAGATTCTTGTGTGGCATCTTAACAAGACATGATATACATCTAATATACACTAAAGTTAGCTTACAATAAGAAGTTTTTCTATTATCGAAGGGTTTGGTGATATTAGATTAAAAGTTTCTCCTTCCTTAATTTGAGTTCTATTTGATGGAGAGCTCTAAAACCTCGTACTATATATGTAGTTAATTTACGGTACAAATCTAAAATTGATGATAAAGTTTATTACTCCTTCCGTCCATTTTTATTTGTCATGTTTCGCTTTTTGAAAGTTAATTTGACTAATTTTTAAAGTTAAATTAGATTACATTAATTCGATATTTTAAACATAAAATTTAGATATTCAAAAACTATAAATCACAATTTTTTGCATATCAATATGATGAAAAAATACATCTTAAAATATTAGTCAAAGTTCTTATAATTTAACTCTAAAAATAGAAACCATTACAATTAAAAATGGACGGAAGGAGTAAATGAATAGACTAATTTCACAATTTCATAGTTAGAATTTATAAATAGTAAGTTGGCCCTTTTGTTTTGGTTTTTCCTTAAAAATAAGTCTCTTGTATGTACTGATTGGGTCAAAACTAACACTTAATTATATTAGTAGTAGACAAAATTTAATTAAGGAAGTACAATATTGTTAGGAAAATGCTATTACCCTTCATGGAGCAAGTACTATATAGTAAACAACTATGATTTCACAACTATATATGAAAGTGTGAAAAATTTAGGTTTAATAACAACTACTCCATATGACAATTTATTAATACACGAAAATATGTTTCATTTAATTATATAGTTTCTCCTATTAAAAACATTATATCCACATTAGGAAAACTTCCAGGAAGTTGTTCAGCTGTCCCAATAGAATTTATTGAGCCCACAAATGTCATCAGAAATTTTGAGATAAAATATAATAATGATATGAAAAGGAGACTTAATAATAAATACGAAAAGGTGACGTATCAATGTGAAATTTGACCAAACTGAATATGTGCAAATGCTATTGTTGAATATGGGCATCTTTCATTTTCTTTATTTCTCCTTTCACTTGTAAGACTCATCATTTTGCTATCTTCAATTGTTGCAATGTAATGGAGGGGATTTTGGCTAAGATCCCTATCTTAAAAGAAACTTACCTGAACGACTAGGGTTATTAAATTTTAATAGCTAAAAGTATGCTATTTATCAAAACTGACTATAGTTTGTATGTATATTTAGTTGTATTTGTGTAATTTGCTTTTTAATTTTTTAAAATTATACAATGATACAATTATAATTAGAGCGCACTAAATAAGGTATTTACTATAACTTTAGCATGGGCTCACGAACGCACACCTTTGGCCAATTTAAATCCCTTTAATTACGTCCCTAAAATTCTCAATTTCTCAATTTTAAATTAACAACTTATAAATACCTAGTCAATGCATATCCACTTGGATTTCCAATCAGTTTAACAAAAAGATTGAAATGCATCATATTCAATTCTTCAATTGTTTCCATTGTTTTTGGTGAAGCATAAAAGGTATTCACTTAATTTTGTTTAGTTAAATTGATTTATCACTTTCTTGTATTAATTGATGAACTATCCTTCAATTCACATTACCGTAAAGCATCTAAAGATTTGATTTTGAACGCGACACTCAAGCTTACAAGTATATACACCAAAACATGTACTCTTAAATTTATTAAACTGCATTGGTGTAAGCTTCTCTTCAAATCATGAACTATGTTATGATTTCTACATGTATATCTACATATGTGGGGCTTCAATAAGACGATTTAACATAGAAAATATTTCCTACTCACGGTTAATTTATTATTTGTACGGTTAGCATATGAATACTTTATTTTCAAATGGATACAAGTATTTATAAAATTTGATGTATCAATATACCAAACAAAATAAAGTATAACAATTTAGCGTATGAACAAGACAATTTAAATATGATTTACTTTATCAATACAACTAAATTGTCTACAAATAAATACGGTTGTTAAACAAAAATTGGATATAGTGGACAAACAATGTCGCTTCAAGTATTTATTTTTTTTTTAAAATGCAAACTTAATGTATTTATGTATCCAAATGTGCTTGTATGGTTAATCTACCTTTTAACTTGTGTTAATATTTCAATACAAATGGTTAGCATATGAATAATTTGTTTTCAAATAGACACAAGTATTTATAAGACTTAATGTATCAATATATCAAACAAAGTAAAGTATTATAATTTAACATACGAACAAGAGAATTTAAATATGATTTACCTTATCAATACAACTATATAGTATACATATAAATACGATAAAGTGAACAAACAATGTTGCTTCAAGTATTTTTTTTAAAAAAAAATACTAACTTAATGTATTTATGAATTCAAATGTACTTGTATGGTTAATCAACCTTTTAACTTGTGTTAATATTTCAAGACAAATGGACAATCAAAAAAATAAAAAAGCAAAGAAATATAATACAATACAAGTATTCAAGTGCATGTATAAGTACTTTACTGTATATCAATACAATGGGAGGTAAAAGGGTCATTGTGATTCTTTGTTTTTCTTTCATTCTCTATTGTAGTAATAGAGCCTGAAAACACAATCGTATCATGATTATTCATAAATTTGAGATTCTTTTTTAGAGTGAAATTAGAATCTATAATTTTGTTCATCTTGATGACAATGAAATGATTGTTAGTGACCTTTTTAGAGAATTAATGGAGAAGAAGAAGGAAACTCTTCATTCCAAAATCCTTAATTGGCACACCTACTTTAATTGATATATATTTTTTGATATAATATCCTCCTATATAGAAATGGGACTTAAGGACGAACACAACATATAAAAATTGTACTTTGTGATGTAAATGTGATCTTGTGAAGATCTCTTCAAAGACAATTATAACTTTGGTGCATCCATTGTGAGACAACTGTATTTTTTTGGTAAATATGTGTCAAGCTATGTGGGATCTAGCTAGCTTTCACTTTACTCTTACTTTCTATTCTCCTTAATTGTCTGATTTCTCCTTTATTCTAATTCTCTCTTAATTACATCCTTATAACAGTTTACATGTACTAAATATTCATTGGATTGTATTATCTATTTATGTTACTGTTCAGAATTACAATCTCATGTATATTTGTTAATTTTCAATTCTTGTGAATCAATTTTCCGGATAATTTTTACGTACATGTTTATAATTTTCTCATGCATTATGTTTCTTTGGTGAATTTTGTCTTTGTTTTCAATTAATTATTGAAAAAATAAATTATCTTAGGAAAAAAATTGAGCTATCAAGATCACTGAAATTTACAAGTGGGTACTACACCCGAAGTGTTTCGTGTTTAATGTTATGCATAGTCCTCATCATCATTCGTATTACAATAATAATAATCATCAAAGGAAGCACAACAAAAATAATTATCGTGCTACTAGGACATAAAAAAATCAAGCTTCGAAGTGAAGGTCAAGAGAAATGCAAGAAAAACGATAACAATTGTTTCAGTACCAATAGCAACTGTGACATTTGTTGCTGATGTTGATCCTCCTGGTGGATTAGTTGAAGCAGATTGAAAAGCATTATTGGGTAAAAAAATGTATTTAAGGTGTTTTTGGTATGTAACACTGTGACACTTTTCCTTTCCCTTAGCATTGTCAATGTCCTTGTTAGTGTTATCCCATTCAAGAGAAGAACAATGATGAAACTAATGGTGCCAACACCCAAAGTAATGTGGATTTCAACATTATTTATGGCATCAGCTTTATATTGATGCAACATGGTCATATTGCCAAAAGATATAGAGGATCATTGGGTGCTAATTGAAGTTGTGATCATGATCATAGGAGGAGGGTGCATTATGGCTGTGTTTCTAAGTTTGAAAATTTTGTTAGTGAGACGATGGAAAAGGAAGAGTGAATGGAGAAAACAAAGAGAGGATCATAAGAAGATGAAAGAGGGAGTCCTAACAGTAATACAAGTACAGTTCAAGAAATGAAAGTGGTGACTTATATTTGTGGTTACGGTAGATTAAGATGGGTTCAATGTCTTCGAGCTTTTTGTTTTTGCTTGTTCTTGTGATTTTCTATAGTTTGTGCTCTTTTTATTTTTTTTCTTTTGTGTTGACTTAGTTTTCAAAGATTTAATGTCATTCTATAAAATTATTTAGACTCCAAAGGAAGTATCATAGACTTGCAGACACTAAGAAGATCTTTTATAAAGAGCCGGGAAATATATGAGAAAAGAAGTATGATTTTAAATTATACAATGTTTTCAACAATCTCTAATTTCCACACCTGGAATCAGAGTGATAAATCCTGAAATTTTTGGATAGAGTGAATTAAAGCTTATTTTCACACACATGGTTAGGTGTTACTAGGTAAAGCTTTGTTAATTTTAAGCAATCTTATACGAAAAAAGAAAGGCATCTTACAATTAGAGCAACCATGGTATGAGAAACTTGGACAAGAACAACATTATAATAAGGAAAATTTACATAAATATAATATAAATTAAAAATATTTACCATTTATAGCAATAATATTTTTTTCACTTGATCACTTTTAATACATTTATAATACACTTTTAATACATATTAGAAAGAAAAATTTATTATTCACACATAATACAAGTTTTATTGATGGATAATACATATATCACACATTTTAATACACTTATAATACAATGTATCAACTTCTTACCAAACAAACATAATATATTTTTAAAAATAGTTACTCTTATATATTGCATACTTAATTCACTTTTCCTACAAATTGCAAATTTAACATAGTACTGCTATAAATTGTAATAAATAAAAAGTATTGCTAAAATCCGTAATTATTTATTAAAAGGCACCATCCAAGTAATTTTTCCTTATAATAATCCACGTGTATTAATAAGGGGAACTTTCACATATAGCCACTTAAAAATAACCTAATTAATCTCCATAGCTATAGGTTGATAATTACAATTCGTAGCTACATGTTTTATCGAGGAGAGAGGAGAGAGAGAAAGGAGAGAGGCGAGAGAGGCGAGAGAGGGGAAAAAGAGTGGGAGAAAGGTGAATTGTATATGTATATTGGTTAGATAATTGTATATTATACATACATGTTTGTATATATGGCAAGAGAGATTGGGGGAGGAAGGAGAGGCGCGAGCGAGATTGGGAGAGGGAGGAGAGAGGCAAGCGAGATTGGGAGAGGGAGGAGAAAGACGAGCGAGAGAGGTGAATTATATATGTATATCATTGTATATTATACATATGCATTTGTATATATGACAAGCGAGATTGAGAGCGAGAGAGGAGAGATGAGAGCGAGATTGGGAGAGGGAGGAGATTGGTGAACGAGAGAGCAGAGAGTAGGAGAGAGGTAAATTGTATATGTATATAGGTTAAATAATCGTATATTATACATATGTATTTGTATATTCTGGCAAATTATACATATACAAGCGTGACTAATTATACAAACTCGAAGTCAACCCACGTAATTAATGTATAATGTTAGTCGCGAGTGATAATTATAACAAACTATAATTATGCTGAGTAATTAAATAGTATAAGTTTGTTTAACCGCATAATTTTCCCTATTAATAATTATTTTGGGCCCGTCTTAGCACGGGCCAAAGCCAATCTAGTCAAATCTCTATAATGAAGTAGTTTAATGAGATTGCCTTGAAAATTCGTCACGACACACTTACTTTGATCCTTTACCTATTTAAAAATTAATTAACATGTTTGAAAATATATATATTTAATATCAATTAAATCCTATATATCATCAGTCGTAATTATTATGTTATATTACTAATTATTAATTAATAGGTTTATTGGACGTAATATAATATCTTAAACATATATGAAATTAATTGTTATCCTTTAAGATCCCACACTGCACACTTGCTTTGTGCTGGATTTTAATTTTTATCCTTTTAAGATAAATATATTTTTATAGGACATAAATATATATTTTGACGTTATAATATTTCATAAATTATGCTCTACATTCTTAATTAAAAAATAAAATTAAAGATCAGATTATTTAAATGACAGCTTATACTATTAAAAATATTTTAGATAGGCATTTATCTAGGCCATTATAGTAGCTAGTGCAAATGAATTCAGTAGGGGTATAGTGAATATAGAGCCTGTCGTGAGTTTTGGGGAAGAACCCTTAAATATCTTCAATTGATCATAATTCATATATATCTCTTGTATTTTCATAGGTAAAAATTGTAGGGTAATTTTTTTCCTTTTCTAATATATAGTTACAACATGAATGATAGTCGCATAAAGTGGGATTTGAAGAAAACAACATGTTCAAACCTAACTTCTCGCTTAGATGTAAATAGACTATTTATCGATAGATCTCCAACTCAAGAAAATAACCCAAAGCAGTTTTGGAAATTTTTTAAGAAGTACAAGAAACATCTGATAGTAACAAAACAAGCACTACAAGAAAACAATACATTAATCAAGGTATAAGAAACAATAAACATTAACAAAAATTGAAGGTTAAAAAATTATAAGAGCAATACTGCTACTACTAATATGAACGAACAACAAGGCAACACATTGCCACCTACTAATATTCTAACCTAATTTGTGTCCTCTGATCCACACCCTCTTATCTAATCAGTTCATGTCCTCGATAAGTTAAAACTAAGTCATGTCCTACCTAATCAACCTCCCACCAACTTAATTTGTGTCCTCTGATCCACACCCTCTTATCTAATTAGTTCATGTCCTCGATAAGCTAAAACTACGTCATGTTCTATCTAATCAACCTGCCACCAATCGATCCTTTTGATAAATATCTTTAACAAAATTTTAGATCCAGCCAAAGAGGAATAATTTTGTGTTTTTGACTATACGATCCATACAATATACATTTACAAAAGTTGTAATCATAGTGTCAATTATTAATTTGTAGAGTAAGCATTATCGAAAAAGATGAGAATGAAAAAGAGAGTACAATGGACCTAAACCATAAGATGTCAAATAAGGCACATGAATGTTAACATCAGTGGAGGAGAAAGAGTTTCACATTCTTTATTTTTCTTTTAACACCTCATGTTTGGTTCCTCATTTTTGTCCTTTCATTTAAACATTCCTCTCAAAAATGGTCCACTCCCAACTATGCTTTTCTACTAACTTTCATCATTTTGTTGAACAATTTACATGACATGTATACTTATCCTTCCAATATTTAACAAAAAGAATTCACCTAAATATAATTCTTGAAATTATTTATTTTTATTTACATTTGGAGAAGACAGACGTTAACGGGTAAAACACAGTTTACCATAGCAAAGTGCTGTTTGTTTTGGTGCATGTTTCTAGACAGGGTCCGTTTTGATATATAGTGTCCAAAAATTGTCCGTTTTAGCTTTGGACTCCATTTGGTTCATATTAATTGGTAACTTATAGATATGAAGCTAATTATTTAGATACACGCTTTTTACAATATTATGAAATTTATCATATGTTGTTGCGTCTATACATATACATGTATTTCGGGGTACACGAGTCAAAATTAGATGTATTTTATTCTAGTTATATTGTATTTAAGTGGATTCGCATGTATATAAGATATACATAGACAAATCTCGCTCAACTCTCTTCCATCTTGCTCACCACTCTCGCTTGCATATTATACACTAGATACATGTATCTAGTATCTAGTGTGATTTGCATGTATCTGATATACACAGATAACTCTTGCTTGCTTCCCTCTTGTTCTCGCTTGCCTAACAAAAAACGTGTATATATGTGACTTGAATAATAGTATGAAATTATTAAATAGTGAGATATAATATAATTATCTCATATTGTAGAAATAATATGTAAATATAATAAAAATATTTATGTAATTAGTTAGTTTCACCTTAATTTTATTATAAGGTTCTTGCGTATATACCTTCTTTAAAAAAAAACATATATGTCATAGCATTAATCGTTAGAACATTCGAATTGATAAAATAAAGTCTACTCTTGTTACAAAAACTAAGCCTAGGTTATTTCCCATCTTGATAAGTCTGTTTCATCATGACAAGTTATTTTCCAGCATAATCTAATTAAAATGACATCTTGGACTTTTCATATATATAATACTTTACTAAGCATAACCAAAGGAGTCATTATCATAATTGAACTTGTTAATAAAAAATCTTCAAAGAATACTCCTACTATATATTATCTTAATCTTAAAATAATTAAAGGCTTCCATCGATAGGTAAAACGTTTACATAGTCTATGTTTCTTCTATCTCCTAGTACTTATCATTTTTTATTTGGTTTATCTATCTTTTCCTTTTAATTTCATGAATACATATTTTCATCCTCTCATCCATCTACCCAAACACATTGTGCCACCTAAGCTTACAATGGAATGATATTGATACTCTTTCGTATAAAAATAAGTGTCATTTTAGCAAAAATTATGTCTATTATGAAATCGATAAATATAGGGTGTGTTTGGTATGGAGGAAAATGTTTTCATGGAAAACAAGTAGATTTTGGACTTATTTTCTCATGTTTGGTTGGTGAGTAGAAAATATTTTCCGAAAATAATGTTGTGTTTGATTTATGAATGAAAAATATTTTTGAGAGACATTTTTTATTTTTACTAAAGTAAAAAATAATTTATAAAATTAAAAATATTTTTTCAAAATAAAATTTTTACTATTTTTTTGGGTGGGGGTGGGGGTGGGGTGGGGTGGGGGGGGGTAGTTGTGGGGGCAGGGGGAGGGGTAGAATGAAAAAATTTGAAGTTGATAGATATTTTTAAAAAAATTTTTTGGGGGGTTGGGGGTTGGGGTGGGGGGTAGGGTAGGAGTGTTGGTTTTTTTGGGGGGGGTGCTGTTGTTGGGGGGCCGGCCGGTGGTGGTGGGTGGGGGGGGGTAGGTTTAAAAATAAAATTGAAGTTGAAAATATTTTTAAAAAACAAAATTAATTTTTTGGGGAGGGGGTGGGGTTTGGGGGGCCGGCCGGTGGTGGTGGTGGTGGTGGGGGGTCAGGGATCGGGTGAAAAATAATAATTTGAAATTGAAAATATTTTTTTAAAATTGATGTTTTTCCCAAAAGAAAATGTAATTTGAAATTGGAGGAGAGTTTTGGAAAATGTTTTTCTTAATTTTGAAGGAAAGTCATTTTTCTTAATTTTTGAGAAAAATGAGTTGATTTGGAAAACATTTTCCAAAACTTTTGTCCCAACCAAACATGAGAAAATTGGAAAAATATTTTTCAGAAAATGTTTTCCTTCATATCAAACACAATCATAATGTGTAGTTTTATCATTAAACTATTCATATTTAATAAATTCTTTAGGCCATAAAATTTGGTTAGAATGATATTTTACTTATGTTATTTTATCATTTTGAATATTTTTACCCTTTTAACTTTAATATCTTTTAACTAAATAATTAAAAAAAGATAGTTTATTTTAAAATAAAAAAGATATCATCAACTTTTTAATTTTCTGGTCAAGTTCTAACCAAAATTTCTGACCATTTAGCATTACCCTATACTATTTGTTTTGAATTTCTAAAATAACACTTATTTTGAGATAATTTATTTTTGCTAAACTAACAATATTTTATGCCGGAGAGGGCAAAAAATTAGTATTTCTCCCTCCTTCCCATATTAGTTGATCATTATACTAAAAATAATTGTCTACCTTATTAAATCAAGAAATTATTAACTAATTTTTTTCTATATTACCCTTACAACTAATTCTTTTGAAAGTGTGTTGACAATTGTTTGTAGGGCAAAGGGTCAAATATACCCTTGTACTATTGGAAATAATTTAAATATACCCTTTGTTATACTTTAAGTTCAAATATACCCTTTTGTTATACTTTGAGTTCAAATATACACTTCTGATTATACTTTGACACAAATTTACCCTCAATTTTAATGAAAAAAACGTGACAAGCTCAAAATCAAATAACACATCTCAAATTTTAAATGCTTAATTCTTTTAGAAATTCATTTCCTCCGCTTTGAATTCTTTTCTTTGCATCTTCTTCTTAAAAGAAGCTAATAATTTATCGTAACCAAAACTAATATGCTTTTTCTTTCTTTCGAATTGAGGTCTTTTGTTTTAAGAAAAAAGTATCATGCTAAACTCTTCTTAAAAGTGTCAATATTAATCAAAGAAAATACACTACTGAGATATGTTGTAGAAATTTTCAGCATCCAAAAATCGATGACTCCCTACGTTCATTATTTTCTTGTACTTTTATAATAGTAAGAAGATGTCGATACAATGATTAATTTTATAAAAATAAATTTAAAGATTTTTAATTTATGAGAGAAAAATATAGCACAATGATGTTGTGTGATATGCATATTTTATTATTTCTAGTATAAGAAATTTAAAAATAGAATAATGAATGGAATAATGAAAATAAGAGTTCAAAATGGAGGGAATGAGTTGAGATGAGTTAGACAAGTGAGTTTCTAAAAAAATTGAGAGTAAATAATTTGATTTTGAGTTTGTCACATGTTTTTCCGTCAAAGTTAAGGGTACATTTGCGCCAAAGTATAATGAGAGGGCTATATTTGGACTCAAAGTATAACATGAGGGATATATTTGGACCTAAAGTATAACAAATGGTATATTTAAACTATTTTCAATAGTATAAGGGTATATTTGACCCTTTGCCCTTGTTTGTAAAATTTGATGAAGTTATTTTAAGGTTAAATTCTTAAATTACTTTTTTATTTGTAATCTCTTTAAGTATTATGCAAAATGAAAAACGATTAACTAATATAAGACAAAGGGATATATTTTTACACAAAAATATGAATTTGATTCTCACTGTTCGTTATTCCTCCCATTCCCCTTTCCACCCATAAAAATATATATTGTAAAAATAAAAATAAAAACAAAAACAAAAATAAAAATAAGAAACTTCATAGAAGATCCCATGTGAACATTTTGCTGAATTTTTCAATAATTGTATACGCAACAAAATTAATTCTCTAAATTTCAGCGTTCTGCTACTCAAAAAGTTTATCAATCATTCAACTGTAATAGCCCCCACCCAAGTTCCCAAATTGGAAATAACGAATTGTGGCAATTACTGGACAAAAACAGACCCAAAAATTTATAGTCTTTCTATAAAAAATTAAAAAACCATAAATAGTTAAAATTCAATAACTTTTTTATTTTGAATTGTAATTCAAAATTATAAATTAAAATTTCTGACTCCGACTTCAAATTCATTAAAGCAGTCAGCATTTACAGGCAGACATTCTCTACCATGGTCCCAAAATTTACCCATTTAAAAATAATAATTTCATGATAATGTAAAATATTTTTTTTTCTTCTCTTAGTTTTACCCTTTATATTAATTTTGTAATATTTATAAAAAGAAAGACTAGTTGATATATATTTGAACTTAAAAAAGGACCCATGGAACAATGCAGCTCAAAACAAGCTGTGTTTTTTTTGTCTCATACTTTGAGGAATCAAATCTCTGCTTTTAATATTTAATGAACTTAATATATAGTTTTTTATCCATAGCTCCAAATTTTCCAAATCACATTTTTTAACTTGTACCTCTTTTGTTTACCTTTTTCAGATCAAGTTTGTTCATTCTTTTTCCATGTAAAGGAAATTTTGTTACACTAAAGAAGTATCTTATCATAAAGGTTATTATTATTTTCTCTCCTTCTGAAAAAAATATTACATATTTGGTGAATTGATTTATCATACTAATAGTTCTTCACAACTGGACATTTAAGGCAGAAAAAAAAGTTTAATTCCACATTTGGTTCGATATCATTATAAGTGATATATTGAAGCACAATATAAGGATGTTTTTTCGAGTGATTAAAATAATTTTTAAGTGTAATATTTTTTAAAAGTTTATTTTATGTATTTGGTAGACACTAAAAATATTTATAATCTAAATTGAGCAAAAAGAATAATAATCAAGAGTTGATCGCAATCATTACGATTTTTTTTCGTTTATAAACGCTTATTTTACTATTTTATATTTCCTATATTCATTTTTATTTGTCGCACTTTTCGAAAGTTAATTTAATCAATATTTAAAGTTAGATTAGATTATGTTAATTCGATATTTTTTCTAAAAAGAATTATATATTCAAAAAGGGAAAATTACGCGGATAAGCAAACTTATACTATTTAATTACTCATCATAGCTATAGTTTGCTATAATTACCACTCGCGACTAACATTATACATTAATTACATGGGTTGACTTCGAGTTTGTATAATTAGTCATGTTTGTATATGTATAATTCGCCAGAATATACAAATAAATATGTATAATATACAATTTTTAAGCCTATATACATATACAATTCACCTCTCTCCCACTCTCTGCCCTCTCTCTCTCGCCTCTCTCCTCCCTCTCTCAATCTCGCTCGCCTCTCTCCTCCCTCTCCCAACCTCGCTGTCATTTATACAAATATATATGTATAATATACAGTTATATACAATTATATACATATACAATTCACCTCTCTCCCACTCTCTGCCCTCTCTCTCTCGCCTCTCTCCTCCCTCTCTCGATCTCGCTCGCCTCTCTCCTCTCTCTCCTAGTCTCGCTCGCCTCTCTCCTCCCTCTCCCAATCTCTCTTGCCATATATACAATTACATATGTATAATATATAATTATCTAACCAATATACATATACAATTCACCTTTCTCCCACTCTTTTCGACCTCTCTCTCGCCTCTTGCCTCTCTCTCCCAGTCTCGCTCGCCTCTCTCCTCTATATAACTTGTAGCTACAAATTGTAATTATCAAACTATAGCTATGGAGAGTAATTAATTATTTTTAAGTGGCTATATGTGAAAGTTTCCCATTCAAAAACTATACAAAAATACTATAAATTGAAACTTTTTGCATATCAATATAATGAAAATATACATTATAAAATATTAATCAAAGTTTTTATAGTTTAACTCTAAATAAGAAAATCATGACAATTAATTATGGACGAAGAGAGTATCTTTTATTGTATCTAAATTAAAGATACTAACTTTTAATAATCTCTCTTTTCTATTTCCTCCCATTTTTAGTTTTCTGTGAAAATACTTTAAAATTTATATTTTCTTCAATTATTTTAAACATACTTAAGTCTATTTAATACTTATAAAGTGTTTATCAAACACCTCTCACGAAATATACTAGTAACATTATTATATCAGTTTTAACACTTCATAAAATAAAAAAATATATTTCTATCCAAACAGTCAACTTGTTTATTTGTAAAATTAATTTTACCACCTAAAAATGTTCTTTGAATTTGACAATTATCAGCTTAAAAATACTTCTTACCTTTTGATTTAGTTGACATATTTTGATTTACTACGGAATTTAACAAAGTAAAGTAGACTTTTTAATTTTATAGTTTTTAAATTAAAGATATATCAAATAACATTTAATCTTGCGGTCTTAAATTAACATGTCAAGACAGTGTGCTCACCCAAAGACTAGAGATTGTGGCAGAGATTATAGCAGCTACGAATTATCCTGGAGTTACAAAAAAAGAAATTAACATGACAAGAAAAAGAGATATTATTTTCTAAACGAGTTAAAAAAAAAAGTAGGATAAATAAATCGAAACGTAAATCTTTTCTTTCATTCTAATGAAGGATGTAACTGTTAGTGCCCAGTAGAAGTTAAGAAAGTTATTGGAAAACCAGCCCATTGGTTCTTGTCTTCATTTCTGTGGCTTTTATCAACCACTCCTAATCTTCTTTTTCTCTCTCTGTTTATCTTGTAAAGTCAAGAAAGAATGTCACTGCACCTTTTGTTCACAATCCAATTATCTTTTTTATTCCAATGTCTTCTCTTCAAGAATTACTAGCTGATGAAGGTTTTGAAAATAATAAAAAAACACCTGCAACAACTCATAGAAAAGTTAAGTTCAAAGACAGAGAAGACTCAAACAATATTGCTCTGCCTATTTACATTTGCCATGACAGAAGATCATCTTTCGATTTCTCCAAGACTAAATCTCGTAGACCCTTTTCGACTACTACTACTACTACTACTTCTGTTCATTCGTCACAAAAATCGAATGTTAAGTCCACTCATACTCATGTTGAAGGAAATATTACAAGAAGAGATGAGCCTGCTATTGATGAAATTGCTATAAGAGCAGTGATTTCTATACTTACTGGCTTTGTAGGACAATATTCGAGGGATAAAGATTTTCGCAAAGCTATAAAAGAGAAATGTTATGCTTGTTTTGTGAGAAAGAAGAATTATTCGGATGATGGGATTTTTGCTGATATAGAATTGGCTATTGAGAGTATAGAGAGATTAGTTGATACTATTGAGGATACAGTTAAAGTTAAGTTATTGCAATACTCTATTAGGTTGTTGACAATTGTGGCATCTTTGAATTCAAATAACTCTGCAAATGCCTCAACTTGTGGAATTCCCAATTCTAATCTCTCTGCTTGTGCACACCTCTACTTATCTATCGTCTACAAGCTCGAAAAAAATGATAGAATTGCAGCTAGGCATCTCCTTCAGGTGTTTGTTGATTCGCCATATCTTGCTCGGACACACTTGCTTCCTGAGCTTTGGGAGCATTTGTTTCTTCCACACCTTCTTCATCTCAAGATTTGGCATACACAAGAATTGGAAGTTCTATCGAGTTCGGATTATGCTGAAAAGGAGAAGCAGATGAAGGTCTTAAACAAGCTCTATAATGATCATGTTGATATTGGTACAACAAAGTTTGCTCTTTACTATAAACAATGGCTCAAGGTTGGTGCCCAAGCCCCTGCTGTTCCTTCTGTGCCTTTGCCTTCTAAAGTTGGATATTCGACTTCAAGAAGACGTTCTATGGATTCTGTCACTTCAAATTCCTCCGTCAAGAACAACTCATTGTAAGTTTGCATACAACTCATGGTAGAACTGTTCCTTTTTATGTACTATGCTTCCTAGGATAATTTTGAGCTTGAATCCTGAAGATATCGTGCTGTTTTTGGCCCAATTACGGAGAGGAAATCCATGGATGCTGCGAGAAATGGAATTTGGGACTATGAGGAGGAGGAAAAAGAGAAGATTTCATCCATTGGAGATGACTTTAAGCAAGGCAATTACAGTCGAGTGAGTGACCTTTACATATTACCTTTTGTTGATTCTTGAAAGGGTATGATGAGAATTCTAATTATATTCTTGATTTTGACAGAAAAAAACAGTGGTTCATCGAAGATCATCGAGTCAAAGTAATAGAACTCCAAAACATGATCAATGGGATCATACTCATAAAAAATCAGACCGTTTCCCGTATTTCAGTTGTCAAAGTGAGCCTGTGGAGTGCTTGAGAGAAGGAAACAGTAAGATTGGCAGTGTTTCCATCAGAAAGGAAGAAGAAGTAATTCCTTCTGTTTCAAATGATCTAAGTAGAGCTATCTTCGTGATTTGCTCCTCAGATAGCTTAAGTGAGTGTGAACTGGCCATCCGTTTGGTGGCGAAATCTTGGCTTGATTCTCATGGAGATCTTGAGACTGTAAAGAGATTGTCCACAACACCAGTGATTGAAGGAATAATGAACGTTTTGTCTGCATCCGAAGATGATGAGATCTTGGAACTAGCTATCTCAATCTTAGCAGAACTAGTCACTAGGAAAGAGACGAATGGACAAATCATTCTGAACTCAGATTCACAGCTTGATATTTTCTTGAGACTATTGAGAAGTAGCAGCCTGTTTCTCAAGGCTGCAATCCTGCTTTACCTAGTGCAGCCAAAGGCGAAACAGATGATATCAATTGAGTGGATTCCATTAGTACTTCGAGTGTTGGAATTTGCAGATCAGTTGCAGACATTATTCACGGTTCAACGTAGTCCTCAAGAGGCAGCATATTACTTGCTTGATCAACTTCTTACTGGTTTTGATGAGGACAAGAATTTTGAAAATTGTAGGCAAGTCATTTCACTAGGGGGATTGAGCTTGTTGCTCAGACGAGTTGAAACAGGAAATGTCTCAGAGAAGAGTAAAGTGGCTTCAGTTATGTACTATTGTGTTCAATCTGATGGAAGCTGCAGGCATTACCTGGCCAAGAACTTGAATAAAGATTGTCTTCTTCCCCTTCTATTGCTTCAGAACCAGCACAACACTCGAGGACATGTTTTTGCACTTCTCACCGAGCTTCTCTGCATCGATAAGTAAGATTTTCTTGTTAATCTACTTCTTTTGCTTGCATCTAAATGAACAAGTAATTTTGCATGATGTTACAGGCAAATTCAAAGAATAGAATTCTTACGCGGACTACTAAGTGGATGGGGAATGGTGAACCCCTTGCACATTTTGCTACTCTATCTCCAAAGAGCTCAACAAGAAGAACGCCCCGTTATCTCTGCCATATTGTTACAGCTTGATCTTTTGGTAAGTGTGTTTCCATTATAGTTTTATCCGATTCAAAGAATAATTCGGAAGAAATCCTCATTTAGCTGCAGTCATGCTGCAGGGAGATCCGAACGAGTGCAGTGTGTATAGAGAAGAGGTAATAGAAGTAATAATACAAGCCCTGGACTGTCGAGTATTCAATGAAAAAGTCCAAGTACAATCAGCCAGAGCTCTACTTATACTAGGGAGTTGTTTTTCCTATGCTGGAGAGCCAGTAGTGGAGCAATGTCTGTTAAAAGAAGCAGGCTATGACGAAAACGCTGGGGATTCATATCTTGGCAAAAACTTCATCCTTAACAGTTATACAAACCTGGTAAATTCCCCTTCTCATGACCCTTTTTTCCTGTTGAACTTTAACGAGAACTCGAATTCACCTAGTCCTTCAACTAAGTTTCAGAATGAAGAGGAGGCGGCAACAAGAAATTGGCAAAGGAAAACAGCAATAGTGTTGCTAAACAGTGGAAACAAGAGGCTGTTATCTGGTCTTGTAGATTCAATAGCCAATGGAATTCCATGTTTAGGAAGAGCAAGCCTAGTTACTGTCACCTGGATGAGCAATTTTTTCTGTTTCATCGAGGACAAAGGAGTTCAGTCTTTAGTATATTTGGAGCTGATCCCTGAGCTGATAAAGTTATTGAAGTACAATAATGCTATAGAGGAAAGAGTTCTTGCTTCACTTTCATTACTCAAACTGGCAAACAATTCAGGTATGGGATTTTGCAAGCTATACTTTAGCTTAGCCTTGATAAAATTGTACTCTATGCTCTACCATTAAGAGAAAGTTTAACTTGTTACTACTTCCATAATACCTAATTAAACTTTATCACAAAAAAATAGCACATTTTGAACTTCTTTCACAGAGTTTTGGTGTACTACTTTTTTTCAGATTATTTGGCAAAATTGTCTCCATTGGATAAAGAGCTCATAAATGATCTGCATCAACTCTCAGAAGTAACATGGACAGCAAAGGAGCTGGTTTCAATTATTTCAACCAGCTCAAGGCATCAGCAGCAGCTTAATGTACCTTAACAATTTGTTTTTTTGTTTAGTCATTCTACCTTGTACATGTCGATGAAGCTAAGCACAGGTTGTCTATATATTAGCCCTTCTTGGAAATAATTTTAGTTATGAGTGAGGCTATTTCTCAACCGCGATATGTCTTCTTCTTCTTCATTCTTGAGTAATTGATAAATAACTTCAGTCGATTGCAAAGCAAGTATTTCCAAAGACTATGGACACAGATAATGCCTCTAATTCTTCAATATACAAAAACAGAAATTACCATGTCTCTATAACACTTGATGCAAAACTGAGAACAACATTGTAAAGCATAGAACTCTGTTCCTTGAGAGTACTTAACACAGTTCAGTTTGTTTTTCTTGTTCAAAATTTTAATAAAAAGCATAGATCAGTAAGAATCGAATCCATGGAACTAAAAGTATTAAGTATATTGAACTGAATTCCGATACAAAACGTATGATTCAATGCTCAGGCAATATTTCTGCATAATAGTTATAGCCTTTGTAATCTCCATTTTAGAATTTGAAGATATTACTGTAAAACATTCCCAAAAGGAAAAAAAATGCAGACACAGAATGCAAACCACATTGAATACAGAGACAACAAATAGCTCAAACACAAGTACACTAAACAAAATTCAACTTTTTGTCTCACAATACATATTAGAAAGCATCACAAAATTTAAGTAGACATACTTGGCAGTGACCTTTGGAGAACCATAAAGTAAATAAAACATGATCAAATGTCAAAACATTAAGACATAGAAATAAAATAAGCATGAAATCCCATTAGATTCACGCACAAACTCCTTTGTTATGTCCAGCAGAAAGGAGGCTGAAATGCATTTGGAAATGGGCATCTCCAAAATGTAGACAACCATCTTTTCTCCAGTGGGGGAATGGTGAAGCAGATCAAAAGGCTGAGAGGTCTGTCATCAAACAAAAAACATATTGTTCCGCAAGTCAGAGTGCAGACCATAAAAATTTTCTGCAAGTGAGTCAGGTGAAGAAGATGATGACGACGAAGCTGCATCAGATGAAGTTGTAGCATCAGCAGCTTTCGTCTCCGTATGCATATCATGGAACATCCTTCCCCTATAGGCAACAAGGTCTGCATAGTAAACTGGTGGAACAAGTGAAACAGATTTAGTGCACCGCGCAAAAGTGAAGCACATGTTGTATATAAGCTTTTGTAAATCGACAGAACTGAAGTCATTCTCATCATATAGAACATGATAGTGAGTTGCCTTGCTAGTACCCAACTGTCCATAGTGGCTGCAAAGATAGAAGTCAAAATCATATGGATGAACAATTTTTGTATCCACAACAGTACCCGGAGGCACATTTCCCTCCGTAGGAAATAGTCGTGTATGGTGTCTCTTCTGAGCCACAACAAGAGTGATTGCTGGTTTATACTTATTCCTTTCATATATAGCTTCTACCAAATCATTCAACTCTTCGTTGAGTACCATATCAAACTGACTCTCACTCACACCATCACGGAAAACAACAATTTTGTTTGGTTTAACCGAGTTGAGTAGAGCATAAGTTTCAACTAGGCTTTTACACATCTTTCCAAACTTTAGAATCTTCTCACTCCTGCTTTCCTGAGGACGAACTCTAGCGGCATATTTATTAGCCGCTGGCCAGTTGATGGTGGCAACAACAGCTGCTATGGATGGACATTTGTCAGCATCCTTTCCAGTAGGATGATTGACATCAGCTCCAATGAACATGACATTGTCTCCATCACTAAAATTAGGGAGTCTTTCCATAAGTTCTATATTGCTGCCTCCAAGTTTTGCGTTGATCTTCAAACAGAGGTTTGCAAAAAATTGATCCTTTGCATTGTAGTAGGCATTAGAAGACAAGCAACACTGGGTTACAGTGCCAATTTTGGTCTCTGAGACCCATTTCAGATATTTGTACCCTTTATCCTTTGATTCCATAACACAAACTATCATTTGAAGTTCACCCTTGCCAGCTTCATTAACTACATAATTGAGGAGTTTTTCAACCGTACCAACTGTAGAGAGTTTATTCATGTGTGTGTAATGTTTTACGGCAGGTTCTTCCATATTAATACCCAAACTTAAGTACTGTTTTTTCAATCGGCCAACAAACGTATCAACTTTTTTCTCCAATCCCCTGTCATTCTTAGAACTAAAGTTTATCAAAGCCCATCGTTGAAGCTCCTTGCCTTCCACCAACACAGAATTCTCAACAAAGTTCCACTGGCATTTCCTACTATTCACCTTAACGGGAGCTTGATCCCCTTGCTTCAAAACAGGGATAGGAAGAATACGACCCAAAATATGTGTCATCTGGTCATCAACTGTAATGTCAAAATTACCGGGGATAGTCCTGCAATAATCAAGTGAAAACAATATTGCAATAACATGTTTCATGATGATATTGACGTATCAAATTCAGCAAGGAAAGAAACCCAAACAGAAGATTAGAAATGAAACACGAGCAAAACATAATTAATCAGAAGAAGCTTGTGAATATACTAGTTAGTTTGTAACATAAGTGTATCAATATCCACCTGTAGTTTATGAAATGTATATATAATAATGAAAGATACCCAACACAAGAATAAAAGATCAAAAGTTGAAAAGAAATTTAAGGAATTCACATACCTGCACGGGCCATCTTCAGCCTTTACCGTTTGACATATTGTCTTCCTTCTATCCACGGGACTAAGTAGTTTTTTCCTCCAAGTCAAGGCTTCTGCTTTGTTAGACAAACGATCCTTAGGAAACCGTTGTTCCACAACCATGTCACAGAATTCCAACGGCACATAGTTTTCCTTATTACCTTTTCCAATATCTAGTGAAGGTATATCCTGGAATTCAATGACCCGGTTATAGTGTTTATTGAAGTAATCAACAAGGGAAACCAGCTTCTTCTCTTCACTACCTTGAAGCCTAAATTTAACATCACGAGTATTTGCTACAGTTAGCCCCTTAATAACAAACTTCTGCTTGCTAGGACGATGATTTACTTTCACTTTCAAACCAGTCAATAAATCTCGTACTTGTGCTGTTTTTCCGTTGAAAATGTCTTCAATTTTTTCTTCTTGTCCAAAATATTCCATCAGAAAGTCTATCACTGAAATTGGTTTTGGGAGTGCCAACTCTGAGGAATCTAAGCACAAAGCAAGCCCTTTAGATGTAGGCTTTAGGCTCTGTTGAAAACCCGTATGTGCATTAACCCCGCAACCTAAGTTTTTCAGATCATTCCTAGAGTAAAAACAACGACCTACAGAAATCCTGCACCTTTTAGGATTTTCTTTCATAACCAAATCCATTCCTTGTAGTACACCACGAGGAATAATATCCTGGAGGCCGTTTCTTTTCACATATTCGGTCACGTTGTCAAGTTGTAATTCAGCAACAAACTTGAAGGTAAGCGTGTAGTTGCATTCCTTAGCATCATCCCCAACAGAGCAGTTCACAGTTAAAGGCTTAGCAGGAAGATGAACAGCACTGTAAATGTTCCTAATACCGTCATATGCAGTTTTATCACAAGGAAATTCAGCAGGCTTATCCATCAACCACTTTTCTCTTATCTTACGGAGATCAAACTTGTCTGTTACTGGCTGATTCTCATCAACCTGTTGTACATCCACATCATAATGCAAAATGATAGTCCCGTCTTTAAATTTAACAGGAAAGTGATTAGCTTGCAGGCTAATCGACTCGTAAGAATTGTTTCCACCATCTGCAGGTCGTCCCATAGGTTCACGTTTTTTTGAATTGATTTTCCCCAGAAGAACTGGAACATCTGCCCACAAAAATAGTTCAGTGCATTTTAAGAATAAATCAATGTTGACATGCATAACCATTTGCAGTGAGCTAATAAAAAAAGAAAATACAGGGTCTGCTTCTTAAGAAGAAGAAGAAGTTGCAGATAATATTACTCATTTATTTTAAAACAAATATACAGAAACACCTATATATGATGAATTTTAACTTTTAACCAAAACGCTAGTTCACTAAAAAATTCCAGTTCAATGCTAAATAAAACAATATAATACTCTACCCTTTTGTTGATGTTGTGGCGATGGTGAAGCAGTACCAACACCTATTCTGACCATATCGGCATAACTAATAGTAGTAGCTGCCGGAGTCTGACTAACCAGCTGATTTTCCGGAGCCCCAGTCTCAGTAAACTGATGCTGACCCGTAGATGAAGATGAACCCATATGAAACCCATCCCTTCCGCCACGACCACGACCACGTCCACGGCCTTGTTCCTGTTCGTGCTGAACACGAGCACGGCCTTGTTCCTGCTCATGCTGACCACGAGCACGGCCTTGTTCCTCTTCGTAGTCAGCACGAGCACGGTATTGTCTGGGAGCGTAGTAACCACGAGCATGGCCTTGTCTCTGTTCATTGTAACCATGAACACGACCAGAATTACGACCACGGTTACGGCCTCCACCACGTCCGTTGTTGTTTCCACGGTCCATTTGCGACTATTTTTTTAGCTAAGAGAGAAAGAAAGCTCAGCAACTGTAAATTCTTTGCGTTGAGAATGATGAAGTTGAGCTAAAATAACTACACTCTATATATCGACGCTAAATGACGAAAAAAGGACGATTACAGGAAAAGTGAGTGGATGAATTCATGCATACAATTGACCTTTTAGTCCCTATAAGGTTTGTTAAATAAACGACAAAATTATTCTTCCAATATTTTGGGGTTGAGGGTAGTTTTGGTATTTAATCAATTGGATGAAGTTAGTGGGCAAGGAAAAAGTGGTTACTGGTGAACAAATACAACGACTTGTCAGTGACACTGTAAAACGCTGCAACGGAAAAATAATTACCCATTTCATTGTTAAATTATAAAAAATCTCATTTTTTTCTGATTTTATTTTAATTATATTAATTTTTAGTCATCTAATTCTACTTCATGTTTGCTTTTTAGGTTTATAATTCATGCGTGACATTGTATGATTTTGAAAAAATAATACGACTTATTCAAATATAGTATTATATTTATTTAGATTTTACAATATAATATAATACAATATATAACGAGCATTTATATAGAGTATTAGGTTAAATAAATTAAATACTCATATAGTATGACTTTGTTTGAATACACCTTATAATTTTTTATTGTGTGTTTACTTCTTATTTGTAAAATTTGAATGATACCTATTTTAAATATTTTTTATAATTTTAACCAAATGTTTGAAGTTGATTTGATGTCTACTTTATTATTATTATTGTTACTACTACAACCTTAGAGGGAAATTTGTACTATAATGAAATTATGACAAAAGAGAGTTTATTAAAATCATTTTATTGTATCAGATCATTGGTGTTTAATCAAATATAGTACAGTATAATTTAAAATGGAATAAGGAAGGCTAAAAGGGATAATTGACTTTGGGATCCCTAAGTTATTGCTAAATTAAGATTTTAATCCTTTGTAATCTTTTGCTAATTAAGCAAATTTAATTTTTGCATCAATTATGACGTACTAATTCTTTCTAATTACTTCTCTTCAAAGTCTATTTCTAATAACTATTTTTATATATAATGTCAAAACTTAAAGAATGATCACAAGTATTAAAGGAGATTATACCCATCTTAATTTGATGTTGTACTTTGATTTATTCATTTGTTGACTTTGTAATTTGCATTTCTTTATCACAATTGGGAAAATTTGATAAAGTAAAAAAGATAAATATCAATAACATGTAAAGAAAGATAGAAAAACTCTCAAATATGATTTACATGCAATTAAATGCATGTATATAGTGGAGACTTTTATTCATATCGCTGATAAATAATTCTTAAAATAAAAAATTTCTCCAAAATACTAAGAGTTCGTATTCTAAATAGGAAGTTTTCTAGTGTCTTTTCATGTTAATTTCGAGGAGAATTTTATTCATATTTCTAATAATATATGTGCTCTTTTTTTCGATTTAGTTATATTTCAGATTCAAGATAGTGTTGGTATATTATCGTTTTGGTTTATTAAATTTAATATTTTATTTTTATTTTTTTATGTCATAAGTGATGTTTTCAACAAAGCTTTAATTTTTTGAATCTTTATGAAACTTTTTTTATATGAAAAACTTCAAATAGATCTTATTCATATATCATGATCCGTGTTAATAAATATGACATACTTATCTATTAGAATTATACATATTATTATAAAAATACTAATGGAGTAAAATTGTACATGAGATAATTAAACACAAAATAAATGAAACGATAAACTCGTATTTGGTCTAAGGCGCATTACCTTGTTTATAAGATTATAAAACCTCTTTGTTTTTTTGGATGTTGCTTGTGGATAGTTTTACTGACTTGATGGTATAATATTATATTAAGGTCCCTCAAGTCTTTTTTTTTTTTTTTTACACCATAAGGGAAAAACACGAAGTGAGAAAATGTTATCACATTGAATAACTGATAGAGAGACATGAACACGAATTTATTAAGACTAGACGAAATTCAACTTAATACGGGACATGTCAAAGTAAATAAATCAAACCATTAAGACATCAATGCATAGAGAACAAAAGAAGCATGAAATCCCATTAGATTCAGGCACAAACTCGGACGAAAAGGGCGTCTCCAAAATGTAGACAATCATCTCCTCCCCAGTGTGGTGAAAAAGTGTGCCATCAGACAAAAAACATTATGTTCTTCAAATCAGGCTGCAAATTATAAAATCTTTGTTCAAATGAGGCAGGTGAAGTTGTAGAGCTAGAAGCGTTCGTCTCCATAACCACCTCTTGGAACATCCGTCCCCTGTAAGCAACAAGGTCTGCGTAGTAAACTGGTGGAACAAGTGAGACAGGTTTAGTGCATCGCGCAAAAGTGAAGCACATGTTGTATATAAGCTTTTGTAAACTGTCAGAATTGAAACCATTCTCATCCCATAGAACATAATAGTGAGTTGCCTTGCTAGTACCCAACTGTCCAAAGTGGCTGCAAAGATAGAAGTCAAAATCAAATGGATGAACAATTTGCGTATCCACAACAGTACCTGGAGGCACATTTCCCTCCTTAGGAAATAGTCGCGTATGGTGTCTTTTCTGAGCCACAACAAGAGTGATTTCAGGTTTATACTTATAACTATCGTATATATCTTTTACCAAATCATCCAACTCTTCGTTGAGTACCATATCAAATTGACTCTCACTCACACCATCACGGAAAACAACAATTTTGTTTGGTTTAACCGAGTTGAGTTCCTCATAAGTACGAACTAGGTCTGCACACATTTTCCCAAACTCTACAATCTTCTCACTCCTGTGTTTCTGAGGACAAACTCTAGCGGCATATTTATTAGCAGCTGGCCAGTTGATGGTGGCAACAACAGCTGCTATGGATGGACATTTGTCAGCATCCTTTCCAGTAGGATGATTAACATCAGCTCCAATGAACATGACATTGTCTCCATCAGTAAAATTAGGGAGTCTTTGCATAAGTTCCATATTGCTGCCCCCAAGTTTTGCATTAATCTTCATACAGAGGTTTGCAAGATACTGATCCTGTCCCTTGTTGGCATTAGTAGACAAGCAACACTGGGTTACCACGCCGATTTGTGTCTCAGATACCCATTTAAGATATTTGTACCCATTATGCTTTGATGTCATAACACAAACTATCATTTGAAGTTTACCATTGATTTTCTGGTTAGCTTCATCAACCACAACATCGAGAAGATCTTTAACCTTGCCAACTGCAGAGAGTTCAGGCATGTCAGTGAGATGTACTACAGCAGGTTCTTCCATATTAATACTCAATTTTCTGCACCGATCTTTCAATCTGAAGACAAATTCATCAATTTGTAGCCTTAAGAAAGGTTTGCGATCCCGAGAGCTAAAATCAATCAAAGCCCATCGTTGAAGTGCCTTGCCTTCCACCACAGATTTCCCAACAAGGTTCCACTGGCACTTATCATTCACATGATGTGGATTTTGACAGCCTAGCTTCAAATCAGGGGGAGGAAGAATACGACCGACAACACCGGTCATGTTCTTATCAACTTTAATCCCAAAATTATCGGTGATAGCCCTGCAATAATCAATTGAAAATTACAAAGAAAAACAAAAGATGCTAATTACATATATCAGTATTTCATCAACAAACTCATGATGCAAACAACAACATACCAAGTTAGATCCCACAAGACCTTACCGTTACTTCATGGAGATAGAGAGGTTGTTCCGAAAGACCCTTGCTCAAATGAAAACATCAAGCCCTTAAAATCTATAACAGACCCAGCTAGCAAGACAGCCATAGGATGAGTGAAAAAAGGCAGCTTACTAAGAATTACCGTTCATAAATTTCTCATTTAAAAATACAACAAAAATTAGAAGATAAACTAATAACTACTATTTCAACAAAATGTGCAAACTCCATAAATGAAGCCATAACAAACATGCAAGCCAATATAACCACACATAAAAGCAGAGAAATTAAGTCCATGATATTTCATCACATGGAGTAGTAGTTTTTTTTTTCATTTTCTTGTCGGAAAGAAGAAATTCAAGAGAAAGCATAACACATATTTAAGGAATTCACATACCCGCACGGCCCATCTCGAGCCTTTACCATTTCACAAATTGCCTCCTTTCTCTCTTTGGGTCGAGCTAGTGACATGTTCTTCAAAAAGATAGCAGATTCCTTGTCCAACTCCTCCTTAGGAAACCGTTGTCCCTCAACCAAGGCACAGAATTCCATCGGGACATAGTTTATCTTACTACCTTTTCCAACATCTAATGAAGGAAAATCCCTGAACTGAATCTCCCGCTGATATTTATCCCTGAAGTAGTCAACAAGAAGAACATCCCTTGGGGGATCTTTGCCTTGTGGATCTTCAAGGGGAAAAGTAATTTCACTAGTTTTGCGATCAGTTAGCTTCTTAATAACAAACTTCTGGTTTGTACGACGATGATTTACTGTGACTTTCAAACCCTTTAATGCATCATGTGCAACTTGATGGTTGTACTTGAAAATATCTTCGTTAGGCATTTGAAAATAGTCCCTCAGATAGTCTAGCACTGACATTGGTTTCCGGAGTGCCAAGACTGAGTAATCTAAGCACAACGCCAACCCTGCTTCTGTAGGCTTTAAGCTCTGCTGAAAACCTTTATATGCAGCAACCCCGAAACCAAGCGCTACCACCACCACGTTGGACCGGTTGGTTGACCCAAGTACCACCTCGACCCGGCGGAGCTCCACGAAACTGATATTGACCCGACCCCCTTGCCTGATTCCCCCATTGCTGTGGAGGCTGATGAAATGAACCCATTTGGGGCCCACCCCTTCCACCACCGATATGGGGTCCACCCCTCCCACGGTTACCTCTACCCCTGCCGGTGTTATCGCCCCCACCACGTTGGTAGTTTCCACGGTCCATTTTGTAACTTCACTAAGATAAACAGAGAAAGTTAATTAGCAACTGTAAATTCTTTTAATTTCGACCAAATACATCGACAACCTCTTAAACTTTGTCATCAAATTTCTCGAAAGTATGGCATGTCTGGATTAAAACATATAATAAAGTTCTCTACACTTCTGACTCATATTTTGGGAAAATCTTTATGCTTGTTCAACAAATTTCTATTACATAGATAACCACTTAATAGAATGAGGAAAACCTCATGCATGTTCCAAATAATGTTGATTATTGTAGAAACAAAGGAGACAATTTTATGTCATTTACTTATCTAATGGGAGCTTATGAACACCTACAAAAACTTATCTAAAATACAAGTTAAAAGTATTTAATAAGAACACTTTATTATTGCTTAATGAAAACATGTCTTAATATAAATGGCTAAATGAATATTTATTCACAAGTTGGCCTATTAAGGTATTCCGCCTTTAGTTTTTGCTAACTTTGAGAGTGAAATAGGAGAATGTAATTGTGGAGGTTATAAAAAGAGGACCGAAGACTATATATAGAGTAGACGCTAAGCATAGTTAAATCACAAAAAAGAAATAGTTTCAAATATTGACAACCAAACAATTTGAATGGTTTCTTAATTAAAAAAATATATATTTGGGGTTGAGGGTAGTTTGAGTATTAAACAATTGGATGGATCAAAGTACACATAATAATTATTATTATTATTAGGTAACCATCGGTGGTCCCCTAAACTTGACACCAACTTTCACTTAGATATCTTAATTAAACTTTGTTCATTTTAGACACTTTATGCCATCTCCCGTTATGTTAATTTGACACTTTTTTTACAATTTTCTGTTGACCCTACGCGCGTGTTGACCAAACATATCCACATGGATTAAATGACCAATTATGTCATGTCATCTCATTTTAAAGTCATGTCATTAAACACAAAAAAGAAATAAAGAAAAAAAATTAAAGGTCAAATAGATAATAGAAAGGGTTTTGATCAATTAAAATGACATAATATGGAGTGACATAAGGTATCTAAAATAAATAAAGTTTAGTTAAAATGTCTAAGTGAAAGTTGGTGCGAAGTTTAAAGGCCCACCAGGATTACCCCTTATTATTATAATGTCAAAACTTTAGAATGATCACCAGTGTTAGAGGAGATTAAACCAGCTTAAATGATATATACTTGATTTATTCATTTGTTGACTTTGCAATTTGCATTTCTTATGAAACGTTGGAAAAAATTTAATAAAGTGAAAAAGAAAAAACATGTAATGAAAAATATAAAAGCTTTCAAAAATAATTTACTTGTACTTATATTTACTTAGATTAGACTAATAAATATGATATAAAAGTTTTAAGTACCTGAAAAGGAGTCCGTGCTGATTTTTATTTTTTGATTGTTTCGTGGGGTGACTATTTATATAGTGGAAGAGCATCTGCTTTTCATTGCAATAAAAATTATACCATATTTATTTTCCATCTATATGGAGAAATTATTTATTTTTTATTTTATTTTCACTCAGTTTTTAATTGTCTTGATATGATTTTTTATATTAAAACTAAAATTCAAAATCTTTGACGAAGAGTGGATCAACCTAGTTACAGTATCACAATTCATATTGATTTTGATTCATATTATAAACATGATGTATTTCAAGTTTCGTTCCATATTAACTCATAGAAGAATTTAATTCATACTCCTAATTGGATATGCTCACTTTTTTTCAAATGAATTATATTTCAAGTTCATGATAGTTTCTGTATAGTATTCCCTTTGATTCATCGAATTAGACATTTTTTATTTTTCATGCGTTATTAGATGTTTCTATTGAGGTTTCAGCTATCTGAATCTGCACTATAAGTTATTTCCCTATTAATTCGGGTAAGAATTTTATTTATATTCCTATTAGGATATGTTCACTTTTCTTCCATATTAATTATATTTCAAGTTCATAATAATGTCTGTACATTATTTTGATTCATTGAATTTGATTTTTTTTCACGTGATGTTCACTGTTCTTATCGAGACTTTGAATATCTAAATCTATGCTATGAATTTTTTTCATAAATAAAAATTAAATCAAGATCTTTAAATAAGTATAAACAATTCTTATTCATCTATTACAATTCTTATTAGTAAAAATGACATATTTATTCATCGAACTTACATATTATTTTTAAATATATTAAGAAAAACAATCCAATAGAGTAAAATTATATGAGTTTTAACAAAAAAAAATAGGAAATGAATAAATCTTATTTGGCCAAATAATCTAAGGTGACTTTCCTTTTTTTAAAGACTATAAAACCTCTTAACATATACAATCAAAAAGATATTTTTCTAACCCTCAATATTAATTACCCTCAAATCATTTATTTCTTATTATATATCATATTTTTATCTCATATTTAAATTATAATGTATTTTTAAATTATAATTTGCATTTTATCATTTGTTTTATGCGTTCTTAATAGTAAAAACTAATAATATTAAATTATATTAAAGTGATAAAATTAAAATATAATTAATTCGAGATGAAAATAGTATATATCAAATGATATATTTTCTAAAATATTATATTATATTTAAAAAGAATTACTTAAATTAAAGGTTTAATTAATATAAAGAAGGGGACAATTTTAGTTAGAATAAAAGAGCATATGATGTGGCTTCTTATTAGATTTTAGTTAGTTAGATTAGATAACTTAATTTGTAGGTTATCTGATTTTTTTATTTTTATTTTTATTTTTATAAAGAGTCATAATTGTATTGCCACAGATAAAGAGAATACAGAGGAAGAAGGAGGACTAGGCCTGGCCTTCTTCAGTACAAATTGCATTTGTAAGCCTTTTAAACTAATAAGTAAAAGATTGAGCTGACACAAGTGACAATAAAATTATTTCTTCATAGCGGATCAGAGATGATAGCAGCATGATTTCTTCTCCTAACTCTAAAAGATGGTATTTGTTATCTGTCGATTTTAAGTAAACCTATGAAGTAGTAAAGTAATCAGCTCATAGCCTCATAATGAGAATTAATTAATTGCTTAAATTAATTGCTCAAGCGACTGCGAATGCAATTACTGAGGTATCAAGAGCAATTCTTCAAGATGGAGGTTCTGATGCTACTAGTTTGAGAATTGCTGAGCAGTATGTTGAAGTGCTTGAGAAGATTAATAAAAATAGGGACAAGGGGAATGATTTTAGGGAACTAAGGATAAAATAAAATGTTTAATATTATATTTTTAGCTAGTCGAATTACATGGGCAGGTCATCAAATGATTTAAATAATATATATTTAGTTCTTTTGGGTAATAATTAAAATTTCATGTCAACAAATTTTAATGAAAAAATAATTAAATAGATTGAGTGAGTTTGTATGCAAAGAAGTAACAGTTGAATGATTTTTGAGTTGAAAATAATAACTGAGTGACTATTAACTCTTTTACCCTATGTTAGCATTTCAAGTTTTTTTTTTTGAACGAGTCTTTTTAGATTTACTAGTTTTCGTGCACACGCATTGCACGTGTTTCCCATATTAATGATATTTTAAAAATTACATACATATTTAGTTTTGAAAATAAAATTATTTTGAAAAATTAAAATAAATAGTTATTCATCCAATTGATTAAACTATAAAAAGAATGGTTAATAATATTATATATGTATAATTCATTTGTAATGTAAAAAGAATGGTTAATAATATTATATATGTATAATTCATTTGTAATGTGTACGATCATGTGTAATCAATCAATCAATATATATATATATATATATATATATATATATATATATATATATATATATATATATATATATATATATATATATATGACTATTTAAGTGAAGATCCCTATATTTTTTGGTAGCTAAAATAGTTTTTATTTATGATATCATAACAAAATGAAAGAAAATGTTCCTTTTAAAGTTTGATATTATATTTATATATGATGCAGATACTCTTAATTCTTTTTGTAAAATGAATTAGTAAATTCAAATATGAAGATACATATAAAGAAACATTACATAATACAAGAAATTATGAAATAATTTTTTCAATACCAATCACATGATGCCATGAAGGCATACTACAAGATATCATTTTATAACTCCCTCCAAATACACAAATAACATCACATTTATCTATAGCCGTAAACAATTATAATTATAGTACATAATAAGAATAAATCAATTAATGAAAATTTTTATATCAATCTTCCAAGGAAACCAATTTCCTCTATAGCTCATGAATTTTCGCTAGCACTTCTTACGGAGATAATAATCTTCATATCATCCAATGAATGTTGAATGTTGCACGTAAATTGATATGACTATTATTCAATTCAACATGTATCAACTGTACATGTTTCTCCATTTTCTTTAGTTCATGCAAAAGGGAAAATTTAAAGGAAAAGAAAGAAATTAAAAGGAAGGCCAGATGCTCAACTAAAGAAACAAAACTTGATGGAAATGGAAATCATTTGTTACCTTTATATAGTGTTTTTTTTATGTTCTTTGAAATTCTTTTTGACATAATATTAATTAACCTATACTTAAATACTTAATGAACTATTCAAATTCTACTTATTGTTACTAATTTAAAAGTGTTAGAATTTGATAACTCAAGTTAAGAAAATGAAAAGACAAATTATAGGAATTATAAGAGTTAGGTAAAGTAATACATGATGTGTCAATTTAAAGCAATTAATCATGTATGACTCTGGGCATTAAAGTATCACTTTTCCACTTTCAAATTCCATTCAATTTATGCAATTGAAAAATTAATTTATTGAATTTTATTTAACTTTTACCTAAGGTGTGCAAAATAATATTTTTTTACTATCATTACTATTATAATTATTATTATATTGTGAGAGGTTAATACATATTAAATATTGTAATTATAGGTTGCATAAAAATTCGATTATGAATACAAATATATTACAGAAAACTTAATGAGAATTCTAATATTTAATTAAATATTTTATAACATTTTAACTTATAGTAAGGATAAAATGGTAATCCAATTTTGAAGTTAAAAGCTTTCTTTTGATAATAATAATTAATCTAAGAAATTCAAAAGTCATTACTATTTTAATTAAACTTATTATAACATTTTAATTTATAGGAGGGTAAAATCGTAATTCAACTTTTAACTTGAGTTCTTCCCTCTTATAATATATATATATATATATATATATATATAAGGTCCCTCAAGTCTATTTTCCTATTAGCTCTATAAGAGAAAAACACGGAAGTGAGAAAATACCATTTGAATTTCATCTGCTAGAGAGACATCAAAGAACTTAAACACAAATATATTAAGACTAGATTCAACTCGACTCAGAATACATAATACAAAACATCTCAAAGTAAATAAAAAATAATCAAACGTCAAACCATTAAGACATCAATGCATCGAAAGCCAGGATCTTTCAGAAAATGAATTCCTATTCAACCAATCCGTCAATTTGAGATCCAAATTAGAGATTTTCCTTGGGAGGTATGAGGAAGGATTTGAAATGGAATAATATTGATTCATATAGAAGAAAAGATTCTCTATTGATTCAAACATTGTAGCTATGGGACTTAAGGAATAATAAACTCACACCATAGAGAATTAAAAAAAAAGAGCATGAAATCCCATTAGATTCACCCACAACTCCGACGAAAAGGAGGTTCAAATACGTTTGAAAATGGGCATCTCCAAAATGTAGACAAACATCTCCACCCCAGTATTGGAATGGTGAAGGAGATCAAAAAGTCTGCCATCAGACGAAAAACATTATGTTCTGCAAATCGGTGTGCAAATTATAAAAATGTTGTTCAAATGAGGCAGGTGAAGTTGTAGAGCTAGGAGCTTTCATCTCCATAAGCACCTCTTGGAACATCCGTCCCCTGTAAGCAACAAGGTTTGCATAGTAAATTGGTGGTACAAGTGAGACAGGTTTAGTGCACCGCGCTAAAGTGAAGCACATGTTGTATATAAGCTTTTGTAAGCTATCAGAACTGAAGTCATTCTCATCATATAGAACATGATAGTGAGTTGCCTTGCTAGTACCCAACTGTCCAAAGTGACTGCAAAGAAAGAAGTCAATATCAGATGGATGAACAATTTGTCTATCCACAACAGTATTCGGAGGCACATTTCCCTCCTTAGGAAATAGTCGCGTATGGTGCCTCTTCTGAGCCACAACAAGAGTGATTGCTGGTCGATACTTATCACTTTCGTATATAGCTTCTACCAAATCTTTCAACTCTTCTTTGAGTATCATATCAAATTGACTCTCACTCACACCATCACGGAAAACAACAATTTTGTTTGGTTTAACCGAGTTGAGTCGAGCATAAGTATCAACTAGGTCTTTACACATTTTTCCAAACTCTAGAATCTTCTCAGTCCTGTGTTCCTGAGGACAAACTCTAGCGGCATATCTATTAGCAGCTGGCCAGTTGACGGTGCCAACAACAGCTGTTATGGATGGAAATTTGTCACTATCCTTGCCAGTACGATGATTAACATCAGATCCAATAAACATGACATTGTCTTCACTTCCGAAATTAGGGAGTCTTTCCATAAGTTCCATATTGCTGCCTCCAAGTTTTGCGTTAATCTTCAAACAGAGGTTTGCGAAAAATTGATCCTTTGTATTGTAGTAGGCATTAGAAGACAAGCAACACTGGGTTACAATGCCAATTTTGGTCTCTGAGACCCATTTAAGATATTTGTACCCATTATTCTTTGATTCCATAATACAAACTATCATTTGAAGTTTACCCTGGCCAGCTTCATTAACTACATCATAGAGGAGTCTTTCAACCTTATCGACGGCAGAGAGTTCATTCATGTGTGTGAAATATTTTACGGCAGGTTCTTCCATATTAATACCCAACCTTAAGTACCTATCTTTCAATTTGTCAACAAATACATCAACTTGTCCCTTCAAATCCCTGTTATTCTTAGAGCTAAAATCTATCAAAGCCCATCGTTGTATTTCCTTGCCTTCCACCACAGATTTCCCAACAAGGCATTTATCATTCACATGATGTCGACTTTGACTGCCTAACTTCAAATCAGGGGGAGGAAGAATACGACCGAGAACACAGGTCGTGTTCCTATCAACTCCAATATCAAACTTAGGGGTGATAGCCCTGCAATAATCAATTGAAAATAAGAAGGAAAAAAAAAGAAAGTTTGTAACAAAAGATTTTAATAACATATATCAGTATATCATCAACAATCAACAAACCCATGATGCAAACAACAACAAGTTAAATCCTACAAGTGGAGCCTAAAGAGGTTAGAGTGTATGCAGACCTTACCACTACTTCATGAAGATAGAGAGGTTGTTCCGAAAGACCCTTGCTCAAATGAAAACATCAAGCCCTTCAAATCTAGAACAGACCCAGCTAGCAAGACAACCATAGGATGAACCAAAAAGGCAGCTTACTAAGAATTACCATTCATAAATTTCTCATTTAAAAATACAACAAAAATAAGAAAAAGTACTATTTCAACAAAATGTGCAAACTCCATAAATGAAGCCATAACAAACATGCAAGCCAAGAAGAAATTTCATCACATGGAGTAGTAGCTGTTTTTTTCATTTTCTTGTCGGAAAGAAGAAATTCAAGAGAAAGCAAAAAAATTCACATACCCGCACGTCCCACCTTTAGCCTGTACCATTTCACGTATTGCCTCCATTCTCTGTTGGGGTCGATCTAGTGATATATTCTTCAAAATCAAGGCTGTATCCTTATGCAAATCCTGTTTAGGATACCGTCGTTCCTCAACCAAGACACAGAATTCCATCAGGACATAGTTTATCTTATTACCTTTTCCAACATCTAATGAAGGAAAATCCCTGAACTCAATCTCTCGCTGATATTTATCCCTGAAGTAGTCAACAAGAAAAACTTCCGTTGTGGAATCTTTGCCTTGTGGATGTTTAAGGGGAAAAGTAAGTTTATGAGTCTCGACGTCAGTTAGTTCCTTAATAACAAACTTCTGTTTGGTACGACGATGAATTACTTCGACTTTCAAACCCTTTAAACCAACCTGTGCAGCTTGATGGTTGTTCTTGAAAGTAACTTCGTTAGGTTCTTGAAGATATTCGCTCAAATATTTCAGGACTGGGATTGGTTCCGGGAGTGCCACAACTGAGTAATCTAAGCACAACGCCATCCCTTGTACATCACGAGGAATATGCGAAAGGTTTCCACTCAAATATTCACTCAGCTTCGAAAGTTGTAATTCAGCAACAAGGTTGATGATAACGTCATAAGAGCGTCTCATAGCATCATCCCCGTCAGACCAGTTCACAGTGAAACATCCAGTAGGAAGTTGAACATCACTGAAAATGTTCTTCTTATCTGTTTTATCAATGGGAAATTCAGCAGGCTTAGACTTGTTTGTTAACTTCTCCACAGGCGCCTGCTGTTGAATATCCACATCATAATTCATAATGATAGTCTTGGGATTAAATCTAATAGGAAAATGATTAGCAAGCAGCGTAATTGACTCGACATCAATTTTTCCGTGCGACCTTGCAACTTCCTGTAAGGGATGATGAACTCTGTTCTGTAATTTTCAGGGACCCTGGATCAACTTGAACAGGATCTGCCCACACAAATACAGTGCATTTTAACACATGCAGACATAAGATGAAAGAACATACCATATATACTATATAGCTGCAAAGTTTAAAATTAGATTACCTTTTTGCCTCTATACTAAATCAAAATAGTATGAAACGTCTAATTTATGAAATCAATGGATAATGTTACACTTACTTCCTACATTAATTGTACTTATTTGACTTATTTTCTTATTACATTTTTCAAGCCCGGTGGAAATTTAAGTAGTTAACCAACTAAACCATTAAATTTTGCAATAGCTTGCTTCAAAAGAATTATTCTAAACATTTCATTTGGTATTTCTTGTCACATTTTAAAAGATTTGTTTGTTCCTTTATATTACTCACTACAGGCATGTTTCCATAATTGTAAGATATAAAGAAAATAGATTATAATAATACTAACAAAATAAGAAGAAGAAGAATGAATGAATACCAGAAGACTGAGGAGGACGATCCACAACCTGCTGCTGCTGCTGAATTCCACCACCATGTTCCTGACTCTTCTGCGGCGGTGGCCGGGCCCAAGCAGTAGACACTCCGCCACCACTACCCTGTTGATGTGGCTGCTGCGGTGGAGGTTGGGCCCAAGCAGTTGTAGAGCCGCCACTACCCTGCTGTGGTGGTTGTGACCAGGTAGGACCACCACTACCACCACCTATCTGGGGCCCACCCCTGCCGGTGTAATCGTCGCCACCACGTTGGTAGTTCACACGCTCCATTTTGTAACTTTACTAAGAGAAACAGAGAAAGTTAGCAAAAATATATATCTGACAACCTCTTAAACTTACACTCGAATTATGGCATGTCCTGATTGAACATCTAAATATGATAAAAATCTCTTATTATTTTCTCTACGTTTACTATTATTTGTTCTGATTTTTATTTTTAAAGTCAAAATATAAGAACTTTGACAAATATTTTAAGATATATTTATTTCCAAAAAAACTATAATTTATAGTACTTTTGATCTAATATGTAAATTTTTTATTTAAAATATTAAATTAATATAATTTAATTTAACTTAAACAATAAGTTAAATTGACTTTCGAAAAGCGTAACATGATAAATAAAAATTGATGGTTATAGTATTTTAGGAAAACCGTTATGGTTGTTCCCAAGCGTTCTTTACATAGATTTATACTTGATTTATTCATTTGTTGACTTTGCAATTTGTATTTCTTATGAAGCGGAGGAAAAAATTTGATAAGTGAAAAAGATAAACACATGTAATGAAAAATGAAAAATTTGTACTTAAATTTACTTAGACTAAATATGAAATAAAAGTTATTTTAAGTACCTGAAAAGAAGACGTTCTTGATTTTCTTAATTGCTTGTCCGTCCTGATTTTTATTTTTTGATTGTTTCGTCTTAAAGTAAAGAGTTCATGGGGTGACTATTTATAGAGTGGAAGAGCATGTGCTTTTCATTGCAATTAAAATCATACCATATTTATTTTCCTATCTATACATAGAAAATCTTTTATTTTTTATATTAATTTTTTTATTTCTCACCCGATTTTTAATTGTTCTAATATGATTTTTTTTAAATTGAAAGTTCGAATTTGAGATCTTTGATGAAGAATGGAATAGCCTCATTACTATACCACAATCTATATTGATTTTGATTCATATTGTAAATAGGATGTATTTCAAGTTTCCTTCCATATAAGTTCAGACAAGAATTTAATTCATATTCCTAATAGAATATGTTCAGTTTTCTTCCATAGTAATTATATTTCAAGTTCATGAAAGTGTCGGTATATTATATATTTTGATTCACTGAATTTGATAATTTTTAATTTTTCACGTGATGTTTAGTATTCTTATCGAGGCTTTGACTATCTATAAATCTATGTTATGAGATTTTTTTCATAAATAAAAATCAAATCGAAATCTCTAAATAAGTGTGAACAAGTTTTCTTCTTCAATTACGATCTTTATTAGTGAATATGACATATTTATTTATTAAAATTATATATTATTATTAAAATATTAAAAACAATCCAATAGAGTAAAATTGTATAAGAGAGATTTAACGAAAAATAGGAAATGAATAAATCTTATTTGGCCAAAACTTCTAAAGGTAACTTACCTTATTTATCCAAATAATATTTGCCTTGTTTTGGGAAGTCATTTGAAAATATTTTGGAGAAAAGTTATATAATTAGACGTATTTTACTATCATATATATTATTATTATCTATACTTTAAAAATGTTATATATATTATCACTTATTAAGAATTTTTTATTAAATACTGAGTAACATATACTTTTATATATATATATATATATATATATATATATATATCGCTACCACATACACAAAAACGAGCGAGATGGAGAAGGAAGCAAGTGAGATTTTGTTATATATTTAGGTACATGCGAATCACAGTTGATATACATTATTACATGTATTTGGTGTGATTTGCATCTCAAAAACATAAGAGAGTGACTAACGAGATATAATATAGATTAAATGATATCTTTTAAAATGTTATATTGTATTTTAAAAAGAATTACGAATATTGAAGATTTAAAAAAAATAAAAAGTCAAATAATAGAATTCAAACTCGCAATTTTTTATAATTATATGATACACAATGATGATTATTCTGTCACACCAATATACTTTTTTAAACTTTTTTTCCTAAAGACTATCATAACTATATTACATATGGATTTTGGATTTTGGAAGATTGCATTTTACTTTTGAAACCATAATGAGTACATATTACTTATTGGTTAATCATATGATTATGAAACCTTTGCTCTTAAGCTTTTACATATATATATAAAATATTTTGTAAGTAATTGATAGTGTTTTACTAACAAAATTTGCAAAGAAGAAAATTGAGAAAAATATTTATTTGTGTCTCTAATTAAATACACTATGTAACCATACATATAGATGATAAAAATAAACTAATCATAATGAATCTTTAAAATGAAATTATATAAACTAGGAGAAAATAGTGTTATGATTTGTACTTTTGTCTTTTCTTTTAATAAAACTAATGGTAAACTACAATTGAATAACCTCTTTACTCTTAAAAAGATTTTATATATTAACACTATATCATCAAAATATAAGAAGAATTATATTTCAATACAGTTTGAAGAATGTTCTAACAACGCAAACACAAATTCATTTACTAGTCAATTAATATAAAGAAGGGGACACTTTTAGTTAGGGAATGAAAATGTCTTTTTCCTCCTCATGAGATTAGATTGGATGGTACATTTTTAGGTTCTTCTCTTCTAAAAGTAGTGAAGTGAATCACTCATATCTTCTCCTCAATTCTCATTTTACAATCCTTTTGTTTGATTATTAATCCATCCCTACTAATTTTACTGTGTTTATTTGTCACTTCTTCTGTCTTGTAGCAAATTGCAAACTTACAGGTATACAGTATTTTAAAACAAAAAAATCCTTCCAATTACGCCTCTTCAAATTCTATTTCAAATAAGTATACTTACATATACAACGTCAAAACTTCAAAAGAATCACAAGTATTAAAGTAGATGACACCATCATAATTGGATGTCAAAGAAGGCCAAATGTCGAACAGACACTATCATCGTTCATGATGATGTGAGAGAATGCAATAACATTAGATAGACATCAAATAGCTCAAACACAAATATATTAAGACAAAATCCAACTTGTCTCAGAAATACATAATACAAAACATCACACAATTTAAGCAAGACATATTTGGGAGTGTCCTCCAGAGACCCCCCAAAGTAGATAAAACACAATCAAACGTCAATCATTAAACTCACACAACAGAAAATAAAAGAAGCATGAAATCCCATTAGATTCACGCACAAACTCCTCCTTTGCAATGTCTGACGGAAAGGAGGTTCAAATGCGTTTGGAAATGGGCATCTCCAAAATGTAGACAACCATCTCCCTCCCCAGTGTGGGAATGGTGAAGGAGATCAAAAAGTCGACAGCTCTGCCATCAGACGAAAAACATTATGTCCTGCAAATCACGGTGCAAATCATAGAAACGTTGTTGAAATGATGCCGTTGGAGAAGATGAAGTTGTAGAGCTAGGAGAGTCCATCTCCATAAGCACCTCTTGGAACATCCGTCCCCTGTAAGCAACAAGGTCTGCATAGTAAACTGGTGGAACAAGTGAAACAGGTTTAGTGCATCGCGCAAAAGTGAAGCACATGTTGTATATAAGCTTTTGTAAGCGGTCAGAATTGAAACCATTATCATCCCATAGAACATGATAGTGAGTTGGCTTGCTGGTACCCAACCCTCCAAAGTGGCTGCAAAGATAGAAGTCAAAATCAGATGGATGAACTATTATTGTATCCACAACAGTACCAGGAGGCACATTGGCAGGGCCACCCTCAGGAAATAGCCGTGTATGGTGTCTCTTCTGAGCCACAACAAGAGTAATTGCTGGTTGATAGTTACTGTCGTATATAGCCTTCGCCAAATCAAGCAACTCTTCGTTGAGTACCATATCAAACTGACCCTCACTCACACCATCACGGAAAACAACAATTCTGTTTGGTTTAACCTGGTTGAGCTGAGCATAAGTATTTACTAGGTCTGCACACATGCTTCCAAAATTCAGAATTTTCTCAGTCCTGTGAACCTGAGGACAAACTCTAGCAGCATATTTATTAGCAGCTGGCCAGTTGACGGTGCCAACAACGGCTGCTATGGATGGACATGTCACATTCTTTGCAGCAGGATGATTAACATCAGCTCCAATGAACATGACATTGTCTTCACTTCCAAAATTAGGGAGTCTATCCATAAGTTCCATATTGCTGCCCCCAAGTTTTGCATTAATCTTCATACAGAGGTTTGCAAGATACTGATCCTGTCCCTTGTTGGCATTAGTAGACAAGCAACACTGGGTTACCACGCCGATTTTTGTCTCAGATACCCATTTAAGATATTTGTACCCATTATGCTTTGATGTCATAACACAAACTATCATTTGAAGTTTACCATTGATTTTCTGGTTAGCTTCATCAACCACAACATCGAGAAGATCTTTAACCTTGCCAACTTCAGAGAGTTCATGCATGTCAGTGAGATGTACTACAGCAGGTTCTTCCATATTAATACTCAATTTTCTGCACCGATCTTTCAATCTGAAGACAAACTCGTCAATTCGTAGCCTAAAGAAAGGTTTGCGTTCCCGAGAGCTAAAATCTATCAAAGCCCATCGCTGAAGCACCTTGCCTTCCACGACAGATTTCCCAACAAGGTTCCACTGGCATTTGTCATTCACAGGAAGTCGACTTTGACCGCCTAGCTTCAAATCAGGGGGAGGAAGAATACGACCCGGAACACGGGTCATGTTCCTATCAACTCCAATCTCAAAATTACGGGTGATAGCCCTGCAATAATCAATTGAAACTTAGAAGGAAAAAAGAAAGTCTGTAATAAAAAA
Source organism: Solanum sitiens (assembly GCA_016801875.1). Classification (NCBI taxonomy): domain Eukaryota; kingdom Viridiplantae; phylum Streptophyta; class Magnoliopsida; order Solanales; family Solanaceae; genus Solanum; species Solanum sitiens. The sequence goes on from JABWTJ010000056.1 coordinate 1,191,464, forward strand.
TGCTAAAAACTTATATCAGTATATCTATCAACAAATTCATGATGCAAACAACAATATATTCCACAAGTGGAGTCTGAGGAAGGTGGAGTTGTACGCAGACCTAACACCACTATCTCGTGGAGGTAGAGAGGCTGTCTGCGAAAGACTCTCAACTCAAATGAAAACAACATCAAGAAGAACAGGCCCTTAAAATCTGGAACAGACACAACCATAGCAAGACAGACATAGGAAGAGCCCAAAAGGCAGCTTACCATAAAATACCATGCGAATTCTAATGATAATGTCTAACAGAGAAGAGATTGCTGAGTAGAAAACTTTGAAATTTTCAGAGAAGATAGCACAAGTATAACACAAAATATATCACATTCCACAATCAATTCCATAACACACATGAAAGACAATAAAATCACAAACAAGAAACAAACCCCCTGATATTTCACATAAAATCTACATATAGGGTGTGTTTGGTATGGAGGAAAATGTTTTCCATGGAAAATGTTTTCCTAGAAAACAAGTAGATTTTGGACTTATTTTCTCATGTTTGGTTGGTGCGTAAAAAATATTTTCCGAAAATGATTTTTAGTGTTTGATTTATGAATGAAAAATGTTTTTGAGAGACATCTTTATTTTGACTAGAGTAAAAAATAATTTATGAAATTGAAAATATTTTTTAAAAAATAAAATTATTATTTTTTGGGGTGATGGTGGGTGGGGGTAATGGGTGGGAGGAGGGGTTGGGAGTGGAAAAATAAAAATTTGAATTGATAGTATTTTTAAAAAACAAAATTAATTTTTTGGAGGTTGGGGTGGGTGGGTAGGGGGGTTGGCCGCCGGGGGATAGGAGTTTAAAAATAAAAATTTTAAATTGAAAATATTTTTAAAAGCCAAAATCAATTTTTTGGGGAGGGGGTGGGGGTGGGGGTGGGTGAAGGGATGTCAGGATCAGGTGAAAAAATAAAATTTTGAAATTGAACTTTTTTTAAAAGAAATTAATGTTTTTCCCAAAAAAATGTAATTTGAAATTGGAGGAGAGTTTTGAAAAATGTTTTCCTTAATTTTTTAAGGAAAGTCATTTTTCTTAATTTTGAGGAAAATGAGTTGATTTGGAAAACATTTTTCAAAACTTTTGTCCCAACCAAACATGAGAAAATTGGAAAACAATTTCCAGAAAATGTTTTTCTTCGTACCAAACACACTCTATAATCTAGTTTTTTTGTTTTCTTCTCTTCCGATTGTAGATGCAAGTCATCTCTGTAGTTCCACAAAACCCCATAAATCTTTCATTTAAAAATAAACCCCACAAAATAATCAACCAAAATCATTCATACTAAGACAGCATAGACTGATTCATCAGCTTAAAAACTCAAATCCACCCAAACAAAAAATTGAGTTGAACTGGAGTTCAACAAGCAGCATAACTGACACATGTATCAAAAACCACACATTTCTTGTCAAAAAGAAGAAATTCAAGAGGAAACAACAAAATCCAGATGAATAACACAAAATTTAAGGAATTCACATACCCGCACGGCCCATCTCCAGCCCGTACCATTTCACAAATTGCCTGCCTTCTATCTTGGGGTCGAGCTAGTGACATGTTCTTCAAAAACAAGGCAGTATCCTTATCCAAATCCTCCTTTGGATACCTTTGTCCCTCAACCAAGACACAGAATTCCATCGGGACATAGTTTTTCTTATTACCTTTTCCAATATCTAATGAAGGAAAATCCTTGAACTGAATCTCCCGCTGATATTTATCCCTGAAGTAGTCAACAAGAAGAACATCCCTTGGGGGATCTATGCCTTCTGGATCTTCAAGCGGAAAACTAATTTCACGAGTCTTGCAGTCAGTTAGCTGCTTAATAAGAAACTTCTGGCTTGTACGACGATGAATTACCCTGACTTTCAAACCAACCAATGCACCCTTTGCAGCTCGAATGTTGTTCCTGAAGGTATATTCGTTAGATTCTCCTAAATATTCCTTCAGAAAGTCTAGCACTGGCATTGGTTTCCGGAGTGCCAAGACTGAGTAATCTAAGCACAACGCCAACCCTCCTTTTGTAGGCTTTAGGCTCTGCTGAAAACCTCTATATGCAGCAACACCAAAACGAAAGTCATGGTCAGGCAGGTGCTCATTAGAGTAGAAACAACGACCTACAGAAGTCCTACACCTAGTAGGATTTTCTTTCATAACCAACTCCATTCCTTGTAGTATATCACGAGGAATATTCGATAGGCTTCCACTCAAATATTCTTTCAACTTGCAAAGTTTTAATTCAGCAACAAGCTTGATGGTAATGTCATAAGAGCGTAACCTAGCATCTTCCCCGTCAGACCAGTTCACAGCAAAACACCCAGTAGGAAGTTGAACAGCACTGAAAATGTTCTTCTTACCGTCATATGCAGTTTTATCTAGGGGAAATCGAGTAGGGTCATCCGCACACAGCTTTTCTCTTATCATATGGAGAACAGACTTGTTTGTTAGCTTCTTCACAGGCCGATTCCCATCAGCCCTCTGTTGAATATCCACATCATAATGCATAATGGTAGACTGGGGATTAAATCTAACAGGAAAATGATTAGCAAGCAGCGCAATTGACTTGACAGCAATTTTTCCAGTATCAGGTCGTGCAATAGGTACACGTTTTTCCTTGGAACTTTCTGGTCGAGATGATGGACTCTGATCTGTAATTTTCAGGGACCCCAGATCAACTTGAACAGGATCTGCCCACAAAATACAGCGCATTTTAACATTGGTGTACTTATGCAGACATAAAATGAAAGAAACACACAATGTAGGAATAAATCATTTATGACATAATATGTTATTTGCAGAAAACTAGTGAGCTAGAAAGAACAATCATTCCATCAGATAAACAATCTTAAAGTCAAACCACCACAACTAACGGATTTCAAACTTCTGTTGGTTATATCAAAGCCCCAACATTTAGTAACACAAGAAAAAGCCTCAAAATTGATGAGTAGTTATTTAAAACAGTATGACCAATGTAGCTGAAGAACAAAGCCAAATACAAAACAATCAAGTACCATTATTCAAAATAGTTTAGTTTTTTCTAGATGAAAGCAGATAGCAAGATATCAAGATTCTCCAAATTAAGAGGGTGAAAAAAAAGAAGATAATCCAGGTCTGCTCCATAATAAGCACTTGTAGATGAAAAATAATTATTTTAAAACTGAAACAAAACAAAAATAGATAATATGTATATATATATATATAAGTGTATAGGTGTGTGTGTATATATATAAACACACACGCACACATTATCATTATTCATTCATTATTCATATTCAAAGTGGGAAGCAAAGTGCAAAGTTGGATTACCATTTTAACTCGATACTAAATCAAAATATTATGAAACATCTAATTAGTTAAATATTACTGAATAGTAATGATATCATATTATATTCAATTACATATACTAAATGCTAAAATTGTGAAGGTGTTAAGTCAAAAATTGAATTATGAATATTGTTTAACAACATCAATATTGTTATCTTCTTGTACTTTTTTGTTTTGCACTTTGTATAATCTTTTATAACAAACTTAATATAATATTCTTATTGTTAATTACTTTTAAGAACAATTTGTTTTTCGAGGATAAAGAACACTTATTATTTTTCAACCTTTGATATTCTTTGAATTGGAAGAAGAAGCATCTCTACCATCATCATATTTATTAATAAGCTTTTAATAGATCTTAAATAACCTCTATCTAAGTGAATGATTTATCAGCTTTTTTTTCAAGTAAAGTCTATAAGATGGGATCATTATAGTTTGTGTTAGAACCAATTAGATAGAAAATAGAACCTTCTTTTTTTGAAAAAAAAAATAACCTTATCAAAATTAGATAGAAAATAAAAAAATGGAGTCTTATTGTTCTCCTTTATCTGTTTTAAATATTTACTTTCATAACTCATACTATCTAATTAGCTATTCAATTGTTGTTCTTAGATATTCAGAACTCTCACACTATCCAAACTCATAACCTCCAACTATTTAATCTAAAACTTTAAAATATATTTTGGTATTCCTCCATCTTAATCTAAATAAATTGATCTTTTTAGTTTCATGAATTATTGCCCTACTCAAGGTCAAGATTATCCTTTTCATCATATATTTCAAATAATGAAACACTTATATCATTATTGTACTATTTGATTTATGCTTTCATTTGATTCGATGAAAAAGACTATTAATTTTTTATTTGTTAGCGGAAAAGATGGCAAGAAATCAAAACTATGCATTTATTATGTATTTCTTTTTTTCATTTACTATATTGCTACGATAAAAGTTTAAAGAAGAATGTGTATGTTTTAATCCATTTGTAACCTTATTGAAAGTTTGCTAACTACTAATCAGGTCTAAAAATTTATAGTTTAAAAAAATAATGGGTCGGAGAAGGGAAATGAGAAATAATTACAATTACAATGTGGTGAATCGAACCCTCAACAACAAGGTCGGAGTTCAAGTAGTCAACCAACTAACCTACTAAATTTACTATAGGTTGCATTACAATACGCCCCTCATTTGGTATTTCTTATCAAACTTTAAAAGATTTATTTATAGTTGTTGCATTCTATTATTCACCACAGTCATGTTTTTTCATAGAACTTTAATTGTTCTAATGGATTTATAAAAAATAAGGTGAGACACACGGGTGCTAAAATTACTACTCCCTTTGTCCATTTTGATAGGTCATGTTTAGTTTTTTAATAGTCAATTTAATTAATTTTATGGTTACATTAAATTACATTAATTTGATATTTTAAATTAAAAATTTATATATTCAAAAATTATACTAAAAGTTAAAAAAATTGCATATCCACGTATTAACTTGAAGTAGACGATTAAGTATTAGCATAAAGAAAATAGATTTACAACAATAACAAAATAATAATAACAAGAAAACAAGGTTGAGTTAATACCAGAAGATTGAGGAGGAGGACGATCCACAACCTCCTGCTTCTGCTGATTTCCACCACCATGCTGCTGACTCCTCTGCGGCGGTGGCCGGGCCCAAGCATTAGCAACTCCACTACCACTACCATGTTGCTGCGGTGGTGGTCGGGCCCAAGCAGTGTTTGGAACGCCACTACCCTGCTGTTGTGGCCGTGGCCAAGCGCTACCACCACCACCACCACGTTGAACCGGTTGGTTTACCCAAGTGCCACCACGACCCGGATTCTGATTAACCGGATAGTTTTGACCCGGTTGATTTTGCGGAGCCCCACCACGAAACTGGTACTGACCCGATCCCCTTGGCTGATTCCCCCATTGCTGTGAAGCCTGACCCATCTGGGACCCACCCCTTCCACCACTGATCTGGGGCCCACCTCTGATCTGAGGCTCACCCCTTCCACCACCACGGCCTTGTCCTTGACCACGACCTTGACCACGGTTACCTCCACCTCTGCCGGCGTTATCATCACCGCCACCACGTCGGTAGTTCCCACGATCCATTTTGTAACTTGAGAGAGAAAAAGTAAAGTAGCAAATGTAAACTCTTTTGATAGTTTTAGTTATAACTTGAGAGTGAAGTACGAGAATCTAATTGTTAAGCTTTATAAATATATAAAAGGAAGACCATAAAAAGATTACACGCTAAGAAAAGTTAAATGACGAAAAAGGGCTGTAACTTGGGAATAAATAAATCGAAAAGAAAGGAGTAAATGGTAAAGACGTGAGTAAGTGGGGTCTTGTGGAATGGAAGTAAAGAATGATCTTGATTATTCCAGAAGGATCGATGAAATTAGCAAAAGTGTATTGGAATATAATGAGAAAGTGAGAGGAAATGACGGAAAAATTAATGCCATTCACCTTTAAATCCTATGTTGTTTGTTAAGGGTAGTGTCATAAGAACATGGACGACAAATAAGGAGAACAAATTTTCCGCTTTTTTGCTTATAATATAACAATCGAAAAAATATATAACATCAAAATTAATTAAGATAATTTATTTTTTGTTTTATCTTGAAAATAAAAAAAAAAGCAATATTTTTCACTCAAATGATGACAATCCTATTTTATTCACAGAATATTTGGGTAAAGGCTAGTTTGGGTATTTAATTAATTGGATGAAGTAGTGAGCAAGGGAAACAAGTTTATTGGTGGAAAGACATACAACTACTACGTACTAGACTTGACACTTGTCGTTGACTGGTTGAAGAAGCTGTAAGGATAATATTTTAAGGATAATTAAGAGAGTGTTTTAATTAACTTTTAATTTTCAATTATTTAAGATAAAGTTATGAAATATAAATTTTAATTTATGATTTTTAATATACTTTTGGTTTAAAAATCAGTTTAAAGTAATTTTTATTTTTTTTCAAACACCAAAAAAGTTATTTAAAAGATATTTGACTTAAAATATCTTAAATAAGTTAATTCAAATCTACAAAAGTATTGCACCATAATAAAAAGGGATAATTGCACTTGGGATCCCTAAGTTATTGATAATCTTTTGCTAGTAAATTTAATTTTTGATTAATTAAAAAGGTACTCCATATGTTTTGACCCTTTTATATCGTATATATTTTATATTTAGCTATTTAAAAAGAACTTTATTGCCATAAGTATGGAGCAAGAGTATAATTTGACATATTATGGTTTAATTAAATTGGTTAATAATTAATATATCACTAATTTTTATATAATTCAAAATTAGAGTGATCAAAAGTACAAATCTCATTTTTTTAAAGGTTGATGTATTAATTCTTCCCAAGCACTTTTCTTCAAAATTTATTATTTCAAATAAATAAGGGAGATTACACCATATTAAATGATACATACTTGATTTATTCATTTTTTGACTTTGCAATTTGCATTTTTTTGTAACGGGGGTAAAAAATAATAATAATAATAAAGTGCAAAAAGACAAAACATGTAATGAAAAATATAAAAGCTTTCAAAATTATTTAACTTGTACTTATATTTACTTTGACTAAATATGATATAAAAGTTTTAAATACATGATTTAATTTTTTTAATTGATTGTCCTCGCTGATTTTGATTTTTTATTGTTTATCTAAAGTAAATATTTCTTCTAATTACATAGAGTTGATGAGTGACTATTTATTGATTGGAACATTGCAATTAAAATCATACCGTATTTATTTTTTATCTATACGGAAAAATGTTTAGGTATTATTTTTTTTTTCTATTTTCTCAATAGATTTTTTGTGCTTCTAACGTGATAATTTTTCTATTTAGAGTTCAAATTCAAAAATTTTAATTAAGAGTTAAATTATCTTATTTCTACACCATAATTTATATTGATTTTAATTCATATTCTAAATAAAATATATTTTAATTTTCTTTCCCTATTAATTGGGATTTGGGACAATAATTTTACTCATATCCCTTAATATGTTCTTTTTTCTTTCACATTAATAATTATATTTCAAAGTTAAATGAGAGTGTTGGTGTATTATTTGCAGTGATTCGTGTAATTCGATATAATTTTTTATTTTTTACATGATATTTGATGTTTTTATCAAGGTTTTAATTATCTAAATAAGTATTGTCACATCTTTCTATATTAATTTGAGTTAGAATTTTATTCATATTTCTATAAGGATATGTTTACTTAATTATATTTCAAGTCCATGATAACGTGTTATCCGTTTTGTTTATTAAATTTGATATTCTTTTTATTTTTACGCTGTGTTTAGATACTTAATGAGGCTTTGACTATTCGAATCTGAGTTATAAGATTATTTTTTTATTTCTCAAATTCGAGATTTATAGATAAGGATGAAGAAGTTTTATGCATCTAATACAATCCTTATTAATAGATATGACATATTTATCTATCTGAATAATGTCTTATTGTAGAAATATTAAAAGAGATAATTGTATAGAATGATAAATTAATAATATAAAAGAAATATAGTAGTTACCGTTTGATTTATTTATGTTCCATACCAAACTGTTTGTCAGTCTCTTTCTCCCTCATATTCTTGCTCGCCACTCTCCCTCTCTCTCTCGCTTCTCTCGCTTTATACAATAGAATTGTATAAATTGTATTTCTAATTGTATAAAGCGAGAGAAAATTGTGCAAACGCATACAAATACATATATCTTTGTCTTATACACTTATAATTATACAATACAAATATTTTCTTGCCCAAGTCTCTTTTGCCTTTCTCGTTTCATACAAATTCAAATTGTATATAATTTCTCTCTTTCTCGTTTTATACAATTTGATTCAATTGTATATTCCATGCACAAGTCTTTTTGCCTTTCTCTCTTTTTCGTTTTATACAAATTCAAATTGTATATAATTTATCTCTTTCTCATTTTATACAATTCAATTTTGCCTTTCTCACTTTCTCATGTTATACAAAATCAAATTGTATATAATTTTCTTTCTCGTTTTATACAATTCGCTATAATTGTATATGTATAGCGAATTATACATATATAAGTTTGTTATTGAGCGCAATTATGCAAACTTTGTTATAGCAAACAAATATGAATTTTATATTTGCTATATGTCAAAATTACTCTTTATCTAATGTGCACACTATTTAATTATTTTTATTTTTATTTTTATTTTTATTTGATGCATGTCTAATATTCATATTCAAATATAACTAAGCTAAATTCACATATGTTAAAGTCTATATGAGGATAGACGAGATAGAGCCTGTTTAAAATGACTTGTTCAAAATTTTTCCTTTTTTTATTTTTTTTACCAATTTGCTACTACTAATGTTTAATTAGCCGACTTATTTTGTTTTAGTCTCTATTTATTTTTACTTGTCACTTATTTTTAAAATCTTTAATCATATTTATATAAGATGTTGGTTATAATTATATATATTTATATTTATTTTTATTGATAAATATTATATAATAATAATTATATTATTGCTGCTAAATTCTTTTTTTGTTATATAAAAGAAGTGAGAAGTAACTACTAACTAGTAGGGGTGGCAAATGATTAGATTGAATTGGATTTACATGGATTGAATATAGATTGAGAAAAAATAGTTTGGATTACAATCCATTCAAATATAATATGATCAAATATGGATTTGGTCAAATATGATTTGGGCAAGTGGTTCTAGCCCATTTAAGTAAATTTATTTTTCAAAAAAAAAAAATTACCCCTCCCTACAGGCACCCCCGCCGACCTTCCACCAACCTACCCCTAAAAAAATTTTGTTTTCGAAAAACAAGAAAAATCTATTTAAAAAAAATAAAAAAATTTACCCCCTCTTCCGGGCATCCCCCCCCGGACCCCGACCTTCCACCAACCTACCCCTAAAAAAAATTTGTTTTCGAAAAATAAAAAAAATTGTTTTTTCAAAAAAAATTTACCCCCTCTTCCGGGCATCCCCCCCCCCCCCGACCCTGACCTTCCACCAAGCTACCCCTAAAAAAATTTGTTTTCGAAAAACAAGAAAAATTTGTTTTTTCAAAAATAAATAAAAAAAATTTTTACCCCCTCTCCTGGGCGCCCCCTCGACCCCGACCTTCCACGAACCTACCCCTAAAATATTTTTTTTTGAAAAAAAAAAAATTACCCCCTCCCACTTCCCGGCATCCCCCACCTTCCACCAATCGACTCCTATTTTTTTTTGTTTTTCAAAAATTAAAAAAAAAAATTATTTCATTTCTCACTTATATGGGCTGAATATGAATTTTCATGTTAACCTATTTTGTCCATATTTGTATGAGCTTAAATAAGTTGAAGACCATATTAACCTATTTAAAAAAAATAAAAGAAAATATGAGTGATTCATTTAATTTAATATGGACAAAATAATTTCATTTCACTAATATGGGCTCAAATTGTCACCCCTACTAACTAGTACATACTATGTTTTTCCTTTGAAGGGATGGATAAAACCCAAACTTATGAAGTTCTATTGACAAAAACTAAACGAAAAGAACACTTGTACCCCATAAGCGGATATACCTTATTTTCATACCCATTTTACCTATTAATTTGTGTTAACTGTTTGATGCCATTAGAATATATTCCCTCCGTTTCAAAAAGAATTTTCTCATTTCTTTTTTAGTTCGTTTAAAAAAGAATGATCCATTTTTTTTTTAACACTTTAACTTTAACTTTCCACGTGGCATGTTTAAGACCACAAGATTAAAGGGCATTTTGGTACATTTGACATAACTTTAATTTAGAACCGCAAGATTAAATAGTCTTCTTATTTTTCTTAAACTCCGTTTTAAGTCAAACTAGGTCATCCTTTTTAAAACGGAGAGAGTATATATATATGACATCAAGAAGGAAGGGACATTGTTTTAGTAAAAAGACTTTACAATTACTGCTTGATACTATTAGAATATATAAATACCACCAAACTCTATATATACCATTAGAGTATACACATACTCCGATGGTATAAGCAGTTGTTTCGTGAATCAAGATAAATATATTGAATTGGATCCAATCGGTTGGGTTCAATTTGGATAAATACTTTGTTGTTTTCCCAAAACCAAAAGCACAAAAGCAAAGTATTCAACTCATAACAATCAATTTTTTAATAATAAAATGAACAAACCTATTACATGAAATAAGGAGTGTGTTTGGTATGAAGGAAAATATTTTCTCGAAAATATTTTCCAATTTTCTCATGTTTGGTTGGGACAAAAGTTTTGGAAAATATTTTTCAAATCAACTCATTTTCCTCAAAATTAAGGAAAATGACTACCCTTCAAAAATTAAGGAAAACATTTTCCAAAACTCTACTCCAATTTCAAATTACATTTTTTTTTGGGAAAAACATCAATTTTAAAAAAATATTTTCAATTTCAAAATTTTATTTTTTCGCCCGATCACTGACACCCCCACCCACCCACCCACGACCAGCCCGCCCCCCCAACCCCAACCCCTCCGCATAAAATTAATTTTGCTTTATTAAAATATTTTCAACTTAAAATTTTTATTTTTAAACTCCTAAACCCCCTCCCCCCCCCCCCCCCAACCCCAACAAAAAAAAATAATTTTATTTTTTAAAAATACTATCAACTTTAAACTTTTATTTTTTCACTCCACCCCCCTCCCCCCACCCACTACCCCACCCCACCCCACCCCCACAAAAAAAATTGTTTTTAAAAAATATTTTTAATTTTATAAAATATTTTTTACTCTAGTAAAAATAAAAGATATCTCTCAAAAACATTTTTCATTCATAAATCAAACACTAAAAATTATTTCCGGAAAATATTTTCTACTCACCAACCAAACATGAGAAAATAAGTTAAAAATCTACTTGTTTTTCAGGAAAACATTTTCTAGGAAAACATTTTCCATGAAAAACATTTTCCTCCATACCAAACACACACAAGATGTACACTCATCCAACACAATATATTGATTATCATCGATACATAAAACTCGAAAAAATCCCTAAATGACTTAAAGTTTTGATGATTGACCAGCAATGTCGATCACAAAGCGATACTTAATATCATTTTTCTCAATTCTTTCATAAGCTTCATTAATCTGATGAGGTGTGATTATCTCTATGTCACACATAATATTGTATTTCCCACAAATGTCTATCATTTCTTGTGTTTCTTTTATGCTTCCAATCATACTTCCTTTCACAGTTCTCTTACCAAATATTAATGGAAATGATGGAAGGTCCATGGGCTTATCTGGTGCACCCACTATAACAAAAGTTCCTTTAACTTTGAGCAATTCCAAGTAAGGCCCAAGAGAGTGATTGGCTGACACTGTGTCCAATATGAAGTCCAAACTCCTCTGCTTTGACTGATAAATGAAATCCAACACAAACAAAATTGATTAATATAGCAATTTTCAAAATTTTTATATATCCTAATACTTATTAATATGTTAATTTTTAAAATCGAGCCAGGCCAAAAGCTCATTTTATCGTGGTATGAAAAGTCAGATTCAACACAGTTATTCAGTCTCTATATTATATTATACATGCTTCAGTTGATAGGCGTGAGCGTTGTTGAGTTCTACTAGTTAAAGGATAAGAAAGGTGTGAGTGTGCGTGCACGCATATATAAATTATGAAGAGGTAGACATATATATAACAAACCTTCATTTGTTGTGGATTAGAGCTAACAATGAAATCATCAGCACCTAATTTGGTTTTGGCTTCTTTTTCTTTGGATAAAGAAGTGCTTATGACAGTGACATGATGTCCAAAAGCTTTTGCAAATTTAATAGCTAAATGTCCTAATCCTCCCAAACCAATGACTCCTATATTTTGTCTTTGAGAGCCAATCAAGTTGTTGTCTTTCATTGGGCAAAACACAGTTACTCCTGCACATAACAATGGTGCTGCTCTATCCATTGGTAGGTTATCTGGTACACCAACCACAAACCTTCAAATTAAAATTTTTTTATGAAATATCATAATATCGAAACAATCGATATCAAAAGCTTCAATTTCGATATGATAATTCAATATCTATCATGTATTTATACTAATTGTACCTATAATCAGCAACTAGCATGTTGGAGTAGCCTCCATAAGTGATGCTTCCATCCCCAAAGACACCATTATATGTGAACTGAACTTTGTCACAGTAATTTTCTTCAGAGCTTTTGCAAGATTCACATTGTAAGCATGATGCTGACATGCACCCAACTCCCACTTTATCCCCTGTTTTGAAGTTGCTCACATTGCTTCCAACTTTTACAACAATCCCTGTAATCTCATGCCTATATTACAACAATGACATGTTTAGTATAACAGAGGGTAGAATATACGCAGATTAAAAAAAAAAAAAACAGGGGAATTTATTTGTGATTTGATTATTACCCTGGAACAACAGGATACATAGTGATACCCCAATCATTCTTGGCATAGTGAAGGTCAGTATGACAAATTCCACAGTACAAAATCTTGATTGTCACATCATTTACACCATTCTCTCTGCATAAACATGATGCGAAAAAATGTAGTTAACGAATAGGCTATAGAGAATGTGTCATTCTTTTTGGAACGTAGACGGAGTTAATATTATGTAATGAAAAATTATGATTACCTTCTATTGAATGTATAAGGTGTGATTTTTCCGGAAGAATCAAGAGCTGCCCATCCAGAAACAACTTGTGTGTGGTTTAGAGTTGTTTTAGCCATTAAATTAAAATTCTCTCTTTGATTTTTTTTTTTGAGAATTGCTTTTTGTGTATAGAGAACAGTGTGAGAGGCGCAGTTTGAGATGTTTATAAGCAAAGTACAACATAGAGCTCATTTTATAGTGATGAAATTAGACTTTGAACGGGTTGTTACAATTAATGAATAATACACTTCTATTAGTAATTACTGTTGACTTTTTATTATTTGTCATAGTTGGTTTGATACATCATTAATAAAGTCATTGATTTGATCATTTTATCATAAAAAAGTTAATAAGTAATTAATGATAAAAATAAACATGAAAAAATTAATTATATTTTTTTTATATATTTTAAGTAATATTAAAACTGAAAATTTATTTTTAAAATAACAAACAAGTAAAAATAAACAAATTATAGAAAATATTCCATACTTATTTCCAAGAAAATACATTCAATAAATAACAAAAATACTACTCCGGTATAGTCTAGATCCTGGCCTACCTCTTTTTTTTTTTTTTTCTTCATGAAATGACTAAATATATGAAGAAAATAAATGAAAATCCAACAGAAATTCATCCAATGATTTTGTCAGTAATTTCCAAGAACTCCAACAGAAATTAGTCCTGGACTATCTTTGTTCTTTTTTTTCTAGTGATTCAATAAAAAATAATACTCCTTCCGTTTCACAAAGAATAACGTAATTTGACTTACCACGGATTTTAAAAGTATAAAAAAGACTTTTGAATCTTGTGGTCCTAAATTAAAGTTAGGTCAAATATACAAAATTGTCCTTTGATCTTGTGACCTTAAACATGCCACGTGAAAAGTTGTTACCAGAAAAAGAAAGAGGTCGTTCTTTTTGAAACATACTAAAAAGGAAAGGAGGTCATTCTTTTTTAAACAGAGAGAGTATATCATTATGTTATTAATGTGTGACGAATAAATAAAAATTTTATATATTTTTTTGTTTTTCGTACTTTTTTAAGAATTTAAAACTTCTTATATGAGGCTCTATATTTATACTAAAAACAATTTAACATAAATTATAAACATGATAACACAAAATTTTGATTTTTGACTTTGAAATTGTAATTTTCAGAAAATTAAGAAACAAAAGTGGGCTCAAGATCAACTTCCAAATCATTTGATACTCCAAAATTATGGGAAAATTAAAAGAAAAAAAAAGAGAATATGATAAATAAAACTAAACATCCACTTAATGAAATAGTATCATAAAGAGGAACAAAATAGCCACCACATACTTTCTTTAGTCAAAAAATAATTCAAGTTCACACATTTCCACTTCTAAGTGGACCATCCCAAAAGTTGTTAGGGCTGTCAAAATAAAGAAAAAGAATTAAAGTAAAACAGAAAATTTCTTATTCATTTCCTTAATCCTACTTTATTTAACCCATGAATTTCCTAGAATATTGTTTCTAATTTACTACTTACATAATATTCCACTATTGAGTATACATCCTTCTCTTGACTATATTTTATTTTTTCCATACATTTTCCTCAATTAATATCATTATTATTATTATTATTATTTAAAATTGTGTACAAATATATCTAGTAAAAAATATCTTCATATCTCTATTGATATTCAGTTATTTATATTTATTCACTTTACACTTTGTATGTTTTTTAACAAATAAATAATTGGGAGTAATTAATATCGAAAGTAAAATAAAAATATTATTATTTTTAAAATAATGTATAAATCAAAATGAACCTAGAAAGTATTTTAGTGGAAAACGTTCATCCCATAAAGACTTTGACTTTCAAAGTCTTGCATCTCCATTTACTTGTTACTTTCACATTAATTTAATTAATTGTGAATGGTATAGTGTACACCTAGCAAGTAAGGATGGGGTCGTTTTACCTCATTAAAATTATGATGGTATTAATAATATATGTTTTGTTACGATTGAACTTATATATTAATTATTATTTTAGATAGATATTAATTATATGGTGATTAGTTAATAGTTATTTATGTATTAGTTGAATAGTTATTCCACCGTAGGGGGTAAGGTTGGAGTTGATTTGGGGGGTCAAGTTTTTTGGTTGGGAGGGATATGTTTGGGGAGGGAGAACGAGACAATCAACATGAAATTGAAATGCTATTTATTTTAAAGGAATGTGCTTCTTTCGTCCACTTTTAATTGTCATTTTTTTTTTGAGAATTAAGCTATAAGAACTTTGACTAATATTTTACGATATTGTTTTCCATCATATTGATATGCAAAAAATTATAATTTATATTATAGTATTTTTTATATAGTTTTCGAATATCTATGTTATTAAAATTAATTTAATTTAACTTTAAAAAATAGTTAAATTGACTTTTAAAAGCATAACATGTTAAATAAAAATGAATGGAGGGAGTATTTTATACTCTTGATCAAAGAAAGTTATTTCTCTTGATTTGTAAAAATATTATATCTAAAAAATAATCAGTAATAAATTTGACTAATCAAGAAAAATAGAAAGATATATTAATTTTTCATATTTGCTTTTCCTAAACTGAAATTTATTTTTTTTCGATATTACTTGTCATGTTTGTGTGTTTAAAATTAAATTAGGGAAAATGCATAAATTCACCTCTGAATTTATTTTGAAAAATCAGTTATACGCTTAAATCAATATGGTGACCTATTACACATCTATGCTATTAAATAGTAAAAAAAATTATCCTTGAGACGTGTTGTACCACTCTAACAACGGGAAGGTGTATCACACTTGCGCCACATCAATACCATGTCACTGCAAGATCACATGTCATGTCAAATTTTGACTAAAATTATCCATATCACTCAATTGTTTCTTCTTCAATTAACACTACCATGAAATCACTACCATTGCCGCCATTAGGGGTGTTCATGAGTTGGTTTGGGTCGGTTATTGGTCAAAATTAAAATCAAATTAATTTAATCGGTTTTAAAATTATCTAAACCAAACCAAACCAAACCAAACCAAACCAAATATAATGTACATTTATCGGTTTTGATTTGGTTTGGTTCAGTTATTCGGTATTAATCATACATAAAAATAAAAGAAACAATTCATTCAAAACGTGAAAAAAGTGACAACAATCCATCCAAACAAAAAAATAGTTAGAATGAATGCCATAACAGAATCTTCGATCATTAAATTTACTGAATAAAACTTCAAAATTCACTATTTTGACATTAGAACGAAGAGACAATGACATTTTCAGTCCTACAAAAAAATTCAATAGACACTCATATACATTAAAAACAATAAGAAAAATGTTCTCACCTTGGACATTTTTTTCATAAGTAAATAATAAATAAATTTTGATGAAACATATATAAAATCTTTAAAATTGTTTATGAATATAAATAGGAAAACTTTCACATATAGCCACTTAAAAATAATTAATTACTCTTCATAGCTATAGTTTGATAATTACGATTTGTAGCTACATGTTATTTGGAGGAGAGAGGCGAGCGAGACTGGGAGAGAGAGAGGAGAGAGGAGAGAGAGGGGGGGAAAAGAGTGGGAGAAAGGTGAATTATATATGTATATTGGTTAGATAATTGTATATTATACATATGTAATTGTATATATGGCAAGAGAGAATGGGAGAGGGAGGAGAGAGGTGAACGAGACTGAGAGAGAGAGGCGAGCGAGATCGAGAGAGGCGAGCGAGAGAGGATAGAGAGTGGGAGAGAGGTGAATTGTATATGTATATAATTGTATATAATTGTATATTGTACATATACATTTGTATAAATGACAAGCGAGATTGGAGGAGGGAGGAGGGAGGAGAGAGGCAAGCGAGAGAGGGCAGAGAGTGGGAGAGAGGTGAATTGTATATGTATATAGGCTAAAGAATTGTATATTATACATATTTATTTGTATAACCTAGCGAATTATACATATACAAACATGACTTATTATACAAACTCGAAGTCAGTCCACGTAATTAATGATAATGTTAGTCGCGAGTTGTAATTATAGCAAACTATAGCTATGATGAGTAATTAAATAGTATAAGTTTGTTTATCCGTATAATTTTCCCTTTAATAGGATATTAAAGTATGTAAAATAATAAAATTTATGTATGTAACTTTTTGGTTCAATTATTTCTTCGATTTTTATTCGAACAAAAGCATAACCAAACCATACTATCGATTCTTAACAATCTAAAACCAAACCAAATCAAATCAAAATCCCAATTAAATCGGTTTGATTTGATTTTTCGATTTGAATCAATTTTTATCCAAACCATGAACATCCCCAGCCGCCATATTACTATCAAATCTATATATTTCACTAGGAAAATCAAAATAGTCACCATAAATTTATCACCTACGATCAAATCCACCCCAAAATAATACTATCACCATTATCCCCACAAAAATTATAAAGATCTGCAAGAAAATTTGATACATATAAACAAATTCATCACTAAAATCACATCATCACCATCAAAAGGTACAAATCCATCACCAAATATCACTACCACCAACAAATTCATCATTATATTTTATTTCTTAAACTTAATCGTTAATTTTATCAACCACCAACAAAGCCAAAAAGAAAAATTAAATATAACAAAAATGGTGAAATCAAATAAGCATTAAAATAGGATATAACAGGTAGTAGGGGGAGAGGAATCTGGTGAAAGTACAGTGGGGGTGGATGAAAATTGGGTATAAAAAATGATGGGAAAAAAATAAAGAATAAGAAGAAGATGGTTGTTTGTGAAGAAGAAGAAGAAAAAGAAGAAGAGGAAGCATGGGGTGGGGGTAGGGCGATAGTAGAAAAAATAATATGTTTTTTTACTTTATTTACTATCAAATACGCTTTTTTTTTTCTTTGCCACGTCAATTTTAGGGGTAAAAGAATTCAGTTTTAAATAGTAAAGATATGTAATAGGTCGTCAATCATTATGATAATTTAAGCGTATAATTAATTTTTCAAAATAAATTCAAGGATAAATTTATATCCTTTTCCCAATCAAATAATATGAACTTTCATTCATTATTTCAGTAATTATTTTTTAATTTAATTAACATGAAAAAGATACAACTTATTATACTTTTTTGTAAAAAGTTTAGATATCGAAATTTTAATTATAGATATTAGATTAATTGGTTATTGCACAAACCAATGCACATTGCACAATATATATATTAGTGGGATTGGTGGTGGATGGCAGACACTATTCCCATTTCCTGCTGAGGAAGGCGTCACCATTATGTTGGCCTTGTTGACACAACATTCCCTGCAAAGTTATCTGATTTGATTAAGAGTCGTTAAAATATAAAAAAATAAATTCATGTGCAATCCAAAAAAATGTATCAATATGCAATATATATATATATATATATATTATTTATATTTTAATTTTTTCCCAATAAAAGTGTATTGATCGACATGCCTTAATTAAAATATGTTAGTCTAGAACTTTGTTTATTTTTTCTTTCATTCTTATCTATACGTCTCTTGGGCGCGACCTAATTATATAATCTTTGTGATTGGTTGTAGGTTGATGATCAAATCAAGTCAAAATAAGGTTTGACTAAGCTATGATTTTTTAATGTTTTCACTGGTGATTAATAAAATTCATGTTAGTTACAAAAAAAAAAGTTATGAATTCATATTTATAAAAATATAACTTGTTATAATATAACCTAGACCTTCTTTTTCATGGCTGCTAAAAATGAGAAAATTCAAGATTCCGACTTGATTACACGAAAAAGTTTTGCCCTATCAAGTCTATCAAAAATAAAATTAATTACAATTTCACTAGAATTGTTATTTTTAAAGGGATCCACACACTATTTGTAATTTTGTATGTATCCTCTCTTTTCTCACTCATAATTTATTTCTCTTCTTTTATACATCAAATTAATTCTCTCTAATTCCTAAACTCTCTCGAGCATATTCAATTTTCAAATTTCAAATATTGATCTTCTCCTTCTAAATTGTGCTTCTCGATATCAGGTAACTAATATTGACAGTTTTCAATTGAATTTTCATATTGTATATTTGCATAATATATATTCTTGTTATATATATTTCTGTTTTAACAATTTTCATCTACCTCTATTCAATCTTAGTTTTTCAATAGATGATAACGTCATATGCAAGTTTATCGTTGAACAAACTTTATCAAAGAGATTACCCGAGATATATAAATGCATATTCACAAATGATGAAGCATCATCTTTTTATTTGGGCCTAACTCAAGCATTTTAAAATATTGCAAAATCTATTGCTAAATTAGACTAGATAAAAAAATTTGTTCCGTTCAAGAGTTTAAATTCAAGCACTGAAATGTCTCAGTTAAGATGCAATAAATTCTAAGAACTTTTAAAGTAAAAAAACAGAAGGAGAGACATTGAAGAACAAAAATCTAATGATTCGACAAAGATGAGGAGTTCAAAAAAAAAATTGTTGTTAATATGTGCTTTAATATTATTTTGTGAGTTGTATAATAATTTTTACATTATGTTGTATACGAATTTTCAAGATTTGTATTAATTCTATTGTAGGTTTTTGTATTTGCATCAATGATATATGTATTTGTCGCATTGATTGCATGTTTCCAAGAATAATATACATTTACTTATTGGTGTGTGAGTGTGTCTATATTGTCTAGCATTTATCATTTGTATATTTTATACAATTGAATTTGTTGATGATAGTTATATACATTCTATTTGTATATCAAATGATATATATATTCGTCGTTCTTAGAAATAATATACAATTACATATTTGTATATATACATCAATCCAAATAGTTTTGTAGCATTTATCGTTTGTATATCTTTTATATTTTTATATACATTTTGATTTCTAAAGTTCTAAGTTCATGATGTAAAACTAACTAATTTTTGTTTCGAATGAAAATTAGAAATGAAGAATTGAATTGAATTGAATTAAATAGCATTTCATGTTGATTGTCTCGTTCTCCCTCTCCAAACATATCCCACCCAACCACCCTCCAAATCAAAAAACTTTGACTCCCCAAATCAACCCCAACCCTACCCCTACCCCATGCCGCATCAACCCCGACTAAGTCGGTCAGATTATTTGATAGTTAAATAAGAAATAAATTGTTCATGTACTAATTTTTATATAATGTATGAGTATGATTCTAGGTATGTAGATAGAAAATACGTCATTCATGTATAACTAATTCAACGTTTGATTCATAATTTAAAAACTCGCATAACTAATTTAATTATAGAGAGAGATAATAAAAGGTGGAACAACTATTCAACGAATACATAAATAATTAATCACGGTATAATTAATATCTACCTAAAATAATAATTAATATATAAGCTCAATCATAACAAACCATATATTAGTAGTACCACCATAATATTAATTAGGTAAAACGACCCCCTCCTTACTTGCCAGGTGTACGCTATACCATTCACAACTTGTGTAGTTAAGAGAAAAAAGTCGAGGGAAGTCTCCCAATAACATTCAACAAGCTTCGAAATTTAATTAAATTAATGTGAAAATTACAAGTAAATAAGATGCAAGACTTTGAAAGTCAGAGTCTATAAGGGATGAACGTTTTCCACTAAAACACTTTCTAGGTTCATTTTGATTTAAACATTATTTTAAAAATTATAATATTATCTATTTTATCTTCGGCAGTTAACACTAATTACTCTCAATCATTATTTGTTAAAAAACATATAAAATTTAAAGTGAGCAAATAAAAATAATTGAATATTAATAGAGATACAAAAGTAGTATTTCATTACTAAATACTTTGCATACGATTTAACAATAATAATGATATTAATCGAGGAAAATGTAGGGAAGAAATAAAATAAAGACAAAGGAATGATGTATACTAAATAGTGGAATATTATGTAAGAAGTAAATTCGATACAATATTCTAGGAAATTCATGGGTTAAATAGATTAGGATTAAAGAAATTAATAAGAAACTTTCTGTTTTACTTTATTCTTTTTCTTTGTTTTAACAACTTTTGGAATGGTCCACTAAGAAGTGGAAATGTGTGATTTTTTTTTATTTTTTTTTTTGACTAAAGAAAGTATGTGGTGGCTGTTTTTATGGAGCTACATTGTATTAAGGGGTTCATCCGAATTCCCTTCGATAGAAAATTATATTATTTATATATGGTTAAAATAAGTTTATATGTATATATAGTAAATGTCAAATCCTCTTCGGCTATTTATTTCTACAGATTATGAACTCTCTTATTGAAAATTCTGGCTCCGCCTCTGGCTGTTTTGTTCCTCTTTTGTGATATTTCATTTAGTGGATGTTTTGTTTTTCTTATTCTTTTAATTGCCCCATAATTTTGGATGATTTGGAAGTTGTTCTTGAGTTAACGTTTGTTTCTCAATTTTCTGAAATTACAATATCAAAGTCGAAAATTAAAATTTTCGCGTTATCATGTCTATAATTTTATTTTAAATTGTTTTTAATATAAATAAAGGGCCTCATATAAAGTTTTTAAAAAAGAACAAAGATACTCCAGGACTAATTTTCTGTTGGATTTCTTGGAAATTACTGACAAAATCGGAGAAATTTCAGTTGGATTTTTACTTTCTTTTCTTTCATATATTTAGTCATTTTTCATAAAAGAAAAAAGAAAAGGTGGGCCAGGATCTAGATTATAACACTACTATTTTTCTTCATTTTATTGAATGTATTTTCTTGGACATAAGTATTTGAAATACTTTTCTATACTTAATTCATTTCTATTTGTTTATTATTTTAAAAATAAATTTTTAATTTTAATGTTATTTTTAATATATATAAAAAATTAAAATTTTTTCATAATTTATTTCATCATTAATTTTTTATTCTATAAAATTTTCTCTAGATATGATACGGAGTGTATATGGCAAAACAGTTTATTAATGTGATGTATCAAACCTGACAAATAAAAAGTCAACAGTAATACTAATAGAAGTGTATTATTCATTAATTGTAACAACCCTTTTGAAAGTCTAATTTATCACTATAAAAGGAGCTTTATGTTGTACTTTGCTTATAAACATCTTAATCTCTATTTTCAGGCAATAATTCTTAATCTGCCCCTCTCCCACTCTTCTCTATACACACACAAAAAAAACAGAAAATAATCAAAAATTTAATTTAATGGCTAAAACAACTCCAAACCACAGTCAAGTTGTTTCTGGATGGGCAGCTCTTGATTCTTCTGGCAAAATCACACCTTATACATTCAATAGAAGGTAATCATAATTTTTCATTACATAATATTAACTTTGTATACGTTCCAGAAAGAATGACACATTCTCTATAGTCTATTCGTTAACTAAATTTTTCATGTTTATGCACAGAGAATGGTGTAAATGATGTGACAATCAAGATTTTGTACTGTGGAATTTGTCATACTGACCTTCACTATGCCAAGAATGATTGGGGTATCACTATGTATCCTGTTGTTCCAGGGTAATAATCAAATCACAAATAAATTCCCCTGTTTTTTTTTTTTTTAATCTGCGTATATTCTACCCTCTGTTATACTAAACATGTCATTGTTGTAATATAGGCATGAGATTACAGGGATTGTTGTAAAAGTTGGAAGCAATGTGAGCAACTTCAAAACAGGGGATAAAGTGGGAGTTGGGTGCATGTCAGCATCATGCTTACAATGTGAATCTTGCAAAAGCTCTGAAGAAAATTACTGTGACAAAGTTCAGTTCACATATAATGGTGTCTTTGGGGATGGAAGCATCACTTATGGAGGCTACTCCAACATGCTAGTTGCTGATTATAGGTACAATTAGTTTCATTTTTATCTCTGTTTTTCTCTTTATTAGTTTCATAATGAAAATACATGTATCTTTCTCAATTTTATAAATTTAAACACATGACATGTATATATTGGCTTGACGTAAACACACGATGCGGATAAGTTTTACCCTTTCGATATTATGATACTTCATAATTCTTTTCTTTTTTACTTTGAAGGTTTGTGGTTGGTGTACCAGATAACCTACCAATGGATAGAGCAGCACCATTCTTATGTGCAGGAGTAACTGTGTTTTGCCCAATGAAAGACAACAACTTGATTGGCTCTCAAAGACAAAATATAGGAGTCATTGGTTTGGGAGGATTAGGACATTTAGCTATTAAATTTGCAAAAGCTTTTGGACATCATGTCACTGTCATAAGCACTTCTTTATCCAAACAAAAAGAAGCCAAAACCAAATTAGGTGCTGATGATTTCATTGTTAGCTCTAATCCACAACAAATGAAGGTTTGTTATATATATGTCTACCTCTTCATAATTTATATATGCGTGCACGCACACTCACACCTTTCTTATTATCCTTTAACTAGTAGAACTCAACAACCCTTCACACGCTAACACCTACCAACTGAAGCATGTATGATATAATATAGGGACTCAATAACTTTAATACCACAATAAAATGAGCTTTTGGCCTAGCTCAATTTTAAAAATTGACATATTGATAAGTATTAGGATATATAAACTTTGAAAATTGGTATATTAATCAATTTTTGTTTGTGTTGGATTTCATCTATCAGTCGAGGCAGAGGAGTTTGGACTTCATATTGGACACTGTGTCAGCCAATCACTCTCTTGGGCCATACTTAGAATTGCTCAAAATTAAAGGAACTTTTGTTATAGTGGGTGCACCAGATAAGCCCATGGACCTTCCATCATTTCCATTAATATTTGGTAAGAGAACTGTGAAAGGAAGCATGATTGGAAGCATAAAAGAAACACAAGAAATGATGGACATTTGTGGGAAATACAATATCATGTGTGACATAGAGATAATCACACCTCATCAGATTAATGAAGCTTATGAAAGAATTGAGAAGAATGACATTAAGTATCGCTTTGTGATCGACATTGCTGGTCAATCATCAAAACTTTAAGTCATTTAGGGATTTTTTCGAGTTTTAAGTATCGATGATAAACGATATATTGTGTTGGATGAGTGTACATCTTATTTCATGTACTACGTACACTTATTTTATAACTATGAAATTGATTGTTATGAGTCGAATACTTTGTTTTTGTGCTTTGGTACCCACTTGTAAATAATTATACCTTTTTTGGGGGGGGGGGGGTTCTTTTTCATTTGGTTTTTATAAAAAGAACTTCATAAGTTTGGGTTTTATCCAACACTTCAAAGGCAGGGTGGTGTTATGGGCTTTAGCCCATTTACCGTATTGGGCTTGATTTTACATGATAGATCAGAAGGACAATCGTATATGTGGCCCAATGATGTGTAGTCTCTTAGGCTTGACTTACATTTCATCAACTCCATAATATAGCACCAAAGCTAATAGGGAAAACAAAGCATGTTCTAGTTACTTCTCACTACACTACAACAAATAAAGAATTTAGCGATTATAATATAATTATTATTATTATATTATATTTATCAATAATAATAAATATAAGTATTTATAATTAATATTTTATATAAATATCGTTAAAAAATTTAGTTGCTCTAATTTTTTAATACAATGTACTCCTCAACAAAAAAAATTATGCCACTATTTAGTCTTTGAAACACAATCATTATATCATTAACGTTTCAATTATAGTTAAAGGAAAAAAGATTTATCAAAGAAAAAGGAGGAGCATTTTTTAAATTAATACTCCCGTTTAAAAACTAATGTCCCTATTTTTTTTTTAGTTTGTTTAAAAAAGAATGACCCCTTTTCTTTTTTGGCAACACTTTAACTTTAACTTTCCACATGGCATGCTTAAGACCACAAGATTAAAGGGCATTATGGTATATTTGACATTGGTAGAGGGAGGAGAGAGGGAAGAGAGTGTGAGAGAGGTAAATTGTACATGCATATAGGTTAAATAATTGTATATTATACATATGTATTTATATATTATGGCGAATTATACATATATAAATATTACTAATTATATAAATTCAAAGTCAGCCACGTAATTAATGTATAAGTTTATTTTATTACGTAATTTTTCTAATCTAGTAGTTATATAGCAGTAAACAGGCACTAAACAGACAATCAAATAATAAAATATGATTTTCAAGAATGATTCCAACTGATCCCATTTAATTATTTGCACAAATTACTTTATGAGACAAGTTAACCAACTTTATTTATTTTAAGGTGGCCCTAAATCTTGCAAATCCCTTTTGTGATGTGACTCTAAATCTAGAAAAATCAAAGAATAGAGCTACTTTTGAATAAACCTTTGGTCCAATATGATACAAAGAAGTCTTAGGAAACAGAAAGTAGATTCACATTCATATACACAATAATTATATGAAAAATGGAAAACGAAAAATCTTTGATTTGAAAAAGGAGTAATAGGACTTTTTGCAAATTCTTGAAAATGAACAAATAAACAATAATAACATACAGCTAATATAGTACCACAAATGAAATTTAATATATATATATATATATATATATATATAATAGGACTTTTTGCAAACTCTTGAAAATGAACAAAGTAAACAATAATAACATACAGCTAATATAGTACCACAAATGAAATTTAATATATATATATATATATATTACCTTCTGCTATAATAATAGATGAAGAGACGATCTTTGATATATTTTCGACTCAAAAATAAATAAAATCTTTGAAAATGAAGCAAAATCTGAACATGATTTTTTTTTCTTGTAATGAATTTTATATTACATATTTGAATTTGAATTAAAAATAAGTAGTCCTAAAAAGAACATAATAGTCGTATAAAATAAAGAAGGGGGCAATTTTATTTTTATTGAGAATATAAAAAAGAGCATATATATGATGTGGCTTTTCACTTTTTATAGGGAATGAAGTTGTTTTGTTCCTCTCCATGAGATTAGATTAGATGGTTCATTTTTAGGTTCTTCTCTTTAAAAAGTAGTGAAGTGAATCACTCATCTTTTCTCCTTTTCTCCCTCATATATAGTAGTATTGTTTTTGTCTTTGTTTTCTTCTCCTCAATCCTCATTCTCACTATCCCTTACCTACTTGTTTGTCACTTCTTCTGTCCTGAGCCAAATTCAGTTATGTAATGTTTTTAAAATAAAAATGTATCATAATAATTAATAATTTTAAATATTTAACTAATATGTGATTTTTAAAATTTAAATATTAAAATTCAAAATGCGTTACAACAAAAAGCATATGATTTTGTGTTATACGGTCCCAATCTTTGTTCTTGAATCTTCCAACTTCTCTTTTAGTTTCTTCTTACTTATTATGCTATTTACCACTTTCACAATATTAAATTTTGTATGAATTATCGTATAGATCTCAGAAATATATAGTTGGATGCGAACATGTGAAAAATGTTTAATTGCATCAAGACACTATACATATATTATGTAAATATTATACAAGTAATTATTAGATTGAATTCAAGTAAAAGTTATTTGACAAGAGGAATAAGGAGACGTGTTTAATTAAAATATGAATAGTTAGTTTAAAAATTAATTATTCAATATTTATTTTATACTATAATAATAAGATAACTGTTTGCAGTATCCTCGATTTATGTGTTATTTATCCATTCCTATTTTTTTTATGCCAATGTTGGTGACGGAATTAGGAGGCACACAAGTGGGTATACCAAGAGAAATGCGGGTAAGCGACGGGCTACTTCGTTCCTCAACAAAACCAGTTTTGATTTCCAGAAAATCCATGCTCTAACTCGACATATTCGTCTTAATCATATTCGACCCTATCTTTCTTCTCCAGTTGATGATGACGAAGTTGCTTTGACTACAGAACCATGCCTGTCTGTTGGAGCGAATTGGACTAAATTTTATTTTTAATATATATGAATGAAATAACTATTTCTATGAAATATGTCAAAGAATAATTTTGTCAATCCAATTCCCATACCAAACCACCTCATATTGTCAACACCCTATAAATTAGAGTAAATATTTGGGTTACTCTATGGATGTGTATAAATTAATTATTCCATTAATTAGATTTGCTACTTCTTAAAAGAAGTAAAAAAAAGATTTTCTAATTTCGGAAATTATTTTCTATTTGGTGTGTGTGAGTTGTCATGATGGTGATGCATTGTTGGCAATTAGCTTTGCTTTCGCTATACGAGTTTTTTTTTTTTTTTTTGAGTCCTTTTCTTGATTCTGTTCCATGCAAAGCTCATCTTCTGGTTTTCTCCTTTTTCTTCTCTCTCACATACACATAATTTTTTTATTAATCTTTTGGGTTCATCCTTATTGTCTTTGAATCCCTTTTTTTTTTCCTCTCTGGTTGGCTTCACTTTACACTCCAACAATAACTTAAAGGTGAGAACTTTTTTGTTTCTTTCCCTTTTGCCCCCCTTTATTTTCCAAACAATAAACCTTCTTCTTCTTCCTTACTCCACCCCCCCCCCTCAAACCCCACCTGGGTTTTCTTGTTTTTTGGGATTGCATGCATCATATTTTTGAACCTTTTCTTGATTTCTAGGCTATTGTTATTCTATTTTTGGAAGTTTTCGTTTGGGGTTTTAATGGATGTTTGATTTTCTTCTGTAAACAAAAAAGATTGGATTTTTAACATGTTCAAGATCCATTTTCCTCTTTAATCGTTTTTTTCTGAACTTTTCCAGAGATTGAAATCTATATCTATCTGGACAGAGAGCAGATGGGAAGTGATTCTTTTTGGTTTTCAGAAATTGAATTTGTATTTGGCTGACAGAGGGGGTTGTGTTTTCGGATTTAAAAGGAGGTTAGTTGTGGTTTCTTGCATTTCGTTTTGGAATATATAGTTGTCTTGTGAGAGGGTTCTGTTTCTCACATGCAGTAGGAAAATATTTTGATTTCCCTTTTCTTTTTCTTGTTTTTTGTTGTTTTTGTTGTTGTCTGCTCAGGAAAGAGGTTGATTGGGTTTGAAATCTCTGGCTGGAGTTGAGAATTGAACTATTATGGGTTTTGTGTTGCTTGGTTCATTGAATAGTGTTGTGATGATTTGTATATGAACTTATTGGATTGAATCTCAAATGGACTTGTCAAATTGTAAGCAATTGAGGTTTTTTGGAGTCCATTTGAATTTCTTGGCTGTAAAATGCTTGCTGTTGGTTGTAATTGCTTTGTTCCTTGGAACTGTTTTGCTTCCAACATTCTCTGGACTTGGTAGGGTCATTCGACAGAACAATTTTGTCTTTGTCCATAACCGTTCATTTCCATCGAATCAACCTGTAAAACAGAAGTTTCTTGAAGTTCCTCAGATTGTGTGGGGATTGAACAATCAGAAGATTGCTTTTGCTAGAGCTTGTTTAACTGCACGTATGCTTAATCGAACATTGTTGATGCCTAAGTTGAGTGCTTCTCTGTTTTATAAAGAAGTTGAACTTTTGAAGCCTATTTCCTTCGATAAGATCTTCCAATTCGAAAGATTTAATTCCATTTGTAAAG
This sequence comes from Solanum sitiens, assembly GCA_016801875.1. Taxonomy (NCBI): domain Eukaryota; kingdom Viridiplantae; phylum Streptophyta; class Magnoliopsida; order Solanales; family Solanaceae; genus Solanum; species Solanum sitiens. Next base: position 1,219,963 of record JABWTJ010000056.1, read on the forward strand.
GGTTTGTCCAATTGAGTCGTTATCCAGATGTGTTGAATCAAAGTGATGTTATTGAACTTCAGAAAGGCAGTGGAAGAAGGTGGACATTGGAAAAAGATTTGGAACAGTTGAATCAATTTAGTTATGATGCACGTGAGATCGTTCGGATAGTAGGGAAGAACCCGTTCTTGTGGCATGACCATTGGCCAACTAAAGACTATGCAAAGGTTTTCGAATGCTTAGCTTTAGTAGAGGAGATATCGATGGAAGCAGATAAAGTTGTCTCAAAAATTAGAGAAATAGGAATGGAGGTTAGGAGTAAGAATGCAATGTCAAGCTCTTCATCACAACCGATTCCCTTTGTAGCTGTGCACATGAGAATAGAAAAAGATTGGATGATTCACTGTAAGAAGCTGGAGCAGAGATTAAATATTAGTGAGATTTGTAGTAGTAAGGAAGAGATTATAGCCAGAGTGGGAAACATTGCGGGTCTTAAAACTCCTGTTGTCGTTTATCTTGCGGTTGCCGATACTCTTCTGGAGGATAATACTGTATTGAATGGCTGGAAGGACGGCTTGCATCCTTTAGAGAAGAAAAAACTAGGTGTTTTTGACATTTACAAGAAGCAACCATATCTATTTCAATCTGCTATCGACTATGAAGTCTGTTTAAGATCCGATATCTTTGTAGGGAACAGTTTTTCAACATTTTCAAGCCTTGTTGTTCTTGACAGAACCCAAAAGATGATTAAAGCGGGTGAGACAAAGTTGTGTGGTTCGGATGTTAGATGGCCTTCTTATGCATACAATATAAGAGGAGTAGGAAATAGCCCTCATCCGTGGGTAACAAATATGTCCGACACTAGCTTGACGGCAATTAGCTATGGTTCTAATCACATTTCTTGCTGATAGCTAGCTCTCAAGGCTTGAATTGCTTATTGTTTGTCAGCCTTTGGATGCATTGATAAGGATGCAGATGATTGGTTCGATCTTCTTCAAAGTTTCATTGTCTCTGCAGAACCTATACTGTGATCTTTCGAGTCTTTATGATTAAAGAGATAGGTTATACAAATTCTAAAGCGGCTTTCTGGGGATTATGAAGAATAGGTATACTTTGCATTTGTGTAGTTATATCTCTCAGATTTTGCATTCATTTTTTGTTGATATGTTACAGTAAATTGTCAATAGAGCATATAATTATATGGAAGTTATGATATACTCTTTGTTCCTCATACTGAACAAAAGAACATAGAATTTGGCATTTTTTAGGCCTTAATGATTCATTGTTTGCTTGAGCCTCCAGTAATTTGTGAAGAACAATGTTTGTTATTGTCAGTTTCAACTGTTTTCTATTGAACCATGATTCTGTTTTCTTCTTTCATGCTCTTTATTTAGGCATAGCAGTTCTATATCTTGTATCATATATATGTTACTTGGTGGATTTTGGTAACATCGCGACGAGGAATTTGACCTTATGTTCCATTTGAAACAGGCTAGTTTACATTGTTGAGAAGTTAGATTCCTATACAATGAGTTACTTCTTCTTCTTTTCTTCGATTTTTTTGTACTTGGTGACTTAATTTTTCATGTGCCTGATATAGGAAATGAATAAAACATCATGTGTATGATTTGATATGTATTATTAGAGCATGGACACAATTTTTAGAATGGGTGCATTATTGGGGCCTCAAATGATTGGTATGTTCATTGACAAGATTGATTTAGGCATTTAGCTATGCAATATTAACATTAACAAAGCATTAAGAAGAAGTTTTTTCTCTTGCAAATATTTAACAATAATGTAGATGCTAGCCGTAAAAAGAAATTAAAATATTTTATAGAAATGTTGTTAAATTCAAAAGAAAATTGAGATTTAGATATTGTATTGGCAAAAGTATTTACTACTCTCTGAACTTGAAGCTTTTTATTTAGTGTACACTTACACTTTATTTTGTTTGAATTACCCCCCCTCCACCGAACTTGTTTATTCATCCAACGCGTTCATCTTTTCTGTCCACCTGGCGTAGAAATTGAAATCACACTCTACTAGGCGCGTGAGGGAGTGATTTTTTGCTACGTCATAAAGCTACAACAGTAAAAAAAAAACGTAAAATCTCTATTTTTTTTAATATTGACCGTCCGCAGACGACATCATCATCGTCGTCATCATCATTATCGAAGCCCAAGGGTCAGTTCTTCGGGTAGCAAAGTTGTTTCTCATCGTTGAAAATGGATAAGGATTTCGATTCAGTTGATTGAGCAGAGAGGAGATGGAGTGTTGTGTGAGCTGGAAGAAACCGTATTGTTTTGCAGCGAAAAGGAGGTTAGAGTGAAGAATTGATTTTGCATCGGAAAGAGAGATGAGAGGAGGAGATACGGTGGTTGGTGGAGGAGATTGACGGCGACCGGGAAAGGAGTTGGAATATGATATTTATTTTTTGCTATTTTAATTTATCTAGGTGGCTATTATTTATCCAGGTGAAAATTCACATCATCACTATTTTTGCCAGCTGATGCACGTGTGTAATCACACTAGGAGCAGCAGACAAAAAGGTGTACGTGATAGTGGAATAAACCCTATTTTATTTTATTGAGTTGTCGATTTCCATTTAATTTCTGAGTTGTCTACGCATTCGGCGGCTGATTATTTGGTCCTTAATTTTCACATTAATTAGCCACCATTCAACTTGCAAATGATGCTCTTGATTTATTTATTTATTTATTTATTATATATATACATATATAAAAGGTCAATTGGTTTATGGACTTTTGAATTACAAATTAATTAAAAAAAACTTATCAAGCATATGGTATTTACGTCAAGTCAATGTATTCTTCTTTAGTATGTGATGTAAATATCCGCTGCGGGTAAGTTTTACCCTTAAGAAGCTTCACTACTCTCTCTCATTCATATGAGGACAATTTATTGTTTTATGTCTATCATAATTATTTTTAATAGTGAGCTTAGCAATAATTATTGCTTGGTTGTTAAGACCTTGCTTTTCTTTCTTTTTTTCACACCCTATTCAGTAGTCCATTTATGAGCAATAATTCTTGTTGGTTGGTGGTCTCCTTTAATTCCATGTAATTAAAGCTTTAGTTAACTTTCGTCTTCTTCTCCATTCGTTATTTTCTTTCATTTATGCAATTTTTATGTTATGTTACAAAATATGTAATATGTTGCACGAGAATAATCGAATTTTATTTGACCAACAGTATGTTACACAAACATATTATTATTATAATAAAGTAAACATAGAATAAAATAAAGTTTTTTTTTTCATGTCTAACCTATGACATGAATTTATAGACCATATATTTGGTAAAAACAAATTTTGCATACAAAAATCAATTTTACGATGTATATGATAGAGGTAATAAATAACTAACCAAATACTGCAGAAAAAGCAAAAAAGTAACACGACATGTGAACACTTTTTTATATAAATGAACGTCAAACTTCCGAAAGGGGGTAAGGCTGAAAAAGATTTCGAGTGTATTTTGATGTCTCACTTTGATTTCTGTATATCAACTTTTCGATACCTTTTAACCATATAAGCCTTTTGGTGTTTCTCCATCCACTCGCCCTTATCGCAATTTATGTAATTTAATTTGATATGGCGCAGAGTTGAAAAAATATAAAAATACTTTGCAATATTTCAAAATTATCCTTAAATAAGGAGAAATTGAGTAAAATGTTGATAGTGTCGTCAAATAAAAAGTCACTTTTTCTAGGCGAAATGGTTTGATGGACCCTTATACTTGCATGCGTTTGTATTTAACTAAGCACTTTGTCAACTAAACCCTTTAACTCAATGAATCAAGTTGCCACATAAGCCTGGTCAACAGTTGAAGAGGTTTAAAATGTTAAATTTCATTGAGTTAGAGGTTCAATTGACAAAGTTCCAAGTTGAATGGCACAAAATACAAACGGATACAAATACAAGAACCCACCAGATCATTTTGCCTTTTTTCTAAGACTAAATAAAAAGGAAAGGGTGCCGTACAAATTCGACAAGATAGAATATAACTTTAACATTATAAATGTCTCCTTCGATTTATGCTGTTTTGCTCATCAGTTTTATATGAAGAGGAAGCTTCTTGTAACTTCCAATGCATCATACAATTAGGATGAAAAGAGGAGAGGGAAAAAAGGCCCAACAGCTCTTTTAGCATGAAGCAAATGAAAAAGTACATCTATTTGCTTAAACTATCAAGGAGTCTTGAGAGTGAGATACTCATTTATCTCCCATTTGAAACTGTTTTACAAATGCTAAATGGCTTCAATTTTCAAATCTATCTATACTTCACTGGATATGTTCTTCATAGTAATTGTCGCTAATCACAGACACGAATCGTTCGAGCCATGGAAGCTGATGGAGATCCTTCATGGCATCGACATAAGAATCTGTACAGCGTGGTGGGGATTGGTAAGCTTGGTGGTCTGTGAGACTGAATCCACCAGCGAGAAATCTCTGGATCAATGCCAGCTGAGATCTCTCTTCATCTGAATATGCATCCATCATAGTAGGCAGCGATTCAAATGAGTCCCACGACCATTGCTCAAACTGTTGTGTCGGTTGAGTTACTAAATCTTGAGTATAATCCTCATCCCAGAATGCACATTGACATGTCTGTTGGCCGTCCCTGTATTCCGCACCACACGAGTAGCAGAATTGATGCCCGCACCTGCCAGTTTTTAATACAAACAAACACAAAAGCTGTCAATGCTTAAAATCATCAATCCACCAACTTCGATTTCAGCAGCATATATGCTGAACAAGTTCCAAAGACATAAAGGGGTAGCATATGCATTTGGGCACATATCTTCAATTTTACATTCCTACAGATGTTCATCTGATGCTCAGATAGATTATCCAATCGGAATGCATTTTTCCTCTACAAGACTGCAATCAAAGCAGACACCTTTCTAATGACTTCAAACAATCACAAATATATTCAACCTAGAAGAAAGATCTCTAGAAGTCATAGACAATTGATTTTTCTTAAGAACAACTGCTTGATTGAACAGCTCTAGCTCCATTTAGAGCATCAGAGTATTTGATGTAAACTTCCCAACTATCTAAAACAATGTGCCTTTCCAATTTAGTGCTGTGGAAGACGTCATGAATAGTTCAAGAAAAAATCAATTATGAGTAAACAGGTCAAGCTATATCAGTTGTGATTCAACTGTTCTCTCCTTTGTATCCAGTCAAGCACAGACTGTTTTCAAAAGCTTTTATAAGCCAACTGTTAGAGCCCAACTTACATCAATGTAATTCTACACACCAAGTTATTAGGTTTAGTCCTCAAACTACCACCCAACTCACTTTACAAAGTTCTTTTGGCAAGACATGAATCACTTTTCTTTATTTATTTCGGTAGATACCCTTCGTAGGTTCTCGTTTATTTATTCTGTATGTACCCTGCTCTGACAATGCTATACACTTATTGCTCTTCAACCCCATTTTTCTGATACAAGTAGCTATTCTTTTGTTTCAGTTAACTCCCTGCCCATTATTCATTTCATATTTAACTCACTAACTTTAAACCTTCACCATAATTGGCCTGCTTGGGTACTTATTTTTAAAAAAGCCTGCCTACCTGCAACGTAAGCAGTAGATGGAGGAGAAAGAAGCAGTAGCATCAGTAGCAGTAGTGTACGAGGTAGTAATTTGAAGAGTGTTCGACAGCTCCAACCATTTGGAAAGGGACAAATACAGCAAGTCAGACTCATATAGAAACAAGATATGATACTTGGAACCCAGAAAAACACTTGATAGCTAGAAATTATTGATTGTGAGACAACTTATTTTCAATAGATTGGAGCACCCTCAAGCTTGGATACTAATGTAGAAATTATATTGCCAACTATATTAGGACATCAGTTTATCCACTGAAGTTTTAAGGATACACTAAAAGCTTATCATTAACTGATGATCACACGAACGTAAGTGTAATCCGTCACCCAAAATTACAAAAGATAATCTTGCCCTAAGATGACCTTTCCATCAAGTTGGTCAATTGATTCTTGAGGGCTCCTTAATAACAGCAGACACTGACAACACTTGCAGCCAGTCAATCCATTGAAAAACTATTCTTTCAATAGAGCAATCCTAGCTCACATGCTTAACAAATGCAAGTTTCGTAAAATAGTATGTGTAGGTATGCTTATAGATTGACAATATACTATAATAAACACAGATATTAAAACACCTAAGGACACTTGTTGACTAGATGCTTCCTGCTTTTTCTGGTGCAGATAACCATCAGAAGCCTTCCAAAGCCCAATAGTTTTATCACCGGATAATAAGCTTTGCATCAAAATCAGAGAGTGTTTATTAAATCATGATTAAGCTACAATGCACATAGAGGGACATCTTTTTCAAACTCCAAGTTCTCACCCAGTGTACTCAGGCAGTAGTCTCTGCCTTCAGCTATTTCAGATCAGCTCCAAGCTAAGGAGAGTCTCCCACTCCCCTCTCCCATTATCGGATAACTCCAAAATGACAGGTCAGCATCCTAGTCCTCATTTACATGATGTTTTATTTGCTATCTGGGACACTCCAAATCTCAAAGAAAGGGGTGGTCTGGTCACTTAACAGTAGTAGCACGTTGAGTCAATTTGTCTGTCAAGCCTTTTGAGGGCAATAAAAAGTTATAGAGGGGTGATAGAACTACTAACCACTAAATATCCTTCTACATAAATATGTATGTATACATATACATGTACACATACAGTATATATGTATGTACATTTTTTTTCCCAACAAGTGAACTTAAGATTCAATATCATACTGTGCTATTGAAGGATAAGCTTTCATAGTTTACAATGTATGGGTATTGGAAAATTAACACCAGTGAATCAGCAGATACCTCCAACTCTGTTCTAGATTGGGTAGGTTCTCCATTCAGGGGTTGATAAACCAGTGCATTTATTAGCACTACCAGCAATACAAGCCATCCTATTCCAGAATCTCCTAATAGTAAAACTTTAATTTTCAAATGCTTTACAACTTGAAGGCCATTGGACGAGGTGCAGATAACATGCAAGACTAAGCCTTACCAAGGTAAAATATATGTGTTAAAAGAACTTCCTTAAATGAAGTGTTAAAAAAAAACTTATTTTCTGGTAGTGTAAAACGAAAGAGCCAATCCTCCTCGATGGTTCTCATCCAGGATGGGAATGGAATATAAAGAGGAAAGATAGTTCTCTTTGTATCAGATATATAGTCGATCATTCCTAGAGAACCAACACTTAATTTCCACGTACTTAGAAGAATCCTTGGTTTCCAAGCTCCTGAGTTTAAAAGTGCTTTTGTCTAATAATGATTATCTGGAACTTAGAGCTTTTATTCCAAAAATTCAACATCAGTTTTCAGGAAATATTAATCAGATAAGGATCTACAAGTATATGATATGAAAACATATAGATGTAGCTAACAGATTCAGAATATCAATGTATTATTCTCACCGATTCAGAAGCCAATATAGGATCCTGAATCTTGCATAAAAAAAGTTACAGGAACCAAATATATTACCAGCATGTCATATGATAGCATCCGTGTGTGAGCTCAATCATCCTCCTGCACTGTGAACAGCGCCTCCATCTCTTATTTTGTGCCAGGCGATGCAAGGTTATGTCACCAGCATCCCTCTCCTCCAAAGGGAGATTTTGGTAGTCTTCACAAGTCATTGAAGAATGCCATGGGACCCTACAATCCACACACATAAACCTCTGACAAACTGGACAGTCCACACAACTATTCTCTGACTGGCTTGATGAACTAGCCCGAGTGGATATACATTCATGAGGATCCAGCAGAACAGAACAGTTTGGATACGGGCAGTAAAGCTTGTCCGAGTTGAGAGCATTTGCTTCTTCAAGGACCCTCACCAAAGATCCATAGGAGTTAAGAGGGAGAAAAGATATACATTCAGTTGCAGAGATTAAGTACTTGCATTTTAGCTGAGGGCACCTAATGGGTACTTGACCAGATTGGACTTTACCCTCAACATAAGTTCTCATACAGTGAGAACAGAACTTGTGGGTACATTTCAATGTCGTCACCATCACTAAAAGTCTATCCTCGCAGCATATTGGACAATTTTCAGTTGATTCATCTCCTTCGACATGGGAAGAGACAACCCCTATTGCTACCTTGGCTAAGTCCAAGGCCTTTGCCAGACCAGTACTGGGGACAAGTTTCAAAACAAAAGTTTCCAGATCATCAGCATGATCCAGGATCCTCTGCCGCAATGCCATGAGAAGCGGATTATCAAGGTTCTCTTCATGCATAATCTGATCAGATTATTCACCATCAAACAACAAAAATAATACACTATCATTAAAACAACGTAAAATAAACAAACACTACTACCACAGAACAAATTTACAGATAGTGAAATCAATGAAGCACTTATTACTGTCACATCCAAATAAGTAGTCAAGTTATCAATGAGATTTTACGGAAGAGGGGGAAAAGTAGTTAAATAATTCTGTTTTCAGGTAGGAAAATACCCAATCGTTGTAGGAAAATCGAGTATCCAGATCAGATTCAACATCTACTTGGTAAAGGGATACCATCTTGGTGTATTATTAATAAATCTTTTGGCTTATCAAATAAAAATAGATTAGAGTCGGCATCTAAATCTTTTTGGTAAAAGAACCAAGAAAGCCTGAAATTTACATTCATTTTCAACTAACAAATTCAATAAAGACAGATAACGAAAGACCAATGTTTTAATAAGTAATTGAGGTTTATTTCCTTTTTCTTTTGGGTTTGGAAAGGGAATGATCAAAGATGTAAAAATGTCATGAATATGAAATTATATTCTTCAGCAGGTGGAGGGCAGCTTAGAGGGGAAGTTGTTCATCTACTAACACTTCATTTGCAAAAGTGAAAGCAACTGCATTAAGGCAAAGATTCAACCCACTGAAGATGGAATACACCAAGAACTTAATAGGCGAACATTGAGATACGAATATTTTGCAGAGAACAGACGTCTCACCTGCTCGTATAAAATCTCAGAGTCGGTAAGGGCATAAACCTTCCTAATCTTGTTCTTCACAGCTTCCAGCAATCCATCCATCAAAGCCAAATAATCTGCCACAAATTCCTCCACATAAAAATCAAGCTTTTTCTGGATTTGAATAGGAGGAGCACTTTCTGCCCTCTCTATAACCACTCCAATTCCAGATACCCTGCAACCAGAATCTCCAGGACCAGCAACAGAAATGCCCTTAAAGAATAACTTCACAGAATGTTCATCAAGATCTACTTCACAACTCTCCCTTGCTGATTCCTTCTCATCCTCGTTCTCGTCCTCTGTTTCTTCATCCTCTTCTTCCTCCGAAGTTTCATCCGCCCTATCTTCCAATTCATCCTCATCTTCACAGCAGCTACAAAAATCTTCATCTTCTTCTTCTAATTTCACTTCATTTTCTATATTCACCAACAACCCATCACCGCAAACTATTTCTCTTTCCATTTTTCAAAGATTCTCAGAAGTAAATATCCACAAATAATTTGGGCAACCTACTCCTCCCAAGACTCGAATTTTTTACAATATATATTCAAAATCCAGAACACACCTCTAAAAACTCCACAACTTTACAATCCAATAACAACCTAAGAAGAACCCATCAGTAATCTCCCAAAAAACCCTTAAAATCTCGGTTGAAACAAGACCAATCTCCTCAAAAGCTTTGATCTTTCCAACAGTTCAAAGCTCCTGTAGCAAAATTCAAGAAATACCCATTATCACTAGATCCAGAAAACACAAAGAGTAAGTTAGAAATACCCTGAAACTCAAAAGGGGTTAATATAAACATAGAGCAATTCTTCCTTGTACAACTCTAACTTAGGAAAGTCAAACAAAGAAACCCCACTGAGCTACCAAATTCAAGAGCTTCCATTATCACAAAAAAACAAGTTCCATAAATAAATACTATAACAATATATAAAAAGCGAATCAAACTACGAACAAATCAAATCCCCCAAATTAAAAAGTGAAGCTTCCGTACCAGAGGTGTAGGTCTGGTCTGGTCTGGTCTGGTGTTTCAGCTTAAATATGAAAAGGAATTAATGTGAATCATGTTATCAAAAGAAACTGTTGCAAGTATAATATAAGAAAAAAAATTAATCTGACAACATTACAGCAGCAGAGCTTTTAGTAAATTTTCTTTGTTTTGGTTCAGACGAAAGAGAAGCACCAGATGCTGTGGGGGTTCTTATATTTGGTTGGATTTTACACTCTTCTACCGTCTTCGTCTTTTTTTTTCCTTACTATCTCTATTATGTTTTATTTATTTTGTGATTAGAAATCAAATTCTTATCAAATAAATAAAATTTTACATAGTCAATCAATTGATCTACTAATTTTTATTATAATATATTATATGATAAAATAATTTAAAAATCAGCTAATACCTTAAACAAAACATAAAATAAAATGAATTACCAAATATATAGATGTATGGAATTTGACAATAAATCCATCTTTCTTAAGGTTTCTCACAATTATATTTTTTTGTATTTTAGAAATGTCTTTACAAAGTATAAAATTCTTATAAATGTGTTTTTGAAAATGAAAAAAACAAATATATTGGATTAATTTATTTTAATTGATCTCGATAGCAATAAATATATCAGTTAAATTATATTATCATGAAATAAATGCTGAAGTAACGAGAGATGTCAAAATATTGTCATTTCGAAAAGCTGAATCGTCAACCGCAACACTGGTTGCCCCAGCATTGTTGTTGTTGATCCTACTTGTACGGTAGGAAGAGAAGGATCTATCGCGACAGAGATATAATGATCTGCATGGAACACCAACCGAATCATGAGTCGTGTCCAGACTCGGTGATAGAATGGGAACTGAGCCACCTAATCATGTATTTCAAGAGTAAATACCGCATTGAGGAATACCAGTTCCTCTGTTTGTTTGTTTTTGTTTTTTTTAACCCTCCCAGGAGCTCCCACCTCTTTTGCTCTCTTGACTCAAACTCACAATTTTCAGGTTGAAAGTGAGGGATGTTTACCATCCGAGCAACTCTCTCTCGTCACGGTTCCTCTGTTTGTTTGGTTTAATAAAAAGATTATTCATAGCACTCTCGCTTAGTTACCACTTGTCTTTTACTTGTTTACTTTTGAAACAAACCAGACAGAAGACAGTAGAGAAAAAACTTTTATTACGTTATTCAGAATAATTTTAGTAGATCAGTTGATTCATTATTTAAATTATAAAATTCCTTCCCAACTTTTATTTTTCATTAGAATTTTAAAATAATAATATAGATACATCTTTCCAGCATAAAGAGCAAATATTAAGCTATTCAAAATACTAAAAAAAAAAAATCTATTCGAAAACACTTCCACCAGGTATGAAGGAAAAACTTCAAAATCAACAATTTATCCAAAAGTAATTCCTATGTTTAGAATTATTAAAGAACCAAAGAATCCATCAGATATCGATAGAACATATGACGTGGCAGAATCAGAAACTCGAGTGCACAGATATTTAAAATAGAGTGTCATGTAGGAAATAGAAACCGTAATGACGTATTTATTTATTTGATTTAAGAAAAGATTCTGTCAAATTCGTTTTTATTCTTTCACGCCACTAACAACTGAGAGCACATGTATTGGATTTTGTTAAGCAAAATTTACTTTGACTTTTCAACGCTTTCAATTAGTAAATTAATTTGATATTAATTTTGTAATTAACTATATTATAATTTGAGTTAGAATAATGATTAGATGTTGAATTAAGAGACACTCATGATTACTCCCTCTTTATTCTTTACTTTTTTTTTCTTTTTAAAAAAATAATATTGGAGATTGAGCTTGAACATATTTTATTTCTTTTTGTCAGTAAAAGGATATTTAGGATAAAACAAAGTTATCCATTTTCACTTGAAACTTTTTATTTTATTTTATTAAGTACGTTATGTTTATAAATTAGTCAAACTTAGTTTGAATTTATATCCTTCCACTATTTGTCAAACTTAGTTTGAATTTTTATCCTTCCACTATTTGTTAAGCTTGAGTGTGTTTGGTGAGGGTAAAAATATTCTTCCCTTTGGTTTGTAAAAATAAATTTTAATTTTTTTAATAAAAATACAAAAATTAAATTGTATAATCATATTTCATATAAATTTTATGCCTAATCTTTTTTGGAATATCTCTATGTTATTGGAAAATTTTATGTACTTTGTTAAATTTTGTATTAAATTAAATTAGGTTATTTTTTAAAACGAAAAAATGTTTTTATTTTAAAAAATTGAGAAAAGAAAGGTCTTAAGTAAAACAGGGAAACAACAAATAATTTAGAGAATTATGTTGGTTGACGTCTTCTATTGGTCACTAATTCCGTATAGAGCAATCAAATTATTTAATTGTTACCAACTCATCCCACCTTCTACTCCAATAAATAATTTTTCTGAAGTTCTAATTTCAAATGCTTCTGTTCTGATTTATGGAAAATAATAACGTTATCAGAGTAATTGCATGTGCTAGTTGTTGATTATTAACATTATCTAATTGGAGGTCGTATGAAAATATAGTTAGACACCAAAGATTATGTTGGAACAGATTATAGGATCTTTTTATCTTTGCATAGACGGTTCGAGTTCTCATTCGAACAAAAATAAAAAAAAATTATAAAGATATTTTTTTCTTAAAAAATTTTCATATCAGGCTCAAATAAATTTTATGCAAATAAATCAAAATGTATAACTATGACATATATTTTAATGGTTTAGGGGGTCCATTTAAATTATCAAACAAAAATCAATTGGTTACCCACTTGCCATTTCTATGTTTTAGTAATGTATCATCCAATATCATTTCTTGCCGTATTTTATGGATTAAAATTTATAATATATAGTGATAGGTGGAATAATATTGTTGGTGTAATTTTGGTGAGATGGATGACATGTATTTCCATGAGTGAAGTGTTTTATTTTGTCCTCATTTGGAAAAAGTTATACCAACACAACCTTACACTTATACCATGCTTGGTTGGATCTTTTCAATTTTAATTATTGTTGTCTCACGAGTTTCTTCTTCAATACTTTGCTTATGGACACAAAAGGTATTTTGCAAGATTTTTTTAAATTTTATTTGTTTTGTAATGTTTGTCCCTAACTCTATTATCATTTTCGAAATCAACATATCATTAAACTATTAAAAATTTATTGGGAGGCTGGATTATCATTAGTTCATATTTCGATATATATGACTCCTACATTTTAATATTTTTATAATAATTTAATTTCAATTTTTTTATTTATAATTTATTTTAGACCACATATTCAAATTTTCTTAATTAAACTTTGTGCCAAATTAAATTATATATGACACACATGAAATAATATACTACTATATACTAGTAAGTAGTATGTTACTGAACCATTCTTAATTCTGAAAAGTCTCTTGTGCATGATCAAACTTAATACACCTTCTGTCCACTTTAAATTGTTATGTTGCGCTTTTTAAAGTTAATTTTTAAAATTAAATTAGATTACATTAATTTAATATTTTAAGCAAAAAAATTTAGAATTTCAAAAAAATATATGAAAAGTACTATAAGTTGTAATTTTTTGCATATTAATACAACGAAAAATTATATCATAAAATCTTAATCAAAATTTTATAATTTAATTCTAAAAAAACATGACAATAAAAGTGAACGGAAGAGAATAGTGAACTTGTCAGAAATACTCTCAAATTTTGAAGATAGGCCCACTCGTGTTGAGATCCATAAAGCCCAACCCGGTCCTTCCAATTTGGGCTCAAATTTTGATGATGATACACTGACCCGCCACAATCCAGTCAACTTTTAAGGTTGACCACTTGTAATTTTATTTTTTTTAATTAATAATTCGAGGTTTGATATCTGTATTTGAAGTTTGATTATTTCAGATTTGTACCGCATAAGGTCCCATTATAGGGAGCTGCGAGTGCTTCCATCTTTGATGCAATGGATGTGGATCTTCATCTACTATCTAGGCTCAAACTCGAAATCATTAATTAAAGAAGGAACTACTCATCCACTACACCCTAAGACCACTTGTTACTTTGAATTTAACACTTTAGGTTATCTTTCACCATGCATGAATATTTAATTTTGTTCTTGTAACTTTGCCTTTATTTTATGTTAATTACTATTGGTTGGCTCAAATTGATCACTTAGGGATTGTTTGGTGTGAGGGATACAAATAAATAGTGATGGAATAAGAAAATAATGATGGTATAAAATTTTTGTTTCTTGTTTGGATGTCATGTTTGAGATAATTTATCCCACCATTTATACCATAGTGATGGGATAAGTTATCCCATATACATGGTGGGATAAGTTATCCCGGAATATAGGGGCGTAGGAACGTGTAAGTCATGGTGTCCATTTGGAGACCCTTCGTCGAAAAATACATACCGTATATATAAGTAAAATGATACACAAAATAATTAAATAACATACTTTGAACACATTTGATGTAATAAAAATTTGTAACCTACTTGTTTCAAATGTCTTTAATTGGTTTAGACACTTTGAATGAGCTAGTGCTCGCGTGTTTGATTCTCATTACCTTTTTTAAAAGACACCTTGAATGAGCTAGTGAGAAAATGTTCGATTCTCACTACTGTTTGAAAAAGACACCTTGAATGATCTAGTGAGGAAATTTTGCCAAAATAGCTAATACTAAAATAATTAATTTTGAGATAATTTATTCCTAACGAAACGATCCCTTATATTCTTAACGAAAATAATCTTTAGTAGAAATAGAGTTTGCTACGGATAACTTTTACCCCAAAACTAATCTAACATTTTAATTTTGCTTTTCAATATTAAGGGCACATAATAGTGTTGCAAATTGGTGACAAGAAACATACACATATAAACCTTTGCTACCTTTTACAATATTCAAATTATACTACTTTCTTAGTTCGATTTGAAAAATGTCATAGCAATTTTAGCAAAAGTAATCTTTTAAAGTATTATTTCCCCCCATATTTTAAGCAACATAATCAAATTTCCATGTAATAAACCCAGAATCGAGGTTATGTAACTATTACTACATTCACAGGGAATTAAGATGTTTCTCGCAAGATTTCTCAGTACCAGCTGCAGTTCTCTGAGTCTTCTATCGTTAATTTCTATATTTTTTCACTCAATTTCATCTGTATCTGATAAATTCCCCACTAATTTTGACGAATCTCATGTTCTGAATCAACTTTCGACCTTTTACCCCTACGTCAAACTTCTTCAATGGAGAAATCTAGCCCTCCAGATTCCTCTGAATCAAAAAATCAGTATGGTTTTCGATGAGCTTTTAACTCAAGTTACGCGGCATTTTTCTTCATAAACTTCAGGGCAAAACAACAATCAAGAAGACACTAATATCTGTTGACGTAGAATTAACTGTTAATTTAATTGCTAAAATAGTAAATAAAGGGAATTTGGATGCTTCATCAATAGCTATATTTTGCAATTGGGTTATCAAACAACAAAAAATACCTATCGATAATGATACTTACTGTATATTTATTAAAGCATTAGGGAGGAGAAAGTTTTTCGAGCAGATGGTTGAAATGTTGAAGGAAATGAGGAATCACGGAGTTATTTGAGTATTGCAAACCAAAGACAAAAAATTCAATCTGGTAACATTTGTAAGGGAGTTATATTTTTAATATAGTACTGATTATTTATACTAAGAAGAATTATTTCGAGTTATAAAATAATACTTTATGTGTTTTCAATACATTATCTCAGATCTTGATGTAAAACTATATTTATTAATTTGATAATTTGAATAGTTTTAATTAAAGTTCTAAAATATTTTTATTAAAAAAATAAGTAAGTTTATATTTCTTTCTTTTAGATAAATTTTATATTTCTAAATAATCTTAATATTGTTAAAAAATAATATTCTATCATTACAATTTTTTGGGACTCTTTGACAATCTAAATCATATATAACTATACCATTCACGCAAACTACTTTCACGAACCACCCTTAAAATGTAGGATTTTGGAATATATAATAATATTTGATAGGGTAATATACTATGATATTGTAAAACTTAAAGTAGTTATTTATTATAAAATATTTTTGAGTATCAAGTTCTAAGTTTAAAAAATAAATATTAAAAGTTTTAGAGTCTGGGATGGGCTTAAAAGCTTGTCAAACTGACTTAAAAGTCAGTTTTTGACTTATTAGAGTATTTGACAATTATGAAAGTGACTTATTTTAAGCCAAAAAGCTAAAAGTTAAATGAGTGCTTTTTTTAAAAAAAAAAACTTAAAAGTCATTTATGTTGACCAAATATATTATTATTATTATTATTATTATTTTTATTATTATTTTTATTATTATTTTTATTTTATTGTTATTATTATTATTATTATAAATAATTTGTGAGGATAAAGAAATATGTGAATGATAGGAAATATTATTTATTATGGAAGTAAATATAAATTAATTTTATTTTAATTTTTTTAAGTATAAAAACCTTAAATTAATCAATTTTTATCATATGAATAACTTTAAGGGTATTTCAAACATTTTGATAAAAAAAAGTGTTTACCAACACTTATTTGCCAAACACATCAACAATCTTTTTTCCAACTGCAACACTTTTATCCAAACACATAACTTGTTATTTTGAACATAAGTTTCAGCACTTAAAAAAAATACTTTTTAAAATTTATTTTTTTAAAGCCCATCCAAACGGACTCTTATTCCTATATTTATAGGTACCAAATAGATTTTCGCTCAATTGTCAATAGTAGGACTTAAAAAATTTCAATTATTTCAATCTATTAATAACGTTTTATCAACATAACTACTTAATATGTTATCACTAAAAATAGTATAATAATCATCTGATAAATTAACAAGAAATTTTAAACCATTTGTACTTCCTATAGTTATACGGAGTACTAGTTAGCAAATCCAAATATTATCATTGAGATATTATTTTTATTACTAATTTGTTAGAACTAATTCTGAACTATAATTACCATTTATTTGATTGACATACTATAATTAAATTATAAACTCGGGGAAAGGAACCCCTCTAGTATATTTTTCTCAAGTTTCCTACTATAGTTGTTTAGTACCACCTTAGTATGAAAAACAATTGTCAATTCAATTTATTTATATTGAAAAATGTAAAGGCTAAACACATAATGGGTCGTGTAAATTAGTCATATTTTTTTTTAATTTGATACATTAACTAAGATATTAGAAAACAAAGAGTCATGGACTAAAGACATACATCTAGAGGTTTTGGTAATAAAATATATAGCAAATATTTATTTATAAAAGAAACATAAAAATATATAATTCATTAATATCTTTGATACAATTGTAAGAATTCAGAAAGTTTGAATGATTTGTCTTTTGCAAATTGCGAAAATTTCATAATTATGTTTAGAAATTAGTCAAACTTAATTTGAATTATTG
The DNA here is from genome assembly GCA_016801875.1 of Solanum sitiens. Taxonomy (NCBI): domain Eukaryota; kingdom Viridiplantae; phylum Streptophyta; class Magnoliopsida; order Solanales; family Solanaceae; genus Solanum; species Solanum sitiens. Next base: position 1,237,417 of record JABWTJ010000056.1, read on the forward strand.
AAAAATCTTATGTACTTTGTTAAATTTTGTGTCAAATTAAAATAGATTAATATTTTTAAAACGGGTAAGTAGTTTTATTTTAAACATAGGAGAAAAAAGGTCTTCAGTAAAACAGGAAACAGCAAATAAGTTAGAGAATCATGTTGGTTGACGTCTTCAATTGGTCACTAATTCCGTATTAGAGCAATCAAATTATTTAATTGTTACCAACTCATCCCACCTTCTACTCCAATAAATAATTTTTCTAAAGTTCTAATTTCAGATGCTTCACTTCTGATTTATGGATAATAATAACGTTATCATAGTGTTGCATGTGCTAGTTGTTGATTATTAATAAAAATACAGTTAGACATTAAAGATTGTATTGGAATAGATTATAGGATTTTTTTATCTTTGCTTAGACGGTCTGAATTTTTATTTAAATTAAAATAAAAAAATTCTTGTGAAAATGCTTTTTTCTTTATATCAGACTCGGATAAAATTTGTGTAAATAAGTCAATAGTTATAAATCATAATGTAAAATTGTGACATATATTTTAATGATTTAGGGGGTCCATTTAAATCATTAAACAAATATCAATTGGTTACCCACTTGCTATTTCTATGTTTTAGTAATGTATCATCCAATATCATTTCTTGCCGTATTTTAGGGATTAAAAGTTATAATATATAGCGATAGGGGGAATATTGTTGGTGTTATTTTGGAGAGATGGATGACATATATTTCCATGAGTGAAGTGTTTTATTTTGTCCTCATTTGGAAAAAGTTATACCTACAAAACCTTACACTTATACCATGCTTGGTTGGACCTTTTCAATTTTGATTATTGTTTTCTCATGAGTTTCTGTAAAAGTATTAGATAAATGTGTCAAGGTGCCTTAGTTTTGTACAAGGTCACTTTGAAATTAGCTAATCTTATATGGTTAGTTAGTTAGACGTTTAACAGCTGTCATAAGTCGGTTAGATTACTATATGAAGTATATATGGTACTTAGCTGCAAAAGTAACAGATAAAATTCATTTTTTTGTATACACAAGCAATGAACTGCTCCTCTTATTTTTCCTCTTAATCTGATCTTCAAGCTTCCATGGAATCTGTGTTGGATCTGTGTCTTTCCACAAATATCTGAAACTTTACATGGTATCAGAGCAGGGTCCGTTTCACCCGATGTTGGGGTCCCCAAAATCAAAATTGTCTACGCACCAGATGTTAAGCACTGGGCGTGAGGTGGGTGTTAAAGAATGACAAAAAATCTCACATCGGTGGATAATGAGATGGGTGAACTCCTTATAAGGCTTGGGCAATCCTCCTCCCTTTGAGCTAGATTTTGGGGTGTGAGTTAGGCCTAAGATCTAATTTAACATGGTATCAGAGCAGGTGACGAATCGATCCAAGGATTTCAACTAATACTTGATTGAAATCGGAAAGATTCGTACTGTTGTTTTCTTTTCTCTCACTTTCTCTTTTCATTTTCACCATAGATGCCATTGAAGCAGTTACTGTTACATCGAACTCTACAAGTTCTACCGCAATCATCGATCATCTGCATCCTTTGTATCTGTATCCTTTAGATGCACTGGAATTGATGTCAGTTGGGATTGAGCTTTTAGGAATGGAGAATTACACAATCTGGAGTCGCGCGATGAAGTTAGCTCTGTTAGGTCGAAACAAATTGGGCTTTGTTGATGGATCTGTAGCCCGTGCTCATTTCACTGGAGGATTAACGAAACAATGGGATCGTTGCAATGCGATAGTAGTTTCGTGGTTAATGGGTAATGTGAACAAAAATTTGCTTGTTGAAATTCTTTATGGCTCGAGTGCAGCTATAATTTGGAAAGATCTTGAAGAACGTTTCGATAAGGTAAATAATTCACGAGCCTATTACTTACATAGAGAAATTGCCATAATGACACAAGGGATTTCTAATATTTCGATGTATTTTTCTAAGATGTAAGACTTATGGGATGAGTACAATACTCTAGTCCCTCCTCATTCTTGTGATTGTGAGAGATCGAGGGATTTTATCACACATTTTGAAAAACAACGATTGTTTCAGTTTTTAATGGGTCTAAATGACAGTTATAGTCATGTTTGTAGCCAAATCTTAATGATGAAGCCATTGCCTAGTATAAATCAAATTTATGCCCTGTTAGTTCAAGAAGAAAGTCAGAGACAACTTGTAGTAGGATCAATTAACTCGCTTGACAGAGTTGATCCTACAACATTACTTGCTAACAAGCATCCGAACATGAAATGAAATTTGTATTGTGATCATTATAATATGAAGGGGCATAGTAGAGCCATTTGTTACAGGTTGAAAGAGTGTGATCATTGTCATCTTCAAGGACACACCAAATAAAATTGCTACAGGTTGATTGGTTATCCTCCAGATTTCAAAGGGAAGAAGAAAGTGAATGCAGAGTCAGTAGGTTTGGATGCACGACAATCTTATGTAGAACTTAATCAACCTATGATGGCTCCTATCAGAGGACAGTGTTACGCCGGACCTATGCTAACACAAGAGCAGTATGATCAGATTCTAGCAAGGCCTGTGCTCACCATCGAACAACATAATAAGGTGTTAGCCATGCTGAATAATACATCTGTCAATGAAGAAAGTGCACATATGACAGGTAATTATTTTTTTGAAAATGTTAATAAGAATGTTGATCATGAATGGATTGTAGATACTGGTGCAACTAACCATATGATTGGAGATAAGAATTTGTTGAAAAATGAAACATTAATAGAAAGTGCAGGGAGAGTTCAATTGCCAACAAGAGAGTCTACTAAGATAACACATGTTGGAAGTAGCCAGTTATCTGGAGGTGATACTATATCCAACATTTATTGTGTGCCAGCTTTTAAGTTTAATCTTTTTTCAGTGTCAAAATTGACAAAAGAACTTAACTGTTGTGCTTCTTATCCAAATTTTTTCCTTCTCCAGGATCTCTGTACTGGGAAGGTCAAAGAGATTGGTAGGGAGCTGGAAGGTTTATATGCGATCAACACGAAACAAAATGAGGATTCTCAGAGGAAGGGTTGCTCATCAACAAGAAACATGGCGTCTGAGGACCTTTGGCATCAAAGAATGGAGCATGTTCCTATTCTAGTTCTCAAGAGAGTTCCTGCTTTACCTTTTCATAGTTCTTCTACTTTGAACAATTATGATGTCTGTCCACGAGCAAGACAATGTAGACTTCCTTTTTCAATAAGTCATAGCAAGTCTTCTGAAATTTTTCAATTAGTACACATGGATGTTTGGGGACCCTATAAAACGGCTACTCATCATGGAATGAAATACTTTCTTACTTTGATTGATGATTATTCTAGATGGACGTGGATTTTTCTCACGCCTTTAAAGTCTGATGTAGTTATATTACTTAAGAATTTCATTGTTATGGTTGGCAACCAATATGGAAATTCTGTTAAAGTCCTTAGGTCAGACAATGGGAGTGAATTCTTCAACAGAAATTGTCATCAGTTATTCCAACATTATGGCATCCTACACCAAAGTTCATGTCCTTATACACCCCAACAAAATGGAGTGGTTGAAAGAAGGCATAAACATATCTTAGAAACTGCAAGGGCCATTAAGTTTCAAGGTCATTTACCTACACCTTTTTGGGGAGAATGCATTGAAGCTATTGTATACATCATTAACAGAACACCTTTAACTGTCTTAGATCACAAGACACCTTATGAGGTATTTTTTCAGAAATCTCCTTCATATGATCATTTGAGGGTTATTGGTTGTCTCTGCTATGCAACTAAGCTGCCTAAAGGTGATAAGTTTGAATCTAGGGCAGTGAAATCTGTTTTTCTTGGTTATGGAGTGTCCCAAAAGGGCTACAGACTCTTTAATTTGGAAGATAATGTGTTTTTTATTAGTAGGGATGTGGTATTCCATGAAACCGTATTCCCTTTCCAATATTTTACTCAACATTATGATCCATCTTTTCTTGATCCCATCCATTGTGATTCCTCTAGTGACTCTTCTAATATTCCGTTGGTGATTCCTACTTCACCTCTACATGATGATATTGTTTCAGCAGTGTCTCCTAATGTCTGTCCACCGCACATTAATGTTGTTCCTCCTTGTGTTATACCTATTATTGATTCTGTTGTGCTACTTGTACCATCTAGTGATGTGATATTGGATACAAGGAGATCCACAAGGGCATCTCGACATCCTATTTGGCAAAAAGACTATGTAGTTCCTAAAGCTCATAATTGTATGTATCCAATTTGCTAATGTTTTATGTTATTCTAGACTTTCTCCTTCTTACCAATCCTTCATAGATCACACATCCATAGAAACTGAACCTACATCTTATGGTGAAGCTGCTAAAGATGATAGGTGGGTTGAGGCTATGAAAGCTGAAATTACTGCTTTGGAGGACAATAAAACATGGAAAATTGTTCTGCTTCCACCTAATAAAAGGGCTATAGGTTGTAAATGTGTATACAAGATCAAGTATCAAGCCAATGGAAACGTTGAAAGGTTCAAGGCACGGCTAGTTGCCAAGGGATATAGTCAAACAGAAGGCATCGACTATCAAGAGACTTTTTCCCAATTGTTAAGATGGTAACTGTGCGATCAATTCTTTCTATTGCAGCATCTAAGAATTGGGATATTCATCAAATGGATGTTTATAATGCTTTCTCCAAGGAGATTTGCATGAAGAAGTGTACATGACTCTTCCACAGGGGTTTGTATGTCCAGATAAGGCAGGGCGACTCAAACAGGCTTCGAGGCAGTGGAACATCAAGTTGACTACTGCTCTCATTGAGTTCGGTTTCTCACAGAGTCACTTAGACTATTCTCTTTTTACAAGGAAGGTTGATTGCCACATTGTAGTGGTTTTTGTATATGTAGATGATTTACTCATCACTGGCAGTCATGGTGGCCTTATTCAGGAGACCAAGTATTGCTTGCAGCGTGCTTTCAAGATCAAAGATCTTGGTCCCCTCAAATATTTTTTGGGTATTGCATTTGCTAGGAATATAGATGGTATTCTCATGCATCAACGCAAATATGCTTTGGAACTGATTTCAAATGCTGGTTTATCAGGATGTAAGCCTGTGTTAGCTCCTCTTGAATTGAACCATACACTCACATATGTTGAGTTTGATGTCCATGTTGGTTCCTCTGAAGATTCTAAGTTACCTGATCCTACAAGTTATCAAAGACTTATTGATCGACTGTTATACATTACTATGACTAGACCAGATATTTCATATGCTGTCCAGAACCTGAGTCACTATATGCACTCTCCCAAGTTATCCCATATGGAAGCTGCTCTTAGGGTGGTGCCTTACTTAAAGTCAGCCCCCGGGCTTGGTATTTTGTTATATTCCAAATCAGGGTCTACGCTTTAAGCCTTTTGTGATGCAGACTGGGGGCTTGCCCAAACTCCAGAAGGTCCATTACTGGGTATCTGATCAAGTTTTATGATTCTCCTATTTCATGGAAATCAAAGAAACAGTCCACAGTCTCTAGGAGCTCGGCTGAGGCAGAGTACAAGAGTCTAGCCTCCACTGTTGCTGAACTAGTCTGGTTAGTTGGTTTATTCAAAGAAATTGGGGTGACTGTTTCATTGCCTATTCCTCTTCATTGTGACAGCAAGTCAGCCATTCAGCTTACTGCGAATCCTGTTTTTCATGAGCGCACCAAGCACATTGATATAAATTGTCATTTCATTCGGGAAAAAATGCAACTTGGCCTCATTAAGACATTGTATGTTGCTTCTGATCAACAACCTGCTGATCTGCTCACCAAAGGTCTTACTTGTCATCAACATCAGTTTCTTTTATCCAAGCTAGGCATGAAGAATATCTTCATTGCACCTAGTTCGAGGGGGGATGTAAAAGTATTAGATAAATGTGTCAAGGTGCCTTAGTTTTGTACAAAGTTTTGTACAGGGTCACTTTGTAATTAGCTAATCTTATGTGGTTAGTTAGTTAGATGTTTAACAGCTGTCATAAGTCGGTTAGATTACTATATGAAGTATAGGGTACTTAGCTGCAAAAGTAATAGATAAAATTCATTTTTTTGTATACACAAGCAATGAACTGCTCCTCTTATTTTTCCTCTTAATCTGATCTTCAAGCTTCCATGGAATCTGTGTTGGATGTGTATCTTTTCACAAATATCCGAAACTTTACAGTTTCTTCTTCAATACTCTCTATACTTCTTTGCTTATGGACACAATATATTTTGCAAGATTTTTTTTTTTTTTAATGTTTTGTCCCCAACTCATTATCATTTTCGAAATCAACATATCATTAAACTATTAGAAATTTATTGGGCATGCAGATTTGGAGGCCGGATTATCATTAGCTCATGTATCGATATATATGACTCATACATTTTAATATTTTAATAACAATTAAATTTTAATTTTTTTATAACTTATTTTAGACTACATGTTCAGATTTTATTGGTTAAACTATGTGCGGAGTCAAATTATATCATATAAATTGACACACGTGAAATAATATACTATATACTAGTGAGTAGTAGGTTACTAAACCATTCTTAATTTTGAAAAGTCTTTTGTGCATGATCAAACTTAATACTCCCTTCGTCTACTTTAAATTATCGTTTTTTGAAAGTCAATTTAACTAATTTTTAAAGTTAAGTTAAATTATATTAATTTAATATTTTTAATTTAAAAAATAAATATTTAAAAAATATATAAAAAATACTATAAATTGCAATTTTTTTTTACATATTGACACGATGTAAAATATTAATTTGGAAATGGCAAAATGTCATGGACAACGAGACTTGCTATGGAGGACATTTTGTAAAATTTGACTGGGTCGTCTGAACAAGGCCCACTCTTGTTGAGATCCACCCAATTATACCCATGCACACATAAAGTCCAACCCTTTCCAATTTGGGCTCAAATTTTGGTGATACTACTCGCTACAATCTAGTCAACTTTAAAGGTTTGATCACTTGTAAGTCAAATCTGAGATTTTTAGTTAACAACGTATGGTTACAGTGGATTTGGAGCTTCATCTATTGTCTAGGCTCGAACTGAAAATAGTTAATTAAGGAGGAATAATTCATCCATTTCACCCAAGACCACTTGTTACTATAATTGCAAGACTTTAGGCTCTCTTTCGTCCACATGCAACTCGGAGTGTCAAATTAAATATTTTTCGTTGGAAAAAAAATATCAAATATATGAGTAAAATGATATTCCATTCGTTTAAAAAGAATGAATCTATTTTCTTTTTAGTCTGTTTAAAAAAGTATGACTCTTTTCCTTTTTTATCAAAATTTTAACTTTAACTCTCCACGTGACATCTTTAAGACCACAAGAGAGCATTTTGATACATTTGACATAACTTTAATTTAGAATCACAAGATTAAAGAGTTTTCTTTTTATTCTTAAACTCTGTTCCAAGTTAAACTAGACCATCCTTTTTAAAATAAAAATAAAAAATAAAATAATATATTTTAAATATAATAAATTATTGTAGCTCAGTGATTTTAAATCTTTTTAATGGTTTTCAAATACCTTGAGTCGCTGAATGATTTAGAAATCTTTTAAAAGTACTATTTTTTCAATATTTCAAGCACCACATAATAACTATTACGCTCGTTCATAGTAGTCGAAAGTACGACGTCGTGCCAGCGCAACAGTGACATTGTCGTCTTCAAATCAAGGGGAAAAAGTAATTCCCAATTCACAGGAATTAAGATGCTTCTGCCAAGATTTCTCAATTCTAGGTATAGTTCTCCGAGTCTTTCATCGTTAATTTCTACATTTTCTCACTCAATTTCATCACTAACTGAGAAATTCCCCGCTAATTTTGACGAATCTCATGTTCTGAATCAACTTTCAGACCTTTTACCCATCCGTCGAACTTCTTCAATAGAAAAACCCATCCCTGCAGATTCCTTTGAACCAAAAATTCAGTTTAGGGTTTTCGATGAACTTTTAACTCCAGAAGATAAATTACGCGGCATTTTTATTCAGAAACTTCCGGGCAAAACAGCAATTGAGAACGCACTAACATCTGTTGACGTAGAATTAACGGTTGATTTAGTTGCTAAAGTAGTAAACAAAGGAAATTTAGATGCTGCATCAATAGCTACCTTTTTCAATTGGGTTATCAAACAACAAAAAATGCCTATTGATAATAATACATACTGTATAATTCTTAAAGCATTAGGGAGGAGGAAGTTTTTCAGGCAGATGGTTGAAATGTTAAAGGAAATGAGGAATCACGGAGTTATGCCTGATTTAGTGACACTTAACATTGTTGTTGATAGCTTTATTCGAGCCCGACAAATTTCAAAGGCTATACAATTGTTTTGTGGATTAGAGAACTATGGATTGAGATGTAATACCGAAACACTTAATGTTGTTTTACGGTGTTTATGTAGTCGATCTCATGTAGGTGCTGCGAGTTCATTACTTGTGAAAATGAAAGAGAAAGTTTCATTTGATGTCACAACCTATAACATAGTCATTGGTGGGTGGTCGAGATTTGGAAGAGTTAAGGAAGTGGAGAGAACCTTGAAAGCAATGGTGGATGATGGATTTGAGGCAGATAATTTGACTTATAGTTGTGTTCTTGAATGTTTAGGGAGAGCTGGTCGAATTGATGATGCCATTGAGATTTTTGAGGGTTTGGAGGAAAAAGGTCACATATTTGATACTGAGATATACAATGCAATGATTTCGAATTTCATTGGACAGGGTGAAATTGATGAATCATTTAAATATTATGAGAGGATGTTAAATACGGATTGTGAGCCAAATGCTGATACATATATGAGACTAATATCTGCTTTTCTGAAAGCGAGAAGAGTAGCTGATGCAATTGAAATGTTTGATGAAATGTTAAGCCGGAGGATGATTGTAACTACAGGGAATATAACCTCCTTTCTTGAGCCTTTATGTAGCTATGGTCCACCTCATGCAGCTCTAATGATTTACAAGAAGGCGAGACAAGCTGGATGTACGATATCCTTGACTGCATACAAGTTGCTGCTTATGCGGCTTTCTAGGTTTGGGAAATGTGGTATGCTGTTAAACATCTGGAATGAGATGCAAGAAAGTGGTTATTATTCCGATACGCAAGTATATGAGTATGTCATCAATGGGCTTTGCAACGTAGGGCAGCTTGACAATGCTGTCCTGGTAATGGAGGAAGCTTTAGAGAAAGGATTTTATCCTAGCAGGCTTATTTGCAGCAAATTAAACAACAAGTTACTAGGTTCAAACAAAATAGAGATTGCATACAGGCTTTTTCTAAAGATAAAAATTGCACGTGGGAAGCAAAATTCACAAACATACTGGCGTGCTAAAGGGTGGCATTTCTAATCTTTGCACAGTCAGCTGGTTAGTTCAACTGTATCTTCTTTTAGAGTGATGAATATGACAAGAATCAAGGATCAAACTTCATTGCCAGTAGCTGCCGCTGGCAATGAACTGAATCTGCTCTTTTGCTTTCCAGATGGGCATCTATTGCCTTGTACAGAAGGGTAATGTTTGAGAAGTTATGTGAAGCAGCAGTGACTGACGTATTGTTTTGCATCATCATGGAGGGGGATAATATATGAAAAATTTGTTGAAGCACAGGGGACTGAAGTGTTACTTTTCTTTGCTAGAAGTTGTTCTGCGGGAAGTATGGAGAAGTCATTCCAATCTGAGTCACATATTTAACTTTGACCATTGAGGTGAATGCTTCTAGTTGGCGTCAAGTTGTGCAGTTGGTAATGAATGTATTCTAACTTCTGTGCTAGCAGTAACATGTAAAGTAATTAAAAGAATTCTCTATCTTGTTTATTACAAACAATTCATGTAGAAAATTAGAATCATGTCTCTGACTGCCTTTAATCCCAGGGGCCAGCGGAGGGGGTTAATAACATGAAATTTGACTTGAAAATAGTAAGGCTTGTGACTCGCTCAAATGCAATGGCCTGGCTGATCGCGACAAAAACTTTGCTGATTCTTTTTTTAATACAAGGAAGTAACTAGCTGATTCAAAACTATTGGGGAACTTCTCAGAATGCATCTACAATGGATGAAAAGATATTTATCCATCATACCTTAACCAGATCTGAGGTCTACCTTAAGGGTGCAGGAGGGCAGGGAATGATGATCAGCCAATACATTTATAAGTGTGCTTTCACATCAATAGGTGACACCATTATGCTTTAGTTGTAAAGAATAACCAAGTCTTTTGAACGCTGTGAACTTGCATATACAAGCAAATTGTAAAACATACTCTCTGTGAATTGAAATGTAGAAATTGGTTCCCTGTGTGTTTTTCTCTCTCACTTGGTTTGTACAGGAAGTTTCAAAAAACTGTCATAGAGAAACTTGTATCTAGTTTGGAGTGAGGAACTAGTGCTTTTAGTTCACGAGATTATATAAGGCTGTAGAACTGGTGTAATTCCTGTCCTGTCCACCTTTCTTGGACAATCTTGACAAACCTTTTTCTCCTTTTTTTTATCTTCCTCCTTTTCAGTGTGCTTTTTTGTTTACATGATTTACTTTGATGATGTGGGATAATTAGTTGGTAAAAAGGATAACTTGGAGAAACTGAAAGTTCATAGAGGCTTAAATACACGTTTGTTCAGGGAAGGGCAAAAATCTTTTCTTATTATACATTTGACGCCTGTTGATCAATTTAATCAAGGACATACTTTTAGCTTGTTATTTGATTTATTATTTCCCTGTAGGCATGAGCGACTGATAGGCCTAGATGTGCTTCCTGGGATTGTGACTTGGTCTGTTATTATTGACATTGTAGCGGCTTAAATAGGTGGTCACTGATCTATTTAGTATTTGTGTTGTGCACGTTAATTGGGCTGAAGCAGGACGTGAGCTTTGTCTCTCATCAGTTTTGGGAGTGTTGTTTCTTTATCAGCGGACATTTCCTCAAGGAAATCGTCAAAGCTGGACTCTTGAAAATAAATGTTTTGTCAATCTCCCAGAAGTAAAGTTAGATATTTGGTATTTTCTTGTTTGCATTTGATGATCATTGTTTCATGAACTTTGTGACTTGGTTTCTCGTTCACCTTAATCTTTTGCACGATGGAAAATTATTCTAACATTCCAATGTTACTTCTCTGTGTTCTTGTACTACTTTATCATATCTGGATTTACATGGCTAGTGGCTACATAACGACTTTATTAGGTACAAATTTTACCGTAAAATGTATCAAATTCATGAACCAAATATGTTGGGGTGGTCATCTAGTTCTAAAATATATTGCCTGTCACTGCACATGTTATATCGAAATTATTTAATTTGTTTTTCTATAATTAATTTGGATGAGTTGTGCTTCAAATTCCAATTCTGGTGAAGGTACTTCGCCATGGTATTATCATGTTTCCATCCATTTGACTAATGTGATGCTTTTTCCTCCAATCGTACTTCCCAAAAAAGAGAGACCAATTTGAAATGTAAGCTGTGTGTGTTTATTTATTCTATTCATTGTTAAAAATTTCGCTTGCTAAGTTGGAATTCCATAAAATCTCAGCATTTCCCATCTGTTTCATGATGTACTCAGTTGGAACATTTAAGATTGGAGGAACTGTTGCAACAGTGGTTCTTGTATGTACATAGCTTGGTTATACATGCAAGGATGTAAATTTACTTTTATGTTATGAAGCATGATTGGAACTTGATGTCTGTGTCAATGCCTTGATAAATATGTTGCCAATTTTGACTTGCAGAAATTGTATCTGATGCTATGGTTGTAAGGATTTAATATCTTGGAAATCGTTGATATGCCAGATAAAGCCCTCAAGTACTTTCAGCCTTCAGGAGATGACGTTAAAGGACATTCAACCTGACCTGCTGCTGTAGTGAGCTTTTACGCCTCTAGTATTGCTCGAACCATAAAATTTCTTTGAGCTGTTCTTTTCATTGATTTATATACTTAAGGAGATGTTGATTGAGGAAGACATTACTTTGGTGGAATGCCATGGTTGATATGTATTCTAACTTGGGTTTTAGTGATTGCACTCTTGAGAGATCCATGTTCAGGATGTAGTTTTGTGGAACAGAGTGACCACAAGTAATGCTCGAAATGGCCTTGCATGTGTTTGCACCAATATGAGGACCTTGAATGATCATCTTACCACAGCACATGCCATTTAGGTGCATTGCAAGAAGAGTAAAGTGACTCACGGGCATGTGTTCGAGGTTGTTCTTCATCTGGCTGTCTTTACCTTCCTCATTGACCTATATGAAAAGCATGCAAGAGGCTGGACGATCATTGTCATGGTATCCATTGGAACGGTATGGTATCTCTGCATCTATTTAAGGATATGCCAGAAATACATGTTTTCGTTCTCCATTGTGAATTGCAGGCCATTAAGGATTAGTTGAAGAAGGTGATGATGCAAGTATTTCCGCGCAACGGAGGAGTTTGTTATTAAGCCTACACTAAAAGCAGTTTAGCTGCATGACTTACAAGCATGTCGTTTGTCCGGATACTTCTCTCTGGGATGCCCATAGTGTTGCTTACAGAGTCTTTATGGAAATACAGAGCTAGTTAAATTGGCTTCAGATAATTTGTTTGTAATCAGATCCCATTTCCCAAGGCATATGTTATTCAATTCAAATAGTATTATTTTAGTTAGTATATGATTCTTTACACCTGAAATCAGTAAAAAATTGACACATAATACTTGTAACTGAAACACATGAGATTTTTGTAGTATACTTTTCCTCTATACAATTGCACATAAGTTGATAAAAGAGAGCGCGTCTTCAAAAATTTGTGTGTCAGATTTATGCACCCATATTTTTGAGCATTAACTTCTATTTCTTGCTACAAAGTACAAACATGTCTTAATTTCGAGAGAAATATTGAAAAAATTCTGAAATTGATGTAAATTATTAATATCGCACTTGTACTATCGATCGTCTTTAAAACAACTCTCAGCTTAACTAATAAATTTAGATACACCCTCTTGTAGGAAAGAAACATGGCATAACAAGTGCACTGTCAAACTCTTTTAGGAAAGAAACTCTTGATAAAAAATTAAGAGAAGTATTAAAAATACTTTAAATTTAATGAGAATTTAGGGATATATTTTACTCATGTTAAAAGATCACGTCGAGTTTTAAGAATATTTTCAATACTTTCCTTTCTTAATTTTCAATCTCTACTCCCAATCCCCCACCAACACAAGGGTATGAAAGCTTCATGCTACCATGCAATTAAATCTTTTTTTATACTGTTGAATTTAATTTCATTTTGTAGTTCTCGAGATTTGACATTTACCTGTTTTTGCAATAAAATAGGCACTTAACAGCCTTACAATATATATACTATATGAGGAATTAAATCAACAATTTGGCCTGCCATTTAATCAATTTTGAATTGATTATAAAAAAATCTCACAAAATTCAATAAATCAAAACAAGTAAAACTGTTACACCAACATGTCAGCCTAGCATTTAAGACCTTACTACATTATTTTTATCCATGCACATGATCGATCGATATAACACCAAATTAATTCTATATCTATATAGCATCTCCCTGATATCACAACTCACACACCTCAAACCAAAGCAAAAATAAATATTCACCAAAACCAAGAAAGAAATAAAAAAAAAAAAACATCAATGGCTTCTTCTAATTTCAAGATTATCTTCATCTTTTTCATCCTCATTTCCATTTTCACCCCTCAAACTTTCTCACGAAGTGACTCCTCATCATGTGAATCACAAATACATAACACATGCAACAACAAATCCAAATCATTAACCTTAAAAATCATAGCTATAGTTTCAATATTAATCACTAGCATGATTGGAGTATGTTTGCCCCTCGTTACACGTTCAATTCCAGCGTTAAGCCCTGATCGTAACGTTTTCGTTATCGTTAAGGCATTTGCTGCTGGAATTATACTAGGAACAGGTTTCATGCACGTGTTACCAGATTCATTTGAAATGTTGTTGTCTAATTGTTTGAAGGAAAATCCTTGGCATAAGTTTCCTTTTACTGGATTTGTTGCTATGTTATCAGCTATAGTTACGTTGGCTATCGACTCTATGGCTACTAGTTTGTACAGCAAAAAGCACAATAATGCTCGTGTACAAGTACAAAATGTTATTAATGGTACTGGTAATCAAGAATTGGGCAATATGGAGAATAATAATGTGCATTTTCATTCTCATCACCATGGTTCCCTTTCGAAAGACGGAACGAAACTACTTCGTTATCGAGTCATTGCCATGGTTAGTCTATATCGATCACTTATTCTGCTTAGTTTATATGACATCGTTTGAATTATTAATTTGTTGATGGAATTATATGTTTTTGCACATGGAGAGTGCATAACATAAGTGGTTCATAATAATTTAAAGAATAGATTCTTGTTGACTGCTATATATGCCATTCATAGATGGATCCAAAATTTGTAGCCAGAGTTCACATGCATGTCTTTATCCTGTCAACAACAAATTATAATAACATTTTTACTCTAATTTTAGCTAGGTTACGTTGTTTCTCCAAACATTATTAAATTAGCTAAAAACCTATTTTTGAAATGGTGGTCCATGTGCTTATGTTGCCTAAAATGCAAATTCAAACAAGTTTTCTGATAGTAGTCTTTTCATATTTTTTTTTAAAAAAACTGAATCATTAATTATTGTGATTTATAATATTCTTTTAAATAATTTTTAAATGAGTATATAAGATTTTATTTTAAAAAGCTGAAAGAATTTATGCCTTAAATTCACGGTCAAATTAAATTGTTTGACTTTTAAAACCAACGATGTCACTTAGATTAAAACAAAGAAATATATATATATATATTTTATATAAACTTAGAACAAAGGAGTCTAATATACATACTGATTTCTTAAATTCAATTTCATTTTAGGATTTAAGTTATGTACATCAAATTACATGCGACTAAAAAAGGAAGTTATTTTTTATGTTTAAGATTATTGTATGAGGTTTGTTTGTTATTCTATTCATTTAAAACTTAAATAAACTATTTATATGTATATTGTTGCAACTTGCAAGTGATAAGAAAGAAAATGCATATCATTTGGAACTGTTCCAAGAAGACAATTAATAATCTCTCACAACCGTAAAGATTACTATCCGTGGATGTCACATATATTTATTTGATGCATTTTCTCTATGTTTTCAATTTATTTATTTTTTGTACTGAAAGATCATTTTGATCATTTATCTATGATACTTTTTTAAATAAATAAACAGTGAGATAAGTATTGAAAACACTTCTAAATTTGACGTGAGTTATCCCTCAACTATTGACAACCTTAAAAGCACTTCTATACTTAATTAACTAATTAAAAAACCCACATGTTATCCACCTATACGTATATGTGGAATTTTCTATTGATGTGGCGTATACATAGAGTAAAAAGAAGAAAAACACATTTAAATAATTTGTTTTTACTAAATTTAACATTTAATTATTTAAATATTTCTTTCTTTTTTCTACAATCGATTAAATCGAACTGATAGGTACATCATGAAAATCTTATTTATTTATTGGCAGGTATTAGAGCTTGGTATTATAGTTCACTCAATAGTAATAGGGATTTCACTTGGATCTTCAAACAATACGTGTACAATCAAAGGACTTGTTGCTGCACTTTGCTTTCATCAAATGTTTGAAGGAATGGGACTTGGTGGTTGCATTCTTCAGGTAATTTTTTAAAAAAAATTGAAAGTCATATTAATTATAAGGACAAAAACAAAAAGAATAGTATAGTAGTAACCAATTAAATCACGTTACCAAAAAATAGGATCAATATATAATTGAATGAAGTTAGCTAAATGTGAAAGAACGTCAAACAAATTGGATAATAAAATTGAATGATTAAATGACTTTAGTGAAATAAAGTAAAGTTTGTTATAAGGTCCATGAAAGAGTCTTGATATTTTTTATTTGTTTTTTTTCCCAATATATAGGCAGAGTACAAAATGTTGAAAAAGGCAGCAATGGCATTTTTCTTTTCAGTAACAACTCCATTTGGCATAGCACTTGGAATTGCACTATCAAATACTTATCAAGAAAATAGCCCTCGTGCTTTAATAACTGTGGGCTTATTGAATGCATCATCTGCTGGCCTTTTAATTTATATGGCTTTGGTGGATCTTCTTGCTGCTGATTTTATGGGTGACAAATTACAAGGTAGCATCAAGTTACAAATCAAGGCTTTTATTGCTGTACTTTTGGGTGCTGGTGGCATGTCTCTTATGGCCAAATGGGCTTGATCCTATATTTAATTATACTAATATATAGTTTATGGATGAGGACTACATCAATAATTAATCCTTAGTCAATGTTATTAAGAAGTTTGCTTAGCTAAGTAGATTAGGTGGTGACATAATTTGAAGTTTGTGAGTTTAGTAATATAATCCGTTTATGTTATTTGCTTCAAAATTAGTAGTTACTAATATATATTTATTATATTTTTAAAAGACAAAAATATATAATTTGGACTGAAGCTGTTGGATTCAATCGAACTCGTTATAACTGAAAGGTAGAGATAGGTTTGAAGAATGCAAAATTGTTAAAAGTATATTTCTCTATAACTTCAAGCATCTAATCAAGTTTTATTAACTTATAATTTGTGTTTGAACTTGAATCATCAATTTATATTTACATAGATGGTTCTTTCATATATTGTTAAATTTGTTTGTGATACTATAAAATCAATCAAGCTATTGTTTGAGGATTTTATGCACAACACGTAACTCATACGATCATAAAATCAAGATAATTCACGTGCAATGAGATATTAATTTATATAAATACTCCAATTTGATTTACTGTTTACTTTTTTATGTCGATATACAAAAAAAAAAAAAAATCAATATTAAATCATAAAATTATCAGATTTTGTAAAATCCAGGTAGGATAGGAAACTACCAAGTCAACATCAAACACATGCCTGCCTTATTCAGCATTCGTTTAAAACACACCCTTTGCCATTTTGGATACATATTTTCCGTATATGTAAGTACAAAATCCACATGTATATTTCTTTATTAAACATTTAGGCCCACTTCATGCCTTTGCTATGACATAATACTATACCGTTTACTTCTATTCTGAAAAAAAATATAGTACTATTTATCCTCACTTATTCCAGCCATTTTCATGCTAAGCTTTGGTGAAATAGTATTAGACTTCAATGTGTTATCCAACTTTAATTATTTTTTTTAAAAATGACATAACCACCAATTATTGTTTAGCTTACCCTAAGTTACACTTGGATATTGAATTTAATATATTTTAAATACTAGCTAGCACACGGATTAGCAAAATTCTAAAGTATATATAAATAGTAGCTCGATCGCAAGATATCATAATTCATAACCACAAACAAATAAACATATTCACTCAATATACATTATAACTAGCACAATGACAAATTATAATTTCAAGCACATCGCTATCTTCTTCATTCTCATCTCAATTTTGGCCCCTCGAGTTTTATCAGTAGTAGAAGATTGTGGAGCTGAAGAAGACAACTCATGTGTCAATAAATCCAAAGCGTTACCCTTAAAAATCATAGCCATAGTCTCCATATTAATCACTAGTATGATTGGAGTATGTCTTCCACTAGTCACACGTTCTATCCCGGCCCTAAGCCCAGAACGAAGCCTTTTTGTGATAGTCAAGGCATTTGCTGCTGGAATTATATTGGCTACGGGGTTTATGCACGTGCTACCGGACTCATTTGACATGTTGTCGTCGAGTTGCCTTAAGGAGCACCCGTGGCACAAATTCCCCTTTACTGGATTTGTGGCTATGTTGTCCGCTATAGTAACGATGGCTATTGACTCTATAGCTACTAGTTTATATAGCAAAAAACATAATGGTGGTGTGGTTAATCCAGAAGGTGATCAAGAAATGGCTGTGGCTGGAAATCATGTTCATTCTCATCATCATCATGGATCCCTTTCGACTAAAGCTGGACTTGATGGAAAAAAATTACTAAGATACAGAGTAATTGCCATGGTGAGTTTCCTTCTCTGTTCTATTATATATATCTAACACGTACGTACATTATATCTTTTTAGTCTGTTCAAAAAGCTGAATTACTGTGTTTACAAATAGTTTATCTTTAAACGTTATTGCAGGTGTTAGAGCTTGGAATTATTGTTCACTCAATAGTGATTGGGCTATCTCTAGGTGCTTCAAGCAATACATGTACAATTAAAGGACTTGTAGCTGCACTTTGCTTTCATCAAATGTTTGAAGGAATGGGACTTGGTGGTTGCATCCTACAGGCTGAGTACAAGTTTATGAAGAAGGCGATAATGGCGTTTTTCTTCGCAGTAACAACACCATTTGGTATAGCACTTGGTATAGCATTGTCAACTACTTATGAGGAAAACAGTCCACGGGCGTTAATAACTGTTGGATTACTGAATGCATCATCTGCTGGGCTTTTGATCTATATGGCTTTGGTTGATCTTCTTGCTGCTGATTTTATGGGTGACAAATTACAAGGCAGTGTAAAGCTACAAATTAAGTCTTACATGGCTGTTCTTCTTGGGGCTGGTGGAATGTCTGTCATGGCAATTTGGGCTTAAAGTTGTCTTCATATTTTGTTTTGAGCAATGTGTAAACATTTTTTTTGTGCGTCCCTCCTTTCATCTAAGTTTGAAATTGTAATTTGGTATCATTTTAAAATACATGAGTCATGACTTAATTGTGAGTTGCAAAATATTCAGTAAAATACATCTCTACTTTTTTGGTCTTAATATGCGTCTTTTAGAGCTTGTCATAGCCAAAGTTAGACGTTTGTTGATGTAGGAATCGGTGTAACGTATAATCCCTCCGTCCGTTTTTAGTTGTCGTTCACTACATTAATTAATAACAATAGCTTAATTGCCACTAAATATATAGATATATTTTTCGCGGCTATTAGAACTCTTTGTATATGTCCGGTACTGTAGCAATTAACTGATGCTGGTAAAGACTTTAACACTCTTTGTTAATGTATATTTATTTTCTCATAAAAGCTTTAACACTCTTTGTTAATATGTATATTTATTGCTGGTAAAAAATATTTTTGTTGTAGTGATCATTTCATTTTTGAGAGTCTAATGATAAAAATTTTGACGAATATTTTACTATGTATTGTAATTTCATTAATATTGATATGAAAGAATTTTTTAACTTATAGTACTTTTCGTATAACTTTTGAATATCTTATTTTTTATTTACAATATCGAATTAATGTAATTTAGTTTAATTTTTAAAAATAATTAAATTAACTTTTACAAGCGGAACATAACAACTACAAATGGACAGAGAACGTATTAGACTTTCTAGCGAGTGAACCTTTCCAGCGAAATTCTTCTGCAAATATATTAAGTAGAGGGAATAAAAAAAAGATTTGGCTTTACTATTTTTTCCTACCAGGTGAATTATCCACACTTTCATGATAAATCACCTCGTCAAGCTTTCATATAATTAATTTATACTAATATTTATTTTACCTTTTAGATATTATATTACACTCATAAAAATTATTGATATTGACAATTTTTTTAACCAACCAAAAAAAAGATATTGACAATATATCTCCATTATGAAGTAATCTTTGTATGCCTAGTATAAAAAATAAATATAACACATGTATAAGCATATAAAATTAAATTTGAAGATCAATTGAAACATAATGTAAAGCATTTCATTTAATTTATAATGGCTTTGTTTATGTACATGTTAAATAAAATATACATTTTATGTATATGCCAAGTACAAAATCTCTAATTCCACTACATATAACTATAACTATGTATTTTATATTTTTTCAAAATAAGCTTGGGCACTTTTCATTTTGCACAATCCTACAAGGGGTCGCAACCAGCACTTAAGTGGTAGGCCCTCGTGTCCTTTCTTAAGAGATGGAGCAATCGTTACTCGACATCTCAAAACTGACTAATACAAAATCATGTGATCTGTTCTCATTCACGTATCCATCTTAGTCGCCAGTAGCATCTTGATCAACATGTAACCTAAACAATCCATCTCAATACATATTCACACCTCATACTTCTTCTTTTTTAAAAAAGGACTTCATCTAACGTTTCAGAGCGATTCAGTCCATTGCAAATTGAAAATCCACGATGGAAGAGGGACCGAGTCCAGGCGACGTTTTTTAAAAACGACGCAATCCTTCGCTTTTTAGTGCAATTTTGCAATTCAAGGAAGGAGGGATTTCACAAAATTTGTGAAAACAAAACTTAGGCCCATTTGGCCATGAGAGACATTCCACCAGCACCTAAAAGAACAGCCATGTATGATTTAATTTGTAGCTTTACACTGCCTTGTAATTTGTCACCCATAAAATCAGCAGCAAGAAGATCAACCAAAGCCATGTAAATCAAAAGGCCAGCAGATGATGCATTCAATAAGCCCACAATTATTAAAGCACGAGGGCTATTTTCTTGATAAGTATTTGATAGTGCAATTCCAAGTGCTATACCAAATGGAGTTGTTACTGAAAAGAAAAATGCCATCATTGCTTTCTCCAATAACTTGTACTCAGCCTGATTATTTTTAAAAAAATACTAAAATTAGTGAATGTAAACTATATATTATATGTATATTAGCAATATTATGTACTCTAAGAAAGTATATCAAATTAATGTTATTATTTGTAAAATGAAAACTTACTTGGAGAATGCAACCACCAAGTCCCATTCCTTCAAACATTTGATGAAAGCAAAGTGCAGCAACAAGTCCTTTAATTGTACATGTATTATTTGAAGCACCAAGTGAAATCCCTATTACTATCGAGTGAACTATGATTCCCAATTCTAACACCTGCAAAAACGTTATTTTATTTATCGATATATTAAATAAGAAATTACAACAAGTATAAATTGCTACAATTAATATGCTTAGTAGCTTGACAATTTGAAGATGATTGGTTCGATTCTCCACCTTATAATTTCCGAAAATGAATGACCAAATTATACTCACCGTAGCAATCACTCTGTATCTTAGTAATTTTGCACCCATTTCCAGATCAACACCACCTTGAGGCTGACCAATTTCTGGATTAACCAAACCAGTTCTATGTTTCTTGCTATACAAACTAGTAGATATAGAGTCAATAGCCATTGTAACTATAGCAGACAACATAGCCACAAATCCAGTGAAGGGGAATTTGTGCCACGGGTTCTCCTTAAGGCAACTCGATGACAACATATCGAATGAGTCAGGTAGCACGTGCATAAAACCCGTACCTAATATAATTCCAGAAGCAAATGCCTTGACAATCACGAAAAGGCTTCTATCCGGGCTTAGGGCCGGGATAGAACGTGTAACTAATGGAAGCCATACGCCAATTATACTAGTTATAAGGATGGAAATTATGGCTATGATTTTTAAGGGTAACACTTTCGATTTATCGACACATGAGTTGTTCTCTTCAGGTCCACAATCTTCTACTATTGAAGAAACTTGAGGGACGAAAATTGAGATGAGAACGAAGAAAATGACGATGTGATTGAAATTATAATATATCATTCTGCAAATATAAAGGTAAGTTTTAGGAAGAATATAAAAGATAAATAAGAAAAATTGTTGTGAATGTTTGTATGTTTATTCCTCTGTATAGCTAAAAAACATAAAATAAGAACTACCCAACTATCCTAATTATTAGGTGTGTTAAATAACAAATTCGTTATTAAACGGAAGTAAAAGTGGAAAAGGTCATAAACTTTCCAACTATATCCTATTTATTAGCTTATCTTAAATAACAAAGCTTCTATTTACATGCTTAAAGAGGAAAATGTTATAAAACAATATAATATGGATGTCCACTGCACAAGATTACTCACTCATTATCTTCACTATTTTCCTCATTATGAAGATAATCATAACCTCCATAACCTCCACCTTTATAATCATTATTCTTGTAACCTTACACTTTCATAACCTAAGAAAGTTAACTTATATTGTTCTTCTCTTGTCTTATATTCTTCTTTTCTATATCTTTATATTGTTAGTTTACTTTAGTTTTACAACACGTTATCAGCACGAGTAGCTCATTCTCCTTCAAGAATCAATGGTAGGTATTTCTTGATTTTTATGAATCATCCTAGTAATTCTTCGGCTGCAAGATATACTTCATATCCTATATATTATTTGTACTAACAAAACTTATTTTGTGGTTATTTAAAATGGTTAGTAAATTATGATAATCTTCATAACAATATTGTGAGGTACAATGTTTTAATTTATTTTACGTGCGATTTATTGTTCTAACATGTTATTTTAATTAGTTAGTTTTTTTTTTTTTATGTAATTTTAAGTCTAATTCAAATAATATTTATGATATTCAATATTTATTTTTGGTATTATATTTGGTTTATTAAGACATTGGTTGAGGGTAAGACGGTGAATTAATTTTTCACCGCACCAAATGGGTAAGACATCGAGTTAAAGTCTCGGTGCACCATGATAATAAGAAGTTGGGTTCAAGTCCCATTGAATTATGACCAAAGGTGTCTTTATATGGGTAAGACATTTGGTTTAAGTTCTAATGCACTATAATGATGATATGATGATGACTAACATAAAGTTTTATACTTTTGACTGAAAGTCATGGAATTTACCCAATTAATTTGCTCCATTCTCTTATGTGAATGTGGTAGCAGTGTATTAATATGTCTGAAAAATGACAAGTGGTTGAATGTATGAATATGGGTATGATAGAATGTAATAGTCATCATTGTGGTAATTAAAAGGAAGAACATTATGGGTTCTTAAGATGTTCCTTCAAATGTGAAGGCAATTTTGTCCATTAAAATTGTATAAAAGGTTATTGGACACATTGTTTCTTAAGATGGTCCTTCAAATGTGAAGGCAATTGTTAAAGGTAATATTTATCCATCAAAGTGGTATCAGAAGTTGGGTACATTGTTATTGGTGCGGCCCAATTTAAAAAGTTTTGTAAACCTTCCATCAAAATAAATGAATACAAAGTGGTAGTACATTTAGTACATTTGGCCTCTTAAAGTGATGTTGAGGTGAGTCACAAGATGTCAAAACATGACAATGAGTTTCTAATAAAAACTTATGGAACATGTTCAAATGGTTATGGTCCATTTCTTGAAGAAAATGTGACTTATATTCGTATGGATAAGAACATGTTCATGTATTGTTAGATGAATGTCACATCTCACATCTATGGAGGTTTGAGAGATTGAAAGAAAATATTTTGACATAAATGGTTATTTCGGTCATATATATACTTTGAGTACTACACAAAATTAATTGATAGTTCCAAAAGGGCTAATTGTTACTATTTGGAGGAATGAAATTATTCATAATATTGGGTTGTAGTAAGTCTCAAAAGAAACTTTTTAAGTTTCAGAAGAATTAAAAACAAATATTATATTGAGACTATAAATTATGGGAAGATTTAATATCTTCAAATTACTACAATCAAAGTGGGTAATAAATATTTACGTATAAGATTATCCATTTCTTTTCGTTGTTTGTTGTATACAAATACGGGCATGGTGATGGAATCACATGCAAAAGTAAACTAAAAGTTTACTAGAATAAATGTCAGTTGGCATAATCGGTTGGCCATTCTGATTCAAATGTGATGCAAAATAAATTGAGAATTCACATGGCTATATGTTGAAGAATAAAGATTCTTCAAGAATTATCTTTTGTAGTTTATTCTCGTGATAAAAGGATCATTGTACCAGCTAAGGTTGGGATGTATTCCCTAAAATTATTTGGAACATATAAAAAGGTGAATATGGGCACGTTCACCTGCCATGTGGACCGTTTACTATTATGATTTAATAGATGCATCTATGGTATGGTCACATGTGCATTTGTATCAACTTACAAATTGGTTTTTGTAAGGTTGTTTGCTCGAATTATTAAATTAAGAGCACAATTCCAAACTATAAAGTCATGTTGATAATGCTGGTTGGTTTAACAGAAATTGTTTGCCTCCAATTATAGCTAGACCATTGATTATGAGAACAAATCTCTCAAATAAAATTTGGTATGAGATGAGTTTATTTAAAATGTATG
This sequence comes from Solanum sitiens, assembly GCA_016801875.1. NCBI lineage: Eukaryota > Viridiplantae > Streptophyta > Magnoliopsida > Solanales > Solanaceae > Solanum > Solanum sitiens. The sequence goes on from JABWTJ010000056.1 coordinate 1,261,489, forward strand.
CATCAAGCCAACAAGGTTCTCGCATCACAATTGGTTCATGGTCAGGAATCAAATAATTTCCATCTAAGTATGTGATGTGTGCATATATGATTTTATTACTCCACCACGCACAAAGATGGATCCCCAAATGAGGTTGGGGGTAAATGTTAGATATCATTACATTAGGGGAAGATATGTTTAGCAGTTGAGATTATGTGTGGAATGAATTATCTAGATCCTCGATCCTTGTTTAAAAAAAGTGAACTTGAAGTTCAAGAGATAATTCATATGCAAAATATTGCAAATAATTTGCCAAATGTATTTGCTTACCCAATATTTTGATTAAGCTGCAAATGCTTGAATAAATAGTCCTTGAGGGACAAAGTCTATGGTACGCCAGAAGCGTGATATACCAATCGATTCCAAACGTAAAACTCCTTGAGGAAGGAGAGGAGTAATTATCAAAATGGTCCTGATAATGAGGCAAGTTCTTTGAAAGAGCACTATGACATAAAACTTCATAAAACCTTGGCAAAGGTTCAGGTACCTGAAAATGATGAAAATAAATGAAGAGATCTCGATAAGTTATGTCGTATTGGAATCGAAATCAAAATGACCGTCAACGGTATATTTGATATTAAGTAGCATTTAATGCTATAAATGGTTACGAGGATTTTAAATTTAAATCTGTCATATAGCGTGGACAGATAAATGATTAGCCAAATAAAATGCACTAGTCAAGTATATTTTGTTTCACTTAGAAAAGTGATGTTTTTGAACTTATAGTTCATAGATCAAAATATATGTCAGTGGGGTACAGATGAATCATTATGCGAAAGTATAACCGTAAGATATGAAGTACGGTTTGTGCCTCGGGGCATAAAGAGTTTTCGCAAAAATCCTGACATTATTAGATGGAGATATATTCTCTAGTGGTGGATGCAATAAGACTTGTTTCAGTCTGGTAATAGATGAAATACTTGAATATGCAAAATGATTGATTATTACGTCTAACTAGACGATGAAGATTGTACGAAAATCCTTGAAGGATTTAAAAAGTCTTAAAGCAATTCCATTGAGGGCCCAATGATTTTGAGATTGCTTAACACAAAAAAAGAATCTTTTAAACCTCATGAAAATGATTTAAAATGTTATGTAATGGTGCAATTGGTGCACTTACAAATGCTGGTTATGCAAATGCTAGAAGATGTGTGATTTTCATTGAGAAGAAAAGACGAGCTTCAATAAAATTGATCAATCTCTCATGAGTCAAAAATGATTTGATTATGTAGATGCAAAATATTTATTTGATCTACACAAAGCTCGATCGCAAAGGAGCTATTTGCTTACATATGAAGGTACAACAATATTTTGGAATTCAACAAACATTGGTAACCACTTCTTCAAATCGTGCAAAAATAATACTGATCTATGAAGTAAGTTGGGGTGTGTTTGGTTGGAATCATGATCTATCATATTCAGAAAATATGTGATTTTTCAGCTACCATATACGACAATAATATATAACTCAATTGAAGGGAGGATATAATCAAAAGAGATCGAACAAAGTATAGTTCACCAAAAGTCTTTCACACATGATCTTCAACAAAATGGTGAGATAGACGTTCAAAGGTTTATTCAAGTGATAATCTTGTAAGCTTATTCACTAAAGATTGCCAACATCAATATTTGGAAAGTTGTGATACAAGATTGGAATGCATTGTTTCGAGATACCAAGTGAAGTTTTTATCAGGGAGAGAAAAATACGCGTTGTACTCTTTTCCTTAACCATGGTTTTGTCCCAATTGGGTTTTCCTGGTAAGGTTTTTAACGAGGCAACATTTAAAGCGTATTAAAAGATATGTGTACTCTTTTTCCTTCACTAGGATCTTTTCCCACAGGGTTATTCCCTCGTAAGGTTTTAACGAGGCATATTATCTATGGACATCCAAGGGGAGTGTTATAAAACAATATAATATGAATGTCCACTACACAAGAAGTTACTCAGCCATTATCTCCACTATTTTCCTCTTTATGAAGATGATCATAACCTCCATCTTTATAACCATTATTCTTGTAACCTTACACTTTCATAACCTCCCAATTATATTCATGTTAATGTCATGTTTATGACTAACCTTTTGTATGCCTCTATACTACACTATAAATATGGGCATAAGGGTTCATATTGTATACACTTGAAAGAAATAAAGTTAGCTTATATTGTTCTTCTCTTGTCTTATATTCTTCTTTTCTATATCTTTATATTGTTAGTTTTTTACAACAGAAAACTATTATTTTAAATATGGAAAAACCAAAGTAAAAACTTTTTTTTATTACACCATCATTCTCGAGCTCCGTGTCCGGTGAGTCTCCAATAAATCCAACATGCAACTTTAGTCCTATTATTTATTCTTCTTTTTTCCCGTACATTTGAATTAGACATTCCTTAACTATTTTTAATATAGATGGCTGGAAGAATGATTATTTAAATTGATTCTTGGAATATTAAGTCATAAAACGGTCGTATTTTGTAAAATCCATATAGGATAGCAAACTACCAAGTCAACATCAAACACGTGCTTTCCTTATTCAGCACTCGTTTAAAACACACCCTTTGCCATTTTGGATATTCATTTTCCGTATTTGTAAGTACAAAGTCCACATGTATATATGTTTATTAAACATTTAGGCCCACTTCATGCCTTTATTATGACATAAAACTATAAAGTTTACTTCTATTTCTCTATTCTAAAAATATTATTTATTTTCGCTGATTCCAGCCATTTTCATGCTAGCTTTGGTGAAATAGTGTTAGGATTCAATGTGTTATCCAACTTTAATTAATTTTTAAAAATGAAAAAGCCACCAATCATTGTTTTGCTAACCCTATGTTACGTTTGGATAATGAATTTTATATATTTTAAATCCTAGCTAGCACACGGAATACCAAAACTCAAAGTATATATAAATAGCTAGTAGCCTGAAGATAACATAACTCATAACTCATAACCACAAACAAACAACAAAAACATATTCTTATACTAAAAAAAATCTTCACAATTGTAAAATGGCTAATTATAATTTCAAGTACATCGCCATTTTCCTCATTCTCATCTCAATTTTGGCCCCTCGAGTTTTATCAATAGTAGAAGATTGTGGAGCAGAAGAAGACAACTCATGTGTCAATAAATCCAAAGCGTTACCCTTAAAAATCATAGCCATAGTCTCCATCCTTATAACTAGTATGATCGGAGTATGTCTTCCACTAGTCACACGTTCTATCCCGGCCCTAAGCCCAGAACGAAGCCTTTTTGTGATAGTCAAGGCATTTGCTGCTGGAATTATATTGGCTACGGGGTTTATGCACGTGCTACCGGACTCATTTGATATGTTGTCATCGAGTTGCCTTAAGGAGCACCCGTGGCACAAATTCCCCTTTACTGGATTTGTGGCTATGTTGTCCGCTATAGTAACGATGGCTATTGACTCTATAGCTACTAGTTTATACAGCAAAAAACATAATGGTGGTGTGGTTAATCCAGAAGGTGATCAAGAAATGGGTGTGGCTGGAAATCATGTTCATTCCCATCATCATCATGGATCCCTTTCGACTAAAGATGGACTTGATGGCAAAAAACTACTAAGATACAGAGTAATTGCCATGGTGAGTTTCCTTCTCTGTTCTATTATATATATCTAACACATACGTACACTATATCTTTTTAGTCTGTTCAAAAAGCTGAATTACTGTGTTTACAAATAGTTTATCTTTAAACGTTATTGCAGGTGTTAGAACTTGGAATTATTGTTCACTCAATAGTGATAGGGCTATCTCTAGGTGCTTCAAGCAATACATGTACAATTAAAGGACTTGTAGCTGCACTTTGCTTTCATCAAATGTTTGAAGGAATGGGCCTTGGTGGTTGCATCCTGCAGGCAAGTATATATTTAGTGTAAATATATTTTCTTATTACATTCACTAATTTAACTCTTGTTCTAATCCAGGCTGAGTACAAGTATATGAAGAAGGCAATAATGGCGTTTTTTTTCGCGGTAACAACTCCATTTGGTATAGCACTTGGTATGGCATTGTCAACTACTTATGAGGAAAATAGTCCACGGGCGTTAATAACTGTTGGATTGTTGAATGCATCATCTGCTGGCCTTTTGATCTATATGGCTTTGGTTGATCTTCTTGCTGCTGATTTTATGGGTGATAAATTACAAGGCAGTGTCAAGCTACAAATTAAGTCTTACATGGCTGTTCTTCTTGGGGCTGGTGGAATGTCTGTCATGGCAATTTGGGCTTAAAATTAAACCTTATTTTTTATTTATAAAAATTTGAGGCCCCAAAAAACTGAGGGCTAAGGCATTGGCCTAAAAAATTATAGGCAAGAGACGGCACTGCATGATGTTGAAACGAAAGCATTATACAATAGTTTAAGATACACAAAATCAACTAGATATATTAGAAATTTGAACTCACATGTATTAGGAGATCAACTAAAAAATAGGGGGGGAAATCAACAATGTAATCAAAAAAATAACAAAGATATATCCTTCTCGAACTAATAAGGTTAGTCCAATACTAAAAGATCGAACCAACGAAATAAAGTATATCGAAACTATCATTTAAAAATGTCTGAAACCATTTCAAATGCATTCCAAAAATGTTTTTTGGTGAGCAAAAAAAAGTACTCCATTTTGAAAGCGAGTAAAATAATTAAATTTATTCAGGCTAAATACTAATATACCGTAGGTAGATTACAAATGGATATCCATTACAAACCATTGACTTTGACTATAAAAAAAAACTCCACATAAACAGCTAGAAAACAGTCAAGTAACAATATTAAAGTGAGGGAAATACTTTGCTATTCAAATTTAATCACGAAATTGAAAAGGGTACACGATTACAATTTTGCAATTCAATAAAGGAGGTATTTCACAAACTTATATGGAAAAACAAAACTAGGCCCATTTGGCCATGACTGACATTCCACCAGCACCAAGAAGAACAGCCATGTATGACTTGATTTGTAGCTTTACACTTCCTTGTAATTTGTCACCCATAAAATCAGCAGCAAGAAGATCAACTAAAGCCATATAAATCAAAAGTCCAGCAGATGATGCATTCAACAATCCAACAGTTATTAACGCTCGTGGGCTACTTTCCTCATAAGTAGTTGACAATGCCATACCAAGTGCTATACCAAATGGAGTTGTTACTGCAAAGAAAAACGCCATTATCGCCTTCTTCATGAACTTGTACTCAGCCTGGATGGAAAAAAAACGAACAAATTAGTTACTAAGTTATATTAATAATATGAATATATATTTAATTAATTATAGGGACTATTTATTCGGAAAAAAATGAAAACTTGCCTGGAGAATGCAACCACCAAGTCCCATTCCTTCAAACATTTGATGAAAGCAAAGTGCAACTACAAGTCCTTTAATTGTACACGTATTGTTTGAAGCTCCAAGTGAAATTCCTATTACTATTGAGTGAACTATGATTCCCAGCTCTAACACCTGCAAAAACGTTACATTTTTATGATGATTTCAAAATATTATACTATATGATTTAGAATAAATGAGTAAGAATTAAGGTTATTTAATTAGTCGGCCTGTGTTGATTTTTAATTAAGTTCAAATCAATATTGATGAACCAATCTATTAGATATTAAAAAAAAAACTAGTCAAAGGGACAAAATGATGTGGATATATTAGGATTTATTAGTAGTAATTAATACATAAACAAATCGACTTGCATCACTATGATCAGATTAATTTAAAGTACACAAATAATAGAGATTGTTTGCTTGACTTTCAAGTTATTGAATTGTTTCGTTTCAATAAAATAATGCGTGCATGCAATATATTATTTATTGTACGGATCCATATATCAAGACAATTCACCACGATCTTTACTCATTACTTAAAAAAATGATATATTTTGATTGAATCAATTAGCTAATTTGGTAGGAATAGGATAATTAATTCATGTTTTATAATACAAAATTCTAACTGATTTAAGGAGGAAAAGGCTTCTATTTCAGCTACCTTTATTATATACTTGAAAGAAAAATCAGCTATCTTATACATATACAATAATAATATACACAAATTTTAACTTCTTTGTAGTAAGTAGTAGACTAGTAGTAAAATGTGAATCTGGCTACTCTCCATTACATCTTCTCTCCATTTTTTTAAGTGCATATTTAGATAGATACTCATTTTAGTTCAATTTTCATATCTAGACTAAATCAATTTAACAAAAGGTTTAATTAACTATAATTAAAAAAACGGAAAAATCTCACCAATTTTGGTAAGAAAAATATCACATTAAATTTGTACTGCCAATGTTATTAGGCTTCAAGTGTAATTTTGATTTTTATTTTCTTATTTAATACTGTGATTTGCTTCCACTAATTAATTAAAACGAATTTATTTACTACTATCAATCAATTTCATTATTTATACGCAGTTACATATAATTATCATTTATCTGACCTGATAGTTCCTAGTAAAGCGATTAATCAAGAAAAATAAATGACCAAATTAATAAAAGATAAAATAAAACTAACCATAGCAATGACTCTGTATCGTAGTAATTTTGTGCCTTCAACTCCATCTTTAGTCGATAATGATCCATGATGATGATGTGAATGTCCACCATTTACTGCACCCATTTCTTGATCAACACCACCAATTTCTGGATTAACCAAACCAGCTCTATGTTTTTTGCTATACAAACTAGTTGCTATAGAGTCAATAGCCATTGTAACTATAGAAGACAACATAGCAACAAATCCAGTGAAAGGGAATTTGTGCCATGGATTCTCCTTAAGGCAACTCGATGACAACATGTCGAATGAGTCCGGTAGCACGTGCATAAACCCCGTAGCCAGGATAATTCCAGCAGCAAATGCCTTGACTATCACAAAAAGGTTTCGTTCTGGGCTTAGGGCCGGGATAGAACGTGTGACTAGTGGAAGACATACTCCGATCATACTAGTTATAAGGATGGAGACTATGGCTATGATTTTTAAGGGTAACGCTTTGGATTTATTGACACATGAGTTGTCTTCTTCTGCTCCACAATCTTCTACTACTGATAAAACTCGAGGGATGAAAATTGATATGAGAATCAAGATGATGGCGATGTGCTTGAAATTATAATTTGTCATTGTGCAAATGTAGAGGTTTTTGAATTTTGAGTAAGAATATGTTTTTTGTTTGCTTTGGGTTATGAGTTATGATATATGAGAGAGATGATGTATGAGAGAGATGATATATGAGAGAAAAAAAACAATTCGTTTAAATTAATTAGTTGGAAGTAAATCACGATATTAAATAAGAAGAATATAACATTGAATGATTTTCTATGTATATCATGTACATACAGTTATAGAGTTATGAATTTCCTTTTTAAGAAAATATGTACCCTATGTGGTTTGCAGGGTTTACATTTTCGGTGTGGTTTGCAGAATTATTATATGGTGAAGGGTTTATTCATAAAGTGTCCACCAGAAGGATAGAGATTATAACGACGACAAAGTTATCCTTGGATTAAAAAAAAATGTATCTACAAATGGCTGTTTTTTTTTAACATATAAGGGCAGGCATGTGTATGTACCTGCTAAAAAGTGTGGTTTTGATTAGTGAATTAATTTTTTTGCTTTGATGCATTACAAAGGCACGTGTTTCAAACGAGATTGAAGTGGAGTTTCGATTTTTCTTATCCTACGTGGAATTTATAAAATATAACATTTCATGTTTTATTTATATTTTAAAAAAAAGGGATGAAGGAATACGTACGTTGGAGAATTTTAAGGAATTTATATATAAATAAATCAAGATCCAAAATCTGCTAATTTAAACAGTATCATAATAGTACTTCCATAATCTAAGCCAGCTGCGAGGTTTTTAAAAAACTAGAACGTACTATTTTAGTTTATTTTAACGTTACAACTTACAATTTTTTTCGTTAGCTTGATTTAATTTTACGTGGTCTTTAAATATGTAGATTTTCGTTCAAAAAGTTAGAGATTTCATGCTCGAATTTATAAAATTAAATTATTTAAATTCTTAAATTTAATCATATCACATAAATTAGGAAAAATAAAGTATCTATAGCAATTAATTGGAAATAAACATAACAAGGGGTCATTTCAAGCTAACAAAATGGAATTGTTTTTTTTTCTTTTTCATTTTTTGTGGCGATTTTCTCAACTATTATGGGGACAAAAATTAAATTATCACTTTAATATTTTTTTTAACTTCTTCTTTCAAGTGCACATTAACCCCAAAAAATTATGAATTTTTTCTACCTCTCCCTTCATCACCCGTACGGAGATGATCTATAGAATTAACTACTTTATCATAAAACACTTACCTAGCCATAAAATAAAAAAATAAAAAAAAGGGAGTTATTCTCTAAATGCAGGTGTACTGTTCAAAATTAGCTAATCATTGGTGATATTTAAAAACAAAGACGACATAAATTTGTTTCTTAGTTAGAAAATACTTTCGTATAACAGAAAAAAACTTTTAAAAAAACTTGTATTGACATCATCTCTCAAATTAAATAGAAAGAAGCGAATAATGAGAAGTCATCTTTGAGATATATTCTAAATTAGATGCATTAGTTATATATTTTGTACGTTTAGGTACAATTTAGTTTTCCGTCAATAAAATAGAGAATGTCTATCAACAAAAAAATATTATTCATTAAAATAATATTATATGTAGAGCCGTCAAAATGAATTTAGCCCATGGGGTCGGATCAGCCATTATTGGGGCAGGGTTAGGACGAAAATTTTCAAGCTCATTTAAAATTGGGAAAATGACAGAAATTTCACATTTAAATTCTCTTACCACTATTCCCTATTAGTTTTACAAATTCCCTAAATCTCTCATTTCCGCGTATCAGATTAATATATCAGCGCATCAGATTAATGAATCTCGAGCATCAGATTAATGTATCTCGCGCATCAAATTAGTGTATCATGTATAAAATGTACATCAGATTAGTGTATCATGTATAAAATGTAATGTATTTTACTTAACGATTAATGTATCTCGCGCATCAGCTTAATGTATCAGCACTTATATTATTATATCAGTTTGAGGGATTTCTGTAATTATAAACTTATAAGGGATAAATGATAATTTAATAGTCTGTGCTAAAATTTTTGGAACCATTTGAAAATATCAATATTGCTAAATGTAGTGTTTATATATCTGAAAGTGGGATTTTAAAAATTTTAAGTCTGTGTTTGACTAATGAGTTATTGCATATTTTTAAAATTAAGGTGGGCCTAACAACAGTGATGAAATGATTCTAATCAAATAAAAATTCTAATTCCTATAGCAATAAACTATTATGAAGCTGGTTATTTGTCACTATCACGTGTGAGTTATCAACACCTCTAATCTAAAACAAAAAAACAAACAAAATGGTTGCAATTTTAAAATATCTTGTGGTTGAAACTAAATTAAATTGTCAACTAAAAGCCTTTTTGACCATTTCCCTCAAGTATATCCAAAACTGTACGACATTCCTATCTCTATAATTGCATGGAAAATGTTCATTAGAAACATATTATTTTTCATTTTTAACAATATATTAATATCCTATCTTACAACGCTCTCCGTACACCCACAAGATAAATTTTTTTAACCCCAAGATAACTCGTAGCTGTTACAATCTATGTCACAGCTTTTGTCTTTCGGATAAGTACTCTGTGGTTAAGCATTTTGTGCGCACTGGGTAAATTCCCCACCATGTAATAGCCTACAAATCATACAAGGAATGTAAATCGCACTTGGCAAGTCCTATGCGACAGACTCGACTCAGAAGGTATTGAGGGGGGATCGATCCCAAAAAATTCGTGTGGATAACCACTCTTCAAACTAACTGAGCCATTCCGAAAGACTTACATCTTGACTTATAGTTGTATTTTGTTTTTCTTATTTAATTATTCAGTATTCGCAAATTTGCTCTTATGATAAAATTGATGTCGAATGCTATCTATCTACTACAAAGAAAAGGTAGTTGTGTTACTCTTTTTTGTTTATTTGTTTTTGTTTAATCATTCAACATCCGAAGGTTATTGGCACGAAAACTATTAAAAATAATTCAACATCCAATATCACGATAAAATTGTATTTGGCATAGAAATTATAATAATGTCTACTATGGGGAGAAGGTAAAGTTGTACGATGACTTTGAAATTTACTTCACAAACATTAAACCCAGACTTCCAATAATGCTTATGTGATAATGTTTTATAATGAAATGATTTGTTGTTTGTTGATTTAGAATATTATTGTTGGGTATGTAGTAAGAATAGATGGAAAATAGCGCGAAAGAAAGAAATTTGAAAAGTTGAGAACTTGAAGAGTTGGAACTTGAAAAGTTCTCTTATGCTTTAATGAAAAGGCATTTGTCCCTCTTCGTGTTGGGAAAACGCGGACAAGCACAACAATATATATGGTAAAAGTAATGGAAATAAAATGGGAAAATAACGACACCAAAAGTTTTACGTGGAAACCCTTCTGAATAAGGGACAAAACCACGGGCCAAGAGGAGCAACTGATATTACTACAGTAAGGAATTTTACACTGTGTAGTCACGAATACAATACTCAAAGTGACTACTACACACTCAAAAGGAACAACACTCTTTTGATTTCCGTCTTACTAAAATATCGCTCACACTCTATTTTTCTTCACAGACTATTCTCTTGTATAGTCTATGGAATACCTCACTTTGCTCTCAAAATGGTTTTTCTCTCTAACTTGGTGTGTTCTACAAATGAGCAAGAATGCTCTATTTATAGAAGGATAAAACCATGCCTATGTCACTAATGACATAGGTAAATATAGCAAAGTCAAAAATGGGTTGTAAATCTTATCAATTTGCCAACTACCAAGTCTTAATTTTCAACTCTTATCACTATTCCTTTTTAACAATTACTTGTACCAATTGAATAGCTAAAGTTGACCAAAAAATGGGATGGATTCAACAAATCTCCCCCTCCAGTCCCATTTACTGGAAGAAGGTATCTTCATCTTCTTTAGAGAGAGCTCATACCCACAAGTTCTTTGCATAAATCGAACTTGTCTTTTGGTATCGTCTTGGTCAGCATATCTGCAGGATTTTCACTTGTGTGGATCTTTTTGACGTGAAATGATTCACTCTCCACTTCCTCACGAATCCAATGATATCTGACGTCGATGTGTTTTGTTCTTGCATGGTAAATGGAGTTCTTGCTCAAGTCTATTGCACTTTGGCTGTCACAATAGACAATATACTCCATTTGATTCAAACCAAGCTCTTGAAGAAATCGCTTTAGCCATATCATCTCCTTGCCGGCTTCAGTAGCCGCAATATACTCAGCTTCAGTTGTAGATAGTGCAACACACTTCTGTAACTTTGACTGCCATGATATAGCTCCCCCTGAAAAAGTAAACAAATATCCAGTAGTGGATTTTCTGTTATCAAGGTCACCTGCCATATCAGAATCTGTATAGCCTTTCAAGATTGGATTTGATGCTCCAAAACACAAACATTCATCTGAGCTTCCTCTAAGATACCTGAGTATCCACTTCACAGCTTCCCAATGCTCCTTTCCCGGATTTTCGAGAAATCTGCTCACAACACCAACTGCGTGAGCAATATCAGGTCTAGTGCACACCATTGCATACATTAGACTTCCGACGACGGAGGAATATGGAACTTTGGCCATGTTCTCTTTTTCCTCCCTAGCTGTAGGACACATCTTCTTGCTCAACTTCATATGACCAGCAAGAGGTATACTAACAGGCTTAGCATTCTTTATTTTGAAGCGCTCTAGTACACGTTCAATGTACTTCTTCTGGGACAAATAAATCTTCCTTTCATCTCTGAGACGAGTAATTCTCATGCCCAAAATTTGTTTGGCATGACCCAAGTCTTTCATAGCAAAAGACTTACGCAACTCTTTCTTCAACTCGTCAATCTTGGAAGTATTCTTGCCCACAATCAACATATCATCCACATACAGCAAGAGGATGATAAAATCACTGTCAGAAAATTTTTGTACAAATACGCAATGATCTGAAAAAGTCTTCTTATAGCCTTGCTCCCCCATAACAGATTCAAACTTCTTGTACCACTGTCTAGGAGCTTGTTTTAGGCCATAAAGACTCTTTTTGAGTTTGCACACAAAATTTTCTTTACCTTCTACTTTGAAGCCCTCAGGTTGTTCCATATAAATCTCTTCTTCTAGGTCACCGTGAAGGAAAGCCATCTTCACATCCATCTGCTCAATCTCTAAATTAAGACTAGCAGCCAAACCTAGAACTGTGCGAATCGAGGACATTTTTACAACAGGAGAAAATATTTCGTCAAAGTCAATACCTTTCCTTTGATCGAATCCCTTAACAACCAATCTAGCTTTGTACCTGGGCTTCAAGTTGTGTTCTTCAACTTTAACTTTGAACACCCACTTGTTCTTCAAAGCTCTCATGCCCTTGGGCAATTTTACCAACTCATAAGTGTGGTTCTCATGCAAAGACTTCATCTCATCTTGCATGGCTTCAATCCATTGATCCTTGTGCTCATCTTCCATGGCCTCCTCATAACATTCAGGTTCTCCCCCGTCAGTGAGTAACACATACTCATTGGATGAATAACGGGAGGAAGGAAACCGTTGTCTTGTGGACCTCCGAAGCGGAATATTTGATTCGTCCACAACTTCATGAGCAACAGGATCATCAATAACAATATCATTGTTATTATCAACATCAACATGTTGATTTGATACATGATTCTGGGCGTCACCATGATTATCAAGCCCAACAACATCATGCACACTTGTGTGAGGAACGTCATCATGATGAATTATACCATCAAAACTTGAAGATTCTACCTTCTCCGCTTTGTCAATATCTTCAATTGTTTGATTCTCCATGAAAATAATATCACGGCTTCTCACAAGTTTCTTTTCAATTGGATCATATAGCCTGTAACCAAATTCATCTAGGCCATATCCAATGAAGATGCATTGCCTTGTCTTGGCATCTAACTTTGACCTCTCATCTTTTGGCACATGTACAAAAGCTTTGCAACCAAATACTCTCAAATGGTCATAGGAAACATCCTTTCCAAACCAAACACTATTTGGTACATCACTTTGCAAAGCAACAACAGGAGATAGATTAATAACATGTGCAGCGGTCAATAAAGCCTCACCCCAAAATGAGTTCGGCAACTTTGCTTCAGAAAGCAAACATCTAACTCTTTCCATCAAGGTCCTGTTCATCCTCTCAGCCAAACCATTAAGCTGAGGAGTCTTGGGAGGAGTCTTCTGGTGTCTAATACCTTGATGCTTGCAGTATTCGTCAAATGGTCCACAATATTCACCACCATTATCAGTACGAATGCATTTCAGTTTCTTTCCAGTTTCTCTTTCAACTGAAGCCTGAAACTGCTTGAAGACACCTAACACTTGCTCTTTAGTATTCAAGACATAGACCCAAAGTTTTCTCGAGCAATCATCAATGAAAATGACAAAGTAGAGTGCACCACCTAATGTCTTTGTCTTCATTGGACCACATAAATCAGAGTGCACCAACTCAAGCAACTCTGTCTTTCTCGAAGGAGGGTAGGACTTAAAGGAAACTCTATTTTGTTTACCAGCCAAGCAGTGCTCACACTTTTCTAATTTAGCACTTTTGAAATTTGACAATAATTTCTTCTTGGCTAGAACATTAAGTCCTTTCTCGCTGATGTGGCTAAGCCTCTTGTGCCATAATGTTGAAGAGCTATCGCTCTCAATCGCATTCACCATATCAACACAAACAGAGGCCGTAGTCCAGTATAGACCACGACGTTTGTTACACGAGCCATAACCAAGGAACCCTTGATGAGCTTCCATTTTCCATCACCGTTGGTACTAACATATCCTTCATCATCTAAAATACCAACAGAAATTAGGTGTAGACGAACATCAGGAGCATGTTTCACATTGTTCAAAACTAGTTTAGTTCCAACACTAGTTTCTAAACAAATTGTACCAATACCAACCACCCTAGAAACAGTCTCATTACCCATACTCAAGGTTCCAAAATCACCAGGAGTATAGGAAGAGAAAAAATCCTTCCTTGATGTCACATGAGATGCGGCACCAGTGTCCACAACCCAGCTTGACTCATCACAAGCAATATTTATCATGTTTGAACGGTAACAAGATCTTCGGTGGTGACGGTGGCTAGGCAATTTTCATTGCCATCTTCTTTAGTTTCCTCTTTGTTTTTGTTTTCCCTCTTCAACTTCCTGCAGAACTTCTTTGTGTGCCCTTTCATGCCACAATGATAGCACTCAATATCCTTAAGTCTGCCTTTGGATTTGCTCCTATTTTGTTCTCTATTCTGAGAACCACGAGTTTTGTTTCTCCCCCTGGGGCCAGTTATCAGGACATCCGACGAAGAAGAACCTAGAGATTTTCTTCTCATCTCTTCGTTCAAGACACTACTCTTGGCGGAATCCATAGAGATCACACCATCTGGAGCAGAATTTGACAATGACGTTCTAAATGTTTCCCAAGAGTCTGGTAGGGAATCAAGTAGAAGCAAGCCTTGAATTTCTTCATCAAATTTGATGCCCATAGCAGATAATTGGTTCATAATCCCCTGAAAATTATTCAGAGGTCTGTCATCGGAGAACCATCATGATACTTCAAACTCAACATCTGCTTTATTAAGAACATTTTGTTGTTGCCAGTCTTCCGAGCATACAAACTTTCAAGATGCTCCCATAGGGTTCGAGCATGTGTTTTCCCAGAAATATGGTTCAACACATTATCGTCGACCCATTGCCTAATGAATCCACAAACCTGTCTGTGCAACAGATTCCACTCTTCATCTGTTTTATTATCAGGCTTTACAGTGGCAAATACTGGTTTGTAAAAATTCTTAACATAAAGCAGATCTTCCATTTTCTCCTTCCAAATGGCATAATTAACACCATTCAAAGTAACCATTCTACTTGTGTTGGCTTCCATTGTTTTCCCCAAAAAAATATAGTTATCGCAAATCAAAGTAAATCTTTTCTGATGTGGAAGTTCAGACTGTGCTGCAACCACAGAGCATACTCAGATAAAACCTTGGCTCTGATACCAGTTTGTTGGAAAAACGCGGACAAGCACAACAATATATATGGTAAAAGTAATGGAAATAAAATGGGAAAATAACGACACCAAAAGTTTTACGTGGAAACCCTTCTGAATAAGGGAAAAAACCACGGGCCAAGAGGAGCAACTGATATTACTACAGTAAGGAATTTTACACTGTGTAGTCACGAATACAATACTCAAAGTGACTACTACACACTCAAAAGGAACAACACTCTTTTGATTTCCGTCTTACTAAAATATCGCTCACACTCTATTTTTCTTCACAGACTATTCTCTTGTATAGTCTATGGAATACCTCACTTTGCTCTCAAAATGGTTTTTCTCTCTAACTTGGTGTGTTCTACAAATGAGCAAGAATGCTCTATTTATAGAAGGATAAAACCATGCCTATGTCACTAATGACATAGGTAAATATAGCAAAGTCAAAAATGGGTTGTAAATCTTATCAATTTGCCAACTACCAAGTCTTAATTTTCAACTCTTATCACTATTCCTTTTTAACAATTACTTGTACCAATTGAATAGCTAAAGTTGACCCAAAAATGGGATGGATTCAACACTTCGGTGGTGGAAAGCAAAATAGGAGAGTTTAAATATAGAAACACTCCTATTAATTGTTAAAAGGGTTGCAAAGAGAGAATCCCCTTGCGTCGTCGTTGTCGCTCGCAAATGATTGAGAGATTATTTTTGGACAAAGTTTGTTTTAATTATATAATTAATTATTTATTTAATTAATTAAATTAAATGGCCAATATATTTTTCAATTAATTAGATAAAAACGTTTTCAGTTATTTAGTTGAAATTAACCGAAACGTTTCAATTTTTTAGTTGATTAACCCGATCCGACTCGGATCCGCGCGTGATCCGTTTGAATCTAAACAACTTTTCCGTTTTATTTAAAATTTCCGCCATGACTGTTCTGAAAGGTTGCAACTTTCAGGAACAGTCATTACCATTTGAAAGGTTGCAAAATTTCATTAATGATTGTGAGGATTCTGAAAGGGTTGCAACCTTTCGGAACTTGTTCCTCTTGCTTATAAATATCTTTCACTCTTCAGAATTTTCCTTACGAATTTTCTGATCTCTTCTTCTTCTTCTTCTTCTTCTGCACAACAAATTACTTCGTGTATTTTACTGTTGTTGATTAGTTCGCTGACACCAGAGTTTTTGGTATCTATACTCTGGTGATTGAGATCATTTTACCCTGTGAGGTCATATTCCAAATCAAACCTCGGATACTAGAGGGGAATAATTTTCTTAAGGGGACACTGTGAGTTCAGTGGACTTGATCTTTTTTCCTATTAAAAAAAAATAATCCAGATTCTGGTACGTGTTCTTATAGATTTTAATTTTTACTTAATTGATTTATGTTCATCTTTTGTGCTGATTCTGAAAACTTTAAGTTACTTTGTGTTTCTGTAAAGTTTTTATCAGAATCAGTAATTCTTTTTTTTTTTCAAACACAGATTGACAACAATTATCACATACATATATTATAATAAAAGCCTATATATATGTAATATAATGAATAGGTACGTAATTTCTTGTTTATTATCAATATATTTTTCTACTTTATTATCAAACTTCTATCCCCTAGTTACTTCATGAACAGATTTTCAAGATTAAAATTGTTTTTCCATGAAAACAAAGTGCATGGAGTAGAAATTTTGAGACCACCAACTACCAAGGCCATTCTCAAATCACCTGCATAACATAGCCTTTGACTAGTGTGGTTGTGAGTCGTGACATACTCGGCCTAACAATAACAATAACATAGTCCGTAAAATTTAATAATTGAGATTTGGAAAGTCTAAAATATATACAAACCTTAACACTATTTCATGAAAATAAAGAATTTATTTTTAAAAAACTCTCGATTCAAGTATAACAAATTTCAATATAAAAAAAAAATAATGAAGAGAAAACTGAAACAGAGAACGGTGCATAACAAATTTCAATATAAAAAAAAATAATGAAGAGAAAACTGAAACAGAGAACGGTGCAAAAATAGCCAAAACAGCAATAAACTGATCGTGTGGTAATTGAAATGCCATAAACAACATATTAGGGCAAATTATTACTAACAAACAATAAAACTAATAATAATAACAGACAATAATAATAATAATAATAATAATAATAATAATAATAATAATAACAAACAATAATAATTATTAACAAATAATAATAATAATAATAATGTATAATATGTATAATATTATTACATATACAATTCACCTCTCTCCCACTCTCTGCCTCTCTCGCTTGCCTCTCTCCTCTCTCTCCCAATCTCGCTCGTCTCTCTCCTCCCTATAACAGTAGCTACGAACTGTAATTATCAAATTATAGTTATAGAGAGTAATTAAGCTATTTTTGAGTGGCTAAATGTAAGGTTCCTCTTATAACAAAGCTACTTCTTTAGCAGAAAAGGTTTATTGGACAAATGCACATATTTTATGTAAAAAATATTATAATTTGGGTTTTGTTTAAAAAAAATTATAGCTAAAGTTTAAATATTTACCATTCATAACAATTGATTTGGGACGTTAGGTGTAAAAAGAATGTGAGCGTAATTTGGGATAGCAGAGAAATGTTGGGGAGAAGATTCATACTTGTTCAATTCGATGAATACATGTTGTATCAATTAATATAGTCCGATAAAGATTGGTACAAACGTTGAATTTTCATTAGGTTTCAATACGTAAAGATACAGAAAATTTCATTAAATGAATACATATAAAATCACCTTAAAATAGGGACTATATGTATAAGAACTTGTGGATTTAATCGAACATATGGTCCATTCTTGTACTGTATTGTCCTAAAGTGCATTACGTATTTATATTGGGCCGGTCATTCAATTTATATTTGAAGTTCAAATTTGTTTAGACATATGCATATGGGACTAAAGTTTGAAAATTCATACATCTAGATTGAGAAATTTTATACATTTATGGTTGAAGTTGTTGTCAAGGCTAACTTCGAATATGTTTTGTTTAAGTTTTGGACTTTATAAGAAGCTTCGGACATAGTTTATTGTAGTTGTGGTCTTGCGGAGGCTAATTCAAGACGTTTTTAAATTAAAATTGTGGCCTTAAAATATCGAACTTCAAACATTTTGAAGTGAAGTCAATTTCTTGTAACTTTAGATAGGCGAAAGCGGAGCAGCTCGCTTAAGCCTGAAGTTTAGTAATATTGACTACATAATGAAGTATTTTTTAAAATAATAGAACTTTTTAAATAGCAATCCTCTAATAGAGCATGCCGTGATTATTATTATTTTACTTAATAAAAGTGCTTGTTATATACATCAAATATAATTACTATATTTTTTTTTAAGAATCTTAGCAAATCAATTGGTTCATGATTGCTTCATAAACTTTAATCTTGTCAACAATAGTCCGATTTCCACTTTGTAACCACCTTCTCCTTTCCCCTTTCCTTTTTGTTTCTTTTTAAAGGATGTGACAAGTGCAACAATTCGAAAAATAATCGTGATAATTTCATAAATCTTATAGTTTCAATATGAAATTACAATCCAACCCTAATAAGTTTCTAATTACATTAATCTCTTAAAGATTAAAAAAACCGGATACAAGAATTGAAGTTCGGATACATTAATATGTAGCTCGAATACATTAAATATTATCTCTGTTGCATTAATAAGTAGCTTGGATACATTAAAAACTAGCTCGGATACATAATATGTAGCTCAAATACATTAAATATTGGCTCAGATACATTAATAAGTAGCTCAGATACATTAAAAACTAGCTCGGATACATTAAATATTGGTTCGGATACATTAATATGCAGCTCGGATATATTAAAGAAATGAGAAATTTTGGAGATCTTTAAAAGTAATTAGAGATAATGAAAATAAGTGAAATAAAATGTGTATTTCTGTAATTAACGGATATGGGCCTAGAGAATTAGGGGCTTCATCAACTCCTCCTGGACTTCAATGATTGGTCTGCCAAAAGCCCAATATTGACCAAGTTCAGAAGAGTCGCTGAGACTCATTGGGCCGACATGATTTGAAGTAATTTGGTCCAATACATACAAAGTATCAAACTTTTAAGTTTTAAGTACTTTTAATAGTGAAAAAAACTACTTAATTATACAAAACATTCTTACCATAAATGATATTCCATAATATAATCTAATATAATTACATATATTCTCACGAATAAATAATTTCATATCAAATTTCTAGTTAGCTACGTTGATTTTCGCATCACTTGTATACGGAGCAGTGATTCCATCTCAAGTAAGAAATTGAGGCCCAAGACAAAGTATTGATCCAACAAGTAGAAGACATGTGGATGACCATGTATTTGGCTAATTTGGGAAGCTAAGGCTAATCGTAAATATTTATTCGCACTCGACATTCGTATTATATTTAGTAAATATCAAATCAATATTTTTCTTTCTCCTTATTTATTAGTCAACCCTATCTAAATTTTTTGGTTTAATATAGTGATAGACTGATAGTATTTACCTAGCTTATCCTTAAAAACTATATAATTGATTGATTTTAGTAATTCAAGTCCAGCAAAGACACACCATGTTCATGGCCATATCTATTTGGCACAATGTGCGATGGCCATTTCCTTTAGACTCAATAATTAACCTTAATTATTCCCTGTACCTAATAATATTAAGAAAATCCTATAGACTAAAGTTTTTCTTTTATGATGATTATAAGTAAAATATTGTCATTATGCTTATGTAGTTTTTCTTTTATGATAATTATAAGTAAAATATTGTCATTATGCTTATGTGCAATGAACAATTCAGACAAATATAATGCCTTTAATTCCTAGTTCAAACCAAAAGACATCTTAATCATAATGAAAGTTTCACGTTTGGTGTGGGAAAAGAGAAAAAATTACTTACATATTGTCTCATGTCACTCATACTTTAACTTTCGCTTTTAATGCATTTTTCTATGAAAGTTCTTGTTAGTCATAATTTTATGATTTCTAATTTAAAAACTTTTTCTCTCAAATATAATAAAATTGAAACTCAAAGTTTGAACAAGTTGACGAATATTAATATAATATAATATACTTTCACTTTTTTTTCTTCCTTTTTTCACTTTGAAAAAGAAGTTGAGTTGAGATCTCTAAAAATATGAAATTAAAAAGGTGCCAGCAATATACACAAACCCAACATGCCTTTTCTTTAAGTTGTTAACCTTTTGGAGGGAGAAAAAAAAATCCAAAACAAATAAAAAGTAGAAAGAATAAAATGAAAATACAAAACAAATAGTAAAATGGACTTTTTTTTCATAATTAAAGATGAGATATTCCTTGTTCATTTATAGAGTGGAGGGGTCCCAATATTTTGTGTGTGTTTCTTGAACGTCAATAAAAGTATACAACAGTCGAATATGTAAATAATCTCAACCACTCTTCCACCACTTGCCTTTTGCTATTATTTATAATAAATAATAAAAAATTAAATGCAAGGAGAGTGACTTTTCTTATCTATGCATTTTAATTTGTGTCTCTTCTCTATCAACATTAATTATTTTAGTTGAGAGTCAAAAAACATTATGATTCTTCTTTCCTTTCAACTTAAATTAAAAAACACAAAATATTAAAACATTTATTGGATTCTTCTTCCCTCTCTCCACTATTGATCCCTTCTACTTTGATTATCTAATTTTACGACCTGACATATTTTTTAAGAAATAAGATGAGAAATGACTAAAATTAATAATATTTCGAATAAATGGTTGAAACTTTGAAACTTTTTTTTTTTTTTTAGATCTACAACAATTAATGGTGTCTATTTAATGGTGTATTTGAAAATATCCTTTATGACAAGTAATTGTCAATAATAATATTATGTTCACCTAGAAAAACATGGACATATCATATGAGGGGAAGGCAAGAACCTAATATATTGATTTCTTACAAGGAATATGAATTCATGAGTGGAGCCTACAAGAGCAAAAAGGTAACGGTCCAAGTATCTTGGCCCATATTTGTGCCCAAAATCTTAGATGAAAAAGATGGGTGTGGAACCCAATAAAAACTATAAAGAAATGGAAAGGTGTGTCACACAAAAGTTGTCCACTTTGGTGATTTATCCATATTCCCCTCCCCCCCTTCATTTGACTTATAAGATAAGAGTTTTTATTTTGAAAAAAATTGAGAGGATAGATGGAGGGGACAAAACTTAGCACAAAGTATGGGATACAATAAAAGAATCATTAGGGCCCAAGATGTGAAACTTAACTTTCCTTATTGTGTCAGTAATGGTTAGGGCACATATCTACTCTTCTATGACTATCAACCTTTAATTTGATGTTGCTTCCTTTGTGCTTTTGCAGCACATATGATATATACCCCTTTATGAAGGGGGGTATGTGTACTATAGATAGGCCCTACTAATACACCCACTTGAAAGAGGGGAGATATGAAAAGAATTTGTGAAACCACCGTTTGATAGATAATATTTTTTCATCCTTAAAAAATCTCGAGAATCATTCTGAAAAAATAAAAGAAATAATGCTTAATATGGAGTATTTTCATTTAACTAAACATTTCCGCAATTTGTATTTGCATTAATTGAATCAATGAAATCTCAATATCATATGATTTTGATTTGATTTTCTTAAAATAAAAAGAATTTACATAATAAACCATATAAAATGTCTTTATCTTTTAATCAAAGTATTGACTACATCAAACTAACTTACAAAGTTTTACATCGGGGCGCAGTTATCTTAGGGCTAGAGGGGTGGGGTCACTCAAGCCTCATTCGATATACAATTAACTATTCATATATAATATATTTTGATCACTCTTAATGAAAATTTTTGTTCTGTTATTATTTTGAATAATTTCAAATATGAAATGATTATGAATGAAAAAAGGGGGTGTGGGAGTGGAAGTGGAGGCAACCATGCCATGCCACACACACACATCTAAAATAATGACACTTTGCACAATATGTTTCCTTTAAATGGGAATTTTGATGACTTTGTCATAGGCATCCTTTTTGGTGGATTCGGACGAATAGGTAAAAAATATGGAGTGGAACAAAAGCTAGGTAAAGGTGATTTGTTTGTTTATAAATACTACTATCCCCCCTCCCCTTAGCTAGTTGAACCATCAAAACCAATAAAGATGATGGATGGACTTGTTGGAAAGTGAAAAAATTTAAAGAAAAAGAAGAACAATCCAAACTATTCTTTCTATGGCAAAAATGTGACAGATGGTTGGTGCATACATCACTTTCTCCCACTATTCCATGTGCTAAGTTCACAAGATTTCTTGCAAACACATTATTTGTGGGGTTCCCAAAGTGCATTGCATACATCACTTTCACTATTACATAAGTAATTACTTACTACTATAATAAATAAAAGTTTCTCATATATTTTTTTTTGAGATTTTATGTTCTAACCTAGTTAGCTTTAATTTGTACACCATCATTAGTTAGGTCTCTTCTCATTGTTTCACTTTAAACAACTTATTAATTAAAAAAATGAAGAAGAATAACATCCCATCTTGAATAACACAATTACACCTAAGCTTTTCACCATGGATTGGGATCCTTTTAAATTAATCAGATTTTTCTGATTCGAATTTTATTGATAATTTTCTTAATAAGAAACATAAATTTCAGATAAAATAAATTTAAATTAATCGAATTATAAAGTAAATATCATATATCGAATCAAAAACTACAAGAAAATATTTATATATATTTAGCTTTTCCATAATGTAAAACCTTAAATTACTATTCAATCCACTATAATTCAACAAACTAAAATGTTAGTGGGGGGTATACTTTTTCCTTGTTGGATTGAGAGGGATGTGATATTATGAATTATAATATATAGTGTCTTGCATTGTAAGTCTAGTGGGTATCTATTACTCTCATTAAACACTAACTACTACTTTTATTGATAGTACATAAAGAGAAACTAACATGATCTAGCTACTTATATTATATTTATTTTTTATTAAATAAAAAAGAACACTTGAGAATTCACGGACTATAATAATGTACTTTTTTTCCATAAAAATAGCACACGATTTGGATAAATAGATAATGGCTATGATGAAAGTGACAAACATAAAGTAACTCACCACCTTACTTTATTATTGTACTATTATACTTTTTAAATAATTGAATCCAATTTTTCTAAAGCTTTTAACCTAGCTACTACCACAGCCATTATTGACTACCAACATATCAGTGGAAATCTTTGAGAGCAACAAGCACTTAGGATCCTCATTTTTGGTCATTAGACACACTCAATCAAAAGATTGAAAATAATAAATACCTATCATGCTTACTTATATTATAGAGGAAAAGCTTATATTATATGATAGGTGGGCTATCTTCTTCTTATTATAAATAAATATAAATGCAATTAATAGGATTGCTAATGTAATAAATTCGAATAAAATTCATATATAGTTATTCTTTTAGTTTGTAGAATTGAAAATGATTATTTATAGTAAAATTTTAGATTTGTGTAAATTTACTTTTGAAACTTAATAAGTGATTCTTTGAAAAGATAATATTGAAAAACGTCTGATCAACGATAAGATTGTCATAATTCATTTCGAAATAGGTTTGAGGGGGAGCAATCTGTTTGTATTTCTCGATAAATATCATTTGTTTTATTGTTTTCAAAATTGAAACTATGAACATGATCAATAAACAACATTTCTCAAATGTCATTTTCATAATTAATGAAATTAAATCAAAACCAATTGCCTCTCAAAATTTCCAACTTATCATCCTAATTCAGCCCTCCTCCACATCACTTTCACAAATAAATTGGCACAAATTATGGATAATCTTGACAATTTAATAATATAAGCATATGTTTCTAGTACTTGTTTTTTTTTCTTCACAAAAATAATTAAAATAGTTGGGAGGAGCTATCTTATGTCGTAATGCTGGTTAAATATATTTTGAAGTTTATTTTCAAAAACCAATATTTGATTTTGTAATATCTCACATTTATTTGTTGGAAACGAACACAACAAAATAAATTATATTTCTCACCAAAATAAATTATAAAAATGGTCTCTAAGATTCTTCTTTAGATACCTGATCAGAGATATAATTCAAACACCAATAAAATTAAATTTATTACAAAATAAATTACGAATATACTAGTTTATTAATATGATCGAAATAAAGGTGTATATCAAATGTATACATTATCATCTCAATTCCCAAAGTATGTAATTATCGTTTAGGTGTTACATTTGAAAGTTATACCTGTTTAAGATTTACAAAAACTTCTAAATTTCGACAAATTAGGATTGTACTAGTAGGTGATTATGTGTGCACATACCATAGTGCTTAATTAATTAATTAATTAGACAAAGAAATTAGGCTATCAACACCATATTACCCCACCACTCAACTATCCCATAAAGTATAGAACACGTTAATCTATCTCATAACACATTTTAATAATTGATAACTATTTTTTTTAATGATTTCATTGAACGGCGATATAAAACCAAAAAATAATTAGTCATTCATGTTTCACCTAAAATCGTCTCTATCGATTACACTTTTGACACCATTGATAACAACATCCTCCAACATTTATGAGAACGTTTATTTGTATAATCAAACAAATTTTACATAAAAAATAGATTAATCGTAATTAATTATGATTTTCCATTCTTCAAGTAAAGTTAACCTTGAAGGCCCAAATCAATGTATCCTTCGAAAAGGGCTATTCAACCATCAAGAAAAAAACAAGTCACTTCCATTCTTATCCTTAAAAACAATCTCAAAAAAATGCATCGATTTTCTATAATAAATAATTAGTCAATTTTGGCATTAGATGAATTATGTACGTTACTTTGAAGTAAGACTCTTAAAAAAATGGACTTTGAGTTTTCGAATTAATTTAATATATTACTAATAATAGTCCAAATATGGTCCTTCACACATAAAAACGTGCTATTTATTAAAATAATCAAAACGTATTAGTACTATTTGATTTGGCTTTCCTTGCAAGAGAAATATTTCAAAGTATTAACGTGTAAACCACCCCTTTACTAGTACATCTACTTCTTTTATTGTGGAGTACTCAAAATGTCCAGTGTAACCATAAAATTCATCTTAATTAATGCTATATATTAGTATAAATTCAATTAACCAATAATTAACATCTAGTGATTCTACTAAAAACCTCCCGCACATGCATATTAATGTATTTCGATAATAGAGATTTCAATAGTTTATTTATATTTTCATCGCTCTTATCTAATAGCTTGCAAATTACATACACTAAGTAAATTATATTAAATAGACTACGACTAGCTCGATGTAATAGGTCAACGCTATCCTCATTATTGAAAATAATTTTGTTTGCAACAAATTTTAAAGATATGAAAAATAAATAAACCATACAAATAAAATCCGAAGAAACATAATTTTATTCAGCAAGATATTACGGGTACAATTATGTTTATCCCTTGATTCTATTCTCCTAGAATTTATTCATGATTCGAGGGTCGTTAGTGGCGTTTTTCTCGATGATTCGAGGGCCGTTAGTGGCGTTCTCGAACTAGGATGATTTAGATTTGACCTCTTTATATGAATAATTCACTGCGGTGTATTCGGGATCATCTCTTTATGGAATTTTGAAATCTTGATTGATTTACGAAATTTTTGAGATGTCTTTTAAAAGAATTTAGTACCATTTTTATAGCCATAAACTATAGTTTAGGATCGAGTAACCTCCAAAAATTCTAATTTGATTTGATCATAATTTGTATAATTTCAATTCGGATTAAATACATTTTATAGAGTCCCATAAAATTTTAATATTTATAAATTTCTCTGTCTCCAAATACTCAATATATACAAACAAATTAAGACGGAGAAGTATGTAATAAAAAAATAAAATAGAGTGATTATTGTGTTGGTGATAGAAGAGACAAAATTTTGTCTGATGGAAGGACCCACTGTGGAAGATCCGTCTCTCCCACACTAAAGTTTAAATTAATAGTATTAGCTTTTTCATGTGCCCCCACACTTTATTTCATCATTTACCAATCTATATCTATCTTTATTATCTTATCTGACATTTTGTTTTATTAAATTACTTTCTTTTCATAATAGTGTATATCACTATAAACAAAACAAGAAAAAGTCAAATTAGAAAAATAAAGACAAAACCCTGAATGGGACCCACAATTGATGGTCATATGTTGACACAGAACTAACAACGAGGTAATGCAGATACTGCACATATTGTTGCTTTTCAAAATATAATTTAATATTAAATAACAAAATCATCATTTCATTTTAGTCATATAGACACATATATAGTAATAATCGATCCCATTATTTTTACTTATTCAATATTTTGCTTACTCAATTGATGACATGTTTTATAAAAATAGTAAATTTAATATTTTTAATTAAAAATAATTATTATTATAATAATCAAGTAGTGGACGGTAGGAATTATTATTATTATGAAAAATATGTTATCTGTATTTTTCAATTGATTGAGGGTGTCTTTGATTATGATATGTACTGTATAGTCAGGCTAAGAAAATATTTCTTTTTTCTTTTTGTTTTAATTTCTTTGTGTTAACGTAGAAAGACAAATACTCATCAATAAAATTAATTCTCTTTTAATTTAAACTTCCGTTCGGATCATAAATTCAGATTTTTGATGTTATATTTGCATATTCTAGTTCACAACTTGATCGTATTTAAAATTTGATTTTTAAAAACCTAATCAAATTTTAATATATTAGATTAAAACTATGTCAAACTATAGCTAAGGGTCTTGAATAATCACTAGTAAATAATGCTATCTTTATATGAAATTCAATTGGTTTAATTTGAATTAACGTATTTCAAAAACTAATTGATAGTGTAAAATGAATATTTAGATTACGGAAAAAATGTCTCAAACTTATTCCAATGTATAATAATGAACTTTTGAGTTAATACATGGAACTATTAAGCATAAGACATCGTGTGATGTACGCTTTGAAAATACAATAATAATATTAGTTACGAATATATCAGAGATCTGGTGAGTCAATTAGTGGCGCCGATCAACACCCCTTCCTTGAAAAATTACATTGTATAACTAAAGTAAAATTATTTTATATATATTACATGTTAACGCTTTTTAACTTTTATATAATTTTGATTCCTTTTTTAGTCCAAATTCTGACGCCACTACTAAAATCACTATTTCCTTGAATATCAAAAAGAGTTGGAAAATACGAACCATTAAGGATTCACGTGGAAATGATAATATAAGGACAAAGCAACATTTGTTTGATAATAAAAACTCATTAATTGTCGATGGCCTTAATATATTCCAAGCAAGCCATCATTAAAGTAGTACTTATTTGATTATAACTACTACTAAAAAGGAATCATAACTGTTACAAGGAAAACAACATTAGTTTGTTGAATAAGTTCATGAATCATGATTACTTATTTATATTAGATTTGATATACATTTTTTATAAGTAATAACAATAATTTATACTATATTAATTTTTTTAATAGAATGAATAAAAGTAAACGGAAAAAGAAATTATTAAAGCTGAGTTTAAAGAAATTCCTTCCGTAACTTGTGTGTAACTAAGTGGATTAAGTATTACTATAGAATTTCAAATTTAAGTTCTAATCGATTTTCTTGCAATATCAACCAACTTAAATACAAGAGTTTTGTTTGTATTTAGTAGTAATGTTGTTGTCCTATTTCCTTAGCGCAATTCACGCCAAATCTCAAATTCTCATTACTATTTTTTTTTCTTTTAAATAGATGTTAACAAACTCAAAGTGTGTGGTTTGAAATTGTTACTCCCAAGTCCCACCATCATTATTTTCACAATACATCTTTTTTTTAAAAAAAAATATTTCTTCGTTTAAAAAAAGAATAATCTCATTTCATTTTTAGTATACTTTAAAAAGAATTATCCTTTTCTTTTTTGATAAAACTTTAATTTTAACTTTCCATTTGTGATTACAAAATTAAAGGACATTATGATATATTTGATATAATCAAAGGTTATATTTTGTTAAAAGAAGATAGTAATTAGTTTTATTATTGGGACAGTTTCACAATGAAAGTAAACTTTTATCTGCTAGAAAACAAGTTGGAACAATATTAGTTGATTGTTGGAGGTAATATAAAAAGTGAATGAAGGGAAAGATTAAATAAATGTGAAAAATGAATATTGACTAGTTGTGAGTACCAAAACCGATCTTCACGGCTCTGACATGAAGTAACGTAGGCCATCATTATCCTTCCCTACCGGCGAATTTCAAGGCAACCAAACATCACACACACTCTCTCTCTTTAACAAAGCACAGGCACAGGCGTGGTTGATACAGTGTACGAATTATACTCCTTTCTCTTTGGCGTAAAGTGCCTCACCACAACTCTCTCCTATATTCACACGTGGTGGGTCTTTAAACATTAACTTTTTTTTTTTTTCTCGACTAAATTTAAATTCACGCATTCGATTACACCAACAATAACATTACCTATAAAAAAAAATTATACTTTTAATTTTATTTATTTTGAAAAATATCAAAAATAATGAATAAATAATTAAAAACAGAGGATGTATAGGTTAATAATAGAAAATTTATAATAAAATGGAGTGACTATATATAAATTTAATTAAACCTAACGACCTCAAATTAGATAATGGTGAGATCCATCATTTTCAGTAGTAACCTCTTATCTTATTTTTTATTTTTTTTAATTATTTCATTTGGTGTATTTGTGAATGTGACGTGTCAGAATATTGGCCGGCACTTTGGGACACGATTCTGTATACAACATGCACTATATATATTTATAGGACTGACACACACTAAACAAAACGCAAAAAAAACTATCTTTAACACTCCATGGAGTAAATATTAAAAAAAAAAAATCCCAAACTTTCTATTTTATTATTTCTATCATAAACAACAATGAATTTAATTATATTTTTATTAAAATTCAGATTACATTGATTGGTGCGTAAACATTAACATAAAATTGAAATAAAACGACAATGATTTTATCATTCTGAAAGAACAGTATCGCAATAAGCTTGTCAACTTAAACGTTTGTTACATTTTTATTTTTGACCCAACCATATCGGTTCACCTTTCGTCATAAAATTGGTTGGTAGTAACCAAGTAGATGATTTTGGATTTGAATAGTATGAATTATGATGAAGAGGTATCAAAATTTTCAAAGAAGTGAAATTGTTGGAAGATAGGCATTAAAGGGAATGGGACGTTAGGGATAGCCATCATTGTTGAGTAATGTTTTCGTCCCTTAACCCAAACTCTTAAATTTACATCAACAATCCACAAACAAACAAACAAATACAAATAAATAAATGAATGGAGTAGTATAGTAATAGGGACAAATAATGTGAAATGTGCCACATTTTCCACTGACATTTTTGTCTTTACAAACACCTATAAAATTGTGCCTCATAATGGAAGATTCCAAGAAATGAACCACCCCAAAAAGAAAAAAAATCAATACACAAAGCTTGTCCTGATGGCTCTTTGAATCTGACCATCACCAGAGTGACCACTACTCCTGCCTCCTGTCACAAATCAATGCATTAGACTACTCAACCATCTTTCTACTTTATTATTATCATCATCAACTTTTTTTAAAAAAATTATCAATTCATTAATCGAGTTACGTAGATATTAATTATGAAACAACCAAACTAGATATTTCGTTATGAATAACTCATTTCCTAAGCAATATCGAAATGAGCACATTATTG
This sequence comes from Solanum sitiens, assembly GCA_016801875.1. Classification (NCBI taxonomy): domain Eukaryota; kingdom Viridiplantae; phylum Streptophyta; class Magnoliopsida; order Solanales; family Solanaceae; genus Solanum; species Solanum sitiens. Next base: position 1,291,448 of record JABWTJ010000056.1, read on the forward strand.
GTTACCTTGTGCCAACCCTAGAAAGGTTAATAATACATTGAGCTTTAGGCGTAGGGAACGAAAATTACCAATAATGAATTTAAATACTCTAACTACACATACCTATCACCGGACCAACTACTTGAATTTACAAGCAATCAAATTTTAATACACACAAAAGAAATGAACATTTCTTTAAAGGTGACAATAACTTAAAAGGATAGCTAAGGTGTAGGACAAACCTAATTTAATTAAATAGTATAAAGTTAGGACATAAAAAAAAAAGTAAAGTTAAATTACTAGTCAGAAGCAGTTGTTTTCACAATCACTATATATGCCTGCAAAGTTAGGGGGATTTTCTTTTTTTTAGGTTCATTTTTTTTTTCTTGAATAGCTTTTGCTAGTACTAAGTACTATTAGTATTAGAAAGAAACTCAAATTAAGTAAACATACAATCTTGTTTTTTTTTCAAGTACTACTAATAATCTTTTGATTTCGAATATTTAAATAATATAAAATAAAATATTGTTTTGATCAAATTTTTCGATTAAAAAGGTTTTTCCGGTCATATTATCAGAGAATTAAATGTTGAAACAGTTAGTACAGTACCTAATTCAATACATATACGGACCACAATGTGTGAGCAATCACTAAAGTAGGATTCTTTGGTAAAAGTTGGCATGCAAACTTTGCTTTTTCAGGCCATTTCATTAAAAATTAGTCACCCATAATCTCTCCCTATCAAACTCAACAAATAAAAAGTTACTTTATGTTTAATCCCACCATACACTCCTTTACCTTTTTTTACTTCCTTCGATAAAATTTAATCTAAGGTGGAAAAGAGTATAATGTACGAAGATGTTAATTAAGTACTATGAAATTCCCATATCATCAAAATATGACAATAGTGAATTAATAGGAGATAGAAAAAAAAGAATGAACATTTCCATTTAAAAATTACTAAAGAAATTTACAAACTAAAATTCTAAAAGTTTCTCTACATCAACAAAATTCTATGATTTTCTTTTCTTCTTTCTAAAAATTGTTTCATCTTTGGATTGTGATTGATTGATCAAGAAGACATGTTAACATGCACAGTGGCATTCATGTTAGAGTTACATAGAGGGCATGTATGGACTAAACTTGAACCACAAACAGCACAGAGGCAAAGATGCCTGCATGGCAATAGCAATACACATGATTCCCTCTCACCACACCTTTTGCACATCCTGTTATCATGCGCTTCTCCGACTATGGTGCGCCGGCCTTCCATTTCATCATCCTCTTCCGCCCCTGCCCCGTGGTCGCTGCTGCCGCAGCAGGATTCGGCGTCTTCTTCAACTGCTGCTCCGGCGAAGTTACCGCCGGCGGAGATACGTTCGTCGCCGACGTGGGCTAATACTTGTTCTAAGTTGTTGCGAAGGGAATTTGCAGTTGCTTCGTTTGTTTGTGCTAAATCTCTCCATAACTGATTCTCAACGAACAGACTTTTCACTTTTTCTTGTAGAACCATATTGATTTTCCCCATTCGTTGAATTTGTTCGTCTTTTTCTTTCAGTTTTTTCGATACGCCTTCTCCGATTGCTGCAACCAACACCCTGGCTTGCTGTTTCTGCCTTTCTTCTAATTCCATCCTTACTTTCTTAGTCTGTAAAAAAAAACAATAAGAAAAATTCAAATTAGACGTAAAACACCAATAAAAAGAAAACGGCATTGAGTATGAATTTTTTTTCATCAGAAAACTTACATGAAGCGAAATAATCCGATCGATATCACACTGATACTGTTGTAGAAGTGGTAAAACGTCATCTCCAACAAACGACGTAGTATTACAAGTATTAAACTGATTAAACGAATCCCTCGACCTCTTCCTCGTCGCCGCTACACCGGCAGCAGTGGTAGCGTTAACAGTAGTAGGAAGATTGAAAGTGAGACCACTATCAGTATTCACCGACGTTTTTGGCTGAACGGAATCACACATCAAACTCTGATGAAACGGCAAAAAACTATTCTCCGGCGTCGGTAACGGTAACAGAGAAGAACCAACCATTTGGGTATTGTACGAAAACCCATTCCCTTGATTCGAAACCATTTGCTGCTGTTGCTGAGTGAAAAGATTGAGATGTCTTGCCTCAACTGCCATTGAAATAACTCTTGTGAATGGATTTTTTGTTGTTGTTGTTGTTGAGAGAAAACAGAGAGAGAGAGATTTGGAGGTGGCGACTAGAGAAAAAGAATGGTGTTTCGGCCTTTATTTAAGCGTTTGGTTTTGTGGATAGAGAGAGAAAGTGGGGTACAGGAAAGTCAAAAAAGAAGTTGTAGAGAGAGAAAATAGTATTAAATGCATTTTTGAAAAGTTAGTAAAATTAGGGGATGGATGAGATTTTACATCATTATCATAACTTACTAATTAAATACTCTTCATTTACTTAATTTGTTTGAAAAAATAAAATCTTACGTTTTAAGGATGCTTATTTATAGAATCACGATATTTACTCTACTGGTAAACCAAAAAAATTGCATGTATACTTATTATAACGCGTCTTATTTTTAATTTATGTATCAATTTTATTATAGATGAGATTTAAATGTATAAGCATTTATTTTTGAATATTTATTGATGCAATTATGGGTTTTTGTATTTAATTTAAATAAAAATAAGTGAAAGATGTTGCATAAAAATAGAATAAGAATATACAATTATAATTAAAGTAAATTAGTTAATGAACTTAGTAAATTTGTGCCTAATTATTTATGGTAAATTTGATAAATATTTTCCAACATTTAGGAATAAGCATTAAGTCGACCGATTTTTTTTTGTCGATCAAGAATTCAACGTGTAAAAATAAATTTTATGACAATATGAAAGTTAAAATGAATGTGCGAAATACAAAAAGGATAAAATTAACTATGAAAAATATTTGGAGTAAGGAAGAGTAATTTTAATATTTAACAAGATGAAAAAACCAAGATTGAAATTGATAATTCAAATATGTAATGACCTCAACCACAAATAATATAAATAAAGGTGTGACAAATTTATTTTGATGAAAATAAAAATAATTAAAAATAATTGAGTATTTACTTATTTCCTCTGCTTCTAAGACTATTATCTTTTTTATATATATGTTATTGTTTCTAAAAAAAATTCTGAATTGATTTTAACATGTTTTTTCAACTAGCATAATATAGGAATAAATTACTTATGCATTACCCTTTTTAGATCTCCCATTTTATGGGATTAGACCATATTCATTATTGTTGTAAATTTTAATATTGATTTGTAGATCTTAGTGAAACTTTCCTTCTTGTATCAAATATCCTAGCTAGTCTTAAATCTTGTAAACCCAATTTACAAAGTGAATTGATGTACTTTCATTTAATAATAATTATTTACTATATTATTTTAAAATATTTAATAATATTAATTCACTTTTTCAAATCAAATAAATAATTTTAAAATTAACTTCTAATTTTTTAAATTATATTTAAAGAATAATATAATAAAATTATATTTAATTTCTTATAAAATAATAAATAAATCTCGTTAAATTTAAACTTAACTCGCAAGAATCATAATTGCAAGATCATCTTTTACTATAATTATCGTATATTTTACCACCATAAAAGTGAATGTATCTTGGAGAACAATATTTATTATTTACGTTTCTAACACTACCTTTTATTTTCTACGCGTATAAAAAATACCTTAATATTGTCAAATTTTCCTATTTAAATGCCTTGTATAGTGGGATTTATAATTCCCGTGCAAAATGTAAATATGGATTTATGCATTAAATTTGTGTCCATCATCTTTCTTTGTCCTTGATTTTCTCAAAACTCCACTATCTCCCCCATAAACAAAAATAAATTACCCACTAAATTTGGATCTTTTCTACGAGTAAAATTTTAAATTAATACTCAAATCTGCTCATTTATAGGGAGAAAAAAAAACTATCTTTTCATATAATAATTAAAATAAGCCCATGTGCTATGTTAAAATTTACAACAATTAAGGATTTAGATAAATATTAAATTTTAATTTTTTTATTTAGTGGTGAATATTACATATTTTAAATTTTAAATTTTATTGTCCTTATTTTCGTGGAAAGTGCGGTACGTGAGATTAATTATTAGGAGCAGTAACTGACATTTTGGGGTCTATGCCACGTTCATCAGATGCCCACGCTACCCTTACACAGCATTATTATTCATATCCACTTTTTTTTTTTTTGTATTTTTCCTCTTATTTTATTATTAAAAAAAAAAAGTAATAATGATGATTTCGATAGGGACCTCGTTGGGAACGTGAGGGGTGGGTTTTCTTTAATTAAATTTTTATTTGTCTTTTTCCTTTTCTCTACTCTAAGGTGCAACCCACACTGTCCCACGTGTGACTCCCCTTCAAATCTTTACATCTTGTATTATACTTTTTTGACTACCATAAATAATTAGGTTTAACTTTAATGACTATTATAAATTAAATTAAGATTTGTTATTTATGATATCTATTTATTTGATTTTATCGAATTTAATTTGATTTTTATTGTAGCTATAGTCAATTAAGGGATAGTCATGGTTATGCTTTCATTGAGTTGGAGGAGGAGGAGTCATGTGAGCTAGCATATGTTCAGATGGACAATACTCTAAGCATAGAGTTGATTTCAGTCGAAGTTTTGCAAAATTATAGTCCTAATATCGATCTAGAAATCAAAGAGGCAGTGACCGTTTCATTAATGAGATTATTGATGCCATCAAATAACATAAAGAAGACAACAAGCAGAATGTTGTGCTCCATAGCAAATATATATATGTATAATTCACTATACATATATAATTGAAGCGAAGTGTATAAAACGAGAAAGAAAAACAGACTTGAGCAGAAAATTGTATAAAACGAAGTGTATAAAATGAATGTGTATAATTATAAATGTATAGAACGATTATATACAATTTAAATTTGCATAAAATAAGAAAGAGTGAAAGACAAAGAGACTTGGGCAGGAAATATACAATTGAATCGAATTGTATAAAACGAGAAAGAGAGAAATTATATACAATTTGAATTTGTATAAAACGAGAAAGAGAGAAAGTCAAAAGAGAAATTATAAGTGTATAGGATAAAAATATATGTATTTACATGTGTATATACAATTTTCAATCTCGAGTGGCAAGGGAGAGAGGACTAACAAACAGTTTGCTATGGAATACAAATAAATCTAAGGGTAGCTACTATATTTATTTTATGTTATTAGCTTGTCATTCTATACAATTAATCCATAAAAAATTTATCCAATTTATAGAAAAATATTTTATTTTAAACTCAAAAGTTTCATAAGTTTATACATATATTTATGTATACTTCTGTATTTTTTTTGTGTATTGAAGATAACTAGTAACATCCATATTTATAAAAGTAGAAAAAAAATAATAAAACCATGACCAGGAACCGTTCTAACCAACAAATCATAATTAAACATAAATAAGTAAATACAGTAAATAACAAATCTCAATCAATTTAGAATTTCTATTCCAACTTTCAATTATTATTTTCTACGCACAAAATTTATCTTTTACAAAATCACATATTAGTTATTTGTGTTTTTTTACATAAATATCAAAGTAGTGATGAAATATTCAGTAAATATAAAAATGATGATATATACATTGATGGATAAACTTATGAACCATTGGTTCAGGATAGTACAAACCTATATTAATTTTAATAATTTTTAAAACTTATATGTATAAATCTTATTTATTCAGAAAAGTGAAATATATTTTTGAATATCTATTGCTAGCTTAAAATGAATAGGATTTGTGTTGCCACGTTTGATGAGAGAGTATTAAAAGGTAGTATGTAGTGGGTCCCATTTAGATTTATATTTCATGTGCGGATTTTGCTACCTTGTCCCTAGTCCTAACTGGTTCTTGTCTCTGTACGGACCACCCACTCTTTTTTTATTATTAAATTTTTTTAAAGGGGAAAAAATCACCTGCACCATTCAGTTCGTGTTCTCTTTTTTCTTTTTATTTTGTTGATTTAAAAAAATAAATAAATTGTTGTGTATTACTTGTAATTACTAAAAAAAAGATGAACTTAATGGTTTTGTAGTCTTATTTACTTAATGACTTAATAATCATGATATTAAAAATTAGTGACACATGCATGGTTGTTGGCCAAGTTCAATTCTGACTTACATGATATGATAACTAAAAATATATAATGTCAAATGCATTTTTTTAGATAATACATTGTGCTATGCATAATGATACATATTGACTAAACTATACAACTATTATTTTTAGAATATTTTTCTAAATAATCAAATTATGTCATCTGATAAGATATTATTTCGTTAAATCATTTGTTATATTTTTTTTATTTTTTTTCCTCTTTAATAAATTATTTTAAATGATTATTTTTAAAAATCACGATCAATTATATGAGACAAGAAAATAATACAACTTTTCCACCTTTGACAAAATGCCGACAACTCCTGTAGAAGTTCTTGTTAATTTCTATTTTTTCAATCTCTTTTCTATTCTCTTTTCCTTTTTTTTTCCTCAACTGGTCAAGTCATCTAGCAATAAAATAAAATAAAATATTGAGCATTTTATTTTAAAGTTTTAAATTATTGACTTTTCAAATTTCATGTCACGTTGTTTCTTTAAATGACATTATTGGTGGGCACAACTATTGTGGCACCCTATGCTTAATTTCTTTGAAACTTCAAAGGTAAACGTTGTTGAAAATTAAAGCTCTGCATCTGTACATTATCTATGCCTTGGGTTTGTTGAAAGATTAATCAACATACATATCTCACCTTTTATTTCTTTGCTTAAAGTAAAAGCAACAAAGTCAAGTAGAAGAAAGAAAAGAAAATTAATTTGTGTTTTTTTTTAAACATAGATTCATTTTTTATAAAGATATGTTAAAAGTTCATTGAGTTATTTTACAAAAGAGGCTTAATTATGATATTTTTACTTATGGACGGAGCCATCTTAGTTCAATCATAAAAATAGTATCTATAATATACTTAATTTTGGGTGTCTTTAATATAAACTACGCACCTCATTCTGTAATTCTGATTCCGTCACTATTGTCATTATTATGTGTTTGAGTTTGCCTCCTCCAATTGACTATTCCCTAAGCCAGCTTTGACAAATGAATTAAACAACATTATACATATGTTGCATGTTGGGCACTATAATTCACTTCTCCTTTTGACAAAAGAAAAGTATTCTATTTTTTTTAAAATTGTTGCTTACACATGAAAACAGTTACAAATAAATAAATAAAAGAATAATTTATGCATTATTAGTCAGTCAATAGCGTGTGTATCACTGACCAAGAATAAAATGTGAAGAAGGCCTGCATTATCGAAAATAGTTGCTGGCTATTAAGGGTTCTAGAAAACCAACCTACCTTATAATAAATAACTACTTTTATTTATTTATATATAAATCTACTAAATGTTATAAATTTTTAATTATGAAATCAGTTATTATTATATATTTACTGAAGTTCATTATAGAAATTTATAAACTTTAGATTTTAAATCCACCTCAATCGGGGGTGAATGTTCAGACTATATATCTGAAAATTTGGTTCGAATAGTTGGTTTTTGGATTGTATATAAAATAGAATTGTTCGAATCTTTAATGTTCATATTGAAGAAATTACAAGCCAAAATTCACACTTAAAAATAAAATTCAAAATTCAATCTATATTTTAAATCACATTAAAAAAAAAATATCGAACTTAAATTTGAATTTCGTGTTTGGTCCAAACTATGCCCGCCCCTAACAAGGTCCATGATAATGACACATTTGGAAAGGATATTAGAATAACTTCTAACCATTTATTCTCCATACTAAAAATATAAATCATGATGATTGTATAAGGTATCAACCAGCTGTAGGTAGGAAGGTTGGGGCTAGAGTAATTGACCCTTCACTTTAATTGCAAGCTTAATAGAAATTAATTATATGAAATTATTTTTTTCCCTTTTTGACCTACCAAAAATATTTAAAGACAAGAAAGGTTGAATTTTCAAATAGCATAATTATGATGTCAATGCTCCAATATATAATGCTTATCTATTTAAAAACCTAAAGTATAGGTGAACAAGTTATTTTAAAAAATTATAAGTTGGGAAGGGGTATATGAACTTTTGGTTAATTAAACATTTAAATACAATTGTGCTTTATATTTTTTTGTTTTTATTTGTACAATGTATAAATAAGTTAAATAAATTTTTTAGACTTCGTATTTAATCAAATGTTGTCACATTTAGTTGGGTGAGGAAGTATTATATACATATATGATTACTTCACTTGTTAATTAATTATCTGTTTATTTTAAAATGACAAATGCTAATCACCCAACTAACACCAAGATTATAAAATTATGCAAAGAGATCGTCCAAGTAAAATGATTCCAAACAAGAATAAAGCAAAGAAGTCACTATCAAATCTTAAGTGAGAATAATAATTAAAAAGAATAATTAATTAATTTTTCTATCTTGACTTAAAAATTAAATTAATTTCCCTTTCTCCTTTTCTTTATATCATGATTGGTTAAAACGTCATATGCCATGAGCATCCTTCTTTATTAAATTAAATTATCAGGTTGGCAATCTCCCACTTAAAGGCCATGAATTTATTTATTTAAATATTAAGATGGATAATAAAGATTTAGTATTAATTAAATTAAATTAATACAAGTTCCAAGTGTGTTGATACCTTTCATGACAACATCTTTTGACATGTAAGACCAAGCATAGTTAGCTTACTTGAGATTACACTAATTATTATTTATTCATTATATAATTAATATTATCTATCTACTTATATGGAATAATTAATCTTGCATCTCTTGTATTTATTCATTTAAATAATTTCGAAAGATCAAAAGAATATCCTCTCAAATTTAAAATTCATGGAAAGAGTCCTTGACCAATTTAATTTTTTCATTAATGAATGTATCTTACATAGATCTAAATAGGTTAATTGAATCCTTTACAACTTAAACAATAAAATGTAAAAATTCTTGGGCATTATTTTTAGATTGTTTTTAGTAAAAATATAAAACTAATTTATCACAAATTTATAAAGCGAAAAGATAATCATGTTACTTCTTATGTTATAAGGTTTATATATATAGGAAACATAGAGGTTTTATAAGTTCCGAAACAGATTTCAAATATGTATACATGTTAAGTATCACATCATTTCAAATCAAATAAGTAATAAATTCATAAATCTTCATAAGTAGTCTATTAAGTTTTTTTGTGTTGATAATTAGAATCTTAAATAGACTAATATATCAGAAGATAAATTGTTCCGAATTGTTTCTTATTAAGCATATAAAATGGATTACAAGAATAAATTGGCCCAATTTATTCTTATGGCAAATGCGCTAATAACTTCCCAATCTTCTTTTATGGCATAATGCTTTCTCCGTCATTTTTACTGGTTCATTATATTAAAAATAAAATTTATTATTATATATTTTTTTAAAATAATAATTTATTACTTAATTTCTGTTTAACCTGAATTATTAACCAGACTCATTTTTTGGCCTTTATATTTATGTCAAAAAAAGATATTTCATTTTACTTATTCATTTTAATAAATTTAGGGAGTTTTATCACTTTTTTTCTCATACTAGTCTTTTAATATTAAATAACCTAATATAATAGTAGTAGCCAAATTTACAACTACAAAACATCATTATGAAGGTTAGTTTAGTAAATATATTTTTAATTATTTTTTTAAAAATGGTGTATCAAGCTAAACACGTAATATGAAGTGAATGAAATAAAAATAAACATAACATTTGTCACACTAATTCAATTGTTAATGGATTCCGACCCATAAAAACTTAATTATTTTCCATAAAAATCAATCTTAGAGACAAAATATTCACTTCCACTATATATACACACTTTTTAGCAAATTATTTGGCAGACAGCTAATAAATTTGTACATGCACCTTCGAAGTATTTTAGATATATAATCAATGGAGTAAATGAGAAGGGGAAAATTAGAATAAATTAAAGAATAAGAACAAAAGAGGGGAAAGGAGGACGAAAAGAATCTTATAACTATATACTATAAAGATCAGACCCAAAGCTTATGAGGAGAATATATACTATTGAAATATGATTATTTTTTCTGACTACTAATATTTTATCCTATAACATGTTTGACACAAAATTTGTATCATCCAAGAAGAATATTCTCAAATCATAAATCTCTATCGTTTATCCGATATACAATCTCCAATTATATTTTTCATGCTTCAAATATTCGAGTGTGTGGTGATTTAAATCTCTCATAAGGGTTGATATTAAATAGATATAGTCTTATATTCGAGTTTTACTATCTGTCTATTATGAATCATTAAAAAAGATAATGTTTATGTATTTAGTTCACACAAATATGAAAAACGCGTTCTACACATTTAGTATATATTTGCTAGTCAATATAAGCTAAGATAACACTAATAATAACAAGATGGACTTTATGAATCATTCCAAGACATATGTGTTTTCCATTATATATTTGTAGTGCTATTTCTAGGATTAGCCACATCCCTCCTTAATGCTTCAAAAAGGTTCAAATAGGAAAGAGAAAAAAGAGGATCAAACTTCATCATTGACACACAATTTTTCCTCAATTGACTAAATTACCACAAAAAAAAAAAAAAAAAGATTCCCACTTTGTGTCACTTTTCTATGAAAAAAAAAAAGAGAAGAAAATTCCCAATTGAAGGGGTTCTTTTTTTAATAATATTTTGAGGACAAAAAGTAAAAGGTAAACATTATTTCACATATGGCCATGTCATAAACGAACTAACTCTTTGATGATTCGAAAAGGCTTTAAAGTGCAAAAAAATAACAATCATACCGAAAGTGAATATATATAATGTGAGCATTTTTTTTTTAATAACACTAAAGTAATTTCTAGACTATGATAAAAATTTTAGACACATATCTTAATTAAGGTCCTATTAATTCCAAATCAATTTTTTTTTTTAATTTGGCACACCTTTTTTTCCTACATGGCTTTCAAACATCTCCAACACGTCAGAACAAAATGGAATTACGGAGTGTGTCATGTAAGTCAAAAGGTGTCATGTAGGACCCTAGTTTAATTAAGGTTGACTCTAAAATTTCAATCATAGTCTAAGAGTATTTGTACCTTATCCCCCCCCCTTTCTTTTACCTACGTAGTGCCGAAATTCATTTAGAGTTTTGACTAAATTTGGAGAGCACACTTTATAGCTCATTCGAAAATGACACTCCTAATAATATTTTTTCATACCCATGATTCAAATTCAATTAAGTATAAAATAATTTCACGACCGCAATACAATCCACCAAATGTTTAATTATACATGAGCATCTTTCACATAAAAGGTTTCATGAGAAAAAGGTAGAAAATGAAAAAGAAAGAGATAAGAGCATCTTTTCTTTGAACTAGTGATTTAGTTCTACGGTGCCAAACTTCCACTAATTTATTGATATGGTGGCCACAAAATTATGCTTTCTCCTTTTTTACAATTTACAATTTGAGTTTTTTCTATTTAACCTTTTATTATTATTATTATATTATTATTCTTGGAGTAATATTTGAGATGTAAAGAGGGGAAAAAGCAACTACCCAAATCATAGTTTAAATGGTAGATGCAAGTAAAGTCCTCATGCTTTTCCTTTTTCCAAAATAAAGAAAATTGTCAAAAGAAAAAGCTAATTACTTAGATCCTATCATGCTCACATTTACAATTTGACCAATCATGCGAAACTAGCAACATTTTAGACTTATCAACAAGGGCGGCTCAATCAACTTGATGATTTAAAGTCAAATTATAACGAGAGGTTTTATATATTTTTCTAAATAATTATAAATATTTTATTTGAAAGAAGAGTCTATTTATCTTGAACTTATATATTCAAAAACTAATGACCAACAGTTAACTATAACGTGGGGCCCATTGTTAAAAGAGAAGTATCTTCTCATTTACTATTATCACAACTTATGTCGATATATGATACTATAATAAACAAATAAAAATAAACGAAGATAATTATTTCACGGTCAAGATTACGTACCAAAAGATATATGCAATAAATTTGTACCTAACAAAAGGACAACCACTTATGTGGAGAGACATGACATGACATTGATACAAAATGTGTACCTAACATATGTTTGTTTTCAAGTAAGAAGAGCTAACATCACCCAATGTAGCTGAAAATGACGTATGTGTTATATAAACATTATAAATAGTAATTAATTATAAACAAACAATTTTAAAAAAAATATTATTTTTGGAAAAACAATTTAAAAGGGAAAGATGGTGGCATGTCATTGCTGATGAATGCGAATATCACATGACTAAGCAATTTTATCGTTTGTTAACAATATTGGAATTGTTTTACTCTTTTTTCTTTTTTCTTTTTAAAAAAATTAAATTGTTTTCTACATTTAAGAATGAAATTTTAGTTAGCAAATCAAATATTTGATTCTTTTCATACATAATATGGGAAAAATAATAATTAATTAGTGCATTTTTTAAGTGTTAGTGCCGTGTTAGAAGTTTATTTGGGTACCTTTTTTCATTTCTTGGATTTTTATTAATTCCTAGTGATCTTTAAGGTTAAATACATAAATAGATCTTTAAATTTGTTAGGTTTTTCCCCTCAGTATTTTAACTATGTTATTTTTCTATTGAATAATTGAATCACGCATAATTTGTTCTTTTTAAACACCGTTGACTGATGTGGAACCAAATTTTGTGAGGGATATTCATAGAAGATACATATGTTGTTCCAGAACTCATTAGTCAAATTGATAATGAAATTGTTCGAGAATAATTGTGTTTACTTCAAGTCATTTGAACACATTAGAAAATAAATGAAACTAACACACATTTTGTCTTCATTTCTTCAATCAAAATCATTACAATACGAATAAAATTAAAGGCATTTACAATAGAAAAGCCGATTAGAAGCAGTCAACGGTGTTTAATAGGAACAAATTATGGGTCGTTCAATGATTCAATATGAAAATGACATAGTTGAGGTACCCGAAGGGAAAAACCCAACAAGTTTAGGGATCTGTTTATGAGTTCGGCCAATCTTTAACTTAGTATGTTCATACATCAGTTTGGCTTAATTTGACTCCGTCCCATAATATTTGTCTCTATTATTAAAAAATATTTTAAGTTAAGTTATTTGTTAATTTACAAATTAAAATAAATAATCTAGTTTACCCTTAGAAATTTAGAATCAATCATGTTTGAAAGTATAGATATTATTATAAAATTGCAATAACTTTCTCCATTATTAAATCTTGATATTGATGGATAAGACACATAAATAGAGTGTGTATTTAAAAAGTTAAAGGGTAAATAAATAAAAATAATCTTCATTTTCTCAATTTCTTGATGAATTATAAAGGAAAAAGTGAACAAATAATATACCACAGAGGAAGTACCTTATTTGTAAATGTCACTCATTTGAAATGGTCTTCGAACCAATTTTCAAAATTTAATGTTTCATTAAAGGTAAAGTGGAATAATAAACTAAAATTTATAAGAAAAACAAATCCTCGTTTGAAAGAGGAAAATTCAAATATTAAGTATACTGTGATTTTGGAGTCATCTAGATGTTATGCTCGTGAAAAACAACAATATATATATATATATGCCATCAAATAATAAATTCATGAACATTAAATAATAGTAGGACCATTTAATTTTCAAATTTGACATACAAGTCAATATAGTTGATCAAATTTAGTAAACCACAAAAAAATTGGCAAAGTGAAAGTGTGACGTTTCTATCCACAAATATAATGTGTAAGTGACTAAAATCATTGATTATCTACATAATTTTGGCCCACAATTAAAGTTAAAATTGACTTTAACCACAATAATATTCTAGATATATCCCAGGTTACATAAATTATTAACAGATCCTAGTATACTTTTCCAAATGTTAAACCATAGGTTATAATTTATTCTTATGCCCATAATGAAAGTGAAGATTGACTTTAACCTCAATCACTTTACGTGCTTCCAACTTTCAAGGCGAACAAAGGGAAGAAAATTAAAGAAATAAATATTCCTATATTACTTGTTCATGTTAACAAAAAGTATCTATCCCAAATTAATAAATCAAAAATAGAATATATATATATATATATATAGGCAGAGGCGAACCCAAAATTTTAAAGGTTTTGGTGCATCAATATAAACATAGCTCAAATATAAGGTTTAAACTAAACCTAAAATAAAAATAGGCTTCTAACCCTGGTTTAGAGGGTGGTCTCTCTACCTTCTACCAATTGCCCAAGAAAACTTCTATGTCTTTTATGGGTGCACTGTTGAATATATCTTATTTTCTACCAGTTTTCAAATACATATACATATATACATATGATTTTTTCAAAAGTTACCGGATGCATGTGCGCCACCACGGCATAGGGTGGGTCCGCCCCCTTATATAGCCATTAATTGTTGTTTAGAATGTATAATAATTGTAAAGTTCTAATAACTTTTTCCATTGTTATTTTTGATATTGATGAATAAGGCACGTAGTGTAGTAAGTATTGAAAAAAGTTTAATGATAAATTATTTTTTTAAAAGATTATTTATGATTTATTAAGAGGCATGTGAATGGTGAATGGTAAAGTGACTAATAATATAAAACGGAGAGAGTAAAATCGAATTTAATTTCATATATTTTTCTCACGATGAGGTTATAGATGAATCATTGTGTCATAGCTCAATTCATCTTTATTCAATTAAAATCAATCTAAATCAACACATTATAAATATTAGAGGAAGTAAGATTTCTTGGTTATTTACTAAGTAAATAGAAAATAACGATATCTCTAAATTTTTTATGTGCAATGATGAAATCTTTTGTGAAAGTATATAAAGATTAATAAAAAAATTGTAATCGACCTACAAAATCAATTCTCCTGACATGAAATCCTATCCTCTTTGCAGATGCGATAAATTTATATAGAATAAATGTTTCAATCGTTTATATCATGAGCTAATACGTTAAAAAAAAAGAGTTTTACATTATCAATTATCAACATCGATGATAGGATAAGATGGTAAAACTCAAGGAACTTTAATCACTTAATATTGAAAAAAACAGAAATATCACATCATTTTATTGTATATGAAGTGTTTGATTTTTGTTGGTGTGAATTTAAGAAATTAATTCTTCATCTGACTAATAATATTCACCGAACATGTGTACCAATAACAATAAGAAAAGTTATGCTCCCAAATAGTATTACTATAAATCAAAATTTATTAATCGGTAAATTTAGGGGTCGTGTTTGATGCGACGGATAAAATAAATAGTCATTGAATAAAAAGTAAAAATTTATTTTAATATATTTTTACTTATTTTAAGTTATTTTTCATATTTGTCAAATATATTTTAAAAGTAAAAAACTAATTTAAAAATAAATTTGACCAATATTTAAGCAAATTAAAACACCTTCTTAATTCTGAATAACTTGATTCCCAACCAAATGATCCATAAAATATAATGAGAGTTTTGAATGAGCTGGAAATTGACAGGGGAACAAGATGGATTAGTGATAAGACCACTCTTTCACTTATACAATAATTAAAAACAAAATAAAAAAAAGTTTTATCTATTAGGGGCTGCTAGATTAACATGTAGACAAAATACTTTTTGTTATATATCATACTTAATTAGGAATATTAATTACAGCCTTTTGATTCTTGTGATTCAATAAATATCATTGGTGGGCCAATTCAAGGATGGATGTTGATATATCACATATAAATACAAAACTAGTATTGTTATTAATATTTTAAAGCAAAACTCTTGAGTTAAATTTAGTAAGATTGAAAACAACTTCTTGTTAGGTAACCTTAATTGAATGAATATGATGTGGTAAGTTTTTCTGTCATATTCATTGACAAAATCATATGTAGAATGTTATCAAATAATACTGATAATTAATTGAAAAATTGAAATTTTATTAATTCAAGTTGAATTGAATTGAAGTTCTTTTCTTTTCTGACTGCTAATTGTTTTTGCTCTAGTCCAAAAATGCCATTATTGATATTGAAATAGAGAAAATGTGTTTCTCGATAAATGACATTTTAACTTTTAGCATTTTATTGTAATAAATAAAAGATGAAAATTTGATCACTTCTAGAAAATAAAATATCTCTCATTGCTACAAGAAGAAAAAGAAAAATAAAAAATAGTGGAAAAGATGTCATTAAAATATCAAGACGATTTTTAAAAACTTGGTGCATGATCAACTTGGATGGCACTCCTCCGGTCTCAATTTACTGGTTTATTTTTAAATTGATATATCTATTAAGAAAATAATAATTAATATAATATTTATTATTTATTTTTTATTAACTGATAAAATTCTAAAATTAATCTACTAATTAAAGAGGTTCCACACTTTTTCGAAAACAGTAAATCTCTAAATAAATTCCTTTGTTAAAAATAAAAAGTCAGAAATTGGACACAGAGAAAGGAATAGAGGTAGTAGTAGAAGAGAAATATTAATCTCTAATGATTCTCCAATTTTTCTTAATCCTCAATTAGTAATATAATCTTTAACTTTTTAATGAAGGCATTTTCTTTTACTAGGAAAAAGAAGGGACCCATTTTTTTTAACCATCAATGAATGTGATTTAGTAATGAGACTATACCTTCCTAAAACGCTTTCTTATAATTGAGGCCTTATTTGAATAGTGGAAAAATTATGAAAAATCTAGATATAATTTAAAATGACGATTATTGGTGCACATAATGACAAAGAAATATGATAAATAAATATGAATTCATTTTGACAAGTCATATCTAGAAGTTTATTTTATTTTCTTTGAAAACAAATGAGTATATTAGTATAAGTTATATTGTTGAGAAGCACATGACATGAACCACTATGATTAAATCTCTCAACTAATACTTTCAAGTACAACTAATAAACTAGGTGGATGTCTATGTCAAACTTGTTAATTCAACAAAATAAACAGGATTGAGTACACATAATTAATTCATCTGGTCCACTTCTAACTAATAAAAACAAATGCCATTATTTTGAGGACTCTTCAGTGTCCAAATTAATTGATGAACAAATCTAGGACGTATTCATTGTTTTATTTTAAAGACAAAATATTCACAAAACAACAAAAAACATCAAATGTCATGTCCTAACCCATTCACATGTGTTTTCCAGAGGAAAGGCCATTGTTTATTTTGGCAATGTCATGTCAGAATTATGGCATTTTTAAAATAAGTTTTGATAAAATTTAAAAGAGGGCAGGATAAATAAATAATTAATTACATATTGTTAAATAATATGCATAGAATTAAGTGATAGGTAAAATCTCTAGTTGATCTTTTATCTTTTAAAAAATAGTTATTTGGTTGTGGGAATACTAGATGTTTGGTAATTTCTCCTTGATCAAAAAAATAAATAATATATTGAAGGAAAATTTAATTTAATCCATATCTATGGATATTACAAAAATTGCATAGTTTCATTGTTAGCCCTCCATGTGTTACCAAGTCTACCTAAGAGTTTATAAACAAAATACAAAAATTTTGTTCTCAACTTCAATACATAGATATATCATATAAGACTAAAATATAATTTGAAAATTTCCTTTTTATACTTCTTGGTCATTATTATGGTTATTTGTGTAATTTTATGACAGTGGCTATTTTTCAAATTATGATAGGTGTCAAAGCTTCTATCGGGCTGGGCTATATGATAATTTTAGGGTCCAATGGGCCAGATTCAAGGTGACACAAGCCCAATAGGCCACAATGTATGATGTCCGAAATGACAAATGGAGTTGGTGGACTTTTTCCTACTAATTAACAAGCCCAAAGGGGAACATCAAATAGAAACTCTATAAGTATTAGAGAACATTTCAGAAATAGCAAATATAACTTTAGTTTCGATCATTGCTATAGTTTCATTGGCAAAGGAGGTTACGATTGTATATTTCTGTCTGTTTTTATATTTTCGTTTGCGATTATACAAATAGGGTAAGTATCTACAATTTTTGTATTTATATATTTACGATTTTTTCAAAATTTTTTTGGTATATTTTGGTTGTCAATATACAAACATAGTAATTTATTATGAAGCTTTCATAAGTAGGATACAAATAGATAGGCTAAGCATATGCAAAATTATTAATTATACAATTAGGAATTGAATTTTTCAATTCTTGATTTATACATATCAAGCAAATTATACAAATCAGACGACTATCAAGATTGTCCAACACTATAGCTACATATTAGAATTTCTCTAAACAGTAGCTATAGTATTTAATATGGTTTAAATATTTGATATTTTGCACAATGTCCCTAAGTATTATTGTTGAGCGTTAAGTTCTTCTTTCATTGGGCTGAAATTCAAGCAATCATCAATGGATCAAGTTTAGAAAGGGCTCTAAAATAGATGGG
Organism: Solanum sitiens; assembly: GCA_016801875.1. Classification (NCBI taxonomy): domain Eukaryota; kingdom Viridiplantae; phylum Streptophyta; class Magnoliopsida; order Solanales; family Solanaceae; genus Solanum; species Solanum sitiens. Next base: position 1,309,945 of record JABWTJ010000056.1, read on the forward strand.
TCTTGCAGAATCCAAAGGCACATAGTAACCAGTTTAGTTTATATTTGTAAAATGTAATTTATCTTGAATGAATCGCGCAACAAAAAAGACAAGTAATATTTACTAATTATTAATCAGTAAATGGCAATAAAATGCAGAATCCAAAATTCTAATAAAGGGGTTAAGAAAATGTCAAACCTGGAGTGGACTATTGAGCATTAACTAAATATAAGATTTATCTCTAATAACATTATTAACACATACCTTATTTAGATATTTAATGACGAGATCTAATTACAATCAATTTTTTCCCTTAAACAGTAAATACCGATGTTATAACATTTGCTATTAAAACGTAACGTTAGCAAATCCAATAATTATAACCAAAAAATATATATGGCGAAGTCTTTAGCATCCTTGTGTTGTATTCTTTTTTATGTTTCCCTAATCCTTGGTAATTTAAATCTATTGTTAGGATTTGAATCTGATTTTATCGAACTGTTTCATTGACTACTAGACAACAACATAACTTTGACGGTCCGATTAACGATTTTTTTTTTTTGGCAGTTGATGAAAATGTTGGGAGAGTGGAAGGGAAAATTTGTTACAAAGAGGTGCATGAGGTAATTTGCAAAAATGATGATCCAGAACAACATTGCTTGCCTACATGTAAACATTTATTTGGAGGTGGAAATGGAGCAACTTGTGCACCTCAATTTGATGGACCTAGCCATTGTGCTTGTGTATATCAATGTTGAATAATAATTATTAATTAAATACTCCTAATTTGGTCCTTTATATATGTGATGATGCAACTTTTGATTGTAACGTAAAAGGATAGAAAAATATATCCTTAAATGTTATTCATTAGTAGTTCGTTTTAAAAATATCTATATCATTAATGTTTCGATCCAAAAATCCCCTATCGGTAATATTTTTTGGTCAAAAATCCCCTTTTCCTATAAACTTATTATTTCTTTTATTTTTTGAACACATTATATGTATAAAATAAAATATCATTTTGAAGACACTTTTTTTCTTATTTTTTTCTCTCTCAAACTATTTTTGGCTGAAATAAAAGTGGATTTTTTTCTTAATCTCTTTTTATCATTTATAATAGTAATATTGCATATAGTACTTTTTAATTAAAACGATAATATAGGTCAGATATATAAGATTATGATAACTTCATCATTAATTTTTACTAAAATAACAATTGAAAAAAAACTCTTAGTAAAATAAAAATAATTTTTATTTCTCAATCTTTTCGCAATTAAAGTAGGATAAACAACTATTTATGTATTTCTTGATTTCAAAGTTAATATAAAAAAAGGGTCGACGATAACTCAATTTGAAGCAATGTAATGAATTTTCGTATTCTATGGCATTATAGTTGTGATATCTAAGATTTATATTAACGTGTTCTTGTTTTTCTTCAATTAAAAAATATATATTAAAAAAATAATTTTATCTTTATCTAAGTTAAATTAATGATGAAGAATTATGATCTTATACCTAAAAGAAAATCAGTGATGGATCATAATATTTTTACTAAAAAAAGAATTTATATAAAAAAGATAAGAACTATGTGTTTATTAGAAAAAAAATAACATTTTCAGCTAAAGTAATAGTAAAGATATTTTAAAAATAACATTTTCAGCTAAAGTAATAGTAAAGATATTTTAAAACTTAATTATAAACAAATGACATTTTATTTTATTGATAATATGCTAAATAATAGGCACATAAAGACTTGCCAGTAAATAGAAAATGAGAGCAAGAATGGGTGGGCAAAATTGCACAAAACACTATGTAAGCTAATACTACTCTCTAATATTTTATAGTTATAACATTTTGTATTAATTAATTTATTTAACATGAAAGGACTCCACAAATAGATAAACCCAACAATTAAAATGAATGAATCATGCAAATTAAAGAAATTCCCTTTATTTCCTTTTATTACTAAATGTTGGTGTTTATGCATTTTAATATTAAAATTAAAATACTAAATGCATGTGTTAGTGGGTATAAGTTGACAAGAATATGGACATTATTTTGGTGTAACTCTTTTAACCACTATAGTCATGATCTACCACTAATTTCACCCACAATACTTTCTTATTATGTATTGTAACTCATTTAACCTCCAAGACATAATTCCTCCACTCATTTACCAACATTATTATCCACATTATTCTTATTCAGTACAAAGAAGAATTATTCTCCTATAATTAATGGTGTTTCTTCCTTTGTGAAGTGTAGGTCAAAAGAAGATTAAAAGTGTGGAAAATATTGTAGTTTGTAGTGAGGTAAGTGTAGTGAGAGAGTTGAGACAAAGAAAATATTCAAACTTTTAACTATATTTACTATACAAAAGAGAATGTCATGTTGAAGGGAGATGTTCTTTTTGTGGAGCTTTGGACTCTTCAACTAATTTGGAGTTACTTGAGTTGTACGACGCTGTTGGGTTGTTGTATCCCGAAAGGGACAATTAGTCAAGAGTGATACTGCTTGATCGGTGTAGATTATATCACAATAGACTTGAATCTCCATAAAGAGAGCGAGATATCATCGCCCCGATTTAAATATATTGTTTATTTATGTTTGTTATTTTATTTTTAACTTAATTTATTGTATTTGTGGTATAGTACACCAACACGAATATCATAACTAAATAAAGTCACAGTGGCGGACCTAGGATTTTCAAGAAGTGGATTTAAGATATAAAAATAAAACTAAAATGTGGGAGTAGGGATTTGAACTGGGAAAATAAAACACTCTTCACCACTGGTCCAAAGGTAACACTTCTGTTAGTAGGGTCAAAAGTTATTATGTACATATAAAATTTTAAAAATTGATCAAATATATATATATATATATATACGGTGTTATTTTTCAACGAAATAGGTTCATATGAACCCACTTAACCCTCTGTGGGTCCGCCCTTGATCTTAAATATACACTGTATACACTGATGCAGATGTAGGGTGGTAATTCAAATCCAACCAACTAAACTTGTCTAATCCGTTTAAGTTTGGATATATTATTAACTCTTCTATTCATTAGCTCAATCCATTAAAAAATTGGGTTGATATATTATCAAAATATTTGTAAAAACTTTTAATTTCAATTTGATATGTTAAATATATTCATAGTAAAGAAAAAGAATAATTTTATTAGACATGAAAATAGTCCAAAAGAAACAATAAAATAATTAAGTTTAGTAAAAATTGAATTGGAGTGAGTCTTACCATGCTATATAATTGATTATTTGACCTGTGTTGACCCATTCAATTTTAGATTGGATTGGATTGGGTCTTCACCCCATTGTTATCTTAACCCATTATGCTTCGCTTAAATTTTGACTCAATCCACCTAATTACCACCCTAATATGTACATATTAGAAATTGCAAGTCGTTACAACGAGAGACATATCACAAGCGACCTAAATTAATTTTTGTTATAGCGGTAGATCACGCTACAATGTTGTTGCTATAGCGAAATTGGACCGCTGTAATGGGGTAAGTCGTTAAAAAATGCAAAATATTCCTTAAGATAGCTCATAATCAACCAAGAATTAGGGAAGTGCAAAGGCAATATTTTCTTTTGTTTTCCATCGAAATCATTGGTAAAGTCAAGTAAATTTCTCCCCTAGGTTAGAAATTTGATTTTTAGGACTTAAAATCTATGATGATCACTTTAGATGAGGGTTTGAGTTGGTATAAAGAAAAAATCTTGATTTGGATAGAATAATTATAAAATTGTTCTGAGTAGCATAATCAGATATATTAAGGTCATTTAAGTCTAATTATGAGTTATGCTCATTAATTGTAGAGCAAGAACAAGTTTGGTATTATAACAAGGGGTCACTAGAGATTGAACATACATATAATCTTTCTTCCAAAAAAGTGATTCTTATATATATATTTGGAAAATAGTTGCAAGTCCAAAATCGAAAGCCCTTATTTTATTGTTGTTCCTCCTAGAAACATGACTTATATACCTAACTCGAAAGGCATAAGATCTATAGAGCATTTCAGGTTCGATTCGGAGAAGGTGATGGCGGTTTGATTTTCATTTATGTTATAGATGCTTATTAATTGGTGCATTAGTTCCACCTATATAACATAAGACTTGGAAAAGTGAAAGAAATATAAACTGATATACAATATTATTTTTAATCACATGCAACTAATATGATTACTTTATACAAATGTGATTTGTATTATTCTGGTTATGAACGTGTGATTGTTGGTTGACTCGAATATCACGCATGATACATTATATCCCTTGATCAGATACCATGCCTGGTACATACTAACATATATAGTTGGAGGTGCCTCTAGCAGATTGCCCTTTCTTTACATACGAGTGATTGGCTAAGGTACCACCCCCTATACATTGATTGTTTGTGTGCGTGGATTTTGTGAGTGAACCAGATTGATTTGTTGTATTGTTGTTTATCATGTTGTTGCATTTGTTATCTATTTTATTTAGTTGTGATTATTTATTCATATTTTGTATAATTAAAGCTGAGAGATTATTCTATTAGTACACTGTGAATTTTGTGTATTTATTGTACTTGCTCTTTGGTTATTGAGTATAAAGTATATTCTGGTGACCGCTTTGCGATCTAATTATGACATTAGCGTACCCTAAATTCAAGGGTGAGTTGCTTCTTTTGGTATGCTATGCATTTCTCTTCTCTCTGGTCCATTTTCCAGACTTGGATTGTTTTGTTTCGAGGTTGCATCCCTATTTATGGTCTAGATAGATATTTCGTTACACGACTTTATATTTTTAAGGGGGTTATCCGTGAGTGTTCGGTGACAATGACTTTTATTGACGAAACTCGTTTGAAATTCTTGGAAACTATATCTTTCTGTTGTTAAATTTTTTGGCACAATATTAATAATGGGTGTCCAATCATAGGGGTTTAGTGTGAGTATCTTTGATGACGAGTAAGGTCGTGATATTTTGTATATTTGAGTTTGTAGCTAAACTAGACTCTTAAAAAAATCATATTTTTACTTCAGGAGATGAAAAACTTCAATCTTATGCACAATTCACCTTCAAACATATATTTCAGTTTTCCTTGATTTACGATCCCCGTAATTGAATGAAACACTCATATATCAGAATTAATAACAAGAAGTTGTTTATGCTTTTAATACGTGAATTGATCGGTGTCTCTCTTAATTTGATTTCTTATTCGAGTAATTTCTTCGGCAAATTTCCCATTGCCTATATTTTTTTGCATTCAATTGTTAATATTATGCTAGTCATACCTCTAACGCTTTAGTAGAAATGGGCCATTTCTTATAAGTTCGTAGCTCCGGCCCAGAATACAATTAATCCAGTATTAATTATGTAAACCCTAGGAAGTTAGCACATACATAGTCCACTTTGTTTTTCATTACAATGTATTTTTTAGTATAAAATCCTCTTTATTGAACGGTCGTCTCCACTCGCTGAGAAACATCTAGATGTGTGTGTCTCGACTTGTTTTTCTTAAACGTTTGTTTTATTTAGACAATTTCTTTTGTAGTTCTTAAACAGAAAGAATTAGCGGAAGTGCAATTGACTGGAGTAAATTTCTAGATTTGCAGATTTATCGACCTCAAGTTCGTATGAGGTAAACATCTCTCTCCTGTTTTTTTAATTAAATAATGTAAAAAATAAAAATAATATCCTGTTGGATTTCCTAGCGTACTGGTTTGCGCAGTTTATTACTTTCGGCAATAAAAACGGCACGAGTTCGAGCCTCCACTCTGCCTCTTAAAGCTTTCTTAGCAATGAGCATCTAGGGTTTTTGTTTCAGGACTCTCGAAGCAGAGCCGCCCACATGAGTTCAAAATCAAATCGCAACCGTCCTCTGGCGGCGAAGGGGACGGCGACGGCGACGGCGATGGTGATTCCTCCTCCTCCGTCCACGCCATTATCGGAATCTGATTACGCCTTCACCATAACCAGAACAGCAGTTGCGCAGATCTGCAGTTCAATCGGATTCACAGCGGCGGAAGCTCCCGTTCTCGGAATCCTAACAGACATCGCCATCAGGTACCTGCGAACAATCGCAAAGTCCGCCGCGGATTCAGCCAACTCAGCCTGCCGTACCCAGGCAAATCTCGTCGACACAATCGCCGCCGTGGATGAACTGAGCTCGGTGAGTGGATTCCCCGGAGCATGGAGAGCTACCGATTGTTTTCTCAACTCCTGCGCGGTGAAGAAACTCGATATATTTACGGAGGATTCCAAGGAAATTCCATTCGCAAAACCGTTGCCTAGGAAAATATTTTCATTAGGAAGCAGAAAAGGTTTGAGAAATGTAGGTAGTAGTAAGATTGAGTACCTTGGAGGAGATAAGAAGCATATACCGAAATGGCTACCAGTAATGCCGGTGATTGAGAATCACGAAAAGGAAGTTGTTGAGAAGAGAAAAAGGGAACTTTGGGGATATTGTGCTAAAACTGAGGAACCAAAGAGGGAGAAAATAGAGGAGGAGAAAAAAACTGATAGTGTGGAAAAGGAAAGGAAAAGACTTGAATTGCCATTGAAGAGAGGGAAAGTGAGGTTTAAGATTGGTGGTGGTGGGGTGTCAGGTGTGTGTAGAAGTGGTGGAATAGGGAAGAGAGTATTGTGTGAGAATTGGAATTTTGATGATGAAAACTCATCAAAACAAGAGCAGCTTGATGAGGTAATACAACAACAATAGTGAACTCGAGAGTAGATTGTACGCAGATTATATCATAGATAGACTGTTTTTGAAAGAAACTCGGTTAGACTCGATGAAGTTATTGAGAGGAACAAAATGAGATGATGATAGGAGTATGAAAGAAGGAAGTGGAGTTGCTAACTATACTTTGATTGTATTTTTTTTGGTTTTGAAGTTAGCAGGAATTGAACCCTTGACGTGCCGTTCGATAAAACGCAAATTTTCTCTCCCTATTTGAAGACCATCTTCACTCCGGACTTAAAATGGAGAGTGCAGCATATCTATATTTAATATATTTTATGTAAAAGTGGTCATGAATTTCACTAGTTAATATAACAAACGGAAACTCATTTCAGATTTTCAGTTTAAAGATGTTCATTTACTTTTATCTGAATGGAGTGAGATTAGTTATGTTTTACTTAATTATGAGCTGCTTTTATCCAATTAGGGGTTGTTTTGAATGTGAATTAGGCTGACATTAAGACATTAAATTATGGATAAATAATGTTAGTTTTAGCAACTAGTTAGAAGGCAAAGTTATTTATATATAAAATTAATGCAATAGGAAGTCAATGTTTGTTCAAACTTTTGCGGTAGCCTAGTCATTGCTTGTTTTGAATGAAAGTGAATACAAATGCACCTTTCTTTAGTCTAGAATTGAGTTCATGATTGTGGATTGTCAGTGTTTGTTCATATTGGCCTCTGCGATAGCTTAGTCGTTGCTTGTTCTGAATGAAAGTGAATGCAAATGCACCTTTCTTAGTGCAGTGCCGAGTTCATGATTTTGGATTGTGAATGTATGTTATATTGACTTCTGCGGTAGCACAATCATTGCGTATTCTGAATGAAAGTGAATACAAATGTATCTTTCTTTGTGCAGAGCGGAGTTCATGATTGTAGATTAGCGCAAATTTGCTATAATTTGCAACTTCACAATTCGCATAGCTAATACTTGTATCCGTTATGAGAATTTATATTTCTTCTATGTAGAATATAAAGTGGAATAACTAAATCTTGCATAAAATAAATTCCCTCATAATTAATCTATGCATTGCAATAGTTGCATAACTCTAATCAGTTACCAAATGAGCACTTAGAACCTAACTTTGGCTTTCACCAGTTACGTGTCTCAAATGTCCATATAAGGGTTAAGGATAGTGATGGCAATGAGGTGGTGCAGGACGGGTTACATGTTGTCCACCCTTCCTCCTCTACTTTGAGAACCGTGTGAACGGAGGGTGGCCAGAGAAGAAGGTCTTCATACAGAGTCGCACACTTGAGTAGTCTGCGACTTAGATAGAGCTTTGATTGTTTTTTTTTCTTCATGATTGAAATGGAGGGCACCTGACTATGTTATAGAAAGAGGAGGCGAAAACATCAAATGCCGAAGAGAGGCGACTCGACAAGGAAGGAATGAAAAATCATCAAGGATAACTTCTTTGTTGGCGGAACAAAGGGCTAAATAGCGAGAGTAATTCTTTGAGACGGTCTTAATTTCCAAAGTCTCCAGAAACTGATCGAGTTAGATGACAACACCTTTTTCCCTTCTTCCTTACCGGTAGGGCAATCTTCTCAAGTTTCTCCCTGGTAAAGTTTTGCTTTGTTTTGCCCTGTTTATCTTTCTTGTTTAAATATAGTCTTGCCCTACTCTATTTAGCTTTGTTTAGCCGTGCTTTATTTAGTTTCAATTTACATAGAATAAATTTTAGGTTTAGCAAACATAAAAATCATGTTAGCACTCTATAGCTACAATTTGCTATTTGCGCTCTATAGCAAACTTAATTTGCAATGGAGCCTCAGATCTGTATAAAAATCGCAAACATCTATGATTTGTATAAAATCGCAGGCATCTGATTTGTATAAATCACAACGATTTATATAAATTGTGTGCCAATGTCTATGAAAATTGAGTTTGTATATGTATATGTTTTTTGTGTTTGTGTATCTGCATAAAATTTGAATTCGTATACAATTGAATCGAGTTAAAACAGTTGTATTTGTATATCAAATCTTTCTCCCGCTTTATACAAACACAAATTATACATTGTATAAAATGAGAAAGAGATGAAGACAAAAGAGAACTGGTGGGGAAAAATTTATGTTGTATAATTATAAGTGTATAGGACAAAGCGTTGTATATATAGTTTTTTTTATATATACAAACAAAATACAATCTATACATTTATGTTTATATAAAGTGAGAGAGACAAGTGAAATTTCCAGGAGACAAATGATAAAGTGTTTGCTACAGATTAAAATTAAATGAAACTATGATTATAACATTTAATTTGAATTAATACTTCATTACTTAAATAAAAGGTTTGACCCGCCCCATTCTGCGCAATTGAAATCCCTATATAAGAAAGGTTCGATTCCCCCTATCCTGCTTCGAGTACCACACTTTTTTTTTTTTTGATGACAAGGAAAACCCGCAGCCGCTACCCTTTGAATGTGCACAGGGTTTTACCCTGCTCCTATGTAATAGCTCACAAATCACATAGGAGAGATAATCCGCACTAGGCAAGCCTGATGCGACGAGCTCGACCCAGAAGGCAAACCCCTTGCTTTTGCTGGCAAGGAATTTCGAACTTAAGACCTCCAACATGGAAGTCCCAAGCTCAAACCACTGGGCCACCCCGAAGGGTTCGAGTACCACACTTCTATTAGGTGCTTCCCGTTTAATTTTTGAAAATGCTTTGACACGCCTCATCCTGCCCCAATTGCCATCCCTATTAACGAGGGTGACATCAAGTATCACACTTTTATAGGGTGCTTCAGAATAATAATAGGAATAATTTAATGCTAGAGTACAACTTAGCTTGTAAACAGACTGCTTATAGTCATTACATAAATGTAATACACCCAAGTGCATTTTTACAATCCTTTGGAGATAAATCACTTTACAATATGGTAAATGATCCAAAAAACAACATGCCCTTCTGCAGAAATATTTCGGTGGGGCAAGTACCTGAGGTCCTTCGTCACGTATTAAAGTTTGGCTATGTTGGCTGCCGGAGCATCTGTTGGAGCTGAATGACCTGCTGCTGTTGATCTGGTGGCAGTGCACTTAACTGTTCAGGAGTGAGACTCAGTACTTGTTGCAGCAAGGCAGATTCAACGTCCGAGGGAAGCTGTAAAAAGAAGAATATTTCTTAATATAACTAAACTACCATATTATAGTTACATCCCATGTGATTCTAAATAAAGTATCAAATCAACACAATAAGGGGCATTTAACATATTCACATCGAAGATTGTATGCATCGGATGTATTAGTTATGCATACTTTCAAATCAATATATCAAGCAATAAAACAAATGGAAGTAGAAACATCTAAATTCACTTATCATTTGCAATTGATCTAATCTTAAGTTCCTTCAATTGATTACAAAGAAACCTCAACACTCTAAAATTACCTGAGTAGCTTGTTTATCAGGGTTTGGCATTTCTGCTGCAGCTAAAACTTGAGTCGAGCACCCTGACTGGGGCGTAGATACACTTGCATCAGGTAAGGCATAACTTATTCCATCATTTAGCCTTGCCGTTTTTGATGGACGACTCAGAGGATCTAGATTATATGCTGCCCCTCTCTTCACCTCAGGCAAACCTGAAGGGTAAGCTGGTATGGTAATCAAAGATGAATTATTAGGAGCCTGGGGTCGTCGAGAGTCTTTATTCGTATTATCCAAGACACCAGAAACTACTGAAGGATTTCCCTGTTAATAAAAAAACAAAATTATACAAGTTCACATTGATGTCCCTTTGGAAGAAACAAACTATCACTCACTAAAGGTAAGTCTCTTGCAGAAAGATACATACAGTTCCATATAGCTACTATCCTATGGACTTCCTATTTTATTGCGTTTGGGATACATATCAAGTAAAATTTCCATGAGTAGAAAAGGGGTAAGGAGCAGAGCAAGTTATAAAGCAACCTTTTGCATAAGATGCTAGTCATCTTCTCGTTTCATCCTAAATCTATTACAAGAATCCAATATTTAAGCTCGCTTCCTTTCTACGGAGAATTTGTTCCAAGGAAAATTACTTACTCAACCATTCAAGCATGATAATCATCCAAAGTAAGTTATTGTCCTTATTAACTTATTTTCAAATTATTGTTCCCGTAGATTTTATATTTTGCCAGCTGCGTTCGTTCATTTGCAGTTGTAGAGTAACAGTAAATAAAGATATACACCTGAGAACCTTGTTCCAATGATGGGGTACGCATTGATGAGGGTGGAGGATGATATCTTGTCTTTTCTGTCCCCAGCTGATTATTATATGTAAAATTCATGGAAGCAACTGGCCCAGCTTGTTGTAAGAAAAAAGGCTGCATTTGCTGCTTTACAGCAACAGAAGTTCCCACCTGAACTGGCGGATTAATTGACACATTGACTTGGGTCGCATTGACGGAAGGATTTCTAGAAGGGTTAGGCAACTGACTTTGCAAAACTGGTTGAGTCTGAGGCTGTGCCTGGGGAAGCAAACTAGGGGGAAGTGGGGGTAACCCAAGAAGAGACTGAGTTGCCAGTTGTTGACTTTGCTGACTATCTAGAACCAATGGCTGCAGCTTAGGTGCAGCAGATTGCCGAATGTTTGGCGTCTGCAACTGCAAATTTCAAAGATTATCAGGTGTTGCTCTTTGTCAAACTGATTCCTCAAAAAACAACTAAAACAGCAGCAGCAGTAGAATGCCCTTAATAAAATGAAGACAATAAATGTGTGTCTGCTGATTTTCAAATAAAATCAAGAACTAGGTGATCCTTAATGTGATTATGTTACCAAAACAATAGGAATCAAACTCAAAAGAACAATAAAGGAAAGGAAAGCTATAGGAATTTTGAAAAGATACATTTTGACAGCTTATCTATATAAATATATATGAGAGAGAGGTATTAAAACAAAGGAACCAGTGAACGAACCATTGGTTGGGTTACCATTCCCAGTATTAGCTGTGCCTGCATTGGCAAACAAATACAAACTAGTAACTGTGTGGTTTCAATAATCATGCAATGTAAAAAGAAACAATAGTGATATTCTGATGCTGAGAACAAGTAATATGACCCCCTTCATGTTGCACTAAAGCATGCTCAGCACTCCAGAAAAGAAAAGCGGCTATGCAATTTGCAATGAAGAATGGATAATTGTTTCGAAGTCAGCAATAGCAAAAATGCTAAACAACAGAAGAAACTTGCAATATGTTGACCATCTACCATAGGTTAATACCAGAAAAAGAGCTTTTGACAAATTTGGAATTGCTAGCAGCAGTTGGCGTGTCTGTTCCTTGTTTTGTGTACACATTGCCTGTCATCAAAATTACAATAATCATGTCAAGCAGTTATCCACAAGGCTTGCATACTTGTGGGATTACACTGGATATGTTGTCCATGTTTGTTGCTAATTTATAACTTTGCAGCAATATTCAAGCAGAACTAGAAATATCATGAGTTGGAGTCGTATGCAATCAACATCCTGACCTTGAACTCAGACATAACATCATTCAGTTGGCTCCTAGACAATTTGGACATATGTAGTGTTAAAGGATCTATCCCAGACTGATTGAATGAGCAGCCACTCTGAGCAGCTCCAAGAGCTCCTGCCATAACGGCTGCAGCAGTCATAGCTACTGACATGCCTAATGGCTGCTGAAGTGCAGAATCCACAGGGACAACTGGTCCCCCAATGTGTTTTTGGGGATCTGATAGACATTACCATATAAAGCGTTAGATTCTAATTTCAAAGAGAATAAAAAACAATTGATGATATGACCCCCATCCCACCCCACACCCATTTTGTTTATTGAAAAAGAAAGGGTGAAAAATCAGAATTGAAATTGAATCATACCACCAACATTCGCAGTCATACCAGGTCCACCGCGACCCTGCCGAAAAGACAAACATGGTCAATTGAGATGTTATTAAAAATTAGAGATGGAAAAATTTACGTCCAGAAAAATAATGGTACTACGTCACAGATGAAGTTCTCTCACAACATTTATGCTTCTGCTCTTCTCTTCAAGAGGGGTTTGAATATCAAAAAGTGCTACTTGCATCCTAATTTAGGAAACAGTCTTCTGACCGGGCACAACTTTTAGGTAACAGTTGGAGTTCTGATGTATTTAAATGAAAGTGGATTTAACAATGTAGATGAAGCTAACTGTAAAGAGAAATTACATTTTAGAATAGAAGTCAGTGAAACTGCACCTTGTTTATAGCAAGAAAAATGAAAACTTAAACATTGTAGCAAATAATTCCTCATTTCAGTCCAGGAAGTATATTGCTGGCCTCCTCAGGTTTACACATTAACATGAGCAAGAGCCTTCTTTATCCAATTAATGGTGGGGGAAATTCAGTAGTTAATTATGATTTTGGGGTGAAAAACAGGACAATTTCCTGCTGCTTACTTGGGTCTACCAGTGTTTTGGACGGCGAAAGGCGATAAAAGGCGACAAGGGTCTGCCTCACCACAAGGTGAGGTGAGCGGCGAGGCGCTCGCCTTTTTAAAGTGCGGCACCATTCACTACCAAAAAATTAAAATACTTAATTGCAAGTGTAAATAATCAAAATCTCAATAGCAATAACATATTAGCAAATATTTTAATTCAAAAACTGAAAATAGACAGTACATACGAGTAGTGTAGAACTTGAATGAGAAAAAAAACATAACAAAAGTCACAACAAAGGTAGAAGTGATTCTAAAGTCTGAAGAAGAAGAAGAAGAAGAAGAAGGAAAAAGAAACAGAGGAAGAAGAAATCTGAAGAAGAAAAGAAGAAATTATGTATTGGTTAGACTTTGGAGTCACCGGAAAAGTCTGGCTAATCGCCGGAGGAGTCTAGTTGAAAACCCTAAAATTACCTTTTAACTTTTAAAATCCTAAATTGGTCGCCTTTTCTTTAAAAAATACAAAAGGTGACACCTTTCCTGCCTTTCTCGCCTCTTGCCTCTCGCATTTTGTCATCATGCTGTCGCCTTTTGAAGATCTCCTCGCCACAAAGCTAAAAGGAGATGAAGGGTCGCCTCGCCTCGCCTCGCCTCTCTGCATTGGTGACGAGGCGATGCCTTTCACAACACTGGGGTCTACATTTAGAGGCAAATCATTGAGCGTCTGATGCGTGTGGCAAGGAGCAATAGAAGAATAGGGAGGAAGTTGGATATGTGGAAAAACAGTACTTATCCCTGGAGGAAGATTACCACTGATCAATAATGTTTTGGATAATTCCTTGGGCATTGGTCTAGTGGTAAGAACCAGCGCATGATGTTTTGAAGAGAATTCAGTGACCATTCCAACGATAACATGCTAAACACATTCCAAACCCTTTTTGTTGGTGAAATCATTGGGAAGTAGATACCATTTTGAAAAAAACAAACATAAAAACATGAGGAATTAAATGATCCAAGTTAGTTTTGGACATCATCGACTCCCTGATTCAATATAGGAGTCGCATCATACTTTTGTAATTTGAATCTTCTGGTGACTCTATCAATACAATTATCTTACTTCATCAAAAAGTATTAATTTTAATTCAAAATATGAAGTATGACAGTTAATTCAAGATTGAGGGGCATCATAGATTCTTCCAACTGAACAAACTATATATCTGAAACTTTGCATGATGAAAACTTTACTTCAACAAGTTTTATGCGCTAATGACTAGTTTAGATGTCCAGATCAAGATAGGACATAAAACAAAAAAGTTAGAGTAAGATGTGATCCCAAAAATCTACGAATGACTACAAAGAAATTGACATATGCAAGTCAGATAGGTTAAACACTGTAGAGGCAAAAGTAGAATAGTTGAGCAAATTGCAGGTAGCTAAAATGGTTAAAGCACCAGATACCAATTTTGTCATCAAGATAGAAGCCAGTCACATTAATGCTGGATATCTTAAAAAAGAATTAAGCTCATCACCCACAGAACCTAGTGAGATGCCAACACTGCCTTCATCTCCCACAGAACCTAATGAGATGCCAACACCACCTTATATGAAATTTAAGCATCTCCACAACTCCACTAACACTGTCATGGTTTTGAAATAGCCAGACGCTAGTTGTTGAGAACCATATAATCCAATAACTTTGATATATATGGATATTTTGGTTGAGACAAGCAGCTCAAATAAGCAGGAAAATGGATGTTCACTCCAGGGACAAGAAATTAAGAAACAGGTAGAGAAATAAACACACTGTACAGTAGTTTTTGGTAAGGAGTAATATAAAAAATTGTCCAAGGACATTTAAATGTCTTACCTGTTCACGATTTCTGTCAGAATTTTTATCATTTTCAGCAAAATCAACTCTTAGCTGCCGACCATTTATCTCATACCCCTTAAGGTTGCGGCGAGCACTTAATGCAGTCTCTTCATCCTTGTATTCACAGAATCCATAACCTTTTGGTTTCCCAGTTTCTTTATCAATCACTAATCTGAGGAGGAAAATAGAGTGAATAGAAAGATGAGAAATGCTAGATAGACTCATCCAAGTAAGAAAAGGAGGAGGAGGAAGAAATCAGCTCCTATCAGATGGAAAAGAGTCTCCTTAAGTCGGTCATCCTCCACAAAATGCCCTCTAAACAGAATTTAAAAATCCTTGCTGGTGAAAAGTTTCCGACCAGCTGCGATAAAAACTCCAAGCATTCATTTTTATTTATTTTTTGGAACTGGACAAGCATTCATTTTTACACAAAAGATATAAATGACATTAGGTATTCTAGCTATAGAGTTCACTTTGTCCATTAGTCACCTCAGATCCTCAATCAGCAAACTAACATCTACAGGGATGCATGACCAGAAAATCAGCATTACAAAAAATACCAAATTTGGGATGATCAAAAGGTTCAAAGAGTATTTGTTTTTATCATCTTCACTACTTTCTCACAGATACTATAATGTTAGTGCACTTGCAAGTTGGAAACTTGCAAAAGGACAGTCTTTTATATCCTCCTACAGATAACAAAATCAGCTGCTTTAACTAAATAAAACAAAGATAAAGCAGTCCCTGAGTCAATTAAGGGAGAAGGCAAAGAAAATAAATTAAACCTGAAGGAAACAACTGGTCCAACTTCCTCACAGATTTGCATTAGTTGCTCCTCAGTAGCATCATATGGTATATTCCCAACTACATCAACCACAAATAAATTCAAATTAGGTTAATATCCTACTATCAGTACTAATATACACACAAAAGCAACCTAGTGTGTCCAATTGGTTAAAGTTCCAATATTTTCAACTAATTAAGCAACAAAGTTTGTATAATTACAATAATCCAAACAGAATTTCATAAAACTGTGAGATACAGAAAAAGGCTGACCAAAAACACGGCGCCGCTGAGAATCAGAAGTGGCCATAATTGTTAAAAGTTGAAGAAGAAGGTCCAGTGAATCAGCTTCATCCTTTCCCTCTGATAATTCGTGTCCCGCTCGTTCCTTTTCCTTTTCAAACTGGGATTAAGCGAAGACGGCACTGCCAGAGCTCGATGAACAGAGGGCAGTAAAACGGGTCAGCGGACCCAATCACGGCAGCATATTAATTTTAAGCATAAATTATATAAATCTCATAGTTTTAATACTCTATAAAATTACAATTTATCCCTAATAAATTTTTTAATTACATAAATCCCTTAAAAATTAAAAAACCTGGACACAATAATTGAAATCTTGGATACATTAATATTTAATATACAGTTCGGTTACATTAAATATTATCTCAGACACATTAATATGTAGCTCGGATATGTTTAAAACTAGCTCAAATACATAATATGTAGCTTATATACTTTAAATATCGGTTCGTATACATTAATATATAGCTCGAATTATTAAATACTGACTCGGATACTCTTTAATGTATCCGACCTATATATTACGTATTCAGTTTGTGTTACTTTTTAAGGAATTAATAGAGATAGAAATATAAAACTATGTGATTCCTAAAATTTATCCTTTTAATTACTTTGATGGAGAAGAAATTCAAAGGAATTGTTGATTTTTTTGTTGTTTTATATATAAAATATGTAGAATTTTTTTTAAAAAAAAATATTAAATAAAAATTTCATCTTTTGGTAAAGAATTGAAAAGAAGTAAGAAACTTATATTTTCAAAAAATAAAAGTGAGATAATTTTTCGAGAACACATAAAAAGTTTATTTGTTCCTATATTGGTACGAAAGGATAAATGTTGATACATATGCATCAAGAGACACCCTCTAACTCCAACTATAAGGTTTTTAAGTCCCCGTCTCGGAGTTGCAGGGAAATTAAAAATGACAATGTTCTTCAGTGAACATTAATATACTTGTATCGTAATAAAATCTTTATAGACTAAAAACAATGGAAGTTCTTCTTCACTTTCAACCAAGGTTTGTCATGTGTGAACTCGCTTTTATCGTTAATCTTAAGCTCAAATAAAAGAGGAAGGTTGACAAAAATCAATTGTGTAACTTGCTTTTCTCGAATCTCACTTATAAAATCACTCTCATTTGTTGTAGTTGCTGTATAAGATGGATTTAATTCCACTTATTACAATCACCTCTCCGTTTGCGCTTCCTCATCCCCCAATTCTTAGTTATTTAGCATTGCTACTTGAATAAACCAGCCAAGTGGCCTAAACAAAAATATATTCTTCAGCAATGCTTAGGGTATGTAGGGAAAGAGCTAACGCAAAACCAACTGGATGAAAATTTGAATTTCATTGATAAGAGTTTCTAGCATTGGAGGTCTTTTTCTTATAAAAAAAGGAATAAATCACTAACAGCACAAAATGACCTCTCAATGGCGGGGCATCATATAACATTTAGACCAGAATATAAAGAAGAGAAAATCAGATCCATTCTGCTCCAACAAACAGGAAAAAGTGAGTAGGCTAATACATACAGAACATACATCGTCTCTATTCTCACAGAATTGTAAATGCTGATATAGGACAAAGCTTTTCATACAACTATAGCATCACAATAGAAACATCCACCCTCACTTTCCACAACTGAATCCCTTGCAAACTGAGAGAACAATGATGAGGATCAAAGCTATCAGGATACCTAACACTATCAGCTTGATTTTCATGTTTTGCAGCCACATCTTCCTCCGTATTTGGGTTCCCGTGTTCCTGAAGTCCTGTGCCTGTTACAATCAAAGAAGCCACTAGCATTGGTTGGTGCTCTGTACAGATGGCACTGACTTCTTTTTGGGGCAAAAGAAAACATGGAAACAACAGCCACTAGAACTCTATACAATAATGATGGTTAACTACAACAAAGTTGCTGCTTAAATGAAAACTGAAGCTAATTAATATCATAACAGATCTTTTTTTTTTTTTGGAGGGGGGGGAGAGAGGATAAGTTGATAACTAATATTATAACAAACTGATCAATTTGACAAGGATACATGTAATATCTTTAGACGTTGCCAACCATCAATGATAGTCCATCTATACAGCACTAGAACACATCTCATTACAACATACAGAAGGGGGGGAAAGCAAACAGGTAAGTTTATTATACTCTTTTTTTTTAAATGAAGAAAGAAGTAAAAGCTTATATAACTTCTTTTGTTCAAGTTGAGGAAGATATGAGCACCATTGTCTCTCAACATCATAGGGTTACAAAAAAGTCAGACTAATGGAAGAATAAGGTAGGCAACAATCAAGCAAATCAAAGGCGACATCATCTTGTTGACAGAGCAACCCACCTTAGCCTATGGATAAGTTAGAATCAAAAGGCATATATGATCCCCCCCCCCCCCAAAACACACACAAGTGAAGTTGGCACTCAACTCAGAATGAACTGAGTTGTTCACTTGTAGCGCACATATAAACCACATAGTAACATTAGCTAAGAGTACCCTCAAGTTAGGATTAACATGCAAAAAGTAATAATGATATCCTATGAAGAAAGTTGTCCATGTGAAGATTGAGCACCAGTAAGAATCAATCCCATTCCCAAATGGTAACATAAAACAAAAAGCAAACTGTAAATAAAATCGAAACCATCTAATTTAAATTGTTCTCAATAGAAGGATTTAAATGCAAGTTTTAAAAAAATAAATATAAAATGATAACCTGGTGATGAAGGTTCTCTGTCTTATCAACAAGAAGCTCTATCTTCTCTCCACGATCAAGAACCTAGAATTTCGAACAAAGATAACATACCACATCAACTCTCATGATGTCGACCAGTAGAGCGAAAAGCATAATAACACATGAAGGAAAGGTTTTGAAATGAGAAAAGCATTAGATGTAATCACAATAATCATTTCTTAATGGAATTTATGATTTGATTAAGACTCCAAATACATTGATGCCTTAGATCCAGCCTTGTGATCACATTATAATTATAACACTATATAATCGGGTTGACAAAAAAAGACTCCCTTCAGACTAATAGTTTATCTTATAGTAATGCACCTAAAAATTATTCAGTGAACTAATTAGTAAGATTGTATGTAACTATGTAATGAGTTTATATAATGCAATCTTCAATTCTAGGAAATGATGAAGATTTGAGTTCACTCTTCATTGACGGAGCTTGCCTGAGATCCCGTTCCAATGTAATCACTTCCTCTTTGTTAGTAAATATTCCAAAAACTCCACATTACAAGTTCTCAGCAGGAAGTCATTCTGCATGAATTGATCAACTTGGGCTCTACAAAATATTAGTGTTCTATACAAAAAGGATAGAGCTAAGAATGTAGTGCAGTGGAATGGAGTGGAGTAAAACATCAGTAACTACACTAATGCAAGCTAGTTAGGTTCGGCTATATGAATCCTCAATATTCGTTTCCCTCCATTTGGAAGTTAGCGTAATGATCAAAGAAATTTACAAATTTAGCTCAAGTATTTCTACAGTTGGCAGAAGGAATCTTCAGAACAATTATGAATCACATAGTTACTCACTATATGGGGATTCAATAACAACATCACATAAGGAAGTAAGAACTAATCAACCATCAAACGATAGATGAAGAGACATTTTACCTTCTCAATGTTTTCCATCATAACACCCTTAACTTCTGAAACCTGTGCTTTCACCTTGGCAAGTTTGCTAATTTCCTCAGGGTGTTCAGCACAATACTGCATATGCTCCTTCAACTTAGGGCTGCACTTAAAAGAGTACTATAGTTAGATGACTCAACAGAAATCTCTGCCTTCACATACCACTAAAGTAAACTTTTAATATTAAATTACCCAAATTCCTTGTTCAGGCTATTAGGAGGAGCTGTCGCAGCCTTCCCACTCCCATATTTTGACATGAAATCATCCTTAATGCGCTCCAAAAACGCTATTGGAATTTGTCTTCCAACAGACTCCTCAGCAACCACGCAGTATGCTGTAAGGAGAATTATAAAGTTAGCATAGGTAAGTCCACTAATCAACTAAATGCAACATTGGAAAATTTCTGGAAGTGCAAGAGAGCAGAATAACAAACGATTTTCTAATATTACTCAGATTCTCCTCTCATAATAGCTATTTAATTCCATGGTTAGACACTCAGGTATGATGGTCTTCACTTGGGAGTAAATATAAAATCATCAGATCACAGTAAAGTAAGAAGCTAAGGAATTGCATTTTGGAAGGTGAAACATTCTCTTAATATACTTTCCAAAAAATGCTTTCCAGTTGCTAAGAATTATGAAAAAAACAGCTGGACTAATGATGATCACAGACTTCACATTGGTGCCTTCAAAGCACTAAAAGTAACTGAAAACAGTTAAAAGTGCATCTAACGAAAACACAACTGGGACTTCACTTCCCAGTGGCATGACAAGCTGTGAAGACAGTTGGACACAAGACGACATGGAAATGAAAAATATCAAAATGGCAAATTAAATGATCTTGACCACCAGTCTCATCTTTCCTCCAGTGGACAAACATAAAACATCCAAGATGATCACAGAAAAAGTGAAGCCAGTAAAATATGTGTCATCTGTGTGTGGGTAGGGGATTGGGTTTTTAATCTACTACATGAACGTAGTAAACGTTTCGCTTCTCTTCACTTCCTTTCTCTTTATCCCCCTCCTCCTCCCCCGCTGACTCTTTTTTCCCCTTAATCTTTAAAAGATTCAATCCACCAAAATTGTTCTTCTGTGCAAATTTTAGTTTTTGGCCAGAAACCTCTTTCTCCTTGTATTATTATATTATTCTAATGCAAGTGATTTCTGCATCTGTGGAGGAAAGAAGGAAAAGACAGTTTTGAAGCCAGGAAAACACATGAAAAGAAAAGATTGGTTGAGTTTGGTTTTCTTATAAGATAAAAACATGTTATTTGAGGAGAATAAATGGAGTCTAAATTGTATTTGGCCGAATCAATTAATTGATGTTGACGATAAAAACTCTGTGTTACAGAGAGGGTGGCGTGAAGAGAAATTGGAAGGAGAATTAAGACGGGGAAGAAAGGACAGAGTGACAGGGAATGAAGATACCAAATGATGTTGGACAGTCGGGTTATTTTTGTGAAGAGACCAAAAAGTCTCTCTTTATGCAATGTAATAAGCAATTAAGGGTATTTAAGGAAAATAAAAAATGAAGACATTGCTAATCTACTACCTTCGTGCAGTAGGTTAGCAAAACCATATAGGTACTGACTACTGATGAACTCTTCCCAGTGCCCACCAAGTCTTAGACAGAGGGAAAGGAATCCCCTGGCATTTTATGTATCTGTTGCGATTTGAACCCTGCTGTCCCATCACCCATGGTTTTCATCCTAGCACAAAATATTACCTAAAGCGATGAATTCAGGTGCATTTGATTACTCAGGTTCACTTTTGCATCTCAGACCAGTATAATGAAGCAGAACTCCCGGAAGATCATAAATCTTAACCAACTCTCGAATCTAGTACACTCCCTCCAAATAACCTCAATTGAACAATTTTTTTAACAAATTGAAACCAAGTGATGCAGTAACCAATCAGTACATCTTATTGCTTATCAAGCAAATATAAATGAACCGAAGTAGTAAACTCATCCAACTTCATCAACCAGTCAGAGAAGTATGATAAGAAGGGACTAATAATATAGTAACAATTATAATAGAAAAAGAACTATTTCACTTTACCACCAATGAAAACTGAGAAATACCCCTTACAAGCAAAGAACAAACAGTCAACACAATCGTTCCCCTCCCGGAAAATCCTACAGTTCGCGGTAAAATGGATACACAAAACTTAATCCACAGAGGGAACTGATCTACAAATCCATTGATCCCTTTCATTTCCCCTAATTTCAGATGCAACGATAAAAAATCCCTCCTAGCACACAAAATCCGGGAACCCCCAATACAACCAGGAATTTGGGTGAACTTCCCTCTCTCTACAATCAACAACATATAATGGTTCACAGTACTAGAAGTAATCTTAAGATCAATTTTAATCCCAGTACCAGAGTTAAATCATCATATTTCCGGATTAAGAATACAAATTAAATGAAATTAATACCATAAACCACTATTTTCAGAAACAAAAAACACGAAAGGATATTCACTCAAAATTTCTTCGATCCATTTTGTATCTACATCAGTAGAAACAAACCCAGAAACTGAAACAAAAAACATCAACAGAAAACAAGAGCTTTAAGGGAAAGAGAACTGACTGAATCCATTATCAACAAGGTAGTTGAAGGTATGACCATCGCAGTTATAGGTGAACTTGTTATTGGAAGCAGGTAGCTTCTGAAGACACTGATAAGCTATGGAGTTGAAGTTACCACTGAAATCTGTGTATTCAGCCAATATAACATTCCCACGACCGACAAACGCATAGATCAAAGCCTTCTGTTGACCCATTTACAACCGATTTCTTGGTTTTCCGGTGGATCGCCGATCTGGTTTTTGTGGGTTTTCTTCGATTTTGCTTAGCAAGCAAACAAAGAAGAATTCAAAGGTGACAAAAAGTGTAGACTAATGGACTCCTCTATATCCTTGTGCCCTTTTTCTCTCTCTTAATTTCTAGAGAGAGAAAACGAGTCCACCACTATACAAGGCAAGTGACCGAAAGTAGCTCAATATCATATCGAACACCATTTTCTAATTTCTGTACTAAATATAAAAAAATATTTTATTTTATTTTTTTTGCAAATAAACCATTATAAAAATGATGAAAATATTATTTAATTTTAAAATAATTTTTTTACACGTAGAATAACGAATGACAATATAAAAAATGAGAAGAAGTTTGGATTCCACTTTCGAGAAGGGTATATCAAATATTTTTTAAAAAATATTTAAGTAAGAATAAAGCAAAAGAAAGTTTGATCATATCAAAAGTAATGATTATAAATTAGACATATAAGCTGAAAAAGCAATAATTGATCAAGCAAGGTCTTATTAAACCGACATATTTTTAGTTTTGATCTCTATTAGAACCTAAACTTCATTAAATAATTTTTTAATGTATCAATAGATTTTCTAAATATTTTTATGGATAAATAAATATTTCATTGATTTTTTATTTTTGGGACGAAAAAGTTTATCGATCCAAATAATTATTCTTTTATTTTTGCCGCACTAGAAAATCCATGAGCTCCCAAAAGAAATGTGTAGTCCATCCTTCGAGGTGGCTCAGTGATTTTGGGCTTGAGACTTCCATGTCAAAGATCTCAAGTTCAAAATCTCTTGCTAGCAAAAATAAAGGGTTCACCTTCTAGGTTTAACTCGTCACACGAGCTTGCAAAAGTGAGGATTACCTCTCTAGTGCAATTTGCAAGATAAGGATAGCAGCTTAGATTTTCCGTTTGTCATTAAAGATAAAAAGCTAGAAAAACACTCCATTCATAATAGGAAGGCAAGGAACACTCCTCTTGTTTATCATAATTTTCAAAAGGTTTCCAAGGAACAGAAAAGCTAACAAACATCAGAATATCATATACGTTTATATTAACTCATTCACTGAATTAATGTTATAGATCCACTGAAGTAAAGGTTACATAATAAGAAGAAAGAACTGGAAGTAGCAATTACAAATTTGGTCTGAACAAATGGAAGGCCTTAAAATCTGAAAATTGGCTAAAACTCTAAAACCAAAAAATATAACCATACTTGGACAAGTTATTAGGCAGGATACTGGGACAAAAATGTTAATAACTTGTACTGCAAAAATGTTTTTTGCTCAGAGAAAGATTGCAGTTGGATTGCCTGGTGATGGTGGATTCTGCCTCACGACTGCAGCATGAGACCCTGCTCTCTCCAGGGCATCATCTATCATAGATAAGATCTCCAATCTCTCGAGACCAATCTGTCTTTTGATCAAGTCTGAGTTCTTCTCAAGGACTTCAATCTCACCAAAAGGAAGCCTCAAGTCCAACGCTTGAACCCCAACTGCCAATACTTCGTCTTTCTTAAACCTCAAGAAAGGCATACAGAGCTTTTGTATTTGTTTGAAATTGCCTTGCTGTGCAATATCACTCTTCTGCAATTCGGAGAGGATTTCTTTATCAGGTGCAAAGGATCCGGTTGAAGTGTCAAATTTCCTCTGCAGAATCCCCAAACATTCCTTTTTCCACCCACCATACTGCTCATCCACATATATCAGGCCCACGGTAGGTTTGTTTTGGCTATTCAGATTCACATTTCCTTTCTTTGAACCAGAAACCTGCTTTTGAAGTAGCTTCCTCATCGAGATAATCGTGTCTTGCAAATATTTGTTGGCCTTCTTAAGGGTAAGATCTGGCAAATCAGCCTCAGGCCACCCAGCTTTTATGACATAACCATCCTTCTTCAAAAGCTCTCTCCAGGCATATTCAGCATAGTGTGGGCAGATTGGAGCGATAAGTCGAGTTTGAACATCCATAAATCGCCATAGCAAATCCCGGTTCATGCCTCCTGAACCACAGGAAAGCCTGTACTCATCTCTGGCCGCCTGAAGATCATAAAAACCAGTTTTCAGAGCTTCCCGAAACATGTATTCACTATAGTTCTTCTCTGCTGTCCTGACTGCAATATTAATTTCATTAGCAAACACACGGTCTGCATATGTGGATGGTGGCCCATTTCTTAAAGATGGCTCTGCAGAAAGAACCTCCTGCATCCATGCTATTTCTTTTGTGAGACGTAAGATGGCAGCATTAGCTGTTTCAAAGACAAAGTTAGCATCGTCCATCCCATCACCTGCATCTGCAAGAGCAAAGCGTGTCGCATCAGCTGAAAACTCTTCAATTGCCTGCCGGAGTGTTCGGAAATTTCCAGTAGACTTGGACATCTTCTCAGAGTTGAGCATTATATGCCCATTGCATCTGAAACCACGCGGCCAGTGATGTTTAGGGAACATGGCAGTGTGGTTATAGATGCAAAAGGTAAGATGATTCTGAATAAGATCCTTGCCAGAAACTCTGAGATCGAACGGATACCAGTAGTCAAATTCCTGCTTCATCTCCTTGAGAAGAGAAGAAGATATAGAAGAATTTTCAGGAAAAGGCCCATTACAGAACAAGAATTCCCAGATCTCATCGGTCAGCTGCTCTGGTGTAACTGAAGAATGATCATTGCCATACATGTCCCCTTTCTGCAAGAAATGTGCCACAGTGTAATATGCCATATAAATTGTGGAATCAGACAAGGACTCAACTAAGAATTCCTCATCCCAAGGAATACGAGTTCCCAGCCCAAAATTGCGAGAGCAAGCCCACTGATTAAGCCAGCTAAGAGTGTGTTCAAAACCATGCCGTGTCTCATCAGAGTAGAGATTCATACTGGCCAAACACTCTTCTGCAGCTTTCCTCCATTCTGATTCTCCATAAGTGAGATACCACTGATCAGTCAAAGCCACAACACACTCATCCCCAGATCTCGACATGACCTTCTTCTCAGGTTCACTATATATTACTGCTTGATTCATCTCCAAAAGGTTGCTCCTGATCAGACCTTTTGCTTCTTGGACTTTCATACCAGCAAATTCTCCAACAATCATGGTTCCTTCGTAAAACCCACCCTTGTAAATTGTTTTCTTTGCCTCATCAAGCTTATCTCTCTCATTCTGGCTCTTGATTTTTTTTTCAATACAAATTCTCTCAGCTGACCTGTCTCCAAAATCTGGATGGTTGATAATTGGGACTATCTCAAATGGCAAGACCCACTCATCCTTCACACCAAATTTGGCCCTGAAAGCTGGCTTTGACTTCAAATCATGTAGGGCCATATAATCATCGGGGGAATCACTGGGAACACTAGTTACAATTCCTGTACCTTTTTCAGTAAGGACAGATAACATGGGCAGAGTGTATATTGTCTTATTAAATGCCAAGGGAGACCTCAGGGGCAAACCTATAAGATCTTGACCAGACAACTCAAGCAAACAACTCGGCTTCTCAGGGATCCGAGACAACCTTTGATAGGCTAGATTAAGAGCTGCCTTATAAGTCAACACAAAAACCTCAGTATCATTAATCTCAAACACCCCATATTTTCCTTCGGGCAAAACCCAAGCATTTGTTTGCCCATACATGGTCTCTGGTCTCAGTGTAGCTGCTGCGAGATATACCTTTTTCCCCTCCAGAACACTCATCTTTGGTGGAAAAGGTGGGAGAACTTCCATCTTGATAAGAGTGTACTCCTGAGGGATAACTCCTTCACCAGAAGCACGGTCATGGTCAGCACATGGCTGACCATCTAGGGGCGAATATACGGTGTACCTAAGATCTTTAACAATCTTTCCCGAGGCTTTCAGCTTCCGCATTTGCCACCGTACAAACGAATCAAAGTACGGATTCATATCAGTTGTAATAAAAGTTCTACGCCAATCACAACCCAAGCCAAACTCCTTCAGATCCTCTACAGCCAGTGGTGGAAAGTATGTTAGCCAGTAATATGGGTCTGTAAACCTCGCTATTTCCTCGTCAGACAGACCATAACTCCTCATTATCTCCCACTGGTACTTAACACCCCCCGTCTTTGCAAGAACCTTCGATTTCTTTCCTTTAAAGTTTCCACCCGGCAAACCCTGATTTCCTTCACCCTCAACCTTCACTTCTGTTTCAGCATTCTCCTCTTCCTTCACAACAGGAAACACGGGTGGGTTCCCAAACCTCGATATCTCCCTTGAAAGCTTATCAGCAGATGCCTTTATGGGCATTCCTGTGCAGTGAAATGCAAAAGGCAAAAGAACACTAGCACCTCTCAATCGGTGATATGCAGCTGCAAATTCAAGCTTTGACAATGAAAAAGCATGGCCCAAATGAAGATATCCATTCATATAAGGGAAAGGGAAATTCCCAAAGAACTTTTCACCCACTTTAGGAGGCGATTCTTTAGGTTCAACTCTGAAAACATCACCTTCTGTCCACCACTTATGAACCCGTTTCTCTATGTCTAACAATTGGTTCCTTCGGGCAAAACTTCTGCCACCTTCTTCTGACATCACTTCTCTATCAGCAAACCCACAGAATCTGCATAAGATAGGAAAAATCATATCAAGTAAACATCTTCAGAATTATATCTTCACAGATCATCAAGACAATTTTGAATAGATAACGCAACATCTTTGCAAGAACATACACACTGAAAAAAACGCACAAAAGGAACATCATGTTCTTGTAGAAAACAAATAACACGAGCTAACATCGCATGCGCAATATACTAACATAATGGAACACTATGATAACCAAAATAAAATCTTAGGTAATAACAAGTGATCTGAAGCATCAATTCTGTATGCTTAACAGAACGTCTGAATCATGAAGTGATCTAGACCGCGTCTTCCTCAGGAGGAGCAATTATGGAACAGAGCAACAGTAGACCATTTACCATCTCCTTCAAGAAACCAACAAGTTGCTAGGAATACAAAATGACCAAACAGCTGGACCAGGCACTAGGCCGGAAAGGAAACTGCTTGAGAGTCTACTTAGAAGCATGTACAGTTTCAATTAAGGCCCTACTTACAATGGAATCAACTGAAAAAATCAGCAGAGCATAATTAGAAAAAGGAAAATCTTTACAGGCCACCTCACCATAAATGCAGCTGAAAAATCATTAGAACAATTAAGTAAATGAAATACTATAGACAATGAAAATAGAAGTAACTCAACAATGAACCCACCCAAGATTAAGGCTTTATGGTTCAATTTCGCAAAAGGATGATGGCTATGATATACTTACTACTATAAAAGTAACTTATTCATGAACACACCAAAGATTGGGACTTTATTATTTGTATTCAACCTAAGAATGATGGGCATTTGGAAAATGACAGAAAATCAAACATATCCATCTGATTCAAGAAAATTAGCACAAATACTACTATAATTCAAGAATTGAGAAAAAAAATAGTGACAAATAAGAAAAAGTTTTTTACCTTGATTTGCTTAAATTGAATGGGAATATTACATATGATGAAAATTGCTTAGGCTGAAGTGAATAACGTCTCAGTATATGAGACGCCACAGTGAAGAATGAGGATCAAAGTAGGAGGGTTACGTTTAGTAGGGTTTTTGCATTTTTTGCAAAAATCTTTTTTTTGCTAGAAAATTTAGCAGAACGATAAAATAACATATTTTGCATTGAATTTTTCTTTTTTTTGAACATTTTTACCATCGTAGTCTGTATATTCTAAATGGTCCCACCAAAAGTAGCATTAGCCAATTTAGCCCCCACTAGATTCTGTTATCTATGACTGCTTGTTGGTTTTGATTTTATGTATTATTGGATATTAATAATCGAATTAATAAGGTATTTGTTATTAATATTTTGTAAATCAGTTTATAGTTCTTAATAATTTGATTTTTGATCTAATCAGTAGAAATGGTTCTCTAATTTTCTTTGTTTCCTTTGATTTTCAGGATTTGTTCATATATGCACTATCTTCATGCATAAAAGCCTGCAAATTCAAGTAAGTTTTCCTAAAGTAGAATTATTTTCTTTCTAGTTAAGCAACAAAGTTGATGCAACAGCATGGTAGTAAATAGTAATCTTTTAAAAAAAAAAGGTCAGTTCACACGTAAGGGGTAGAACCCCGTCAAGCCAAGAATTATAAAATGCAAAAGAAAATAGTGTTCGTATTTAGAATCATCTAAAGCCACTATTATATAATTAGGGATAAAAAATATATAATTAACTAAATCTTAGAAACAAAAATCAAAATGATAGACCAATAAGAGAAAATTACAAAATCTTTAATTTAAGATCACAATATTCAAAAGTTTTATTTACTTTCTTAAGTCTGCATCAAGCCGAATGAACATATATACATGTACTTTTTCGTCCAAAGAGTTGTAAAAACTCCCTCAAGCGCTCTCCCCTTGGGCTTTGTTTATATGGCAATTTGGCACATCATAGGACCAAACTCTTCACCGAGTATTCTTTAGCTAAAAACTATTTCATCATCTGTAAACCTGAAAGCACAACAATGAATTGACTACTGAGAAAGAGATATCTTTAACTTGCTACTACGTAAGCAGTATAAGCAAAACTACATACAACAAGCTTTGTCAAGCAGAGAAACAAAAAACTTGCGCGACTTAAGAGGCTAATGGATCTCCATTATACATAATCGCAAGTTAAGAGGCATTTATCTCATCTTAGCGCTAAGTCCTTTATAAAGCATTCAATAACTATACATGCATGTTATGTTGTACTAGGCGTATTGTCAAGAATATGTGCAGCCTAAGTAAGGATTCAGGACAGACCTTCTAATGAAACACATTTACAAATACTACTCCAAGTAACTAGGATTAATTATGTGTAAAACATTTCCTATAAACAGTAGATTTACCTTCCATCATCATCGAACTGACAATAATTGCTCCATACTCCAGTAAAGTGGAGAAACATGGCTGCTAAATGATCTGAGATCAGAGATGCCTCAGGCTGACCAATTCAATATCAAATATGACTGTCCCCAGTGTTGCGCCTTCTCCATTTGCAAGACGGGTTGGGTTGAAAATGGTAGTAAAAAGTCTTTGCCGATCAAAATACTGAAAGAGGGAGTCAATGTTTACTAACTTAAGTCCCAAATGAAATATATTTATGAGATTAAAACTTTTCCTAGTCTCTTCCTAAAAAGAATTAAAAGTAATATTAATCTCGGTTTCAACACCATATAAATACAATCAATCAGTTTTAAAGACCTTTGTACTGCAGATATTATGAATGACTGAATCATCCAACAGAAAAAAGCTGGCATAGTAAGACTCTGAAATCACTTCAAGACTCTAACAAGGTTGACTACATAATCCCCAGACTAATCTTGTTAGACTCGAACCCGGGAACTCTGGTTAAGGATGGTTCGAGAACTCTGGTTAAGGATGAAGGAGTACTTACCACTCCACCACAACCCTTAATGGTGCAGAATTATGATTTTATAATGTCTTAAAGAGTAACGTAATTCTTTAAAAAAATTCCTTCTGCCAACTAACTATTAGAGAAGTAATACTTCTTCTTGCAAACGGATAACAGTTCACACGCAGAAACATACATCAAATATATAAAGGAGATTAAAGATATGATTCCACGCCTTTTACTTTCCAAAACCCAGGCTCGGTAGGTACCCCACAGCTTAGTTTATGCAGAAAGAGCTCTAGTATTAGAAGACTAACTACACTTCCCTGCCAAATCTAAACAAAAGAATGCAACTGAGAAGTACTAAATTATGATTATAAAGGAAGAAGAGCAACTTCACACATTAGGTGGCAGGGGTTCTTGGGATGTATTCTGATATCCTTGAGATGGTGGGATAATAACTCGGCGAAGGCTGCCTACTTTCATCGATCTCACAGCAGTTTCAATCCCTGATATAACCTGCAATACATACATAGACAAAGACGTAGAATTAATTGCTACAATTTATTTTGCTATATAATTTCCTAGGTTCAGATTAGTCGAACAGATACTACTTCAAAGTATAAAGAATTCATGTCAGGAAAACTCAAACGATGATCAAAGCAAATTGAAACAACCAAAACAAGCATAGTCAAGCACCTGCTCTGAAAGACCAAAAAAGTAAGGAAAATAAGAAAAAGGAAATATCTCGTTTGAAGGTTCACTACAATGACTTATGACTGTATGAGGAAACGTATGCGAGATAGGTAGAGTTGGATATTAACAACTAACATCATCTAGGGATTTTTCAATAATAAAACAAAAGTGACAGATTTTGGTACTACAGTGATAACCCAAATTACAGCAGAAGAAAAAAACCATTCAACATCTTCCGTTATTATCATGTTTACCTCTTGGATACACCTTACCCTGAACCTACATTTGAACTTTTCCATAGTTGTAGTCCTCACCGACGCACCAATGTTCCTTCATTCCTACCTTATGCTCGATTGTCATTGTCCCTGCATGCAGTCTTGGCCCAGAACCTTCATCCTTTCATTTTTCTAAATGCATTTACTTTTCTTATCTTCCTTTATCATTCTTGTGTCAAGCATATTAAAATAACTTTACTAAGTAGTTTGCATCCACTGCCGTAGGTGGTTTCCAAACTAAAGGTTTTCCCACTTTTCTAGGTGGTGTTAGAAACTGAAGGACCGCAAAGAAGAAGAAACCTTGTAACAGCAACAAAGGCATAGAATCAAGTAGTCTAGAAGCATCATTTTTGTTTAGGCTATTTTCATAAGGACCATACTATGATGTCATTTTCAATGTGGTGATATATTTTGTATGTACTAGCTACCTTCTTAAATCATGAAGATGTCAAGTGTAGTTAAAGATCTGTTCAGAGGAGCATTTCATAGAGTCATATAGCCACTGGAAGGAAAAAGTTCAAACAACTTCAATTGACCAGCCTAAAGGCAAACTGACTCACTTAGTGCTTTCACCAACAATCTGAAGGATGATAGCAAGAAACAATAACACAGAGGACTGCATACTCCCACATGCTGCTAACCACGTTCCTACATGATAGCAAGAAACAACAACACAGATGAATGCACATTCCTACATGCTACTTACCGTTGGTAGCCATATGCTACCTTTTCCACTCTGATCGTCTCCCTATCAAATTCGCCACCAACCCTTATCTACTCTAACTTTTAAAATTTGGTAAATCCTACCCCCGAAATCCCTTACCAAGAGTCAGCAGTGACCCTTTCCTATTTTGTTTCCTTGGTGACCAAACTCCCACTCTCTTGGTAGGTAGGTGAGTGGAGCATCCTCTATTCTCCTACCATCTAACTTGTCTTGGGCAAAATTTCAATGTTTTCAGGTTCAACAAATCACATCAAGTCCTCTTTGCTCAGTTAAAAAAAGAAGCTTCAATGGACAAGTGTAAAAGACAGGTTAACTCACTTTGCCCGAACCAAGGACAAAAGAAAAAGGAATTGGTTCACCAGTTTCATCCTTGTGATCATATGTTGAGTCAAAACGCCATCCTTGCTTTGCAGCAAGCCTCCCGTAATAATGAATTGCAACCTGTCCAATTACAGTGAGAAGACAAGTACAGCTGATGACAATGTGCAAGAACAAACATATTTCACTAAAAAAAATTCCAAGAATCAATTTTTGTTACCAATAACTCAAAAAGATCCTAACTTTGTACAGAAATTAGTGAACAGAAGACGAATAAGAAAGCATCACAGGAAAAAGATTAAAAGGGGTACCAAGTCACCATCAATGGGGGTTTCTCCATCACCAATACGAAGGTCCAAGGCCTTGACACCTCCAGAATTAGGGAGCTCCAAGAACTTTGGAACTTGAGGATTGGCCCAAGAAATTGAAGTAGTGGGTGCATTTCCACTAGAGAAGACAAGAGCAGAGAGTGAAATAGTAAGTGCAGAAAGAGAAAAAGCTCTTCTTGATTTGTTTTGAAGAAGTGGAAGCTACGATTTTCTGGGGGTGGGGTATATATAGGTATGTTGGATATGGTAATGGAAGTACCTTGATCATTCTCATCTTCACTGCTCTTCAAGCTTCTGGTTTTCTTTTTGTGGAGGGGAAAAGATTTCATTTATATTTTATTTATTAGTATTAAGTAAATATTTGGGAAAATGCACAAGTTACTCTCAATCTATACATGAAATTTTATAGACATATTTATATTGTACTAAAATTCTATTATTCTAAGTTTAGAGGATAATAGAACCTTAATATAGTATAAATATGTCTCTGAAATTTCAGGTATAGATTAAGGGAAGTACTTGTGTATTATCTCTAAATATAATATATATGTTTTTTTGTAAAGTATTTTTCCTGAGATAATGAATCAGTTTGAGTTATTTTTAAATCATAAATGTAGTAATTTACTTAGGTGATCATTACTTTTTTAAATATTTAAATAAAAAATCAAATTAATTATGTTGGTAAAATACTAATTG
Organism: Solanum sitiens; assembly: GCA_016801875.1. Classification (NCBI taxonomy): domain Eukaryota; kingdom Viridiplantae; phylum Streptophyta; class Magnoliopsida; order Solanales; family Solanaceae; genus Solanum; species Solanum sitiens. The sequence continues at coordinate 1,342,868 of JABWTJ010000056.1, forward strand.
TATTTTTATTGGTTTCTTCTCAATTTTGTTATCAAACTAATTAACAACTCGTTTGAATTGGCTCAAAAAATAATTTTTAATTCGAAAATAAAAAATCAGATTAAAATAAATTTTAAGTCAAAAATAGAAAGTAGGGGAGATCTAATTTTTATTTTGACTTATTTTAAGTTATTTTTGATCATGTCAAACACTTTCTAACTTATTTATATTTGTTCAACACTTTCAAAAGTCAAAAACTGACTTAATAGTAAGATTGATAAATTTTTAAGTCAATCCAAACACTCTTTAAATTAGTTTTCGCAGACTAATATTTTTCTATTTTTTGGTCATATTTAAAAGTTATATTTAATATACTATCAAGAACATATTGTAGGTTAGAATAATAATAACAATAATAATAAGTTATTCTTTTCAGAAAAAAAATTGTCAATAATAATAAGTTATTCTTTTCAGAAAAAAAAAATTGTCATTAACTATACTATCTACCGGAGTAAATTTGTTCAAAATGGAACCATATTCATAATTCGAATTGAGTAACCGGTTATTGATTTATCGATAATAAGCTATTCGTTTACCAATTTTGATAAGGTTTTGTTTATTTTTGTTAAGGTTATCAGTTCTTAACAATTTGATTTTTTTTTTCTAATGGGTTAATTGGTAACCTAATTGTAAATTAAAGAATTATATTTACTTCATTTGGCATGTGACTTGGATTTTAGTTCATACTTTTATTTTTGATGACCTCAAACTCTTGGTTATTCTATAATAATGCTTGTTTCAAACAAGATGCAACTTGTCAACACATGTGCATGGGTTTGATTTGTCACTTTGTTTTAAAGTAATTTTAAACATTTTTTTTTGTGTGTCAAATCTTGACGGTTAAACCGATAACAATCAATAACTAACAAGTTAAACTGATACACTTCAAAATCAAACCAATCAAGTATGTAATCCTCTACGAGGGGAGTCAAGATCCAAAAGAAAAATAACTATCTATCTCCATGACTTAAGAATACGATTTCTAATGGAGTACTCTATTTCGGGTCCCATTTATAAAACGACACTAGATATTATTGTTGTTGAATTTATAGATAAAATAGACATCCCATCTTCATTAACATAATAAATATATATATAAAAAAACTTAAATTAATAGAAAAACTCGATCAAAGATAGATAACTTTTACCACAAATTTATCAAAATAAAAGTTATAAATCAAACTAAAATATATATATAGGAAGTTGATATTTATTATTAACAAGAACTACTTGAATTTATTAAATAAATAAATAAATATACAAGTCAAACTAAAATGTAAAGATGAAGTTGATATTATTAATGAGAACTAAACTGTATTTTTTTTTTAAAATCAAGACAAACAGTCTTATTAGAAAAACAATTAGGAGTAATTTTTAGCATAAAAAGAATTTATTTTTTAATAAAAAACAAAAACGCTGCCGCCGTCTGTGGGGATCGAACCCACGACCACGTGGTTAAAAGCCACGCGCTCTACCACTGAGCTAAGACGGCTTACATTAATAAACTTACAAAAACTGATACGTGAGAGGTGCGGTAAGTAGTAGTCTCCGGTTACTACTGGATTCTTCGAGACCTTAAACCCAAAAATTTCGAGAAGTTATATTTTTCCCTCTCCGCCACCATCTGCAAAAAACCTTAACTTTGCTTATTTTGTCGAAAAAAGCCTTGAAGAGCTGAAGAGAAGGTTGATTTGAAAGTAACAAAATACCCTCTTGTTTTTGTCTCACCCTGTGATTATTTCTGTACTAGTAGTAGTTATAAAGAATGGCGGCGCCGAAGGAACAAATAATGGATGTGAGGTCGGTGGTGGAAGCAGTTGCAGCCGGCGGAGATGATGTGGAGATTGATACCCCACTTTATGTGGTTGAAAGCCTCTGTATGCGATGTGGTGAGAATGTATGTGCTTCTTGACTCTTTTTGCTTTTTCTGTTTTCCGTTCTTACTTGAGGAAAAAAGTAATCTTTTTTTTTTATTTGTTAGAACTTGTACTATAGAAAAGATGGAAACTTTGTTTTAGCTGAAGAATGTAGAAGTTTTGTTTGTTAATTTACTTTTACTGAGGGTGTATGCTATAAAGCTACAATTTTGATGGGATGTTGTGATTCTTAAGTCTTTTTTCTTTGGGTGTTAGTTGGGGTAAGGACAAGTTATAGCTTTTTTTCTTCTTGAAAATTACTGTAGAAGAGTTCTATAAGTGTAGTAGCATGAACGTGTGCTGAATTGAAGAACTCATATGCTTTGGTTGGTCTCTTTACTTCTTATACATAGTATTTATCTGAGTATTTTCTATAAAGCTATCTTTTTGGTAATAAATTGTGGTACATTAAACTCCTTTTCCCCCTTTTCAATCTTTGTTAGAGCTACATTGTTGGGAAATTTATTGGCTTCTTGGGCTTTATTGTTTTGGGTTTTGTATGGAAACTATCAGCAGGATACGACACTTCGTGTAATGGTCTTATTGTTTCTGTTGACAGGGTACAACAAGGTTACTCTTAACACTGATTCCACATTTTAGAAAGGTACGCCGTGTCCTTCCTCTTTGCTTATAGTTCTAAGCAAAGAGTTGTGTACAATTTTGTTTTTTTCCAACCAAACCAGAGTTTTGACTTATCAATATTTCTCTTTTGACAAGCATAATACAAATAATAAGATAATTCTGGTCAGAAAGACAATACTCTTGTTGTCTAGTAATGTTGCTTTTCCCTGAATTTAGATCAAATCCTAATTAGGCAATATTTTGATCAGAATTATGTTTGACATTTGAAAACTAAAAGAACTACATGATGTGGGATAGGAGTCCTAGCTTCTTGAAAATTTTGAAAAAGATAAGCATGTGAAAAACCTCGTTTTCATTTGTGTGTGACCAATGTTGTCACACTCTCTGTTTTGCATCAATGATGGTCATTCTAAAGGGAATTTTAATGTTTTTCCAGATATTATTGTCAGCATTTGACTGTCCACATTGTGGTGAAAGGTAAGGCATTTCATCTCCAAAGACATTGGAAATTGGAGTAACTTTCAGCTCAATTACCTACCTTAGCTTATATTCCTACCCTTTTCATTTCCCTTCTAAAGAAATAATGAAGTGGAGTTCGCCGGAGAGATTCAGCCTCGAGGATGTTGCTATAGCTTGCATGTTCCATCAGGCGATAAAAAGGTATTTCCTCTAATACATCTGTTGGCATTGCTATATGCTGTTAGATGAAGCACTAGGTTGCTATATACAAATTACTACAATAGTTGTACTGCGTCTTTCAATGTACCCAGCGTATTTCTCCAAGAAGTTCTCGGGTTGTTATTAAAGTGGAATAATGTCTTGTTGTTTCTGTGCGGTGCGTAATTGCATACTTATCATGATTCTTTTTTACTCATTTCGTGAGAAAAAAAGTTATCTTGCCAACGATAGAGAGCTAGTAGGCTGCTTTATGCATTTTTTTGTGAAATGAAGAATTTTGTGCATGCAGGGGTTGTTTTAAGGTAATGATAATTTTGAATCAACTCTTTGCGAATGTTGACTAACTGGTATTCTGAAACTGCAGTTGCTCAACAGAACAATTGTGAAGTCTGAAAGTGCGACCATCAAGGTACTCTATTAAACACACTTGTAATTTGTTAGGAGTCTCACTTTAATCTGTTAGATCTCCATGTTTGATGTCGTTGTGTTCATGAGATACAAGAATAGAAGATAATGTGTATTTTACATGGATGCTTGTATTTCTTAGTGAAGGATCAACAAATTTTGATTACGGTCCTAAGCGAGCTACTTTTTCTGGAGTTACACTTAAACATATATTTGTTTCTTGATTGCTACATCTTCAATAATCACTTTTATGGTATTCTATATTCATTATCTTACTAATTTATGGTTGTGCTGTGCAGATACCCGAACTAGATTTTGAGATCCCCCCTGAGGCTCAGCGTGGATCGTTGTCAACGGTATCTGCCTTTTTACTAGCTTGCCTTTTCAAAAAATTATCCTTGTGATTAAATGGTTTATTTATGCCTTCATCTCAATGTTCCACTAATGAAATTTTAGGCATGAGTAGTTCAGAAACCTTCAACATTGTCATCAAAATTTCTTTTACATCCTGATGTGTTTTGTGTCAGGATTTGGAATTTATGGTTTTATGGGAGATTCAAAAAGAAAAAGGATGTAGGATCAGTAGCTTTTTGTTCTCCCAGCTGCAAATAAAGAAAATTTTAGAAAGGGAAAAAGAATACTCAATTGCTTCCTCTTGTTCTAATAAATATTCTAATAAATCTCTCTGTGCTACATTACAGATAGAAGGCATACTGGTTCGAGCTGCTGACGGTTTAGAGGCTCTTCAAGATGAACGGAAGGTGGAGCGTTTCTCTTGGTTTAGAGGCTCACTCGCATTGGTCTTGTCATTTTCTCCATATTTTGTCATTCTGATATTTCCTTCTACGGTGCTTGCAGAAAGTGGATCCGAAGATGGCTGAAGCAATAGATCAGTTCTTGGTAAAACTGAGAGCATGTGCTTCAGGAGGTTCATCCTTTAGTTTTATTCTTGATGATCCTGCTGGTAACAGCTTCATTGACAACCCGTAAGAGACTCATTTTTTTTAAATAGAAATGTTATGACTTCTGCTGTTGCCCTATCTGTATATTGGAGTGCTTTATGCCTGTAACAATTTTTTTTATTGTGCAATCATATGATTTATCATGGTAACATCACAGTGACTAGCAGCATGCTGGACACTGTTACCTGAAATTTTGAACTTTTTGGGGATGGATGAGTAGAACCAAAATACTTTTTAGAGTTTAAATTTGGAACTAGTCGTTAAGCTTCCCAAAAAGAAAAAGTTTACTAAATGTGAATGTGTAGACGTAACATATGCCATTTATACAGATCAAGAAATGATCACAATAAAGTGTTAGAAGAATATTAGAACACAAAAACGACTTTAAAAATTTGATTGGAATAGTGGTATATTGCTGTCTCCTTTTTTCTTTCTGATCATGGTTTGTGTTCCATTGAGTGCTAGGAGGTTTCTTTTGCTCTGTGTATTTTGATTAGCAATTTAGTGGTTATTTAAGATTTTATCTTGTCCTTCAAAGAAAAAAGTTCTTATTCAACTCACATAAAATTGGGAAGTGAAGTACCGAGTACGGCCCTGACGTTGTATAGTAGTGTGTAAAGCAAATGTTCAAGATGGGGTAACGCCACTCTACATAATAAAAATCAAATAGATAATGAGGACAGTATCGGACTAATTGTCTCGGATAAAACAACTAAAACTAACCTTCTTTCTTCATTGGTGAGTACAGGGTAGGAAAAGTAGCAATGAGGAAAATGATGAATTGAAGGGGAAATAAAATAATCTTCCTATAAGAATTGTTGAAAACATACTGTTAGAACACATGTTATAGGAAGGATAACTCTTATCAAATAGGCGGAGCCAAATTCAAAATTCTGCATGTGGACCTTAATTACTTAAAATATAAAGGTTTCAGGTGCAATATTTACACTTAATAACTTCTTCATCTGAAAGTCTGAGCTTAAGTTGTAATGTAGCTGATCTTTTGCTATTGCTTATCTTGTCTGGATAAAAATCCTTTTCTTTTTTGGTAAACAAGAAACAGAATTGTGTGTAGCTTGGTTTATGCAGACTGCCTTTGTTCCTAAATTGATCAATCAATTAACTATGGCTCAATGCAGGCTGGCTATATAAATCCTCTGTATCTAATCTGCTCTTTTCATGTCCAATTCTTGAAACTCTGTTTGTTAATTTGACGGCAAAAATGTACAAGTTATGTCCATTAAAACTTCAAAAGCGTCTTTGCTTGTATGTGATTTATATAACGTACGAGTAGTAGGCTTACTTTAGGCTACACTCTGTTTTATTATTGTTAACCTTATGCTCAGGTGAATGCATACCTGACAGGTTAGCTCCATCTCCTGATCCCTCATTGACAATCACATTCTATGAGCGAACTCCTGAACAGCAGGCAGCTTTAGGGTATCTTGCTGACCCATCACAGCTTGGAGGACAAAGTGATGAGGTATCCAATGAGGGGATAAATAATGTTCCTCATCGACTGCTAAATGAACCACATGGATCAGTTGGAGCAAGAGCGGGACGTCAGGCTATTGCTCAGGGTAACAGTGCAGAAATGGCTGAAGCTCTATTTCGATATTCAGCTCCTGAAGAGGTACGTCCTCCTGCTGGGGTTTCTTACTATATCTGTCCCTTTTAAACTTTCCTTCTGATTGCTTATTCTTTTTGACAGGTGATGGTGTTTCCATCAACTTGTGGAGCATGCATGGCGAACTGTGACTGTAAAATGTTTGTTACCAGTATCCTTTTCTACATTTACACAATAGAAAACCTCATTTATGCATTCCTCCCCCACATAGCCCCTTGCTGCGAAATAGAAGGGATTACTAATTGTAGTTGCAATTGTTGCGCATCTGTTTATTATATTTGTTACAAATTTATTTTGTTCTATGAGGACATGTGCTTCTAATAATGAGAATTTGTAATCATTGACTATTGTATGAGCTAATTATAAATGTACTAGCTTATGATTTTCATTTCTTGGAGGATCCCTAGACATCTCTGTTATTAAATCTCCGTAACAGGGACATCCTAAAACAGTTAAAAGAATCTGGATGGGATTGTGAGCTTCTTTTCAGTGATTAGATGCAAGTAAAGTGAATTGACCCCATATTTCTTCTTTCTATACATAACTTTTTTTTTTTTTACAAAGGTAACAGTTTCTATACATAACTTTTACCTCTTGTATTGTGTTTTTTGTGTAATTTGATTAATTTATCTTTGTGATTTAGCATTTTCTATAAGAATTGCTACTGTCATCTGCTGCAAGCTATTCTGCTCTATGGTATTGTTGAACTTGACCACTAAAAGATATTCCATACTTTCAAGAAGTAATAGTTATGGCATCCTCTTGTGATGCTTGTGGTTATCGCAACTCTGAGGTAATCTCTGTCATGTACTAGAAGAGAATAGTGTCTGGAATTTTTGTAAATGAGATTATGCTGAGAAGATTATGCTCATCTATGCAGCTGAAACCTGGTGGTCCTATATCTGAAAAGGGAAAGAAAATTACACTTCATGTGGAAAACGTTAAAGATCTAAGCCGTGATGTGATTAAGGTACAACTCTCCAGCCTATATTTGGCAGAAATACTAGCTAATATGCTTATTTTTATTTATTTTTGTTGATCATTCATTTGTTACCTTTCTCAAAAAAAAATAAATTTTTTTTTTGGTTACTCTGTTATATTTGACTTAAGGAGCAAATTTGCTTACTGCTTTCACATGTAACATGTACTTCTCCAACTTTGAAGATCACTATCAGTGAAAGCGAAGTTGTGCAAGGATGTAAATATCCAGCATGTAGCCATGAACACCAAGATTTTACTTTTTTGTCTGGAAGCTGGGAGCCTTTTGTCAAATTTCTTTCCCTTGTGGATTTGTTAATACAGTTGAGAACATGCTTGAAGAACAAACATGACACAGTATCTATCAAAAAAAAAAAAAACATGACACAGTATCTGTAAATGGAATACATTTCTTTTGCTAATGACCCAAGATTATATTACTTCAGTTTTAGAGGGTTACAAGTAAAAAGCGCAAGAATATATGATGGGTGGCAAAGAAAAAACTAATTTGTACTTCGGTGTAAAAGTAGCCTACTAGTGAATCTGAATCAGTATATGAACTTCTTAGACCTGTTAGGAAAGAGAGTGTAGTAGGCTGTGCTTCATTTTCTATATTTTGCTCCTTTCTGTACCATCTTGGTACTTCTTAGATAAAACTTTTACCTTGTCAAAAAGGAAGAAAAAAAAAACTAATGAACATATTAAAACTAATGAACAAAATAACTAACAGTATCAACTTTCAACATTCCAACATCAGATCAGAGATACTTTTTCAAAACCAAAAAAAAAAAAAAAAAGACTAGCAAAGCACCACGACATCTAAGGGTAATGGTGTGGCAAGTGCTCAATGAAGTGGGTGAAATAATAAGAAGGTTTCAAATCCCAACAGAGATAAAAACAGGTGGTTTCTTCCCATCTGCCTAAACTTTGGTGGCTGAATTATCTGGTGTTTGTGGTGGTTGGAGTTGCAGGTAGGGTTATTCAGGATTTTTTGCCCATTTCCTTTCTCCTTACATTGTGTTTTGTTGTGAATTTTGTGCTTTAATACTGGTTTGAATTTGATTCAACCGAGACGCTCATAGTTTAATGAAAAGAATAAGAAATGGAATGAGACGACAGCATCAAGATCATGTTCAAGAGCAGGCATCATCTGATGCAAAAATAAAATAAAATTGAAGAAGCGCGACTTCTTTAACTAGTTCTACTTGATAGTATCATACTTCTACTATGCAGTGCCTTCATTCCAACTGTTGAGCCCTAATTATCTTGAATCTGCTTGATATCACGCATATTACAAATAGGAAAATAATTTTTTAATGGCTTGGAGCCATTTAACTATTTTACTCACCTTTTTTGCTTGCATTCCTGACTCCAAATTGTTGTTCTATATTTACTAGTCGGATAGTGCTGGAGTAGAAATTCCTGAGCTTGAGTTAGAGCTTACTAGCGGCACTTTGGGTGGAATGGTGACGACGGTTGAGGGTTTAATCACAAAGATTAGCGAAAGTGAGTATCTTGTTTTACCTTGTTTTCTCCTCCTTTTTCTTGTTACTGTTTCTTGGATGATAATCTGTGGATGCATATTCAGTGCATCGATTATTTCAATGAGGCATACTTGAACTTTCAAGCTCATCTAAAGGTCGAGCTTCATTTGAACTACTGTGAATGTACAATGGTCGTATTTAAGTCTCTTTACATGTTTCTGATTTCTTCTTTCGTTTATTTTGTGGCTGTTAACTGAATGATTTGTTGTCTCAAATGGCATTTGTAATTTGTATAATCAATATCTCAACTCTTGAGATGTGCTAATACTCTATATTAGTTTACATGGACTACTGAATAGTCTTTTTCAATCTGATTGAACCTTATTCTTTTGTGGTATCTGTATTTGGTCTTCTTTAATTTGTCATTTAAACTTCCTCTTAAGTGAACCTTTTGTTTCAATGTAGGTCTCGAGAGAGTACATGGATTTACATTTGGCGACAGTCTTGAGGAAGACAGGAAGAGCAAGTGGTTGGATTTCCGAGCAAGGCTAGACAAGGTAAAAGTGGAGAGATACCTCTTACTTGCTATATCATATATGTGATTTCTCCGTTAAGAGTTTCATTTCTATTCAAGAATATGAGATGTGAATCACCTGGTTCTACGAAAATGTTAATGGAAAATAATTACCAATATGTAACAATGACCACCCCTCGCCTTCTTCAGGGGAGCTATTTTTAGGTAGTTACAACTTATAAACCATTTTTGGTACCATGACTGAGATGATAAGATACAATCCGTATTTTCAAAATACAAGATTCCTTTCAACTTTCTTCTATGCAGCTCCAATTCAATATATATTTATTTAATATATTTCTTGTTTTGCATTTCAAACATTCCACAGCTTTTGAGCTTGAAACAATCCTGGACATTGATCATTGATGATGCACTTGCAAATTCTTTTGTTGCACCTGCGACCGATGATCTCAAGGATGACAAACAGTTGACATGTAAGTCATTTTTGCACTTTGCAAACATTCTTAGTGAGATTACACTGGGTGTGTTGTGGGTGTGTTGTTGAAGAAGAAACTCGAAGTTTGTGGATCTTTTGTTTTCCCCCTTTTACGCAAACATCCTTTAATTGTTGAATATATTACACCATTATTGCAGTTGAAGAGTACGTTAGATCGTGGGATCAAAACGAGGAGTTGGGTCTTAATGACATGGACACCACCTCGGCTGATGCTGCTTACAGTTCAGCAGATGCTGCACCCAGCAAGAGTGCTGGCGATTGATAATTTTGTGCTTATCGATATTCATTTATATTGCTCTGTGCCTTAAAACGCCTTGATTAGATTTTGCGCGTTAGTCTTTTTTTTTTGTAAAATTATCATTCTTAGCCGAGTGTTATCTTTTTGCCTTTGGACATGTACACCTCGTTCCAGCAGTGTCGATTATAAATCATGAATCTTTCTATACTGATTATACTTTAAAAAAAAAATTCTACTAATTTATTATCTCGATTGTAGCCGGACTCTACAAGTGAATTATTGTAGGTATGTTGTTTAATTATCCGCTCGACTTCACTAATTTAGTTCTCTTGTACGAAAAACTTGTTCACTATTTTAAAAATAATTTATATTTTAATTAATACAAGTGCTATATTTAATTTGGACATATCTTTTTAAAAAATAAGGGGTATCTTCACTAAATTATATTTTGATCAAAGAAAAGCTAATTTATAAGTTTTAGCTATAGATAATTTTGAAAAAATAAGATTAGCTTCTTCAAATTTTATGTTACCAGCGAAGAAAAAGCAAAGATGAGGGTAGGTGTCACTAGCACAAATTTTGTTTTTTTGTGAACTAAGATTATACATCTGAATCACGTTTTTCCACATCCTTCCCAATTGGAGCCAAAAAAAAGAGAAGAAGATAATAATAAATAAAATTATAAATAACATCAATTAAAATATTAGGTGTATTTCGATTGATTTCTCTGGCTTAGGAAAAGTTGAAAATGATAAATTCTGCGATATAGTAAACAATATATCTTCAGTCACATAATTATAGATAAGTTATATTTGTGTTATCAAAAATATTTACCCATTATAGTGTGTCTTTTGCAAAAAAATGAAAATGGTAGTAGTTGTTTCTTAAAAAATAATTTATTATTACAATTCATTCGATTATTATATAAAACATATGATAGTTTGATCTTTTACGTTATAATATCGTTGAGTTCTCGATCCTTTCAATTAGGATTAGTAAGTTTTATTTCTCAATGAGGGCACTGGAGGTAACTATCAGATTTGTTCCCCAAAATAAAAAGCTTAAATTTTCACAAGATATAATTCATTAATCAATATCATCTAATATGGTGGAGTGGATGAGTTGCTCCTCCATTAAACGCTTTCCCCGGATGAGGAAATTCAAAATAATCGAACTTTAATATAATTTGAGAAAATATCATATCTACTGCTAGCTTGATCTATAGTCAAGTAATTATTGTATGTCAAAGTGTGGGCCACTACTTGTCTTTCATTCCATGTTTTTCTTAATTTCTTGTATCTACTACATATTTCTTTGAGTTTCCAACCACCACTATTGTAACTCAAAAAAAAATGATGAAAATGGGCATGAACAAGATGTTCTTGCCAACTCCATTGCTTTTGTGTGCTTTCTTTATCTTTATCCTGCAGGTTTGGTTCTTGCTTCTATTAACCTCTCTATAGTATTTCTCACTTCTTGCATATGATTTACTATGGATTTTAGTTGATACTGATTTTGACTTTAGCATCATGATCATAGATTAGTGTAAAACAGAAATATGGACTTAATTTTGCAGCTTCAGGGATTATACCTGAGCTAAGTCAAGGTTCCTTTTTTTTGTTTGAATACCAGTCCTCTGTATAACACTACTGAAAAAAGACAGTCTGGTGCACGAAGCATCGTGTTCACGTAGCAGCCCAGGAGGTGCTGCACTCCTATTGGCGTAATGTAGGTAGCCTACCCCTGATCAGTGACTGGTTTTACGGCTCGAACCTTTGATCTATAGGTAACATGGAGACAATTTTAGACTCTCCACTGGCAAATAGGAGAAATAGGAAAAGGGGAAAAAGGAGAAGAAATAAGTCGACTATGTTTTTTTTAACCCTTGAGCTTCCACCTTTTTGCTCTCTTGGTTACTCGAATTCACAACTTTCGAGTTGGAAGTGAGGGGTGCCTACTGCCTACCATCCGAGCAACACCCCTCTCGACGTGGACTATGTTCAAGTTCTGCTTGCTCAACTAAGGAGATAGTGAATGGAGTTTTGCAAGCCTATACTCAAAAAGTTTTTATCTTTTAGTGTTGTTCATTGATGAATACAATTACTAGATCTATCATTTGTTCTTATGGAAATAAAAGCAGGTTGTTGCAGAGAAGCCAATATCTGAAGCTAAAGGTGAATCAGTAATCCTTCAGGTATATTCTTCTTTTCATGATTCATGTTATAGCTTACTGTCCTTACTCATTCAGTTTCAAAACGGAGAGAGATTTTTTGGATGATCATGTAGGAATCAATCATCAAGGAGGTAAATGAAAATGCTAAAGCTGGATGGAAAGCTGCATTCAACCCCCGGTTTTCGAATTTCACAGTAAGATCTTTATATATTTCTAACTAATAACAGTTTTAGAGGGATATCTTATCCTTCCTGGCTCCTATTTTCACAGGTTTCTCAATTTAAGCGCCTGCTCGGAGTTAAGCCCCCAAGAAAGGGTGATCTTAAGAGCATCCCTATTTTAACTCATCCAAAGCTTAAAAATTTACCAAAAGATTTCGATGCACGAACAGCTTGGCCTCAATGTAGCACAATTGGAAGAATTCTTGGTCAGTTTCTTCATCTTATTGTTTGGTCCTTCTATGCTATATTCTGATTAGTACAATGCTGATGTTTTCTGTATCTTACATTGCAGATCAGGTGACTGCTGTTGCTTGTTAGTCAGTCTCGCTCTTAAAAATGCTAAATGCTCTTTCCAGGTTCTATAGTAGTCTTATCCTTTATATTCCAGGGACATTGCGGTTCTTGTTGGGCTTTTGGTGCTGTTGAATCGCTTTCTGACCGTTTCTGTATTCATTATGGTTTGGTAAACTCATGTTAATCAAAGAAAAACTTGCAACGTTTCATTTCAACGATGATCTTTGACGATTGCTTTTTGGTGTGTGATGTAGAATATATCTCTATCCGTAAATGATGTAATAGCATGCTGTGGCTTTTCTTGTGGGGATGGCTGTGATGGTGGATCTCCCATAGCAGCATGGCATTACTTTATCCGCAAGGGTGTGGTCTCAGAAAAGGTTTAAATATTCTTTTCGACTTAGTCACCTCAGAGGGATATGCTCAACGACTCATAAGTTAGTAAAACTTGTTCTTGCAGTGTGACCCTTACTTCGATAATATTGGATGTTCCCACCCTGGTTGTGAACCTACATATCCCACCCCACAGTGCAACAGGAAGTGTGTTAACGAGAATCTACTCTGGAGTAAGTCCAAGCATTTCGGTGTCAATGCATACATGATCAGCTCCAATCCATACAGTATCATGACAGAAGTTTACAAGAATGGACCAGTTGAGGTTGCTTTAAATGTTTATGAGGTAAGAATGATAAGTATTTGTATATTCTGTGGACGTATTTACTGGCTAAATACTTTTAGGTACAATGTAGATTGCTTAGCACAATACAGTAACATAAGTTACTTGGTTATACAGGATTTCGCTCACTACAAGTCAGGAGTTTACAAGCACGTAACAGGGGAGTATATCGGAGGCCATGCTGTTAAGCTCATCGGATGGGGAACTAGTGAGGAACGAGAGGACTATTGGGTATGTTGTAACTATTAGTATCGATCTAAGATTATGTTAACTTATCCGTAGTTATCATCATCATCTTCTTCTTTTTTTCTGCAGCTTCTTGTGAATTCTTGGAACAAAGGCTGGGGTGATGTATGTCCTTATTGAGTTTATACAGTTGATTTCTCAGATGGTCACTCAACTAATAGTTATTTTCTGATTCTGATTTTCTTCAACAAAGAAAGTGAGTTTTTGAGATAACAACGGCTAGTTAAATGACTATGAGAAATCAACTCCTAATTTACATAAGCGAAAAAGTTACTTTTTTTGTCTTAGTGTGTTTGTGTGTGTATGCCAGGATGGGTACTTCAAGATCAGAAGAGGAACAAATGAGTGTGACATTGAATCTAATGTAGTTGCAGGATTGCCTTCAGCAAGAAATCTAAATGTGGAACTTGATGATGATTTCCTTCATGCATCAATGTAAAATGCTACTTCATCAACAGGACACTAAATAATACTACTACCAAGCAGTTTATGGAGTCGTTTGGTAGTGTACATAAGAATAATATTGAATATGATGTATTAGTTATGATTGTATTGGTTATGATTTTATCATTATTTGATTTGGTGCATTTAAATTAACATGCATTGTATACTTTCTAAAACAAATTATTTGTATACAAAAATACCATCCACAAACATGGTATAAATGACATGGAAAAAGTTTTGAGAGACATTAATATCTTTAATCATGTTAATACATGCATTAATACCTCTTGAATTACTAATACTATAAATTTTTCTTATATATATTGGTTATACTACCTTTATACCAAATAAAACATTGGATTAGTTATACATAAGGTGGAAAAATGTACTAGAAACATGATACTAATAATATACAAATTGTTAATGCATGCATTTTCATCTTGTGGATGCAATTAGATGTACATTTCAAAGTTTTCACTATGAAGTATTTTTTGTGTCGTATCTTGTGAAAAATTTAAAAAACATAATTGTTCCTTCATTCAATAACATTTAATAAGGAGAATCTTAATATCTCTGATTAATTTCATGAATTTTTATGTTATTGATGGAGTTATACTATTCTCTACCATATAATTATCTCCCTATTTTCCCTTCCCAACCCCTACTTTTTCTTTTTAAAGAAAGGGGAACAACCTATGCAACCCCTCAATAAATAACTTTTCCTACAAAAAGATTTAGCTTTTTATAGAATCTATTGTTAAATTAGACAAAATGTGCTCACCTTCTATAAACTTAAAAAGAGTTATTTCTGCTCACAATCATTATTTATTTTATAAAAAAGAACAAGAATACAAGATGCGTTTGAGAAGATAAAATTTAGTATAATTTTCGAAAGATATGATATTTATTTAGATCTTTTTCAATCAATCAAAACACACACATTACTAGTGGGAAAGAAATGAAAAGTAAGGGCGATAAATTTAATGAAAAATAACATTTTCAATTATTGATAGAAATTTAATAGAATACGACAATTAATTTGGTAGTTTCTTTACATACTTTGTGGAGGAAAATTGTACACCTGAGTCCTGACTAAAGTAAACAACAAGAAAATCTAAACAAAAAATTAGTTTGAATTTTACTTTGTAATATCACTGGCTTTGGATGAAACGTGACTTAATCAAATTCTATTATGATTTTGTCACATCACAACTATATATAGGTCCAAAACTAATTCTATCCCTTACATTTTCAAGATATTGATTGATTTGGAATAATTTAATTATACTTCAACAATACAATATTACTCCAATTTTCAGATTTATTTTTGCCTTCTATTTACTTTCTCAAATTGTTAATCCAGCTTGTTACTGTAATTAAATTGAAATATGAATATCGACTGTGTTGGCTAGCTGCACATGTAAAGTCTGTTTCCTCAAGCAATCTCACGTGGAGAAATATTAGTCTTTGTTAATATGTTCTAGGTTTATTATTGAGTTGTAATAATTCCTAGATTGTGTAACAAGAAATGGATTTGACTTCTTGGGAGAGAGGTTGTGAGAACTGTACACAAGAATTGGGTTTGACTTCTTGGATGGTTAGAGTTAAGAAGAGTTGAGAGTTTTTATAAACAAGAAGCGAGTTTGACTTCTTGGGGAGTGGAGAGTTTTCGATTATAGGTTAATCGAAAAGGGTAGAAGTTTAGAGTTAGATTTATTGATTAACTGAGTTGTAAATCTTGAATTAATATAAAACTTCGGTGTGGTTTTTCCCTTCCTTGAGTTTGGAAGGTTTTCACGATAAATTTTTGTTTTATCGTATTGCGATAGAATTACAAGAACCTGATTTTTGCATCAGTGTAAGGTTTCTTCAATAAATTATTTAACTCATAAGATTTTTATTATATAAAGAATTTTTTTAGAATCATTTGGTAGCTAGTTAAAATTATGCAGGTATTAGTAATATAGAGATTAATTGTAAACAAACTTATGTATATATGGATATTCATTAGGCAAAGACTAGTTATTTATAAATTAGTTATATATGTATGAGTTATTTCATCTTATATCATGCATTATATATACCTAACAAATTTTTAAATTGTCAATTAAATATCATATTTAGATGAATAATTTATTTCCTATCTACCTGCTACTAGCAATATTGCTTGTGAAATAGTCCAAATGGAATACCTAACATACCAAGTTGAACTAGACTTTTGGGAAAGCTAAAACACTGAAAAAATTATTTAATCCAAAAAAAATATCTTGTAAAACCAACCACTAGTAGACATCATCTTCTTGTTTGATAAAGCCATTTTTTTTATATATATTGTCAGAGAATGGGCCAATAAAAATTGGTTGTTATTTATTTATTTTTTTCCTCTTTATATTATAAATATCTTTGAGATTCCTCCAATTCCACAACACAATTGGAAAGCTTTAAAGAAAAAAAAAGGATGGCCTTGACTTTGAAGTCATTAATAACTCCTTTGCTTTTGGGTGCTTTCTTTATCCTGATCTTACAGGTTTGTTTTTTCAATTTTTCTGAACATGTTGTATAGTACTATCTTTTTTATGATCTTTTGTGGGTTGTTCTTACTTATTGATTGGTCTTGTTTAGATCAGAGACGGAGCTAGAATTTTGAGTTTATTAGGTTCGAGATAAATCATTTGAACTAGATTGAATGAATATTTCATAAACAACAACATACTAGTGTGATTCTACGAGTAGAGTCTGGGAAGAGTAGGATAAGATAGGATAGGATAGGATGTAAGTAGAGCTTACTTCGACCTTTGTGTCATTTGTGAGATAGAAAGATTGTTTTTAATAAATCTTCGGGCCATGGTTTAGATTACTCCCTCTGTCCCAATTTATATAATACCTTTTTTTTTTTTTTTAGAGTCAAACATTTTAAGTTTGACCGAAAATTTTCGCGTTATCTTCAATTTTTTTAAAATGAAATTTATAGATTTGTAAATTACTTAAAAGTACTATGAGTCACAATAATTGATAATTCAAAATGTTTAGAAGATCTATGAAAAATTACGGTCAAATATATACTTATTTGAATCTTGAAATCGTTAAGGTGACATATAAAATGGGACGGAGGTAGTATTAGTTTTTGATGATTACATGGAATAGCCTTTTGCTATTTCTTGAGAAAGATCAAAGATTGGTGAGTAATTTGGACTTTATATGCTTTAGTTTAACTTTGACTTGAAATGATGAACATAAATGAATTTTAATGATTTTCTGGTTACATAATGGAAAAAAAAGAAGTAATGATATGTTTTTGCAGCTTCAGTATATGGTTTGATGAGAATTTTTTATGTATTAGTTAACTTACATATTCCTATATAGTGCTTATACATAAACATACATTTCAAACTTGGTCCCGGTAAGTAAGCACTCTAACTTTGAGTATGTACATCTGTACACCTCAACTCGTCTTCAATGTGTTAGTTGAAAACTCCAACTTACAAAATGATCATGTGGACACCTCTAAAACTTATGTGTCATGTCAGATGTCCACGAGATGCTAGTACGAGTTGAAGTGTTTTGTTGCCAGTTGTGACCAAGTTGAGTTGTCTAAATATGCACTTTCAAATTGGAGTTCTCACTTGTTAGCTGAGGCCGTGTTTGAGTGTCTGTTTATATATTATGTCTTCTATATATACATGAGTCTACATGAGAGGAAGTATTGCTTCACAAAGAAATACAAAAGGGGGAAAGAAGAGAAGAAATAGTTGACTAGTTACAACTTCTGCTTGCTTTATATTTCGTCGTAATTTCCCCATGTTGTAGTGTTTTAGTTGTATGATGTATTAACTACGTATTTTTGTCAATAAGAAATATTCAGGCTAAGAGTACTGTAAATTTGTAATGCTGTCTTCTTCTTGAAAGCAGGTTGCTGCAGAGAAGCCAATATCTGAAGCAAAACTTGAATCTGCAATCCTTCAAGTATGCTCTTTTGTTCATGATTTAAGAAAATGTTATTGTCATTATGCTCAGGTTGAATTTAAAATTGAGACACCTTAATTTTTGGATGATCATGTAGGACTCGATCGTCAAACAAGTCAATGAGAATGCCGAAGCTGGGTGGAAAGCTGCATTCAACCCTCAATTATCGAATTTCACGGTGAGACCATCATATAGCTAAAGATTTAACTTGTAAAGGCCTAAACTTTTGCTTTGTCATGACTCATGTCACCTAAAATATGACTATACAATTACTTTCTATAAAAAAATGAGTTAGTAACTTTGAATCTAAGGCAACTTATTGATCACTAACAGTTGCATTTTTTTTTAGTGGGATGTTTCATACGTCCCCATTCAATTTTGCAGCTATACACCGAAAACATGCACTTATAA
The DNA here is from genome assembly GCA_016801875.1 of Solanum sitiens. Classification (NCBI taxonomy): domain Eukaryota; kingdom Viridiplantae; phylum Streptophyta; class Magnoliopsida; order Solanales; family Solanaceae; genus Solanum; species Solanum sitiens. The sequence continues at coordinate 1,361,236 of JABWTJ010000056.1, forward strand.
TTATGTCCATATTTGGTTGTCACAGGTTTCCCAATTTAAGCGCCTTCTTGGAGTTAAGCCTGCAAGAGAAGGTGATTTGGAGGGAATTCCTGTTCTAACTCATCCAAAACTTAAGGAGTTACCAAAAGAGTTTGATGCACGAAAGGTTTGGCCTCAATGCAGCACAATTGGAAGAATTCTAGGTCAGTTATTTCAATTCCTTGCTCCGTCCTCTCTAGCTATGCTTCTGTAATAGAGATTCTAATGTTTTCTATCTTTGCACATCAATCACTGGGACAAATTTGCATCACAGATCAGGTGATTTTCTGCTACTGGTCTAGTTTCTTTCTATTAAATGTGCTAAATGACACATTGCAGGTTCTCTCTAGTGGTCTAACCCTATATATTTTCAGGGACATTGCGGTTCTTGTTGGGCTTTTGGTGCTGTTGAGTCGCTGTCTGATCGTTTCTGTATCCATTATAATTTGGTAAGTTCTGTTGAACTATGTGATTACCTAATGTGAACTGTTAGAAATGATACATTTCACGAGCCTAATTCAACACGCCCTCTCATGAATCAGCATAATTCTATGTCATGACTCATGACTATGAGCCAAGCACGTAACCATCACCTCATCTTAGCACACAAACTTGTGAAGTTTGACTGTAGTTACAGTCACTGATGTTAACTTTTAATGTGTAATGCAGAGTATCTCTCTGTCTGTAAATGATCTGTTAGCGTGCTGTGGATTTTTATGCGGGAGTGGTTGTGATGGTGGATATCCTATAGCAGCATGGCGATACTTTAAACGTAGGGGAGTGGTAACAGAAGAGGTAAATGGTGACTTAGTGTCACCTCAGTGAAATTACAGCTTTCTGTAAAACCATCTAGAGTAGAATGGCTCTTTACGATCAATCACTAACAAATTGAACATATGCTGGCAGTGTGATCCTTACTTCGACACTACTGGATGTTCCCACCCTGGTTGCGAACCATTATACCCCACTCCAAAATGTCATAGGAAGTGTGTCAAGGGGAACGTGTTATGGAGGAAATCAAAGCATTACGGTGTCAATGCATACAGGATCAGCCATGATCCCCAGAGTATCATGGCGGAAGTTTACAAAAATGGACCAGTTGAGGTCTCTTTTACTGTCTACGAGGTAACAAGGAGAAGGATTATGCCATACAGTTCTCAAATAACACATCGTCTGAGCTTATATAACCTTTGTTGTCTCTTTTTACTAGCAGCACTTTAATAACTTGCAACTTTTCGTCAATCACAGGATTTTGCTCACTACAAATCAGGAGTTTACAAGCATGTAACAGGGGGAAACATGGGAGGCCACGCTGTTAAGCTTATCGGATGGGGAACTAGCGAGCAAGGAGAGGACTATTGGGTACGTTAATGTGTTCAAGTTATCGTCTTCTATTTTCTATCGAAAATCACACATCATTTAGTCAATAATTTAATCACCTTCTTTATATCTTCTTGCAGCTTATTGCTAATTCTTGGAATAGAGGCTGGGGTGAAGTATGTTATCTCCTTGATTTTCTCCTTATGCTCTCACCACTTCTTGTTGAACATGCACTAACACACACATATCGATACGACTTTTAACTTATATATACTAACAACGTAAATAGTATATTCACCGTTTAAAGTAAGTTATTTACTACAAACCGTACATTGTCAGTGCAAGTAAGTTAAACTCTATCTCTACATGATGACAGGATGGATACTTCAAGATCAGAAGAGGAACAAATGAGTGTGGCATTGAACATAGTGTGGTTGCAGGATTGCCTTCAGCAAGAAATTTGAATGTGGAACTTGGTGATGCTGTCCTTGATGCCTCAATGTAAAATTGATATTTCTTGAACAAGCACATTACATAATAATACTAGCAAAGTAATATGATACTGGGGATGAGAAAAACCTTATGAATTTGCATATTTATCTTGTCGATTTAATCTGTATAATTCATAATTAATACTTGTTCTAATAGTAACTTTTCACTTTTATGATTTGAGAATACTTTTGTTTGTTACACTTGCTTCTCTGTTTCAATTAGTTCCGATTTGACATGAAGTTCAAGAAAATAAAAAAAAAATAATTTTGTGGTCTTGAATCGGGGCGGATCTAGGGGTTGTTAGGGTGTTCACCTGACCCCTCAACAAAAATTACACCGCATATATAATGTAATTTTTTTAATTGTCTATGTATATATATAGAGAGATTTTGAATGTCGTGAACAGAAAACTAAAGGTTGTATATGTAGTTTATGGAGTTCAATTCAAAATTCACTTTGAGGTCGTGTGAACTGGAATTTAGTTAGGGGCATCCACCTGAGAGTTTTTTAACTAAAAATTAAAAAAAAAAACAAGTCAACACGAAAATAGATATAGTTATGCACAACTCGATGAAATATGACTCGGATGAAAGTTTATACACTTTTCATTTTATATTACTTGATCCCTATTGACTATTTATCTCAAACTATTTATTATTTACTATAAATTATACATAATCGGCGCAAGTTAAAACTCTATCTCTCCATGATGACGTGATGGATACTTCAAGATAAGAAAGAGAAATAAATGAGTGTGGCATTGAATCTAGTGTGCCTGCAGGCTTCAGCAAGAAAAATTGAATGTAGAACTTGATGATGCCTCAATGTAAATAGCTAGTATTTAACTTTGTTCTAGTTCGATACGGAATTTAAGAAAATAAAGTTTTTTTTTAAAAAAAAAATTATGATCTTAAATTAAAGATATGTAATATAACAAAATATTTTTAATCTTATGATCATAACATATCACGTGAAAAATTAACATAAGAATTACTACGACTTTAATAAAAAAATGCTTGTTGAGCAAGAAAGAAGGAATAGCAGTTTTGCGTTAGCGCATTTTCTTGCCAAAGTATTAATGCACGATCTTGAATATTATTCTTTTTAAAATGAAATTGAAAAATTATAAGATAAATAAATTAAAGACAAATTAACCAATAAATAAGTTTGGGAATTAGCTAGAAGCTGAAAACAGTGGGCATGCCTGCCGTGCCATACCATACTAGTTGTCCACACGCCACTTTTAAGTTACATAATTTTCTATTAAAACTTTGGCCTAAAGTCACTCGTTTGAATATACTAGAAAGCAAATGGCTCGTGCAATATTATTAACTATTATTTTTATTCTTTTTTTAAAGTTTGTTTTAATGTGAAATTGGATAAAAGAAATTTAATGGATCTAAGAGTGTGTTTGTTATGTAAAATGTTAAATTTTTTATTTTAATATTTGATCAGTTAAAATTTTTATAATATATTTTCTCTGAAAAATATTTTTTCCTTTTAAAATGATGAAATGATTTCTATAATAGACGTATGAAAAAAAAATTACACATAATATTCTATGTTGATAATGTCTTTCTCAGTTTTCAACTACACGTCATCTTTACCCTATAATATGGAGCTCCCCCCACCCCACCCACCCACCCATCTTGATCATGCCCTCCACCACACACATCTCTACCCTCTATCTTCATCTCTTATAGTATTTGTCTAAATTATATAAAAATACTTTTAGGATAATATTTTTTGTTAACTTATCAAAAATAAAAAAATAAATAAGAAATATATTTATTTTCGTACAAATCATTTCTAAAATAATATTTTTAATCTTAACAAACACGCTCTAAGTAATTATAATCATGCACTCATAGTATTTGCCTACTAAAAAGTTAGAGTATGCTCTCAATTCATGAATAAATGATAATTGTCAAATAATAAATTATTATATTCATGGAAATATTATACCTAGATAGTTAAAAGCGACATTTTATACACATATAGAGTGTTATTTATATATAACCAAATGATGAGGTTTTCTTTCCCAATAATCTCCCATGTTCTTATTTATTTATTTATGTTTATCAAAAATACATTATGAAATAATTTTTATTAATTATATTTTAAAATTTTAAATTTCAAATAAAAATATTTTTGTTTACTATTTTTTTCTAAATTATTAATACTTTATTTAATTATTTAATAATAAAATAATATTAAAAATAAATAACAAATCTTTACTGATTTGTTACTCCATTAAACAAGTAAAAAGGAGAAATGACCAATTACGAAGGATAACCCTCTTCAAGCAAGCAAATCTAGCAAAGTATTTTAAATATATAGACTATTTATTTTTTAAATGATTTAAAGCTAACATGTTGAAACTCTTTCTTCTACTATATAGAAGAAGAAAAAAGATGTTTATTAAGATTATAACATATATATTATATTTGATAAAGATCCGTTAAGTATAATTAGGTCAAGTAATGTTCAATGGCCTTATAGATTCACGTCATGTGTACTGTATGATAATTTATGGTTGAGATTGATTTAAATTATATATTCATCTTAAAAATAAAAACAACAAAAGCGTTACTTTTTTTTAATACTATCAGATTAAACAATTAGTGTACCCTAACTAATATTTTTAAGGAAAAAAACAAGACTGACAGAAATATTTGGACTTCCCGATTTTTTTACCTGCCAAACCTCGTACTTGTATTGGATTTTTTATATTATAGTAATTTCAAAGAATTCGATATTTTTGAAAAAACTGAATAAATATATTTTTATAATTATTTGAAAACCTCCATTTAAGTATTTTTTTAATAAAAAATGTATTATCATGTTCTTTAGTTAAATTATTATCTAGAATTCAATTATATTTTTAAATTTGATCTATTCTTACTTCAAAAATTGGAGAAAACATGTGTGAAACTACTCCTGAACAAATTTGTCAGATAAAAAGTTTATATTAAAATCTAAATATTCTATTATTAAGAATTTTTATTTCTCAATGTTAAGTGTTAGCTAAACTAATCTAGTACCTCACCAACATATTATTGCTAAATTATTTTAATAATATCATATTTTTCTATTCAAGTTGGAAAGATATACGTATATCCATCAGACCCATTACGTTATCTTTCATATTTATTTATTTCATAAAAAAACAAGAACTGAAATTACGGCCCATTCTCTAAATAATGTTAAACAAACAAGTGGATACTGGATAGTTCATTTCAAATTTTAAATATAGTATTTAAAAAATTAGATTTCACTTAAAATATCTTGTCTTTCGAGATGAGTCAGTTAATTTGTTAATAGTTATATATATGAATGATTCAAAATCGATCTCTTTTCAATGCCATTTAAATCAAGCTTGTCACATAGAGCTTGTCTAGTGAAATTTACCTCTTCTGTATAATTTGCAGACTATTATATAAAGGAGAGTTTACCCGATGTGCATAAAATGCGAATTATCTTGAGCTTCCAATTTCGAAAGATTTTTTTTAACCAAACAGATGATAATAGATCTCATCATTAATTTATCTTTAAAATGACAAAATTAGTACACTCTTATCCAATAAAACAATTACACGTGTTCCTCAGCTAAACATTTTCAGACCTAGGGAACTGAACATTATAATTAATTCAAAATATCTTAAAGTGGAGCAATGATATAAAAGCTATAATCTTTTTTAATACGTCAAAAAAAGAGGGCCAATAATTCATTCATCTTTTTCCTGTATCTATAAATACATTTTCTGGGGTTCCTCCATTTTTAAGCCACCATTACAGAACCTCAAAGAAAAGCCCAAAAATATGAAGCACATAGCCACTTTTTTGCTTTTGGTTGCTGTCTCCACCCTTGTTTTGCAGGTTTGATTCTTGATTCTTTATGTTTTTTTGTTGTTGTGTGTTTTGGATGATTTGTTTGCTTTATATATCTTTTAGATGAATGGATGGAATAAGTTATTGTATCAGACCGAAACCCCATGTTCTTTTCATTTTTAGCTTTTTGGGTTAAGCTTAATCTTGGTAATCATGATGATAATTAGTTAATTAACTAATATACCCCTAAAAAAGGAAATCTTTTTAATGGTTCTTGAAGGTTCTGTTTATATTGCCTGCAATTCTTGAGGATGAGGTTTACTTGGGGTCTGTTTGTTTTCCCTTTTTGGGTTTGGGGGTGGGGTGGGATAGTCTTGTGTGTGTAAATGTTGTCTGGAATATATATGTTATCTATTATACATGTAGTTGAAGTATATTATGTACAAGAAAATGGAAGTATGTTGGGTTGACAATGTGGGAAGAGGGATGGATGGTGTAATGGTTTTGTGTGTATATGTTTTTTCACATACCATAAATTTACAGTTGTATATGAATGAAGCACCAATACATGAATTTCTACTACAGTAGATAATTTCTAAGATTACATAAAGCTAGAAAGATGTTTCATAGCAAGTAATTGACCAGGTCCTAACTCCTAAGAAAGTAATTGTCTAATTAAACCATGTGGAGACAAATCCTAGTTCGCCATGAGCTTCTGCAAGGCCACTGTTTATTCTGTGCTGGTTCATATTCACACTTTAAGTTCCTTGATCATAAAATGTTGAGTGGGAATTGTCGAATGGTACCAGAGCCTGAACTTGATGCTATCTTGCTCTAACTTATTTATATTTGGATGTTGATGACTAATTTGTGAGTTGTATGGGACAGGCATAAACATTTAGACTTAGCACATATAGTTGCAACTATTGTCCATTGCCAAACGAAGAAAATGAAAACATTTGTTTTTATATTTACAACTAACTTTTTAACATTATGTACCAAATCAATTTATCAACTTAGGTCGAAGTAAAAATAGTTTTCTTTCCAGTCCTAGTCCTCTTGCAGCTAAATGCATGCAAAACAATATTCACTTGCAATACAAGTGTAGATTTTGCAACAATGGTTGTGTGTGTTTCACGAGTAGAAGAAAGAAAAATAGTATGTGGGTCAAATGAATGAGAAAATTCATGGCATGTTATGAATGGAAATTAAAGAAAACTAGTAATGCGAAACAGCATTTTGCTGCTATGTTGAATTTGCAAGTGGGAAGTTGAAGAGTTCACCCCAGACTTCCCCCATTTTGTTAAGAAATAGAAAAGGGGAAATGGTGGAGGAGAAACATTGCTGCTTGAGCCAAAATTGCATGGTCGAGTTCTTAATCTCTTTCATATTTTCAATGTTGCTTTCGACATTACAGTGGCTAGGATGTTAGGGATTCAATTTAAGAGCATTTAGAAGGTTGACAGTCTGAATTGTGGATGTTTTAGGTCCAATTATTGTGAAAGCTTAGTCTTGGTAGGTTAAAGTACCATATACTGAAGCCTATACCCGAAGTTATTTAAACATAATTTATTTTTTGAACGGCAAGCAGGTTGTTGCAGAAAATCGAATATCGCAAGCTAAAGCGGAATCTGCAATCCTTCAGGTATGATTTCTTCATCATAGAGAGGATATTACTGTCATTGTACTCTGATCAAACTAAAGGTCACAGATTCTTTTTGAATGGTTGTACAGGACTCAATCGTTAAACAGGTTAATGAAAATGAAAAAGCTGGATGGAGAGCTGCACTGAACCCTCAATTCTCGAATTTCACGGTGAGATTTCCTTAAAGCTTTGTATTCGTTTTGGACAAACTTAGGTGCACTTTCTTTGTGCAATGGCACATCCTTCATCTCTCCTTTTATGAGTGCATGTACCCTTCATTCACAGGTTTCCCAATTTAAGCGCCTTCTTGGAGTTAAGCCCACAAGAAAGGGTGATTTGAAGGGCATCCCTATTTTAACTCATCCAAAACTTTTGAAGTTACCCCAAGAGTTTGATGCACGAAAGGCTTGGCCTCAGTGTAGCACTATTGGGAGAATTCTTGGTTAGTTTCTTCTCTTTTGTCCTTGGTTTAGTGCTGTAGTTCTATAGAGTGGTGCTAATGCTTTCCATCTTTTGATGTCATGCACCGGTACTGTTTTACGACGCAGATCAGGTGTTTCACTCATTTGTTTTTCCTCCTGAATTTGCTAATTGCTCTTTTCTGGTATTCTAACTATCTGATCGCTTGTATTTCAGGGACATTGTGGTTCTTGTTGGGCTTTTGGTGCTGCTGAGTCGTTGTCTGATCGTTTCTGTATTCATTATGGCTTGGTAAATTCATTCCTTCATGCAAAAACTTGCAAGTTTATTCTAGTTATGGTCGCTAATGATTCATTTTTTATGTGTGAGGCAGAATATCTCTCTGTCAGCAAATGATATCATAGCATGCTGTGGCTATTTATGTGGGGATGGTTGTGATGGTGGATATCCATTAGAAGCTTGGAAATACTTTGTTCGCAAGGGTGTGGTCACTGAAGAGGTATACTGTCTTGTTATACACTTATTGTACTTCAGAGGGATTACATCTTTCAGATATTGTTGGATTCTTATACTGATCTGAAAAAAGATTGTGGATCATTATGCTCGACTAATGAAAATTTTCCTGTCAGTGTGACCCTTACTTTGATAATAAGGGATGTTCCCACCCTGGATGTGAACCTGGATATCCCACTCCACAGTGCAAGAGGAAGTGTGTTAAAGAGAATCTACTTTGGAGTAAATCCAAGCATTTTGGCGTCAATGCATACCTGATCAACTCCGATCCGTACAGTATCATGACAGAAGTTTACAAGAATGGACCAGTTGAGGTTTCTTTTACTGTTTACGAGGTAAGAATGATTGAGGAAGAGAGTAAAGTTTTGATCCTGAATTTTCGGGTACAATTTATAGTATATGATATGAAGTTGAATGTTGCATGAACCTGATAAACAACAACAATAACAACTGTTCCTTAATCCGGCGCAACAATTGAACAGCAGTTCTCTGTCCACCCCGTGGTATTGTTAACCTTGGACGGCTTATGTCAGGCCAACTCTAATGAACTTTGAGAAACTTTAGTTTAATATTAGAAATACCCTTCTCTAATTTTTTAAATGTGATTCCCTTTCAAATCATATGTGAGGACAATAATAATGCTTGGTGAATTAAATAGCAAAATATAATTGGAATTACTTTCTTTTGATGGCTAACTGTCAAATAATTGTTGATAAGCTGTTTGACAGAGTTCAAAATAATTGTTGGTCACCAACTCTACCCTTCTGAATTCTAGAGTTACCATCTACTATGTTTGTGGAAATATTGATCCAATTAGTGATCTGTAGAGGTTTATGTTCCAGGATAATTATGTCCATGACAATGAAGTATCAGTTAGAAAGTCCAATGATCTGCTTAAATGCATCTAAAGTCATTGTTTAAACGCACTAATTTTTAATCTGGAAATATTTGAGCCATTTGTGCATAATTGTACTGTTTTGGACTTTTGGTGCATACTTAAGTAGTAGACCACTTATTTTGTTCTTGCATTTGCCCTCAGCTTGGTGTCCTTGTGAATGCATCCTCTTTTCTGGTGAAATTGAACTTTGCCGACTTGGATTAGTTTCTTTACTCTTTCTGTTATCTTTCTTCTATTTTTACTGGTGACCTTCCTGTACTGAATGACAAACTGTTTCTCGAGTACAGGATTTCGCTCACTACAAGTCTGGAGTTTACAAGCACATAAATGGTGAGGAAATGGGAGGCCATGCTGTTAAGCTCATTGGATGGGGAACCTCTGAGGACGGAGAGGACTATTGGGTTTGTTGACATCTTCTAATTGTGCCATTAAGATCTTCAAAATCATTCCGTCCTTTCTAAATTTGATCATCTTTTTTGGCTTTGCAGCTCCTTGCCAATCAATGGAACAGAGGCTGGGGTGACGTATGTCTTGATCTAACTCTTTTTCTTTCAACATTTTACTTGATCAAAAATAGTTCCTCCTTCTACGAGAAATATTAGAAGTTGTCCTTTCTTGATAGGATTTTACACACTTGATTCATAATGTTCAATATCTGTGCTAATACTTTTGTACATGTGCATTCTTGGGTGATTGCATCTTTCCTACTTCTTGAAGATGTGCTAATTAAGCAGCGGGTACATCCTTATGATGTTCTTCTCAAATGTATATTTGTCTTCATGGCAGGATGGTTACTTCAAGATCAGAAGAGGAACAAACGAGTGTGGCATTGAAGAAGAAGTGGTTGCAGGAATGCCTTCAGCCAAAAACCTGAATGTGGAACTTTATGTCTCTGATGCTTCCCTCGACGCCTCAATGTGATTGCTAATTCTTCAACTAAACACTAAATAGGATTCAAGTTTCTGAAGACTTGGGGAATGATAACATTTTAAGCTTTATATCTTCCCCTCTTTAAGTTATCTGCAACATTTGTAATCTGCAATTGTTCCACAATCTTAATTATCTTTGGAAGTGTTTTCCTCATCTGTTATGTATTTCTTCACAAGTACTCTGTCAATCTTGACTAAGTTAAAACATTATTATATGTTTTACTTGATATTATCAATGAAGTGTATTTAGACTTAGTTATCGCAGTTGTGATCAAACTTGCGCTTCATGTAAAGTTCTCTCTTTTTGCTATTCACGTTACCAAAACTTTATTGGATAAATAGAATAAATTGCACCCAAGTGTACGCGACTTTTTGTTATACACCGAATTTTTATATTTTGTAAAAAATACACATTTCTTGTTATGCAATTTTTATTCGAGCTTGCTCTCTGAAGTCTTTTTCAATCACAAGTAGTAATAGTAGGTTTTCGTATAGAAATTAATGATATTTCCTTTTTGTTTTCTTTCTCTTTTTTCAGATTCATATTAATTATGTTCGTAGTCATAACTTCTCAAGGACATTTTGACCTTTGTATTTTTCTTTGTCAATTTGTTTTTTGAAAATGAATGTAATACAAGTTAGGAATTTTTTTACATAAATATACAATTTAAGATATTATAATCTCTAAAATTTTATTAGTCAAAAAATATTTAAAAAGTTCCTTTCAAATGCATCCGTATTCCTTCTCAAAAACATTTATTCCTTCTCGGATATATCCATCTCCCCTCGAATACATCCTACCATTAAGTAACGTATAATTAGGGGTGTCAAATAGGCAGATTGAGTTAAAATTGGAAATATTATAATGAGTTGAATAAAAATCGGTTTGGGTCTTGACCCGCCCAAGTTTACTTTGGGCTCAAATGGGCTAAAAAATAGGTTGGGTCTTGACCTGCCCAATTTGACCAGATTAATCTCAATAATTTAATATATTGATAATTAACTTTATAATCACAATTTGAATTTTCGCTCAAGAATTTTTTGTTAAAAAAGTAAAAAATGGATAGATAAATCCTAAAAGATGTTAAATAGAATAATTCATACCTTCAATATAAGAACATACCTTAATAAAAAAATTTAAAACGGGTTGAAATTGGAGTTTGTATTGGACTCAATTAAGAATTCTGCTCAAATGGGATAAGCTTGAATGTGTTGAGATTAGATCCAATTCAAATTATCTTGAGCCCAACCCTTAAAATTCTGGACGGATTGGACGAGTTACACTTACATATGTTTGGATTCATTTTTGACACCCCTATGTATAATGTATTCGAAAGCATGAAAAATCTGAGATTTTTGTAATTGGAAAAAATTTCAAGATAGGGCATAATTAGCCTCAAATATATGTAATTCCTGTACTTTATACTATTCCCTCATTTTCTATTTATATATCGCACCAATCTAGCGGCCCGTTTGGCCATAGATTTCCAAATAATATTTGGGAAAAAATTTGGCAAATAATGTTTGTTTATACAATTTGCTATTATTTGGCAAATATCTCAAATTTTCAAATACTAATTTTTTTTTAGTATTTGGGCCAAATCTCATTATTTGGAATTTATTGAAAATTAAAATAATACTCCAAACTTTTATCTTTTACAAAAACACCCTCTATAGTAGTTGTTTGCGTTGTATTACATAATTTTTTACATGAACATCAAAATAGTGATGAAATATGAATATTAAATAATGATATGATTGTTGATGAATATGATGAAAAATTAGCTCAAGGTAACAAAGTCATGTGTTTCGTCTACTTCACTATGTATGGAATGATGCTTGTTACACTCACACAAAATTACCACATTGCTCTAGTGTCATGGACACTATCTGTTATTGTTAAAACGAACATCCGATTGACTTGTAATACAAACTTATCGTTAGTTTTAATAGTTTTTAAAACTTATGGGTATAAATCATATTTTTCTAAAAATGTGAAATATACTTTCCAAATTCTATGACCAAACACATGGTAAAATTTCACCCAAATTTTCACTCAAATAATATTTGCCAAGAATATTTAAAAATTTATGCCAAACATTAGCTAGATTTCCAGTCTATTAAAATATAAATAAATTTGTCATTATTAAATAAATTGACCTATGACTATGTATAAATAATTTAATTTAAAGGCTATTTTTTGGAACTCTCCAATTACACTGAACTCTGTGTCTCTTCGTTTTTCCCATTTCCAGTTTCATAATTGCAAAAGCGGAAAATCTACTGGTTGGAAACGCCAAAATGAGGATGGAAAGCAGTGAAGAAGAAGATGATTTCCCATGTATTGAAAGTGTTACTCCTCAGTCCAAGATCGACTCAATTTACCAGTCCAAGACTGAAAAGGTACTATCTTTTGCATTTTCTCTACGTCCCCATTTTGTTTCATTAACTCAGAAAATAGCGTGATAGCAAATACAACTGCTCTTATTTGTTGTTGGGGTTTGATCAATTTTTGGAATCAAGTTTGGAACTTTTCATCTGGGTGTTCTTTATTTTTGGAGTTTTAGTTCATTTTCATTTCCTGGGTTTTCACTTCAAGTGCTGGAAGTAAAATTTTTGGTACTAGATGAAATGTGGAAGTGTGTTTGTTCTTTCCTTGAAGTTTGATCTGTTTTCTGAGCTAAATTTGTGAGTTTTTCTAGGTGAGATTTTTTTTTTTTTTTGGAATTTTTATTTAGTTTGGTTTCTTGAGGTATCCCTTTTTAGAGTAGAAGAAACAAACCTAGTTTTATCTGCTGAAGAGATACTAAGCTTTAGTTCTTCCATGAATAGTTAAGTGGATATTCCTTATATTGGGAGTTCAAATTCAACTTGGTTTCCTAGGTTATATTTCAAGTGCTGGGAGTAAATGTTAGTGCTTTGGTGAAAATATTTGGCTTAGGTCTTCCTGAAGTGTGTCTGCCTTAACTTGGTTATATGCTAGGCAGGGACAAGAGCTGGTTCCTTGGTTCGTGATTTTTTGTTGGTGATGATGTGTGTGATTTTTGAGGGAGAACAGGGCTTAAAACTAGCTACAAATTGTTGTTTTTTCTGTTCTACATGACTGGTTCATGGATCTGATTATTGGAAGTAGGGAAGCTTAGAAGCTATTCGTTTCATCTAAATGTGGATGGATTATTGAATTTTGAGCTTCATAGAGTGGTTGAATTATTCATGTGTGATGGGGCTGTTAAGCATTTTTGGATGTTATTGATTATCTATAGCTTCTCTATGCATCAAAGATGCTCTTCCATATGATCGGTTTTTTTTTTTTTTTGCTTTAGACTAGTAAAATTCCAACATCTATGTACTAGTTTACTGATGTATTAATGTGCCAGTAGTGCCTTCTTTCATTTTATTAATGTTGATTAAGTAAATTTCTTCAAATAATCTTCCTAGTGGATAATTCTTAGTGTAATCTCGCTGATATAGTTTGACACGAACTTGACAATTTGAGTACATTTATGAGGACCTTATCTAGAAATGAGTATATTTACGAGGACTTTGAATTCAGAATACTGTCTGTTCTTGGTCTTGACCAGAATAATTCTAGACTATAGTTGAGAGTTAAAATGAGCAAATGTAGTGGATCATACCAGAATGCTTGCAACCATCCTTAGGGTAAAGGTTAAAATAGGGAGAATGGTTGGCCATGCGGTGAGTAGACGTGAAGAATTATGAAAAAATAAGAGGAGTTGGGAAAAGAAGGCAAGGGAGTTCTTTAAATCTGCTTTGCTAACAAGTGCAAGGTAAAATTGGTTTTTTTCCAAAATAAAAGATTAAAGGATGAAAGCTAATGGATGCCCCTTTTTGTTCACAAGGGGATGACCTAGAGGTTGTCTCATGGGAGTAACAACCTAAAACTCTCATATCCGAATCCCACTACAATACTTGCAGTGAGCCTATATACTCCAGCCTTGGTGGGCAGAATTTTCTTGACAACATGTCCTGATGCTAATACAACCCATATCCATAAAGAATATAATATTGGATATACAAAATAATTACTCATTTTACTGTAGGTAGACTAAGGTGGACTAAGGTTCCTGTATTAGAGCTTCTCTTGTATTTATCTTCAACCAATTCAGTAAGAGTTCTTCCCCATTTATCTTTGATAACATCTCTTAACTTTTTTTTGTGTTTGGAGATATGTTGGCTGCAATAATCGAACTTGATTTCTGTTATGTCGCTATTAGGAATTCTGTATACCATGAATAGATAGGAAAAAATTGGTAGTACAAACATCTGTAAGTGCTTGTTATGTGCCAAACTATTACCTTTTTTTATTTCCAAAAAATGCATACTCAATTTCTTTAAGTGGTTGTTCCGTTTCTTTTTGGCTAATTTTTCAATATATCACAGATAAAAGTAGTCTTTATCTTTCCCACTATTTTTGGAGTGCTTCCTGATTTTGCCAGTTTTTGTCTTTCTTATGGGTTCCCCAGTTTATTGTTCTGAGTTGTGCAGGGAATTAGGAAAATCTGTTTTGAGCTTTTGGATTTGAAGGATGCGGTGGAGAACCTGTGTGGTAATACTCGAACAAAGTGCCTGGCCTTCTTGAGGTATTGGCTGATGAAACTCTTTTACTAGACCAAAAGAAAGTGGAAGAGAATTCTGTTCAATGCTACATTTTCATAAACATTTTTCCTGCCTTTTCTATGGAAACTGTGGTTACTAGTCTGTTAAAAACATAAATTTCCAAGGGCACGATGACAAACTTAAATGAGAATATGTGTATCATCGGCAAATACAGGTACTACTACCTCAAAGAGATGTGATGTAATTTGTACTGAAGGCGGCATCCTTCATAGCTAGGAGACCATGAGAACTATCTGGTAGTCTATGTATTTGGACTCATACTGAAGTCTGATGTTGAGTTTATGTCGATAGCAAATGGACACATGTCCTATTTCTAGAAGAACCGAAATTCAACCCAACTGTGTCCACTTTTTATGAGTTGCCTCTTGGTGTTCTAGTCTATGATACTGAGAATCCTTCCTTAGAACTGTAGAGGGAACCCGACATGTATTTCCATCTATATGGTTGTGGGGTGGGGGGTGGGGGTGCGGCTTCGGTTGTGGGGAAACGGTAAGCAGTAGAAAGGTTTGGAGAGACACATCCTTTAAACAGTTGGTTTGTAAGCACAGCATAAGAAGATATCTAATATTTATCTGGAAAAGTGCAATTTATCCCCTGTTTATGCTTTCTTTTTTTGGGTACCCTTCTATATTATCTGATTGCTTTTTGTTTGTTATATTTTTTTAAAAAAAAATTCAAAGAAGGATAATAAGAGTTAATTTAACCAAACATCAGTCAGATTTATCAAAATATAATGGTTCCATTATCTACTTGATCTGAAGTCCTACATCGATACTGAACGCTTTACGTGCATAATCTGAACGCTTCACGTGCATAATCAGGTAGAGGAACTGAAAGCAGAGATAGCATGTGATAAAGGGACGAATTGCTCTTGCATCTTTTTGTGAAATAGGAGAATAATCATCATCACATTGCTCTTCTTATATTCCTAATTATTATATGGGAGCTTTTTTATTGGAGAAGGCTACAAGACACTTCCTTATCGACAAAAACATGAGATGAAAAAACACGTTGAAAGAAAGTTTATTGACTTTTCAACTAACCGATTACTTGCATCTAGTCTTTCTGAACTTTGCATATGTTCTTTTTGTCATTACTGCCTACTTTTTGCATCAGCCTGCTTTATGTAGTTTTTTGTACCTATCACCTTCAGTTTAATCTCCTGATCTATGTTATGTGTCCTTCATTCACCTTGATGTACCCTTCCCAAACGGTGCAACTTGGATATGGGTCCTTTGTGCAGATTCTTTAAAGTATACTGGATTATTGGCCAAATCATAGACACATTGGATACTTTTATACACTCTTATCACACGACCTTAAATGAACTCATGTATGGTACGTGACCCCTCTACGTGCAAAGGTCAACTTCTAATCTGTTCTTGTCAATGTAGATTG
The DNA here is from genome assembly GCA_016801875.1 of Solanum sitiens. Taxonomy (NCBI): domain Eukaryota; kingdom Viridiplantae; phylum Streptophyta; class Magnoliopsida; order Solanales; family Solanaceae; genus Solanum; species Solanum sitiens. The sequence goes on from JABWTJ010000056.1 coordinate 1,377,338, forward strand.
TCTGAGGAAGTTGTGGAAACAGAACACGAGCTCAATGAGCTTAGAAAGCATATATCCGCACAGGGTATTCTTGTTCAAGATCTCATGAATGGTGTATGCAGAGAATTGGATGAATGGAGCCGAACTAGTGGTGATGTCGAAGAAGCTAATGAAAGCTCTCGAAGCTCTGATTATGGTGATACTTTCATGAATGACATGGAAGATGAAAACATGTTGTTTTTGGAGAATATTGATGTTCTTCTGGCTGAGCACAAGATTGAGGAAGTAATAGAGTCAATAGATGCTAAAGAAAGAAGTCATCCTGAGCTGAAAAGTTCAGGAGACACTTCATCTACTGAACCATCATCTTTTAAATCTGCTTTGTCTAAAAGAAAAAAGATGCTCGAGAATCAGCTGGTTGAGATCACTGAACGACCCTCAATTGGCATTGTTGAACTTAAGAAAGCCTTGTCTGCTTTGCTCAAGCTTGGAAAAGGTTCTTTGGCACATCAGCTACTTGTTAATTCGTACAGATCTCGTCTTCGGAAAAGTATTGAGGCTTTCCTTCCCCTTTGTCCTTGTTATCCTGAGACTTATTCAGCCACATTGTCTAACCTTGTATTCTCTACCATTTCTTTGGCTACTAAGGAATCTGGTGCAATGTTTGGTGACAATCCTGTTTATAGCAACAGAATTATCCAGTGGGCAGAAAGGGAAATTGAATACTTTGTGCGGTTGGTTAAAGAACACGCACCGCCTTCTGATGGAGCTCCTGCTTTACATGCAGCAAGTGTTTGTGTTCAAGCCAGTCTTAACCACTGTAATGCCCTGGAGAAACAGGGCCTTAAACTGTCAAAATTACTCTTGGTGCTTTTGCACCCATATATGGAAGAAGTCCTCGAGTTGAACTATATAAGAGCCAGGAAAGCGGTTCTTGATTTTGCTTCAAGTGATGAAGGGAAACCATTGTCACCTCGGTTTGCATCTCCTTTATCGACATTTGCAACTACATCTGATACTCTGCTTGTTGAAAGTGGAATGAGATTCATATATATAGTCAAAGTAAGTCTTAATCCTTATTTATTAATGTTTGGTCATCTGATTGCTCAAGTGTTATTACTGTATCCCTCAAAGGACTTAGATTCATGTAGTGCACAGTGCAGATTTAAATCCCCCTTTTTTGTTTAAAAAAAAGACCTCCCTATAGTTGTTATGCAAGGTCTTTTACATAGCTTGTCTTATAGGTGTGCAAGTATTCTTGCAAGAACTCTAACCATTTTATTTTTTGTTGTAAAATTGGTAATTCGGCAAGAACTCTAACCAATTTGTAACCTATAATGTTGTTTTTGATAGACCTCTATGATTGGCCTTTCTAGACACAACTTAATCTGTTGAGAGACTGGAAGATTAAATCTAGATACTTTATTCTCTTCTCTCTTGCTCTGCATCCACACACACGCACACACTCTTTTATATTCAACTACCAGATTCATTAGCAGAATTAGAAAGAACCTTGGGGGTTAAAGTGTGCCACCTTAGTCCAAGAAAAGAAATATTTCTTGAGCAGAAAATAGTATAAAAACATGAAAGTGCCACTCCGTCAAAGGACCTTTTCTGCTTTGCCAATGAAGAAGGGGAAAAAGAAGCTGTCTTGTATGTAACAGACTTCTTGCTGCATATTCAGCATGGTGGCATAACTACCATTTACAATAGTGCAGTATATGAATGTGTGTATGTGTGTGTACATTGCATAAATGCACGTGATTTTGTTCTCTTTCTGCGGGATTCTGCTAGCTGCAAATTTAGGACAATCTTCAGTGCGGTGCCACTTAAATAGATGTCTCAAGTAGTTGTCGTTTCTCAAGTAGGAGCACCCATAGATGTTTGAGATTGCTTTGAACTGCAACATGTGGAAAAAAAGAGAGACAAGAACAATAGCACTGCATCAGATATCTGTTTCTTGTAATGATGGCTTAATAATAATTTGATCCAACTTTGGCCTCCTCTGCAGGAAATAGTGGAGAAGCTCACCCAGTTAGTCATTCTACATTTTGGAGCTAACATATTGACCAGAATTTCACATCTTTTTGACAAGTATGTGGATTCATTGATTAAAGCCCTACCTGGTCTTTCTGAGGATGATAATCTCACTGAGCTGAAAGAACCTGTTCCTTTTAGAGCTGAAACAGACTCTCAGCAGCTTGCACTATTGGGAACTGCATTTACCATTGCTGAGGAACTATTGCCTATGGTTGTATCTAGAATTTGGAATGTTCTTAATGAAAGCAAGGAAGTGGGGTCTGAAAATATGATGCCTGCCGCAAACAATACTGTAGAACTCAAGGACTGGAGGCGTCAACTTCAGCATTCACTAGACAAACTTAGAGATAATTTCTGTCGACAATATGTTGTTAATTTCATATACTCAAGAGATGGCGATGCACGATTAGATGCTCAGATTTATTTGAGTGGTGTCGGACAAGATACAATTTGGGACACTGATCCGCTACCTTCATTGCCATTTCAGGTACTGTAATCCTTGTGTCCTAGTTTCCAAAATGATCCTTACTTGTTGGTGCTATGAATAGCACACCCTAGTTAATTCTTTTGCCTGTTTGTTCTCTTCTTTTCCTTCTTCACAAAAAACGGGCCAAGATTAATTAAGTTTTCCTTTTTGTGAATTGGGTGATTGAATGTGTAATATTCCTTTATCCAAGTAGGTTAATGCTGTGTCAGTTGAGTTTCTGGTTCATGATTGGTGTTGCTTTGCTGTTAGTATATAACTCTCCCTCCAAAACCTTCAATTCCAGCTTCTGCTTGGTCATCAATCACTGCTTTATAGTAGCAACTTTAAGGAGATTCTAAGTGGGTGTTTGATCATATTTCATTGTGAAATTTGAAAAAAGTAGTTTTTGTTTCAAAGTGAAAAATGATATTTAAAAATTGGCAGTTGTGTTTAGCCATGAATACAAATTGGAGTTGTTTTCTACTTTTTGTGAGTAATTTGGAGTGAAAAAACCTTTTTGTTATTTTGAAAATTCTTCCTGAATTTTATGGCCAAACGTGTTTTCCAGAGTTCAGCTCTGGAAAAAGTGAAAAATTTCTTGGCCAAATGCCTCAAGCATTCTTTTTTTCAAAAAAATAAATATATTAGACAATCATTCATCATAATATTCAGCAGATGCTCATTTGACTTTATTATAAAGTTCAAGCAGCAGAAACATAGTTTTATATTTTCTCTCTGATGGTGGTTTACAACTGTTTGTCAATTCTTATCTGACTATCCAAGTGCTAATATTCGGTGATTTTCTTGCAAAGTGCTTTCAACAGTTTCTGCTAAATGAGAACCTTATAAAATGCTTATGTTTCCAACCCTTTCATGTAACTAAAAGGTGATAAATCTTCAAACCTGTAGGCATTATTTGGTAAGCTGCAGCAATTAGCAACTGTGGCAGGAGATGTTCTTCTAGGAAGAGAGAAGATACAGAAGGTTTTGCTTGCCAGACTGACAGAGACTGTGGTAATGTGGTTGTCTGATGAACAAGAATTTTGGAGTGTTCTAGAGGATGAGTCAGCTCCTCTGCAGCCGCTGGGTTTGCAGCAGGTATTTTTTTATATCTACTACCCTGTCTTTAGTTGTACTACCTGAATATAATAGAGTATTGGCACAATTTCATTGTACTTTTTCACCTTATCACCTGTTGGCTTGCTTACCCGGATTTTCATTCAATTTGGGATAGTGTGTAGGAGCTGTTATAGCTTTGTTTATTGAACTCTGCAACAGAATATATTGTATGGCTCTATTGCAGATTCAAGTTCAAAACTGTTTTGAAATTCCTGGGTGGACAATTTTTCAAAGGATACATAGTCGGGCATAGGACAGCCGTTTGTGTGCTACCTCTTTCTAAAAGTAACTCTTCGGGTATCTGGGTGTTTGAAAATGTGGGTATCTTGGTTCTTTTCAAAAGAAAGAAAATGAAAGTATCTTGTACATGCCCTTATTACTTCCTCAGCCCAATCGGCATAAAGATGTTAATTGGTTTTTAGAGTTAAGAAAGGTATTCTCTCGTTAGCCGTTAACTTGGTGAAATTCACCCGGACTATGTCATACTAACATTCATTAGCGATAGTCAACGTGAAATGCTCTCTTGTATCTTGATATCACCTTTTTGTTTGACAGTTAATTCTTGACATGCACTTCACTGTTGAAATTGCACGATTCGCGGGTTATCCATCAAGGCACGTGCATCAAATATCGTCAGACATAATTGCACGTGCAGTCAGGACTTTTTCTGCCAGGGGCATAGATCCACAAAGGTAATATATATACCTCATTCACCTAGCTTATAAGCTACTTTTCATCTTCTTTATGTATGAGCCTCATCAATGAAAATGTCTTTCTTATCAGTGCCCTACCCGAGGACGAATGGTTCACTGAAACCGCAAAAGGAGCCATAAACAAGCTTCTCCTAGGTGGTTCTGGATCAGATACATCTGAGATTGATGATGAACACATCATTATGCATGATGAAGGGATGTCGGACTCTGATGGATCACCTTCTTCCCTCTCAAGTGCAGATAGTTCCGAGTCATTTGCCTCAGCAGAAATGGGTGATTTGGATAGCCCTGTATATTTATCTGATCCTGAGAGTTAAACAATATTGTCAAGTGAATTATTGCATTTAGAAGTTGTATCTGTTGCAAGTACATGTGTTAGGTTCTGTTGTATCCAAATGTTATCAATTAATTATGGAGTAGTAGGCATTAAAGGGTTATTTGCTGAAAGATTCTGCTTAGAAGAATTAGGTAGTTCCTTTTACAACGCTCTTATATATAAGTAATTTTGAAAATGGAGATTTTCACCAATGAAACTTAAAATATAAAAAAATGAAGCACAAAAGATGTTAAAGAGATTCAATGTATAGTATATATCCCTAAAAAGTTGCTTATCCATATTGTGAAATTTCTCTACGAAGGTGTCAATTAATGCTACTTTGACCTGCATGGATTCACCACTGCACTTTGGATTAAAAAAAAAAAGCAAGAAAATCACTTATTCGTAATAAATAAAAAAAAGAGCAAGAAAATCACTTATTCGTTTCTGTTGTACAAAACATTTCAATTTCCAAGCTTTCTGGTCGAAATTTATAATTTAGTTTGCTTTGGTTTTAAGAAAGAAAAAAAAAGACTTGAATTTTGGATTCTAAAATAAGTCATAAATTTTTGTGATGGTTGTTCATCATTTATTAGAAATAAAATGAACAGTTGTCACTAATTATAGAACTATATCAATATTTTTAGATTGATTAAAAGAAAAGCGAGTTATATAAACTGGGATAGAGTATTTTTTTTTAATTTTAGTTTGATTGATCTATTTTGACTTGACATATAATTAACAAGAAAATAAAGATTTTTTGAATACTTTATGAATTTTAAGTTAAAGAGATATGACAAATGTTCCAAAACACCAATCAATTCACATAGAAATTTGAAATTAAATAGTAATTATTAAAAAGTGAAAAATATATTTTGGTAAACTAAAAAGAAAAATAGATGAAATTAAATCAAATAAGAGAAAATTATATAAAATAATAAAATATAACTCAAATTAAATGCTATAATCGTAGTTTCATTTGAATGTAATTTCCTTCTCCTCTTATGCGTATACATTTTTACACAAATGAATGTATGCCTGCGATTTATAATGAGCGCAATTTTATAACTATATCTCTAACATATTTAAAAATATGATTTTTATGTTTATAAACCTAAAATTAACGGACGAAACAATAAGCGCGGGAAAGTAGAAGGGGCAGGTTACCTTTAGGGTTCTTTTGATACTCGTTACCAGTTCAATCGAACAATGGCGAGAAGCAACAGTGGAATTTCAGGCACAATTGATCTTACCGGCAATCTTCCGCCGGGGAAGGTGGTGGAACTCACCGGAAAAGTGCACCAGCTGCCGTGCTGTATCAAGTTCAATGGTCCATCTAATGTTTCACAGTACTTCAAACCCAAATCTACCGGTATAATTATTCTATTTATGCTAGTCAAGTTAATACTCTACTTGAATTTTTGGTTTTGGTATTAAAACCTTAGTTTTTGAAAGAACTTTGCTTTTATTTATTTAATCAGTGTTTGAATTTGCGAATGAAATGAAGGTGTAATTGTTGATGGATTAAGTGTGGAGGAATCTCATTTTAGAGGAAGGAAGCTTCAGGGTACTACTGTTGCAATTCCTCATGGCTATTCTGGTAAAAGTATTTTATTTTCTTATAATAATGGTGTTGGACCGGCTTGTCTAATACTCCCCCTGGTTCAATTTGTTTGTTTGGTTTTGACACGAAATTTGAGAATGTAAATATGTCTTTTGAGTACACCAAGTGGGATAATCTTCAACAGAATTAAGTTTGATAGTCACCAAATTAGTGAACTAGGTGCGGTCAAAGCCGCGGTATAATATCTGTTGTAGAAGAAGGAAGCGAAGACACCTGAAGAAGAGGAAACAAGTCGATATAGAGAAGTGATAAAAGGCTCAATAAGCCGCTGGTCCACAGAGACGAGAGCAGAAGATGGGAAAATTGTGTGTTTTATTATTGACCATTTGGCTGCTATATAAAGAAAATCTATACAAGATCTAGAAAAGATAAAGACTATTAAACAAAGCCTAAATAGAAGGAAAGAGTCTTCTCTAATCATCTGTTATTAATGAATACAAAAGAAACATCCGATATTAATGAATACAAAGGAAACCGAAGTAGGATAAATAAATTGAAATGGAGGGAGTAGAACAATATTGTGCAAACAGTATGGTTAGAAATTAAGCAAAGGGGACCATAATTCAAAGCTAAATACTCGGATCCCAAGTGATGGATCAAAGTCTCAATACTTGCTGCTTGGATAATAACCATCAATGACTACATTGTACTCTTGGTGAGTGGCTGCACATACAACTGTGTTTTATATGCTGTAGTACTGAGAAAACACTGTTATGTTGATATTATTGCCTATCCAGCATGATTGATTTTGGAGTCTTCATAACTGGATGGCTCAAACACTGATTGTTATGAACTTTATGAAAATCACATGCCAATAGCTAGTTGTTGAGGTCCCAGAGCCTAATACCATGTAATCACAGTGAAATCCTGTATATATGGCATGTAATTGAATTCTCACACCAAAACAACTAGCTATTGGTTAAGCTTTTGGTGTCATTAGACACTTATGTCAATCTTGGAACAATTGTCTGGAAGGAAAATGTCCAGACGAATAAAGATAAATGTTTTTCGAATGATAGTCTATTGTCTTACAGCTTTTGTATTGGTGGACTGGAAGTATCAAATATGTACATCTCGATTTTGATAGCTCAATTCTGTGATACGTAATTCTAAATATGTATCATCGCATGTATTGTTGTTTCCAGTTGTATTGTCTTTTTCTGTTTTTTTTGTTTCTTGAACTTCATAGAGTAAAATTACTTCACCTATCTGCCACCTTAAGATTTACGATTATTGTAGTTCAAATTTATATTGGGTCCTCTTAATCTACTTAACTTTGTGTTATTTGAAACCATTTTTCTTGCTTCTTCAGGGTTTGTCTTGGGAAAGAAAATGCCTGTTGAGAAAAGAAAAAGGTCCGAGGAAGATTCAAGTTGCTGGGAGATGAAGGCAAAGTTCCAGAACATAACATTGTGGAACCATGATTCTCTTCCCTCAGAAAATGATGCTTCCTTGCGTGCCTTCCACCTATTTTCTGTTGCAACAGCAGTATGTTTCTTCTTGATCCTAGTTATCTGGAGTTGCCTTTCCTGCTATTGATCTGTTTGATTTTCTGCTAAGTTGCTAAGCAAGTGTTCATATGAAAGTTGCTTCTTAGACAACAACAGTTTCTTCTGACTATGTTACCTGCTTTGACATGACACCCTGGCTGCCTAAAATGTTTTTCAGATTGTGGCTTCATGACCAAACATGCATCATCGAGTCAGCTACTTTACCTCTCCAAAGTTTGACTACTTTTTTGAACCAAGTCCAGTCCAATCTGTTATGAACCAAGTCCAGTCCAATCTGGATACCAGGGTCGCATAAGTAGTTATTGGGCTGGCAAGAGCTATTGGGCCTAGAACAAGCAATAGGATCAGGTTAATTGGGGATTCGGGTTGAGAAGTGGGGATGGGAACTGTTCCATTAAAAAGGGTAGTGAGAAGCGATTCGAGGATTATGCAAATTGTTGAGTAAAAAGTCTGATTCTCTTATTTCCATTCTTAGTCGAGCTTCTCATCCCCTTCTATCTATATCTATATATTTTTTATATTCTTCCCCTTCGGTTAACCTTCTCAGTTTCAATTTATGGACGTTAGTTGTTATTAGCTTGTTGTTTCCATTTCTCAATAGTATTTTGTGTTCTTCAGCGGTTATAATACATATCATTGTTGTGTTGGTAACTTGAGTTGTTACAGTATCAAAAAAGCTCCAGTAGTCTCAAACATGCGACCATTTGTTTGGCTAATTTCGGTTCTCTTTAGTTGTCTTTCCTCTGATAAATGCTTATGAACACAAATATTGGCAAATGAGGATATAGAGGAGATCTATGTATGAGCTGCAATTAAAATGGTCTGGATGCATTTATATGGATTCTTTATCATTGTTACATGCTTTTTCTGCTGTTTTGAGTACCTAGCAATCTAGTCTTCGGTTGAGCCCATATTAAACTTGTGTTTCATCAATGCAGCTGCACCAACCAGTCAGTCTTGAAGACCTGGAAGCTGCATCAATCGATCAAGAACTAGAGCTATAAATTGGCAATATGAGGAGATATAACCTCCACAATGAGCAGTACATTTTCGAGCTCGTTTATGCTCTTTGCCAGTTTATGGAAAGCGCTCTTCATTATATATTTATAGTATCAGGATTCCATTTATCATGTGTCTAACATGTACAAGCGCTAACATATTAACACATGTATTTCGTATATCTGAAAAAATTCCCTTCGTTTCTCTAAGATTTTACATTCTCTGAGTTATAGTCAGATTTATACCCATTTTATGTGCATAACAAGTAGTACTTGGTTTTCTTAGTTTTAATTGTTCGGTAAGTAGACAAAATATTTGTACACAGCATGTTCAAATACTATGAAGGATGGTGTGGTGAGAATGTAGGATATAAGAGATGGCATCATGTGTTAAGATTGTAGCCTGTAGGGAACAGACTACCAATGTGATTGTGAATGTCACTAGGTAAGTTTATTTTTAATAACCAAAATATTTTTCAAACATTTTGACCAACCAAATATACTTAGGGTGACAATTTCAGTCCATATTAATAAAATGAGTAAAAAAAATTAGGGGTAGGTTGGTGGAGGGGGGAGGGGGCCAGGGGGTAGATTTATTATTTATTTTTTGAAAAAACAGATATTTTTTTTGTTTTTGTGGGGCAGGGTACATTTATGTTTTTGAAAAATAAATTTATTTAAATGGGTTAGAACCATTTTGCCTAAATCATATTTGTCCATATCATATTTGGATGGATTGTAATCCAAACCATTTTTTCTCAAACCATATTCAATCCATGTGAATCTGATTCAATCCAACCGTTTGCCACCCCTAAATATACTGATATTAGAAAACATTCTTTAGCACACCCTATGTGTATTATATAACAAGAAAAATATGGGTTTCCAGACTTTTCTCATAGGGAGCAAAATAGAGTGATGAATCAGGTGGGGCCAAGATTTTTGGTAATTTTTCAGTGATTGCAGCATATGCAATTTGGGCTGATACTATAGGAACTATGTTTACAGAAATGGCAGTTTGTAATAGTAACTTGCTAGACCAAACATTGGCTCAAACACACTCTTAAATAAACTTCCTACTCATTAATAGCTATGTCAAATCGAAATGATATACTCCCTCCCTCATTTATTATTTTCTAATTATAGAAATATTTACTGTTTATTTTAGACCTCGATTTTTGAATTAGATTTCCTGTTATCACTTAAACTTTGTGCTTAGTGGACACATAAATTGCGACAGAATTTTGTTTAATACTGAAAATAATTTCTTTTCAAACAAGCTGGAATAGCTCAGTTGGTTAGAGCGTGTGGCTGTTAACCACAAGGTCGGAGGTTCAAGCCCTCCTTCTAGCGTTTTGAAATTTATCATTTTTATTTTAGTTCTTTACATAATTTATTTCATATTAAAATCTTAATTTATGTTTCATTAGACTCTCTCGGTTCAAATAAAGTATTTTAAATTAATTTTTTTTGTTAAAAATAAACTAGTTAAATGTTAAAGAAAACATTACATAACATCTAGAAATATATAATTAAAGCATAAAAAACACGTTGATAGTGAGAATCAAAATGAAATAAATTGAAGTAGCAATGATATGAGTAATATTATAAGAACTAATAGTAAATATGGAGGCATCATGAAATATTTGGTGTTCTATGCCAAATAACAAATTAAGTGCATCAACTTTTGCTTTCATGAACACATATTTTTTAATCATCAATGTGTTCTCTAGAATCATCATCTTTAAACCACTACTCTAATATTGTTCTTATGTTCATTGAACAATATCTAATATTGTAAAGCAACTCCATATTTTTTTTTTTTTTTTTTTTTTATTAAAAAACATTACCTTTAATGCAACTAATTTTTTTAATTAGAGGAATTTTGGCCCTTTAATTTTGGTCAAATTTAACTTAGCCCCTTCACTATTATGCCCTCTGTCGGCATAGTCATAAAATTGATCATTTGCCTCCATATCTTCTGACCAAATCGGATTCCATAAATATAAGTAAACATAATTAAAACCAAAAAAAAAAAAAAATCAACTTTAAAAACCATTACACATAAGATTAATTAAGTAGAAAAGTCAAATTTGGACGACATATTAATTGAGGGCAAATACAGAAATTACATACTTTTAAGGTAAAATTATAATTTATCCCTCAAAAATTTATAATTACAGAAATCCCTCAAAACGGATACTATAATACAAACGCTAATACATTAAAAAGAGAATTGGATACATTAATGGCCAAAAAATTAAAGCGCTGATACATTAAAAAGAGAGTCGAATACATGCGATGATACATTAGAAAAAGGTCGAATACATTAATAACATTTTTTACTTAAGAAAAAAATAAGGAATTTTGAAAACTTGCAAAATTTATAGGAAATAATGATAATAATTAAATTAAAAAGTGGAATTTCTATAATTAATCCGATTAATTAAGTCGAGGTAATCACTAGAATCCATTACAAAAACAAAGGACGGTTCTAGACTTCTAGTTTTACGCATCCAATTTTTGACTAATTATAGATTATTTTCTAAATATATAAATGAGCAAAAGCTGTTTTATTAATGAATTTTTCTTTAGTACAAATATATTATTTGAGACTTTGAGTAAAAGTTATTGAATTCGGTTTAACTCATATTCTGGCAACTAGCTCAGCCCATAGATTCTAATTAGTGCATATCTGCATAAAGTAATTCAATAATGAATAACTACATATTTCCTTACAATTTTTCACGAAATATTTTATTTGGAGTTCGAAGTCTAAAAAGCAAAAATAATTATCAAAAATTTTAAAGGAATACGTCAATTTCTTTTTTAATCAAAAGGATAAAATCGCTGACCTACCAGCGATTTTGTCCGAACTTTTTTCAGAAAATTGCTGCCCATGCAGCGTTTTCATAAAAAAAAGTTTTTTTTTTATCAAATCGTTTAGAGGGACTTTTTTTTTTTTGGATAATCGCTGCCAATTTTTCTGTGGAACTTTTTTTAAACTTCTTTAAAAATTGGCAACTATTTTAGTTAATTAATTATTTTTTTAAAATATTGCCACCATTTTATTTCTTATAATCGTATTAAGTGAAATCTTTATTAACAATTGTAATGCGATCTTTATTTTGACCAAAAAAAAAATTACCAATATTTAATACGATTATTTAAAAAAAATAATTGGCAGAAAATTAAAAAAAATACAAATAACTTTAATAGATTGATTTTAAAAAAGACAGAAGAGAAAAAAGTGCAGAAATCGCTGTCAACACAGCGATTTTCCAAAAATAATAATTTTACCTACTAAAATCGCTATCTACACAACGATTTTAAAAAAAAAAATTTTTTTTATAATAACGCTGCTGTTGCAGCGATTTTAACTTTATTTTAAAAAAAAAATCCACCAAAAATGTTGCATTAACAACGATTTTCTTTTTAAAAAAAGAAAAAAATATGGATAAAATTACTGTATCAATAACGATTTTATTCTTTTAATTAGAAAAGAAATTGATATATCCATTTAAAATTTTTAACAATTTTTTATTGCTCTTTAGACTTTTGACTCATCTTATTTGGACAGTGCATGTGACATTCCTTTTAGCCTTTTACGTATGGCTAGTTGATTCCCCAATTTCTCCTTTTAATTTGGCTAGTGCATGCATTTCATTTCTATATATACATATCTCATTATTGTATAAGCCAAACTATCACATATCACTTAAATCTACACATTATTCTTTGTAACTTAATTTGTGAGTAATTAGACTTGTATAGAAAATATTAAATGGCTTCAAGATCTCTTCACTATCAAGGCAATCACACTTTCTCTAAAACACAAAAGGTAGAGGAAATTTCATCCATTAATTTCTCTCAATATTACTTTCCTTTTGGCATTATACTTGTGTTCGAGTTTATGTTTTTTTTTTCTTTTTTTGAAAAATTTGATAGTGTTATTTTCATTGCTCGCAGGGTTATATTGTTTATCCGAAAGCTTTTAATATTGTTTGGGGAAACGATAAACGCTTTTGGAAGTTACCAAAATACGAGTAAGAATTAATTGGTGTACAAAATCTAAGTTGTAAAAATTAAATGTGTGCTATATATATGTACTACCTTACAAGTAATGTAGCTGACATTGTTTTTAAATCTATTTGTAATACAGAACGGATGATACAGAACTTATACAAGTAAATTGGTTGGAAGTAACTGGTTGCATCGACGATATTAATAGAGCGAAGAAAATATCATACGACATTGAATTTACAATGTCATTAATGATCGATGCGTTCGGTTGGAACGACTCACCAATTTATGTTATGGCAAAATGGGGAGATAATACTCAATGGAGAAAGGTGAATTTGACAACTGAAACTAATGTCAAAAAGATGATATCAAAAACTATTACGATAACAAAAGGAAAAGGGAACAATACTGATAAGATTTATTTTGGATTGTATGAAGTTTGGAACAAAAAGTGGAAAGGAGGTCTCAAAATTCATTCTGTAAACTTGACAGAGATCTAGCTAAATATCGATTTAGCTGTACTACAAAGAAAATTGTAGGATGAAAATAATTAATCGATTATTGTCATATCGTGAATAAACTCGTATGTTGAACTCAATTATAACTATAATTAAATTGATTTACATTTGTTCTTTTATTAGTTTCGAGTTTTTCTCTTTTACCCCCTCCTAATATAAATATATTACATATATTCAATTTAACTAGTTTCACGGAAAGAAGTTTAAAATATTCATCGCAACAAATGAATAATTTACTGCAATAATATAATTGTCTTTATATTATTAGTAGCAATAATATAATACGTGTATTTATAACCAACACTTAATGTTGTTAAATACTTTAGCAACTTTGAATACATATTAATAATGATTTTTCTTTGGATATATTAATTATGAATACAATGTTGTTAATTAGGAAAATTATACCTAAAATATTGTAAAATTAACCTAATTAATAATTCAAAATATTTAAGATAAATTTAAAAAAATATAATTAAAGGATTATAATTTTCCTCTGTGATTAAAAAAATAAAAAAAAATAAGTCCTTCGGTATGACTTAGTTGGTTAGGAGGGTGGTTATCCACACGGATGACCCCTGATCGATCCCCCCTTAATGCCTTCTGAGTCGAGCTTGGAGCATAGGGTTTGCCTAGTGCGTTTACATTTCCTGTGTGATTTGCAAGCTAATACACAGTGGGGAATTTACCCAGTAATTACAAAGTGCTCACCCGAAGGGCAAAGGTTATAACGACTGCGGATTATCCTGGAATTCAAAAAAAAAAAAAAATCTTGTGTGTACTCTAAGTAATTTTACCCCTCATTTTTGTCAGGATAGTTGGATAAAAAAGTTCCAGAATAGAACGAGAAAACTATGTTGCAATAGTGGCAAATGTATTGATTAATTTTAGAATTTAGTGAGTTCAGATATATATGGCGGAAATAATTCCACACTAGACACTTAGTTCAGTGGTTCAATTTGCATCACTACACCCCTCAATAACTACGAAATACTCATAATCGTACAAAACATTATAATCTTAGATGTTTTAAATACCCTAAAATTCGTGTCATTATCATCTAGTGAGTTTAGTCGGAACTATTTGTTTATTGACTTAGTTTATTTATTGGACAAGCTAACTAATATTAGACAGTGTACAATTCATTAATTAGGCAATCAAATCCCCCAAACTCTACTATAATTCAATGGAGACTTAATTTGACCATTAATTAATCGTAACAAAAATATAATATAAATTAATTAAAATTCTTGCTACTTTAAAATTCAAATATTTAATATTTTTAAATATTGCATTGACATAATGAAATTGAGACAAGACTAGACTACTTGCTTTGCTTTGGAATATAAAAGGAAATCCACATTCATTTTTTTGTGTTATTTAAACATTACTTAATGCAACTAATTTAATTAATAGGAGGAATTTTAATTTGACCTTTTTTGGCCCTTCCTTTAAACCTTTTGTGGCAGTTGATAAAAAGGGGAAATGAAAAGATGGTTTTAAAAGTGGAATATGTGAACCAATTAATCAAATATATGAGCAATGAAAACGATATAATATCGTACTCTAATATTCTTAACGCGTCATGATAATATTTATTCGAGATTTTATCAATTTGGAATCAATCTCTATCTTTAATATTCAATTTTTGACAACTAATTATAGTTAGTACGTCGACTTTGGAGTATAATTTTTTATTATCATAAGGAATAAAACGTTACTTCAAAAAAAAAAAAAAAGAACTTGTAGGAAAATGCATGTCGACGTATTAGAATATAAGACATGATATTTTATTCCATTTTGTTGGTTAATATTCTATGCTAAATGTCTCTTACTACGTGTGACTATTGATTCCATTTCTATCTTTTTCTCTATATATATGTGATTTTTGTAGCCAAAATTATTATAAGACACTGAAATCTCCACATTCTTTACAATAATTCAACTTATATAGCAAATTAAATGGCTTCAAAATCTTTTCACTATCAAGGCAATCAACCATTCTCTATAACAGAAAAGGTGCAGGAGTACACTATTTCATACAATTAATTACTTTCTTCCTATATTACTTATTCTTAATCCATCGAGTTTTTGTTATGTTATTTATTTATTTATTTTTGTTGCTTGTAGGGTTATATAATTTATCCTAAATCACTTAATATTGTTTGGGGAAATGATAAGCGTTATTGGAAGCTACCCAAAAACGAGTAAGAATTCAATTTTTTTTTCCAATTATATTTTGATTTCATAAAGAAGTTGAACATAAAATTATCTAAAAAGGACAAAATTTTGCATAACGAAAATACGATATATATAGGAGTACATAAATCATGTTGAGATCAATTTAATTATACTGATCTCTTGTTATTTAAATTACAGAAAGGATGATGCAGAACTTATGCAAGTAAATTGGTTGGAGGTAACAGGTTGCATCGATAATATTAATATTGCGAAGAAAACATCATACAACATTAAATTTACAGTGTCATTGATGAGTGATGCGTTCGGTTGGAACGACTCACCAATTTATGTTATGGCTAAATGGGGAGATAATACTCAATGGAGAAAGGTGAATTTGACAACTGAGACTAATGTCAAAAAGATGATATCAAAAACTATTACGATAACAAAAGGAAAAGGGAACAATACTGATAAGATTTATTTTGGATTATATGAAGTTTGGAATAAAAAGTGGAAAGGAGGTCTCAAAATTCATTCTGTAAACTTAATAGAGACCTAAAAACCAATTCATTCTGAACAAAATTACAAATTCTTATTTTTGTTCATGTACTTTAGAGTTTGTTTTCTTAAATAAGTTTGTGTTTGTGACTTTGTATTTGTATTGCTCAAATCATAAATGAAACTATGAAGAAAATATTATTGATTTCCTAAGCAGGAGTCAATATCTTAAAAGGTCACTCAATTTTAAGAAATTATCTAGTAGAGTCACTAAACTTTGTTTAATATCAACAAAGTCACTCAACTTAGACAATTATATCAATAAAATCACTCAACTCAATTTATTATTCAAAAAATTAACATAGATAAATAAATTATTTTTATGCCATGTAAATATGAACTCCCTAAAAAATAAAATTTTTAAAAAATCATCAAGAATTTTCATGAATAAACTTAATAATTATATTAGGATATTATTATATAATTAAAATATATTATAATGAGCTTTATCCAAAAAAAAAGAGAGAGAGAGAGAGAGAGAGAGAGAGAAAACCTGTAAAAATTGTCATGACAAATAATTGGGGCTACATGATTTTTTTTTTATAAATATATATACATTGGCTTAATAAATAAGTGCAACTCTGCAAATATTACTCTATTGCATCCATTGAATTATAAAAAATATTCACGTCTTGTAATCTTTTTTTTTTTTCCAATTATTAAGCTTATGCTAATATCAGTAATATTTGTTTGTAAGGTGACGTTCAACCTGATACCAATTTTAAGTGCATAATAATATTATACTAATATTTATTTCACTAATTAAATTTATTCTTAAATATTTATATATTTATTTTGCCATGTCAATTTTTTTAATAATAAAATTAGTTGAGTGATTTGATGGATATAAAGGCATAAATTGAATGATTTTATTTATATAAAAAATAGTTCGATGACTTAACTAAATAAAGTTATTAAAGTTAAATGATTTTATTGATACAAAGACTTAAAGTTGAATGATTTTATTGATATAAAATAAAATTTAGTGACTTTACTAGATAAATTCTTAAAGTTGAATGATATTTGAAGATATTAACTCTCCTAAGCAGTAACAGTTTCATATATATATATAGGACAATAGGAGGAGTATCCTGAGAATTATGTCTAATTTAGTTAGGGCAAAAAAGTTTGAAATATATTCGAATTTTGATCGAAATTATTGTAACAAATATAATATTTAGGCAGGACTTATTACCCACTGCACTATTTGATAGTGTATTTTAAAGATATATAACTGTCCAGATAGACACGTTACTATTTATAATGATGTAATATTTATAAAGTTCACGAGGACACTTTGTATATTTTAAAAATACACTATTAAATAGTGCATATGACAATAAGTTTGACCCAAAATTTGAGATTGTTACATCAATTTCGATCAAAATTCAGATATATTTTAAAAAAATTCCATTTAATTAGGATGATCAATTCATATAAAGTTGTTCTGGTCACCACATTTTGTTAACTACTATCGAAAAATGACTCCCCAAATTAGCCTTGTTACAATGAGTGTGACACAATAGCAATTTCTATGTGTTGAGAATCAAACATTAACTTACCACAATTAGTTATCTCTCGAACAATTTTTCGAGTTATAAAGATTAAGATTATGTTTACTAAATTACTTAACTAATAAATAATAAAGCAGTTAAAATTATATCAATCTATTAGAGGTTGTATTACATGTCACGATCACCCTTTTTAATTCATATTAAGTGAATTGTTAGAATATAATATATTTTATTTTTTAAAATTAGATATTTCAGGAGATAAATCGAAGATTACTTTTGACTATTACTTTTTGATTAATATCAATTATTCTACTAGAAAATGTAAAGTATTTAAGAACTCCATTAAATAAAGGGTAAACAAGAAAAGATAGTCCCAATAATTTTCTTAAATTTTGAACTTTCACTTATTTTTAATTATGAAAAATTATTTAACGATTCACTTAATATGAATTAGAGGAAGTAATAAATTCTCCCAAGAAATTATAGACTGGGTTAATGTTTTTCGAAAGGAGTCTAGAATTATGACTTTTGCTATTATCAAAATTTCTCTTACTATATTATGTTTTTATTTTCTACAAATCATGAATACTTAAACATATTACGATTATCTCTTGATTAATCATCATAACTTAGTACGAGGTGTATTCTTTCGAACTACTCTAGTTAGCAATTTCTCTTCACTAATTATGACAATATTAAAACTTTATTTTTTCTGAACGCACTTTTATAAGTGATCTCTCATATACCTAAAAATGACATTATTCTATAACAATCTAAATATGTATTTTTTTTCTCTCTCTAGCAACTCATAATATCAATGACCATTCTATTCGATCAACAAAAATAAGCACATACATAGTCAACAAGCAGAAATATATTGTGGCTTCAATTATATAAATAATACAAAAAAATTAAAATTAAAAAAAGTATAAATTATCAATATTCTCAAGAATATTAATCGAGCCATCATATATCTTCAAACTACTGCTCTTGTAAAAAAAAGTATTACTATCTAAAAAGAGGGAATAAACATATAATGATCCACATTTCGCAATTAATTATGACATTTTTCTTCTATGTTTCTATATATAATTAATTATTTTTAAAAAATATTGAATTAAACTTGAACTTCTGTTTAGCCATACACAAAAAATATAGGTTTCTTTGTACTTTTCTTAAAAGTGATTTACACAGCTAATTTCTAAAAATGAGCAAAAATATTTAAAACTATGTTTCTATATTTTTATATAATTAGTTAATTTTAAAAAAAAAATGAGTTAAAGTTGAACTTGTGTTTAGCCATATATTTCACAAGAAATACTCGCCCGTCCACTTTTATTTGTCATGTTACATTTTTCATAAGTCAATTTGACTAATTTTCAAAGTTAAATTAAATTACATTAATTTGATATTTTAAACAAAAAAAATTAGATATTCAAAAAATATATGAAAAGTACTATAAATTGCAATTTTTTACATATCAATATGATGAAAAAATACATCTTAAAATTTTATTCAAAATTCTTATAATTTGACATTGAAAATAGAAACCATGACAAATAATAATGAAATGAGGAAATATATAAAGTTTGAATGTACTTTTCTTAGATATGATTAATTAGTATGACTAATTTTTAAAAATTAGCAAAATTATTTAATTTAATTAATTTTTAGATTTGAGACATACATATTTAAAAACTATGTAAAAGGTGCGATAAGTTACAAAATATTCTAGAAAAATAAAATTGATATTATTGACCCCCTACACAACAAAGGCTATTAAATATATATAATATAATAACTAATTAAAGAAAAAAATAAACAAGCATCATATCATCAACACGTCTTCTTATTCCCTTGACCGCTTCAATGAGAATGTGAATCTTTTAAAGTTTTAAGTTTCAAAACTTTTGCTTAAGTTCATTCATTTTTACTTCATTTATATTTTATATTTATTTTTATTTGTTCATTTTTCTATTTCATATATTATTTAAATTTGTGACTAGTATATATATTTCGTCACAATTTTTATATTAGTCAGTGTATATTATTGAATGTTGAAAAATAAGTAATTAGTATTCACTTTCACTTATTATTCTTTCTGTCGGCTTAAGCATAAACTGATTTGACCTCCTCACCACCAAATATTAAGTGCTTAATTAATATTTTTTTATTAAAAAATTTAATTAAAAAAAATCTTAATAACTCGTTTATTTTCCAAACTTTTATTTATATATATTTAAGAAAATAGAAAAACAAAAAGAGTCAATTAAACTACAACTTTTACCATTTTTTCTAGAACTCAGCACAAGGTATTTAATAGCTAATTAATTAAAAAGGCAATGAAAACAAGGTCTAAGATCTTATTTGTTTTCATTTAATGGAGGTCTGAATTTTAATTATTCAGATTCAACCTATTAAGTACGTTTGATTTTTAAGTCGAAATCTGAATCATTCCGATTCAGCCAGCCCATTAAGTTCTTTTGTTTTATTTTTAAAAAACCTCTTAATGGGTCTGAAGAGGTCTGAATGAATCAGATCTGTAGGAGACCAAATTCAGTGTAATAAGTTCAAATAATAAATCACCACTTCTCTATTTTAAGCGTGCCTTTTTATCTCATAACTAAAAACTTTGTTTCTCTCTTCACTCAATCAAACACCATTTTTTCCCTCTTGAACTGGTAAGTTTTCATAAATCATTTCAATTTTTTTAATATTAATAATTTTCTTGTATTGACTGTGTCAAGAACACCGTTGGTGTATTCGTGTTTATCAAAGTTTTTGAATGAAAAAAATTGTACTCCAAATCATGATTATTAAAACTTTTAAAATTTTTGTTTTAATCAAAAGTGATAAATTTTGTTGAAATGAAAATTTTATGATATTTTATTAATTTAATGTTAGTTTCACATGCACATTCAGATATTGAAAATAAACAACATTAATTATTTAGTATTCAGATTTAGAGACCACATCTTAATATTCAGATACGTATTTAAATCTAAACACCTAAATCTTAATGTAAATCTTAATATTTCGATGTATCTTAATGAAAACAAATGAGACCTAAAAGTGGAATATGTGAAATAAAGTAATCAAAAAGATGTATACGCCTATCGTTAATTTTTACTTGTCTACTATTAATACATTCTCATTTTCTTTTTTAATTTTTATATATGCAAGAAAAGACAAAAGAAAACTTCTATTTCATCACCAACATTAATGACTTGTTATCCAAATAAATTTCATCCAAGAATATACACTAATTAATAGGAATATTATAATAAAATACTTATATTAATCATTATTATTTTTTAAGAACATATAAAATTAACGAATAAATAAAAATGAACTAAAGAAATGATACAGTAACTAATGTACTAAAAGTGTGAGAATATAGTTGGTAAATGTTATTCCATCTTTTAGCAATTTGACAAAGGACGGTTCTAGTTTAATGCGTTCAATTTTGACAATTTATAGTACATATATACTTTTTAACTTCTTTTTTACGTCCAATCATCTCCGATTTTGTTAAGCTAATTACTTCGATTAGTTCATATTTACATTTAGTAAACCCTATAAGGGATAACTATAACTTCTTTTTTGAAAAAACAAAAATCACGATGTATCTTATTTGAACGTCAGTATTCAACTTGTACTAATTTTTTCTTTAATTTATTTAATTTGCACCCAATTGTTTGACAAACATCAAATATGCGATATTTAAATTAAGTTTCATACGACTGAAGTCCGACATTTCTTACTTTAGTCGGTGATGTGCTTAGCTAAATGCCTCTTTCATACGACGTAGTTGATTCTCATGCATGCATGAAATTAATTCCTATCTCTATATATATTTGATTATTATATAGGGCAAATAACATATCACAAAGCATCACTAAAATCTCCACATTAATTCTTAGTAATTTAACTTAATATAGCAAATGGCTTCAAAAGCTCTTCACTATCAAGGCAACCACAAATTCTCTAAAACACAAAAGGTGCAAGAAATTTTATGCATTTGATTTCTTTCAATGTATATTAAGGTATGTTCGAGTTTCTATTTTTTTAAAAAAAATTGAATTATTTTATTTTTGTTGTTTGTAGGGTTATATAGTTTATCCGAAAGCACTTGACATTATTTGGGGAAATGATAAACGCTTCTGGAAGTTACCCAAATATGAGTAAGAACTAAAGGGTGCTAATTAATAAGTTATATAAATTAATTTAATTGGCTAACATATGGTATATTTTCTAGTGAAAAGGCTCAATTTAACGGTGATTTTACAAAACCATTATTGACACGTGGTCAATTATAATCCGGCCACGTCATCAATTTATTTAATAAAAAAAATCATAATTCTGAAAAAAAAATGAATTAATTTTTTTAATTAAAAAATTGATGACGTGGCCGAAATATAATTGGCCACGTGTCCAAAATGATTTTGCAAAACCACCGTAAAAAAATAATGGCATGAATGAACCTTTTCTTTAACGGTAATGGTAAATGAGCCAAACTTTTAACTGATGGCATAAATGAACCTTTTCTGAAAGTTTAATGACATATTTGAGCCTTTTCCCTATTTTTTAATATCAACTAATATGTTGTTGGTGAATGTATTTGAATTACAGAAAAGATGACGCAGAACTTATACAAGTAAATTGGTTAGAGGTAACTGGTTGCATCGACGATATTAATATAGCGAAGAAAATATCATACGACATTGAATTTACAATGTCATTAATGATCGATGCGTTCGGTTGGAACGACTCACCAATTTATCTTATGGCTAAATGGGGAGATAATACTCAATGGAGAAAGGTGAATTTGACAACTGAAATTAATGGCAAAAAGATGAAATTAAAAACTATTACGATAACAAAAGGAAAAGGGAACAATGTTGATAAGATTTATTTTGGATTGTATGAAGTTTGGAACAAAAAGTGGAAAGGAGGTCTCAAAATTCATTCTGTAAACTTAATAGAAATTGAATAAATCGAGTGTTGTCATTCCGTATATCAGAGTTTAAAATAGGATGAGCTCAAGTTAAAAGTTTTATTATTGTTCACGTATTTTAGAGTGTGTTTTTCTTAAATAAAATTTGTAATGATATTTGTATTTGTATGGCTCATCAACATCATGAATGAAACTATGAATATTCTCAATCATATTGAGCTTATTAACATAATGATAATTAAAAGTTGAATATTACGTTTAAATGGCACTCACATATTTTAATTTTATCAGTATTTTCTTGCGCGCTGTAATTTGTTTATGTAACTAATGCCATCCTAGAACATGTTAAACAAATTTCATGTGTTGAAGTGCTTTACATGCACCACAAACACGTCACGGAATAGATATTAAAGGATAAGTAAAAACATTATTGATACGGGGTAAGATAGGAAAAAAGTATTTTTCCTTATCACTCTTTATTGTACTCCCTTCCTCTTATTTTATATGCAGGGGTTTAATATCTGATTGTGATTATAATTTTTTTAAGATGAAATTTATTCATCGCAAGACAACAGAAATACTCCTTCCGTCTCATTTTATATGTCACCTTTTTTACTTCGCACTTGCATTAAGAAATGATGTAACTTTACCCTTCTATTTTTATTTAAGGAACTCAAGATTTCAATCAATGAATATGAATTAATTTATTTTGATTCATTAATATAACCAATAAACATGAATCATCTGCTCAACCTTTTTAAGTTGATCAAATGTATATTTTCAAGTCTAATAACTCACAAGGATAAAAGAAGGAAGAATATGATAATTTATGCATTGATTTTATGAAATAAGAAGTATTATGAACCAACTATTTATAAAAAAAGATGACATATAAAATAAAATAATAATTAAAAAATATTCTTAAATATATTCACCTCAAATTATACATATCAGTGAAAAGTTATCCCCTAAAGCCTTGTCACAGTGACTGTGACACCATTGCACTTTTTCAACTACGATAGCAACTGTTGTGGTAACAAAATTGACATCGATACTAATTCCTCCCCCGTTTTAAAAAGAATGATCATATTTCTTTTTTAGTCTGTTTAAAAAAGAATGATCTCTTTCCTTTTTTGGCAACACTTTAACTTTAACTTTTCACATGGCATGTTTAAGACCACAAGATTAAAGGGTATTTTGGTACATTTGACATAACTTTAAATTAGAGCCACAAGATTAAAAAGTCTTCTCTCTTTTCTTAAACTCCGTTTAAGTCAAACTAGACCAATCTTTTTGAAACGGAGGGAGTAACTAATATGTGAAATTTCTGTAATGTTTTTCACTAGAAACCAATGCCTTCATCCATGGTTGGTTTATTTATAACTTTGTAAGTATATACTCTTTCACTTTTACTTTTATCACATTTGAATTTGATAGGGCTCACTAAGAAAACAACAATTGACATGATTTTCCCTATTGATAGTTGTTTAGTACAAATTAAGTCTTGGAAAACGATATGAAGAATAAGTAATTAATGTTAAGAGCAAAACGGAGAAAATGATTGTCTTTTCTTGATATATTCAAAGTGACGAGTAAAAGTAAATCTAATTTTGAGATAGTAGACAAGTAAAAGTGACCGAGAGAGTGAGAAACCCCCCCACCCCACACACACAATATTTGTATGTGTGCATGTGTCTATCTATGTATAAACTTTCAATGATTCTGAATCTGTGTTATTCTTTTGTAGATTCTTGTATTGAAGTTCATCAAAAAGGTTTAAAAGAAAGAGATCAAGTTAGAGCAAAGGATCCTATAATAATAGGTAGAAGAAGCAGAAGAAAAGGATCAAATTCAAGTAAGGGACACTTGACATAAGAGGAAGGTACATCCTTCAACATTGTTCACAAAATTTCAGGTCTTTCTTTTTCATCTCCGATTACTCGATACATATAATTTCTACATGCAAAACACGATCGAGAAAAAACATCAATTCTTCATTGATCAAATACTTGAAACATTTGCTAGGCAGAAATGATGTCTATAAATCATATCAAGGCTGCCTGGATTGCCTATAATGTGCAATCTTTTTGCATCCTAAGCCTCTTAATCCAAGCTCTATTGCTTCTTTTAGCACCATTCAGGAAGAGAACAGGCAGTAAAATCCTGATGGTGTTTGTTTGGTCAGCATACATGGCTTCTGATTGGGCCCCTGCTTTCATTCTCAATCTCATTGTAAATTACAGCAAAACAAGACATGACAAGACAGAACTTATGTCACTTTGGGCTTCTTGTATGTTGTTGCACTTAGGAGGTTCTGATCACGCGATAGCATTTTCCCTCGAGGACAATGACCTGTGGTTTAGGTACGCCTTCACGTTTGTTTTCATGTTCCTGTCCTCTGGCTACGTGTTCTACTTATCGTTCTCCCAAGTAAACTATCTTTGGATCCCAAATGTCCTAGTGTTCCTGGCTGGGATCATCAAATGTTACGAGAGGGCACGTGCTAGGTTCATAGGGAGTATGGATAAGTCCATAACGTTGAATAATCCTACGTACGAAGATGCTGTGAAGAGGAAGTCGTCAGAAGAACCTCACAATTTCCGAGCAAGAGAGCTGGATGATGTGGAGGTTATACAGCTTGCGTATACAATATTCAGGGCCTATAAAGGTGTTCTGGTGGAGCACAAGTTCACTTTTGAGGAGTATGGTAGAATTCAACAACTCTTGCAAAACAGAACTGATCTGTTTGCTTTTAGAATCGCGCAGGCTGAACTCGAGATTCTACATGATCTTCTATACACAAAGGCCCAAGTTTTTCATGAAAGTTTTGGGAACTCAGCTCGATCTGTCTATTGGGTTCTGCTTCCTGCAGCATTGGCCTCTTTCTCTTTGTTGGTGAGGAACAACCACCAAAAGCAATTTGATCCGTTCGATGTGGGACTAACCTACAGCTTACTCATTGGAGGTATGTTTTTGGATGCCGTTGCTTTTGTTGTCTTGCTTTATTCCTCAACCTTCACAATTGCCACAATGTCAAGGGCAAAGTCAAGGCCAATCACTTGGGTGGTCAAATTCCTCAAAGCTTTAAAGTGGCCACGGCCACGTGCTCTATGGTGTTGGAGACCATCTCTCCAACAATTCAACCTCATAAACTATGGTTTAAATCGACCTCCAAAAGCATGGGAATGCATAATTGATTCCCTACACCTTACAAATTATCTTGATGAGATGATATATGTGAAAAACAAGAGTCTTTCTCCTTTATTGGAAGCTGAAATTCTAAGACAAATAGAAATATGTCTAAATAGGCACGACTGGGATTGTAACTCGTATGCTTCTACATTCACTAAATGCACCAACAAGTTCCCTGTGTCGAAGGAGCTCAACAAGAACGAGTTCCTCATAGTATGGCACATTGTGACAGAGATTTTCTTTAATGTTGTTGATGTACCTGAGGCAAATATTGGATCTGATTCAAGAGAGTTAAACAAGTTTAGAGAATGTTCGAAGTCTCTATCAGACTACATGGTTTACATTCTTATTTTTCGACCTTTCTTCATGCCTGTTCCTAACAAGCAAAAGATAGAAGAGACCAACAACAAGATAAAAGAATTGCTTCATGAAAAGAAAAATTCAAGCCAACAAGAAGCTTGCCAAGAGATCATGAAAACAGCTGCTGAGGGGAGAATTCGTCAGGAATCGTTCTTGTATGAAGCTTTTAAGGTTGTCAACTGTTTGCAAACTGAATCTCCTTGGTGTCAAGACAGAGTTAAATGTTGGAAGATTATTCACAAAACTTGGATCGCGATATTATTTGATGCTGCCAAATGCTCTGCACCACGTGCTCATGCACAATATCTTGTGAGAGGTGGTGAAGTTTTATCCTTAATCTGGTTGTTGGGTGCTAACTGTGGATCCATGGCTCAGTTTGCATTTTTTGAAGATTCTGATGAGGAAAACCAAGATAGAAATATGGCTAGGCTCGAATCGATGTATGACTAAAGTTTAGGAATGTAACATATCATGTGAAGAAGAGCATCATACCAGTTGGTCTTAGGATATGACATCTTTTGTAGTGTTGAAACTTATGAATAAATTGAGTTATGGATGTTCATTGAGTACTTTTACATATTATTTATACCATGAACCATGTAATTTTACATGGACGATGTACTTAATTCTTGTGAATTCTGGGGAAATTGCGTCATATAGACAACATATATCCTTATGTTAAAAGCTTACCCGAACCTAGTGTTTATTACACCGATGACCGAACCATACTAATTTACATGGTCAAGTCATATATTAAGGTGATAATATGTATAATCAGCTAAGTTTTTACTGTATTCCTACCCTACTAGAAACATAATTGAATGAAATTATCCAATAGTAACAATCTCCACTTCTTTTTTCTATCTAAGCATCTCTATTTTTTTTTTCTTTTACACGCTACTAGTATGAGTCTCTAGTCAACTTCAAGTAGAGGTTCATGTTTCTCGATAACATGTTATTATTAGTACGAGTCTCTAATTAACTTCAAATAGAGATTTATATTTTTTTGGTGACTTTTGTATTATAGAAGATGTTAGCAGTAGGATCTTCCACACCACAGATGGGAGGTTCTTAAGCCAAAAACAGACCCAAGAATATATGCTTTCTTTTAAAAATTCTAACTTGGTTACCACTCAGAGCATCAGCATATATCTGGTTTTAACATAGTTTACTTGACTTTGATAATTTTCTTAGCAAAAAATATCATCATTTGTAAGCTTATCAAGGCAATTGATTTCTACATGAGTTGTGCAATACTTCCCAAAAGAGGAAAACCAAAGAACAACAGCAGTAGCAGCAATGATATTAGACGTCTTCCACGTAAATTGGAAGAAATCTTACAATATGCAGAGCCTGATGTGGAAGTACTTTTGGATGAACAAATCAGGGTATATGTATATCCCCAGTTACAAAACTATCCATGTTTTATAGTCTATATATATATGGGCGTGTTCGTCTATATTAATTAATGTATTATATATGCTACAGTACTGGATTGATACAAAGACAAAGGCAAAGTGCTTCTTCTTGTATGCCAAAAATCTACATGTCCTATGGTCAGAAGAAAGCAGCAAGTGGAGGCTGCCCCAATATAAAGAGCATCCAAGGTAATTTAATCTGCATTATGAGATATATCTCTTACCTTTTAGTAGACTTTCATCAATTTCCAATGTCTTCTTGAGTACAAATGAGCAGTTGAAGGCTCTCCCTGAGAAGGGCTTTATTAGGCCAAGCGTCTCACCATGAGGCGCACCTGTCTTGTATGTTGTCTTGTATGTCAGAAAGAAGGATAGGTCGCTAAGGATGTGTGTAGGATAACGTATGAAGAAAAAAAATATATTGTGACATGTTTAGGAAGTATTAATCAATCCTCCGCATTCCCACTAAAGCACTTAAGGGGCATTTCTACGCTAAGATATAGAATGATAGATGTTTTGAAAATAGGGACAACAACCAGCAGGAAGTCAAGCTTAAACGTATTTTGTTGTTCTGTTTTTGGTGTACAAATGTCTACTCCAATGAGACTTGAGTCAATCATAGATGGTTTAGGATCCATCTAGTTCCTGGTTTCGTATTGGAAAGACTTAAATCTTTTTCTTCTTTTTGTAAATATGGGTTTTCAGTACTACCTAAGTACTGACTGAAATACAAATGTTACTAGTGTAAAAAGAGATATAGAATGTTAAAACCACACAGAGACACAATAATGCATTTATTTTCAATTGATTATGTGTGCAGTGATCAACCTGTTCAAGTTTACGAGATGGAAACAGTTCTATCACTAGCTGTTGGTGGAAGTTATGATGCAGAAAAGCTTTCGAGGGGAGTAGTGTACAAGGTTTCACTTGTGGTGTTATTGAAGAAATTTCTCTCAGGATGGGAATTTCCACTGCAAACTATACTTGTTAAGCCTGATGGTACCAAAGAACATCGAAGTATTGAAGATCTTATGGAAAAGCCAAAAAGAGAATGGATAAAAATTCAACTAGGGACTTTCATAATTCCACAGGAGATGGAAAGTATCACAAATTTGGAATTCTATGTGCATGAAAGGAAAGGTAGAAAACTTAAGATGGGACTGGTTATTAAAGGTGTTGAAGTTTCTGTCTAAATTCTTCTACAAAATATTATGAGTAACAAAATAAAATTTAACAATAATAGAGATGTCATATTTCTCAAACACAAGCATTTCAATAACATTACTGTGTTTGCTGCCAAAAGGGCGAAAAAGTTCTATGCACTGAGTACTGACCATGTATAAATAGTTACACAATCAGGTCACATTTATAAGGTAATAGTATTGACTGACGATCTAGAAAAAAAAACATGTTAAGTTACACCGATGATCGTAAACTATCATTTCAATAAGTATGGTCATATGGTGTCGTTGACAAATGCCAAACAATGCAAAAACCCATAGTGAACCCCATTTTCACCCCCTACTACTTAAATGATTTCACTTGGGTTCTTGCCAAGTATTAATCCACGATGCTCTTGTAACTGATTGAATTTCCACATCGTTAATTCAATTCATTGTAACAAGCATAATCAAGGATTCAAATCAGAGTGTCAATTTACACAAAGACGAAGAAAAGACAAGTGACTTCACAAAGCAATTTCGTCGACCACTTAAGGAATTAATTCTTTAGTAGAAGAATAACTTTGTACACAGGGTGAATTTGTCAAGGAAAAAGGGAATCAGATGCTTTAAGCTAAGATTTTGAGTCACTTATATAAAAGAGAAACAGCATAGCATCAAACTTTATGGCAAAATATCAAGTGGTCATCAAGCTTGTTTTTCTCCATATCTAGATAATATAATATTAGACTTGGAGAAAATTGTTCAATAATCTCTTAAGATGGGTGCAAAGCAATCAATTAAGAATCCAAAAGATAGAGAGCGAACGTCTGTGAGGACAGAAGAACCAAGTAAGCTAAGACCAGAAAGAAGCAAAACTAATGTCAATTATAATGCAGAAACAACAAATATAAGAGTCCAGCCTCCATGTATAAGACCTCAGCTTCCATATTATCTGAATGAGATCTTGAAAGAAGCAGACTCTCCGTTGGAGATTGATAGATTGTCCACGGAGCGACTATATGGACAGCTATATAATGGAGTCCACCTCAAACAAAATAAGAAGGTAGAGCAACTTAAGTTTCCCTTTCTTTTTCTCTCTAAACTTCTTTTTATCTTATCTTATCTTATACAGAAGTAAGTCTGATCCTATTTTCAAAATAGCTAAGCAGTTGTAATTATATACTCCATTTTTATGATAGTCTTCTAATAATTCTTCATTTATTTGAAGTTCACAGTGTTATGCAATCTTACAAATAATATTAGTGATATGATATGCAGAAGTACTGGATTGACAGAACGAATAACGCAAACTGCTTTATGTTATATGCAAAAGATCTCTCAATCACTTGGGGAGAAGACATTCGTTACTGGAATTGGGTAGAAATAAAAGAGACAAGGTAACAAAGTCAAGATATACTGTCTGTTTCAATTTATGTAATTCTATTTCCTTTTCGGCCTGCAAAAAAGAACGAAAATTTTGGAAACAGTTGAACTTAAACTTCATATTTTACCCATGAGATGAACTTTTATATTCACACAACTGTTGGGACATGTTTGAAACTACTAGTTTTAAAAGTCCTGCAGCCACACAGATATTATTACATGATAAGCTGCGAGAACCTAGCTAATGCTTTTGAATTTACCACTTTTTGCAGCAATGAAAATTTTTAGCAGCAGAACTAAAAAGTGTGTGTTGGCTGGAAGTTTGTGGGAGGTTTGATACAGAAGCACTTACGCCAGAAAAATTGTACGAGGTTGTGTTCGTGGTGAAGATAAAAGAAAATGCAGATGGACTGGAATCAATTACATTGAGGCTTATCATCCCAAATAAGTCGAGCACAGATGTTACAGTAAATCTGATGAATGTAACAGTAAGAGAAAAATGGATAGAAGTGCCAGTAGGTGAGTTGTTCACGATCAGTGAGCTTAAGAGGAAGAAGAAGAGGGAAGAGATTGAGATTTTTCTATATGAAACCGAGAAACTGAATTGTAAACAGGGTTTAGTCATCAAAGGTATTGTTATTCGTCCCAAAGTGTCCTGAGATTTTCCGTCTGGGTGATATACAAGAATGACTTTGGAGGTGGATGATCTTGAACTTTTAATCTTGCTTGTCCCATGAACAGAACATCAAGTTTCGACTTTTGGCGTCGAAGGTTTACCCATGTGGCAAAAGTTCAAGACCACCTATTTCCAAGGTCATTAGGTGTTAATTTCCTAAAGAATAAGAAGCTTATGCAATTTATTTTGGAGATATAAGTTTGTTCAGTTCAAAATTCAGTGACTAATGACCTGCCACTCTATCCTTTTCCACTAACTACAAAAGCTTTGTTTCTTGGCAACATTTAATTGTAATCCACAATGTGCGTCTAACTCACACATCAAACGTTGCAGTCTTAGTATTCACCATAGCCCTGGGCTTGACCTCCTATATACTCTTCACCTTAAAGTCTCTCCTCAATGCTTGATCTTTACTGGAATGACTTAACTAAAGGATAATTATCTCCTTTGAGGATTTGAAGGTTTGCAGGATACTCTTTTAACTCGTAAGACAACAGCTTAAATTCTTGTATATTATGGATAAATAAGTTAGTCTAAGTGATTCCTAATACGAACATATCTTAAGCAAATGCATGTCACAGCCTAAAGCCCAGACACTTTCGGGATTAAGTTATACATGATAAATTCAGAGTTCACTCAGCAAGTAAGTTAGACCGGGTGTCAATCACCTTGCACCCAGTTTGGGGTGTGTGACATATCATCAGCTTATAAGAATAAAATCTTGAAAACATCATTATGTTAATGATGGCTTCATATTGCGGTAACTGGAATAAACAAGGATTATACCTTCATTCTATCCCAGATTATCTGCTACTCTTTCTTTAAACCAATTCATGCTTAAAAGAAAGATAGTTCTGTTGCATTGTCCAAAGATCTTTGTGCGATGAGCACATAATTATGCATTCCTGCTAGAAGCTTAATGTGAAATAATATTAAACTTAGAATGAAAAAAACATGCATTGGTTGTGATGCTATAATCTCAAGGAAATCTATAAGATGAGAAGGAATATGGAAATATGAATAGCAAAACGGAGAATATATATATTTGATAAGGACTGAGATCTGGACATAACGAAATAAAATCACCATATTCCTCAACAGCAGCAGCTTGCCGTATGATAAGACTTCTTCTATCAGGATGTCAGGACAAGCATCTGATTCTTAAAGTATTGACCATACAAAGTGGTAACCAACAGTGCAATTAATAAGTAAAATAAAAAGCACTATTATTAGATCAATAAAATTGCATAGCAGGGGAGTTTTTACAGTAAAGTCCTGTTACTGGGAAAGGAACACCAACCATTTTTTGACAACAGTTTGGCCCTGGAAATTAATATGGAAGATTAAGATTCCTTTAAAAGTTGCTTGCTTCACTTGGTTGGTAATTAGAAGAGCCTGTATAACCCAAGAAGTACTACAAAGAAGAGGTATACAGATCTGCTCGAGGTGCTATATGTGTGAAGAAGAGGCTGAAGTAAATGGCCACTTATTTTTGCATTGCAGGATGGCTACAGATCGGTGGAACATGTTCATTTGTATGCTCGGGGTCGATTGGTCAATGCCCAAAACCACTTTTGAGGTACTAACACAATGGCAAGGAATTGGGAAAAGAGGATCAAAGGAAGATTGGTGGAAAAACGTACCTGCTTGCATTTGGTGGTCACTATGGAAAGAAAGGAATAAAGGTGCTTTGAAGGGAGGACTAGCAGTTCTCAGATGATCAAGATGAGATGTCTTAGCCTTCTGTTTTTTTGGTGTAAGCAAGATTTAGTGGGGGAAGTAGATAGTTTAGAGGAGTTCATAGGCCAACTGTAATTTTTTATTTTTTTTTGGATTCGAGAATGATGGCACCCCCTGGGGGTTTGTAAATCCCTCCTCATCAATACCTTGATAAGCTCTTTTGTGTGAATACAAAGTTATCTATTTCAAAAAAAATAAACATGAATCTTATCTCTCAGGTCTCTGTCTTAGAATTAATGCTATAAAGCTAGATTTTTTAATTATAACTACATATCAGAAGAAGATCAAATGGCAAGCAATACACAATTCTAGCTGCAATATGTTAAATATACAGCCACGAATAAACAAAAACCGACCATCTGAAAGAAGGCACACAATTGTTATATAAAAGTAACAATATTTTGAAACCTTGCAATTTAAAATGTTCTATCATGTTGTCCACCTTATTTTTCAAGATAATAATTCCACTTATTATGGGCAGACATGTAGTTATCTTGTACTTGACCCGGTAATGCAAAAATTTACACTACCACAGTATCACAATATAGAAGTTAAAACTCTATGTAAATTGATATTATGAAAAGGAGGCAGCAAGTAACTAGGGGTGAAATGACCAAGTATAATCAGGAGCAGAGAGTGCAGGAGGTCTAATAAAGTATTGCAGGAGTTTGGAATGTTTTAAAGGTGCTAAGTGCAAACTATTTCAGATAGGAGGGTGTTTTTCCAGTGAGGTGTAGCCAAATAGCTAGAGTAATGCAATTTTCAAAGTTTAGACATTCTCCAAATCCAGCAACATTAGTGAATTTATCACCAAAAAGGAAAAATCTACAGTCATATTATTTTTATTTTTTTATGACATGATGTATGGAACAATTTGGGTTCAACTCGACTAATTCCATGGTACCTTCTACCTCCCACCAGCATAGAAACTGGATATCTACAATGTCATAACTCATAACTCATTGTAAAGGAATAACCTTTTTAAGGCCTATCTGTGCTGGCATGAATCTATTCATAGACAGTGCAAAGTGGACGACAGGAATAAATTCTTAAAGTAGATTCCGACTCCACTCAAGAAAAAGATAAAATCAAAAGATGCTCAACTAAGAGAGTTTCAAAATAAAAACTCCCTTTATTCACGAGAATGACTACTGATTAGGCCTTCCAGAATACATACACCAGCATCCACAAAGAGTTCTTCTCAGAGAAATGGGGTCAGGGTTGTCACAAGATCAGGATTTACAACAAAATCAAGAACTAAGCAATACTTCTCCTCAAGGCCACCATAGTGATGCTGCCGTACTCAATGAAGAACCAAGAAAGATTATGCCACAGAGCAGCAAGAGTACTGAGACTAACAAGACAATGGAAGCCGCTAGAGTACTCAGATTTCCACATAATTATGAAGAAATCCTAAAAGAGGCAGATTCTTCAGTTGACAGATCCTCCATTGACAAACTATATGACCAGCTATATACTGGAGTATTTCTGAACCAAAAGCACAAGGTAAGAAAAATTTGTCTAAGGCTCAATCTGAAACGCTGGCCACCCTTCTGAAAAGGAAATTTTTCCTTTACCAAAACTTCTTTATTATCCTATTTTCAAAAAGATTTTTTAACCTACTCTCTCACTTAACAACATTCATGTTCTTCAAGAAGTCAACTTTATCTCCATTTCTGAACCTTCTTTCATATAAAAGATTAACAAGACTCCAACTTTTACCTTAAAAGTCATGTCCAAACCAAATGAGGCACCTAAATTCATCCGGAGTAATAGATATATTTCTAGTGTTCATCCTTGAGAAGTTCGTTATTTTTGATGTTGATACAGAGTTTCAGTGTGTGATTACACTGGGTATGTTGTTGTTTGTATATACGGGTTCTACAGTCCCTACATACTATTGGGAAGCATATATCTACTTTATGAGCTTATGTCGTGCTCTGTGTATATTTTGTTAAAGCTTAGAATTCTGCCTTCAACTTAACCCCAAGAGAAGCATGTCCTCTTGTGACTTGTTGGACAATTCTGTTGTGCAAGTTCAACTAGTCAATTAAGCCCAATCACTTGAAATTACAGTTTTATTCTGTAGCCTTATCTACTGCTATGGCTATACTTAATTTGCACTTCATGCAGAAATACTGGGTCGATAAGAAGTCAAATGGCAACTGCTTCATACTGTATGCAAGAGATCTCTTAATCACTTGGGCAGAAAACAACCGTTTCTGGCACTGGCCCTTGGTACAAGAGTCGAGGTAATATGAAAATGTTTCATTTGACAAAGAAAACCAGACTCATTCAAGTTGAACTTCAGTGTAGATCCAAAGCATCTTTTACCACACATAAGGCTGGAATAGAAAATAATAATCTCTCCATTTCACTTCATATGGTGGTATTTGATAGGTTATGGAGTTTGTTTGTTTGTTTTGATAGCCGAGAAATCCGTCTGTGACCCGCCCTTTGGACCAATCACAGCCTTCTAAACTCGGTGGATGATGGGCCCACCCCTCTACCCTTCTCCACTTAAATACCGGGCTTCGCTTTGCATGGTGTGGGGCTTGAACCTGCGACCTAAGCCACAAACCCTCCACCTTTTGCCACTCGAGCTAGGCCTTGGGGGCATAGGTTATGGAGTTTTAGAAAGAAAAGACTTTTGGCACATACCAAAAGTATCCTTAGAACTTGTGGTCATAAGCATTACATGATAATGTGGCATAAGGATAAGATGAGAAGTTTAAAGTTAAAAAAACTGAATATAGAAAAAGTCAATTCTTTTTTTTTTCTCGGAATAAACCTAAAATAGGAGCGACATCCAAAGCAGAACAGGGGAAGTAATGTGCTAAAAGAGATTAAAAATTAGTAAACATGTGTTAGCTGTCAGGCCACGAAATGATAATCAGCATTCAGGAGTTAAAACTAACTAAAACTTTCAAATTTCCTATTAGAAGCTATTCTAAACCAACATGTACTGCATACTAAAAGGTTTTTGTAGTTGAAGACTAGCTAAGTAAAAAGGCCAGAAATGACACTTTTTATTGTTTATGCAGTGATGTCCTTCTTCCAGCAGCAGAACTACTAGATGTTTGCTGGCTAGAAATCCATGGAAGATTCAATACAACTAAGCTATCGCCAGGGCTCATTTATGAGGTTGTGTTTATTGTCATGTTAAAGGATCCTGCTTATGGATGGGAAAATCCAGTGAATCTTCGACTCATACTCCCAGATGGTAGCAGACAAGGACATACCGAGAATATGGTGGAAAAACAACGAGAAAAATGGATAGAAATTCCAGCAGGAGAGTTCATGACATCAGCAGATCAAAAGAACGGAGAAATAGAGTTCTCTCTATATGAATATGAAGGTGGGAACTGGAAGAAGGGGCTTGTCATTAAAGGTGCTGTCCTCCGTCCAAAAGCCTGAGTTCTATGGCATATGATACGAATTTAGCATGCAAACTGCAGTTTCTTTTTAGCTTTTTCACCCTAATGTTTACAATGATGAGCATTGAACTAGCAGCTAAAAGCATGAGATTGTGTTCTTTCTTTTGTATATGTAAATTAAGATGCATGTGCTATGCAGATATGTTCGAAGCCTCAGACATTTGGCGTTAAGCCCAGAACTCAATAGTATCAAGTGATAAATGTGTATAGACAAAAGTTGACCTCTCTAGGAAAATCTTGCATACCATGTGTTAAACTAATAAAGCAAATAGATCAAAAATATAACTTCTTCCCCACTAGCAGAGATAGAAACCTATGGGTCTGTAAACCTCCAGAATAAAAAAGTAGAACTCTCGATTAAAACATCAAATTCAGGTTCAGAGCATTCACCAGAAAAAACTAAAATTTGTACAATCTGGAAATACATTTTAAGGCCCAGTATTGCACTTTCTCAGTTACAGACAAACATTTAATGGATTTGTTTGCCGGTTGTACACTTGTACAATAACATGGGGCAAAATGGGAATCATAGCAAAATGTTAATAGATAAAATCGTATAATTTGATTGACCAGATGTCATAAAGTCAGTTCTACTAACAGAAATGTCTTTCTACTCAATGTTGTTTCCAGTAAGAATTTAATACAATTTATTTCCGCTGCCAATATCCTTTTACCTAAAAGACATGTTATATTAATATTTACCTGATACCGACGAATATTTGACCAGTTCCATACAATAATATGTAAACTAGAAAATACAAATGCAAATACCGACCTAATCAAAATCTGATTGTAGAAGAATCGTTCAAGCAGCACATCTAAAGGACAAAACACAGGGACGTATCAAACTTCTGTATGGTAATTTTCTGGCTTGAACCACACTGAGAAATCAATCCCTTTGCTCTTCAAATTTTCCGTTGCTGGACCAATTTTCTCAAGGAGCTGCGCATGTTAATGGAAACGACAATGAGTAGCAACACATTTCCATTAGAAAGTTGCACGCTCTAGATTTTAACCAAAATTTAAAGGAATAAGAATACTCCATCTTCTAGATACTTATCATAAATAAATATTAAAAACAAAATTGATCAACTAGATTTGACGTACTGCGTTACATCAACTGCAAGTCTGCAACCATATGCAGATTAAAAACAGCTAGCAAGTTAATTTCAGTTCAACATAGGTAAATGCTGACCTTTGCATGGAGCAAACCATTGGATACCAAGACAGATCTATCAAATACTGAAAAACTTCCTCCATCCATACACGAAACTGTCCCTCCAGCCTCTTCAACTATCTGCTTGAAACATACACCACAGTGTTAAATATAGATTTGATCACTTGAACATAACTTGTCATTAGTTTGTAAACTAGAAGTAACCCCCTTCAGAGAAACTTGACAAGGACAACATTTGAGCTAAACTCACTTTCATGAGTGGATATCCTGGAGGTATTTCATTACTACAACGTTACCAACATCTGATACTTCAAGTTAAAAAGATGAGAACCATTCACTTCTTCGATTTAAAAACCAACCCACTGATCTTGAAAAATTTGCATCAAATAGGATCATACGGAACTTAGAAATGAGATAAGTTTATATACTGCTACTTAGGTTTCATTCTAACAAAAGCATTCCTGTTATAGGACCTTAACTCCTCCTGCACACTTGCCCCGCTGCATTACTTGTTTATTGCACAATGGTTAGTTCTACTTATCCACCTAAAATAACACACACACATGCACAATGGTGAGTGCTGCATTTTTTTCCTTTTTGGATAAGTACATGCTGCTTTCTTTCACCGACTAAATAACTTTTCACAAATCTATAAAGAAAAAGGAAAGAAAACATGTGGCAAAGAATACATTTTTAAGCATTTTTCCTATTTAATAGAAAGGAGAGGAAAACAAAATATTATATTGAAACTACAATTTGTTGATTGGACCTATTATGCATCACATTCTGCCTACTCAGCTCTCTAGAAATTTCTTCAAATATGAGAAGAAGAGTGTCTGGAAATATCGATAATAATGAAAGCAAGAATACCAGAACTCCGGCAGCCATGTCCCATGGCTTTAGACGATATTCCCAATATGCTTCAGCAATCCCCAAAGCAACATGACACATATCCACTGCAGCAGCACCAAGCCTTCTCACACCCTATGAAGAATATGGCAGGAAGAATTTTTTTTGGTGGGGAATGTGCAAAATTTCAGATAAAGATAAGGGATAAAGTTGCTACCCGGCTGACATCAGTAAATTCCTTGAACAATTCCATATTGGTTGCCCATGGATCATCATGCTCATATCCAAATCCAGTCACTAGAAGAGATTGTTCCACCTAAACATACACGAATAAGTCAAAAGAATTGGTGAAAGAAGATCGACAGTAAGTGGGCCTTTCATTTAGTGAGCTTTATGTGTAACACTATTGTCAATTTAAAACTTCAAAGCCAAGCCATATATAATGTCTTTGCCCAAAAAGAAGGTGCAAAACTTTCAAATAGTAATAAATATACATGCATGTAAATGGTATAGATGCATAACAGGTCACACACAGCAGGTAGAGGCCCACACTTACCTGACTCTCTAATGCAATAAGACAAGCTAGAATCATGTTTATCAGATGTACTGAAAGTTATCATTAAACTCTCATTCCTAGTCATGGGTCTGCGGAAAATGGGAATTAAGCTTGTTTTACTCATTTGCATGTATGAATTCTGACCTTGTCAGTTTGACTGACATGAATCTTTTCACCATTTGCAAAGGCTCCTCTGCCTAGGAGAAGAAAATTGCATAACGTCATTAGTAGATCTTTGGAGTTTGCAATTGAATAAATGACTTGTTATAGATAAACTTCTTTACCTGCAGCTGCAGAAAATATTCGAGTATTCCAACACATCGGGCCACCAACAAACTCAACCTGTACAGAAAAAGACCTTAACAATATTATGTTCAGGACAAGGAATTCAGATGTCATATCTGACCAGATATCAGAACAAGAGGTTTGGTGTCATTGGTAGTCTTCCCGCTTTATGGTTTCCAATTTCGTTCTCAGTCTTCCTCTGAGAGTCTGTATACTACATAAAAGTTACTATAAGATAAACGTCACATAATTTGGTTGGTCAGCTAATTCAAGTCTTCAGTGAATTAAGAAATGCAGAGTTGCCAGGTTGAATTCGGGGGCATCTATTATAGTTCAACTAACACATCCTACATAAATTATGGATAGCTTCAGAAAGAAAATCTTACAGCAATATTAAAGCTAGTCTTTTTTATCCCTCAGTTCAGGTCCCTCAAGAGTATAAGAATTCTCATTTATGTTCTTAGTTTTAATAATATAATTTGTCCAAGACAGTATATAACATATCAATAATCAATCTCTAGCACTATATGATTTAAGTTGCTAGTGATGATTCAAGCTTTTGGTTCTCTTCTTGCACATTAAGTTGGAACAGCTATCATAAAATTATCAGAGACCAAGCTCGCTGGATAAGAGACAGTGCTCTTCCACTGAGCCATGGTAAAAAAATCTAAAAGGCACATCGGAAACTATCCCAGCATATACCACAGCAGCTGCAGCTGGCTTCCCTCTAAAAAGAACACCCACAGAGACTGCAAAGCTGGGATAGCCATGCGCAAAGTTTGTTGTTCCATCTGCAATACAAAGTTACCAATTAACATTCATTCCTTGGTTGAGTTGTCTTTAAGATAATATGTGGTGCTTGTTTCTAGTGAAAGAACATTTTATTGAACTCAGACATGCAAGATATATACTTATAAGTAATAAGATGAATTTATCAAGGTAAAATTAAGTACTCCTAGGGGTAAGGTCTACATACATCCTACCTTTCTCATACCTTTCTCAGACCCCACCTATGGGATTACCCAGGGTATGTTGTTGGTTCTATTGAACAACAACAAACAAGAATCAAAAGAATAACTCTCCCTGTCCCAAAACTAGGCACATGTTTAAAATATATGGGAGACTTTGCAATGTTTCAAAATTACCCTTAAAATAAATGACTTTTAAATAGAAAAGTACACTTTTAAGGACTTTTTGACAATTAAATGGGACCCAACATGGGTAAAATGTTGATCATGTCCCTAAATATTTGTCAAAGAAATGTGTTATTCTTTTTGGGACTGACTGAAAAGGAAAGTGTCTCATATCAATTGAGACAATTGAGACAAAGAGAGTAATAAGTATTTTTAGCAAAAGATTTGGAATGTTTTAGAAGTACACACTTTGGATATCTCACTTGATATGAAATATTTTTGCATACCAGGGAAAGAACTGTATAGACCAAAAATGTGAAATGAACGTGTCAGATTTTGACAAAACTTCAAAAAGTAATCTGGATTATTCTAGATCTCAAGTTAAGCCATTATATTCGTAAAATTGCAGCCTTGATATCTAGTCGCAAATGCTTCAAATTGCTCATTATTATGACTTCCCTGAACAAAGTAATGACCATTTTACTAAAGTTGTGCAAGTTTAGCTTGGTTGCACTAGCCACTCCATGTGCTTATGCGATTGCATGCCTGTGCCAATGCAGCTGCTTGGATGTTCATGCACTTGCGCAATCGCACAGCTATATCAAGCTTCCCTCGCTGCTGCAGGACATATATGCAGGGAGTCCAAGATTTTCAGTGTTCCCTTCTTGGCTAAGGATTTCGGGTTTGCATATAAAGAAGGGACTTGCAAGACAAAAAAGAGACACCGGAATTCAGTTTTATAGGTAAGATGCGCAAGCAAAATTTCTTCCTTCTACTTCTGAATTTCACTTTGAAAATATGTTGTTTAGGTGATTCTCCACGAAGTTCTCAATTCTTCTCTTTTTTATTTTGGGAACTGTGGTGTTCGGGTCAGCTTGCGTCTCACGTAATGCACTTACTACCTCCTAACAATACAGGTTTCAAGCAAATCTCCCCAACAAGTCTTCAGTATAAGAGAATAATTTACTCAATGCCATCCCTAACTGAGAAACTCAATGTCCACGAAGTTCTCAAATCTCCCCAGAGGTGATGGCAGGGAGGCCAAAACACCTCTGGAACTATCTTTGGAAGGGGGATATTCCTACAAAAGTGAAATGCTTCACTTGGCTACTGATAAAGAGAGCTTGCTTGACACAAGAAGTACTTCAGAAGAAGAGTAGACAGCTGGTCCCTAGGTGTTTTTTTATGCAATTTGACAAGTGAAACCAACAGCCACCTCTTCTTGCACTTACACTGCTCAAATCTGGAATTTGTTCCTTAGCATCTCAAATCAGAATTGGACAATGCCAGAACGTACATCAAGCGTGTTGAAGAGGTGGGTAAGGAGAGGAGGTACCAAGAGCCAGAAGAGATGGTGGAGGTTAATACCATCATGTATATGGTGGTCAGTTTGGAAGGAAAGGAACAGTAGATGTTTCGACAACAGATCCAATTCCATACACTAGGTCAAATGGAATTGTATAGTATATCTACTTTTTTGGTGTAAACAGTTGTGTATAGTAGATACAGATCAGATTGTAGATTTGATAGGAAGTTTGTAATTGACACTTTTTGGTGGTGGCCGGAGGTTGAGGGAAGGATAAAGCAGCTAAGGCAGGATATCATTGTTGTAAGCCTCCTTCACTGCTTTAGATTAGCGCCCTATTGATCGTGTCTTCGGAGGGTTGGAGAAGCGTTAGAATCCTTTAGGGAATACAACCTTACCAGTTTCAAAAGAAAAAAGATTATTATTCCATACTTCCTTAGGTTTTTGGTGTAAAGAACAAAATATAGAAGAGGAAACCCAATCAGTAGATTTCGTAGGTTCTTTGCAAGTATTTCTGTTTCTATTTTCTTCTTTTTTTCTCTCTTCTCTGTTCATACTTTTTGGAGGTGGCCAGCATAGCCCTTAATGCTGAGGAATACAAGTTACCCGTTTCAAAAGAATTACAATTCCAACTCTTCAACTACTACACCACCTCCTTGGGTGTCTGCTCTCAACTCTTACCATGAGCCAGTTTTACTTCGTAAGGCTGTGAATGAATTCAAGATTTTTTGGAAGAAAAAAAGAGGGAAAAGAAAGGGAACTTCCAAGACCATATTAAGGAACAAAAATCAGTTTTTCAAGGCCAAATAAGACACAAGACAAGGAGCTTTTGAAGAGACCAGGACACCAAATAGAGTTCCTTTCTTTCGTTTTGTTAATTTCCAATTTAGGATTATCATGAAGCTTGGACTAATTACTATTTTTCCTGGTCTTTATTACTAACAAGTACGTTGTTTGTTCAATCTTGTATTTAATGCTTTTCATTGATTGACCACCAACTAGATCCTTCTCTAGATTTTAAGGTAACTCGGGAGAGATTCTTCATTTAGAATCAGGATTGAAAAGATTCAGATCCATACTAATCAAATAGATGATAATGGTATGATTTGATTGTAGAATAGGCTTCTACTTCAAACCATAGGCATGGAAAATAGAGCTAAACTCATTGCATCCTCCTTATCATAATAACCATCAAAAATAGGTTATTAATTAAGAAGGTTAGCTTCACTTGACATAGGAATGTACCCTGAATAATTATGAACTCCGACTTAGTTCACATTATCAGTAAGATCAAGAGGATGATAGAGGTCCAAATGAAATAAATAAGTGAAGTCAGAAACACTAGGCTTGTTAGATGCTACCACAAGATTTTCTCTTAGCTAGTTAGTGTTAGTCATATTCTTTCCTTCTTTTGATACTTAGTTATTTTACTTCATTGTTCGATACTTCCACCCATTTTCGACTATGAAGTTAGGACGACGCTCAACATTCATCCATATATTGCTTGTGCAATTACATGCCTTAGCGTGTGTAAAATCTGCTAGTATTTAGGATAGTAAAGTTCTATATTTGTTAAACCGGAACTAGTTAAATGTGACCCCTTCAAATTAAAATAACCTGACTATTACAAGTTAAAACCACTTGGAACTTGACAATTCATTTCTACTTTTGAGGACCTACATAAGTTCTTAACCTCAATAAGTGTCTAGCTAACATGTGTAGCTACTTTCATTGCCATGAAGTTGGGGATCTGTAAGAACAAACCTAAAGG
Source organism: Solanum sitiens (assembly GCA_016801875.1). Classification (NCBI taxonomy): domain Eukaryota; kingdom Viridiplantae; phylum Streptophyta; class Magnoliopsida; order Solanales; family Solanaceae; genus Solanum; species Solanum sitiens. The sequence continues at coordinate 1,420,301 of JABWTJ010000056.1, forward strand.
ATCAATGCACCAAAGATAATCAGATGACGAGTCCCCAATAATTCCTCCTTCCTCCCCGAGAATTAGATGATCTGGAAAATTCTTCCTCACGACTTCAAGGATAGCAACTTCACTATTTTTATCTGTGCTGCAATAAGTTTAAGCTAACACATGTTACCGTGACAGCATGATCAGAGTCTCCACATAAAGAAAGAAAATGAATATCACAACCTAAAGAGCAACTAAAAGGTAGCTCACATAAATCACCAAATTGTTAAGCATAAGGTCAACGTATAAAGTGAGACCGTACATACTCGCTAACAATGCATTCTTTAAATTTAGTGTTAAATTCAAGCAATGGTCTTAAGAGAATGGGAAATGTTCCTCCAGCAAGAAAACGAAGTATCACGGAGCAGTAACCAATGATCACATATGATGGAAGAAAGTCAAAGAATATTTACTAAAGTCTGATAAAGAATTAAATCATTTCAATGGACGCATAGAAAATAAAAAGGAAAGAAAATATTCTTTGCTACAAAACTAGACATAGTGATAGTGATAGAAGTAGATTCACTAATTACAGTGAACCGTACAGTGCTCAGTGTTATCACCAGAAACTGAGAAACAATAAACAAACAAGAATGAAAAATTTATTAGAAACAATATGCCACTGATCATCAACGTAGAAGAAAAGAAACAGAAGCACTATGTCAATTCTGATATGAAAAAATAACCACCACCAAAGGGAAGTAATACAAAGTCTTACTCGGTCACTAGGTCAGTGAGCCCTTTATAGGTAACATTTCGGGGCTTATTCACAGCATCCATTACAACCTAAAATGAAAATGAGAAAAATGAGAAACAAAGTAATAGATTGGGAGCCAGAGAGATTATTTAAATTCTAGATGCAGATGGGAGATATAGAAGTAATGGAAAAAAATTGATGATTCCTAATTTGTCCATAGAAAGAAAAGTAAGACATCGATATTCCATGACCATAGTCAGCACTAAAATCACACTTTTACTTGACACTTTTAGCATATCAACGGAAGAACCCTTTTTTTTTTTTTAATGTTTTACCCTCAACATCAATCATTTGTTCCCCAAATTATTTCTCAACACACAAGACTAGTTAATATCATATTAAACGTTTTTTCCTTAAGAGATGTGTAAAATTCAAAATGGACAAGTAAAAGTGCACGGATGGAGTCTTTATCTTTCTCCAACATCCAAACTCCTCAATGAAGCTTAACATCATATTCTTAAGCATCCAACTTATCCTCTAGGTAACCAGTTCCCTGTCTCTAATAGCTCAACAGAACAAAGGGTATCCTAATTTAATAAGTAGTCCATTGTAAACAAGAACTCAAAATTCAATCTTTAAGCAGAAAATTGCCAAGAGCATAGAAATAAAACCAGATTAAGAAAGGGGGCCAAACCTGAGCACCAGTCTTGGCTGCAGCTTCAACCACTTGGAGTAGCTCACTGGAAGGGATACTTCCGGTTGAATCAGCAGCAATCTTTGAGTACTGTTTCTTGATACCCACCTCCGATAAAGCAGCCTTGGTGCAAAATCCCCCACTAGTGGACAAACTTGTACAAAACCCATATTGTGAATTTGTGGTACAACTCTTGGGAAATGCAGGACGACGAATTCTGGGTAACTGACAAATTCTCAAAGAAGAAATTGTGGATGAAAGAAGACATCTCCCCATTTTCACACACACTGGGTAGTGCTGATTTGCTCAGAGTTTTCTTGTACTTTTGGTCTAATTTCAAGAATATGAACTATTGATATTTTTACTTTGGTCCCTTTATCATGAAAATTGACACGTAACACCTTTCTTTTTATTATTATAATTCTGAATAGAGGTATACAAATCGAATTATTAAGTTAAATCAAATTGATGAATCAAATTAAATCAAAAAAAAAACTCAACTTGTGGTATGGTTTGATTTATTTGGCGATTGAAAAAAAAAACGACCACTCTTGGTTTGGTTTGGTATTAGAAAAAAAAAAAGAATCAAACCGAACTCAAACCAAACCGACACATATATATATACATATTCTATTTTATTTATAGATAAAAAATATTATTTACATATAATTTACTTTGGTGATATATTTTTAGGTAGTTTATAATTTTCAATTTTATATATTTTATTTAAAATTTGAATTTATAAAATTTTGTATATATACATATATATATAATTTATTTTATTTATAGCTAAAAAATATTTATAATGTACTTTGCTAATAATATATATATAGGGCAACTTTCACATATAGCAAATAAAAAATTCATATTTGTATGCTATAGCAAAATTTGCATAATTGCGCTCCTTAGCAAACATAGAAACTGTATAATTCGCTATACATATACAGTTGAAGCGAATTGTATAAAACGAGAAAGAGAAAGACACTTGGGCAGAGAATTGTATTAAAACGAATTGTATGATTATAAGTGTATATAACGATTATATACAATTTGAATTTGTATAAAATGAGAAAGAGAGAAAGACAAAAGAGACTTGGGCAGGGAATATACAATTGAATCGAATTGTATAAAACGAGAAAGAGAGAAATTAGATACAATTTGAATTTATATAAAATGAGAAAGAGAGAAAGGCAAAAGAAACTGGGCAGGGGAGTATTTTTATTGTATAATTATAAGTGTATAGGACGAAAATATATGTACTTGCATGTGTATATACATTTTCTCATGCTTTATACAAACAGAAACGCAATTTATACATTTCGCTTCTGTTTGTATAAGTGAGAAAGGCGAGGGTGGCGAGCGAGATTTGGGAGAGTGGCGTGCGAGATCTGGAAGAAGGAGAGAGGGGAACAAAAATATATGTATTTATACAATTTTCACTGCTTTATACAAATAGAAACAATTTTTATACACTTGTGTTTGTATAAAAAGTGAGGAAGCGAGCGAGATATTGGAGCGAGAATAGGAGAGTGGCGAGCGAGATTTTCGGGAGAGAGGCGACTGGCAAATTTTGGCAAACGTTTGCTATGGAGCACAATTAAATCAAACCTTAGCTACTCCATTTATTTTAGGTTATTAGTTTGCTATTATATACAATTATCCCTATATATATATATATATATATATATATATATATATATATATATATATAATATATATATATATATATATATATATATATATATATATATATATATATATATATATATATATATATAATTTTATTTTATAACTAAAAAATATTATTTATAATCTACTTTGTTAATATATTTTAAGTTAGTTTGTAGTTTCAATGTTTATCTATTTTATTTCAAATTTGGACTTGTAAAAATTGTAAATATTTTATTTTTGTTAAGATCCAAAGTTATAATTATATTGTTATAATTTTTCAAATTTGAAGTTGACAATTTACTTTGTAAATATTTTTTGTATTCAATTTGCATCTAGCCTTTAATCTTATTAGTTTAGCATAATGAACGTTGATATTTCAAAAAAAAAAATTGTACTCATGTGAATTTGACAGTCTTTTCAAAAATTTCTATTCACTTAACATTTTTTAAGTTTAGTTTATCACACACGTAAGTGAAAAAATGTTTATCGCTTTTCGAATACGGTGTAGTTGTAAAAAATCGAAAAAACCAAAAAACCAAAAAAACACGAAAGAATCGACTAAAATCGAAACCGAAAAAACCAACTTTATATGATTTGATTTGATTTTTAGATTTGATAAACCGACATAATTGGTTTAGATTTTTTAAAATAACAAATCAAATCGAACCGACCTATTTACACTCCTAATTGTGAGTAGGCGTGTACATGACCAGATTATTTCGGGTTTTCAAATATCAAACCAAACCATTTGTCTCGGATTTTTGAACTTATAAACCAAACCAAATCAATAAAACTCAAGTTTTTCAACTTCTGTTTTTTTTGGGTTTTTCGGGGTTTTTTGGATTTTTGAATTTTTTCAATAAATTATTCATACAAACATATAATTTATTTGTACTTCAAATATTTCTTTAGTCCTACCAAAATGCAACTATCTAAGTTATTTCTTAAGAAAATAGCAAAAAAATATGATATGAATAATGACACTAAAATATCCAACAAAAAATATTAATAAAATCGCTTAAAACAAATATTGCAAATTAATAAGTCATAACGAAATTGATCATAATTAAGTACTAAATCATGCGAAATAATTTAGTAAGTATTAGTTACATGACTAAATATTAAAAGAAAGTAAAATTAGATCATGTATTTAATTATCTAAATCTATGAAAAACTAAAAAATAAATATTCAATATTATTGTCATTCTTAGTGTTGAATTGATTTTCTTTTTGCATTATTATTAATTTGATTTTTATTTAAACTTTATTATAATTACCAACATGTATGGACTATAATCTTTATTAGATCATTAATAATTCTAACTTCCAAACATGAAATAAATATATTAAAAGAAAAACTATGAAAAAGTATAAGAGATATTTAAAAATTATATCAAAGTAAGTATTTTTACGTATAAAATAAAATTTTAAAGTTATATACATAATGTCGGGTTGGTTTGATCTCGGGTTGGTTTTTTTAGTGAAACCAAACCAACCCAAATATAGTCAGATTTTTTTATCCAACACCAAACCAAGTCAAAACAAACCACTAGTCGGGTTTTTTTCTATTTGACTCGATTTGTGATTTGGTTCAATTTTCGATTCGATTTTATACACGTTCGATTTTCGATTCAATTTTGTACACCCCTAATTGTGAGTAAAAACATTCCAAGGGCCGTGGGCATAAATCATACTAATATAGGTAAATTAGAATTTGAATTTTTTGAATAAAAAAAAATATGTCAAATTAGGATTTCGAATTTTGAATATCAAAAAATATGGAATTTGTATTTATTACTAGATAATTTAAGGCCCGTGAAAGGGCCCAATATAATGAAAAATCTGTTTACGGGCTCAATATTACAATATTATATATGAGAAAATTACGCAATAAAGCAAACTTATATTATTTAATTACTCATCATAGTTATGATTTGCTATAATTATCACACGCGACTAACATTATACATTAATTGCGTGGGCTGACTTTGACTTTGTATAATTAGTCACGTTTGTATATGTATAATTCACCAGGATATACAAATACATATGTATAATATACAATTATTTAACCTATATACATATAGAATTCACCTCTCTGCCACTCTCTGGCCTCTCTCTCTGGCCTCTCTCCTCCCTCTCTCAATCTCGCTCGCCTTTCTCCCCCTCTCCCAATCTCGCTTACCATATATATAAATGCATATGTATAATATACAATTATATATAATTATATACATATACAATTCACCTCTATCTCTCGACTCTCTCCTCCCTCTCTCGATCTCGCTCGCTTCTCTTATCCCTCTCCCAGTCTTGCTCGCCTCTCCCCTCCCGCTCCCAATCTCTCTTGTCATATATACAAATACATATGTATAATATACAATTATCTAACCAATATAAATATACAATTCACCTTTCTCCCACTCTTTTCCCCTCTCTCTCACCTCTCTCCTCTCTCTCCCAGTCTCGCTCGCCTCTCTCTTCCATATAACACGTAGCTATGAATTGTAATTATCAAACTATAGTTATGAAGAGTAATTAATTATTTTTAAGAGGCTATATGTGAAAGTTTCCCATATATATCTATAATAGAAATTTAATTAGTTTTCAAAAAAAAAAATATTATGATATTTTCAAATAAACATGATAAGAAATAATAATAAAATATCACATGCTCCAGTGATTACTTTAACATCGTGTCAAATAATATATTCGAATTAAATAATTATTTTAATGATATTCTTTTTCTATTTTATTTGAAAATCATCAAGAGAATAAATTAAAATTATGAGTCTCAATATATCAACAATTTTCATAAACTATATGAAGATAGAATCTATTGATCCATCTATAGATCAATTCTAAATACATTTAAAATTTGTTTTATAGGTGTTTAACAAATAAACATAATGACCTACTTTTAAAATATATATTTTAAATATTGAAACTTAATTTTATTTATTTTTAATTTCAATTTAATATATATTATTAATTTATGATCACACCTATTTCTTTTCAGGTATATTAATTAGAGCCAAAATAAAAGTGACAATAATTAATTATATTTTTAAATAATGAATTTTTATATTGAATACACATTTTTAGTAAGTATAATGAATAGAAATATATTAAGAAATAAATTAAAGTATTAGTAAAACAGAGTAATGAATAGATACACAATAACTCATAAAAAAAAGTGAAGTAATAACAAAATGAGTTAATAGTACTAAAAATAACTAAATATGTTTCTAGAACTATTTAGTTTTCTTGTTATCATTCTTGTTAGATTTTTTTAGCGTGAAGTTACATTTTTACCTTCGATCATCATTCACTTCATATATAGAAAGATATTCTAGAATTATTTGTTTTCTTGCTATCTCTCTTAATAAATTTTTGTTAGAATGAAATTATATTTTTATTCTTGATCGTCTTAAATGCAAATATATCATCCTATTCATTTTTATTTTTAAAGTTACTTTTAACATTTTTTTCTTATATTTTAATCTACTATATATTATTAATTTTATCACACTTATTTCTTTCAAGTATATTAATTAGAGCCAAAATAAAGGTGAAAATAATTAATTCATAATAAATTTATATATTTGAAGTAGACATTTTTTATAAGTATAATAAATATAAAAAATATTAAAACTAAATCAAAGTAAGTAAAATAGAGTAACAAAAATATATATCACAATAATTCACAAAAGAAAAGAAAAAAAAGTAAAGTAATAACAAAATAAGTTAATAGTAATAACAAAGATATTTCTAGAAATATTTAATTTTCTTGTTATCATTCTTGGTAGATTTTTGTTAGCGTGAAATTACTTTTTTACCCTTGATCATTATTCACTTCATATATAGAAAGATGTTTCTAGAATTATTTACTATCTTTATTAATAGATTCTTGTTAGAATGAAATTATATTTTTACCCTTGGTCGTTCTACCACTTCACTCTTCTATAATAATACATAAAGGCAGGCATTTCTCTCGCTTTTGGCATATAGCGGGCCCCAAGTGAAAGGAACGCATGACAGGCTAAATATGTTCTTTAACTTGATATTATTTCATATTTATATACTTCATATATAGAAAGATATTTCTAGAATTATTTACTATCTTTATTAATAGATTCTTGTTAGAATGAAATTATATTTTTACCCTTGGTCGTTCTACCACTTCACTCTTCTATATAATCGATTTCTACCACTTCACTCTTCTATATAATCGATATGCATAATAATACATAAAGGCAGGCGTTTCTCTCGCTTTTGGCATATAGCGGGCCCTAAGTGGAAGGAACGCATGACGGGGTAAATATGTTCTTTAACTTATATTATTTCATATTTATATTCTTCAACTTTCAAGATGAGCAATGAGATACTTAAAATTGTATAAAGTTGAATGTAACGTACATCTATGCTCAGTCCACAAGTGATATTGCCCGCTTTGAGCATAGACACGTCCGACTCTAAAACACATCACTAGTTGGTCAGACTTGCTTAGTTATATACCCAACATCTCTCCTGTTTTTTTCCGATGTGGAACTTCTAATCTCAAGTTGGGGCGTCACATACACCCCATCTATGAATTCTACATGACATAAAACACGTAGGACACCATATAGAATTCAAATTGTCAGGTAGTATGTTACGTAAGTCGTACGTGTCTATTTGTTCAACGTTATACAAGTTAACTCCCAAAGTTAAATAGCATAAATGTGAGTAGATGTCAAATTAAATTAAAAAAATTATATAGTATGCGTTGAAAATAATGCACTTTATCATGTTGGTAAATGGTAACTGTAATAGGAAATTCAAATTCTCTAAAATAAAACAATAAGGATAGGTGAAAGACATTCTATCATATATCTTTTATCATATCAAGTTTCAAAACCAAATTATGTTCTTTATTCTTACTTTTGTTATTCTGGACAATCTCCTAAGCTAGCTAGGCATTTTCTGTAATAAATGTAAACCCTTGAAATCACTTTGATTCTCAGAGAACATAAGAAGTAGCATAAGATTGAGCCTTCAAAAAATTAGCTTAATAATCTTGCTGAAAAATTACTAGTTAATTGGACATACCACATTTATAATCAAAATAAATAAAGTGTAATTAAGAAAATGTTTTGGTTAGTTTTCCTTTAAAAAAGAAAAATCAATTTTATAGAATTTTCCTATTCAGGAGGTTGACTTGTTTGCCGTTATCTTAATCAAATGATTTCATATAGAATCCACTCAAATCTAAATATTACATTGGCCCCTGACCTTGTTAATTCAATCAATTCATCAATTAGGAGCATTAGTATTGCCATTAAAAGGAGTTTGACTTAAAACTTAGGCTTTAGCTTATGTTTATTGCAACAATTATCTTTTGCTTAAGTTTATGTTCTAAGTCCATTTTATATCTTTACAATAGTCAAATAAAAAAATAAATTCAATTTCAATGGAAGCATAGAAAATAAAAAGATTAAAAATAGGTCGGATCGAACTCAGTGCTATCACCAAAAATTAATGAATAAAGTAAGTAATAGATTAGGAATATTTCTTAATTGTCCATTGATAAAAAAAAATTATAAAATTGATATGCAATAATCATATATAGTTAATAGTATAATCACATTAATTGTACAAGAAGAGAAGAGAAGACAAAGGACACCTCAAAAAGCAAAAGAATTGATACAAAGATCTCTTTAAAAGGAGAAAAGATCATTTAACCTATCAAGAACTAGAGAAAGTCTAATGAGGTGTAACGAGTACACGACTTGTTATTAATTAGGCATAATATATAAATATATTTTTTAACTTGCTTCAACTGGCATCTATGTATTTCAATTTTAAGTGTGCACAAGCAGACACTTAAAATAGTATAAGATTGAACAAATAGATACATGCGTTCTACGTGACATTATACACATAGGACTCTACGTAGGATACAAAATTGACATGTCAGATGCATGTCATGTAGGATAAATTGTTTTAAATGTTCTTTTACAAACGAAAATTAAAAGTGTTCGGGTCTTTAATATCGTAGAAATATTTCTTTGCTTTGGTGGAGGGGTGGAAAATTAATTTTCTACATTATAATTAATTTTAGCTGTAGCTTTTGTTTGACTGAAATAATGAATTCATATTATGCGTGAATATTAAAAAGTAAGAAATTCAAATAAGAAAAAGTTTGATTTGATTAATTTTTTGGTTTGTGTTTAAACGAATTTCATTTAGTTTTTCCCTAGTGATAATCAATTTGAAAGAATAGTAAACGCCCCTAATTTCTTAATAGAAATAAATGATATTTAGATGAATAATAGTTTTTTATTTATTTTTTAAGAATAACTTTTCACAAGTAAAAAAATGTGACACAAAATTCAATTTAAACTGTTTAGATTTTTTCCGCGTGCATTTGCTCATATTCTTATCTGGCATTGATTTTCAGAAATAAATATAAAGTTAGTAAAATTAAATGCTTTTTTCCTTTATTAAAAAAGGAAAATGATATATAATGTTATATTTATTATCTTATGTATATATTCAAACAAACTCATCTTTCTTTTAAAAATAGAAAACAATAATAAATGCGAAGAAGTGTGAAATTTATTTGAAATTCTGATATCTGAGAGAAAAAGAAGAGGAAGCGGGAAAAATGTTACATTTTAGATTTCAAAAATCTAAAAACAAGTCAAAACTGAGTTATTTTATATGAAATATCTAAAATCATTCAATATTTGTAATTAAAATACATTTATAATTAATACATTGTTCATAAATGTTGCTCCTATAAATTCCAATGAAATTTTCTTTATATCCTCACTAAATCATTTCTTAATTTCTTAAACAAACAAAAAAATTCCTTTTGAGAAAAATGCAACCATCAAAAGGAATTTGGTGTTATAGGTGTACTACTTGCCGCGATGTGTTCACTTCTAGCCAAGGGCTCGCTGGGCATCAAGGTAAGCACAAATCTGAGGGTACTTGGATAAGAGGTGCCCCTCATGAGAAGTTTTTTTGTCCATCTGCTGAAATCTCCGACCTCTATCGACAGTTGGGTACACGAAAGTCGACACCAACAGTGTTACGCGGCCACGGAAACTTTTACCGTCTCCATAATCCAATGGTGTACAGGCCTCGAAGACTGCATGCACGCCCACAACAAGCCATGGTGCCTCATGTTGTTACATCTGAACGCATCACTTCTCTATCTATTCAAGATCACAACTTGTTTGACAACCATCCTAATCAGTTGGTTGAGAACACCAATGTTGATGATCAAGAGGAGCTAGACTTAGAGCTCAGGCTTTAGAACTTAAGCAACTTTAATTAGTTTGTTGGTTTAATTTGTTTTATTATTGTGTTACATTTGTTGTTTTGTTTTGTTTTGTTGTCGTGTTATGTTTGATGTTTTATTTTGTTGTCATCTTATGTTTGTTGAAACATTTGTTTTCTATTTATGTTGATGTTTTGATTTCATTTTATGTCTTTACTATTGCTTAATAAGGAATTCAATGTCACCTCAATGGAATGATATAAAATAAAAGGATAAGAAAATATTATTCTTTGTGAAAAAAACTAGATATACATAATGATAAAAGTAGATTCACTAAATAATGTGAATCATAAAGGCCAAATCAGACTCATTGTTATCACTAAAAAGTGATAAATAAAATAAGTAACTGGTTAGGATGATATCTTACTTGCCAATAGAAAAAAAATAAAAAAATCGATATTCAATAACTATATTGTCACCACTATAATCGCAATGTACAAAAAGAGATGACAATAGATGCCTCTCGGACAATAAGAAATATGACAATTGTGAACAAGAGAAAAGGTAAATAGGAATAAATATTTGAATAAAAAAAGGATCAATAACTATATTAAGAAATCTTTTGATATCTATCAAGACCCAGAGGAAGTCTAAGGAGACATAACAAGTAGACATATTACTATTAACTAAATAAAACCGTTGATAATTGCTCATATATGAAAAACACAAATCTGTTCATTCTTCTCATTATTGTTTATATACTAAACTCATCAATTACCATCCTCATCTTAATTAAAACCCATGCTCCCGAGTAGGTTTTTACCTTTCCTGACAATCAAATTAGTCATGAAAGGAAGTTATGGTGAATGGTGAAAATAGGACATACACATCAATATAGAGCAATGAATTGAGTTTGCAACAATCTTACCATTTTCATCTCACTATTAATTATGTGTACTTGATATTTAGCTAAAAGTGGATATTGCTAATACATTATCAATATTACATTATTCTAGCGAGTTGGGATTAGGTTATTTGCGAGATTGGATTGGGTTATTTGATGAGACCTTAATTATTGATTGTGCCTATTTATTATGTATTCTTGAGAAAGAGGGTGTATTTAGGTGATTCTTGAATAACACCTCTATCCAAGTCCACAGTCTTATGATGTAGCCTAATTAATCTTTGATTGGATAATACTAGTGTGAGAAAGTATTCCTACTTAGAAAGTATGTCTATTATGGTTTAAAAAAAATTCTTACGTATAACCACGTTTTGGATTGTATGAGTGGCCTACATCTTGGACGTGGCCGGTACTCGAAAATCATTACTGATCCTCAAGAAAATTTTTGATCTGGCTTGCTACGTAGCAGAAGACTACTCAAGCATACATAAGCTTAAAATTGAAGAAAATCATTTAAAACAATTGACGAAATCTTAAATTTGTTTGAAAATATTTGATATAAATGATAAAAGTTTAGCAAAATGTCTAAAACTGAATACTGAAAGACTCAAAATTTTCCTTTCTATAAAGCCTCTGCTGTTGAAAGATAGGTATCGAGACAAAACCCACAACAACTTTTATCAAACTACTAAAGGAATAAAAAATTGGATTCCTCTTAAAAGCAAGAAGGACTAACCAAAAGCTGACGAGCAGTGATGTGATCTCAATGAAACATTTATTGATGATACTAAATACATATATATGCATCATGAGACGATGGAACATCGGAGGACTTAGTACATGAAGTTTACCGTATATGAAACAAATAACTAAGCTAAAGGACTGAAAGTAACTCAACTGAAGTAAAGCATTCATGTAAAGAAAAATCATTTAGTTTTACACTATAAGATGCAATGATAACAAATACTAAAATATTAATACTTTACTTTATAGGGCGTTTCGATGCAATGATAACAAATACTAAAATATTAATGCTTTACTTTATAGGGAGTTTCTCTAACGAAAATAATCACTACGAGCCTCGTCATATTACAACGTATTACCCACGTTGGCAGAGTCTCCCTATACTTTGCCAGAGTATATTACACAACTTTAACTTATGGATCCACTAAAATTCTTCTTGAGGTAGGTGAGGAGTAGCCCGTATTGTGGTACAAACACATCTACGCTGACAGCATAGGTTATGGAGTTTAAGTTATCTTAATTGTTACTCTAAATCAGTGTTAAATACTACTCCGAATATATAAATATGTATGCTCATATAAAATACTCATTGATACTCAAAAGAACCTCTTTAAGGGATAACTTTACTTTACTTTATCTATCCAAAATGCTTTTGAAAACTTTTTATGCTTTTCTGGAAATAATACTTCCTTTCTAAATGTAAAAATTATACATTTAGGATCATTAAAGTTCCTTTAAAACTCCTCTCATTGTTGTTTTAAATTACTCTTGGACTCTCTTTAAATTCCAAAATCAATCTAAGTAATTAATAGCACAACAAATTTCAATAAAATCTCATTAACTAGGATTCATGTGAAAATATAAGCATGAACAACAATGCAAATATCTAAATGCATAAAGTATCATGATATCATGATTAAGAAATTAGAACTCGAAAACCCTAGCTTTCTTCCATTGAATCCTTGCTCCAAGCCATAAAAGTGTTTATGAGAGCTTTAAGGTCAAATTACACCGGGGGTTTAGACTTAGAAGGGGAGGATAGAAACTGAACTAACCCCACTTAAAAACAACTGGATCACTTCTATGAGCACTATGTATGGTCTATATAGGCTTCTACATAGTGTACCATAAAAAGACTATTGGAGACCAACTTCTAGACCAAATTCCACGAGCCAGGGTCTACAACATAATGAACGACGCGTAGGTCTCTTATATGCAACTCATTGTCAAAAAATTCCTTAAGTCCACTCTCCTATTTACGAGCCCTGGGCTATGGACCATAGGACTTTGTACGGTCTTTAGTCCCAATTATAGATCCAAGGTTTATCAATTTTTTTCTAAGTATATATCTTTTATACAAGCCCTGATCTACGACCGTACAACTTCATATGGGCCGTCCTATTGGTTCGTAGGTACTCATGTGGGAGTTGACATTTTTAGTTTTCCAACTCAGCTTCTACGACCACCATCACGGACCATTGCTGGTCTCTTTCAAACTGGCACCAGTAACGTTTCTGCGACTTTTTAGCTTCCAACTCACTTACCGATTGTCGAGGTGTTATAGTGTAGAACCGTAGTCCAAATTCTATATATAACCACGTTTTGAGGGTGTAAAATCATTGTCTAAATTAACCATTTCTTTTTTCTCTAAGTAACTTTACACATTTCTGGGGGTGTAATACCATAGTCCAAAATATGTAGGTTTCTTTTTCTCTATGTAATTGTACACATTTTTGGGTTGATTATATCCAAAACACGAGACAGAAACTTGGAGATTCTCTTATTTTGTCCGATTTTGCAACATACCTTTAAATTTTGATATTTCAAACCAACACCTTCACACCAACTTAAATATCGAAAGATTTACTTGCCCGAATTCAATTTTGAAAAGTCATACAAACTCCTTAACATCTTAGATAAAAGGAAACTCAACTCAAACTAAGATATTTTACCAGTTTTATCTCGGATTGTCCTAGACTTCACCTCGCTTAGATTTCATCCGAGCCTAGCCTGAAATTTTGAATTCCTCAATCCAAAAGTTTTCTTACCCAATTTCTCTTACGATTAGCTTACCAATAACAACCGATAGGGTCGTTACAAGGACCAATCGAATTCTACAAGCTTTTCATTTCAACTTCTTTCAGTTGATCATATCTATTGCTTTTGAATACTCTTCAAGAGTTCCAACTCAAGTTATTAAATTGCACAACAACATCAGTAAAAAAAAAGTTAAACTAGAGTCCTTCAGGGAGATTTGCCGTTAACAGATCTGATATTTTGTATCACAAAGATGATTACACAATTTTGTATCTTTTAGAAAAAGATACTTTAATTTTTATTTCCGTCGAGGAAATCAGTAACAATTAGGGGTGACAAAATGGATAAATAATATAGGTATCCATTCATAGTATCCATTTTAAATGAATTGGGTATCCAACTCATTTAAAAATGAGTAATACCCATATTACCCAATTAAAAACTGGTAGTTAAATAGATAAAATGGGTAAAAGCAAACAAAAGTGATAAAGGATAGGGTAGTAAGAAAGTTTTTTTCGCAGGGGGTGGGTGGGTGGGTGAGGGGTGGTGGTGGTAGAGGTTAATAAGGGGGTGGGTAGTGGGGGCTGGTAGGGGTTAAGGGGGAGTGGTGGGGCTGGTAGGGATAAGAAAGTCTAGGGGGGTGCGGCTGTGGGTGGGTGGGGGGTGGGTAGGGGGATGATGTGGTAATTATTTTTGGATTGGGTGTGGAGGGGACTGGTAGTGGGTGTAGGAAGGGCTGGTAGGGAGTAGAGTGTGTGGGGGCTGGTAGGGGTTTGGTGGATTTTTTTTTTTGGGAGGTGGGGTAGGGAGTGGAGTGAAGTGATAATTTTCTTTTTGTTTTTAAAATTTTTAACAAGATCACTAATATAATATGGGTAAATATGGTTACCCAAACTATCCATTGGGTAACTTGTTTTTACCCATTTAAAATATGAGTCGAGTCAGATAACTTACCCATTTTTACTTAATTCATCTTTTGATCGCTCATATTCGACTCAACTCGCTCGTTTGCCACTCGTAGTAACAATTAATCAAAATGTACCAATAAGGTTATGGTAAAAAAGCATTGTACTCTTCTTCCTTTTGCCTCAAAGTGATACTTAATATATTCAAGATGTTTCTACGTATGACTTGTACGTTATGCGTTGAATTTTTATATCACAAATATGACATGTATACTGTTTGTTATTATATCTCTCTAAAGAATAAGTTGTGGTATATTTTCATTCGTTTCGGGGAATAAAATTTAATTTTTAAATGTGCTTGACATACGCCATTCATTACTTCTGTAACAGACCGAAACTTTTTAAGCTAAGACCTGAATCATCGTATAACACCTCGCAACTCTATTCTTAAAATTTGAATCATTTTTGTAGCACACCGAACTCCAAAAAGTGCTAAAGAAGGGAAACATGCAAGTCCACAAACCCAAACTGGACCATGGACCCTTCACGAAACCCTAGACGACCTGTTTAAGGGTTCACGACCCATTTTGGGCATCGTGAAGGACTGTCCAAGGCAGCCAAGGTGAAGGTCACCTAGACAAGCCACTAAATAGCATGTGTTGACTTTTATGATGTGTTTAATGGTCTATACAAGTCATCCATCAAATCATAAAAGCTCCCTAGATGACCTATTTAAGGGTTCACGACCCATTTTGAGCATTGTGAAAGACTACCCAAGGCAGCCAAGGTGAAGGTCACCTGGACAAGCCACTAAACGACTCGTGTTGACTTGTATGATGTGTTTAGTGGTCTGTACAAGTCATCCATCAGATCTTGAGTTTTGTCTCAACTTCAACAATCATATCTCTCATCACAAAATGAATTAGGTGACACATTACCTATCCAATTGAAGGTTTTTAAGTCCTCTTTTCAACGTCATCAAATTTCCTTCATTTGACTCTATACTTATAACTCTATGCTTCCCCTCTAAAATTTAAACTTCTCCATACAAAATAGAATTAAAACTATTTGGGTGTTTAGTATCATATAAATACTTTTGTGTTGTTTGGTTGAATAATGTTTGAGGTTGAAGTGATCCAAACCAAACAAGGATTCAAAAGTACCCACTTTTGGAACTTCAAAGATGTTGATGTTGACACCATGGAGAACTCGAATGACTAGTCCAAATAATATACGATCATACGGCTAAATCATCATATGATATAGTTTCTTCGTTATGTTTTACTAAAGGTGTCAGAATTTTTGATTTTCATCTAACATATTATCATCATTATAATTTTGAGAATTTTAAAAAATTATTGGTGAAGTGTTGTACAAATCTATAGAGAATATCATTGCCTTTTTAGATCACCCAAAAGTACGATTAAAACAAGATGCATCCTTTCAAACATACATATAGAAAATAAACAAAAAAGAACTCAGCGTTTTTACATGATAAAATATATAGCCTTTTCTTATGCAAATACTTAAAATGTATTATCAGTGATCTCCAAGTCAAATAGAAAAATTCTCATATGTGATTTATTAGGCGGCGAGGATTTAATTAGGGTAAATACAATATGAGGTAGCTAAAAAATTATAAGTATGAATATAATCCGTTCTAATGAAAAAAATACACTATATATATATTTTTTACTAGGGTGTGTGAAAATTTTAAAATCTTAGATCTTGATATTAAATTTAATTTATGCTAGACATAAAGAAATAATTAAACATCTTTTTGTTAGTATAGTCAACCAAAAATGTACTTCCTTCATGAATAGATACTTATGTGATACTTTTCCTTTTTCGAAAGTTGATTTAAGTAATCTTTGAAAGTTGATTAAAATAACTTATATTTTAAAATAGGCCAAAGTCATCTGCAATCTCTTAAAGTTGTCTGTATATCTCACGAGTCAATTCCCTAAATGGTTATCCAAGTTAAGAGATTTGTCTTGAAATATCATTTATGTTTCATTTAGGACCAAAATATTACTCAACTATCACTATTTTCCTCAAAATATACTTGGCACTTCAAAATCATCACTCTCTCCTAGTTGGCATGACATGTCATTAAAGTCTTTTTTTAATAATAGACTAATTTAGTTCATTAAACCCATTTAACTAAAATGATGGTCATATTATATTTTAAATTTTTTTATTAGTTTATTAAGAATAAAATTTCATACTTAAAATCTTTTATCATAATCAAACTTTTAATTTATTTATGTTATGAAGAATACATTTTAAAAATGTACTATAATTTTATCAATTTTGGCTACTTATAGACACATATATTCAAAAAAATATTGATATACAAGTCACTCATGAACACCAATTTACATCAATTAATCATAAGTTGTATAATAAATCAATAATATTAAAGGTCAATTAACTCTCACAATAATATTAATTGTGTATTTTGCAATTATGCTTCCGATATTATTATTTTTGAAAAAAAGAAGTGAATAATATTATATTTTTTATCCATTAGAAATACTAAATACCTCAAAAGTCTCCTTAAATTCTAGTTGATATGCCATGTCATTACATCATTTTAGAAAATAATAGACCTATTTAATTCATCAAACTTATGCTCTACAAAATAAATATATAAATTACATGAGAATTTATGAAGATTATAAGAAAAATATTTTTAAAGTATAGTAACTTTATATATTGTCACCAAACAAAATTCAATGAAAAAATCTCTGTGTGCACTTATTACCTGATAATTTTAAAATTTCTAACTAAATTATTTGAAAATTTTAAGCAATTTGTTTTATAAAAGTATTTAAATAAATTTGTAAGGTTGATAAAATAATTGGTAAGAAAGAGAAAATTATTATTTAACTTTTCTAATTTTATTTTTATTTTTATTCTTTTATTCTATATTATATTATATTATAACTTTTCATACCAATAAACATCAATAAATAAACTAATAATTAATTGAATTTCCAAATTTAATTCAATAATATACATATTATATGAGATTAATATACTGATAAATAAAGATTAAACTTTTATTTTCTATAAATATTATTCACTTTCTATTTTCTTTTAAAAAAAGATATTGTAAGTATATATGGATTTCAAAGCACCCAAATAATTATTTTTTTAATAATTAATCGACCTTCAATGTTATTGATTCATTATACAATTTATGATTAATTGAAGTAAATTAGCGTTAATGAGTGATTTGTATATCAATATGTTTTTGAATGTATGTGTTTATAAGTATTCAAAATTGATGAGATTATAGTACGTTTTAAAAACGTATTTTGCATAACATAAAAAAATAAAAAGTTTAATTATGATAAAATATTTTAAATATGAAAATTTATTCTTAATAAACTAATAAAAAAATTAAAAATAATATGATCATTATTTTAGTTAAATGAGTTTAATGAATTAAATTAGTCTATTATTAAAAAAAGATTTTAATGACATGTCATGCTAACTAAGAGAGAGTGATAAATTTTGAAGTGTCAAGTATATTTGAAGGAAAATAGTGATAGTAGGGTGATATTTTGGTCCTAAATAGGAATTTGACTCCATATTTCACATAGACACCTCAACTATGACTATTACCTATTGAACACCTAAATAGTTCAAAAAGTATACTTCTTAAACACAAAATGTTGATGTGGCAAAAAAAGTGTTTTTCACTTCAGCTAAGCGCGTGAAAAAATGTTAAATATTATTTTATTTTTATTTTTCAAAAAAAACTTAATACGTTTTGCCACTTGGCATTTAAATAGTTTATTTTTAAAAAAAATAATTTTAAGTAATACAATTTGTAAAAATAAAAACAAAAAAGAAAAAAAGCCCCCACCCACCCCTTTCAAGTCGTCTTCTTCACCAAAGAGAAAAGACCCGCACACTATTTTTTTTCTTCTTTTTTCTGTTCTATTTCTTTTTAATATTTATTAAAAACATTAAAAATTGAATCGACTAAGTGAATTTGAAGGGGAAAAAGAAGAGAGAACATCAGATTGAAAAAAATTAGCTGATTGCCATCCATCTTGGTCACCTTTTAAATAAATATTACCATTCAAGACGATTGAAAGACTCTCTTTCTTTATCACTCTTGTATCAGTCTTTGAATATCTTTTGCACTCACGTATTAGGAATAAAAAATAATTATAAAAGCAATTAATAAGGATATTGAATTTTATTGTTTGAGAAAGAAAATCTTGTTAGAAAGAAGAAGAAGAATAGTGAGTAGGGTTGAGCTTCTCATTTATTTATTTTTTAAAAATAGATGGAAAAATTTATTTGAAATAATTTTAATTTTTTTAACATAAAATTCTTTTTTTCTATAATTGTTGGACCCTATGCCACATATTATCTTTTAATTTGTCATTTTGCCACATCACATCAAGTGCATTACACATATTTTACTTTTTTTTACTTATTGTCGAAAAATGTTTAATAGAAACAAATATGAATAGATAAAAGTGTTCAATATGTATTAGCTTTAGTTGAGGTGTCTAACTAAATTATGCGGACAACTTTAAAGGGCCGCAGGTGACTTAAGTCTTTAAAATATTTAGATATTTAACAACCATATGATGATAAGATGTATTTTTTCCATATCAATATAATGAGATACATTATCAAATGTCGGTTAATCTTTGACATAGAAAGAGTAATAATTAAGCTACTTTTTGAGAAAATTTCATCAAGGCACGGTCTTTTAGTACTTTTTTTTTTTTTTACAATTTTATTCAAGAATATAACTAAATTAAAGTAATAACTAAATTAAAATCAAACTCGTTTTTTCATGAATTGAAAACCTAATTGAATAAGCAAAAGAAACTAACTAACCAATCTATTATTACTATATTCAATCTTTCTCCGTATTGCTAGATATATCTATTAGATAAAATAATAACATCGATAATTTTTAATTCTGAATCCATCTTTACACATACTCATTAATGCACACCCTCTTTCCCTTTAGCAAATTTATTATTTAATTAGTAAAATAATCCACCTAAAACTCAAAGTTTAGACCAACCTAAATTAGGTGATCCTATTGAAAACATTAAGGATGGAATTGAAATGAATAAAACATTTTAGGGATCAAATTACACTTCCTAAAATTATGTACCAAATATGCACTTTACTTAAATCTATATTCACACTGCAATAATCCAACTGTCAGCAGAAGAAGAAGCCTTCACTAAGCCAAAAGAAAATGGCGGTCTTCTCTATGATGCTTTGGCAAGACCTACAAAGGTAACGTATCCCTAAGAAAACAGCAAAAAAAATGCATTTTGTTTCTGTAATGCACAATTTCAGTTCTTAGTTTTCTCACTTTCTTTGTAATTTTTTGGGTACATAAGCAGCTTTGATTGTTTAGGTGTATAAAGAAGACAACCCATTTGCCCAAAAGGAGAATAAATTAGCATGTGAGCTGAAGTTTCTGAAGAAATTGGCTTCGCTTGCATTTAACCTATCAAGAACTAGAGAAAGTCTAATGAGGTGTAACGAGTACACGACTTGTTATTAAATAGGCATAATATATAAATATATTTTTTAACTTGCTTCAGCTGGCATTTATGTATTTCAATTTTAAGTGTGTACAAGCAGACACTTAAAATAGTATAAGATTGAACAAATAGATAAATGCGTTCTACATGACATTATACACATAGGACTCTACGTAGGATACAAAATTGACATGTCAGATGCATGTCATGTAGGATAAATTGTTTTAAATGTTCTTTTATAAACGAAAACTAAAAGTGTTCGGGTCTTTAATATCGTAAAAATATTTCTTTGCTTTGGTGGAGGGGTGGAAAATTAATTTTCTACATTATAATTAATTTTAGCTGTAGTTTTTGTTTGACTGAAATAATGAATTCATACTATGCGTGAAAATTAAAAAGTAAGAAATTCAAATAAGAAAAAGTTTGATTTGATTGATTTTTTGGTTTGTGTTTGAACGAATTTCATTTTGTTTTTCCCTAGTGATAATCAATTTGAAAGAATAGTAAACACCCCTAATTTCTTAATAGAAATAAATGATATTTAGATGAATAATAGTTTTTTATTCATTTTTTAAGAATAACTTTTCACAAGTAAAATAATGTGACACAAAATTCAATTTAAATTTTTTAGATTTTATTCGCGTGCATTTGCTCATATTCTTATCTGGCATTGATTTTCAGAAATAAATATAAAGTTAGTAAAATTAAATGCTTTTTTCCTTTATTAAAAAAGGAAAATGATATATAATGTTATATTTATTATCTTATGTATATATTCAAACAAACTCATCTTTCTTTTAAAAATAGAAAACAATAATAAATGCGAAGAAGCGTGAAATTTATTTGAAATTCTGATATCTGCGAGAAAAAGAAGAGGAAGCGGGAAAAACGTTACATTTTAGATTTCAAAAATCTAAAAACAAGTCAAAACTGAGTTATTTTATATGAAATATCTAAAATCATTCAATATTTGTAATTAAAATACATTTATAATTAATACATTGTTCATAAATGTTGCTCCTATAAATTCCAATGAAATTTTCTTTATATCCTCACTAAATCATTTCTTAATTTCTTAAACAAACAAAAAAATTCCTTTTGAGAAAAATGCAACCATCAAAAGGAATTTGGTGTTATAGGTGTACTACTTGCCGCGATGTGTTCACTTCTAGCCAAGGGCTCGCTGGGCATCAAGGTAAGCACAAATCTGAGGGTACTTGGATAAGAGGTGCCCCTCATGAGAAGTTTTTTTGTCCATCTGCTGAAATCCCCGACCTCTATCGACAGTTGGGTACACGAAAGTCGACACCAACAGTGTTACGCGGCCACGGAAACTTTTACCGTCTCCATAATCCAATGGTGTACCGGCCTCGAAGACTGCATGCACGCCCACAACAAGCCATGGTGCCTCATGTTGTTACATCTGAACGCATCACTCCTCTATCTATTCAAGATCACAACTTGTTTGACAACCATCCTAATCAATTAATGGTTGAGAACACCAATGTTGATGATCAAGAGGAGCTTGACTTAGAGCTCAGGCTTTAGAACTTAAGCAACTTTAATTAGTTTGTTGGTTTAATTTGTTTTATTATTGTGTTACATTTGTTGTTTTGTTGTCGTGTTATGTTTGATGTTTTGTTTTGTTGTCATCTTATGTTTATTGAAACATTTGTTTTCTATTTATGTTGATGTTTTGATTTCATTTTATGTCTTTACTATTGCTTAATAAGGAATTCAATGTCACCTCAATGGAATAATATAAAATAAAAGGATAAGAAAATATTATTCTTTGTGAAAAATACTAGATATAGATAATGATAAAAGTAGATTCACTAAATACTGTGAATCATAAAGGCCAAATCAGACTCATTGTTATCACTAAAAGGAGACATTGCTTTTGCTAATTGGAATTGAAGGGTGATATAAAATCGGTCTATTTTCGGTATCATATCCATAGTTAGCCTATTCATCCTAGTTAGCAGTTCCAGCTCCGTATCAAGGTCACGATCGATATCGTCACTAGCATCAAGATTGTCACTATCATCAATATCGTCACTATCATCATTAAAAAGTGATGAATAAAATAAGTAACTGATTAGGATGATATCTTACTTGCCGATAGAAAAAAAAATAAAAAAATCGATATCCAATAACTATATTGTCACCACTATAATCGCAATGTACTAAAAGAGATGACAATAGATCGATGCCTCACAAAGCATAAGAAATATGACAATTGTGAACAAGAGAAAAGGTAAATAGAAAAGGGAGCAAAAGAAGGTAAAATAAAATAGGAATAAATATTTGAATAAAAAAAGGATCAATAACTATATTAAGAAATCTTTTGATATCTATCAAGAACCAGAGGAAGTCTAAGGAGACATAACAAGTAGACATATTACTATTAACTAAATAAAACCGTTGATAATTACTCATATATGAAAAACACAAATCTGTTCATTCTTCTCATTATTGTTTATATACTAAACTCATCAATTACCATCCTCATCTTAATTAAAACCCATGCTCCCGAGTAGGTTTTTACCTTTCCTGACAATCAAATTAGTCATGAAAGGAAGTTATGGTGAATGGTGAAAATAGGACATACACATCAATATAAAGCAATGAATTGAGTTTGCAACAATCTTACCATTTTCATCTCACTATTAATTATGTGTACTTGATATTTAGCTAAAAGTGGATATTGCTAATACATTATCAATATTACATTATTCTAGCGAGTTGGGATTAGGTTATTTGCGAGATTGGATTGGGTTATTTGATGAGACCTTAATTATTGATTGTGCCTATTTATTATGTATTCTTGAGAAAGAGGGTGTATTTAGGTGGTTGTTGAATAACACCTCTATCCAAGTCCATAGTTTTATGATGTAGCCTAATTAATCTTTGAGTGGATAATACTAGTGTGGGAAAGTATTCCTACTTAGAAAGTATGTCTATTATGGTTTAAAAAAAATTCTTACGTATAACCACGTTTTGGGTTGTATGAGTGGCCTACATCTTGGACGTGGCCGGTACTCGAAAATCATTACTGATCCTCAAGAAAATTTTTGATCTGGCTTGCTACGTAGCGGAAGACTACTCAAGCATACATAAGCTTAAAATTGAAGAAAATCATTTAAAACAATTGACGAAATCTTAAAGTTGTTTGAAAATATTTGATGTAAATGTTAAAAGTTTAGCAAAATGTCTAAAACTGAATACTGAAAGACTCAAAATTTTCCTTTCTATAAAGCCTCTGCTGTTGAAAGATAGGTATCGAGACAAAACCCACAACAACTTTTATCAAACTACTAAAGGAATAAAAAATTGGATTCCTCTTAAAAGCAAGAAGGACTAACCAAAAGCTGACGAGCAGTGATGTGATCTCAATGAAACATTTATTGATGATACTAAATACGTATATATGCATCATGAGACGATGGAACATCGGATGACTTAGTACATGAAGTTTATCGTATATGAAACAAATAACTAAGCTAAAGGACTGAAAGTAACTCAACTGAAGTAAAGCATTCATGTAAAGAAAAATCATTTAGTTTTACACTATAAGATGCAATGATAACAAATACTAAAATATTAATACTTTACTTTATAGGGCGTTTCGATGCAATGATAACAAATACTAAAATATTAATACTTTACTTTATAGGGAGTTTCTCTAACGAAAATAATCACTACAAGCCTCGTGATATTACAACGTATTACCCACGTTGGCAGAGTCTCCCTATACTTTGCCAGAGTATATTACACAACTTTAACTTATGGATCCACTAAAATTCTTCTTGAGGTAGGTGAGGAGTAGCCCGTATTGTGGTACAAACACATCTACGCTGGCAGCATAGGTTATGGAGTTTAAGTTATCTTAATTGTTACTCTAAATCAGTGTTAAATACTACTCCGAATATATAAATATGTATGCTCATATAAAATACTCATTGATACTCAAAAGAACCTCTTTAAGGGATAACTTTACTTTACTTTATCTATCCAAAATGCTTTTGAAAACTTTTTATGCTTTTCTGGGAATAATACTTCCTTTCTAAATGTAAAAATTATACATTTAGGATCATTAAAGTTCCTTTAAAACTCCTCTCATTGTTGTTTTAAATTACTCTTGGACTCTCTTTAAATTCCAAAATCAATCTAAGTAATTAATAGCACAACAACAAAATCTCATTAACTAGGATTCATGTGAAAATATAAGCATGAACAACAATGCAAATATCTAAATGCATAAAGTATCATGATCTCATGATTAAGAAATTAGAACTCGAAAACCCTAGCTTTCTCCCATTGAATCCTTGCTCCAAGCCATAAAAGTGTTTATGAGAGCTTTAAGGTCAAACTACACCGGGGGTTTAGACTTAGAAGGGGTGGATAGAAACTGAACTAACCCCACTTAAAAACAATTGGATCACTTCTATGAGCACTATGTATGGTCTATATAGGCTTCTACATAGTGTACCATAAAAAGACTACTGGAGACCAACTTCTAGACCAAATTCCACGAGTCTACAACATAATGAACGATGCATAGGTCTCTTATATGCAACTCATTGTCAAAAATTTCCTTAAGTCCACTCTCCTATTTACGAGCCCTGGGCTATGGACCATAGGACTTTGTACGGTCTTTAGTCCCAATTATAGATCCAAGGTTCATCAATTTTTTTCTAAGTCTATATCTCTTATACAAGCCCTGATCTACGACCGTACAACTTCATATGGGCCGTCCTATTGGTTCATAGGTACTCATGTGGGAGTTGACATTTTTAGTTTTCCAACTCGGCTTATACGACCACCATCACGGACCATTGGTGGTCTCGTTCAAACTGGCACCAGTAACGTTTCTGTGACTTTTCAGCTTCCAACTCACTTACCGATTGTCGAGGTGTTATAGTGTAGAACCGTAGTCCAAATCCTATATATAACCACGTTTTGGGGGTGTAAAATCATTGTCTAAATTAACCAATTCTTTTTTCTCTAAGTAACCTTACACATTTTTGGGGGTGTAATACCATAGTCCAAAATATGTAGGTTTCTTTTTCTCTATGTTATTGTACACATTTTTGGGTTGATTATATCCAAAACACGAGACAGAAACTTGGAGATCCTCTAATTTTGTCCGATTTTGCAACATACCTTTAAATTTTTATATTTCAAACTAACACCTTCACACCAACTTAAATATCGAGAGATTTACTTGCCGGAATTCAATTTTGAAAAGTCATACAAACTCCTTAACATCTTAGATAAAAGGAAACTCAACTCAAACTAAGACATTTTACCAGTTTTATCTCGGATTGTCCTAGACTTCACCTCGCTTAGATTTCATCCGAGCCTAGCCTGAAATTTTGAATTCCTCAATCCAAAAGTTTTCTTACCCAATTTCTCTTACGATTAGCTTACCAATAACAACCGATAGGGTCGTTACAAGGACCAATCGAATTCTACAAGTTTTTCATTTCAACTTCTTTCAGTTGATCATATCTATTGCTTTTGAATACTCTTCAAGAGTTCCAACTCAAGTTATTAAATTGCACAACAACATCAGTAAAAAAAAAGTTAACTAGAGTCCTTCGGGGAGATTTGCCGTTAACAGATCTGATATTTTGTATCACAAAGATGATTTTTTTTTCGTAGGGGGTGGGTGGGTGAGGGGTGGTGGTGGTAGAGGTTGCGGGGCTGGTAGGGGTTAATAAGGGGGTGGGTAGTGGGGGCTGGTAGGGGGTAAGGGGGAGTGGTGGGGCTGGTAGGGATAAGAAAGACTATGGGGTGGGGCTGTGGGTGGGTAGGGGGATGGATGGTGTGGTAATTTTTTTTTATAAAAAAAAATTAATTTTTTTTGGATTGGGTGTGGAGGGGACTGGTAGTGGGTGTAGGGAGGGCTGGTAGGGGGTAGGGGTGTGGGGGCTGGTAGGGGTTTGGTGGATTTTTTTTTTGGGAGGTGGGGTAGGGAGTGGAGTGAAGTGATAATTTCCTTTTTGTTTTTAAAATTTTTAACAAGATCACTAATATAATATGGGTAAATATGGTTACCCAAACTATCCATTGGGTAACTTGTTTTTACCCATTTAAAATATGAGTCGAGTCAGATAACTTACCCATTTTTACTTAATTCATCTTTTGATCGCTCATATTCGACTCAACTCGCTCGTTTGCCACTCCTAGTAACAATTAATCATAATGTACCAATAAGGTTATGGTAAAAAAGCATTGTACTCT
Organism: Solanum sitiens; assembly: GCA_016801875.1. Lineage (NCBI taxonomy): Eukaryota > Viridiplantae > Streptophyta > Magnoliopsida > Solanales > Solanaceae > Solanum > Solanum sitiens. Next base: position 1,447,039 of record JABWTJ010000056.1, read on the forward strand.
TCTTCCTTTTGCCTCAAAGTGATACTTAATATATTCAAGATGTTTCTACGTATGACTTGTACGTTATGCGTTGAATTTTTATATCACAAATATGACATGTATACTGTTTGTTATTATATCTCTCTAAAGAATAAGTTGTGGTATATTTTCATTCGTTTCGGGGAATAAAATTTAATTTTTAAATGTGCTTGACATACGCCATTCATTACTTCTGTAACAGACCGAAACTTTTTAAGCTAAGACCTGAATCATCGTATAACACCTCGCAACTCTATTCTTAAAATTTGAATCGTTTTTGTAACACACCGAACTCCGAAAAGTGCTAAAGAAGGGAAACATGCAAGTCCACAAACCCAAACTGGACCATGGACCCTTCACGACACCCTAGACGACCTGTTTAAGGGTTCACGACCCATTTTGGGCATCGTGAAGGACTGTCCAAGGCAGCCAAGGTGAAGGTTACCTAGACAAGCCATTAAATAGCATGTGTTGACTTGTATGATGTGTTTAATGGTCTATACAAGTCATCCATCAAATCTTAAAAGCTCCCTAGATGACCTATTTAAGGGTTCACGACCCATTTTGAGCATCGTGAAAGACTACGCCCAAGGCAGCCAAGGTGAAGGTCACCTGGACAAGCCACTAAACGACTCGTGTTGACTTGTATGATGTGTTTAGTGGTCTATACAAGTCATCCATCAGATCTTGAGTTTTGTCTCAACTTTAACAATCATATCTCTCATCACAAAATGAATTAGGTGACACATTACCTATCCAATTGAAGGTTTTTAAGTCCTCTTTTCAACGTCATCAAATTTCCTTCATTTGACTCTATACTTATAACTCTATGCTTCCCCTCTAAAATTTAAACTTCTCCATACAAAATAGAATTAAAACTATTTGGGTGTTTAGTATCATATAAATACTTTTGTGTTGTTTGGTTGAATAATGTTTGAGGTTGAAGTGATCCAAACCAAACAAGGATTCAAAAGTACCCACTTTTGGAACTTCAAAGATGTTGATGTTGACACCATGGAGAACTCGAATGACTAGTCCAAATAATATATGATCCTACGGCTAAATCATCATATGATATAGTTTCTTCGTTATGTTTTACTAAAGGTGTCAGAATTTTTTATTTTCATCTAACATATTATCATCATTATAATTTTGAGAATTTTAAAAAATTATTGGTGAAGTGTTGTACAAATCTATAGAGAATATCATTGCCTTTTTAGATCACCCAAAAGTATGATTAAAACAAGATGCATCCTTTCAAACATACATATAGAAAATAAACAAAAAAGAACTCAGCGTTTTTACATGATAAAATATATAGCCTTTTCTTATGCAAATACTTAAAATGTATTATCACTGATCTCCAAGTCAAATAGAAAAATTCTCATATGTGATTTGTTAGGCGGCGAGGATTTAATTAGGGTAAATACAATATGAGGTAGCTAAAAAATTATAAGTATGAATATAATCCGTTCTAATGAAAAAAATACACTATATATATTTTTTACTAGGGTGTGTGAAAATTTTAAAATCTTAGATCTTGATATTAAATTTAATTTATGGTAGACATAAAGAAATAATTAAACATCTTTTTGTTAGTATAGTCAACCAAAAATGTACTTCCTTCGTGAATAGATACTTATGTGATACTTTTCCTTTTTCGAAAGTTGATTTAACTAATCTTTGAAAGTTGATTAAAATAACTTATATTTTAAAATAGGCCAAAGTCATCTGCAATCTCTTAAAGTTGTCTGTATATTTCACGAGTCAATTCCTTAAATGGTCATCCAAGTTAAGAGAATTGTCTTGAAATATCATTTATGTTTCATTACCAAAATATCACTCAACTATCACTATTTTCCTCAAAATATACTTGGCACTTCAAAATCATCACTCTCTCCTAGTTGGCATGACATGTCATTAAAGTCTTTTTTTAATAATAGACTAATTTAATTCATTGAACCCATTTAACTAAAATGATGGTCATATTATATTTTAAATTTTTTTATTAGTTTATTAAGAATAAATTTTCATACTTAAAATATTTTATCATAATCAAACTTTTAATTTTTTTATGTTATGAAGAATACATTTTAAAAATGTACTATAATTTTATCAATTTTGGCTACTTATAGACACATATATTCAAAAAAATATTGATCTACAAATCACTCATGAACACCAATTTACATCAATTAATCATAAGTTGTATAATAAATCAATAATATTAAAGGTCAATTAACTCTCACAATAATATTAATTGTGTATTTTGCTATTTATGCTTCCGATATATTTTTTTTGAAAAAAAGAAGTGAATAATATTATATTTTTTATCCATTAGAAATACTAAATACCTCAAAAGTCTCCTTAAATTCTAGTTGATATGCCATGTCATTACATCATTTTAGAAAATAATAGACCTATTTAATTCATCAAACTTATGCTCTACAAAATAAATATATAAATTACATGAGAATTTATGAAGATTATAAGAAAAATATTTTTAAAGTATAGTAACTTTATATATTGTCACCAAACAAAATTCAATGAAAAAATCTCTGTGTGCACTTATTACCTGATAATTTTAAAATTTCTAACTAAATTATTTGAAAATTTTAAGCAATTTGTTTTATAAAAGTATTTAAATAAATTTGTAAGGTTGATAAAATAATTGGTAAGAAAGAGAAAATTATTATTTAACTTTTCTAATTTTATTTTTATTTTTATTCTTTTATTCTATATTATATTATATTATAACTTTTCATACCATTAAACATCAATAAATAAACTAATAATTAATTGAATTTCCAAATTTAATTCAATAATATACATATTATATGAGATTAATATACTGATAAATAAAGATTAAACTTTTATTTTCTATAAATATTATTCACTTTCTATTTTCTTTTAAAAAAAGATATTGTAAGTATATATGGATTTCAAAGCACCCAAATAATTATTTTTTTAATAATTAATCGACCTTAAATGTTATTGATTCATTATACAGTTTATGATTAATTGAAGTAAATTAGCGTTCATGAGTGATTTGTATATCAATATGTTTTTGAATGTATGTGTTTATAAGTATTCAAAATTGATGAGATTATAGTACGTTTTAAAAACGTATTTTGCATAACATAAAAAAATAAAAAGTTTAATTATGATAAAATATTTTAAATATGAAAATTTATTCTTAATAAATTAATAAAAAAATTAAAAATAATATGATCATTATTTTAGTTAAATGAGTTTAACGAATTAAATTAGTCTATTATTAAAAAAAGACTTTAATGACATGTCATGCTAACTAAGAGAGAGTGATAAATTTTGAAGTGTCAAGTATATTTGGAGGAAAATAGTGATAGTAGGGTGATATTTTGGTCCTAAATGAAACGTAAATGATATTTCAAGGCAAATTTCCTTAACGTGGGTGACCATTTAGGAATTTGACTCCATATTTCACATAGACACCTCAACTATGACTATTACCTATTGAACACCTAAATAGTTCAAAAAGTATACTTCTTAAACACAAAATGTTGATGTGGCAAAAAAAGTGTTTTTCACTTCAGCTAAGCGAGTGAAAAAATGTTAAATATTATTTTATTTTTATTTTTAAAAAAAAACTTAATACTTTTTGCCACTTGGCATTTAAATAGTTTATTTTTTTTAAAAAATAATTTTAAGTAATACAATTTGTAAAAAGAAAAACAAAAAAGAAAAAAAGCCCCCACCCACCCCTTTCAAGTCTTCTTCTTCACCAAAGAGAAAAGACCCGCACACTATTTTTTTTTCTTCTTTTTTCTGTTCTATTTCTTTTTAATATTTATTAAAAACATTAAAAATTGAATCGACTAAGTGAATTTGAAGGGGAAAAAGAAGAGAGAACATCAGATTGAAAAAAATTAGCTGATTGCCATCCATCTTGGTCACCTTTTAAATAAATATTACCATTCAAGACGATTGAAAGACTCTCTTTCTTTATCACTCTTGTATCAGTCTTTGAATATCTTTTGCACTCACGTATTAGGAATAAAAAATAATTATAAAAGCAATTAATAAGGATATTGAATTTTATTGTTTGAGAAAGAAAATCTTGTTAGAAAGAAGAAGAAGAATAGTGAGTAGGGTTGAGCTTCTCATTTATTTATTTTTTAAAAATAGATGGAAAAATTTATTTGAAATAATTTTAGTTTTTTAACATAAAATTCTTTTTTTCTATAATTGTTGGACCCTATGCCACATATTATCTTTTAATTTGTCATTTTGCCACATCACATCAAGTGCATTACACATACTTTACTTTTTTTTACTTATTGTCGAAAAATGTTTAATAGAAACAAATATGAATAGATAAAAGTGTTCAATATGTATTAGCTTTAGCTAAGGTGTCTAACTGAATTATGCGGACAACTTTAAAGGGCCGCAGGTGACTTAAGTCTTTAAAATATTTAGATATTTAACAACCATATGGTGATAAGATGTATTTTTTCCATATCAATATAATGAGATACATTATCAAATGTCGGTTAATCTTTGACATAGAAAGAGTAATAATTAAGCTACTTTTTGAGAAAATTTCATCAAGGCACGGTCTTTTAGTACTTTTTTTTTTTTTTACAATTTTATTCAAGAATATAACTAAATTAAAGTAATAACTAAATTAAAATCAAACTCGTTTTTTCATGAATTGAAAACCTAATTGAATAAGCAAAAGAAACTAACTAACCAATCTATTATTACTATATTCAATCTTTCTCCGTATTGCTAGATATATCTATTAGATAAAATAATAACATCAATAATTTTTAATTCTGAATTCATCTTTACACATACTCATTAATTAACACCCTCTTTCCCTTTAGCAAATTTATTATTTAATTAGTAAATAATCCACCTAAAACTCAAAGTTTAGACCAACCTAAATTAGGTGATCCTATTGAAAACATTAAGGATGGAATTGAAATGAATAAAACATTTTAGGGATCAAATTAAACTTCCTAAAACATTATGTACCAAATATGCACTTTACTTAAATCTTTATTCACACTGCAATAGTCCAACTGTCAGCAGCAGAAGAAGCCTTCACTAAGCCAAAAGAAAATGGCGGTCTTCTCTATGATGCTTTGGCAAGACCTACAAAGGTAACGTATCCCTAAGAAAACAGCAAAAAAAATGCATTTTGTTTCTGTAATGCACAATTTCAGTTCTTAGTTTTCTCACTTTCTTTGTAATTTTTTGGGTATATAAGCAGCTTTGATTGTTTAGGTGTATAAAGAAGACAACCCATTTGCCCAAAAGGAGAATAAATTAGCATGTGAGCTGAAGTTTCTGAAGAAATTGGCTTCGCTTGCATTTAACCTATCAAGAACTAGAGAAAGTCTAATGAGGTGTAACGAGTACACGACTTGTTATTAATTAGGCATAATATATAAATATATTTTTTAACTTGCTTCAGCTGGCATCTATGTATTTCAATTTTAAGTGTGTACAAGCAGACACTTAAAATAGTATAAGATTGAACAAATAGATAAATGCATTCTACGTGACATTATACACAATAGGACTCTACGTAGGATACAAAATTGACATGTCAAATGCATGTCATGTAGGATATATTGTTTTAAATGTTCTTTTACAAACAAAAACTAAAAGTGTTCGGGTCTTTAATATCGTAAAAATATTTCTTTGCTTTGGTGGAGGGGTGGAAAATTAATTTTCTACATTATAATTAATTTTAGCTGTAGCTTTTGTTTGACTGAAATAATGAATTCATACTATGCGTCAATATTAAAAAGTAAGAAATTCAAATAAGAAAAAGTTTGATTTGATTAATTTTTTGGTTTGTGTTTAAACGAATTTCATTTAGTTTTTCCCTAGTGATAATCAATTTGAAAGAATAGTAAACGCCCCTAATTTCTTAATAGAAATAAATGATATTTAGATGAATAATAGTTTTTTATTTATTTTTTAAGAATAACTTTTCACAAGTAAAAAAATGTGACACAAAATTCAATTTATACTGTTTAGATTTTTTCCGCGTGCATTTGCTCATATTCTTATCTGGCATTGATTTTCAGAAATAAATATAAAGTTAGTAAAATTAAATGCTTTTTTCCTTTATTAAAAAAGGAAAATGATATATAATGTTATATTTATTATCTTATGTATATATTCAAACAAACTCATCTTTCTTTTAAAAATAGAAAACAATAATAAATGCGAAGAAGCGTGAAATTTATTTGAAATTTTGATATCTGCGAGAAAAAAAAGAGGAAGCGGGAAAAACGTTACATTTTAGATTTCAAAAATCTAAAAACAAGTCAAAACTGAGTTATTTTATATGAAATATCTAAAATCATTCAATATTTGTAATTAAAATACATTTATAATTAATACATTGTTCATAAATGTTGCTCCTATAAATTCCAATGAAATTTTCTTTATATCCTCACTAAATCATTTCTTAATTTCTTAAACAAACAAAAAAATTCCTTTTGAGAAAAATGCAACCATCAAAAGGAATTTGGTGTTATAGGTGTACTACTTGCCGCGATGTGTTCACTTCTAGCCAAGGGCTCGCTGGGCATCAAGGTAAGCACAAATCTGAGGGTACTTGGATAAGAGGTGCCCCTCATGAGAAGTTTTTTTGTCCATCTGCTGAAATTCCCGACCTCTATCGACAGTTGGGTACACGAAAGTCGACACCAACAGTGTTACGCGGCCACGGAAACTTTTACCGTCTCCATAATCCAATGGTGTACCGGCCTCGAAGACTGCATGCACGCCCACAACAAGCCATGGTGCCTCATGTTGTTACATCTGAACGCATCACTCCTCTATCTATTCAAGATCACAACTTGTTTGACAACCATCCTAATCAATTAATGGTTGAGAACACCAATGTTGATGATCAAGAGGAGCTTGACTTAGAGCTCAGGCTTTAGAACTTAAGCAACTTTAATTAGTTTGTTGGTTTAATTTGTTTTATTATTGTGTTACATTTGTTGTTTTGTTGTCGTGTTATGTTTGATGTTTTGTTTTGTTGTCATCTTATGTTTATTGAAACATTTGTTTTCTATTTATGTTGATGTTTTGATTTCATTTTATGTCTTTACTATTGCTTAATAAGGAATTCAATGTCACCTCAATGGAATGATATAAAATAAAAGGATAAGAAAATATTATTCTTTGTGAAAAATACTAGATATAGATAATGATAAAAGTAGATTCACTAAATACTGTGAATCATAAAGGCCAAATCAGACTCATTGTTATCACTAAAAGGAGACATTGCTTTTGCTAATTGGAATTGAAGGGTGATATAAAATCGGTCTATTTTCGGTATCATATCCATAGTTAGCCCATTCATCCTAGTTAGCAGTTCCAGCTCCGTATCAAGGTCACGATCGATATCGTCACTAGCATCAAGATTGTCACTATCATCAATATCGTCACTATCATCATTAAAAAGTGATGAATAAAATAAGTAACTGATTAGGATGATATCTTACTTGCCGATAGAAAAAAAATAAAAAAATCGATATCCAATAACTATATTGTCACCACTATAATCGCAATGTACTAAAAGAGATGACAATAGATCGATGCCTCACAAAGCATAAGAAATATGACAATTGTGAACAAGAGAAAAGGTAAATAGAAAAGGGAGCAAAAGAAGGTAAAATAAAATAGGAATAAATATTTGAATAAAAAAAGGATCAATAACTATATTAAGAAATCTTTTGATATCTATCAAGAACCAGAGGAAGTCTAAGGAGACATAACAAGTAGACATATTACTATTAACTAAATAAAACCGTTGATAATTACTCATATATGAAAAACACAAATCTATTCATTCTTCTCATTATTGTTTATATACTAAACTCATCAATTACCATCCTCATCTTAATTAAAACCCATGCTCCCGAGTAGGTTTTTACCTTTCCTGACAATCAAATTAGTCATGAAAGGAAGTTATGGTGAATGGTGAAAATAGGACATACACATCAATATAAAGCAATGAATTGAGTTTGCAACAATCTTACCATTTTCATCTCACTATTAATTATGTGTACTTGATATTTAGCTAAAAGTGGATATTGCTAATACATTATCAATATTACATTATTCTAGCGAGTTGGGATTAGGTTATTTGCGAGATTGGATTGGGTTATTTGATGAGACCTTAATTATTGATTGTGCCTATTTATTATGTATTCTTGAGAAAGAGGGTGTATTTAGGTGGTTGTTGAATAACACCTCTATCCAAGTCCATAGTTTTATGATGTAGCCTAATTAATCTTTGAGTGGATAATACTAGTGTGGGAAAGTATTCCTACTTAGAAAGTATGTCTATTATGGTTTAAAAAAAATTCTTACGTATAACCACGTTTTGGGTTGTATGAGTGGCCTACATCTTGGACGTGGCCGGTACTCGAAAATCATTACTGATCCTCAAGAAAATTTTTGATCTGGCTTGCTACGTAGCGGAAGACTACTCAAGCATACATAAGCTTAAAATTGAAGAAAATCATTTAAAACAATTGACGAAATCTTAAAGTTGTTTGAAAATATTTGATGTAAATGTTAAAAGTTTAGCAAAATGTCTAAAACTGAATACTGAAAGACTCAAAATTTTCCTTTCTATAAAGCCTCTGCTGTTGAAAGATAGGTATCGAGACAAAACCCACAACAACTTTTATCAAACTACTAAAGGAATAAAAAATTGGATTCCTCTTAAAAGCAAGAAGGACTAACCAAAAGCTGACAAGCAGTGATGTGATCTCAATGAAACATTTATTGATGATACTAAATACGTATATATGCATCATGAGACGATGGAACATCGGATGACTTAGTACATGAAGTTTATCGTATATGAAACAAATAACTAAGCTAAAGGACTGAAAGTAACTCAACTGAAGTAAAGCATTCATGTAAAGAAAAATCATTTAGTTTTACACTATAAGATGCAATGATAACAAATACTAAAATATTAATACTTTACTTTATAGGGCGTTTCGATGCAATGATAACAAATACTAAAATATTAATGCTTTACTTTATAGGGAGTTTCTCTAACGAAAATAATCACTACGAGCCTCGTCATATTACAACGTATTACCCACGTTGGCAGAGTCTCCCTATACTTTGCCAGAGTATATTACACAACTTTAACTTATGGATCCACTAAAATTCTTCTTGAGGTAGGTGAGGAGTAGCCCGTATTGTGGTACAAACACATCTACGCTGACAGCATAGGTTATGGAGTTTAAGTTATCTTAATTGTTACTCTAAATCAGTGTTAAATACTACTCCGAATATATAAATATGTATGCTCATATAAAATACTCATTGATACTCAAAAGAACCTCTTTAAGGGATAACTTTACTTTACTTTATCTATCCAAAATGCTTTTGAAAACTTTTTATGCTTTTCTGGAAATAATACTTCCTTTCTAAATGTAAAAATTATACATTTAGGATCATTAAAGTTCCTTTAAAACTCCTCTCATTGTTGTTTTAAATTACTCTTGGACTCTCTTTAAATTCCAAAATCAATCTAAGTAATTAATAGCACAACAAATTTCAATAAAATCTCATTAACTAGGATTCATGTGAAAATATAAGCATGAACAACAATGCAAATATCTAAATGCATAAAGTATCATGATATCATGATTAAGAAATTAGAACTCGAAAACCCTAGCTTTCTTCCATTGAATCCTTGCTCCAAGCCATAAAAGTGTTTATGAGAGCTTTAAGGTCAAATTACACCGGGGGTTTAGACTTAGAAGGGGAGGATAGAAACTGAACTAACCCCACTTAAAAACAACTGGATCACTTCTATGAGCACTATGTATGGTCTATATAGGCTTCTACATAGTGTACCATAAAAAGACTATTGGAGACCAACTTCTAGACCAAATTCCACGAGCCAGGGTCTACAACATAATGAACGACGCGTAGGTCTCTTATATGCAACTCATTGTCAAAAAATTCCTTAAGTCCACTCTCCTATTTACGAGCCCTGGGCTATGGACCATAGGACTTTGTACGGTCTTTAGTCCCAATTATAGATCCAAGGTTTATCAATTTTTTTCTAAGTATATATCTTTTATACAAGCCCTGATCTACGACCGTACAACTTCATATGGGCCGTCCTATTGGTTCGTAGGTACTCATGTGGGAGTTGACATTTTTAGTTTTCCAACTCAGCTTCTACGACCACCATCACGGACCATTGCTGGTCTCTTTCAAACTGGCACCAGTAACGTTTCTGCGACTTTTTAGCTTCCAACTCACTTACCGATTGTCGAGGTGTTATAGTGTAGAACCGTAGTCCAAATTCTATATATAACCACGTTTTGAGGGTGTAAAATCATTGTCTAAATTAACCATTTCTTTTTTCTCTAAGTAACTTTACACATTTCTGGGGGTGTAATACCATAGTCCAAAATATGTAGGTTTCTTTTTCTCTATGTAATTGTACACATTTTTGGGTTGATTATATCCAAAACACGAGACAGAAACTTGGAGATTCTCTTATTTTGTCCGATTTTGCAACATACCTTTAAATTTTGATATTTCAAACCAACACCTTCACACCAACTTAAATATCGAAAGATTTACTTGCCCGAATTCAATTTTGAAAAGTCATACAAACTCCTTAACATCTTAGATAAAAGGAAACTCAACTCAAACTAAGATATTTTACCAGTTTTATCTCGGATTGTCCTAGACTTCACCTCGCTTAGATTTCATCCGAGCCTAGCCTGAAATTTTGAATTCCTCAATCCAAAAGTTTTCTTACCCAATTTCTCTTACGATTAGCTTACCAATAACAACCGATAGGGTCGTTACAAGGACCAATCGAATTCTACAAGCTTTTCATTTCAACTTCTTTCAGTTGATCATATCTATTGCTTTTGAATACTCTTCAAGAGTTCCAACTCAAGTTATTAAATTGCACAACAACATCAGTAAAAAAAAAGTTAAACTAGAGTCCTTCAGGGAGATTTGCCGTTAACAGATCTGATATTTTGTATCACAAAGATGATTACACAATTTTGTATCTTTTAGAAAAAGATACTTTAATTTTTATTTCCGTCGAGGAAATCAGTAACAATTAGGGGTGACAAAATGGATAAATAATATAGGTATCCATTCATAGTATCCATTTTAAATGAATTGGGTATCCAACTCATTTAAAAATGAGTAATACCCATATTACCCAATTAAATACTGGTAGTTAAATAGATAAAATGGGTAAAAGCAAAAAAAAGTGATAAAGGGTAGGGTAGTAAGAAAGTTTTTTTCGCAGGGGGTGGGTGGGTGGGTGAGGGGTGGTGGTGGTAGAGGTTAATAAGGGGGTGGGTAGTGGGGGCTGGTAGGGGTTAAGGGGGAGTGGTGGGGCTGGTAGGGATAAGAAAGTCTAGGGGGGTGCGGCTGTGGGTGGGTGGGGGGTGGGTAGGGGGATGATGTGGTAATTATTTTTGGATTGGGTGTGGAGGGGACTGGTAGTGGGTGTAGGAAGGGCTGGTAGGGAGTAGAGTGTGTGGGGGCTGGTAGGGGTTTGGTGGATTTTATTTTATTTTTTTGGGAGGTGGGGTAGGGGGTGGAGTGAAGTGATAATTTTCTTTTTGTTTTTAAAACTTTTAACAAGATCACTAATATAATATGGGTAAATATGGTTACCCACATTATCCATTGGGTAACTTGTTTTTACCCATTTAAAATATGAGTCGAGTCAGATAACTTACCCATTTTTACTTAATTCATCTTTTGATCGCTCATATTCGACTCAACTCGCTCGTTTGCCACTCCTAGTAACAATTAATCATAATGTACCAATAAGGTTATGGTAAAAAAACATTGTACTCTTCTTCCTTTTGCCTCAAAGTGATACTTAATATATTCAAGATGTTTCTACGTATGACTTGTACGTTATGCGTTGAATTTTTATATCACAAATATGACATGTATACTGTTTGTTATTCTATCTCTCTAAAGAATAAGTTGTGGTATATTTTCATTCGTTTCGGGAGATAAAATCTAATTTTTAAATGTGCTTGACATACGCCATTCATTACTTCTGTAACAGACCGAAACTTTTTAAGCTAAGACCTGAATCATCGTATAACACCTCGCAACTCTATTCTTAAAATTTGAATCGTTTTTGTAACACACCGAACTCCGAAAAGTGCTAAAGAAGGGAAACATGCAAGTCCACAAACCCAAACTGGACCATGGACCCTTCACGACACCCTAGACGACCTGTTTAAGGGTTCACGACCCATTTTGGGCATCGTGAAGGACTGTCCAAGGCAGCCAAGGTGAAGGTCACCTAGACAAGCCACTAAATAGCATGTGTTGACTTGTATGATGTGTTTAATGGTCTATACAAGTCATCCATCAAATCATAAAAGCTCCCTAGATGACCTATTTAAGGGTTCACGACCCATTTTGAGCATCGTGAAAGACTACCCAAGGCAGCCAAGGTGAAGGTCACCTGGACAAGCCACTAAACGACTCGTGTTGACTTGTATGATGTGTTTAGTGGTCTGTACAAGTCATCCATCAGATCTTGAGTTTTGTCTCAACTTCAACAATCATATCTCTCATCACAAAATGAATTAGGTGACACATTACCTATCCAATTGAAGGTTTTTAAGTCCTCTTTTCAACGTCATCAAATTTCCTTCATTTGACTCTATACTTATAACTCTATGCTTCCCCTCTAAAATTTAAACTTCTCCATACAAAATAGAATTAAAACTATTTGGGTGTTTAGTATCATATAAATACTTTTGTGTTGTTTGGTTGAATAATGTTTGAGGTTGAAGTGATCCAAACCAAACAAGGATTCAAAAGTACCCACTTTTGGAACTTCAAAGATGTTGATGTTGACACCATGGAGAACTCGAATGACTAGTCCAAATAATATATGATCCTACGGCTAAATCATCATATGATATAGTTTCTTCGTTATGTTTTACTAAAGGTGTCAGAATTTTTTATTTTCATCTAACATATTATCATCATTATAATTTTGAGAATTTTAAAAAATTATTGGTGAAGTGTTGTACAAATCTATAGAGAATATCATTGCCTTTTTAGATCACCCAAAAGTATGATTAAAACAAGATGCATCCTTTCAAACATACATATAGAAAATAAACAAAAAAGAACTCAGCGTTTTTACATGATAAAATATATAGCCTTTTCTTATGCAAATACTTAAAATGTATTATCACTGATCTCCAAGTCAAATAGAAAAATTCTCATATGTGATTTGTTAGGCGGCGAGGATTTAATTAGGGTAAATACAATATGAGGTAGCTAAAAAATTATAAGTATGAATATAATCCGTTCTAATGAAAAAAATACACTATATATATTTTTTACTAGGGTGTGTGAAAATTTTAAAATCTTAGATCTTGATATTAAATTTAATTTATGGTAGACATAAAGAAATAATTAAACATCTTTTTGTTAGTATAGTCAACCAAAAATGTACTTCCTTCGTGAATAGATACTTATGTGATACTTTTCCTTTTTCGAAAGTTGATTTAACTAATCTTTGAAAGTTGATTAAAATAACTTATATTTTAAAATAGGCCAAAGTCATCTGCAATCTCTTAAAGTTGTCTGTATATTTCACGAGTCAATTCCTTAAATGGTCATCCAAGTTAAGAGAATTATCTTGAAATATCATTTATGTTTCATTACCAAAATATCACTCAACTATCACTATTTTCCTCAAAATATACTTGGCACTTCAAAATCATCACTCTCTCCTAGTTGGCATGACATGTCATTAAAGTCTTTTTTTAATAATAGACTAATTTAATTCATTGAACCCATTTACCTAAAATGATGGTCATATTATATTTTAAATTTTTTTATTAGTTTATTAAGAATAAATTTTCATACTTAAAATATTTTATCATAATCAAACTTTTAATTTTTTTATGTTATGAAGAATACATTTTAAAAATGTACTATAATTTTATCAATTTTGGCTACTTATAGACACATATATTCAAAAAAATATTGATCTACAAATCACTCATGAACACCAATTTACATCAATTAATCATAAGTTGTATAATAAATCAATAATATTAAAGGTCAATTAACTCTCACAATAATATTAATTGTGTATTTTGCTATTTATGCTTCCGATATATTTTTTTTGAAAAAAAGAAGTGAATAATATTATATTTTTTATCCATTAGGAATACTAAATACCTCAAAAGTCTCCTTAAATTCTAGTTGATATGCCATGTCATTAAATCATCATTTTAGAAAATAATAGACCTATTTAATTCATCAAACTTATGTCTCTACAAAATAAATATATAAATTACATGAGAATTTATGAAGATTATAAGAAAAATATTTTTAAAGTATAGTAACTTTATATTTTGTCACCAAACAAAATTCAATGAAAAAATCTCTGTGTGCACTTATTACCTGATAAATTTAAAATTTCTAACTAAATTATTTGAAAATTTTAAGCAATTTGTTTTATAAAAGTATTTAAATAAATTTGTAAGGTTGATAAAATAATTGGTAAGAAAGAGAAAATTATTATTTAACTTTTCTAATTTTATTTTTATTTTTATTCTTTTATTCTATATTATATTATATTATAACTTTTCATACCATTAAACATCAATAAATAAACTAATAATTAATTGAATTTCCAAATTTAATTCAATAATATACATATTATATGAGATTAATATACTGATAAATAAAGATTAAACTTTTATTTTCTATAAATATTATTCACTTTCTATTATCTTTTAAAAAAAGATATTGTAAGTACATATGGATTTCAAAGCACCCAAATAATTATTTTTTTAATAATTAATCGACCTTAAATGTTATTGATTCATTATACAGTTTATGATTAATTGAAGTAAATTAGCGTTCATGAGTGATTTGTATATCAATATGTTTTTGAATGTATGTGTTTATAAGTATTCAAAATTGATGAGATTATAGTACGTTTTAAAAACGTATTTTGCATAACATAAAAAAATAAAAAGTTTAATTATGATAAAATATTTTAAATATGAAAATTTATTCTTAATAAATTAATAAAAAAATTAAAAATAATATGATCATTATTTTAGTTAAATGAGTTTAATGAATTAAATTAGTCTATTATTAAAAAAAGACTTTAATGACATGTCATGCTAACTAAGAGAGAGTGATAAATTTTGAAGTGTCAAGTATATTTGGAGGAAAATAGTGATAGTAGGGTGATATTTTGGTCCTAAATGAAACGTAAATGATATTTCAAGGCAAATTTCCTTAACGTGGGTGACCATTTAGGAATTTGACTCCATATTTCACATAGACACCTCAACTATGACTATTACCTATTGAACACCTAAATAGTTCAAAAAGTATACTTCTTAAACACAAAATGTTGATGTGGCAAAAAAAGTGTTTTTCACTTCAGCTAAGCGAGTGAAAAAATGTTAAATATTATTTTATTTTTATTTTTCAAAAAAAACTTAATACTTTTTGCCATTTGGCATTTAAATAGTTTATTTTTTTTAAAAAATAATTTTAAGTAATACAATTTGTAAAAAGAAAAACAAAAAAGAAAAAAAGCCCCCACCCACCCCTTATAAGTCGTCTTCTTCACCAAAGAGAAAAGACCCGCACACTATTTTTTTTTCTTCTTTTTTCTGTTCTATTTCTTTTTAATATTTATTAAAAACATTAAAAATTGAATTGACTAAGTGAATTTGAAGGGGAAAAAGAAGAGAGAACATCAGATTGAAAAAAATTAGCTGATTGCCATCCATCTTGGTCACCTTTTAAATAAATATTACCATTCAAGACGATTGAAAGACTCTCTTTCTTTATCACTCTTGTATCAGTCTTTGAATATCTTTTGCACTCACGTATTAGGAATAAAAAATAATTATAAAAGCAATTAATAAGGATATTGAATTTTATTGTTTGAGAAAGAAAATCTTGTTAGAAAGAAGAAGAAGAATAGTGAGTAGGGTTG
Source organism: Solanum sitiens (assembly GCA_016801875.1). Classification (NCBI taxonomy): domain Eukaryota; kingdom Viridiplantae; phylum Streptophyta; class Magnoliopsida; order Solanales; family Solanaceae; genus Solanum; species Solanum sitiens. The sequence goes on from JABWTJ010000056.1 coordinate 1,463,105, forward strand.
AGCTTCTCATTTATTTATTTTTTAAAAATAGATGGAAAAATTTATTTGAAATAATTTTAATTTTTTTAACATAAAATTCTTTTTTTCTATAATTGTTGGACCCTATGCCACATATTATCTTTTAATTTGTCATTTTGCTACATCACATCAAGTGCATTACACATACTTTACTTTTTTTTACTTATTGTCGAAAAATGTTTAATAGAAACAAATATGAATAGATAAAAGTGTTCAATATGTATTAGCTTTAGTTAAGGTGTCTAACTGAATTATGCGGACAACTTTAAAGGGCCACAGGTGACTTAAGTCTTTAAAATATTTAGATATTTAACAACCATATGATGATAAGATGTATTTTTCCATATCAATATAATGAGATACATTATCAAATGTCGGTTAATCTTTGACATAGAAAGAGTAATAATTAAGCTACTTTTTGAGAAAATTTCATCAAGGCACGGTCTTTTAGTACTTTTTTTTTTTTTACAATTTTATTCAAGAATATAACTAAATTAAAGTAATAACTAAATTAAAATCAAACTCTTTTTTTCATGAATTGAAAACCTAATTGAATAAGCAAAAGAAACTAACTAACAAATCTATTATTACTATATTCAATCTTTCTCCGTATTGCTAGATATATCTATTAGATAAAATAATAACATCGATAATTTTTAATTCTGAATCCATCTTTACACATACTCATTAATGCACACCCTCTTTCCCTTTAGCAAATTTATTATTTAATTAGTAAAATAATCCACCTAAAACTCAAAGTTTAGACCAACCTAAATTAGGTGATCCTATTGAAAACATTAAGGATGGAATTGAAATGAATAAAACATTTTAGGGATCAAATTACACTTCCTAAAACATTATGTACCAAATATGCACTTTACTTAAATCTATATTCACACTGCAATAATCCAACTGTCAGCAGCAGAAGAAGCCTTCACTAAGCCAAAAGAAAATGGCGGTCTTCTCTATGATGCTTTGGCAAGACCTACAAAGGTAACGCATCCCTAAGAAAACAGCAAAAAAAATGCATTTTGTTTCTGTAATGCACAATTTCAGTTCTTAGTTTTCTCACTTTCTTTGTAATTTTTTGGGTATATAAGCAGCTTTGATTGTTTAGGTGTATAAAGAAGACAACCCATTTGCCCAAAAGGAGAATAAATTAGCATGTGAGCTGAAGTTTCTGAAGAAATTGGCTTCGCTTGCATTTAACCTATCAAGAACTAGAGAAAGTCTAATGAGGTGTAACGAGTACACGACTTGTTATTAATTAGGCATAATATATAAATATATTTTTTAATTTGCTTCAGCTGGCATCTATGTATTTCAATTTTAAGTGTGTACAAGCAGACACTTAAAATAGTATAAGATTGAACAAATAGATAAATGCGTTCTACGTGACATTATACACATAGGACTCTACGTAGGATACAAAATTAACATGTCAGATGCATGTCATGTAGGATAAATTGTTTTAAATGTTCTTTTATAAATGAAAACTAAAAGTGTTCGGGTCTTTAATATCGTAAAAATATTTCTTTGCTTTGGTGGAGGGGTGGAAAATTAATTTTCTACATTATAATTAATTTTAGCTGTAGTTTTTGTTTGACTGAAATAATGAATTCATACTATGCGTGAAAATTAAAAAGTAAGAAATTCAAATAAGAAAAAGTTTGATTTGATTGATTTTTTGGTTTGTGTTTGAACGAATTTCATTTTGTTTTTCCCTAGTGATAATCAATTTGAAAGAATAGTAAACACCCCTAATTTCTTAATAGAAATAAATGATATTTAGATGAATAATAGTTTTTTATTCATTTTTTAAGAATAACTTTTCACAAGTAAAATAATGTGACACAAAATTCAATTTAAATTTTTTAGATTTTATTCGCGTGCATTTGCTCATATTCTTATCTGGCATTGATTTTCAGAAATAAATATAAAGTTAGTAAAATTAAATGCTTTTTTCCTTTATTAAAAAAGGAAAATGATATATAATGTTATATTTATTATCTTATGTATATATTCAAACAAACTCATCTTTCTTTTAAAAATAGAAAACAATAATAAATGCGAAGAAGTGTGAAATTTATTTGAAATTCTGATATCTGAGAGAAAAAGAAGAGGAAGCGGGAAAAATGTTACATTTTAGATTTCAAAAATCTAAAAACAAGTCAAAACTGAGTTATTTTATATGAAATATCTAAAATCATTCAATATTTGTAATTAAAATACATTTATAATTAATACATTGTTCATAAATGTTGCTCCTATAAATTCCAATGAAATTTTCTTTATATCCTCACTAAATCATTTCTTAATTTCTTAAACAAACAAAAAAATTCCTTTTGAGAAAAATGCAACCATCAAAAGGAATTTGGTGTTATAGGTGTACTACTTGCCGCGATGTGTTCACTTCTAGCCAAGGGCTCGCTGGGCATCAAGGTAAGCACAAATCTGAGGGTACTTGGATAAGAGGTGCCCCTCATGAGAAGTTTTTTTGTCCATCTGCTGAAATCCCCGACCTCTATCGACAGTTGGGTACACGAAAGTCGACACCAACAGTGTTACGCGGCCACGGAAACTTTTACCGTCTCCATAATCCAATGGTGTACCGGCCTCGAAGACTGCATGCACGCCCACAACAAGCCATGGTGCCTCATGTTGTTACATCTGAACGCATCACTCCTCTATCTATTCAAGATCACAACTTGTTTGACAACCATCCTAATCAATTGGTTGAGAACACCAATGTTGATGATCAAGAGGAGCTAGACTTAGAGCTCAGGCTTTAGAACTTAAGCAACTTTAGTTTGTTGGTTTGTTTTATTATTGTGTTACATTTGTTGTTTTGTTGTCGTGTTATGTTTGATGTTTTGTTTTGTTGTCATCTTATGTTTGTGGAAACATTTGTCTTCTATTTATGTTGATGTTTTGATTTCATTTTATGTCTTTACTATTGCTTAATAAGGAATTCAATGTCGCCTCAATGGAATGATATAAAATAAAAGGATAAGACAATATTATTCTTTGTGAAAAAAACTAGATATAGATAATGATAAAAGTAGATTCACTATGTGAATCATAAAGGCCAAATCAGACTCATTGTTATCACTAAAAGGAGACATTGCTTTTGCTAATTCATATTGAAGCGGTGATATAAAATCGGTCTATTTTCGGCATCATATCCAAAGTTAGCCCATTCATCCTAGTTAGCAGTTCCAGCTCCGTATCAAGGTCACGATCGATATCGTCACTAGCATCAAGATTGTCACTATCATCAATATCGTCACTATCATCATTAAAAAGTGATAAATAAAATAAGTAACTGGTTAGGATGATATCTTACTTGCCGATAAAAAAAAAAAATAAAAAAACCGATATCCAATAACTATATTGTCACCACTATAATCGTAATGTACTAAAAGAGATGACAATAGATCGATGCCTCACAAAGCATAAGAAATATGACAATTGTGAACAAGAGAAAAGGTAAATAGAAAAGGGAGCAAAAGAAGGTAAAATAAAATAGGAATAAATATTTGAATAAAAAAAGGATCAATAACTATATTAAGAAATCTTTTGATATCTATCAAGAACCAGAGGAAGTCTAAGGAGACATAACAAGTACACATATTACTATTAACTAAATAAAACCGTTGATAATTGCTCATATATGAAAAACACAAATCTGTTCATTCTTCTCATTATTGTTTATATACTAAACTCATCAATTACCATCCTCATCTTAATTAAAACTCATGCTCCCGAGTAGGTTTTTACCTTTCATGATAATCAAATTAGTCATGAAAGGAAGTTATGGTGAATGGTGAAAATAGGACATACACATCAATATAAAGCAATGAATTGAGTTTGCAACAATCTTACCATTTTCATCTCACTATTAATTATGTGTACTTGATATTTAGCTAAAAGTGGATATTGCTAATACATTATCAATATTATATTATTCTAGCGAGTTGGGATTAGGTTATTTGCGAGATTGGATTGGGTTATTTGATGAGACCTTAATTATTGATTTGTGCCTATTTATTATGTATTCTTGAGAAAGAGGGTGTATTTAGGTGGTTCTTGAATAACACCTCTATCCAAGTCCACAGTCTTATGATGTAGCCTAATTAATCTTTGAGTGGATAATACTAGTGTGGGAAAGTATTCCTACTTAGAAAGTATGTCTATTATGGTTTTAAAAAAATTCTTACGTATAACCACGTTTTGGATTGTATGAGTGGCCTACATCTTGGACGTCGCCGGTACTCGAAAATCTTTGTTGATCCCCAAGAAATTTTTTGATCTGGCTTGCTACGTAGCGGAAGACTACTCAAGCATACATAAGCTTAAAAATGAAGAAAATCATTTAAAACAATTGACGAAATCTTAAAGTTGTTTGAAAATATTTGATATAAATGATAAAAGTTTAGCAAAATGTCTAAAACTGAATAATGAAAGACTCAAAATTTTCCTTTCTATAAAGCCTCTGCTGTTGCAAGATAGGTATCGAGACAAAACCCACAACAACTTTTATCAAACTACTAAAGGAATAAAAAATTGGATTCCTCTTAAAAGCAAGAAGGACTAACCAACAGCTGACGAGCAGTGATGTGGTCTCAATGAAACATTTATTGATGATACTAAATACATATATATGCATCATGAGACGATGGAACATCGGATGACTTAGTACATGAAGTTTACCGTATATGAAACAAATAACTAAGCTAAAGGACTGAAAGTAACTCAACTGAAGTAAAGCATTCATGTAAAGAAAAATCATTTAGTTTTACACTATAAGATGCAATGATAACAAATACTAAAATATTAATACTTTACTTTATAGGGAGTTTCGATGCAATGATAACAAATACTAAAATATTAATACTTTACTTTATAGGGAGTTTCTCTAACGAAAATAATCACTACGAGCCTCGTCATATTACAACGTATTACCCACGTTGGCAGAGTCTCCCTATACTTTGCCAGAGTATATTACACAACTTTAACTTATGGATCCACTAAAATTCTTCTTGAGGTAGGTGAGGAGTAGCCCGTATTGTGGTACAAACACATCTACGCTGGCAGCATAGGTTATGGAGTTTAAGTTATCTTAATTGTTACTCTAAATCAGTGTTAAATACTACTCCGAATATATAAATATGTATGCTCATATAAAATACTCATTGATACTCAAAAGACCCTCTTTAAGGGATAACTTTACTTTACTTTATCTATCCAAAATGCTTTTGAAAACTTTTTATGCTTTTCTGGAAATAATACTTCCTTTCTAAATGTAAAAATTATACATTTAGGATCATTAAAGTTCCTTTAAAACTCCTCTCATTGTTGTTTTAAATTACTCTTGGACTCTCTTTAAATTCCAAAATCAATCTAAGTAATTAATAGCACAACAAATTTCAATAAAATCTCATTAACTAGGATTCATGTGAAAATATAAGCATGAACAACAATGCAAATATCTAAATGCATAAAGTATCATGATATCATGATTAAGAAATTAGAACTCGAAAACCCTAGCTTTCTTCCATTGAATCCTTGCTCCAAGCCATAAAAGTGTTTATGAGAGCTTTAAGGTCAAATTACACCGGGGGTTTAGACTTAGAAGGGGAGGATAGAAACTGAACTAACCCCACTTAAAAACAACTGGATCACTTCTATGAGCACTATGTATGGTCTATATAGGCTTCTACATAGTGTACCATAAAAAGACTATTGGAGACCAACTTCTAGACCAAATTCCACGAGCCAGGGTCTACAACATAATGAACGACGCGTAGGTCTCTTATATGCAACTCATTGTCAAAAAATTCCTTAAGTCCACTCTCCTATTTACGAGCCCTGGGCTATGGACCATAGGACTTTGTACGGTCTTTAGTCCCAATTATAGATCCAAGGTTTATCAATTTTTTTCTAAGTATATATCTTTTATACAAGCCCTGATCTACGACCGTACAACTTCATATGGGCCGTCCTATTGGTTCGTAGGTACTCATGTGGGAGTTGACATTTTTAGTTTTCCAACTCAGCTTCTACGACCACCATCACGGACCATTGCTGGTCTCTTTCAAACTGGCACCAGTAACGTTTCTGCGACTTTTTAGCTTCCAACTCACTTACCGATTGTCGAGGTGTTATAGTGTAGAACCGTAGTCCAAATTCTATATATAACCACGTTTTGAGGGTGTAAAATCATTGTCTAAATTAACCATTTCTTTTTTCTCTAAGTAACTTTACACATTTCTGGGGGTGTAATACCATAGTCCAAAATATGTAGGTTTCTTTTTCTCTATGTAATTGTACACATTTTTGGGTTGATTATATCCAAAACACGAGACAGAAACTTGGAGATTCTCTTATTTTGTCCGATTTTGCAACATACCTTTAAATTTTGATATTTCAAACCAACACCTTCACACCAACTTAAATATCGAAAGATTTACTTGCCCGAATTCAATTTTGAAAAGTCATACAAACTCCTTAACATCTTAGATAAAAGGAAACTCAACTCAAACTAAGATATTTTACCAGTTTTATCTCGGATTGTCCTAGACTTCACCTCGCTTAGATTTCATCCGAGCCTAGCCTGAAATTTTGAATTCCTCAATCCAAAAGTTTTCTTACCCAATTTCTCTTACGATTAGCTTACCAATAACAACCGATAGGGTCGTTACAAGGACCAATCGAATTCTACAAGCTTTTCATTTCAACTTCTTTCAGTTGATCATATCTATTGCTTTTGAATACTCTTCAAGAGTTCCAACTCAAGTTATTAAATTGCACAACAACATCAGTAAAAAAAAAGTTAAACTAGAGTCCTTCAGGGAGATTTGCCGTTAACAGATCTGATATTTTGTATCACAAAGATGATTACACAATTTTGTATCTTTTAGAAAAAGATACTTTAATTTTTATTTCCGTCGAGGAAATCAGTAACAATTAGGGGTGACAAAATGGATAAATAATATAGGTATCCATTCATAGTATCCATTTTAAATGAATTGGGTATCCAACTCATTTAAAAATGAGTAATACCCATATTACCCAATTAAATACTGGTAGTTAAATAGATAAAATGGGTAAAAGCAAAAAAAAGTGATAAAGGGTAGGGTAGTAAGAAAGTTTTTTTCGCAGGGGGTGGGTGGGTGGGTGAGGGGTGGTGGTGGTAGAGGTTAATAAGGGGGTGGGTAGTGGGGGCTGGTAGGGGTTAAGGGGGAGTGGTGGGGCTGGTAGGGATAAGAAAGTCTAGGGGGGTGCGGCTGTGGGTGGGTGGGGGGTGGGTAGGGGGATGATGTGGTAATTATTTTTGGATTGGGTGTGGAGGGGACTGGTAGTGGGTGTAGGAAGGGCTGGTAGGGAGTAGAGTGTGTGGGGGCTGGTAGGGGTTTGGTGGATTTTATTGTTTTTTGGAGGTGGGGTAGGGAGTGGAGTGAAGTGATAATTTTCTTTTTGTTTTTAAAATTTTTAACAAGATCACTAATATAATATGGGTAAATATGGTTACCCATATTATCCATTGGGTAACTTGTTTTTACCCATTTAAAATATGAGTCGAGTCAGATAACCTACCCATTTTTACTTAATTCATCTTTTGATCGCTCATATTCGATTCAACTCGCTCGTTTGCCACTCGTAGTAACAATTAATCAAAATGTACCAATAAGGTTATGGTAAAAAAGCATTGTACTCTTCTTCCTTTTGCCTCAAAGTGATACTTAATATATTCAAGATGTTTCTACGTATGACTTGTACGTTATGCGTTGAATTTTTATATCACAAATATGACATGTATACTGTTTGTTATTATATCTCTCTAAAGAATAAGTTGTGGTATATTTTCATTCGTTTCGAGGAATAAAATCTAATTTTTAAATGTGCTTGACATACGCCATTCATTACTTCTGTAACAGACCGAAACTTTTTAAGCTAAGACATGAATCATCGTATAACACCTCACAACTCTATTCTTAAAATTTGAATTATTTTTGTAACACACCGAACTCCGAAAAGTGCTAAAGAAGGGAAACATGCAAGTCCACAAACCCAAACTGGACCATGGACCCTTCACGACACCCTAGACGACCTGTTTAAGGGTTCACGACCCATTTTGGGCATCGTGAAGGACTGTCCAAGGCAGCCAAGGTGAAGGTCACCTAGACAAGCCACTAAATAGCATGTGTTGACTTGTATGATGTGTTTAATGGTCTATACAAGTCATCCATCAAATCATAAAAGCTCGCTAGATGACCTATTTAAGGGTTCACGACCCATTTTGAGCATCGTGAAAGACTACCCAAGGCAGCCAAGGTGAAGGTCACCTGGACAAGCCACTAAACGACTCGTGTTGACTTGTATGATGTGTTTAGTGGTCTGTACAAGTCATCCATCAGATCTTGAGTTTTGTCTCAACTTCAACAATCATATCTCTCATCACAAAATGAATTAGGTGACACACCTATCAAATTGAAGGTTTTTAAGTCCTCTTTTCAACGTCATCAAATTTCCTTCATTTGACTCTATACTTATAACTCTATGCTTCCCCTCTAAAATTTAAACTTCTCCATACAAAATAGAATTAAAACTATTTGGGTGTTTAGTATCATATAAATATTTTTGTGTTGTTTGGTTGAATAATGTTTGAGGTTGAAGTGATCCAAACCAAACAAGGATTCAAAAGTACCCACTTTTGGAACTTCAAAGATGTTGATGTTGACACCATGGAGAACTCGAATGACTAGTCCAAATAATATATGATCATACAGCTAAATCATCATATGATATAGTTTCTTCGTTATGTTTTACTAAAGGTGTCAGAATTTTTGATTTTCATCTAACATATTATCATCATTATAATTTTGAGAATTTTAAAAAATTATTGGTGAAGTGTTGTACAAATCTATAGAGAATATCATTGCCTTTTTAGATCACCCAAAAGTATGATTAAAACAAGATGCATCCTTTCAAACATACATATAGAAAATAAACAAAAAAGAACTCAGCGTTTTTACATGATAAAATATATAGCCTTTTCTTATGCAAATACTTAAATGTATTATCACTGATCTCCAAGTCAAATAGAAAAATTCTCATATGTGATTTATTAGGCGGCGAGGATTTAATTAGGGTAAATACAATATGAGGTAGCTAAAAAATTATAAGTATGAATATAATCCGTTCTAATGAAAAAAATACACTATATATATTTTTTACTAGGGTGTGTGAAAATTTTAAAATCTTAGATCTTGATATTAAATTTAATTTATGGTAGACATAAAAAAATAATTAAACATCTTTTTGTTTGTATAGTCAACCAAAAATGTACTTCCTTCGTGAATAGATACTTATGTGATACTTTTCCTTTTTCGAAAGTTGATTAAAATAACTTATATTTTAAAAACGTATTTTGCATAACATAAAAAAATAAAAAGTTTAATTATGATAAAATATTTTAAATATGAAAATTTATTCTTAATAAATTAATAAAAAAATTAAAAATAATGATCATTATTTTAGTTAAATGAGTTTAATGAATTAAATTAGTCTATTATTAAAAAAAGACTTTAATGACATGTCATGCTAACTAAGAGAGAGTGATAAATTTTGAAGTGTCAAGTATATTTGGAGGAAAATAGTGATAGTTGGGTGATATTTTGGTCCTAAATGAAACGTAAATGATATTTCAAGGCAAATTTCGTTAACGTGGGTGACCATTTAGGAATTTGACTCCATATTTCACATAGACACCTCAACTATGACTATTACCTATTGAACACCTAAATAGTTCAAAAAGTATACTTCTTAAACACAAAATGTTGATGTGGCCAAAAAAGTATTTTTCACTTCAGCTAAGCGCGTGAAAAAATGTTAAATATTATTTATTTTTATTTTTCAAAAAAAACTTAATACTTTTTGCCACTTGGCATTTAAATAGTTTATTTTTTAAAAAAGATAATTTAAAGTAATACAATTTGTTAAAATAAAAAGAAAAAAGAAAAAAAGCCCCCACCCACCCCTTTCAAGTCGTCTTCTTCACCAAAGAGAAAAGACCTGCACACTGTTTTTTCTTCTTCTTTTTTCTGTTCTATTTCTTTTTAATATTTATTAAAAACATTAAAAATTGAATCGACTAAGTGAATTTGAAGGGGAAAAAGAAGAGAGAACATCAGATTGAAAAAGATTAGCTGATTGCCATCCATCTTGGTCACCTTTCAAATAAATATTACCATTCAAGACGATTGAAAGACTCTCTTTCTTTATCACTCTTGTATCAGTCTTTGAATATCTTTTGCACTCACGTATTAGGAATAAAAAATAATTATAAAAGCAATTAATAAGAATATTGAATTTTATTGTTTGAGAAAGAAAATCTTGTTAGAAAGAAGATGAAGAAGAATAGTGAGTAGGGTTGAGTTTCTCATTTATTTATTTTTTAAAAATAGATGGAAAAATTTATTTGAAATAATTTTAATTTTTTTAAAATAAAATTCTTTTTTTCTATAATTGTTGGACCCTATGCCACATATTATCTTTTAATTTGTCATTTTGCCACATCACATCAAGTGCATTACACATACTTTACTTTTTTTTACTTATTGTCGAAAAATGTTTAATAGAAACAAATATGAATAGATAAAGGTGTTCAATATATATTAGCTTTAGTTAAGGTGTCTAACTGAATTATGCGGACAACTTTAAAGGGCCACAGGTGACTTAAGTCTTTAAAATATTTAGTTATTTAACAACCATATGATGATAAGTTGTATTTTTTCCATATCAATATAATGAGATACATTATCAAATGCCGGTTAATCTTTGACATTGAAAGAGTAATAATTAAGCTACTTTTTGAGAAAATTTCATCAAGGCACGGTCTTTTAGTACCTTTTTTTTTATATACAATTTTATTCAAGAATATAACTAAATTAAAGTAATAACTAAATTAAAATCAAACTCATTTTTTCATGAATTGAAAACCTAATTGAATAAGCAAAAAAAAAACTAACTAACTAATTTATTATTACTATATTCAATCTTTCTCCGTATTGCTAGATATATCTATTAGATAAAATAATAACATCGATAATCTTTAATTCTGAATACATCTTTACACATACTCATTAATGCACACCCTCTTTCCCTTTAGCAAATTTATTATTTAATTAGTAAAATAATCCACCTAAAACTCAAAGTTTAGACCAACCTAAATTAGGTGATCCTATTGAAAACATTAAGGATGGAATTGAAATGAATAAAACATTTTAGGGATCAAATTACACTTCCTAAAACATTATGTACCAAATATGCACTTTACTTAAATCTTTATTCACGCTGCAATAGTCCAACTGTCAGCAGAAGAAGAAGCCTTCACTAAGCCAAAAGAAAATGGCGGTCTTCTCTATGATGCTTTGGCAAGACCTACAAAGGTAACGTATCCCTAAGAAAACAGCAAAAAAAATGCATTTTGTTTCTGTAATGCACAATTTAAGTGTGTACAAGCAGACGCTTAAAATAGTATAAGATTGAACAAATAGATAAATGCGTTCTACGTGACATTATACACATAGGACTCTACGTAGGATACAAAATTGACATGTCAAATGCATGTCATGTAGGATATATTGTTTTAAATGTTCTTTTACAAACGAAAACTAAAAGTGTTCGGGTCTTTAATATCGTAGAAATATTTCTTTGCTTTGGTGGAGGGTTGGAAAATTAATTTTCTATATTATAATTAATTTTAGCTGTAGTTTTTGTTTGACTGAAATAATGAATTCATACTATGCGTGAAAATTAAAAAGTAAGAAATTCAAATAAGAAAAAGTTTGATTTGATTGATTTTTTGGTTTGTGTTGAAACGAATTTCATTTAGTTTTTCCCTAGTGATAATCAATTTGAAAGAATAGTAAACATCCCTAATTTCTTAATAGAAATAAATGATATTTAGATGAATAATAGTTTTTTATTCATTTTTTAAGAATAACTTTTCACAAGTAAAAAAATGTGACACAAAATTCAATTTAAACTTTTTAGATTTTTTCCGCGTGCATTTGCTCATATTCTTATCTGGCATTGATTTTCAGAAATAAATATAAAGTTAGTAAAATTAAATGCTTTTTTCCTTTATTAAAAAAGGAAAATGATATATAATGTTATATTTATTATCTTATGTATATATTCAAACAAACTCATCTTTCTTTTAAAAATAGAAAACAATAATAAATGGGAAGAAGTGTGAAATTTATTTGAAATTCTGATATCTGAGAGAAAAAGAAGAGGAAGCGGGAAAAATGTTACATTTTAGATTTCAAAAATCTAAAAACAAGTCAAAACTGAGTTATTTTATATGAAATATCTAAAATCATTCAATATTTGTAATTAAAATACATTTATAATTAATACATTGTTCATAAATGTTGCTCCTATAAATTCCAATGAAATTTTCTTTATATCCTCACTAAATCATTTCTTAATTTCTTAAACAAACAAAAAAATTCCTTTTGAGAAAAATGCAACCATCAAAAGGAATTTGGTGTTATAGGTGTACTACTTGCCGCGATGTGTTCACTTCTAGCCAAGGGCTCGCTGGGCATCAAGGTAAGCACAAATCTGAGGGTACTTGGATAAGAGGTGCCCCTCATGAGAAGTTTTTTTGTCCATCTGCTGAAATCCCCGACCTCTATCGACAGTTGGGTACACGAAAGTCGACACCAACAGTGTTACGCGGCCACGGAAACTTTTACCGTCTCCATAATCCAATGGTGTACAGGCCTCGAAGACTGCATGCACGCCCACAACAAGCCATGGTGCCTCATGTTGTTACATCTGAACGCATCACTCCTCTATCTATTCAAGATCACAACTTGTTTGACAACCATCCTAATCAATTAATGGTTGAGAACACCAATGTTGATGATCAAGAGGAGCTTGACTTAGAGCTCAGGCTTTAGAACTTAAGCAACTTTAATTAGTTTGTTGGTTTAATTTGTTTTATTATTGTGTTACATTTGTTGTTTTGTTGTCGTGTTATGTTTGATGTTTTGTTTTGTTGTCATCTTATGTTTGTGGAAACATTTGTCTTCTATTTATGTTGATGTTTTGATTTCATTTTATGTCTTTTCTATTGCTTAATAAGGAATTCAATGTCACCTCAATGGAATGATATAAAATAAAAGGATAAGACAATATTATTCTTTGTGAAAAAAACTAGATATAGATAATGATAAAAGTAGATTCACTATGTGAATCATAAAGGCCAAATCAGACTCATTGTTATCACTAAAAGGAGACATTGCTTTTGCTAATTCGAATTGAAGGGTGATATAAAATCGGTCTATTTTCGGCATCATATCCAAAGTTAGCCCATTCATCCTAGTTAGTGGTTCCAGCTCCGTATCAAGGTCACGATCGATATCGTCACTAGCATCAAGATTGTCACTATCATCAATATCGTCACTATCATCATTAAAAAGTGATAAATAAAATAAGTAATTGGTTAGGATGATATCTTACTTGCCGATAGAAAAAAAAATAAAAAAACCGATATCCAATAACTATATTGTCACCACTATAATCGCAATGTACTAAAAGAGATGACAATAGATCGATGCCTCACAAAGCATAAGAAATATGACAATTGTGAACAAGAGAAAAGGTAAATAGAAAAGGGAGCAAAAGAAGGTAAAATAAAATAGGAATAAATATTTGAATAAAAAAAGGATCAATAACTATATTAAGAAATCTTTTGATATCTATCAAGAACCAGAGGAAGTCTAAGGAGACATAACAAGTACACATATTACTATTAACTAAATAAAACCGTTGATAATTGCTCATATATGAAAAACACAAATCTGTTCATTCTTCTCATTATTGTTTATATACTAAACTCATCAATTACCATCCTCATCTTAATTAAAACCCATGCTCCCGAGTAGGTTTTTACCTTTCCTGACAATCAAATTAGTCATGAAAGGAAGTTATGGTGAATGGTGAAAATAGGACATACACATCAATATAGAGCAATGAATTGAGTTTGCAACAATCTTACCATTTTCATCTCACTATTAATTATGTGTACTTGATATTTAGCTAAAAGTGGATATTGCTAATACATTATCAATATTACATTATTCTAGCGAGTTGGGATTAGGTTATTTGCGAGATTGGATTGGGTTATTTGATGAGACCTTAATTATTGATTGTGCCTATTTATTATGTATTCTTGAGAAAGAGGGTGTATTTAGGTGATTCTTGAATAACACCTCTATCCAAGTCCACAGTCTTATGATGTAGCCTAATTAATCTTTGAGTGGATAATACTAGTGTGAGAAAGTATTCCTACTTAGAAAGTATGTCTATTATGGTTTAAAAAAAATTCTTACGTATAACCACGTTTTGGATTGTATGAGTGGCCTACATCTTGGACGTGGCCGGTACTCGAAAATCATTACTGATCCTCAAGAAAATTTTTGATCTGGCTTGCTACGTAGCAGAAGACTACTCAAGCATACATAAGCTTAAAATTGAAGAAAATCATTTAAAACAATTGACGAAATCTTAAAGTTGTTTGAAAATATTTGATATAAATGATAAAAGTTTAGCAAAATGTCTAAAACTGAATACTGAAAGACTCAAAATTTTCCTTTCTATAAAGCCTCTGCTGTTGAAAGATAGGTATCGAGACAAAACCCACAACAACTTTTATCAAACTACTAAAGGAATAAAAAATTGGATTCTTCTTAAAAGCAAGAAGGACTAACCAAAAGCTGACGAGCAGTGATGTGATCTCAATGACACACTTATTGATGATACTAAATACATATATATGCATCATGAGACGATGGAACATCGGATGACTTAGTACATGAAGTTTACCGTATATGAAACAAATAACTAAGCTAAAGGACTGAAAGTAACTCAACTGAAGTAAAGCATTCATGTAAAGAAAAATCATTTAGTTTTACACTATAAGATGCAATGATAACAAATACTAAAATATTAATACTTTACTTTATAGGGCGTTTCGATGCAATGATAACAAATACTAAAATATTAATGCTTTACTTTATAGGGAGTTTCTCTAACGAAAATAATCACTACGAGCCTCGTCATATTACAACGTATTACCCACGTTGGCAGAGTCTCCCTATACTTTGCCAGAGTATATTACACAACTTTAACTTATGGATCCACTAAAATTCTTCTTGAGGTAGGTGAGGAGTAGCCCGTATTGTGGTACAAACACATCTACGCTGACAGCATAGGTTATGGAGTTTAAGTTATCTTAATTGTTACTCTAAATCAGTGTTAAATACTACTCCGAATATATAAATATGTATGCTCATATAAAATACTCATTGATACTCAAAAGAACCTCTTTAAGGGATAACTTTACTTTACTTTATCTATCCAAAATGCTTTTGAAAACTTTTTATGCTTTTCTGGAAATAATACTTCCTTTCTAAATGTAAAAATTATACATTTAGGATCATTAAAGTTCCTTTAAAACTCCTCTCATTGTTGTTTTAAATTACTCTTGGACTCTCTTTAAATTCCAAAATCAATCTAAGTAATTAATAGCACAACAAATTTCAATAAAATCTCATTAACTAGGATTCATGTGAAAATATAAGCATGAACAACAATGCAAATATCTAAATGCATAAAGTATCATGATATCATGATTAAGAAATTAGAACTCGAAAACCCTAGCTTTCTTCCATTGAATCCTTGCTCCAAGCCATAAAAGTGTTTATGAGAGCTTTAAGGTCAAATTACACCGGGGGTTTAGACTTAGAAGGGGAGGATAGAAACTGAACTAACCCCACTTAAAAACAACTGGATCACTTCTATGAGCACTATGTATGGTCTATATAGGCTTCTACATAGTGTACCATAAAAAGACTATTGGAGACCAACTTCTAGACCAAATTCCACGAGCCAGGGTCTACAACATAATGAACGACGCGTAGGTCTCTTATATGCAACTCATTGTCAAAAAATTCCTTAAGTCCACTCTCCTATTTACGAGCCCTGGGCTATGGACCATAGGACTTTGTACGGTCTTTAGTCCCAATTATAGATCCAAGGTTTATCAATTTTTTTCTAAGTATATATCTTTTATACAAGCCCTGATCTACGACCGTACAACTTCATATGGGCCGTCCTATTGGTTCGTAGGTACTCATGTGGGAGTTGACATTTTTAGTTTTCCAACTCAGCTTCTACGACCACCATCACGGACCATTGCTGGTCTCTTTCAAACTGGCACCAGTAACGTTTCTGCGACTTTTTAGCTTCCAACTCACTTACCGATTGTCGAGGTGTTATAGTGTAGAACCGTAGTCCAAATTCTATATATAACCACGTTTTGAGGGTGTAAAATCATTGTCTAAATTAACCATTTCTTTTTTCTCTAAGTAACTTTACACATTTCTGGGGGTGTAATACCATAGTCCAAAATATGTAGGTTTCTTTTTCTCTATGTAATTGTACACATTTTTGGGTTGATTATATCCAAAACACGAGACAGAAACTTGGAGATTCTCTTATTTTGTCCGATTTTGCAACATACCTTTAAATTTTGATATTTCAAACCAACACCTTCACACCAACTTAAATATCGAAAGATTTACTTGCCCGAATTCAATTTTGAAAAGTCATACAAACTCCTTAACATCTTAGATAAAAGGAAACTCAACTCAAACTAAGATATTTTACCAGTTTTATCTCGGATTGTCCTAGACTTCACCTCGCTTAGATTTCATCCGAGCCTAGCCTGAAATTTTGAATTCCTCAATCCAAAAGTTTTCTTACCCAATTTCTCTTACGATTAGCTTACCAATAACAACCGATAGGGTCGTTACAAGGACCAATCGAATTCTACAAGCTTTTCATTTCAACTTCTTTCAGTTGATCATATCTATTGCTTTTGAATACTCTTCAAGAGTTCCAACTCAAGTTATTAAATTGCACAACAACATCAGTAAAAAAAAAGTTAAACTAGAGTCCTTCAGGGAGATTTGCCGTTAACAGATCTGATATTTTGTATCACAAAGATGATTACACAATTTTGTATCTTTTAGAAAAAGATACTTTAATTTTTATTTCCGTCGAGGAAATCAGTAACAATTAGGGGTGACAAAATGGATAAATAATATAGGTATCCATTCATAGTATCCATTTTAAATGAATTGGGTATCCAACTCATTTAAAAATGAGTAATACCCATATTACCCAATTAAAAACTGGTAGTTAAATAGATAAAATGGGTAAAAGCAAACAAAAGTGATAAAGGATAGGGTAGTAAGAAAGTTTTTTTCGCAGGGGGTGGGTGGGTGGGTGAGGGGTGGTGGTGGTAGAGGTTAATAAGGGGGTGGGTAGTGGGGGCTGGTAGGGGTTAAGGGGGAGTGGTGGGGCTGGTAGGGATAAGAAAGTCTAGGGGGGTGCGGCTGTGGGTGGGTGGGGGGTGGGTAGGGGGATGATGTGGTAATTATTTTTGGATTGGGTGTGGAGGGGACTGGTAGTGGGTGTAGGAAGGGCTGGTAGGGAGTAGAGTGTGTGGGGGCTGGTAGGGGTTTGGTGGATTTTATTTTATTTTTTTGGGAGGTGGGGTTGGGGGTGGAGTGAAGTGATAATTTTCTTTTTGTTCTTAAAGCTTTTAACAAGATCACTAATATAATATGGGTAAATATGGTTACCCATATTATCCATTGGGTAACTCATTTTTACCCATTTAAAATATGAGTCGAGTCAGATAACTTACCCATTTTTACTTAATTCATCTTTTGATCGCTCATATTTGACTCGACTCGCTCGTTTGCCACTCCTAGTAACAATTAATCATAATGTACCAATAAGGTTATGGTAAAAAAGCATTGTACTCTTCTTCCTTTTGCCTCAAAGTGATACTTAATATATTCAAGATGTTTCTACGTATGACTTGTACGTTATGCGTTGAATTTTTATATCACAAATATGACATGTATACTGTTTGTTATTCTATCTCTCTAAAGAATAAGTTGTGGTATATTTTCATTCGTTTCGGGGAATAAAATCTACTTCTTAAATGTGCTTAACATACGCCATTCATTACTTCTGTAACAGACCGAAACTTTTTAAGCTAAGACCTGAATCATCGTATAACACCTCGCAACTCTATTCTTAAAATTTGAATCATTTTGTAACACACCGAACTCCGAAAAGTGCTAAAGAAGGGAAACATGCAAGTTCACAAACCCAAACTGGACCATGGACCCTTCACGACACCCTAGACGACCTGTTTAAGGGTTCACGACCCATTTTGGGCATCGTGAAGGACTGTCCAAGGCAGCCAAGGTGAAGGTCACCTAGACAAGCCACTAAATAGCATGTGTTGACTTGTATGATGTGTTTAATGGTCTATACAAGTCATCTATCAAATCATAAAAGCTCCCTAGATGACCTATTTAAGGGTTCACGACCCATTTTGAGCATCGTGAAAGACTACCCAAGGCAGCCAAGGTGAAGGTCACCTGGACAAGCCACTAAACGACTCGTGTTGACTTGTATGATGTATTTAGTGGTCTGTACAAGTCATCCATCAGATCTTGAGTTTTGTCTCAACTTCAACAATCATATCTCTCATCACAAAATGAATTAGGTGACACATTACCTATCCAATTGAAGGTTTTTAAGTCCTCTTTTCAACGTCATCAAATTTCCCTCATTTGACTCTATACTTATAACTCTATGCTTCCCCTCTAAAATTTAAACTTCTCCATACAAAATAGAATTAAAACTATTTGGGTGTTTAGTATCATATAAATACTTTTGTGTTGTTTGGTTGAATAATGAAAAATAATTTTATTCAAAATTATTTAAAACTTAAAAAATAATGTTTGAGGTTGAAGTGATCCAAACCAAACAAGGATTCAAAAGTACCCACTTTTGGAACTTCAAAGATGTTGATGTTGACACCATGGAGAACTCGAATGACTAGTCCAAATAATATATGATCATACGGCTAATTCATCATATGATATAGTTTCTTCGTTATGTTTTACTAAAGGTGTCAAGAATTTTTGATTTTCATCTAACATATTATCATCATTATAATTTTGAGAATTTTAAAAAATTATTGGTGAAGTGTTGTACAAATCTATAGAGAATATCATTGCCTTTTTAGATCACCCAAAATTACGATTAAAACAAGATGCATCCTTTCAAACATACATATGAAATGAACAAAGAAGAACTCAGCGTTTTTACATGATAAAATATATAGTTTTTTCTTATGCAAATACTTAAAATGTATTATCACTGATCTCCAAGTCAAATAGAAAAAATCTCATATGTGATTTATTAGGCGGCGAATATTTAATTAGGGTAAATACAATATGAGGTAGCTAAAAAATTATAAGTATGAATATAATCCGTTCTAATGAAAAAAATACACTATATTTTTTTACTAGGGTGTGTGAAGATTTTAAAATGTTAGATCTTGATATTAAATTTAATTTATGGTAGACATAAAGAAATAATTAAACATCTTTTTGTTAGTATAGTCAACCAAAAATGTACTTCCTTCATGAATAGATACTTATGTGATACTTTTCCTTTTTCGAAAGTTGATTTAACTAATCTTTGAAAGTTGATTAAAATAACTTATATTTTAAAATAGGCCAAAGTCATCTGCAATCATTTAAAGTTGTCTGTATATTTCACGAGTCAATTCCTTAAATGGTCATCCAAGTTAAGAGAATTGTCTTGAAATATCATTTATGTTTCATTACCAAAATATCACTTAACTATCACTATTTTCCTCAAAATATACTTGGCACTTCAAAATCATCACTCTCTCCTAGTTGGCATGACATGTCATTAAAGTCTTTTTTTAATAATAGACTAATTTAATTCATTAAACCCATTTAACTAAAATGATGGTCATATTATATTTTAAATTTTTTTATTAGTTTATTAAGAATTAATTTTTTTATGTTATGAAGAATACATTTTAAAAATGTATTATAATTTTATCAATTTTGGCTACTTATAGACACATATATTCAAAAAAATATTGATATACAAATCACTCATGAACACCAATTTACATCAATTAATCATAAGTTGTATAATAAATCAATAATATTAAAGGTCAATTAACTCTCACAATAATATTAATTGTGTATTTTGCTATTTATGCTTCCGATATTATTTTTTTTTGAAAAAAAGAAGTGAATAATATTATATTTTTTATCCATTAGGAATACTAAATACCTCAAAAGTCTCCTTAAATTCTATTTGATATGCCATGTCATTAAATCATCATTTTAGAAAATAATAGACCTATTTAATTCATCAAACTTATGTCTCTACAAAATAAATATATAAATTACATGAGAATTTATGAAGATTATAAGAAAAATATTTTTAAAGTATAGTAACTTTATATATTGTCACCAAACAAAATTCAATGAACAAATCTCTGTGTGCATTTATTACCTGATAATTTTAAAATTCCTAACTAAATTATTCGAAAATTTAAGCAATTTGTTTTATAAAAGTATTTTAATAAATTTGTAAGGTTAACAAAATAATTGGTAAGAAAGAGAAAATTATTATTTAACTTTTTCTAATTTTATTTTTATTTTTATTCTTTTATTCTATATTATATTATATTATAACTTTTCATACAATTAATCATCAATAAATAAACTAATAATCAATTGAATTTCCAAATTTAATTTAATAATATACATATTATATGAGATTAATATACTGATAAATAAAGATTAAACTTTTATTTTCTATAAATATTATTCACTTTCTATTTTCTTTTCAAAAAAGATATTGTAAGTATATATGGATTTCAAAGCACGCAAGTAATTATTTTTTTAATAATTAATCGACCTTCAATATTATTAATTCATTATACAGTTTATGATTAATTGAAGTAAATTAGCGTTCATGAGTGATTTGTATATCAATATGTTTTTGAATGTGTGTTTTTAAGTATTCAAAATTGATGAGATTATAGTACGTTTTAAAAACGTATTCTGCATAACATAAAAAAATAAAAAGTTTAATTATGATAAAAGATTTTAAATATGAAAATTTATTCTTAATAAATTAATAAAAATATTAAAAATAATATGATCATTATTTTAGTTAAATGAGTTTAATGAATTAAATTAGTCTATTATTAAAAAAAGACTTTAACGACATGTCATGCCAACTAAGAGAGAGTGATAAATTTTTAAGAGTCAATTATATTTGGAGGAAAATAGTGATAGTTGGGTGATATTTTGGTCCTAAATGAAACATAAATGATATTTCAAGGCAATTCCTTAACTTGGGTGACCATTTAGGGATTTGACTCCCACATAGACACCTCAACTATGACTATTACCTATTGAACACCTAAATAGTTCAAAAAGTATACTTCTTAAATACAAAATATTGATGTGGCAAAAAAAGTGTTTTTCACTTCAGCTAAGCGCGTGAAAAAACGTTAAATATTATTTTATTTTTATTTTTTCAAAAAAAACTTAATACTTTTTGCCACTTGGCATTTAAATAGTTTATTTTTTAAAAATAATTTTAAAGTAATACAATTTATTAAAATAAATACAAATAAGAAAAAAAGCCCCCACCCACACCTTTCAAGTCGTCTTCTTCACCAAAGAGAAGAAGACCTGCACAATGTTTTTTTTTTTTTTCTAGTCTATTTCTTTTTAATATTTATTAAAAACATTAAAAATTGAATCAACTAAGTGAATTTGAAGGGGAAAAAGAAGAGAGAACATCAGATTGAAAAAAATTAGCTGATTGTCATCCATCTTGGTCACCTTCAAACAAATATTGCCATTCAAATTAAAATGTAAATCCATTAAAATTATCAAAAATAATATCAGATTGGTTTAATAAAAATAATTTAGGTCCTCTCGATTAATCTTTGCTATCGATTTCAAGACGATTGAAAGACTCTCTTTCTTTATCACTCTTGTATCAGTCTTTGAATATCTTTTGCACTCACGTATTATGAATAAAAAATAATTATAAAAGCAATTAATAAGGATATTGAATTTTATCGTTTGAGAAAGAAAATCTTGTTAGAAAGAAGATGAAGAAGAATAGGGGCTGAGTAGGGTTGAGTTTCTCATTTATTTATTTTTTAAAAATAGATGGAAAAATTTATTTGAAATAATTTTAATTTTTTTAACATAAAATTCTTTTTTTCTATAATTGTTGGACCCTATGCCACATATTATCTTTTAATTTGTCATTTTGCCACATCACATCAACTGCATTACACATACTTTACTTTTTTTTACTTATTGTCGAAAAATGTCTAATAGGAACAAATATGAATAGATAAAAGTGTTCAATAGGTATTAGCCTTAGTTGAGGTGTCTAACTGAATTATGCGGACAACTTTAAAGGGCCGCAGATGACTTAAGTCTTTAAAATATTTAGATATTTAACAACCATATGATGATAAGTTGTATTTTTTCCATATCAATATAATGAGATACATTATCAAATGTCGGTTAATCTTTGACATAGAAAGAGTAATAATTAAGCTACTTTTTGAGAAAATTTCATCAAGGCACGGTCTTTTAGTACTTTTTTTTTTTTTACAATTTTATTCAAGAATATAACTAAATTAAAGTAATAACTAAATTAAAATCAAACTCGTTTTTTCATGAATTGAAAACCTAATTGAATAAGCAAAAAAAACTAACTAACCAATCTATTATTACTATATTCAATCTTTCTCCGTATTGCTAGATATATCTATTAGATAAAATAATAACATCGATAATTTTTAATTCTGAATCCATCTTTACACATACTCATTAATGCACACCCTCTTTTCCTTTAGCAAATTTATTATTTAATTAGTAAAATAATCCACCTAAAACTCAAAGTTTAGACCAACCTAAATTAGGTGATCCTATTGAAAACATTAAGGATGGAATTGAAATGAATAAAATATTTTAGGGATCAAATTAAACTTCCTAAAACATTATGTACCAAATATGCATTTTACTTAAATCTATATTCACACTGCAATAATCCAACTGTCAGCAGAAGAAGAAGCCTTCACTAAGCCAAAAGAAAATGGCGGTCTTCTCTATGATGCTTTGGCAAGACCTACAAAGGTAACGTATCCCTAAGAAAACAGCAAAAAAAATGCATTTTGTTTCTGTAATGCACAATTTCAGTTCTTAGTTTTCTCACTTCCTTTGTAATTTTTGGGTATATAAGCAGCTTTGATTGTTTAGGTGTATAAAGAAGACAACCCATTTGCCCAAAAGGAGAATAAATTAGCATGTGAGCTGAAGTTTCTGAAGAAATTGGCTTCGCTTGCCTTTATAACCCTCTTTCCCATTGTCAATTTCCAGGTAAAAGTACTGATAATTGGACTACTAATCTACATAATTGAAGAAAAAAAAAAGGGGGAAAAATGGTTCTTTTTTTGATTGCCATGAGATATACTGCTAAATCTTTCTGTAATTGAGAATCTAGATTGTTGGGTATGTAAGTATTAAATTCTAGCATGAAAATTCATGTTACTGTAATTCATTACTGGGTATCCATTTGGTTTGCTATATGTGGAGATTTACTCTTCTTTTAGAATTATACATTATTATAAGGATGTGAGGTTCTTACTTTAATTTTCCTCATGAATTATACCTACATAAGTTAGAGGGAAACTATGTATTTTTTTATATGAGATTTTTTTAGAAAAAAATTTCATTTTTTGGGAAGACAAAAGATAGGGGGTGGGGTGGGGGTTTCTGATTTACAAAGACTGATTGCAAGCAATCTATTAGGAACTTTGACCCTTTCTGGTAGATGATCTACATTGTGTACAAAAAAGATGGTCTTCCAAAGAAAAAGCTCACTTTGCTAGATAGTCTATGACCTAATTGGGTTCCCGATAGCAATAAGTAAAGTTGCCTTGGGGTGATCCACCAGGGCAAAGATATCCTCAGTAATCGGATTGAGAGTGAGATTGTTAGTGTTCTTGCTCCTCAACGTATCTACCATAATCATAGAGTCAAGCTCAATAGTGTCCTGCCTCAAGCCATTGTCTTTCAAATTGCTCAGCATATTTGGCAGCTATGGCTTCTTCCACATGATGGTTGTTGCACTGTATTGGGGAAGCAAAGGCAAACAGAAAATCTCCAGCATCATCTCTTGCCACACTAATAATGCCAGCCTTTCCAGTTTGCTCCAAGTAGCTCCCATTTGTATTAATTTTGATCTTCCCTGATTGAGTCATATTCCAAGTCACCACCCTAATGATAACCTTTGGTCTAAGCATCTCCTCTTCATGTAGTTGATCCCATTGGAATTCCATCTTGCAGTTAGGAAAAGTTTTATCCACTAGCAACTTTGAGGTACCACATAATATGCTGCTCCATTCTCCGTGTGCAGAATCTGTTCTGGTTGCCAGATCTACAAGCACATCTGATTCTTCAATAATTGCATTTCGGCCCCATATATAAGCTTGAAAATGAACATCTCCAAATTTCTCTCTAGACCATTAAGATAATCTCTGTCCCAGTTCTTTGAGCTTCTGTTGTAATCTCCACATAGGATACCCTCAATTTCTTGATCCCATTCATTACTCACAATCTCAGGGAAATCAGGTTGTCTTGTCTAGTAATCCAGGAATTTGAAATACTTCTTCCCAGTAGTTTGCTCATTATCACATTTCAGCAGCTTGGGTCTATGATCAGAGCCAGCCATGGGCAATTGACTCACAGTGTTGAAGTTGTAATCAGTGTTATTAAATGTTATTAACAGCAAAAATCACAAAAGATCTCCGAGGTATGGTGGTGCTTCAAGTGCAAATAAAACGTGGACTTAGTGAAAAAGGCGCAAAGGGAGAAGAAGATTCAAGTGTGTGTGTATATATATATATCTACACACACACATATATATACACACACACACATATTTAGTTCAAAACTAACAATTATAAGCATGAATGACAAATATATGAACAAAGAAATTGGAAAAAATTACGATAAAGTGAAATATCAATTGTCTAGTGTCACCTCTTTAGAAGATGCGCATTGGAAAGGGTTTCATACTAATCAGCTGTACATAAACATTTCTAAGCTGCTCACTGAAAGATTGAAAATAGTTATAGGGAAGTGGCATTCTTGAAAGGAAGATAAATCATGGATGCTGATCTGCTAGCTAATGAAAGTCAACTCTAGGGTAAAACTGAAGAAACCAGACATCATATGCAAGCTAGATATTGAAAAGGCTTATGATCATGTTAATTGGAATTTCTTGCTAAAAATCTTGTAAGACATGAGCTTTGGAGAGAAATGGAATTGCTGGATACAGTTTTACATCTCGAATGTAAGGTTCTCACTCATTATAAATGGTAAACCTGAAGGATTTTTTCAATCCCATAGAGGTCGTAGACATGGAGACCCTATGTCACCTTTTTTGTTCCTTCTAATTATGAAGGGTCTGCACCACATGTTCAGAACAACAAAGGTAAATAGTTGGGTAAAAGGATTGAATGCTCATATAGGGAGAGGTGATGATCTGGAAATTAAACATCTTGTCTATGCAGATGATGCTCTGTTTTTTGTGAATCAAAAGTGGCACAAATCAGTCACGTAAGAGCAATCCTTACAATATTTGAGGGCATTTCAGGGCATTATGTTAACTAGTCGAAAAGTTTCCTCTTCCCAATTTATCAGGTAGACAATTAACAAAATCTAGCGGAGAATCTGGGATGTCAGATGGCCTCTCGGCCTAAAAAGTACCTGGGATTGCCTCTGGGGGACAAGAACAAGGAGTTGGAGGCATGGAATTGAGGTGATGGAGAGATGTGTGAAAAGGCTATTAACATGAAAAAGTCAATACCTTTCACTATGGGGTAGGTTGACCCTCATCAAGTCAGTTTTAGATGGGCTACCTATCTACATAATGAGCCTATTTCCAATACCCAAGAACACAATGAAGAGAATCAACAAAATGAGAAGATCCTTCATTTGGCAAGGGAACAAAGAATAGAGAGGTTACAACCTGGTGAAATGGGAGATACTCTGAGCAGAAAACAAGGTGGCCTTGGCATGAGAAATCTTTGCATCCAGAATAAATGCTTTCTATAAAAATGGCTATGGAGATTTTGTATGGGAGATAGAGCCCTATGGAGAAGATTTGTAACAGGAAAATATGGCTTGTTTAGCAAATGGACTACTGAGGAGGTGAAGGGGTCGTTTGGATGCAGTGTGTGGAAGTCCATTAAGAAGGCTGTGGCCACAGTTCAATAACAATATCTATACTAACGTGGGCAATGGTCTGAAAACATATTTCTGAAATGAAATCTGGAAAGGGGAGATAGCCCAAGGAACTTATTCCCAAACCTCTACAGCCTGAGCTTACAAAGATTTGTTACTGTTGCTCAAGTATGGAGCCAACAAGGGTGGAACTTAGTGTTTAGAAGGGCTTCTGAATGGCTGGGATGTGGGCAGGCTACTTGAGGTGCTAAACACCGCACCAGCCATATCTCAAAGAAAGGATAAACCAATTATGAAGCTACATAACATAGGAATGTCACAGTTAAATCTTGCTACTGAATAATGAATGTTAATCAGTCGGTGACTAACAAGTGGCCTTGGAAGCTAATGTGGAAGACGAGAAGCCCATTGAAAGTAGCATGTTTTGAGTGGTTGGTCCTAAGAAAAGCTTGCCTTACCCATGAGGCATTACAAAAAAGGGGATGCAGTTTTGCTCAAGATGCTTATGTGTGATCAGAGAGCAGAAGTAAATAATCATTTGTTGATTCAAGGTAAAGCAGCTTCAAAATTGTGGAATATGTTTTTGTGTATACTAGGGTTAGCTGGGTGATGCCAAAGACAACCACGGAGCTCTTTAATAGCTGGACAAGAATTGGCAATAGAGGGAAAAATGAAGACTGGTGGACGACTATCCCCCTGAATATGGTGGACCCTATGGAAAAAGAAAGGAATGCTAGGTGTTTTAAAGGACAAAATGATAGTTTTGACTTCTCCGAATATATGGACTCTTGGGGCATAGTTGATATTGGGTAAACAGGTTCTAAACACAGCTGGTGCAACAACTGGAAACCTAGCAAAAGGATATGGAAAAGGGTGAACAGAGTATTCATTAATAGCTTATGGGCTCAGAATTACAACCAGCGTTATCAAAGGTGCGCTAAGCACGCTAAAGCCCTGAAGCAGTCTTTGTTGGAACCATCTGTCCGTAGTTGATCATTTTTATCCGCACATTTGCTGTCATCAGCCATCCTTTTTTCCTTAGTACAATTTACCTCAGCTTGATCAGTAACTATAGCATTCTTTCCAGTAGGAACCCTCTCCTCTGCCCTCTTCTGTTCCAATTCTCTACATTGAGTTATTGAGTGCTGCATGATTTTGCAATTTCTACAAAATTTAGCTACTATAGGAGAGTCCTCATTGGTCCTACAATTTGTTTTACGCAATTCCATCCGTGACAGTGGAATGGAGTTCCAGCAAAAGCACCCAGATAGGGACTACAGGAGAATCCTCATCTGGTCTGAAATCCGGAGTGCATTTCTCTAGCCACATCACTTGACCCTCTATTTCAATAGATCACTTGTACCAAACATTTTTAAAATCTTCCTCATTGGAAAAATCTAAAAACATAATGCAAAAATCGTAAACTCGAGTCTTAACTTCACCTCTGATAAATTTGTGTCCTAGTGCTCATGAATTTACCCACCATAGTTAGTTTCACTCTTCAGCAGTAACCCCATAGTAATCGCTTGATTTGAAAATGATCGTCGGCATGCCATTGTGAGTATCATAACGAGCTTTCACTTATGGATTCCCAAATCGATGGTTACTAGGCTTGGGATAGCACTTAGCGGGCGATTGATTTGCTTTAGAATGTTAGATTTTTGTGGAATTTCCTCCACAGCTAAGGTCGCCATAGTAGTATCAATGTTTTTATCTACCAGTCGCGCTGTGCCGGGTCTACTGGTGTCCCCATGGGATGGAGTGTGCGGCTCAATCGCGAGAGAAAACAACCGCTGAGAAATAATGGCATGTATTGTACGGGAAACTTTTTCTGTATACTTATTTTTATACAGTATAGAATGTGAAATAAGAACAAGGGTAAGTCATACATATATAAAGAAACTAAAGGTAAAGTGACCCTTATGATAGTAAAGAAACTTTTATTTTGGTTAACAAGTAAACATATATTTCTATATTGCACTTTTTTGAGAATGAATACTAACTTTTAATACATCAAATCAGGTATCCAAATAATTCATGCATTACAAGCCATACATTACTAATCTTTGCATTACAATCCAAGCATTATGTTTATCTTACCTTATAGAAAAAGGAAAATCTTACGTTATAAATTCTTTATCTCTAAACCAAACAACCCTTTAGTGATAAAGATGTATGCCTAGCTTCATCCTGGATCCACAACTAGTATTAAGTATTTGTGCAATATGTCACTTCTCTCTCTATCGAATACTAAATTGACTCATACTAGTCTCATACAATAATGTTAGGTAGAGTATTTTTTATTGATACTTCCTCTTCCTAGCAAAAAGGAACGTTGTCTCTGTCATGAGCGGATATGTTAGATTCATGTGGAACAAGTTTTCATCCGTCTGGCTTGGAAAATGATAAACATTTCAGTATCTCATCTTTTTGACGATCTTGGCCATAGGACTTGGAATTAAATTATTCTGAAGAAGCGACGTGAATGATACCATTGAACCTACTTTGTCTGCTTCACGATTAGACACTATCTGAACTTTTTATGCTACAACTAGAAGAGCTAATGGAGAATCTACATAGAAATTTAGTCAAAAACAAATTTTAGGCTGAGTTGTACATTTTACAAGGCATTAGTTTTTTTTATTTTTAAAATTGTTATTTTCAGTTCTCCTGAAAAATATTTTCAATCAAACACCATTAGAAAGGAATGTTTCAGTTTTACTCCTCTCTAATTGCGTATGGCTTGGGTTTTTTGATAAGTAATGGTGAATTTAATAAATGGATTCTAACAAGTAATCGACATCTTTACAGAGGTGCCAAGTGGCACCAATTAGCTAACAAGAAAATGCATCTAAGTTTAAGGCTATGTATATTTCTCCTTTTGCAAAATTTTGTTTTAGTTTTTAGAAATACAGAAAAAGGAAGTTCATGATTTTTTTTTTTTACTGTTTCCAATCTGTTGATCTCAGTTTAGTTATGGAATTGGATTACCTTTCCTTCTTTGCAAAATTCACTTGTTGGATCAAAGAGAGGAAATAATCATTTAAATTTCTGTCAACAATTACTTCTCTTTGCCTCGAAAGTGAATCTGTTCTCTAATTGCCACGAGTTATACTGCTAAATCTTCTGAAAATGAGAATCTACATTATTGGAAAGAAATATTAAACGCTGGCATGAAAGTCATCTTAGTGTAATTAATCACTTGATACTATAAGTGGTTAAGGATTTATGCTTAGCTTTCATCCTGGATCAACAGCTAGTATTTTATAGTTGTGCAATGTCTCACTGTTCCTTCTGTAGGATACTCAGTTGGCTCATACTTCTCATAACATAGTGTTCAGAAGAGTATTTTCAATTGATACTTGTCTCTTCCTGACAAAAAGTATAGTCACCTTTGTCATGAGTATCATATACTCTTTTTTAAACAAGTATTTATCTGTCTGCCTTGAGAACCTAGTTCTGTCATTGTTTTTCTTATCCATCTTGGATGTTATTACTAATTTGAGACAATTAGTGATATAGCTGGAATATTTCTTGTAACTGTCTTATCATTTTACCAGCCATTCTTGAAGTAGGTTACCATTGGGGACCAAAGGCAACACTGCCAACACATGTACGTGGAATATCATTTACTTCAAGGGATAATACCAAAATAAAGGAAAATAAATGGAACCTACAAAGTTTCTAGTTGACTCAACCATGACTTAATACATTTTCTCCTCTTTCATGCATATTCCTGGAAGTGATCTTTGAACATTGTCTCTTTAACTAGCACAGTAGTTTCACCACAGTTCTTTTCCTCTCTTTTTTGTGTTTTTTTCGTCCTTCTGTTTTTTCCTCTTCATTTATGTTTGATGATTCTTTGAACTGAAGCCATGTAGCATTTGATCTATATAGGTTAAAATAATTCTACCATTGCTTTAATAAATTGCAAATAAACATTTATCTTATCCTTCACTAACCCTTGTCTGTAATCTGCAGATATTTACTACAGTTGTCTTCTTCTCTTCATTTAATGATATATCAGTGATGCCTCATCAGAACCAGGTATGATTGTCATCATGGAATAGAGTATATTGTGGAACAAATAGGAAATAATGCAATACTTGTAGAGTTGCAGTGAATATATCCCTTCCCTTATAAGGTAATTTAGGGAATGAAAATCCTACATATAACAAGTAAGAAGAATCATTGGCCTGGAATGAACAATATATGTCACATCCTAATTCTATACTGTGATAAGGTCTCCCTGGTTCATAAACTCTAAGCTGACTGGTCATGTCTCCCTACCAAGAGAATAGGGAAAATACCATACTCTTAAGATTCTATAAACCCTTGATTGGTACATATACTTTTTAAGTTTGTAACTCTTACCTGTTTTCTTAACCTAGTGATGAAGTTACCTAATGTGTTGAACCCCTGAAGGATCAAGGACCATAAATAGTTGGAACAAGTAGTCATTGCCTTCAAAAAGCAAAGATTTCAACTATTTATTTTTTAGGACAAAATCAATTGAAAAAGAGAAACTTAAGAGTTCCATTATTCATAGTCAAATAGACAAAAATATAACCAAAATAACAGAGTTGCAATTGTGTACTCCTTTTTGTTATATCTTTTAGATGCGATGACTTTTTTTAGGCCAAATCTGTTTTTAAAAATTACTTGGTTAGAGCTCCTTTATATATATTCCTCTTCCTCGATTAACATGAAACTAACAACAATACAGGGGCAAAATGGGCAGCAGGGTATGTGGATGTACCAATGCATCCATTGTAAAAAAAACTTCCCTTCAAGCCAGGCCATAGCAGGCCATACAAAGGGTCATTTCAGAGATGGCTGGGTTAAAGGAACCCCCCAGAGCAAAGTATTTGTACTATTTTCTGAGTATCAGCAACATCAGGGTTCTATCACTGACTCTTCGATTCCCGAGAAACAGATTTTTTCTGCAGCAACTTCTGACACTGACTTAACAGATGCTCATCGATTGCAAATAGGTGATGTGCAGAATTCGAGAAGCCTGGTCGTGCGGCCTCCATCTCCAGCTTCGTCTAGCAGACAATCACGAATCCCTAGGCATCATTTGAGACTTCGTGATCTGAAGATACTAGCTAGGCTAAGGGCTCGTCTTACCAGAGAGGAGCAAGAAGTCATTTTGCGTCTTCTTGATAGTGCTATGGAACAGGTTCATTCATTAATTTAATATGCACTTGCTCAATCTTTTTCCTTCCTTCATCACTCCTATAATTTTCTTAGGTGTCATTTGGTTCAAAACTAGGGATTACATCAATCCCACTTTTTATATGAGATGAGCGATACCAAGATTTTGGTATATAGAAATAACACTGATCTTAGGTAATACTTCCAATCAAGCACGAGATAGAATTCCTTGAACCAAACAATCGCTTAAAGAATTCCTTTTTATATCTTACTCTAATGAATTGCCACCATCTTTATGAATTTTGGTTAATCCACCATTAATTATATTTTCAATAGTAGCGTTCAAGTAATTAATGTGTGATTAGCTTTTTCACCTCCTGTACCACCAACATGGTTGGTCCTGTTAGAAAGATTGGAATATCAATCTCATCGAGACAAACTACAAAAACTCATGCTTCACGAGCAGAATCTTTCTCAAATTCTGGTGTTTCCACGACAACTAATCAATTTTGTTCTACCTAATCCCTCTATCATGGCCACACATTTTTCCAGCTTAGGATGTTGGAAATCTTTGTTGAATGCAACTAATTTGATGATTGATAGGAGTATTATTTTGTTACAGGCAAAACAATCAAGCAAGAAGAGCACTGAGGCAGAGGTGATCCCAAATAGAAACTCAGAAGCAGCAGCCGCGATTGGAACTTCTGACACAGATACCGATGTGTCTTCTGAGGAATCGGATGATGAGTCCAAAAATATGTGATCATATGGTTAAAGCATATATGCAATAGTTTCTGGGCTATTTCTTATTAGTTATGGTTCTGAAGATCGTTCGAATTATTAGTGAAGTGTTCTATTATTAGATATATGAACAGTATAATGTTGTTGCTTTTTTAGATCTTCTAAGAGTAGTGTTAAACAAGGTTCTTCCCTTTATCCCCTCTGTTGAATTAATGTATATGTGATTGCTACTGAGGCATTGTCTGTGAGGCCTTTGGTTGCTTTATTAGTTGAAGATATATGTATGTTTTGCTATTCTGAAGGAAGCCAATTGTTACACTTATAGCATAGGATGATAATATAGTAATTTCATGGCAGATTATTTCTTAATTATTTAAGTATAAGATGGTTATAGTAGAGGTGGGGTGGGGTATATTACCTAGAAAATTACCTATGGAGTTAATAAATTGTGAATTGTTTACATTATTTTTTTAGATGTAAAATTTTATTTTAACTTGTATAGATGTAATAACTATCTGTTTCAACAGTATATTGTTTATTTCGGGTAAGATTTGTAACATAAAATAGGCCAAAATCTCATTATGATGTCTTGGTGGTTCATTCAGCTTGTTAATGGTGGCTGTATTTTTCATAAAGGATTTTTATTGAGAACAACAAAACGAATTAGTGAAAAACTAAAAAAAATATCCATCATAATATAAAAGGATTAGGATATCCAAAAAATGGTAACGGACAAAGTTAAATGCATTTATTATAATCAAAGGGTAATTTTAATTATTTTCTGAAAAATTAACTCAGTTTTAAATTCTGAAATCCAAATGCAACAATTTCCCACTTCTTTTGATCAGGACTTCCAATAAAATGGTAATAATTATTGGATAAATAATTATAAAAGGTTAAATGTATCTATTGTAATCAAAGGGTAATTTTGAACTGGAGAAGAATTTTGAATCTCAAATTTTTCTACAATCTTGAATCGAAATCGAAAGGATATTCGATGAACTTGAAGTTTCACAAAAGAAATCGTTTGTCCAACAACAATTTCATATAATCCTTCATAGCTCACCTCGCTTATCCAAAATTTTGACAAAATTTTTATGAAACAGAGAGAACGATGAACAAGAAGAAAATATTTAATTTTTTGATTTTTTTGGTTTGTTGCATTATAGGATTTTGAATACTTGACAATAATTTGAATGAAATAATGTAATTTATGGGATCTTAATTTAATTTTCAGTATCCCCCTAATTAGTGCAACAAATGGATACTATGAGATTTTAAATTAATTTTACAGCTTTTTTTCCCCCTTAATAAGTGCAACAGATTGATACATAATGTATCCTTAATTATGTATGCCTAAAAAATATGGGATTTATGTAATTATAAAAATAATAGGAATAGAAGGTAATTAAGATTTTACACTATGATATTTATGTAAGTTATACAATTTAAAATACACTATTAAATAGTGCAGGAGTAATAGATCATGTCCAAAGTTTGGGATTGTTAAAACAATTTTATTCATAATTCGGATGTCCAAGAAGGGACTTTGAGTGTTCAAAAGTTATGGTGGTTTCACACTACCTTGGAGTTTTATTTATTCAACTTCTATCTTATCGAGGCATTCAATCGATTAGTGACATTCAAAAAATAAAGAAATGTAGTGGGATGGTAAGTATTGTACTCAACCTTAATCAAACGTTTGGGGTTCAAATGTTGGGTTGAAGTCAATGAATTATCCCTCAAAGTAAGATGACTCCATATGAATCAAATATTCAAGAAATAATTATCTCCTCATATACTTTAGATTAAAAGTCCCAAAAATAGAGTTTTAACCATATTGATCGAAACATAAATAACAAAATATGTCTTTTGTCTATCAAAGTAGTGTCATCGACTGCATATGATTTTGCATAAGGACTTGCCAAGACATCATTTCATCCAATTATTAGAGTGACATACGTTATTTCATTGAAATCCAAGACATGTGTTTTATATTTTAATAATCTTATCAAGTACACAACTAATTATATAAGATGTATAATATTTAGATTCTGTATGTAGAGGACTTGAAAGGAGAAACACTCTCGCAATTGATGAATAAAATGTTTGTACCACTTTTTGAAAATACAAATATAGACAATGAAACAATTACATATCTTTTCGAAAGACTTTGGTGATTGAAAACTATAGTAAAATGAAGAATTAATAACAAAATCCATAAACACTATGTTCAGAAGTAGATTATTGACGTAATTTACCATCGCGCGAAGTGCGGACAATTTACCTAGTTAGAGTTATAAATTAAAACATTAGAATCTAACATCAATTTCTTGCTTATTCTTATTGTTATTTTTCATTTTTATTTTGAAATTAAAGGAAGTTTAGCTTTATATTATCTTAACTTCAAGCTCATAACCATATTATCTTCTCTCTTTTCTTTTTTTACATAGGAAAATAACATTCAATTTCACTAATTTCCTATTCTTATCCTCTTAAGATCATCAATTCAAATGAAACTATAGAATAAGAAATGTCAAATAGACATATGACTAAATGCACACATATACAACCTCAAAAAGTTATAAATTGAATTTTGTATTACATTTACAAACTTATGACTAGTTACTCGTATAAGTTGAATTAAAAAATTGTTATGCATCTGTAAATAGTCATCTATTTCTATTAAAGAATTAGGAGAATTTGCTATTATGCTTAATTAAGATAACGAGCAAACAATTTTGTCGCTCGATAAGAAGAGGAATGACAGATGCAGAAACGGAGGTCGGGCACGTGCCATGGCATGACCTACTGCAATTGATAAAAAAATTAACCACTGACGGCCAGACAGTTTCCTCCTACACCATAAGATTTCTCTAACAGGTATGGTAAAGCGTCATGATCTTCGTAACATTATAGGGGTACTTGTATTTGTCCAACAGACATGTCAGCAAATGGACATAAAATCTTCTGATGGGGCGCACCTCGTATCCTTCAGACATCTGATTTGGCTAAAGGTGAAAACCTCTCGACTGGTTCTGCATCTATAACACCAAATCAGTAAGACTTTTTAAATCCCTAGATGAATCATTCCACTTATTGGTGGTTATTGCTGCATTTTTTGTTAATGAATATTTTTCCTCTTTGGTTTATTTGACTTAATAATTCAAAGTTAAGAACATGACATTAAATTGTTGTTTTATTCACGTTTAGGATTATTATTTTTCTTTCTTTTTTTTGAAATGAAGTTTAGACTTATTTAATTTGTACATCAAGCTAGTAGTCATATCATCCTCTCTCTATTTTTCTTTTTTACTATCGAAAAATAACATTGAATATTACTAACTTCTTGTATTGATCCCCTAGGAGCACAGAACAATCATTGCTAAATAAGAACATGACCAAATGCATGAAAAAATAACTTTAAAGGGTAAGACTAGTGAGTAATTATTCTTATAAGTTGAATAAAAAAAATTATTATTAATATAGAATAATGAATTTTATAAATGGATTGTCTAACGAGGAATCAACATCATTTATATGTTATAGTTGTGTAATATCTCAATTTTCCTCTGTTAGAGTATTTTAAATTGGTACTAGTCTCTTCCTCGCAAAAATTAGGAAAGATGCCTTCTTTTTTCTTCTACAAAGTGATGGTTAGACCATCTATATATTCATGCATGGGGTAGAGTGGGTGTCAATTAAGTACTCTCACACTCAAAAAATGAAAGAAGAGAAGAGCGGATATCAACCCTAGGCTTCAAGGATGTCAAAATAATAAAATATTTGGATGAAAATGAACTCAAGTTGATATTCTCATGGAAATACAAAATATGAAGTGTGAATCGCTCATGCTTCTAGTAAGTTAGTCAGCTCGTTATATTTTTGGTAAAATTGTCATAACTTTGTACTCCAAAATAGAATTAACGAGCAGTTGACAAAATTGGAAAGAAGACTTAAAGACCATTGATTGGACAAGTTATAGGCCACACATTTCTTTAAATTTTTGGAGATATAAATTTTTGAAATTGATCCAAGTAAAAACTTATATCAAACTCAATCGGTAAGAAGCTTTCAACTCAACTTTGTGCTAGAGCATTTTTTTGATCTTATTACATCTTCGCAAAACCCTTCAAATAAAAAATTGCACCATTACACCTCTATACAATTAGAAATCATATCATAGGTAGAAAATTTATGGAGTGTTACAGATAAGCCTAGTACACTATAATAAAAAATAGCTTTTTAGCAGCAATGAGCCAAAAACCTTTACCGACATTAGGGACATTTACGAAAACTATTAATTGCCACTGAAGAATACCCCATATGGAACATATGGCTTTAATCACCACCATAATACCAAAATATTGGACATTCCTTCATGGATTGAAACTTACAATCAAAAGGAAATTACAAACATTGAGATGGCTAGTCGTACTGATGTAATCTTGCTACGTTCTTGGTGAAAAGTTCTACGGAGAAATCTTTGGATTTCGGGGCTAGAACTGATTTTATCTTGCAGAGTTCTTGAACTAGGTTTTGTCGCCTCTTTCCTCTCTATAGTTCTAATTTTCTAAGTTTTGATGAAAGATTTGACTTAGTTAAGTCGTAGTTATGTTTCTAGTCTAAAATTATAGTATGTCTTATTGATAGTGCTATGGAACAGGTTCAATTCTTTTTTTTTTGAATATGCACTTTCTCGATCTTTTTCCTTCCTTCATCACTCCTATAATTTTCTTAGGCGTCATTTGGTTCAAAACCAGGGATTATATCAATCCCACATTTTATATGAGATGAGTGATACCAGGATTTTGTATAGAAATAACACTGATCTTAGGTAATACTTTCAACCAAATACGAGATAGGTTTAACATCAAAATTTATAATGGTAGAACCGAATTAATCCCTTGAACCAAACAATGGCTTAACAAATTCCTTTTTATATCTTTCTAATGAATTGCGACCATCTTTATGAATTTTGGTTAATCAACCATGAATTATATTTTTAATAGTAGCGTTCAAGTAATTAATGTGTGGTTAGATTTTTCACCTCATGTACTACCAACATGCTTGGTCCTGTTAGAAAGATTGGAATATCAATCTCATCGAGACAAACTACAAAAGCTCATACTTCAGGAGCAGAATCTTTCTCAAATTATAGTGTTTCCACGATAACTAATCAATTTTGTTCTACCTATTCCCTCTTTCATGACCACACATTATTCCAGCTTAGGATGTTGGAGATCTTTGTTGAATGCAACTAATTTGATAATTGATAGGAGTATTATTTTGTTACAGGCAAAACAATCAAGCAAGAAGAGCACTGAGACAGAGGTGATCCCAAATAGAAACTCAGAAGCAGCAGCCATGATTGGAACTACTGAGACAGATACCGATTTGGGTGGTGCATACCGTTCAAGCTTATCTAAGACTTCATACTTGAGATTGAGGAATTTCCTTCTCAATCACACTTAACTTAATGCACATCACAATTCATGCAACACAGAAAACATGCCTATGCTACACAAAAACAACAACATAAATTGCAAACATAACTTCATTTTAACTCATATAAGTGCTATGATAAAACCTACGATTAGTGACCTATCACACTAATTTGAATACAACACATAGAACTTAGAGTTTCTTAAACATAAATCAGACTTTAGGAAAAGAATATCTAACCTTAGGAACTGAACAAATGAGGAAGCGAGATCTCATATCAGCCTCGGACTCCCACGTTGCTCCCTCAACAAGGTGGTTCCGCCATAGGACTTTCACGGTGGCAACCTCCTTGTTCCTCAGTCGCTTCACTTGACGATCTAAAATTTTGATTAGAACCTCTTCATAAGAAAGGTTCTCATCAACTCCTAACCCCTCAACAGGAAGGATGGATGCTGGATCGCCTAGACACTTCTTTAGCATTGAAACGTGAAACACTGGATGAATAGAAGCCAAATATTGAGGTAACTTCAATTCGTAGGCCACATTTCCTACTCACTGCAAGACCTCATAAAGACCTATATACCTCAGACTCAACTTACCTTACGTACCAAACCTCATCACCCCTTTCATAGGTGATATCTTCAAGTGGACTTGATCACCCACCTCAAATTCTAGAGCTCTATTGCTGTTGTCTGCATATGATTTTTGACGACTGTAAGTAGTAGCCAATCTATCTCTGATCATTCTCACCTTTTCCATAGACTCATGTACGATCTCAGGGCCAAGGATGGAAGATTATCCTACCTCAAACCACCCAACCGGAGACCTACATCTTTGGCCATATAATGCTTCAAAAGGTGCCATCCCAATACTGGAATGACAGCTATTATTGTAAGAGAACTCTATCAGTGGCAAGTGATCATCCTAACTACCCTTAAAGTCAACAACACATGCTCTCAATATGTCTTCAAGGGTCTGGATGGTACGCTCTTCTTGTCTATCCGTCTGCGGATGAAAAGTAGTACTAAGCTTTACCTGTGTACCCAAGCCTTTTTGAAAAGATCTCCAAAAATGAAAAGTAAATTGGGCTCCCCTATTCGAGATGATAGACAGAGGAATCCCGTGCCATCTCACTATCTCATTAATATAAAGCTTGGCATAATCTTCATCCTTGTAAATAGACTTCACAGGTATGAAGTGAGCGGACTTGGTCATTCTGTCAACAATAACCCAAATGGAATCATGTAGTTTCCTAGTCTTTGGCAGACCAACCACAAAATCCATGTTGATAGCCTCCCACTTCCATGTTGGAATCTCAATCGTCTGAGTGAGACCCCAGGCTTAAGGTGTTCTGCCTTAACCTGTTGGCAATTCGGACACTCCTCCACGAATTTAGAGATATCTCTCTTCATGCCTTCCCACCAATAGACATCTTTATGGTCATGGTACATATTGGTGGCACCTGGATGAATGGAATACCTGGAACCATGAGCTTCTGCCAAAATATTAGACCTCAAATTATCAACATTGGGCACACATAACCTGTTTTGGTACCTGAGTACACCATCCCATCCTAGGAAAAATGATTCATTCAACTTACTCAATACTGAGTCTTTCAACTCCATGAGTACTGTGTCGAGATGCTGATTGGCTTTAACATCTATAACAAATGAGGATTCGGAACTTGAGTGAACCGAAACACCCCCACTTGGTGCATCTGCCAGCCGTACACTCAATCTAGCCAATTGGTGTACCTCCTTAACCAACTCCTTATTCTCTTCATCAATATGAGACATGCTGCCCATGCTCAATCGACTCAACACATCAGCCACTACATTGGCCTTACCCGGGTGATAATAAACACTCATATCATAATCTTTGAGCAGTTCTAGCCATCTCCTCTGATGAAGGTTCAACTCCCTCTGTGTAAAAACATACTGAAGACTTTTATGGTCAGTAAATACATCAACATGTACACCATATAAATAATGTCTCCAAAGTTTTAATGCAAACACCACAACATCTAACTCAATATCATGAGTAGGATAGTTCTTCTCGTGGATTTTCAACTGTCTCGATGCATATGCAATCACCTTGCCATCCTGCATAAGAACACATCCCAAACCTACCCGGGAAGCATCATAGTACACCATATATCCTGCACCACTCCTTAGCAACGTGAGAACTGGGGCTGAAGTGAGTCGGTCTTTGAGCTCTTGGAAGCTCTTCTCACATTTTTCAGACCACTCAAACTTTACCTTCTTCTGCGTCAAGGCTGTCAATGGAGCAGCAATAGTGGAAAAGTCTTCCACAAACCTGCGATAGTAATTGGCCATACCTAGAAAACTTTGAATATCGGTAGAAGTAAGGGGTCTCAGCCATTTTTTCTCTGCCTCGACCTTTTTAGGATCAACTTCTACACCCTGGCCGGTCACAACATGACCAAGGAAGGTCACTCATCTCAACCAGAATTCACATTTGCTTAACTTTGCATACAATTGATGTTTTCTGAGTACTTGTAATATCTTTCTTAAGTGTACTTCATGCTCTTCTCTGGACTTAGAGTATATGAGAATGTAATCTATGAATACTATGACGAAGGAATCAAGGTACTCACAGAAAACTCTATTCATAAGGTCCATAAATGCGAATGGTGCGTTAGTGAGACTGAATGACATGACCAGAAATTCATAATGCCCATATCTAGTACGGAAAGCCGTCTTAGGGACGTCTTCCCGCCTCACTCTAAGCTGATGATAGCCTGACCGAAGGTTTATCTTGGAAAAGAAACTTGAACCTTGGAGTTGGTCAAATAAACCGTCTATTCTGGGAAGAGGGTACTTATTCTTTATAGTGACTTTGTTGAGTTATCGATAATTGATGCACATTTTAAGGGTTCCATCCTTTTTCTTTACGAACAACACTAGAGCACCCCATGGGGATATGCTCGGCTGGATGAAGCCCTTATCAAGTAGATATTTTAACTGGAACTTCAACTCTTTGAGTTCAGCTGGTGCCATCCTATACGGGGGAATAGAAATTGGATTGGTGTTGGGATCTAGATCAACACCAAAGTCAATCTCACGTTCAAGAGGGATTCCTGGTAAATCCTCCGGAAAGACATCTGGGAACTCATTCACTATTGACACTGAGTCTATGGAAGAAACTTCTTGATCTAAGTCATTGACTCTAACTAAGTGGTGCAAATACCCCTTAGATATCATCTTATTGGCCTTTAAGTGTGAAACCATTTAGCCGATTGGACTTGAACTATGCCCTTCCCATTCCCGCTCTATCTCATTTGGAAACTGAAACCTCACTACCCTATTTCGACAATCTATTGTGGCATAATACTTATGGAGCCAATCCATGCCCAAGATTATATCAAAATCGAGCATGGCTGATTCCACAAGATCAGCGTGAGTGACTCTATCAAGGATGTGAATTGGGCAATTTTTAAACACTCTTTCTGCTCTAATGCCGTCTCCTATGGGAGTACTTACTAAAATTGTCTCATGCAAGATTTCAGGAAACACATCAAACCTACTAGCTATCAAAGGAGTAACAAATGATAGAGTGGATCCTGGATCTAACAATGCATACATTGGGAAAGTAAAGATATGCAACGTACCCGTGACTACATCAACTGACTTCTCTTGATCTTCTCTACCTTTCAGCGCATAAAATCGGTTCCTCTTAGAAGGTTCGGCTGCAGTATTTGCATTCGGCCGAGGCTGAGCACCGTCCTTGGCCTCATTCATCGTTTGACGACAATCTCGGACCATGTGTCCAGTCTTGCCACACCCGAAGCAGAAGTTAGTACCTACTAAACATTCACCTCCATGAGGACGTCCACATTTACCACAAAGCTTGCTTTTTCGCTGGATGTTCCGATCATTTCCCTTTCTGGGGCCAGACTTATTCACTTTGCCATTCAAATTTCATGAAGAAGTAGGATTACCTGAATGTGTCTTGAACTTAGGCCTGTTCTGGACTCCAACTGAGCCCCTACCCGAGCTAGAACCAGTCTGATCCGCAGTCTAAGGCGTTTTGCTTTCATGAACTCTCCTCTTACGGCGGCTCTCCTCCACTTGCTGAGCATGCACTGTCAATCTGCCCAGATCCATGCTATCGTGCAACATGGTTTCCCGACAATATTCCACTAGATCTTCCGACACGCCAGTCACAAACCTGCTCATTTCATCCCTGCTATTTGCCACCAGAGAAGAAGCATACTTTGAGAGTTTAACAAATTTCAAAGAATACTCCTTAACTGACAAACCTCCCTGTCTCAGGTTGATGAACTCTTCAATCTTGGATTCACTTTGTTCTCTGAGGAAGAATCTCTCTAGAAAGGTAGTCTTGAGATCATACCAAGTGATGGGAACATCTCCACGTACTCGGCTATCAGCCCACATCCGGTACCAAATCTGTGCCACATCCTTGAGTTGATATGCATTCAACTCAGCCTTCGCCTCCTCATCTACTCCCATGGCACAAAGGATCTTGTGGACCTCATCCATGAACTCCTAGGGATCCTCATTGGTCTTAGATCCGTAGTAAACTGGGGGGTTCATTCTGGTGAAGTCCCTCAGCCTGCTAGCCATGGTGCTAGAATGAGGGTTCTCTCTGGAGCACCCTCTCTCACGGCTTGAGCCGTGATGGCTTGAACCTGAGTAGTGATGGCCTGTGCCATCTGCAGCAAAGCATTCCTCACTTCACCATCTGTCAACCCAGCTGAATTGACAGGCACTTGACCAGCAGCAACTAGGCTTGAAAATGAACTTGATTTCCTCCAACAGCTGCCTCACCTACCCTCCTGCCTGCATTTCTCCTCGTATTCATTATCTACACGTAGATACAAGAAGAGAGTTAGATTCTTAATGACACTATTATGTCACAATTCCACATAGCACGATAATGAGTAGAAGAAGGGAAAATTTTATAAGCATTATGCAGTCTCTAATTCATGATAGTGGTGCACTTCACTACCATAAGTTAGAAACTACTTAATGTGGTTGATATGAGCCTGATGTATTGGATATTTAACCTAATGCAATGATACCAAGTTTGTCATGACCCGGATTTTGGAATTCGAATCGCAACCGGCGTCGTTGACCTCTCAGAGGTCGCAGACAAGCCTCTTCTTGCATTCATAACATTCATACGGTTAATT
Organism: Solanum sitiens; assembly: GCA_016801875.1. NCBI lineage: Eukaryota > Viridiplantae > Streptophyta > Magnoliopsida > Solanales > Solanaceae > Solanum > Solanum sitiens. The sequence goes on from JABWTJ010000056.1 coordinate 1,505,930, forward strand.
TTAGCGGAAAATTTAACACTTTTTGTTTATATTTGAAGTATACATAAACTCCATATAAACGCGTATTTTTAAGGAAGTTCATTGCTCATACATTAACCATCTATTTATAGAAACATACAACTTGAAAGAAATAGAATCTCATGTCATAAGTAATATTTGCCAAAACGGCACTATTACAAGCGTCTGAATAAAATAGGAAAGAAACACTAGTGGAACATACTCCACTAGTTTAAACATAATACTAAGCAATAAATGTAAAGGCATGCATCCTCGAATGCATGAGGACCTACCAAGTCCGGATGAAATCTTTGAGTCCGAACAGCTGCAATGATACCTTCAACGTCCACCTGAGCCTGCACTTAAAATAGTAATATTGTATGGAATTAGTACACACTTTTACTAAGTATGGGTATATGCAACAACACATAACGGTAATGCATGAACAAGAATGGCTCTTCCTAATCAACATGCCTTTTTAGAAGGTCAAGTCTCTTGACTTGCCTAATTCGTAATAGGAAGGTCATACCATGAATATGTCACACATAATACACACATAGGTTCACATAACATATATTTCATGTTTCATATATTATACATTTCATATCCACGAGACCTTGGAATCATGGACGTAGCATTAAGACATCTCAAGTGAGGGCCCAACATATGGGACCTCAACTCGAAAGCCTCCTTTAGCAAACACAGAGTCTGCTTCATTCGTTCATTCGTACTTCACATTATTCATTTCATTCATTCATAGTATGATATAAACACCAGCTATACCTAGGATGAAGTTTAAGACTCTCATCGGGATCATGAAGTGCAATGATAACCTAATGTCATTACTTGAGTTCGGTTTCACCTCCTGATTGTCTTGCACAATCACCTTCGGTATCGTTCATTTCATTATCTTTCATACTTTGAGGAACTTTCAACCTTAACCAACATAGATCATGTGAGCATCATGAAATTCGATGTCTTTCCCACACCGAAAAGAGGTGGAGTCACTGGCCAAAGTAAAACCAAAACATGCTAGCTTTATGGGTTCGAACCAAGCTAGTTTCCTATGTTGGCAACATAGTTCAAAGACTAGGAGATTTAGGGAGACCCATACCCACCTTGGTGTACAGTCTCATCTCATGAGAATCACGTGAACCTCTGCCTTTCCCGAAAGAAGGCATCACCACTCATAACTAGCCTATCAGTTCTTAGTTTAAAGTTCCTATTTACATTCAACTCATAAATCATCGAAGTTTGCTTCTAGCATGAGGTAGTCATAGCTCATTAGATGATTTCTCATCTCTTCTTTACGTATTAAGTGTGAATTGTCCTTACACTTACATATAGATTGTGATTGACACTTATCATTTAATATTCAACACTCTCTTAGGTGAGTACTTTTTGTGACCTTTACTTAGGCTTGGTTGAGGCTTGTCTCACCATTCATCTTAGCCTCTTATCATGTTGTCGCCATTTTCATTAGCATCATAGTTTAGCATAATTACTCACCTCATTACGTGAATGTTCATTTCTTCATCTTGCCATTAACTTACATCATATGTCATGCACATGGCCTTTAATGTACTTTACACTCATGGTCATACCCCTTTAAGGTTACTCATATTTGGCTAAGTGCTTCATGATCATCTAAGTGCATATTGTGCAAGACTTATGCATCTTGCACATTTTGGCCAAGGGATCCGAGTTTGATCCCTAGTGGCTGCGTTTTATTTTATTATATGTAAGACTTATGTGCCTCACAATTTTGGTCAAGAGGACCCGTGTTCGAATCCCATGGGCAACATATAACTTTTGATTATATATGATACTTATGTATCTCACACACTTGGCCTTGAGGCCGGGTTCGAATCCCCTCTCTCACACTATTTTTTTTCTTTTAATTCAAGGCATGTTCTCTTAGTGTTAGGACCTTGAGGTCTTGAGTTCCACCCTCAATGGCAACATCTCTTTTTCTTCATTTTTACAAGTGATTAGCCGAGACTTAGTCAATTAGTATAGGCCTTTAGTTCACTTTCTTGAATTTAGCCTAGGCGTTTAGCTTAGAGTTTTACATGAACTTTTAACCAATCGTTAAGGACTTTACTTTCATTTTCTTGTTCATGAACATCACAATTTCTTCTTGCATGTTAAATACACAACATTATGCACCATATAATTCATAATTTCTTCAAGTAAACCGTAACAACATAATCACGGAAAATAACATACTTGTGCACATGTAACATTCAACATTCGGGCGGACATAACAAAATCATAAACAGTCCGAGAACACATATTGCACACAATCACAATCGTTCCTAAAATCATCTACCAGAAGTCATACCAACGCATGCATCAATCGTTCATAGGATCTAATGACATGCAATGAGGACAACCTTAGTTTTTAGATTGGATTTGAACTGAGCCTTAGGGGATTCTTGGGGAAGGGACCAAGAGAGAAGAAAACCCATGCCTTTTCAACTTTGACAACCAGCCACTAACACGTCCTAACCCACCTACAAACCTCTCTTTCGAGCCTTGATTCTTGTTCACAGGTGAAGTTCTTTACGTGATTTCTTAAAACACTTAGGCGTACTAATCTTTTTGTTTTTGATGGATGAATGACGAGAACTCTTAGTACATTAGACTTATTTTCTTTTTCTTTTTTTGAATTGCAAGGTAAAACTGAAAAACGTTTTGTGGATATATAATGAATTAAGAGTGTACATGGAGTACACTCCTAGTTGGAGTCGTGAGCCTCTTTTCTTGTCTAATCTTAATGCCCCTCCTGATTTTGTCTAATTTTAAGTCATTTAAATCGTCCCTTTAGTGCCTACAACTTGGCTCGAATCCGTGTGTGGAGATCCGGTGAAACTCGGGTTTGACCAACGAGCTTTGACCTATTTTGACTAATTGAAAACCTTATTTAATTAATTAAATATCAACCTAGGATAATTACTATACTACCCCTAGCCTCGAAATTACCTTTTTACCCCTAGAACCCTTAAAACCTAGGACTAATCCTCTAAGTCCGGTTTAAACTCACCCGGGTGAATCCTAGTGTTCGGGGACCTAACATGGCTGGAACCAACCCTGACTAGCTCAACCAACTCACCAAGTTGGTTGGCTTGGCTGGTTCATAGGTCCAGGGGTCTGGTTCCACTCGCATCAAGCCGTGTGAACCCGATTTGACCTATGCATTCTAGGTACGTTTAGGTCTTACTTAGCATAGTTGTTTTCGGGTTGTTACAAAATTGTTGTTTTATTCACATTTAGGATTATTATTTTTCTTTTTCTGAAATGTAGTTTAGACTTATTTAATTTGTACATCAAGCTATTAGTCATATCATCCTCTCACTAGTTTTCTTTTTTACATTGGAAAACAACATTGAATATTACTAACTTTCTTGTATTGATACCCTAGGAGCACGGAACAATCATTGCTAAATAAGAACATGACCAAATGCATGAAAAAATAACTTTAGAAAGTGAGACTTGTGAGTCATTATTCTTATAAGTTGAATAAAAAAAGTTTTTATTAATATAGAATGATGAATTTTATAAATGGATTGTCTAACGAGGAATCAACATCATTTATATGTTATAGTTGTGTAATATCTCAATTTTCCTTCTGTTAGAGTATTTTAAATTGGTTCTAGTCTCTTCCTTGCAAAAATTAGGAAAGATGCCTTCTTTTTTCTTCTACAAAGTGGTGGTTAGACCAGCTATATATTCATGCATGGGGTAGAGTGGGTGTCAATTAAGTACTTTCACACTCAAAAAATGAAAGAAGAGAAGATTGGATATCAACCCTAGGCTTCAAGGATATCAAAATAATAAAGTATTTGGATGAAAATAAACTCAAGGTGATATTCTCATGGAAATACAAAATAAAAAGTGTGAATCACTCATGCTTCTAGTAAGTTAGTCAGCTCGTTATATTTTTGGTAAAATTGTCGTAACTTTGTACTCCAAAATAGAATTAACGAGCAGTTGACGAAATTGGAAAGAAGACTTCATGACCATTGATTGGACAGGTTATAGGCCACACATTTCTTTAAACTTTAGGAGATAGAATTTTTTGAAATTGATCCAAGTAAAAACTTATATCAAACTCAATCGGTAAGAAGCTTTCAACTCAACTTTGTGCTAGAGAATTTTTTTGACCTTATTACATCTCCGCAAAACTCTTCAAATTAAATATTGCACCATTACACCTCTATTCAATTAGAAATCATATCACAGGGCAGAAATTTACGGAGTGTTACAGATAAGCCTAGTTAAGTTGTAGTTATGTTTCTAGTCTAAAATTATAGTGTCTTATTGATAGTTCTATAGAATAGGTTCAATTCTTTTTTTTTGAATATGAACTTTCTCGATCTTTTTCCTTCCTTCAGCACTCCTATAATTTTCTTAGGTGTCATTTGGTTCAAAACTAGGGATTATATCAATCCCACATTTTATATGAGATGAGTGATACAAAGATTTTGGTGTAGAAATAACACTGATCTTCGGTTTCCAACCAAATACGACATAGGTTTAACATCAAAATTTATAATGGGAGAACCCAATTAATCCCTTGAACCAAACAATCGCTTAACAAATTCCTTTTTATATCTTACTCTAGTGAATTGCCACCATCTCTATGAATTTTGATTAATCCACCATGAATTATATTATCAATAGTAGTGTTCAAGTAATTAATGTATGATTAGCTTTTTCACCTCCTGTACCACAAAAATGCTTGGTCCTGTTAGAAAGATTGGAATATCAATCTCTTCGAGACAAAGTACAAAAACTAATGTTTCAGGAGCAGAATCTTTCTAAAATTCTAGTGTTTCCACGACAACTAATCATTTTTGTTCTACCTAATTCCTCTTTCATGACCACATATTTTTCGAGCTTAGGATGTCGAAAATCTTGTTGAATGCAACTAGAGGTGGCAAATGGGCGGGTTGGATCAAATGTGGGCAGGTTGAAAATGGATAAACATAAAATGGGTAATCATTCAACCCTCCCATATTTGATATGGTTAAAAATGGTTGGGTAATAAATGGGTTGGGTAAAATAGTAGTTTACCCATATTTCATGAATAAATAGTTCTTTACTTAAGAATTCAATATGGAGAAAATATTTTAGTCTTTTTTTAGATGAAATCTGTTGAAACTGCTTCATTTAGTTTAATTTTATTATAAAAGTAAAAAAAAAAACTTTTAAAAAAATTTCAGGGGGGGGGGTCCAAGGTAGGGTGAAAAAAATTTAAAGTTAAAAATATTGTTTAAACAAACTTAATATTTTTGAACGGTGGGGGTTGGTTGGGTGTAGGAGGAGGGGTGGGGGGACAATGGCTGGGGTGGGGTGGGTCCAGGGTAGGGTGAAAAAATAAATATTTGAAGTTGAAATTTTGAAAACAAAGTTAATTTTATTTTGGGTGGGGGGACGATGGTAGAGATGAAAAATTAAAATTTGAAGTTGAAAATATTTTTTAAAAATAAACTTAAATTTTTATTTTTTTGGGGTGTGGGGTGAGGGGGCTGGTGTGGGGGTGGGTTGGGGGGGGGTCGAGGGTAGGGGTAAAAAAATAAAATTTTGAAGTTCAAAATATTTTTTAAAAATAAACTTTAATTTTTTTTGGAAGTGTGGGGTGGAGGTTGAGAGTTGAAATATTAATAGGGACCCATATATGAAAGTTTTGAAAAATTGCTTCTAAAACTTGGTAACAGAAGATTTTTTGAAAATTTGAAGAAAACTTGCAATACCCATATTTTATCCGTAGTTTACCCATAATATACCCATATTTTAATGGGTAAAATATGGGTATAATACCAAATATTACCCATATTTAAAATCACCTCTTTCAACCCATATTTGAAGGGCCATTTTGGGCGGGTAACTGAAAAATGGGCTTAAATTGCCAGCACTAAATGCAACTAATTTGATGATTGATACGAGTATTATTTTTTTACAGGCAAAACAATCAAGAAAGAAGAGCACTGAGGCAGAGGTGATCCCAAATAGAAACTCAGAAGCAGCAGCCGCAATTGGAACTACTGACACAAATACCAATGTGTATTCTGAGGAATCGGATGATGAGTCCAAAAATATGTGATCATATGGTTAAAGCATATATGCAATAGTTTCTGGGCTATTTCTTATTAGTTATGGTTCTGAAGATCGTTCGAATAATTAGTGAAGTATTCTATTATTAGATATATGAACAGTATAATGTTGTTGCTTTTTTAGATCTTCTAAGAGTAGTGTTAAACAAGGTTCTTCCCTTTATCCTCTCTGTTGAATTAATGTATATGTGACTGCTACTGATGCATTGTCTGTGAGGCCTTAGTTGCTTTATTAACTGAAGATATTATGTAATGTTTTGCTATTCTTAAGGAAGCCAATTGCTACACTTATAGCATAGGATGGTGATAGAGTAATTTCATGGCAGATTATTTCTTATTATTAAAGTATAAGATGGTTATAGTAGAGGTGGGGTGGGGTATATTACCTAGAAAATTACCTATGGAGTTAATAAATTGTGAATTGTTTACATTTTTTTTTAGATGTAAAATTTTATTTTAACTTGTATAGATGTAATAACTATCTGTTTCAACAGTATATTGTTTATTTCGGGTAATATTTGTAACATAAAATAGGCCAAAATCTCATTATGATGTCTTGGTGGTTCATTCAGCTTGTTAATGGTGGCTATATTTTTCATAAAGGATTTTTATTGAGAACAACAAAACGAATTAGTGAAAAACTAAAAAAAATATCCATCATAATATAAAAGGATTAGGATATCCAAAAAATGGTAACGGACAAAGTTAAATGCATTTATTATAATCAAAGGGTAATTTTAATTATTTTCTGAAAAATTAACTCAGTTTTAAATTCTGAAATCCAAATGCAACAATTTCCCACTTCTTTTGATCAGGACTTCCAATAAAATGGTAATAATATTTGGATAAATAATTATAAAAGGTTAAATGTATCTATTGTAATCAAAGGGTAATTTTGAACTGGAGAAGAATTTTGAATCTCAAATTTTTCTACAATCTTGAATCGAAATCGAAAGGATAATTTTGAATATTTCTTAAGAAAAATAACTCATCTTTGACCTGTTTTGAATTTTTAAACCCCAAATGCAATATTTACCAGATTCCTCTTCTTCTTTTTTTCTTATTTTTTTATTAGACTCGAAACTTCAAATGTTATAATTTTACATCATATTTCTTGCTTTATTTCTTTTATTTTTGATTATTATTTTCTCTTATTTAAATCAAATTCATGGAGAACTTGATGAAATAATTGTCATTACATCTTTTTTGTTATATGTTTCTAATGTCTTTATATAAAATTCATAACAATACATTTTTTTTCATATGTATGTAAGATCTTGATATCAAATTAATAACAATACCTTTTTTGTCATATGTCTCTAAGGTCTTGATAATATCAAATTCATAACAAGAATTAAATTGTAATTTGAGTCACAACTACTCTTATATATAAAATATGTTATGAATGAAATTATTCTGGACTTTCATGTAATTTTGTTAGAGATGTGAAATATTTAAAATATTGACAAAATTTGAAGTTTTAATTAAGATAGAAAGAAAAAAATAGAAGAAAGTGGAAAGAAAGCTAGCCCACAACCCTCCTAGGGTTGGGCTTGGTTGGTCATTTCAAGACCCTTTCAAATGAAGGGACGGATCATCCTTACACCTTGAATTTTTGGCCCACGAAGCTTGGGCCGTATGGATCTGAGTTGCCCTTACCGATTATTGCAATTCTCTTGAGAAAAAGGACTAATTTACAATAAATACACAGGGACTATATAATAATATTTAATTTCATCAGAATCCTGTGGAGTAGTATAAATAAGGAGCCTTTACATCTAAAGGCATCACACAAACTCCTCCTCCTCTCCCTCGTCCACCTCCTCTCTCCCTCCTCCTCCTCCTCTTTAGAACAAAAAAAAATAATGCAAGAACAGACTGGTGTCCGCCGGGTGCTCGAGCACCCATTAACTTCGTTACGAAATATATATATCTATGTAGAAATTGATAGGTATTTGTATAAAATTAACATAGAGCACCCAATGAATAAATGATATAGTTGGCCCAATGGTTCTTGGATGGGTACTTAAGACTCTTTTTAGTGTTGTTACCAAGGTTCGAATCTCATTGTTAACACTTTTTTTTTACATTTTCACTTTAGAGCACCCACAACCTTAAAATCCTAGATCCGCCACTGTATAAATGTAATACTAATAATCGATACGAGGAAATAAACTTTATAATTAGTTTGTACAAAGTGAAAATAACATTTTCATATGACTTTTATGTGAAAAAAAGAAAACCTCTAATAAGAAGGGCATAAAACCTATAAAAAATTGTTTGTGAAGGAGTATCAACGAAATTAAATATCTTTAATGAGATAACATAAATAATCCTTGTTCTCTAGATGATTTCTTTTCATAACTTATTCGAATTTTTTTTCTCTTTAATTTGATTAATGTGATCCCTAAAAGAACCTAAAATCTTATACAACTCAATTAGAGTGAAATCTTAAAATTCATAAAAAGGAATCAACTAAAACTATTAGTAATGGAGAATCATGAGATATTACTCGATTAATATTTTGTTAGTAGTGGACCTCGATTGAAAGGAAATGAGTGATGGTCAAGGACTGCGCTTTGATAAATATGGTGAATATACATGGTGGAGAATAGGATTCATTAAGAGTTGAATGGAATGTTTCAGCGATGCATTGTGTTCTTTCTTTATCTCAAATGCTTAAGGGAGATTATTTGGTATAGGAAAGAGTCTTTTTATCCTTTTCAATTCAGTGAAGAAAAATATAAGGGTGTGTATAGGATTACGAGAAAAATATGTGTGTATGCAAGAGTATTCGTGTCAAGTCATCATAAGGGTGCGAATAAAATTAAATGACAATGTATATAGTCGATCATGTAATTATCATGAGGGTGTATACGAAAAATGTGATTGCGTGTAGAATGTATCACGTAATTATGATGGTGTATATGAAAAAATGTGACTGTGTGTAGGATGTGTCAGGTCATAATGAAGGTGGGTGTATATTGTAGGGGACAAAAAAAAACTGTAATGGAATCTTTCCCAAGCAAAAGCGACAAAATATTATTGGCACACTTTTTTATTTAGTTTTTTTTAGAGTGCATTAACAAATATCAAAAAATACTATTGGTTAATTATTTAATTAACATTAACTAAGAAAAATAAAATATAATTAACAAAATACTAATTTAAAAGAAAAATGTTTTTCTGAAGTTTTTCTTCTTTCAAATAAAGAAAAAAAATGTATATCCTCAAGAAACATATTCTTTTTGTGTGATTATCAAATTATTAATATATCCTATGAAAATGAAAAAGAAAGTCTAAATACTAAGATTAATTCCAGCCATATAATGTAATGCAAAAATTGTATTTAGAAAAATATATGAAAGACAAATAAAAATCATATTTCTTGAAAGCAATAAGATCTAGTAAACAGAAGTCATCGAATTAGGTTATTAAATTTAGAAAAAATGATTTTAAAAATTACTCCAAATTAGAAGATATAAATTTAGATGAACAAGAATATTTTTGATAAAATTGGTAATAATGCTTGGCCAAACAAGGAAAATAAATAAATATATATATCATGGTCAGTGGGTATTTTATTGATATTTCTTAAAATAAATAAATAAAAACTTCAACTTTGACCTCTTTTTAATTTTAAAACTCTAAATGCAATATTTTCCCTCTTTTTCTTCTTCTTCCTCTTATTTTCATATTAGCGTTATAAATTAAAACATTAGAATCTAACATCAGCGATGAGCAAGGTCTATGCTTTGATGAATATGGTGAATATACATGGTGGAGAATAGGATTTATTAAGAGTTGAATGAAATGTTTCAGCGATGTATTGTGCTCTTTCTCTATCTCAAGAGTTTAAGGGAGATTATTTGGTATAGGGAAGAGTCATTTTGTCCTTTTCAATTTAGTGAAGAAAAATGTAAGGGTGTGTGCAGGATTACGTGAAAAATATGTGAGTAGACAAGAGTATGAAGAAAAATATGATTGTGTGGAGTGTTTCAAGTCATCATGACGGTGTGAATAAAAAAAATGTCTGTATATAGTTTATTAGGTAATTATCATGATGGTGTATACGAAAAATGTGATTGTGTGTAGAATGTATCAGGTCATTATGATGGTGTATATGAAAAATGTGACTGTGTGTAGGGTGTGTCAGGTCATTATGAGGGTGGGTGTATATTGTAAGTGACAAAAAAAACTGTGATGGAATCTTTCCAGGTCCGAGCAAAAGCGACAAAAAATTATTCACTCTTTTTTATTTTTTATATTTTGTAAAGATAGTTAACAAATAACAAAAAATACTACTGGTTAATTAATAAATTAATCTTAACTATGAAAAATAAAATATAATTAACAAAATACTAATTTAAAAGAAAAATATTTTTGTATTTCTCTTATTTCAATTAAAGAAAAAATATATACATGTATATTATCCTCAAGAAACGTCTTCTTTTTGTGTGATTTTCAAATTTTCATTACATCCCATTAAAATGAAAAAGATAGTCAAAATACTAAGATTAATTCAAAACATATAATGTAATGATAAAATAGTATTTAGAAAAATAATGAGAGAAGGAAAAAAAATCATATTGAAATAAATAAGATCTAGTAAATACTAAACATCGAATCAGGTTATTAAATTTAGTAAAAAAGATAAAAAAAATTTTACCCCAAATTAGATGACCTAAATTTACATGAACAAGAATATTTTGAAGAAAATTAGTAGAAATACTTGGCTAAACTAGGAAAATAAATAAATATAGTTGTTATGGTATTCTTAAAATAATAAAAAGAACCTCAACTTTGACTTGTTTTGAATTTTTAAACCCTAACTGCAATATTTTTCCTCTTTTCTTTCCTCTTTTTATTTTCGTATTAGAGTTATAAATTAAAACATTAGAATCTAACATTAATTTCTTGATTTATTCTTATTGTTATTTTTCTTTTTTTTTTGGAATTAAAGGAATTTAGCTTTATATTATCTTAACATCAAGCTTGTAACCATATTGTCTTCTCTCTTTTCTTTTTTTACATAGAAAAATAACATTCAATTTCACTAATTTTCTAATTTATATCCTCAAAGAGCGTCAATTCAAATGAATCTATAGAATAAGAAATGTCAAATAAACATATGACCAAATGCACACATATACAACCTCAAATAGGTATAAATTGAATTTTGTATCGCATTTACAATTTATGACTAGTTATTCTCATAAGTTGAATTAAAAATTGTTATGCATATGTAAATAGTCATCTATTTCTATTAAAGAATTAGGAGAATTTGCTATGTTGCTTAATTAAGATAACGAGCAAACAAATTTGTCGCTCGATAAAAAGAGGAATGACAGATGCAGAAACGGAGGTCGGGCATGTGCCATGGCATGACCTACTGCAATTGATAAAAAAATTAACCACTGACGGCCAGACAGTTTCCTCCTACACCATCAGATTTCTCTAATAGGTATGGTAAAGCGTCATGATCTTCGTAACATTATAGGGGTACTTGTATTTTTCCAACTGACAGGTGAGCGAATGGACATAAAATCTTCTGAGCGCACCTCTTATCGTTCAAACATTTGATTTGGATAAAAGTGAAAATCTCACGACTGATTCTGCATCTATAACACCAAATATCAGTAAGACTTTTTAAATCCCTAGATGAATCATTCCACTTATTGGTGGTTATTGCTTCATTTTTTGTTAATGAATTTTTTTCTCTTTGGTTTATTAGACTAGTTAATTCATAGATAAGAATAGTACATTAAACTGTTGTTTTATTCACATTTAGGATTATCATTTTTCTTTTTCTGAAATGAAGTTTAGACTTATTTAATTTGTACATCAAGCTTTTAGTCATATCATCCTCTCACTATTTTTCTTTTTTACTATTGGAAAATAACATTGAATATTACTAACTTCTTGTATTGATACCCTAGGAGCACGGAACATTCATTGCTAAATAAGAACATAACCAAATGCATGAAAAAATAACTTTAAAAATTGAGGCTTTTGAGTCATTATTCTTGTAAGTTGAATAAAAAAAGTTATTATTAATATAGAATGATGAATTTTATAAATGGATTGTCTAACGAGGAATCAACATCATTTATATGTTATAGTTGTGTAATATCTCAATTTTCCTTCTGTTAGAGTATTTTAAATTGGTACTAGTCTCTTCCTTGCAAACATTAGGAAAGATGCCTTCTTTTTTCTTCTACAAAGTGATGGTTAGACCATCTATATATTCATGCATGGGGTAGAGTTGGTGTCAATTAAGTACTCTCACACTCAAAAAATGAAAGAAGAGAAGAGCGGATATCAACCCTAGGCTTCAAGGATGTCAAAATAACAAAGTATTATAAAAATAAACTCAAGGTGATATTCTCATGGAAATAAAAATATGAAGTGTGAATCACTCATGCTTCTAGTAAGTTAGTCAGCTCGTTATATTTTTGGTAAAATTGTCATAACTTTGTACTCCAAAATAGAATTAACGAGCAGTTGATGAAATTGGAAAGAAGACTTAAAGACCATTGATTGGACATGTTATAGGCCACACATTTCTTTAAACTTCAGGAGATAGAAATTTTTGAAATTGATCCAAGTAAAAACTTATATCAAACTCAATCGGTAAGAAGCTTTCAACTCAACTTTGTGCTAGAGAATTCTTTTGACCTTATTACATCTTCACAAAACTCTTCAAACTAAAAATTGCACCGTTACACCTCTATACAATTAGAAATCATATCATAGGTCGGAAATTTACGGAGTGTTACAAATAAGCCTAGTACATTACAATAAAAATAACTTTTTAGCGGCAATGAGCTAAAAACCTTTACCGACATTAGGGACATATACAAAAAAAATGTTAATTGCCACTAAAGAATACCCCATATGGAACATATGGCTTTAATCACCACCATAATACCACAATATTGGACATTCCTATATGGATTAAACCTGAAATAAAAAGGAAATTAACATTCAGATGGCTACTCGTACTGATGTAATCTTGCTGCGTTCTTGGTGACAAATTCCACGAAGAAATCTTTAAATTTCGGGGCTAGAACTTATGTAATCTTGTAACACTCTTGAAATGGGTTTTGTCGCCTCTTTCCTCTCTAAGTTCTAATTTTCTAAGTTTTGATGAAAGATCTGCCTTAGTTAAGTTGTAGTTATGTTTCTAGTCTAAAATTATAGTGTGTCTTATTGATAGTGCTATGGAACAGGTTCAATTTTAATTTTTTTTTGAATATGCACTTTCTTGATCTTTTTCCTTCCTTCATCACTCCTATAATTTTCTTAGGTGTCATTTGGTTCAAAACTAGGGATTATATCAATCCCACATTTTATATGAGATGAGTGATACAAGGATTTTGGTGTAGAAATAACACAGATCTTAGGTTTCCAACCAAATACGAGATAGGTTTAACATCAAAATGTATAATGGGAGAACCCAACTAATCCATAGAACCAAACAATGGTTTAACAAATTCCTTTTTATATCTTACTCTAATGAATTGTCACCATCTTTATGAATTTTGGTTAATCCACCATGAATTATATTTTCAATAGTAGTGTTCAAGTAATTAATGTATGATTAGCTTTTTCACCTCGTGTACCACAAACATGCTTGGTTCAGTTAGAAAGATTGGAATATATATCTCATCGAGACAAACTACAAAAACTAATGCTTTCGGAGCAGAATCTTTCTAAATTTCTATTGTTTCCACGACAACTAATCATTTTTGTTCTACCTAATTCCTTTTTCATAACCACGTATTTTTCCAGCTTAGGATGTCAAAAATCTCTTTAAATGCAACTAATTTGATGATTGATAAGAGTATTATTTTGTTACAGGCAAAACAATCAAGCAAGAAGAGCACTCAGACAGAGGTGATCCCAAATAGAAACTCAGAAGCAGTAGCCGCGATTGGATTTACTGACACAGATACCGATGTCTCTTCTGTGGAATCGGATGATGACTCCAAAAATATGTGATCATATGGTTAAAACATATATGCAATAGTTTCTGGGCTATTTCTTATTAGTTATGGTTCTAAAGATCGTTCAAATTATAAGTGAAGTGATTTTTTATTAGATATATGAACAGTATAATGTTGTTGCTTTTTTAGATATTCTAAGATTAGTGTTAAACAAGGTTCTTCCCTTTATCCCCTCTGCTGAATTAATGTATATATGACTGTTACTGATGCATTGTCTGTGAGGCCTTGGTTGCTTTATTAATTGAAGATATTATGTAATGTTTTGTTATTCTTAAGGAAGCCATTTGCTACACTTATAGCATAGGATGGTGATAGAGTAATTTCATGGCAGATTATTTCTTATTATTAAAGTATAAGATGGTTGATGTAGAGGTGGGGGGGGGGGGGTAGATTACCTAGAAAATTACGTATGGAGTTTATAAAATGTGAATTATTTATATTATTTTCTTAGATGTAAGATTTTATTTTAACTTGTATAGATGTAATAACTATCTGTTTCAACAGTATATTGTTTATTTTGGGAAAGATTTGTAAAATAAAACAGGCCAAAATCTCATTATGATATCTTGGTGATCCATTCAGCTTGTTGATGATGAATGTATTTTTCATAATTTTTTTTTATTGAGAACAACAAAACGAATTAGTGAAAAACTAAAAAAATATCCATCAAAATATAAAAGAATTAGGACATCCAAAAAATGGTAACGGACAAATAAGGTAAAAAATTTAATGCATTTATTTTAGTCGACGAGTAATTTTTTTTTCTTGAAAAAATAACTATGTTTCGAATTTTGAAACCCAAAAGCAACATTTTCCCACTTCCTTTGATCAGGACTTCCAATAAAATGGTAACAATATTTGGACAAATAATTTTAAAAGGTTAAATGTATCTATTGTATTCGAAGGGTAATTTTGAATATTTCTTAAGAAAAATAACTCATCTTTGACCTGTTTTGAATTTTTAAACCCCAAATGCAACATTTACCAGCTTCCTCTTCTTTTTTTTTCTTCTTTTTTTCTTATTAGACTCGAAACTTCAAATATTATAATTTTACATCATATTTCTTGCTTTATTTACTTTTATTTATGATTATTATTTTCTCTTATTTAAATCAAATTCATGGAGAACTTGATGAAATAATTGTTATTACATCTTTTTTGTTATATGTTTCTAAAGTCTTTATATAAAATTCATAACAATACATTTTTTTCCATATGTATGTAAGATTTTGATATCAAATTGATAACAATACCTTTTTTTTTATCATATGTCTTTAAGATCTTGATAATATCAAATTCATAACAAGAATTAAATTGTAATTTGAGTGACAACTACTCTTATATATAAAATATGTTATGAATGAAATTATTCTGGACTTTCATGTAATTTTGTTAGAGATGTGAAATATCTAAAATATTGACAAAATTTTAAGTTTTAATTAAGATAGAAAGAAAAAAATAAAAGAAAGTGGAAAGAATGCTAGCCCACAACCCTCCTAGGGTTGGGCTTGGTTAGTCATTTCAAGACCCTTTCAAATGAGATCACCCTTACACCTTGAATTTTTGGCCCACGAAGCTTGGGCCGGATGGATCTGAGTTGGCCTTATCGATTTTTGCAATTCTCTTGAGAAAAAGGACTAATTTACAATAAATACACAGGGACTATATAATAATATTTAATTTCATCTGAATCCCTGTGGAGTTTTATAAATAAGGAGCCTTTACATCTAAAGGCATCACACAAACTCCTTCTCCTCTCCCTCTTCCACCTCCTCTCTCCCTTCTCCTCCTCCTCTTCCTCCTCCTCCTCTTTAGAACAAAAAAAAATAATGCAAGAACAGACTGAGTTAAATGGTGTATGGAAGTTTCAATGCATCTCCTGTAATAAACTCTTTTCTTCGAGCCAAGCCATAGCTGGCCATACAAGGATTCACTTTAAGGAGGGTTGGGTTAAAGGAACCCACCAAAAAAAAGTTTTTGTCCCATTTCCTAATTCTCAACAACCAGAAAGTTCTACTAATATTGACTTATCATCATCTCACCACCAACAACAAATCTTTTCTACCAGCATAACTGACATTGATTCACCAAATTCTCACCAATTGGGTGTGTCTCCAGTACCAACCCCTCCTAAGCAAGATCTGCGGCTTCGTGATATGAAGACTCTGGCGAGACTCAGGGGTCGCCTCACCAAAGAGGAGGACAAAGTTGTTTTGCTTCTTCTTGATATGGCTAAGAAATAGGTTCTCGTTAATTCTGATATATATATATATGTATTTCAATTTGCGCCATTTTTGTAATTCCTTTCAAAGCTTAAATAATTTATGTCTTTTTCCTTCTTAAGTTTCAATCTTTTGATTAGATAGATATATTCTATGATCAAATTTATAATTACTTATGGATATATGAAAGAGGGGGTAGAGAGAGGAAACCCTAGTTTTTTTAACCTTTATACCCTCTTCAAAATTTCTTAGATGTCATTTGAGTTTCAAAACTTCAGATTTCATCACCAATCTACCTTTTATATATGATATAATAATAAAAAATGATATGAAATAATACTAACCATAGCTAATACCTCTAGTCAAATACGAGATTTATAAATGTAATACTAATAATCGATACGAGGAAATAAACATTATGATTACTTTGTACAAAGTGAAAATAACATTTTCATATGATTTTTATGTGAAAGAAAGAAAACCTCTAATAAGAAGGGCATAAAACATATAAAAATTTATTTGTGAAGGAGTATCAACGCAATTAAATATCTTTAATGAGATAACATAAATAATCCTTGTTCTCTAGATGATTTCTTTTCATAACTTATTCGAGAGAATTTTTATTTCTTTAATTTGATTAATGTGATCCCTAAAAGAACCTAAACACTTTTACAACTCAATTAGTGTGAAATCTTAAAATTCATAAAAAGGAATCAACTAAACCTATTAGTAATGGAGAATCATGACATATTACTCGATTTATATTTTGTTAGTAGTGAACCTCGATTGAAATGAAATGAGTGATGGTCAAGCACTGCGCTTTGATGAATATGATGAATATACATGGTGGAGAATAGGATTCATTAAGAGTTGAGTGGAATGTTTCAGCGATGTATTGTGTTCTTTCTTTATCTCAAGTGCTTAAGGGAGATTATTTGGTATAGGGAAGAGTCATTTTATCTTTTTCAATTCAGTGAAGAAAAATGCAAGGGTGTGTATAGGATTACGAGAAAAATATGTATATACAAGAGTATGTGTGTCAAGTCATTATGAGGGTGCAAATAAAATTAAATGATAATGTATATGGTGTATCATGTAATTATCATGAGGGTGTATACAAAAAATGTGATTGTGTGTAGAATGTATCACGTAATTATGATGGTGTATATGAAAAATGTGACTGTGTGTAGGATGTGTCAGGTCATAATGAAGGTGGGTGTATATTGTAAAGGACAAAAAAAAAACTGTAATGGAATCTTCCCCAAGCAAAATCGACAAAAATTTATTGGCACACTTTTTTATTAATTTTTTTTAGAGAGTGCATTAACAAATACCAAAAAATACTATTGGTTAATTATTTATTTAACATTAACTAAGAAAAATAAAATATAATTAACAAAATACTAATTTAAAAGAAAATGTTTTTCTGAAGTTTTTCTTCTTTCAAATAAAGAAAAAAAAATGTATATCCTCAAGAAACATATTATTTTTGTGTGATTTTCAAATTATTAATAAATCCTATGAAAATGAAAAAGAAAGTCAAAATACTAATTAATTCCAGCCATATAATGTAATGCAAAAATAGTATTTAGAAAAATATATGAAAGACAAATAAAAATCATATTTCTTGAAAGCAATAAGATCTAGTAAACACAAGTCATCGAATTAGGTTATTAAATTTAGGAAAAATGATTTTAAAAATTACTCCAAATTAGAAGATATAAATTTAGATGAACAAGAATATTTTTGATAAAATTGGTAATAATGCTTGGCCAAACAAGGAAAATAAATAAATATATATATCATGGTCAGTGGGTATTTTTTTGATATTTCTTAAAATAAATAAATAAAAAACCTCAACTTTGACCTCTTTTTAATTTTGAAACCCTAAATGCAATATTTTCCCTTTTTTTCTTCTTCTTCCTCTTATTTTCATATTAGCGTTATAAATTAAAACATTAGAATCTAACATCAGCGATGAGCAAGGTCTATGCTTTGATGAATATGGTGAGTATACATGGTGGAGAATATGATTTATTAAGAGTTGAATGAAATGTTTCAGCGATGTATTGTGCTCTTTCTCTATCTTAAGAGTTTAAGGGAGATTATTTGGTATAGGGAAGAGTCGTTTTGTCCTTTTCAATTTAGTGAAGAAAAATGTAAGGGTGTGTGCAGGATTACGTGAAAGATATGTGAGTAGACAAGAGTATGAAGAAAAGTATGATTGTGTGGAGTGTGTCAAGTCATCATGAGGGTGCGAATAAAAAAAATGACTGTATATAGTGTATCAGGTAATTATCATGAGGGTGTATACGAAAAATGTGATTGTGTGTAGAATGTATCAGGTCATTATGATGGTGTATATGAAAAATGTGACTGTGTAGGGTGTGTCAGGTCATTATGAGGGTGGGTGTATATTGTAAGTGACAAAAAAAACTGTGATGGAATCTTTCCAGGCCCAAGCAAAAGCGACAAAAAAATTTTCACTCTTTTTTATTTATTTTTTTTTATTTTTTAAAGATAGTTAACAAATAACAAAAAATACTACTGGTTAATTAATAAATTAATCTTAACTATGAAAAATAAAATATAATTAACAAAATACTAATTTAAAAGAAAAATATTTTTGAATTTCTCTTATTTCAATTAAAGAAAAATATATATATGTATATTATCCTCAAGAAACGTCTTCTTTTTGTGTGATTTTCAAATTTTGATTACATCCCATTAAAATGAAAAAGATAGTCAAAATACTAAGATTAATTCAAAACATATAATGTAATGATAAAATAGTATTTAGAAAAATAAATGAGAGAAGGAAAAAAATCACATTTCTTGAAATAAATAAGATCTAGTAAATACTAGACATCGAGTCAGGTTATTAAATTTAGGAAAAATGATAAAAAAAAATTTACCCCAAATTAGATGACCTAAATTTACATGAACAAGAATATTTTGAAGAAATTTGGTAGCAATACTTGGCTAAACTAGGCGAATAAATAAATATAGTTATTATGGTAAGTGGGTAATTTTTTTAAATTCTTAAAATAATAAAAAGAACCTCAACTTTGACTTGTTTTGAATTTTGAAACCTTAACTGCAATATTTTTCCTCTTTTCTTTCCTCTTTTTATTTTCGTATTAGAGTTATAAATTAAAACATTAGAATCTAACATTAATTTCTTGATTTATTCTTATTATTATTATTTATTTTTTTTGAAATTAAAGGAATTTAGCTTTATATTATCTTATCATCAAGCTTGTAACCATATTGTCTTCTCTCTTTTCTTTTTTACATAGAAAAATAACATTCAATTTCACTAATTTTCTATTTTTATATCCTCAAAGAGCGTCAATTCAAATGAATCTATAGAATAAGAAATGACAAATAAACATATGACCAAATGCACGCATATACAACCTCAAATAGGTATAAATTGAATTTTGTATCGCATTTACAATTTATGACTAGTTATTCTCATAAGTTGAATTAAAAATTGTTATGCATATGTAAATAGTCATCTATTTCTATTAAAGAATTAGGAGAATTTGCTATGATGCTTAATTAAGATAACGAGCAAACAAATTTGTCGCTCGATAAAAAGAGGAATGACAGATGCAGAAACGGAGGTCGGGCACGTGCCATGGCATGACCTACTGCAATTGATAAAAAAATTAACCACTGACGGCCAGACAGTTTCCTCCTACACCATCAGATTTCTCTAACAGGTATGGTAAAGCGTCATGATCTTCGTAACATTATAGGGGTACTTGTATTTGTCCAACTGACAGGTGAGCGAATGGACATAAAATCTTCTGATGGGGCGCACCTCTTATCGTTCAATCAATTGATTTGGATAAAGGTGAAAATCTCACGACTGGTTCTGCATCTATAACACCAAATATCAGTAAGACTTTTTAAATCCCTAGATGAATCATTCCACTTATTGGTGGTTATTGCTGCATTTTTTGTTAATGAATTTTTCTCTCTTTGGTTTATTAGACTAGTTAATTCATAGATAAGAATAGTACATTAAACTGTTGTTTTATTCACATTTAGGATTATCATTTTTCTTTTTCTGAAATGAAGTTTAGACTTATTTAATTTGTACATCAAGCTATTAGTCATATCATCCTCTCACTAGTTTTCTTTTTTACTGTTGGAAAATAACATTGAATATTACTAACTTCTTGTATTGATACCCTAGGAGCACAGAACATTCATTGCTAAATAAGAACATAACCAAATGAATGAAAAAATAACTTTAAAAAGTGAGTCTTCTTAGTCATTATTCTTATAAGTTGAATAAAAAAAGTTATTATTAATATAGAATGATGAATTTTATAAATGGATTGTCTAACGAGGAATAATCATCATTTATATGTTATAGTTGTGGAATATCTCAATTTTCCTTCTGTTAGAGTATTTTAAATTGGTACTAGTCTCTTCCTTGCAAACATTAGGAAAGATGCCTTCTTTTTTCTTCTACAAAGTGATGGTTAGACCATCTATATATTCATGCATGGGGTAGAGTTGGTGTCAATTAAGTACTCTCACACTCAAAAAATGAAAGAAGAGAAGAGCGGATATCAACCCTAGGCTTCAAAGATGTCAAAATAATAAAGTATTTGGATAAAAATAAACTCAAGGTGATATTCTCATGGAAATAAAAATATGAAGTGTGAATCACTCATGCTTCTAGTAAGTTAGTCAGCTCGTTATATTTTTGGTAAAATTGTCATAACTTTGTACTCCAAAATAGAATTAACGAGCAGTTGATGAAATTGGAAAGAAGACTTAAAGACCATTGATTGGACAGGTTATAGGCCACATATTTCTTTAAACCTCAGGAGATAGAAATTTTTGAAATTGGTCCAAGTAAAAACTTATGTCAAACTCAATCGGTAAGAAGCTTTCGACTCAACTTTGTGCTAGAGAATTTTTTTGACCTTATTACATCTCCGCAAAACTCTTTAAATTAAAAATTGCACAGTTACACCTCTATACAATTAGAAATCATATCATAGGTCGGAAATTTACGGATTGTTACAGATAAGCCTAGTACATTACAATAAAAAATATCTTTTTAGCGGCAATGAGCTAAAAACCTTTACCGACATTAGGGACATATACCAAAAAAATATTAATAGCCACTAAAGAATATCCCATATGGAACATATGGCTTTAATCACCACCATAATACCACAATATTGGACATTCCTATATGGATTAAACCTACAATAAAAAGTAAATTCATATTCAGATGGCTACTCATACTGATGTAATCTTGCTGCGTTCTTGGTGACAAATTGCACAAAGAAATCTTTGGATTTCGGGGCTAGAACTGATGTAATCTTGTAACACTCTTGAAATGGGTTTTGTCGCCTCTTTCCTGTCTAGGTTCTAATTTTCTAAGTTTTGATGAAAGATCTGCCTTAGTTAAGTCGTAGTTATGTTTCTAGTTTAAAATTATAGTGTGTCTTATTGATAGTGCTATGGAATAGGTTCAATTTAATTTATTTTTTTTGAATATGCACTTTCTCGATCTTTTTCCTTCCTTCATCACTCCTATAATTTTCTTAGGTGTCATTTGGTTCAAAACTAGGGATTATATCAATCCCACATTTTATATGAGATGAGTGATACAAGGATTTTGGTGTAGAAATAACACAGATCTTAGGTTTCCAACCAAATACGAGATAGGTTTAACATCAAAATTTATAATGGGAGAACCCAACTAATCCATTGAACCAAACAATCGCTTAACAAATTCCTTTTTATATCTTACTCTAATGAATTGTCACCATCTTTATGAATTTTGGTTAATCCACCATGAATTATATTTTCAATAGTAGTGTTCAAGTAATTAATGTATGATTAGCTTTTTCACCTCGTGTACCACAAACATGCTTGGTTCAGTTAGAAAGATTGGAATATATATCTCATCGAGACAAACTACAAAAACTAATGCTTCAGGAGCAGAATCTTTCTAAATTTCTAGTGTTTCCACGACAACTAATCATTTTTGTTCTACCTAATTCCTCTTTCATGACGACGTATTTTTCCAGCTTAGGATGTCAAAAATCTTGTTAAATGCAACTAATTTGATGATTGATAGGAGTATTATTTTGTTACAAGCAAAACAATCAAGCAAGAAGAGCACTCAGACAGAGGTGATCCCAAATAGAAACTCAGAAGCAGTAGCCGCGATTGGAACTACTGACACAGATACCGATGTCTCTTCTGTGGAATCGGATGATGACTCCAAAAATATGTGATCATATGGTTAAAACATATATGCAATAGTTTCTGGGCTATGTCTTATTAGTTATGGTTCTAAAGATCGTTCAAATTATTAGTGAAGTGATTTTATATTAGATATATGAACAGTATAATGTTGTTGCATTTTTAGATATTCTAAGAGTAGTGTTAAATAAGGTTCTTCCCTTTATCACCTCTGTTGAATTAATGTATATATGATGCATTGTCTGTGAGGCCTTGGTTGCTTTATTAATTGAAGATATTATGTAATGTTTTGCTATTCTCAAGGAAGCCAATTGCTACACTTATAGCATAGGATGGTGATAGAGTAATTTCATGGCAGATTATTTCTTATTATTAAAGTATAAGATGGTTGATGTAGAGGTGGGGTGGGGTAGATTACCTAGAAAATTACGTATGGAGTTTATAAAAGGTGAATTATTTATATTATATTTTTAGATGTAAGATTTTATTTTAACTTGTATAGATGTAATAACTATCTGTTTCAACAGTATATTATTTATTTTGGGCAAGATTTGTAAAATAAAACAGGCCAAAATCTCATTATGATATCTTGGTGATCCATTCAGCTTGTTGATGATGAATGTATTTTTCATAATTTTTTTTATTGAGAACAACAAAACGAATTAGTGAAAAACTAAAAAAATATCCATCAGAATATAAAAGAATTAGGACATCCAAAAAATGGTAACGGACAAATAAGGTAAAATTTTAATGCATTTATTTTAGTCGAAGAGTAATTTTAATGTTTTCTTGAAAAAATAACTATGTTTCGAACTTTGAAACCCAAAAGCAACATTTTCCCACTTCCTTTGATCAGGACTTCCAATAAAATGGTAACAATATTTGGACAAATAATTTTAAAAGGTTAAATGTATCTATTGCATTCGAAGGGTAATTTTGAATATTTCTTAAGAAAAATAACTCATCTTTGACCTGTTTTGAATTTTTAAACCACAAATGCAACATTTACCATCTTCCTCTTCTTCTTTTTTTCTTTTTTTCTTATTAGACTCGAAACTTCAAATGTTATAATTTTATATCATATTTCTTGCTTTATTTACTTTATTTATGATTATTATTTTCTCTTATTTAAATCAAATTCATGGAGAACTTGATGAAATAATTGTTATTACATCTTTTTTGTTATATGTTTCTAAAGTCTTTATATAAAATTCATAACAATACATTTTTTTTCATATGTATGTAAGATTTTGATATCAAATTGATAACAATACCTTTTTTGTCATATATCTCTAAGATCTTGATAATATCAAATTTATAACAATAATTAAATTGTAATTTGAGTCACAACTACTCTTATATATAAAATATGTTATGAATGAAATTATTCTGGACTTTCATGTAATTTTGTTAGAGATGTAAAATATTTAAAATATTGACAAAATTTTAAGTTTTAATTAAGATAGAAAGAAAAAAATAGAATAAAGTGGAAAGAAAGCTAGCCCACAACCCTCCTAGGGTTGGGCTTGGTTGGTCATTTCAAGACCCTTTCAAATGAAGGGACGGATCACCCTTACACCTTGAATTTTTGGCCCACGAAGCTTGGGCCGTATGGATCTGAGTTGGCCTTATCGATTTTTGCAATTCTCTTGAGAAAAAGGACTAATTTACAATAAATACACAGGGACTATATAATAATATTTAATTTCATCTGAATCCCTGTGGAGTATTATAAATAAGGAGCCTTTACATCTAAAGGCATCACACAAACTCCTCCTCCTCTCCCTCTTCCACCTCCTCTCTCCCTCCTCCTCCTCCTCTTCCTCCTCCTCCTCTTTAGAACAAAAAAAAATAATGCAAGAACAGACTGAGTTAAATGGTGTATGGAAGTTTCAATGCATCTCCTGTAATAAACTCTTTTCTTCGAGCCAAGCCATAGATGGCCATACAAGGATTCACTTTAAGGAGGGTTGGGTTAAAGGAACCCACCAAAAAAAAGTTTTTGTCCCATTTCCTAATTCTCAACAACCAGAAAGTTCTACTAATATTGACTTATCATCAACTCATCACCAACAACAAATCTTTTCTACCAGCATAACTGACATTGATTCACCAAATTCTCACCAATTGGGTCTGTCTCCAGTACCAACCCCTCCTAAGCAAGATCTGCGGCTTCGTGATATGAAGACTCTGGCGAGACTCAGGGGTCGCCTCACCAAAGAGGAGGACAAAGTTGTTTTGCTTCTTCTTGATATGGCTAAGAAATAGGTTACTCGTTAATTCTGATATATATATATATATATATGTATTTCAATTTGCACCATTTTTGTAATTTCTTTCAAAGCTTAAATAATTTATGTCTTTTTCCTTCTTAAGTTTCAATCTTTTGCTTAGATAGATATATTCTATGATCAGATTTATAATTACTTATGGATATATGAAAGAGGGGGTAGAGAGAGGAAACCCTAGTTTTTTCAACCTTTATACCCTCTTCAAATTTCTTAGATGTCATTTGAGTTTCAAAACTTCAGATTTCATCACCAATCTACCTTTTATATATGATATAATAATAAAAAATGATATGAAATAATACTAACCATAGCTAATACCTCTAGTCAAATACGAGATTTATAAATGTAATACTAATAATCGATACGAGGAAATAAACTTTATAATTACTTTGTACAAAGTGAAAATAACATTTTCATATGACTTTTATGTGAAAGAAAGAAAACCTCTAATAAGAAGGGCATAAAACATATAAAAAATTATTTGTGAAGGAGTATCAACGCAATTAAGTATCTTTAATGAGATAACCTAAATAATCCTTGTTCTCTAGATGATTTCTTTTCATAACTTATTCGAGAGAATTTTTATTTCTTTAATTTGATTAATGTGATCCCTAAAAGAACCTAAACACTTTTACAACTCAATTAGAGTGAAATCTTAAAATTCATAAAAAGGAATCAACTAAACCTATTAGTAATGGAGAATCATGACATATTACTCGATTTATATTTTGTTAGTAGTGAACCTCGATTGAAAGGAAATGAGTGATGGTCAAGGACTGCGCTTTGATGAATATGATGAATATACATGGTGGAGAATAAGATTCATTAAGAGTTGAATGGAATGTTTCAGCGATGTATTGTGTTCTTTCTTTATCTCAAGTGCTTAAGGGAGATTATTTGGTATAGGGAAGAGTCATTTTATCCTTTTCAATTCAGTGAAGAAAAATGTAAGGGTGTGCATAGGATTACGAGAAAAATATGTATATGCAAGAGTATGTGTGTCAAATCATTATGAGGGTGCAAATAAAATTAAATGATAATGTATATGGTGTATCATGTAATTATCATGAGGGTGTATACGAAAAATGTGATTGTGTGTAGAATGTATCACGTAATTATGATGGTGTATATGAAAAATGTGACTGTGTGTAGGATGTGTCAGGTCATAATGAAGGTGGGTGTATATTGTAAAGGACAAAAAAAAAAACTGTAATGGAATCTTCCCCAAGCAAAATCGACAAAAAGTTATTGGCACACTTTTTTATTAATTTTTTTTAGAGAGTGCATTAACAAATACCAAAAAATACTATTGGTTAATTATTTAATTAACATTAACTAAGAAAAATAAAATATAATTAACAAAATACTAATTTAAAAGAAAAATGTTTTTCTGAAGTTTTTCTTCTTTCAAATAAAGAAAAATAATGTATATCCTCAAGAAACATATTATTTTTGTGTGATTTTCAAATTATTAATAAATCCTATGAAAAAGAAAAAGAAAGTCAAAATACTAAGATTAATTCCAGCCATATAATGTAATGCAAAATAGTATTTAGAAAAATATATGAAAGACAAATAAAAATCATATTTCTTGAAAGCAATAAGATCTAGTAAACACAAGTCATCGAATTAGGTTAATAAATTTAGGAAAAATAATTTTAAAAATTACTCCAAATTAGAAGACATAAATTTAGATGAACAAGAATATTTTTGATAAAATTGGTAATAATGCTTGGCCAAACAAGGAAAATAAATAAATATATATATCATGGTCAGTGGGTATTTTTTTGATATTTCTTAAAATAAATAAATAAAAAACCTCAACTTTGACCTCTTTTTAATTTTGAAACCCTAAATGCAATATTTTCCCTCTTTTTCTTCTTCTTCCTCTTATTTTCATATTAGCGTTATAAATTAAAACATTAGAATCTACCATCAGCGATGAGCAAGGCCTATGCTTTGATGAATATGGTGAATATACATGGTGGAGAATATGATTTATTAAGAGTTGAATGAAGTGCTCTTTCTCTATCTCAAGAGTTTAAGGGAGATTATTTGATATAGGGAAGAGTCGTTTTGTCCTTTTCAATTTAGTGAAGAAAAATGTAAGGGTGTGTGCAGGATTACGTGAAAGATATGTGAGTAGACAAGAGTATGAAGAAAAGTATGATTGTGTGGAGTGTGTCAAGTCATCATGAGGGTGCGAATAAAAAAAATGACTGTATATAGTGTATCAGGTAATTATCATGAGGGTGTATACGAAAAATGTGATTGTGTGTAGAATGTATCAGGTCATTATGATGGTGTATATGAAAAATGTGACTGTGTAGGGTGTGTCAGGTCATTATGAGGGTGGGTGTATATTGTAAGTGACAAAAAAAACTGTGATGGAATCTTTCCAGGCCCAAGCAAAAGCGACAAAAAAATTTTCACTCTTTTTTATTTAATTTTTTTTTAGTTTTTAAAGATAGTTAACAAATAACAAAAAATACTACTGGTTAATTAATAAATTAATCTTAACTATGAAAAATAAAATATAATTAACAAATACTAATTTAAAAGAAAAATATTTTTGAATTTCTCTTATTTCAATTAAAGAAAAATATATATATGTATATTATCCTCAAGAAACGTCTTCTTTTTGTGTGATTTTCAAATTTTGATTACATCCCATTAAAATGAAAAAGATAGTCAAAATACTAAGATTAATTCAAAACATATAATGTAATGATAAAATAGTATTTAGAAAAATAAATGAGAGAAGGAAAAAAATCACATTTCTTGAAATAAATAAGATCTATTAAATACTAGACATCGAGTCAGGTTATTAAATTTAGGAAAAATGATAAAAAAAAATTTACCCCAAATTAGATGACCTAATTTACATGAACAAGAATATTTTGAAGAAATTTGGTAGCAATACTTGGCTAAACTAGGCGAATAAATAAATATAGTTATTATGGTAAGTGGGTAATTTTTTTAAATTCTTAAAATAATAAAAAGAACCTCAACTTTGACTTGTTTTGAATTTTGAAACCTTAACTGCAATATTTTTCCTCTTTTCTTTCCTCTTCTTATTTTCGTATTAGAGTTATAAATTTAAACATTTGAATCTAACATTAATTTCTTGATTTATTCTTATTATTATTTTTCTTTTTTTTGAAATTAAAGGAATTTAGCTTTATATTATCTTAACATCAAGCTTGTAACCATATTGTCTTCTCTCTTTTCTTTTTTACATAGAAAAATAACATTCAATTTCACTAATTTTCTATTTTTATATCCTCAAAGAGCATCAATTCAAATGAATCTATAGAATAAGAAATGTCAAATAAACATATGACCAAATGCACACATATACAATTGAATTTTGTATCGCATTTACAATTTATGACTAGTTATTCTCATAAGTTGAATTAAAAATTGTTATGCATATGTAAATAGTCATCTATTTCTATTAAAGAATTAGGAGAATTTGCTATGATGCTTAATTAAGATAACGAGCAAAAAATTTTGTCGCTCGATAAAAAGAGGAATGACAGATGCAGAAACGGAGGTCGGGCACGTGCCATGGCATGACCTACTACAATTGATAAAAAAATTAATCACTGACGGCCAGACAGTTTCCTCCTACACCATCAGATTTCTCTAACAGGTATGGTAAAGCGTCATGATCTTTGTAACATTATAGGGGTACTTATATTTGTCCAACTGACAGGTGAGCGAATGGACATAAAATCTTCTGATGGGGCGCACCTCTTATCGTTCAAACATTTGATTTGGATAAAGGTGAAAATCTCACGACTGGTTCTGCATCTATAACACCAAATATCAGTAAGACTTTTTAAATCCCTAGATGAATCATTCCACTTATTGGTGGTTATTGCTGCATTTTTTGTTAATGATTTTTTTTCTCTTTGGTTTATTAGACTAGTTAATTCATAGATAAGAATAGTACATTAAACTGTTGTTTTATTCACATTTAGGATTATTATTTTTCTTTTTCTGAATGAAGTTTAGACTTATTTAATTTGTACATCAAGCTATTAGTCATATCATCCTCTCACTACTTTTCTTTTTTACTATTGGAAAATAACATTGAATATTACTAACTTCTTGTATAAATACCCTAGGAGTACGGAACATTCATTGCTAAATACGAACATGACAAGATGCATGAAAAAATAACTTTAAAAAGTGAGGCTTCTGAGTTATTATCTTATAAGTTGAATAAAAAAAGTTATTATTAATATAGAATGATGAATTTTATAAATGGATTGTCTAACGAGGAATCAACATCATTTATATGTTATAGTTGTGTAATATCTCAATTTTCCTTCTGTTAGTGTATTTTAAATTGGTACTAGTCTCTTCCTTGCAAACATTAAGAAAGACGCCTTCTTTTTTCTTCTACAAAGTGATGGTTAGACCATCTATATATTCATGCATGGGGTAGAGTTGGTGTCAATTAAGTACTCTCACACTCAAAAAATGAAAGAAGAGAAGAGCGGATATCAACCCTAGGCTTCAAGGATGTCAAAATAACAAAGTATTTGGATAAAAATAAACTCAAGGTGATATTCTCATGGAAATAAAAATATGAAGTGTGAATCACTCATGCTTCTAGTAAGTTAGTCAGCTCGTTATATTTTTGGTAAAATTGTCATAACTTTGTACTCCAAAATAGAATTAACGAGCAGTTGATGAAATTGGAAAGAAGACTTAAAGACCATTGATTGGACACACATTTCTTTAAACTTCAGGAGATAGAAATTTTTGAAATTGATCCAAGTAAAAACTTATATCAAACTCAATCGGTAAGAAGCTTTCAACTCAACTTTGTGCTAGAGAATTTTTTTTACCTTATTACATCTCCGCAAAAATCTTCAAGTTAAAAATTGCACCGTTACACCTCTATACAATTAGAAATCATATCATAGGTCGGAAATTTATGGAGTGTTACAGATAAGCCTAGTACATTACAATAAAAAATAACTTTTTAGCGGCAATGAGCTAAAAACCTTTACCGACATTACGGACATATACAAAACAAATGTTAATTGCCACTAAAGAATATCCCTTATGGAACATATGGCTTTAATCACCACCATAATACCACAATATTGGACATTCCTATATGGATTAAACATGCAATAAAAAGGAAATTAACATTTAGATGGCTACTCGTACTAATGTAATCTTCTACGTTCTTGGTGACAAATTCCACGAAGAAATCTTTGGATTTCGGGGCTAGAACTGATGTAATCTTATAACACTCTTGAAATGGGTTTTGTCGCCTCTTTCCTGTCTAGGTTCTAATTTTCTAAGTTTTGATGAAAGATCTGCCTTAGTTAAGTCGTAGTTATGTTTCTAGTCTAAAATTATAGTGTGTCTTATTGATAGTGCTATGGAACAAGTTCAATTTTAATTTTTTTTTGAATATGCACTTTCTCGATCTTTTTCCTTCCTTCATCACTCCTATAATTTTCTTAGGTGTCATTTGGTTCAAAACTAGGGATTATATCAATCCCACATTTTATATGAGATGAGTGATACAAGGATTTTGGCGTAGAAATAACACAGATCTTAGGTTTCCAACCAAATACGAGATAGGTTTAACATCAAAATTTATAATGGGAGAACCCAACTAATCCATTGAACCAAACAATCGCTTAACAAATTCCTTTTTATATCTTACTCTAATGAATTGTCACCATCTTTATGAATTTTGGTTAATCCACCATGAATTATATTTTCAATAGTAGTGTTCAAGTAATTAATGTATGATTAGCTTTTTCACCTCCTGTACCACAAACATGCTTCGTCCAATTAGAAAGATTGGAATATATATGTCATCGAGACAAACTACAAAAACTAATGCTTCAGGAGCAGAATCTTTCTAAATTTCTAGTGTTTCCACGACAACTAATCATTTTTGTTCTACCTAATTCCTCTTTCATGACCACGTATTTTTCCAGCTTAGGATGTCAAAAAACTTGTTAAATGCAACTAATTTGATGATTGATAGGAGTATTATTTTGTTACAAGCAAAACAATCAAGCAAGAAGAGCACTCAGACAGAGGTGATCCCAAATAGAAACTCAGAAGCAGTAGCCGCGATTGGAACTACTGGCAAAGATATCGATGTCTCTTCTGTGGAATCGGATGATGACTCCAAAAATATGTGATTATATGGTTAAAACATATATGCAATAGTTTCTGGGCTATTTCTTATTAGTTATGGTTCTAAAGATCGTTCAAATTATTAGTGAAGTGATTTTTTATTAGATATATGAACAGTATAATGTTGTTGCTTTTTTAGATATTCTAAGATTAGTGTTAAACAAGGTTCTTCCCTTTATCCCCTCTGCTGAATTAATGTATATATGACTGCTACTGATGCATTGTCTATGAGGCCTTGGTTGCTTTATTAATTGAAGATATTATGTAATGTTTTGCTATTCTTAAGGAAGCCAATTGCTACACTTATACCATAGGATGGTGATAGAGTAATTTCATGGCGGATTATTTCATATTATTAAAGTATAAGATGGTTGATGTAGAGGTGGGGTGGGGTAGATTACCTAGAAAATTACGTATGGAGTTTATAAAATGTGAATTATTTATATTATTTTCTTAGATGTAAGATTTTATTTTAACTTGTATAGATGTAATAATTATCTGTTTCAACAGTATATTATTTATTTTGAGCAAGATTTGTGAAATAAAACAGGCCAAAATCTCATTATGATATCTTGGTGATCCATTCAGCTTGTTGATGATGAATGTATTTTTCATAATTGTTTTTATTGAGAACAACAAAACGAATTAGTGAAAAATTAAAAAAATATCCATCAAAATGTAAAAGAATTAGGACATCCAAAAATTGGTAACGGACAAATAAGGTAAAAATTTAAATGCATTTATTTTAGTCGAAGAGTAATTTAAATTTTTTCTTGAAAAAATAACTTTGTTTCGAATTTTGAAACCCAAATGCAACATTTTTCCACTTCCTTTGATCAGGACTTCCAATAAAATGGTAACAATATTTGGACAAATAATTTTAAAAGGTTAAATGTATCTATTGTATTCGAAGGGTAATTTTGAATATTTCTTAAGAAAAATAATTCATCTTTGACCTGTTTTGAATTTTTAAACCCCAAATGCAACATTTACCAGCTTCCTCTTCTTCTTTTTTTCTTATTTTCTTGTTAGACTCGAAACTTCAAATGTTATAATTTTATCATATTTCTTGCTTTATTTACTTTTATTTATGATTATTATTATCTCTTATTTAAATCAAATTCATGGAGAACTTGATGAAATAATTGTTATTACATCTTTTTTGTTATATGTTTCTAAAGTCTTTATATAAAATTCATAACAATACATTTTTTTTTCATATGTATGTAAGATTTTGATATCAAATTGATAACAATACCTTTTTTGTCATATGTCTCTAAGATCTTGATAATATCAAATTCATAACAAGAATTAAATTTTAATTTGAGTCACAACTACTCTTATATATAAAATATGTTATGAATGAAATTATTCTGGACTTTCATTTAATTTTGTTAGAGATGTGAAATATTTAAAATATTGACAAAATTTTAAGTTTTAATTAAGATAGAAAGAAAAAAATAGAAGAAAGTGGAAAGAAAGCTAGCCCACAACCCTCCTAGGGTTGGGCTTGGTTGGTCATTTCAAGACCCTTTCAAATGAAGGGACGGATCACCCTTACACCTTGAATTTTTGGCCCACGAAGCTTGGGCCGGATGGATCTGAGTTGGCCTTATCGATTTTTGCAATTCTCTTGAGAAAAAGGACTAATTGACAATAAATACACAGGGACTATATAATAATATTTAATTTCATCTGAATCCTTGTGGAGTATTATAAATAAGGAGCCTTTACATCTAAAGGCATCACACAAACTCCTCCTCCTCTCCCTCTTCCACCTCCTCTTATTCATG
This sequence comes from Solanum sitiens, assembly GCA_016801875.1. NCBI lineage: Eukaryota > Viridiplantae > Streptophyta > Magnoliopsida > Solanales > Solanaceae > Solanum > Solanum sitiens. The sequence goes on from JABWTJ010000056.1 coordinate 1,538,790, forward strand.
TTACTTGAAAAATATTATATTGATTGATATGGGATACACGTGCAAAGCACGTGTCCAGAAACTACTTCTAGAAAAAGAACTAATTTACAAATATGTAGGGACTTATATAATAATATTTATTTGCACATCAATCCCTGGAAATAGTATAAATAAAGAGTTTTACCACTAAAGGCATCACACAAATACCAATTTCCCTTGCAAGCATCCTTCTCCTCCTCTTCCTCTCCCTCTCCCTCCTCTTCCTCCCCCTCCCCCTCCTCCTCCTTCTCCACCTTAAAAAAAATGCAAGAACAAACTGAGTTACATGGTGTATGGAAGTTTTAATGCATCACCTGTAATACAAGAAAGACAAAAAATTGTCAAAATTCTTTCTTTTGTTGCTACGTTTTTTTCTTCTCTTTTTTTTCTCAATTGATTTATGATGAACACAACTAATTTTGTTATTCCTTTTGACACCATATCAGTTTGTTTGGTGACTTTTTCGTATTTCTTAGCTTTTTATGTATTTTGATGTAATGTAGTTGCTTCACACTATATTTACTTGATATGAACATGAGTTGATATTTCAGTGATTACATATTTTTATAAGGTATTATAATTTTTTCTACTCTTTAATAATGTATATCATTTTATCGCTTCATTCTATGAGTATATGATATAAATAGATTAAACTCTTATTCATGTTAATTGAAAAATATTACATTGATTGATATGGGATACACGTGCAAAGCACGTGTCCATAAACTACTTCTAGAAAAAGAACTAATTTATAAATATGTAGGGACTTATATAATAATATTTATTTGCACATCAATCCCTGCGGAATAGTATAAATAAAGAGCTTTACCACTAAAGGCATCACACAAATACCAATTTCCCTTGCATGCATCCTTCTCCTCCTCTTCCTCTCCCTCTCCCTCCTCTTCCTCCCCCTCCCCCTCCTCCTTCTCTACCTTAAAACAAAAAGTATGCAAGAACAAACTGAGTTACATGTTGTATGGAAGTTTTAATGCATCACCTGTAATACAAGAAAGACAAAAAATTGTCAAAATTCTTTCATTTGTTGCTATGTCTTTTTCTTCTTTTTTTTTTTCTCAACTGACTTATGATGAACACAACTAATTTTGTTATTCCTTTTGACACCATATCAGTTCGTTTGATGACTTTTCCGTATTTCTTAGCTTTTTGTATATTTTGATGTATTGTTGTTGCTTCACATTATATTTACTTGATATGAGCATGAGTTGATATTTCAGTGATTACATATTTTTATAAGGTATTATAATTTTTGCTGCTTTTTAATAATGTATATCCTTTTATTACTGTATTCTACGAGTATATAATATAAAATAGATTAAACTCTTATTCATGTTAATTGAAAAATATTACATTGATTGATATGGGATACACGTGCAAAGCACGTGTCCATAAACTACTTCTAGAAAAAGAACTAATTTATAAATATGTAGGGACTTATATAATAATATTTATTTGCACATCAATCCCTGCGGAATAGTATAAATAAAGAGCTTTACCACTAAAGGCATCACACAAATACCAATTTCCCTTGCATGCATCCTTCTCCTCCTCTTCCTCTCCCTCTCCCTCCTCTTCCTCCCCCTCCCCCTCCTCCTTCTCTACCTTAAAACAAAAAGTATGCAAGAACAAACTGAGTTACATGTTGTATGGAAGTTTTAATGCATCACCTGTAATACAAGAAAGACAAAAAATTGTCAAAATTCTTTCATTTGTTGCTATGTCTTTTTCTTCTTTTTTTTTTTCTCAACTGACTTATGATGAACACAACTAATTTTGTTATTCCTTTTGACACCATATCAGTTCGTTTGATGACTTTTCCGTATTTCTTAGCTTTTTGTATATTTTGATGTATTGTTGTTGCTTCACATTATATTTACTTGATATGAGCATGAGTTGATATTTCAGTGATTACATATTTTTATAAGGTATTATAATTTTTGCTGCTTTTTAATAATGTATATCCTTTTATTACTGTATTCTACGAGTATATAATATAAAATAGATTAAACTCTTATTCATGTTAATTGAAAAATATTATATTGATTGATATGGAATAAACGTGCAAAGCACGTGTCCATAAACTACTTCTAGAAAAAGAACTAATTTATAAATATGTAGGGACTTATATAATAATATTTATTTGCACATCAATCCCTGCGGAATAGTATAAATAAAGAGCTTTACCACTAAAGGCATCACACAAATACCAATTTCCCTTGCATGCATCCTTCTCCTCCTCTTCCTCTCCCTCTCCCTCCTCTTCCTCCCCTTCCCCCTCCTCCTCCTTCTCCACCTTAAAACAAAAAAAAAATGCAAGAACATACTGAGTTACATTGTGTATGGAAGTTTCAATGCATCACCTGTAATACAAGAAAGTCAAAAAATTGTCAAATTCTTTCTTTTGTTGGTATGTCTTTTTCTTCTCTTTTTTTTCAATTGATCTATGATGAACACAACTAATTTTTATTCCTTTTGACACCATATCAGTTTGTTTGGTGACTTTTTTGTATTCCTTAGCTTTTTGTGTATTTTGATGTAATGTTGTTGCCTCACACTATATTTACTTAATATGAGCATGAGTTGATACTTCAGTGATTAAATATTTTTATAAGGTATTATAATTTTTGCTGTTTTTTCATATTGTATATCCTTTTATCACTACATTCTATGAGTATATAATATAAATAGATTAAACTCTTATTCATGATAATTGAAAAATATTATATTAATTGATATGGGATACACGTGCAAAGCACGTGTCCAGAAACTAGTTCTACAAAAAGGACTAATTTATTAATATGTAGGGACTTATATAATAATATTTATTTGCATGTCAATCCCTGCGGAATAGCATAAATAAAGAGCTTTACCACTAAAGGCATCACACAAATACCAATTTCCCTTGCAAGCATCCTTCTCCTCCTCTCCCTCTCCCTCCTCTTCCTCTTCCTCTTCCTCCCCCTCCCCCTCCCCCTTCTCCTCCTCCTCCTCCTCCTTCTCCACCTTAAAACAAAAAAAAAAATGCAAGAACAAATTGAGTTACATGGTGTATGGAAGTCTCAATGCATCACCTGTAATACAAGAAAGACAAAAAAATGTCAAAATTATTTCTTTTGTTGGTATGTCTTTTGCTTCTCTTTTTTTTTTCTTCAATTGATTTATGATGTACACAACTAATTTTGTTATTCCTTTGTACACCATATCAATTTTTTTGGTGACTTTTTCGTATTTCTTAGCTTTTTGTGTATTTTGATGTAATGTTGTTGCTTCACACTATATTTACGTTATATGAGCATGAGTTCATATTTCAATGATTACATATATTTATAAGGTATTATAATTTTTGCTGCTTTTTAATAATGTATATCATTTTATCACTACATTCTATGACTATATAGTATAGATAGATTAAACTCTTATTCATATTAATTGAAAAATATTATACTGATTGATATGGGATACACGTGCAAAGCACGTGTCTAGAAACTAATTCTAGAAAAAGAAATTATTTATAATACGTAGGGACTTATATAATGATATTTATTTGCTTATCAATCCCTGCGGAATAGTATAAATAAGGAGCTTTACCACTAAAGGCATCACACAAATACCAATTTCCCTTGCAATTATCCTTCGCCTCCTCCTCTCCCTCTCCCTCCTCCTCTTCCTCTTCTTCCCCCTCCCCCTCCCCCTCCCCCTCACCCTCCTCCTCCTCCTCCTCCACCTTAAAACAAAACAACAATAAAATGCAAAAACATACTTAGTTACATGGTGTATGGAAGTTTCAATGCATCACCTGTAATAAACTCTTTTCTTCGAGCCATGTCGTAGTTGGCCATACAAAGATTCACTTTAAGGATGGTTGGATTAAAGGAACCCGCCAAAAAAAAGTTTTTCACATTTCTTAATTTTCAACAACTAGAAAGTTCTACTACTATTGACTCATCATCAACTCACCAGCAAAACAAATCTTTTCTATCAGCGTAACTGACATTGATTCACCAAATACTCATCAATTGGGTCCGTCTCCAGTACCAACCCCTCCTAAGCAAGATCTGAGGCTTCGTGATATGAAGACTCTAGCGAGACTCAGGGGCCGTCTCACCAAAGAGGAGGACATAGTTTTTTTGCTTCTTCTTGATAATGGCTAAGAAATAGGTTACTCATTGATTCAAATATATATATATATATATATATATATATATATATATATATATATATATATATATATATATATATGAGCTGTCAATATGTGCTAGCCCACCCCATCCGAGCTAACCCATACATGCTTTGACATTTTACGGGTCAGGCCGGCTAGCCCATTTTTTGCGTGGGCCAGGAAATGACCTGCCCAACCCACAAGTACGTGGGTTACAGGCCTGCCGGGCCAGCCCATTTTTTAAAAAAATTATATTCTTTTATATTTATTAAATTAAATTATAAACTATAATTTAAAAATATTATCATAAATATCGACAAAACAATATTACTTGATGTAATGTTACTACTTGTTAATCAAATCCACAAATAAAATTAGGGATAATTTTGGAGACCTCCCTCCAGGTTTTTCTCTATAAGACTCACATCCCTTGTGGTTTACGATGTTACGTCTACCTCCCTTATTTCCATTTTCTTGTAACCATTCTTTAAATTTATTTAAAATAAATATAAATTAATTTAGATTTGACAATTTTACCCTTATATATGCAAGTTTAGATCTAATTTTCAATGATTTATCTCTATTCGTTGGATCATGTTTCTTCTTCGGTCGTGAAAATATTTAACTAGAACAAAATTTGATCGTTCTTATCAAATTTCTCTTTTGAGGAGTTCATTTTTATCTTTTATTTGAAGAAATTGTTGCTGGAAAATGATGGGTTATTATAGGTGGGAATCTACATGAATTGATAAAGGTGAAATGATATGAAGAGTTAATATTTGGTGAAAATGGTGAGTAAGCTTGAATGAAGACTTTGATCTTTGATAAAAAAACATGTATTTGTGCTGATTTATTTTTAAAGTATTTGTTAAATAAGTTGTTTTTATATAATATTTATTAATATAAAGAAAGTAATGTAAAAAGGGTGAAATTATCAAATCTAAATTAGTTTATATTTATTTTAAATAGATTCATAGAATGGTTACAAGTAATGGAAATAAGGGAGGTAGACGTAATATCGTAAACCACAGGGAAAATCAGTGTTATAGAGCGAAAACTGGAGGAAAATCTCTGAAATTATCCCATAAAATTATCTTTATAGTATTTATTAAGTTTTTTTCCAAGAAAAGTATAAATATCTAAATAGAAATATTAACCTGATTATTTTGAGTTTGGACTCTCTTTAATTTTAATTTTTTTAGTATTATATTATATTTTTTAATTAATTTATATTAGCCCATGGGCCGGCCCTACCTATATTTCTCAAGCCGCACAAATCAACAGGTTTATTCAGGCCGGGCTAAAAAGTCCTTTTCTTAAATGGGCTTCAAAAATCTTAGTCCAACCTAATTAAATCCTGGGTTAGGCCAGGCCGGCCCAACGGGCCTAGTCCATATTGACGGCTGTAATATATATATATATATATATATATATATACTTTTTCCTTCTAAAGTTTCAATCTTTTGGTTATATAGATATATTCTATGATCAAATTTATAATCACTTATGAATATATGAAAAAGGTGGATAGATAGAGGAAACCCATGTTTTTTTTAACCTTTATACCCCTCCTCAATGTTTCTTAGATGTCATTTGATTTTCAAAACATGGGATTCCATCACCAATTCCACCTTTTATATATGATATAATCAAAATATTTTGATGTGAAATAATACTAACCATAGCTAATACCTCTAATCAAATACGAGATTTATAAATGTAATACTAAAAATCGTTATGAGGAAATAAACTTTCTAATTACTTTGTACAAAGTGAAAATAACATTTTTCATAAAACTTTAAAAAAATTGTTTGTGAAGGAGTATAAGCTAAATGTAAAAACTATAATGAGATAACCTAGATAATCCTTGTTCTTTAGAGGATTTCTTTTCATATCTTACTCTAAATAATAATTATTTTATTTTAAATTATTTGATTAATGTGATCCTCAAAAGAGCATAAACTCTAATACAACTCAATTAGAGTGAACACTTAAAATTCATAAAAAGGAATCAACTAAACTTATTAGTAACAGAGAATCCTGAGATATTACTCTATTTATATTTTGTTAGTAGTGGACCTCGATTGAAAGGAAATGAGCGATGGTCAAGGACTATGCTTTGAAGACTATGGTTAACATACATGGTGGAGAATAGAATTCATTAAGAGTGGAATGAAATGTTTTAACGATTTATTGTTCTCTTCCTCTATTTCAGGTTCTTAAGGGAGAGTATTTGGTTAAGGAAGAGTCCCTTTGTCTTTTTCAAGTTAGTAAAGAAAAATATATGGGTGTGTGAAGGCTTACGAGAAAAATATGTGTGTACGCAAGAGTATGAAGAAAAATATGATTGTGTAGAGTGTGTCAAGTCATCATGAGGGTCCGAATAAAAAAAGTGATTGTATATAGTGTATCAGGTAATCATGAGGGTATATATGAAAACTGTGATTGTGTATAGAATGTATCTAGTCATTCTGATGGTGTACATGAAAAAAAAATGTGACTGTGTCTAGGGTGTGTCAGGTCATTATGAGGGTGAGTGTATATTGTAAGGGACAAAAAAAAACTGTAATGGAATCTTCCCCAAACAAAAGCGACAAAAAATTAGTGGTACTCTTTTTTATTTAGTTTTTTTAATTTCTAAAGAATACATGTTAACAAATACCAAAAAATACTACTGGTTAATTAATTAATTAACATTAACTAAGAAAAATAAAATATAATTAACAAAATACTAATTTAAAAGAAAATTATTTTTCTGAAGTTTTTCTTCTTTCAAATAAAGAAAAAATTTATATTCTCAAGAAACGTCTTGTTTTGGTGTGATTTTCAAATTATCAATAAATCCTATGAAAATGAAAAAAGAAAGTCAAAATACTAAAGATTAATTCTAGCCAGATAATGTAATGCTAAAATAGTATTTAGAAAAATATATGAAAGACAAATAAAAATCATATTTCTTGAAAGCAATAAGATCTAGTAAACACTAGTCATCGAATTAGGTTACTAAATTTAGGAAAAATGATTTTAAAAAATTACTCCAAATTAGAAGATATAAATTTAGATGAACAAGAATATTTTGATAAAATTGGTAACAATGCTTGGCCAAACAAGAGGAAAATATATATATATATATATATATATATATATATATATATATATATATATATATATATATCATGGTCAATGGGTATTTTTTGATACTTCTTAAAATAAATAAATAAACAACCTCAAACTTTGACCTCATTTGAATTTTGAAACCCTAAATGCAATATTTTCCCTCTTCTTCTTCTTATTTTCATATTAGAGTTATAAATTAAAATATTAGAATCTAACATCAGTTTCTTGCTTTATTCATATTACTATTTTCTTTTTTTTAAAGGAAGTTTAGCTTTATATATCTTAATATGAAGTTAGTAACCATATTTGTAACATCTTGTAACTCGAAAAAACTAAGAATAAGCTAAGATATTAGAAATAATCACTTTTGGAAAGAAAGGAGAAAATCTCAAAAAAATTCTAAGTTCAAGAAGTGAGTTTTGGTCATTTTCAAATTGCCATAACTTCTAGCTCAAGAGGTGTTAGAGATATTTCTTGATATGGTTGGATATTCCTTGAAGAGATCTTTCCAACGTCGCTGAGTTTGCGCATGTATGAGGGAGATATGCCTATCGGAAGTTGGGTTGTTGGAGTGAGGAAAGTTCAATTTCGAATTTAAGTAAGGACAAACTAGTCTTTTCACCCATTTATTCCTAATTTATTTTAAAGGTTTAATTTGGGTAAAATAAGCCTTAAGTTAGTTTTGGAAAATCAATTCACGCTTAGGATTTGGGAGAAAAGACAAGATAATAAGAAGAATGGAGGAAGATCAAGATTTCGTCAAAAACGCCAAGGAATTGCGAGCTATCTACATATCAATTGAAGAATGTGTCTAGGACTTGGTTCAATAAGTGGAAGGAGGGCAGAGATGACGATGCACCACGTCTGAGTTGGGCTTGCTTTGAAGAAGCTTTCTTGGGGCGTTTCTTTCCCCGAGAACTGAAGGAGGCAAAGGTACGAGAGTTCCTTAGCTTATCGTGAAGCATGACACTTTGAGTGTGCATAAATATGGGTCAAGTTCACCCAATTGCCCCGCTATGCTCCTGAAATGGTTAAGGACGTGAGGAGAAAAATGGGCTTGTCGCTAGCTTGGGTCGTTCTTCAAGCAAAGAGGGCAGAGCTGCAATATTGATAGGCAATATGGACATATCCAGACTGATGGTCTATGTGCAGCAAGTTGAAGAGGAGAAGCTGAGGGAATGAGAAGAGTATAGGAACAAGAAAGTTAACATTGGGAATGAGTCTTGGAAGCAAAAAGATGGTTCAAATAGACCACAATTTCGTAAACAAAAGGGGCATACACCCAAAAACAAAGGTGAGCATCATGTTCAGAACTCATAGAACTTCAGAGCTAGACCAGCACAGTCTCCAGGTAGTGTGGCACAAGAAGGTAGCTGAGCTCTTGTATGTGCTAAGTATGATAGAAACCACCCAAATAAATATTGTGAGGGCCAGACAGGTTGCTTCAAGTGTGGTCAAGGGTTCACCTTCTGAGGGAGTGCCCAAAGAATAAACAGGGTAGTGGAAATCCAAGCAACAGAGCCCAATCTTCATCACTTGCTCCACAGACAGGGCTGCACCTAGAGGATCCACTACTGGTACCGGTGGATGGGTAAACCGTCACTATGCAATCACTAGCCGCCAATAGCAAAATAACTCTCCAGATGTTTTCACGGGTATGATCAAAGTCTTTACTTTTGCTGTTTATGCTTTGCTAGACCCAGGAGCAAGTTTATCCTTTGTAACTTCTTATATTGCAAATAAGTTTGAGATTCTTCCAAAGAAACTTTGTAAACCTTTCTGTGTTTCTACCCTTGTTGGAGAGTTTATTCTAGCGGAAAGAGTCTATCGTGATTTTCATATTTCTATCAATTACAACAACACCATAGCTGACCTTGTGGAGTTAGACATGGTAGATTTTGATATCATTTTACGTATAGATTGGCTTCATGCCTGTTACGCATCAATAGATTGTAGAACTTGAGTTTTCAAGTTTCAGATTCCTAATGAGCCAGTCATAGAGTGGAGTAGTAGTTCAGCAATGCCTAAGGGTCGTTTCATTTCGTACCTTAAGGAAGGGAAGTTAGTTTCAAAGGGATGTATCTATCACTTAGTCCGAGTTAATGAATCAAGTGTTGAGGTACCTTCCTTTTAGTCAGATTCTACAGTAAAAGAGTTCCTAAAAGTTTTCCTGATGATCTACCCGGAGTCCCTCCTGAGAGAGAAATAGACTTCGACATAGACGTCATTCTAGATACTCGTCCTATCTTTATTCCGCCAAATAGATTGGAACCACCAGAGTTAAAGGGATTGAAAGAACAGTTGAAGGATCTGTTAGATAAAGGCTTCATTCGACCAAGTGTCTCACCCTGGGACGCTCCGGTCTTGTTTGTAAGAAACAAAGATGGTTCCCTTAGGATGTGTATAGACTACCGCCAATTGAAAAAGGTTACCATCAAGAATAAGTATCCTCTTCCAAGGATAGATGATCTCTTCGATCAAAATTGATCTTAGATCCGGCTACCATCAGTTAAGAGTTAGGGAATGTGACATCCCAAAGACAGCCTTTAGAATCATATATGGGCATTATGAGTTTCTGATTATGTTTTTTGGGTTGGCCAATGTACCAGCAGCATTCATGGATCTTATGAACATAGTCTTCAAGCCTTATTTAGATATGTTTGTTATCGTCTTCATTGATGACGTACTAATCTTTTTAAGGAATGAAGAAGATCATGACAGTCACCTCAGGATAGTCTTTCTGACTTTGAAATATAAGGAGTTGTATGCCAAGTTCTCCAAGGGTGAATTTTAACTTAAGTCTGTGCCATTCTTGGGCCACATAGTTTCTAGTGATGGAATTAGAGTGGATACCCAAAAGATAAAAGTCGTTCAAATTTGGCCTATACCCACGTCTCCAACTGATATAAGTAGTTTCTTGGGTTTGGCTTGCTACTATAGAAGGTTTGTTGAAGAGTTTTCATCCATTTTATCTCCTTTGACCAAGTTGACTCATAAGACAGTTAAGTTTCAATGGTCAAAAGCTTGTGAGAAAAGCATTCAGGAGTTGAAGAAGAGGTTGACTACTGCCCCAGTGTTGACCTTACCAAAAGGTACTAAAGGTTTTATGGTGTATTGTGATGCATCTAGAGTCAGTTTGGTTTGCGTGTTAATGCAAAATGAGAAGGTTATAGCTTATGCCTCCAGACAGTTGAAGGTTCATGAGAAGAATTATCCAACCCATGACTTAGAGTTGGTTGTTGTAGTATTCGCCTTGAAAATATGGTGTCACTACTTGTATAACATTCATGATGATATATTCACTGATCACAAGAGCCTACAATATGTGTTCACCTAGAAGGAGCTCAATTTCAGATAGAGCAAGTGGTTAAAATTACTCAAGGATTATGACATGAGTATTCCTTACCACCCAGGTCAGGCTAATGTGGTTGCTGATGCTTTAAAAAGGTTATCCATGGAAGTATCACCCATCTTGAGGAAGAAAAGAGGGAGTTAGCCAAAGATGTGCACAGACTTGCACGTCTGGGAGTCAAATTTATGTATTCCACAGAAGGAGGGATAGTGGTGACCGATGGGGCTTAGTCATCATTAGTGTCAAAGTGAAAGAGAAGCAAGACCAAGATCCCATTTTGCTTGATTTGAAGGCGAATGTTCATAAGCAAAGAGTATTGGCTTTTGAACAATGGAGAGATTGTTGACACCCAATTTTGACCCTCCCCGGTAGGAATTAATTCATGAGCTTCTTAAATTCTCAAACAATTTAAAATAATTAGTTTTATAAATTTAAGAAAAAATATAAAGTTCGCGTTATTTTGAATATTCTTTATTTTTGCTGTTTCTTAAAGTTTTTAGATAATATATATATATTACATAATTATGTATATAATTAGTATATTTTATGATTATTCAAAAAAAAAAAAACCATCTCAAAAATATTTTAAATTTAGTGAGTAGTCTTTTAAATTAGTTTAAATCATGGTTATATTTTTGAATCACTAAGTTTATGATTAAATTAATTATTTTATTTTTTTTTGTTAAGATTAAGAAGCTCGTTAATTAATTAATATTAATTTGTCTTAACAAAATTTATTGATATAACACAATTTCGCTATTTCTTAAATTTAATCCATCTTAGACTTCCAATTTAACTCAACTTTGAGAAATATTTGGGTCAACATCCAATTCAATTATTTCCAACCCACTAATTCTCAACTACACTTTTGAGAGATTTGAATTTGAATTTTGAATTTTGAAATTCAAATTCATCCCAACCAATTCCATTTGCCCCCCTAAATTATTTTTTTATTTTATTTTATTTTATTTTGAATTTGAATTTTGAATTTTGAAATTCAAATTCATCCCAATCCATTCCATTTTCCCCCTAAACCTACCATAACAATTTTTTATAAATACCTTCTCTTTTCTTCTTCTTTCTCATTCAAAAAGAGATTCAAAAATTGGAAAAGATAGAAAAAAAAAACAAGAATTCAATTCAATTCATTTCAATTATTCAAGAAGGGAAGAATTCAAGATTCATTATTTTGTTTCACTCAAAGATTCATTATTTTTTCAATTCAATATTCAATATTTAATACTAAATATTCAATATTCAATATTCAATATTCATGATATATTTCTTTGATATAAAAAAATAAAAAATAAAAAATTTAATTTGAACATTCATAGTAGTTCAAGAAAAAAAAAAGAATACATAGATTAAACACATTCAAGTCGTATTCGGGTCAAAGTTATCATTTGAAATTCTCGATCGTCGTTAGAATCCGAATTGTGAGGTGAAGTCGCTGCCTCCCCTGCTCGTACTATCCCGGAATCGCTGCACTCAAAAAGGTAAATATCACTTCTTCTTGCATCATTTCTTTCTCAAGATGTAGATATTTATTTTTTTATTTTTTTTATTTTTTTTTAGTTATATATTCCGGCTTAACTCGGATCTCTTTAAATATTTTTTGTTTACTCATAAATTATGTTGTGTTTAAGATGTGCCTTATTTAATCATTTTATGGCTAATTCATTTCTATTTTATTGCATGTGAAACTCTCCTCGAGTCCTCACGGACTTTAAACCATCTCGTTGCGGTTTCTCATCGAGCCATAAAGGCTACAAAATATCTTCCTTGAGTCGGTCAGCCCCTCCAATTGGTGTACAGGTCGAAACACAACAAAAATGTTGCTGGAAATTGATTTTTGCAGGTTTTGAAAAGACTGTATACCAATTGTATACACTGATATACAGTCAAAATATACGTCGTACAAGTCTTGGAAATTGCAGGTGTGCATATTTTTGATAAAAACACAGGTCAAAATCGATATACAGGGATGATGCAGGAAAAAACATCCGAATGCTGCTCGTATACAGCGATATACACAAAATGTATACACAGGTAATTTAAAGGAAATGGGCCCAAAAGCCTTAAACAATTTCAGCAGGTCCAAAGGGTTAATGGGCTGAAGCCCATAACTGTTGGCAGTTGTAGGCTTAGACAGGTGGGCCAAAAGGCCAATTTAATTGGGTGTGGGCCAAAAGTCCAAATCTGATTGTTTCTTCTCCCTCTATTATTATTTATATTATATTATTTTATTAACTTTGTTTATTCCATGGTTTAATTTAATTAAATTCTCGAAGATAGTCATTTCACTTTTTTTAATATGCAAATTAAAATATTTATACTTTTTACTTAGCTTTATTTTATTTACTAGTCTTGTCACTTAAATTATGTCCCTTAAGAAATTTCCCTTATTTCTTTTCCCCTTAAGATAATATAATTGAGTAAAAAAAATAAATAATTTTTGATTAAAAAAATAATATAAACAAACTGAATTTTCTTTTATTTTAGTTTAAATTTTAAAAGATGTTTGAAAGTCATTTTAGTCAAATCGCCGGTCAACCGCGAGTTAGCGCGCATTCCGAGGGCCTAACACCTTCTCGGAATGTACATTGAACTTCGAACCCTTTTCAATTGATTTTTATCTGTTTTTAAATCTTTTGAAAAAATAAATTGTAAGTTTTCTTAATTTTCTCAAAATTAAGTGCGACTCTGTCAATTTGGAAAGTCGATTTTTCTTAAATTATAAGATTAATTGATTTTTCGAAACCTAGTCATTTCTTTCATTTTTATTTTACTTTACAAATATATATTTTTCGATAAAACAGAGATAGTGTGCTGAAGTATCAAGGTAGATAGTGTGTGCATAGGGTAGACGGACTACAAGAGAGGATCATGGGAGGGCTCATAAATCTAGATATTCCATTCATTCGGGTTCCACCAAGATGTACCGCGATTTGAGAGAGGTATATTGGAGGGAAGGTATGAAGAAGGACATTGTTGAATTTGTTGTCAAGTGCCCAAATTGTCAGCAGGTGAAAGTAAAACACCAAAGTTGAGTTTGTTATTGCATTTTCTTTAACGAACTGAGTTGTTTACACTTTTTACAAGTTTTATATATATTGCATGTGTATTTATTGTTTTATATTAAGTTCAGTACTTCATGAGTTGATCAGAGCCAAGGTAAGTGTTTCTTATTATCCTTTTCGAGCTTAAGTGTTGTTTAGCATTCATATTTGCATACTCGTACATTCAAGATGATGCAGCCACAGGTAACCAGGATCAACATACAGCGCCTCGTTGATCTATTTTGAGAACTCAGAGTCAATGGTGAGCCTCCTTGCATTCCGTTGGACTCTTTAATTGTTTTCCAGTATTTTCGTATATAGAATGTTGTAGGGTTTGTCCCAACATTCATCCTAATATTATAGAGGCTTCATAAAACAGATAGTCAGTCAGATAATTCAGTTTTGAGTTTCTCTTTAGCTTGCATTTCAGATATTCTACTTTGAGACTTAAGTGTCATTTTGGCCAAGACATTTATTTAAATTATTTTATGTGAATGTTCTCGCTTTACATTGAGTTTAGTCTTCTGTTGAGTTAAGTAAGCCAGACCAAGGGCCCACTCAAGACCAGCAATGGTCATTGAGTGCCGGCCACGTCCAGAGTGTAGGCTCGAAGCGTGACAATATTATCTTCTGTCTTTTCTTTTCTTTACGTTGGAAAATAACATTCAGTTTCACTAATTTGTTGTTCTTATCCTCTTAGAGCAGCAATTCAAATGGAACTATGTCAAATAAGCATATGACCAAATGCACACATATACAACCTCAAAAAGTTATACACTGAATTTCGTATCTTATTTAAAACTTGTGAGTAGTTATTTTATAGTTGAATTAAAAAATTGTTATGAATCTGTAAATAGTCATCAATTTATATTAAATAATTAGGAGAATGTGTTACTATGCTTAATTAATATAACGAGAAAACAATTTTATTGCTCGAATACGAAGAGGAATAACAGATGTAGAAACACAGATTGGACACCTGCAATAGCATGACCTACTGCAATTAGTAAAAAAATTAACCATTGGCGCCCAGGAAGTCTCCTCCTACATCATCAGATTTCTCTGACAAAAATGGTAAAACGTCTTGATCCTTGTGACATTATAGGTGTACTTGTATTTGTCCAACAGATAGTACAGGGCGAGGAGGTCAGTGTATGGACATAAAATCATCCGACGGGGTGCACCTCTTATCCTTGAAAATTCTTATTACATTGATGCCTAGAAAGCCCTTGGCTAAAGGTGAAAACCTAAAGGCGGGTTCTGCATCTATAACACCAAATACAAGTAAGACTTAGTAGATCCCTCGATGAATCATTCCACTTATTGGTGGTTATTATTTCATTTTTTGTTAATGATTTTTTACCTCTTTTGTTTATTAGACTCAATAATTTAAAGATAAGAATATGACATCGATTGTTGTTTTATACATGTGTAGAAGTATTATTTTTCTTTTTCTGAAAGGAAGTTTAGCCTTATTTAATTTGAACATCAAGCTAGCAATCATATTATCGTCTCTCTTTTTCTTTTTTACCATCGGAAAAATAACATTGGATATTACTAACTTCTTATATTGATCCCCTAAGAGCACAAAACAATCATTGCTAAATAAGAACATAATCAAAGGCATTAAAAAATAACCTTAAAAAGTGTTACTTGTGAGTAATTATTCTTATAAGTTGAATAAGAAATATAATTATTAATATAGAATGATGAATTTTGTAAATGGATTATCTAACAAAGAATTGACATTATTTATATGTTATAGTTGTGTAATATCTCACATCTCCTTCTGTTAGAGTATTTTAAATTGGTACTTGTCTCTTCCCGGCAAAAATTAGGAACGATGCCTTTTTCTCCTCTTACAAAGTGGCGGTTAGACCAGAATGCATGGGGTAGAGTGTGGGTCAATTAAGAACTCTCGCACTCAAAAAATTATAAGAAAGTGGGAAAAAAAGCTATCCCACAACCTCCTAGGGTTGGGTTGGGTTGGTCATTTCAAGACCCTTTCAAATGAAGGGTCAGATCCCCCTAACTCCTCGAATTTTTGGCACACAAATCTAAGGCTGGATGTAGCTGAGTTGGGCTGACCGATTTTTGCAGATATATTGAGAAAGATGTTGATCCTTCTAGAATATGCTGGAGAAATGTCAAAATTTCACGGGGTATAATATTGAGTGTCATAGATTTTGCATAAAAGTTAGTTGGAATATTTTAGACTGAATATTCTAGAAAAAGGACTAATTTGTAGATACGTAGGGACTTATATAATAATATTTATTTGCATACCAATCCATGTGGAGTAGTATAAATAAAGAGCTTTACCACTTAAGGCATCACCACAAGTACCAATTCCCCTTGGAAATATCCTCATCCTCTCCCTCTCCCTCTCCCTCTCCCTCTCCCTCTCCCTCCTCCTCTTCCTCCCCCTACCCCTCCCTCTAACCCTAAACCTCCTCATCCTCCTTAAAACATAAAAAAAATGGAAGAACAGACTGAGTTACATGGTGTATGGAAGTTTCAATGCATCACCTGTAGTAAACTCTTTTCGTCAAGCCAAGCCACGGCTGGCCATACAAAGATTCACGTTAAAGATGATTGGGTTTTGGGCACATTTTCTAATTATCAACAACTAGAAAGTTTTACTACTATTGACTCATCATCAACTCACCAGCAACAACAAATCTTTTCTACCAGCATAACTGACATTGATTCACCAAATTCTCATCAATTGGGTCTGTCTCCAGTACCAATCCCTCCTAAGAAAGATATGAGGTTTCGTGATATGAAGACTCTAGCGATACTCAGGGGTCGTCTCACCAAAAAGGAGGACAGAGTTATTTTACTTCCTCTTGATATGGCTAAGAAATAGGTTACTCATTAATTCGTGTGTGTGTGTGAGTGTGTGCGTGCGTGCGTGCGTGCGTGAGTGAGTGTTTGAGTGCGTGAGTGTGTGCGTGTGCGCGTGTGTGCGTGCGTGCGTGCGTGCGTGCGTGAGTGAGTGCGTGCGTGCGTGCGTGTGTGTGTGTTCATTAAGGAAATAAGTTATGTTCAAGGACTATGCTTTGATGAATATGGTGAATATACATGGTGGAGAAGAGGATTCATTAAGAATTGAATAAAATGTCTTAGTGATGTATTGTGCTCTTTCTCTATCTCAAGTGCTAAAGGGGGTGTATTTGATATAGTGAAGAGTCATTTTGTCTTTTTCAAGTCAGTTAAGAAAAATGTAAGGGTGTGTGCAGGATTACGAGAACAATGTATGTGTATGCAAGAGTATGAAGTTAAATATGATTGTGTAGAGTGTGTCAAGTCATCATGAGGGTGTGAATAGAAAAAGTGACTGTGTATATAGTGTATCATTATATGGGTGAATATGAAAAATGTGATTGTGTGTAGAATGTATCTGGACATTATGAGGGTGTATGTGAGAAATGTAATTGTGTGTAGGGGTGTGTCAGGTCATTATGAGGGTGGGTTTATATTGTAAGGGACAAAAAAAACTGTAATGGAATATTCCCCAAGCAAAAGTGACAAAAAATTATTGGCACTATTTTTTATTTGATTTTTTAATTTTTAAAGAGAGTAAACAAATAACAAAAAATACTACTACTTAATTAATTAATTAATCTTAACTAAGAAAAATAAAATATAATTAACAAAATACAAATTTACAAGAAAAATGTTTTGTGAAGTTTTTCTTCTTTCAAATAAAAAATAAAAACATATATGTATATTCTAAAGAAACGTCTTCTTTTTGTGTAATTTTTAATTTTTCAATTAAACTAGGGCTGGCAAGGGGACGGGGAAGGGGACTGGGGGACGGGACGAAGGGGGACGAGGAGGGGGGATTTGGACCTGGACAGGGATTGGGGGGACCGGGATTGGAGGAACAAAAATAGGTCACATCCCATCCCACTATATATACGGGACGGGATGGGATTTGGGGGGACGGGACGGGACAGGACGGGATGGGGGATTTTTTTTGTTTTTAAATACTTATATATTTGTATTAAAATTATACGTCTTTAGCTAATAAATTTTAAGTTTAACTTTTAATTTTCAAATTTCAAAATAAATTTTCAAATTTAAAGTTCCAATTTTCAAATTTCAAGATTCATGTTTCAAATTTCAAGTTTCAACTTTAAAGTTTTAAATTTCAAATTTGAGAAGTTTAAATTTGTATTTTAAATATTTTAAAGTAATGTAAATTGTAAACTTGAAATTTCAAATGTCAAGTTACAAGTTTTAAATTAAGTATTTTAAAGTTAGTTTAGTACTTTAGTTAGTTTAGTATATATTTAATTGTATATATTAAAATTAAAATGCAAGACAATAATTGTATAAAAAATAACTTGAATAAAAGTTAAAACCTTCAAATTTATTCAATAGAACTTAGAAATTACAATTAACAAATATTAGTGGAGTAACTAATCTACACAGCCACCTTCTAGGAAGGGTTCTGTTTCAATAAGTTCTCATACGTAAAACTAATATTTGTTACAGATATTAGATGAGTAACTAATTTACGCAGCCACCTTCTAGGAAGGGTTCTGTTTCAATTAGTTCTCGAATGTAATATAAAAATATCTGTTTTCTCCTTTAAAATTTAATTCTAATTGTCGCATCATATCGATGGTGATATCCTCCGGTGTTGGCAAACTTGCTAGAAATTCTTGTGCCTCTAATTCATCATCACTGCATTCAATTTGTGTTTTAATTCAACTTGCTTGTTTTTACTTAACTTTGGCAAATTATTATTCCTCATATCGGCATTGACCCAGTCTCTAAATAAAACTGTTATTTCCAAACTGTCTTCCGCCAATGAATGTCTATGATCACCAATTTGAAATATTGCCGCACTGAAAGCAGCCTCCGATGCAACTGATGAAGCTTGAATAGCTAGAACATCACGAACCATTTTGCTCAAAGTTGGAAATGCATTGCTTCGCCTACTCCACCATCCTAATAAATCTTCATTGTCATCTTTGATTTTCAATGCTTCTAAAGATTGATTAAGATATTCTTCAAAATCATCACGGTTAATAGAATTAAGACCAAGAATACCTCGCATATAAGTTGAAATTGGAAGTGACAAATCAATCTCAGGATTAGAAGTTTGACCAACTTCTCCTTGAAAATTTTCCGTAGTTCTATATTTTTCATACAACAGTTTTGCTTCTACTTTTATGCTAGACTTACACGTTTGACAATTTGAAATTTCTTCCGGTAAAATTTCTAAAGTTTCATAAAAAGTGTCAACAAGGCCTTGCACACCTTGTAATTTATAAACTGGATGAAGTAAAGTAGCCGTTAAAAAAAACTTGAGGAATAGGAAAAACATAATTTTTAAATTTTTCAATCATACCTTCAATTGCAACGCTAAATTCTTTTTTGCAAATTCCAATTATGATCAATCCAATGCGCAGTAATAGTTAAATAATCATTTCCATTAACACTACGACCCATGTCTGAAGTTATAGACACTCTACTATCTAATATGCTAAATATACAACGAAGAAATTGACAATGTTTACCTTGAATTTCAAAAATATCAGATTTAACAGTATTTCTTGAAAAAACTCTATAATCCGGATTATAAGTTTGTTGAATATATTCAATAAAATCGGGATTTGAAGGAAAACTATAAGGCAAACCACAAACAGAAACCATTTTAGCTAAATTTTCGCGATCTAATTCCTTATTATATTTACGTTGTGTTATTGGACTAGCGGGGTTAGAAGGATATAATGTTCCTTGAACCATGTTAGAAGCCCCTACCGATGCATTACCGGTAATATCAAATTTATTAATTGGAATTCCTTTTTTTCTATTGGCTAATGCTTTAGCTTCTTTATATTGAATCGGCACACAAGATAACAAATGTCTATTTTATCTCCCCCGTCCCACCTTGACCCCCACCTTGTTTATGTTTAAAAGATTGCTTACACTTATTACAAATAGCAACACTATTTTCTTTATCGAAAGTCATAAATTGCCACACAATAGAAGTTTTAGGGCGTTGATACTTCACCTTCTCCCTTATGGAAGGTATAAGGGGTGGATGTCCACAATTTTACTCCTTTAAATTGATAGTGTCATTTGGAACTTCTGTCACCAGACTAGTAGGTGTTTCTTCTAACTCCTCTTCTCCCAAATCAGCTTCTACTTCTTCACTTGAATATTCATCAACATTAGGATTAATATTATCATAACGTCGTTCTAAACTTTCGTGATCGAGTTGAACATTTGAACTAATATCATAAGGAGTATCATCAACATAAGTAGAATCATTTGTGTTAAATCTAACTCTACATGTTGATTTAGATGAAGTACCACCACTTTTAATACTCTTTTTTTCTTTACTATTTTTTTTACCAAAATTAAATAATTTAAAAAGTCTACTTTCTTCGTTATCTTGTGTTTTCTCTTTTCCTTTACCACTATTTATTTTGCTAGAACTCATACTTAATTATATATAAAGTGTAATATAAAAATAATAATAACACAAAAATAAAGACGAAAAATAAAATATAAATATTATGAAACGAATGTACCAAACGTCTGCGTTAATAGCAGACGTTAAACCGATTGTTGAAGCTTGTGATTTGTTGTAACTTGTAATTTGAAACTCCAACCAATACTTGATAACAAATATGAGATAATATAATTATATATATTGATATAATATGAAAACTTTGAATTGAAAATTGAAATATATGGATTATAATAATATGAGAATAAAAATGGAATAGAAATTAAGATTGACACTTGAGAGTTGAGAGGATATAGAAAAATAGATGAGAGAAATGAGAATAGATGATTTTGTAAGAAATTGTAAGGGATAGAGGGGTATTTATAATATTAAAAATGGGTTAAAGTATAATTATTATAACTTGAGGGTTTAAATTAAAGTTTTAAAAGTAGGGGGTGGTAGGGGGTATTTGGGAACTCAAAAAGTGGCAAAATTCCATTGGGGGGGCCACTAGCCGTTTCCCCAACGGCTGAAAATGGTAACATTTTTTGAATTTAAAAAAAAATGGGGGAATCCCGCGAACCGGCCGGTTCAACCGGGCCGGGTCGACCGGGACTCAGGGGTGAACCGGACCCTGACCGGTCCCCTCATCACCCACCCCTTAAACCCCCTCAACCTAACGGGACGGGACGGGCGGTACGCGGGACGGGGCGAGTTGCGGGCCGGGACGGGATATCCCAGTCCCCCTGCCAGCCCTAAATTAAACCTGTTAAAATGAAAAATAAAGTCAAAATACTAAGATTAATTTCAACCATATAATGTAATGCTAAAGTAGTATTTAGAAAAACAAATGAAAGACGTAATTATATTTTTTGAAAGCAATAAGATCTAGTAAATACTAGTCATCAAATCATGTTATTGAATTTTAGGAAAAATGATTTAAAAGAAAAAGTACCCCAAACTAGATGAACAAGAATATTTTGAAAAAAAATTGGTAACAATGCTTGGTCAAACAAGAAATATATATATATATTTATTATGGTCAATGGGTATTCTTTTATATTTCTTCAAATAAAAAAACTTCAACTTTGACCTGTTTTTAATTTTAAAACACTAAATACAATACTTTTCCTCCTTTTTTTCTTCTTATTTTCGTATTAGAGTCATAAAGTAGGGGGGTGGTAGGGGGTGTTTGGGAACTCAAAAAGTGGCAAAATTCCGTTGGGGGGGCCCACTAGCCGTTCCCCAACGGCTGAAAATGGTAACATTTTTTGAATTTAAAAAAAAATGGGGGGATCACGCGAACCGGCCGGTTCAACTGGGCCAGGTCGATCGGGCTCAGGGGTGAACCGGACCCTGACCGGTCCCCTCATCCCCCACCCCTTAAACCCCCTAAACCTAACGGGATGGGCCAGGGCGAGACGCGGGCCGGGACGGGATATCCAAGTCCCCCAGCCAGCCCTAAATTAAACCTGTTAAAATGAAAAATAAAGTCAAAATACTAAGATTAATTTCAACCATATAATGTAATGCTAAAGTAGTATTTAGAAAAAAAATGAAAGACGGAATTATATTTTTTGAAAGCAATAAGATCTAGTAAATACTAGTCATCGAATCATGTTATTGAATTTTAGGAAAAATGATTTAAAAGAAAAAGTACCTCAAACTAGATGAACAAGAATATTTTGAAAAACAAATTGGTAACAATGCTTGGTCAAACAAGAAAAATATATATATATTTATTATGGTCAATGGGTATTCTTTTATATTTCTTCAAATAAAAAAACTTCAACTTTGACCTGTTTTTAATTTTAAAACACTAAATACAATACTTTTCCTCCTTTTTTTTCTTCTTATTTTCGTATTAGAGTCATAAATTAAAACATTAGAATCTAACATTAGTTTCTTGGTTTATTCATATTATTATTTTTCTTTTTTTGAAATGAAGTTTAGCTTTATATTATCTTAACATCAAGCTAGTAACCATATTGTCTTCTCTCTTTTCTTTTTTTACATAGAAAAATAACATTCAATTTCACTAGTTTCCTATTCTTATCCTCTAAGAGCATCAATTCAAATGGAACTATGAAATCAGAAATGTCAAATAGCATATGACCAAATGCACACATAAACAACCATAAAATGTTATAAATTAAATTTTGTATCCCATTTACAACTTGTGACTAGTTATTCTTATAAGTTGAATTAACAAAACTTGTATGCATCTGTAAGTAGTCATCTATTTTAATAAATAATTAGGAGAATTTGCTATTATGCTTAATTAAGATAACGAGCAAATAATTTTGTCGCTTGAATAAGAAGAGGAATGGCAGATGTAGAAACACTGGTCGGGCATTTGCAATAGCATGACCTACTAAAATGGGTAAGAAAATTCACCATTGGCTGCCAGGCAGTCTCCTCCTACACCATCAGATTTATCTAACAGGAATGCTAAAGTGTCCTGATCTTGGTAACATTATAGGGGTACTTGTGTATGTCCAACTGACACTACATGACGAAGAGATCAGTTAATGGACATAAAATCTTATGTTGGGTGCACCTCTTATCCTTGAGACATGTGATTACATTGGTGCACAACAATCCTTGGCTAAAGATGAAAATCTCACAGCAAGTTCTGCATCTATAACACCAATTACTAGTAAGACTTTGTAGATTTCTCGATGAATCATTCCACTTATTGGTGGTTATTGCTGCATTTTTTGTTAATGAATTTTTTGCCTCTTTTGTATATTAGACTCATTAATTCAAAGATAAGAATATGACGTCAGATTGTTGCTTTATTCACGTTTAGAATTATTATTTTTCTTTTTAGTTCTAAAAGGAAGTTTCGCCTTATTTAATTTGTACATCAAACTAGTAATCATATCATCGTCTCTCTTTTTCTTTTTTACCATATGAAAATAACATTGAAAATTACTACCTTTTTATATTGATCCCTTAGGAGCACGGAACAATCATTGCTAAATAAGAACATGACCAAATGCATGAAAAAATAACCTGAAAAAGTGGTAAGTAATTATTTCTTATAAGTTGAATTTTATAAATGGATTATGTAACAAGGAATTGACATCATTTATATGTTATAGTTGTGTAATATCTCACTTCTCCTTCTGTTAGAGTATTTTAAATTGGTACTTGTCTATTCATGGCAAATATTAGTAAAGATGCCCTTTTTTTTTCTTCTACAAAGTGGTGGTTACACCAGCTCTCTCTCTCTTGAAATAGGACAAACATTTGCATATTTGCATTATGTAAGTGAAGACTCTGGTCCTTGTTTTTGGAAGAAAATGAAATGAAGTTCTCTACAGACCACATATCTGTAGCTAAGCTTATGTACAACCTTGGCAATTGCTCATTTGCTATTGAGAAAATTAAAATCCCAAAAATTTAGGATCATACTCGATGACATAGATTCAATACGACTATAATTAACGTGACAAAGCATCTTTTTTCTAGAAATCAGTTCCAATTATCTCAGATCGAAGCAAAGATCGATCGTACACTTCCCGGTAGTGTACATTATTGTCTTGAATGAAAAAGTATCCATCCAAATTCCTAACCCCAAGCGAGAAGGCAATGATCTTAAGCATCTAGCGGATGAGCTATATTTCTTTCCCAATCGATTTCTTAAATTTTTAGACTCTAACACAGGCTTCTTTTCAGACAACCTTCTCATTTCAATTCGAAGTAAAGTTCAATTCGAGCAATAAGATGACATATCTTGGCAAATTTGTTGATAGTAATGGACTTACTTTTATAATCATCACAGATGAATTAATTGTTGGAATCTGAAAAGGCAGGATATATAAATGTAATCTAAAAAGTCAATACGAGGAAAAAACTTTATAATTACTTATAAATTGAAAAATAACATTTTTAGATGTCCTATGTGGAAAAAAAATCTGAACTCCAGTCCAACTCAATTAGAGTTAATTCTTAAAACTTATAAAAAGGAAACAACTAAACCTATTAGTAAGAGAGAATCATGACATATTGCTCAATTTATAGAATTTTGTTAGTGGTGGACCTCGATTAAAAGAAAACGAGTGATCATGGATGACATAAGTAATGCTTTGATGATCGTGGTGGACTTACATGGTGGAGAAGAGGATCAATTAAAAGCTGAATAAAAAGTTTCAGTGATGCATCGTGCTCTTACTCTATCTCAGGTGCTCAAGGGACAGTATTTTGTATAGTGAAGAGACCTTTTCCTCCATTTCAAGTTAGTGAAGAAAAATCTAAGTGTGTATAGTATGAGAAAAATGTTTGTGCTTGCGAGCAAGCGTATGAAGAAAAATGTGATTGTGTATAGGGTGTGTCAGGTCATCATAAGGGTGCATATAAAAAATGTGATTGTGTGTATAGTGTGTCAGGTCATCATGAGGGTGTATATGAAAAATGTGATTGTGTCAGAGTGTGTCAGCTCAATATGAGTGTGTATATTGTGAGTGTATAGTAAGGGACGAAACAAATTATTCTATGGATAAAGATGGAATCTTTCTCAAACGAAAGCGACAAATAATTATTAGCTCTCATTTTGTTTTATTTTTTAAAGAGAGTAAACAAATACCAAAAAATATACTAATGGTAAATTAGTTGATTAATCTTAACTAAGAAAAATAAGAATAGGAAATTAACTAAATTTTGTATTCCATTTACAACTTGTGACTAGGTTAATGGGCATCCAAAATTTGAACAACTGTCACGTCATCACACTACATAAGCACCATATGACATACTTTTATCATGTGCAAGCTTACATGAGAAAGATGTTATCACTTACACAAGATTCTAGAGAAATGTAGTAATCATAAAATATCATAAATATTATATCAAACGTACTTGAAATATTCTAGACATATTGAGTATTTTAAGAAAATGTCTTATTTGTAAATATGTAGGGAGTTATATAATAATTATTTGTAATTTCGCATACTAGACTGTGACACCCTAGTTTAAGATAAAAAGTGTCACATTAACAAAAATACATGAGAGATGTTAGATATGTAAGTAAGCAGACCTTTATCGGGTAATGTTGGTTTTAAAGTCGTACATGCCTAGATTCAGAGCGGATAATATCATTAGTGGGATGGACCGTCACAAATAATGTCCGAGTATTCAGGTAGCCTAGAGAGTCTTGTCACGGTAACCTATCTTCAGTATGTAGAGGCTTTATAGACAAGTCAGTCTAGTTATAACTTTCAGAAAATGAAAGTGGCGGAGATAGAGATGTGGGGTATACTAGCTAGCTAATAGAGATAAGATTAAAATTAAAGAAATCGATTCTTGAAATCTCGATTGAATTTTTCCTGAAAATTCTAAGGTTATGGTATAGAATTTTTGTTAATAATGAGGATTGAAATACTTTGAATTTCATAAGAGTAACTTACCTTAGAGATGGAGGATGAAGAGAAGAGAGAATATAAACCCTAGGCCTCAAAGGATATCAAAATAATGAAATTTTCGGATGAAAGCAAACTTAAATTGATAGTCTCGTCGAAATACATAATATGTAGTGTGGATCACTCATGTTTCCAGTAAGTTAGTAAGATCTCTATTTTTGGTAAAATTGTAATAACTTTGTACTCCAAAATTGAATTAACGAGCAGTTGATGACATTGGAAAGAAGAATTAAGACCTTTGATTGCATAGGTTATAGGCCACGTCTTTCTTCAAATTCTAGGAGATATAACTATTTGAAGTTGATCCAAGTAAAAACTTATACCGTACTCAAATTGATAAAGAAGTTTTCAACTCAATTTTATGTTAGAGCATTTTTCTGGCCTTATAACATCTCCCCTAATCTCTTCCCACATTAAAAAATTGACCTTAACACCTGTATACAGTTTGAAATCCTCGGGTTTGGGACTACATGCACACGAAGAATGGTTTAGATCTTTGGTTAGAAATTTTCATTGTATTACAGATATGTTCCCACATTACAACAAAAATAACTTTTAGCTGTAATAAATATGCACTTTAACAAAGAGAGCTATTACCTTTATTGACATTAGAGACATTTACAAAGAATTTTAACTGTCACTATAAACCATATTTTGACAACAATTCAGCTATTGACATTAGTTATAAAATTTCACCTCAGAGGCATGTTTTCAACTTCAAATGTTCTAATATTTAAAACTTCACACCTAATTTTAAATTTTGGAAAAAGAAAAAAGAACTCATATTTATTGCCGAAGTAATTGTTGAAGCTTGCTTTACCAATCCATATGTATAAAAAGAACGAACGTCTTCAATAAAACCGACACATCATTTAATTAATTTTTTGAAATTCATTATGTACAAATTAAATTTTAACTTCAAATCAACCTCTACGAAAATCAATAATTATAAGTTTGGTGTCAAATTTAAAGAAACAAAACGTGTTCTAATGATAAGATAATTCAGATTCAAAATGTGTTGGATTGTCTTTAAAGATCATTTTTAGTGTAGTGCAATCACAAGTTTTTCTATCCATCTAATTACATGACACCCCTCTCACCCAAGTGCCCTAAGTTATGTATTTGCGTAGGTGCTCAGGGAGCCCTTGACTCGAGGCGAACAAGAAACACCTTGTACCACAAATTAAAATACCTATCGTCCTCTTTATGATGTGTTGGTGAGTCATTCTTCTTATTGGTAGTGGTTGTATTTTTAATAAGCGATATTATTAGAGAACAATTAATGAAATGAAATGGTGAGGAACTAAAAAAATGTTCATTGAAATATAAAGGATCAAAGACTTCATAAAATGGTAACAATGCTTGGATAAATAAGGAAAAAAAAATAATATATTATCCTGGTCAAAGTGTAATTTAGATATTTCTTAAGAAAAAATTACTCATCTTTGACCAATTTTGAATTTTAAATCTCAAATGCAACATTTTTCCGCGTCCTCTTTTTTTTTTTAATTTGCTAATTAGACTCATAAATTAAAATGTTATTATCTAACATCAAATTTCTTACTTTATTCACATTTATTTATGATTATTATTTTTCCTTTTTTGATATCAAATCCATGTGAACTTGAAGAAATAACAATTATGTTACCTTTTTTGTCATTTGTTTCTAAGGTCTTATATTAAATTCATAATGAACTTGAAGAAAGAATTATTATCGTACCTTTTTGTCATATATTTTTAAGGTTTTGATATGAAATTCATGGTGAACTTGAAGAAATAATTATTTTTATCATTATTATTATTATACTTTTTTTGCCACATCTCTCTAAGGTCTTGATATCA
The DNA here is from genome assembly GCA_016801875.1 of Solanum sitiens. Taxonomy (NCBI): domain Eukaryota; kingdom Viridiplantae; phylum Streptophyta; class Magnoliopsida; order Solanales; family Solanaceae; genus Solanum; species Solanum sitiens. Next base: position 1,566,253 of record JABWTJ010000056.1, read on the forward strand.
AATTTATGGTAAACTTGAAAAAATTATTATTATTATTATTATTATTATTATTATTGTTATTATTATTATTATTATACTTTTTTGGTCATACGTCTCTAAGGTCTTGAAGAAAATTAAAACGCCAAGATTAATTCCAACCATATAATGTAATGCTGAAATGGTGTGAAAAAATTAATGTGAGGACAAAAACTATATGTATACAATATTGAAATCAATAATAAGATCTAGTAAATACTAGTCATCAAATTAGATTATTAATGTTTGAAAAATGATTTTAAAAATACACCTAAATTAGATGACATAAATTTAGATGAGAAATGATATTTTGAAGAAAAAAAAAGTTGGTAACAATGCTTATTCCCATTCTTATTCCCTAAAAGCATCAATTCAAAATAATAAAATTTTCGGATGAAAACGGACTTAAATTGAGATTCTCATTGATACATGTGTGGAACAAATATCCCTTTGCACTTGACATTGTGTATAACACACAATATGAAGTCTGTAAGTTAGCTTGCTATATTTTGGTAAAATTGTTATAACTTTGTACTCCAAAATTGAATTTATGATCAATCGGTATTATTAGAAAGAAGACTCAAATACCTTAGATGGAATAGGTTAGGCCATATAATTCTTCAAATATCAGGAGATATAACTGTTTGAAATTGATTCAAGTAAAAACCTATACAGAACTCAATCGGTAGAGCATTCCTCTGACTTTATTACATCTCCAAATCTCTTTTCACATTACAAAATGACCTTAGCACCTCTTAACAATTCGAAATTACAGGGTTTTGGTCTATATGCACACGAAGAATGGTTTAGATCTTAGGTTGGAAATTTTCGTGGTGATACAGATATGCCCTCACATTACAATAAAAATAACTTTTAGCGGCAATAAATATGCACATTAACAAAGAAAGGTAAAGTCTTTACTGGTATAAAGACATTTACAAAGAGTGTTGATTGTCACTAAAAATCATAGTATGACGACAATTAAACTATTAACATTATTATCCGGTGTTGTTGGATAGGTTTGAAGAAGAAAACAAGAGAAAAATACTTCAAGTTACTTCTGATGGGCAATCAATTTTTTAATTTATGTTTTTGTAATAGAAAGTTTGAGGCTGATAACTCAACTTTCTTCTTGATTGACATACTTTTACATTATTTAAGCATCCTCCTTTGTAATGTTATCATGGAGTGTATTACAAACTCTGTAGTGATTAGAAAATATTTAATTCTCTATAGTTTTTTTTCCTTCATGTTTGTTAGGTCGTAGACGTTAGATACTTCATTAGGATTAGTAAGGTAAGGCCTAGCCCCCTTACTTGTACTTAGTTATAAAATTTCACCTCAAAAATATGTTATCAACTTCCAATGTTCTAATATTTAAAACTTCACACCTAATTTCAAATTTTGAAAAAAGAAAATAAACTCATATTTATTGCAAAAGTAATTGTTCAAGCTTGCTTTGCCAATCCATATGTATAAAAAAAACTCACATCTTCCATAAAAACTTAAAAACCACTGCTTTCTTGTCTAAACCCACACAGATTTGAATAGTTTTTGAAATTCATTATGGTACAAATTAAATTTTAACGTAAATCAACCTCTATGAAAATTAATAATTTTAAGTTTGGTGTCTAATTAAAAGAAGAAAAAAAACTTAATGTGTTGATTGGATCATTTTTAATGTAGTGCAATAACACAAGTTTTTCTATCCATCTTATTACTACCCCGAACTTTTCCATCACTTAGGTAATCTCAAGCCTACCTCAATAGTGTTAAAAAAGAACATTTTACAATCCCCACCTGAGTAATCCGGTAGTGGAGAGGCCTCGCAAGCTTCCTGGTCGTGCACGGTTATTTTTTATCCATTATAAATGCCTTGGTCCCTCCGCAACCTTATGGACTCCTAAAAAAAAAAAAAATCGCTCCCAAAGGAGCGATTTATCAAAAAAAAAATGATAATAATTTTTATCATTTGTCGCTGCACTAGCAAAGATCTTAAAGTGATTTTTTTAAAAAAAAGATAATTAAAAATCGTTGCCTTGGCAGCGATTTAATTTAAAAAAATAAAAATAAAATTGCTTTAAACAATTTTAAAAAAAAAAAAGAAGCAAAAAATAACTTTTAAAAAAAAAACTTTAAGTCGCTGCTGAGGCAGCGACAAATGAAAAAAATTATTAAAAAATATTTTTATTTTGATAAATCGCTCCTTTGGGAGTGATTTTGTTTAAAATTATTTTTTTAAAATAATAATAATCAAATTTAACAAATCGCTGCGATTTTGCTTTTTTCGCGGACAAAATCGCTTCTTCGTGAGCGATTTTGCCGTTTTGGCTAAAACAAAATTTTATATATTGTTTTAGAATTTTTGTTAACATTTTTCACCCTTTGGGCTTCGGACTCTTATAAATGCCTTGGTCCCTCCGCAACCTTATGGACTCCCGCGGTATATATAGTTACAATTAACCATAACAGCAGGTGACAAAACAAGTGAAACACCACTTCTTCATGGTCAGATGTCATATATTCCAAAATCAACTGCAACAACATGTTAATTGGGAATATATGACATACAACTACAAAGAAGTAGTTGAGTCATTTGTACCATAACTTGTTATTGTTGTGGTTGATTGTAATTACTATACGGGGATGACCATGAGACCGGAGAGGCACCAAGGTGTTTCGTGATCTACACCACTAGATTCCTCAATAGGGATGATAAAAGTGTCTCCGATAGGATAACATGACTAGTGTGATAGACTTGTGACTATCTAAGAGATGGTAGAGTGTGGAAGGTAAGCAGATTGATATAAAAACTTACTATATTGTATGTGTTTGTGTAGGTGCTAAGGGAGCCCTTGACTCGAGGTGAACAAGAAACACCTCACGGGAGGTTCTGCATCTATAGCACAAAATAAAATACCTAATATCCTCGATCTTTATGATGTCTTGGTGAGTATTTTTCTTATTGGTGATGGTTGTATTTTTTATAAAAGACTTTTTGAGAGAATAATGAAATGAATTGGTGAGGAACTAAAAAAAATGTTCATAAATATAAAGGATCGCGACTTCCATAAAATGGTAACGATGCTTGGATAAATAAGGAAAAAAACTAATATATTATCATGGTCAAAATGTAATTTTAGATATTCCTTTAAAAATTTGCTCGACTTTGACCCATTTTGAATTTTAAACCCCAAATGCAACATTTTCCCGCTTCCTCTTTTCTTTTCTTTTCTTTTCTTTTCTTTTTTTCTTATTTGCTAATTAGACTCATAAATTAAAATGTTATAATTTAACATCAAATTTCTTGCTTTGTTCATATTTATTTATGGTTATCATTTTTCCTTTTTGGATACCAAATCTATGGTAAACTTTAAAGGGAAAAGGGTCTGATATTTAGAGCTGATATACCCCTTATTATGAAAGTGGCTCCTATACACCCCTAGTTATAAACAAATGGCTCACATATACCCTTTTCCTCTAACGGAAAATGAAAAAAAAATTAATCTAATTTTTTATTATTTTTTTCTAAAAAATATAATCCCATATGAGTAGATTTAATCCTCGTCAAACATACTTTTTTTTGACTTTTTTATTTTAATGACTAATTTAGAATTATTATTTTGATGATCAAATTTATTAAAGTTTCACTAATATTCTTGTAAAACTTATTGTAGATGACCAATTTTTTTCTTCGAATACAAAAATTAAATTACAATATAGACATAAAAAATAGTTTTAAATATTTTTTCTTTACACTAAGGAATGAAAGAAAAAAAATAAGAATAAGAAACTCAAATAATTATAAAAAAAGAAGTCAAAAAATAATTTATGTATGAAAAAAAATATATACCTTGAACTTTGATAAAAGAATCATATATACCCCTAAACAATTTTTTAAAAAAAATTAAAAGTAAAAAATATAAATTTAAAACTAATTTTTTCACTTCCGTTAAATGAAGGGTATATGTGAGCTTATTTTGTAACGGCAGGGGTATATGTGAGCCGTTTGTATAACAGTAAGGGTATACATGAGCCATTTTCATAACGAGGGGTATATCAGCTCCAAATGGCAAAGTTGAGGGGTATATCAGACCCTTTTTCCCAACTTTAAAAAATAATTATTATTATATCTTTTTTGTCATTTGTCTCTAAGTCTCGATATCAAATTCATAACAACGCCTTTTCTTATCATATGTCTCTAAGGTCTTGACGATATCAAATTCATAACAAGAATTGAATAGCAATTTGAATCACCACTACTCACACTGCAAAAAAAATCCAAATTGTCAACAGATTTTACTAACAACTTAAGTTGGTTAGTCTTCTACTAACAAATTATCAACATATTTCTACTAAATTATATTTAAAAACTTAACAACAAACTTCTAACATGTTACCAACATAAATCTTACTAAGTAAGTAGTTTAGTTGGTAAAAATGGCGGGGAAAAATGACGCTAAATTTAGCAACATTCTATCAATGGATTACCAACAAAAATATTACTAACGCACACCTTTTGTTTGTAATATTACCAACAAAGTATATATCGATTGGTAAATATGAAAAAAAATTGTTTATATAATTTATTAACATATTACCAATGAATTACTAACCTATCATCTGCCAACTACAAAATTGTGTTGCTAAATTTACCAACCAAATATAAATGTTTTGGTAAATTAGTAACGAAATGTAATTTATTGGTAAACTTGCCAACCAATATCCAATTAGTTGAAAATTTTGCCGACGAATAAAGATTGTAGTTAGTAAATTCCTAAAATCATTAAAATAGTTGGTAATATACCAACCGATCATTAATCCATTGGTAAAAATTATCAACATATTAATTATTAGTTGATAATATTACATATGAATGTTTAGTTGAATAATAACTATTACCAACACTGATAAAACTTATTAGTAAATTATTATTTACTAATTTATATTTTAATAGTAGGTAAATTTATCAATTGAAGTTAATGTTTTTGGTAAATCAGCATCTAGTATTGAGGCTTTCATATTTAGTTTGTGTCATTAGGCGTTTTAACTTTTAAATTTTAATCAAAACTTGATTTTGTTCAATATTTTTGGTAAACATGCTCAGATTATAACTCTGTGAGTGTCATTGGCTTCGAAAGGTCATTTTTATCCAACGTGAAGGTTGTTTCAAGTTTTGAAGATTTCATTTTTTGTTTGTGCTGTAGGTGTTTTAAACTTTATGTTTAGGCCAAAATTTGACTTTAATCAATATTTTTATGAACGTGCTCAAATGAAAATTTCGTCAGTGTAATTAACTTCAAAAGTCATTTTTTATCTAGTAAGATGGTTGATTTGGGTTTTGAGGCTTTCATTTTTATTGTGTGCCGTTAGGTGTTTTATGTTAAAATTTAACTTTGGTCAATATATTTGATAACGTGCCCACATAAGAATTTCGTCAGTGCAATTAGATGCGATAAGTTATTTTTGATGTAATAAGATAGAGGGTTCGGGTTTTGATGCTTCTGTTTTTAGTTTATGTCGTTAGGCATTTTATCTTTTAAGTTTTGACCAAAATTTTACTTTAGTCAATATTTTTGGTAATCGTGCTCCAATTGAAATTTCGTCACCGCAGTTAGCCATATAAGTTCGGTTTTGGTCTCATAGGATTGTTGGTTTGGGTTTTGAGACTTTTATTTTCAGTTTGTATCGTTAAGCGTTTTAACTTTTAACTTTTGGCTAAAATTTGAATTAGGTCAATTTTTTGGGGAAACATGCTCAAATTTGAATTTCGTCGGCGCGGTTAGCTCTGGAAGGTCATTTTTCGCTTTATAGGATGAATGATTTGGATTTTGAGGTTTTCATATTCAGTTTGTACCGTTAGACGATTTAAATTTTAACTTTTGGTCAAATTTAATTTTGCTTAGTATTTTTTGTAAACATGCTCTGATGAAAATTCTGTGAGCGCGATTAGCTTCGAAAGGTCATTTTTATCTTTAATTATATGGTTGTTTCAGGTTTTGAGGCTTCAATTATCAGTTTGTGTTGTTAGGCGTTTTAACTTTTAACTTTTGACCAAAATTTATATTTGGTCAATATTTTTGTTAACCGTGCTCAAATAAATTTTTTTGATATAATGATATGTGTTATATTGAGATTAATTTTACCTTTAACTTGTTATCATAGATTTTGCATTGTTCATTCAAATATGATTTATAAAATTGATTAATATTTTTGGATTTATATTCGTGTTCTTAGATTTTTAAATTCAATAAACTAATAAATATATTACTATTGAATAATCATTTAGTTAATAATATTTTGAACATATTGTCAATCTATTACTAACATAACATTAAACTTGAATGATATATTATTAATAAACTAACAATCAGTTAGTAAATTTATTAGAAATAAATAATCATACTAACATATTTAAAATTTATAACTAACAAGGGTGGTGTAATGGTAAAGACTCCTGCATTCTTAACAAAGAAGTCTCAAGTTCAATTCTCCTTGTGTACATAATCATCTTTGTTAGTGAGCGATTTAGTCGGGCTTCAATGTGGGTACCGGACACCGAATGGGGAACCAAAAAAAAAAATTAAAAGAAGTATTTAAAATTTATTGGTAAGTTACCAACACAAATCTTTTCGTTACTAAAATTACCAACCAACTACCAATGTTTGAATGTGGGTACCGGACACCGAATGAGAAACCAAAAAAAAAAAGTATTTAAAATTTATTGGTAAATTATCAACACAATTTTTTTGTTACTAAAATTACCAACCAACTACCAATGTTTGAATCGAATAATGAAGAAAACAATTTACTAACTCTTTTCAATTCGTTAGTAAAGGTACTAAGGATATACTAACCAAAAATTAGTTGGTAAATTTACCAACGGAAATTTCAGGGCCATGTTCAAAATTTTGTAACAACATCTTTGGATGTTTACCAACTTATTTTTGGTTGATAAGTTTACCAACAAATTAAAATCGATTGGTAATATTTACTAACGAGCTTTTTGGCAATGAATTCATATAAGTTGGCATTTGGTTGGTAACTCAATTTGTCAACCGATTTGATCAATTTACCAACGAATTTTTTGTTGGTAATTGAGGTTCCTTTTGTAGTGTCATATGTATAATTTATAAAGTATGTTATGATTGAAATTATTAGTTACTTTCATATAATTTTGTTAGACATGTTAAAAGTTTATTATAATGACAAAATTTTATGTTTTAGTTTAAATGAACGAAAAAAATAAGAAAATGAAAGAAAAAAAGAGAGGCTAGACTCGAGCCCTTCTAGGGTTCGCCTAGGTTGATCATTTCAAGGCCCTTTCAAATGAAGGGTCGACCCGCCCTAGTTCTTCATATTCCTTAGCCTACGAGGCTTGGATAGGGATGGGTTGACCCATTTTACAGCTCTAATGAGAAAGATGTTGACGCTTGTTGAAGAATCTAGAGAAATACATAAATTTCAAGGGGTAGGCCATTAATATCATAGATTTGCATGAATGATCCTTAAAATATTCTATACTTGTTGAATATTTTAGAAAAAGGACTTATTTATAAATATACAGAGACTTATATAATTATAATTATTTTCATATTAGTCCTTGAGGAGTAGTATAAATAAGGAGCCATTTACTACATAAGGCATCACACAAATATTTACTTCGCAATCTTGCAAGCCTCCTCCTCCTCTTTCTCCAACCCCCCCCCCCCCCCCCCCAAATCCTCCCTAGAATAAATAAAAATGCAAGAACCAAATATGCAACATGGTATGTGGAAGCACCAATGCATCATTTGTAATCAACTCTTTTCTTCAAGCCAAGCCGTAGCAGGTCATACAAAGATTCACTACAAAGACGGTTGGGTTAAAGGAACCCACCACAAAAAAGTTTTTGTCCCATTTCCTGATTATCAGCAACCACGGAGTTCTACCGCTATTGACCCATTAACTTACCAGCAACAACAAACATTTTCTGCAAGAGTAACTAACATTGATTCACCAAATTCCCATCAATTGGGTTCGTCGTCTCCAGTACTTCCCCCTCCTCCTCCTGACACTAATTCACCAAATCCCCATCAATTGGGTTCGTCATCTCCAGTATTGGCCCCTCCTAACCAGAATTTGAGGCTTCGGGATATGAAGACTCTTGCGAGACTCAAGGGTCGTCTCACCAAAGAGGAGGAAAGAGTCATTTTGCTTCTTCTTGATAATGCTAAGAAATAGGTTTTATTCATTAATTCAAATGCAAATGTATTTCAATTTGCTCAGTTTTGTAATTCCTTTCAAAGCTTACATAATTTATGTTTTTTTCCTTCTTTAGTTTCAATCTTTTGCTTAAATATGTATATTTTATGATTATATTGATGATCATTTATGGAGATTTGAAAGAGGTGGAGAGAGAGGAAACCTAGTTTTTTTAACCTTAATTTGTACCCCTTCTCAAAAAATTTAAGGTGTCACTTGATTTTCAAAACTTGGGATTCCATCAACAAATTCCACCTTATATATGATATAATCAAAAGATATTGATGATATGAAAATAACAAAAACATTGGTTAATATCTTATATCAAATACAAGACATATAGATGTAATCTAAAAAGTCAATACGAGGAAATGAACTTTTATAATTACTTATAAATTGAAAATTACATTTTCAGATTTCTTATGTGAAAAAAAATGAAAATGAGTGATCATGGATGACCATGGTGGAGAAGAGGATCAACTAAGAGCTGAATAAAAAGTTTAAGTGATCTATCGTGCTCTTAGCTTCCTCAATCTCAGGTGCTCAAGGGACAGTATTTTGTATAGTGAAGAGACATTTTCTCCGTTTCAAGATAGTGAAGAAAAATGTGAGTGTGTATCAAACTTTAAAAAATTATCTAGCAAAGTCATTAAATTTTTTTGTATCAGTTTTACGCCTTTTATATCAATAAAATCACTCAATTTAAGTATTTATATCAATAAAAATCACTTAACCAAATATATCATTAGAAAGAACAAGATAATTTTTTTAAAATATCTAATCACAATTAAAATAAGAAAATAAAAATCTTAAAATTACTACTTTATTATATATTATAAAATAAAATAATAAAAGATTATTTTATCAATTTCATTTAGTAGACTACTGCTTCATTGAAATTAACGGTTACCACACTTGTTGTAATGGTACATGTAATTAATTTCTTTTTTGAGTTGAATTTCTTTTTTCATTTAAAAAAAAACGAGGTTCCATATATCATGACGCTAGGTTCAAAGTTTGATAAATTTATTTTTTATTTTGAATATTTATTATTTTATAATGAAATATTAATTCTGAGTCATGTATTTAATTAGTAGTTTAATAATGAACTTAATATAAAAAATAAGTTATTTATGGTGTAAATTGTTTTAATAAAGAATTGATTGAGTGATTTTATCGATATAAAGGCCTAAGTTGAATGATTTTATTGATACAAAATAAAGTTTAGTGACTTTGCTAGAAAAATATCTAAAGTTGATTGACATTTTGAGATATTAACTCAAAAAATGTTTGTGTGCGCATGCGCGCAAGCGTATGAAGAAAAATGTGATTGTGTGTAGAGTGTAACATGTCATCATAGGGGTGCATATAAAAAATGTGACTGTGTGTAGAGTGTAACATGTCATCATAGGGATGCATATAAAAAATGTGACTGTGTGTATAGTGTCGGATTATCATGAGGGTGTATAACACTGTATATATATGAAAAATCATGTGATTATGTGTAGGGTGTGTCAGGTCACTATGAGGGTGTATATTGTGAGTGTATAGTAAGGGACAAAATAAATTTTTTTATGGATAAAGATGGAATCTTCCTCAAACGAAAGTGTTAGCTCTCATTTTATTTTATTTTTTAACGAGAGTAAGCAAATATTAAAAAAATACCTTTAGTAAAATAGTTAATTAATCTTAACAAAGAAAAATAAAATATCACTAAAAATATTAATTTAAAGAAAATTATTTTTGTAAAGTTTTTCATATATCCTAAAGAAACGTCTTCTTTTTGTGTGATCTTTAATTTTCAAATTAAACCTATTAAAATGAAAAAGAGATTAAAAATACTAAGATTAATGTCAATCATGTAATTCTAGAATAGCATTAAAAAAATGAGAGACGAACAAAAAAGGGCAACTTTCACATATAGCAAATAAAAAATTCATATTTGTATGCTATAGCAAAGTTTGCGCTCCATAGCAAACATAGAAACTGTATAATTCGCTATACATATACAGTTGAAGCAAATTGTATAAAACGAAGTGTATAAAAGGAGAAAGAGAAAGACACTTGGGCAGAGAACTATATAAAAACGAAGTGTATAAAACGAATTGTATGATTATAAGTGTATAGAACGATTATATACAATTTGAATTTGTATAAAATGAGAAAGAGAGAAAGACAAAAGATACTTGGCAGGGAATATACAATTGAATCGAATTGTATAAAACTAGAAAGAGAGAAATTAGCTACAATTTGAAAATTGTATAAAACGAGAAAGAGAGAAAGACAAAAGAAACTGGGCAGGGGAGTATTTTTATTGTATAATTATAAGTGTAGACGACAATATATGTACTTGCATGTGTATATACAATTTTCTCACGCTTTATACAAACAAAAATGCAACTTATACAATTCGCTTCTGTTTGTATAAGTGAGAAAGGCGAGGGTGACGAGCGAGATTTGGGAGAGTGGCGAGCGAGATCTGGAAGAGGGGAGAGAGGGGAACAAAAATATATGTATTTATACAATTTCCTCTGCTTTATACAATTCGAAACAATTTTTATACACTTGTGTTTGTATAAAAAGTGAAGAAGCGAGGGAGAGATTGGAGGAGAGTGGCGAGCGAGATATTGGGAGAGAGGCGCCTGGCAATTTTTTTCAAACATTTGCTATGGAGCACAATTAAATCAAAACCTAGCTACTCTATTTATTTTAGGTTATTAGTTTGCTATTATATACAATTATCCCAACAAAAAATCATATGTTTACAATATTGAAAGCAATAAGATCTAGTAAATACTAGTTATCAAATAAGGTTATTAAATAAGGAAAATTACGCAGATAAGCAAACTTATACTATTTAATTACTCATTAGCTATAGTTTGCTATAATTACCACTCGTGACTAACATTATACATTAATTACGTGGGCTGACTTCGAATTTGTATAATTAGTCATGTTTGTATATGTATAATTCGCCAGGATATACAAATAAATATGTATAATATACAATTTTTTAGCCTATATACATATACAATTCACCTCTCTCCCACTCTCTGCCCTCTCTCACTTGCCTCTCTCCTTCCTCTCTCACTCGCTCGCCTCTCTCCTTTTCTCCCAATCTCGCTGCCATTTATACAAATATATATGTAGAATATACAGTTATATACAATTATATACATATACAATTCACCTCTCTCCCACTCTCTGCCCTCTCTCGCTTGCCTCTCTCCTCCCTCTATCGATCTCGCTCGCCTCTCTCCTCTCTCCCAGTCTCGCTCGCCTCTCTCCTCCCTCTCCCAATCTCTGTCATATATACAATTACATATGTATAATATACAATTATCTAACCAATATACATATACAGTTCACCTTTCTCCCACTTCCCCCCCCCCCCTCCTCGCGCCTCTCCTCTCTCTCCCAGTCGCGCTCGCCTCTTTCCTCTATATAACATGTAGCTACAAGTTGTAATTATCAAACTATAGCTATGGAGAGTAATTAATTATTTTTAAGTGGCTATATGTGAAAGTTTCCCTTAAATTTAACAAAATTGATATATAAAAAAAACTACCGCGAATTAGATGACATAAATTTAGATGAATAAGAATATTTTGGAAAAAAAAATGGTAACTATGGTAAGGTAAAAAGATAAATATATTTATTACGGCCAATGGGTGATTTTAGATGTTTTTTAAAAAAAATCTCTACTTTGGCCTAGCTTAAGATAAAAAGTCTAAACTGTGACGCCATAGTTTAAGATAAAAAGTCTCACATCAACAAAAATACATGAGAGATGTTAGGTATACAAATAAGCAGATCTTACCAACTAGTGGTATGCGTTTTAAAGTCGTACATGCCTAGACCCAGAGGGGACAATATCACCGTATAGGTTGGACCATCACAAATGGTATCAGAGTATTCAGGTAGATTGGAGTCTTGTCACGGTAACCTATCTTGTGTATGTAGAGGCTTCGTAGACAAGTTGATCTAGTTATAACTTTCAGCATTGTTTAACAAACAATAACTTTCAACATTATTCAGATGTTTAAATAAAGTATTTGAGTTTGTTTATCAAGTTATATATTCCATACTCATATTTAAAATGTTTCGACGTATCTATTATAGCTTTCAGTATAGTATAAGTTAGGCCAAAGGTACGCTTGGAATCAACAATAATTTTGAGTATCGATCATATTCAGGGCGTAAATATTAATGAATTTTTATCACTCCCGATGTAATCATTAAAATAAATTTGAATGAAATATAAGTATAGTTTATAATTTAAATGTCAAAAATATCATTAATAATCAAAGTTTAAGACCAAGCTAAAATTGCCCCAAAAAAAGAAAAAATGAAAAAAACATTACAACTAAAAAGTTGGATTCATCAATTCAGAACATTAAGAATGAATAAAAACATTTAGGAACCAAATATAAATTTCCAAAACATTATACTCCCTCCATTTCAAAAATATTGGTCTAATTTGACTTGGAACGAAGTATAAAAAAAGAAAGAAGACTTTTTAATCTTGTGGTTCTAGTTTAAAGTTATGTCAAAAGTATCAGAATACCCTTTAATCTTGTGGTCTTAAACATGCCACGTGGAAAGTTAAAGTTAAAGTGTTACCAAAAAACGAAAGAAATCATTCTATTTAAAATAAACTAAAAAAAAAATACGGTAATTCTTTTTTAAACGGAGGGAGTATTATATACCAAATATACACTTTACTCAATCTATAATCTTCAAAAAAAAGATCCAGCAGTCATAGAAGAAGAAGAAGAAGAAGCCTTCATACAGCAAAAAGAAAATGACAGTGTTGTGTATGATACCCAGTTGCCTTAGCAAGAGCTGTTCATTGGCAAATCCAACAAAGGTACCCTAATTAATAAAAGAGCAAAAAAATACAGTGTAATTTTCAGAATTCCTTTGTAATTTGGTATTTGTAAGTAGCTTTTATTGTTAATTTACAGAGGAGAAGTGTGTATGAAGGAGACAAACCATTTGCCCAAAGGGAGAATAAATTAGCATGTGAGTTGAAGTTGCTGAAGAGCTTGGCTATGCCTCTAATGACTGCCTTTATAGCCCTCTCTCCCATTGTTAATCCTCCAGGTAAAACTATTGTTTTTGTGAGTATCATGAGATATAATGCCAAATCTTCTGCAATTGAGAATCTACATTGTTTCTGATAGATCCTTGGCTCAAAAAGAAAAGTTGGGAACGGGATTGTAAGAAAATAAGACACTAAAATAGCAAGATAATGATATTTAGTTGTAGTTGTGTCATGTCATGTCATGTCCTTAGTTGTAGTTGTGTTATGTTATGTCTTATCACCTCACCCATTTCTATTTTGACCTACCTCTCCTAATTCCTGCTACAACCAACCTCTCACAACCTCATTACTAGCACATCCACATTCCTCAAATTCACATGTTTGAATCATCTCACGCTCGCTTCGCTCATATAGAGGACACTCCCTCCTTGTCCAACATAAGTTTGTACATAATCATATCTCTCTTAGTATGCTCACATTGTTGAAATGTGTGACCATCTCATGTAAAAGTTTAAGCTATTAGAGAGAGAGCACATTTTTATGATTGAATTATATTCTCAACACGCCCCCTCACGTGCGGGCCTGATTCTTTTTTCATGGTTCAAGCACGTGGAAATTCTTTTTTTGATTTAGGTAGCGGTGAGTTTCGATCTCAGTACTCTGCTTGCTTTGATACCATATTGAAGTGTGTGACCAGCTTTTAGATGAGATGGTCACACAAATCCACTTGAGCATCCTCATTTCTCTTATCTTCATCTTCTGAATATGTGCGTTCTTGATTGACCAATACTCTGTCTTATACAATAATGTATTAACGTTGGTCTAACTATCACTTTGAAGAACTTGCCTATAAGCCTTGATGAAACATTTTGATCGCAGTACCTCAGAGGCGAGCCTCCATCTCATACCACCCTGCTTTGATATGATATGCGTCATTTCTTGGTTAATGGACCCAGATACTTGAAGCTTCCTCTCTTAGGTATGATTTGTGTCTGGATCTTCACTTTTACCTCCGCTTCGTGACTGAACTTGTCACTCCAGGTACTTTGTTTTAGTCCTGCTTAACCTAAAATCTTTGAACTTTGGGGTCTTTCTCCAAACTTCCAGCCTACCGTCAACTCAACCACGTGTCTCGTCAATCAATATTATGTCATCTGCATAACATGCATCATGGCACCTCCTCTTAAATATGCCCTGTCAATTCGTCCATTACTAAGGTAACAGGAACAAGCTAAGGGTTGATCCTGGTGCAACCCCACTACATTCGGGAAGTGTTCGGAGTCACCTTCCACCGTCCTAACCCTGGTCTCGAACCCATCTTACATGTCCTTAATTGCCCTTTTTACGTAGTTTATATATGTGTAGTCCTATGCAATTACGACTATGTCTGAATGTCTAGTAGGTTTATAGGGAACTGAGTGATAAAGTGCCTGTGGACATGATATACCAATTTGGTAAAGGTGTTTGAAGGAAAATGAACAATCTGGAAAGAAATAACTAAGGATAAACTTGAAGGGATAGCAGATCAGCCAATTGTTGCTAGAGTTGTCAAAAAGAGGTGTAATCTGTATAATTGGTTTATTCACGTTCTAAGGAGGCCGGCGATACTTTGGTCCTTGTCTTCTTCTCTTCATTTAATGAGACATTGTTGATGCCTCATCAGATTCAGGTATAGTTGTCATCAGGGAATAGAGTAAATTTTGGAACAAATTGGAAAATAATGTCAATACTTGCAGAGTTGCAGCAATACTATTAAATATATCCCTTTCCCTTCTAAGGTAATTTAGGAAAAGAAAATCCTATATATAACAAGGAAGAAGAAATCATAGGTATGGAATGAACAACATATGTCACATCCTAATTCTATGCTGTATTAAGGCCTCCCTGGTTCATAAACTGTAAGCTAGTCGGTCATAAATAGGGTGAAATACCAGCAGCTCTTAAGTTTCTATAAGCACTTCACTGGTGCCTATGCTCTTAAATTTGTAACTTTACCTGTTTTCTTAACCTAGAGATGAAGTTAGCTAATGTGTTGAAGGCCTGAAGGACCATAAAGCCTTGACAGTGATGCCAAGCCTTAAAACCACAACTCAGTCTCCGTCCAACTTGTACTCGACTTAGCTGATTGTGAGACTTGAAATCTATTCGCCCTCTTAACTCATGCCATTTCTGTAGCAAGTCCCTGAATAGTAACCACTGTGTATTCAGTTTGATAATGCAACTTACTCACGTATTCCTTCTTACGTAGGAGAGGTTTAATAAACTTATCATACTCAACAAGAATTTCTGGAAACTGAGCCTACTTGAGTTGCAGAAAATCCTTTAGCATTTACCATGCTTAAGGGCTAAGGCATACATGACATATTCCCCATTAAGCAAGGTTTTACTTGTCATCTGTGCACTACTAGGTTATGATAAGATATGGATCATCAGGTACAATATTCCGCTGTTTACATGTGGGTAATCGGTGGTGACAGACTACCTAATGAATAGAAGTATACATAAGAACTCTTTCTTAAACCAAATATAAAGCACTCCTAGAAGTATAAAAATGTTTGAGTTGCCAAATTTCTTCCTTTTATTTTATCTATCTATGATGTCATTTTGATGATATAACTGATCTTAAAACCTTCTCCATTGAGGAATTTTGGAAAATCCCTTAACCTGTACTCATCAAGTTTACGGCGGCTGCTGTTAGTAATCTCTACATTCTGGAGGTCCCTTTTGAAGGTGACTTGGTTGTATTTCCTTATTTAACATTAGTGTACTGGAAACTTAACGCTAAGGCTGATTCCACATCTGAAGTAAGTTGCAAGAAGAAATTCCTTGATATGAATTTATTTGCAGTTGATATTCTTAGTTTCTACATCTCTTTATTTTATTGTACTTTTGTTTGCAGTCTCAGTTGGACAAACAATAGATGTACAAAAGGGAGCTTCTTTGTTTAATCGAGCTTGCATTGGATGTCATTATGAAGGTGGAAATATAATCCAGCCTGTGAGTCTTACCTACCTCGTGATTCCTGATACGTCGAAAATTTCCAGCTCACCTTAGTTATCTTTCCTTTGTTATATGGTAGGGTGCGACACTCTTCTTGAAGGATCTACAAAGGTAAAAAATTAAAATCCACACAGAAGATTTTAGTTTTGCTTCTAACTTCTTTTAGCATATCACAGTTCCTTAGAACTTTCTTTATCTGAATAGAAACCAGAAGTTCAAAGAAAAGGTGCTTAAGTATTTACACTCCAGTAAAAGTATAACCATACTTGAGACGACTTTTCAGATGTTTAGTTTAATTTCATGTACGGGGAATGGTGAGTAAGTTTAAAAGATATTCACAGCAACTTGAAGTTCAGAATAATAGTCCATATGCTAGCTCCTCTGTATTTAACTATCTATTCCTTTTCCTGGCTCTCAAATGAAAGGCTCTTTATTGACTTAAGATGTGTTCTCTCCTTCCCTTTCGCTTCTAATTCTTAGCAGATCAAATTTTCTGAACATGAGAATTTCGTTTGACGTATTTAATTCTTGTGAGGAAAACATATAGATAGAAGGTAAACTGAATATAATTTTTTTGAACAACCAGAACAATAGATTGTGCAGCAAACTAATTTTCCTATAACATACGCGAGCTAAGAGTAAAGCTACAGTACGTTATTTCATTGAATTGTTAATTTTACTAATCAGCATTTACATAGTTTGACAAGACCAATTCTTTACAGACAATAGGTTATTTCATCTCAACTTTTGAGAGATTTTTTTGTCTTGCTGTCTATCATATTCTATTCATTGTCATCTTTTCGTATGCATAGTTGAGATGCAATTTGTCATATCATTATGCAGAAACAACATGGGCAACTTTTAACTAGCTACTCTTCTGTATAGAAATGGAGTTGACACGGAAGAGGAGATCTATCGCATCACTTACTATGGCAAAGGGAGAATGCCAGTAAGTTTAATTTCAGAATCACGGTTGTCTTTATGCTGCTGTGTCGTACACCTTATTGTTCTGTCTGGATTTGCAGGGGTTTGGTCAGAATTGTACACCAAGGGGTCAATGCACGTTTGGTCCTCGATTACAAGACGATGAAATTAAACTCTTAGCTGATTTTGTGAAGTCTCAAGCTGATCAAGATTGGCCTAAAATCGAAAACAGTGGAGATTGAAAATAACTGTTAGTACTTCACAATTGTTCAAAATGTGCATATCATGTTTCTCAGTTGCTTTGTCTTTTCATCTCTCCCGTCCCATTCGATGTTTACTAAAGGCGATTCAGAGAGAAATAGTCAGTCATTTCACTAGAGAGTTACCTGTTGATGACATGAAGGGTAGCTTCACTTGTTCTGTGTAAAGTTGACCTTATTTACTTCCCAACAATAGTTTCTATTAGTTTTAAATTATAACACATGCTGGACCTGCTTGAGAACATGCTCACATGCATCTGTTATTCTAAACTTTTTTTTTAATATAAAAACTATAGTTGGACTTTATGCTTGCTCCCTAGACAAAAAGTGCAACAGAAACTCTACATTTTGCACTTAAAATGTCCAGGCCTTGTGCTAGATTTTGAATTTAAAAATTCTTGATAATTAGATGATCTATTAAAATAAAAAATTTCTTGTACTATTTTTGACCCCAAGGCTGTCAAAAGGTTATCTGGTTGTTGGAAAATCATGTTAGATGGGTGCTTAGACTTTGTTTAAGATTTTCATCTGTTATTTGGTATATTCTTTGAGCCGAAGGTCTATTGGAAACATGTTCTCTACCTCTAAGATAGTCGTAAGGTCTGCGGACATTTAACCCTCCGCAGACCCAACTTCGTGGGATTACACTGTGTTTGTTGTTATATATGATATTAGGTTTATTCATTGAGTCAAAGGTCTATTGGAAACAACCTCGCTACCTCTAAGCTAGTGGTAAGGTCTACACACATTTTATCCTCTCCTGACTCTGCTTTGTGGGATCACACTGTTCTTGTTGTTATTTGGTATTTGGTATTATCCTTAATTGATGGTTTAATGAAATGGCTTTTAGAATGGTCAAATGTTGGGTGCTGGTGTCCTTTGGAATTAGCAGGAGATTAAGTACAAATCTTCTATCTTAATTTTGGATTTGTTTGTACATATAACCACCTTGATATATATAATCATGAACAAAATATTCTCTTCTTTTTTTTCCCTATTTTTTCTTTTTTTGGGCCTAAGATTCCATGCAAATCATCAACCTCTTTGTGAAAAAATATGATAAAATGGAATAAAAAGATCTATATATGAGATATTAATTAATTGAAGTTTAAGTTTTTAGTCATGGTAGTTAGTCTACATTATGTCCCAATCTCCACTAAGATTTAAGAGTCAATGTTTGTTAGGAATATTTTTTTTATAGAGAATTTGGAATGCTAGAAAATCTGATTTTCACATATTTAATATCGATTACATGTCAAGACATAATATAGTGTCCTATAACTAGCATGAATTTGAGACCAATATATTCCGTGTGAATTCATGAGTGGAGTTTGGGAAAGATGGGATATACGTGAATTTTATCCTTTTGCAATATAGAAAGACTGTTTTCGATAAATCTTCAAGTCAAGAAAAACGTTTTTAAAAATTTAAGTTTGAAAAATATAAAAGTAAAACACTATGATAAATGGAATTAAGATGTAATAATTGTAATTATTATCCGACAACAATTGACTCTTTTAAATTGTTAGGTACATATAAGTTGATCGTTAATTAAGAGGTCTCTTTCCATTAACTATTAAATGCATACATCTATTGGTGATTAAAGAAGTTCTTGTGTAATTGCAATTAGTAATCATGTCATTAGTCATTCTTGTCGTCCTTAATTATAACTTCATTAATGGAAATCCAAAAAATTATTTTTGCCATGACCATAACACATTAAAAGGGAAATATCTTTGTGTTTGAATATTTTAAGTGCTTAAAAATAGAACACGTATTATATATCATAGAAAACATAATTTAGACATAATCACACAAGAGAGACCCTACTAATATTGTGCTTAGATGAAAAGCAATTAAAGTTTAAACATTTGCTCTAAGTACAATTATTTCACAAATTAGCTATAACCCTCATGTACCTAACTTTTAATATATATAATAATACTATTTTCGATTCAAAATAAGTGTTTTTTTAACATGACACACACCTCTTAAGAAAATTAATTAGTTACATTAATCAAAAGATCATATTACAATATTACCATTTTGCTTTTTTTTATTATTATTAAAGGGGTAGAAATAGTAAGTGTTGGATGTTGAAAACCCCATTAGAGAGAAGGATAACTTTGGAAAAATTTAATTAGTTATCTCTTTAAACTTTGAAAAATGTCTGAAATTCACTTATTTTTAGAGGTAATACTAAATTTATATTTTGCTTTACGTGACATTTTTATCATGTGGAGAGTTAAATTAGCTTTTTTTTGTCATTATTTGTCATTTATTTTGAAATAGAAGTAAACTAAAGAATAGAGATAAGTGTTAAAAATACAATTAAATTATTCTCTTTTTTTAATACATACCTAAACAATGGTGAATTAGTCTGAGAAATTAAAAAAAAATAAAATAGGTGGTTTTTTTACCCTTATATGTCTAAAGAATACTCATGTGTCACTTTTAAGTAAACTATTATCATTTGCCTGTCATTTTTTTTAAAATGTTTTAATTTATTAACTAATTATGATTTATACTTTTTACTAAGTTTTCAAATTGATACAAGAGAGTTGATATCCATGAAATTCACATAAAAGAATTAATTAGATTGATACTCATATTACGAACTGTATTACATAAAATAAAATAAAAAGAAACAAAAAAATTTCATGCCTACTCTTAAAAAAAATATCAGCTCTTTTTATTTGGATAATTCTCTCCAACGTGAAAGTATTTTTTATGAGTAAAAATAATTGAAGACCGACGAAAGTTTATCTTCCAAAGGAACCATAGGTTAGTCTATTGTCGATGTATGTCGACATATTTACAAATCAAATAAAGGTCCGGTGACTTAAACTCGATAGTCATTATTAGAGGTCACAGTACAAATTAGAGATAATGAAAATCTAATTAATGAATTTGAACCACTCATTTTCCTAACCAAAAACAAATCTATATATATATATATATATATATATATATATATATATATATATATATATATATATAAAAAAATTTAGATCATAGAAGAGGTGATGTGGCACCTCTCTATGACTTTTTCTTATTTTTCTTTTTTTACTTGACATTTTTTCTTATTTTTTTCAATTATTTTTTTCTTATAAACTTATACCTCTTCAATTATATAAATTATATTCTTAAATTAGTATTAATAATATTCATAACTCTCAAACCTTTCATATTCATAACCTCTTAAGCCTTTCATATTCATAACTTCTAATTATTTAATGTGAAAGATTACATTAACACTATAAAATCACACTAAAATTGTGTGTTATTTGTTAGTCATCTTTTGTTAGAGAATTAGTGGAAGACATGTTATAATATTTGTAAGCTTTGAGGTGCATCAAGCGATGAAGTTTAATGGATTTTGAGTTATATATATATATATATATATATATATATATATATTGATTATTTGTCAAAAATGATTATATATGTAGGAGAATTTATGATTAAATGTAATTTTCCCTTATTCTTTATGAGATATAATATTTTATTTTGTTAACTTTGAGATAAAAATATCCAGAAATGGAGATTAATGGATTTTGAGTTATATAGTGATTATTCTTTATTTTTTTAGGTCCTTAAGAAGTAATGTTTCTATTATATTATTTCCTTTTGAATTATTTATGTTTTGTCAAAAATGGTTATCCGTGTTTAAATGTAATTTTCTCCTTACTCTTTATCTTCTTTTTCTTTTGGTAGATAATTTTTCAACTTATTTATTCAGATTTGCCGATTATAGGAGATATATCTATAATGAAAATGGTTAGACATTCTTGAATAATTTGAGTTTATAAGGAAAAATAATTTGATATGTCTAATATAATTACAACTCTTTCTTTGTTGAATCATACATTTAATATTATTTATTTGTGTTCATGAAGATATAAATCCTGAGTTTTTTTAAGAAAAATATCTAATTTATTTTGTTTAGACCTCTATATTATTCTTAGATAATTTAATTATATTATAATGATAACACTCTTAAAAAATAATTATTTGTTCAGGTAAATTCATCTCTCACTTTTTTATTGATAATATTAGTTTATTGTGTTTGTGGCGTATAATATTTTAAAACATAGAAGTAGAAAATGAGTAAATGAATATTGATATGCTACTTAAAGAAATACGTACATATACTTTCATAGTCCAGTGAAACATTTTTTATTAACAAAAATGATAGAACATAAGAATGTAAAGTTAATTTATAATTTTGAAAATACACATGGTTTTATTAAAAATAAATTATTTATTAATATGTAAAATTGCAATTCTTAATTTTTTTTTTGTTTTTTTTAGAAGATTTCAAGTTTTTTATTAGTAAGTCTTTATATTTTCATATTTGATATTTTTGGGAGTTCAAAGTTATTTCAAAATTGCGATTAATTTATAATTTTAAAAATGTAGTTGGTTTTCTACCTTTCTATTTATTTATAATAAAATATTTATCTCAATAACTCTAATTTGTTTGTCTTTTCATTTTCTATAATTAATGTTCTTTATTAGTGTAATAATTACTCTTATTATGTTACAAAAGTTCAAAGTCATATTATTAATCCACTTAATTATTGTGCTTTTTATTCTTAGGAATTTATTATATTAAATATAATATTTATTTAAAAAGTGAAATATACTTTTTAATATTTTGTGTTTAAGCCAAACAAAACTAAAAGAAATAGGAATTTTGTATGTGTCATTTTCTTGAATCTTTTTTGCGTAGTTAATTCTCTCTTTTGTTCTCTTTTATGTTATTTTTTTATTTTACATTTTTGCCAATATAAGTTGTCCCAAAAATAATTGGATATAATAATAATAATAATAATAATAATAATAAGATATGAAATTTAACTAATTAAGATTACTTTTTATTTAAAATTTAATTATTAAAAAGTTATTAATACAAATATTAAATTAATCTAATATTGTACAATAATAAAAATAATTAAAGCATGTGATGATTGGGTGATGACAAGGACAAATAATAGTAATTGTGGATAATGATTTATAATAGTGTTGGCTAACTATATAGTCATGAATACTAACTATTAATAGCAATCCGAGTTACTCCCTCCGTCCGGTATTGTTTGTCATGGTTTCTATTTTTAGAGTCAAACTATAAAAACTTTGACTAATATTTTAAGATGAATTTTTTCATCATATTAATATGCAAAAAATTATAATTTATAGTACTTTTCATATAGTTTTAGAATATCTAATTTTTTTGTTTAAAATATCAAATTAATGTGATCTAATTTACCTTTGAAAATTAGTCAAATTGACTTTCGATAAGCATAACATGACAAACAATTATGGACGGAGGGAGTACATTGCCGAAAAATTACTAAGAATATAATTAAAAAGATTACAAATAAGCATAAAAGAACGATCAGATTTCAAGTTTAAATAATTATATATAAATTATACTAAGAAAATCTCAAATAAAAAAAATAATTAATCACAAGTTTACATTTAAGTAGTTCTAATATACCCAATTCTTATTACCTTCCCTTTTTCTGTATGAAATTTATTTTTAATATTTAACTTTTTGAAGTTCACATATATTGATTTCTTAATAAATTTCATATTTAATATAAATATTTTTCATAGCTTCTCTTCTATAAAATTATGCGATTAACAAAAAATTCTTTTTATTAAAGTAATTATTGATATTGATATGTAATTTTATTTTAATTCTTTTTATAACCGCGCGAAGCGCAGCTAAGTACACTAGTTATATATAATTAGGGGACATGGTACAATATTAAAATTTTAGTTCCATTATTTTTGTTTTTTTATTTTTAAAAATATTGTATTATTATACTAAATTAATTTTAAATGGTTTAGTATTTCAAAATTTGATTTTACTGTTTTATGATATGGTAAATTGAAAATTATAATTTATTCGACTTCAAGTGATTAATTACATGATAGATAATTATGACTTCAACTTTATAAAATGTTTTAATTATATCATACTAATAACATAGCACCTTACATACACATAGAAGCAATTCAAGAAAAAAAAGTATAAGAATGCAATTCTCATCGTTAATCAATTATACAAAACGACATTTCTATCAAGATAAAATTTCAACGTCTAAATAGTTAATTTTATACGAATATTATTTTACATGTCTATTAATATTATAATAATATATAAAAATCATATATACAATTATATGTGCGATATTTAATAATTTGATATTTTTATAAATATCACATTTAGTATCAAATACGATAATACTAATTATATTGCAAAAAAAAAAAAATTAATTTCGATCCGATAATCGATATCTACCATATTATTACCATGTCCACTCCTAACAAAAAGCCATAAAAACATAGGGAATATAAAAAGGAAAATAAGAAACCCTAATTTATTATATTTTGTTTGTTATGTAAAGGTAAGAAGAGAATAAATAAATAATAGACAGCTTTATTCACAAAAGCCACCAAACTCTCCAACCTTAATTAATAAAAATTAAAGATTATATTTCAACTTTTTTCAACAACTAAATTACAAGGCAAAACCATGTGACTATCTATCTATTAATCACAACAAATATTAAAGAAAAATTATAAGATTAGGTATTAAAAGGTTTTTGTGGTCCTTCACTTCCATTAGGGCCTGTCAATATATTTATATATATAATAAAATAATTATGTATATTGTTTGTCAATCAAAGAAGACACAAAGGAACCACCAAAGCTAAAGACAAAAGGACACCCTCACTCGATTCTACCAACCTGGCTAATACATACATGCATGTTATAATATAGACAACGACGATAATATATTCAGTATAATAATATGAAATAGAATATAAAAAAGATATAGTGTAAGTAAATTTTGTCTTTATCTCGAGAGTAGAAAGTATCTAATAAATGCATATTAATATTTAATTTCTGAATTGAAGTTACGTGACACTAATATTGTCGAGCATTACTATTCATTATCTGACTCAATTAATTCAAATTTTAGTCGATGGGGGTAAAGTGCACGATTCATATTAAAAGGTTATAGATTCATTCTTTAAAATTCAAAATCGAGACATCTTATTAAATTTATAATATTTCAATCACGCGACCATGATACTTGATACGTATTGCTGATAAATAAATTGGTGCTAGATCCAAAATAGGACTGTCATATAATGTAGATAACGTGAAAATGTTGTACACTTAGGGGTCGTTTGGTAGAAAGATTCATAACGCATGGATTAGTAATGCAGGAATTAGTAATGCAGGGATAAGTAGTGCAGGGATTATAGCTCATTTTTCCCCACTTCATCTTGTGTTTGGATTATAGCTCTATGAAAAGCTTCTTTCCAATTATACCCTTGAATTATTATGCAATTGGATCAAGATAGATAATTGTTGGACAATATTATTTTTTATAACCTTCTAACTAGCTTGGGAAGAACAATTTAATTGTCTTGTTTGTTATTTTTTTCACTTGAATTATTTGAGGATAAATAATTGTCATCTTAATAAATTGATCACTCACAAAAGGTCATTTTTCAATTAAAAAGAGATAAACCATCTACTTTTAAAATCGAAAAAACGGTCAACAATGGTAAAATTGAATAAACCATCTACATGTACACATGAAATTGCAAGTTTTAGTTTTAATATGTATGTAAATTTTTTAAATTGTTTAAAATATAAATAATTAGAAAACCAAGCAAATATATATATACACACACACATTAAATTTAGATCACAAACTTCATATACAAATATACAACTCACATTTCAAATTTGTATTAATTTATATTGGGTTTATTAGTAACAAACAACTCTCTCTAAATAATTTGTTAGCTAATTTATTTAAATAAACTTACTTGTACAAATATAAATAATAAAATCAAGAAAATACACAAAATAATTAAAATGATTGAGGATATTTTTGTCTTTACATAGCTTATCCCATGGTATTATATCCTATGTATTACTAATACCTTTTATTCTAATGCAGCCTACCAGAGATTTTTTCCTTCCTTTTAACGTCCTTAATTAATACTCCATTTGGAATTGGGACTATATTACTTAAGGGACAATATATATATATATCATAATATTGGGAACGACATTCTACGTCATTTTTGAGGTAAAAATAAGGTCGGTATATACACTATTATCCTCAAATTTTACTTTATAAAAAGATAAATATACTTTTAAATTATCGTAAATGGTATACAGACACCTTTCGTCATATTTTTGGGATATTAGTGCTCACGCCGTCCAAAAACTAGAGCATATATACTCTTTATACTAACGGACATACACACGTGTCATAATCTTATCCAGAGTCCCAACATTTATTAAATATCGGATCAACGGATAATATTGTGTCACATATCCCTATTTAGTCTTTCGTTAGAGTAAAGAGCATATATGTTTTAGTTTTTGGACGGTAGAGGAACCAATATACCACAAATATAACGAAGGGTATTTGCATATCATTTAGAATAATTTAGAGATATATTTTTTTTTCTCTTTACAATATTCGTACACTATAACAGATCGAAGGTATCTGCATAACATTTACGATAATTTAAAAATATATTTATTATTTTCTCTTTATAAAATTCATATACTGAATATATTATTGTCATAGTTGATCTGAATGTTAGCTAAGGTGATAAATGCAAAAATCTCCTAGAATTGAAAGGGTCCACAATTAAATAGAAGCATTTTTGAAAATTGTCTTATGTTATAAAAATAAAAAGAATGGACAGATTGGTGAAAACAACATGTAAATAAGAAAGGACCATCCCCCCCATGTGCCCACAACCACGCATGCGCCGTTTATATTCTCATCTAAATTATAAAGACTTTAAGGACAAAGTGGACCAAAGGTAGTAGTTATACACATTTAATAATATTCACAACAAATTCATGCATTGCTAAATATTATAGTATATGTCAATTACCATTAAAGGACGTGAGATAGTGAATGAGGTTAAGTTATTTAAAAATAATTGTTTGTGATTTAGATGTAAAGGAGAGATTGTTTGATTGAAAATAAATTATTTTAAAATTAATTATCTCGTGATAAATTATTTCATTATATATATGGAATAACTAATCACATTATATCGAGGATTGTTTTATATCTCCAATCAAATGAAAGATAACATAATCCTGTATTTTGTTCGGAGATTGTTATACCAGCTTATACCTCACACAAAACAACTCCATAGTAAAAGTAAGTACTCCTTCTGTCTCTTAATTACTTAATTACTTAATTGAGTACTCCTCTTTGTTCTGTTCCTTTCTAATAAAAGCTTGGTACGTGTTCTGAGCGAGAACACATTTATAAAGAAAATAATAATTAACATAGTGAGTTTACCATTTTACTCTATTAATTATGAAGTTGATAAATTAAAAACTTAAGAATTTCAATAAGTTCTACATTTTTCAAAAAAATAATTTAGGGACGTATAATAGGTAAAAAAAAGTTATTTTTTTTATTTGTCAAAATGAACAAGTAATTAGGGACAACTAAAAAAATATGAACAAGTAATTAGGAACAAATTGTGTATAGACTTACCGTAAAGGACACGGTGCAATGCCCTACCACATGAAATTCACACTTTTACCTTAATCAGAGTTCCGATTTCGAGCTGAATATGAAAAAGAGCGAAAAAGTTATTTGGGTGAGTATTTTTTGATAAACAATTAATAATTTTAGTAATATGTTTATTCATTACACTACAACAAAAATAACTTTTAGCGGTTTAAATATTGACATTAATAAAGAGTGCTAACATCTTTATCGCGTTTAGTTAAATGCCATTAGAACCAATGTCGCTGAAGGCTTTAGGGACATATACAAAGAGTGACAATTGCCGCTAAAAATACATATTTAGCGACAATTAAGAATTAAATGCCGCTAATGGTCATTTTTGTTATAGTGTTAACTATATATAGCAATACAGAGCAATTCCTCCCTAAATGAGGTGTACATTATTTATGCAATGTAAATTTGAACTAACCAGAATTTAATATGAATATTAAATCCTAAATAAATAAATAATAATATAAAAAAAAAAAAAACTATACATGACTTGTTATTTATTGTTCTGTTGCACAAAGCTGGTATATATTAATATTGCATTGTACATTCAATATAGTACCCACCCCATAAAAGAAATAAGGTAAGTCGACTGTTTTAGCTAGGCGGCTAAAAATATGTACAAGATCGATGTTTATGAATTTATATTTTTTTATACGAAATCTTTGGGTTTGTATATTAAAAAAAATAATTATTTAACTTATAGTAAAATTATTAATCGTACTTGTTACGACAAATTATTATATTATTGTATAATATTATTATTATGTATTATGAATTTAGAGATTTCACGATCGCTAGCTATTTAATGTTTTAGACTTCATCACATGCATTTTGTTGGCTTGTCTTTCATTTGACCCTACTTGTATCTTAAATCATAATTTGGAGAATAATTTTGATCAATTATTTAATTAAAAACTTTTATAAAAAAAACATGTTTTATATACATATGTATCAATCAATATTTATATATGTAATTTGTATTTTAAAAAAAGTGAAACATGATAAGTATTTTTTTGGAATATTGAAGCCAAGAAGCATTATATATGTTTTTCATTACAAGAGTGTCATTAGCACCTAACAATTCATGTGTGACCAACGAGGGTTGTGGTTGAATTCTTAATCAGAGATCTCGGGTTCGAATCTCTTTGTATATGGAGTCGTCTTTTGTAAGGGAATGCTTCAGCCACCAATGTGGGACATTCCGGTACGAATTCGGACAACAACAGTTGTGAAGAGTGGTAAATACTCCTTCATATATCCTTGATCGGAGATCTCGGGTTCGAGTATGGAGTTATCTTTGTAAGGGGACACTTTACAGTTTACCCACCAATATTGAGACTTCCCTACACAAATCCGGACAAGAAGAGTTGTGTGATAGAGTGTTAAGTACTCCTTTATAACTTTGATTGGAGATCTCGGATTTGAGTTTTCCTGCATATAGAGTCGTCTTTTTTATGGAGTGTTTTAACCAATGTGGAACTTCTCAGTCCTCAATGTGAATCTGGATTTAGTCAGACTTCAATATGGATATCGAATACCAAGTAAAATAAAAAATGGCGTGTCAAAATGAATATTTCATTTTAGATAATTAAAGGGGGGAAAATGAAAGTAATTTGTTTGGTTCACAGAACAAATTATACATGAAATCATGGTTAATTAATGTAGAATTTGATGGTGAAATTATTATTAACCAAATATTAAAGGGACTAAACCAGAAGACCCATAAACTTAGTGGTCCAAAATCTCAATTCATTCAAATCTACTATAGCAACTATATAATGGGCCAGTCACTTTTTAGTTTTAATCAAATATATATGGACCACTAGATTTAATTTAAACTAACTTATAATTATAGGAACTAATTATTGGTAAGTTTTATGCATGACATAAAAGTTTGTGGTCCCTTTTTCCATTTCTTCAAAATTAAATTACTCAATTAGAAACTAGACAAGGAAGAAGAGGACAGGGAGGCAATAAGTCAATATCAACAGCTGTAAGAAAATAACCAAGTCTATCGAGTTCGATCGAGTTAGATAACTTTTTTATGTATATATAGTAGATTATATTCACGAGAGGTGTACATTCATTTCCTACAAAAACCTGCATGGTTCTTGTGTTTATGTTATGTTGCATAAACTATAGGGCATCTTCCTCCCACCCCCACCCCCCTATCACCCCCCAACCCCACCCCACCCCACAAAGAGAAAGAAAATGCCCCACTTTTCTTATATACCTTAAAATGCTTCCTCAAATAGGTCATACCATTTGTTCAATCATTTTTTTGCTTTTTAATTTCTTGAATCTATTTCGGTCCGCAAGTTCAAAATGCATAAATTTCAAATTCTGACTTCGTCTCGCTTCTGTATGTTGGTTTTTGAGAGGTTAAAGCTGCCAGCATGATCTGGTAAGAACAAAATCCAATTATTTTTCATCTATATTTTCTTATACAAAGAAGAAATGAATTTAAATTTGATTTTTTTTTTATAAAAAAAACTTGATGTTTTTAATTTCCTTCTTTTGGATTTGAAAAAAAAAATTGTAAGGATTTATTTAATTTCTTTGAAGAAAATATAGATAGATAGCTTTGGTTCCATCAGGTCATCTAGCAGCTTCAATCACTCACCAACAATACACACAAAGAGCTTCTAATTTTCACTTAATTCTCAATCACATTCATTTATCTCAGGTAATTATTTCTCTAATCTTTTTATTTTATGTAATTTTATTTTTACTGTTGATTATCTTCTTCCCCCTTTTTTTTTTTCTCTTCTCAGAATGTAACATTTTATTTTATTTTCATCTAATACAATATATAACATATAATGATGAATGGTCAAGTGAAGTCAGAATTCAAATTTTATGAATTCAAATCTTCAGGTGTCGAATGTCTATTATTCCTTCAAACTTACTATTTATCTTAATTGTAATGGATTTTTTTAATATAAAGAAATTTATGTTGCATTTTCAAAATATTAGATTCGGATGAATTAATGATGGTTTTTGATGACTTTTAATTTGAATGTGAACTTTAATTATATATGCATGTGAAATTACCAAATATATAAGGCACCAAATTATTTAGGGTTCTACTTAACTTTTTTTATGAATTTTAATCCATTAAATGTGAGTGTGGGAGTGTGATTGTTTTGTTTGTGTAGTTTTCGTTTTAGATAATACTTTCTTCATTCATTATATTAAAATAGATGTTTATTTTTACTTTTCGATTTAAAAAATGAAAAAATAATTTATTATTAATTAATAACTATATAATCTTTTAAAATGAGTTTTTTAAAACACTAAATTTATTATACTTAAAAGATAAATAATAAATTATTATTCTATTTATTTAATGAATATATTATACTAATACTGGACAAATAAAAATGGAAAAGTGTATCGATTGAGACAAGTAATTAAAATGTAAAACAGATTCCCAAGACACGAGAAAGATATGAATTATGATATTGTGCTACTAATATTTATGTTATGATGTTCAACTACATGATGACAACTGTACTTTTTTTTTTGTTATATGTATGTGGAAATTAAAATATAGTAATACCTAATTAATTACCTCACAAAAGATTAGTGAGTGGTGCACCTTAATTATTTTAAAAAAAAATTATTACAAATTCATTTGTGGTAGGTAAAACATTGATATGATTTCCATTATTTAGTGCCTTGCTATTATTTATATATCACCACCTAACAATAACTATTTGAAAAATAAATATGTCCACGTAAACTTATCATTCTTGTGTTTGTTCAACTGTTTAATTAATTTCTTCATGTTACCATTTTTGGCATATTATTATTGAGTTTGAATTACATAAACATATACAGGAAAATTATATATAATAGCAAATTATTAATTCAAATCAAATGGTATAATCATAGTTTGATTTAATTGTGTCATATAGCAAACTGTTGCTATTTCGTCTCTCTCCTGGTGAATCTCGCTCGCAACTTTCGTTCTCTCCTTCGCCTCTCTCATTTTTTATTCGCCTCTCTCATTTTTTATTTGTATAAAGCGAGATAAAATTATATATATACATATATTTTCGTTTCCCTCTCTCCCCTCTCACAAATCTCGCACACCACTCTACCAGATCTTGCTCGCCTCTCTCGCTTATACAAACAGAAAAAAAATGTATAAATTGTGTTTCTGTTTGTATAAAGCGAGAGAAAATTGTATATACACATGCAAATACATATATCTTCGTCTTATACACTTATAATTATACAATACAAATATTTTTCTGTCCAGTTTTCTTTTGCCCTTTTCTCTTTTGTGTTTTATACAACAGATTGTACAATTGATCTTTTGTATATGCATACCGAAACAGAAACAGTTTATATACAACTGTTTTCTTTTTTAAATGTATAGAGAAATATACATATTTATGTTTGCTATGCAGCACAATTATTCAAAATTATAACTATAACATACAAATATATAATTTTTGTGTTTACTATATGTGAAAATTGTTCAACATATATTCACATAGATAATCATATCACTTATAAGATGATAAAAAATATGTTTAGGTAAACTTTTATTTATAAATATGGTTACTAGCATGTCGATGTCCCGTGCTGATGATCCTCTAAAGTTGATACAATATTTTATTTAGACACCTTAACTGAGAAATGCTCATTTTAAACACCTCAAACAATACATTTAGACATGTCTCTGACTCGAGTTTGAGTCTACAAATTGAAGAGGTTTATTTCTTCATTCGTGGTTGTGGTTATTTGCCTTTTGACTTTGAGTTGGCTAGAATTGTACGTGATAATTAATCACTTTAGTATTAAGGGAAAAAATAACGAGCTTTTTACATAAATGTATCCCACAGCAAAAGATTTTTTCTAGCTTAATGGTCGTATGTATATGAAATGTATTTTTATTGTATAAAGATTGTATAATTGTATGTATATATAATGTATGACTATGTATATATATTCACATACTTTGTTATACAGAGTAATATTTATAAATCGTAGCAACTCATCTTCTTGAACAAGGTGAAGTTATTTTTTCAATTCCAACCGGCTCAAATCTCTTTTAAACAATTTTAAATTTTAGATATGAGTTCATCTCAATGTTTTGAGTTTTTTTTTTTTTAATTCACTCAAAATAATTTACGTTCGAGGCTCTTCAATTTTAAAAAAGAGTTCTTCAATGACAGATTCAAATGGACACCAGATCTTTCTATAATCAAAATTCAAATTTGAGATATAAACTTCTTTCCATGTCTCGATTTTTTTGATATATTATTCAATAATTCATTCAAATCGATTCACGTATGTGATATAGAGTATAGAGTAATAGAGAAAACAAATGAGGACGAAGTATCTAGTAATAAAGTAAATAGTTAAGTCATTTTCGGTTAAAACAATGATCGAAGGGTTATTTTGTTTAATTTACTCGAAACAAAATCATTAATTATTTCCCAAACCATTTAATTGGAGAAACCAATGCGAAATAGATACGTAACAATCACAGGTTGTGACGGAATAGTAAATAATCTTTCATCCTTAATCAGAGATCTCAGATTTGAGTCTCCTTACGTACAAAATCGTCTTTATTATAGAGTGTTTTACCCTTTGACTTTCCAATACGAATCTAGACTTTATCGGACTCTAGTAGATACTGAACGTACGCGTTAGTGGTTGCATTTCGTCGGTAATCGTCTTATCCAAGTTTGAATTTTGAAGCCTATAAATTAAATTAAATTAAATTAAACTCTTGCTTAATTTCTACTAATAGAAATCTTAACCACTAAAAATTGTATGTAATTTCTTCATTTGTCACTGATTATCTTATCCACTATGTTGAATTTTGAACCCTAGCTATAAGTTAGAATCTTGCTGAATTTTCTTTCTACTAATAGAAAAACTTAACCATTGAAAATTGTATGTAATTTCTTCATTTGTCATTGTCATTAGACATTAGCTCTAATTAAATAGGATATAGAGAGAGAGAGGAAATGTGAAGAACGTAACTCTAAATCTCTCTCTTATACACATTTGTCAATCTTGGATTAATATGACTTGTGCTGCCGTTGAATTTTTGGACTTTCATAGACTTTCTTAAACGTTTGGTCATAATTTTTGTTTCAAATTTTATAAATTTACCTGAACATAAAACTTGATTAGATATTGAATTATATATATTCTCACAAAAAAAAATCAAGGCTCCAAAATATTCGTTAAGATTTGTGTTCGGGAGATATTTCATGTCCATTTGATTACAAAACATCAAAAATATATCTATCTATATATATATATATATATGTCCAAACACAATTTGAAGTTTCAAAAATCACAATTCTAAAATTCAAATTTCAAGTATTAAGTTTTAATTTCAAAACCTATATAATCAAACGAGAGTTCATGATTTCTCCTATTTAAAAAGACGTTACTTTTTCATAATTTATGGCTGAAATGAATAGTGAAATATAATTTCAGTTTTCTAGACCTATATATGGACTGCATGCATTTTTCCCTCATTTTTTGTTATTTGTGCATAGCAAGAGAATACTTGTTGGGTATGTATCAAGAATTGATGGGAAATAGAGAGAAAGAGAGGAATTTGAAAAGTTGAGAACTTGAAGAGTTGGGAACTTGAAAAGTCCTCTTATGCTTTAATGAAAAGGCATTTGTCCCTCATCGGTGGTGGAAAGAAAAATAGGAGAGTTTAAATACAGAAACACTCCTATTAATTGTTAAAAGAGTTGGAAAGAGGGACCCCCCTCGCACCGACGTCGTCGTCGCTCGCTCGTCTCGTCACGTCACGGCTACGGCTACTGCTTTGGCAAATGATCCGCGCGCGACCCATTTTAACTTTCCCGGTTTTATTTAAATTTCCCTCCATGACTGTTCTGAAAGGTTGCAACTTTCAGGAACAGTCATTACCATTTGAAAGGTTGCAAACTTTCATCAATGGTCGTGTGGATTCTGAAAGATTATTAACTCACGAATTTTCTGATCTTCTTCTTCTTCTTCTGCACAAATTTTTTCTTCGTGTACTTTCCTGCTGTGGATTGGTTCGCTGACAGTAGAGTTTTTGGTATCTACACTCTGCTGATTAAGATCATTTTACCCTGGGAGGTTATATTCCAAATCAAACCTCGGATACTAGAGGGGAATAATTTCCTTAAGGGGACACTGTGAGTTCAGTGGACTTGATCTTTTTCCGATTTCAAAGGTTCAGATTCTGGTATGTTCTTACAGATTTTAGTTTTTGGTTAATTAAATTTCTGTTCATCTCTTTTACTGGTTCTATAAATTTTAGTTACTTTGTGTTTCTGAACAATTTATTAGAATCAGTAATTTCTGGTTTTATAACACAGTTTGGCAACAATACTTCCTTAATTAATTATTTAAAAAAAATGTTTATTTTGTGAAAAAGCTTAACACTATATTAGTACTATTTGTAATTCTACAAGTATAATATACCGTACGTAATACGTTCATTTCATATATAATATTTCGAAACTTGATAGAAAATTAGAGAAAAGAAATTTTAAAAAAAAAAACTGATTAGAATAATGTACGATTTCGATTATATATATATACACACTCCTGAAAATCATAAGTTTAAAATTTGCATTGACTTCCAACAGACTTGTATTCCCAATAATAAAAGCATCTAATTAGTCATTTGAATAGATAATCTTTTTTATGTCATTGCACAAATCCAAATAGGCATTTGTGTGTTCCCCCATTTTGTGGCACCTTAGGATTTCAATGGAGATCTCTTTTGTTATAAAAATGTGATTGATATTGGTAATCAATCTCTAAACAGACTTAAATAATAAAATAAACCATTTTAGCTAAGTATTTTATTGGTATGCTTGCTGCTAAATGGCACAATTCGAGTAAAAAGTCTAGTTAGTAGAAATGGTTCCAAGTGGCCTATATTGGCTCCAAACATATTCCTCTAAAATAAAATACTTTTTTTAAAAAGAGTAAATGGTTTCAAATGGCCTATAATTGACATTATCATTATTTCGAACCTCAGCTCAAGTGCATCAAACTCAAGTATAAGAAGGACGAAAACAATGACAAAGCATATATAGCAACAAGCATATTCCTCCAAAATAAAGTACTTTTTTCGTAAGTATAAATAGTTTCAAATGGCCTATCATTGCAGACTTATCACTATCTCGAATCTCAGCTCAAGTGATGAAGTGTATCAGATTCAAGTATAAAAGGGATGAAAACAATGAAAAAGCATATATAGCAATCAATAAGAAAAATAGTGTAAAGTTCACAAGAAAGAACAATAACGTCAACAAATAGTGTGATAATCGAAATACAATAAACAACATATGTCAATATATAACTACAAGGAACCTTCGCAAGACAAGACAACACTCTACCCCTATTAAACCTTACGCGATATGTGATGTTACATTGGACAGTAATGTGGAAAGTCGAGATATTATAATCATTTCAAAAGCTGAATTGACTGCATATATAGATTAGAAAGATGATGATTGTATCAAACGATGGTGATGATGATTCAGATGAGAATGATTTAATATATATTAATGCAAATGGAGACAATGAAGGTGGTGATATGAGAGGTAGAAGCACTAGAGATGACGTAGGTCAGAGGCGGAATTAGAATTAGAATTAGGAGTTTATTGGAAGATTTTAAATTTTAGAATATAACTTATGTTTTGTTCTGAATTGATATTAAGATTTAGTTTCATATTTTTATTTTTAATCGTCTCAAACTCCAGTTATTCTATAAGGTATTAATATTTATTTTGTATGGTTCACGTGGTTTGTCTTCTTGCTTCTAAGTGATTTATAATGCTTTATTTGTACGTAAAATCTTAACGATCATATCGATAACAATCAATATTTTAGTGATACTCATAACAATTTAGCACGTATACAAATCAATAACAAAAAATAAAATCAAATTCAGTTAAGCAAATGAATATTCATCAAATTAATTAATACTTTCTCTATCTCAATTAGGGGTGTGCAAAAACCGAACCGACCGATAAACCAAACCGAGAAAAATGTTATTGGGTCGTTGTTATTGGGTAATTGGGTTTTTAATGAGTTTGTAAAAAAAAGTTATTGGATTATTGGTTCAGTATCGGGTTTTACTATTGGGTTATTGGGTAAATCGATAATCCAATAAGATGGTAATAATTTACTATTTTACCCTCCCTAATAATTAAATATTAATAATTTAATATATAACTAGACATTATATCTATATCAAATTATTAGTACTCTATCCACTTCACACTAGGCCGCTTTACTAGTTTTTATTGTTTACTAAAAACCTAAAAACTAATGTAAGGGTTCGCAATTATAGCTTTTGATTTTTGTTTCAGTTTTAGTTTTAGTCTTGTTGGACTATTTGATTTTAGTTTTAGTTTGTAATTGTAGGTTGTAGCATTTGCAAGTTTGTAAAGGTCCGTAATTTGATTAACATAAATAATCTCATACTATGTTTTAGCGGTGAAATGTAATTATAACCTTCGTACTAGTTTAGATAAGTATATAATATTTTACGGATATTTTCTTATTGGGTAAATCAAAAATCGAACCGATAACTATGAAAAATCGATAAATCGAAAACTGATAAGGAATATCTTATTGATTTGTTATCGGGTTAGCATATTTAAAAAATAAAAACCAATAAACCTGACCGATAATACATAAAACCGAACCGAACCGACCGATGCACACCCCTAGTCTCAATTTATATAACTCAATTAATTTAGTCAATTTTTAAAAAATAACACATTTTTATATTTTGTAGTAACTTTAAAATGTTCATTTTATCTTTAATAAAATGATATACGTATAATCACACAAAAAATTACTTTTTTAGACGTGGGAAAATTAGCAAACTAGTCACAATTTCTAACATAATTAGTAAAAACATCTACACTTAAATAATTATTAAAAATGTCAAAATGTCAATATTTTAGAATATGATTTGTATCCTAATATAACTATTTTTCTTTCCTTTTATTTCTCAAAACAGTCCCACATTGGATCAATTTCTACACCACTAATCAGTAAAAAAAATACATTTATTATTCATTACCATTCTTTCTAGGTTTTAACCCAAGTCAATATTCTCTTTCTCTCTTCACGTTACTCCTATTTTCCTCTCATTCATTGTTCAAGAAAATTTAACTCTTCAATTTTCTTTCAATTTGTTCAAGAATCTACCAATTAGTTCAAGAAATCTACCAATTAGTTCAAGAAATCTTTCAGTTGATCAAGGTATTTTTGAAGTCACCAAATATTTTGTTCTGATTTTGTTTTCATATTTATCAAATGTTTTCATATTCTCTCAATGAGATTTCGAGAACATGTTATCCTTTGAAGATAATTTTAATTTTGAAGGTAATTTTGAAGTCACCAAATGTTCATTTTGAACTTTCTGTCCTCTTTTTAATTTTTCTGAAAAGACGACGGATTTTGTTTTCATATTCACCAAATATTTTTGTATTTTGAATTTTATGTATTTATGATTTTATGTACTTTCAATTTTTTTGTGAGTTTGTTTACATATTTGAGATTCATTAGATTGTGCTAATCTACATTAACACTCATACATCATATATTATTTGATTTTTCATACAATAATTAAATTCATATTTAATAATTTTAAAATTTTCTTGTAGGGTTACTAATGCACAAGTGAATACGGATTTGAATTTGATTTTGGTGAAAACAAAATTCGAAGAAAAAAAAAGGAACATATCAGAAGAAGAAAGAGAGAGTCAAAAAGTTACAAAATTGTATTCACAACAAAATTGTAATCATATTAATTTTTGTTTGTTAATTATTATTGTTTACTCGGCATTTGTTAGAAATACATTTTTTTATCATGAAATACAATATTTTTTAAATACAAATTTTTGTTGTTACTAAGAATGCAAAATTTGTATGTTTTGATGATTGGAATACAAATTTGTTGAAATTTTAAGAAAATACTTTTTGAAAAATATACAAACCAATGTTTTATCCTTTCTGAATGAACACATATTACATAAGTATATATGGATACAAATATTTTATTTTTATATTTTTTTGTGAATACAAATATCATTCTAAATAAATATCAATCCATTTAGTATACCTATTAGAATGAATACAAACTAAAAAGAAATATAAATACAAATGTCAGCATACAAACTCAAACATGAAAAACATAATGAATACAAATACACAAATCATCATATTGGAATGAATACAATCAATTACTTTTGAAGTTGTAACAAATGATAATTTTAAGTGATATATTTTTTTTAAAAAAATATTTCTTTCCATAATTTTTTCCTTTCTGATATTAAATAATTGTATTCTTTCAACTCAAATAAATAAAAAATACATAAATCAGAAGAATAACAAACTAAAATATTGACATTTTTAATAAGTATGAAAAATGTTGATAAGAGGTCTCATTACATGCTAAAATATTGATATTTTGAAAATTTTTCTAAATTTTAATATGATAAATTTTAAATTAAACCAACTTATATAAATTGAAAATAAGAAATACTTTTATGTCGTGACGTTTATCATTCTCCTTCAATCACGGACTAAAACGAATCATTTTCTATTTTATTTAGCTAAACATATTTTCTGAACCATTTCGTAAATAATACTCTTGTGATGATTTTATCTATTTTGAGGGTAAAATGGTCATTCGACATGAAACGTACAATAAAAATGTGATAGAGGACAAATTCTCTTCACTTTCCGTCAACTCCACGGCTCTTCTCCGCCATCGATCGCCGCCTTCCTCCGCCTTATCCAGAAAAAAACCCTAAATTTCACTCTATTTCTCATTCAATTTCATTGAATTGAACTCAAAATTTACCCTTCGCTTGAATTTTTTCTTCAATTTCTGTAATCTGCAATTTGACGTTAGGGGAATGGCGATGTTAATAGAGGAGCTGATTAAGTCAATAGAGATGTGGCTGAAGCTGATCAAGAAGCCTCAGGAGTATATTGACCCGACACTTGATCCAGTTCTGTTAGTTCCGGGTGTCGCCGGGTCGATTCTCAACGCTGTTGATAAGAAAACGGGTCGGACCGAACGGGTTTGGGTCCGAATACTTGGTGCCGATCATGAGTTTTGTGATAAGTTATGGTGTCGCTTTGACCCTTCTACTGGTAAGTTAAATTTGTAGTTAGTGATAATTTCTATTGTTGTGCTCTTAAAGGCTGTGTTTTGATAGATTATAGGGAAAGAAGAAGCTGGTTTTAGGTGTTAAAGATTGTATTTTGATGTTATTTATCTTATTTTTTTCCCTTTTGGGTGTTATAAAACAGGTAAAGCTACCAATTTAGACCCTGACACAAGCATTGAGGTCCCGGAGGACAGATATGGACTATATGCTATTGATAATTTGGATCCCGACATGGTTAGCTGCCTTGTAGATTATACTAACTATGCGTTGTCACTGTGTTGAAGTTGTAGAAGGTTATTATTGAGTCATTAATGTTTGTTACTTGGAACCTACGTATATAATCGTACTGGAGCAGTGCTGAGATTTGTGCCAATGATAAATCAGAATTATTAGCAAAAATAATACATGCATTAATTACATGTATTAGTAGTCCCCTGTTTGGTGCATTTTTTCATGCTCTTCCAAGTTCCAACTTACTTTAGGATGTTGTGGTGCTAGTGTTATGTACATTTGATGGATGGAGAATTTATTAATCTTCACCACTCCCTTCAACTTTGCTCCTAACTCATTTGGATTCAATATAGACCTGAGTACCTTCCTAGTCTCCAAGATCTTCCATATCACCCACGTGGCATTTGTTGGAATAGGGCAGTGTTCCACCTCCCCGCCCTTTATATAGTATGTATGTACCCATTTGATCCAAAGACAATCCTTTTTCTCATGCACTGCCCATAACAGCTTCAGGATGGCAGCATTATTCCAAACTTGCAGGTTGATTAGATTTGACCCCCAGCTGATTTTGGAAGACAAAGTTTCTCCCATGAAACCAGTGCTTTCCTAGAACTTAGAGTTGAACCTGTCCATAGATAGGTTCTGCAAACCCCTTCAATTAATTTCAGTATCCTTTTTGGCAATACAAAATTTGTGCGTAATAAGTTTGCACCCCAAACACTACTGACTTCAATAACTGGATCTTTCCTACATAAGAGAGTAATCTAGCTGTCCAACATCTTATTCTTTCAGTTATCCTCTCTACCAGTGGCATACATTGAGCTACAGTGAGTCGCTTAGAGGATATAGGCACCCCTAAATATTTGAAAGGCATCTCACCTTCAGGCTTCAACATAGCCCAAAGTAGCTAGTATTTTTTGCTGCAAATCAGGTTTCACTCCAGTGACATATATGGAACTTTTTTCTGTATTTGCCTGCAAGCCACGAACTACAGAAAATCTTTGAAAAGCATCTTGCTTCAGTTGTATAGAATCAATATCAGCCTTGCAAAACATCAAGAGATCATCTGCAAAGCAGATATGCATTACTCCAAACTGCTTACATCTTGGGTGAAATTTGAATTGAGGAATCTCCTTCAGCTCATTCAACTCTCTTTAAAGATACTCCATTGCTAGAACAAATAAGTAGGGTGACATTGGATCACCTTCTCTGATCCCTTCTTCCTTGGAATAATGGTGTTAAACCACCATTGATGATTAGCGAGTATGAAACTGTAGATATGCACTCCATTACCCAGTTCACAAACTTAAAAGGAAAACCCAGTCCAGCTTTGCTAAGAATTCCCACTCAATAGAATCATAAGCCTTTCTCAAGTCAACTTTCATAGTACACCTAGGAAATAAACCTGTCCTAGTGTACCACTTCAACAGTTCATGACTAAAAAAAATATTATATATATACACTCCATTGTTTATTGAGGAGTGTATTACTAATACCATGGATTTCTAGGCATTAGTAATGCAAAGGATTTAATACATGCATTAATAGGGTTAAAGACCCAATTACCCTTCAAAAGTACTTTTACATCTTTTCCACCATAATTGTGAAGGATACTTTTGGAAATAAATATTTTTATACAATGCATATTACTTTAATGCACCAAACCAAACAATGCATAAGTACTAGTCTATGCATAATTAATACAAGTATAACTAACACATGCATTACTAATACACTCTATTGAGTATTATTTTTATACACTCTACCAAACGGCCCATAAATCACTATAGATTGGGGTTTTATGTACTGAATCAGTGTTAAGTGCTATAGAAATAGGAATTTACCAAAGAGAGGGAAGCGTCCAATAGTGTTTGAGCATTTCATTGTGTGTAACATTGTTTTGAACAATGGAGTAGTCTTGTAGACTTGTACATGTATTTCAAGGTAATACTTTATGCATTGGATTGGTCAGGTGTAGTAGATCTTCGACTTGCTTTTCGGCTAAGAGATTCCCAACAGCATAGATAATTCATTGAACAAATCAGTCTGAGTTGTTTCTTTAGTTTTATGAAAAGATAAGTTATCACAAAGAGGAGTCATTTTGTAAAGTTCCTTACCATCAAGGGTGACACGAGGTAGAATGCAGTAAGTTTAAAATCCTTCTGATGTATAGGGGAAAGGTCGGGGGGCTGCAATGGATTAGGGGGCAGGACAAAAGTGCTATAATGCTAGAACCTTCGAGTACAAGAGAGAATGAAGAGTTCATTCTCAAAGAGAGAGAATGAAGGATTTGTGTCTGAAAACAAATTGATTTTTTTCATAATGATTCAGTTGTATGTGCTAAAATATTAAAGTCAATATAGTAATGAATTTTTTATGAAATCAGAAATTTGATTTCTTCACCTCGTCCTCTTTTGCAGATTATTGGGTCTGATTGTGTGTATTATTACCATGATATGATAGTTGAGATGCTCAGCTGGGGTTACCAAGAAGGAAAAACACTATTTGGATTTGGCTATGATTTCCGGCAGAGCAACAGGTAGCTGATGGTCATTCAATAGATATTGAAATGATTTCCAGTAAATGTTTCCCCTGTCAACGATCAGCTTTTGAGTATCACTAATTTTATGTGTTTCTTAATCCTCCTTGAAGAACTGAAATAGAGATGTCATTTACAGATTCAGCTCTTGCTTAACAGTATGCGGGCGAAATTAATAACCACATACTCTCAGTGTGGTGTTTCTCCATTATCATATCTTAATATTGTTTACTATCTAAATTTAGTGAGCGACTCACTGAGACATTGCTATTACATACTCATATTTTGTGTTGAAAACGTTGCCATGTGTTGATGCTGAAATTTTGCTTTATCCTTTTTTTTCCCCTCCAGGCTTCAGGAAACAATGGAGTGTTTTGCTCAAAAGCTAGAATCCATACATACTGCGTCAGGAGGCAAGAAGATAAACATCATAAGTCATTCTATGGGTGGTCTTCTGATTAAATGTTTCATGGCTCTCCACAGTGATGTAAAGCCTCCTCTCCCTTTCTTTTTGTATTTCTGACCTGATACATCACTTCCTAACCACTCTTCTCGGACCTACTTCACTTCCCTAACCACTCTTCTTGGCTCTAAAAAAATTATTTTAGTTTTATTCTTTTAATGAATGTTGTATTTGCAGATTTTTGAAAAATATGTGAAGAATTGGATTGCAATAGCTGCACCATTCCAAGGTAAGCCACTGTTTTGTCATTTCAAGTAAGCTGCATGATATCCCAATGATGTCTCCACTAATATGGGAAGGAGGGAGGATTTTTCGATTTTCAATTTCTAGTTTAGTTTTTCTTTTAAAAAAAAGATCTTAATTTTAGCTTACAAAAAATCAAGTTTAAATTTATGTAAATCTATATGCCTAATTTCGTGTATGAATTATCTTTTGGCATGGTTGTGTAACTGTCTATAGAATGAGAAGAAGACTTATCAACATTGATTAGCAAAGAACGATGATGTAACGACATAAAAGTAATAATATTTTTCAGTATTACTTATCAAAAAGAAAAGGTTATCATATTTGCATATTGAGGCCAAACGCCATACTGTCTAGTAAACCGGTATGCAATAATCTATAAGTTCAAGCTTTGAAGGCTCAGCCATTGAAACAGTTCTTGATAAATAGGTGAGATTGGTAAATGATACTCAAGTAATGACTTATCTTAATTTCCGTCTGCTTGATGTAGCTTAATCTTCTAGTAAGTTCATATATCATCCTCGTTGAGTAAGGTATTCTAACATGTAATAAAGCCTTAGGCTATCACAGGAAAGATATTGGCAAGACTACAGTACTTAAGAGCTCGAACGCATACCTATAGGCTTAATTTTGAACATAATCGAAATAAACCCAAAAGAAAATTGAAGAAAAGGATATTATATGTAACAAATCTTGAACATTTGGAGGCAAACAGTCTAATAGACTTAATTATGTTTTCCATGAACATGTATGAACTGTTGAAGGCAAACAGTCTAATAGACTCAATTTTGTTTTCCATGAACGTCTATGAACAGTTGGATGGAAACAGTCTAATAGAGTTAATTATGTTTTCCATGAATATCTAGACAGTATTGTACAGAAAGCACAGATTGTATGGTACTATGATTTCAAATTGAGCTTAAATATCTAATTTTGATCTGTCTCGGAATGTTTCTACTGTTTCTTTACTTTAGCCTTACTCACCCTTTAGAACGGTAGCATTTCAGGATACTGATTGTAGGAGAATCTACATTTTGTATAATTATGATGTTATCTATTTGGTGTAGAACCTTGGATCTGCAAGGGATAATATCCAATCTTGTAGGCTATAGTTTTGGAATTAATATCCGTGATTTTGTTTCTTAAATTCTTACATTCCCAAATTATTGCAACTTTATCCTCTGTCCCCTTGTTTTGTCCTTCTCTCTGACATTAAGCTAAGATCAATTAGTGGTGCCGGCATAGTTTATGGTGTTCTTTTGTGTCCTACGGATTTTAATTTGATATTCTGATTGATGCGATTGTCTATGTGGTTGATCACGTTACAGGTGCTCCTGGATATATTACCTCTTCATTATTGAACGGAACATCATTTGTGCATGGATGGGAAGAGAGGTTTTTCATATCCAAATGGAGTATGCATCAGCTGGTTTGTGTTTCAACTCCACTTGAATTGCACTATGATCTATTCTCCCTTTTCTCTCTTCCCTCCATCCATTTGCATACTTTGTTATCTAGATTTCTTGCACTATTTGGTTAGACAGTGCTTAGTTCTTTGTCATTTGTGCATAGTCAGTTTTTCTTCGTTGTTTCTGCTATCTTGTTGATATTTGTGTCTAGATTTTTGTATATGTTGGTCAATCTAAAACAGTAATTAATGATAGGCAGTGGCACGGTTTTGCATATTTTTGGAGGCTCTATGTTTCTTAATTTGATATTCTGATTGATGCGATTGTCTATGTGGTTGATCACGTTACAGGTGCTCCTGGATATATTACCTCTTCATTATTGAACGGAACATCATTTGTGCATGGATGGGAAGAGAGGTTTTTCATATCCAAATGGAGTATGCATCAGCTGGTTTGTGT
The DNA here is from genome assembly GCA_016801875.1 of Solanum sitiens. Taxonomy (NCBI): domain Eukaryota; kingdom Viridiplantae; phylum Streptophyta; class Magnoliopsida; order Solanales; family Solanaceae; genus Solanum; species Solanum sitiens. The sequence continues at coordinate 1,610,873 of JABWTJ010000056.1, forward strand.
TTCAACTCCACTTGAATTGCACTATGATCTATTCTCCCTTTTCTCTCTTCCCTCCATCCATTTGCATACTTTGTTATCTAGATTTCTTGCACTATTTGGTTAGACAGTGCTTAGTTCTTTGTCATTTGTGCATAGTCAGTTTTTCTTCGTTGTTTCTGCTATCTTGTTGATATTTGTGTCTAGATTTTTGTATATGTTGGTCAATCTAAAACAGTAATTAATGATAGGCAGTGGCACGGTTTTGCATATTTTTGGAGGCTCTATGTTTCTTAATTTGATTAACCCGCAGTGTTACTCATACATCCATAGGTTTTTTTTGTTGATAATATGTTCTCCATTCTGGTTATTAAGTGTGCCATTTGTCTTTTTCTTGGATAGTTTCTTTAATATCTATTTATTGGTTAGACTTCAGTTGCATATTAAAGCATCCATTATAGGGAACTTGTCTAGCAATATGGACAGGAGGCTTGTTCGTTTGTAATTTTGTCAGCAAAAATTACTTTCTTTGATAGATCAATTACATCTGATATTTGGTCTTGCAGTTGATCGAGTGTCCGTCAATATATGAATTAATGGGGTGTCCTGATTTCCACTGGGAGCATGCACCAGTTCTAGAAATTTGGAAGGAAAAATATAACAGTAATGGAGAGTCCTCCGTTGTACTCGAGTCTTACTCTCCACTGGAAGCTGTATCAGTGTATGAGTTAGCTCTTGCAAACAACAAGGTGAGCTGGCCATGGAATAGAATGTCACAGTTTATTCTGAAAAGCTGTTTTTCATGAGGTCTCCTCATTGCATTGCTTCTGGATAGGTCATAGACTTTTCATTGAAGTAAAATGCATTTCCTTTTTCCCCTATCTTGAGCTGTCTGTATATTGACCTTGAACCATACACATTATTGTTGTTTTTGTTGTTTCATCTCTTTGGAAGTTGAACGTCAACTATAAAATTCATTTATCCGTCTTTGCAGGTTACTTATAATGGAGAAAAAATCTCTTTGCCATTCAATCTGGAACTCTTGAACTGGGCTAATAAGACCCGAGAGATATTGTGCCATGCAAAGGTTCCTGATAAAGTTAAGTTCTACAACATCTATGGGACCAATTATGAGACGCCTCATAGTGTCTGGTACTATTTCTTTCTTAAATATTTGGATATCAATTTTTTACTTGTCTGAATATGGATGTGAGTAATGAATATGTGTGTTTATATACTGTTTATAGTTTTAATTCATGAGAATCTGGTAACTGAATTGGCTTCTTTGCAGTTATGGAAGTCAGAATGCACCCATTTCTGATCTTCAACAATTACCATTTGTCCAGGTAACATTGTTTTATTTGACTTTGGACTGGTCTGACTGGATTCTGAATTATGTATTTTCATTTCTTCCTTCTGTCTTTTACCACTGGTCTCTCTGACCATCATTTTTATGCATATTCACAGTCTAACTATATATCGGTTGATGGAGATGGTACAGTTCCAACAGAATCTGCAAAGGTATATGCTCTACATTTTGCCTCATGTGATTGTGATATGAATTTTTTTTTAAGTTACATATCTAGAGAGATCTTTAATAATACTTTAGACCATCTTGTATGTTCTCTTTTGCTTGCCAAATTGGAACCAATGTATCATAGAGTGCAGTATGTGTTGTTTTTAAGTTTAAAGGCATCATGCTTCCTTTCTTGAACTAGTGTTATATATTTTGCTTGAACTTGGGATGTAGTAGGGGGAGAATGGAAGAGAAGGAAAGCCTAAAGCACCTACTTGGTTATAGCAGATTCATTAGCCTAGGTCCTTCCATTTATTCTTAACATGTTGTGTTTAGGGTTAATTTGCAGTACAAACATTTCTTATCTTTATCATTCTTGCCTCTCTAAATTGCTCTTACTATTAAGGATGTTAATTTGCACAAGATCTTGGCTTTAGTTATATGCCCAGTTACATCTTTAAAGTTGTTCATCTTTAGATCTGTCTTGTGTTGTTTTCTCTTGTATCTTTTCATTTCCTGCTTTTAGATGTTGTAATCTCACCTACGTTCATTTTGAACAAGTGCTCTGTTGAAAACCAAGTACCTTCAGGGACCAGGGTTTGGTTTGCTTTTAATTTCTGGTAATGTAAAAAAAAAAAAAAAAAGGGCATTCAGATAGTGAGGTGCTTACCAAGAAGATGTGGATTCTTGGTGATTTCTTTGGTGCCTCAGAAGTTTGAGCCAGTGCTGTTTAAGGGCTGCCAGCACAATGTTCCTGTGAAAAGGAGAAAAAAATGGAAGTAATTTAAAAAATATTTAAATTTGAACTGTGGCCACCGTTGGATTTTTCTGCTAAATTACCCTGCACACTAATGTAATTAGTGATTGTTTACTCTGCTTCTATAGCTATCTGATCCTGAAAAATGTTAAAAGTTATATGGTTTGATGTGCTATCCTTCTCAAGAAATATGGTTCAATGTACAATACTTTCTGGCAGACTGATGGGCTTAAAGCAGAAGCTAGGGTTGGAGTCCCTGGGGATCACAGAGGAATCGTTTGTGACCGCCACGTGTTTAGAGTGATCAAGCACTGGTTAAGAGCAGATCATGATCCTTATTACAATCCAATCAACGATTACGTTATCCTACCCACTTCATTTGACATCGAAAGGCACCATGAGAAAGGTTTGGATGTAACTTCTCTCAGAGAGGAGTGGGAAATTGTTTCAGAAAGCCAGGATGGCGAAGAGAATGCAGATAACGGAAAGACAAAGGTGGGTTCTATATCTGTCTCCCATGTTGGAGATGACAATACTACGTGGGAAGAAGCCCACGCGACTGTTATTGTCCACCCTAAAAGTGAAGGTAAGCAACATGTAGAGTTGAATGCCATGTCTGTCTCTGCAAGGGCTTGAAACTTATATTACCATATGGTCAAAGGGGCTTTATTGTTTTATATCCATCTGTCTATTCTTCCTGATTTCTTCTGTATATACAAACTAGTCTTGTTCCTGAACAGAACCATGTATGTATGTATATGTGCATATTAACATTATCAAGTGATGTGGATCAATCAAATAAGAAATTTGATTTCTTGTTCTTCACTTGTTACTTTAAATGCCAATGTCAAATGTGAAACCACAACATGTGTTGATGATGCTTAATCTTAAAAAAACCAACAATGGAGGAGAGGTCTTAACTCCATATGAAAATGAAAGTGAAGTTAGTGAACGAATGAGTATTCCAGGTGATACGAGCAAACACATATGGCTGTAAGGCGCAAAATGGACTTGTTTGCAACTCTGTGAAAAGGTTGCAAAGATTCTAAAATAGTTTTTGATCAATTAAACTAGTGTTGTTACACCAATCAAAAAGTGATTGAGATTTGAATTTGGAACAGTTGTATTTGGAAAATTTTGATAAAAACATATTATTATTTTTATTAAAAGGAAAAACTCCCTCCCTCATCTATGTAGAAGCTAAGGTGCATATACAGTTTCTGATAAATACATGCAGTAACTCAAAATATTGTTTTGATATTACATACTTCCTTGAAAAGTTGCACATTTTCTGGTCTTCTTGAGTTAAAGAGATGGATACAAAATGACAAGTTCCTGATCATAGTAATAGTTCTGGGGGCTTCCTCCACTTCATAAATTTTGTATGACAGCTTCACAGAAATGATACAACAAATACATACACTTCTCTTCTAAACACATTTCTTACATATTGTACAACTTAATATCTAACCTCTATATGTAGCTTCATGAATTAAAAGTGAAAAAGAATAATAATACTCATAGTGGTGGGAGGCTTAAATAATACTCCAACTCCTCCCAGCTCAATGCATGACTGAGCCTCCCAAAGACAAATGAAGCAAATAAAATGAGGCAATTCACTCTTTTTTTTTTTTTTTTTTGGCAAACGGGGACGACTCATCATTGTTTCCTTCTCTTTGGTTCGCGCTGCTCCCCTAACTGCAAAGAAACATACATCTCATCATCTGATCCTCCCACCACAGAGAGTCTTTTTAATTCCCCATTTCCATGTTGAATCCCAGAGACACTTGGGATAAACTGATGCTCGACGCAGGGAGTTGCTTTATTTCCATCCTGAATGTGGAAGTGTTTATGCTCAAGTGGTGGAACTACCCCTTCGTCAGATTCATCATCGATGGGATCTTGTCGGACGTTTAAATTGATTGGCTCAAAGTTTTCTTCAGCTTTCAGTTGAATTCGCTCGGCTGGTGACGACCCTCCAACAGCAGAACCAGCACCCGCAGCTGATGCAATAATTTGATCTTGCAATGCAACTGATTTAGAGGAAGTGAATACAGAAGTAGGGACTACAGAGATGAAATAGTAAATGATAGAGATCAAGAAAATTTGAAGGCAAAAATTAGAAATCAATTTATTAGACTGAATACTAAGTTTTTGTACTTATATCTACAATCTTTTTGTTCCACCACATTTCACAAATATTTCCTCAAAAGACCAAACTGTTATTTCCATACTGGGGACACCTTTTAGAGAGCTAATAATCTTATACTAACCAAGGCATTTATAATTTAAGCTGGTATTTAACATGACCATGCAAAAAGCAACCACATATTTGGTGAGTCCTTCCCCTCCCAGAACCACACTCCACGTATAACCCTTTCGTGGTAGGGGAAGGGGTTGCATTTCATGTCATATAATGTCAAAATACAGAAATTCATGACAATATTTAAAATTTCAAAGACTAAGGAGCATTAGATGCTGAGAGATACCAACCTTGGAGACTCTCGTTGGATGTAATGAGATCAAGTTCAAGAAGATCAAGGAGACGCCCCAAGTCAACCCCACTAGTCCAATTCTCAGGAGGTTGGCCAACTCTCAATTTTAAACGACCTCGATTGGCAGTTCCCCCCCAAATTATTCCTATAGGCCGTGGCTTCTCCCCCTCTGGGCTAGTCAAGAGAATGAGGCTACCACTGTCACCTTCAAGATCAAACGTCTGTTGGTTCTCACCAACAACTAGAAAATCTGTAAAGAAACAAATTCCTTTTTCATCATTATACTCCAGGGCATAGGCCATAATGTTCCCAGTTGTAAGACCAGAGCTCCTTCCAACTTTCACCACTTGCCTACCAATGACGCTACCGACAGGAGACTGTAAGTCTATTTTATTGACATCACCTATGTCTCCTATTCCTTTCACAGATGTCGTTACATTCAACATGTTGAAATCTTCTGTAAATGGAATAAATGCTCCATCAGCTCGAACGAATGTTTCTGCAAGATTACAACATCACAAACAGTGTACATGAGTGTCAGGATCCAATCTGAAACACTACTATTGTTCAATTGCGCAAAAGTATGATACAATAAACACCATTTAAATTACCTGGATTTGTACCAGCAAATATGCCATACCAAAGATCATCTGTTATGAAGGATGTAGCCCTCTCTACAGCACCTAAATACACCCCAGGCCCCAGGCTAGGTGGCAGAGGATGAAACATTTTCTGGCTTGGATAATCCAAGTCAACAGCTACATGACGATTGGTAAGGAAACCTACCTGCCTGATTCCTGTCCGACTTTTAACAATCGCACCCAAGGTTCCATATGTTTCCTGACTAGCAACCTATGACAGATGAAAGAGAAAAGGTTACTTCAGAACACAATGTTATGTGAAGCCAAATCAATTAAGACAATAATTCTGCAGGATCAAGAAAAGTAATCACTTTTATCTCAACATGGGCTTGGTGTCAACATTCTTAAAGAGGAATGTTTTTCCTTAACAATGAATTACCTTTTAAACATCATAACTAACTTCAGAAGTTACTTTCGTCCTACTGTTAAGCTTATAAAATCTCAAATCAATAAAAGTGCCTTGTTTACCAATTACTTGCAATTTTATCTCTAGGTAATAAATTTTAGGTCCATTCTTTTATAATGAACTTTAATAGTTAGTGGATCTCAACAAGTAATGTCATTAAGGGTAAAAAGAGGATGCTAAAATAAGATACTTCCAAAAAAGAGGACGTCATACTTTTAGGGGCATACTACAAAGGAAAGTCTCACATAAATGGGATAGAGCAACTAATGAAGATCAAATCCACAACGAGAGTGACAATCCATAAAAGTCTCTCTTGATAGTTAACAATCATAAGTCTAGCTTCTAAGAGCAGTAACTGTGTGTCTCTTAAGAAACAGAGAGTTAAAGTCAACGTTATCTTTGGAGTGTTCTCTATCAATTGCATATTTATGTGTTTGTGACGCCCAACTTTCTATTTATTTCTGTGTTCCATCTCTATGATTGCCTTGCTAGGATTTGTTATGAGTACAGTTCTCTTCTCCAGTAAAACCCAGTAAGAATAATATCCATCTTTGATCAGTACAGTAGAGAATTCGCCAATTAGGTGTGTTTCACCTGTCCTCGACCAGACTTTGACCTTGGCATGTTAAGATCAATATCCAAGTAGCCTCTGTAGCATCACCAATTTGTCAAAACATATTCAGACATCACTGATGGATTGGCAAACCCACCAGACTCACCACCAATACATTATTTTTTCTTCTCACAAAGCAGCAACCAGCTTTAAATGAACATTGGTTAAGCGTTAAAAAGGTGTTACCTATCCACTGGTGACATATCCGTGACACGATTAGCTTCCTTTGACGGCAACAAACTGCCACAGAGCATTGCCTTAGTAGGCCACCTACCCAAAAAACTCTCATAACCAAGCACTCGCTTCGACCTTTGCTAATTTGGCAGTTGAAATGTCACACCAAACAAGTTTTGAGGAATTCCTTTCTCTTCTCCACTCTTCCACTATTCGGAAATAGTCTCTCTATCTATATTAGGTAGGGGTAAGGTTTGTGTGCATTCTATCTCCCAGAACTCACTAATGAGATCACACTGGTATGTTGTTGTTGTTGCTCCTGCGCAGATCACATCTAGCATGGGGACAGCCTAGGTGTTATGTACATGTACAATTTCATGATCCACACCTCTATTCATTTGAAAAGATTCAATTTGGTAAGTCTAGCCGGCATTATAGAAAGGAGTAGGAGATTCTTTCTAGAATAGATATGCGCCTTTATTTCTTGTTGAGTCAGGAACTGAAATAAAATAATAGTATTTGATTCGTCAAAGGTATGACCCTTATCAATGAAGATAGAAGGAATCTCAGAACATTTAGCCAATAACCAACTACACATGAATGTCAGGATTCATGAACTAGAAAATCCTCTATCTAGTACCAGTATCATCCCTTGATACAAGGTAACCACAACAATATTCTAATATGTTTTCAATAAAGATAAGAGAAGTACAAACGAAGAAACAAACAAAAGGTGGGAAAATGGGGTTCTCTTGCTGACAGACATGGAAAACTTGAACAATACTTCCTCAAAGGTCGCACACAGAATAAATAATATTTTCTTAGTTTACATCTTACTGTTTCAATTTGATAAAACACATTTGAACAATCTCTTTATTATGTAAAATATTTGTAAATTACTCGCTAGGAAACCACTTTTTGGCTATTTAACCACTGGTGATGAAACTGTGCCACCTGAAAAAAGGAGAGATGACCTTGCAGAGGTGATTGACGTTACAAAAAGTAAGGTGTCAGAGCAGTCTTAAGGTGATGGGTACTGAATAGGCTGTAGGGAAGCATCGAAATTGATGGTAGTTGGCAATTTTATGTAGGTAGTAACTGAAGAAAGAGAGTAATAATCAGATAGATTTCATTCAAAAAATCAACCTTTGGTGTTGCAGCGATTGGTACTCACAGTTCATGAAGGTTCTGGAAGATTCATATATGGGGATAGAAAACTGATGCTTTTGTAATATTGGTAAATTAACGATACCAGATTGTCGATAAAAACTGTATACTCCGTAAATATAGAGAGAAAAAATCCTGCAATTGATGCCCTTAATACGATATTTACAATTTGAGGCTCACTTAAATTTCATTTCCAGATTCCACCATTTTCAGAATAGATTAGTCCCCTCCATTAGTTTCTTCATGCTGATAAATACAGAATTTGTAATTACTTAGAGAAAAAAAATTGTTCTACAACACTTCCCATGTGATAGAAAAGGATTCCATGACCCTGAAACTCTCTTATCAGGGATCATAAATCCTAAGTTCATCCAAGATTAGCAAAAAGTTTCTTACAGCTGATGTCTTAATCAAACATGAGTTCGGTTTTTTAATCAAACAACTGATTATTTCTTTAGAGACCAACCATTTACATAGATCATGAAATCTATAAGTTCATTAATTTCTGCATAACAAACATCCAAATGAATCAAATTCACCACACTGAGATAAAGAACTACATAAAAGTTAAAAGCACCCTAACCAACAGGCAACACTGAATGGATGCATAAGGATAGACCATGGACATATCCTTAGGAAACCTATCCAAGATTGGGAATGGGATGAGATGGAGATCTTCTACAGAAAGATAACAACGTTGACATTGTAAAGGAGAATGACAGGATGATGTGGAGAAAACTGTTGGTAGAATGCTTTCCGGGATATCGTATCACACAACAAGGTAGGAAGCATTGTGGGAGTGTATTTGAGGAATAAGGCTCCCAAAAGTAGCTTTCTTGGTAAGAGTGTCATACGGTATACTACTCCAACAGCACACAACTTGAAGAGAATGGGCTTTCTAAAGTTGAATAGGTGTTGCATGTGCAATAAGAACAGGGAGGACATGAATCATCCAATCCTTTGTTGCGAATTAGCAGTAGTGCTATAGAGTTCAGCGTATTCCTTGTGTTCTTATTTCTGACCAGCAACAGTGGAGAAGACCTAGTGACATGGATATTGAACAAAATAGGGAAATAGAACACCCTGAAGAAGCCAATCACCTTTTTCTCCATTGCAAGACCACATCACAGCCGTGGAATTCAATTTTTACTTTACTTGGCATGTGTCAGACTATGCCTTTCTCTACTCAATAATATCTAATGTGCTGGGGCCTGGGAGCCTGGGACCAAATCAGATCACATAAAAAGCCCTCAAATTTTGGAATACTATATCCCAAGCTGTCTGGTTGACTGTCTGGTTAGAAGGAAAAAACAGAATTTTTGAAGGCAAAAGGACAAACATTCTTAGCCTTAAGTTTAGAGCCATTATGTTGCTAGCTTTTTTTGGTGCAAACTAGCTTTGTACAGGATACATATGCCCTGTTAGATAAGATTGGGGAATTGCACAACTTCTAACTATGTTTGAAGCACTTACGTAGTTCTTATTCACTTTTAATACAATACCTTATTACTATCAAAAAGAAGATGATGACGAAGTTTGCGCAACTAGCCTGCACATGCATTCTGCGGACGAGGGGAAAAGGAACAAAAGAATATCTGATGGAATTGAGAAATAGACATAAGAGGATTAAGAGTTTAATATTTCACTTTCACTTTGGAGTAAAGGAACCGTTCCTACAGTAGTTGGACAGAATTTCTAGAAGCTCAGTGCTAAATACTTGTAATTTTTTTACACTATCTTGATGCACAGTAATGAACATTCTGATCAAGAAGAGCCAATTACCTGGGAACCAGAACCAATGCATGGATCACTTCCCCGTAAACCATCAACAAGTTCAGTATATAACTGTTCCTTTGGAGTTGCTGCCGGTGCCCCAAAGTATGAGAACTCCACGACATCAACATCACACCAAACACCACCTGGTCCCTGCCCAATTACAAAAGATACTCAAGCCCAATAGTATTGGCAGAACAGTTAAGACTCCAGAAAAGTCAATGAACCAAAGCTGGCCCGGCCACCACCGTTATAAGAAGAAACAAAAAGAAGTTAGTGAATCTACTCAACTTTAGTGCATGTTAATGTAATAGATCCTATATCAATTAAGACATGGGATTTTTTGCCGTTTGGTGAAAGACTTTTACTACTTAACCACGTTCCATGAAGAACAAGGACTGTTAGCAGAATAAACACAGAAAAACAATGAAAAAAATTGATAGAAAAGCCTGAAGTCATAAGTGTCACCTAAGCAATAAAATCATTACACTAAAACTGTTTATGCTAAATGCAAGTACAGGGGTTCCAACAAGATTAAACCTCAAGAAAAGCCGGTAGACATTGGACAAGGTTGAGCCATTGCCTGTGAACTTTTCTGGCAACAAAGACAAGAATAGCTGGTATCTCTGTCAAAGCACCTCGCCGGATACGAAATCCGATTGCTGTACCAAGACTAAAGCGACGCAAGTTTTTGCTATGAAATGCTCTAATGGTCATAACTTCAAGCAATGTTGTAGCTTGCTGTCCCGTGGGACGTCCTCCCAGGGTTTCAGGTAAAACCCCCTTCTGAAGATTACCAAAGTAATTGGCCCGGTCCTCAGCAGCATCTAAGCGACAAGGCCATGAGAAGTAGGCAGCATTGCTCTCAGCGACCTGACAACCTGATGCAAAGGCTTGCAGTGGTGGTGGACTTGACAAAGGAAGTTGGTTGAAATAATTTCTCTCCAAATCCAGGGCTGACTCCTCTGATTGCACAGATCCAGAGTGATTGAATCCTAAATCCAGTCTATCCATATTTTGAGCTTTTCTGTCTGGTCATTCATTAAAACATCTGCTTAGCTGCAAAAGCTCAACCTTGAAAGGAAATGTTTTATATGAAATACTAATTCCATTGATTCAAATAACCAAAACAAAACACGAATAAAAAAGCATTTTAGTTTGACAACAACATAATTAACCTTACCACCTCCATACCAAGGCACCTTATAACACTGTACAGACCAAAGTAATCAATAAGCTGCACCTGGAATTTACATTAACATGAAGCAGCATTAGCAAGAACAAAAAAGAAAACTCAAAATATCCCAAAACCTACTGAAAGAAAGCAACTTGTGCATTTCCATAGAAAGCAAAGATACAATCAGAAACCAACAAGCAGCTTTGTAAGCAATAGGTCATATTATATACAGAAATAAATGCACACCCTTTATTTTGTTCTCACCTCAGTATGTACCACCACAACTAAGCTAATAAATACAGAAAAATAAATACATAAACAAAGAGAATATCTTACACACATGAAAGATAAAACAACTGAACTGTAAAAAACTCTTTAGCACCAAGAAACAAGTCAATATAGAGCAGGAGAAGGTCAAGTTAATTCAAGAATTGTTCTAAGCAAACCCCATGTCAAGAAAACCTATAAAGATTGAATCTTTACAATCAAATTCAAAAGAAACCTCACCTCACCTCACGTGTCAGCAACAATGAAGTCCCTGAAAAATCCCCAGAAAAAAGTGCCCTAAGAAAGACTTCAAAAACAAGGGCCCCCCCTCCACACTAATCCACCAAATTAATCCAAGAAACTTTCTTCACTCAATTGAATAACCCCATTATTCTAAATCTGCAGTAGAATCACAATCCAATGCTCTGTTTGTCTGTGCTTGTGCGCGCGTGCCTATCAGAGTCTCTCACTGTGTGTGTGTGTGAGGAGAGAGAGGGGTACGGGGGGTGTCAGAAAAAGAAAGGAAGAAAACAGGAAAAAGTCCAAAAAACAAATAGAGATTATTTTGAGAAATGGAAAAAAAAAAAAAAGTACTTTAGCATACACAAGATATACCCGTATTCGAGTTATGAATATGAAAAAAATCTTGTTAAAAACATTATTATGAGATATTTGAGTTATAAGTATAAAAAATAAAAACTTGTTGGAAGCATTATTTTGAGATATTTGAGAAAGCATTGTTTTGAGATATTCGAGTTATGAAACATAAAGAAAATCTTGTTAAAATTATTATTATGAGATTTGAAATATAATCCGACTCCGATATATCAGATGAGAAATCAAAACATAATTTTTTTCTGTCTAATTTATATTGCACAATTAAATTTCAAGAGTTAATAAAAATATTGAAGATATTAATTATTATTAATTTATAAATACTTGTAATTTTTATATAGCATATATAAATTATCTCAAAAATCATAAAGTTTTTATATATATTTTTACAATTTAAATCTCAAAAATTTAATTGTATCATGTAAATTAAAACAAATGATTGACTCTATAGTGATGCATAAAGGAACAAGTATTTGTTAATGAGTTAAAAGTAAAGGAAAATCTAATAAAAGGGGGGAAATTAATAAAGAAAACATAGGTTATTTTTTTACATATTAAGTAAAAACATAGATTATGTAGAGTAAGTATTATTTTTATTTTTCTATTTTTAGCAAGTGTATCCAGTAAGTAGTATGTATTGATGCAAAAAGTACCATTTGTTAATGAGATTTTTATTTTTTCCCAAAACCCTTTTTTCTATTTTCTTCTTCACTTTTTGCTGTCACTGTCATTCTTTCTTTTCCTTTTCTTTCTACCCCTTTTTTTCATATTTTTTGTTGCCACTCATCATTTGAATAATCAATAAACAACACTTTTCTTTTATAGCTAAAAAAAGTCAATTTAGTGCACAAAATATCTTAAACTACTATTATGGAAAAGAAAATTGTGTAGATAAAATATAAATTATATCCTCACACAATTATTATTTTTTCTTTTAATTATGTGCATTTTTTGACTTAATATATAATTTTTTAAATGAAAGATTTTAATACTAGTAATCTAAAACACTCGTTAATTACTTGCTTGAGTGTAAAAAAAGTTTAAAGTGATTAAAAAGAAAATTATGTCATATAAATTTTTTAAAAATAGTAAATAATCTTATTGTTCAAAATAATAACATACAAATCACACGAGATTAATTATTGGTGAAAGGCTACTAGCCTCACAAAATAGCAACAAATTAAATTGAGCAAGTTACATATTTAATCTGTTGATCAAAAAAAGAATTATACTTACTAGTTAAATGTATATTATTATGTAAGGTGTGTATATTTTGTATAAACTATAAATTAGTATATTAAAAAAAGAAAATATGTTTTGACTACTATATTATTTTGATGAATGAATATATTGGATAAAGGTTTCATTTCATAAATTACTATCAAAAGTTAAAATTGTATTCTTCCAAATTAGAAAATAATTATATTTCTTCTGACACTAGGTTAAACTTCTTTGTTTATGCATATAGTTTTGCTATTAGTGTTAGTTTTTTAGTTTAAAAGGTTATTATAATTTTCCAAGTATCCAAAGATTCATTCATGTCTCAAGTTCTTATGATAGGTTTTTATATCGAAGTTTTTTCTTATATATTTTATATATCTCCCTCGAGGAGCTGTCACATTTTTATTCATTTTGTGATTTGAACTCATAATCTAGAAGAAAGAATTGCTTACTTATCATTCTTCGGAATAATTTATTCTGAAAGTTCTTTCTTAAAGAATGATTACTAATTTTATTACTATCAAAAGTTAAAATTATATTCTTCTTGACAAGAACATAATGAAGCTATGATTTCTTGGATACCATTGTATTTTTTTTAAAAAAAAAAAATAATATATTTTTTGTGATATGAAATTAGGGCCCCATCCTTATTTGCTCCCCAAAAGTTGCACACTCACTCATCTAATAATTCAATTCCCAACTTATCAATAAGAGAGGAATGGTGTGGGGGTCTTGTTTAATTTTGTACTTTTCTTTTCCATTCTATCATCAAGAGGAAAAAATAAATAAAAATACTCACTATATATTTTACATAATTATATTGCAGTGTGATTCTTTTTTGCTTCTTATATTTAGTGACAAGATATATGTATATTTATATCATTTACACATTTTGTATTTTTCTTTTTTGGTCTTTTCATGAAAAAAGGGCAAAAAAAGATCATGACATTTTGTCTGAGGATCCACAAGTGTGGCACACTATCTCTCAAATTGAAATATTTTATTTCACCTTACCAATTGATCTTTTGAACTAGAGATAACATATTATAACAAAAACTACAAACCATTGCAATATTAAAATAATATATTAAACTGTAACTCCTCCATTTCAATAATGAGAATTTACTTTTGGTACATATATGAATAAATTGGTCATTTGTATTCAAGAATTAAGATTGAATATTTGAATTTGGAAGAATAAAAGGAAATTAGAAAATAACATATTTTTGGTTATTCATCCCATGTCTATACTCATATTATTGTCCAACAAATTTTAAATTCACGTAATAAAAAATTTATTATTAAAAATAAATGTTTCCTAATAAAGACGATTTTGTGTTAATACATGATGATTCTAGATCAAATGGTCACAAAGACTCACAACTAAAGATTGTGATGAAATAAATACCCATGAAATTTATTTTATTGAATTATATCTATCAATAAAAAGTGTTAATTAGTCCATTAACTAGTCCTCCTCCAAAACCCCTAATTAATTATGTCATATGTATATTTTTTAATTTATTTATAATTTTTTTCTAATTCTTTAAATGACAACTCAACGATTAGGGTTTATGATAAAAATTCTTTGAGCGGATAATATCTAAGCTTTGAAAATCAAGAAATTCTTTTGATTATCAATTAACTCAAGTCATAGTTACTGCAAATTCGCCTTCACTAAAAACAAATTCACAAATTTAATTTTACTAATGAGAAATTCGTAAGTTTTATGTATAACATTTTTTATTTAAATATTATAATATCCTTCATACTTATCAAAAATCTCAAATTGAATTAAATGCAAAACCCATTTTATCTTTATATTATATATGTGCGATTTTAAATTAATTGAAACTCGAAAATATCAAACACACAATTAACTTTTAATTGGTGGAAATACAAAAAGCACTTTACTTTTTTCATCCTCTATTCTCTCTCTAGTACACATGTCCATTGATATGCTACATCCATTATAACCCTTTAACAAAGCCTATCACCAATTGTTGATACTAGACCTACCTTTTTTGACAAAATATATTTCCAATTTCTAGAAGTTTTATACTCTCTCGGTCCAATATTAGATGAATAATTTACTAAAAATATTTATTCGATATAATTTAATTATTTATTAAATCAGAATAAAATTAATAAAAAAATTAATTTTTATTCTAGATCTTTAAAAATTTAAGCAAATGTTGAAGATCAAAAAAATTATTTTTAAAGAGGCTAATATAAAGGGCAAAAAGGTAAAGTTAGTCAATCTGTTACTCTCTATTTTTAATTACTTGTCCACTTTTAAGTTGATATGCCTATTAAAAAAATAATTATTGACATAGTGAGTTTATAATTTTACCTATTAATTATATACGTGATGAATTAAAAACTTAAGATTTTCAAAAAATTTTAATTTTTTGAAAGTAATAAATTGAGAGTATAATAGGTAAAAAAAAATCTTTTATTAATTTATCAGAATAAACAAGTAATTAGAGACAACAAAAAAAAAAGTATAAATAATTAGAAATAAAGAGGATAATAATTTATTAATTACCGTGTAAAATAGAAAGTATCTATCTAATATAAGAGGGAGAGTGTGTTTAACTTAATAAAATTCTCTCTCTAAATCACACTTTCTCTCTCTAACTCCCTGTCAAGCAGCTGTCACTATCTTTTCATTATCTGATCATCTTTTATCACTTTCATTTCTTTATGTATCTTTCAATTATCAAATCATTGATCACTCTCTATTCCTCAAAAATTATATAATACTACTACTATTATAATAATAACTAGGAAAAAAGCTTAAATATGTAATTAAATATTTAAAAAAGATTTATTTATGTTATTAGCTAAAAGTTTAGCTTAATTATGCCATTTTCGTTAATAAAAAGGTTTATTCATGCCATTATTTTTTAACGGTTATTTTACAAAACCATTTTTGACACGTGGCCAATTATAATTCGGCCACGTCATTAATTTTTTTAATAAAAAAGATATAAAAAATCAATTTTTATTTAGAATTTTGATTTTTTTTATTTGAAAAATTAATGACGTGACCAATTATAGTTCGGCCATGTCATCAATTTATTTAATAAAAAATAAAAAATAATAATTTAATTTTTTTTCTTCAGAATTATGGTTCTTTTATTAAAAAAATTGATGACGTGATCGAATTATAATTGATCACGTGTTAAAAATGGTTTGCAAAATTATCGTTAAAAAATAATGACATGAATGAGTCTTTTTTTAACAATAATGACATAAATGAGCCAAACTTTTAACTGATGGCATAAATAAACCTTTTCTGAAAGTTTAATGATATATTTAAATTTTTTCCGTAATAATAATAATACCCCCTTAAAGTTTTTCAAAGATTTTTTTTTTTATATGGTTAAACTATGTATGGTTGCAACTTTCATCATCGTGATATTGCAACAGTGGCACAAGCAAAATATCAAAAGCAATATTTCCACAAATTGAATTTATTAATCTCAGATATTTCAAAAATAGCGTTTTCAGTTTTATGAATAATAATAAATAACCATATTAGCAAAAAGGTGCTAATGTCTTTATTGAAATTAGTTTATTATCGTTAGATTTAATATCATTATAGATTTTAGTGACATTTATAAAAATGCTAAAATATAATTCTGACTAATAATTTCTATCAAAAACATATTTAATAGTAATTATTGTTAAATATATATTTCACGCTAGCTAAAACTTAGTTTTAGTATAATAATTACTACAAGATAGTAGTAAAATCGGTGTATATTATATTTGAAAATATTTTGTTTTTGAATTAATTAGTTTAAATTTTGTTATTTATGCTATCCTTTTTGTTTTATTTATATAAGTATGTTAATCTTTTTAATATTTAATACTCTATTCGTTTAAAAAAGAATGTCCTTAGTTTTTTTTTAGTTTGTTTAAAAAAGAATGATCACTTTCCTTTTTTGGTAATATTTTAATTTTAACTTTCCACGTGGCATGTTTAAGACCACAAGATTAAAGGTCATTTTGATACATTTGATATAACTTTAATTTATAATCAAAAAATTAAATTCTTTTTAAAACGGAAGAAATATCTTTTTGACTATGTCAATTTTTTATATGGTCGTCCAACTAAGGTAATCCAAGGACCGTATTATTTTATTTTATTATTTTTTGTTTGTTTGTTTATCATTTGTCTCATTGTCTGAAAAAAAAAATGGAAGTGATGACTTTTTATTTTTATATATTATATTTATACTAAAGATATATTGAAGTCGTCTTCCCTTTAATAAACCAATGATTAACGAAATGAAAGAAAAATAAATTTATTGTGATATGGTTTTTTGACCACGCAACCTGGGGTCTCTTTTTACAATTTTATTTTACTTTTTACGTAGGATATAAAAGTAAATAAAATAAGGAATATTATATTTAAATAAATTAAAGTTTCACTTTCACTTGCATTTCTTTATTACACAATTTTCCATAGTTGAGTAGCTATATAATTATACTATTCCTTCTTTGTCATTTTGATACAGATTTATCAGTTATCAGTTGTTTTTTTTACAGTTAGTGTCTAGAGTCCTCCATATTGGAGCTCCGATTAATTTGGAATCGCGCACTGCAGGGCTCATTCGGAGTGACTCTCCCAACTGAATTTTTTCCATGCCCACGGTTCGAACCCGAAACCTCTGGTTAAGGGTGAAGCGCTCCCACTAGTGCACCACAACTCATGTTGGTAAACTAATGAAGCATCAATTATCAGTTTGATAGGCATAGTAAATTAAATACGGAAAAATGATCAAAGATATCCGTTATATATTATTTCCTCGATTTTATTTAGATAAATAGTTTATTTTACTTGTTTATTTTAGCGAATTAAGGAAAGTTTTATTATTTTTCTTATAATATTAGGATGAAGAAATATTACTAATAATGTTAATTTGACAAAATTACATCTTTAATTAAAAAATAATAGATGTGTCAGGTTAACAAATGTTAAGTAATATGAAATGAATCGAGTAAAAATGATTTAAAATTTTATCTATTAGATCCTAATTGCTCTTGACATTAAAAATTTGAACTAAATAGTAATTTGTCCAGTTGGGCACTTAATCTTTAAAATACTTTATAAAATAGTGCAAGTGGGTAATAGGTCCTGCCAAAAGTTTGGTATTGTTACAATAATTTCTGTCAAAGTTCGAATATATTTCAAACTCTTTTTTCAAGAATTAATGACTCGTTTTATGAATTTTCAATATAAACTATCGAGCGTACGTACACTTTCCTCAACTATTATAAAAAACATACTTAAAATATCAATTGTTTTCTTTTTTCTACCAGAAATATCACTTTATTGCTCAGGTAGAAAAAAGGAACAACTGATTAACTGATAGTTGAGTTAAGAAACTAACAAAACATGATACTTCAGATGTGTCATTAACTATTATCTCAATTCAGATTTGTTTTCACAAACTCTACAAAACTAAAACAAAAAGAAGTAAATACACATATATATATATAACAAAAATATCATAGTATCACTTGATCATCATCATGGTGCATCTTGAGTTGAAGTAAAAATCTCAAATTTCAAGCCAGAATCACCCAATTTCTCTTTCAATAACTCATCAAAACTCTTAGCCAAAGAAATACTAACATAATTAGCCCAATCTCCCACTTGACCTTTCCTAAAAAATGAACTATACTTCACATTCATAAATTCACCACTTGGATCCTTGTTAACTTCCAAATTCTTTAGACATTCAAAACTACAAATCCTTACAATTTCTTCAATCATTCCATTTTCCTCTTCCTCTTTAGTAAAACTACATCCCAAAAACTCACCAATTTTCTTAACATTCAATAATGTGTCCTCTTTTAAATCTTCATATTTCAAAAATAACACCTTTTTAGGGTTCTTTAAACTTGCATGCCAATAGCCTAACATATGTTCCCAAAAAGGGTCCAAAAGAATGAATTCCTTTACTAAACATTTCCAATGCATCTTCAATTGGTAAAGGCTCATTTTCACCTTCAAATTTATTTTCAAGAACGAAAAATCGCGTAGAAATGAATTGGTCTAGAGGATTTCTACACATATATATTATCATACTATCAGATCGTTGAATCGAACTAGGAAAAGCATCGTAAGGTGTGTGAGTTGCAAATATTTTTGGAAAAAATGAACTTTGATGAGGATTTACTTTGTACATGATATCAAAATCGAAACGAATTAATTCATGAGGATTAGAAGTAAGTAATTGGCTTTTGTTGATTGAAAATTGATTATGATCATGATGGTTAATGATGCTAAAAATTAGAGCTTTTAACCAAGTAGTACCTGATTTTGGCAAAGTTGCTAAGATTATGAAGTCATTAATATTTTCATAATTGGATTGGAATGATAATTTTTTTTTCAATGGAAACTAAAGGTACAACCAATCTTGTTGGACACCAAAATTCTTTGTATTTGTGTAGCAAACGACCATCCCAATTATTTGTTTGTGTCAATTTCTCAAGTAATAATTCTTCATCCTTTGAATCATCAACACAAGAAGTAGTTGCATTAAAATTTTCTATTTTCTCATTAGTAATTTTGACTAGAGAAGTTATAATAGAGGGAGGGATTAATGTAAGTTTTAATAGCAAAGTGATAAGAATACAACAATTGAGAAAAAAACAATAGAGTATGTACAATAATAATTATTAGAGGAAATGATCATAGAAATCAACGAAAAAAAGATGTTTTTTTCAGATCTCTTATGTGTTATTTTTGGATTTTATATATGTAAAATTGAAAAATCTTTCGTTAAAAATAATACAAAATTAAAAACAATTTTGTAATAAATTAAACTAGACAAAACCAATCTCAGTTCGCCCTTAAAATTTTATTTCTAATATTATATTTACTTATATTGGAAAACAACATACGAAAAATATATAATAGAAGATCATTTCCTCGTCTAAGTTGTATGCCAGAATCGAAAACATCTACTAATAGGATTCAATTAAAAAAAGACAAATACCCTCTAATTGTTTTCAGACAAAAATCAATCAATGATTGACCGGCCATTATAAAATGTTAGCAACAACTTCCTTGGAATTTACAATAATTTTTTTTTGGTCTATAAGGACACAAATTACCACCTAGTCAATTTATTCTAAATATAATTTCACTCCATATTTATAAAATCAATCTATTTAATTCGTATTCTAATAAATTGAATCACTTATACTTAGTTGGATGTATATAGATTTCGGTTTATTTTTCTCTTATAAAAATATAGACAAATATGAATAAAATATGAATGTTCGTATACTAAATTCACTTTTTAATAAATAGGGAAAAATCTTTGTTTTTCTTAGGAAAAACATTTTTTGAATCAATGTATTCCCCATCACACCCCTACTTCCATCTAACCCCACATTGTAACTCCCACCTCCCACCTCCCACCTACCTTACCCAACCCCACCCCTCTAACTCCCACCTCCCACCTACCCTACCCTACCCCACCTCAAGTCGAGGATCGAGGATCGAGGATCGAGTATAGGGTCAGAGTTGAGGGTTGAGAGTCGGGTTCTAAGTTGACGTCAAGGAGAAGAGTTTGATCTCGAGTCAAAGGTTAATTATGGTCTTGGATCGAGGTCAGGTTAAGTCTTAGTTCGACGTCGAATCTTAGTGAGGAGTTGGGTTCTGAGTAAGAGTTGGGGTCATATCAGATCATGAGTTTGGGTCCCGAGGTAGAGCTGAGAGTTGGGTCCTAGGTCTAGATTTATGTCTGTCCTTTAGTCGGGATTAGATCTTAGATGGGGTCTCGAGTAGGAGTCGGGTCCCTTAACGGTGTCGGGCTCAAATCTCAAATCGGGGTTTGAATAGATTAGGTGAGGTTGAAAGAGAATTTCCGAAAATGTTTTTCTCACTTTAAATAGGCAAGTCATTTTTTCAGAAATTAGGAGAAAATAGGTGTATTTGAAAATTATTTTGTAACATATTTAAGCTAATCAAATGTAAGAAAATTAGAAAAATATTTTATTCCATACCAAACACTCTTACATATTTTTTTTTTATTGTTATATCCGATTTCAAATAACTCAATTAAAGATTCGGATCCGTTAAAGATTTAAAGTCTTTTTTATTTTTATTTTTTATTTTTTTGGATTGGAACCAATAAACTCAAGTCATATCTTATCTGATCCATTTTTTAAGTCATATCTTATCTGATCCATTTTTTTAATCCATAAGTATGTGGATTGCAATCCAATCCATTTAAGCTCAATTCATTTTTAATCTACTCAAATCCGATCCAAACAGCATTTGCCACCACTAATTCCACTTAATTCTTTTTTCACGATCACATATTTTTCCGACTAAATAATGAGAATAGTTCATGATTTTATTATGACTACTCGATGTGGGGATGGATTACTGTTTGACTACGAATAGAGAAAAATAAATTTAGTTTTCTTTGTTGAAATTTAGAGAGATGAGTTTGATTTTACATTATATGATCTCACTAATTATATAATTTCCTTAAGAAAAAGTGGACAAGATTAAGAAAAATTCAAAAGTTTAAGTTAATAAACTTAGTATTCTAAGATAACTCACTAGGTCTAGGTAAATTATCATACACATGTGATTTTTTTAATATAAATACAGAGTTTCAATTAAATTATTGAATTTTATAAAATCTGAAATTAGAATTTTAACTCTCTCTCGATACTGAGATAATGTATATTTCATTAAAGGGATATAACAAGAAGTTTTAGGATTTCAAATTGTACTTTAGGTATATATCAAATGTGTAAAATGATATTGATTAAGGTTTTGATATTTCTTCTAAAACATTGTGCTTTATAGACAAGTCAATGATTCCTGTCCATCCAACTTTTATGTGAACCTAAATATATCTATTTTTAAATTTGTTGTACATAAGTAGCAAGATGGAGGAACTATTGAAATAATAATTGAAAGTGTAATTTTCTTGCAGAAGATGTATCAAAACTTTGGATCTAGCCATTATTTATTTTAATAAATAAATTTGAACTTGTCAAACTTGTGAAAGTTATATAAAACAGTAATGTATATGATAGGAACTAGTAGGACTACTCGTGATAAATACATTTTGGGATTTCTTTTGTGTGGTTGAACAACCCAACCACTCATCGCTCCGACATGCAATTCGCCTAAGATATCATGTGCACCTCATTATCCCTAAAAACTTGACCGAGGAGTACTGACTCTCATATCATATTTGTCACACAACCCAAGTTTATGACACGTATTGTCTGCTTTGGACCTACGCCCACATGAATTTGTTCGTCAAATGCCACATCAAACCATCAAACCCTCAAATAACATGTGAAGCGAAACTATTCCCCAAATACTATTTGTCCTTATAGATGAATGTGACTCATCTGTAGAGGTTTACTAGTCTAGAAGTCTGCTAGTCCGTTTGACTCATCCACATCAGCCCGCCCTGTGTAGCACAGTGGCACCTAACCCATGTTTTAGACTTTTAGTTGATGCATATTGCACAATCTAATGTGTTCCCCATATATATGAATATTGATGAATTTTATCCTCTTATAAAGATTTAATGACCCAAAAACTTATATTTTAGAAGTAACTTGATTTCAAACATGTTATCAGATTGATCATGTTGTAACAATTTGTTTCTTTTAAGACTTGAGTTTGCTAATTTTCCCTTAATCTTCAAATTCAAGATTGAATTCCTTAAATGCAACAAGGACAAACAAAACAATCCACGT
The DNA here is from genome assembly GCA_016801875.1 of Solanum sitiens. Taxonomy (NCBI): domain Eukaryota; kingdom Viridiplantae; phylum Streptophyta; class Magnoliopsida; order Solanales; family Solanaceae; genus Solanum; species Solanum sitiens. Next base: position 1,633,433 of record JABWTJ010000056.1, read on the forward strand.
GTAATTCGACAAGTGGGGTCTGGTGAGGGTAGTGTGTACGTAGACCTTATCCCTACATTAAGGAGCAACTTGATCAACAGTAAACGTAGCAGCAAACACAAACCAAAGCAAGTGTAATCCGACAAGTGGGATCTGGTGAGGGTAGTGTGTACGTAGTAGACCTTGTCCCTACATTAAGGAGCAACATGATCAACAGTAAACGTAGCAGCAAACACAAACCAAAGCAAGTGTAAATCAACAAGTTGGTAGTGTGTACGTAGTAGACCTTATCCCTACATTAAGGAGCAACATGATCAACAGTAAACGCAGCAGCAAACACAAACCAAAGCAAGTGTAATCCAACAAGTGGGATCTGTTGAGGGTAGTGTATACGTAGACTTTACCCCTACATTAAGGAGCAACATGATCAATAGTAAACGTAGCAGCAAACACGTAACACATTTAGCTCCTTGCTTTTACAGAAAACTTGCACAACTTACATCTCTTATTTAGTAAATAATTCAACACTGCATAAAACTGAGATTCATGAGAAACTACAAGTTGTAGCAACTCTATAGAAACACTTTTAGGATGAACAAACGGTAAATATAGCAGAAGCTCTTGTTTCAACTCCTCGCTTTACAAAAAAAAACTAGCACAACTTACATCTCTTATTATTAGATAATTTTACGCTGTAAAAAGCCGAAGATTGATGCAGCATCAGTACTTGTAGCAACTCCACATACTCCTTAAACCTTAAGGGGTGAACAGGATGACCAAACATTGAAATGCATGCCCAGATTATGTACCATTCCTACTTAGAGAACTTCTCTCGATCATGTGGAGAGGAATAATCGATATTTGGACCTTGGGGAATGATTCCGAAAGGATTGATGCTAGGATGGCTCCCATAGTAATGCTTTTTGATATGTTCCATGTTCACAGTACTACTCATGCCGGGTATTTGGAAAATATCTTTGGTGTAATTAAACAGATTTGGATATTCACGAAGTAGCTTCTTATTGCACTTGAAGTGGACAGCATACACCTGTAATTATCAAACACAACTTGGATCATCACACGGATATGGAAGGAAAGGGATGAACGCCCTACATCAGTTAATTTGACCACAGCAAAGTATTTGTCCCATGCTCATGCAATCACAAAATTTATATTCACTGACAAACTTCTCGACACGTATTTTGAATGTTCTTTATAAACATCTTTTAGAAATGAGTTCTGTTTTATTATGTTCTCTGTGGCAAAGTCATTAATCATACACGCAATGAGTGAGGTCCTTTGTCCTGTGTCAGTAGCACCAACAGACAAATGCAAGATCTTGTAAAGAAATAAACTAAAGATTACTCTTGCCCTCCTCTCACACCGAGAAATTAAGAGAAACTGAAAGAGTTAAAAAGGCAACACAATTATCAAGGAGATCGTCTTAAGCATTTGGATTTTCTAAGAATATTCTCTCATCATTTTATCCCCTGTATGTATTATTTGCACCCTCTGTTGGTAATTTCTATTCTTATCCAGAATTGTATTTTACCTATAACCATTGGCTGATCTTGTGAATATATTAGCTCTTATGGTTTTAAATTTATTCCAATGTAACTTATCAAGAAATAACTAAAACATAAAAATAAAGCTAGTCTCATTGTCTTAGCACCATATTATATAACTTGTCTTTCACTTTGTTAGATATTTTCCAATCATACAACACTCTAGTATCAATTTCTATTTCAATCTCCCTATAGCATGCTATTTTTTTGAAAGACCAAGCCTAGATTTCTGAATTTTCAGCATATATACACAATAAATCCGTCCAATTTCACTTCACTTTCATCATTATTATAGAGCCTATGCTTGCAGTGTATATGTTCTCGCTTACTGCTCGGTACTAGTAAGTTCCACCTTCTAATTGACCAATAGCAAGTATTGCCAATTCAACACTATGTACTGATGTGATTTGCTCACTATGAAGGGGATGACTTCCACACTAACAAATTTGGAAGTTGCAGTAGAAAGGAGGAATCCAAAGCTTTAGTATTCACAGTCCATGAGCATAAATTCAGAGGACTAATATATTGCAATCTTTTGTTCTGTGTTTCCTTTTTGGTGGAAAGAATTGCTCTATTGAAGATTAATAATTTCATTACAGCTACTAATTATTTTCTTGATGTATGAATCACCCTCCCTCTAGCTAGGTAATTAAAGTAGTGACGGAGTCATCTTTGTAAATCTTGGGTACTCTCTCAGTGAATGAAAGACACAATTCTTAGGAAATGGGAGGTACATTTTCAGACAAAAGGGCAAATACTATTTGAAGGCCTTTTTCGAACACCTAGCGTGACTACTTGACAAACATCTGGCTACTCTTTCACAGATAAGTTGCAGTGATGAGAAGATTAACTGGTTTTAGTGATTAATTATCAATGCACTTCAGGGAGGGTAAGTACTGAAGTAGCACATTATAAGGGGAAGACTGCCACATTAATAAATTTTGAAGTTGTAGGAAAAAAGTACATGAAGCTTTAGCATTTTCAAACAACTCAAGGTTAAATTTGGAATGAACTATTTATTACTCCATCTTTCCGTAGTGTTGCTGTTCCTTCTAACATATCGGATTAAACTACATATCTCAAGCCAATTGATCCAATGACAATGCAGCGATAATACCAGACAAAAGACAATATGCATAAAAGCAATCTCCTTCCTAAATATCCCCTCAGAATTTTCCCTTTTGGTATATTTTCTTGTTTTTTGAATCCAAAGGATACCTGCTATCTCCCACCATAAGTACCGAGTAAACTCTGTCCACCAAAGCCCGGACAAATAGGAAGAAATCACCAAGCAGTTTTGCCCCCTCAGGGATTCGAACCTAAGACCTCGTGATTTTCAACCCACTACCTTGACTACTAGACCACACCCTTGGGTGCCTCCTTTGGTAATATTTCTAAGACAATAATTTAGTTTTGATCATAAGGGAACATTCACTAACCTCATCAAACCTAATCAGGGTGACAAACAATCGAATATCTGCTTCAGTCACTTGATCTCCACATATGTATCTCTGCTTGCTCAGTATCTCCTCACATTTGTCCAAAGCTTTGTATACTTTTTGCACAGCCTGAAAGGACAAAAAGGTAATCACTTTTCCTCAGATAGAACTGATTGAAGTTCTATAAGGTTTAAGATGTTTAGCAAACGGCTCGTTCGAGTTCTGTAGTCTATTTCGGATTACCTCATCATAAGGTTCTTGCTTCTTTGCAAAACCACATTGATACACTCCATTGTTTATTCCATCATATATCCAGTCATTTGCTTCATTGATTTGGGATCGCAAATGAGGAGGATAAAGGTCCAAAGCTGCATTCTCAGCTATATCATTAAATTCACTATTAAACATGCGTATTATTTCTGCACTCTCGTTGTTCACGACTGTCTTCAGTTTCTTATCCCAAAGAACCTATTAGAAAAACCAGACCATCAATCAATAAAAATATGAACAGACCGAGCAAATAAATGTTACTAAAGATTCTATTTATTGATAAACAATACCGGAACAGTGTATTTCCCAGAATAGTTTGTACTTGCAAGCTCATACAGCTCCCTTATGCTTTTGGCTCCATTAATAGGATCAAGATCAGCTCCTGCTTCCTCGGTGCTTGATGAAGCAAAAACCCATCCCATGTGCTCATCGCTGTCCTTCGTCCTCTCCCATATAGGTTTAACGGACTGCAAGCCAACACAACGGTAACAGATTTTTAGGAGTACAAACTTGAGTCCAAGATACAAGTTCATTCAACTGCTTACTGTGAAATTAATGGCTTGATCAAGGCCTTTAATCTTCAAGTAAGCCAGGCACCTTGATGCCCATGGGCAAGCATATGATATGTAGAGGTGGTACCTCCCAGATTCGACTGGAAAAACTGAGCCAGGTTCCCTTGAGACTATATTACGGAAGGTTGAAGCAGTTCTCTCAAAAGCACCCGTTGCTGACATCTCATCCAGAGCGGAACGAGCCATTCGTATACTTTGCTGGACACAACCAGTAAGTTCAGAGAGTTTAGTATAACCTTTCATCCTCTTTTACAGAAGCATAATTGATCGTTGATACCACATCTAGAGAAGATGCCATTTTTTTAACAAAGCACGTGATATGTTCACTAAAGCTTTTAGAGAAAATGTAAATGATGCAGTCAATACTCAACATATCAAACTGCATAACACGAACATATGCACCATATTCTTTAAAGTACAGTGAAATATACCTACTGTGAAGAAAATAGACAATACAGTCTCCGCATCAGTATAATAATTACAGCATTAATTGTTGTATTTATCTATTCTCTTTAGCGAAATTCCTTTTGTAGACATAATTCATAGTTCATCACATGAACTTACAATCTGGCAAAACACTATGAATTCAGAATCCCAATCCCCTTTCTTATCCTGTTCTCTTTATGAGATCCTGCTCAAATTGCTGAAAAAGGGCACCAAGAAATCCGAGTTGATTTCTCAAATGGACACTCAACTAATAATTGTTATCTCAGAAAGTCACTTTCTTAATTGAAAATAATTGAAATTAAGAAGAAACGTGAGTTTCTGAGATAATTGAGTGACCACATGAGAAATCAATCTCAATAAATTCAAAGACTAAACCCTTTCAGACTGTTAACAAAATAAACTATCAGCTAAAGCTCTAAACCAGAATCACACGGGGAGTCTTAGTAGCTCAGTTGATTGACTACTACCTGAACTTCCCCCTCGAGGATTCGACTCCCCCATTTCCACTTCCCCTACACACATTTTTTTTCAAAGTACCAGAATCACAAGTTACACAAAAAACATAAAAATCCATTCTTTTTACATTTTTCTTGATCACCATACAAACATATCTTAGACTAGTAAACCACAAACTCAAGAATTTCTTTGTAAGATCATAAATTAGACATCTTGTATAAAAAGTTTCAAAAATCACAAAACCCTCAAACACAGAGAAGAAAAGCAGAAACACCCCCTTCCCCCATAACTCCAATCAACACATATAAAAGTGCATTTTCCACCCCATATGGGGTACCTAGAAAAATGATTAATTAAGAACTGAAATTAAAGTTGTTTACCTTGAAAGAAAGCTGTTGAAATACACAAGTGTGCCTCAGTGTTTGTAGTTGGATTGTTCTGTTTATAAAAGAAAAATTCATACTTATATATATAGAGGAAAAATGATCAAATAAAAATTGCAAAGTAGTACCTGTTAGTCTATTTTATTGCTAATTATTGTTGATACTATGAAACTTGAAAACTGGCACCTTTAGTCATGATCTTGTCTCTATACATTCGTAGAGAGTAAGTGGGAAAATTTTATGTTGTTTTATTCTTTTTCTCTTGGTTGGTGACATAATTTCTGGTATTATTTTTTTCTCTTTTTGGACCAAGGATTGGAGATATTAATCTTTTGCAAAAATGGTATTACTAGCATTTGATGGTAGATTGTGATAAAAAAATATTTGTTAATATCTGTTTGATCATAAAATTTTGATCAAATTTATCTTCAAAAATTTTTAAGTTGATTTCCCATTTAGTGTACATGAGAATTTGATTAAATTTAAATTTGCGTCGAAAAATTTGATATTAATCGTTGTTTTGAGAAGTAATTTAATCATCTTTTGACTAATTGTGAAGAATGAGTAGACTTGACTAGAAGGTTTTATTAGGATGTTTTGAAATTCGTATTTTTAGTAAAAAGGAATTAATTTTCTTAGCAAACTTGAAATCATAAATATTTTTTTTTTGTTTATTTAGTTTGGTCAAATTTGATGGCAAATTTAGTTGGTGATATATAAATAAACAAATAATGATGTGTGGCAAATGTATGATGACGTAATGGAGTATGTATTAAGTCAGACAAAAGGTATAAAATACCAAAGTTCTATTTTGCTTTAGATGACACTTATTACATCACTAGTTCTCCAAACGTACATTGCACGTTTGTCCCCTAATTGATATTAGAATAGTTAATTTATATAGCTAAGTTTAAATTTAAGTCCTTTCATATGTAAGTTTAACATAAGAATATAACTCTGCACAAAATATAACATGAAAATCTTGTGTTAGATGTTGAAGGTTTGATATTTTAAATATTTCATGAAAAATAAATGTTTTATTATATTAGAGGAATTAATATATTTTAATTACTACACATAAGTTTTAATAATCAAAAAAGAAATTGTCTATAAAAAAAGATACGTATAAAGAAAAACATTACAAAATGTTTGGGCGGTATACCATCAAATTTATAGAGAAATCTATAATTTCGAACGAAAAAAAGAGAAGTAAATAAAGACATGACATCCATAATAAAAGACATCACATTAAAATATATAGACAAAAATATTTTCATACTAATTGAATTACATTTTGTTAGAAGTCGACATACGATAGACAGAACATATCATATGTATAAAAAACTATAATCATATAATAATAATAAAAAAGATAAACAGAAAAGAAAGCATAAATATGTTAAGAATAAAGATTCACTATATTTCTTGAACTATATATTAAAGGATCTTTACATATATATATATAAATTAAATATGAATTCTAAAACAATATTTTCAATGTATCATTTAGTCATATTTTTTTACCATACATTATTTTTTTTTAAAATTTTTACTTTTTAACTTATTTTGTACCTCTATGTAACAGTTAAGTACATGAATTTTTTAAACATTTGAGATTACATATAAAAAGGAAAAAGTACAAATATGTTATTTTAAAAAGATAAATGATTATCAAAGAACGAAGAATACATAATTATTATTCTTTGGGATTTAACATGTAATTAATAATAAATACAAAATGAGATTAGCTTTACTATATATTCTAAAGATAGAAGAAAGGATGAACACAAAAAATAGTAATCAATTACGAAGTTATATTTAAAAACTCAAAACGATGGAGATATGAAAAATAAAAATTCACTTACAACTTCATATATATTGGAGTATATTCATCTTGTAACTATCATACTTTACATATTTCTCGGCAAAAAGAAGATGAATATGCATATGAAATTTTAAAGAATACGAATAAATAAAATAGTAAGAATTCTTATAATTACAAACTGGTAATGAAAATTTTACGACTGATGTAGTACCTACTCTAGAATGCAAGATGAGAAGGAATATAAATAATGTGGTGTGAGTGTGTTTGATAGACTCTTCATTGCCCCCACTTATCTTACAAATTAAAATTGAAAGGTTATTAGACTCTTCATTACCTACATTTAATTAGTACATGAACATATGATGCATTAAGATCTTGTTTGATGCATGAATTTAAATATAACTATTACTTAATGTTCAATTAATTAAATAGATATTAATATTAATTTATTTTAAAAATAAGATAAGGGCAAAAATATAATTTAACTTTGAGGTTAGGAGCTTCCCACTTATAATAATATATGATTAGTGACCACATGCTTTGTTTAATTACCAATATCATCTCATTATGTCCTAAGCATTTTTAGTAATACATCGTTAAATTGAGGATTTGGTAAAATAATATCTTATCTCACAAAAATAAGATATCTTATCTCGTCTGATTTATCTTGACCGTGATTTGCAATTATTAACTTCCACGTGACGCTTTTTGATATTTTGTCCCAACAAAATTTTCTCAAGTGAAGGTCCAAAATCAAGCCTCTTCTCATCGAAAAAGTGATACATGGTGTTCTTAAAAGTACCAAAAAGGAAGAATGAAATGAATAAAGATAAAACAATACAGCAACATTCATAAGGCAATGTAATGATATACACTCCAAGTAACCTTGGCTAACAATTTTCCCAGTATAACGATTGAGAGGCTCAACTAGTTTTGATTTTTTCATTTACGACATACAATTGATAGTCACCAGTCTTGGTAAAATGCTTGTTCACAAACTCGGTGAGATACGGACAAAGAACTTATGGTTGGATCTTCAGTTAAGAAATGGAGGCAAAGATTGAGATCCATGATACCTAAATAGCTTGAACATGCGGTGGCAGTTTGATGTAGCCTGCAATGCATACCACCTCTGTCAACAAAAATGTGGAAATCCTTGGTAATGTCCAATCTCAAGAATCTGCAATGACAACACCAGAGGACTTTCTCTAACCATGATTCTGCGGAAGAGGTTTATGCATCAAAGTTTAAATGGCGAGAAACCAAAACCACAATCTGTACAAGCTGCTATACGGTCCTGGATCTCCTTCCATTACATATGGCTTGACAGCTGCATAATGAGCTAGCCAACGTCTTTGTACGTTATAAAGAAGGGAAGTACTAAGGTGATTGCTGTTTGCTGTCAAATAACTGTTCCCTATCAATCTCTCCCGCTGTATAATAGCTTTTTGACAACTTTGGTCCTCATCTCCCAATCTTATCTGAACAATGATTGTGTGAATATCAAAGGAAAAGAAAGATACCTGATTTTCCCAACGTGAACATTTCTGTAATTGTCAACTTCCTTTTAATATCAAGGGAGGTTTATACGAGCTTCTCTTTCAAGCATGTCATTGCCCATTCAACAACTTGCCCTGGAAAAGAATCTTCCTCAGCTTGGCCATCTGCATCCACGCAGGATCTACAAGATAAAAAACAAATAGACACGACAAATTAGATTAGGACTGTTGGAGCTGGGTTTCATTTCTTTAAGCACATTCCAGTTGGGCCAAAATTGCAGCAGCATGGTATGTCCCACTTCTCTACATTTTATTGTTTACTATACAAGTTGGAGTATTCAGTATTAAGACTAACTTATTTTTATCAACTGATTTTACTCTTCATTTCTCTTCAAATTGACCTAAAAACTTAGCAGACACTGCATCAAGCCATCTCAATTGTACTATAATGGACAACTTGCATCCAAGGAACTGTTCTAGTATGCAGCTGTAAATATTCAGCACCATCTTAGTGCTTCCCTCATTTTAATGAAATGTTACTACTGAAGAGAAAAACATAGTTTAACATAACTATGGCTTTTCTTGAAAAAAAAAAGAACACAATTTCAGGAACATAAAATTGACTTTAGGGAAACACCACTATATCCAACAGTGTACACTGCAGAAGAGGGTCCTCTACAATCTACATTAGATTAACTAAATTATTAACATGACAATGCATAAAAAGGAAGAGTAGAGGTCACCATTCCACAGGCAGCTAGTTTCCACATAGTCCAAACAATATAGACTTCTGAGAAAGCTACGCGCTTCTGTCAAATCAGTAAATTAACCCATCATGCTTCTTACTTTTGACATCCGCATTACCCAAATCAAGAAGTAGTGTGAGGGGACAGCTTTAATGCTCAATCTGCAAATATCAGCATTGCTGAATTACATGTTCTTAAGATTAAAAAACAAAGTGTTTGAAATGCCAAAGTAAAAGCGAAGATAGGTAAGGTTAAATCCCAATGTCATATTAAAAAGGTGAAAATGGTTTCTCCTGTATTTCTTTTCATAAGCATGCTCAATTAGAGAGTCCGGAGCCTAAAGGGTACAAAATATTAACAAAAATTCCAAAACGGTATATAAAATTTTATATTAACCAAAACAGCAAGCTGCATCAACAGCGATTTACTCCACCGGAAAAAGCAAAATCGCTGCATTTTGCAAAATGTGATTTTTTTTAAAACAAAAATGAAATCGCTACCTAGGCAACGATTTTAAATTATTTTTTTTTAAAAATCGCTGCCTTTTTTTTAAAAAAAAATAAGGAAAATCGCTGCCTAGGCAGCGATTTTAGATTTTTTTTTTTTTTTAAATATGAAAATCGCGATTTCAGAATTTTTTTTTTTAAAAAAAAAATGTTAATGATGTTTGAGTTCAAATAGAATTCTAAATTCAAATAATTAAATTTTTTTAAATATATATATATATATATATATATATATATTTTAATTTTTTTTTTTGAAGATAATCACATGTCAACTTAAAAAAAAAAGGTGACATGTCAAATTCTTACAAAAATATTCAAACTTTTTAAAAAAATTCACATGCATTTATAAAAAATTGTGTCAATTCACATGCAAATAGTGTCAAAGTCACATATTACATTTTTATTTTGTTATAAATTGATTGAATTGTATTTCACATGTAAATAGTGTAATTTTTATTTTGTTATAAATTGACTGAATATTCACTAGTTTTTGTTTTATTATAAATTGTTGAATACAGTTCACGTGCAAATAGTGTCAACATTTTTACTTTGCTATAAATTGATGAATTGCTCATTCATATTGCATTGTACTTTTTCAATTTTCCAACAATCTTAAAAGCCTTTCTATTTTTCTAATTTTCTAAAGTTTTTAAAAGCCTTTTCTTTATAAGGTGAGTTTGAATTTATTTTATTTTTAATTTATTTAATTAATTTTATATGATATTGTTGATATATAAAAGTATAAAAGATAGTTTATATGATATTGTTGATATATAAAAGTATAAAATTAATTAAATAAATTAAAAAATAAAATATATTCAAACTCACCTTATAAAGAAAAGGCTTTTAAAAACTTTAGAAAATTAGAAAAACAAAAAGGCTTTTAAGATTGTTGGAAAATTGAAAAAGTACAATGCAATATGAATGAGCAATTCATCAATTTATAACAAAGTAAAAATGTTGACACTATTTGCACGAACTGTATTCAACAATTTATAATAAAACAAAAACTAGTGAATATTCAGTCAATTTATAACTAAAAATTACACTATTTACATGTGAAATACAATTCAATCAATTTATAACAAAATAAAAATGTAATATGTGACTTTGACACTATTTGCATGTGAATTTTTTTTAAAAAGTTTGAATATTTTTGTAAGAATTTGACATGTCACCTTTTTTTTTAAGTTGACATGTGATTATCTTCAAAAAAAAAATTTAATATATATATATATATATATATATAATTTAATTATTTGAATTTAGAATTCTATTTGAACTCAAACATCATTTATATTTAAATAAAAAAAAAAAAATTTTTATAAAATGGCAGCGATTTAACATTTAAAAAAAAAAATTCTGAAATCGCTGCCTAATTTCCATATTTTTTTAATTTTTTTTTTTTTCTAAAATCGCTGCCTAGGCAGCGATTTTGTAAAAAAAATAATTTAAAATCGCTGTCGAGGTAGCGATTTCATTTTTTTAAAAAAAAAATTCACATTTTGCAAAATCGCTGCAGAGGCAGCGATTTTGCTTTTTCCGGTGGAGTAAATCGCTGTTGATGCAGCGATTTTGCCGTTTTGGTTAATATAAAATTTTCTATACCGTTTTGGAATTTTTGTTAATATTTTGTACCCTTTAGGCTCCGGAATCCTCAATTAGAGTGAACACTGAACAGCATAAACTTGCTCAAAAATCATACTTTTGGTCCCTCCACCAAAATGAAGGCATTTCTTTCTAAATCAGATAGTCCCAATTACTTGACATCATTCTGTCAATGACTCAAACACCAAATCTCCACAAAGTCAAGCTGATATAGACTAATATGCCTCTGTCCTGAATGAATGATGTGACGTGAAGTAGGAGAGTCAACCTCCCAATATTCAAGTTGAATTTTTCATTTTTACGAACTAAAGATAGCATATGGAAAACCTAAATGAACTATAAGTTTATATAGCTATAAAATCACACTCATTTAGATAATAGAAGAACTCATATTGTATAAAGAAACAACAAACTACTTTATAACTATATTAGTTCAAATTTTCATTTGACATTTTCCCAGAAAACGTTTCTACATGTTTATACAGGTGAACTCTAATCATTAGTACATATATTCACGCAACTGAAAAATAACAATATGTTCAAAAAATCTATTTCTCTAAAACATAGTGACAATGAAGTTAGATTATCAAATTGGACAGTAGATGTAGAGCATAGTGTTAGTTTTCTTTTAAGTTTCCATTGGAAAGATGATCCCACTAAGTAGTGTTCTGAAATTCCCATAAGAAACAGAAACATTTGAAGCTTTATCAACAATTAGCAAAAGAAACCTACCAGTATCGTTTCTATCACAATAGCCTAGGAGAATAATTATTCAAGAAACACCCAATTTAAAAGATAGAAATGGTAACTAGAAGAATCAAGGAACTAAAATAATACCACATGATGGATGGTGGGAGGATCTTTTCGTTATAGGCTTTTTAAATTCTTGCTCTTGTGTTGATTAAATCTAATCTGACATAGATTAGTGCAGAATATTGATCCTCATTTATGGGAAATACAGAGAGATTCTAACCTTAAAGAGGATAAAGCAATCATTTTAACTTGCTACTTGCACACCTGCCAAATAGCCTTTTGGTTGTTGTTCAGTAAATCACAAGGTCACTGTACCGTAGGTTCTCCTGGGTAAGTGAAAATCAAAATTAATATGCTGAATATAACCAAAATCAATTCAAAATAAAAAAGTTTTAGCATGAAAAGGGGCCAAAATAATTGCAATACCAACGCAAAGAGTGCAAGTAATTTGGCACCCACATAAAGCAAGGCAGCCCAAGAATATGGACAGCAAAACAAGTGAAATAAAAGCATACGGGTCTTACCAAAATCTTTTGTTATCCTCTCATTCATACTGGAGACAAGGTCATAGTTATTGCTTTCATAGCACGCCGACATAAATGCTGCAAGAGTTACTCGATCCACACTCTGCTGTTTGTCTAGCAGTTTATGGAAAAACAGAGCAGCTACATCCACATTCTTATCACTGCAAAGCTTCCTGACTAAGGTAGATACGGTTCGAATCCAAAGTTTTTTTTCTAATTTATCCAAGAGGCCCATTGCGATGGTTGGTTTATTGTTCTTGCAATACTCATAAGCTACAGTCAGCCGTGTAACTTCACATGGGGTAATCCCTTTATCAACCATTGAATTGTAAAGATCTCTAGCCTCGTCCAACTTTGACTCCTTACAAAGCCCACTAATTAAAGCACCACAAGTGAGGCTATCAGGTACACAACCATATTCTCCCATCCTCTGGAAGTACTTCTTGGCCATGGCCACATTTTTATCTCTACAATATCCACATATCATGGAAGTACAAGTCTCTTTGGTAGGTATCAAACCTAAAATTACAGCATCATCAAAGAGCTTTTCACTGTCTTTCATTTTCTTTTGCCTACACAAGGTAGCAATTAATGTGGTGTATGTATGCATATCAGGGCCAATACCAGCTTTAACCATTTTACTGAAAAGAGCAAAAGCTTGTCCATTATCTCCTAGTTTGCAGCTCTGAGACATTAGAATGGTGTAAGTCACTAAATCTGGCGAAATTCCAATTTGCATACCTTTCTTCAGCATCTGATAAGCCTCCTGAACCCTTCCCTTTTTACACAGGCCATCAATGACCGCGTTATACGTAAAAATGCTTGGCGCCAAGCCTTTTTCATCCATCACACGCAGTAATTTATAAGCAACATCAAAGTTTCCAACTTTACAGTACCCATCAATGAGAGCAGTGTAGGTGTTGGCATTAGGGACCAACTCTTGTTCTTGCATTCTGCTCAGAAGCATCTCTGCACGATTCAATTTTTCCTGTTTGCAGTATCCAGCTATCATGGCTGTATATGTATGCACATTAGGCTTGTAATTGTCACTCTTCACAAGTTTTAGGAATAGTCTAAAAGCCTTATCCATCCAGCCTTTCTTACAAAGACCATCAATCAATGCAGTATGAGTGAAAACATTTGGTTTCAAACCTTTTCTAACCATTTCCTCTAACAACTCGAATGCATGCTTAATAATGCCTTTCTTACACAGTCCATTTATCAAACACGTATAATTGATAACATTTGGAGCCAACCCCAATTCAATCAGTTTATTAAAAATCCACAACACTCTATTAACAGACCCCTTTTCACAGAAAACACTCATTATTAAAGTGCAAGTAGCATTATCAACAAGAAACCCCCTTTCAAGCATTGCACTCAGCCACCTATCAGCCTCTACAACTCTTCCCATTCTACAATAAGCAACAACCATAGACTCGAAACAAAATGAATCAGGACAAACCCCTCTGTCACACATTTCACCAAACACTTTCTCTGCCATCTCAACATGTCCCATCTCAGTAGCAACACTAACAACAGAATTCAAACTCCCAGCATTCAAAACCAAACCTTGATTTTGCATCTCAAAAACCATATCTACAGCCTCCTTCAACATACCAACTTCACAAAAATTCCTCAACATACAATGCATCACTTCATGGGTTCTCTCAAAGTTGGCATTTTTAATCAAATAAATAGCTAAAACAATATAAAGCCTCATAAAATGCCTGAATTTCACATACCCAATTGCCCAATAAAAGAAACTCAATGCCAGCATGGACCCTCCCTCATCTGCAAGTGAAGCAACAACAGTAATAGCCTGTTCTTGAGTCAAATACTCAGAATCTATAGGCAATTTCAACTTGGGGTGTCTAGATTTGAAATGGGTATTTTCTTGAACTTTACAGTATGATTCAGATACTAAAGAACAGACGCTTCTGACAACTGAATCAAAATCAGAAGACAATGGGTTTGTTGTAAAAGAATGAAATTGGGTATAGCGACAAAAGGGGTTGCTATTAAAGTTGAAGAAATGGCGAGGATAGGAGAAAAGGAAGCCATTGAGGAGTGTGGTAGAAGCTGTAAAATGGTGAAGTCTGTAGAGACGATGAAGTGTAAGGGAAATCATGAAAAATGCTTTACTTTTGAGAGACGGTTGATACAATAGATTCAAATTTCTACAACATACACTTCGATTGGATTTATTTATTTTTCAAAGCTTCATAAATCTGGATTCGCGTTAAAAAGTTTAAGAGGAAATGCTTAAAATAGTCCCTCATTTTTAAGTTAGGAATCAAAATAATTAGTGAGTTTTCATATAGTGCACTAATAATTTCTTATTTTTGTAATATTGGTGGACTTTTGGTCCTCCCCTAAAATTTTACCTATTTTCTTAACATTAATTTTGTCCAAAATTTTATAGAAGAAATGTCCAATTGTCTTTTTGTATATATAATAGTAATAATAACTCTATTTGAGAGTGGTGATAAGAAAAACACCTTGTTCTGTTCACTAGAAATATTACTGCAGCTAAACTAAAAACATCTTAAACATATGACTTTGTAGGAAAAGAAAAAGTTATATTATTACACGTGAAATTATCGTCATAAACCTCTCGATTTTACCTGCAATATAATTTCCACTAAACAAAACAAAGTGTTTTTCTTCTCACATTCTTTTATATAGAGTTGTTATTTCTACGAAATATATAAAATGACGATCTAACATTTCATACATTGGTTATGGATAAAATAAATGCTAAAAAATAGGAAAATATTTGAGGAGGACCAAAAGTGCACCAATATTGCAAACATGAGGGAATATTAGTGCTATATGTGAAAAATCAAGGATCACTTTGAGCCTTAACCCAAAGAAAATAGATTATTTTGATCCTTTCCTCAAAAGTTTCACATTACAAGTAAAAAAATTGGGGTCATTTAATAATACCCAATAGAATATATTAATAATGTTTGTATCAGTAATACATGTATTAATTATGCATAAATGATTTTTAATGTATTGTTTGATTTGGTGTATTAATAATACTCCCTTCGTCCGATATTGTTTGTCATGATTTATATTTTTAGAGTCAAACTATAAAAGTTTGACTAATATTTTAACATATATTTTTTTATCATATTAATATGTAAAAAAATTATAATTTATAGTACTTTTCATATAGTTTTAGAATATCTAGTTTTTTTGTTTAAAATATCGAATTAATGTGATCTAATTTACCTTTGAAAATTATCCAAATTGACTTTCGATAAGAGCAACATGACAAACAATTTCGGACGGAGGGAGTAGTATTCTTTGTATAAAAATATCTATTTACAAAAGTATCCTTCACGATTATGGTAAAAAGATGTAAACGTATTTTTTGAAGGGTAATAAGTCTTTAACCATATAAATACCTGTATTAAATCCTTTGCATTATTAATATTTAAAAATCCATTGTATTAGTAATACACTCTTCAATATCACAATAGAGTGTATACATATCATGAAAAAATGCACCAAACAAGGTACTACTAATACATATAATTAATGCATGCATTATTTTTGCTGATACACTCTACCAAACAACTCTTTAATAAATAAGTATTTATCGCTTTACCACATTTCTTGATGGTTACATTGTTTGAATGATTGTTAGTATTATTTCATAATGTGTTGTATTTTATTATAAGTAAAACATCATGTTGTTTTAATGAGTATATCTCGTTGTCTAACAATAAATTTAAACGATATAATATACAAAAATTTAAATAATAATCAAAATATGCATGATAATAAGTGTCACCTTATAAATTTAACACAAAATTAGTATTATGTTTTTGTAACTAAACCATTATACTCCGTCTATTTAATAATACTGATTTGAAATGTTTTTTTGACTAAAGTAATACTTATTTTATGGCAGAGAAATTAGTATCTTGATAATCACATGATTTTGGGATTAATATTGATTTACCCTTTTATAAATTCATTTTTATTTATAATTTTTCTTTACACATTTGACCAAAAAAACATTACTACTAATATTTTTTTTTACACTACTACTAACACTTATTTCTGGAGAGTCGATATTTTCTTATTTCTTTTATGTTGAGTAGTACAATTAGAAGTTATCGTTTAGAATAGTTTTGCTTTTGTTTAGTGATTAAATTAAATAGATTTGAATTACTCTAGGCATCAGAAAATGTTTTTTCCCTTGTTATTAATAAAAGAAAAAAAAAGATTAGGCATAAATATATCTAAATTATGGTGAACTTATCATCAACACATTTAAGTTATATGGAGGTTTTATTATCCATTGAATTATTATTTTTTAAAAGTATTATTTACCTTTAACTAATTATTCCATTAAAAGATTGGTGAGCATAAACATCTATACTTTGACAATAAAAGAGGGATTTAAATATCTTATTTTAGTTAACTTTCTCATATCTTAGCCAATCGAACCTCATCTCACATCAAACCGCAATCTATTTATATGTGGTTAAATTTTCATTTTATTTATCTATAGAATATACTTCAACGAAATATGAGATTTTCTAATATAATTCAAATGTTCTGTATATCTAATATTATTACAAGGACCATGAAATAACTCAAGTGCTAAGACTATTATATAATTTAGAGAAGTAATTATTAATATCAAAATAGCTTAGATGCGTTTTTTCATATCCTAGGATCGAAACATATCTAACTTTTAACTTTTTGGATGTGTAATATTCTTTTGGGTTGGGTTGGGCTGGACGAAGTGCAATATATGTAATCTTACAAATATGGTCGCTTCTAAACCAACTTCAAGTATTTATAATTAAAGTTGCGAAATTCACGTATGAAGTTTAATAACGCAAACTTTCAACACTTCTGCATAAATTTATAGAATTATAAACGAAGAAAAATTAAATATCTAAAATTTTCGTCATACACACGTTTGATATAAATGTCTGAAGTTAAGTTTGTCTTTATATTATAGTAGTAATAAGTTAGTCAACAACTTACAAAATTTTGTTATATTAATCATAATATATATCAAAACTTTGCACGTGAACTTTGAAAATTTTATGTTCGAGTATAAATACGTTGATTCCTTAGATTAATATTACTATTATTGGACCATCTTATCTACACTACCTAAGATTCTTATAATTTTTTGTGTGTGTGGATAGAAGTGTTGGTAAATATTTTAGCCAAAAAGCTATATGGATTCCTAATATTGAATTAAAAGTAATATTTTTATTCCATTGCGATTTGTGACAATCATGGAATATTTTAACTTTTAAAAGGGGTGGAAAAATGTCTGGTCTTGCGAAGATTTAGGCTTACTAGTGTTTGTCATAATAGTGGTTGTATCTTTATAGTTTTTGTCATATGTTATTTATTGTGTTTTCGATATTCACATTATTTTGCTGTTTGTTATTGTTTATTATTTTGTAGACTGCTTTTCTTATTAATTGTTATGCTTTTTTGGTTATTTTCTTCTTCTTTTTCTTGATTTTAATGCGCTAGAGCTGACAGTCTTTCGGAAATATCCTATCTACCTCTATCCTTTTCAAGCATTACTTAGTGAAATTTCATTAAATATACTGTATATGTAGTTCACGACGTTAATTAATTGCTTCACATTCTTATAATTCTAGGATTTTTGTGACATAAAAATGGTGGACTAATATTTTATTAGATACCTAGCTATAACTATTGGTGTACGTATGTAATATTAATTGTTCTTATTTTATTCATGATGTTAATTGCATCACATCCCTATACTATAAGTCAATGATTATATCCCAATAGAAGAAAACAAAAAATGGTTTAACCATCAAGTTATTAGTATTTTCCTTTTATTTATAAGTATTTTACGAGCTTGTTGTAAATAACAATTTATAAATGTCCATTATACCCTTCTTATGCCTATAAAAGACATTGTAATTTCTATGGAAAACACATCAAAAATAAGGAAGATTCAAGTTTTCTATTTTATCTCTCTACTACATTCTTCTCTCCTTAGTTGCTATTAAGTTTAATTTCAGTACTTAGTCTTTATTTTATAACACGTTATCAGCACGAGACTCTATCATATCAAAGTTTGAAGACTAAATTTGAAGGCTAAGAGTGTGTTTGGTATGAAGGATTTCCAATTTTCCCATGTTTGGTTGGGACAAAAGTTTTGGAAAATGTTTTCCAAATCAACTCATTTTCCTCAAAATTAAGGAAAATGACTTCCCTTCAAAAATTAAGGAAAACATTTTTCAAAACTCTCCCCAATTCATTTTTTTTTTTGAAAAATATTAATTTTAAAAAAATATTTTCAATTTCAAAATTTTATTTTTTCACCCGATCCCTGACCCCACCACCCCCACCGGCCAGCCCCCCACTCCCACCAAACCCCTCCCCAAAAAATTAATTTTGCTTTTTAAAAATATTTTCAACTTCAAATTTTTATTTTTATACTCCTCCCCCCCCCCCCCCTCGGGCATCCCCCACCCACCCCCCACTCCCAAAAAAATTAATTTTGTTTTCTAAAAATACTATCAACTTCAAATTTTTATTTTTTCACTCCTACCCCCCTACCCCCACCCACTACCTCCACCCCACCACCACTCCAAAAAAGTAATAATTTTGTTTTTAAAAAATATTTTCAATTTCATAAATTATTTTTTATTCTAGTAAAAATAAAAGATGTCTCTCAAAAATATTTTTCATTCATAAATCAAACACTAAAAATCATTTCCGGAAAATATTTTCTAGTCACCAACCAAACATGAGAAAATAAGTCCAAAATCTACTTGTTTTCCAGGAAAACATTTTCTAGGAAAACATTTTCCATGGAAAATATTTTCCTCCATACCAAACACACCCTAAGGTATTACTTTTTTTTCTTTTTATTATGGCTAATCTTACTAAACTTGAGTTCATTGCCCTTCAAAGTTCGGGCAAGAACTACCTTTCATGGGTATTGGATGCTGAAATCCATTTGGATGCTATGGATCTTGGAGACACCATTAAAATTGAAAATAAAGCATCAAAACAAGACTGTGCTAAAGCAATGGTATTCTTACGTCATCATATTGACAAAATTTTGAAAATTGAATATCTCACAGTCAAAGATCCACTCATTCTGTGGAATAATCTAAAAGAAAGGTATGACCATTTGAAGATGGTCATTCATCCAAAGGCACGATATGATTGGATGAATTTAAGACTACAAGACTTTAAGTCTATTCATGAGTACAATTCTGCCATGTTCAGGATTACTTCTCAATTGAAACTATGTGGAGATACAGTTAATGATGTTAATATGCTGGAAAAAACGTTCTCCACATTTCATGCCTCGAATGTGCTTTTACAGCAACAATATCGAGAAAAGGATTTCAAGAAGTATTCTGAACTGATTTCTCATCTTCTCGTGGCTGAACAAAATAATGATTTGTTAATGAAAAATCACGAGAATCGTCCCACTGGATCTACACCACTTTCTGAAGTGAATGAGGTGTACGCCCACCACGCTAGGCGTGGAAGAGACCGTGGCCGTGATCGTAATTACGACCAAGAGCGAAATCCTTTTCCCGGTGTTAATCATTCACCAAAGAAAAATAGTCATCAAAGGGGAAAAGGAAAAGATGAGAAACGTGAAACAATTAATATAAATTGTTTCCGATGTGGTGGAAATGATCATTATGCACGTGATTGTCGTATTCCTAAAGACTTGGTTGAGCTTTATCAAGCATCACTAAAAAGGAAGGATAAAAATCCCAAAACTAATTTTATCACTGATCATGTTGACATCACACACTTGGATGTGGCAGATTTCTTCATACACCCTGAAGGAAAAATAGATCACTTAATTGGTGACGGATCTGTGGATATGGAAGAATAATCATGGTTGATATTTACCAATGTTATTGATATTTGTTGTTTTGTATTGATCATAATTGGAAAATATATAGTTAAAGTGCTCATATTTGTCCATGCATATTCGTTGAGTCCATTCTTTTAGAAACACCAATGGAAAGTGAGTTGGAATGTTATGATTTGAAAAGAAATTGAAAAATATTAAAATTATACTTTTCTTTAACTTTTGTGGCCATAAAAAGAAAATGTATACGTAACACCACTACCTAAATTGGTTAGTGGAAAACACCTTTTGCTTTTTGTTACTCAAATGTCATTTCAAGATAATAAATTATATTAATATTTATTTTAAACATGCTAAACTAAATCAAATTTAGTATTAAAGATTTGAGTGATAAAAATCTTATGCATTATTAATGATTCAAATATCATTTTAACATTTACATTATCTCTTAAATATTTAACAAAAAAATAATTAATCATTTAATATAAATTTATTTCATTACTTTTGAAGATATGGATAATTCTCCAAGCAAATTATCAAATTATGAAGACATTTGCTTGATTGATTCTGGTACAACACACACGATATTAAAAAATGAGAAATATTTTTCTCATTTGAGTATGGGCAATATGAATGTTACTACGATATCTGGTAGTACTAATTTAATTAAGGGCTCCAGAAGAGCCATTATAATTTTGCCCAAGGAAACTAAACTCATAATAAATAATGCCATGTTTTCTCCTCAATCTCGGAGAAACTTATTGAGTTTCAAAGATATTCGTGAAAATGGTTATCATATCAAGACAATTGATGAAATGAATCTTGAATATCTTGGTATAACCAAAAATGTCTCCGGGCAGACATATGTTGTAGAAAAATTCACGGCCTTATCTTCTGGATTGTATTGGACAAAAATTAGTGCAATTGAGGCACATTCTATAGTAAACCGGGGGTTTACTGATTTCAATATTTTCGTACTTCGGCATGATCGTCTGGGACATCCTGGGTCTATAATGATGAGACGAATTATAGAAAATTCAAATGGGCATCCATTAAAGAAGTTGAAAATTCTTTTAAATGGTGAATTTTCTTGTGATGCGTGTTATCAAGGCAAGTTAATTGTGAGACCATCACCAACAACGGTCAAAATTGATTCCCCTGCGTTTTTGGAACGTATACATAGGGACATTTGTGGGCCATTTAGATATTTTATGGTCCTGATAGATGCTTTCTCTAAATGGTCTCACGTATGCCTATTGTCATTTTGCAATTTGACATTTACAAAATTGTTGGCACAAATAATACGATTACGGGCACAGTTCCCTGATAATTAATTAAGTCTATTCGCCTTGATAACGCTGCAGAGTTTTCATCCCAAATATTCAATGATTATTGTTTATCAATTGGGATAAGAGTTGAACATCCTGTAGCTCATGTTCACACTTAAAATGGTCTGGCTGAGTCATTAATTAAACGACTGCAGTTGATTGCAAGACCATTACTTATGAAAACTAAGTTGCCCACTTTTGTGTGGGATCATGCAATTTTGCATGCTGCAGCACTTATTCGTCTTAGGCCGACAAATTATTATAATTTTTCTCCATTACAATTGGCTTTGGGTCAACAACCCAATATATCTCATCTGAGAATTTTTGAATGCGCTGTTTATGTGCCGGTTGCACCACCACAGCGCACTAAGATGGGTCCCCAAAGAAGGTTAGGAATATATTTTGGGCCTGAATCGCCCTCTATTATTCGCTACCTTGAGCCATTAACTGGAGATATGTTCACAGCTCGATTCGCAGTTTGTCGTTTGATGAGACACTTTTTCCAAAATTAGGGAGAGAAAACAGTGAAATTAAAGGAGAAATTTTGTGAAAAAATCCATCATTGTCTCATCTTGATCCTCGTACTTCCATTTGTGAGCTAGAAGTACAAAAGATCATTCATTTGCAGAAAATCGCAAATCAAATGCCAGATGCATTTACAGATTTGAAAAGGATTACTAAATCACATGTTCCTGCAAAGAATGTCCCAATTTGAATTGATGTCCCCTTAGGACCATCAACTAGTGTCATAGTTAATGAGTCAAAAGCACGCCTGAAGCGTGATAGACCATTAGGATCAAAGGATCAAAATCCTAGAAAAAGAAAATTAAAAGATCAAAATGACACTATGAAAAAACCTCACATAGAAAGTCAAGATGTGAGTAATTCTGATATCCTTGGAGGAACCAATGAGCTTGAGACTCAAGAAAATAATGAACTATCCATAAAATCAAGTGATCATGAAACAAATCTAAATCGCTCAGAAATAGCGGTGGATTATGTTTTTGCATACAATGTTGCATAAAAAATTATGCAAAATTGTGAGGATCTTGAACCTCAATCTGTTGAAGAATGTCGACTGAAAAATGACTGGAAAAAATGGCAAGAAGCAATTCAATTAGAATTGGATTCACTTGTCAAGCGCAAAGTTTTGGGGTCTATAGTACAAACACCTAATGGTGTTAAACCTGTTGGCTATAAATGAGTTTTTATGCGGAAAAGACATGAGAAAAATGAAATACAAAGGTACAAAGCACGTCTTGTTGCACAAGGATTTTTTCAAAGGCCCGACGTCGATTATGAAGAGACATACTCATCCGTTATGGATGCAATAACATTGCGTTATCTCATTAGTTTGACGATCCATGAGAAACTTAAAATGTATTTGATGGATGTGGTTACAGCCTACCTTTATGGATCACTCGATAATGAGATATACATGAAAATTCCTGAATGATTCAAAATGCCCAAAGCATACAGTTCAAAGCCTCAGAAAATGTACTCAATTCGATTGCAAAGATCATTGTATCGTTTGAAGCAATTTGGACGCATGTGGTATAACCGTCTTAGTGATTATTTATCTAAGGAAGGTTATATAAGTGATGCGATTTGCCCATGTGTGTTTATA
This sequence comes from Solanum sitiens, assembly GCA_016801875.1. Lineage (NCBI taxonomy): Eukaryota > Viridiplantae > Streptophyta > Magnoliopsida > Solanales > Solanaceae > Solanum > Solanum sitiens. The sequence continues at coordinate 1,656,830 of JABWTJ010000056.1, forward strand.
AAGAAAACAATATCAGGGTTTGTTATACTTGTTATTTATGTCGATGACATAAACCTTATTGGAACTCCAGTAAAACTTCACAGGGCAATCGATTATTTAAAGAATGAATTTGAGATGAAAGATTTCGAAAAGACAAAATTGTGTCTTGGTTTGCAAATAGAGCATTTGACAAACGGTATTTTTGTTCATCAATCTGCATACACAAAAAAGGTGTTGAAAAGATTTTATATGGATGAAGCACGTTCATTAAGTACTCCAATGGTTGTCCGATCACTTGATGTAAATAAAGATCCATTTCGACCTCAAGAAAAGGATGAAAAAATTCTCGGTCCTGAAGTACCATATCTCAGTGCAATTGGTGCACTAATGTACCTTGCTAACACTACAAGGCCTGATATAACCTTTTCGATTAATTTGTTGACAAGATATAGTTCTGCTCCTACTAAGAGACATTGGAATGGAATCAAACACATATTGCGGTATTTAAAAGGGACTATTTATATGTGTTTATTCTACTCTAACGATTGTAGTCCAAATCTTGTTGGCTTTGCTGATGCAGGATATTTATCTGACCCACACAAAGCTAGATCTCAAACAGGTTATGTATTCACATGTGGGGGTACTGCTATATCTTGGAGATCTACGAAACAGTCCATCGTGGCCACTTCATCAAATCATGCTGAGATAATAGCTATTCATGAGGCAAGTCGAGAATGTGTGTGGTTAAGGTCCATTATACACCTTATTCGAGAAAAATATGGTTTGAAATGAGACAAAGTACCCGCAACCTTATATGAAGATAATGCAGCATGCATAGCACAACTCAGGGGAGGATTCATAAAAGGCGATAGAACGAAACACATTTCACCAAAGTTTTTCTACACACATGAGCTCCAGAAGAATGGTGATATCAACGTACATCAGATTCGTTCGAGTGATAATGTGGCTGATTTATTCACCAAGTCTTTGCCAACCGCAACTTTCGAGAAGATGGTATACAAGATTGGAATGAGAAAACCTGGGCAGCTAAATCATGATTTTCATCAGAGAGTAAAATACGCGCTGTACTCTTTTTTCCTTAATCAAGGTTTTATCCCACTGGGTTTTCCTGATAAGTTTTTTAATGAGGCAACAAGTAATGCTTATTAGAATCAACTATTTACATTTGTTACTTTACTAAGAATTTATTTTAAATGGACACTCAAGGGGGAGTGTTGTAAATAACAATTTGTGAATGTCCATTATACCCCTCTTATGCCTATAAAAGGCATTGTAATCTCTATGGAAAACACACCAAAAATAAGGAAGATTCAAATTTTCTATTTTATCTCTCTATTACATTCTTCTCTCCTTAGTTGCTATTAAGTTTAATTCTAGAATTTTTGTGACATAAAAATGGTGGAGTAATATTTTATTAGATACCTAGCTATAACTATTGGTGTACGTATGTAATATTAATTGTTCTTATTTTATTCATGATGTTAATTGCATCACATCCCTATAACTATAAGTCAATGATTATATCCCAACAGAAGAAAACAAAAAATGGTTTAACCATCAAGTTATTAGTATTTTCCTTCTATTTATAAATATTTTACGAGCTCAAATTTTATGTGCTGGTATTATAAAGATTCTTTATGCCATCAATGTAATTTAACTTAAAAAGGTAGCCACAAGTAATTACAATTAACTTAATAATGTTAGAATTATATATTTATGGCACGTCATTACTCTTTATACTATTTACAAAACTTGTGCGGTGTACGGATTTAATATTTATTTATAAAATATTGTTTAAATGGTATTAGTTAAATGATATGAAATCATCTCATTAATAGTAAAATAAATACCTTATAAATATTATTAATATCTATTATGGTATTTGACTCAATGATTTTAAATTTTTACTCTGAAATAAATTATAATGTATATTTGTGTTGTATACGTAGTAAATCATCTTTATATTTTACTAGAGGTCCATTGTGATTAATATCTATGATTAAAATATTTTTCATCATCCATCTTTTTGACTTTTTCCTAACATTCAAACAGTAAAGCTACAACTAAAGATAGCTAAATAAAAAATTCTACATTAATTAAACTGAAGTAGAATAAAAAAAATATTATTTTAAAAGTTTTTTTTTCCGAAAATGTCCTTGAGACATGCCAACAAAGACGTTTCACTGCTTCAACTTGAAACTCTCTCACGTATAATAAGAGAAAGAATTGTACATAACAGTGAGTTCATATATGTGAAATTATACTCAATATTTTGGGGTGTATAAAGAATGAAGCTTTAAATCAATATCTATTATCAATATACAATACTCCCTTTTGTCAATTCATTCCTTAAGTGATCATCTTTTCACTCATTATAAGAAAAATAAACTTTCTTCGATGTCTAAAGTCATCATAGAAAGTAAAAAGTCGTTACAAAAGTTATTTTTTATTGGCACAAATAAATAAATTAAAGGGAAAGATCATCAAAAAAGTATACACAAAAAGTGTTCACATGATTTAGTTTGAATACCTCTAATATTCTTTGTAAAAATAATCTTTTTCAGGACGAAAATCATAATAGAGTTAGAATTTTACTAAAAGATTTAAATTATAAAAAAATAAATACACAAACAATCAAAAATTTCATATCTTTCACATCGATATTACTTTTATTTAATATTCTGACTCTTCCACTAGTTAAAGACCTTTTATGCAATAAACAATTGAAGGTTATGATTGTTCTCCAAAGTGAAAAGTTCAACTTTTTTGGATTAGTGATAGATGGTCAAAATTAGGGAAAAATTAAGTAAAAGTGGTGATTTAATCTTTAATATTAATTGACAATTGCCTCAGTAGAAAATAGAAATATATGAGCAATATAATTAATTAATGCATGTTACCCCATGATTCAAGTGTGAAGATGACATTTCTCCTAGGATGGGGGAATCAAATTTTCAAAGATGTTGACAAAGAAATAATGAGTGTATATATAAATAAGGCAAAATGAAAAAGAAAAAGGGTATCACATGCTTGCTTTAACACAGTGACATTCATCATTTTTTTTTTTTTTACTCAAAATTTTGGTTTATGTTTTAGTAGAAAATATGGAGTAACCATTTATTGATTGAAAAAGAAAGATTTAGAGTTAATTTTTAAGATAATCACTTAATTAATAGTTACTATCTCAAAAAGTTGTTTTCTTCATAAAAAAAAATTGGAATCAAGAAAAATGTAACTTTTCTCGAATAATAACTATCAATTGAGTGACTATCTAAGAAGTCAGTTTCAAAGATTAGTGACTCGACATGTTAAGTTGAAAGAGAGATATATGGGAGCATAGAATAGATTAAAAAAAAAACGATTGTTAAAATGAGCTTAAATATAGTCATCATACTTTATGAAAAAAAAGAGGATTTAATTCAATCGAGATATTTAGGTAATACATGGAGTACTAGTCTAGAACTCCTATAAATCCGTGTGAAATTTGTATACAATCAATGGATATGTAGTGTTTTTAATAATTAAGATGTCAAGGATTCGAACTTGATAATAGAGAAATCTTTTGTAGAAAACACTTTCCCCATTAATATAATAAACTCTATGTGACACTAATATAGATTAGTATGAGGGGTTGGTGAAGGGAGTCATGTGGTAGACCACTTTTGAGTAAATTGTAAACAAAATGTTCTTTAACAGATCCCAATGTTTTACCAGAATTGGTATAAATACTGGCACAAAATACATTAGAAGGTTGGTTAATTTAACAGACAGGGTCCAACTACCATTTCTTTAGTCATTATAAATGGAATAAAGATAAAGAGGTAGTAACATGCATGACCATCATTTAAATAAAGTAATCAATGATAATACATATAAAAGTGTCTTTTAATTTGACCTCATTCAGGTATCTATGTCCTTCAACTTTGAGTGTACACAAGTAGACATACATTTAAACTTGTGTATATAAAATTGAACAAGTAGACATGATACACGTTATACTTGGTATATTACGTGGCATTTCACGTCCTACATAAGATCCTACGTAACGTCCTATATGCATAACGTTGGAGGACATAGATGTTAGCTCAAGCCAAGTTAAAAGGGCATATTTATGTATTATGCCTATTAATTATGTCAACATGCTTTTCAATGTTTTCATTGTCTCCATCCAAAGAAAGAATATAAAAGTAATTTGAAGAATCCAACCTATCTTCTAATTCCTTCTATATAAATCTCCTTATAAAAAGAGCACTCCCTTTATCTCTATACTGACAAAACCCCCCAAGAGAAATGGACAATAAGTTTCATTTTTCTCATTGTCTCCATTTCTTCTTGCTTCTATCTTCATCCTGCTTTTCACTTGTTGTCTTTTCTTGGATTCCATATAATGAAAACAAGAACTATGAAGGCTCTTCTGATCTTGTTAATCTTGAATACCATATGGGGCCTGTTCTTTCTTCTCCTATTAAACTTTATGTAATATGGTATGGCCATTGGAACCCTTCTCATCAAGCCACAATTAGAGACTTTCTTAACTCCTTTTCATCTTCTTATGCACCTCATCCTTCTGTAGCTGATTGGTGGCGAACCGTTCGTCTTTACACAGATCAAACTGGCCAAAACATCTCAACTATTTCACTTTCTGGTGAATTCTTTGACGTTAAGTACTCACAAGGGAAGTACCTTAGCAGACTATCAATGCAATATGTGATCAAGAATGCAGTAAGATCATACCGTGAATCTATACCGTTGAATTATAAGAATGGAGTTTACTTAGTGTTAACATCTTATGATGTTCAAGTTCAAGAATTTTGTAGGGCTGTATGTGGTTTTCATTACTTTACATTTCCATCAATTCTTGGAGTGACAGTCCCTTATGCTTGGATTGGTTATAGTGGGAAACAATGTCCTGGTTTCTGTGCTTATCCTTTTGCTTGGCCTAAGAATTCAGGGAACCCACCACCAAACACAAGAAATGGAGGAAACAACTTAATGGGGGCTCCAAATGGTGATCCGGGAGTCGATGGGATGATCAGTGTGATAGCTCATGAGCTAGCTGAGGTATCTAGTAACCCTCTTGTGAATGCTTGGTATGCTGGGGATAACCCTATTTCACCTACTGAGATTGCTGATTTGTGTTTGGGAGTTTATGGTACTGGTGCTGGTGGTGGATATGTAGGACGAGTTTATAAGGATTTTCGGGGGAATGGTTTCAATTTACATGGTGTGAAAGGGAGAAAGTTTCTTGTTCAATGGGTCTGGAATCCACTCAGGAGAAGATGCTTTGGTCCTAATGCCATGGATTAGGCCAATGAAAGGATGTTTTTCTTTGTACAGAGTTGTTTTCAAGTTAAATTATGCCTGTTTAAGTGTATCGCGTTATGTAATTTCTTTCGTTTACCCTAATGTATGCTTCAGAAAATAATCGCGTGAATGTTATTGTCATTGTGGCCTATGCATTAATTAGCAGGAAAGAATAATTTGGTGTACCTTAAAGTAAGTTTCTGTTGCTGGATATGCTTTTAGATATTCAAGGCTGCAGTGTATATCAACAGTGACAAGAAAAGTATCAATATTACACAAAGGCTAGCAATGATAACTTGAAGATGACATGATGCAATGCTTTTGACAAACAACTGCTTTATTTTTCAATGAAAATTATGACTTATGAGTAATTACCTGTCAAATGTTCTGCTAATTACTGGAGTTCAGTTACCATTTTACAATCTGTATACTGCATGCTTCGGTCAGCATGACTTTCTCGAGTCCTGATTTTGGAGATAACGAACTTGTTCAATAGAGGCAAGACAAGTCTAGGAAAACAATTTGCCTATGATGGAAGTATAAACAAAACAGGCTTATTAGACATAACAAAGAGTGAACTTTCTGGCTTAAAATCCAGACTTCAATGTTTAGCTTGTGACCAATTGAAGTCGTATCTTCTTGAGTCCCAAAAGAGCTTCTTTCACGTTGACTCTAGCATCTCGTGACACTGAAGTGCAGCTTAAAGCCAGTTCCATGACAGAAATAAAGCATTGCATCTTTGCATTTAGAGGTTCTTCCTTTTGCCTTGTCAAATCTGCATCAACAATTTGTGCAACTCCGGTAGGAAGTGAGTCGTTTACCCAATGTTTTAGGCTCAAGTCCCCAGTAAACATTTCATCACTAGGCCTCCTCCTAGTGAATGCTTCCGTCATCACAATACCAAAGCTGTACACATCGCAACTTGTTGATACAAGTCCATCTTGTCCATACTCTACAATGACATGTGAGAAATCATCAGTTCAAAGTATTTCATACTAGTTTGACAGATGAATCATTATGCAAGGAAGATAAAGGCAAGAGAAGAAGTTTAATGTACCTGGCGCGATGTATCCAATGGTTCCAATAGTCTTAGTTTGTCTAAAACTATCTTCTGCACCTAATAGTTTTGCAATCCCAAAATCACTTAAATGACCAACCATGTTTTGATCTAGCAAAATGTTGCTAGGCTTCAAATCACAATGCGCCACTGGCTCCGAATAACCGTTATGGAGATAGTCTAAAGCAGATGCTACATCGATCATTATGTCCAACCTCTGCAACATGTCTAAGAATAAGTCATGAGAGTATAACCATTTGTCAAGGGTGCCATTTGGCATGTACTCCAATATTAAGGCCTTGAAGTTAGGGATGGAACAAGAGTTATGACTTTTGTCAGGTTCCGATGGCGAAGGTTGTGTAAGATCTCACATTCTGCATCAAAGCTCTTGAATGCACCTTCAAGTTCCAGTTTGAATACCTTTACAGCGAATATCGCCTCATCTCCCATGGAAGTTATTGTTTCTGATATCGATAGAAATGAGAAACGAGAGATTTCCAAGCTGTGGTGGAACCATGCCTTTAAGGTTCATACTAGAAAGATTTAAGGCAGTGATTCTTTGGTGTCGAAGACTACAAGTAACTCCAATCCAACTACAGACCGGGGTGGAAGTAGACCAGTTTCTTGCTAAAAGACTATGAGGATTGTATAAAGATATTTGAGATTGCAAGGCAAGAAGTGCTGTTTGATCAGTCGTGATATTAACGATTGACAAACAAGTACTCATTTGCTGAAGAAGCAGAAGTACAACAGCAAGATGAATACAGCCTTTCTCCATGACAGAACGGTAAACAGATGACAATCCTATTAAGCTAACTGGAATCATGAGGCCTTAATTGGCTTCAGTGATTGATACCTACCTTTGCAGGTGTGTAAGTAACTATACATTGTATTGGTTCACCTATGATCATGACTTGTAGGGATATGATATTAATTGTCAACAAGCAACTTGACATTTGTTTCATCAATTTTCTCTAAAACCTAAAAGTCAATTCATACATTAGTTGATTTACTAATTAAGTTATGTTGGGATCGAAATAATTAACAAGACATCATGCGGAAGCTAACAATTGCAAAACCTTGAACAACGGTAAATTGTACAGCAAAAAATATGCATAATCTTTTTGGCAAATTGGCCTATATTTGAGAAACTGATATAAGAGAAATCATAAAAACTACTTAAGAGAATGATATCCCTCTAGCTCTAAGCAAGGCTCTTAAACTCTAATACATGTACATTGGTCAATTTAATAACATGCATTCCCTTCTAAAACAAAGTGTCCTTTGAAAAATCCACAACTTTTTTACACAATGGAGAAGAAAGAGTCAACGGAAGAGATATCTTCAAAAGATGTGGGGCTATGCATTAAGTAGAGAGAATAGTTTGGTGATATAGAAAATACTCCCTCCGTTCCTATTTATACGTGACGATAATAGATTTCAGATTTCTTAAGAAACTAGGTAAGTTTATCACTGTACTATACCCTTATTTATTTAGTAATGTCTTGAAGTCAAGTTTTCAATAAATGAACACAAATTTTATTTATTTTGATTAATTAAATTGACTAATGAACATGTATTGATCATTTAGTTTTCCTATTTTGGTCAAATTCATACTTTCAACACTAATAACTCTCAAGGGTAAATCAAGAAGAATAATATCATTTATGCATTGATTTTGTGAAATAACAAATATTAGGACCATCTATTTTTAGTACGGACGACATATAACTAGAAACAAAGGAAGTAGCTTTTACCAACGGTTGTTTATGTATAAATCCCACCCGTATAAATTCCCAAATCTTTTAACCAAAACCCATCCGGTTAGCAAGATGACGGAACTCACGGTTTGGTTACAAACTTTGAGGATTTTCACAGATGGGGTTTTTGGGTGGAGCGGGTGAGTTTTGTCTTTTTAATTATTTTAATTAATTGTTAGGGTAGCCAATAGGATAGTGACACGTCATTAATGAATTTGTTAATTGAGGTTATGATTTAGTCCGTTAAAGATGAGAGTAAAATAGAGCCAAAGAATTGACGTCAATGGCATTTTAGACCCGAAAGGTAGAAGAAGAACACTAATGAACAAAGTTCTAGTGTTAAAAACAACAACAAAAACATGAAACAAAGAAGATTTTCAAAATTTTGGACTGATTTTTTTTTTTTTGAATATATTTTTAATACGGATATATTTTTTTAACTCTACGAATAATTTTAAAAATTTGTTTTATTTTTCAAAATAATTTAATGACATGGCCTAAATTTAAGGTTATTTAATGAAGAATTGAAGAAGTTGGATATTTGAGAGTTGTTGATAATCTTTATGTGTTCTTATTGTTGTTGAAGAAAAGAAACAAAAAAAGTACATTTCATCCAAAATAAACCAAACTTATTTCTCTCTGAAATTTCTTCTTTTTTTCTTACAAGTTGCCACTATTGACTTATCTAGCAAATTCAGTTTTTTCTTTCACAAATTATTTCTTCTTTCATATATTCGTCCCCTTCTACAAAGTCAATGTATTTCCTTTGGAAAAAAAAAAGAAGAAGATTAGGCAAACACACAAAACATATTTCTTTATCAAAACTATTTATGTTGACTAATGCGCCAAGAGTTTATGTAATCAAAGTACTAAATACTCTTGTTTCCATCTTTTTAAGTCTTAACCCAAAAAATACTCCAAAAAACTAATGGCAGTACTCAAAATGCAAGGTCACAAGTACTTATCAGAAAGACCAAGACTTAAATTTGAGGTTGAAGTTTCTTGCACATCTCATTAAACATAGAAGACATTTTCCCTGTAGGGTCGATCACTAATGCTAATTTTCTAGTCTTCATTAGAAGACCTTGTCGAACTCGATATTGACACTCTAAACCAAAGTATACTCAGTATATGAATTTGATATCAATCATCTAAGATCATTGATTTGCCTCATCAATTCTTGTTTTAGTAAAAAGAGAGAAACCAAACTGTTATAGTTATGGGAAGAAGTTGCAATCCTCTCTTTGCTCTTTCGATTTTCATTCTGCTCCATATTTCACTATCTACTGTTCCTAATATCAGTACTGATGAAGCTGCTCTTCTTGCCTTCAAATCGCACATTTCTTCTTTTAGTCCTAACAACATCTTAGCAACCAACTGGTCTTCTTCCACCCCTGTTTGCACCTGGATTGGAATCACTTGCACCTCCCGACACCATCGAGTTGCAGCTTTAGACATTTCTAGTATGCAACTTCATGGTACCATTCCTCCACACCTAGGGAACCTCTCATTTCTTGTTTCTCTCAACATTAGTAACAACAGATTCCATGGGAATTTGCCCCAAGAGTTGGCTCATTTGCAGAGGTTGAAATTAATTGATGTCACAAGTAATAACTTTACGGGTGCCATTCCAACATCTTTAAGTTTGCTAGTAGACCTTCACATTTTGCGCCTGTCTAGCAACCAATTTTCGGGAGAAATTCCATCTTCCCTTTCCAATCTAACAAAGCTGGAAGTGTTGATAATAAGGGAAAATCTTCTCGAAGGAGAGATCCCTCGAGAACTTGGTGATCTTCATTACATGACTGTTTTAAACCTGGAAAGTAACCATCTTACAGGCTCTATACCACCATCAATTTATAACATTACAACCATGCGAATCATTGCTCTTTCCAACAATAATCTTACTGGTGAGCTTCCAACAACTATATGTGACCATCTTCCAAACTTGGAAGGGCTTTACCTCTCAAGAAATTATCTCGATGGCGTTATTCCACCAACCTTGGAGAAATGCAGAAAGCTTCAAATCCTGTCATTGTCTATCAATGAATTCAGTGGAACTGTACCAAGAGAGTTAGCCAACTTAACATCTCTCACTGGATTATATCTTGGAGGACAACACTTAGGAGGTATGTAACGGCCCGTCTTTCTCAACACAATATTAATGTATATTACACTTACTGAATGCAAATTACAACTAAGAATTGGAGCAACAAAGTAATAGTGAACAATACTAATTGGAGCAACAAAGCTTCAACATAATTAGCATACAACTCTTCTTTCTAACACCTGTTAATTGGGCCTAGATCCCAAATAAAACTCTCCAACATTTTACTCGGCACCCTTCACCAATTATATCTAATAGGCCCTTACGAATCCATGGTTCACAACATGGTAGTACTAAATTTACTTGCTAGAAATCTGGATTCTTCGTTTTTTTCTCTTCCACCAAATGTTACTCATACATTTTTTTCCATTGACAGGAGAGATACCAGCGGAGCTAGGTAATCTGAAGAACCTAAAAGTGCTTTCATTATACCACAGTGAGTTTACTGGTTCAGTCCCTGCAAGCATTTTCAACATGTCAGCACTACAGAACTTAGCACTTGAAGCAAACAGTCTTTCAGGTACTCTACCTTCAGAATTAGGCCGTGGAATGCCCCTCATAGAAAAATTTAACTGTGCAGATAATTATATGAGTGGTTTTATCCCTGCTTCTATCTCAAATTTTACAAGACTCGACGGACTTGATCTCGGAATCAATAGTTTCACAGGTCCAATTCCTGAATCACTTGGTAACTTAGAATACCTTGAGCTTCTGGACTTGGCGGCAAATTATTTTTCCAGCGATTCGACATTGAGCTTCCTTGTGTCTTTGAAAAACTGTAGGCATCTAAAAGTAATTAGATTTGGTTGGAATCCTCTAGATGGAGTTTTTCCTGCATCAGTTGGGAATTTCTCTGACTCGCTGCAAATTTTTGATGGATCGAATTGTAAAATGAAGGGAACCATTCCAGAAGAAATTGGTAATCTTACTATGGTGGCAATAATGAATCTGGATAACAATGAGTTCACTGGTCATATTCCAAATACCATCCAAGGCTTGCCGAACCTTCAAGAACTTAACTTAGGTGGCAACAACTTAGTAGGAACCATACCAGATGCTATCTGCAATTTAATGAATCTTGGATTATTAAATTTGTCACAAAATCAGTTTTCTGGTTTTATACCGCCATGCTTAGAGAACGTTACCAGTTTGAGATATCTATATCTAGCTAACAACAGGCTGAACTGGAACTTACCTTCAAGCTTGGGGAGCCTTCAAGATCTCTTAGAATTCAATGTTTCGTCCAATTTATTAAGTGGGGAAATTCCTATAGAGATTGGAAATTTAAAGGCTGCAACACTCATTGATCTGTCAAAAAATGATTTTAATGGTAAGATCCCTAGCACACTAGGGGGTCTGGATAGAATGCTTAGTCTTTCTCTAGCACATAATAAATTAGATGGGCCTATTCCAGATTCATTTGGCAAAATGCTGGCCTTGGAATACTTGGATTTGTCCAGTAACAGTCTTAGTGGTGAAATCCCAAAGTCATTAGAAGCTCTTGTGTATCTCAAATACTTGAACTTCTCATTTAATGAACTCAGCGGAGAAATTCCCACGGGTGGTCCTTTTGCAAAGGCCACAGATCAATCTTTCTTGTCCAATTATGGGCTCTGTGGTGATTCTAAGTTTCATGTTTCACCATGCGTCATCAAATCTCCCAAGAGGTCAAAGAAAAAAAAGGCAATATTGGTTTTGGGAGTGGGTATGCTATTTCTCTCATTAGCCCTCGCATATGTATTTTTAAGATGGAGAAAGATAAAGAAGAATGCAGATCAAGCTGATGTGTCTCTGATAAAATGTCATGAAAGAATTTCCTATTATGAACTTGAACAAGCAACTGAAGGATTCAGTGAAAGCAACTTGCTTGGTAACGGGAGTTTCAGCAAGGTCTACAAAGGGATACTTAAGGATGGTACTCTTTTGGCAGCAAAGGTATTCAATGTGCAATTGGAGGGTGCATTCAAGAGTTTTGATACAGAATGTGAGATGTTGCGCAACCTTCGCCACCGAAATCTGACCAAAGTCATCACCAGTTGCTCCAACCTTGATTTCAAAGCCTTAGTGTTGGAATACATGTCCAATGGGACACTTGATAAATGGTTATACTCTCACAACTTGTTCTTGAATTTGTTTCAAAGATTAGATATAATGATAGATGTTGCATCTGCAATGGTCTATCTCCACAATGGGTGTTCAAATCCGGTGGTGCATTGTGACTTGAAGCCAAGCAATGTCTTGCTAGATCAAGACATGGTCGGCCATGTCAGTGATTTTGGCATTGCAAAATTGTTAGGTGCAGGGGAGACTTTTGTTCAAACACGGACAATAGCAACCATTGGATATATTGCTCCAGGTATGAAGACTTTTACATCTTCCTCATGTTTTTAGAATACTCAAACCATTAGTTCTTTCCCCGATATATGATAAGTTTTAGCCTATTCCTCGATAGTTAGGGGTAAGTTTTTTCATTTTTGATCATTTTCAACCATGATTGCAGAGTATGGACAAGATGGAATAGTATCAACAAGCTGCGATGTTTATAGTTTCGGCATCCTGATGATGGAGACATTTACAAGAATCAGACCAGGTGATGAAAGATTTACTGGAGAGTTGAGCATACGACGTTGGGTTAGTGATTCTTTTCCCAATGAGATTCATAAGGTGGTTTGGATGCTAATTTGGTACAGCTAGGGGATGAACGAATTGACGCAAAGATGCAATGTCTGTTGTCTATCATAGAGTTAGCTTTGAGCTGTACTTTAGCGGCACCTGATGCAAGAATTAGTATGGAAGATTCTCTTTCAACACTTGAAAAGATCAGGCTCCAGTTTTTCAATAGTCGCCACTAGGTGAAACTAGACCATCCGCATATGATTGATGCTTCATTACCTAGGTCAATTCTGCTATTTAAGATGAATTCAGTTTTGTACTTCATATTATGTACTCTTTCACTTTCAAATCATCGATCATAGATTTCTTTCTACCATATGCCAGCTGGAATAATGGTGATTTCCTAACTACTCGAATTTACAATAAGACTACTAACTTTTAATAATGAAGTTAAATCATCTTTCAAGGTAAATAGACAATCTGATTGATAGATTAGGACTTTATGTACACTAAATGTATGTAATGTGCAGGTAAAGTAACTTCTATCTTAATTAGAGTTATAACAAACAATCCTCTGTAAACTATGATTAACCAAGAGTGTTTTTTGGTTTAGAGTGCCAATATTTAGGTAGAGGTAAGTTCTCTGTACACTTTATCATCCTCAGACCCCACTCTACGGGACTACTGGATACGTTGTTGAAATTATAAGAGAGTACATATGTTAGGATTATCTTGACTTTGTTTTACTTCTACATTTTCTTCCTGCCTACCTACACTTACTGAAATTTTGTGCTCCTAAAGGATTATCTTGACAAATTATTCATTGGGTAGTGGGTGGGTGGGTGGGATGGAAGTGACAGAAACTAGAAAAAAGAAAATACTGTGACACTACAAATAAAGCATTTAGCATTAATAATATAATAACAGTTATTATATTTAGCGGTAATAATAAATATGATATGTATAACCAGCACTATATATAACTCTGGATGCAATGACATTAACTCAATTTTCGCTAAAAGGAAAATCTGTTGTCGTGGATTGTTGACCGATTCTCACAAAGTCAACTCAAAAATTGGCACTCTTAAGTCTTAATCATAACACTCTCTAGACACTAACTAGTGTCCGTTGCTATCCAAAATAATTTGATATATATTGATCATTGACTTGCCACACCAATTCTTGTTTTAGGAAAAGGATAAACCTGTCAGTTATTGTTATGGGAAGAAGTTGCGATCTTCTCTTCGTTTGCGGTTTTCATTCTGATAATTCATTGGCCATACATCTTTGTCTACTGTTCCAAATATTAGTACAGATGAAGCTGCTCCTCTTGCCTTCAAATCTAACATTTCTTTTAGTTCTAACAACATCTTAGCAACCAACTGGTCTTCTTCCAGTCCTGTTTGCACCTGGATTGGAATCACTTGCAACTCCCGCCATCATCGAGTCACAGCTTTAGACATTTCTAGCATGCAACTTCATGGTACCATTCCTCCACACCTTGGAAACCTCTCATTTCTCGTTTCCATTATAATCGACAACAACACTTTCCATGGAGAGTTGCCAAAAGAGTTGGCTTATTTGCAGAGGTTGAAACTGATCTCAGTCAGAAGTAATAACTTAACTGGTGCCATTCCAACATTTCTAAGTTTGTTACCAAAATTTCGCATTGAGCATCTTTCGAGCAACCAATTTTTCGGGGAAATCCCATCTTCCCTTTCCAACATAACACAGCTTACTGGCTCTATACCACCATCAATCTTTAACATTACAACAATGAAAAGGATTGGTCTCAACTACAATAATCTTACGGGTACGCTTCCAGCAACTATATGTGACCATCTTCCAAACTTGGAAGAGCTTCACCTCTCAGCCAATTACATACATAGCGTTATTCCACCAAACATAGGAAAATGAAGAAAGCTCTAAATCTTGTCATTATCTAGAAATGAGCTCACTGGAACTGTACCAACAGAGGTAGGCAATTTAACGGCACTTACAAGCTTATACCTTGGAACTCTGCATCTGGAAGGTATTATGATACTAACATGCACGAAATCTGAAATTTCTTTCATTTTTATCTTCCGCCAAATTGGTACTAATCATGTATTTTCCTCATTTGATAGGAGAGATTCCAGCAAGCATTTCTAACATGTCAGAACTGCAGAACCTAGGATTTGCAAGAAACAGGCTTTCAGGTAATTGTTGTGTAACTAAGCATCTGAAGTGTTTTATGTAAATATATAACACGTGAGCCTAACTAAACTCCAAAAACAATGTGGTACTTTTACCCACTCTAACACCCCTTTCACAACCAGGTTCAACTGGAGTGTTGACCGGTAGCCCAAAGGGCGACGGCCTGACCTAGATACCATGTAAATATACGACATCCTCTCCTCATGAGTGGTTTTCTCCCTGCTTCTTTCTCAAATGCTTCAAGACTCAGAGTTCTTGAACTCTCATATAACAGTTTCACAGGCCCAATTCCTGAATCAGTTAGTGACTTAGAAAACATTGAGGTCTTGAACTTGGGGGCGAATAATTTTGTCAGCAATTCAGCATTGAGCTTCTTGACATCTTTGACTAACTGTAGGAAACTGAAAGAAATCACTTTTGCGGAGAATCCCTTGGACGGTTTTTTGCCTGCATCCATTGGGAATTTCTCTGATTCTCTGCAAATTTTCCAAGGAGGGTATTGTAAACTGAAAATATACATTCCTGGAGAAATTGGCATATCTTACCGGTGTGATAAAGATGGATTTGTCACAAAATGAGTTGATAGGACATATTCCAAAAACCATCAAAGGCTTAAAAAAACTTCAAGAACTTAACTGAGGTGGCAACTAGATAAAAGAAACCATATTAGATGTTATGTGCAATTTATATAATCTTGGAGCATTAGATTTGTCAGAAAATCTAGCTTCTGGTTCCATACCGCTGTGCTTAGGGAACGTTACCAGTTTGAGGTATCTTTATCTAGCTAACAATAGACTGAATTGGACCTTACCTTCAAGCTTGTGGAGTCTTCAAGATCTCATAGAATTCAATGTTTCGTCCAATTTATTAAGTGGGGAAATTCCTATGGAGATTGGAAATTTAAAGGTTGTGACGCTCGTTGATCTGTCAAAAAATGATTTTAGTGGTAAGATCCCTAGCACACTAGGGGGTCTGGATAGAATGCTTAGTCTTTCTCTAGCACATAATAAATTAGATGGGCCTATTCCAGATTCATTTGGCAAAATGCTGGCCTTAGAATTCTTGGATTTGAGCAATAACAATCTTAGTGGTGAAATTCCAAAGTCATTAGAAGCTCTCGTGTATCTCAAATACTTGAACTTCTCATTTAATGAACTCAGTGGAGAGATTCCCACTGGTGGTCCTTTTGCAAATGCCACAGGTCAATCTTTCTTGCCCAATTATGCACTCTGTGGTGATTCTAAGTTTCGTGTTTCACCATGCGTCATCAAATCTCCCAAGAGGTCAAAGAGAAAAAAGATAATCTTGGTTTTGTACATCCTTTTGGGAGTGGGTATGCTATTTCTTGCATTAGCCCTCGCATATGTATTTTTAAGATGTAGAAGGATAAAGAAGAATGCTGATCAAGCAGATGTCTTTCCGGTAAAAGGGAAACATGAAATAATTTCTTACTATGAACTTGAACAAGCAACAGAAGGATTCGATGAAAGTAACTTGCTTGGTAGTGGGAGTTTCAGCAAGGTTTTCAAAGGGATACTTAAGGATGGAACTCTTTTAGCAGCAAAGGTATTCAATGTGCAATTGGAGGGTGCATTCAAAAGTTTTTGTTATTTGCAGTTTTGATGATGTAACAAACTCAGGGACCCTGTGAAGGTACCTGGTTCTCAATATGAAGTGTTCGTTGACTGCCAGCTGGAGAAAGTACAAAAGGTTGGTGCACAGTTTCCAACTGGGTCAGAAACGTCAGAACTTTCCAACAAATGGCATAGGTTTAAGGAAAGTGACTTGTCTATACAAAGTCATCTTTCCTTACTTTTCTTTTTAGTTTTTGCAACTTGAAAAAGCACATTCAAGAACTCTTGCAAAGGCTTAAGAAAATCAAGAAGAAGAATCTTTAAAGAACAACCAGAACTCAGGCGAACATTGTGTAGTTGTTTTAGAATATTTTCTTCAGATCTTACATTGTAAACTGATCCTAATCTATAAAGGAATCAGTGTGGTTGATCTAAAATTCTAAATCATTATTAGGTTTGTGATTTAGTGGGTAATCTGAGAGATTGCTTAGAAAAGTCTAAGTTGTCTAGGGTGATAACTTAGTGGGTAGAGTAATATCTACTTAGGCTCATCAAGCAATAGTGCTATTGCTTGATAGTGAGATTAGAAACTTTTTCTCACATTTTTGTAATCGGTTTCCCTTTGCTTGTGAAGATTAGTGAAACTGTTTTTGAAAATCCTGTGAGACAGGTCGTGGTTTTACTCCCTTGAGCAAGGAGTTTTTCACTTGTTCTTTTACTGCATTTATTGTGTGCTATATTTACAAATTGCGTGTCAAGGGACCTGGTCCATTGACTGATAGTGAACACACAAATTCTAACAAGTGGTATCAGAGCAGGTACTCTCTATCCGGTTAACACCAAGAGAGTGATTCCTGTTCTAGAATGGTTGCTCCACTTAATCTGGAAGAGGGTCAGTCTTCAACTAGACCCCCTCGTTTCAATGGCCACTTTTATAGTTGGTGGAAAGCCAGAATGCATGACTTTCTTATGGCTGAAGATAGTGAACTATGGGACATTGTGTTAGATGGACCTTTCATTCCCATGATTGAGGAGAAAGATGGTGAAATCACTAGGCTTGTTCCAAAGCCTAGACGAAAATATGATGAAGCTGATAGGAAGAAGATTGAAAAGGGATACAAAGCAAAGAAGCTTCTTGTTTGTGGTATAGGACCCGATGAGTTCAATCGTGTCTCTGCTTGTGAATCTGCAAAAGAGATCTGGGATTGCTTAAAAACAGCCCATGAAGGAACTGAACAAGTAAAAGAATCAAAGATTGATATGCTCACCTCTCAGTATGAAAACTTCAAAATGAAAGAAGGTGAAACTATTCATGAAATGTTCACCAAACTGTCATCAATCACAAATGAGTTGAGAAGTCTTGGAGAACCTATCAGCATGAGTAAGCAGGTCAGAAAAATGCTTCGAATACTTCCCAAATCTTGGGAAAGTAAGGTTGATGCTATTACTGAAGCAAAGGATCTGAAAGTGCTAACAATGGATGCCCTCATTGGAAATCTAAAGACCCATGAGATGAATCGATGTCATGATCAGGCAAAGAAGGAAGTCAAGAAAGATAAGTCCTTGATGCTGAAGTACAGATCTGAAGAGGACTCCAGTGCTAATGATGATATGGCTTACCTTATCAAGAGGTTTCAGAAGATTGTGAGGAAAAATAAAGGTTTTAGAAAGGGAGCGCATGTTCCTCGAATTGCCACTCAAAATGATACCTGTCACAAGTGTGGAAAGACTGGACACTTTATAAGAGAGTGCCCATTACTCAAGGTTGAAAACAAAGATTATCAAAAACCAAGAGGTGATAAAGAAAGGCGCAGGGACCTGGTACTCGATAAGAATGATCGCAAAGCTGCTGCTGACTATGTGGTCAAGAAAGCCCTTGCAGCATGGGGTGATTCTTCAAGTGATTCAGAAGATCCTGATGAATCAAATGATGTGTCAATGGTGGTGGTTCATGAGGATGAAACCATATTCAATCAGGTATTTGCTTTCATGGCTCATTCAGAGGATAAAGATGATGAGGATAAGGTAACTCTTCTTGATTTGAAGCACGATTTGAATACCTATTCTCTTAAAAAATTGAGAACTTTAGCAAACGTTATGATTGATTCGGTGATTGAGTTAACTTCTGAAAGAGATACTATGAATGCTGAGTTTGAAAGCTTAAATGAAAATAGAGATAAAATGGGTGAGAAAATATTGAAAATTGAA
The DNA here is from genome assembly GCA_016801875.1 of Solanum sitiens. Lineage (NCBI taxonomy): Eukaryota > Viridiplantae > Streptophyta > Magnoliopsida > Solanales > Solanaceae > Solanum > Solanum sitiens. The sequence continues at coordinate 1,675,649 of JABWTJ010000056.1, forward strand.
GATCAAATGGCTGTTCTAGAATCTAAAAAACTAGAACTTAAAAAACAATTACATTTGCTGAATGAGAAAGCTGAAAAACGAGAGGGAAAGTCTAGTGGTTTACAAGTTGAGCTTCAAGAAAAACTGCAAACCTCTGAGACTAATCTTGTGTTAGCATTGGAAAAGAACATAAGTTTAGAAAGAGATATTGTCAAACTTAAAGATGAACTTGAAAAGTCTCATAAGTGGACAAAATCTTCTAAGCTGCTTTCAAATGTGACAAATCAAAGTAATTTCAACAAAAAGGGTCTAGGAAGCTTGAATATTACTCCTCCTTTCAATCCTCACAGCAAATATGTTTTTGTGGCTGATAATTTGCTGTGTCTTCATTGTGGTAAAAATGGGCATTTAAAAGAAGAGTGTACAGCCTGGAGAAAGTCACATGAGAGACTTTCAAAGTACACAGAAAAACCAGAGAGTTCCAAAGGAGAGATCTGGTCCTACGAAACAATCCTCAATCAAAAGGATTTCAAAGAGAGGGCTTGGTTCTGCTCAAAAATCCTTTGTCTAAAAGAATTTGAAATTGCCTCATTGGGCTAGAAATACCTTGATCACCCCTCTGTCTGCTTTCTGGGAACTCAAATTGAAATGGGTTCCCAAGTCTAATAAGTGACTTGTGATGCAGGTGAGTGAGAGGAGCATCAATCAATGTTGGTACATGGACAGTGGATGCTCTAAACATATGACTGGTGATATCAAAAATTTCCTCTCACTCAAGGCACTTCAAGGTGGAGGTGTCTCTTTTGGTGATGAAAAGAAGGGGTATATTTTAGGTGTTGGTAAAGTGGGAAAATCACTTGGAGAATACATTGACAATGTGTATCATGTCAGTGGGTTAAAGTATAGTCTTTTGAGTGTGTCTCAAATTTGTGACAAGGGAAATGAAGTGAAGTTTACATCTGAGAAGTGTACTCTAGTTAATTTAACTACAAAGAAAGTGATTCTCACTGCTCACAGAAGTAAAAATATGTATGTGGCTAACTTAGAAACATCTCATGGAGATGATCTGACATGTCTTAGTGCTCAAAATGAAAATGCTGATCTGTGGCATCGAAGACTAGGGCATGTGAGCTCATCTTTATTGAATAAATTGATTTCTAAGGACCTGGTCCTAGGTCTGCCAAAGTTGAAATTTTGTGAAAGCAAAATTTGTGAAGCCTGTGTCAAAGGAAAACAAATCAGATCATCCTTCAAGAAAAAGAAGCAAGTAACCTCTTCGAGAGTATTAGAGCTGCTGCACATGGATTTATGTGGACCCTTGAAGGTTCAAAGTAGAAGTGGAAAGAAATACATTCTGGTGATAGTTGATGACTACTCAAGGTTCACATGGACAAGATTCTTAAGATCAAAAGCAGAAACACCAGAAGAATTGATAGTGTTTTCAAAATGATTCAAACAAAATTGAATCTAGTGATTGCTGGGATTAGGTCTGATCATGGAACTGAGTTTGAAAACTCAAAAATTGATTATTTCTGCATGAAAAATGACACTAGTCACAATTTTTCTGCTCCAAGAACTTCTCAGCAAAATAGAGTAGTGGAGAGGAAAAACAGAACCTTGGTAAATATTGCAAGAACTATGATCATTGAGTCAAATCTTCCACAAAATTTTTGGGCTGAGGAAATCAACACAGCATGCTATGTTACTAATAGATGCTTGATAAGGTCTTTACTGAATAAGACTCCCTATGAACTACTCAACAACAGAAAACCTATGTTGAGCTACCTTGGGGCATTTGGATGCAAATGTTTTGTTTTGAACAATGGGAAGGATGATCTAGCAAATTTTGATCCTAGAAGTGATGAATGAGTGTTTGTAGGATACTCTTATTCAAGTAAAGCATACAGAGTTTTCAACAAGAGAACTCAATGTATTGAAGAAAGTATTCATGTTGTGTTTGATGAAGATGGAAATCTGAAAAAGGCAGCATCAAATGATGAAGATGAGTTAATCGAGCTGTTCAAATCTCAGAAAAATGAAAGAAGTGAAGCTGAAATGAATGACCAGTTGGAGATTGACAATGCTGATCAAAGTTCATTTGAGAAGGCTGATGAAGTTGATAAACCTGAAGAGGAACCTGGTATCATTCAAAACTCCAGTCAGAGTATCACTCACTCCCCAGAAAATGAAGACTTCATTAATGAAGAAGAGAACTCTGATCAGCTGAACCAATTGACTTCAAGACCAGGATGGAAACACAGTTCATCACATCCTCTTGATAGTCTCATTTCACCTCTGAACTCTGGAATTCACACTAGATCAAAAATAAGAAATCTAGTTGCATTTTCAGCTTTTATATCATCAATTGAGCCTAAGAATGTGAAAGAGGCGTTAGGTGATGCAGATTTGGTAAGTTCAATGCAAGAAGAACTCCATCAGTTTGAAAGAAGTAAGGTATGGTACCTGGTTCCTCGACCTGCTAACAGAACTGTTATAGGAACCAGATGGGTTTTAAGAAACAAGCTTGATGAAAATGGTGTTACTAGGAACAAATCCAGATTAGTAGTTCAAGGATATAATCAGGAAGAAGGCATAGACTATGATGAAACCTTTGCTCCTGTTGCAAGGATGAAGGCCATCAGAATTCTCATAGCATTTGCTGCATTCATGGGATTTAAGTTTTATCAAATGGATGTCAAGAGTGCTTTCCTAAATGGAGACTTGAAGGAAGAGGTGTTTGTTAAACAACCTCCTGGGTTTGAAGATGCTGAGCTACCAAATCATGTGTTCAAGTTGAATAAGGCCCTGTATGGTTTAAAACAAGCTCCCAGAGCTTGGTACGAAAGATTGTCAAAGTTCCTGTTAAACAATGGTTTTAAAAGAGGAAAAATTGACAATACCTTGTTCTTGTTAAAAAGAGAACAAGAATTGCTGATTATACAGGTATATGTGGATGACATTATCTTTGGAGCCACATCAGAACATTTGTGTGAAGAATTTTCATCATTAATGGGAAAGGAGTTTGAGATGAGCATGATGGGTGAACTAACCTTCTTTTTGGGGCTACAAATCAAACAATCATCAGATGGAATCTCAATCTGTCAAGAGAAGTTTATTAAGGAGCTGTTGAAGAAATTCAATATGTTTGATTCTAAACCTATTGATACTCCTATGGGTACCAACTCCAAGCTTGTAGCAGATGAATCTGATTCTCTTGTGAATCAAACTATGTATAGGGGAATCATTGGATCCTTGTTGTATCTGACTGCTAGCAGACCTGACATTGTATACAGTGTTGGAATATGTGCTAGATTCCAAGCATGTCCTCGTGATTCACATTTGAAGGCTGCTAAACGAATCCTAAGATACTTGAAGAAAACAGGGGACCTGGTACTCTTCTACCCAACAGGTGACACTTTTGATCTTGTTGGTTTTGCAGATGCTGATTTTGCTGGTTATCAAGTTGACAGGAAGAGCACTTCAGGGATGGCTCATTTTCTTGGCTCTTCACTTATCTCATGGGGAACGAAGAAACAAAATTCAGTAGCTCTTTCAACTGCTGAAGCTGAATATGTAGCAGCTGCTGCATGTTGTTCACAACTGTTATGGATCAAACAACACTTAGAGGACTTCGGAGTAAGCATCAAAGCAATACCTCTTATGTGTGACAATACTAGTGCAGTCAGTATGGGAAAGAATCATGTTCATCACAAGAGAACCAAGCACATTGATGTTAGACATCATTTTCTGAGGGATAATATTGAAAAGGGAAACATTGTGCTTACATATTGCCCAACAGAGGAACAAATCGCAGACATCTTCACCAAAGCTCTTAGCAAAGACCAATTTGAGAGTAATAGGTTGAAGTTGGGCATGATGACTTCAAACTGATTTCAAAGTCATTCAATCATGAAATTTTCTTGATGGCTAAACTTGTAGTGCAGGTATCCTCTTTGTCAATATTTTTGTCTAAGATAGATCACTGTTGTACCTATTGCAGGTATACATTCATAAAAGGATTAGCAAAGCAAAGACATGGCCAGAACAGTTGAGGAATGGTGATAAAATTGCATTATGGGACCTGGTCCTAGTCGAGGTTAGCATTCTATACATTAATTTTAAACTGAGATAAAGTGACCGTTGATCAAGCCACGTGTCAGTCATCGGTTATTCTGACCGTTAGTCCCATCGCTTAATTTCAAGTGACGCGTCAAATCAATAGGGACCTGGCACCGCTTCGTTTTCTTTTTAAACCCTCTTAATCCCTCACTCTTCTTGCAATATTCCCTCTCTCTGTCGAAAAACCCTAAATTGCTTTTTCTCACTGACTACATTCTTCGTCTTTCACTACTGCTTCTCATCTCCTTCTTCTTGATAAAATGTCGGACCCTTCTTCTGCTTCTAAGCAAATGCTTACAGTACTTAGTGAGATCAACCCGATTTCTTTCTACTCTCCGTCATCCACAGGATCAAAATCTAATCTCCCAACAAGTTTAAAAGTAAGTTCTCCCTTAGATATTCCCAAAAATCCTTTTCACTCCATAGATCTTAACAGTCCAAGTCTTCCCACTGAACCTGGTCCTCATCATGAAATGCTTTCAGATGCTCTTTTTGAAGGAGACTTACCAAGGAACAAAACTTCTGAGTCAAATATTCTCGCTGCGAGTGAAGAATTGGTGATAGAGAGTCTAGCTATGATGCGAGAGGAAGTCAGGGTTGAGGAAAGTGAAGCTTTTCAAAATGAAGAACCTAAAGAGACCCAACCTATCTTTGATAGAACTCCAGATTTTGGGCGATTTCCATCCTCTGAATCAGCAGGTGATGACCAACCTACACAGTGGAAGGTTGAAAAGAGAGATGTAACTGTATCTGCGAAAGAAAAAGAGAAAGTGGTGGGAGAAGTGTCTAAAAGAAGACTTGTTACTAGATCTGACGCCAAAAAGATGATGGCTGATGCTCTAAAAGCTAGTGCAAAGTCTACAGCAGAAAACAGGAGTGCTAGAACCTTCAAAGTGTCAAATTTTAAACTGCCTGAGTCTGGTGTGGTCGATGTGTCTGCTGAAGAAACAGAAAAGGGATACAGAAAGAAGAGGTCAGGAAAATCAAAGCCAAAAGAAACGAAAAAGCTGAGAAAACAAAATCCCCAAAGGAGACTGCTAAAGGTAAAATAAAAAGGTCACAAGGACCGGGTACACAGGTGCATGTAAATGATGAGCAGGTCAACAAACAAGAGATTGTTGACAATCTGAGGAAGCAATCTGTACTGGCTGGCAGGGTTTTTGATATGGGGGTAATTAATCTTCCAGGGATGAACTCACTTCATGACATGGTTGAGATTCAGTCATATATGCATCTTTTTAACTACACATCTCCCATTCTTCATGAGGAGGAAATGCGCGAATTCTACTACAACATTCAATTTGAGGAAGATGGAAGTATCAATACCAGAGTAAACGACATTGCTATTCATCTTGACGAGCCCCTGCTGGGAAAGATCCTTGGGGTACCTCGTGAAGGTACCAGGTTTGTGGTAGGGAAGACATGTTCTGTTGAATTTGTAACATTGTGTTCAAAACTTCCTACTACAAAATGCGCAGGGCTGTTTAAGAAAGTGATGAAAAGTGAATATTAGTTAGTTTTTGAATTTGTCAACAAAATCCTCCTCCCTCGAACAGAAAAGAGGACCTCAGCAACTTCTGCTGATCTGTATGTGATGGAATTGTTGTGCAAGTTCGAACCTCTGGATCTTCCAGGACTCATGCTTGAGCATATCTACAAGACTGTTATTGAGCGGAAAGGGATACATGGTATGGGGTATGGATACCTTCTCACTCAAGTATTCAAATACTTTAACATTCCACTTGGTCTTGGGAAGGTAGGTACAGTGAAGCAAGCCTTTTCAGAGACTATCTTGGTCGAATGCGAGTGCATTGAAGGGAAGGGAAATCCCAAGAGCAAAATGGCTCAACTCATTGAAGACCAGGACCAGCTCAAGCATGAGGTAGAAGAACTGACTATGAGGATGAGTGTTAAGGATGCAGAAATTGCTATTCTTAAAGCCGAACTACTCACTGCATAGACTGAGGGACCTGGTGCCGAGGCAGTTCAAGCCCTAAAAAGGGAAAATGCAGAACTGAGGGCCAAAGTTATTGCTTTACAAGAGAAAGCAATAAAGGATAATGATGATGCAAATGCTAGACTTACTCTCATCATTCAATCCCTTTCCCATCAGCCTCCTTCTGTGTCTTCCTTTGTGTGGCTTATCTCTTCGTCCTTTGAATTTTAGTTTGTTGTTAATGTATTGAATGTTACTTTTGAAATGCTATTTATCTTATTCCCCTGTTGTTCTGGCTAATATCTCTTGTCGAATGCTTTCTTTTATGTTTGATTGTCAAAAGGCTATGATCTTCTCTGACATTATTATTGATACTGTTGGTTTACTGTATCTTTTTTTTATGATGCCAAAAGGGGGAAATTTTAACATGATTGTGTAGTGACTGGACTGGACATGTTTGTAAGGGGGAATACAAATAGTGTTATATTGTGTTTTCTTGTTTCGATTCTCTGTTAGGAGGGTGGACAAGTAATTCAGGGGGAACTTATTTTGAAGCTGGAGTAGAGCCTGAAGTATTGTTTGTCATCATCAAAAAGGGGGGAAATGTTATTTGCAGCTTTGATGATGTAACAAACTCAGGGACCCTGTGAAGGTACTTAGTTCTCAATATGAAATGTTCGTTGACTGCCAGCTGGAGAAAGTACAAAAGGTTGGTGCACAGTTTCCAACTGGGTCAGAAACGTCAGAACTTTCCAACAAATGGCATGGATTTAAGGAAAGTGACTTGTCTATACAAAGTCATCTTTCCTTACTTTTCTTTTTAGTTTTTGCAACTTGAAAAAGCACATTCAAGAACTCTTGCAAAGGCTTAAGAAAATCAAGAAGAAGAATCTTTAAAGAACAACCAGAACTCAGGCGAACATTGTGTAGTTGTTTTAGAATATTTTCTTCAGATCTTACATTGTAAACTAATCCTAATCTATAAAGGAATCAGTGTGGTTGATCTAAAATTCTAAATCATTATTAGGTTAGTGATTTAGTGGGTAATTTGAGAGATTGCTTAGAAAATTCTAAGTTGTCTAGGGTGATAACTTAGTGGGTAGAGTAATATCTACTTAGGCTCATCAAGCAATAGTGCTATTGCTTGATAGTGAGATTAGAAACTTTTTCTCACATTTTTGTAATCGGTTTCCTTTTGCTTGTGAAGATTAGTGAAACTGTTTTTGGAAATCCTGTGAGATAGGTCGTGGTTTTACTCCCTTGAGCAAGGAGGTTTCCACGTAAAACTCCTCTGTTCTTTTACTGCATTTATTGTGTGCTATATTTACAAATTGCGTGTCAAAGGGACCTGGTCCATTGACTGATAGTGAACTCACAAATTCTAACAGTTTTGATACAGAATGTGAGATGTTGCGCAACCTCCGCCATCGAAATCTTACAAAAGTCATCACCAGCTGCTCCAACCCTGACTTCAAAGCCTTGGTATTAGAATACATGCCGAATGGGACACTTGAAAAATGGCTATACAATCACAAACTTTTTCTTAGACATGTTGCAGAGATTAAGTATAATGATAGATGTTGCATCCGCAATCGACTATCTCCACAATGGCTATTCAACACCTGTGGTGCATTGTGACTTGAAGCCAAGCAACGTCTTGCTAGATCACGAAATGGTTGGTCATGTCAGCGATTTCGGCATTGCAAAATTGTTAGGTGCAGGGGAGGATTTTGTTCAAACAAGGACAATAGCAACCATTGGATATATTGCTCCAGGTATCGTAATTATAGATTAGTACTCAGTTTAGCATGTTCATCGGTAACCAGAAAGTTTTTTTGTTATTATCTTTTACCATGATTGCAGAATATGGACAAGACGGAATAGTCTCCACCAGCTGTGATGTTTATAGTTTTGGCATCGTGATGATGGAGATGTTCACAAGAAGGCGACCAAGTGATGAAATATTTACCTGGAGAAATGAATATACGATGTTGGATTAATGATTGTCTTTCGAGTGGTATTCACAAGGTGGTGGATTCTAATTTGATACAGCCAGGGGATGAACAAATCGATGCAAAGATGCAGTGTTTGTCATCTATCATGAAATTAGCTTTGAGTTGCACTGTAGTGACACCTGATGCAAGAATTAGCATGGAAGATGCTCTTTCAACACTCGAAAATATCAGACTCCAGTTTGTCAATAGTCTCCGCTAGGTAGAATCAGACTGTCATGTTATCCTTTCAATTCTGCACAAGTACTGAAGTTCGCGCTGTAGCATGGATTATCGAAAGCAAGTTATCATTTCTTGATGTGGGTAGTATTTATGAAATAAAATATATACGAAGTTTGTTATATTTTTGGGGATTATAAAGTGGAGAATCGAAATCTCACCAAGGTGAAAGTTTATGTAGTCCGCCAAATAGGCTACTAAGATTCCCAAATAGTAATATGTTTTATTGAGTGTGAAAAATTAAAATAGTTCTTTCGTGTTCACATCCATTTATAACAGAATTGAGTTAAATATGACGTTATTATCAGATCAATTTGGCAATACACATGACATAAAAAATCACATTTACGTTGCAATTTTTTTCGAGCACGTAATTTTTCTTTGATAGATAAATATTTCTATCATGATCTATATAAAAAATTTAACAATAAATTTAATATAATATTCAGATTTTTTTCCAAATCTGCATAAATTTAAAATAATATTTCAATAAAAATCCACAAATTTTAGTATCATCAGTAATTTGAGAAAATAAGTTACTCGACATAATTTTGAAATACAGATAAGTATCGATTGAACTTTTGTAATATCTAGTCAAATCCTACTAAGTGATTTTGGTGTTTATTATCTACAGAAAATCATTTAGAATTCTCACTTATTTAGAAAAAAAGTTACCCTGCATACAGAGAGGTGTCCGTTGGAGTTTTTCATATCCAGTCAGGTCCTACTAAGTAATTATTAGTTATTTTCCCTATTTTAGTGTATAATATCTAAAAAAAAAAATCATCCAAATATGGAATGTACATAAATTAAAATGACAAGTGATTCACTATATAAGTAAGACAACAATGGAAAACTTTTTATATGTCTTTACATAGAAAATAAAGAACTACAATCATCCCTTTCTCCTTCAGAATAACAAGTGTGAGTTCCTTTTCTGTTCATAGATAGTTTTACTAATTCTATATATTTGTGTTTTTACATCATTAATTATAATCTTGTGATTAATGAACATGTTTACACAGGATTTGATTTTTATACACACTGATAAACATGGATGAAGCTCCAAAGAGTAATTACATTGATAGTGATAATCTTTATTCCTCTACTATACCATGGGCCAATGAATTTGATTTTGGCGAAGAAGTAGAGTTGTCAAAAATATTTGATATGCCTCAAGAGCATCATGTGAACACCTCAGGATTACCTAATGTTGTTCCTACGAACACCACCAACATCTCTAGTCATTCATCAGCGGTTAAGAACTCTTCGAGAATAACTTATCCTATTAACCTTGATGACTATGATGACTATTCATTATCGTACATTTATTCCATGGGATTGAAAAATGAAGAAAATGTTAAAACCTTTATCCCTATACCTATTGGTATGGAAAAACAAGGTGAAACTAGAAATGACATGATCCTCCAACAACCTCTACCAAAAATCCCAATTTTGGAGAGATTGGAAAGAGAGTCGTCCTTGAAATCAAAGTGCACGACTAATCAGCGTATGAGAACTTCAACTGTATCTTGTAAAGAACAAGAAAATAATAAGACAAATGACATGTCACATATTCTAACTCTGAAGAAACTAAAAAGTCATTTGATCAAGTCTAAGTTGATGGTTGGTCAAGAAAATGAAACTAGCAGTAGCAATGGAGGTCCTATAAGAAGGTCACCCAATAGGGCAAGTGCAAGATACCAACCATTTGGGAAAGAAATTGATCCAAATAATCAAGGATCATCAGATAGGCATGTTAATTTCTCTTTTAATTTACTCTCCAAATTATCATTAATATATTAATTAGTAATGCTCGATATATACAACTCGTCTTATCTTGTTTATGATATTTTCCTGGGTTGGTCAAAACAGTTCAGAGTCGATCTTCAAGAGACCATAAAATTCCAATGAATATACGCAGGGTTGGAACACACAAGACTGTAACTTCAATAACACAACCAACTGGCCTTGGGATCCATTTCACTAATTTGAGAGAGAGATTCATGTGTGTATTTATTTTAAATGCCTAGTACATAAATAAGGCCTTGTAATTTTGATTTCTTCATTTTTAATTTAGAACAATGTTTTATTGCCTCAAAATACAATGTGTATCCAGTGCTCTTCATGATTGGAAGTGACATCTATGTTATAAAAATGGTTGTTAAGTCATGCAGTATATATGTGTTTTGAACTATGGCTTCTATAAATATTAATCCTTTTATGTTTGATCATTCAGTTTAGAGTTAGTTTTTGTTATATCAAGTCAAATCTTATTAGGTGATTATTAGTTATATGTCCTATTTTAGTCTCACTTATTTGAGAAAAGAGGTTACTTGGCATGATTTTGAAATACAATAGAAAATTTTCCTATCATATCTAATAAAGTTGTACAAAGTGATTTTTAGTTATTTTCCTATTTTAGTGTATTTATATCAATAAAAGTTCAGTCGTCGATCCCATCAGATATGTTAATTTTAAAATTCCATTCAAATATGATATCTACATAATTAAAAGGGAAAAGGGTCAAAAATACCCCTCAACTTTGATTTATTGTTTAAATTTACCCTTGCCGTTAAAAAAGTTAAGTTTACCCCTCGCCGTTAAAATAAAGTTAATTTTACCCCTCATGTTACTAATTTCACCAAATTTACCCCTCATTAGATGGATTGATCCAAATTGACCCGAATTTACCTCTTTGACATATTTAATGGAGATTTGGGAGAATGGGTAAATGGGTATAGGAGATTTGGGAGAATGGGGTCGGGTTATTTTAAATGATCGGGTTAATGGATTAAAATAAGGAATAGGTTTTATTTTTAAAATTTGGGTCAATTTGGGTCAATCCATCTAATGAGGGGTAAATTTGGTGAAATTAGTAACAGGAGGGGTAAAATTAACTTTATTTTAACGGCGAGGGATAAAATTAATTTTATTTTAACGGCGAGGGGTAAAATTAACTTTATTTTAACGGCGAGGATAAATTTAAACAATAAATCAAAGTTGGAGGGTATTTTTGACCCTTTTCCCTAATTAAAATGACAAGTGTCTCATCATATAAGCAAGACCACAATGAAAATCCATCCATTGTTTTATCTGCAGGTGATAAACCAGTTGAGGCTCTATTAGGCTCCAAACTTCTGACTTCAAGTTTGTCCAATTCGAATGACAGATGTTGGGGAATGAGTTGTGATTTTTCTGAAGAGTTGTGACTTTTATGAAGATTTATGACGTTTATGAAGATTTGTGACTTTCATGAAAAGTTGTAATTTTTTCATAAGGTTCTGACTTTTCTGAAGGTTGTGACTTTTCTGATAAGACAGTTGTTTCACACTAACTTTTGTTATCTATAAATAGAGGGATTTCATCTTATTTTACAACAACGAATTTCTAGACTTTTCTTCTACTACTAAATCTAGTATTCTTAAGTGTAATTTATTGTTGTTGAGTGGTTTACTGTCACCGTGATTTTAGGTACCGTTAGTGTCCGTATAAATTGACTTATTTTAGGTGTTTTTAAGCCAAAATAGCATTTATACTACTAAAAAAGGTCATACATATCACTATTTTCCTACAAATTACATTATATTTTTGTGAAACGAAAACGTTATTTCTTTGAGTGACTGTTTTTGTGAAAATGTACACCCAGTATTTTTAAATAAGATATTTTAAATATTTCAACCATTTATATCAAGTTTCTTATTCGTGAGCATAGCTTGATTATGTTATATTCCGTAATATGATTATATCTAAATAATTTAATTAATATTTTCCTGTCAAATTTACATATGGAAGAACTCATAATCTGGAATCAAACAAAGAAAATTATACGTGCAATTGGATTTTTATATATCAATTAAATTTTCTAATGCCATTAATTATTAACTATCTCTATCACAAATAAACACTATTTTTAAAAGTGTATCCCATGAAATTGACAATTATACATTATCCACCTTAAAGAAATATATGTTGATCACTATTTGTACAATATGAAATACAACTTTTATTCGGCAAAACTTTTTGATATGTTACACAAGATATAAATTAGGCATAATACATATATTAGACCCTAAACTTGGCTTCAAATTTTAACTTTGACCTCAAACTTTCATAATGCACAAATAGGCACTTTAACTATCCTATCTTTCAATAAATAAACACGCGAATATTTCAATCAAAACCGTGTTACACACATGCTCTGACGTGGAAAAGTAAACCACTCAGTGGCTGCCAACTAATTAAAAAATTTACACGTATTTTTTTAAGCATAATACATAAATTGGACCCTTAACTTGGCTTCAAATTATAACTTTGACCTTTAACTTTGATAGTGCACAAAGAGACACTTTAACTATCCGAAATTTAAACAAAAAAACACGCGAATATTTCAATCAAAACGCGTGTTACACACATGCTCTGACGTGGAAAAGTAAACCACTCAGTTGCTGCCAACTAACTAAAATAAATACACCTAGATTTTAAAAATTATAAAAATAAATTATAATATAGAATAAGGTGGAAGTGAAAACAAATTCATTTTTTAGGTAAAAAAAAATTAGTACCTCTTTTCTTCTCTCTCTTAAAAATTCCTAATCTGAAATTCATGTTCCTTATATTCAAATCAAAGAAAAAATTGTTCAAGATATTTGCTGTAATTTAATTTTCGAGTTATCTATTTTTCTTCCTCAATTTAGTCAAGGTAACAAGATTCAACATTTTACAAACAAGAATTTGCATATTGTTGGTCAAATGTTCAAACTAATATGAGAATCTCTAGAAGAAACTAATGTTTTTATTGCAAAATTATTTCAGAGCAACCCATAAATATGGAAAGACATGAGATTCAATGAACTTCTCCTTCTTTTCTTTAGTTTGAAGTATATTTGTGCTTTATGTTGTCAAATATTTGACTGAAAAAACAGGGTGCTTTGTGTATTGTGATTGTCATAGTGAAGAGAATTGCAATTATGAATTTTGGAGGCCAACAAATGAACTTACAGTACTAAAAATTATTAAGTGAAATGGTGCACTTAAAGTATTTGATAAATTGTCTGATAGAACTTTTCACATATTTTTGTCAAGTTTGAGTAGCAGTCTGATATCTAATCAAAATGCCTTCAAAAATTGCATTCAATTTGTATAATTGTATACTCACCCCATCTTGTCAAAAAAGACTTCATTATAATTTTTTTCATAATAACAAAAAAGTAATTAAATGTCACTTGCATTTTGCAATGAACAACAAATAATGCAAAAAAGAGGGGAAAATTGTTGAAAAATTAGAAAGAGAGTTTAATTGTCATTTCAGTGTTTTTTTTACTGTTGGGCACTCGATTTTTACATCTGACGCGCCTAATTTGAGTGAATTTTACGTATTTTGCCATGTAGGATCCGAATATTTTTTTGTTTAAGTTTTGGATAGTTAAAGTGCCTATTTGTGCACAAACAAAGTTAAAGGTCAAAGTTATAATATGAAGCCAAGTTAAGGGTCCAATTTATGTACTAATTAAGGGTAGAATTGTCATTTTAGCAATTTTTTATCGTTTTGGGCCTCAAAAATTACCTCTCACTCGCGCAGAATGCGTGTATTTCACGCATTTTGCCAGGTAGGAATCGCGTGTTTATTTGTTGAAAGATAGTATAGTTAAAGTGCCTATTTGTGCACTATGAAAGTTTGAGGTCAAAGTTAAAATTTGAAGCCAAGTTTAGGGTCCAATATATGTATTATGCCTATAAATTAATTAACTTTAAGATATGTAAATGTAAGTTGATAGGTTGTTGGGGGTGTACAGTAGTAGCATCACCTTCTTCCTTTGATATCTTGTTTCCGTGGCGTGTCTCTTCGAAGCAACAACAAATGAGAATTAATAAGGGCACCACCGCTCTGTTGGAATTAATGCATTAATGTATAGTCTTTCAAATTGTCTCTTAGTTTTTCAAGAAGTCTTTTTAGAATTTCGTAGTACATGTATCTAGTAAATTGTGATACATGTATTTAGTTATTTATGCAAGACTTTTTGTTTTCTATTGTGAGTAGTATAAATAGTGATGTAGTTGATGATTGTAATCATCTCAAGTGGCCTTAAGTAGCTTATATAAAACTTGACCATTCTCTAAAATATAGTATTCTCCTTCTATATTTCCTACAAATTGGTATCAAGGGCAGGTTTTCGTTCTTAATCTGGGGTTAGGTGAAGAAAAAAAAATATGGCATCCAAAACAAATGAAGGAGCTGATTCTTCAATTGTTCTTACTCCATTTTTTATGGAACTGATTTTGAATACTGGAAGATAAGAATGAGAACACATTTGAAAGCTGAAGGTTTATGGACTATTGTTGCAAATGACTTTGAAGAGCCAGATAACGATGGTGATCTTACTGCAGCAGCAGAGATGAAAAATCTTGAGGCTAAGTATCGTCAAGATGCAAAAGCCTTGAGCAAAATCCAAATGGGAGTCTCAAGAGTATATTTTGCAAAAATTGCTACTTGTGAGACTGCAAAGGAAGCTTGGGATTCTCAGGAAACTGAGGTGTATGGTGACGAAAAGGTACGCACTATAAATCTTCAAACTCTTAGAAGAGAGTTTCAAAATTTGAAGATGATAGAATCTGAAAAAATTGATGAATATTGCACAAGAGTCATGAATATTGTTAATGAAATGAGAAATCAAGGTGATACAGTTTATGACCAACAAGTTGTGGAAAAGATTCTAATTAGTGTCACAGAAAAGTATGAGTACATTGTTGCTATCACTGAGGAGAAGAAAGATCTTTCTAAGCTTTCCATCAAAGAGCTAGTTGGATCATTTCGTGCACACGAGAAGCGAAGATTTTTTCGTGAAGATCAACCCAAAAAGATGACTTTCTAGTCTAGAACAAATGAGAATTCTCAAAATATCTCAAAAAATCAACAGAAGAAGAATTACAAGCCAAAAAAGAAGCAGGATCGTGATGGTTCTTCCAAGAAGGTTGAAGAAAAAGGTGAGAAAAACTCTAGTTTTTTTGGTAAATTTTGCAAAAAGACTAATCACAATGCAGAAAAATATTGGCACAAAGGCAAGACCCAATGTAACTTTTGTAAAAAGTTTGGCCATGTTGAAAGGATTGCTGGCACAAGCAACGGGAGCAAGCAATTTTTTGTGAAAAACAGGAGGAAGAAAGGAAAGAAAACCTTTTCTTTGCTTCTAAATCTGATGCTTCAACAAAAAGCATGAATGGTATGTTGATAGTGGTTGTAGTAATCACATGACTGGAGATGAAAATACTTTCCTCTCAATTAATAATAGCATCACTACTAAAGTGAGAATGAGGAATGGAGTCTTAGTTGATGTGAAAGGTGTAAAGGTACTATTTCGATCAACATGAAAGGAAGCGGTAAGCAAATTCATGATGTTCTTTATGTTCCCGATTTGGAAGAAAATTTGCTTAGTGTTGGTCAAATCATGGAATATGATTATTCTCTTGAGTTTAGAGATAATTATTGCAGGATTTATGATAAAATTGAGCCAAATCAAGTCGTTGTTGAAGTAAAGATGATAAAAAAAAAAGCTTCTCTTTGCAATTTCATTACAATGCATTAAAAAAATGAAATTGTAGATGATTCATGGCTTTGACACAAAAGATTTTGTCACTTGAATTTTCATGGTTTGAAGCTTCTCAAGCAAAAGGACATGATGCAAGGCCTTCCTGAGATATATACTGAGGTGGATCCATGTGAAAGTTGTATAATGGGAAAGAAACATAGGAAGTCTTTTCTAAAAGGGGTGTCTTGGATAGCAAGTGTACTTTTGGAACTAATCCGTACCGACATTTGCTGACCAATGAAGACTCCATCTCTTGGAAGTCAAAGGTATTTTCTAATTTTTATTAATGATTTCTCATGAATGACTTGTGTTTACTTCTTGAAAGAAAAGTCAGAAGCATTTGCTACATTCAAGAAATTTAAAGCCCTTGTTGAGAAGCAAAAAGGTTGCAGCATCAAAACAATTCGCAGTGATAGAGGAGGTGAATACACAAGTCGAGAATTTGAAGAATATTGCAAAAATGAAGGCATTCAGAAACAACTTACAGCAGGGTATACTCCTCAACTAGATGGTGTATCTGAAAGAAGAAATAGAACAATTGTTGAAATGGCCAGAACTATGATGAATGAGAAAGAGATGCCAAAATATTGTTGGGCAGAAGCAGTGTATACAGCAGTTCACATCCTTAACAGGTGTCCAACAAAGGCACTAAAGGACAAGACACCAGTTGAAGCTTGGAGTGGAATTAAACCTTCTGGTAGTCATTTTTAAAATTTTTGGGTGTATTTGTTATGCTCATGTACCTGCTGAGAAAAGAACAAAATTGGATGAAAAAAGTAAAAAATGTATCTTTCTTGGTTATAGCGATGTGAAAAAAGGATATATGCTTCTCGATGTCAAAACTTAACAAACTTGTTGTTAGTAGAGATGTCATTTTTGATGAAAAAACAACATGGAATTGGGAGGATAAAAAGATAGAGAATCTGCTATCATATCTTCAAATCAAGAAGAGGATGAAAAAGATGAAGATGTCTCTCAAGGGGAGTTAATGTAAGACCTTGAAAATAGCTTAGGTGTTCTAGAGCCTAATATGTTTATGTCTAAGGTCCTAAATATGTTTAATATGTGGTTTATAGGCAGTAGCTAAAATATTAGAGGTGTTGGAAGTCAAACGTCAAGGGATGACTAAGACGTTTGACGACTAAGTCACCTAAATGTCTAAAATGTGGTTCTATGTGCTCATGTGTATTTCGTGGTGTTTTAAGGTTCTTAATAGAGTTATTATAGTATGTATAGGCAGTGGTTAAAGTTTCGTGAAGTTTGGAGGTCAAATGATCAAGAACGTCCAAGGCATTCGAAAGATGTGCCTTGAGTCGACCTTGTACGTCTAGGCGAGTTTCGTTGAGTTTTACATGTTCGTTTTGGATGAAATTCATGTGAGAGGTGTTAAACTCATAGTTGGTCATATTTGGGTTGGAAACGTCCGGGAAATTATCCCCAAGGACCATCAAAGGATCCTTGAGGAAAGGACCCAAAACCTGATGCAGGCTGTCCTAGGCAGCCTTGGCGATGGAGCAGTCGACGGCCAGTCATGGCTGTGACGCCCCATCACAAGGGTTCCGTCGTGGGGGCCTTGTCCAAGGGTGTAGGGGGAACCCTTGTCAAGCCACTGGAGCTTGCAACGGAGGTCCATGACGGGCCGTTGCACCCGTGATGCCCCATCACAAGCAGGTCGTCGCAAGCCAAGTTCTCCTGCGCAGATTCTCTGCCAAGTTAGGGGTGAATTGGTAAATTTACCCCACGTCCAAATAATAGTTTAGGCGGTTTATTAAGGGTCTTATGGGTATTTTAGATGAGTATATAAGTGTCTAACACTTAGAATAATTCATTCTTCTAAAATCAAAACCCCAAAGTCCCTTAGAAATCCCAAAGACTCCATTGAAGTCCAACTTGAAGGATCAACTTGGTGTGGCGTTTTGAAGGAGAATTCTTCATCAAAGTGAAGAATTATCATCCTTGAGGTATGGCTTTTGATCCTTGAAACTTATTTCATCAAGGAGCCCAATCCTCAAAGTGTTTTACAAAGTTTTCTAAAGTGAATTGTCCAATTTCGGGATTCTACCATGGGTTCTTGCATAAATGATTTCTAAACATTGAATTATGATCTAATTGATATTGTATTGATGATTTCAACATAAATTACCTATGAACCCCGTGAATTGATGAACCCTAGTTTTGACTACTTATTGGGTTACTTGATATTAAGCTAATGTTGATGAATTGTTGTGTAGTTTCTTATGGGCTTTCTAATGATATAAGAATTGTATTCAATTGATATATAATTGATCTTAGATTGTTAAACCTAGATTGAATTGATGTAGATTTATTGAGTTTTATGGTTATTGCTTTGAATTATTGTTCATGGCCATGGGTAAGGGCCTTGTGATGTTGAATTGGTTGATTTGGCATTGAATTGAGATGTGGATATGGGGATGAAGGTATGCTGCCCCGTTTTCTTTAATTTGATATTAATTATACTTTGATTTTATTGTGTTTGGTATGGTCCACTTATGGTGGCGGTGTTATGTGTTTTACTTGTAATTGACGTGGCCTTGTCGGCGTTACTTTATGCAATATTATGAGCATGGACTTATTGGCAACTACTTGAAGTTATGTGGCTAGTTGTGTAGTTGATGATGTGAATTATGGCATTACTTATCTACATATGAAGTTATATAGTCATGTATGTATTCTTCTAGTTATGTTGCCTTAAATGATCATGTTAGACTATGACTTTGACATTATGAGTGTAGTGTTAGGGTTAAGTCTTGGTTATTACTACTTGACTTTATGAGTCTATGTGGAGTATATTAATGGTGTTATGATGATATATAGGATGACTTGAAGATGTTAGGTTGTTTTAGAAGTGTTTCTAGAATGGCTTGTATTATGGGTTAAAAGTGAAATATGTGATGTCTTGTCTTGATTGACTTGTATCTCTTACTTGATGTATATATGATTATGGATATGTGATGTCTTGATAGGGTGTCATAACTCTTAGTCTTGAATAAATAAATATAAGTGAGGCCTTAATGATAAGAAGGTCAAGTTTATGTGGAACCTTGAACTTAGTGGCGAGGTTATGAATTGTGAAGTAGTTAGCCGTAATGGTATCCTTCATGTTATGAGTGATGGACTTAGGGATGGTTGGCTGGAACGGCATCATATCATACCTTAGGAAAATTGCTATGAGCTTCTTGTCGCTAAAGTGAGATATGCCCTAGTGGAACTTGCTTTGGTAGGGTGAATGTAAAAGGGGTCATGAACTAGATAAGGACCTATTTATATGAACCTTAATGTGAATTAATCTATGAGAACAAAGGCTAGCACCGAGTGAGTATGGCAAGGGAAGTAGTTCTAGTTAAGTGTGAGACTAGAATACAAAGAAGCCCTTCATATTCCTTAACCATGTGCCTACATGGGATGTGTTCAAGTTCTACCATTGGCAAGTAGAACAACCTCATTGAAGTAGGATAGAACTTCGGATTCCATGTCTTGCTACCATGGTCTATGTCGGTTATTGCCTATTCTCATCATGTGGAATACCTATTAGCATTAGATAAGTTTATGAGGTTTAGGTGGTGGTATGGGACGCTATCTAGACATTGCACAATAGACTTTGAAGGTGTTATGTGGAGTTCTTAGGTTTTGTCCAAAGACCATTATGTGATCCATTATGTGAGTGTCTTATGCGATGCTTTATGTGAGTGTCTTATGTGATGTATGAGTCTTAATGAACTAATGAACTAATGACCTATGTTAGTAACTATGTAAATGAATGAGTACCTAATCTAAAGTGACTTAAGCATTCCTTAGCTAAAGTGTGAGGAGGGCATGAAAGGATGGTCTCTTCATGTCTTATCTTTGGAAGTCTTGAGAATGACTCTAGTTAGGGAAGTTGGTTAATCTTGTTGACATGATCTAAACCTTAGGAAGTCTTAAGGACTATTTAGGTAATCTTGGAGAGGTCACTACACTATGGACTTTGTCTTCTCGATTTACTTAAGTAGGTCTTTTGATAGGCTTTGGAAGGAGAATGTCTTATCATCTAAGTGTTGGTGTGTTTAGTGAGAATGATTCTATTTGAGGTAGTCTATAGGATCTCTTGTGTGTGTGTGAAAGGGACTGTATGGGCAGTCGCTCCACACTTACTCAAGTGAACCTTGGAATTGACCTTTGGTAGAAGAATCTTACATAGATGTTTATGATTGTTTTCTACGTATGTATGTGACTCATTGTAGGTAATCTTAAGGGTCGTTTAGGCACATCTAGAGAGGGTGTATGGGCGGTCTCTCTTTGTGTGACTTAAGTGAATCTTAGGATGACTTTAAGTGAGGAAATTACATGCTAGGAAGACTTAGGGTGAAGGATGAAGTGATTCACTGTAACAGTGAATATAGCTCACTGTAAAGTGAGTTCCTTAAATGTTATTTTCGACTAAATATTATCTTATGTGTTTGTTAATTGCTAAATGATGTTCCTATGTTTAAACTAAGATTTCTAAATGAAAAGATGCATATTTCCAATAAAGTCCGTTTTCATGATTTTATGCATATAGCCATACTTAGTACATGTGGTTGTACTAATTCCATGCTTTATTTTCTATCTATAGTACTTGGTAGGTAAGGAGCTTTTGGAGAAGAAAACTTGGGCTTAGAAGGATCGTCCGAGTAGAAGAGTTGAAGTATGTCCTCATTTGACTCGAGGGCATATATATGTCATTTTATGTTTCTCTTATGAAGTATAGTAATAAGACTATGTTATTTCTATTTTCGTATTAAAGTACTCTTGTGTCTTAAGATGATGAGATTGAGACTTAGTATTTCTATATGAAGGGTTTTAAAGACTATTTTAAGTTTTAGTGAAAAGTTTTAATTCCGCACTACTTTTCACTATGTATATGCGATGAATGATATGAATGAGGCTTGTCTTAGAACTCTGAGAGTTCGACGACGCCGGTCGCAATCCAAGATTGTACCCTATCTTCTAGGGTATGGTCTCGGGTTCTGACAGTTAATACCTTAGATGGTCACTCAACTATGCACTCTTCTCTCAGAAAGTCACTCAACTTTCAATTTTCACTCAAAAGTCACTCAACTATGCACTTCTTTCTAAGAAAGTCACTCAACTTTGAATTTTAACTCAAAAGTCACTCAACTATTCACTTTTTTCTCTGAAAGTCACTCAACTTTGAATTACTCAAAAGTCACTCAACTATCCACTCTTTTCTCAGAAAGTCACTCAATTTATTAATTGTTTTTTTAATTAAAATTTGTTGATATTAATTGTTTATATAACAAACTAAAATTTTTAAAAAATAAAAAATACCATTTAAACCATTTAGTGATCCACCCACCTAACCCGACCCATTAAAAAACATAATATGACCCATTTTGTTTTGTCCTTAATCCTAAATTATTCCCTCTCTTTCTCCTCTACATTTTTCTTTTTCATTTTCCATTGTTGTTTACTAATACCCCTATTCAATTGTCGAATTTCAGATGACATTGTTGGTTATTTTGAATTGTGATGCCTGTTATAGTAACATTGAAACTCCCATTGCATAGTGCTTGATCTACTGCACGGATGACTGCCAGTAAAAGGAAGCCAACAATGGAAAATGAAAAAGAAAAATGTAGATGAGCAGAGGAGAAAGAGAGGGAACAATTTAGGATTATGGTCAAAATAAAATGGGTCATATTATATTTTTTAATGGGTTGGGTTATGTAGGTGGATCACTAAATGGTTTAAATGGTATTTTTTTTAAATTTTTTTTTTGGTTTGTTATATAAATAATTAATATCAACAAATTTTAATTAAAAAAATAATTAATGGATTGAGTGACTTTCTGAGGAAAGAGTGGATAGTTGAGTGACTTTTGAGATAAAATTCAAATTTGAGTGATTTTCTGAGAAAGAAGTGCATAGTTGAGTGACTTTTGAATGAAAATTGAAAGTTGAGTGACTTTCTGAGAGAAGAGTGCAGAGTTAAGTGACCATCTGAGGTATTAGCTCCTCTCAAGGGGGAGAAATCCCAGATTCAGATGATGAAGAACCGCCTTCAACAGGAACAATATTGAGTGACATTTATCAAAGATGTCACTTTACCGGTGTTGAGCCAGAAAATTATGAAGAATCAATAAAGCATGATGTTTGAAAGAAAGCCATGGAAGAAGAAATTCGGATGATTGAAAAAAATAATACTTGGAAGTTTGTGGCTTTTCCCAGAGAAAGAGAAGTTGTAAGTCTAAAATGGATTTACAAAATCAAACTCAATCAGAAAGGAGATATTCAAAAGCACAAAGCAAGGTTGGTTGCTAGAGGCTTCACGCAAAAACCAGGTATTAATTTTTATGAAATTTTCTCTCCAGTTGCTAGAACTGTAATTGTTGTTGCTGCACAAAAGAAATGCAAGATATTTCAACTTGATGTTAAATCTGCATTTCTGAACGGAAAACTTGATGAAGAGATTTATGTTGAGCAACCTCAAGGATTTTTTGTTCAAGGGGGAGAAGAGAAGGTGTACAGGCTAATAAAAGCTCTTTACAGGCTGAAGCAAGCTCCAAGAGCCTGGTACAATGAAATTGATACATACTTTCCGAAAAATAATTTTCAGAGAAGTAAAATTAAAGCCACTTTGTATGTGAAGAAATAACATGGCAGCATTATCCTTGTTTGTCTCTATGTGGATGATCTGCTCTTTACAGGAAATGATGTAAAGATGATGCAAAATTTCAAGAAAGATATGATGCAAGCTTATGAAATGAGTGATCTTGGGTTGCTAAATTATCTCTTGGGCTTCGAAGTTTCTCAAGTGAAAGAAGGAATTTTCATTTCTCAAAAGAAGTATACTAAAAGTATTCTTCAAAAATTCAAAATGATGGATTGCAGGTCTGTGACCATACCATTAGCAGCAAATGAGAAGTTTAGAAAAGATGATGGAGAAAAGAAAGCTAATAGCTCACTTTATAGGAGCTTGATTGAAACTTTGCTATATCTTACTTTAACAAGGCCAGATATTATGTTTGCTGCTAGTTTATTATCCAGATTCATGCAAAACCAAGCCAAGTGCATTTTGGAGCTGCAAAGCGTGTCCTACGCTACTTGCAACGAACAATGGATTATGGAATAATGTACAAATTTGGTGGAGATTTGAACTTAATTGGTTATTCTGGTAGTGATTGGGTTGGAAGCATAGATGACATGAAGAGTACTTCTGGTTATGCTTTCTTATTTGGATCAAGTATTTGTTCTTGGTTATCAAAAAAGCAAAGTGTTGTTGCTCAACCCACTACCGAAGCAGAATGTTGTTGCTCAATCAACTTCTCAAGCTATTTGGCTTAGGAGAATATTCGAAGACATTGGTGAAAAATAAAAAAGAGGGACTGTTCTGTATTGTGATAACAAATCAGCAATTGCAATTTTGAAGAATCCAGTCAGCCATGAACGATCAAAGCATATTTCCATCAAGTATCATTGTATCCGAGAAGCACAAGAGAAAGATGAATTAGTCTCCGCTAGGTAGAATTAGACTGTTTTGTTTTACTCAATGTGAAAGAGAAGGTAGTCAGCCTACTAGGCTACTTAGATTCCCGAATAGTAATATGTTTTAGTGAGTGTGAAAAGTTAAAACAGATCTTTCTCGTTGACATCCATTTATTACAACATTGAGTTAAATATGACGTTATTATCAGATCAATTTGGCAATACACGACATGAAAAATCATATTTACGCCGCAATTTTTTTCAAGCACATAATTTTTCTTTGTTACATCGATATTTCTATCATGATCTATATAAAATTTTAAATAATAAATTTAATATAGCATTCAGTTTTTTTCCAAATCTTTATAAATCTCAGATAATATTTTTAAAAAATACTCAAATTTTAGTATCATCACTTATTCGAGAAAAGAAGTTACTCGACATAATTTTGAAATACAGATAGGTATCAATTAAATTTTTGTCATATCTAGTCAAATCCTACTAAGTGATTTTGGTGTTTAATATCTACAGAAAGTCATTTAGAATTCTCATTTATTTAGAAAAAAAGTTATTCTGCATACAGAGAGGTGTCCGTTGGAGTTTTGTCATATCCAGTCAAGTCCTACTAGATAATTATTAATTATTTTTCCTATTTTAGTGTATAATATCTACAAAAAATATCATCCAAATATGGAATGTACATAAATTAAAATGACAAGTGATTCACTATATAAGTAAGACAACAATGGAAAACTTTATATATAACTTTACATAGAAAATTAAGAACTACAATCATCCCTTTCTCCTTCAGAATAACAAGTGTGAGTTCCTTTTTTGTTCATAGATAGTTTACTAATTCTATATATTTGTGTTTATACATGATTAATTAATGACCTTGTTTACACAGGATTTGATTTTTGATAAACATGGATAAAGATCCAAAGAGTTACAGGGATAGCGATAATCAAGATTATCTTTATTCCTCTACTATACCATGGGCCAATGAACATGATTTTGGCGAAGAAGTAGAGTTGTCAAAAATATTTGATATGCCTCAAGAGCATCATGTGAACACCTCAGGATTACCTAATGTTGTTCCTACGAACACCACCAACATCTCTAGTCATTCATCAGCGGATAAGAATTCTTCGAGAATAAATTATCCTATTATTACCCTTGATGACGATGATGACTATTCATTATCGTACATATATTCCAAAGGATTGAAAAATGAAGAAAATGTTAAAACCTTTATCCCTATGCCTATTGGTATGGAGAAACAAGGTGAAACTAGAAATGACATAATCCTCCAACAACCTCTACCAAAAATCCCAATTTTGGAGAGATTGGAAAGAGAGTCGTCCTTGAAATCAAAGTGCACGACTAATCAGCCTATGAGAACTTCAACTGTATCCTGTAAAGAGCATGAAAATAATAAGACAAATGACATGTCACATATTCTAACTCTGGAGAAACTAGAAAGTCATTTGATCAAGTCTAAGTTGATGGTTGGTCAAGAAAATGGAACTAGCAGTAGCAATGGAGGTCCTATAAGAAGGTCACCTAATAGGGCAAGTGCAAGATACCAACCATTTGGGAAAGAAATTGATCAAAACAATCAAGGATCATCAGATAGGCATGTTAATTTATCTCTTTTACTCTCCAAATTATCATTAATATATTAATTAGTAATGCTCAATATATATATAACTCGTCTCATCTTGTTAATGATATTTTTCAGGGTTTGTCAAAACAATTCAGAGTCGATCAAGAGACCACAAAATTCCAATGAATGCACGCAGGGTTGGAACACACAAGACAGTCTCTTCAATAACACAACCAACTGGCCTTGGGGTCCTTTTCAATAATTTGAGAGAGATATCCATGTGTGTATTTATCTTAAATGCCTAGTACATAAATTAAGGCCTTGTAATTTTGATTTCTTCATTTTTAATTTAGAACAATGTTTTATTGCCTCAAAATACAATGTGTATCCAGTGCTCTTCATGATTGGAAGTGACATCTATGTTATAAAGATGGTTATTAAGTAATGAAGTATATACGTCTGTGGAACAAAAAATATGGAATTATGGCTTCTATAAATATTAATCCTTTTATGTTTGATCATTCAGTTTAGAGTTAATAGTTTTCGTTATATCAAGTCAAATCTTATAAGGTGATTATTAGTTATACTTCCTATTTTAGTCTCACTTATTTGAGAAAAGAGGTTACTCTACATGATTTTGATATACAATAGAAAATTTTCCTATCATATCCCATAAAGTTGTACAAGATTTTTAGTTATTTTCTATGTTAGTGTATAATATCTATAGAAAATTCAGTCATCGATCCCATTAGATATGTTAATTTTAAAATTTCATCCAAATATGAAATCTACGCAATTAAAATGACAAGTGTCTCATAATATAAGCAAGACCACAATGAAAATTTTTATAGTCAGGTTATTTGTCAAATTCTTTGATGGGATAAGCCAGTGGAGGCTCAGTTATTGGGCTCCCAACTTCGGACTTCAAGTTTCGCTAATTCGAATGACATGCAATTTTCTAAAGAGTTGTGATTTTTCTAAAGAGTTGTGACTTTCATCAAAAGTTATGACTTTTATGAAAAGTTATGGCTTTTTCATACGGTTGTGACTTTTCTGCTATTACTAAATCTAATATTCTTAAGTGTAACTTATTGTTGTTGAGTGGTTCGTTGTCACCGTGATTTTAGATACTGATACACCGGTGAGTAAATCATTCCATCTTGTGAGGATATATTACATTAACTTCTTTGTTTCTGATTATATTTTTTTTATTAGTTTAGTTTTCTACTTATTTGTTTCTTACATTGTTCACATATGATTTTATATATATATATATATATATATATATATATATATATATATATATATATATATATATATATATATATATACATGTTTGGAAGAAAGCCATGGAAGAAGAAATTCGGATGATTGAAAAAAATAATACTTGGGAGTTTGTGGCTATACCCACAGAAAGAGAAGTTGTAAGTCTTAAATGGATTTACAAAATCAAACTCAATCAGGAAGGAGATATTCAAAAGCACAAAGCAAGGTTGGTTGCTAGAGGCTTCACGCAAAAACGAGGTATTGATTTTTATAAAATTTTCTCTCCAGTTGCTAGAACTGTAATTGTTGTTGCTGCACAAAAGAAATGCAAGATATTTCAACTTGATGTTAAATCTGCATTTCTGAATGGAAAACTTGATGAAGAGATTTATGTTGAGCAACCTCAAGGATTTTTTGTTCAAGGGGGAGAAGAGAAGGTGTACAGGCTAATAAAAGCTCTTTACAGGCTGAAGCAAGCTCCAAGAGCCTGGTACAATGAAATTGATACATACTTTCCGAAAAATAATTTTCAGAGAAGTAAAATTGAAGCCACTTTGTATGTGAAGAAATAACATGGCAGCATTATCCTTGTTTGTCTCTATGTGGATGATCTGCTCTTTACAGGAAATGATGTAAAGATGATGCAAAATTTCAAGAAAGATATGATGCAAGCTTATGAAATGAGTGATCTTGGGTTGCTAAATTATCTCTTGGGCTTCGAAGTTTCTCAAGTGAAAGAAGGAATTTTCATTTCTCAAAAGAAGTATACTAAAAGTATTCTTCAAAAATTCAAAATGATGGATTGCAGGTCTGTGACCATACCATTAGCAGCAAATGAGAAGTTTAGAAAAGATGATGGAGAAAAGAAAGCTAATAGCTCACTTTATAGGAGCTTGATTGAAACTTTGCTATATCTTACTTTAACAAGGCCAGATATTATGTTTGCTGCTAGTTTATTATCCAGATTCATGCAAAACCAAGCCAAGTGCATTTTGGAGCTGCAAAGCGTGTCCTACGCTACTTGCAACGAACAATGGATTATGGAATAATGTACAAATTTGGTGGAGATTTGAACTTAATTGGTTATTCTGGTAGTGATTGGGTTGGAAGCATAGATGACATGAAGAGTACTTCTGGTTATGCTTTCTTATTTGGATCAAGTATTTGTTCTTGGTTATCAAAAAAGCAAAGTGTTGTTGCTCAACCCACTACCGAAGCAGAATGTTGTTGCTCAATCAACTTCTCAAGCTATTTGGCTTAGGAGAATATTCGAAGACATTGGTGAAAAATAAAAAAGAGGGACTGTTCTATATTGTGATAACAAATCAGCAATTGCAATTTTGAAGAATCCAGTCAGCCATGAACGATCAAAGCATATTTCCATCAAGTATCATTGTATCCGAGAAGCACAAGAGAAAGGTGAATTAGTCTCCGCTAGGTAGAATTAGACTGTTTTGTTTTACTCAGTGTGAAAAATTAATGTGAAAGAGAAGGTAGTCAGCCTACTAGGCTACTTAGATTCCCGAATAGTAATATGTTTTAGTGAGTGTGAAAAGTTAAAATAGATCTTTCTCGTTGACATCCATTTATTACAACATTGAGTTAAATATGACGTTATTATCAGATCAATTTGGCAATACACGACATGAAAAATCATATTTACGCCGCAATTTTTTTCAAGCACATAATTTTTCTTTGTTACATCGATATTTCTATCATGATCTATATAAAATTTTAAATAATAAATTTAATATAGCATTCAGTTTTTTTCCAAATCTTTATAAATCTCAGATAATATTTTTAAAAAATACTCAAATTTTAGTATCATCACTTATTCGAGAAAAGAAGTTACTCGACATAATTTTGAAATACAGATAGGTATCAATTAAATTTTTGTCATATCTAGTCAAATCCTACTAAGTGATTTTGGTGTTTAATATCTACAGAAAGTCATTTAGAATTCTCATTTATTTAGAAAAAAAGTTATTCTGCATACAGAGAGGTGTCCGTTGGAGTTTTGTCATATCCAGTCAAGTCCTACTAGATAATTATTAATTATTTTTCCTATTTTAGTGTATAATATCTACAAAAAATATCATCCAAATATGGAATGTACATAAATTAAAATGACAAGTGATTCACTATATAAGTAAGACAACAATGGAAAACTTTATATATAACTTTACATAGAAAATTAAGAACTACAATCATCCCTTTCTCCTTCAGAATAACAAGTGTGAGTTCCTTTTTTGTTCATAGATAGTTTACTAATTCTATATATTTGTGTTTATACATGATTAATTAATGAACTTGTTTACACAGGATTTGATTTTTGATAAACATGGATAAAGATCCAAAGAGTTACAGGGATAGCGATAATCAAGATTATCTTTATTCCTCTACTATACCATGGGCCAATGAACATGATTTTGGCGAAGAAGTAGAGTTGTCAAAAATATTTGATATGCCTCAAGAGCATCATGTGAACACCTCAGGATTACCTAATGTTGTTCCTACGAACACCACCAACATCTCTAGTCATTCATCAGCGGATAAGAATTCTTCGAGAATAAATTATCCTATTATTACCCTTGATGACGATGATGACTATTCATTATCGTACATATATTCCAAAGGATTGAAAAATGAAGAAAATGTTAAAACCTTTATCCCTATGCCTATTGGTATGGAGAAACAAGGTGAAACTAGAAATGACATAATCCTCCAACAACCTCTACCAAAAATCCCAATTTTGGAGAGATTGGAAAGAGAGTCGTCCTTGAAATCAAAGTGCACGACTAATCAGCCTATGAGAACTTCAACTGTATCCTGTAAAGAGCATGAAAATAATAAGACAAATGACATGTCACATATTCTAACTCTGGAGAAACTAGAAAGTCATTTGATCAAGTCTAAGTTGATGGTTGGTCAAGAAAATGGAACTAGCAGTAGCAATGGAGGTCCTATAAGAAGGTCACCTAATAGGGCAAGTGCAAGATACCAACCATTTGGGAAAGAAATTGATCAAAACAATCAAGGATCATCAGATAGGCATGTTAATTTATCTCTTTTACTCTCCAAATTATCATTAATATATTAATTAGTAATGCTCAATATATATATAACTCGTCTCATCTTGTTAATGATATTTTTCAGGGTTGGTCAAAACAATTCAGAGTCGATCAAGAGACCACAAAATTCCAATGAATGCACGCAGGGTTGGAACACACAAGACAGTCTCTTCAATAACACAACCAACTGGCCTTGGGGTCCTTTTCACTAATTTGAGAGAGATATCCATGTGTGTATTTATCTTAAATGCCTAGTACATAAATAAGGCCTTGTAATTTTGATTTCTTCATTTTTAATTTAGAACAATGTTTTATTGCCTCAAAATACAATGTGTATCCAGTGCTCTTCATGATTGGAAGTGACATCTATGTTATAAAGATGGTTATTAAGTAATGAAGTATATACGTCTGTGGAACAAAAAATATGGAATTATGGCTTCTATAAATATTAATCCTTTTATGTTTGATCATTCAGTTTAGAGTTAATAGTTTTCGTTATATCAAGTCAAATCTTATAAGGTGATTATTAGTTATACTTCCTATTTTAGTCTCACTTATTTGAGAAAAGAGGTTACTCTACATGATTTTGATATACAATAGAAAATTTTCCTATCATATCCCATAAAGTTGTACAAGATTTTTAGTTATTTTCTATGTTAGTGTATAATATCTATAGAAAATTCAGTCATCGATCCCATTAGATATGTTAATTTTAAAATTTCATCCAAATATGAAATCTACGCAATTAAAATGACAAGTGTCTCATAATATAAGCAAGACCACAATGAAAATTTTTATAGTCAGGTTATTTGTCAAATTCTTTGATGGGATAAGCCAGTGGAGGCTCAGTTATTGGGCTCCCAACTTCGGACTTCAAGTTTCGCTAATTCGAATGACATGCAATTTTCTAAAGAGTTGTGTTTTTTCTAAAGAGTTGTGACTTTCATCAAAAGTTATGACTTTTATGAAAAGTTATGGCTTTTTCATACGGTTGTGACTTTTCTGCTATTACTAAATCTAATATTCTTAAGTGTAACTTATTGTTGTTGAGTGGTTCGTTGTCACCGTGATTTTAGATACTGATACACCGGTGAGTAAATCATTCCATCTTGTGAGGATATATTACATTAACTTCTTTGTTTCTGATTATATTTTTTTTATTAGTTTAGTTTTCTACTTATTTGTTTCTTACATTGTTCACATATGATTTTATATATATATATATATATATATATATATATATATATATATATATACATGTTTGGAAGAAAGCCATGGAAGAAGAAATTCGGATGATTGAAAAAAATAATACTTGGGAGTTTGTGGCTATACCCACAGAAAGAGAAGTTGTAAGTCTTAAATGGATTTACAAAATCAAACTCAATCAGGAAGGAGATATTCAAAAGCACAAAGCAAGGTTGGTTGCTAGAGGCTTCACGCAAAAACGAGGTATTGATTTTTATAAAATTTTCTCTCCAGTTGCTAGAACTGTAATTGTTGTTGCTGCACAAAAGAAATGCAAGATATTTCAACTTGATGTTAAATCTGCATTTCTGAATGGAAAACTTGATGAAGAGATTTATGTTGAGCAACCTCAAGGATTTTTTGTTCAAGGGGGAGAAGAGAAGGTGTACAGGCTAATAAAAGCTCTTTACAGGCTGAAGCAAGCTCCAAGAGCCTGGTACAATGAAATTGATACATACTTTCCGAAAAATAATTTTCAGAGAAGTAAAATTGAAGCCACTTTGTATGTGAAGAAATAACATGGCAGCATTATCCTTGTTTGTCTCTATGTGGATGATCTGCTCTTTACAGGAAATGATGTAAAGATGATGCAAAATTTCAAGAAAGATATGATGCAAGCTTATGAAATGAGTGATCTTGGGTTGCTAAATTATCTCTTGGGCTTCGAAGTTTCTCAAGTGAAAGAAGGAATTTTCATTTCTCAAAAGAAGTATACTAAAAGTATTCTTCAAAAATTCAAAATGATGGATTGCAGGTCTGTGACCATACCATTAGCAGCAAATGAGAAGTTTAGAAAAGATGATGGAGAAAAGAAAGCTAATAGCTCACTTTATAGGAGCTTGATTGAAACTTTGCTATATCTTACTTTAACAAGGCCAGATATTATGTTTGCTGCTAGTTTATTATCCAGATTCATGCAAAACCAAGCCAAGTGCATTTTGGAGCTGCAAAGCGTGTCCTACGCTACTTGCAACGAACAATGGATTATGGAATAATGTACAAATTTGGTGGAGATTTGAACTTAATTGGTTATTCTGGTAGTGATTGGGTTGGAAGCATAGATGACATGAAGAGTACTTCTGGTTATGCTTTCTTATTTGGATCAAGTATTTGTTCTTGGTTATCAAAAAAGCAAAGTGTTGTTGCTCAACCCACTACCGAAGCAGAATGTTGTTGCTCAATCAACTTCTCAAGCTATTTGGCTTAGGAGAATATTCGAAGACATTGGTGAAAAATAAAAAAGAGGGACTGTTCTATATTGTGATAACAAATCAGCAATTGCAATTTTGAAGAATCCAGTCAGCCATGAACGATCAAAGCATATTTCCATCAAGTATCATTGTATCCGAGAAGCACAAGAGAAAGGTGAATTAGTCTCCGCTAGGTAGAATTAGACTGTTTTGTTTTACTCAGTGTGAAAAATTAATGTGAAAGAGAAGGTAGTCAGCCTACTAGGCTACTTAGATTCCCGAATAGTAATATGTTTTAGTGAGTGTGAAAAGTTAAAACAGATCTTTCTCGTTGACATCCATTTATTACAACATTGAGTTAAATATGACGTTATTATCAGATCAATTTGGCAATACACGACATGAAAAATCATATTTACGCCGCAATTTTTTTCAAGCACATAATTTTTCTTTGTTACATCGATATTTCTATCATGATCTATATAAAATTTTAAATAATAAATTTAATATAGCATTCAGTTTTTTTCCAAATCTTTATAAATCTCAGATAATATTTTTTAAAAATACTCAAATTTTAGTATCATCACTTATTCGAGAAAAGAAGTTACTCGACATAATTTTGAAATACAGTTAGGTATCAATTAAATTTTTGTCATATCTAGTCAAATCCTACTAAGTGATTTTGGTGTTTAATATCTACAGAAAGTCATTTAGAATTCTCATTTATTTAGAAAAAAAGTTATTCTGCATACAGAGAGGTGTCCGTTGGAGTTTTGTCATATCCAGTCAAGTCCTACTAGATAATTATTAATTATTTTTCCTATTTTAGTGTATAATATCTACAAAAAATATCATCCAAATATGGAATGTACATAAATTAAAATGACAAGTGATTCACTATATAAGTAAGACAACAATGGAAAACTTTATATATAACTTTACATAGAAAATTAAGAACTACAATCATCTCTTTCTCCTTCAGAATAACAAGTGTGAGTTCCTTTTTTGTTCATAGATAGTTTACTAATTCTATATATTTGTGTTTATACATGATTAATTAATGAACTTGTTTACACAGGATTTGATTTTGATAAACATGGATAAAGATCCAAAGAGTTACAGGGATAGCGATAATCAAGATTATCTTTATTCCTCTACTATACCATGGGCCAATGAACATGATTTTGGCGAAGAAGTAGAGTTGTCAAAAATATTTGATATGCCTCAAGAGCATCATGTGAACACCTCAGGATTACCTAATGTTGTTCCTACGAACACCACCAACATCTCTAGTCATTCATCAGCGGATAAGAATTCTTCGAGAATAAATTATCCTATTATTACCCTTGATGACGATGATGACTATTCATTATCGTACATATATTCCAAAGGATTGAAAAATGAAGAAAATGTTAAAACCTTTATCCCTATGCCTATTGGTATGGAGAAACAAGGTGAAACTAGAAATGACATAATCCTCCAACAACCTCCACCAAAAATCCCAATTTTGGAGAGATTGGAAAGAGAGTCGTCCTTGAAATCAAAGTGCACGACTAATCAGCCTATGAGAACTTCAACTGTATCCTGTAAAGAGCATGAAATTAATAAGACAAATGACATGTCACATATTCTAACTCTGGAGAAACTAGAAAGTCATTTGATCAAGTCTAAGTTGATGGTTGGTCAAGAAAATGAAACTAGCAGTAGCAATGGAGGTCCTATAAGAAGGTCACCTAATAGGGCAAGTGCAAGATACCAACCATTTGGGAAAGAAATTGATCCAAATAATCAAGGATCATCAGATAGGCATGTTAATTTCTCTTTTAATTTACTCTCCAAATTATCATTAATATATTAATTAGTAATGCTCAATATATACAACTCGTCTTATCTTGTTTATGATATTTTCCAGGGTTATTCAAAACAGTTCAGAGTCGATCTTCAAGAGACCACAAAATTCCGATGAATATACGCAGGGTTGGAACACACAAGACAGTCTCTTCAATAACACAACCAACTGGCCTTGGGATCCATTTCACTAATTTGAGAGAGATATTGATGTGTGTATTTATTTTAAATGCCTAGTACGTACATAAATAAGGCCTTGTAATTTTGATTTCTTCATTTTTAATTTAGAACAATGTTTTATTGCCTCAAAACATAATGTGTATCCACTGCTTTTCATGATTGGAAGTGACATCTCTGTTATAAAAATGGTTGTTAAGTAATGAAGTATATACATCTGTGGAACAAAAAATATGGAATTATGGCTTCTATAAATATTAATCCTTTTATGTTTGATCATTCAGTTTAGAGTTAATAGTTTTCGTTATATCAAGTCAAATCTTATTAGGTGATTATTAGTTATATTTCCTATTTTAGTCTCACTTATTTGAGAATAGAGGTTACTTTGCATGATTTGGAAATACAATAGAAAATTTTCTTATAATATCCAATAGAGTTCTTCAAAGTATTTTTAGTTATTTTCTATTTTAGTGTATAATATCTATAGAAAATTCAGTCATCGATCCCATTAGATATGTTCATTCTAAAATTACAATAGAAAAAATCTATTGCAACTTTTCATTTAGGAAAGAAAAATCTATGCATACCTTCTACTAAATGATATTTTGTTTTGCTTCTGGGGTGTTCAGATGATGCTTAGATTGGTAAGAAGTACAAGGGGGAGGAAGGAGAAAACGACAGGGGGAAGGAAAGCATGCAGGTACTAGTCAGTGTAACTCAGGGACTTTGTGAAGGTACCTGGTCCATGGTGTAGGAAACTAAGAAGTGTGTCTACGTGACAGGGGGAAGAAATGCAGGCACCAGTGTATGGTTTGTCATCATCAAAAAGGGGGAAAATGTTATTTGTAGTTTTGATGATTTTGACAAACCCAGAGACCTTGTGAAGGTTCTTGATCCATTGTGCAAATGTACATGCAACTGCCAGGTCTTTATCGATAGGGGGAAGGAAACATGGAAGAACTTGTAGTCACTTGAGTACAACTTGTCATCATCAAAAAGGGGGAAAATGTTATTTGTAGTTTTGATGATTTGACAAACACAGGAACCTTATGAAGGAACCTGGTTCTTGGCTCAATATATTTTTTTGCTGCCAGCTGGAGAAAGTACAAAAAGTTGGTGCACAGTCTCCAACACTGGCAGAAGTGGTAGACGCGCCAGAAACCTCAGGCAATGGGATTGTTTTACGTATTGTGACCTTTCTACATAAACAAAACATCCCTATATTCACAACAGTTTTTGCAACTTGAAAACATCTCAAGAACTCTTGCAAAAGCTTACAAAAGGAGTGAAGAAGCATCCTCAAGATCAACTCAAATCTGAAAGAGCTGGAAGCTTAGTTGTCTTAGGATTATTTCTTCTGCACGTAAATTGTAAATCTGTTCCTCCATCTATAAAGGAATCAGATAGCTGTTTGGTGTGAAAATCCTAAATCAGTTGAGTCCAACTGATTTAGTGGGCAACCTTGTGTGTTGCTTAGCAAAAATCCTAAGTCATCCGGATCGTGGTGATTTAGTGGGCAACCTGTGTGTTGCTTAGTTGAATCCTAAGTTGTCTAGAGGTGATAGCTTAGTGGGCAGAGTGAAATCTGCATAGGCTCTTCAAGCAATAGAGTTATTGTTTGGTTGTGAGATTAGTAGCTTTTTCTCACATTGTTGTAATCGGGTTTCACTTTTGCTTGTGAAGATTTGTGAAAACGGTTGGAAATCCTGTGTGACAGGTCGTGGTTTTACTCCTTTGAGCAAGGAGGTTTCCACGTAAACTGCTTGTGCTGTTTTCTGTTGTTACTTACTCTTTGTTCTTAATTCGAGCTGTGTCAAGGGGCCTGGTAGTGAACGCACGTATTCTAACAACACACGTTAAGAAACATAAATTGACTTCTCATTTTAAACTCTTTTAGTAACAACTTTTTCAAGAAATCGCGGAGAACACAATAAATGAATGAATGTTGATAGGTAGTAGCATCACCTTCTTCCTTTGCAACAACTAATGAGAATTAATAAGGACACCACTACTCCAGCTATGATATCAGGAAGGGGCTTGAAATCTATGATACAGAAAAAATAATAGTAGCAGCATTTGTTTTGAATATTAAAGTGATTGAGCAAATAGTTCAAGTCTATATATTCTCTAGGCTGTCTAACGAAAGCGCACTTGTGAATAAGTTTCTGAGAAGAAGAACCTCATCTACTGCGATAAGAAAAATGAGTGGAAAGACTCATTCACGCGACCAGTGGTTAGTATCCAAATGAAATTAGTTTTCCCAAAATCAATACAGGATTTCCTGACAAATAGGTTCAGAGCGCTGTCATTAAAGTTGTTGTAAGACAGGTAGCTCTCTCATTTACTTGTTGATTCAGAGATCGAGTAGAAAGTTGAGTTCATCCACTGTAAAGTGACTTTGGAATGCTCATCTCATTTCCAACATCATCAATTTGACTTTCTCATCATTTATATTTCTTAACTAACACATATACAGTTTAGTAACAAAATTTACTATTATAAAAATATGACAATTGAGTTTTAACTCGATCTCAAAAATTAGCTCATGATAGGAGAATTGAACAAGTACACGTTGAGATTTTAACTCACAGTAATAAGCATTTGAGAACCCTATTATTTTAGAGTTAAAGATCATAAAATAGAGCAGTTGACTCTGAAGGCGTTGTTGTGCAGAAGAGAGAAGAAATTCAGCCATGAGAAGAGCCTCTGTCTGTGTTTGTGAAGAAAAGAGAAGAGAAGAGCATTTTGTATGAGAATAGCCTCGGTTACAATGGTTCATGTAAAGCAGGATTTAACCAACCGCACAAAGTATTCAAATTCCCTTTCTGTCCACTGAATAATAATTCTGTTGCTATAGTCACCAACCAGATTCAGTAGTAGTCAAAGAAATGGTAAGTGTGGGGATAACAACAAGGACAAAGGGGAAGGAAAGACGAGATCTGTACGAATTAACAAGTAGCTCATTCTCGAGCATCTTTTTTCTTGTATACAAAGAAGAAAAAAGAACATCAATATTCTCCAAAAACAACATGTTTTCATCCAATTCTCTGCATACACCAATGATGAGATCTTGAACAAGAATCCCCTGTGCGGATATTGCTTTCTAAGCTCATTCATTGAGCTCGTGTTATGTTTCCACAACTTCCTCGGACAATCTACAATGACAAGAACAGATTAGAAAGAGGATTACATGAGTTCATTTAAGGTTGTTCTGTATATGATTTGGCCAATAATCCAGTGTACTTAAAAGAATCTGCACAAATCCAAGTTGCACCCGTTTGGCATGGGTACATCAAGGCGAATGAAGGACACATAACATAGATCAGGAGATTAAACTGAAGGTGATAGAAATGAAGTTCAATTATTGCAGCCAACATATCTCCACACAAAAACAAAAAGTTAAGGGATGGAAGGGCCTACCTATTCTTCAATGTAAATGTCAGAATACACTATCAAAGATAAGGGAAGAACTCTTATTGAATTGGACTGAGGAGTAGTAACACTTTCAATACATCTTCTTCTTCACTGTTTAGATGTTCCGCTTTTGCAGCTATGAAAATGGAAAAAAAAAACTTCAAATTAAATAAATTTATATTTCCTTATTGAAAACTTGACTTTAAGGAATTACTAAACAAGGACCTAGTTTCTTTTTAAGGGACATGAAATCCAAATTGGTGACATATAACAGAAATGGAGGAGTAGTACAAAGTAGTATACAATATATATGATACTAATGTTTTAACTTTGTCAAGATTGACAGAGTACTTATTAAGATTGCGGATAACTTAGGAGGGGAAGAATATGAAGCTTTAAAATGTTATTATTCCCCAAATCTTCAGAAACTTGAATCCTAATTAGTGTTTACTTGAAGAATCAATCAGCAATCACATTGAGGCGTCGAGGAAAGCATCACAGACATCAAATTCCACGTTCAGGTTTTTGGCTGAAGCACTTCTGATTTTATGTTTGAGAAGAACATCATAAGGCAAGCAATGCATTCATGCACAAACGGCTCAAATATTTCCAGACTGAGAAATTAGTGCATTTAAACAATCACCGATCATTCAACTGAAATTGTTGCTTGGGATTCATATCATATAATACCAAAAAGTCAGGATCAGAACTTTACTCTCTTCCTCAATCATTTTTACCTCGTAAACGTGTAAACTTTTGTCATGATACTGTACGGATCAAAGTTGATCAGGAACGCATTGACGTAAAAATGCTCGGACTTACTCCAGAGTAGATTCTTTTTAACACACTTCCTCTTGAACTGCGGAATGTGATATCCTCCAGGGTGGAAATATCTTTTATCAAAACTAAAGGGTCACACTGACAGGAAA
Source organism: Solanum sitiens (assembly GCA_016801875.1). NCBI lineage: Eukaryota > Viridiplantae > Streptophyta > Magnoliopsida > Solanales > Solanaceae > Solanum > Solanum sitiens. The sequence goes on from JABWTJ010000056.1 coordinate 1,713,730, forward strand.
AAATTTACTAGTCGAGCATAATAATTATCTTTTTTAAGATGGGTATAAAATTCCTACAATATATAACAAGATGTAATCTCTCAGAAGTACAATAAGTGTATAACAAAACAGTATGACCTCTTCAGTGACCACAGCATGCTACGATATCAGCCACAGAGATATTCTGCCTCACACATAAAAATTGAATCATTAGCGACCATTTGCAAGGTTTTTTGCATGAAGGAATGAAATTTACAGAAACAATCAGACCGTCGTGCCTCGAGGCACCAACGTGCCCCGAGGCCGCCCCGCCCCCCAGCCTCGAGGCACCGTCGTGCCCCGAGCCCCCCCCCCAGCCTCGAGGCACCGTCGTGCCCCGAGGCCGCCCCGCCCCGCCCCCCAGCCTCGAGGCACCGTCGTGCCCCGAGGCCGCCCCGCCCCGCCAGGCACCGTGGCCCCCGAGGCCCCCGCAGTGGCCCGTCGTGCCCGAGGCCCTCCCCCCAGCCTCGAGAGGGGGGGGCCATCCTCGAGGCACCGTCGTGCCCGAGGCCTCCACCCCTCGCCTCGAGGCACCGTCGTGCCCCAAGGCCCCCCCCCCCCCTCCCCCGACCTAAAAAAAAAACAAAGTTAGAATGCACTTAAACAATTCAGTTTATAAAGAAGACATAAAAAAAACTTGAGTTGGGTTGAGTAATCATCAAATATTGTGTTTCTTAGCTAGTGAAGTCTCTCTAACCTTTCACAATGAAGGGAATGAAAAGAAATGAACCAAGGGTCTTGTTTTATCCCATCAATCTTGATCCTCTCTGCATGTACATGGTTCTGAGTATAAATCACTATACTAACATGACACAAGTGATGCTGAAGTTTTACAATAAAGGAGATGAGAAAAGGAACAATTAGAGCAGAAGACAAGACATTCACATTTTAAATGACCAAACAGGGAAATTTTGAAGGATTTTAATCCATGTTGAGCAATCAAACTCTAAAAAATGATGTTTTTAGTTCTAATGATGGATGAGCCAACTGATCATGCTAGGTAAAAGGGATCAATGAATTAAAATGAAGACAACCACCCCTCTGCTTAGCTTCTTTCTGATTGAAGCTCCTTGCTGATAAAACAAATACAGATGGAGACTAATGATTCATCTGAGTGACATGGAGAAATGTCTATGCTGCAAGTGGCAGGAAGAGGAATGGCAATGATCTTAGGAAGAACAGTTTGAATAGAAACAGGTTTACTGCTTGGTCTGACAGAGGAGGATGCTGGAACTGTATTACTATTGCAAGTATAGAAATGTTCTTAATACTTTCAATCTTGGATTTACATGGTACCAAAGCCAAAAATGATTCCTAGTAGTTAGTCACAACTTCAGATGCAAAAAACAATTATTTTTTTCAATTTACTCTCAGTGCAAATCAGCTTATAAAATAATAGAAACCTTACTGTGAAAACATTTCTTCAACCTAATAACACAAACATTAGGACTTTCTTCAAATGTTCAAAATGCAAAGTGGCTAGATAAACAAAAGGCAGGATTCATAATACTTTTTAACCATAATCTTAGAAAAGATTCAACTTCCAAATATCACAATCTTGACCAAAAAATAGAAATCCCGTAAATCCCCTCGAATCAAAAACCCTCATATCACTTCACTTGATTTTCACAACTTTAATTTTCACCCAATATCTTCAATAGTTTTACTTATCTAATCTTAGAATAAACCCCCAAAAAAAAAATCACAAAACTCACCAACATTTCCCTTGCATACACAAATTTATAGAAACCCCATAGGCCATAACCAACATACAGAAAATGAATCATCGAACCAGTAATAAGAAAAATACACAAAAAAAATACGATAAAACCCAGTACTCCAATTACTTTCCTACAGTAAAAAAAAAAATACACAAAAAAGTTGCAGGGAAACACTCACACTAGTTTGGAAGAATAAGAGATCGAGGATACGAGCAGAGACAGTTGATGATTCGAGACATTAGAAAATTCCCATCGTTTCTTGGCCGCTCCAGCATTCAATTCTCCAACCCCGATGAATTCGTAGCCATTGCTTTTCTCTTCGCCATCGCACTCGAAACGATCAAAAATTTAAGCCCTTATAAAGAAAAAGAAGAAGAAGAAAGTCGTTATATACTTTGAATATCACAAGACCTTTTTCAAATGTGAAGTAATTTATACGTTAGAAGCAGACAAGGGTTTGAATTGATACAGTTGAAACTTTAGTGAAATGAATTTTCAAAGGCTTTTTTTCAAACTTGAAATAGATGGAATAATAATTCAAGATAAATGATCCTAGGCATGATATATACTAAATTACACATTTCTACGAGTTGATTTCGAGGTTCAATTGATCAATCAATCAACTAAACCCCCAAACCCTAAGCCAGAGGAAAAATTAGCTCAATACGATCGAGCAGTGGGATTCAAGAAGCATACCAATGTCTGTCTCTCATCATTTGCCTGACAACCACCTCCTTCTTGTTTCTCAGCAATTTTATCCATGATCTTCACCATTGTCTGCAGCATACACACCCAAAAAAAAAAACTTGATTTCTTTTAAAATCCAAGAAGAAGAAGTAAAATTGAAAATGGAATTGGGAATATCACAATTTAGAGGAATTCAAAGTTCTGCAGAAGAAGAGAGAACCTTACCTTGACAACAGTGTGTGAGAGAGAAGAGAAGAAGAGCGGTCGAAGAGCCTTGAAAAGAGCCGTTATGGGTGGAACTGATGTATTTATAGTGTGCTTTCTCAAATTGAGTTTAAATTTACATTTAAAAGTATTAATAACAAGAGACGTTATTATTTTTTTTGAAAATATTATCTAACTAATTAATACTAATTTAATAACATATTTGAGTGAAACAAAAAAAAATTATGATCTTTATTTTAAAAAGGGACAACACTATTTTAAAATTACTTTAAAAACATTGTGAATTTATACAATTATTTCAAAGTGTTTCAATTAAAAGAAACTTGATGATTAATCTACATTTTGGAAAGTAGTAATAATACTAATCAATAAACTTAAATAATTTTTATAAACATTTTTTCCAGTTACGAAGTATTTTTAAAAAAAATTGACGAAACTTTATTTTTTTCTAAATACTGAGCAGTAAGGCGCACGACTTAGGAGCAATAGGTTGACGTGCGACTTACAAGTAGCAGTTATCCTTGTGACTGAGGGGCACTGCGTCTTCCGTCATTGATTTTTCGGCACCACCCTTCCGTCCAAATATTGCTCTTTTGATTCCAACTTCTTTTTTATATTCCTTTTGAAAAATTCATTCAACTTTTTTGTCCGTTGAACTCCGAACTCATATAATATATATATATTTGTTGATCCCAGTATCTTCTTACATGTATACAAGCCTCCCATATGTTACAGCTTACTTGTACAAAACAAGTGAACAACTATTATTCACTATTTTGTACTAGTATGCTAGTATTGTAAAGACAACATGGTTAACTACTATCAGACTTGAATGTGTACAGGAACCGCGATGACGGTTGCAAAATTTCATCAAAGTAACCCCTTCTTTTAAATCTTCGATCAACAGCCAACAACACTGCAAATATATGCCTTTTGTAAAGTAAATCATACCGCGAAGAAGCTGAATTCAGATTTGGTCCCAAATGCTGCTTAACTGGTTCTCATCTGCAAAATGATGGTGCTGACAAAGAATATGTCACTTTCACTGTACAAAGAGCTGCCCGATGGGAACTTTGTCTTCAAGGTGAGACGATAACATTTCCCTCTGCCAGAGGACTACAACCTGCTTGGATATGCTGTTTTTCCGACTGTTGTGCTTCGTTTGCCATGTTGACTTCCAGAAACTGTCCCCAGAATTCCACTTGTTTTCATGACAAGTAGAGTGTTCTTTAGGAGCTCGGAAATGGATCTTTTCACTCCGAATCCCTTTAAATTTCACCTTCATGCATCTCTCTGTTAGACTCAAGTTTGCAGACTGGGAAAGATGATTCAAAGACTGTAAAAACATTTTGAACATGAGCTTCAGTGCCAAAACTACTGTCTCACATGGATTATGACTGAAAGTTTGAGTTTATTCTTAGTTTTTGTCGGGATGTATAAGCTTCCATTGTTTGTCAAGTTCGAAAAGGGTAAGGCTGGAAATTAAACTCAGCAGCAACTGCTTTTGGGATGATGTTTCAACAAACTCACTTAAGTTCCTGAGACAGCTTTTATAAACAAAATAAATGACAGAACTGGTTCATATGAAACCATGAAAATTGAATTCATCATCGTAGCCACCACTTGAATTGAAGTTAAGACTCATCAATGTTCAATCGACCTTCAAGGCCACTTTAATTATCTGATATGATTAAAAACAATCATACAAGAACATCATTTAAATATATCATTGTCGTGTTGCCAATGACTACAAATAGTTCTACAAAACTCAGAAGGGAAAATATACAGTAAGAACTCAGCTACAAAAAGCAGGACCTCTTAATTTGTCCCTCGAGGGAATCTACAACAACTAATATAGACTAACAACACAAGGTCCAGAAAGCCAACCAACTGGAGATTCATATTTTGTACAACAAGAATATATATTTTCTTCATGGATGAAGCAGCACCGGAATGAATATCTTTAAAAGCTGTGAGGTTATATCTCATGCATGAAAACAACAAAAATGCTTTACAAGGTCATCTGCTTTAATGGTGTTTCACAATGTGTCAGAGCAACGTAGGCAATTGTAATTAATGAGCCGGTGTGCAAGGCTGCCAGCCTCTGGAACCATAGCTGAAGTTAAGCCATTCCAAAAGTGAAATGTGACAGCTTCTTTGAGGATAGTTTTAAACAGCATATCTTCTTCAGCTTTCTCAGTTTCCATTGCTGGCGCCGAGAAGTATCTGTCAAAAGAAAGAGTTGTAAATAAGCAGATTATGTAATTTTAACCAGCAGATGATGATGACAGATTACAGAAACCATGACATGTTCAGATTCTGCCAAAGCTTCCTTAATGAGATATTTAGACGGACCAAGGACTTAAAAACTTTTATGAGGTCACCCCACTAGGCATTAGTTAAAGCAAATCAACAGTTAAAAGAGGACATTTTTCATATTATCTTCTTTAAAGTATCAATAACTACTCTTTTAATTAACAAGAAATCCTTGAGAGCCAGTGGCGCATTGTTCAGTGGATGATGGGCCCATCCTCTACCCCTTATCCACTAAAATACCAGGTGTAGACCATGTAAAAAAATGCCCTCTAATGAAGCCCAAAATATAGAAGGCCGCTTTTTGAGAGTTCAAAGATTCCAAATAAGATTGGATGGGAATCAGCTGACCATTCTGTTTTTTGTCTTAAAAAGATATATTTTACTCGGTGTAATGAGCTCAAAAAATCTATCTAAGGCTCTGAAATCCGTTGCATCAGCCATGTTACACCAAAAAAGCAATGAAGAACATCCGTACATAACACTTGTTGCATATTCTTTTTTGCTTTCAAAAACATCGTGTTTCTCTCCAGATTCTCAGCTCAAGTAAAGCATTTCAAGGAGGTTCGAAAAGAGGATACAATAGTAAAGAAGCCATGCTGAAAATAATGGAAAAAAGAATAATCTCAACAACACAAATACGATAACTTAAGCAAAGAAAACAACAGGCAATATTAAAATTGAAGAATAATAAGAGAGTAATATTAAATTACTAATAATACTGTTTAGGAAAAATAGACAACACTCGACTACCTACTAGCATTCTACCTTAATCTTGGACCTTTTTATCTAGGGACATGTCCTCAATAAGCTGCAAATGTGTCATGTTTTATCTAATCACATCTCGTTAATACTTTTTCGGCCCACCGCTACCTCTCCTCAAACCACAATTGTCAACCTCTCACACCTCCTCAGCGTGACATTTGTGCATCTCCTCTTCATATGCTCGAACCATCACTTTCTCACTTCCCTCATCTGGTCCACCATGGAGGCCACACCCGCCTTGTCCCAAATGTCTTCATTGTTGATCCTATCTCTCCTAGTATCCCACACATCCATCTCAACACTTCTGCTACTTTCATCTCCTAGACGTGTGAGTTCTTAACCCGCCTACACACTTCCCCATACAACGGTATGAACAATAATCAAACGTCAAAATAACAAATAACAAATCTTTCACTAAAAACTTTAAGCACTCACAATTCTAAGTACCACCTTTAATACTTTTGACCTCAAGATTAAAAAGGATGTTAAGTTTGGTACCTGGTAATATTGTTATGACCGATAGGAAAGAAAACAAACGAGGGTTGAAATTTGATCTCCGTCTTTCTACCGGAAAGATTACCATTGACGGAAAAGTTACTAGCAACTCTTGTCAAAAGATCAGCTCCATTCCATCTCAATTGTGTGTCGTCATAAGATGCATAAAACTCCTTCAAACACTCCATTACAAAAGGACTGCAAAAGACATACAAGAAAGTGAATCTTGGTCATAGGGCAGATAGAAGAGAATAATAATTTACATTTATATGCTTTTGCTAGGAATACTTGTGTTCCTATCCTTCCCCCGCAATAAACTGTAGCAAACATTTCTGACAGATTAACAGGTGCAATAAGAGGTTATTGTTCAAAACTTGCATCCTCCGATAGCGTTTTCAGGCTGCTAAGGACAACCCAAACATATTTTTGAAAACAGTGGTATCTTGCTCAGCTTGTGTGCACCTCGATCAATCTTTATTTTATGAATGTGTAATTTTATCCACATAAAGCAGCTCTTCCCTAATCCCCTCTATTTTCCTTATCCATGTCTCTTCCTCAGTGGGACTCAAAATAATACTAAAATGCCACAGAAAGGGTGGTTATTGCAAGGTCCAAGCACACCAGAACCAGAACAGAGCACTTCAGAACTATTCAAGAGGCAAAGATTGTTTTGCAAGTACCTGTGCTTTCTAAAAGCCAGTACAGCACCATTCAAAGTTTTTCCACGTCGGTCATCCTCAAAAGCAACAGCATTACTAAGTGAAGACAATGAATTCAACACTATGATGTCTGAGTCAAGATAGATTCCACCATATCTGCAATTAAAGGAAAAAGAGAACATGAAAGTTTATTTATAACAATGCAATAACTATAAACTTCACCAAAAGAAATTAAGTTGTTATATTACTGAAGTTAGAACAATCCTGCAGAAAATAGACAGGACAAAAGTTCATTACAAACATTAGACCACAGCTTTCATATGCTCCTTTAATCAATCTTTTTTATAAGGTAAATAAATTCTTTAATGTGAATCAGGGAAAAGATTGAGATGTAACACATTTCATGATCCTAGTTTCATAGGGTTCTTTGCCAAGAGATATTGGTGCAGCCTCACCACAATCTACTTTCTCTAAGGATAACTCATGTAATTCAGCTATAAAAAAAAACACTCACTAGAAGCAGCAAATTTCTGGAATTATGTGATCTTAAAAAGAAGCTTTCCATGTGCCACAGACACAACAATGAGTTATTCACCAACATATACTAACAGCAAAATCTTTTGTATGACTCAGAAAAAACTTAGATCCTTCTTCAGTAGTCCTCTCACCGTCATTTTTTATGAAGTGTTTCTAACCATCATCAATTCCATTTCTTGACTTCATGAACAACCTTTCTTGTGGTTTACTAGACCAAGTTTAAGAATATCAGCTATGGGAAACAAAAACCTAAAGAAAATATTACAATCACATTGAAATAAACTTCAGCAAATTGAATTCTCAAAACAAAAAAAAAACTCAGCAAATTGAAGTTAATCTATTGCAACTCTTCCTTTTTGACTAATTCCCAATTACATTCATGAATTATCCATCCATGAGCTGATTGCATTAGAGAAGGTAACTGTTTCTGCCGTCAACTGATTAATCTCGAAAAAATTATTGGAATCATTTTTCTATTATACAAATAATTACCTATTGAAATAAATAGTCGAGATCTTAAGTGCGGGCTCCTTATCTAATTTGCCTTACCTCAAGTCAAATGTTATATACAGGAAACACCAGATTTTTTTAACTCTGTTATGCCAAACTAGGTGGAAGGTAATACATTTAAAATTAAAGCTACAAAGCATCATCATAGAGATAACACCTCGATTAGCTTCACAGTACATAACAATTTAAATACATTGGGAAGTGTATATTTTCCAAATTGCTTACTTGTATAGAGCTGCCAGCCTGACTAGTTCACTGTAATGGAAAGGATAATGTCTTGTCTGCTTCCATTCATACCAGAAAGAAGCAAATACATGTGTTGGTGTGCCTAGTAGGAGCTCATCAAGATTGGGCATCACAACAGCCACTTTGAAGCTGCGGAAAATAATCTATCATCAAATCCATCTCTAATAAAGTGCAAATGGAAGAATAAAACACCATAGACATGCATTTATGCGTATATACACAAAGAGAACTTGAGATTATCTTCCTTTACAAAAAAAAAAAAAAAACTGTTGTTTTAAGTAAGAACTTAAGACTTATTGGAAGCACTTTGAGTATGATTTTCATGAGGCAAATATGGATAACTTCAGATGAAAATATTAGTCAAACAAACAACAAGCAGAGGCAGATCCAAGTACTTTTAGCAAATGAAATCATTGTATTTTTAAAGTTATCGGTTCATATCTACTGTTTGTTGCAATATTCGTGGATTTTAACTCATAAATTTATGCTTGGCACCGCGTACCTGTACTCTACATCTGCCTCTGCCAACAAGATAACAAATCTAAACTGATGGAAGAAAGAAATTCAGTAATTTACCCATCCTTCACAAAACCACTAAAGAAATTAAGTTCGATTGTCTCAGAGAAAACAACCACACAAGCATCCCGGTGACGGTTAAGTACACTCTCAAGTCCCCTCTGATACCGAGCGGTAAACATCCATGCTGGAGAATTCCAGACCATGAAAACTCTCATAGTACATTTTGCTTTCCTGAAAAATGAGTCCATAAAGTTAGTGAAAGACAACCGGGGGTGCAAGCCCGGAAAGTAACCCCATCTCTTCCCATCAGCAAAGACTAGCCCAGAAACTTCACCTCGGGCGTCATCTTCCACAACTTTCATATTACCATTCCTTATCTCTTCCTTACTCCTAGGAGCTGAATCTCCATCACTATCATGAACAACTCTTTTTCCAATTCTAGCATCATCGTTTAAAGTTCTACGCTTCACTCTCTTCCCTCTATTCACATCCTCATCATTAGTTTTCACGAAATCACTACTGAATTTCAACTCCTTTGACTCAAAAACATCATTTTTTGCCAACCCCGCCATCTTCTGTAACTCCAAAGCATCATTAACCAACTCAGATTTTGTCAATTCAGACACTGAAAGTGGTTTTTTCACCAGAAATGGAACTTTCTTAAACTCATTCATCAACCCTTTTAACACAATCTTATCCCCTTTAGTCAATCCAGTAGTCCCGGCTCCATCAGGATCCTGCAACATGGGATTATTATTTGGATTTAACGCCTCCAGATTTGACTTAAACATTCTATCACGCCTCAAAAAATCACTCTTCTTTTCAAACCACTCACCCCACCCTTCCCTCAAAGGTGATCCTTTTAGTAACAAAGCATCTTCAACACTCTCAATTTCACTCAACTTCATCCTCATTCGCACATCTACTGGAAGATCATCCGATCCAAACGCGGCCTTAGATTCATCACTCTTAAACCCTAATCCTAGCTTCATCCTCGATTCAAAATTAACGTAATCTTCCCATTCCTCAATTGATCGTTTGTTAAACGCTCTCCGTACAACTCCGTGCCTCTGATCGTAGAAATATGTCGACGAAACCCTAGGGTATTGATTGATGATTTCTTCATCGTCCTCTTCGGATTCATTGGATAAGAGGAACTCATCATCGTTATTGTTGTTGCTGTCAGCAACGTCGAGCTCGTCAATGCGGTCATCGGAGGAGCGGTAATCAGCGTCAGCTAAATCGTCGACGAGAGGGTTGTTCAGTGAAATGGTGTCGTATTGGAGGGGATGCGGATGGGGATTGTTAGGTTGTAGGAAGAAGTTGAGGCGACTGTAGAGGAGTGAAACGGAGAGGAGGAGAAGAATCGCGGCCGCTAAGGCGCAAATGTGCGCGCCGTAAAGCGGACTCCGCCGCGTTCGGAGGTTCCGAAGCATGTGGTACGGCGGGCGATAGTCGGTGGCGACTTCAGATGTCACCGGAGGTTTGGGGCGGAGGAGGGTGTGGGGGTGACTGAGATTCTGTTAGAAAGGTTATAACTGTAAAATGACAAATCAATCTGTGTTTTACTTCTTCCATATTTAATGGTGCACTCTCAAAAGTTAATTTGATTACTTTTTAAAGTGATATTAATTATTTTTGATAAAAATATGTACGTTAGTAAAGTGTTTATAATTTGATTTTAAAGAATGAAATTATGATAGCTAAAAGTGAACAGAGATAATAATATCCTTTTTTATAATTTCAATTCATGTTTTTAATTGAATTTTTAAATTTTGTGTGTCGAAATTAAAATAAAATAAGATATGAAAATATGTTTAATTTAGAATTTTAAATGTCATATAAAAAATAAATTTTGAACTATGTAAAAACAAAACATGTGATTTTACTATCAAAAATAAAATAAAATAAAATAAAATTGGCATGTACCCAACTAAGTTTTGTTCCCATGAAGGTAAACTATCTATATGAAGTCGAAATAGATAGTAATTGTTGACAAAGTCATACAATCAAAAAAAATAAAATAAAATCGTCCTGTAATCAGTAGAATAAACACGCGAATCCTTATTCATGTTAAATTTGAATAGGACCAACAATACCCAATTAAGTTTTGATTCCACAAGGGTGAACTATTCTTAATAACCTATGATATATATTGTATGAAAACGAGATAAATAATAATTATCGACAAATCATATAAGGAAAAAATTCATTCTCAACCATCATACACGTAATGAGAACTCATCATGCCCCAAGCCATCACCTTAACTCAACTAAGTTGCCTCATACACGCAATGAGAACTCATCATGCCCCCAAGTCATCACCTTAACTCAACTAAGTTGTGATTCCGCTAGGGTGAGCTAACCTCTGCTCCATTTGAATTCCAGGCTACAACTTATCGATATGAAGTTGGATATCATATGGTGGTAAATTCATCCTTGAACCTTGTACACATCGCCCGTCACAACTGAGAGAGCTCACCATGCCCAAAGTTATCACCTCATCTGCAAAGGAGGGCACAAGCCAGAGAAACAAGATAATAGCTGGAAGGTACTAAATCACCTCCTTTGAACCAAACTTTTCTTAACAAAAGCAAACTCAAAGCTCACATCCAAAATATATGATTAAGAATGAATGAAAAAAAATTAACAGTATAACTCAAAATATAGGAGTAAACACTTTTGGACGAAAATAGATTTAATATGATAAAAGACGAGATCAACGAAAATAAGGAAATGTTATAATGCGGAACAAAATGAAGGAAGCAAATATCAAATTTACACAAGGGGTGAATTTGTTCATTTGCATAACAAAATCCAACTTCCACAAAACTTGAGGTGCAGATCGACATAAGATCTGAAAACAGTCATATACTACATGATTTTTTTTAGTATACAATCATGGCGCTGCCTTCGTTCAGCCTCGTCGTCGTCGTCGTCGTCGTCGTCATATACCAAGCTTCAGTCTATGCAGACCGCCTCTTGAGTAAGCATGTTGGAGAACTTGATGACTATGGAGTGATCATTTTGTTGTTCACCTAGATAGTTTAATTATTAGAGAGCGGGCTGAACCTCGATCGAATCTGAGTTACCTGTTTTAGCCGTGCCAAGTGTCTGACAAGGAAGTTGGTGATTCAAATCACTCCTACAATTGTTCTCATCAAATGCTGGACGCACAAGCTTCCTACGCTTGAATGGCTTATCAGCTGAATCCTTAGCCACTGCAGTTTGAGAACTGTTTCCTTGTGCATTCTGAAGGACTGTATATTCATTAGCATTTGTCTCTTCTTCTTTGTTTAATTTAACAGTACTCTGTTCTGAAGTTCGATTCGTCTCCCTCCTGCGCTTGAAATCCACCATTCTGGTCTCTGCCAGAATATGGTTCATGGTTTCTTCAAGAACTTCATTCGCACTTTCTTTGAGAACTCTCGTCATTGAATCAGCAGTCTGCTCAGCATCATTCTTGACAACTGCAGCGTGTTTTCCTGACCTATTAGTTTCACCAGAACCAACTTTTCGGATAAATGGTTTACGGTGCAATGGCTTTTTTGGTACAATTTTCTGATCCTCGTATAACAAGTCCATGATTTCATCAACTGTTGTATCCATATAATGTTCATCAAAGCTCATACTATAATCAAATTCTTGTTCTCTTGGCTTATGTACTTTAGGAGCCAAAGATAAGCGACTAAAAACACTTCTTCTGGAATTTCTGGAATCAGAATGAACAACTTTCGTCAATCTGTTGTTCTCGTATTCATCATTAACGACGTCAGCTCCAGGTCTCTTGGCGTAGTCAAGATTTGTCAAAACATTTCCTTGGAGCAACCAACTAGTGTTAGGAGAGCGGGATCTTCTTCCAACATGAGTTGCATCACTCCCTTGCCATATAACATGCCCATCACCTATCTGCTCATCAGCACATTGATAATTACCAGAAAAGGAATTTCTAGCAATTGAACCAAGAGCAGCTTGAGATGAAAATCTCCAAGTTTCACCCTCATTAATATCATCCCTAGTTAACTGTGGAACAATAGATGCCCTTGAAATGAAAGCAGTTCTATAACCAAAAGAACCAGACCTATTTGGTTCCACCGACTCAGAAATTCCAACATTTAAAAGAGGATTGCTGAACCCATCTTGCGAAAGCAGAACCATTTTTCCACCTTCAGACGCTGATTCCAGGCCCCTCTTTGTAAATTCAGGATGGGAATATGGAGAAGATATACCTTTAGATGATGCAAAGTTATTCTCTCTATTCACATTGGAAGAAGGTGGCCCTCGCACAAAGTTTGAACCCTGTTCAACTTCGTATGTCTCGGTATGTCCATAACAAGAATTGGGTAGCTCATCCTTATATGGCATGACTCTTGTAATTGTTGCATCATGGAATTTAGAGCAAGACTGACCAAGATTTTGTCCTTCTGTTGACTGAGGAAATTCTGTTCCAGCAAGAAACTTGGTGGAGTACCCTGAGGTTCTTTTCTTCATTGGAGAGTATACAGTGCAATCAGCCGCGGTGAGAGGCCTCTGGAAGTTTTCTGTACCAGGGACCAACCCATCAAAATCATTCATTGGATAACTACCAACTTCAGCCATTTGTCTACCTACATCTCCAGCATAGGCGGAGTTCCCATTTGAAGCAGTTGGGATAAGAAATCTGTCAGCACATTTTTCATTTGCTCCTTTACGCCTAGAAAGGAAGCATACATCATCATCAGTGGCCTCTTGATGATCAAACTCTCTTATGAGACCTGTACGAAACTTAGATTCATTTCCGCTTATCTCTCTTCTGAATAATCTACCATCTTTACGCATTCCTTTTTTCTTAAAGGGTGAGTTCACAAAGCGCTCAGACACAATTGTAGAATTAATATCAGGGTCCAAATGGCTCTTTTTCCCCCCTACTCTATCATCCAAGGTCTTCGGCCAATCATCACTTGCAGTTTCAACATTCCAAAAGGGATCACTTCTATTCTTCCTACAAAGGGAAGGCTCATGAGAATTATCCATGCTATGTGCTCTATCCACATGATTGTTCCTTAAAAAACCTGCATAATGAGCACCAAGTCTAGTTCTAGCATTGTCTGAAGGCTTTTCATTCTGCTCATCTGATCTGCCCGGACCAAAATTACTATTCATGTTATTTTCCTTTACTATGTGATCTCTTACCACTAAATTTGCATCATGAACTGTTCTTCTGAGGTCAGAATATTCCATGTAGTTGGAGGGGGCAGGAGTACAATTTGTGTTTATTTTATGCTTCCTCTTTACCCTGTCATTCAACGACCACTCGTCATCTCCAGGAAATCCTAATTCTTCAGTGGGGGAGTGAACATGAAGCTTATCTTCTGCAGCATTATCCCTCGATAATGCTTCATGATAACCTATTCTTATTTTCTTATCATTATAGTAGAGATGTTCAGCAGAATCAACTATATCTTCATTCTTCTCTCTATGCTCAATTGAAAACAAATCATCGGCGACTCTTTTTACTCCATGGAATGACCTTGGATGTCCTCTTGACAGCGAAGGCCTTAAATCAGCATTAGAACGTTTGATATTAAAGCCACCGCTTGCTGTATAGGATTTGTTACTGACCATTATATGGTCTTCGTCAATTCCATTGCTCACTCCAGTTGTGAGCTTTCTCGGGGGTAACTTATTCTTTAACTTTCTTGAACTAAACAATCTAAGAAGCCTATGAACCTGCATATTGAGAAGGAACAATTAGTAACACAAATATGCAGCTACAACATAAGATCACTAAAAACCCAAATATAGAGAGTAATCATCACACCTGCTCATCAGACAGACCAAAGTGGAACTTCCTTGCAGAAAAGTAGTTCTCCCTAATGGCATCACGGAACTCATCTTCAGATAGTGGACTACAACGCCAAATCGGCTCAAATTGGACCTGGGGAAGAGAACATGAAAGCAAAAAGAAGAAAAGGAAACCAAAAATATCCTTGCATTATTCAACCTAATGATAATGATAATAATTGTTGAATTATAAGAAATCATCATTTGACAATATGAAACCTGCGCAGAAAACTGCTTCCCAGAAGAACTAAATGCATGGGGTACAATGTTGATTCCACCGTCTGAGATAGCCCGATACACTCCAAAAAGCTGTCTCCTTTCATATTCAAATAGGAACAGGATCATTCCTTTTTTGACCTCCTTCACAAAATTACCCATGGACGATGGAAGGCCAAAGACACTATGTTTAAAGCAGTCTCTCTTTGTTGCAATGTTTGACATAAAAATTGCACCAAACTCAGGAGCCGGAACACTAATAAAACCATGTTCTTCGTTGTCATACTCCATTGACAAACTATATCCTGTCACTTCATTTAAAGGCACATAATAGTAAAAACAACAATCGGTGATATATCAAACCCGTATGGAGCCCAAATATATTTTCAACTTCCCAAATAAATGCACATGCAACCAAAGAGGCTAGATATGGAAAAAAAAACAAGCAGGAGAAGCATGTTAAGATTGAATTAAATTACAATAGAATTCAAAGCTGTTATGTATTGACTATTATTATTGATCAAAATGAACATGATATCTAATACTACTTTTCATCTAATCAAAAATTCTTTGGAGAAATCAGACATAGGCAAAATAAAATACATACCAAAATTAGAATCATCTTTATGGAGAACCTATCGATGCTTGTGATATGGATTTTTTTAAAGTAAACAACATGATGAACAGATACATTAGATACTTAAGAGCAGTGTTCAGGGAAGCGTGAAACAGAAAAAAGCGATAAGGCCCCGCTTCACGCTTTAAGCGATGAAGCACTCACATACTCATTCTAGTCTGTGAAGCGTAGAGGGCTTGCATTACTTCGCTTTCCTGAACACTGCCTGAGAGTAGTGAGAATATACAAAATTTGGACTTAACATTACAAAACTTATAGACCAGATCCTGGTTAACAAAAAGCATTCAATAAACTGGCAACTGCACATTTGCAACCAAGTAATGTCCATTTCAGACTACTCAAAAACAAGGGGCACGAAAAAAAAACATTTGCTAGCGACACAAATTCTATCCGTGATCAAACAAATTGAACAGAGTAAGAGATGCAATGTATTGTTTCTCGTATTTCACAACCCTAAACACATGATACATCCAAAAAAAAGGCAAATACGAACACCCCTAATCAACCATAAAGATAAAATATCTACTACCATATAATACAAAAGCACAATAACTCACACAGCCATAAAGATAAAAGATCTACTACCATATAATACAAAAGCACAATATTTCACACAGACCCTCCCTTTGAACGGCAAACACGTGTAATGATAAAGAAAAATGTATTTTCAAGAGGCAGAGAGAAAAGAAGCTATCAAACAATATTTTCAAGCGAAAAACCGTTTCATCCTAGACTAATTCCACATAATACCTATACCAAGATACCTCTCGCCACTCTATCCAACAAGGCTAAGACAGATGAAAAAAAAATCACTTGGTGTTTTTTGTTTCATTCATTTTATGTTCTATTAACTTAAAAAAAATAACTACAAAGTCTAGGATTATACCCAATAAGAAGTTAAGGGAGAAACCCCCAATTTTTCTGAACACATATGCAAAATTCAAATTCAACATCAAAATGAAACCTCCTACATACACATTGAATATTTCCAATAAATTTCAACTTAACACTCACTTCAAATCAATAAACTGAGTAATTCTCAATCAGATACTCAAATACATCACATTAAACAGAAATACTTAAAATCTCAATCAACCTGTATATACTGCTGGTCTTCTCCCCAACTATTCTCCGTCCGCACAACTGATTACTGCAACAGATACCGTCGATTCTAACAAAGTACAATTACACTAAACAAAACTCAACAAAATCATCAGATAACAAAAATACAGAAATACTTGATCAAAAAAATAAACTGGAGATTTTCCAAACCCCTTACCGTAAAACCACAAATCAGTAATCGGAAACCGATAGATTCTAGAGAGAGAAACAGAGAATTAGAAGTTTCTTTTTTTAGAGAGAAGCAGAAAATTTACCAATGGCAGGAAAAAGCCGATGGGTTTCTGCGTTGGAGTACAACTAGGGAAAAATATATAAAGAAACTCATATATAGGACTTGGCGAAAAGATATTTTTCAAATTTATGATTGAATTATTTTAAAATTTGATTTTGATATTTTATGACTTTTTTAGAAAATATTTTAATATTATTATACCAAAAATCATATGTAAATATATTCGAAAGGAAAAATAAGTTAATTCTTTTGTCTATCATTAATTAATACAAGAATATTTTAATTAATGTAGAGTTGTTTTAATTTTGATATTCAAATAATTAATTTTGTATAAATATAGATTTGAATATTTATTATTCTTATGAGCAAAGTATGTTGTTTTTTATATCTATAAGTATTATAATAATATACTAGAATTTTATATATATATATATATATTGATATTATATTAATGAAAAGTAATTTTTTTTAAACTAAATTGCAGGGGGTAAGCAGTTATATGGAAGATTTTTTTTTCCTTTTTTTATTTTATCAATATAACAATATTGATGTGATATGGAAGATTGAGAAGTGGTGTATTGGATAAGTAAATGGTCATATATAAAACAATATGAAAAGTTTAAAAGTTTTAATTATTTTCAAATCTCAAACAATAATATTTTTTTTAATTTTAAAATTATGAATTCAAATTAAGCATTCAGTGTGGCATGCAAGCACAAGGAAGATTCTTTTCTTTGTCCAAACCACAAACCCCATTTGTCATCTTTACTTCTTTTGTTGTATGTTCCTCCTTCCATTGAAAATTCTTTTCTTTCTTACTATGATACTGTCACACGGGCAGATTAATTTACCTAAATTTAGTGCAAGAGGTTAGTTCATTGTGCGGCAGTCAAGTCCAATACTTAACTCAATCTATTCGCAACCTATTCTGTCTAGCGTTCAATAAAGTTTCTTTTCTATGCTTAACAATGAAATGCACACATAAAATACGGACAAATCTAACCTTTATATTAATAATCAAAACAATATAAAGGAACTCACTCGTTAGGATAACAAGAATATCCCAACTTCGACTTCGACTTAAGGCACAATCACGGGTCGATTATTTATTGCCTTTGACACCCTTTTAAAACCCTCACGTTTTTTTCTAAATGTCTTAGTGAAATTCAAGACATATATCTTCCCCATTTCACTCTTATTTTTCATTGATTTCATCCAACACCAAGGCTGCACATTTATAGACCATGTGGCAGTCTTGTGTTTTACATTGCATAGTATTGTGACACATATTCTACACTTGTCAAGCTCTCAGCCCACTAAACTAAACTTTAGTTGACATCCCCAACTGATAAGGTATTTCAAATTTCGAATTCAAAAGCATATACAAGTTATAATAAATTTGGACAAAGTTGGTTACAAAAAGGTAATTATCGCATGTGACTTTGGCTGACTGAATTTTGGTCATTTGCTTGCCATTTCCCTCCACATTTTTAGCGTCAATGCAATGTCTAAACATTGTATAGTCATTGCTTCATCAAAGTTCACCCGTATCCGTTTGCCCATTTTTCATGCCTACGCACTTGTCAACGCCCTACAGCTGCCTTGCCTGCATTTTCCTTGGCCATGCTAACTTTAATCCACTCGTGTCATTCATTGTTTTCTTATTGCGTTTCATTCATATTTGATTATGCTTTAATTTAGCTTAGCTCGATTTTCCTGCACTTGACTAGATCATATGTTTTCCTCATGCCAAACCTGCCCACAATCGATGCTTGTCAGCGCTCATGCCAAAGTCCATGTCATGTCATGACATTGCCTTACCAACAATATTTAGCATTACTAAGCTATGCTAACACTTCGTCCACATTATACATGATTGATTTAATACGCACCTAGGCCCTTGACAAAATCATTCATGCAAATCCTTTATCGCCATCGTGCCATGTCAAATAACCGAATCAGGCCCCTTATAGGTACAATACGATATTAAAAATATTATTCGTTTTATAGTAATTTATTTATTTTACTTTTTGTCTATTTTCTTGGGAAAAAAAACTTTCTTTTATCACTCTAACACGAGTTGCACGTAATTATCCAACGATCAGCTTGCAAGGCTAAATGCTCTTTCAATTACCCATACGAGCGAAGGGTGAAAAAAACTTTCATTTGAAGCTTGAAGGTTGACTTTTTGAAATACTTTTGGTAAAGATATGATTTTTTAACCTCCTCCAATAGGCATTTGGTGAAGTTGAATTTTGAAATTTTATGGCTTATAACCAAACACAAATCCAATTTTCAAATATCATTTTTTCGCTTCGAAAACAATGAATATTTTTTGCAAATTCCACGATAAAACATGGCCAAACTCACTCCAAAATAAATAAATTGATTTGCTACTATCATACTTTTATTTTATGGAGCAGATCAAAGATAAACAATTAAGATGAAATCATTTAGAAACTTCAGCCACCAACTCCTCACCACATTTTTCTTCTCAAAGCACCAAGGCCAACCATCATTTCAGACTAAAGAAAGATATTTTAAGACAAAATAACTAACATTGATTTCTTCCTTTTATTCAAAGACTATTGTGATTTTAGTACATATTTTTTTTTACAGAAAGACCAGTATAGACTCGAGAGTCGAATAGAGAAGACAAGCAAGAAGATAGAAGCAAAGGAAAGGGAAACAGAGAGCAGCGAAAATCGAGCTAAAGTTCACAGAGAAACCCAAAAAATCCAAGGTTGTTCCTAACATGACATAAACATAAAGCAATCCTTCATTGCACTTCTTTAAGCATGACCACAGAATCATTCCTGGTAGCCTCGTATCAACGGGCTAGAACCAGTTTTTAGTTTACGAGCTTATATCAGCTTTCTTCAAGTTCCTTGTTCCAGTAAGGACCTAATCAACTCTCTAGATTGTTCCAGAGGCATTGTTTATAGCCAAAACAATAATAACCACCACCTTAATACAAAGGTTCAATGCAATTTCATAGCACATGCTTAAAGCAGAAGGTCCTACTAGGCTACTACAGCTTTAAAATGTTCCAAAATATCACTTGGGTGCACTTCATTGTTGGACCATTACAAAACTGACCAGAAAAGAGAAAGAGTTTCGACAGTTACTGAACTGGATCAGCTGCAGGGGCTGCGTGATGGTTTACAACCAAAGGAGGACGTAGAGCTTTCTGATTAGCTATCTTCTCCTTACGTGCATTGTACATCTCTTCTGTCTCAACAACGACCAATCTTTTCACCTAAGATAAAAATGAGAGATACAAAAAATATTAATCTTCATGCGGTAACGACAAGAGTTGTATAAACCAGACTAGATGAAGGCAAGAAAACTCATTAAACTAGTCCATATTGATAGAACGGCGCTATTAAAACCTGCTGAATCATTCCCCTAACAGTAGGTGTGTTCCATCGCATTACAGTCCGGTTGCATTTGCCAAGACGCAATGCCTCAAGGGTACGCCTATGGAGCCTCCTAGTGCCTGGTATACCCCTTACAAGGGTTATGTATAGATTAGGGCTCCATGCAACTGGAGCACAAGCTTTAAAAGCGTTGTAAGCACTCATATCTTCCTTGCTTTACCGCTTCTGCTTTTCTGAAGCAGAAAAGAAAAGAAAATTTTCCTTCAAAATAAGCATTTCAATCGAAAAGACTAAGATTTGCAAGGATAGTTCTTAAGTAAAAGTGACAAGCATCTTAGTAGAAAGAGTAGGGTATCTGGAAATTGGAAATGAATTAGATTTGCACGGATGAAATCTGAACAAGTAAAAGAGCAGGTACATAATTTACAATCAACAATAGAAAAAGTGAGGCACTCAAGAGTAATAAAATTCTCCGTAGTGGGAGAAAACTGCATCACAATTAACACAGGCTAACTTCATAAGTTTGAGATTGAATTATGCAATTTGCATAGTTGAAATTCTGCCCTCTGAGAAGAACTTCCATATAGTAACCCAAAGAGGTCACCCCATGACTGAAAACAAATTCTAATGATGAGTCCCCTCTCCCACACAACTTAAACCTTAAGATGGGTCAATTCATACAATTCAACATGTCATCAGAGCAAGAGAAATGTTGGAATCGAGTCTCACCACTACCCAAAATTATTTAACATACTTCACCCAACAAAAAAGTCAAGTTCATACGCAAGCAAACATATTGCAGACATATTCAAATCAATAGAGTACCCATTATTTTGATAAAGAAAAAGTATCAATTCTTTAATAGCTGATAAAAATGATTCAACACACTTGTTATGAAAAGGGTATAGGGACTGGAAAAACTCAAAACACTACTCATTCCCGAAAAATGAACAACAAATAAAGAAGAGAGCTACGGAAACAAGAGAACTCAATGTTTTTGTGTGCTCTGGATAGAAGTAGGAGGTATGCTTACAGCAATAGATGAGAAGAAATGTGCATTCATGGTTTTAAAAAGCTGTTGTAGTTCTTAAACATGTAGTAGTCAAGCAAAATCAAGACTTTCCTGTAGACTAAACTAAAATAGTTAAATAGCTTAGACAAATTTGTAAAAAGATGTAGCAAGTCCCGCATAAAGAGAAGTGAAACTGGATTATATACAAGCACCCCTGAGACCCTTGAATTAGAATATTAGACTTTGAAACCCACATTTTTACAATAACCAGTATATGAAAACATAACATAATGCACCAACACTAAGTCCTTCGGTGATATGAACCAATGACGGGGACCATCAAGTTTAAACCGTTAAGATTTTACTTATTATATCACTGCAATTGTTTAAGTTTTTTTAAAAATTATTTAGACATAATAAATAGCTCTGTCATTTTAGTTAGTTTTGAACACAACTGAAAAAATGTTCAAGAACAAGTCATTGAAAACATCAGTTTCTCAACTAGAGACACAAATTTCTCCTTTTAGTTTCCCTCTCAGCCACTGCTATACATTACCAATCTTAGCTTTTCATGAAATATCAATGGTGATTTCTCATATTTCCCAAAATTCTTTTACTCTGGTCTCTTTGTATTACTTTAACAAGATTAGTTATAGGGACATTTCTGTGACGTTAAAAATGCTAAGTATCTCCGTAAATCAAAGAGAATAGTCAACAGTAAGTGAGTTACGCATGCCATTTTACTCTACATGAGCATATACGTAATCACTCTTTTGAAGCCGGGTGAATTAAAATATTAAACAGCTTGAGACTCAACAAGAACTAGGGTCTTTCGAGAAAGTAAATGTATAAAACTTCTGATTGAGGGAGTTTTACCTTAAAAGCTTTAGTGACTCATCCTCCCACCCCACCCCAGGCAGGGGCACATTTATACACCAAAATAAAGAAGGGATAAAACGAAATTAAAGGTCCTCTTGAAAGTGTGGAGAAATTTCTCTCAAGATCAAATTGGTTGGCTAGCCACTTATCACTAGATACAAGTTTCTTGCATCCACAAACAGTGAAGACAACTATAAAGATGTCCATTCCTCTATTACCGCATAAAATAACTGATATCAGTCAACGAAGATGTAAACATAATCCTGGCGAAACAGTTTGCTATACTCGGTAGCACAACGTCAAGCTCTGCTAAGTGCTCGTTTGAATCAGATTCACTTTCAACCAACACTCCCACTCAATCTAGGAGTCCTCTCCGTCCACCTCACTCACTTCTTATTCTTTCTAGTTCACTGAGACTAAATTGCGGATCCAGCTCACGGCATAGTGTCACCACACTATTACATACCCCAATAATAACATCCACAACTTACAAACATATTGATCTCCTTATCTCAGCACCTTAGGTTCTTTCAACTTTTATCTCACTTCCCAACTTTTATCAACCAAAACTGATCTTTTCTATCTATTTTTGTAAATTTATTCATCTGTCTACTTAAAATCTTGAAAATTAGATTCAGCACAGAACCCATCAACGAATCAGAGGTTTCAATTCCATTACACCCTAAAGAATTCATTTTTATAGACACCCAAAATCATAAACATAAGGTTTATTCACCATAGGCATACACACAGTCCACGATTATCCCCTACATGCAATTGAGCTATGAAAATGATCTAAAAGGAAAAAGGAAACAAAAAAGATTCGATGCTAGCAGTACCTAAACAGAAAAAATGAATGAAAATTTGTGAACTTACTTGGCGAATTGCTCTCTGACGTGAGAAGTCTGCTCCTCTGGGTTTTTTTCCAGCAAATGTCCTGAGGTTTAAGGAGTTTTGCTCAATTGGGCTGCAAAATATTGGTGGGTTACTTCAATTTTCTTGTTACTTTTTGGAATTTGGGCCAAGTTAGGAATCTTGACCTAATTTGGCTCACCAAGACTCTTGCCATCTAATTAGGGAGATTTAGCATATTAATTAAGGTGTTTAATAAATGGAAGAACTATCTAATTACTTAAAACATTTTTATCATATTTTTAAATAATTTTTCTTATAATTTGAAATAATTATAATCTCATCTCACTAGTTAACAATTTCATATCAAATTTCAATCATATGCATCTAGATACATGTTTTTTTGCTATCAGATACACAAAAATTAGGAGGAAGGCGAGCGAGAACAGGAGGGAGACGAGCGAGATTTGTTTATATGTATCCCAGATACACACATGAATTTGGGATACCAAATATGCGAGCGAGATGAGAGGGAGGCAAGCAAAATTTGTCTATGTATCACAGTTACATGGTAATTCACTTCGATACAGTGTATCTAGAAAAAAATTACGCTTGGATTTGACCTTATGTATCTCAAGATACATGAATCGGGGTGTATCTGAACCCACCACAATCTGATATGATTTGTAATATTGCAATGTAGTATGTAGTAATCTTAGTAATTATTCCCTAAACTAATGGAATTTCTGTAAGTTATCCACAATTAATACTCCAAAAAAGAATGATCTAGTTTGAATTGACACATAATTTAAGAAAAAGAAGATGATTTAATTTTGTGGTCCTAGATTAAAATTATGTCAAATATACCAAAATATTCTTTAATTGTGTGGTCCTAAACATGTCATGTAAAAAGTTAAAATTAAAATACTGCCCAAAAAAGGAAAAGGGTCTTTTTTTTGAAATAAACAAAAGGAAGGGAGGTTGAATTTTTGGCTAAAATCATTCCTCAACTATGACTCAAATCTAATATACATCCTTATAATATCTAAGTGAGCAAAAAACATCCTTATACTATCCAAAAAATAACAAGAATCATCCTTTAGCCTATTTTTATTAAAAACTAATTGAACCAATTTAAAAAATCATCCTTTAGCCTATTTTTATTAAAAACTTATTGAACCAATTAAAAAAATATTTTTTTTTAATTTGATCACGTCTTGGCCACGATGAAAAGATTAAAGTTACCTAAAAGAATAAGGATATGCATAGAAATGAATCTTGAATTTAAATTTTGTGTGTTGATAGTTTATAGAGTATTTTTTTTGCATCATCAAAGTAAATTGACTTGCACCTATACATAAGTTCTGAAATATTCATATAGTATGTTCCGAAGGTTAGAAAGATTATATAAAAAATATCATTTCAAATATGTTACATTCAACTATTTAGAGATTTTCTTTAGTAAAATATTGAGGGCTATATACTATATATACAATGTTCACGTTTTATGCAATGTACAAAAATGCTGGAAATTTAGTGAAATCACGTAGGTGTTTAGTTATTAAATAAAAAAAATAATTACTTTATTTGAATTTTTTGAAGTTGGAGGAGTATTTATTTTTTTCCAAAAAATATTTAGAATTTGAATATATTTTGTCGGAATATAATTTAAACCCTCAATTTTGAAAAATTAAAAAAAAATATCACCTAACTTGATTAGCTTAACCATTTGTACATATATTCATTCGACTTGACACATTTTTTTGGGAGGTGAGTTTCTTAAACAAAAAATAGACAAAAGGATGAATTTTGCAACTTTTTGGATAGTTCAGGGATGTTTTCTGTTCACTTATAGAACACAAGGATGTACTTTAGATTTTGGTCATACTTCAGAGATGATTTTAGCCAAAAACTCAAAGGAGGTCACTATTTTTATTAGTTTATAACAAAAGCAAAAATGTTTATTTGTTACATAATAAACTCTTTATATTAGTATCATACATTTTTGGGAAAAGGGTCAAAAATATTCTTAAACTATCCGAAATAGCTCATATATACTCTTAAACTATATTTTGGCTCAGAACTACCCTTCCCGTCAAACTATTGGGTCAAAAGTGCCCTTCTAATTAACAGAAATGGTTAAATGCCATGTGGATGCCACATGAATGCCACATGGCACCCCAATAGATTTCCACTGCCACATAGACTAAAAGGAAAAGGGTCAAAAGTACCCTTAAACTATCCGAAATAGCTCATATTTACCCTTAAACTATATTTTGGCTCAAAACTACCCTTCCCGTCAAATTATTGGGTCAAAAGTGACTTTCTTATTAGCGAAAGTTGTTAAATTTCACATGTGTCACATTGACTAAATTTCTAAATCTTAATTACTCATTTTCCCCTCATTTCATTATTTTCCAGAAACGATTTCACCCCTTCTCCCTCATTTCGCGGCTAAGGTTTCACAGTTTACATCGTCGCTGGGTTTCAAAGTGGATATTCGTGGTTATAAGTTAGTAAACTTTTTTCTTATTTTATTGTGTTTACAACCACGAAAATCCACTTTGAAACTCAGCTCCGAAAAAATTTATGAAACCTTGGCTGCGAAATGACGGGAAAGTTGTGAAATTCTAACTATCATACTTTGAAATCGTAAATGTAATAAAATAAGAAAAAATATTTACTAACCTACAACCATGAATATCCACTTTGAAACTCAACCCCAAAGAAAGCTACGAAGCCTTAGCTGCGAAATTAGGGGAAAGTTGTGAAATCCTAACTACCATGCTTTGAAATCGTAAACATAATAAAATAAGAACAAAATATTTACTAACCTACAAGCATGAATATCCACTTTGAAACCCAGCCACAAAGAAAAGTATGAAATCCTAGCCGTGAAATGAGGGAGAACGGGTGAATATATCATTTCTGAAATAATGAAATGAGGGGGGAAGTAATTATGATTTAGGGATTTAGTCTATGTGGCAGTGGAACCTTAATGGCATGCAATGGGCATCCACATGGCATTTAACAACTTCTGTTGATAAGAAGGGTACTTTTGATCCAATAGTTTGACGGGAAGGGTAGTTTTGAGCCGAAATATAGTTTAAGGGTAAATATGAGCTATTTCGGATAGTTTAAGGGTATTTTGACCCTTTCTATTTAGTCTACGTGGCACTGGAATCCTATTGGCATGCAATGTGGCATCCACGTGGCATTTAACAACTTCCGTTAATAAGAAGGGTACTTTTGACCCAATAGTATGACGGGAAGGGTAGTTTTGAGCCAAAATAAAGTTTAAGGGTATATACGAGCTATTTCGAATAGTTTAAGAGTATTTTTGAGCCTTTTCCGTACATTTTTTAATGTGAGATAAGAAATTAGACATGGCTACTTAATTGTACGAGTGATAAACTTAGCTTATAAAAAAGTGATTCTTTCCACTCGTTTATATTTTGATTTGTTATTAATTGTCTCAATATATACTAATCCGTTCAAATTCAACGCAACACCGCCTTTCCACACCCTACTTTAACAACATCCTGCATGATCATTAATTTATTTTGAATTTTGAAAAAAAAAATTAATCCATTATCTCCTTAAAGAAGAAAAAAACCTTGTATCTTATCCATGTGTATTCTATAGGAGTGGTGTTGGCAGTGCTAGACTAGAAGATACTTATGATTAAAAAATTTATTTTAAATCACAAATACTATTTACTAAAATAATTTTACTAATTTAGCACCAACAATAAACATAAAAAGTTAGAATTCAGAACTCATAAACTTTGAATCGGACTGTGTGGGGAGTGAGAGGGGAGGAGGAGAATGAGGAATTTCAAGATGATGTGTGACCATTGTGTGATTTGTCTGCATGCGTTAGTAGAATAGATATTTTACTAGGTACACATTTATGTTTGTACACCAAAAAAAGAAGTGAAGAACACAAAGTTGAGGTCCTGGTCTTATCTACATGTAACTTCTCTTCTCTTCTCTTTTGGTGCATTTCATTCCATCTTGCACTTACCAAAACACAAAGTTATTTGTTTTCTTGAATTTTGAACTCTACTTTCTTTGTTTTTCATTCATTCATAGTTTCTTGAGCTCTGCAGCAGAAAAAAGTTTACATTTTTTTTTTGTGTGTTTGGACTCTGTTAGCTGGACTGAGAACTTAAAATTGGAATGGTTTGTCTCTTATGTAGTAATAGTTACCACTTTTGCCATTCACCCTCATGTATTGCCTGATTTTTCAACATTTCCATCAACTAAGTAACAATTTTCTCAGAAATAGACCATGAAATTTTTAATATTTTTGACAACCTTATAGCAACTTGCTCGAAATTAGTTTATGTTTGATGTGTAGCCATTGCATTGCATCATGTAGCAACAAAATCAGTCATGTGCTGTCTTGTTTCTGATATCAAGCATGTGTTACCTTATGCTGACAAATTGTAACATTCTCTAAGGTCTGTTCATGCGTCCTGTGATGCATTTTGGAGCATAGGACTAAGTAATTATTCATCTTCTGAGCTGCTATTGTAGGTTGGTCTCTAAATGTCCATTGAATCATATCCTTTTTGAACCAAGAATCAGTAAAGGGGGATTCAGATGGAAAGCAAGTGCCTCCAATGAAGTTCCTGTTGAGAAGTGGAAGCAAGATAGCATTTTCATTGATAGACGCGGCAGATTTAGACACTTTGATCACAAAAAAGTTTCACGGAAAAGATGTAGGTTGATGTATAATGGCAGTAGTTCCATTTATGTGTTTCTCCGTCCTGATGTCAAATGCATGACTATTGTGCAGGTGGTTCTTTAAGGGGCAGAGGATGGAAATATGGATCTGGTTTTGTTGATGGTATATTCCCAGTTCTAAGCCCAATTGCTCAGCAAATTCTAACTTTTATAAAGACGGAAAGAGATCCAGAGAGGATTTGGTCTTCCTTGGATACTCTACGTCCCACCAATCACACCTGGGATGATCTAATCAATGTAGCAGTTCAACTTCGACTCAACAAGCAATGGGATCTGATCATACTGGTAAAGATCTTGTGTCTATCGCGCCATTTATTCATATTCTGTCATTGTTTCAATTGTCTGTGTGTCCACATATTTATCTCTCAGATTGTCGTAGGATAAGGTTGTATGACTACTCAATTGTCAATAGGATAAGTGTGCTGTATCACTAACTATCCAATCACTCCAGCGTACAAAGTGGAGCCTCGTTTTTAAATAAGTAATACTCCTTTGCAGATGTGTGAATGGATACTGTGCAGAAGTTCCTTTCAAGCAGATGTGATTTGCTACAATTTGCTCATAGAAGCTTATGGGCAGAGTTCACTTGTTAAGAAGGCAGAATCTACTTACCTGGCACTTGTTGATGCTCGATGTGTCCCGACTGAAGATACTTACGCACTTCTTCTGAAATCTTATTCCAAATGTGGGATGATAGAGAAGGCTGAAGCTGTCTTCTCTGAGATGCGGAAGAATGGCCTTCCTCCAAGTAAGTTTTCTTGTTTGTTCTATTTCCTGTTGTACATACTATCGAATCAAATGGCATCATAATTGCAATGCTATGTTAGTGGAAACTTATGACTACTTTCTCTTGGGCCTATGTAAGCTCAAACTCAGCACCTATTGTGTCTAAACCATGTACGATGTACAAAAAGAACAAGCCTATTGCTCTTGTGTAAACTATATTTCATAAAAGTTTCACCAAAAAACTAAACGATATGAACACTTAAGATTCCCCAATCACTTATTGGTAACTGTAGGTATGCCTTTTTGCTCGACTTGTGAGCTGTTTTTGTAGTTCTCATAAGTGAGTGTTCACAATACTGCCCACACAAACGGAATCAAATGACCATATATGCAGTCCATATACTTTCCAAGACTCAGCAGAATATGATCTTTCAGTCATCTGCAGGTGCCCTTGTATATAATGCTTATATTGATGGGTTAATGAAGGGAAGGAATTCACAAAAAGCATTGGCAATCTTCGATAGGATGAAGCGTGAAAGTTGTCAACCATCTACTGATACTTATACAATGCTGATCAACTTATATGGGAAGGTAATACAAGTAGTTAATTCGACACTGTTTTTGACTCTTTATATGCTAGTACTTAAAAAATAGTTCCTGGTGGGATCAAGCTGATAAATTTGATTTATCGACAGTTCTGGGGACAGTTCATGTGCTAACTCAAGATTTCTATGATGATGTTGCTCCATCTATCTGTCTCTGTGTCTCAATTGATTGAATGACTTATTGATTATGCAGGAAAATAAGTCCTACATGGCGCTAAAGATGTTCAATGAGATGAAAACTCAGAAATGTAAACCTAATATCTGTACCTACACAGCTCTTGTGAATGCATTTGCGAGAAGTGGCCTATGTGAAAAGGCTGAAGAAGTCTTTGAAGAGCTACAAGAAGCTGGGTTTGAGCCTGACGTTTACACCTATAACGCCTTGATGGAAGCTTACAGGTGAACACCACTAATGTTTCACTGTTGGACTCCTCTTTAACCATAATAATTGTCAAGATAATCACATCAAACTCATCTTCCATTCCAGTATAAGCTTTAGATCATTATAGAAGATGTACATCAATCCCTCTTTAACATGTATATTCTTCTGTAGGTCTTTGCAGGGTTATGCTTCCCTCTTCCACTAGTTCTTCTTGTACAGATTTTCTTATCTAAAGGATCTGAATTGATGTTATCGTCTAACAGTCGTGCAGGCTATCCTCAGGGTGCTGCAGAGATCTTTTCTCTCATGCAGCATATGGGATGTGAACCAGACAGAGCTTCATACAATATCATGGTGGATGCCTACGGAAGAGCTGGTCTACATGAAGGTATTTTATTTCTCAATGTTAAAAAGGTGTTTCTCTCGCATTTAGAGAACAAAATAGTTTAAGCTCATCTGGACATCATGATAATTGCAACTTCTGAATGCATATTCATATAACAACCTAATTAAGGGAAGTTTTCAATATGAAATTGATAAGTGAAAATGAAAAGTTCAAGAAACAAAGTGCTCTCAACGGTCTCAAGCGATCTGTTTCTGTCGATAACAAGTTTAGTGTCCACGGTATTGTTCAATCCATATGCATCTTATGAAAGTTCCCTTTGTTTCTGACTGTATCTTTTCATTTATCTAAACAATATATACTAGATGCACAAACCGTGTTTGATGAGATGACGCGGCTGGGGATAGCTCCTACGATGAAATCTTACATGTTACTCATATCAGCCTACTCAAGAAACAGTAACGTGTCAAAATGCGAAGAAATCGTGAATCAGATGCAGAAATCAGGAGTGAAACTAGATACCTTTCTTCTTAACAGCATGCTCAACTTGTATGGTCGTCTTGGCCAGTTTGCTAAAATGGAAGAACTCTTGACTGTCATCGAAGCTGGACCATACATGGCCGATATCAGCACCTACAATATCTTGATCAATGCATATGGACGTTCAGGATTTATTGAGAAAATGGAAGAAGTTTTCCAATCACTTCCTGCTAAGAACCTGCAGCCAGATGTGGTTACATGGACTTCCCGTCTTGGAGCATACTCCAAAAAGAAACAGTACCAAAGATGCTTAGAAATCTTCGAGGAAATGATTGATGAAGGTTGCTATCCAGATGGCGGAACAGCCAAAGTGCTCCTTTCGTCTTGTTCAAGTGAAGATCAGATTGAACAAGTTACAACAGTCATTAGATCAATGCACAAGAATGTGAAAACAGTAGAGTTAGTATGAAATGGCTTATACAGTTTTCATGACAGTGCAATATTTGATGTGGAAGTTAGAATATGGATATACTGGCAAAATCAAAAGTAAAAATTTCAACTTAAATCCGACTGTATTTGGCTTGATTTTGTTTATACATAGGCATGATGGTTGATTTGGTTCAATATTAGGTAAAAATTGACCCAAAAGGTACTCTTGAACACCATGTTCGATCTTAGGTAAAAATCGAATCAAACAACGCTTTCAAAGTTAGAAAGGGGAGAGTCTCCCTCCTGTTTTTCTTTCAAAGGGCAAAAGTAGCGATAAACGAGGTCTAAAAAGGTAGAGTATACGCAAACCTAACTCCTACCTGGGAGGATAGCGTGTACTCAGACCTTACCCCTACCTACCCTCAAAGAGGTAGAGAGATTATTTCCGAGAAACTCTTGCCTCGAATAACACAATACATAAGTGATATGGACATGGAAAATAGGGAAAGCATTAGCATTCAAAAAAGAAGCAACAACAATAACCAAACCAACTAATGTGATAACTGAAGCACAGTAAATTATAAGTGACAAAATCACAAGACAAACAAAATACAAGAAAAATGCTACTGAATGGAAACAGGTACAATGCAACAATCTACCACCAAGCCTATACGCTTGGAGACGAGACAACGCCCATGTACCGTTCAATCACATCTCCCCAATCATGTTACAATAATCTTCTCGAAATGCATAATTAGTACACGAAATTTTTCATGTACGCCTTACAATCGACTCATTATAAGCAACTATGGGCAGATAAATATAGTACAATACATCAGTGTAACGAAACACCCTCTGGGATTATTCATGCTATTGCTGTTTCCTTCTCCCTCCAAGTTGCGAGGACCTCATCAGTTCTAAACCGTTGAGTAAACGTTGATTCCTCCATTGGTGTTGATGCACCATTCGCATACTCTAGGAGACCGGTATAAGCTATCATTGCTCCATTGTCAACGCAGTATCTATCGTCAGTTGCAAACAACTTTCCGCCCCTCTCAGAGCACATAATTTGCATCATCTTTTGCAAGCGCTCATTACATCCCACACCACCAACAATCAATACATCTTTCTTATCGCAATGCGCCATGGCTCGTTCTGTAATCTCTACAAGCATTGCAAACAGAGTTTCCTGCAAAGAAAAACAAAGGTCAGCCGGACTGCACTCGTTATTTTTCAGCTTCTCCTCAGCTGTGGCTTCAATGAAGCTCAGTATTCCACTGAAGGAAACGTCCATTCCCTTTACAACATATGGAAGTTCAATGAACTTTTCGCCTTTTTTCGCAAGCTGTTCAATGTTGTACCCAGGGCTGGGATCATTAGACAATGTAAGAACCCTAGCAAACCTATCCAAGCAATTCCCCACAGCAATATCAATCGTCTCCCCAAAAATCCTATACCGTCCTTCACTATACGCAATAACCTGAGTATTTCCACCACTAACGTACAGCACAACCGGGTCAACCGCCCCGGTTACGATCCGACCCATTTCAATGTGCGCAACACAGTGGTTCACCCCAACAATAGGTTTCTTCCATAGCTGAGATAGAACACGTACAACCACTGCCGAAACCTGCAATGGAGCACCCATCCCAGGGCCTTTTGTGTAGCAGATACAATCAATTTCATCGGGAGTTACTCCGGCGGTTTCTAGGGCGGATTTTACTAAAGGTAAGATGTGTTGGTGGTGGTGCTGCGCGGTTTCACGGGGGAGAAAACCTTGGCCAGGCGGCGTTATGTAGGTGTGTCGTGGATTAGAAAGAATTGTGCCGTCGATTGCTACTACTCCGACGCCAATTTTGTTGGCGGAACCCTCGAACCCTAGGGCTATCAATTTCTTATCCTTCATTGCCGCCGCCGTCGGAGGATTAGGGTTTAGCAGTCAAATGAGCAGTGACGATAAGGGTTTGGTCTCTCTTCTCCCAGAAAATTGGACTTGTTTAGGGGACGAGGCCGAATATTTTTCCTATATTACACAAACACCTCTATACTATAGCTTTAATTGCAAAATGACATTTTATATTTTATAATCGACAACATATCCGGTGAGATTCTAGAAGTGGGGTCTCTGATAGGGGTTGGCATACGGCATGTCGAATCCTGCATCAAAGTCTTGTCACCCTGCCCGGACTCATGTGCCTTCTAGAATCATGGGTATTCGAGCCTGTTGCGTACAATTAGTCAGCTTCGGTTCGAGATTCTCAAATTTTGAGTTTGGTAATTTGGTAATTTATAGTTAAAAGTAGATATCAAATATCAATTTTTAAATTTCGATTTGGTAATCGGATAATCAGTAAATAAGTTTCGACTTGGTACGTTTTTGATAAGACCTTATTGAAGTTGTAGCCGATTGTATTATAAAGTAATACTATTTCTCCAATTAATTCTATTTTTTAATATAGAGACACGATATAATAGAAGATCAACAAGAAGACATAAAAAAAACAAATTGATACAACTAAAAGACATATATATGTACTTGAGTTGTTTATATTTATTCTTTAACTTTCTCTTTGGACTAGTAGTAATGAGTAATAGACATGTTGATAGTGAATATCATTAAGGAGATAATTCGGAAAGTATCGAATACCAAATGATACTAATATCTCATATCAAACCCAAATCCAAATATCATAATTCTAAAAGTTTACTCTCGAATAGCATACCAAATACCGAATTACTAAATACCAAAATCAAAAAATTTATTCAATTCCGTAATTTGATTTTCGGTATTTTATAGTCCTAGCATGTGGAAATAGTTAATTGTACGCAAATTTGATCACTACCTCGTTAAGGTTAAAAGGTTGTTTCAGAAAGATACTTAGCTCAAGAGCAATAAATCTAAGTATAGAAAATAATGAAAACGTAGCAACTAACAAAGGGAGCAATGCAAAATCTATAAGAAAATAACAAGAACAACAAAATAGTGGAATAAGAAATACACTATACAACAAACGATGACATATATCAAAAGTCTAACCCCTCAAAATGCAAAAATTAATCTGCATTATCTAATAATTTTCTATCATAGTATGGGACTTTCGTACCCTATTATCTTATGGTCGTGTTATTGATAAGATGAAAATATGTCATATTTTGCTTAATCACCTCTCCTAATACTTCTTTGACTTATTTCTCTATTTTTCCTCGACTTCACTTTTTCCGACCTAATAATATATCATCTCTGTAAAATTATTTATTTTCTAAGAAAAAAAAATTAGGTTAAACTTTTTAAATCAACAAGATCTTACATAAGTAAAAAGGGATATAAGACAAATATATCCTTCGAACTATCGTAAATGGTACACAGATACCCTCTGTCATATTTTTGAGATATTGGTATCCCTATCGTCTAAAAACTAGGACATATATTCCCTTCACTCTAACGGAAGATTAAACAAGGACACGTGACGCAATCTCATCTGTCGATCCAATATTTAATAAGTGTTGAAGATTATGACACATGTATGCCCATAAGTATAAAGGATATATATGTTTTAGTTTTTGAACGGTAGATGCATCAATGTCTCAAAAGTATGACGGATGGTATGTGCATACTATTTACGATAGTTCGAGAATATATTTGTCTTTTTTCCTTAAATATATTTAAAATGATTTAGAACTCAAATAAAAAGGAGATATTTTCGTAAATAAATATTACAAATAAGTTATATATTTAAAGTGCACTTAAGTTTTTCTTTTTTCCCAATATTCCATATTCATTTTAGAGCATGATAAAATTTAAATTTGTGCTAAAAAGTGACTAAAGTTATTACAATTATTAGCAAGTATATCTTATTAAATAAATAATTTGTATTCATTTTCTATATATCTTATTAAAAAGAAAAAAAAAGAACTCCCAATTAATATTTGTCAAAAGAAAATGTAAAAAATATAAAGTAGGAAACAGGATATCTTCCATGAGACCCACCTCATGGAATGAGCTACCAACAAAAAATTCCAAGTGACACTCACCAACTTTGCTAAACAACTTTGTTGACACCTCGACCCACCAGCCACCATTGTCTTCCCTATTTTTATTGCTTCCACTTTCTTCTATAATATAACTCTACTGTATTTTTGATTTTCCATTTTCTCCTAATACATACAATACAAGTGTTGGCACAGCTCTGCATCCAAAGCAGATTCCTAAAAGAAAAAATGGCTACAAAGTTGTGGGCTTCAAGGGCTGCTTCATATCTCAGGATCTCAGCATTTCACAGGGCTTTTGCCACTGGTAATGGAGTTATATTATTGTTTCTGGAATTACCCACTAACCCTTTTCTTCAAATGCTTTGAGTTATGTGGATCTTGGTTATGTAGTAACTTTTTTGTTCAAGAATTTGCTTGATCTGTTATTTTCTTGATTAAAGATCCGATTTTTGGAAGTGGGGTGTGGAGTTTGTGTGATTTCTTGGATCAGCAGAAGGATTTGTTGGGTTTTTGATAGATTTGTATTTCATGTTTTTGATTTTGTACTCTTGTCACCTTTTTTTTTTGATATTATGGGGTGTATCCAGGATTTTAGCAAGGTGTTTATTTTGTATGGAGATGATGATTGGGATATATTGCTGTCCCTTGCTTTGTGCATTGTTTTTCTTTAATATAATCAGCGGAAGGGTTATTGTGTTGTGGGTTTCTACTTTATTCTTGGTTATGCAATATGTCACCTTTGGTAGTCTGAAGTGTTCAAGGTTGCTGTAGGGTATTTTGTGTTTTTTTTTTTTTTTTTTTTTTTTGAGAAATCTGTAGGGTATTGTCTGTTCTTCAATCTTATGGCAGATATTGATTCAGGACTGTTTTTTTTTTTTTTTTTTTTGCTGTGTATCTGTCTTTTAGATGTATATGGATTTTTTATGATGTAGACTTTGAGGGTTAATTTCTTAGATGGTGCTCAACTGATAGTTATTATCTACTTCTTGTTCCAATTTTCGTCAACAAAGAAAGTCAAAGATAGTAACTATTAGTTGAGTGACTCTCCGAGAAATCAAATCCGAGCTTGTGCTTATTTCTGGTATATCATCAGTGATGTAGGATTGGAAGATGGTAATGCTCTTTTTAATTTTAATGACTAAATATTTGGACATTTTATAATTTGACTAACTTTGGAGAATTGGTAGTAACTTGTCACACTGCATCAACAAATTCAGAGTAATTATTTTCACTTCCATCTCTGTAAACTGTATCTATGTTTCTACTTGTTTTGTTTGCATTATTGTATTTCAAATAAAAGTAGTTCTTTTTTTTTTTTTTCTTTTTTGATAAAGTCAAATAAAGAAGTTCTAAAGCAGGTATCTATGAAGATAATTTGAATCATGTCCCATCATAATTGTTATTCTGTTCCTTCAAGTGCCGACCTCTCTAGTAGCTGGTTGTGAACTGCAGATTCTCCATGGTTTACAGGAATAGCTGAACAATTTTTTGTAGACTGTAACTATGTAAAATTCTCCAGTCACATGCCTTGTATCTTTCTCTGTCCTCTATAGTTACATTGCAAAACCTAAGGCATCTTGTAGTACTGTATGACTTTTGTTCATAATATATGTAGAGAACATGCTAAATACCTATTCAGGTGCGTTAGCTTAGCGGACGGTCCGGATAGAGTTGGTGAGCTAATTCTGTTGTTATAAGTTAAGTGTTGAGTTTGATTCATATTATATTGATTTGGACATGCTTGATCCTTCCAGATATGAGTTGTAGGGAGCGTAGCTTAAAATCTACAGTATCCTTCATTCCTTGAACCTTAAAAATAAGAAGGCGCCAAGGAAAATGAATTTAATGATAGCCTAGTCCTATTGCTATGCGTTGACATTGTCCTATTAAGTTGGACACAAAATGTTGATATGATTTTTTTTATGATAAGATGTGCTCGAAATATTTATACAGTCTAAATAATTATAAAGGGTTATTTCTTTGTGCAACTTATGTTCATAGATGTTGTCAATATCCTGAATTATGCATATGCAAATTTTAGAGTGCTTTTGCTTTCTATCGTGTTGCTATTGATCCGTTTAGCTTCTATGTTTTGTCTGAATCCACTGATTATAAAGAGTATAGTTTTTGACAAAACCACAATGTAGCAACAACTTATGGATGACTGGGATGTGCAGTTACATATGATTATGAATAACTACTCTCTCCTTTCTGAGGTAAAAAGGAGTAAACAAACAAACAAATGTAATTTTGACCCAAAAGCAATTTATTTATTTTTAAACGAAGGAAAGTAACAAACAAAATTTGTAGCGTCGTCTGAATATGACCCGATGTGACAATGTTTTTGTGTTAAAAATTTTCTGCAGTGCCCAAGGATTTGAAGTACACAGAATCTCATGAATGGGTTAAAGTTGACGGTAATTCTGCAACAATTGGCATCACTGATCATGCTCAGAAACATTTAGGTGATGTTGTTTACGTTGAATTTCCTGAAGTTGGGTCCTCTGTGGAACAATTTGGCAGTTTTGGTGCTGTTGAAAGTGTCAAGGCTTCCAGCGATATCAATTCTCCTGTTTCAGGGAAGGTGGTGGAATTTAATGAGAAACTCAACAACGGTCCTGCTCTGGTGAGTATCATAGATCTGTTATTGCAATGTCACATTTGAATGAATCTTTAGTGTTAGTTCTGGGGTACTTGCTTCAGGTCAGAGTAAGTAGAATATTTTCCATTATTCTATACCTGAGCCCAAGTAGGTTTTATCTTCAGTCAAAATTTAGCTCACGGAGAATCGCCCAAGTACATGTAAGTAAAACTACCCATCCATCCCACATTGGTTGGGTGGGACTCTAAACTTCGCAAACATGTATATGTTTTTGTTTTCTACATTGGTGTGATCATCTCTATCATGCATTCCTCCTCATATATGTAGTGCTGGTCTAGTATGAGAAGAAGATGCACTTACTTGTGTGTACATCAACAGTGCGTCACAAGCTTTCTTAGCCCTATAAACTGATATTGGGTCGAAACGATCTCCCCCTTTTCCCCTCTGGTTCTTTTCCAAGAATTTTTCAGTTGGTTGTAAGTTGGGAATGTACAAGGTCCAGAATGACTGAAAAGGATAACGAGGATTCACCTCGCTCAAATTAATCTGAGATTGAGGTGTAGATAGTAGTTGTACGCTTGTACTACTGCCATAAAAGTTGAAGTGCAGATTCGCTAGTCTGCAGAGACTACACTAATAGGTCTAAGCTCTATGAACTTCTGAAATCTATTATTAAGCTACTCTACAGGTCCACAAGAGTAGTATCTGGACCTTTTGCTGAATTCAATCATCAAGCGTTCTTTATTTTAGTTCAGCTAGATGATATTGTTTCACGATTCATCTTTACTTGTTCGTATGTGGTATGTGATCAAATGTTCAATTTGTTAAATTTAGATCAATGCAAATTGCTATGAACAAGGATGGATTTTGAAAGTTGAGATGAACAAACCGGACGAGATCAAAGCATTGATGGACCCTGACCAGTATACCAAGTTTTGTGACGAGGAAGACGCGAAGCACTGATTTGAAAACCTCACCAAAGTTGAGCAAGAACACAATTTCCTGCAGGAATTTTTCACAATGCATAAAGAGGCTTTATTCCTAAGCCCCGGAAGCTGGATACTAAGTAGTGCTATTTGGTCTTTGATACAACCAACTGTTTACCCCCTGCAGTTCTTCTCTTTCTTTGCAAATAATTCAGTGTTTTTGGAATGTTGAACTTCATTTAGGTTAAATTCAAGTTTTTCATCTCTTCAGGCATTGCATTTATAAATTCCTAAACACCATTCACAATATTTTTTTCAAGGCAAAGTTGATATGGTAAATGATTTTCCTCAATATGACATTAATGTTGAATGGTGCTTTTAACAATGTCTTTTTAGATAATCTTTTAAGCAAGTTTGGTTGCTGGATAGAGTTATACGGCGAAGTCTGGTTATTTATATATTACTTATTCTATCTTGTATCTGGTATAAAATATCCTTTGTGATTATACATGTATTAGTACGTCGAATTTTATGCAACAATTAAAATGGTATTACTAAATAGAATAGTAGTTATATCAATTTTAATACACGAATAATTCACTAGCAACTATGTGACATATTATTCAATGTGAGTATTTTTCATGACTTATTATAATATATATATGAGCAATTTTAATCCTTGAAATTTTCGAAGAAAAATAACCTTTCATGAAATATTTAACAAACTCTAACGAGAAGATTTTGGCGAAATTATTAGATTAAAAAAAAACTCCATTCGTTTAAAAAAGAATGACTTTTTTTTTTTTTAGTCTATTTCAAAAAGAATGATCTTTTTTTTTTATTGGTTCACGTGGCATGTTTAACGTCAGAAGATTAAAAGACAATTTTGATCAAAAGTCTTCTTTATTTTTTTAAACTACGTGTCAAGTCAAACTAGATCATTCTTTGTGAAATAGCGGGATTAGTATATTTTAAGAACTTACATGTAGAAAAATAGTTTTTGTCATTTACTTGTATTTTCCTGATATTTTTAGTCAACTTTTTTCTACAATCCTCGTTAAATCTAATCACTAAAAATTCATTTTTAAAAGATAATAAAAAAAATCACTTTTGGAAAAATATGAAGGATGTAAACTGATTAAAAAGTATACTTTAGAGGATCATTTTATATTTATCCAGACATAAGGTACCATTTTCATCATTTCTCAAACCTGACCAGAGTTGAAGGTTTTAGCTCCTTCATCTCCACCTCTTCCACTTCACCCCTAAAACCTCCACAGCCTGCAAAACCTCATCTAACCCCCCACCCCACCCCACCCCACCCCCCTTCTCCTTACATGATGTCCCTCTCAATGTGTTCACCTTTATACTCTCCTTCAAATCTTTCTTTCAAGGTAACTCTCTCATAATACAGTCAATTCTTTGTAAAAATGTTAAAGTTATTGTATTTAGCTGATTTTTTTGTATCTTTTTTGTTCTTTGACTTGGGTTTTCAGGAAGATAAAGGAAAGGGTAATTCTTGGGCATTGAGGCAAAGTTTAGGGAAGAAGAAATTGATGGTGGTGAGAGCTGGCCCAAAGAGAATAGCTTTTGATAAAGAATGTAGAAGAGCTTTACTTTCTGGTATCAATAAGCTTGCTGATGCTGTTTCTGTCACTTTAGGACCTAGAGGTATAATGAGTTTTCCTGCTTCTTTGAAAAAAATTAGACTTGTTTGTTTATATTCATTTATAATTGGTCTATATTTCCAGTTTAATTCATATATAGACCTTAGAGAAAATGGAAAATGAAGGTAATGGGGAACAAAGTTGTTGGTTAATTTTGATCCTGAGTCAAAATTGTGTACTCAGGTGTGCTGATACGACCTAGTTAGGAGAGGTTAATAGTTTGTTCCGCCAAATTTCTAAAATCAGCTTATTTGGAAAAGTGTTTTTCAAAAAAGTACGACAACAACATGCCCCGTGAAATCCCACAAAGTGCTCTGGAGTGTGTAGAGTGTATACAGACCTTAGCCCTACCTCGTGGATGTAGAGAGGCTGGTTTTCGAAATTCCTCGGCTCAAGTGTGCTTATCACAAAAGTACTTTTGTTAAGAAATAGATTGTGTTTGGCCAAGCTTCCTAAAAGTGTTTCTATGTGTATTTAAAAATCACTTATTTTCTCCCAAAAGTTTGATTAAACATCTCGCTTTTCCAAAAAACAAGCATTTTTGGTGTAAAAATAAGCACTTTTAGCCTCCCAAAAGTTTTGACAAACCAGCTATAAGAAAGAAATTAAATAGAAGATCCACTAATTTTGTTGTGATGGTTAACAAAAATTACAGAATAACTTCTCTCTTCTTCTGAAAAGAAGAGGAGCTCCTTTCAATGTTATAAGCACAGAAAAATATTACTTCCTCCTAGAATACAGTTTATTGAGGGACATTTAGTTTGTGAAACAAAACCCTTCGAAGAGTAAGATATGCAACGATTTCTTGTGGGGAAAAAACTTTTAGTGGTTTCCTCAAAAAGTTGTATTCTGTATATTTATTTTTGAAAATTATTTACTTAGCATTATGAAATGAGTTCTCTTTTGTCAGGTGTACATCCTTTGTGCACTGATATACAATGTTACCTTTTGCCAAAAAAAAAAAAATGATTGGAAGAAATTAGTTGGCTTGCACTTTTGCTTATCAATCAAAAATATATGAGGAACTTGTTTTTAGACATATCATATATGCTGTCTGCCTGCTTGTTTTGGATTGAGATGATTGTGTGACAAATTATGCAGGCCGGAACGTAGTTCTCTCTGAAGCTGGGGGGCTGAAAATAATTAATGATGGTGTTACCATAGCTCAAGCCATAGAACTTCCAGATACAATTGAAAATGCTGGAGCGACACTTATCCAGGAGGTTATTAGTTGAGCCTGACACTGAGCATGATTTGGGTCTTTGAATAGTGTTTGAAAAACTCTTAATCTTGAAAATATTTTTTATCTATTGCAGGTTGCAACTAAGACCAACAGGTTAGCTGGTGACGGTACAACTACTGCAATTGTTTTGGCCCGTGAGATGATCAAAGCTGGGTTATTAGCTGTTGATTTTGGGGCTAACCCTGTATCTATGAAGAAAGGTATGGATCAGACAGTAAGAGAGCTGGTCAAAACTTTGAAGAAGAAAAGTCATCCTGTTAGAGGAAATGATGATATAAAAGGTAACTTGTTTTATCTTTATATTAAAGTCAGAAAATTTCTCATTCACTTCAAAAAAATAATT
Organism: Solanum sitiens; assembly: GCA_016801875.1. Lineage (NCBI taxonomy): Eukaryota > Viridiplantae > Streptophyta > Magnoliopsida > Solanales > Solanaceae > Solanum > Solanum sitiens. Next base: position 1,755,065 of record JABWTJ010000056.1, read on the forward strand.
AATGATTTGATCTCTCTCTCTTCTTACTATTTGCAGCTGTAGCTTCAATATCAGCTGGAAATGACGAGTTCATTGGCAGTTTGATTGCTGAGGCAGTTAAGAAGATTGGTCCTGATGGAGTGATATGTATCGAGTCTTCCTCATCAGCTGAAACCTCGATCATGGTTGAAGAAGGAATGAAGGTAATATCTGCTCTTCAAAGTGTTACAGTTTGACTTCAATTTCTGTACTGAGAAATAAGCTATCTGGTAAAACATGATCCCACCTGAAATTTTCCAAGACTTTCAGGTTTGAAGCAAATCTGAAAGCTCAAACAAAGTGCCTACTAAGAGAAATTGACCTCTAGTTATCCATTTATATTTTTAAGCTAATTTCACCACTTCATATGTTAAATTCTCTGTCTTCCATTTGTTTTCATTATTTTCTTGATTTGTATTCAGGCATTCTTTTCCTACAGATTGACAAGGGGTACATGTCACCTCATTTCATCAACAATCCCGACAAATCTATAGTAGACTTTGAAAATGCCAAAGTTCTGGTAACCGATCAAAAGATTTCTAGTGTCAAAGAAATTGTTCCTTTGCTAGAGAAGGCCATTCAGCTCAGTGTGCCACTGCTGATTTTTGCTGAGGACATTACAAAGCAAGTGCTAGAAACATTAGTCATTAACAAGATGCAAGGAATGCTCAATGTTGCTGTTGTGCAATGTCCAGGATTTCGAGATGGAAAGAAAGGTGTATTACAAGACATTGCCATGTTGACAGGTGAACCAAATACTTTATTCTGAATTATCGAAATAGGTTAATACATGTGCCCAAACCCAAAAAAAGGGTGTCGAAATGGAGAGAGTGAACATTAGTTTTAAATTTAAACTCATCTTGAGGATAGATTAGAAACTAGGTATATCCACAGTGCATGTGTACACAATTTTCTGGAATGCTTCAGTACAAATGCGTTGATTTTCAGTTCGCCAAATTAGTTAGTTCTGTAATGTACGTTACTCGAGCAATGCTCACAAAAGAGGTTTGCCCTTAACCACTAATACTTTTGTATGCTGTATCGGATTTTCAAGACCTAGTGTTGCCCAAAGCGAAAATTATCTGCGAAGATCTCCTTTACCATGACATCTAACTGGCATTACAATGCAATTAGGTGCTGATTTTCTTTCTGGAGACTTGGGCCTGACTCTTGAAAGTGCAACCTCCGATCAGCTTGGTATTGCTCAGAAAATAACAATAACAAGCAACTCTACAACCATCGTGGCTCACCCCTCGACAAAAGCTGAAATACAAGCCAGAATAATGCAGATAAAGAAGGATCTTGCAGAAACAGATAATAAATCTATATCAGAGAAGCTTTCACAAAGAATAGCAAAACTTTCTGGTGGTGTGGCTATATTGAAGGTCTGTATTAATTAAGGGGTAGTGTTTTGGATCAAACATCCCTATACAACCATTAATAATATATTTGGACCTTATCCTGCTGGTTGTATCTGTTATATTCAAGTTCACTTCCAGATTGCTGTAATTTCAAAAGTGAATAAATTTAAATGTATAATCGACTTCTAAAGCAGTTAAAATGGTTCAAATTGCTAGGAATGAGAAGTATGTATCCTTGCACTTATATATTTGTTTATCTCTTGAAAAATATCTTCTCTGATAAGATCCTGTATGAGTTCAGGTAGGAGCACATACTGAAACAGAACTGGAAGACCGAAAGCTGAGAATTGAGGATGCAAAATGTGCCACATTTGCTGCCATGGATGAAGGAATAGTGCCTGGTGGTGGTGCCACTTTTATTCATCTTTCTGAACAAGTACCCTTGATAAAAGAATCTTTTCGGGATCCAGATGAGCAGATCGGTGCTGACATAATAGGAATGGTACGACATATTGCATTCCTCAATTTGAACATACTTGCACATTTAGTTGGCTAGTTCTCTGATTGAGAAGAGGGTAAGGAAGGATAAAATATTGGTAGCTTCTCGTTTTATAAGTTGGAAAAAGAAACATATGCATTTGTTTACTGTTGTGTACAGGTTTATTTGCTCTCCGACTACTATCTTTTGCTTCTTTGCTCTTCTATATGTTTTCCCTTAAAAAAAGAACCTAACTTTAGTCAGTATAGACAAGTGAATTTTGAAGACTCTTTCTGGACTCATGAACAACTTTTCCAGCTTCCAGAATTCAATGGTCTACAATTCTTTTCAGGCACTTCTTGCACCAGCAAAGCTAATAGCTGCAAATGCAGGAGTGGATGGGGATACAGTTGTGGAAAAAGTTAGAGGTTGTGACTGGAAAATGGGGTATAACGCCATGACTGGAAGATATGAAGACCTTCTTGCTTCTGGTATTATTGATCCTTGCCGTGTTTCACGATGTGCCCTTCAGAATGCTGTCTCTGTTGCCGGTATAGTCCTAACTACTCAAGCAATAATGGTAGAGAAAATCAAGGAGCCCAAACCCCTTGTTCCTCATGTTCCTGGTATAACTCCTTAAAAGGATGAAGGATAAACCTTGGTCGAAGCACTAGACAAGGAAGTTCCAATTTATGATGTTGTCGTCTTACAAGGCAAGCTCTGGTTTGCCACTTTGACTTGGATGAGATATTGGAAAGAGTTGAAATTCTTGTGTGCAGCTGAAACTAGAGATTGTGTCATTGCATATAAAATTGCTTCCAGACACAAGCATTTTCTAGCCTCGATTCTTGGTAGGAAAATATAGTTAATCCTCGAGCATACAGGAACTGCATTAATCCCAATAGCACACGGTCGTCTTGTTTCCCTAGTACTTGTTCCTGCAGGTAGAGGATCGTCATTTTCAGGTACTATTAGTAGTTTCGATCAGTGGGATACGATGATACCAAATGTCTTGAAGCAAAGATGAATAGTTTCTATTAGTAGTAAACTGCTGCATGTTGTTGTAGGTTTTATATGAAAGGATATGAAATTAGAATCCCATAATATGAATATGGTTATATTAAAATTTCAACTTTTCATTTGTTACACCCCTCCCCCTTCTGTATCATTTTTGTTTTTCAGTTTGATTTTGCATGTTCTGCGTTCATTCTGGACTTCATGGTGTAACAGTAACTATATAGCTGTTTAGTAAAATTATGATGTCTAAAAATATCTGTGGTAATGAAAACTGAACTCATGGCCATGTAATCAAATCTCATTTTGAAGTCTTGCAGGCCTCTACTTTAGTAGTCTCGATGGTACCAACAAGACATCTCAAAATATCAAGAACATTTGGGCTGTGTCCACTACTTTCAATTTTTTCATGTTTGGTTGGTCAAATGTGTTTGGAATTTTTTTTCTTCTAGCAAAATAAGTTTTTTTAAGAAGTGCATAATAAGTGGCATTCCACGTTGATCCACCCCAAACACCACTCTATAAATGTTTTTGTGACAATATTTACTGAACTACTCTGAATATTTCAGAAAATATTTTTCCTCTTTTATCTCTCCCAATTAAAAAGAGCTACTTTGGGCTCAAATACTTCCATAAAATAAATAAATAATTTAATGTGGACTGGTATAAATTTTAGGAATCACATAGTTTTAATATGAATACAATCTATTCATATTTAGTTTGTAATTACATTAATTTTTGAAAAAGTAAAACAAATCGGATATATAATATGTAGCTCGGATACATTATAAAATAATTTAGAATTAGGAGAGAAATAATGAATTTTAGAGATTTTTAAAAATAGAAGAATATAGTAAAAATAAGAAAAATATAAGACGTGTTCTTCAGTTATTTTTCCATTATAAAATACCATTCCTTCTAAGTAATAAAATTATTTCTACTAGTATTTCCTAATTCAATATTTGAAATATTAATAGTTTTAAATGGATTCAGCATCATATCTAGAACATTGATGAATATTTTAGTTGATTTAAGTATGTTTAACCATATAGAGTTAGGAGTGGCAAATGGTTAGATTGGATTGGATTTAGATGGGTTGAATATGGATTGAGAAAAAATGGTTTGGATTACAATCCATCCAAATATAATATGGTCAAATATGAATTTGGTCAAATATGGTTTGTCCGGCAAAGTGGTTCTAGCCCATTTAAATAAATTTATTTTTTTAAAAAAAAAATTTACCCCTCCCTACAGGCAACCCCGCCGACCTTCCACCAACCTATCCCTAAAAAATTTTTGTTTTCGAAAAACAAGAAAAATATGTTCCCGAGCATCCCCCCTCCCCCCTCCCCGACTCCGACCTTCCACCAACCTACCCCTAAAAAAATTTATTTTCGAAATACAAGAAAAATTTGTTTTTTCAAAAAAAAAAAGAAAAGAAATTACCCCCTCTCCCGGCGCCCCCCCCCCCGACTCCCCCCGACCTTCCACCAACCTACCCCTAAAAAATTTTGTTTTCGAAAAACAAGAAAAATCTGTTTTTCAAAAAAAATAAAAAAATTACCCCGACCTTCTACCAACCTACCCCTAAAAAAAATCGAAAAATAAAAAAATAACTTTTTTTTCAAAAAAATAAAATAAAATAACCCCCCGTACCCCCCTTCCATCAACCGACTCCTAATTTTTTTTGTTTTCCAAAAATTAAAAAAAATTATTTCATTTTTCACTTATATGGGCTGAATATGGATTTTCATGTTAACTTATTTTGTCCATATTTGTATGAGCTTAAATAAGTTGAAGACCATATTATCCCATTTAAGAAAATAAAAGAAAATATGAGTGATCCATTTAATTTAATATGGACAAAATGATTTCATTTCACTAATATGGGTTCAAATTGTCACTCCTATATAGAGTAATGTTCACGTAATCTCATCTACTATGATTCATTACGATATGTATATATATTTTTTCCTCAAGAACTAACTTTCATCTTCAGCAGAGTATTGTGATAGAAAATAAATACAGTTAAACCTCATTTGTTGTAACATATTTACTAGTAACATCTAATTTTCTTAGGAATCAATTTTTCATTTTATATTTTACTTCTCTATAGTAACATTCTATTTATAACAACAATGACATTCATTATAGCAATACACTTTTGTAGCCTTCCATTATGATTTTATACACGAAATATAGATGTAAATGTAGAAAGTTATAAACATCTCAATAAATATTAGAATTGAATCCATAATTTTAATATTAAATGAATTCAATGCTAAAAACCTTAAAATTAAATTATGAATATCTCGAATTATTAGGAACTAGGAAATTTGACCGCGCTTCGCACAGTTATTAAATAATTAATTCTTTTTTTTCGATCATATATCACTCTATTGTCTACTTAACTATATTATATGAAAACTCTTTATTAAATTTTATATCTTTTTTATATTGTCCAATTAAAATGGTGTCAAAGTTGATTGTTATTTTCTTATTTCCTCCATCCCACTTTAAATAGGTCACCTATACTACATTTTCTCTCATTATTTATGATGCAAAAAAAATCAAAAACATTTTCTATAATGAAAATCCTACCCAAATAGAACTACATCTAAACTAAATACATTGAAGATAATTTTAAAGCAAAATATAAATAAAAAAGAGAATTTATATATTATAAATATTTGAATTAAATAAAAATAACTTACATATTTACGTATAATTTGTAATTCTAATTTCATAAATTAAATTAATTTAAGATAATTATAAAAGTATACTTTTATTCTATGATTTGAAAAATAGAATGACTTTCTAAATGAAATATCAATAGTTGAGTGATTTTTTAAAGTGGAATATCAATAATTGAGTGGCTTTTGAGTTATAAAATAATAAAATAGAATTGACTTTCTAAGTAAATAACAAAAAAAATTAACAAAAAGAACAAAATACTAATAAAAATGAGCAAAAGGCCATAGATTGAAATTTTAAAAAAAATTGCTATTTTTTATCCTTTAATTAAAAATTAAGAGTAAAGATAAAAACTGAAAAAGGTATAATTGATAAAAACGGAATTGTAACATAAAGTTTATATTTAAGTTACTTTATAAATAAAAATAAAAGGCAACGTAACTTAATATTCTATATTTATTTTCTTACTTTTAATGGTCATTATTTATTTACTATGTTTAGATTTTTCTGTCTCTTACCTTTTTCTTTTATTTCTTTCCAATTAATTTGATATCTTCTTCCTTTAATTTTGTAAGTTGCCATCTCTACGTCCTCATTCTACTCCATTATCACACTAAATTTAATCACTATTTTTAAAAACAATAATTATAAATTTATTTTTTTAATTAACTCTTCATATCATTTAATATCCAATATTATAGTTCACATTCTTTGTAAATCAACATGATAGAAACAAAAAATTGATACTTGTAATGATCGTCATTCTTAAGATTTACAAATTGACTTATCGATTTTCGATATGTTGAGCTTCTTTAATACATATTTTGATAGATTTTGTAATTATTTTATTTTAATATACATAATGTGAGTTTTTATAGACTTTCATTTACAAAATAAATATTTATTATTGATGATTTTATTTTCAAAATTCTAACTAAGAATTGAAGGATATGAGATTAAACATGGCACTTGCTTTAACAAAAAAATGTATCCATCAATATCTTAGCATCACCAAATATCACATTGTACACATATACTTTCTTTATCTGCAAATATAAAAAAAGAAAAATTACTACTTTACAGAAGAAATGACCCGCAAAATATGATCAGAGTAATGATGCATTAAATAAGAAAACATGGTGTGTTTGAAATCTATAACTAGTTCAGTACTATATATAAGGAATAGTTTTGGGAAATTTACATAAGTATACTATAATAAAAAAATATTTACCATTTATAGCAATAATATTTCTTTTTTATTTGACCACTTTTAATTCATTTAAGGGGCCGTTTGGTTACTGGTTAGAGTTATGCAGGTATTAATTATACAGGGTTAAGTTATGCAGGTATTAGTTATGCAGGTTTAAGTTATGCAAGTATTAGTTATGTAGGGTTTAGTTATGTAGGTATTAGTTATGTAAGTATTAGTTATGCAGGGTTTAGTTATGCAGGGTTTAGTTATGTTGAGTTTAATTATGCGGGTATTAGCTATGCAAATATTAGTTATCTAGGTATTATTTTGCTATGTAGAGATTATAATATATGAATTATTAACTATTGAATATTAAACTTGTTGTAAATTATTAATATATATTATTTACAAAATAATAATACATGCTAATAATATGTGGAATATATTTAATAATATATAATGCTAATATTTGATTAGCAAATGTACCGTAAAAAATATATACAATCAAATTTTTAATATTAAAAAATATTTATATTTACATAAATAAATAAAAATGGTAAGTATATAAAAAGAAATGAAAATAGTCTATATATAATAGGAAAACAGTAAAGTTTCCAATTATTTTTTTTTCAAAAGAAATGAAAATGGTCTATATATAAAAAGAAATAAAAAAACATATATAGGAAAACAGTAAAGTTGCCAATTAAAAAAAATAAAATAAATTTATAGGGTAAATCTGTAATTTATCATTTTAATACATGTATAACTAATACTCACATAACTTATTCCACCTTTTACCCTGCATAACTTTATACATAGATTCCCTCATAAGTTATGTTGGTATTAATTATGTAGGACTACAAAAATGCAACCAAATACCGTATAAATTAATACATGAATAACGTTTATACAACATTTAAATTCTTACCAACCAAACATGGTATAAGTTATGTTAACTTTTATGCCTAACACAAAACTTCTACCAAATATAGTAAAACTAATGTAACTTTTAATACATATATAAGATGTTTCTTATACAATAACCAAACGGCTCCTTATAGTACAAGTTTAATTCATATTATAAAGAACAATTTTTTATTCACATATAATACAAATTTTAATGATAGATAATTCATTTATCACACATTTTAATACACTTATAATACAACATATCAAATTTTTACCAAACAAACATAATATATTTTTAAAAACAATTATAATTCATATATATTGCATACATAATTCACTTTTAATCCATATTGCAGATTTAACATAATATTGTTATAAATGGTAATAAATAAAAAGTATTGTTAAAATCAGTAATTATTTATTAAAATGTATCAATTTATGTAATTTTTCGTTGTTTATTATTTTGTTGTTAATGCTGCAGTTATGTTAATGTTATTGTGGAATTTTATAAGTCTTATTTGCACAATTAATATTTATTAATAATTAATGATTTACTGTTAAAAATATGAAGGTTTCATGTAATTATTGAGGGTGTTGAATTTTTATATTTATAAAGCTGTCAATTTGTGATAGTGGGCGAAAGAGAAAAACAGTTACATGGCATTACTTTACTAAACGTTAATTAATAATAAATTAAAATTTATTAATTATCTTAGCCTTAATTAAAATCCATTTACATGGAAAAATAGGGAAAAAAACCCAAAAAATTTGAAAAAATAAATAAATAAATTTCCTGATCATTGAAGCATGCCACATCAGCGGAATGATATTCAGCTTTATATGTATATATAGATTGGACCTTAATAGTATGGCTGCTAAAAAAAAAGATATGATTTAGGATGGCTGTATGCATTTAATTTAGCTCCTAATTTTTAGAAACTAAAAACATTATCTTATGAGATTTTTCAATGTTTGTTAGTAGATAAAAGTCAGAGTCTAACCAACAATAACATATTTAATATAATTTTACTATCATAATTTTACTCTAGAGACCTGAAGATAATATTTAGCAGAGTTGAGATTTGCATTGAGTGGATTCAAATTCGAAAAAGTAAACATATAAAAAAAAAAGCAAACGGTATAATTTTTCGTTAAAGAAAGTTTTTTCGAATCCCTCGACTCTATCCAGCTCCGCCCCAAATCCTATGCCAGTACCAGCCTGCTTGATAGATCAGTTAACATATGAACTAAAATCGCATAGCTCATATGCGTTTTACTTCTCTTTTGTACTTCCCAAAAAAGATGTACGTTCTAGCATTTTTAAAAATAATTAAAAAATTAAAATATAAAAAGTGCATTATCAAGGTCTTCAAAAGCTGAAGTTTTCTTGAGTATGTCAGTTCAATATGCGTCAAGTACTATATGATATTTTCAACTTTATTGGAGTTACATAGGAAAGTATAACTTTAGAGCAGTGTCAAATGCAAGATTTTTACTAAGAAATTTTGAAAAAAGGAAACATCGTGCATGAATTTGAAGTTGAAAAATCAAGGTGAATTTCGAACCCTCTATATATAATTGTCTTATATATACTATATAATTTTTTATCGAGGGAATTAAATGAGCGCTCTGACAACCTCTAGATCGATCGCTAATGAGAAATTATTTAAAATTTATCGATATTTGGAAAATGTGTTTTACTAGCAATTTTGTAGCAAACAAAACAATAAATGATTTAAAATATAAACAGCGCATAATCAAGGTTTGAAAAGCTAAATTTGGAGGCTTTTTGTGTATTTCTCACCTTTTCCCACATTATATTTAAACCATTTTTTTTAACTTTTGTGTTTGTTTTGTTGTTTTAATTACTTATGATTTTATTTGGTCTTTATATCAAAAATAAATATTTTATTTTTCTTGGTTATTTAGCAAATGAAGATAATTTTTTAAATCTGTTTTTCTATATTATACTTACTATTAAATAACTCCATAAAATAGTGGTAATCAAATTTAGAGCTTCAGAGTATCATTAGTATAATTAGTCTGGCAAATACATTAATACAATTTTGATTAAAGTTTTCTTAAGGTGTTTGTTAGGTTAACATAAGTCAAGTAATATGAAATCAAACAGATAGAATATTTTCAACTTCCATTCGAGTCAGGCTAGAATACTACTTTGGAGAAGTGGTAAATGTATGATTTTCTCTAAAGGGTTTTGAAAGCACAAATGTCGTGCATGAAATTTAAACTTGAATTATCAAGTTGAATTTTTAACCCGTAAACCACTAACCTAACCTTTAGTCTAGTATTCATGAAATTCAAAATCTATATATATACATACATGAAAAAAATCACCTTAGATATACCATATATTTTTTATTGAAAAAATGTGAATGAATACCCCCGACAACCCCTTTTATCCACCCTAATAAAATAATATTTTTAAAAAATGCAAATTATGGACCTAAGTAGTTACATATAATATTAGAGGCAGATTCAAAATTTAAATTAGACAATTAAATTTTTAATACTTTAATATCATATTTATTTGTAATCTTACAATTAATAGATTCAAAGTGAATATAACATATCTTTAACTTTTTTCTAATCATATCGAAAACTATGAATTCAGATGAATCGTCCTAACTACTCATTATGACATGAATTGGGTTTTTGACAAATTTTAAAGTAAGGATTTGTCTCTAATTAGCTATGAGCCAACTAAGGAGTCTATAACCTAATAAATAACATCTTAAGTATCATTTTTCTTTGATATCATATGACACTATTATTACGTATCATTTACATCACACTTCAAATTATTATTTTTTTGTAAAAGAAAAAAAATATTCTTTGTTTTTTATTGTTATTATTTTTACAAATAATAATAACTATATGACTATAGTGGGAAGTGGGAACTACAGTAAAAGGAAAACAAAGAAAAAAAGGAAAAAGAAAAATTGTAATGATAAAACTTAATGTAAAAGCTAAGTATGTCTTCCACAAATGGATTTTTATGAAAACAAATCTTCTAAAATACGCACAGAAATATTTAATTTCTTTTCAATTTATTACACCATCACCCACGTAATAATTTGCTTTATCTTCCTTTTTTTTTTTTTAATTAAAAAAAAGTGAATCACTTTGGTTTTTAGTTTATTAGATATTTTATAAAATAAATAAGTAAGTAAAAATAAAATAAAGAACCAAATTTCGTAGATTTTAATATAACTAATCTATTAAAATAATTTAATAATAATAATAATAATAATCTATTAAATTATCATGCTGGCATTTTTATTTTTTATTTTTTAAGCTTTTGTGTAAAAATTAATAATGAGCTAAAATGCATACAAACAACTCAACACTTGGTATTATCCCAATGTTCTATGAACATAATATAATAAAGTTTGTGCCCATTACAACTCAATCAGATGAAAGAATTCTTTTTCTATGGATGGACATTTATTTAAAAAAACATTTTTTAATTTTTTCATGTTTCAAGTTAAAATTTAATTTTGAAAAATATTTTTCCAATTTAAGAAAATAATTTTTTTCATAGTAAAAGTGAAAAAATAAAATTCTGTAGGTGTTCTTCCGACTCTCTATCCTTCAACACACCTAACTTGATTAAATCAATTCAAGGCAAATAAAGGGATCATTTTGCGGCTTTTTAGCACATGGTTTAATCAAATCTTTCTAAAAAATTATGTACTTTGTAATTAAGAAATATAGATAGTCATTGATTATAGTACTTCAGATTTTGAAATTATAACTATCATTATGTTGTTAGATTGATTAGATAATTATGTTGAATATATATAATGAGACATAACTTTTCCTTCCTCATGTAATGTACTAAAATTTTGAATAGGTAACTCTTAAATATGATATTTCGTATTAAATAAGAAAAAAATATATTAGATATTAGTTACAATAATTGCTTTTTGAAGTTAGTGTAATTTTTAGAAAACTTATTTGAGGTGAGATTGGAAAAATGTGTGGTATACGTTGTTTAAAAATCAAATCTTGAATCTAGATGTGAGTTTTTGATTTCACCAGAAAAAAATTGAATTTATATTGTAAGATCGTGATAAATATTTATCTATGGACTTAATAGGATTGACTCACACAAGTCTATGCAATTGTGTGGCTGTTACTCTTTGGTAGAATAATCATAATTTTGATACTCAGTAGTTGGATTGGTAAGTGATCGAATATGTTAAAATTAGATTCAAAGATTTTCTATTTGATAGATTATGAACACTAAGTTGCATGAACTCATTCAAACAACTTAGCTGGTAAGAAATCTTTGAACTCTACTTAATATTAGAGATTTCTTCGCACACTTAGAAATGTACCTTAATACTCATGTATCAATAGAATTTTATCCGGTCTAATTAGACATTCATACCATTCAATTTGATATGATACAACAAAAATTTGAATCATTTGTATAAAATAAAAAGTTAACCACTAAAAAATTAACATTCTCACCGTCCAATTTGATATGTTACAAAAAAAATTTCGAATCATTAATATAAAATAAAGTTAACCACTAAAAAAGAGAAATAAAAATCATATCTTATACTAGAGGTAGAAAAACTCCTATGGTTGAATTACTAAAATATCTATAAAAAAAATTAAATGACCATGTTGGTTTTCTTTTGAACTCTACATCTAAAATATTAAAAACCTTTAACATTTAGTTCCAAAACACTTTCTTTCCTATATATCTATAATAATAACTAGTCATTCATACCTAATTACCTATTTATAGTTTACAATTTCATAGGTAAAAAATCAATATTTTATTATATAAATTTAGAATATATTTTATCAAATTAATAAAATATTAGCCATTTGTTATAATATAACATCTTAATTCTTGTTTTCAAAAATGTTATTAATTGGTAAAAAAAACTTTAAGTAGTTTGAGTAAAAGTTCTAAAATAATTGATAGAGTTTTTTTTGTTATTTAGCTAAAAACTTAAAAATCAATTATAAAGAATTTACTTCACTATTAATTTCATGTAATTTTTACTTGAAATTTTAATTTTTTTTTTATTTTAATATTAAAATATTATTTTGTACATTTCAGATGTTAAAATGACCAAAAGGATAAAAAGATTTTAAAAAAATGGCAGAGAAGGATAATCTACGATTGCATATGAAACCATGAATTTTAGATCAAATAGTGAAAATATTCGAAGACTATATTTATAATGGCTTATAGTTTTAATTTTTTTAGGTTTATTTTGCAAGAGATCCAAATAATAGTTTTAATTTTTAATTTCTGCTCAACAGTCCAGAAAGCTTGAAGAGTTTTAAAATTCTCTCTCTAACATTTAATCTTTCAAGCTTCAACCTTTATGAGTAGTAAATTTATGAATTATCTTAACCGCATAATGCTAAATGACCAGAAAATTCTGTCAGAAAATTAAAAAGTTTGTGATGTTTTTTTAATTTTAAAATATACTAAGTTTTTTTTAATTAAAAGATATTAAAGTAAAATGGATAAAATATTTTACAAAATGAAATAAAATAGACAAAAATTCATTTTGGCTAGTAGATTTTTTCCATCTTTTTAACTTCTATTTTTATTGTTATCTTTCAAGTAAGTATAGATAGCTAAAATTTTTTCTAAGATTGAGAAATTCAATGTGGTTGTAAAGTTCATAAATTTAGGTGTATAGCATGATAGCAATGTGTATTAAGATATCAAACTTCTTATTTTTTTAATTATTGATTGGTGGTTGCAAATATTAACATGCCTTATAATACATTGTTTTTTTTTATATATAAAAAAGGATGGATTAAGATTTAGTATAAGAAGTTTTGCATTAGGAATAGATTTTACTTTAAGCTTTTATTTAAATAATTTATTTAGTGTGGAAATATCATATTAAGTAAATCGTTCAACTCTTAAAAATATTAAGTGACCGTATATAAATTGAATATGTATTTAAATTTCTAATATTTATAATCGCTTTAAAACCAACAAACAACACAACCAATTATGAGGACGATACAACTTTAGTACGTTAATCGATATAGTTTTGCCTCTGTAGTTATTTACTGCAATTTCTAGTCTTTAATTTTCTAAATATTCATTGCAGTACGTATATATTGGTATTTTTTCCTAGTGGTTGTAAAAATACTTTTGATGAAAAACTAAAATTAATTGTAACTTGAGGTATACTGACTTTTTTTAAGTACATTCCTATGCCTGTGTATAAGAAAATTATAAAATATATATTGAAAAAACTTTATTGATATTAACTTGATATAATTAGTATATGATTACAATAATGATAAATAAAAAAGATTTTTTAAAAATTCAGTTTTGAATTTAAGTAGGTGAGTAAATTAAGTTGTGATTTATCTCTCGTTAATTAATAAATACATATACCCCTTGTTGGTTTTGATTTTTTCTTGTTTGCATACATTTGTTTTCGTTGTTCATGTGTATGGTGATTTATATATTATTCTAAATTCAATTTTAAAAATTAATTGTTTCTATTTGTTTCTTGAAAGAATTAATGAATTAACTTTTCTTGACTATGAAATTATTTTTGAAGGAATTAATTCTTGAAAGAAAAACTTTATAACTTTGTATATAAAAAAAAAACTTAAAAGTGAAATTCAAAAAATTCTTTAATTTTTATCAAAAATATTAATGATTTTATTAAATTTTATTTATCCGCTGATTATACAGAATAGTCTTGAACCAATAAAATTTTCACTATTTTAAAAAAAAGCATATCTACGTATATTATTTGTATTACTTTTACTCTTTAGGCATGTATATTTTAGAGATTTATCATCTATATATAAAATTAATCAATTTGTATTCTAATATTGAGTTATCAATTAACAATGATAATCAACCTGCCTGCATTATTTTAAAATACTTATTTTTTTCTCTTCATTTTGCTACTTCAAAAGAGTGGAATTTATGGTCCAAAAAAGAGTGAAATACATTAACATAAATATTCAAAATATATTTAAAAAATCTTATGAATATTCTAGGAAATCTTTAAATTTTACTTTAAAAAATTAATTATGTAAAAACACACCCAAATATATTATCCTTTCTGTCTGGAGTTAATGTTTACTCATAAATTTTCAAATATTAATTTTAAGTGAAGTTTAAATAAAAATTTAAAAATATGTTTCAATCATATATATATATATATATATATATATATATATGAAAACATGAAACACGACACATACAAATAAATTTTAAAAAAATTATCAAAAAGTGTTCAATCATACCAAGCAAAAATTGGTGCAAATGAGGAAGAACCTTCATTGACGTTCAATATTATTTTTAAATCATAATCATATATTTAAGTTTGACACAAAATTAATTATTTTTATAACTAGCTAGATAGTACATTATTCTAAAATATAACAACAATATTTTAGTAAAAAATGCTGATGACACAATTGTTGGGGATTACAATTTGTTACAAAGATTCATTAATGTAATAAATAAATAATAACAATAATACATAGGAGACGAGAGAACTCGTATATTGACAATAATTCATAATTTTGAAGAAAAAAAATATACATTACAAGTAAATATTATTCAATATAGGAGACTAGAAAGACCTCATATATTAACAAGGGTTTAAAAATTCAAAGAAAAATTATTAAAAATCAAGCAAAACAAATCTTTAGTAATAATTTTTTTATTTTATAAAATATAAAAATTGAGATAATTTTTAAAATTTAAATAGAAACCAATATTATATCGTTGCCAAAAAAACAAGTTTGCTGCAATTTTTGGGATTTAAAAACTAGTCTCTCAAATATTAGACAATTTCAATATTCAAAAAATTATAATATATGTATAGAAAATTATCTGAAATATGTATGTCAAAAAATATTTTTTCGTATATACATATTAAATCTTGAACAATAAAAATTCTCGTGTCATTATCAATAGCCAAATAAATATTTGACAAAGAAATTCTTACAAAAAAAATATGTTAAAATCTAGAAAAAAAGGATAAATATACCTTCGAACTATCGTAAATAGTATGCAGATGCCCTTCATCATACTTTTGAGACGTAGGCACATAGCCCATGTCGTCCAAATACTAAAGCATATATACCCTTTATATTAACAGATATACACGTGTCATAATTTTATCAACCGACCCGACATCAGATTGCATATGTCCAGAGTGAAAGACATACAATCTAATTTTTGAATGACAAAAGCAATAATGTTTTAAAAATATGAAGTAAGATATCTGCATTGAAGATATATTTATCTTTTTTTCTATATATCGAAGGACTCGTTAATTATTAGAAGCAAGAGAGAAAAAAAAATAAAATTGCAACAATATGAATAAGATCGTGCGAAGCTGGTTTCTTTGTTTTCCTCTTTAAAACAGAAAGAAATTGACTTGAAAAAAAAGAAGAAGAGTTGTCCCTTTTTTTTCTTCTTTTATTTGTCTTTAATGTAACCACCATAGCTAGCAACTCTAGAGTTTCTCCATTACTATAATTACTACTATCTCTTCTAAGTTTCCAGTTTTTTGGGTTATATAACTACCTCACCTTACTACTCTAGTGCCCCCTTTTGTTAATGTTGAGTGTTACCCAGATCTGAATTTGTAAGTTCTTGAATCTTGTGCCTCATTTCTTGCTAAATCAAAAAATCCCCTTTTGATTCTGGTACTTTTGTTGTTAGTTTTTTGTATTTTTGCTGACCCTTTTAGCTTTTTGTTGTTCTTGAGTTGGTGTATTTTACTTTTGTGGGCAAAATTGTTTTTGGGTATTCATGGTTATGATCAGAATTGAGCTGAAAATTGCGGACATTGAGCTTTAGTTGCTTTGCTGCCATTTTCTTACTTTGATGGGTTCTATGTATATTCCCTTTTTACTGTGGTGCATTTTTGCTCTGTTATTTTTTGACCCGTTTCGATTATTGGTGTTTAGGTTTGGTTCTTGTGGTTTGTTGGTGTAGTTGATTAAAGTTATCAAAGGGGGTTTGATTGTATTTGGTACATTTGATTAGAAATGATGCTGCATATTTCAGCTCTAGTAGTCTCTTGCTTAATCCTTTTTGATTGCGGTACTTAAATTCATGTTTTCTTGTTGGACCATTTCAGTTTTTTGAAGCTTTAGGTTTGGTTTTGTACTTAAATTTATGTATTATTTTGAAGATACTTGCTGTTAATTTTTTCTCTGTGGAAGTAAGTTGAGCATTAGAGGCATTTTAGCTGTATATGTTGCATTGGAGGAGAAATGCTGGTGTTGGGAAGGATTTTTTTTTTTGGCTGATTCCAGTGGAATAATGAGGGGTTCTTAAACTATTGGTAGTGGTTTAAGTTAGAATCTGGAGTTTCGGCTGAGAATCTATAAATTTTTCCGTTATTTATGCAGTAAAAGGAACTATACTTGGGGTGAAGGTTTCCTTTGGGTGCTCACAATGACTAAACCTAGGCAGCAGTTTCAAGCGGAAGATGTATTGTCGACATCGCCAACTGCAATGCGCTCAAGAGAATGGGAAGGACCAGCTAGGTGGACTGAGTACTTGGGTCCTGATATATCTTCAACAATAGGTCCTAAGGCTTCTAGAAATGGTAGCTCTGATGGTAGTGCCCATAGCTCTAGCGGGTCAACTAATAAAGGCTTGAACATGCAATGGGTAAACCAACTCACTCAAGTAGCTGAAGGGCTGATGGCAAAAATGTATAGGTTTAATCAGATATTAGATTACCCTGATGTCACTGGACATGCATTCTCTGAAGCATTTTGGAAGTCTGGTGTGTTTCCAAATCATCCAAAAATCTGTATTTTACTATCAAAGAAGTTTCCGGAGCACCACAGCAAGTTACAATTAGAAAGAGTAAGAAATTATGGCCCTCTTCTTATAGATTGGGGTTTGCCTTTTCCTGATAGAAAGTATATTCTTTTGTTTGTGTGATATTACTGCCAATGTTCCTGTAGATTGACAAATTTGCTTTGGATGCTATGAATGATGGTGCTGAAGTTCATTTGCAAAGCTTGGAACCATGGATTCAAGTAAGTTGGCACTGCTATGTTTTTCTCTTCTTTCTTTCCTCTCCATATTCCAGTACTTCATATGATACTTTTAGATGCAGTATAGCTGCATTTTTTCCAATGATACTGAAACTACAAATAAGTATAAAGTATTTCTGACGCATCAAACTTATTTGTTTGGGACTGACTTGTAAGGTATATTTTGAGTTAAAGGCCCATAACTGTCAAGCAATTAACTAGATTCACCACCAGAGAATATGGCACCATAGAAAAAATGAGAAGTAATGAAAGGATTGGGTTAAAGGCCCATACTTTGGTGCACTCATAGTCTCATACAGTTTCTGTGTGTATAGCGGATTGAGCGTCTTTTGGAGAGAATCAATCTCTCTTTTTTGGTGTACCTCTTGTATATGGCCATATGGCCTTGTTATTATCAATGAAATCGTTTACTAGATAAAATAAATAAGTAAAATGAAAGCATGACAACTAAGTTGTTAAGCAAGAGAATGTAGAAGCTTTACCTACATATTCTGGAAATTGGGATTCACTTATGGAGTATGTTATTATCTGATAGGATAAGTTAAAAAATAATTCAACTATGATATAACAAGGAACTGTCCTTGTTATATAGACATTGTTAAATTATTTTTTTTCCTGAAGGCCAAGTAATAAATTTGCAGTAAATGTCAGGCACTTTCTAGCAAATCGTTTTTGAGCAGCATTAAGATGTTCTTTATGTTTTTAAGAAGTATTGGTTAGACATGGTTAGGAGCCATTAGTGATCGGCGTTTCTTAGGAGAAAAAAAGTTGAGAATTACTTTTCCAGTGACCAGCGGATGACCGACTTACCAGCCCCTCTTCATCTTGCATAATTCTTAATAAGTTTATAACTGATTCTTGCACGAAATATAATAGTGTAAAAAGGGAGTGGGAGAAATATATTGCTCTTCTACTTCTAAAATTGCTTAAATGATGAAAGGTTTGGGATGCATCATAACTATGAAGCCAAAAGAGAGTGAAAATCAAGTACAAGAAAAGATAGTGTTAAGGGTCAAAATTTGTTATCAATTTTGGGATTAGGTGTGCAAATTTTCCTGGATCTCATCTGTTGGGTGTTTTCTTCTATCATAGTTTTGATATTTGTTTGTTGGAAAAAGTATTATTTCGTTATCAAATGTTGATATAAATAGTATATGCACTTAATCAAGCTCACTCGTCTTGATCAGATGCTTCTTGACCTGATGGCATTTCGAGAACACGCCTTGCGTCTAATATTGGATCTTAGCAGTACAGTGATTACGTTGTTGGTGAGTGATGATATCAACTTTTTATCTCCAACTAAAGTTTTTGTTAACACAAATTATGTTGGTCTTTGATTCAGCACAAGAGAAGAACTTTATAGCTTAACTTACTCTTTTCAAATAAAAAAGGACTGTTATAGCCTTTATAATTTCTGTCTTGAGTCTTGACTATTAGGTAAGCTGAGTCTTCTTATAACGAAATCGTATGTGATATATTTACATGTTTCTTTTGCTGCAGCCTCACCAGAACTCTCTCATACTGCATGCTTTTATGGACCTTTTTTGTGCTTTTGTTCGTGTAAATATATTTTCAGAAAAGGCAAGTACACAAACAATTCTCTATCTACTATTTTCTACTCTGTATATTGTTGAGTTGGCACTTCTACGCCATGTTATATATAGTGTGTTAATGCCTCCTTCGTAAACTGTTCTCTTTATCATCCACCACAGATACCAAGGAAAATGATGTTGCAAACATACAATTTGCTTCATGCCATGGCAAGAAATGATAGGGACTGCGATTTTTATCACAGGTGAAACTTCTTATGGATCTAGGCTTATTCTCATTTCTTATAATTTTGTTTTGAGGGGGGGGGGGGGGGGGGGGGGGGGGTGAATAGGTCTCTTTAGCTTAATTTGGAATAACTTCAATATTTCTCTTTCTTTGACTCCTTAAAGTAATTTGTGCTACATGGCAAGGACTTAGGCTCTTTAGCTTCATTTTAAGTAGCTTCAAAATTTCTCTTTCTTTGACCCCTTAAAGTAATTTGTGTTTCATGGTGAGGAATTGGTATCTCTACCTTCAATTTAAGTAACTTCAAAATTTCTCTTTCTGTGAACCCCTTGAAGTAATTTGTGTTACATGAATCTGATATATAGTTTGCATTTTGATATACTGCTTATTCTTTTCAAAGTCACCCTTTTGTCTACATGATGAACAACATGCCGTTGGTTGGACAAGTTTTCATGGTTAAGTGGCTCTTTACTTGGTTATCAGTATTATCTATGGGGTTCTTCTAGGTTACAAGCATGTGAAGAAAATGAGTTATACTTGATATCTGCAATGGAAAGTCTAGTCTTTATGGCGAGACTATTTCCAAAGATGACTTTCCGTTTGCTTTGAGCAATTGAGGGTGGATACAGTGAGCCAAATTTTGTAGATCCTCTTCTGTTATTTTAAATCTTTTATGAAGTAAGATGTCCATTAAAAATTTGGATCCTCTTCTTTTCTAACATATATATTTGATCCATTTAGTAAAGCCTTGTTTTTCTGGTTAATAGCCCGCGATGGAAAGGAATGCTGGTATTTGCCCGACAACAGTAGTTTTAATTAATTGATCATAATGTCAAAAGTATGAAATGGTGGTTGAGCTGGTGGAAAGAATAATTAGCTACATCCAGCTTTATGATATATGGTAATCTCTTGGTGGATTGTAGTTTCTCTGGTTGGTGGCAGAGGGCTCCGGGAAATTATGCCGCCTCTTGAGAAAGCATGATCAGATCTAGAAGTTTATCATGATGGCAGGTTTGTGTGGCGCCCACAATGGACGGCAGGCTGATGAGGGTGGATTAAGGAGAAGGATTAGCAGGGTTGTAGGTTGGCAAGCTTTTGAAGAAGGATGTGTGTATGCCAGCTTAGGCGAATCTCAGATTGGTAGGGGAGAGGAAAGTGAAGTCTTATATAAGACATATCACAGGTTCACATGGTACACGGGTTTTGGACTTGATGTGGCATAATTCAAGAAACAAATCCGTGAGGTTTGTTGGGCCAAAGTGGACGACATGTGCTATGGGATTAAGCTGCAACAAATATGGTATCGGAGACAAACCCTCGCAGTACGATGGTGGGGTAACCCTCAACCAGGATGCTGAATCCTTAATGGGGTTCCATGTGCTGACCATGAAAAAGGGAGGGCTTAAGAGAGCAGGTTAAAGAGAATGACGTGTAGAGTTCTAACTTCTGAAAAAGGGATGCATGTAACACCTTAGCCAAAACCAACATTGGAAGAGAGAGGGGAGTAAAGCTATATGAGACAGAGCATAAGTTCAAATGGTACGCGTGTTCTTTGACTTGATGTGACAATTCCAGGGAACAAATTTGTGAGGTTTGTTGGGACAAAGTGGACAATACATATCATATGAACCAAAATGCACTGAAGGGTGCTGTCTCCACAACAATCTTTTATTAGCTCCTAGCTTACTTCTCCGGCAACTGGTTGACATATCTGCCACTCTTTTGGGAAAGACCCAGTTGATATTAAAGGATGGAACAGTGTCGTGCAATCTAAGAATAAAAGGTGCCCAGGGTTGAGGAACTTGAGGCGCTTTTTCATTGGCTGTGGAAGTACAATCAAGAACACGATGCTTGTGTGCTGTAAGTCTTCATCATATCTTTATTTGATTCATGGAAACATATCAGAGATTTATGGGTAGAGTTCTGGACATTTCATGGGATTGGGAGGTAGTCGGAATATTGGATTCTGGTAGTATGCAAGGATTGGGCATACACCTCTGAGCGAGGAACTTTCAGTCTTTTCAGTATGTATAAAATATAAACTTGGTGCCGAAATAACAACTGGAATGTCAACTTCAGAAGGAAGCTGGTTGGTTGGGAAAATAGATAGTCTAATCCTACTAATTAGCAAGTTCGGCGAGAAGACATTTACCATTTTTTTTAAAAAAAGAATGGGTAGGAGATGGGTCAGACATAGGGATGGCATACTGGAAGCATGTAGGAATGTATACTGTGAAATATGGCTACAGAACGCTCTCCGAGATGACAGTAAAGTCACATTCTTACTTGTGACAAATGCTATGAAAACTGAAGTCCCATCTAGAGTTGCATATTTTGAGTGGACTGCCCTCCATGAAGCATGCCTAACTATAACATGATGGAAGGAGTTCCCCAATTGGAAATGGTTAACCATTTGTTTTTGCATTGTGCTTTGACAACAGAGATGTAGTGCATATTTTAAATCTTTTTGGGGCTCAAAAAGGTGATGCCTACAATTCCGAGAGAAATTGGAAGTGTCAATTATGATGAGACATTCTGTATTTTTGTGTATGCTGATCACTCTACTCTGAATGAAAGTGATTCTATATATAAAAGAAATATAAGCAGTTCACCTGATTTCTTTCTTGTTATCCTTTTCCAGGTTAATCCAATTTGTTGATTCCTACGATCCACCCTTGAAGGGTCTGCATGAAGACCTGAATTTTGTCAGCCCTCGTATTGGAGAGGTCTTTGCTTCTGAATACCGCATTCTTGTAGAGAAGTTAAATTATTTATTTACAATGTCAAAAAGGAGTTCTTGTGTCTAACTTGCGGTACTACTGCTTATTTATGGAACAAAAAGAAAAAAAATCCTTTGTTTTATTGATAAATATCTTGTGCTAAATTACGGAGATATATATGTGTGTGTGTTGTATACTTTTTACCTATTTCAGTTAGATGTAGGTATTTAGGAAAGAAAAAAAAACAGGGTTTTTATTTTCAACAGTTTGAGATCCTTTATAACGGCTTCTTGTAATAAACTATCATGGGATGAAATCCAGTCAAAAATAAATTGAAAAAGAATAAGTGGAGCACAAAATCTTCCAATTTACCAGATCTCAGCCAATGAACTCTTACTAATTAACAGAAGACAAAATCCAAGCTTATAATTATCTTTTAGCTCATTGCTTTGAAACTTCTATCCACATCAATCATCTAATTGCTAAAGATTATTTCTCACCCTTATACATACTACATCGCTTTTTTCCCTAAAGAAATAATTTTAGTGCTCTACTGAACTAAGGGGAAATGGTGCTGCACTTCATTATTTCAATGAATTTTTGTTGTTACAAATGATGTCTGCATTAGATTTTGGTTACATTCTATGAGTGCATTCAAGTCTCCATATTGAACTTCATTTTCCTCCAGCATGAATAGTCGGCACTAACTTTATCTGAGATCTTGCTCTGAATGTCTATTTGTTCTTTTCAGGTATTAGAGGCTGTTGGTCCCATTATATTCTTATCAACTGATACACGAAAGCTCAGAAATGAGGGTTTCTTAAGTCCTTTCCATCCCCGATACCCTGATATACTGACAAATTCAGCTCATCCAATGGTGGGTATCTTCTACTGCTTTTTACTCAGACACTGCAACTTGTTGTCTCATGAACATATATGGCTATCAGAACATTTTTTTTCTTTATAGAAATATGTGCAGATTTCATAGTTACACTCTCATTTTTGTGATCCTTTTCTTATTTGCAGAGAGCCCAAGACCTAGCCAATGTTACATCGTATAGGGAATGGGTGTTATTTGGTTATCTTGTCTGTCCTGATGAGCTTCTCAGGGTCACCAGCATTGATATTGCTTCGGTAACTCCCAAAAACAATTATTTTATGTTTTGTGTACCTGTTGAAACTCAGACTGCTGGTGATATCGAAGAACATGATAATGAAAGATTGCATTTTTAGCTAAGATACGGTGAAGATGTTGCGTCTCTTGATGGATTTAACCATGTTTTTTTGACTGGTGATGTGTTTTAAATAAATAATGAAGAACTTAAATGGTGCATTAATCTGCTGCATTGTCTCAATATTCAATTTGGCTTTTGGGTAAATGCTGTCTCGTTTATACTGGGCAATGCTTAGGAGCTGGTAAATATAATTTTGCAGTGTTATGTCTTATATCTCTCATATCTTACTCATGCATATGAGCAACTAGCTTTCTGCTTCTGATCAGTGTGGTCTTTTCTTTGACATGTTGAATGCAGTTGCATGTTATCCATAGTTAAACCTAACTAGTACTTCTCTTAACCTTTATTTTTATTAATTCCTTGCAGATTGTACTCAAGGAAAATCTAGTCCTTCCTTTGTTCAGGGACGAGGTGGGGTATTTGCTCTGTTTCTTGTCATCTATGTCAGTAGTGTAAACATGCTTTCATCTGGACTGGTGTAACATAATTTCATTGTTAATGCGCAGTACATATTGCTGCATGAGGATTATCAGTTATTCGTCTTACCACGGATACTGGAGTCGAAGAAGATGGCAAAATCTGGACGGACGAAACAAAAAGAAGCGGATCTAGAGTATAGTGTAGCCAAACAGGTTGAGAAAATGATAAGGTACTGACTTATGATTGGACACTAAAACAATAGGTTTCTGTTATGCTTTTTATTGTCAAGTACAATTGTATAATCTTGCTTAAATAGTGAATATGCCTGAACTTTGTGAGCTAGCGACATAACTTTGATAGTCTGGATTAAGCAAAACATTGGAATATGTATGTGAAAAAGCAATTGATGTTATAGGAAAGATAAGGAAGGATAGCCTAGCAGGAAGGTCCTCTGCCTCCGACCATGAGGTTGCTAGTTCGAGTTTCCAAGGGATCAAAGTAGAAAAATCCAACATTTTCTGACTAAAAATATCCATTGTTGGGGCTCTTGGTAGTTGGTAATGGAGTTTTGCGGTGGGGTGGGGGTGAGGCTTACATATAAGTGATCTTATAGGAAAAGAAGTGTTTTAACTTTCTATTCAGTAAAAGGAGTCATGATTGAGAGAGATCAGATCTGTGACATAATGTGAAATTGAAGAAAAGGCTTGTCAAAACTAGAAAGAGAAGTTAGTGACTAACGCTGCTTCTGTATATCAGCAGTGATGTAAGTCTCCCCATGGTACTGAAAACAGAAATGCATTTGGAGTTTGAAAGTTTCTCAGGTAGTCAATCTTTTAGTTGGCTTGTCGATTGTGATATACCGATAAAAATTCCCTATAGGAAGGGACAGTTTAAGTGATGTGCTATGATACTTTCAACATATATTTTCACTGGCGGAGTCCAAGCTATTCAAGCATTCTAATTCTACTAGCATGATTACAGGGATTATAAAGTAGACATTACTGAATCTCCGATACTGCATTTTTTCTAAAATTAAGTTCAACGAAACTTTGAAATGGAAACTAAGCTCAGTTATACACTTACAGAAGGAAATCAAAGTTCAGATTTTCTGGCAAGACCGTTTAGTTTCTCTTCCTGCAGAAACCACTCTGATATAAATAGTACATCCAATCAACTTCTTGCAGTCCTCTGGTATATATTACTTTGGTAATTGTAGGTGTTGGGGCCTAAAATCACACCAGGAAATAAGTTAGAATGCACACTAAGAATCATGTTTAGTGAAGACACCAAATGACAATCACCATCATCTTTTTTATTTGCTTGGTTCGTGGATGACAGTTAATCTTTGCACCGTCTGGTGTCCTGTTTTACTTTTCTTTATGCTTGTCTTAGATCAATGCACCTTGGTTTCATTGATAACTATCTAGTCATTTAACTCTTTTGGCTTCGCTTACCTTCTTAATTTGTGGATTAATCTAAAGCTTGGGTCAATTACTGCCTTGAGAAAATCACAGATTGTTACGATGCTTCCTCCATGTTTTTCGAGGGAGAGTCAGTGAATTTACTCAGTAACTTTTTAATGATTGTAGTGAAGTGCATGACCAAGCATTATATTACTGTGATGCCATACATCGTGAAAGAAGGATATTCTTAAAACAGGAGATTGGAAGAATGGTACTTTTTTTCTCTGACCAGCCCAGCTTGTTGGCACCTAATATTCAGGTATGTTGTGCCATAAATTACACTTCACTTCGTGTTTCCAAATTCAGTTTGCTGGCATGGGCCTTCCCTTTGCCTGTCCACCCACCACCACCCAACCCTGTTCTTTACCAGCTTTAGTTTTCTTTATTTATGGCCAAATTTGAGATCATCTGCCACCAGCCTTGCTCTATTTTCTACACAATTTACTAATATGGAATCTTATTTCCTACCTGACTCATTTTGTTAGTTCATTGATTGATTACGTCATGCATATATGTATTTATGCTTGTATCTTTGTCTTATATTGCATGCATGTCTGTAAATGAGAATCTTGTATATTGTATGCATGTCTGTAAATGAGAATCTTGTATATGGACAAATCATGTTTCTCTATCTTTAGGTGTTGTGCTTGAATATCAATTGTATTAGTTGCACAATTATAGATGTGCTTATATAGCCAGATATGATACTCTCTAAAATCATTTCTAATGTTTCCACAGATGGTTTATTCGGCCTTAGCCTTCGCTCAAAGTGAGGTTCTATGGTATTTTCAACATGTAGGAATAGCTTCATCGAAGTCGAGAGCTGCTAGAACGGTTCCGGTTGAAATAGTAAGAGATCTTCATCATATCAGCTTTTTGTGCATAAAACTGATATGCTGTTATGCAGTGTTTTCTTTGGCTGTTTGCTCTTGGTGTGTTTGATCTTTCTTTAATGTCGATGCAGGATCCAAGTGACCCAACCATTGGCTTCTTGTTGGATGGCATGGATCGTCTTTGTTGCCTAGTGCGCAAGTATATTGCTGGTTAGTTTTTTTTTTATTTTTTTATATGAGCATAGATAAATTGTTTGGATTGGCTTCTGTTAACTGAAATAAAATAGCAGAATTCTCCCTGCTATAGTTTTTGAAAAGTAAGAAATGAGACGATGAACTTCATGTAACTTGTCAGCTGATGGAAGATGAACTTCATGTAACTTGTCAGCTGATGGAAGTTGACTAAATTGTGTAGGTTTTCTATAGAACTCTGAACTATGGAACTGAGTGAATTGATGTGCATCAGATATGTCTCCTCAGTTTTATATAGACCAGGATATGTTTATGGAATTAGTGTGTATAGTTAAGCCATTCTGAATGCGAGCTCATTCTAATACATACTCTGTGGGTGATGTATATACTCAGATCACCACATAATTTTCATTGCTAGAATTTCAAGGTTTAATAATTGCCTTTGCTGCACTAAGCTATCTTTTCTTTCTGTAATATTACCTCTTAGATGTTAAATCTAATAGAATCCTCTATAGTTTATTAAATGTTGTTGTCTTTTCTAGTAATAAAGTTTTCAGTAGTACTTTCTTCATTAAAGAGTCTGACAATGCTTTCTTTTATCTTTTATTCATTGATTTTGGTATAACAGTGTTTATTAATCTCTTTCTGGTAGCTAAGCTGCAAAACCTCTTATTACTTCTTCAGCTATTAGAGGATACGCCTTATCATATCTATCATCCTGTGCTGGTAGAATCCGATTTTTGTTGGGTACCCCTGGCATGGTTGCTCTCGACTTGGATGCTACTCTGAAAGGACTTTTCCAGAAGATAGTTCAACATCTTGAGAATATACCCAAGCCACAGGGTGAAAATATTTCTGCCATCACATGTGATTTATCAGTAAGCAGCTCATCAGATTTGAATTTTTCCATGCAGTCTTCTGTATGATCATTCAACTACAGCTAGTTTATAGTTCAATACTTTCAATTTTGAAGAACCACGGGTCACAACTTCAACGGTTTTGACTTCAGATGGGACATATTCTGCATTATTCCTTTGTTTGAAAAAGAAATTTCCTTTCTTTTACTCAGTTCTTAGTGAGTTAAGCTAATGTATACAGTGCGAACATTCCTATGAATAAAGCACATATAACCAAATGCATGTTTCATTTTTGATCTATATGTGGCCATCATTGCATTTACTCTGTTTCTGTCTCTTCTGCTGACAGCAAAACACATTTTTGTCTATCAGGAGTTGCGCAAAGATTGGTTATCTATATTGATGGTTGTTACTTCTGCTCGTTCTTCTATAAACATCCGACATTTGGAAAAGGCTACAGTGTCTACTGGAAAGGAAGGACTATTATCGGAAGGAAATTCTGCATACAACTGGTCCAGGTTCTTGCTCTTTACCTTGGAAATTGTGACTCAAATTTAAGTTAATTGTGTGATATTTCTCAACTATGAAGTCATTTTTTTGCTGATGTTGTGATCATAAATGTAGATGTGGTGCAGATAGGAATTTTGGCCTTGATCTTGATTAGTAGTGTCTAGGAGAATGACAGTATAACATACATATTATTAGGCTGCTCATTTTTTAAGTTCTTGAATTGCTGGAAAGCTAATTTCAGTTGTCATCTTGTCCTTTTAGTTTGATGGTGAATGCAGCATACTGTAGTAGTATATCATATCTAAATCCCAAAAGTACTTGGCAATAAGGAACTAATTTTCTTTTACTTTCAGAATGAATGGATTCTTTTCTGCATTTTTCATCTCAACTTGTTACGAAAACTTGGCAATAAGGACTCATTTTCTTTTTCCTTCAGAATCACAACCCGTTTTCTGCATTTTCATCTTGACTTGTTACAAACTTCTTTTTTTTTTTGTAAAATTGTCTGGACTCTGGATACAGACAGCATGTATTTTTGGATGACTTATTTGCATTATTGTGCAATACCTGTGTGAAATGACTTCTTTCTGTGTCAGGGCAGGTGTGTTGATGAGCTTGAATACCTGTTATCTAAACATGGGAGTCTAAAGAAGCTTTACTTCTATCACCAACACCTTACAACAGTAAGTTCTGCAAAAGAGATTGAAGAATTTATGTGGTTCACTGACTTTTTTATTCCATAAATGTTGGAGTCTTGGTGACTATTTCTTGTTCATCCTTCTGCATTCTTTGACTTTGTTCTCCCTTTTTTCTTCAAGCTCTTCTGAGTTTTTGCCTTAAAACATAGAATATTACTGAGTTTCGATCAAAAGAAAGTTACTTCCTGCGTAAGTTCTTGCCATTGGGAATTTGTGTTTTATTTTGATTTTCAACTGTATTACAGGTTTTCCGTAATACTATGTTTGGTCCAGAAGGTCGTCCACAACATTGCTGTGCATGGCTTGGTGTCGCCAGTAGTTTTCCTGAATGCGCTTCTTCAATAGTCCCCGAAGAGGTATTATGGTAATTTGAATTTTTAAGGTGCTTGTAAATGTATACTCAATTCACTGGGGAATGATTGATTTCATCTGAAGAATTACATTCACATGCTTTTTGATGCTTCTAATCTTTTTGTGGGTTAACCATGACCTAATTCACCATAGTTATCTTTCGACTTTCTTGTTTTGCTGTTTTAAACTGCGTTCATCTTCTTAGTACATGATTCCAATGCTATCAAACTGTTGGAGGTGAGTGGAAGTGTTTAGATTCAGGTTAACCTACTG
This sequence comes from Solanum sitiens, assembly GCA_016801875.1. NCBI lineage: Eukaryota > Viridiplantae > Streptophyta > Magnoliopsida > Solanales > Solanaceae > Solanum > Solanum sitiens. The sequence continues at coordinate 1,784,127 of JABWTJ010000056.1, forward strand.
TAACCTAATTCAAGGCAATACAAAAACAGCTACATCTCCGTCCCTCTTCAAGGCCTTAATTCTCGAACCTTCATTGACACTTAGCTTATAGATGGGCGCTCTTAGCATGTGTTCAGAAGTTAATTTGATGAAGATGGGGAGAGGAGGAGAGGAAAATCTAGGAGAAGTTCAATTAAGTGTTTAGAGTGCTCAATCAAAAGAAGGTTTTGAGTGAACATGTCAATCCTTGAAGAGATCACTAATGCTTATGAATGTCTGAGTTATTCACTTCCCATGACTTATCTGGATACTCCCACTTCTTATTTCGAGCATCATCAATGTGTTCATTTTCATGTATGGATGGATGGTAAGGGATTGTGACATTCAGGTTTCTAAACTGGCCAATGGTCTAAGAGACTTTCAGGTGGTAGCTTCTCTTAGCGACCCTCTTCCATCATTAACAGTTGTGGCTGTCCTCTCCCAAGTATCATTCGTGATGGGTTTCTTTCTTTGCTAGGAATGTGCTACCATAGCATAATTTTTTGTATCTTGCCTATATGTGGGAGTGATCTTTTGCAGTTTCAGTTGCCTTTTCTTCTGCCATACCTTTTTCTGTTTATTAGTGACTCATAGGGAACACCAGAAGATAATCTGTCCCGTCATTTTGCATGATATAGTAATATACAATTCTTTACTTGTTAAATGTCTACCGAAATGTTGAGTTGAAGAGACTCCAATTTGATAGCTACTTTTCTGATTGCAGGTAACTAAAATTGGTCGTGATGCGGTTCTTTATGTTGAATCCCTAATTGAATCTATCATGGGAGGTCTGGAAGGGTTGATAAATATTCTTGACTCGGAAGGGGGATTTGGCTCTTTAGAGTTGCAGGTTAGTATCTTTTATCATGTTCTCAACACATAGAAGCACTGCTGATTTTATCTTTTCCAGACTAATGCAAGTGAAATATCAGCTTTTTCCAGAGCAGGCGGCACATCTCATGAATTTGACTTCCAGAATTTCTGCTCCTTCTGCGAAGTCCCCAAGAGCCATGTCGGGCTATCATTTACCAGGCTACGAGAGCTACCCTGAAAATGATAATTCCATAAAAATGTGAGCCATATTAATGTTACATTAGATTACCCGACGATTTATCTTACAATTTTGCTCACTTGACTTCCTTGTACTTTGTAATGACAGGTTAGAAGCTGCAATGCAGAGGTTGACCAACCTTTGCTCAGTTTTAAATGACATGGAGCCTATATGTGTTCTAAACCACGTCTTTGTTCTGAGGGAGGTAAGAAGCCCCTCGTCATTCCACCTTGAAATGATTTTCTGAGACATCTGGATCATTGTTCTCTCTTTACTCCCTCCGTTTCATTGGTCATGGTGTCTAAGAAAAAAAGGAAGACTTTTGTAACTTGTGGTTTTAAACATGCCACTACACTTTCTGTTGGTTATAAAAGCGTGTCATTAATGATAGAAGGGAGGTGTTCAAAGTCAAATTATTTTCAAATATAGGAAGGTAACATCTTTCTGGAACAAACTGCAAAGGGAATAGGGCCACATGAATCAACATATTTTATTTTGTCAATTCTGATTGCCCTGATTTTGTTGGTAATGGTGCAAGTAGATTTGATCCTGTTAATTGCACTCTGTATTACAATTGGGAGGTCTTTTCTTTTTGATTCTTTTCCTGTTTACTAATTTGAGTCAAATCGAATTATTAATTGTGTTGAGGCTGAGGGCTCATTTTGTCTTCTTAATATAATGTTGCTTGATTCAGAAGGATTAATTGGCCTTCTCTTCTGGCTCAGCCTGATTACTTAACCATATGAGTTGACAAACGTAAATAAAATGCAAAGCTACAATTTTAAGTTTTTATGTTCTGTATGTTTCTTGAAAAAGGTCAGGTATGTTTATATATCCATGAGGAAATCAGCGTGATTAATTAATCTGAGACTAAGTTTACTTGGTTCAGGTTATCTTCTTTAATCCTCTCTAAAACGTCTATATTGCAGTACATGAGAGAATGTATCCTTGGGAACTTCAGAAGGAGACTGCTTGCTGTTCTTAAAACTGATAATGATCTTCAGCGTCCTACTGTCTTGGAAGCACTGATACGCAGACATACAGCTATTGTCCATCTAGCAGAACAACACATTAGCATGGACCTGACTCAAGGTATCCGGGAGATATTACTAACAGAGACCTTCTGTGGTCCAGTTTCATCTTTGCACTTGTTTGAGAAAGCTACAGAGCAGCATACAGGATCAGCCACTGAAACGGTATGTAACTGGTACATTGAAAATGTGGTCAAGGATGTATCAGGTGCAGGTATCCTCTTTGCGCCCCGGCACAGATGCTTCAAGAGCACGAGGCCAGTTGGTGGATATTTTGCTGAGTCTGTGACAGATCTCAGGGAACTGAAAGCATTTGTCCGTGTTTTTGGTGGTTATGGAGTTGACAGGTTAGACAGAATGATGAAAGAGCACACAGCTGCACTCTTGAACTGTATTGACACATCATTACGGGCAAACCGAGATAATCTGGAGGCTGTTGCTGGAAGCATGCATTCTGGTGACCGAATAGATAGAGACACAAATATCAAGCAAATTGTTGATTTGGACACTATGGTTGGGTTCTGTATTCAGGCTGGACAGGCTGTTGCTTTTGACCGCCTTCTTGCAGAAGCTGGTACAGCTGTTCTTGAAGAAGGTGCTCCTTTGATACATTCATTACTGACAGCGGCTGCTAAGCATTTACCTGATGAAATACCTGAGAAAAAGGAGATTAGAAGGTTGAAAAGAGTAGCAAACAATTTTAATATAGCTAGTGACCATGACGCTGAGTGGGTCAGATCCATACTAGAAGAGGTTGGAGGTGCAAATGATGCTTCCTGGAGCTTGTTGCCTTATTTGTTTGCCACTCTAATGACATCAAATATATGGAATAGTAGTGGCTTTAATGTGGATACTGGGGGTTTCAGCAACAACATCTATTGCTTGGCAAGGTTTGTTTCTTGCTTAAAATCTTGTTTGCGTCAAGTTATGAGAAAGTCTTTGCTCCTCTATCTTTCGTACAGATTTTCTGTAGCAATGCTGGTTTCTTTCTTTTCTCAATTGTGCTGTGCATCCTTAACCCCCTGGTTTCAGTCTTATGAACTGTATTGACACAGTATTAAGTGTCAATTGATCAATTGTGCTGTGCATCCTTAACCCCCTGGTTTCAGTCTTAAGAACTGTATTGACACATTATTACTGTAAGAGCACACAGCTGCACACTTGAACTGTATTGACATAGTATTACTGTAAGTAGGTGGAGAACAATTATATGGAACTAAACCTTTTACTGTTTCAAAAAGTAATTTGAATTGGGTTCTCTTGGAGTCGAGGAATAAAAACAAAGCATAACTGTCTCAAGTGTAATCTATGTGGTAAACTCTATTTTTATGCCTATATCAAAGTTACAGTTGTGTCTTGAAAATCCATTCATGGATGGCAAGCTAGAATGCTAGATCATCATATAACAAGTACTGGGCAATGCAAGAGCATGTTTAAAAACCATTCTTCCTTCTTTTTCTGATGAAGTATGCTTAAAAATATTTCACAAGTGTGTTGTGTTTCTAATTGATCATTATTTGTCTTTCTGTAACATGGTTGGTTTTCTTTTCGTAGGTGCATTTCTGCAGTAATTGCAGGAAGTGAATTTGTAAGACTTGAAAGAGAGCATCACATGAAACAATCTTTTTCAAATGGTCATGTCGGTGAAACATTGGATCCTGAAACACACAACCAAATAACAGTAGAGACAAACATAAAATCCACAATGCAGCTCTTTGTGAAGTTCTCCTCTGGAATTATTCTAGACTCTTGGAGCGAGAATACCAGGTATATATCGTTTTTCTAAAGTATCTACATAATGTTGCTCAAAAGATTCTGAAAATTGGAGATACTTCCTCTGTTTCAGTTTATATGATTATGCTGTATTGTACATGCGTTTAAGATTTTCATTTTGACTAGCTTATTACATTTAGTGGTAGTGGAGGAAAATAGTAAAAAATGGTTAAAAACTTAGTTTGATAAAGAACACACCACATCAAAGTTCAAAGTTTGAGTAAATGTGAAGTCGGATAAAAATGGAATGGTGCCAAACATTTGGAACGTCCCAAAATGGTTAGTGTCATTTAATTGAAATATAGGGAGTGAATTATGTTTCATGTGGTGGACATAACAAGTTTACTTGCCTCGTAGTTTTCCTGCTGTTGCAACTAAACTATAACGGCACTCCTTCGGTTACATCTTTTTTGTTGACAAACACTGCTGATAAATTATATTGATGTCCTGAACAAAAATCGGAAAATGACTCAATGGTTAATCTAGTCGTCCCACACCTCCATTGGTAATTTACTGACCATTGGTTAAAACTGGATTTTCTGTTTTGGCTAAATTTGACGAGCTGACAAAAGAGACAACCCTATATTAATTGCCAATTGATCATGTAACCTCAGACACTAAGATGGTAGATCTCTTATCTGTTTTATAATGTTCAATAATCTGAAAAAATATACCTCTTCTGTGCAGATCTCATCTCGTGTCAAAGCTCATTTTCCTGGACCAGTTTTGTGAGATCTCCCCTTACCTACCAAGAAGCACGCTGGATGCGTATGTTCCTTACTCCATTATCCGCTCAATCTACAGCCAATACTATGGAAGTTCATCTCCTGCACCACTGGCACTACTTAGTGATTCACCCCGTCATTCACCGGCTGTATCTCTGGCACATTCATCCCCTGCAATGAGGCAGCATCGCAATGATTCCACTCCTCAGTCAAATTCTAATGATTCAGGTTATTTCAAGCCGTCCTCAAGCCATGCCCAGGATCAACTATATGATACAGAAAGTGGAAACATTGAAAATAGGTCTCGAAATGTTAGACGTTCTGGACCATTGGAATACAGTGCAACTCGAAAATTAAAACATGTGGACAGCTCAACATCAGCAAGCACAGGTCCCAGTCCATTGCCAAGGTTTGCGGTGTCTAGATCAGGTCCTATATCTTACAAGTGACAAAGTAGTGAACTTTTGAAATATGTAAATTTCTTTCTTCTGTTCTATTACTAGTCAGTAGTGGACTGTCTACGATGTTCATACAAATTTTGGTGTATCTATACATAAAATTCCTCTATTTATTCCTCGACGTTTGGCTCTAGCAGGAGATATATCATCAGTTGCGAGAAGCTAATTCTGAAATATGTCAATTGACATTTGTTGTGTAATGAACTTGGAGAGACATCACTACAAAATTTAATCCCAGTCCTCCTATGCAGTATCCTCGAGTTCTATGTTTCACCCATGTCTTTGCCTTGGTACAATTACCTTCCTTGACTATTACAACAACAATATACTCAGTGAAATCTTACGTTCCTAGAGTATGATGCTCTATAACTGGAAATGAAGAAACAGAAGATAACAAATATGTAAGGATTCCTTTATCCAGTCTCTGCCTCTACATTGATAGATACACTCAACTTCAACCAAACCAACATGGTGTGGTGATTCTTAATCCTTTTGAAGAAGTACAATATGTCAATTGAACCTATATTTGAAGTTTTGCATACAACGAAAGAAAAATAAGGGCATCCTTTTCCCAGAACAGAGGGAAAGAATGAGAAACCGAAAAAAGAAAGAGAATAATCTCCTCAAAGAAAGCGAGACAATAATTATGCAATATTGTTTTGGGATACTGGAATTTGTATAGCAATTTATAAAGCCATTAACGATCTTCTTTTGCATATCAACCAAGTTAATGTACAAACTCCAAAGTTTAGGTACTGAACACCTCAAACATTGGCAAATCTTGTATACATTTACATTAGATACATATCATCAATATTGGAGGACTATCCATTATCATGCATCTCCAGTTTAGAGTGATTTAGCAGGATCTTATCGAAGATGGTGCCTGCGAGGGTAAACTCAATGGAATGATACAGCAATAATAGGATATGCAGAAAAAAGTTGCATGACTGGAGAGAAAGGGTAGGAACCTCAAAGTTTCTTTTGTTCCTCGACGAATTTTGCAACGTATGGTTGGAAGGCCAAGTTGCTGATGAGCTTCATAGCGATGACAACCAGAAAATCCTGAATATAACAAGAGAAATTATTTAAATTCTCTTTAGCTATTAACAATGAAGTATCAGTTGAAATGGATAGCAGTGAATAGACTATTAGCTTAGGCAAGAAATCGAAAAGAAGACGTACCGTAATAAACCCCATCTACCTCAAGCACATCAATCTGCACGAGAGAAAGAACTGTCTGTGAGTGCAATATTAACACCAGATAAATTGACAAGAACTAAGGCCAAACTTCTATCAGTAATTACTTAAACCATAATTGAAGTGTCAAGAGCAACCTTTCCCCATATTTAACCAAATAAAGTGCAGCACTTTAGAGATGTCAAGGCTGTCATCTCTCTCTTTTAGCAAAGGAGTGATGGGAACTTGGTTTAGGAGGGGGCATAAATGTTATCTTCTTGTCATTTTGTGAAGTAGTTCACCAGAAAGAATGCGGATAGTTGAGTTTGTAAAACTTTACAGTCAAACTGCATTATCAGGCAACAAATTTTTCCAAGTAATAGGTGACAAAGTGTTCGATTGTGTCTTTAGCTTTTATAACTCCGTCTAAGAGGAACATGGAATTAGCAACTGACTAAGATGTATTCTTCCTAAGAATCTTTTTCAGTTTCGACATCAAAATAACAATACAGTTCCATTATTTCAAGTTTTTGTTATTTGTTATGCAGCAGATTTATCAGCGAAATAGAAGGCTTCAAACATTTCTTTGTTATTAAGTTTATAATCTTTTTTACCAACCACCTACAGGCTATTCCTGCTTGATGTTAATTATGGCACAAGATTCCTATTGATTCAGAAAATCAATACTCCCTTTGGTTTAATTTGCACATCTTACTTTCCTTTTAGTCGCTTCAAAAAGAACATCATTTTCTATATTTAGTAACTTTATAATTTCGTTTATCAAAAAGAAGAACTTCATAGTTTCAACATCCTATATAACATGTTTAAGACGACAAGCTTCAAAGGGCATTCGTACATTACAAATCTTTAGTTTAACTCCACATGATTCAAAAGTCTCTCTTATTTTCTTAAACTCCGTGGCTAGTCAAACTAAGACACATAAAATGGAATGGATGGAGTAGTACAATAAATATGTAAGAAGAATATGAATCTGCAACTTATATATGAAGGCAAAATAGCATCTAATCATGTGAAAAGTAAATGACAGGATGATTTAGTAGTTACAGGTACTTGAAGCCCGATTTCCTTGATACTATCCATCAGTTCCTTCACTTTTTGCTGGTCATTAGATCTGGTACGCATGAGTGGCCTTCGGATTTTATCAAGGGGAAGTTCAAGAATCACCGGCCCGGCAGATTGAGGCACACCAGGAGTAGCCCCTGAAACCGTATTATGAATAATTTATAAGCATCAATCTTTAACAAGAAAGTTAAAAGCATTATGTACCTGAATTTGTTTGTTAACTCACAACAAGTTTACATGACCAATACAAATACGAGAACTGGTAGGTTTAGGAGTAAAGACTCCGCAATGGAAAGACAACTATGAAAATCCAACTTGAAATGCTAATTAGGCACACCGAAAAGTTAGTATGTGTTGAAAAGGAATGAAATAAAGGGTTTATGAACTACATATTCTAGTCATTGTGCTTTTAGTCTCTCCTTTTTCCGATAACCATGCTGTTTGGGCCAGCTTGCAGGCACCTAAATTAATTCCACGGGATACCTGTCACCTCCTACCTACCAGCAGATACCTCCTACCAAGTAACTTTGTCCACCAAGTAATTATGCTTTTAGTTTTTGTTTCTGATTTATAGATGGGGTTGGCTGATATAAACTAGAAACTAGAAATGATCACCATCCTATATGGTTTTCGCCCTCGATAAGAAAACTATTTTCCTCTGTATGTTGTATCAAAAACTCTATTCCATTATTTTTCTCATCTTTTATTTACCCCTTGAAACAACAACCAACAAACATTTATCAATTCAATTAATACAACCAATACCAATTTAATAACTATGGATACATTAAAACTCTTTGTATTCTGCAGAACCCATTACTGATTTTACTATAATCACTGATGTAAAAGGTCTACACAGAGACAATATAGCAGCAGAAATCTTTGCAACACCATGATTTATTTTTTTAGAAAAAGCATATACTATATGATTTCCATTAAACTCAATTAGGAAACAATTCGTTCAATCCAAACAAACTTGTTGAAAGGGGTTCACAAAGAACCAAAAGGACACACCTTTAGCCCAAAATTTGGATTTATGTGTCACAGAAAAGTTATTGATACTAACATTACTTGATTTGAGAAGAAACCCATAATTTCTTTTTTATTTTTCTGAACTTTACCGAAAGAACATATAAATCTTTTCATAAAGTAAGGATTTTTAGCAGAAATTGTCAGAGAGTAATATCTTAGACAGAAAGATGCAAAAAGGAAGGAATATGAATACCATTAGAGGAGGATGAGGAGACAGTGAAGCTCCTTAAACGCAGGTTATTTGGAAGTTGCAGAACAAAATTCGACATTTTCTCTTTTGTATTACTTCTTGAATCTTACAGAATTTGATGATATATGAAAATAAAGGGACCTTTGTGTTTGAATAAGAAAAACTGTCCAGTCCTTGTGGAGTTCATTAATTGCTTAGAGACCCTTAAATTTTCTCTCGTTTCCTCCATTACACCAATAAATTGCAGCATTCTGGTTTTTCCTCACTTCCATGGCTGCTATGAGCTCTCTCACACTTTTGAGGTACAGTCCCCACACCCCACTTCCTGCTTCTTGCTTTTCTACTAACTGAAAGATTTGATTTTTCCATATTTTGCAGAGGCCCTTCCTTAGTGAAAGCTTTGGGTTTCATAAAGACATCAAATTACATACCAAGAATCGTACCCGCCTCACGTTATCCTCTTCAATCTCAAAGGTTTGTAAACTTCTCAATGAAATCCTGAATTTAGTGATTCAATATCGATATATTGTTCTTGAGAGCTTGTACATGATTCTGGTCTTGTTGTGCAAATAACTTTGTCTTTTTGTTGAGGAATCTGTCATTTTTACTTGCTTCTGCAAAATGGGGTTCTTGTAGTCCGATTAATCCATGATAATTGACTGGATACGAATCTTAAAGAATTATGTATTTTGTTTCAATTTGTCTTTAGATAGTAAGATCAACAGGTCAATTTTATGTTTTTGGATAATTTGATGAGTTTTGAGTACATGAAGTTGTAGAGGTTATATAGAAATGTAATGGCGTTAAAACATTATGGGGTCTCCTAAAACGAAAAAGGGTGTCACGAAAATTGGGACGGAGCACGACTGATGTGTTAATCCTAGCAAGTGATTTCACTCATTTATTTTAGTCATCTGGATGCAAGTTCTTGTGATGGTTGTTTGAGATTGTACAGTGTGGGGGAGTTATTGAGCTCCTTGAATATGTCATCTTCGTTGAGGGGTGATTATTGTTCCTGGTAGTCTGGTCTTTGCTGTTTTCATTTCAAAGTGGAATGTTTTTTTTTCTGGTTTTTCGTCTCTTTTACGACAGTACACTCATAATAAATGATTGTAGTCAACTAGTTGTATCTGAATGCACATTCCCGCCATGATTGGCTTATTCTCTTATTTTAAAGCTGTAACTGGCAGTTATGATAAGTGTTTTCTATGTTTAATCAAAACAAGTGTGAATCAGGAGCTTACTTATAGAAATATCTGTAACTTAAGATCCTCTTTTTCTGCTCCCATAGTTCCTCTTTGAATTTCTTATTGCGATTTGTTTTCTTTTTGTAAAGACAGGTCCTATGTAGCTGCTGCACATGATGAGGAAGCAGCTGCCAGGGCAGCTGCTGTAAATGCTGATACTGGAGCTCCAACCATGTACTATTTTCTTGTGGATAGAACGTTTTGTAGTTCTATTACTTGATTAAGTTTAGATTGTCAGAGCTTCAAACTAATTAACGGTGTTTGTATCAGCTATGCCTCTCTTTCTGATTGATTATAGAATATAAGTGTTCCTTATGCTTATGGGAAATAGAAGACCTTTAGTTTGTTGACTACTGGAGGTAGTTATTGAAGAAGAATCACACTATAGAGTTCCCTTTTTAACTAAAACTTTGAAGTAATTGGCACAAAAAAGGTTGTACGTCAATACCATTATTTTGAAGTCTGCATCTTTTTGTTGCATTGTGTTTTTCTGTTGCAATATTTATCCTTTTTACTTGCATTTCTTAGTTCAGAAACCTCCCGGATGTATATCTCCTCAAGAACTGGAGTTTAGATTTTGGATCAGATGCATTGGTACATAGTTTTTTTTACGGCACTAAGCAGTCAGCAAAAATGAAAAGGCTGATTGCTACAAGATCTGCTATTTCTTTCAGACTTCCCTTTGGTTACTTAATAGTAGATGATAACAGATAACTAAAGATGTATCTGTAAGAAGAACATGTTTGTCTACTTTTGAGAATGATATGACCTGCATAGTAATATGATATCCTGACATTTGATATAATTACTTCAATTCTCATTAAATATCATCATTCAGTTTTATTTCAAGATGTTACCACATATTTGGTGTCCGACTTCCCCTCTAATACATATTATACAGCATTAACTTCGACCTTACAGAAAAACAGGAAAGATTGGAGTTGTTACAAGGCAACAAGTGTTTGTTGCGGCAGTAGTTTGCTTATATGTTCCATGATTACCTTCCCTGAGAAAGAACGATTAAACTGATCTTGGTTAATTTGTCGAGCTGCTTAAGCTTTTGTTTCATACTAGTAAATTTGATGTGAACGTCCACAGTTTGACTTGCATACTCTCTGTCAGACATGGTGACTGAATGATCATCTAGGCTCACTGCAGTCTGATCAATTTGTTTTGTGCATTCAGATTTGATAAAATCATTGCAAAGGAAATACCTACTTCTGTGGTATATGAGGATCAAAAGGTTCTTGCGTTTCGGGATATCAATCCTCAAGCTCCTGTTCATGTTCTAATTATCCCGAAGTCGAGGGATGGATTAACAGAGCTTGGAAAGGTGGGTTTTTTTTCTCTTGATCTATTTTCTGTTATTATTATCAATGTGGTATGCCTTCTATGCCTAGTTTCAAGGAATGCGTATCTTGGCTTTTGGTATAGCTCAAATCACAAGTCATACCAAAATTCAGGTTGCAAGAGTCTTTATCTAAATTGTTTGTCGCAAAGTGGAAATAGACGACCATAATATCTCCACAAGTTCATATCCCTTTGATATTGGCTTTTACCCCTATACTTGATATCTATATGATCTGTTGGTTTAGACAAGCGCTTATTTGGGTGTAATAGGTGGTCATCTTGCACTGTTTTTTGCATGATTTTAAGAAGTTATAACAGTTTTATATGAAAGTGCTCGTAGCTTGACAATGATGATTACAGAATAAAGAATAGATATATTTAGTAAAAGACTGGAATCTAGGAGCCCATGAACAACTTTATAGATTAGCAACTTTGAAGTTGTCCCTCGAAAAAGTCAATTTTGCTGTGTTTTAGCTTCTATTTCTTATTTTTATGTTCATTTCCATGTCAATTCTCTGGTAATTGATACCTTGCAACTGATTCCGTTCTGATCTATGAAGGCTGAACAAAGACATGAAGATATATTGGGCAACCTCCTTTATGCTGCCAAGATAGTAGCGGAGAAAGAAGGCATTGTAGATGGTTTTCGAGTGGTCATTAATAGTGGTCCCTCTGCATGTAAGTCTATCTCCCTTCTAACATTCCCCAACTCTCCTCCGAAAATGTGAACCTAATTGCTAACATGGGAACTTTGTATGAACAATGAATACAATGCTATTTACATCGGAAGTTTTCTTTATGTATCTTTTAGGAGTTCAAAAACAGTTCCACAGTACATAATGAAGTAACAAAAGCAATGTTTCCCCTCTCTTCCTTGCATAGGTCAATCTGTATACCATCTTCACTTGCACGTACTTGGCGGAAGACAGCTGAAATGGCCCCCGGGTTAGAATCAAGCTTGGTTGGGAGCAAGTACTCCATTTCTCTGTATTGATGTAACATGACATGTGAACCAATGTTCAACATCTGTGTCATGCAATAATTACTATTGTTAGATGTGATTCAAGTATATTTGGTGAATGACTACAGAGTACAGATACTTCACTTCATTTCAGTAACCGACTAACCGTGTATGTTCTTGATCAACTTTTTATCTGTTGGTATTTATGTGCTATGCTGAACACCTATTCTGTGCATGATTTATTAGTCTAAAGCTCTTTCTTAGAGTAGCTAGCCATTTGGTTTTTCCCAGTTGACTTACAACCATAAAAAATGATGTATCAAACACTGTCCGAACGACAAAAAAACATTAGGTGATTTTCTCGTTTGTCTAGGTTTTTATAACTTAAGCAGAGTTATTCGATACTTGTGTTGATAGGAGGTAGCAGGTGCATAAGTTGGTTCTGATAAAAAAAAAACATGCTGAATTCCCAAAATTGAATACCATTGTGAGACTAATGTCAGATTTAGCCAATTTGCAGCAGGCATTGTTTAAAGATCATATGAATAAAAATATATTTGAAGCTAAGGCGTTGATATTTCTTTAATCACTGCGGTATAATTAGCATTGATTCAACAGTATAACCCTTGACTTGTACGTGCAAGATACAACAACTCAATAATATTGTATAATTCAAGCAACTTCGAATTAGTTGAATAGTTTCAAGCTCCACGAAAAAAACACAGTTTTTCAATATACAATTACTACTATCTTTTGTATTAGTAAATAAATTGGAGGTTTAGAATATTTTTCTTTATCTCGACTCTTTCTATCACCACTCTAACCTCAAAATATAAACTCCACTTCTCATCTTTTTCATTATTTTTGTATCACAACACAAAGAAGAAAATATCCTTTTATACAGGTGAGAATTTCTTCTACAAACAAATATTATTATTTTTTTTATGACAAAGGAAATTCGCAATCACTATCCTTGAGTACGCACAGGTAAAACTTCCGCTCATATGTAATAGCTCGCATACCACATAGGAGAGAGAACTTGCACTAAGCAAGTCCGATGCGATGAGCTCGATCCAAAAGGCAAATCTATTGCTTTTGCTGATAAGAGGTTTCGAACTTGTGGATAGTTGTTTGAGTAGTAATGAACAATTAGTAGGAGATAATAAGAACATGTCATTCTGATGGCATGAATTACAAAGAGAATTACAACCGTCACCACTAAATACATATGTTTTTGTAATTATATCTTATTTTATAATTTTTAAAGATTTGCAATTTTATCTCTTTGTGTCCTTGAAAATTAATTCAAAAAAATATGTTTAAAATTATTCATGAGGGAAAAAGTAGGAATAAATAAATAAATAGTAATTTGAAATGAAAACCAATAAACAACTCCCTCTTCATAAGCGGCCATTGTTAAAAGCTCAAAATTTTCAAAGTTTAAAAATTTATTTTTGCAAAATATTTCAAATTTATATATCTAAAATTGTAAGCAATTTTAACATGTGTTTAAGTCGTGATTAAAATTTAGATATATACATGTAAAAGTAAATAAAAGAATGTTAAATCAATTTGTAATTGTTTGAACAAATTGATCGTTAAAGTTTATTTTTCTAAATTATATATAAAATTTATTTCAAATTTGAGCTTATTGGAATAGAGTTTAGTATTGAGTTTTTTTAATTTAAATTATTTTTTTAAGAAAATAAATTAAGACACACAAACCTGAAATTTAAGATAAATTTTATATTTAATTCGAATTTTGCTATGAATTAATTTCAAAAGAGAGAAATTTATTTAAATAATCATATTACAAACAGTAGTTAAATCCTATTTTGTTTGTTATGTTAATTATTATCCCAAATTCTATTTGGTTTTAATAAGTTGTAAACAAACCCTATAAATATTAATTAATTTTTTCCAAATCTTGAAGCAATATTGCACATGGTTTCACCACCATAAATTTTGGGTAACAATCCATGAATCCAAGACCCAAACTCCGATCACCGCCACCGTCCTCCGTCGTCATCTCTCCGGCGTCGCCACCCAAATCCCTAATCAACAAAATGCCCAGAAAATTTACCAGATCAACTCTTACACTTGCCACTACTTTGTTCTCAATCTTAGCTTTATATGCTTTCTTCAACACATTCATCTTCTCAGACCCACCAAACAATGTCGGCAGTGTTAGTTTCAGCAGGAATTACAATACCCAGAATTTGAAATCTGTGAAAGTTTACATGTATGATCTGCCTAGGAAGTTTACGTATGGGGTTATTGAGAGCTATGCGTTGGCAAGAGGTGGAGAGAAGCAGAGTGATGATTCGTTGCTTAAGTATCCTGGGAATCAGCATTCTGCTGAGTGGTATTTGTTTTCTGACCTGAAACGGCCTAGTTTAGAACGGGTCGGGTCGTCTGTGACTCGGGTTATGGACCCGGAGGAAGCTGATCTTTTCTATGTGCCTTTCTTCTCGTCGTTGAGCCTTGTGGCGAATCCGATTAGATCCAATAATGCTGTTGTTGCACCTGTGAAGAGGCCGGCTTATAGCGATGAGGAAACACAGGTAGGAAATTACTATTTGTTGGTTTTTTTTCTTCATGATTCATGTTTCTGGGATTGCATTGTGTTGCTTTTTGAGTTAAAGTTTTCATCTTTTTTATCATAGCTTGTTTCTATTAGTTCATACTTGTTAATTTAGTTGCACTAGGTATAATTGGTGAATTGTGTTTTAAATGATCTATCACTTGTTATTCTAGAGGACTCTCTTTATTAGTTCAGCAATTTGTTGCTTAGATTTTCTGGTCCACATTGGGGAACATTGATTAATACATATTGGAGGGTAGAATTATTCGGTACGTGTGTTGGCCGGTAGAATTATGTGATACCTGTGATTGCTCGTACTCGAATATTAGTTGAGGTGCACATAAGTTGGGTTGGACAAAGTTGTGATCAGAAAAGAAAACTTGAGAAAGAGGATGATGATCGTCTCATGCTTGTTAGATCCAGAAGTGCATTTTTTTATGTGTATACATTTGTGTTACAGAATTAAATTCCATAAAAATGGTAAATGATTGCATTGTGCATGTTGCAGGAGTCTTTAATTGAATGGTTGGAGAAGCAGGAGTACTGGAAAAGGAACAATGGCTGGGATCACGTGTTTATATGCCAGGATCCTAATGCTTTATACAAGGTTGTGGATAAGGTGAAGAATGGAGTGCTGTTAGTTTCTGATTTTGGAAGGCTGGCTCGTAATCAGGCATCTCTTGTTAAGGATGTCATCTTGCCCTACTCACATCGGATTAACACATACACTGGGGATATTGGCGTTGAAAATCGGAATTCTTTGCTCTTCTTCATGGGCAATCGATACAGAAAGGAGGTAATTTTGATTGGAAAAGTTTCATAATTTGGTGTTTGATCATCTTGTTTCTGATATAGGATTCATTTCACTGGTACTGTCTTATTTCTTCTGTCTTATTCCCTGCACTCCATGCACATCACAGTTCCATAGTTATTTACATAAAGACAAATGGTATCATGTTATGTGTGTTTGGTAATGTGTCAGGGAGGAAAGATTCGTGATTTGCTTTTTCAATTGCTTGAGAAAGAAGAGGATGTCATCATAAAACATGGTGCACAATCTAGGGAGAGCCGTCGTGAGGCAAGAAAAGGGATGCACACTTCAAAATTTTGTCTGCATCCAGCTGGTGATACTCCATCAGCTTGCCGTCTTTTTGATGCTATTGTGAGCTTGTGTGTCCCTGTAATCATCAGTGATCAGATTGAATTGCCATTTGAGGATGTTGTGGACTACAGGAAAATTGCAATTTTTGTAGACTCTAACACAGCTGTGAAGCCGGGATTCTTGGTTAAAAAGCTCAGGAAAGTAAGCATGGAGAGGGTTTTGGAATACCAACGGGAGCTGAAAAAGGTATTTACTAGTACATAATTCTTGTTCCCGCATCCTATTATAGCCAGAAAATAAATTCGCAAATTGGAGTTAAACATACATCGCACACTCTGTACATAAAGAAGCATGTGAGGTTCTTTTTCTGTTTCCCCCCTCAAGTCTTTGATTGAGGAATGGCAAAATCTATATATATAACTGACTCTCTCTAAGAGGGGTGTGTGTGTGTATGCTCCCTTTTTCCTCTCTCAAAGAGTTACTATCTTGTTCAAAGATGTCTAATATGAGCCTTGACAAATGCGTCAAGGTTTAGAAGGATTTGCAAGATTTTTTACAGTGACAACAAAGAAACAAATGAACAAGGATCGATGAATGTTTCTTATGTTCCATTGTCTAAAAAGATATTCTCTACCTGTTGGATCACTGAAATCTTTGATATTCCGATTTCTGCTTCTCGTCTCTTCTATGGAAACATCCTTAGAGTTTAGCTGAATCTGTTCAATTTCATTTGAAGAAGAATGTGTATTACAAGAAATTGTTTTTTCAGCTGCGTCCTCTTCTGTTTTTTCTAGTAGAAGTTCAGTAGTCTCATATCTGCTGAATCACTCACCCAAAGAACATTGTTTATTTGGAAATTTAGATTAGCTCTCTAGGTACTTGACTCATTTAATTGCTAACAAAGGCAGATGCTCTCTTACCCATCTAATCCCAGTGCTATAGGCCAACTATTTTGTCATGAAGTGGATAAAATAATGGTGGCCATAAGCTAGGTGATGCCTGAATTAGTTCCTTGCATACAAACGATATTATGATCTGTTCCGGATAGGTTACTGTGTAGCTCGTTCCTACATGTTATCTTTCCTAAATACTTCAAGTGTCTCATGCTTTAGTTAATGTGGACTCTTTAACATCTAAGCAAACACAAAGAAACCCTTTAATACTTTATGTCTTCTAGAACGAAGTGTTTAACATATGTACTCTTGATTTATGGAATCTTCAGGTGAAGCATTACTATGAATATGAGGACCCAAATGGAACAGTAAAAGAAATTTGGCGACAGGTTTCTTTGAAGTTGCCACTTGTTAGGTTAATGATCAATCGTGACAAACGTCTTGTGAAAAGAGAGTTACCTGAACCAGATTGCTCTTGTCTCTGTTCAAACCAGACAGGAATCTTGACGACATTATGATCCAGACTAGTGACATTTTCTCAGTCACCATCCACTTTGAGCATTTGTGGATCACCCTCAAGAGTACCTGACTCTCGGGGAAGAAGATGGTAGATCAAGATTCTTGTACTATTATAACTTATATCTGGGATGGTATGGTTGCTATCTTCTGCCTTCGTTGATTAACATCCCTGCTAACATGTAGAAAATACAGTTCACGCTAAAATAAGAATCAGTCTAGTACATTTTGATATATACATAGTTTTATTTATTCATTTCACACTTCCTGGATGCATGCATTTTGAGAATTGCAGTGACTAGAAGCAATTCTTTTATGTGTATTTATAATGTTGTACATCATGATATATGAAATCACAGCTAATATGTAGGCTTTTGTCTCAAAATGTCTGATCTTTCATCTCTTTTTCTGTAATTTTCTTTTGCCAAAGTTCCTCTAGTTCCACATATAAAATAAATCTGGGTTAATAACACTTTTGGTTCCTCAACTGTTCATAAATTTCATTTTATACACTTTTAATTGAGATTGATGTTAGACTGTCGCTCTCTTCTCTAAAACTATTGCTATGATTCATAATTATGATTAAAACTATAATTATGATTAAAACTATAGCAATATATAAAAATTCCTCAATGAATTTCCTACATAGTGTTTGGAAAACGCGGACAAACACAAAAATATATATGGTAAAAGTAATGGAAATAAAATGGGAAAATAACGACACCAAGAATTTTACGTGGAAACCCTTCTGAATAAGGGACAAAACCACGGGCCAAGAGGTGCAACTGATATTACTATAGTAAGGAATTTTACACTGTGTAGTCACGAATACAATACTCAAAGTGACTACTACACACTCAAAAGGAACAACACTCTTTTGGTTTCCGTCTTACTAAAATATCGCTCACACTCTATTTTTCTTCACAGACTATTTTCTTGTATAGTCTATGGAATACCTCACTTTGCTTTCAAAATGGTTTTTCTCTCTAACTTGATGTATTCTACAAATGAGCAAGAATGCTCTATTTATAGAAGGATAAAACCATGCCTATGTCACTAATGACATAGGTAAATATAGCAAAGTCAAAAATGGGTTGCAAATCTTACCAATTTGCCAACTACCAAGTCTTAATTTTCAACTCTTATCACTATTCCTTTTTAACAATTACTTGTACCAATTGAATAGCTAAAGTTGACCAAAAAATGGGATGGATTCAACACATAGAAGAACCAATACTACATATGTTTAAAATAATTAAAAAAAATAAACGTATGTATGAAAATCAAAATATTATTTTGTAACTATGGGAAAGTGGTATTATCTCAAAGTGCAAAGGTATGAAGAAATAAGCTATCATTGTAATTTAGAAGAATTTCTGATAATATGGACTGTTTGTGTTCAAACATAAAAACTTTTGTTTTAATCATTATATCATTTATCATTCTTCTTATTAAATTCAGTCGGCACTTCCACTCAAAATACTTTTCTCACGTTATAACCTACTCATTTTCTTCGAGGCCGATTAAATTCAAATTCAATTAAGAAAATCTTTCAGTAAAGATAAAGTATTTTTCTAATAAAGACGACTTTATACTCACGAGGACTCGAGCTCGAGATATCTGAAAGTATTTATCATTGTTAGAACCAGAAATAAGCAGGTGTAATGCGAAAGCTAGCAAAACAAACCACAAAAGACCACGAATAAGAAGACAAACGAGAAACACACCAAAAGACACAAAGATTTAATATGATTCGATCAATCGACCTATGTCAACTAAAAGAAAAATTTATTTATGGTAAAAAATTAGATTAAATAAAACCCGACAATCATACACTGAAACCCTTGTTGGTCATCATTTTTATGGACATGTTAATATGTCAAATAGACGGAAGTAATTGAATTTTCACCTAATTTGATATTATTATTATTTTTTTGACTAAGCACGTTTGTAAAAATCAAGACTCAATAATATTAAACATGGAAGATATTTTGACATGATCTAATAGAAATTTAAAATTGTAGAAATTTTCAATTTTCCACTCAAAATTGATAGAAACGTCAACAACAGAATACGTAATAGAAACATTATTTTATTAATTTTACGTTTTCCTAATTCCAAAATATAAATAATTAAATTCAACGTTCAACTGGTTTACTTTTTAAATTTTTTATAAGTCAAACTTAAAAGAAAGTTTGAAAAGAAAACGTATTTCGTGTTAGGAAACAAACAAAAAAAGAAAACTCAAAAGTCAGAGAAAACCAACGGAATATTATTTTATTAATCAAACAAGACAAAGTAGATAATAATAATAGTCTATTTTGTCAAAAATTTCAAGAAATTAAAAATATTTATTTTTAAAATATTTGACGTTTTTAAGGAAGAAATAATTGAGTCTGAGTATCAATAGTTTTTTCAAAAATTGAAAAAAAAAACAATAATTTCTTCATTAATCACTTTTTTAAAGCTTGACTAAGCATAAACTGAAAATTCCTACTCTAATATTTAGAAAAGTATTTATTTTTTCAAATTGATTATCAAAAAACAAACCAAATCTCTCTAAAAAAAATTAATAAAATATTTTTCAAAATAAGCTGATTTTGAACATTATTTGAAAGAAATTAAGAGGAACTTGTGCTCGGAAAAGAAAGATAATTAAACAATTATAGAATAATCTTACATAGAACAAAATTATCATTTTTCAAAGTACATACATATCTATTCATAAAAATTTATTCATAAAAATAAAGCATTCTATGAAACCATTAAAAAGAAGTAATATTCGTTATGGCTAACACAAATATTCACTCGATTTCTGCGTCAATACAGAAGAAATAACTAGTTTATTAATTATTCAATCTCTAAATCGCGTAACGTAACATAACAATTCGAAATCCCAACAGCCAATTGACAAGTAATGTGCCTCTTCTCATCATTACTTCTTCCATAGTAAAGCCATTCATCCTTGTTGATAACTTTTGAACAATAGTTGCAATATAACTTTGATACTTCATTCTTATAAGGAAATGAGTAACACAAAGTTAAATCAAGTTTTTTTAATCTCCTTGGACTTGCAGCACATGATGGATGAAGTTGAAATTCACAAAGCTTGCATTGGTACAAAACTGTGTAATTTGTGTGACAACCACTTGATTGACGACAACCAATGCACTGAACTTCAACTCCGTCTATTTTAGGAACGAGTGTGAGTGAATGTGGATGAAACGGATGTTGAATTTTCTCAGGTAAAAAAGAACACCTCTCATGAATAATGAAATCACAACTCGAACATCCTTTTTTCTTGTCTGAACTTATATCCATACCACAAATACCACATTTTCGATTCTTCACACTGTTGTCCATCGACCTATCCAGTTGTTGCAAAGCATGTCGATGGAAAAATCTCTTAGATTTCGTAATTCCTTCATCATTATTTCGATAGTTTACTATACAAGTATCGTCCCCATCGACATTAATCAGTCCCTTTTTAACACCAGTGATATAATCTTTATCATCTCCACCTTTCTCATACACAAAATCAGCAACACACCCGAAATGTGAAAGAAAATTATGGCCATAGTTATAATACACCCAACCACTCTGTTTTTCTATAGAGTGGTTGCAGATATCACAAAGGAGTGGTCCGGCTTCATTCCTTAAAGGATTCGAGTAAAATACAGATAACGCCATTTCCTTGTGAAGAGCTTTATAAGGCATAGACGCGCACCCCATATGAAGGGAAAAATCACAATGATCACATGAATAATGAAAATTGAATAATAAAGCAGGATTATCACCAACGTGACATGCTTTGCAATTAAATTGATCGTTAATACCATACTTGAGAGTTAATTGATGTTCAGGATGAGCTAAATGTTCGATAATTTGTGGAAATTCGAAACATGACTCATGTAAGAAATACCTACAACGTTTGCATCCGTACGACATGCCTGAAATTATTGTCTCACAGAAATTGCAGTGCACGGAATCCGAGGCACGCAACGAGTACGTTAACAAATTATGTCGATGACTAAAGTGTTTACGTTCATTGTTTCCAACTCGTTGAATCTCATCAATCGTACTACTATTACTATAGTTCGATGGATGAGTTTTGATCGATGATTGTTGAATGCTTACTTCAGATACGTAACGAAATCGACAAGGGAATGGATGGTCTCGAAGAGAGATGAATTCGTTTTTGATTTTCAAATGGGAGTCCATTTGTGTTTGAGAAAGAATAAGATTTTTTTTAATTTTTGTGTAATTTGGAGATTTAATGGTTTGTGGGGAAAATACATTATTGTAAAGAGTTAATATAAAGGAGAAAAAATTGAGTCATAATAAGTTGAATTTCAACAGGGGATAGTTTGATAAAGTTGATGACTGAAAGTGGTGTTCACATTAAATGTCTTGTTTACGCGTTATACTTGACTAGATAATTGTTTGAATATTTGCCAATTCTAATTTTGTGTCTAGAAGAATGATTAATGCTTACAAAAATGGAATAGTTAGCTAACTAAGCAAAAATTAGTATTATTTGTTACTTGTGAATGCTTACAAAAATTGAATATGTAGTTAGCTAACTAAGCAAAAAATAGTATTAATTGTCAACCTTTTTTTTGTTGACTCGAAGTTTTTGATTATAATATTAGAGTTCAAAATGAAATATGTTTATCATTTGAGCAATTTCTTCTTATTTTTATTTCATTGATTGTGTTTTTTTATCAGTGATGTACCGGCCACTAGACCAATGAAGAATCAGACATTTTTTTCTTTTAGTTAAATTTGTTTCAAAAAAAATGTATGTTACTCCCTCCGTCCACTTTTATTTGTTATGTTGCATTCTTTGAAAGTCAATCTGATTAATTTTCAAAGTTAAATTAGATTACATTAATTCGATATTTCAAACAAAAATTAGATATTCAAAAGCTATATGAAAACTACTATTAATTGCAATTTTTTCATATCAATATGATGAAAAAATACTTAATGTTAGTCAATTTCTTTATAATTTGACTCTAAAAATAAAAATTATGACAAACAATACTGAACGAAGAGAGTAACTTACTATAATTAGAAATAATTTAACTTTAAAAATCTCATTTTTACCTTTAAAAAAATAATTAATAGACACATATGTATAAAATATTTTTTTGAAATATACTATTATCACATAAAATAGGACATTGGAAAATGTAGCATTGAAAAATTGATCATATGTTCAAAATTTTGGAAAGGTCAAAAGAAAAGAGAAAAGAAATTAAGTGGTATATGTGTTAGTTGTAGTTACTACACTATTTCCTCTATTTTACTTTTCTTTTTTCTTCTTAATGTTTTTTAAGAAAATATTAATTGAACGAATAATTTGACTAAATTATTCTTATTTATTATTTTTATCTCAATTTAATACTATTCTATTTTTCACCATATTGATCTCTGTCTACATTAAATTGAGTAAGGGTAAATGTAAAAATCAATAGTTAATTGTTTTCGTTTATAAAATGATGATAATTTTTAGATCATCAATGTAAGGGTAAAGGTGAAAATTAATAGTAGGCAATTATTTTTGTGTGCTAAAATGACTTTGACACTTTTTCAATATATTTTTAGGGATAATTGTACAAAATAGTAAATTAATAATCCAAAATAAATGGAGTAGCTACTGTTTGATTTAATTGTGCCCCATAGCAAACGTTTGTCAGTCGCCTCTCTCCCTAAACTCTCGCTCGCCACTCTCACATTCTCGCTCGCCACTCTCCCTCTGCTCGCCTCACTCGCTTTATAGAACAAAAATGTATAAATTGCGTTTTTGTTTTATAGAAAGCGAGAGAAAATTGTATATACACATGCAAAAACATATATCTTCTTCATATACACTTAATTATACATACAAACATTTTACTTCGATTCAATTGTATACAAATGCAAATTTTATACAGATATTGCAGCGAAATAGGCCATCGAATTATACAATTGCAGCGAAATACAATTGTCTCTCGCTTTATACAACAGAAGTGTATAAATTGTGTTTCTGTTTTGTATAAAGCGAGAGAAAATTGTATATACACATGCAAAAACATATATAAACTTATAATTATACAATATACAAATATTTTACTTCGATTCAATTATATACAAATTCAAATTTTATACAAATATTGCAGCGAAATAGGCCAGCAAATTATACAATTGCAGCGAAATAGGCCAGCGAATTATACAATTGCATCGAAATAGGCCAGCGAATTATATAATTGCAGCAAAATAGGCCAGCGAATCATACAATTGTATATGTATAGCGAATTATACATTTATATGTTTGCTATGGAGCGCAACTATGCAAACTTTGCTATAGCATACAAATATAATTTTTTTATTTGCTATATGTGAAAGTTGCCCTATTTTTTACTTGTTCACTATTTTAAAAATAGATTTTACTTTTAACATATAAAGAAAAAATAATTGTTTTCCCCATATTTTACTCTCATCACTAACTACTTATTTTCCAAATTATTTTTAAGAGACTGTGTGGTAAATACTAAATAGTCGTGTCAATTACTATTTTCTATAGGTGTATATATGGTGTACCAAAGTCCAAACATAACGAATCAAAATGAACGGAAGAAGTATTTTAGATCATCTATACAAGGATATAGGTGAAAATTAATGATTACTCATCTTGATTTTTTAAGAGGAAAAAGTCTGAAATATATTTGAGCTTTGATCGAAATTACTGTAGCAATTTCAAACTTTGGACCTTACCTATTATCCCTGCACTATTAATTAATAGTGCATTTTAAAGATATATAAGTGGTCAGTTGAACAAGTTACTATTTATAATGATGCAATATTAGTGATGTCCATGTAAGTTCTTATATATCTTTAAAATACACTATTAAATAGTGCTCGAATAATAATTCTTTTCCAAACTTTGAAATTGTTACAACAATTTCGATTAAAAGTTAGATATATTTCAAACTCTTTTTTCATTTTTCAAAAAAGAAAACTAGTTTAGATCATTTATTTTTAGTAAAAATAGATCAAACAAATAAAGCGGATAGTGTGTAGTACACAACAAGTGGATCTTTCTAATTCATAGGCCTACCTAACAATAATTTTTTCCCACCTGATGTTTAAGTTAAAGCTCATATTAAAATTTCGATTAAATTTAATATACACGCTATAAAATCTATTCGAATGTGATGCACTCCCAACAAAGATTTCTTCCTATCCTAATATCTAAAATACCATACATTTCAATTTCAATGATTCCATATATAGTAGTCAAATAATATGAACTTGCCATTCAAGCAAAATGTCTCACCGAATTTAAATATGAATCAAAAAAAAGAAAGAGCATTAGATGATGAAAACAATGTATAATATGAACTTAATTAGCCCATTCAAGAAATTGAAATAAATGTCTTTTTCTAATTAACAAGTTGTGGTATGTGAACATATCATGATATGTGTTACTGTTATCTGATAAACATTTATATAAAAAAAAAACAAAAAAAACTGTACTATTATCTATTTTAAGATTGGTGGCTAAACATTTATATATAAAAAAAAAAAAACTGTACTATTATCTATTTTAAGATTGGTGCTAATCCATGAATTGTATTTATGGTTGTGCATGTGTGAGACTAATTATTCTTTTTTAAACATAATTCAATGGTATTAATGGTGGTTGTTGGGGGTTGGAAAAAATGATAGATAGTGAAAGCTTTTGTATAACTCAATAATTTTTGTGTCAATTTTGTATTTATATTAAAAAATAATTTAATATATATAATAATCATATATTATTATAAGTGGGAAGCTCTTAACCTCAAAGTTGAATTACCATTTTGCCCTAATCTTACCCCTAAAATAAATTAATATTAATATATATTTAATTAAATATATATAAAGTAATAGTTATATTTAAATTCATGCATTAAACAAGATCTTAATGCATCATATATTCATGTACTAATTAAATGTGGGTAATGAAAAGTCTAATAACCTTTCATTTTAATTTGTAAGATAAGTGGGGGTAATGAAGAGTCTATCAAACACGCTCACACCACATTATTTATATTCCTTCTTTTATTCAAGTTTGTGACATATTGCATTATACAGTAGGTTAGTCTACATCAGTTATAAAATTTTTATTACCAGTTTGTAATTATAAGAATTCTTACTATTTTATTTATTCGTATTCTTAAAATTTCATTCATATTCATCTTCTTTTTGTCGAGAATATATAAATTATGATAGTTACAAGATGAATATACTCTAATATGAAGTTTTAAGTGAATTTTTATTTTTCATATCTCCGTTGTTTTGAGTTTTAAATATAACTTCGTAATTGATTACTGTATTTTTGTATTCATCCTTTCTTCTATCTTTAGGATATATAGTAAAGCTAATCACATTTTGTATTTATTATTAATTATTTTGAGGGTAAACATGTTAAATCCCATAGAATAATAATTATGTCTTCATCATTGTTTGATGATAATTTATCTTTTTAAAACAACATATTTATACTTTTTCTTTTTATATGTAATTTCAAATATTTTAAAAATTCATGTATTTAACTGTTACACAGAGGTACAAAATAAGTGCAAAATTAAAAATAAAATAAAAAATAATGTATAGTAAAAAATAACTAAATGATACATTGAATAATATTGTTTTAGAATTCATATTTAATTTTTTTTAATATATAGAGATCCTTTAATATATAGTTCAAGAAATATAGTGTATCTTTATTCTTAACATATTCATGCTTTCTTTCTGTTTATCTTTTTTATTATTATTATATGATTATAATTTTTATATATATGATATGATTTGTCTACAGTAAGTCGACTTCTAACAAAATGTAATTCAATTAGTATGAAAATATTTTTGTCTATATATTTTATTGTGATGTCTTTTATTATGGATGTCATGTCTTTATTAACTTCTTTTTTTTCGTTTGAAATTGTATTTTTTTCTATAAAATTGACAGTATATCGCCCAAACATTTTGTAATATTTTTCTTTATACGTATCTTTTTTTATAGATAATTTCTTTTTTGATTATTAAAACTTATGTTTAGTAATTAAAATATATTAATTCCTTTGATATAATAAAAAGTTTATTTTTCATGAAGTATTTAAAATATCAAACCTCCAACATCTAACACAAGATTTTCATGTTATATTTTGTGCAGAGTTATATTCTCATGTTAAACTTAAAAGGACTTAGATTTGAACTTAGCTATATAAATTAACTTTTCGAACATCGGGGATAAACGTGCAATACACATTCCGAAAACTAGTTTATAAATAACCATCTAAATAAAAATAATTGTGGTGTAGAACTTATAAATTAATTTGGGTGGCCTAAAATCAATTTCCGATGGTTATTATCGATGAGTGGTGATAAAAAAAAAGTACTCTCTTTTAAGGGCTGCTTATTTTGATGAGTGCACATATAATTATGCTTAACAATCAGATTTAATGGATATCGAAATTAAATATATCATTTCGTTAATTAATCAATAAGTTAGTAACTAATAAATGATTATTACGATTTAAAAAAAATATATTTTCTACTCTCTCAGTTTGTAATTACTCGTCTATTTTCATTTTCTAGTTATTCCTAATTACTTGTTTATTTTGATAAATTAAAAAATAACAAAGAGATTACTATTTGGGACAAAGGAATTACTATTAGTACCCATTTATGTAATTTTATTTTTTCTTTCTATCTCATCATTTGTGCGAAAACATATTTTTGGAGCTTTGTGGAAAATACTAAGCTACTCCTCCCCCATCTCTCAGAACTAACCTAACAATACCTTTTTGTTTTACTCTTGTGGGCTGTGTTTGATACGAAGAAAAATATTTTATAGGAAAATAAGTAGGTTGATTATATACTTTTTTGTATTTGATATGTATGAAGAATTATTATTTAAAATTATTTATATATAATCTAGACAAAAATTTATTGTTTCCTTCTTTGTACTTGAATTTGATGTCGATGTTTGGTCTTTCGAAAACAACCTCTCTACCTTTACGAGATAACAAATCCTATTTATGGAATTTTAGTACTCCGTCTTCAAAAAGGATGGCCTAATTTGACTTGGAACGGAGTTTAAGAAAAGAAAGAAGACTTTTAATTTTGTGGTTCTAAATTAAAGTTATGTCAAATGTATCAAAATGACCTTTAATTTTGTGGTCTTAAACATGTCACATGGAAAGTTAAAGTTAAAGTGTTGCAAAAAAAAAGGGATCATTCTTTTTTAAACATACTGAAAAAGAAATATTGTTATTATTTTTGAAACGGAGGAAGTAGTACATTGTTGTTCTTGTAATCTAAACAAATGAGAGATGGGGTTATGATGTGGTGGGGCCAGCTACAGGGAGTGTGGGCAAAGATGAGCTAGGTTAGAGGCCGGAGAGATGTAGAATGTCACTAGTTAACTTATTTTTCGTACTTTCATTTAGAAAGTTATTTTTTTCGTTTTTAAGTAATTTATTCCACTAGAGAAAATATTTTCCAAAAATTTTTTGACACCACACCCATGGTGTAGAATGGAACTTGGTCATGAAGCTGAATCTATCTTAGAGTTCCTAGCATTCCTTTAGTTTTAGACAGGACTGTACTTTTTTAATTTGTTTTTTCACTTTTGCCACAATGTACTATGTTCGTGGTTGAAGTATTTTCCGTAGGATTTACAATACTCTTTGCATCAAGAAGATAAACATCGCCATTGTGAAAAATCAGTAAATTGTATCCTTACTTGTAAAAGTGAATATTCCTGAACCATAAGAAGATGTGATCATATCAGCCAAGAGAGGAAATTGCAGGAATGCAAATAAAGTTATAGGAATGCTAGCAAGTGCTGCCACTGGAATGATAATCCAGGTCATTTGATGTCCAAGCACAATGTAAAAGCTTGAACAAAATGCTACCAACATTGCTGCAATAGCAACAAAGAGCGTGATGAAGCCGATGATCAACCTTTTTGGTAAAGTACATAGGAAGTCTTCTTCGGCATAGCGTGAAGTGAGGATAGACAAGAACATCAATATAGAGATTACTGAAGAAAACAATGCCAGTGCATCCATCATAGAGAAAATAATGAATGCTTTCTCTTTAAGGAAAATAGCGGTGCCTGTATCGTTATTGTTCCCTCCTGGCACAGTAAAGATTGCTGCAAACATTAGTGCAGCAACAAGCATGCAAGATGATGTTGTTTCCTTCATCCACTTCTCTCCCTCTTTGACCAATTCCTTGTGCTCCTCGGTGAACAGAATTCCTGGTGTTCG
The DNA here is from genome assembly GCA_016801875.1 of Solanum sitiens. Lineage (NCBI taxonomy): Eukaryota > Viridiplantae > Streptophyta > Magnoliopsida > Solanales > Solanaceae > Solanum > Solanum sitiens. The sequence continues at coordinate 1,812,626 of JABWTJ010000056.1, forward strand.
ACCTTTTGAGTCTCTCATCTCCTTATACGAGGCTTGAACAATTGTCTCAACTTCCTTTAGACACGCAGAAGTAGTACTATGTCATGAAATATAGAAAGAAACTACACTTATCGGACATGAAAAAATTACCTTAAACCACAATAACTCTCGTTGCATCTGGAGTGCTGCACCTGATACAATACCAAGTCGATTTGTAGGAGCTAACTTTGCAGCCAAGTGTAAAATGTTCTCATTATTTGTGCTTTTGTAGGACGTAATTATATCTTTGTGTGATCCTATGTTGTAGATTAGTTTGTAGATCTTTTCTTGTCGATGAATGACAGCAATGTGAAAGATGCTCCGACTTTCCCCATCAACCTTCCAGATGAGATCTGGATAAGACTGAATAAGCTCTACTATGAACTCAAAATTTCCCAACTCTGCTGCTACAAACAATGGCCGCGAAGGACTTCTAAGTAAGTTCCCAATTTGTGAATCATTCAACAAGAGTACTTTTCTCCATGAACATTTTACCAACTCCAGGGCTTGTAAGTGCATTAATTTTGTCTCCAGAACTTTTCTGACTCCTAGTGTCGAAAAACTCCAGATTAGTTGTTTCGTTTCACAGGTACAGAGAATAATAATCAAGAACTTAGGACCATGTCATACGTTCCATACCGATTGTTTTATGTAGATGCTGAATTACCTTTGTGCTGATCAGGTATGCTGCATTTCCAAAATGTTTATGATCAGTCGATTACATAAATTCTATTACAGAGAAGCTAAATATACCTACATACCCATGGTATTATTTTTGTCTGTTGAGCCGCTGGACATGTTGCTTGATCGATTCTGCAAATGAACAGATACATCTATAGGAAGTTCCATTAATCTAGTGATATATAAATATATATCTGATTCATTTCGATTTTGATAGAAATGAAGATACTTACATGCATAAACAAGTCTTTGCCATATTCCAAGTCCAATTTTGTCAGAAAATGCTAAGGGCTTTCGTGCTAAGACATGGAGTATCGTGTCTTCATTTTGATCTCGTTCAATGCCTAATTCAGGAATCTGCTGAAGTATATGTAAAGCAACATCTGTTAACAGCAGTAAGTAAAAATATATGTGTTAAGTTCCTCTTGAAGTTTCAACTTCATCAAAACAAGTGAAATGGTTGCATTAAATTTATCAAGTTCTCACATTTTCAAAAAGAAATTTGGAACCGGAATATGTTCGTACCATATAAATTGGAGTTTATAGTTGCAATGAGTAAGCTAATATAGTCCTCTTTGCTTAGATACTGATGATCTGTCACTGAATATAGATACCACACCATCTCTCTGTGCCCTAGTAGAGCAGCCATGTGTAGTGGTGTGACTCCCTTGCTGCCCCTCACCATTGGCAGGAATCGATTTTTCATTACCATAACTTTTGCGATCCTTGTTAGTCCCGATGCAGCAGCAAAGCAAAGTGCAGTATTTTCGTATTTGTTTTGCAGTGCCAGTTCCAGTGGACTCATAAGTTTAACCAGTTCTTCGACAAACTGAACTTTGTTAGCCCCTGCTGCAATGTGAAGAGCAGTCTCCCACCCTTTTGTGATCCTGGCTGATGTTGCATCAGGATGCAGACCGAAAATTTTTCTAGCCTTTTCCCAATTACCGCGTAATGCTGCTTGGCAGAGTGGCACATACATGGTAAGTTTTATTGGTTTAGCCCCTGCAAGTGGATTAATCGTGTTAATCGAGAAAGACGATAATCTACTTTTTCCCTTTGTCAGTTTGGTTGTATCATCTTGTGTTCATGATTCAGTTAAGTATATCTGATAGTCCATTTCCTGAGAGTTCACTAGATAAGAATGACATAGTTTGACTTGACATGAAATTTAAGAACATAAAGAAGATTTTTCAATCCTATAGTCCTAAATAGTTATGTCAAATATACTAATATATCCTTTAATCTTATGTTATTAAACATGTCAGGTGGAAAACTGAACTTAAAGTGTTGCCACGAAAAAGAAACAGGGTCATTACTTTTTAAACAGACTAAAAAGAAAAGTACATATAGATTGGAAGCATTGCGAAATATGTTTTGCTTAACTGGGCCTAAGAAAGGAAGTGGGAAGCGTCTGAGGATCAGGAGCATTAGGCCTAGAGACAGATTCATTTTGAATGGGAGAAGGAAGTACTGTGGCTTCAGCTTGACCGATTCCGTGATTAAATTGAATTGTAACAGCATGCTGTGGACTAGAACTTCTTGTATTGTTGCTGCTATTTCTGAAAGAAATTCCGTCTGATGTTGTTGCAGTGCGGTACTGAGTTTCTCTGTGGAAAGCATGTTGGAATCGAAAGTGTACGTTCCAGTTGTAGAGTGTGTTTGGTATGAAGGAAGACATTTTCTGAAAAATATTTTTTTCAATTTTTTCATGTTTGGTTGGGATAAAAGTTTTGGAAAATATTTATCAAATCAACTCATTTTCCTCAAAATTAAAGAAAATGACTTCCCTTCAATAATTAAGGAAAACATTTTCCGAAACTCTCCTCCAATTTCAAATTACATTTTTTTTTGGAAAAAAATCAATTTTAAAAAAATATCATTAATTTCAAAAATTTATGTTTTCACCTGATTCCTGCCCCCCCGCCCCCCCCCCCAACCCCTCCCCAAAAAATTAATTTTTGTTTTTTAAAAATATTTTCAACTTCAAATTTTTATTTTTTCACTCCTACCCCTCCCCCTGCCCCCACCCACTACCCCCACCCCACCCCCACCATCACCATAAAATAAAAATTATTTTTTAAAAAAAATTTCAATTTCATAAATTATTTTTTACTCTAGTAAAAAGAAAAGATGTCTCTTAAAAATATTTTTCATTCATAAATCAAACACAAAATTATTTCCGGAAAATATTTTCTACTCACCAACCAAACATGAAAAAATAAGTCCAAAATCTACTTGTTTTCCAGGAAAACATTTTCTAGGAAAACATTTTCCATGGAAAACATTTTCCTCCATTCCAAACACACCCGTAGTTTCGGTATGTTTTCCATGACAGTTTTATCGTTCGTTCTTCACTTTGGAATTGGAATTGAAGTTGTTCACTTCCTCACAAGCCCTGTTGAAGTCTTTTAAGTCATGATGCAGTTCATGTCAACTGGAAAGTTTCACACAAACCTCTCGTTTGCATGTTTTCAGAGTCAGTCAACTGAATGTCTTCAAAGAAGCTTCTCATTTAGTAATTAGGTTTGTTGTCTTAAAAAGTATGATTGTCCACATCAGGGGTGGAGCTAATAGAACCCTCCGTAGAAAATTATATTGTTTATACATGCATCGAGGGTTTCACTTGAACCCCTTGTAAAAGATCATACTATATATAAGGTATTTTTAAGAATTTTTATGTCTATATATTGATTTTGAACTTCCTGTAAAATTAGAGGTTGACTTAGTGGTTGAGGGGTTGAAAACTAATTTTAAGCACGGTACATGATTAAAATTATGTTTTATGTATATACACTAGATGCTGAATCTTCTTTGATTTCTTCATGTGTTTACTTTTTCACATTTTGAATCTCATTAGTGAAAAATCCTGACTTCGTCAAGCCACGCGTTCTTGGAAACTTAGATATAACACAGGAATGGAAATACATGTAGCTAAGTTTTGTTGACAAATTTTTCTTCTTTTTGTGTTTTAATAGAGTTGCTCTTTCCGCGTATAGTTCGTTAGGTAAAAAGTGTTTCTTTTTGCGTTAATTTTATATTTTTTTCATATTTTTTCTATTTTTTATTATTCAATTACTCATTTTCGGGATTTATCGAAAAAACAAAAATTAAACAAAATTGTAAAAATGGGTCGGATAGTGTATTTAAAAGGAGTTGATTTATGGGTCGGATTAGGTGTTTATGAGTCCGAATATCTTTCCATTTTCATATAAATGTCATGTGGTAAGGTCAAAATGACATGACAATTCCATGTGGCATTTAAAGAAATGAAAAATGAGTTGGATATGTCCAACATGACAACTAACGCCATAAGGGCATATTTGGACCAAAAGTTGGACGGCGAGAGCATGAGTGAACCAAAGTTTAAACGGAGGGTATATCTAGACCTTTTCGAATAGTTTAAGAGCATATTTGACCCTTTTCCCTTTTTTTTTGGTATTTTTTATTGGGTGGTGGTCCTACTGGATTCAGATGGTAATGCATCTGAATAATTTTAAACTGTCTTCTGTATGAGTAGTGCCGACAAAATAAGCCCATATTTTGGTGATCCGTTCAAACCGTCTGTATTTTAATGAGTTGGGTGAGTGATTTTTCATCCAAATGAGTTAAGTTTCTAACTTTATTCACTCATATCACTAAAATAGTGTAACTCTCTTCCTTTTTATGTTATTCTATAGAATTAACTAATCTTCTCTCTAATTGAAAATGTGAAGTCTTTGACCCTTCAAAAATATATAATTTAAATGTACATTTTTTTTGTTAAGTATAATTACATTTTATTTATTTATTTTATTTTATATTGGATAATCAATAATAGCGTAAAATAAGCAAATTATGTATTAGTATTGACATTGATTAAAGTGCATTAAGCATGTTTTAGTCCTAATATGCAAATATTTATTTACTTTGAAATAAAAATATTTTCATCTTGTTATTACATAAATTTATTTTATATTGAAAAGTTATACGATTTTTTATTTATTTTTATGATACAATAAAACTAAATGAAGCATGTTCAAACATTTTCATCCAAAAAAGACTAAAATATCTTCTCCATATTGAATTCTTAAGTAAAGTGTTATTTATTCATGAAAGTATGAGTAAACTAGTATTTTACCCATATCAAATATGGGCGGGTCGAATGATTATCCATTTCAATCAGCTCACATTTGACCCAACCCGCTCATTTGCCATCACTATGTATGAGATTAGTTAATGTATTGTATTATGTTATGTTTTATTGTATCGTATAATGTATTCTTTTAATGAATATATCATTCGTTTGGATAGATTAGACATCAACAATTTGAAGGATAAACTTATAAGAAAATTAAGTATGATACGGGGTAGAGCTATTAAAAATAGGCTAAAGAATAAAATAGGATTAATAAATGAAGATAAAATGAGAAAAATAAATAAGATAACAAAGTGATTACACCAAATTAATCATTACACAAAATCGAACTTTTCTTTGCTACCTAAGAATGAATTTATCGATATGATTCAATAAAATTTAAAATAACAATCAAGACAAACATATAATAATACAACCAGCTGTTAGGATTGGTTGTTATCAGCTCCTAAGAATATGAATAAATTGCATTTCTTCTCATTCTCTATCAAAGTCTATTTATTTGTTTTATATTCACTATTTGGAAAGCACAGACATCCTAATGAGGGAAAAAATACCCTTAATTTGGAGTATTAAATAGGGAAACTTACATAAATATACTATAATAACAAAATATTTATCATTTATAGCAATAATATTTCTTTTTTACTTAATTACTTTTAATTCATTTATAATACAAGTTTAATTCGTATTACAAAGAACAATTTTTTATTCACATATAATATAATTTTTAATGATAAATAATTCATTTATCACACATTTTAATTCACTTATAATACAATTTGTCAAATTTTTACCAAACAAACATAATATATTTTTAAAAATGATTATAATTCATATATAATTCATATATATTGCATACATAATTCACTTTTAACACATATGACAGATTTAACATAATATTGCTATAAATGGTAATAAATAAAAAGTATTGCTAAAATAAGTAATTATTTATTAAAATGTATCAATTTATGTAATTTTTCCTATTAAATAAGAAAATGAGATTATTTTAAAAAAGAAAAAAAGAAAAAAAAGAAGGGCAAATAACATGAATTTCAGTAGTTTAGGGATAAATAAGTGTAGTTCTATAAGTTTTTGTAATTATAATTCGAGCCATATTTTGGTGCTCGGATACATTGTATCGCAAATACATGAGTTCAAAAATTAGGTGTAATTAATTTGTTTCATATACATTGTATCCAAGTGGATTTGCATGTATTTAACTCTCTTACTAGCCTCTCTTCTATCGAGCTCACCTCTCTCTTAATTATTTGTATCTCAGAACGTATCTAGTGTGATTCACATGTATCTAGGATACTCATACTCTCTCGTTCGACTCTCTCCCTATGTATTTGTATTTCAGAGTGTATCTGGTAGCAAATATACATATATCTACGTGTATCTCACTTGAAATTTGATATTGGTAAAACAATATATAATTATTTCAAACTATAAGAAGAATTAGTGAATATGGCAAGAATATTTATGTAATTTAGTAGTTTTTCCTCGACATGAACAATATATTACTATTATTTTCCTTCTAAAGTGAAAGTTACAAAGAAATATAATTAGTTTTTGTAAATTCCAAATTGTTTCACCATTATTAGTTTACCAGACGGAATAGTCAATATAACTTTTAATTGGTCACTACTCATTCCTTATATTTTAATCATTTCTTGTTGATTTGCAATTATTTAAATTCACAAGCCGGCAGTTGACAAATAAAAGAGAATTCTTGGCATAAGAATTGATGGTTAATTATGACTACTGCTTAACTGTAAGGACAAAACTTGAACTTAATTAAGCAAATAAGAATCTGACTTCTACCTACAAAAATAATCTTTTGTCTTCTTAGACCAAGTCTTGTTGCAACAATTAATCCATCTGTACCAATACTTCAATATTTTTTCAACCACCAACCTGAGTTGTGTTGCAGTGGTGAGACTATTTCTTTTTTAACCAGATGTCTCAGATTCGAGTCTGGATATGGAGAAAATCCTGTTGAGAGCGTTACCCTCGAATGGACCTTGCAGTGCGCAATAATTTAGTTGTAGCTCCAATGTAGGCTCGGGACACCAGATAAGAAACCAAATAAAAAGATATTTTTCAGCAACTTATTTTCTCAATTTATGACTTGATCAAACAAGACAACTAAGACAATGATATGCCTGTACAAAGCTTGATCTCTTACAAGTACAAAGTTCAAGATTTTGAATATTAGTTCAATTCTTAGAAAAACTTTCAAAATGAATCATGAATTTGTATGTTTGTTGTTGCTTCTTTCATGGCTTATTGTTTTAGATCATTCAATAGCAGCTACATCTCTTGCAAAGCCTGGCTGTGAAGAGAGATGTGGTAACCTTACAATTCCTTATCCATTTGGATTGAGTGCTAGTTGCTCTCTTAACTCGTGGTACGTGATCAAGTGTGATCGAAGTTCTGATCCTCCTAAGCCTTTTATGAATTCATTTCTGCAAGTTGAACTTCAAAGTGAGGTGATATCTGTGTCAATTGAAAACCAAACGATTACTACTTCAGTTTCAATAGTGAATTATTGCAACAAATCGAGTGAAGGTAGTAGAATCATCACAACGGGGACAGATTTGTCTGGAAGTCCTTTTTATTACGCGAAAGATAGGAATAAGTTGATGCTTGTTGGTTGTGGAAATGGTCTTGTGACACAGAAACAAAATGTTCTCTCGGGGTGTACATCGATTTGCAGTGAAGGTGCTACGTTGACAGGATGTTATGGCATCAACTGTTGTCAATCTCTTTTCCCTTTTGATCTAAGTTCATACAAAGCAAACTTCACTAACTCGGGGATTCAGCAAGAGGCTTACCCGAGATGTAGTGCAGTTTTCTTGGTAGACCAAACTTGGGTTCCAGATGATGTTGCACAGCCCTTTGTTTTTCTTGGTTATGCTCCTGTTGTTTGGCTCTGGACTCTCCAAGCCAAAGAGTTGGAAGCCGGGTTGCTCTGCGACAAGTCTGAGGCTGTTGTTAAGTTGGAAGATGGTACTTCTGTGGCAAATTGGCAGTGTCGCTGTGGAAATGGAACACAAGGAAATCCATACTTCTCTAACGGATGCCAAGGTATAGAATCATTTGATGTATATGAGGAGTTGTGAATACTCTGTTGCATTCAATAGTATCATGCATATGCACATCAGGTCAGGTGAATAATTTTTAGGAGAAAGACCAACTATACGTTTACGAGACTAGATTGAACACTATCCTAGATGAATCAACATAAGTAGTTTTAGCATAGCATGGATTGTTAGTGTATCCAATTTAGGCACAAATCAATTAGACGCTTATATTTAGTGTACGTATTTCCCTGATGCATATCGTTCTAACATTGTTTTGTATGTTATCAGCCATTCAACGATGTACCAATTGCACAGACATGGTAATCTATATGAAGCAATCTCCCAGAATCATTCTCTTCAGTAAGTCGCCTTCCGTTATACTTCCTAGCCATTTGATGAAAACTCAATGCTGTCAGAACTACATCCTTATTTTGATACTTTGTGGTTGCCTTTCTAGCTTATTGGCTAACTCTCGTCACTCCTATCTCCACAGGTGTATGCATAAGTATCGGAGTACTGTTACTACTGTTTGGGAGCTATTTATTGTACAAAACAGTCAAGAAGAGAAAGAACAAAAGACAAAGACAAAGGTTTTTTAAGCGAAATGGCGGCCTCTTACTACAACAGCAGCTATCATCCAACAATGAAGGTACTATTGACAAAGGAAGACTTTTCACTGCTAAAGAGTTGGAGAAGGCAACAGACCACTTCAATGAAAATCGGATACTTGGTCGTGGAGGTCAAGGTACGGTATATAAGGGCATGTTACCTGATGGAAAGATTGTAGCAGTGAAAAAGTCTAAGCTGGTAGACGAAAACCAGTTGGATCAGTTTATCAACGAGGTGGCTGTTCTTTCACAAATCAATCACAGGAACGTGGTGAAGCTACTCGGCTGTTGTTTGGAAGCAGAAGTTCCTCTACTAGTATACGAGTTCATAATTAATGGCACACTTTACAGCCTCATACATAACGAGAACAATGAGTTTCCCTTTACATGGAGCACGCGTTTAAGAATTGCCACAGAGGTTGCTGGAGCATTGGCTTATCTACACTCAGCAACTTCTGTTCCAGTCTATCATAGGGACATCAAATCAAGCAATATACTTTTAGATGAAAAATACCGTGCCAAGGTATCAGATTTCGGCACTTCAAGGTCTATTGCAATTGATCAAACTCACTTAACGACCGGAGTCCAAGGGACATTTGGCTATTTAGATCCTGAGTACTTCCAATCCAGCCAATATACTGAAAAAAGTGATGTCTATAGCTTCGGAGTTGTTCTTGCAGAACTCTTAACAGGAAAGAAAGCGATTTCAACCACAACAAACCAAGACAGAAGTTTAGCAACAAACTTCCTTTTGGCAACAGAGAGAAATCTCCTTGATACGATTATCTATACAAAAATTTCACAAGAAGGTAGAAAGGAGGATATAATGGCGGCTGCTAACATAGCGTATCGTTGCATGAACTTGAATGGAAAGAATAGGCCAACTATGAAGGAAGTAACTACAGCATTGGAAGCCATTAGATCACAAATGCCAGCTGCAGCAGTAACAAATTTTCAACTGGATAAGGGTGATACAGCAGAAAGAACAGTGATATCAGAAGTTAACTACACATGGACTAACACAAGTACCACATCATCAGATGTCCATCCATTGTTGTTTGAAACTAGTTAATTATTACTACCCCTCTTTCAGAGAAAGAATGTCATGTAGGACGTGTGTGTCTGTTTATACAACTTTACAATAGTTTAAATGTTTACTTGTACACGCCTATAATTTGGAGAGGATGCTAGCTGAGCCCAAGTTAAAGAGCACGCAAGTATTATGCCTACAATAAGTGGCCGAAAATACCTCTAGCACCGAAATAACAAACAATTTTCATTTGACATAAGTTTATTTTTTCATATAATAATATTACATGAGTTATGCTGCTTAATTCCTATTGATATTATGCCGATAAAGACAAAAGCTCAATTCAAAACCCACAAACTCTATCGATCATAAAAGGGCATAACTTAGTTCCTACCCAACTTATTCCTATAGAGGCAAAACAACAAAACCCACGAGTAATGTCATAAAAGGCATAACTTAGTTGCTACTGAACTTACATGCAAAAATTCTCTAAACTTATGCGTAGCGAAATTAGGGCATAGCACTACTACGTACATAAGTTATGAAGCATAACTTAATTTCTACAAAATTTATGCAAAGTGAGGCAAACGTTTTTCAAACTTATCTATAGCAAAATTATGGGTGTGTTTGGTATGAAAGAAAATGTTTTCCATGGAAAATGTTTTCCTAGAAAATATTTTCTAGGAAAACAAGTTGATTTTTAACTTGTTTTCTTATGTTTGGTTAGTGAGTGGAAAACATTTTTCGGAAAACAATTTCTAGCGTTTGGTTGGTGAGTGAGGAATTTTTTTAGGAAAATAATTTTCTATGCTCTTTCACCCCCAACCCCCTCCCCACTAGATCTTGATATTTTTCTATTATTTCTCCACGCACTATCAAATACTAATCCTTTAAAATAAGATCTCTAATTTTACAATGAATATAAGATATTTTATGTATCGAACTGTCGTTTTAATCAAAAAAATAACTTGAAAACAGCGTGCCATACATTAGTACATGCTTTTAGCTAACACTATACTATACAGTGAGCCTTGAAGTTTTTCACATTATTGTGCACAATTGCTCATCTCTGTACACCTCACACATATCAAACAGTAAGTTGTACAAACATATCATAATAATATAATTGTGAATACTTAGTTCAATAACACCATTAAATCAACAAACTAACAATTTGTAAACATGTAAAACAACTTTGCCTCAAGCACACAAATCAAATTCAAGCAAAAAGATACCAAGTCCTCTAATAATAGTAGTACTATATAGAGTTATGTTCTTCCTATTCACTTCTATATTCTATTTATGTAGTCGCTTGAACCTTTCCAACCAAACCTTACGAAGATTTTGATTTTTAGCCATGAATCCCTTAGCTAAAGTATCACTTTGTACCAAATAGTCAAAAGCATCCCCTAAGAACTCTTCCCCATAACCTTCAATTGCCATAACTTCTTCATACAACCTTGTCACCTCTAATCGGCTATCAGCTATCTTACTTATTGCCGCTGCCACTTCTCCAAGTTTTGTTGAAATATCACCGACCACATCTTGCACATCAGAAGGACGATTTCTTTTACGACTTGACTTGACTTGAGAAGTTTCACTCACATCTTGCACTCCATTCTCCTTAGATGGTCCTTCAATCTCATCTTCATTACCTTTCTCTGAACTACAATCCAAGCCTATATCTTCAAGTGACTTAGCACAATCACCCCTAGCTCGATCATTCCCACAGACAAGAGACATTTCTTCAAACATATCAATCTTCTTGTTGATGAACTTATCATGACTAGGATGCGCCTACAATATAAATGACAAAAATATGGTATTAAACAAGAGACATCAACATGTAACACAATTATAACATAAACTTCATGAAATGGCGAAATATAGAACTAAAACCACCCCCTCTCTCTTCTCTTCTTTTCCTATAAAACTAAAGCCTCAACTCTTTAATTTCTCACAAACAAAAAAACAGAGTGCAAGTCAAAATTAATATCTAAGATATGTCATGAATATCTTGAATATTCATAGAGTTGCATAAATGACGTAAATACTGATTACCTGAATATGCATTGCATACACTCTGGGACTGGCAGTAATCATCTTCAAGTTGTCATCCCATCCAAGACCACTTTTGTTTAGTAGAGTTTGCACTATATTCCATGTGCTTCTTAGCGTTTTGAGATGATTCTCCACATGCTTTGGAGAACAGTCCATTCCTAATTGTTCATTAATGGCATTCGAAACACGATTGAATGAGATAACCTTAAACTGATTGGTTGATTTATTTCCCTGCTTCACTTCATCTGCTAAGATCTCCAACATCAAATATTCCATTGGCTTTGACCACCTAAACTGCTTCTCTCCTTTTTTGCCCATTATTTACTGTTACAGAAAACATTCAAACATAAGAAAGACTCCCCCACTCTCCAAGTTGAGGCTTTTGTTTAAAAATCTGATTCAAACAGCCACTTTTAAACTAGAAATTAACTTTTTTCATGTGAGAAAAGTAATATCACAATATAGGCAGTCACTCATATAACATTCATAAGAAATTTTACTTTCGTACTTCCAACATAATGAACAAGTAGGGAGCAGGGTGATTAACATCCATACAAGGAAATAAAGGACAGTGAAATAAAGGGTGATTAACTTTGACTTGATAGTTATACCTACTCTTTAAGAACATCTAATTCCAGTGAGACATCTTAATACACTAAAGTGTCCTGTTCCTCCTCCTATCATAATTGGTAAACATGGCATGAGCAATGGCATCTCTTTTCGATGACCATTCTCTGGCTTCTTCACGCCTCTCTCTTTGGGTTTGATAGCTTTGACTCCCTTGAAAGCTTTGAGTAATTTGAACATTTTGAGGTTGAACTAGTGGTTCCACATCTACTTCTTGAATTATCATGTCGTTAGGCTCCAATGCATGAAGCTAATACCACATCCACTTGAGTTTTAAAGTCCCAAAAGGGTTCATTATCAATTACACGAAATCGTCGCTTGAGAATAGCAAAGGCACGTTCAACTGAGGATCTCAATGATGCATGCCGAAGATTGAATAATTCCTTTTCATTTTGGGGTGGATGATCACTATACTCTTGTAAGTGATAGCGTACTCCATGATAAGGAGGAATGAATCCCTTACGAAGTCCATATCCCGCATCTCCAAGATAAAATTTATCTACAAAGTCATGATATAGTTAATTAATATACGGTCCACCTAATTTTTTCGATAAACTATTTTAGATTGAATAAGATACCTTGGGGGATTTGAAACCCATGTGGTCTCTCTAATGCATCATTTAATATGCGAGAGTCATGAGCAGATCCTTCCCAACCAGCTAGTACATACGTGAACTTCAAATTAAAGTTGATGGCAGCCAATACATTTTGTGTTGTTGTGCCTTTTCGACCACGAAATCTACTTTGTTGTTCAATAGGAACGGATGCAAGCACATGTGTGCCATCTATTGCTCCTACACAATTCTATATACAACTAAGTTAATAATATGTACTATTTTTCATCAAATGATTAAAATTTTAAAATTTTAGTATGTCACTTACAGCAAACCATGGATAATATCGATAGTTGTTCTTTATCTCCGGTTGAATAGTGCCATCTGGTGGTTTTATAAGGATAGGGTAGAGCTTTAAAACTGCTTGAAGTACCGTGTGAAAGCATCGATGAATAGATTCGATTGACCTATAGAAGTGTGATCCAATCTTGCGAAATCGTTCATTAAAACCAACGATCTCTAAAAATATTAATACTTGTTCTTGAATAGACATGTTTTTGCTTGAACTCAACAAATTGTTTCTTCTAAGAGCATTGCATAGTTCATAAAACACATGCTTGCTCATCCTTATTTGTCCTATACAATGAACATCACTTCCATTCAAAATACTATTCATGTAAAATTCCCTTTCTTGATCTTTATTCGTATAAGGTTCTCTAGCAATGCTACTTTGATTTTTATAGGCTACATTAATTGCAACTCCGAAAGCTAAAACAGATGTAGCTACAGCTCCAACTATTGCATCATCTTCATCTTTGTTTGTCATATCCATCTGTTCCAACGACCAATATAACGTAATTGCGTTTATGATATAACAAAGAAAAGAACATAATAAGAAAATCTGCCAAGGCTTATAGCAACGTCTGATCAATTTTGAGGAAATCAATATCAAAACCAGCAGAGCATTAAAATGTCTTTCCTCCAAATTACCCAATAACTCTTTCAACTTTCCCTTAGAATCCACAAACTAGAATCTAAAATCATATTTCAAATCTACATATCTGTGAACAGATAACATTACACACACAACCAAACATACTTGGGCCAAATCCCAAAAAAATATGAAATAATCCAACAATAGGCCACAATTCATAGATTTACCAAAAAATATTGAATCAAATGCATAAATTCACCAAATAAAGTCAAATTCAAACTCATGAGCAAGTATTTCAGCAGAGAAGCGAGTGAAAGATGAATATTTTGAAGAACTTCGCAATCAAAAATGGCACAACTATAATTATTGAAAGCATACCTTCGAAATTCTGACAGAAATATGAATGAGAAGAACAGCAATGGAAACCCTAAATTTGGAGACGAACAAGGTGGAGAAATAATAGAGAAACAGCTTCCTTCACTACGTTTGAGAGTGGGCAAGGGCATATGCTGGGGTGAAATTCGCTTGTTGAGCGTCGGCTTCTTTTCCAGAAAATAATTTCCGCAGATTTGTTACGGAAGACGTTTTCCGCTGATTTTAGGAAAACAAGTCGTTTGGGAAAATATTTTCCCAACATTTTGTTAAAACCAAACAAAAGAAAATAGAAAATATTTTTCAGAAAACATTTTACTCCATACCAAACACACCCTATGTCATAAATAATTATATTTTGGTCTATAAATTTTCATTAAACAAGCCGCAAAACGAAAATTAAAGGCGCATCACATCTGAGGGCTATAATTAAAAATCATGTTATATAATATATCATATATCTATCATATTATATTATATATATTATTATAAGTTAAAAGCTTCAAAACAAAAAGTTGAATTATTATTTTATCCCTATACTAAATTAAAAGGCTATAAAATATTTAATTAAATTCATCTAATATAATTAATTAAACATTTCTATTTTTAAATAAAGAAAATACTCCTTTAATAATTTGTATAAAAAAAATGTAAATATATGTTTAAATAAATGCTAAGTATCATATTGACTACAATACAATAAATGTTTTAACAATTTCAAAATTGATTCTTCATATTCTTATATGTGTATTAGTACATATGTTGAATACTTATAGTCATACGTTTTAACTTTAAAGAATAACTACAAATTTGGATTTTAATAGTTTTGGAAATCTAACCATTTTTAAAGAATAAAATATAAAGTGTCCTTTCACTTCTTCAATAAAGAAATTGAATGATATTTTAATGATCTTTTTATAACTTGACTTTTGAGTTTTTATATATCTTGACTATAAATACCAATGTGTGCTTCACTAATTTTTCGATTTGTAAATTATGTCATGATATATGTTGTTTTAGTTTTGATGATAGCTACTTCTCTTTCATTTCTTGTATATTAATAGTTGTTTGATAATTTTATTGTAGATTAACTAAGATCTGCTAAGATTTCTCTTCTATGTGTTCAAGTGGAATTTTTATTTTGTGTTATTATATTAGAAATGAAGATGTTACACTTTGTTGATGTTCATTAATAATATATTTGTTACTTTCACATTTCATCCATGAAATGGGTTAATGACAATTTCATGACAATCCTTTGAGTCCCTCAATTATATCCTATCGGAAGAGATTTTGAATAATTGGAAGAGAATAAAGAAAGTTGTCATCTCTTATCTCTCTACATATTTTTCTACTTTTTTTTTCTTCACATTGTTACTTTTAGCTTCATTTTATAATATTTTTGTTGATTTCTTTAGAGGTGTTCTTTTATTTACTATTAAAAAATCTCTATTTTCTTTTCCAAATTTATTCCTATTTGATAAATAAATAACTACAAATAAAAAATCATTGTACACAGTAAGACTTCAAATTTTATAATTTAAGTCTTTGCATGGTTGATAATTGTTCTTGCTTTGGTAACCACAAATGTAAGTTGTATAGCTTTTAAAGTACTTTTTTCTGATTTACTATTTTATTTTACAAACTTTTTAGTAAAAATAAAATTATTAGTTCTATTAAAAGTGGAAAGCAACAAAGTTAAAGGTTAGATTTCTAAAATAATCCTATAAATTTGTATGAAATTGAAGAAATTGAAGGGTTACTTAATAACTAAATACTCTTAATTCAATATATTGACCATATCTACTAAAAGCCTCTAGCTACTGGTGAAATATGTAAAGATGTTTGAGAATTTGATTTCCCTCATTCATTTTCTTTCATATAATTCATTTTAATTCTAACATGAAGTTTAAGTTCAAATTGTCCAATTTAATTAATTACTTTTCTCTCAGTTAAGTCAAGACTCATCTTTACAAGAAAAAAGTACATATATCTTCCATTACAAAAGAAAGACTATTGATTTTGTTGAAAAGAAAATTTGAGATAGCTTCAATGAGTATGCCTTCTATCTTGCGTAATATTTTCTTATATACGTGAAAGTTTTCTATATATTTTTCTTAATTAATTATTGTAATTTATAACAATTTTTTTGTTAATCTATTTTCTATCAGTAAATTACTAAATTAAAATGTACACACATTTAACATATAATTATTTTTCTTTCACAATTTTTTGTGATTTCTTCGTCTTTAATATCAAAGAGGTCATACAAACACATCGCTATAACAACTTTATGCAACTTAGCCTGGGGCACACGTGCAACGCACGTTCCCGGAGCTAGTTATAATAAAAAAGTTGATTGAATTTTAAAAAAATTCAAATACAATATCCATATTGTAAATGAATGGTGTATGTGAAGAATAATTTATCTTGTTTAAATTTATCATCGTATCTGGTCTGATATATTTCAAAGACTATCAACCTTAAGTAACCATTTGTACGTAATAATTAATATTTTAAATTTTATTGAACAATTTAAGGATTAGATAAGCATTCTATCTTCTAAATTGTTATATCACAATTTACAAGAAAAACAATATTTTTTCTACCAAAATAAATTTTAGCCAAACAAATAAATATTTCAATATGTTAATGACTTGTCAACTTTAGGTCTCTCATGAGTCATAGTCCACCAAAAACTTTTGATATTATTATATAGCTTAGTCATTTATATGTATTTATTATAGTTTATAGCTCAGTATAAACAAAAATTCATTATTCATGTCTTATTATATAATTGAAAATATATTTTTTTAAATAAATTAAATGATAGTCATTTGTTGCAATACCACATCTTCAATTTTATTGTCAAAACTTTTTTATAAATAATAAAATTTAAGTAATTTCATTCAAAGTTATAAAATATTAGACAAAGTTATGTTGTCAATTAACTTTTGAAAAAGTTCTTCAAAAATAATATATTCCTAACTCCGTGACTATAAGGGAAATAATGAACTTTTCTAAATATTAATTGTAAATTTATAATACAAATAATAATTTTCTAGTGATTTCAATAAGATTTTTGTTAAATATTTAATGTATTCCTAGGTAATATACAAGAAATTACAAAATTTTATGTTAAAATGACTTGATAATAATCTTTAATTCTATATAATATATAATTGTATATATCATAAATAAAAGATTTCATTTTTTCAGATTTTAAAGAACATAACTTTATAATTTTTGCATCTAAAAAGAATTAAAATGGTGAATTTTAAAAAAATATACATGAATTTCATTGAGAATACAGTAAAACCTCTATAAATTAATATAGGTGGGACCATGAACTTTTATTATTTTATAGAGATATTATTTAATCGATAAATTAATATTTATTAATATAAAGAATAGTTTGAGATTTGATAAGGTTATTTTTTATCATCTCAAAATCATTGTATCTTACTAATTTATGTATCATATTTATCGATTTCACATAAAAATATCATACATAAAGTACAATGAATACATCAAAATCATTGTATCTTATTAATTTCAACGTTGTGATGATATGATAATAAAAGCTTTCAAAATGTATTATCGAACATAATTTATCGTAAGATATTAGAAAGGCTATGGAGTGGGATAAAATGATCCAACAAAGATCAATGTTTTGAATGCTATCACTTATAAAATATCTGTTTGAACAACAAATGTTCAGCAAGAGACAATAGCAAATTATTTATGATACTATAAAAATCATCCGGGAGATGCAATCTCAGAGAATCTGAATGAACCTACTCGTGAAAACGTCATTCATGAACTTGATGTCATAATTAATGATCTCGGTTACCATAGTAAAATGGATGTCAATAACATGTTGGATTATCCGAGTGAAAGTGATACTTGTTCAGAGGTCTAGAGTTTAGAAGAAATTGTGGATACCATCGAAAAAGGCAATGTTGATGATGAGTTGAAGATGATATTGTACCTTTGGAATCAGATACATGTAAGAAAACACTTATCGCATCTAGAACTCTTCACAATTTTATGGTGCACTTCGAAAAGACAACACCAGAACTCTTAGATGCAATAAGAAAAGTTAGAGATAAGCTTCAACTATTTTTAAATTTTAAGAAAAACTAGAACACAATGTAATCATATTTCACTAAATTGTCTTATATATATTTGTACTTTAAAGAATTATTAATTTATGATATTAATGGGACTATATATTCATATAGGGGTCTACTGAAAATATATTATCTTATTATTTTATCGAAATTGGTGATTTTTTTCATTGGTCCAAGTCAGGACTTTAGGAAAATATTATTTTACAAAGATTATTAATTTATAGAGATTTTACTGTACTTATAATATCTTATTAATTCGTGATTTTAGACTATTAATTACACTAAGCCGCGCCTCATAGTGAAAAATGTCCGTGAAAGTTCGAAATAAAGATCCGGTTAAGTATAATTAGGTCAAGTAATGTTCAGTAAGCTTATAGATTCATGTCAAGTGTATTATATAATAATTTATGATTGAGATTCATTTAATTATTTATCATTATAATAATAGCTAATAAAAATAACAAAGTTGACAACTTTTTTATTTTTTAAACTATCAAATAAAGCACTTAAGTGTACCCAAGCTAATATTTTAAAGAAAAAAATTAAGATTGACGGGATTATGCGAACTTTCTGACTTTTTACCCACCAAACTTCTTCGGGAGTAATTTCACACACGCTTTCTCCAAATTCTGAAATAATCTCCAAAAATAGATTAGGTTGGGATTAGACTTTCAATTGGATGTGTCCCGGTCATATCGTTAATGACAGATGCCTACAGACATACTACTTTCAATCAAACCTTCTCTCCTTTACCTTCTTGATTGATAGATAGTGAGGCCTAGGAAAATCCATTTTGTTATTAGACTAGGAAGGGGGAAAAGAATGACTAAAAGAAAAGCAATCAATTAGTTATTCGTCAAAATTTTATTTATTCAATGACCAGAATGAAACGGGAATATATAGCTCGGAGACGTAGAATAAAAATTCGTTTATTTGCAAACTTAAAAACATCATTGAGTTCTAAATAGTAATTCAATTAATGAACACGATAATACATTAAGAAAACTCATTTGGAGGTTTTCAAATAATTATAAAAATATATTTATTCAGATTCTTTAAAGTGTCAAATTCTTTAAAATTAGAATAGTTTTAAAAATCCAATACAAGTACGAGATTTGGCAGGTAAAAAAGTCGAGAAATCCGCATATTCCCGCCAATTTTATTTTTTTTTCTTGAAAATATTAGTTAGGGTACACTTAATTATTTTATTTGCTAGTTTATAAAAATAAAAATAATTGACGGCTTTGTTATTTTTATTATTTAAATGAGTATATAATTTAAATGGATCTCAACAATAAATTATTATATAGTACACATGACATAAATCTATAAGGTCATTGAACATTACTTGACTTAATGATACTTGACCGGATCTTTATCCGAAAGTTTGGTGGCTTCACCGAAACTCATTAACTTGTATACATACTTTGTATATGTGTAAAAATATTACTTAAACATCTAAATATTCTATTGTGAATTTAATTATTATTTTATATTAATTTGGAGATCGTCATAGACCCATGAACTTAAAAATTTTGATTATGCATTTGATCTTTATAAGTCAATCCAAACGGGCACTAATGAGCTTATTACACAAAAATAAGTCATTCATTTTTTTGAACAAAAAATAGTATTAAAAACACCTTGAATTTGTTATAAATTATTAGTTTCATTCTCGAATTATTGACAGTCTTAAAAGAAATATTCTTCTACTTGATTAACTAAATTTAGATACACCTAATGCCTAATGATACCAATAGATTACTCCCTTTGTCCACTTTTATTTGTCATGTTGCGCTTTTCGAAAGTCAATTTGAATAATTTTCAAAGTTAAATTAGATTATATTAATTTGATATTTTAAACAAATAATTTAGATATTCAAAAACTATACAAAGAGTAATATAAATTGAAATTTTTGCATATTGATATGATATAAAAGTACATCATAAAATGTTAGTCAAGTTTTTATCGTTTGATTCTAAGGACCCTTTTAGTAGGCGGTATTAGACAAAATAACCCATGGATTAAAATTTAGTCCATCTAATACATTGTTTGGTTACTTCATTTAATTTAATCCATGTATTGCTTATCCGCCATGTGATCTTATCTAATCCCTAGAAAATAGAGGAATAACTAATCCAAGGTTTGTTAAACCTTGGATAAGACCCCTAAATGACTAAACTAAGCCATTATTCTTTTTTTTTTTTAAATTTCTTTTGTAATTTAATTTACTTTTTATTTACAGTAGAATGGTTATAAATGTTCTTTTTTAATTCTCCAAATTCGTTTAGTGTAATTTAATGAGTTTACTAATATATATTTTTTCATTTTTTCTTGATTTTTTTTTATTCAAGATATTTTATTGATTAACCACTTGCACTTCTTTTTTTTTTATAAAAAAAATAGCTCTTGGTATTTAACAATTTAAGTAGTCTTAAATCTATGTTAAATTTAAGATATACTGGAGAAACAAAAAATTAGAAATACATCGTGTCATTATCTACCTTGACCCAATTATAAGAAATAAACACTCATTATAACACAAGGGTATAACATGAAAGATTTTTTTGTAGAGTTTTAAATCAAACACAAAATTAAGTGGAAAGTAGTGAACCAAACACTTGACAAAAAATAATCCATGCATTACCAAATGACCCCTAAAAAAGAAAATCATGACAAATATAAGTGAACGGGAAAGTGTATGATACTGATTTAGTATCAAGTTAAGTGAAATTATTGATACCAATACAATATATGATACTGATTTGGTATCAGTTAAGCGAAAATTATCAACGTTAATGAATAGGGGGGGTATGAGCTGTAATTATTTATGAGAGAATAATTATTTCAGAAATTACTTTCGATTTGGATATGAACTTGTAATTATTTTAAATTTTATGACCCATGTAGTTTCCCTTTTTCTTTTTTTTTTCCAAATAAATAAATAATATATATTTAGTAAAGTGGGCCGAAGTAAATGGATAACCAGACCCATAATTAGGTGGAAATAAAGCCCAATTAACAAGCACTACTAGGGCTCTAGTCCAATCCTCATTCATCTGCTCTACCGCTGAACTCTGATTATCTCAAAAAGGTATGTATCTGCAAATTTTCTCATACTATTTCCGTATTTTTTAACTTCGTGTTATGATTTTTCTATCAAACTTGGGAAAATTAGTGGTAATATAATTAGTATAATTGCTTGGAATTACATTTAAGTTTAGCTAACTCAAGCAAATCAGTGATAATATAATTAGTATAATTGCTTGGAATTAGATTCAAGTTTTGCTGATATGATTGTTCATGAGATGTATCAAAAATGAGTTTTTCTGTTTTTAGATTCATTCAATTGATGTGTTAACTGTTATGCAGTTGGAAAAAGTAAAAAGTAGAAGAAATAAGGAAGAGATCATGGGTGAAAATCATACCCACAACAAGAAAACTGGTTTGCCCCGAAAACGTTTTTATCGAGCCCGTGCTCATAGTAATCCTTTGAGTGATTCACATTTTCCAATTCCTATTTCTCCTTGTGAGGTTGATTATTCTGTACATTATCCTGAAGTGGTTAAAGTTGATCCTTCTAAAAAGATCGAGTTTGCTGATGTTGGTTGTGGATTTGGTGGTTTATTGATCGCCCTCGCGCCTCTTTTCCCTGATAATCTTATGATTGGTATGGAGTTGCGGGACAAGGTGACTGAGTATGTGAAGGAGCGGATTTTGGGGTTGAGGACCAGTAATTCAGGTCAATATCAGAATATTTCAGTGGTACGGACAAATTCAATGAAGTATATTCCTAATTATTTTGGGAAAGGACAGCTTAAAAAGATGTTTTTCTTGTTCCCTGATCCTCATTTTAAAGAGAAGAATCATCGTAGACGTGTTATTAGTCCATTCTTGTTAGATGAGTATGCGTATGTGCTTGCAGTTGGTGGAATTATATACACAATAACGGATGTTGAGGAGCTTGGTGAGTGGATGAAATCATGTTTGGAAGAACATCCGATGTTTGAGGCACTAACTACTGAAGAACTTGAAGCTGATCAGGTTGTAAAGCTCCTTAGTGCTGCAACTGAAGAAGGACAAAAGGTAGCACGTAACGGTGGACAGACATTCCGAGCTGTTTTTAGACGAATTGCAACTCACTGAATGGTATGGTATGGTCAAATTCTAGGGATTTTTCGTAGCTCTTGTTTCGTGGTAAGAGATGAGATATCCTTCATCTTCTGTTGTTGAGTTAATAGAAATGTGGTTACCTCAACTAATTATAGATACTTTGTGACTGATCATGGAGATTAATCGCCAGTCTGTGCCTTTTTCTTGATTTTGATTGTTCCATTCTTGAGAATGCAGTTAGTTTATCATTCATGAAGGCAGCTCATTCCCGCTTTTCTAAACCTGATAATGCATTGTTTATCATGGATATGCTCAACAATTAGATTCACAAGAATGTTTTGCTATTGTATTTTGACAAAATATTTAGGTGTACTAGGACAATTAGCATCTCTATTGAGCTTCAAACGTCTTGTATTATGCTTATATCATAATTAATCTTTCTGATTGTTAAGTTCTTAACGATATTTGTGTTTCCAGTAGATTGTGATATATATACCATTATCATTTAGTCATTGGACTCATTATTGTCTCTTCTCTCCACCCTGGAAATCTGTCTTTCTGATTATATTCTGCATCTAGGCTCTAGCCCCATTCCCTCTTGAACACCCAAGAGGGAGGGAGGGTTTGAGTGGTTGAACTTCTCTTGGGCGAATCTAATGATTGTGTCTCGACTCCTCTATTATTCATCTGTCCAACTCATTTATGAATGTTATGATGGTTAGGCATAGCCGGACGTTTTTTATAGGAGGGATGTAGCATTATATTATTGGTATTAGCTAAGATGTGGGCAAGTTGATTCGGACACTACTCACTAGGTCTAATCAATAGACGGGCCATGGTAGTGTTGTGTATTTTTGTTTCTTAGTTCTTTTTTCCCTTTTTGTTTTTGCAGTTTTGTGCGTCTTTTAATTTGCATATTTTTTTTCCGTTCCCCACACGGTGTCCAGTATTCACATTGGAGCCCAATTTAATCCGTTTTCGTATCGAAAAGTCCCACATTGGGGTGTTCAGTATCCACATTGAAGTCTGATTAAATCCGTTTTTGCCTCAGAAAGTCCCTTGAGGGTAAAGATAACTCCGTAACCAGGAAATTCGGGACACTGAAAATTCAATCCGAATTTATATGTTGCTATATAAGACACTGAATTTAATTTGCAGTTCAATATGCTTACTTTTCAACCATGTTTTTTAAATGGATAGTTGTAGATTTTCATAATTCAAACACATGCTTTTGGATTCTATGCACTTAGTACCGGTGTGGCCAAACTTTTAAACCTTTGCTTATTTTTGCAAAGTTTTTTTTTTTTTTTCATAAAGTAGCTTTTCAGAAAGAAAAAAAAATTGTGAGATTTATCGCGTTTGTCGATAAAAACATGTATTTTGCATGTCAAATTAAGAAATGCTTGTGTACTAAGGTTCATTTTCAAATTTGTACTTGTTATTCAAATGAATTGATTAGTGTAAATTGAAATATACAGGATGCAATAATAATAATTAATCTTTAAATGTATGAGATTTCAATAAATTTCGTACTTTTATATTCAGAAGAATATCATTAATTACGAAAATTCAAACAAAAGCAAGTTGAGGGTAAATAAATGCTATGTAGCCAATAGATTAGCTCTCTCTCTAGCTCTCACCTTGGTCTAGAATAACACAAAGTAGTTTGATTTGTGGACAAAATTATTTTAAAATTACAAATTTGAAATTATAATTTTGGGATTAATAGGTATAAATTTATTGTTGAATTAGTTATATATTGAATTCAAACAAAATATAAATTTAATTTCAAATTCTAAAACAATTACTCTTATTAATATATATTTTTTTCAAAATTAAGTACGATCCTTCCATTTCCAAAGAATAAAGTAGTTTCGAATTAGGAGAGTTTAATTAAACGTTTGTAATATTTTTTTTTGGATTCCATTAATTGGAGGGTTTCATTCTATGTTTAAACTAAAATTCACATACATTATTTAGAACCTAGATAACTAAAACTTACGACAAATTAGAAGAACTTTTTATAGCTTAAAGTTATTTAATATGTTTTTTTCTTCGCATTGATGAATGTATACCTAATTTTCCTAAATTATAAACTAAGAAAATATAATTAACATAAACATAAGCAAACTTGTCTTTATTTAATTTAAAAGTATAGCAACAATATGTCTTCAACCAAGTGGATATATTTGCTAAGTTTGTTCATTTTTGTATCAAACTCAGTTGAGTTTTTAGAAGGGCGTCGCTTGCTTTTATCAAAACTTCCTCCAATTAAAGCATCTACAATTGATGTTACAATATTTGAAGATTCTTTGGCTCATGCCCCATCAATCCCTCAAATAGATGATGTTGATGATAATGATGATTGTACAATATTAACTTCTATTTCCATCTCAACTCATGATGATCATGACGATGATAATACAATATTAACTCCAACATCCAGCCCAACTCATGATGATCATAATGATGATGATCATGACGATGATAACCATGATGATGATACAATATTAACTCCAGCATCCAGCCCAACTCATGATGATCATAATGATGATGATAATAATGATGATAATCACGATGATTAATCATAATGATGATAATACAATATTAATTCCTGCTTATATTTTAAAAAAAACTCATGATCCTATGGCGAAAATTATGATCACTAGTAGTTGCTCCATTTCATGTTCACTTGATTAATGGAGTTTAATTATATAATATGTATATTATTAAAATAAAACAGCCGTGCGTTCTCATGATGATATTAATAAAGTGAATATATTATCACCATTTTTTCTTCTTGTCACTGACTCACTTCCATGCCATTCTGAGGAAATATTGTGTTTGTTTTTTGTCTTTATTCTTTGTTATTATGTATGGTGTGCTGTTACTGGAGAAATTAAAACAGGTTAAGGTCTGATGTTATCTTTTTTTTTTTTTTTTTAAAAAAAAAAGAAAAAATAATGGTTGAAAACATATCTGAATTATCATATATATGCAGCTATAAATGTGAAGCTTTTTCTGGAGCTTTCTTCTGCTCTGAGACAACTATAAATAATTGATGTTAATTTATAACAAGCATCTTGACTAGGTTTTAATATGCTAGCACAATATATAGTCTGCTAATAACTATAAATAATGTTTATTTATAGAGATGATGATTGTGCCACAGCCTCTTTGATAAAATGTGGGCATGTTGGTCCAAAAAGTTTTAAACAGATACAGCGCTTTATTTTGGTCAAAAAGCTCTGCACCTTTCACTTAATAATTTAGCACTTGAAAACTCTGCTAGACATATATAGCACCTTCTGGCTAGTTCTCCATGACCCTAAGAGATAATCAAATTAATTCTGAGAAAGCTCTTTACTTCGTTTAGCTGCAGCAACAACTGCATTCATCAAGATACCGCGAAATCCAGACTTCTCCAACTCGTGAATTCCAGCAATGGTTGTACCCCCAGGTGATGCAACATCATCTTTATGTTGACCAGGATGCTTGCTCATACTGGAGACCATTGATGCTGCTCCTAGTACCTGCAACAGAGAATCAGTTGGTCATTCGACCAGCAGTGTGTTTGAGGGACACGCATGTTACTCTCTTGAAGAAAAAAAAGGAAAAGGAAAAGGAAGCCTCTTTAACACAGCCATCACTAATGTGCAAGTCATATAAATTTTAGCTCGAGTGAATCTTAGACGGAGAACAAGAAAAGTTCGATGGAAGAAGAGTTGAAAAGATGACTTGACCTTGTCAATAACAAAGGAGAAGACGCTCAAAAGATGATCACAATTATGCCTGTTAACTAAACTAAGCCACGATATAAACAAATTGCTTTGTGAGGCATTGAAAGGACCTTAATTGATGTGATTTGCAAGTAGAAAGATGATACAAGTTAGTACATTTCTTTTTTTTAAAAATTGTACTTGTATAGTTAAGAGGGCTGCAGGGTAAATTAAAGAGCATATAATATTAATATATTATAGCCTAAGAAATGCAGATGATGGTAATAACACCCACAGTCTTCACGAACAATGACCTTGCCTCTTATAGAACAAATGAACCTTGACATCGAAAAGGATCTCAGGCTGAATCAGCGAGAGCAAAAGAACAATTTCACTGTTTTCACTATTTCAAACAACATAACAATACTAATATATAGCACGATAGAATATGAATGAATTGGTGGATAACTGTTAACTTACGGTTTGAGAGGCTAGTCCAAGTGCAAGCTCCCTCGGTAAACCAGCAGCCACCCCTCCATCAGCCAATGCCTCTATTGCTAGAAAAACATAGGCTGGTCCACTACCACTGACATTTCAAGGAGAAAGAAAAGATATTGTTAACAATGGTACTGGATTCCAACTTTGCATGAGCTCTGCTTGTCTTTGCAAAAGCAGTTCAAGAACTAAGATCCCCAAGTGGGCTCAACAACAGCTAGTCACAGGCGCAGAAATTGGCATCAAATTAAGTGATATTAAGTGTAGTTTTAGAACATTAAAGAAAGAACATGCCTTAAGCCTGTAACTGCATCAAACAGCTTCTCATCAGCTTTCCACACCTTACCAATAGCTCCAAATAACTGGGAAATTAACTCTCCATCTTCTGTTGTTGCCTTTTCGCCCAAAGTGATGACTATATGAAGACACTTAATTAGGACACATAAATAGCAATAATTGATAACAACTCAGACAGTTTTATTAGAATCAACCAGAAAATTAAAATTGCTAGTGTCTCGGTAACTTGCACCAGAGAAAAAATTTCAAGGTAAAAGATCGACCACGAGAGATATTCATGTCACAAATATTTAAAATTTCCTCAGTAGTCAGTACTACAGCTGTTTGCAATTCATGTCACATTCACACACAAGTTTCCATTTACAGAAAGCACAAACAGAATACAAATCACAGAGATGCATGTGCACTTCTAGATACTCGGAGTATGCTATAAATGCATTGTATAATAAGCATATACAAACAGAAAAACTGACACCAAATTTACACTAGCATACCTATACGTGCACACACTAATACAAAAAAGAATACAACAAACATCCACATAGAAGTACATGTGTACACACACTTGCGCTTAGTTATCCACGTAAAATTGTGTCTTACACATAATAAAAACACGAGAATACATCCAAAATAAGAGACAATTTTTAGAGATCTCGTCTTATAGTCATAGTACAAATAAATTAAACCTTATCATTTTCAAGATATTTGAATAAAAGAAGAGCTAAGTGATTTGGAGGTAATATCTTCTCCATAGCAGACCTGATTAGCACACTCCAAATATCCCTTTTCTCGACTCCAATCAGCAGAAGCATAATAGTCCACTAAAGCATTGTGTCTTCATTATAAGCTTAAGTCAACTAGGTCATATTAGGTAAGATGGTGAGTTCAACATGTGAACGTGTTCATGTCAACTACCATAATACCTTGTTCTGACAACTCAAGTTTTGATGCAGTTTGAAGTAGGATGTGGAGAACGCAGGTAAAATTTCATGGAAAATATAATTGTCTAAATTTTGTCAATCCCATCTTGAAATACCTCTAACGTTGATAAAATCAGGAGGATGCCTCTTTTATTAACCACTTTCAAAGAAGATAGAATTACTTCAATTCATAGGGAACAGAATCTGACCCAAAATCTGGATATGGATATTGTAACTTGTAAGAATAGATTATTGCATCTGAATTCAGTTTTCTTACATCTCAATTGTTTACTAATCTTCAAGGCACCAAACAATTTCTCAACAACAAATCATGTTACATAGATCATTCCGTGTAGAACGCGGTATGCATGACATGGGTGTGTGCTAATGCAGATTCTACCAAAAAAAAATGCATGTACCTGCAATGGGAAACTTATTCACCTCCATAGGATTCTTACCCATAGCCAAATCAATGTCACAGAAACAACAACTCAACAAGCATTTGTTATATCGATACCCGAAGTCAGTCCTTAGATACAACTAGAGCTTCTAGGTATAGGGAGAGGACTTCACTCAGGAATGTTATATTTGACGAAACAAATCAAGTAAAACTGTAACAAGCCTCAAATATCAGTATTTATTTATCATTTACCAGTGGCGGCTTCACCAACAGCAGAGGGAGTGTTTGGCATCACCCTAATAAATCGGCCTTGACCTGCCCATTCCTTTAAAGGTAGAAAAATAGAATATGCTTCAGCAAAATGGGTAAAAAATTAGAAAATTGAATCAGTAACAGACAAGATATGCATGCTTGCGTGCATCTTGTTTCAGTTTACGCTCTACTCAGTTCAATTATAAAGTTAAGCATCAGTAGACATTAAGAGGCATGGCAAGCTTAGGCATGTGAGCTGATTGTAAAATTGAGTTGTTGATTTCACCTTTGTTTCTAGAAATTATGATTAAGCAAATAAAAGTTCTTTACTAGGCCATTTTCATATTTCCCAATGTCAAATAAGCTCGGTACCTTCTGGAATCTCAAGAAGAATACTCCATTGATTTGGAAAAAACTGGGATGTTAGGTTGCAAGGCAGCAATTAGCTCAACAGAAGGAAATCATAAGTTCAAGAAAAGAGAAATGATCCATCTTTCAACTATGTATGCTTTAGGTGATTGATAATCATGTATATTGCAAAGCAAAAAAGCACACCGTGGTACCCAAATGAAACTACAGTGATTTGTCCTATGTTGCTTCGCAAAACAAAAAACTATGCCACCAGAGTTTTATTGGTGCTGTATGGAAGTATAATATTATTTCAGAGGCAAGTTACTCACAAAGAAAGAGGAAGTGACTAAACAGAAAGAGACAACCCCATGCATATATCAAGCATGCAATAGAATGAAATAAAACACAGAGAAAAGATTCCGAATGCTCATGATACAGGACAGAGGGAACAGGATTTTTTTTACACTAATTTTAGTTATTCTCTATTTAATCCAGAAGTCTTATTCTAGTTTTTTGAGATTATCCAGAAGTCTTATTCCGGTAGTTCTATCATTATTTTCCTATGTTGCACATGACTCTTAATTTGTCTTGATCTAGCCGTGTCAAATGGATATAGATGTGTATGGACACTTAGATGCCTCAAGATTACCAAAAACCACAGGTACCCAGGTAGATTGTCCTAAATCGGTTGAGAAAATGGAATGCTGTCTCTTACCTGTCAAAAAGTTAAAAAATGGAATGTCGTCTCTTTAAATGGTCTACGGCAATCCTCACATCATGAACTAGCTTGCAGGGTTGGGTTAGAGTCAAGGTCTATTTTATTCACACGGTAGGTGAACCTGGCCATTTCTATTCTTGGCTTACACTATTGAATCCTTATGCTAGTTTATTCACACTCCAGTTAACTAGGCACAGGTGGGGTGTTATATTTTCCCGCACTCGTTGAGAAAGTGGTTGCTGTCTTCTTGATCAGTCGGGATAATCCTATGTAGTAAACTAGCTTTTGTTTTCTTCACATACCCGGATTAAGTATTTACTCATCAGTATATTTAGAACTATTATTTCTTTCAACAGTTTCTTGGTTGAGATACTCCTAAGAAGCCCTAAATTGAGAAAAGAATGCTTAATAGTCCTAGTTAGTTTAGTTTAGAGTATTGCAATTATTTAAGCTTCCTACTTGTGATTTTACGGTGATTTGTGTGATTCTCAACAAGTTTTGTGATTTCTTGATTTAAGAAAACAATACTTGTCACTTCCGGTTTTAGATTTAACTGCCAGTAAATTGAAGAAATAATTTTGGTAATCAAGTCACAAAGGCCTTATGAGTCAAAGCCAGCTCCTGAAACTATTGCATCTACATTAAAAAGTTTATTTCTGTGTTTTTGCTTGTTGAGGAATTTTACATGCATCTCTTACACCATTTTCACACAAACCTGCAAATCCTTTAACTTAATACCAGCAGCAACTGACACCAAAAGCTTCTTCTCTGAAAGGATTGGCTTCAACTCTGACACCACATTTTTAACTGCATTAAAAAAGTGAGTAGAACAGCAGAATCACCACCAATTTTCAAAGCATCCAATAAATATGGAAAAGCAAAAAATCTGACAATTGCAGTGTCTTTAGCCTAAAAATTCACAAGAGAAAGCAAAACAAAAGTATGTCAATCACTAAAATAATTACAAGTCAATATCAAAATAGTAAGGTTGGCGATATGAATCCTCTATATAGCCTTCTATTCAATCCGTGTTTTTGATAAGTGGAAAAGAAAAAGAACAGTACTTACCTTAAAACTAGAGGTTCTCTATATCTCACACTTACTCCTATTGACCTAATGTAACTGTAATAATTACTTAAATTTAACCTCACCTAGATGAATCCATTGCTTCGATTGTGTTCTACTTTTAGCGAAATCCGCACCAACTCCGAGATATTGTGTCAATTAAAACAATTCTTATTTGTAATTAGTAAACCTGTAACAAGTTGTGGCAGGTTTGATTTTTTGGAATATAATACAAGACTATTACCTTCTCAAAAAAAAAAAAAACAATTTCCCCCCATGTGATTTTTAGGTCTATCTTATCCCTTAATAGCATCTCCAATCACCACAATGTTGCATCTAAAGATTGGTGCATTGTAAGTTTAAGACATTGTCAAATGTTGCATTACTTATGCAAAGATTATTTTTTATGCAGCCACTGAAATGATCCCTTTTTATAATAGGTTGTTTACAACTTCATCTTACGGTTGCTTAGTTATGGCATCTAATTGAGGATATCATTCACTTAGTTAGCTGTAATTTTTCTCAAAATAGAAACTTAACGACTATCGAAACAAAACTTTTGCGGAAAAATGGATTTAACATTCTCCCGCAAGTGTTGAAAGGGAAAACATAAGAAAGATCCTTTTTTTGGAAACAGAAAGAGAGAAAGGAAAAGATTTGAACCATACCCACTTGAGGCTTCACAGAGAATATAATCACATCACTATCTTCAACCACCTGCTCTGACAAAAAAGAAGAAACATGTGAAATAAGAATTTTCAAGGAACCAATTGAAGGTTATAAGAGATATAAAGTGAGACAACTAGAGTCAGTCACTAGATCTCAGATTTGTAGATGTACCAAAAAGAACAAAAAAACAAAGAAAATATACTTAAGTTTTTAGCGAAATGTGAATGCCTACTCCATTTAGTGTTTTAGTGTAAGAAAAATCCCTTGGAGAAGAAAAACAAAAACACATCATGTATGAGTCTATAAGAGTACAAAAGAAAGTAGAGTGTACATAGTGATATTCCTAATGTGAGATGACCATGAGGTGTTACTGACATAGCAATCGCTAAGTATTTGTTAACGCACGTTTTAAAAGTTCAGTGTCTCTTTGCTTGAACAGAATTTGATGTCAATCAGAATCTAAGAACTCTGCTTTGTATTGTTTTTATTATTTTGTCTGAGAATATGTCTCTCCTGACTATTCAAGGGCACTTGTCTTGCATTACTCCAAGCGATAAATAATCAGTTAGTCCTAGCAATAAATGTTTCTTTTACCCATATTCTAACTCATCAAAATTAATAACTTTGTTGTTGTCCTATTAATAAATAACCTACAAGAAGATTCTTGAAATCATAAATAAGTTGAACCGTTTATCAATTAAACCAATTTTCATCAATTCAGGAATTAAAAAAATATATGATCAAATCAAGATTGTCAGGCACTTAAGAAAAAAGGTGGGGATCGAAATTAAATAAGGCTTACTATGCATTTTTTTTCTTCTTATTAACTCTCATATGCAACCGACATACCAAAAGATAGAGAACCTTACCAATACTATGATTCTCTACAAATGTCACCCAAATTTCTTTACAGTAGTTTCATGGGTACACCCAAAACTAAGTAAGAAACTTCCATACATACAGGAATAAGAGATATCAATAAAGTAGAAAATTATGATCACCAAAAAGCAAAAACATCCCACTGAGTGTACATCAAAAGTAAAAAGATAGGACATTTAAGATTGAAAATGTATAAGCTTACCTGACTATTATTATCAAATACAGTAACCCCAATAGATTCAAAAGCAGTACGACGAGCTGATCCAGAATGGGCTGTTCGAATACGAGAAGCAGGCAATATCCCAGACTTAACCACACCTCTAGCTATACTTTCAGCCATTTTTCCAGCTCCTATAAAGCCCACCTTGTATGAATCGGTTGGAATTGGACAAACATTCGCCATTTGGAAACTGTGTAAAAGTAAAGATACAACTTTTCTTCTGTAAACAACCCAAAGTAAAAAAAATCAAAAAAACAAGTCAAAAATTCATTGAAGCATTTCATCAAACCCCTGGAATGCAAAATAGATTTCCCAAATCCATAACCATAACATTAATGATCCAATTGAAACCCAGAATTAGAAACATGAACAATAAGAGGAAAAAAGATTAAGAAATTCATGAGAATAAGCGAAGGTGACAAACCTGAAAATCAGTGAAGAAGGCAACACAAGGAGTAGCTCATATGGTGTTTTAATGCATCACTCCTTTTCCTATTTAAACTGAATTTTTACTTTGATAAGCGACTGTTTAGGGCCTTAATACTCGGCACAAATTTGCATTTTTAGGTCTATATACTAGGGACTATTTTAAACGCAAATTTAAGATAAATACATCAATCACTATTTTATGATAGATTATATAATATTTTGTCATTTACTATTTAAAATTCAAACATTTCTCTTCATCAATTAACACGTATCTAATTGGAAATATATAAATATTTTTATATATCAGTTTAGTTCAATTTCTAGCTCTTTAAAACTAGAAAATCTGTCGATCTCACACCTATCTCTAAATATTAGACAAGGACAAAATAAAACTTAGGACCACATGTTCTCAAACTAATATTTGTCAATTGTTTTATCATATTTTATAACATATATAATGTTGCTAACGTTTAATTCATTCGCATCAGTTTTTTCGTTAATATCCTTAAGGTTTCAATGCAATTCTGGTTAAACATCAAATTATGATCACAAACTTTATCAAAAAACACCTTAATTTAGTATTTAGTTGTGTATGGTTTACACTTTTTTTTGTGTTGAAAATGGTGTCATATGTATAATTTGAAAAATTTGAAGAGATAAGAGTCAAAATTCAAAATCATATCAGTCATGTCACCTTTTTTTTTTTAATAAATTTCTCACTTAAACTATCATCAATTATTTATCAAAACATTCCTCGAAATTAACGAGTGAACTGTGGACAAATATTTTTAGGCAAATTAAGTTGTAACAAGCCTTTTGGCGTATTCAAACACTTGGTCTAGTTAAGTTCGAGATATGTTTGATTAGTAGTTGGTGATCGTTCAGGTAGAAAACGCAAATACTTGATAGTTCAAGTATGAAACTCACAAAAAGTGATACTTCAAATGTGATTTTTCCATTATCTCATTTTCAATGGATGAAGTTGAAAACAAAGAACAGAGCTGCTTGTGGTATAGGCAAGGGGTTATTTTAAGTATTGGCTACTCCAAAAGAGAAGCAATATTCTGAAGAGAAGATTCTGCTTTTGAAGACATCAGATCCAATATATCATAAATATCTTCATTTTGTGAATGATTTTTGTCCCCAGCAACAAATGCAGAAACTTGATCCTTGACCTTAATCCAAGACCATCCAGGCTCCTTCGTGATGCCTTTCAATCTCATCAACTTCCTCAATTCCGCTACTTCACCCCACTTCCCCTTTGACGCATAAATGTTTGACAAAGTAGTGTGAGTCACAGCACAATTTGGAGCAAGTTTAAGAATTTGCTCAGCCGCACGGCTTCCACATTCAACATCACCATGTAACCTGCAGCCTCTAAGCAAGATTGACCAAGCAACATCATCCTTTTCAAATGGCATATTCTTGATCATGTTCTCAGCATCAGTTATTCGTCCAGCACGACAGAGGAGATCAATCATACAACCATAATGTTCTTTTGAGTAACTTATTTTGTACTCCTCTTTCATCAATCTAAAATAGTGAAAAGCTAGATCAACAAGGCCAGCATGACTACAAGCGATTAGAACACCAACGAAGGTCACAGAATCTGGTCTTAGACCAGCATAACGAATTCTTTCAAATAAACTTATAGCATCTTGGCTGTATCCGTGTTCAGCATACCCGTGAATCATGGCTGTCCATGATACAACGTCATTATATTGTGCTGAATTAAATATCTTTGAGGCTTCTGCAATACTTCCACATTTTGAATACATGTTGATCAAAGCACTCAGTACTAAAGGCGTATGATCTAATCCAATGATAAGAACATGAGCATGAAGTTGCTTTCCCTGGTCAAGGATTGCCGTACTACCACACGCACTAAGTACACTTGCAAGAGCAAATTCCGTTGGCTTTGGTCCTTCCTTTCTCATCAATATTAGCAGCTCGAAAGCTTCCTCACCACAACCACCCTGAGCATACCCAGCAATAATTGTGCTCCAAGAAACAATGTCTCTTCTACTCATTTTATGAAATATAAGTGAGGCCGAATCCAATTGTCCACATTTGGAGTACATTGTGACAATTGAATTTGACACTGACAGAGAATCAGCAAAACCTACACGTAAAACATTTGCATGCAGTTGTACACCCCAGTCTAGTTTCGAAAGATTTGCACAAGCAGCAACAACTGCAGCAAATGTATATTCATTAGGAGTCACATTCGACTCTTTCATTCTCAAGAATGCTTGTATACCATATTGATCTTGACCAATTTGAACATATGTCGTGATTACTGTAGTCCACGAGACAACATCTCGCGACTTCATTCTTCCAAACAAGCACATACCATAATTTAGTTTCCCACATTTATTGTACATAGTAGCAAGACTATTAGCGACATAAGAGCTCATATCCAACCCTTTCTTCACTATCCTAGTATGCATTTCCCTCCCGTAATTCAAACACCCAATATCAGCACACGCTTTTAACACAATCGCATAAGCATACGAATCACATTCTACACCATCTCTCCACATTTCAGAAAAATATACCAACCCTTCCTCATTGTAACCTGCTCGGACAAGCCCAGTTATAACAGCGGTCCAAGAAACTACATTTCTAAGAGGCATTTCATCAAACACTCCACAACCCTCAATCACTTTACCAGCTTTCATGTACATGTCAACAAGTGAACTACCCACAAAAACAGAACTAACAAAATTAGCTTTCATCGAATACCCATGTAATAACTTACCACACTTCAAATTCACACTAAGCCCACATGCCTTCACCGCGAGGCTAAGAGCAAAAGGGTCCATTTTGATAGTAGCATCACGCCGCATTTCTAAGAATAAAGACAATGCTTGTACTGAACTAGAGTCATTAACGTAACCAGAAATCATATTTGTCCATGAGACCTCATCCCTTTGAGTCATTTTGTCAAACATCTGGCGTGCATTTTCTAGCTCACCATTTTTAACCAATTCCTTCAACTGGGAATTGATTGCTAGCATGTTCTGTGGAGGAAATTCATGGTATTCCTTCATTAAATGATAGCTTCTGTTCTCCATAGCCAAAAAATCTCCCCATCCAGCACAGGCAAATCTTGATGTTTCATAAAGTCTTCTAAGACAAATCCTGATTGATATCATACCACTTCAGAACTAACTATTTAACTCTATATACTGTTAGATATGTAATTTTTGATTGAATTTAAAATTTTAATGCTTAAAAATAGGAGTGTGACACCTACATTAACCAAAATTAGCTATGTAACTATACATACTGATACAGTATACTCGGTCATTCTTATTTGGGAAAATTACGTGGATAAGCAAACTTATACTATTTAATTACTTATTATAGCTATAGTTTGCTATAATTATCCCTCGCGACTAACATTATACATTAATTGCATGGGCTGACTTCGAGTTTGTATAATTAGTCATGTTTGTATATGTATAATTCGTCAGAATATACAAATAAATATGTATAATATACAATTTTTTAGCCTTATATACATATACAAATCATCTCTCCCCCACTCTCTGCCGTCTCTCGCTCGCCTCTCTCCTCTCTCTCTCAATCTCGCTCGCCTCTCTCCTCCCTCTCCCAATCTCGCTTGCCATTTATACAAATGTATATGTATAATATACAGTTATATACAATTATATACATATATAATTCACCTCTCTCCCACTTTCTTCCCTCTCTCGCTCGCCTCTCTCCTCCCTTTCTCGATCTCGCTCGCCTCTCTCCTCTCTCTCCCAGTCTCGCTCGCCTCTCTCCTCCCTCTCCCAATCTCTCTTGTCATATATACAATTACATATGTATAATATACAATTATCTAACCAATATACATATACAATTCACCTTTCTCCCACTCTTTTCCCCCTCTCTCTCGCCTCTCTCCTCTCTCTCCCAGTCTCGCTCGCCTCTCTCATCCAAATAACATGTAGCTACAAATTGTAATTTTCAAACTATAGCTATGAAGAGTAATTAATTATTTTTAAGTGGCTATATGTGAAAGTTTCCCTTCTCATTTGACAATATTTTATTGTGGAAAATTTGAACAAAAGTGAAAAACAAATTGAAGTTGTTATTCGAAAATTTATGATCAAACACATAAATTCGTGTTCAACTTTAGAAAAAATAAAAAAAAATCCATGATCAAATACGTTTTCATAAGGTGGGATTAATTAGTTTCAAAATTAAAAATTGTTTGTGACTGTATTTGACGTAGTGTCAAAGTGAACTAGAAAATAAGTGAATTTTTTATTTGTTTTTTATATTTGGTAGTAAAAAGAAATTATTGAATATTTAGGTATAATTTGATCAAATACTATAACACCGACTTCGATCCAAGACACTACTCCCAACTCCAATTTAAGATTCAATTTCCGATTCCAACTTGAGACCCGACAAGTAAAAGCAAATGGAGAAAGTAATTGTTTGCATGTTATAGTGTTTTTAGTTTTTTCGAAAACTCTTCCATGAATCAAAATATCAAGTGTAAATTGAAAGTTTCCATGTTTGAAATTAGAGTTCAATGTACATTAAAATAAAGTAAATACAAACTGCAACTCTTCATCTTTTCAGCCTTACTCAGTTATTTCAATTTGAAAATTAAGCAGTACTAAGAAAAAAAAGGGTCTACTTCTTTAATGTTAGAGAAAAGTATTGAAAGTACTCTCGAATTGGGTTCAAATTATTAGTTTTGTTTTTAAATTATTGACAGTCTTAAAAAAAGAACTCTTCTACTGAACTAACTAAAACATAGATATAATACATCTCTGATCTGGCACATGACATAACAAGTAGTCTCTACGAGAGTTTGAGACTCTTCATAAAAAGTATAGAGATGTGTCGAAAATATAACTTGACGAGAATTTAGGGGTGTATTTCACTTATGTTATAAGATCCGGGGTTATTTTAGTTCATTTAATCAAGAAAATGAGTGTGTTTTAAGACTGTTAATAGTTTAAGAACGAAACTAATAATTCGGGCTGAATTTAAGGTTATCGTTGAAAACAATTGTGAACTTTAATCTTGAAGTCTGAAATAATAATTTGGGATAATTTTTTTGAGCTAAACAACCATTGAAATGAGATGAAAAAAAGTAAGCCCAAATAAGTATTTGGGTACAATTTTCTTTCTTTCTCACCATCTTTACTGAAAACCTGGTGTAATAAATTTAATTCTCCATCAACCAACAACTAGTATTTGCTTCTGCATATAAAAATGTCAAAGTAGATTAATTAGCATTATATCCTTAACCATCCCCATTAACTACAAATACTAAAAATTGCTAAAAAAATGTAGCTGGCAAAACATATTTTTTTAGTGGGAATAAATCTAAAACAATCTTATTCTTTTGACATTTTTAACTCTTAGGAACCTCAAAATCCCTCTATATAAACACCTTATTAGTGTAAGCAAATTTACATAATTAACTCTTAAGAAAAGAAATGAAAATGACTTGTCTCAAATTGATTACTTTGCTTTGTTTAATTAACTTTTCTAGTGCTGTGAGAATGCTTAGAGATGAAAATGAAGATTTATTTAACGAGAAAATTGATGGAACAACTCCTGCTACTCCAAATATCGGAGGATTTCCGTTTCCATTTCCATTCCCATTTCCAGGTGGAATTCCGAATATTGGTTTCAATATTCCTGGATTTGATATTCCTGGTCTTGGTACGGGTACTGGTGTTCCTAATCCATTTAATTTTCCAATCCCTGGAGTTCCTACTGTTGGTGTTCCAGTCCCTGGAGTTCCTGAAGTTGCTGCTCCAGGCCCTGATGTTGCTGTTTCACCTCCAGTTTAATTTTTGTGCTTATTAATTAGTATCTTACGTTTTAAAAAATATAAATGAAAAAGGAGTAATTTATGAATTATTTCTTGTCCTGTTTTGGATGTAATTAATTATAATTACTCAAATGAAATGGGAAATGACGTATATATCAAGTTAAAAAGAAATCGTACTCTTGCTATTCTTTCTTGTTTTTACCCGTTTTGCTAGCTTTCCTGTGAAATACTTCTAATATCTTGTTATTGACTAATCTAAATTTGTATTGGATACGACTCATTAATGGAGAAACCACTCTTGTAGGGTGGATGGAAGACAATTTTGTGTTGTATGATTTAGTATTGAGACTCGAGATAAGTATCATGATGTAGGATTTTAATTACCAGTTACTATACTATGAAGCATAAACATGATGGAATGGAATTGCTTTTGCAATATGCAACACCACTAGCCAAAGATATACTAAAGAGTTTCATAATAAATCAAATCAAACAATTGAAAATAGCATTGATGGAGAAATTCGCTCAAGTTTCATGCCCAAACATTACAATTAGGAGTAGTTAGAATAAGGGACCGCCAAGAATCCTGATTCTCTATGTATAATAACGTAAAATGTTGTTACCCGTTAATTTACTAACGAAGAAGATACTCCACTGTGCAACTACAATCTGCAATGAAGGCTCTGTAGTTAATAAAGCTTGTACTTTCCTGGTCGAAAAAGAAACTTGGACCAATATGTTGATTTTGCTACATCAAACCATAGTTTAGACTGGAAATACCAAAATAAAGCTATAGGAATACTTGCCCAAACAGTAACAACATTGTGTCACGTCTCGCCAATTCTTAGTAAGATTTTGCATCCGGATAGGGGCGGAAGAGTCTAAAGTTGTGGAGAGGTTTATAGAAAACTCTAGAAGCCCCCAGATATTTCAAGAAGGTTGTTGTAAAAGGCAAGAACATGCTAACTATCGAGACAAATAAAGCCGTGAGTCTGAACAATAACTTGGCGGACAATGACACAAGAAAATCATCTTCAGTATAGCGAGATGTCAGAATGGACAAGAACATAATGATAGAAACGATTGAGATGTCAGAATGGACAAGAACATAATGATAGAAACGATTGAGCTGAACAATGCCACCGCATCTGATATGATATGAGGAAGACCCTAAATCCATTGAATTTTAGCAATATTGGAATTTCATCATCACCGTTATTACCACCTGGCACAGTAAAGCTTGATCCACCTTTCCCCTTCTTTTAGCAATAGCTCGTGCTCTTCTTTTCCAGCATTGTTTTTTATCTTGTGGAGTGAAAGGTGATAAAATTTCTCCACTTCCTATTGTTAAATTTGACAAGATTCAAAAATGGATTAATGAGAAAGATATGGTAGTTAGGAGGATAATTCTTCATTGGTAGAAAAGTCAAAGATAGCACCTTTTATAGGTGAAATTTAGGTGAACAATAAATTGGTTTCACAAGGTAAATCTTGACATTTTGACATATTGTAATGTCATGGATGACATCAATAGAAAGAATTCACTCCTATAAATAGGTAGTTCCTAATTCATTTGTAAAACACACCTCTCACTTGACTTCTCATCTCCTAAGGCATTTGTTCTTCTTTCTCTCTTGTAGTATTTCACTTGTACTCTT
Organism: Solanum sitiens; assembly: GCA_016801875.1. Taxonomy (NCBI): domain Eukaryota; kingdom Viridiplantae; phylum Streptophyta; class Magnoliopsida; order Solanales; family Solanaceae; genus Solanum; species Solanum sitiens. The sequence continues at coordinate 1,852,866 of JABWTJ010000056.1, forward strand.
TTGGAGTGAAATAAATATTGGTTGGTTGTGTTCGAGGAATAGGCAAAAGAAAACAAAAGTTTGCCGAACCTCGTTAATTTCTGGTGTTCCTTTTATTGTTGTCTCATTTACTATTTATTAGCTACCTTCAGATATATCAGTTGTGATTCCATCACTCTCTATATATTCGGCTTCCGCAACACCTATCCAATTAGTAATTATATATAATTCAGTGATATGAAATGCAAATAGATTGGTATATCATATATGTATTCACTTTTAGGTAATCGATCTCTCACCTTAAATCACATTATCTCTCTTTGCATCTGAAGTGTTGCTCCAGAAATCTTAAGAAACAATGGCGGCATAATCTGCTCCAGAAACACCAAGACTTTTTTATCATACAATATAATTTCCTCTTAAATTGTTGAAAAAGAGAAAGGAAATATATATCTTATCATTTAAGTCTGAATATCCTAACATCCCAGTCAAAATGCAGCATGTTATTGCCATCATGAAGAAGGTTTTTCGGTCCTCCTGTTTGGTGTATAAGACGGAATACTTTTTCCTGTCTATGAAAAACTGCAAAATCGAAAATGGACCACTCTCGGTCCAAGTCCCATATGAAATGAGGATGATTGTGAATAACCACAACTAAAAACTCAACATTTCGTGCTGCTGCAGAAAATTGGAGCAACTTTTCCCTTCTTACTATCTCCAATAGCTTATCCTTTGCACTTGTTTCACACTCCGCCCAGAGCTCCTCAAGTAGTAGACCGCCTTGTTTCTTCAGTATAATATATATCTTTCCCCTGAAAAATAAGAATAGATCGAGGAATCGAGACATACATTGATATGATATTATTACAACTTTCTTGGAATTAGTTTTAAGATATATCTTACATGTAATGAATCGGCTCCTTGCCATGGAAGTGAACTTTCGCCACCGTATGGAGAATTATAATTAGGTCCTTCAGTGGATCCTTGTATAACTAAGGACTTCTGAGATAATGTGTTTAAGACATCAAGATTTCCTTGTAACAATATTTGAGCCGTTAATTTTCTATCCTTGTTGAATATTTTTAATGCTATATCTGCCAGAAAAAAGTCTTAGCAAGTATTGAAAAGTAGAAATAATGTAAATCGTAGTTCAGCATTGACGTGCTCACCAGACATGTCATTGTGGGTAGTCATCTCAAGAAGTAATAATTGTTCTGTTTCGTTTAGCATATCAAAATTTGTGACCTCAAAAAGGTATGATACCGTAGCTTTATGCCCATAAATAGCTGCCTCACGAATTGGAAATATTCCATTGCCGACATCATCCAGACCAGGGATGTGTGGTAGATTGTTATTTAACTTCAGGAGTTCACTGTTATTGATTACTTCTAAAAGAGAAGGTCACACTGATTACGTGATTGGATATTATTACCGTTTCTGAAAGGGCATTGATTTCATCATTTTGATTATTATTCTAGCATATATTTTGATTTGTCCCTCGTTAAAATGGTTAAGTGTTATTACTCACTAAGCTAGCGTCTCACTCCCTGCTAAATTTTTACAAAGAACACATGTGACGTTGGCGAGAATTTCATTAACTATAACTAGCAAGTTGACATTTCATGGTGAGCCCGTAGTTGTTCATGTTGGCAAGTAAGCTTATCTATTGTTATGGAACTTCGTTTGAATTCTTAGAGTTGCTCCATAGTCACTTCTCTACTTGAGTCACGAGTATTCTTCCGTTCTATATAGACGTGTGATTAGTATTAAACTTCCTACCATTTTTTTTAGATGAATTAGTACTATTGCTTGGCGATTATATGGTTAATGGATATTGTGTTTTATATTGGAGATGTTTTTAGCTGTATTGCTGATCTCTGAGACATGGAAAAACTGGATAGGACCAAAGACAGAGGAAACTCTGCCTGATTTTCTGTTGAATTCTGATAAGCTTGCTTTAGGATTCTTCCCCTTAGCGCCGGTCACGTTCCTAAATTGGATCGTGACACTGATCAATTAGCTAAATTAGCATTGATGGAGAAATTCACTAAAGTTTCAAACACAAACATTACAATTAGGAGTAGTTAGAATAAGGCACGGTAACAATAAGAAGATTCTCCTCTGTGCAACCGTTATCTGCAATGAAGGCTCTGTTGTTAATAGAGTTTGTGCTTTAATGGTCGAAAAAGAAACTTGGACCAATATGTTGATTTTGCTACATCAAACCATAGTTTATACTGAAAACGACCAAATAAAGCTACAGGAATACAAGCACAAGCAGCAATGAGCTTTGGCTCCCAATTCGTATGATTACTTTAGACCAAAAAGTGTTATTCAACCTGTATTATAAGGTTAGCCAAAAAAGACAGAAACAGAATAAGATGAAACAGAAAGTAAATAGAATACAAGAAATAATTCGAGTCCACAGAAACTACTGTATCTCCTTAAGAAATTTAATCCCTCACTGTATCCGAAGTTATGGATTAATTTCTCCCAAGATAAAACAGATTAATCCTGTTAAAGAAATAGCGGTACCTCAAATTTCTTTAACTTCAGCGAACTTCAGGACAGCAACAAGTCACACAGACTCAGTCGATCGATACTTTGATTTTTGAGAGAAAAATGTATGCAGAGTAGGAAAAAATTCAGTGTTTGAAAAAAGGAAAATTGACTTCCTTTTATAGCAATTTTCAGCAAGAAACGTGTCTGTTCAGAGAAATCTGTTCAGACCCGTTTTATCCAGAAAGTTGTGTCTTTTGGAAGAAAAAAAAAACTTTTCGGAAAAATGTGTCTGTTAGGAAAATAACGGCTTTTTCGGAAAGTAACGACTTTTAGAAAAGAGTAACAGCTTTTCGGAATATTACCATTACCCGCAAAATTTATAAGAGATAATATTAATAGGATTTATTTGATTAACAAAAACTGATTAAATAAATTTTGTCCAAAAAATTTATCAATCAATCCGAAGCGACAACGGCGCGAGGGGGAATCTTCTTCTTAACTCTTTAAGAAGTAATTGAAGTGTTTCCTAATATAAGGACAACAATTTTCCTTTTTTTTGCCAATATGGGAGAAATAACTTTTCATTTGCATTTATTTCTCTCTTTTCTTTTCCCATTCACACTTGCTAAACCCAACAAAAAGAAGGTTGATGTAAAAGCCAAGAGCATGCTAACTATGGAGACAAACAGCGCCGTGAGTCCAAAAAATAACTTGGAAGGCAATGACATACGAAAATCATTTTCAGCATAGCGAGATGTCAGAATGGACAAGAACATAATGATAGAAACGATTGAGCTGAATAGTGCGACCGCATCTGATATGACGAAGACCCTAAATCCATTGAATGTTAGCAATATTGGAATACCAGTATCACTATTATTGCCACCTGGCACATTAAAGCCTGCAGCAAACACCATCGTGGCGATCAAGGTTGCAACAATCATACAAGAATTTACGGTGTCTTTCATCCACTTTTCACCTTCTTTTAGCAATAGCTTGTTCTCTTCCGTGAATAGTTCCCTAGGGGTTTTCCCAGCATTGTTTTTGAAAAGTTTCTCCACTTCCTATCCAATTAGTACTTATCACTCAGCAGAAACACTTAATTCTGAACAAATAAAATGCCAGAGATATGAAGTGCTTTCAATCTCTCACCTTAAACCACAATATCTCTTTTTTGCATCTGAAGTGCTGCTCCAGAAACCTTGAGAAACGATGACGGCATAATCTTCTCCTCCTGTTGAACAGCTAATTAATAATTAACACAAACACCGATCAAAACTTTTTTATTATACAATAATATTTCTTTCCTCTTAAATTGGAATAGGTATCTGAAGTAACATGTATTGTTGACAAAGAAAGAGGAAATACCTTATCATGTAAGTTTGAATATCCCAACCTCCCAGCCAAATGCAGCATGTTATTGCCATCATCATCGGTTTTGTGAAGAAGAAAGTTTTTCATTCCTCATGTTTGGTGTATAAGACTGAATACTTTTTCCTGTCTATGAAAAGCCGCATAATGGAAAATGGACCACTCTATTAATGGATCCTTGTGTAACTAAGGACTTGTGAGATAATATGTATAAGACATTAAGATTTCCTTGTAACAATATTTGAGCGGTTAATTTTCTTGAATATTTTTAATGCAAGAAAAAAGTCTTAGCAAGTATTGAAAAGTAGAAATAATGCAAATCGTAGTTCAGCATTGAATACATCTCATTGTGGGTAGTTATCTCAAGAAGTAATAATCGTTGTGTTTGGTTTAGCATATCAAAAATTGTGACCGTATGATACAATAATTTTAAAATTACTTCAGCAACACTCCACTCATCTTTTGACCAAACTAAGTCATTATATAAAGCAATTCACCAAAATAATAGGTGTTTCTAAAATTTTACAAAACTAGTATAAACGTATTTCACAGTAACGTTTTAGAGTATATTTTATTTTTTAAAAGTTGACGGCATTAGATTGATATACATTACTCACAGTAACGTTATACTCCTAAAACGTTACTGTGAGTAACGTTTTAGGAGTAAAACGTTACTAAAAATAACGTTTTACGAGTAAAACATCACTTACAGTAACGTATATTAACCTAACACCGTTAGCTTTTAAAAAACGAAATATACCCTAAAACGTTACTGTAAAATACGTTTGTACTAATTTTGTAAAATTTTAGAAAAATGTATTATTTTGGTAAATTATTTATATAATGACTTAGTTTGGTAAAAAATTCCATAACTTAAAAGACAATGTTATAAATACCTTAGTTTAAAAATAAATTATATACATTATAAACAAGTATTGTATTACATATAACTAGGTAAAATGGAAAATTTTTATTAATTATTGAATTTTTTAGAATAATTGGGTTTTAGAAGTTAGGTCGGGTGTTTTTTGGTGGATCCGGTTTTGGGTTGGATTAATTTAATTTTAGTTAATTAATTTATGCAATGAATCAGATAGTTCATTTATATAATCAATAAAGTACTCTTACAACACAATTCTTCATAGCAATCCTCTTGTTTTCCACACTTTCATTCTCTTAGAGTTTTAGGCTGGCTTGACATAATAAGATAGTGACTTAGTGAGCAAATGGTGCAAGAACGCAAGTAAGTTATCAAGTATCGTACATGTGCTTAATAAAATACTAAGGAAGTAATACTTCTCCGTATGTATTATAAATTAAACAAGTATCACATATATGTGTGGTATAACAAGGGTAAAGTGGACAATTATTATAAATTAATCAAATTAATAATTGAATTTTTTTCCCAAGGAATGCCATTTACTTTTCATTGATACAAGTTGTAACTTATAACACAACATAGAATTTGCAATAAATGAAAATTAATCAATTAATAAATTTGGATATAATTCAAGAATGCCAATGAAGAAGCTAAGAACTAATAAAAAAGGCAACTTGATCTTCTCCTCATATTTATGTGTAATGGCATCTCATTTTATCAGATTCATTATAATAAAATTCATCTCTTTTTTTCTTAACACAATATTAATTGTTAAGGCACATAAATTTTGTGTATCATTGTCGATGAAATTATATTTAACATATTTTATTATCATACCATATGGTATCTTAATTCAAATTAATATCACCCTTCTAGAGAGACATAGTTGTGAACTTACTAGGAACTATTGCAGGGTCGAGAAGTTGATTTTCAAATTGTTCATTATCTTGAGAAACTAGTTCAATTTCACCAGAAGGCTTGCTCTCCATTATTATGTCTTCGAATTGCACTCCTAACACAAACTAAATGTAACGACCTGTTTAGTTGTTTTGAGCAGTAGAGTTCATTCTGGAAATAACTGTCTTAGAATTCTGAAATTGAGTGCTGAAAATTGACTCTCTGAACTCTGTGACGGACCTGCACGACGGACCGTCACAGACACGACGGACCGTCGAGGAGGTCTCGTTCCAAAACACTTAGAATTCTGAAATTGAGTGCTGAAATCTACTCTCTGAACTCTGTGACGGACCTGCAGGACGGACCGTCACAGACACGACGGACCGTCGTGATCCTCCGTTTCAAAACACTTCAACTCTTGAAAATTGGGCCCTGGGAGCAATTCTCTGAACTTCGTGATGGACCTGCAGGACGGACCGTCACACGCAGCGTAACCCCACACGATGTCAGCTTCCACTAATTATTTTAATGGATGTTTTGGGCTATTATTTATGTATTTAGTGGACTAGCTTTTATAATGGAGTTAGTGGGTATTAAAGAAAGTAACTTTAGACTAATGGGGGATTACTTTTACAATAATTATAGTCTTGCATTATTATTAGAGGATGGAGTCTTTAATTGAGAGAGGGAAGAACTGATCAGCTGGGAAGCAGTGAGAGAAAAACGTGAAAGGGAGAGGAGAACAGGCATTTTGGACTTCGGATTGAAAGGGTTCTTAGGCAATAAGAAAGGCAAAGGCATTGGAGAGGTAGCTTGCTTGATTTCGGTTCTTCGGTGGAGGTAGGTTATGGTTTATTTCTATGTGATAGATAAACTCTAAATAGCGATTGATATGTATTGGATGATATTGTAAAGTCTCCTATTACTTGATTTTGTGGTTGTATATTATGATTGTGTGGTTTGTGTTTTGCCTAAAATATTGAGACTATTGAATTTTATTCTTGAAAACTCTCTTTTGAAGTGATGCCTTGAATAAAGAAGGCTTGGTGGAAATAAAATGGTTTGAAAACAGTTTAAATAAATTAAATACATTTTTGGATCGGAGTGTCACGTTCCGACACGGTATTTTTGGATCGGAGTGTCACGTTCCGACACGGTATTTTTGGATCGGAGTGTCACGTTCCGACACGGTATTTTTGGATCGGAGTGTCACGTTCCGACACGGTATTTTTGGATCGGAGTGTCACGTTCCGACACGGTATTTTGGATCGGAGTGTCACGTTCCGACACGGTATTTTTAAATGAAAAGAATCTTGAATTATATTATTTTACTCAAATTCAAAGAAACTATTTTCCCAAATGAGTATGGTGTGGAGGCATGAGTCCTCAAGGTTGTGCTTGATGTTGTGATTGATGGTGTACTTATTATGGTGTTGTTGCCAATGGTTTATGTAATTGTTACTTGCTATCTGTTAAGTATTGTGGTTGACTGTATATTATTATTCGGTATATATTGCTTTCTATTTTGAGTTGGCCGATGATACCTACTCAGTACGTGTTCCTTGTACTGACCCCCTACTATTATTTTCTTCTTTGTTATTTTGTGGAGTGCAGCAAGTGTGCCATCGTCTTCGACTCGCCCTCAGTTCTAGCCAGTCTTCAGCATATCAGAGTTCGGGGTGAGCTATTATTCTTAGCTCGTGCTGGATTCTCTTCTTCAAGTCTTGATGTCTTTGAATTTCGGACATGGACCATTTTCTTACTTATTTTGTTTCTCAAACATTCTTAGACTTGTAATTTGAGGATAGATGTTCTTGATGTGATGACTTCCAGATTTTGGGGATGATAAGTGTAAACTTAGAAGCTTATTTACTTAGTTACCTTAAATCAGATTTTGAGTCTTCCGCATTATTTTGTTATTTACAGTTGAACTATTGGTAAATATTGGAGTTTAGATTTGTTGGTTCGCTCACCTAGTAGGATAAGGGTGGGTGCCACTCACGAGATCGTTTTGGGTCGTGACAAAGTTGGTATCAGAGCGTTAGGTTCGTCGGTCTCATCACACAAGAACGAGTTTAATAGAGTCTTAAGGAACGGTAGGGGGACGCCTTTACTTTTCTTTGAGAGGCTATAAGACTTTAGGAAAATTCCTTTCTTTCTTTCTTCCTTTCGTGCTATTATTTGGATCCAATTGGTATCTGGGTGATACAAATTGGTATCTGACCATCTTCACTCTATTTCGCAGATGGTTAGAACTAGAGCAACGACTGCGCCAACACCAACCCCGGCAAGACAAGATGAATCTGAGCCAGCCACTGGGACTGTAGCTCGAAGAGGAGCAGTAGCAAGAGGCCGTGGTAGAGGTCGCAGTAGGATGCCCACTAGAGGTAGAGGACGAGCACCTGGTCCAGCTAGGAATAGGGCAGTGACTCCTCCACCAACTGATGAGGTAGTAAGAGAGGGTGAGGAAGGGGAAAATGAGCAGGTTCAAGATGAGGAATTACCACCCCAGCCTACCCCAGAGATGATTAATCAGGTTCTTGCTTATCTTAGCGGGTTATCTGATCAGGGCCAGACACCTCTAGTGTTTTCTGCACCAGCACCTCCGGTTCCGAGAGTACAACATGCAGCTGCTGTGGCTCCCCGCATGGAGACATCATTGGAAGTAGGCACATTCCCTCGATTGACCACAAGGTCTATAATGACAGGTGATCAACATGAACTTTTCATTAAGTTCTTAAAGTTGAGACCTCCAGTCTTCAAGGGTGCTGAATCTGAGGACGCCTATGAATTTCTGGTTGATTGTCATGAGCTGCTACATAAGATGGACATAGTAGAACGATTCGGTGTTGAGTTTGTGACCTATCAGTTTCAGGGGGATGCCAAAATATGGTGGCGGTCGTATGTTGAGTGTCAATCAGCACAGGCACCACCCATGACTTGGGCATCATTTTCTAGCCTGTTTATGGAGAAGTATATACCCCGGACTGTAAGGGATAGGAGGAGAGATGAGTTCCTGAGCCTAGAGCAAGGAAGGATGTCCGTTGCTGCTTACGAGGCCAAATTTTGTGCACTATCCAGGTATGCCACTCAGCTTTGCTTCAGTCCACAAGAGCGGATTCGCCGCTTTGTGAAAGGATTGAGGTCAGAATTGCAGATCCCAGCCTTACAAGTAGCCGCTGTAGCAAAATCCTTTCAGGAAGTGGTTGATTTTGTGATAGAGGTAGAGGGGGTGAAACCAGACAACTTCACCATGATGTCAACATTTAAGAAGTTCCGTAAGGAAGGTGAGTTTAGAGGTTCTTACTCCAGAGGGCAGAGTTCAGGAGGTTACCCAGCCCGTCCTATTCGGTCTTCACTGCAAGCTTTAACTGGAAGTCCATCGCAGACCAGTCAACATTTTTCTGAGTTTGGAGGTTATCCCCAGACTTCGTCATTTTCACAGAGACCTATGCTAGACTCCAGAAATTGTTATGGATGTGGAGAGACTGGACATATTAAGAGATATTGTCCAAAACAGAGTTACAGACTCCCAATAGTTAGAGGTAGAGGTGGTCATGGTAGAGGCCGCCATTCTGGAGGACGTAGTGGCCAAGGTAATGGTGGTCACCAAACCAGTAGGAGTGGCGGGCAAGTTGGAACTACTGCAGAGCAGCTTGGTAGGGGCAATGGACAGACAGGTGATAAGGCTCATTGTTATGCTTTCCCCAGGAGGTCTGAGGCAGAGGCATCTGATGCTGTTATCACAGGTACTCTTTTGGTCTGTGATTGCATGGCTTCAGTATTATTTGATCCTGGATCCACTTTTTCATATGTATCTTCCTCATTTGGTGCTGGTCTTGAGTTAAGTTGTGATTTACTTGATATGCCTATTCGTGTCTCTACTCCCGTGGGTGAGTCTGTGATAGTTGAGAAGGTGTATAGGTCTTGCCTTGTGACTTTTGTGGGGAGTAACACTTACGTAGATTTGATCATTCTAGAAATGGTTGATTTTGATGTAATTCTGGGTATGACTTGGCTTTCTCCAAATTTTGCAATCTTAGATTGTAATGCTAAAACTGTGACATTGGCCAAGCCTGGGATAGACCCAATAGTGTGGGAGGGTGACTATATTTCTACCCCAGTTCGTATTATCTCTTTTCTTCATGCTAAGAGAATGGTTAGTAAAGATGTTTAGCTTTCTTGGCACACCTCAGGGATGATACTACCCAAGTACCTACAATTGAGTCGGTTTCAATAGTCTGTGAGTTTCTGGATGTGTTTCCTGCAGATCTTCCTGGTATGCCACCGGATAGGGATATCGACTTTTGCATTGATCTGGAGCCGGGTACTCGACCCATTTCCATACCCCCTTATAGAATGGCTCCAGCTGAGTTAAGGGAGTTAAAGGCCCAACTTCAGGAGCTGTTAGGTAAAGGTTTTATTAGGCCAAGTGCATCCCCTTGGGGTGCTCCTGTTTTATTTGTGAAGAAGAAAGATGGAAGTCTTCGGATGTGCATAGACTACAGGCAGCTGAATAAGGTAACTATTAAGAACAAGTATCCTATTCCTCGCATTGATGATTTATTCGATCAGTTACAAGGTGCTTGTGTCTTCTCTAAAATTGATTTGAGGTCCGGTTATCATCAATTGAAAATACGGACAACAGATGTGCCAAGGACTGCTTTTTGAACCAGGTATGGGCATTATGAATTCTTAGTAATGTCTTTTGGGCTTACGAATGCCCCTGCTGCTTTCATGAGCCTAATGAACGGGATTTTTAAGCCATATCTGGATCTTTTTGTTATTGTATTTATTGATGATATACTGATATACTCAAAGAGCAAGAAAGAACATGAGGAGCATTTGAGAATTGTGTTGGAAGTATTGAGGGAGAAAAAGCTTTATGCCAAATTCTCCAAGTGTGAGTTTTGGCTAGATTCAGTGTCCTTCTTGGGGCACGTGGTTTCTAAGGATGGAGTGATGGTGGATCCTTCTAAGATTGAAACAGTGAAGAATTGGGTAAGACCTACTAATGTGTCAGAAGTAAGGAGCTTTGTTGGTTTAGCCAGCTACTACCGTCGATTTGTCAAGGGATTCTCTTCTATTGCTTCCCAATTGACGAACTTGACTAAGCAGAATGTTCCATTTGTATGGTCGGATGAATGTGATGAAAGCTTTCAGAAACTCAAGACCTTGCTGACTACTGCACCTATCCTTACCTTGCCAGTAGAGGGTAAGAACTTCATTGTTTATTGTGATGCATCCTATTCTGGTTTGGGTGCAGTGCTAATGCAAGAGAAGAATGTAATTGCTTATGCTTCGAGGCAATTAAAGGTGCATGAACGTAACTATCCGACCCATAATTTGGAGTTGGCTGCGGTAGTGTTTGCATTAAAGCAATGGAGACACTATCTATATGGGGTCAAGTGTGAGGTCTACACAGATCATCGTAGTCTACAGTATGTTTTTACCCAGAAAGACTTGAATTTGAGGCAGAGGAGGTGGATGGAACTGTTGAAGGACTATGATATTACCATTCTGTATCACCCAGGAAAGGCAAATGTGGTAGCTGACGCTTTAAGTAGAAAAGCAGGTAGCATGGGTAGTTTAGCCCACTTACAAGTTTCTAGACGCCCATTGGCTAGAGAAGTCCAAAACTTGGCTAACGACCTTATGAGACTGGAAATACTAGAGAAAGGAGGATTTTTGGCCAGTGTGGAGGCAAGATCTTCTTTTCTTGACAAGATCAAGGGAAAACAGTTTGATGATGAGAAGCTAAGCCGAATTCGGGATACGGTGTTGCGAGGAGAGTCTAAAGAGGCAATAATTGATGAGGAAGGTGTCTTGAGGATTAAGGGAAGGGTATGTGTGCCTCGTGTTGATGATTTGATCCACACTATCCTTACAGAGGCTCATAGTTCCGGATATTCTATACATCCTGGTGCAACCAAGATGTACCGTGACCTAAAGCAACACTTTTGGTGGAGTAGAATGAAGCGCGACATTGTTGATTTTGTTGCCAAATGTCCAAATTGCCAGCAAGTAAAGTATGAACACCAGAGACCTGGAGGAACACTTCAGAGAATGCCCATTCCTGAATGGAAGTGGGAGAGAATTGCAATGGACTTTGTGGTTGGTCTTCCAAAAACATTGGGTAAGTTTGATTCTATTTGGGTAATTATGGACAGATTGACTAAGTCTGCTCACTTCATTCCAGTCAAGGTGACCTACAATGCAGAGAAGTTAGCCAAAATCTATATCTCAGAGGTTGTTCGATTGCATGGGGTTCCACTTTCGATCATATCAGATAGAGGTACGCAATTTACTTCTAAGTTTTGGAGAACATTACATGCTGAGTTAGGTACTAAGTTGAATCTTAGTACTGCATTTCACCCTCAGATAGATGGACAATCTGAGCGAACGATTCAGGTATTGGAAGATATGCTTCGGACATGTGTGATAGAATTTGGTGGTCATTGGGATAACTTCTTACCCTTGGCAGAGTTCTCCTACAACAATAGCTATCACTCCAGTATTGATATGGCTCCATTCGAAGCATTGTATGGGAAGAGATGTAGGTCTCCCATTGGTTGGTTTGATGCATTTGAGGTTAGACCTTGGGGTACTGATCTTTTGAGGGATTCATTAGAGAAGGTGAAATTTATTCAAGAAAAGTTTTTAGCGGCTCAAAGTAGGCAAAAGGAATATGCAGATCGAAAGGTTAGAGACTTGGAGTTCATGGAGGGTGAACAGGTCTTGCTGAAGGTCTCACCCATGAAAGGGGTGATGCGGTTTGGTAAAAGAGGTAAGCTAAGCCCAAGGTATATTGGACCATTTGAAGTACTTAAGCGAGTAGGAGAGGTGGCTTATGAATTAGCCTTGCCTCCAGGGCTTTCAGGAGTGCATCCGGTATTTCATGTGTCTATGTTGAAAAGATACCATGGGGATGGAAACTACATCATTCGTTGGGATTCGGTTCTGCTTGATGAGAAATTGTCTTATGAGGAGGAGCCTGTTGCCATTCTAGATAGAGAAATTCACAAGTTGAGATCAAGGGAGATTGCATCCATCAAAGTTCAATGGAAGAATCGACCAGTTGAAGAGTCCACCTGGGAGAAGGAGGCTGATATGCAAGAAAAATATCCACACCTGTTCCCAGATTCAGGTACTCGTTCTCGTCCTTGTTTTTCTTCTTTAGATCGTTCGAGGGCGAACGATGGGTAAATTGGTATCTATTGTAACGACCTGTTTAGTTGTTTTGAGCAGTAGAGTTCATTCTGGAAATAACTGTCTTAGAATTCTGAAATTGAGTGCTGAAAATCGACTCTCTGAACTCTGTGACGGACCTGCAGGACGGACCGTCACAGACACGACGGACCGTCGAGGAGGTCTCGTTCCAAAACACTTAGAATTCTGAAATTGAGTGCTGAAATCGACTCTCTGAACTCTGTGACGGACCTGCAGGACGGACCGTCACAGACACGACGGACCGTCGTGATCCTCCGTTTCAAAACACTTCAACTCTTGAAAATTGGGCCCTGGGAGCAATTCTCTGAACTTCGTGACGGACCTGCAGGACGGACCGTCACAGACACAGCGACCCGTCACACGCAGCGTAACCCCACACGATGTCAGCTTCCACTAATTATTTTAATGGATGTTTTGGGCTATTATTTATGTATTTAGTGGACTAGCTTTTATAATGGAGTTAGTGGGTATTAAAGAAAGTAACTTTAGACTAATGGGGGATTACTTTTACAATAATTATAGTCTTGCATTATTATTAGAGGATGGAGTCTTTAATTGAGAGAGGGAAGAACTGATCAGCTGGGAAGCAGTGAGAGAAAAACGTGAAAGGGAGAGGAGAACAGGCATTTTGGACTTCGGATTGAAAGGGTTCTTAGGCAATAAGAAAGGCAAAGGCATTGGAGAGGTAGCTTGCTTGATTTCGGTTCTTCGGTGGAGGTAGGTTATGGTTTATTTCTATGTGATAGATAAACTCTAAATAGCGATTGATATGTATTGGATGATATTGTAAAGTCTCCTATTACTTGATTTTGTGGTTGTATATTATGATTGTGTGGTTTGTGTTTTGCCTAAAATATTGAGACTATTGAATTTTATTCTTGAAAACTCTCTTTTGAAGTGATGCCTTGAATAAAGAAGGCTTGGTGGAAATAAAATGGTTTGAAAACAGTTTAAATAAATTAAATACATTTTTGGATCGGAGTGTCACGTTCCGACACGGTATTTTTGGATCGGAGTGTCACGTTCCGACACGGTATTTTTGGATCGGAGTGTCACGTTCCGACACGGTATTTTTGGATCGGAGTGTCACGTTCCGACACGGTATTTTTGGATCGGAGTGTCACGTTCCGACACGGTATTTTTGGATCGGAGTGTCACGTTCCGACACGGTATTTTTGGATCGGAGTGTCACGTTCCGACACGGTATATTTTGGATCGGAGTGTCACGTTCCGACACGGTATTTTGGATCGGAGTGTCACGTTCCGACACGGTATTTTTAAATGAAAAGAATCTTGAATTATATTATTTTACTCAAATTCAAAGAAACTATTTTCCCAAATGAGTATGGTGTGGAGGCATGAGTCCTCAAGGGTGTGCTTGATGTTGTGATTGATGGTGTACTTATTATGGTGTTGTTGCCAATGGTTTATGTAATTGTTACTTGCTATCTGTTAAGTATTGTGGTTGACTGTATATTATTATTCGGTATATATTGTTTTCTATTTTGAGTTGGCCGATGATACCTACTCAGTACGTGTTCCTTGTACTGACCCCCTACTTGTATTTTCTTCTTTGTTATTTTGTGGAGTGCAGCAAGTGTGCCATCGTCTTCGACTCGCCCTCAGTTCTAGCCAGTCTTCAGCATATCAGAGTTCGGGGTGAGCTATTATTCTTAGCTCGTGCTGGATTCTCTTCTTCAAGTCTTGATGTCTTTGAATTTCGGACATGGACCATTTTCTTACTTATTTTGTTTCTCAAACATTCTTAGACTTTGTAATTTGAGGATAGATGTTCTTGATGTGATGACTTTCAGATTTTGGGGATGATAAGTGTAAACTTAGAAGCTTATTTACTTAGTTACCTTAAATCAGATTTTGAGTCTTCCGCATTATTTTGTTATTTACAGTTGAACTATTGGTAATTATTGGAGTTTAGATTTGTTGGTTCGCTCACCTAGTAGGATAAGGGTGGGTGCCACTCACGAGATCGTTTTGGGTCGTGACACTAAATAAAGATAAAGAAAACTCTTCATCTCCAATGACTGTTTCTATGTTTATTTATATTCCTCTCTTAAAATTATTTAGCGGGTAATAGGATGTATGCATAGTTAATGTGTCTTTTTTAAAATACAAAACAACTGTAAGTGTCACTTTATGTCTTTAATTGATGTATATATAGTTTGATGAATATATAGTTTAGATCTTAAGAAATATGTATATATCACTACATAAATATGATCATTAGCGGCAATTAAGAATTAATTACCACTAAATATGTATTTTTAGCGGCGATTAACACTCTTTGTATATGTCACTAAAGCCTTTAGCGACATTGGTTCTAATGACACTTAACTAATGCCAGTAAAAACTTTAGTACTCTTTATTAATGTTAATATCTAATGCCGCTAAAAGTTGTTTTTGTTATAGTGTATTAATTGATCATTTTGGATATATATGTATATATTAATTGATATATATATAGTTTAGATCTTAAGAAATGATTAAGAAGATAAGTGATTAGTGTTAAGGGTAAATCAGAAAAAATATGAATAATTTTATTGATTGACGTGAAACGTTGTACACGTACACTAAACTAATAATAATAAATGTATAATAAAGTATATATTGTTTGGTTTTATTTGCCCTAAATTTCTTACCATAAATAGGTTTTTCTTTTAGGAAAATGTTTTGGATTGTCTAATCCTTTTTATGGTAGGAAAAGGTTTAGGACTCTATAAATAGAGGCAATTTCCTTCTAACTTAATCAGCATTCACAATGTAGTCTTAAGGGCTTTGAGAGTTTTGGTTAGGGGGAGAATTTATGGGTCACAAGCTTGATACGTTATCACTTGTGTGAACCTTCCATGTATTCCGAGTGAATTGGTTGAGGTTGTTTCTCTCTGTATTTTGTACTCTCATATTTATAGTAAATTGCTCATCTCCTTTGTGAACGTAGGTCAATTGACCGAACCATGTTAAATCTTTGTGTCTTTTGGTATATTTCTCGTTTGTCTTATTACTCATGATCGTTCGAAGTTTGCTTTGCTAACTTCCGCAACTACACCTACTTATTTTTTATCCTATCATATACGGAGAAAATTAAGTTATATGAAGACGGGTGGTTGGAAAGATGGCAATTATAGCATATAATTCCACCAACCAAGGGGAGTGCATCTAAGAGAGTGGCCCTACTCTGGTGAATCCCCTCTAGAACAAAGTCAACAAAGAACACCGGTGATAATGTTTTATCCTTAATTAGAGGTATCAGTTCGAGCCTTGTGTGTGGGAAAAATCTTGTTGGAAGCATCACTCTTGAATGTGTCCTATAATGTACGATTCAGATTTAGTCGGAGCTCCAATGTGGACTCCAAAAACCAAATAGAAAACCAAAAGAAAAAAAAACAAAGAGAGGGAAATTAGACAATCGTCATGTAATAATAAATGTATATGAAGTAGATATCGGGTGGGAAAAAAAAAACAAAAAAAAAAGAAACAAGACAATCACATGTAATAATAAGTGTATGGCTACTAAGTTATATGAAAAAGGGTGGTTGGAGAGATGTCAATTATAGCATATAATTCCACAAACCAAAGGGAGTGCATCTAAGAGAGTGGACCTACTCTAGTGAATCCCCTCTCGAACAAAGGCAACAAAGAGCACTGATTAGAGTATTTCATTCTTAATCAGAGATATCGGTTCAAACCTTATGTGTGAGAAAACTCTTATTGGAAGCATCACTCCTGAATGTATCCTATTAGTGCGTGATCCAAATTTAGTTGGAGCTCAAATATGGACTCCGAACATCAAATGAAAAACCAAAAAAAAAAATAGAAAGAGAGGGAAACAAGACAATCGCATGTAATAACAAGTGTATGGCTACTAAGTTATAGGAAGAATGGTGATTGGAGAGACATTTATTATGGCATATAATTCCACCAACCAAGAGAAGTGCATCTAAGAGAATGTCCCTACTCTAGGAATCCCCTCTTGAACAAAGTCAACAAAGAGAGGCTAAGACAATGGTCATGGATTTATTGATCTTCTAGCTAGGTTTCACACACACGTATATACCAAACTCATTTATGTACATAACCTAACTATGGGCCTACCCAATATATACCAAGGCGAAGTCATTTTAGGAAAAAATTATTTGGATGAGTATTTTTTAATAAAGGAAAAATTATCAAATATGCCTTTAAATTATTTAAAAGATTTAGATATATTTCAATTTAAAGTTTGGTTCACTAGTGTCCTTGCATTTTAACTTTTCATATAGATATGCCCTTAAGGTTATTATATTTATTTGTGAATGTTTTGCGTCAATTTTATATATTTTTTTATATATATTTTTCTATTTTTATTAATCAATTACTCATTTTCGGAATTTATCAAAAAAATAAAAATTTAAACAAAATTATTGAAAATTTGTCGGGTAGTTTATTTAAAATGGGGGTTGATTTATGGGTTGGATTAGGTGTTTATGGGTCCGAATTTCTTAGGGGCATAATTGATCCCTTTTCATTTTCATATAAATGTCATGTGGTAAGGTCAAAATGACATATCAATTCCATGAGACATTTAAAGAAATGGAAAAAGAGCTTGGATATATCCAGCAAACCAACTAACGTCCATAAGGGCATATCTATGTGAAAAATTGGACGCCGAGGACATGAGTGAGCCAAACTTTAAATGGAGGGTGTATTTAGACCTTTTCGAATTCTTTAGGGGCATATTTGACTCTTTTCCCTTTAATAAATAATTACTGATGTCAGTAATATTATTTATTTATTACCATTTATAACAATAACATAGCAATTCTATGTTAAATTTGTAATATGTATTAAAAATGAATTATGTATGCAATGTATATATATTATACTTGTTTAATAAGAAATTGACACATTGTATTATAAGTGAATTAAAATGTGTAATGAATGTATTGTCCATCCATAAAACTTGTATTATATGTGAATGATAAATTATTTATTATAATATGTATTAAAATTATATTATAAATGTATTAAAAGTAATCAAGTGAAAGAAAAATGTTATTGTTATAAATAATAAATATTTTTTTAATATAGTAATATTTATTTAAATTTCTCATTTATTTATTTACCTAACCTAAAATTATACTTGATTCTCCATCCGTTCGTTTTTACTTGTGCACCATATTGAAATAGATATTTATCTTCACTTGTTCATTATGAAATATAACAGATAATTATTTACCATTTTATATCTATTTTACTCTTACTATTAAGTATCATTATTAAAGATTATGTCAAATCAAACATGGACAAATAAAAAAAATATAATAGGGGGGTACATTTATTTAAACATGAATTAAATTTATGATATGAGTTGATAAAGATATTTATTTAACTATACCATCATTTTTCATGTTTATTCACATATTTAACGGATGAAGGGTATATTTGGC
This sequence comes from Solanum sitiens, assembly GCA_016801875.1. Taxonomy (NCBI): domain Eukaryota; kingdom Viridiplantae; phylum Streptophyta; class Magnoliopsida; order Solanales; family Solanaceae; genus Solanum; species Solanum sitiens. The sequence continues at coordinate 1,871,169 of JABWTJ010000056.1, forward strand.
CTAAAGTATAACGAAAGGGGTATAGTTAACCCAAAAGTATAACGAAGGGTATATTCAAACTATTTTCTATAGTAGAAGGATATATTTGACCATTTTCTGTTCTATTTAACCCCCTTTATGTAGAGTAATTTGTAAAATTTCATTACCCAAAAAAGAAAAAATACTAAAATTAATGATTTATCACCTCTTTTGTGCATTATTTCTCCAATTCTTCAATAGAAAAATAGTAATGTCTTCAAATTATTATTTTATTTTATTTATTATTTTGAAAATTCATAATGTTCATTTGATAAAATAGAGATAAATATATTATTATTAATTTAGATTTAAAGTCAAATACTTACTTATTTTTTTAAAAAAAAAAGTTGAGTTAAGATTTTCTCTTAATCTCATACAAAATCAATTGTATTATTTTTAGGACAAAAACAAATAGTTATTTAAAATTACTTGTAAATCATCAAAATCAAAATCAAAATCAAAATATGATTAATTATATTTTTCAGCCATCATAATTTTTTCTTAAAACTAAAGTCCGGCTCTTCTATGATTTAGAGCCTATTTGGAGTAGCTTAAAAACTGGTCAAACTGACTTAAAAATTGGTTTTTTGACTTATTTAACTGTTTGACAATTCTCAAAATGACTTATTTTAAATTGGAAAAAACTAATTTTAAGCCAAAAGTTAAAAGCTGGAGAAGAGGTGGGTTTTTTAGCTTAAAAGCTCTTTTAAGTTGACCAAATATTTTACCTTTTTTCCCTTATTTCTTTTTTTCTTTTATTATTATTATTATTATTATTATTTATTATTATTATTATTATTATAATTATTATAATTATTAGTATTCTTAATATTTTATTATTTTATTATTATTACTCTTTATTATTATTATTATATATTATTTCTATTATTAATATTTTATTATTATTATTATTTATTTATTTATTATTTAGTATTATTATTATATATTATATATTATTATATATTATTATATATTATTATATATTATTATTATTATTATTATTATTATTATTTTCATATTATTTTATTATTATTATTATTAATTTGTTATTGTTATTATATATTATTATTATTATTATTAATAATATTTTATATATTGTTATTATTATTATTATTTATTTTATTATTATTATTTATTGTTATTATTATTATTGTTATATTATTCTTATTATTTGTTATTATTATTTATATTAATTATTATTATTATTATTATTATTATTATTATTATTATTACTATTATTATTTTATTATTATTATTTTATTATTATTTTTTATTATTATTATATATTATTTTTGTTAATTTATTATTATTATTATTTATTTATTTTATTATTCTTTATTATTATTATTATTATATATTATATATTATTATTTATTTTATTATTATTATATTTATATATTATATATTATTATAATTATTTTCATATTATTATTTTATTATTATTATTATATATTATATATTATATATTATTATTAATAATATTATATATTATATATTATATATTATTATTAATAATATTATATATTATATATTATATATTATTATTAAATTAATTAACTTTTATCATGTTAACAACTTTTACGGGTATTTCAAATATTTTGATTAAAAAAGTGTTACCAGCACTTATTTCCCAAACACATCAACAACTTTTTGTTTTAACTTTAACACTTTTATCCAAACACATAACTACTTATTTTAAAAATAAATTCCATCACTTTCAAAAGTACTTTTTTAAAAAGGAAAACTTACATAAATATACTATAATAAAACAAATATTTACCATTTATAGCAATAATATTTCTTTTTCACTTGATCACTTTTAATTCATTTATAATACAAGTTTAATTCATATTACAAAGAACAATTTTTATTCACATATAATACAAATTTTAATGATAGATAATTCATTTATCACACATTTTAATACACTTATAATACAATGTGTCAATTTTTTACCAAACAAACATAATATATTTTAAAAAAACAATTATACTTCTTATATATTGCATACATAATTCACTTTTAATACATATTACAGATTTAACATAGTATTGCTATAAATGATAATAAATAAAAAATATTGCTAAAATTAGTAATTATTTATTAAATTATATTAATTTATATAATTTTTTCTTTTAAAAATTACTTTTTTTAAGCTCATCCAAACGGGTCTTAAGCCAGTAGTACAGTTGTTGTTTTCATTGTCAATGTTTTGTACGGAATCTAAATAATGGAGTATGTAGAAAGGCCGAATAAATAAATAAATAAATAGTTTAGGTCTTCGTTTTACTTCACATGTCTTAGTTCAGAACATTTAAAAGAGGTGCAATTTGATCTCTTTATACTGTTTGAACAACAGCTAATTTTTCAAGGTAAGATAGGTGAAGATTCATTTTTATTATAACAAATCATCTTCTTTAATTTTCTTTGTTTATAGCCTTTCTATTGCCCAAAATATAGTATATTATATACAAAGAGGGAAAATTTAGCAAAAATAACACATTCCTTAGAGATCAAAATTATTTACTTTTCTTTCTTTATCTGCACTCTTTACAAATGGGAAAATTTACTCTATTTTTTTTTAGTAAACAATACAAATTCCACTAGTTTAGGTTCTAACTACAAGCACTTACATCAATTAGAAAATTACTTTTGGTACCACATTTTTTTCGTCAGGTATATATTTCTCGGATACATGTGTACTAAATTTGTTAGAATTTATTTTAGATACAATATATTCAAGCGGGCTACATATGTATCTGAAATACATTAACTGTCTCGCTTATCTCTCTCCTATATCGCTCATCTCTCTCCCGTTGTATCAGTATTTCAAAATGTATTAGGTATCAAATAAACATGTTCAATCTCGCCTCTCACTATCTCACTTGCCTCCCTCCTTCTTCGGTTGCATGTATGTGTATTTCACAATGTATACGGTAGCAAAGAGGGGAGAGAGCAAGGGGAGAATTTTAAAGAGTGGTGTACTTGACTTGAAATCTGGTACAAAATTATTAATTAGTGAGATAATATGTAATTATTTTTAACTATAGAGTGAATTAGTATATATGGTAGGAATGTTTATGTAATTAGATATTAATTTCTCCATTTTTATATTTAGGTGGATGGGTTTGGAGGTGGAAATAATTAAAGGAGATACAATCATTAACTATTACTCCCTCCATCCGGTATTGTTTGTCATGGTTTCTATTTTTAGAGTCAAACTATATAAAATTTGACTAACATTTTTTAAGAAGTATTTTTTTTATCATATTAACATCCAAAAAATTGCATTTAATAGTACTTTTCACATAGTTTTAGAATATCTAATCTTTTTTGTTTAAAACATCGAATTAATGTGATCTAATTTAATTTTAAAAATTAGTCAAATTGACTTTTGAAAAACGCAACATGACAAACAATATCGGACAGAAGGAGAGTAATGGATAATCGAGTGAATTTTTAATTTAATACTAGCGTTTAATTTTATATGCACATTCATATATTGAAAATAACCTGTTATAATCCTAACAAAAACAAATGAGGACTTGAACTTCAAAGTTTGAAATGTGGCAATGATTGAGTTTTCTGTAGAAATATGGAATAAGTTGTTGAAGCAAATAACAATCATACTTTTTGTGTATTAAGACAGGGATATAAATAAACATAGAGACAATCAATCATTGAAGATGAAGAGTAATTTTGTGTATCCTAATTTAGTTTGTGTTGGCTGCAGTGCAATTCGAAGACATGATAACGAAGAGCGAGTCTTCCGATGAAATTGAATTAGTTTTTGAGGATTGTGAAGATAATGAACAATTTGGGTCGTCTGAAGACGGAAGTGATGTTGAAAATCAACTTGTCAACACTGTAATATTTGTTGGTAAGTTCACAACTATCTATCTATAGACCCCATAAAATTTATAGTTAATAGTAGTAGTACTTAGCTTTCATATATATATATATATATATATATGTTGTACGTACTACTTTAGGATTTGTTTGATTACTGAAACTTAAAATCAGGAGCGGCTCAAGCATATTAGTGGCCTAAAGCAAAAATCAAACGGGGCCTTAAACTTGAATTGTTAATAACTTTTATATAATTGATTTCTTCTAGTTTTCAATTCTTATTTTAAATTATTTTTTTATGAGATATAATACTCCAACTATGTCAAATTTCTTCTAATAATTACTTCATTTTCATGAAAAGTTCACTTGTTCTATAAATAGTATTCAACATTTATCAAAAAAATTAATAACTTATAACCTATTATTACTGAAAATGAGGCCTCTTAAATTTGAAGGCCTGAGACACATGTCTTTTTTCAACATTGTCGAGCCACCCTGCTTGAAATCAAATAACAGATTTTAATTTGCAGATGACAAGGAACTGGATTATATAACTGCACTTCAAACTCTTCAATGTGCTGCTTTAAAAGATAAGTGGGAGATTGCAGAACCAATTCTAAAGAAGGAACCAAGATTTGTTGATATTGGTGACTATGGAGAAGGCACTGGAACATTACTCCACATTGCAGCATTAGCAAAAAGTAGAGGATTTGTGCGAGAGCTAATTAAACTAATGGAAGTAGGTGACTTGGAGAAAGGTGTGAATACGGCATTTCACATTGCAGCAATGGCAGGTCACATTGAAATAGCTAAAGCAATGAGAGAAAAGAATAAGAAACTACCAAACATTTTTAATGAGGAGGGAAATTTACCAATCACTGAGGCAGCTCTAGCTGGGCATAAAGCTATGGTAACATACCTTAATAAGGTCACAAATTATGATGTGATACAGCAACAACTCTTATGCCTTCTTGAGATCACTATCCAGAATGAAATGTATGGTAAGCTATTAAAATAAACACAAAGTATCCTTTTTTTTTTTCTTTTTTTCTTTTTGTATGTATGAAACATCTCATCAGATACACATGTCAATTTTTTGTTCAAATGCCTCTCTCAAAGAGTCTTTAATTTCCATTATATAGAGAAAATAAAGATTAATAAAGATCAACTATTCTATCTCTACAAATATGCAATTCAATCTCTCTAAATCTGTCTTGCTATCCCTGTAAATCAACTATTCTATCACAATATTTATTTCTTTGATTCTACAACAAATGTATATGATCATGCTAATTTATATCACTATCTAATTACATTAATATATAAAATCATTTAGTTATGTATCATGCTAACATCCCCCTCAAATTGATGTTGTTGGATCAAGAAGCATCATTTTGCCTACTAGAAACTGATGGCGTTGTCGTGCCATGGATTTTGTAAACGCATCAGCTATTTGAAGAGCAATGGACACATGTGGAAGAGTAATGACTCCTTTATCTACAATGTCTCATATATAATGACAATCCACTTCGATGTGTTTGGTCCTCTCATGATAATTTTGAATTAGTAGCAATCTGAATAACTCTTGTATTGTCAGCTTGGAGAAGAGTAGGATGAGATTGGGGAAATCCAATCTCAACAAGTAATCCACAAAGCCATACAACCTCGGACCAAGCAGTACATCGATCGATATTTAGCCTCTCTTGAATATTTTGACACACAATCTTGTCTTTTACTCTTCCAAGATATCAATGACTCTCCAAGAAACATGCACCAACCAAAGACTGAATGACGAGTATTAGGACATCGCGCTCAATCAAAATTACTAAAAGTATTAAGACGAATAGAAGAACCACCTGGAAAGAACAATTCACGAGTAGATGTTTCTAGAAGATATCGAATAATGCGACGAACAGCCACCAAGTGAAGATGACGGGGATTTTGCATAAATTGACTAACTTGTTGAACTGCTGAAGAGATATCAGGCTGAGTAATAGTTGTTAGGACCGAAAATAAGCAGGTGTAAACACGGAAGCCAGCAAATCAAACCTCGAAAGACCACGAGTAAAAAGACAAACGAGAAATACACCGAAAGACACAAAGGTTTAACGTGGTTCGGACAATTGAACTACGTCCACAAAGGAGATGAGCAATCCACTATAAATATGAGAGTAAAAAATACAGAGAGAAACAACCTCAACCAATTCACTCGGAATACATGGGAGGTTTACACAAGTGATAACGTATCAAGCTTGTGACCCACAATTTCTCCCCCTAACCAAAACTCTCAAAGCCCTTAAGACTACATTGTGAATGCTGATTAAGTTAGAAGGAACATGCCTTTCTTCATAGAGTCCTAAACATTTTCCTACCAGAAAAAGGACTAGCCAATCCAAAACCTTTTCCTAAAAGGAAAACCTATTTATGTTAAGAAATCAGGGCAAATAAAACCCAACAAATCTCCCCCTTGGCCTGAATTTCTGACAAAATAAATTTGTCCACATTCTTCACTTAATCTTCAACAACTTGCTTCTCCTCTCCATAATCTTCTTTGCAAAATTTATGTCTCAACACAGAGAACCTCTCTGAAACAATTTCTCCAACATAATCTTCATTACTGTCAAAAAGGTTGCTGCTAGAACTACACCCGCCAAGATGAACACCTCTTTCTAACCTGGTTCAATCATCGAGTATCGAACCACTGAACCCGGCTCCATCATTGAATCTGGCTCTGATACCACTTGTTAGGATCGTAAATAAGCAGGTATAAACGCGAAAACTAGCAAAGCGAACCTCGAAAGACCACGAATAAGAAGACAACGAGAAAAAAACCAAAAGACACAAATATTTAACGTGGTTCGATCAATCGACCTACGTCCATAAGGAGATAAGCAATCCACTATAAATATGAGAGTACAAAATACAGAGAAAAACAACCTCAAACAATTCACTGGGAATACATGGGAGGTTCACACAAGTGATAACGTATCAAGCTTGTGATTTACAAATTCTCCCCCTAACCAAAACTCTCAAAGCCCTTAAGACTACATTGTGAATGTTGATTAAGTTAGAAGGAGCATGCCTCTATTTATAGAGTCCTAAACCTTTTCCTGCCAGAAAAAGAACTAGCCAATCCAAAACCTTTTCTTAAAAGGAAAATCTATTTATAGTAAGAAATCAGGGCAAATAAAACTCAACAATAGTAAGATAATTTAGACTCCTTACTAGTTGTCGAAATATAGTTGGATCAGGAAGAAGATCAGCTTCCTCGCGACGATACTTCATATTCAAATTCCAATGAAATATATACGGAGAATAAATCTTGAAGACCAGCCAAAGAAATCAGATCATGAGTATATCTGTGTTGGTTTAGAAACACACCTAAAGCAACATTATGAACTTTCAAATCCAAAAAATAAGTAAGAGTACTAAGATCTTTAATATGAAATGAATCTTTTAAGGTGCTGTTGGAGGCTAGCGATTAGTGAAGAATCAAATCCTGATAATAATGTCATCTACATATACCAAAAGAAGAACACAATCTGTAGATGTTTTTCGAAGAAACAAAGATGAGTCAAATTTGCTCTCCTCAAAAGAAAATTATAGCAAAGTAGAACGAAACTTATCAAACCAAGCTCTTGGAGCTTGTTTTAATCCATACAAAGATCGCTTCAACTTGCATACATCTTATGTAGGCGATTAGAACAAATCAGGTGGAGGTTTCATATAAATATCTTCTTTAATATCACCATGGAGAAAAGCATTTTTTACATCCATTTGATAAAAAGACCAGTTTTATGAAGCAACAATGACAATAATAGTTTGCACCTAGTCATTTTAGCTACTGGTGCAAAAGTATCCTCATAGTCCACCCCATACTCTTGTATGTTACCAAGAACAACCAATCGAGCTTTTTACCGATAAAGAGTTCCATCAAAATGAAGTTTGATTGAATAAACCCATTTACATTTAATAGTGTGGACATTTGAAGGTTATGAAATAATATACCATGTGTCATTTTCTTTAAGAGCCAAAAATTCTTCCTCCATTGCTTTCTGTCAACATTCATGCTTGGAAGCTTCTGAGAACAAGATGGAACAAGATTGAAGAATTCTCATATCTAGTTGTGGTACAATTTCAGGCGGTGGATTAGTGTCGGGATAGGACAAAATTGGTCGACGTCGTTCATACACAAATCCAAGTTTGAACCTCTTAAAAGAAGATGATAAATCCTCAAAAGTAGGAAAAAGAGGATAAGCAGAAAATGAATTTACAATAATAAAATACTGATTCTCAAAGAAAACAACATTTCAAGAAATACGAAATTTGTGAGAACATGGATCATAATAATCCATAAAAGTACATTTTAGTAGACTGTACAAAAAGTTTATTGCGCTGCGAAGGAGGCAAATGCTCGAAACAAACACAACCAAATGTATGAAAATCACCATAGTTAAGATTTTGGTGATAAAGACGAAAATATGGAGACTTAATATTTAACACTTTAGATGGCAATCTATTAATTAAATAGACAGCAGTAGACAAAGCTTCCACCCAATATTTAGATGGTTCATATGACTCAATCAATAAAGTACGAGTGACATTTAAAAGATGGCGATTTTTTGGTCCAGCAACTCCATTTTATTGTGGTGTATATGGGCAAGAGTGTTGTGAGACAATTCTTTTGTCAAACAAGAATTTTTTGAATTCATATGACATATATTCCCCACCAAAACAGATCTTAATAATTTGATGCATGTAGAAAATTGTGTCTCAACGTAAGCCAAAAATATCTTAAACATAGAAAATACCTCAGATTTGGATCGAACAAAATATACCCATGTAAATCGACTATAAACATGCATGAATATCACAAAGTATTTGAAATGATCATGAGAAATAATTTGTGAAATGCCACAAACATTACTATGAATGACATCAAAACACTTAGTAGCATGACTACCAAAATTAGGTAAATAAAGAGTTTTACTTTTGCCTAATTTATAAGTAGAACAATCAATGGAAGCAATTAAAAAGTGATTTTTATTTTCCAATAAAACAAAATTTGATAAATGAGACAACACAACAGAATTTGAATGTCCTAGACGCTTATGTCAAACCTCAGTCTTGCTAGCAATACTAGAAGTACAAGCAAAAGATAAAACAGAAGGAATGAAAAAAGTGTATAGGAAACAATCGTCTAACTTTAGGCCCCTTCGCGATTACGTCCCAGACACCTAATCCTGCACAAGATCATCATTACGAGAAAAATTTACATCACAATTGTTATCTACCAGTTGTCTAACTGAAATAAGACTAGAACAAAAATATTCTTGAAAGTTGGAGTAATGTATCCAACATTGATAACGGGTAAATTACTATCGTTGGCAATCTTATTTGTGATGGACCTTGATACTTACGAACATTTTTTAGGATGCTCGTTAAGTTGGTCATATGATTAGAAGCACCTGAATCAATAATCTAAAAATCATATGTAACATCATTATCTTGTAATCCCAATGCTGAAAAGGGTGACACAATCATTTGTTGTACCATTTCAAGAGTAAGAACTTGTCCTGAAGATGAGTTATCATTAGTGGAACCATTTATCCAATTTTGAAAAGCATTGACCCTACGATTTTGAGGACGCGTGGGACACTTTTTGATGATGTGTCCTTGTTGTTTACAATAATTACAGAACTTCTTGCTACAATTGCTAGCAATATGATCATATTCCTTGCAACTGTAGCATTGAGTTTTACTCATATTCCAGCTCTTTCCTTTAAATTGAGCAGCAAATGCAACAATGACATCATTTTCTTTCTTGAAAGCATTTTGTGTAACAAGACGTTGCTCTTCATGAAGTAATTCCCTAAAGCGAACAACTAAAGAGGGAGACATGTCTTGATTCATCAAGTTAGAGCAAACACTCAAAATCGGAGCGTAATTTCATCAAAAGTTGGTTTCGCTTGCTTTGCTCATGAATTATCCGAATCACTGGTAGAGATATAGTAGGTATTTTAACATAGAAAATAACTGTAAATTCAGCCCATAAATTTTGAAATCCAGAAAAATAATCCTGAACAAAAATACCTCCTTGAGAGTAATTAGAAATTTCATACTCTAACTGAAAGCGTTTTGCGCTATTATCTTGGTTGTAAACATTTTGTAAGTAATTCCACATGACCTTAGTTGTCTTGTACGGCCTGAGATTAAGAATAATCGGAGGGTCAACTGACCCTAAAATTCATGTTATCACCCGAGCATCTTTAGTCTTCCATTCACCTAGCTTTGTTGCATCTATAGGAGCAGGATCGTTTCCATCTATATGGCCCCATAATTCTTTAATTTGCTGGTGACAAATAATTGAAATTGAAACTTCAATTTTAAAATAATTATTTCCAGTGAAACAAACACTGAAGGATTTAAAATGATGTGAATTTATGTTTTTGATAGCTATGAAAAATACAAAGACTCAGGAAAGCAACTAGAATGACCAAGAACAAAATTGGTAAGACTGATTGTCGATGAACAGTCAACCAAAAACCAAGATTTTTCAAAAAAAATCTTAGAAGAAACAACAGAGGAATCTATGAAACAAGACAGCCAAGAGAAGGCGCTGATACCATGTCAATTTTCTGTTGAATGTCTCTCAAAGTGAGAGTTTTTCCATTATATAGAGAGAATAAAGATTAAACATCTCTAAAGATCTCTCATTCCTATCCCTAAAGATCAGTTATTCTATCCCTACAAATATGTTATTCAATCCCTCTAATTTTGCCTTTCTATCCCTCCAAATCAGTTATTTTATCACAATATTTATTTTTTTGGTTCTACAACAAATGTATATGATCATGCTAATTTATATCATTATCTAATTACATTAATATATACAATAAATACATAAAAACAGGCTAATTTGCAGAGGTTTATTTGTGGGGTTTTAAAAAACTTCACTATAAAATAATTTTATAGCGTTTGCGATAACCTCCGCAAATTACACCAATTTGTGAGGTTTTGTGAACGCCGCAATTCATAATAATTTGTAGAGGTTTTATTGTGGAGGTTTGTGATAACCTCTGCAAATTACATCAAATTGTGAAGCTTTGTAAATGTCACAATTCATTACAATTTGTTATACTTGTACAAAATAGAAAATAAATCAAAAAAAAATTGAAATATAAAAAACACTTTAGAAAACAAGGTAATCATGGAAAGTAGAAATACAATTGTTTATATGCATTTCATGTTTAATAAGCATGAGAAGTGCAAATTAAGTTGTAAATTGAATTGCGATATCAAAGTGCAAACAATTTAGATATTTAGGTTCATTCATTCAAGAGAATGAAATAATAGATGAAAATGTTACTCCTATAATATGTCATTGAATGGTTAAAATAAAAAAAATATTGAGGTCTTATATATAGATATATATATATATATATATATATATACACACTAAAGTAAAAGATAAATTTATATGATGACAATTATATAATAATAAGAACTAGGTCGGTAAAGTTTAATATATGTCCATGAGATGAATATTTCATAATAATAAGCACTAGATCGGTAAAGTTTAATATATGTCCATGAGATGAATATTTCAAAGAAGTGGATGTTGGATGTACAGTCATACAAGATTAACTAAGATAAAAAAAATTAACAACCTTCACCATAAGACACTAGTAGCACAATCTGACTTTAAAATGAGAAATCATTTGAGATGATTTAGGTATCATATATTTTTAATAAGATTAAGATGTCAAAATCTAAATATAATTAAATTGTTCATTTATATTTTAATATTTGACTTTAAATACAGATTTTTAATATTAGGATATTCTATTAAGATTCAATTATTATATAGTTAAGATTATTTTTACAAATGAATGTATAAATTTGTCTTTATCTAAAAATTCATGAATATAAATTTGTTAAAATGTGAAATTGATCTAATACTATATCAACAAAATATTATTATGTTATGAGAATATATGGTGTTGTTGTGATGAAAGAACATATGAAATAAAAATAATAAACTCAAATCACTATAATCAAATTACTATATTACCTTTTTACATTTGTTTGATGTGAAATCACTTGTTAAAGTTTTAAACTTTAAGTTATCAAACATAGTTACTAATTGTGTCAATTTTTCATGAATTAAGTCAATGTTATTTTGTAACTTGAATATTTTAAATGTAGTCTATGTTTTAAATGATAAAACTCAAGTTTCTTAATGATGAGGGGGAGTTGGTTGGATAGTAAGCACCCCTCATTTCCAATCCAAGTTTCTTAATGATGAGGGGGAGTTGGTTGGATAGTAAGCATCCTTCACTTCCAACCCAATGGTTGCGAGTTCGAGTCACCAATGGACCAAAAAGAGTGGGAGCTCCTAGGAAGGGTAAAAAAATGGTAAAAACTCTTCCAAAATAATTAAATAAGATATTGAGACTCTTGTGTGGGTTATAAACCCTTGTAGAGTGTAGTTATTAATGGAGGTTCTATTAAACTGTATCACAAATATGCTCGTCGCATAGGTAATTTTGACAGTTTCTAAAACCACCTCAATTAATTTTGTCGGATGTAACGATAAAACAAAAACTCCACAAAATGATTATTTTATTTTATTTTGTATTAGTTATCTATCATGCTAACAACACATGCATAAACGAGCTAGCTAGTTATGTATGTTGTATCTCTATGGCCAAGTTAATTCGATCTTTTTTATGGCATGCAGCGGTAGCATTAAATATATTCAACAAGGACAGAAAATTAGTAGCCACTAAAATGTTAGAAGACGGAAATACTGATGTGTTAAAGACGTTATCTGAAAAGTCGATAGCGATCAGTGGCGCTTCTTCTCCGGTTTGGAGAGTGTTGATTTCCATGGGCTCATGTAAGATCCCTTTAACTAATTAGACATTTCTTGACTGGAAATGTAATACTAATTATTCTATCTAATCTGCATGTATATATAGTGCAAAAATTGCTTCCGGAAAGATATGTAGTTGGGGAACTACTTGAGGAGCTATGGGCGGAGTGTCAAAGAAGTGGAGAGGATCGGAATAAGCTATATGGACTAGTGGAAAAGGAAAAATTGGTCCATTCTGCTGCAAAAGCAGGAAATCTAGGGTTTTTACTTGTGGTTGCTCGTGATTATCCTGGGATCATGTGCTTATATGACGATAAAATGTATACCCTTCTCCATGTTGCAGTTTTATATCGAGAGGAAAAAGTCTTCAGTCTTATACACCAAATAGGAGGAACGAAAAACGTAGTTATTCAAATGGTTGATAAGGATGACAATACCATTCTACATTTGGCTGGCAAGTTAGGGGAGCCACAGCCAATCTAATGCTGTTAAGGTATATATATTTTCGCCTCTCTCTATGTTCACGATACATACATGAAATTATGTCAAAAAGTTCCCTTAGCTTGTTTATATATAGGAGGAAGAGAAGATTATGCCCCCATCATTTCTTAGGATTTCTGGAGCAGCACTTCAGATGCAAAGAGAGATATTGTGGTTCAAGGTGAGAGCGAGGGAGTGACAATATCCATCACCTAAAACTATATATATATATATATATATATCATCTGTTAAGTATGAATCAATTTTTAGCCTTGCTTTTAACATTCTAATATGCTGATGATCGTAATAATAATCGGCTAGGAAGTGGAGAAACTTGTACCCCCTTCATTCCAAAAGAGGAGAAACAAGGATGGAAAAACCCCTAGAGAATTATTCACGGAAGAACACAAGATATTACTAAAAGAAGGGGAAAGGTGGATGAAAGACACTGCAAATTCTTGTATGATTGTTTCAACTTTGATTGCCACAATGGTCTTTGCTGCTGGATTCACTGTCCCAGGCGGTTATAACAGTGATAATGGCATTCCAATATTGCTAAATTTGATTGGATTTAAAGTCTTTGTCATATCAGATGCAGTGGCACTATTCACCTCAATCGTTTCCATCATTATGTTCTTGTACATTCTCACATCTCGCTATGCTGAAGATGATTTCCGTGTGTCATTGCCTGCCAAGTTATTGTTCGGAATCACAATGCTGTTTGCCTCGATAGTTAGCATGCTCGTGGCGTTTACAGCAACCTTCGTTTTGATCTATAGTAGTCATATAGGTTGGGAGCCAAAACTCATTGCTGCTTGTGCTGGTGTTCCTGTGATTTTATTTGGGCGTTTACAGTTCAAACTATGGTTTGATGTGGCAAAATCGACATGTTCGTCCAAGTTTCTTTTTAGATCGGGAAAGCACAAACTCGATTAACAACAGAACCACCTTCATAATTGTAATGTTTGTGCATGAAATTCTCATCAATGTTATTTGGGATTGGTAATATTTAATAGTCTTAGCACGTTGAATTTCTTTTCTCAAGTGTTAAATTATCTGATTCTTTGTCTAATGATGTTGCATATTGCAAAAACAATTCCATTTCCATCATGCAAAAGTTACATTTACATACACTCTATATAGAGTTCTAAATTGCATGCTTTAACAAGTTTTTGTGCAGGCAAAAAATTGAATGTCTATATATGTGTAACCTACTGAAAAAGTCTTTCGAAAGGCTATTTTGGATTAACTTTGGTGCTAGGAACTTGAGTGATATACCTGAGAAATGTAATATCCTAATTTTTCCTAGAGCAATACAAATCTCACTACAGTAAAACCTCACTAATAAGTATTTCTTGACCGTAATTGGTTCCAAAGATATTGTATCATCCTCTACTTTATCATCAACATTATTGCATGTATCTCGAATATATGTGTGTCAAATAGGTGTAATTTATTTCAAATACACTCTCTATTGAATAGAGTGGTTTACATGTTTGAGAAATACATTGATTGTATCGTTTGCCTCTCTCCTATCTCACTCATCTCTCTCTGGTTGTATCTTATGTCAAACGTATCTAGTAACAAATATACATGTATCTAGCTAGTATCAAACATACATTTTGACTCTCACCTCTCTCCTATCTCGCTTGCCTCTCCACCTCTCTTGGTTGTCTTTCTCCCTATTTATGTGTATTTTAGAATGTGCCAAATATACATGTATCTAGTATCAAACATACATTTGCCTCTCTCCCTCTCTCGATTGTCTTTCTCCCTATTTATGTGTATTCTAGAGATACGTGTATCAAGTATCAAAAAATACATTAATACATTTATCAGTGTATCGTTCATAGAGAGGGAGTGAGCAAAAAAAGAGGGTGAGAGAGTTGTTAAAGAATGACAAAAGTCCCACATCGGTGGTTAATGAGATGGATGGACTCCTTATAAGGCTTGGGCAATCCTCCTCCCTTTGAGTTAGCTTTTGGGGTATGAGTTAGGCCTGAGAACTAATTATCAAAATTGTCCAGGCTTCGACAATCCTCCTTCCTTCCTTTGAAGAGTGAGGGGGACGAAGAAAGGAGGAGAGAGCGAGGGGGGAATTTGAAGGAGTGGTGTATTTACTCTATTCATATGTACAACTCTAATATATATAAAGTCGTTTCTTTATTTTCCTTGTCATTAATGTCATTTTATTTTGTGAATGACCTGAGTTCGTTCTTGCTATACATCGTAATTATAAATATAAATTGTATTTTCTGCATATTAGTGCAATAAGAATTCTTTTCATGTGACCTTATTATATTCAATTACAAGAATTGTTTACTTTATATATACAATTTTAATATAAAGTTGTTTATCTATTTCCCTTGTCTTTTATGCTAATTTAATTTGTAAATGTTCGTCTAATGCCTAGTTCATTTCCTTGTTACCGCCAGGGGCGGGATCTATGTTATGGCAAAGAGGTGTCACGTGACACGGCTTCGGGAGAAAAAATATTAAATTCGTATATATAATCAAAAGGTATGGTGCGTCTTTTTTGAATTTGAGGTCCTGTGTTGAATACTTAGCAGCCTCATTTTTATTCTATTTCTCACGTGAATTTTAACAAAATTTGACTTCTTTGTTCTATTTTCTTTTCCCTTTCCTCTTCGTTCTCGAAATTGGTTAAGTTTTAGATAAATACTAACTTTTTTTAGTGATTGTTTGGTGCCTTATATATAATTACTTTCTCCATTTAAAGAAAACAATGTTTAATATTCCTTCATCCATCTTTATTTGCGCAATATATTAAAAGTAGTAGTCTAACTGTACTTGTCCAAGTTGGATATTAAGAGATAATTGACCATTTTGTGTTCACTTTATCCTTGCATTGAACAGTATTCAGTTTTCAATATTTAGATTGATGACTTATAATTAACAAGGGCGAGATAGTAAAATATCCCTCTATTTATTATTTCTTAACGATGTGCCAAGTCAAACATAGACCAGTAAATTAAAGATGGACGGAGGGAGTATCACTTTTAATGAGGCTATTTGAATTCATTTCAAAAATAATAATTCATCAAGTTAAGTGATATATATATATTAGTTGTACTTTATTAGTATTATATTCTATTTTTAAAATCATGTAATAATATTTAATTAATTAGAATTTGACACTGCTTATAAAAGTTTCTGCGTATGCCACTGTCTACCGCAATAAATATGAATTGTATTTTCAAACATATTAATGCAATTACGATTCTCCTCATGTGATATTTTATACTGTTAAATTCAAATATGGCCATATGGTTGAATGTTTTATAGAATTCTTACGTGATTAAGAATGGAATAAGTTCTTTGTATTGTTCAAGCAAAGAACAATCTTTTTTTTCTTTGGTCTCTTAAGACAGTAAGATAACACAACTTTACTGGAGACAGCGTAAAGGGAAGGAAAGGGTCTGATATATCCCTCAACTTTGTCATTTGGAGTTGATATACCTCTCGTTATGAAAGTGGCTCATGTATGTCTTTACAGTTATACAAATGGCTCACATATACCCATTCATTTAACGGAAGTTAAAAATTTAGTTTTAAATTTCTATTTTTACTTCTAATTTTTTAAAAGAATTATTTTGGGGTATATATGATTCTTCTATCAAAGTTTAAGGTATTTTTTAATTTTTTTCATACATAAATTATTTTTTGACTTCTTTTATTATAATTATTTGAGTTTCTTATTCTTATTCTTATTCTATTTTTTTTTATTTCATTCCTTAGTTTAAAGAAAAAAAAATTAAACTATTTTTTTTCTATATTGTAATTTGATTTTGTATTCGAAGAAAAAGATTTGGTCATCTACAATAAGTTTTACAAGAATATTAGTGAAACATAAATAAATTTAATTATCAAAATAATAATTCTAAATTAGTCATTGAAACAAAAAAAAGGTCAAAAAAATGTTTGACGAGGATTAAATTTACTAATATGAATTATATTTTTTAAAATAAAATAATAAAAAATTAGATTAATTTTTTTTGTTATTTCCGTTAGAGGAAAAGGATATATATACGAGTAATTTATTTTTAAGTAGGGATATATTATATCAACTCTAAATGACAAATTTGAAGGTATACCATACTCTTTTTCCTAAAGGGAATTCTATGTCTATTGATTTATTTTTCTCCTAGAAAATTGATTATAGATAGTATGGAAATTAGCTCTGTTGCGAGAACATAGAAACTTGAAATTTTAATTTAATATTAGTGTTTAATTTCATATGCACATAGAAGAAACAGTTACTATAATTTTAACGAAAACAAATGATAATATCTATTCTTTAGAAAAAGGAAAAACAAAATTCTTTACGTGTGATTCAAGCAAAGAAGAATCATAATTTTGTTTGTTAAGACGGGGATATAAATAAACATAGAAATAATCATTGGAGATGAAAGAGTAATTTTGTTGTAGGAAATAGAGAAGGAAAATGTTATCCTTAGAGAATGCTCAAGTTTTATATAGACCACTTAGTTAGTGTCACGTGAGATGATTACAATCATCAATTACATCACTATTTATACTAATAATGATGTAAATCAAAGGTCTTGCACAAATAACTAAATACATGTATCACAATTTACTAGATACATGTATTACGAAATTTTCTTGAAAAAGTAAGAGACAATTTCGTAAGGCTAAACATTGATGCATTTTATGTATTATACAATTGAACACAAAATACATTTTCTGTATTATACATTCTCAAATTTCTTCTTTTTCTCGCAGATGTAGCATTGAATATATTCAACAAGGACAAAGGACTAGCCAGTACGATGTTACAATTAGGAAACGGGGAAACGATACTTTTAGTCCCTATGTTAAGGTTAATTTCTATTTTAGTCCTTGTGTTATTTAACTTAGCACTATTAACCTTTAATTATATCAAGTGAATGATTTTAATCCTTCAACTAACATACCCAAAAAAATTAACAGAGAGTTCACTGCTAAAAGGGGTAATTCGGATATTTTAAAGTAATTGCTTGAGAAAACAGAAAACTTTTTTTAAGAAAATCATTCGTTGCATAATTTATCGTTCGTCGGTGTGAGCGGGAGGGTTAATGCCTATCGAGTTGGTTTTTCAAATTGTAGCTCAAATCGACGGACTTGTTCTTCTAGATAGAGATATGGAAGACTTAGCTTGTTCTTCAAACAGATAAATTAAAAAGGAAATACCCGAACTACCCCTTTTAGCACTAAACTCTCTGTTAATTTTTTGAATCTGTAAGTTGAATGACTAAAATCGCTTACTTAGTATAATTGAAGGTTAATAATGCTTAGTTAGATAACACGAGGACTAAAATAAGAATATAGTTTTAACACAGGGATTAAAAATGTCGTTTTCCCATTAGGAAACAGTGAAATCTTAGGCATGTTATCTGTAAGCTCCTTAGAATGCAGAGGAAACTTGAAGAAATTCAGTGGAGCTTATTCTTGTATGGTGTGGAGAAAGTTTGTAAGTGTGATATCCATGGCCAAGAGACAATTCATTACACGTAAGATCTACACTGGACTTGACTGATCAAACAACTAGCATACGTTGTAATCATATATACTATCCATCCGTGGTCATTGCTTTGTATGAAGACAATTAAGCTTAATATATCATCCGTTTGTATACGTGTGCTTCAAACAATTCAGGGGAAAGATATGTACAGAAGAAACTAGCTGGTTTACTACTTGAAAAGCTATGGACGGAGTGTAAAAGAAGTGATGAGGTATTAAAGTCACGCAATAACAGTGTCCAAAATACAGTTGTAGTAGTTAGCAGTGTAGTTAGTTAGAAGTCAGTGAAGTTGTTAAGCTGTTTGTTAAAGTAGTTACAACATATTGCATACACAACAACGAGAATTATACATCATTGTAATTCCTATAAATAGGACCGTAAACGTGACAAAAATTATCATCAATAATATCTCTTCTCTTCTTCTTCTAGATTCATCCATTTCAAATAATTGTCTCTCAAACAGAGTTGCAGAGATGTGCAACAATGGAGCTTAGCTCCATGATTCTATGAAATCTATTATGAGGATATATAAACTATTAGAGCTAGTGAAAAGGGAAAGTTTGCTCCATTCTGCTGCACAGGCAGGAAATGTAGGATATATAACTGATAATGATTGGCAATAACCTTGTACATTTGGCTGGAAAGTCAATCGATAAAAATAAAATTAATGTTTAGGTATTTCTTCTCTCTTTTAAAATTATATTGCTGATATAGGAAATATAGTATGATCAAAAAGTTTTGTTTCGTTTAAACCAATATATAGGAGAAAAAGAAGATTATGCCACCATCATTACTCAGGATTTCTGGAGCAGCACTTCAAATGCAAAGGGAGATATATATTGTGGTTCAAGGTGAGAGATTACCTATATAAACAAATAATATTGTTGCTTTTCAAATCTCTGAGATTTTAGTTTTTAAATATTTAGTGTATTCTAATTGCACCACCTTATCTCAGAAGGGTTACAAACAGAGATGGTAAAATTCCAAAGGAATTATTCAGAGAAGAGCACAAGTTACTACTAAAAGAAGGGGAAAAGTGGATGAAAGACACAGCAAATTCTTGTATGCTTGTCGCAACTTTGATTGTCACAATAGTGTTTGCTGCTGGCTTCACCGCGCCAGGTGGTTATCATGATGATAATGGTATTCCAATATTGCTACAATTGAATGGATTTAAAGTGTTTGTCATATCAGATGCAGTGGCACTATTCACCTCAATTGTTTCCATCATTATGTTCTTGTACATTCTGACATCTCGCTATGCTGAAGATGATTTTCTTGTGTCATTGCCCGCCAAGTTATTGTTTGGACTCACAATGCTGTTTGTCTACAGCAATATAATGCTATTTGGGATTGGTAATTAATAGATATAGCAAATTGAATTTCTATTCTCAAGTGATTTATTAAACAATTATAGCCAACAACTTGCAATGGAACAATTACTATAGGTGCATTCTGTATAACTTCAAGTGTAAAATGATTATTCAACTTTAGGTTATACTTTTGTTTATTAATGAGAATTTAAAAGGAATCTGAACTAAGTAATTGAGGAATATGAAAGAGTGTTACCATCAAATCTTCAAGACTATACCATACCATATAAACATACCTAATATTAGTCATTCAGGATATGCTTTTGTCGTTGAGCGGGTACATAAGTGTCTTCTAATTTTCAGGTTTATTTTTACTAAGTCGAGATTTTTCCGCTTAATTGGCTAACTTCATTCAATATCTTCTAAAAGAAATCTATAGGTGCAAGAGATAGCTTGAACGGTATAATTGCACGTAAAAAAAAAATAGTGGTCAAAACTTGTTTAGTTTAAATTTTCTTAAACTTTTGACATTCGCTATCCAATGACTTTATTGGACGTGTGTGGTCTTGAACTTTTGACATTTGCTTGTTTCGTAAGTAAATTTTCAGGATCAGAAATCAAAACTTGTCAAGTTTGAAGTTTTGCCAATGAAGTTCAAAAGTTCAAGACTATCGAGATGGACAATCTCCAAGGTCATTCTTGTAAATCACTTTGTTATTTTGTGTTATCATAGTCAAGATGCACTTTTGTTAACTAAAGTGGTTAAACAATGAACTTGAGCTACTCCATTTGTTCCAACTTATGAGGTATTTTCTAATGGGCCTGAAAATACCATTAAGGCTCAATTCTAATTGATTCCAAATGTAGGAACACAATAATAAAATAAAAACAGTTTTTAGCAGCAATAAGTATGACATTAATAAAAAGTGCTGTAGTTTTTACTAGCATTAATTAATTGTCATTAGATTTAATGTCGCTATAAGAGAGAGTTTTGGCTAAAAACATCCCTCAAATATGACTCAAATCTAATGTACATACTTATATTATCTAAGTAGCCAAAATACATCCTTATTATCAAAACGGAAAAGGATCAAAAATACCCTTAAACTATCTGAAATAGCTCACATATACCCTTAAACTATATTTTGGCTCAAAACTACCCTTCCCGTCAAACTATTGGGTCAAAAGTGCCCTTCTAATTAACGGAAATTGTTAAATGCCATGTGGATGCCACATGAATGCCACATGGCACGCCAATAGATTTCCACTGCCACATAGACTAAAAGGAAAAGGGTCAAAAGTACCCTTAAACTATCCCAAATTGCTCATATTTACCCTTAAACTATATTTCGGCTCAAAACTACCCTTTCCGTCAAACTATTGGGTCAAAAGTGACCTTCTTATTAGCGGAAGTTGTTAAATTCTACATGTGCCACATTGACTAAATCCCTAAATCTTAAGTACTCATTTTTCCCTCATTTCATTATTTTCCAGAAACGATTTCACCCCTTCTCCCTCATTTTGCGGCTAAGGTTTCACAGTTTTCTTTGTCGCTGGGTTTCAAAGTGGATATTCGTGGTTGTAGGTTAGTAAACTTTTTTCTTATTTTATTATGTTTACAACCACGAAATTCCACTTTGAAACTCAGCTCCGAAGAAAGTTATGAAACCTTGGCCGCAAAATGACGGAAAAGTTGTGAAATTCTAACTATCATACTTTGAAATCGTAAACGTAATAAAATAAGAAAAAACATTTACTAACCTACAACCATGAATATCCACTTTGAAACTCAGCCTGAAGAAAGCTACGAAGCATTAGCTGCAAAATTAGGGGAAAGTTGTAAAATCCTAACTATCATGCTTTGAAATCGTAAACATAATAAAATAAGAAAAAATATTTACTAACTTACAAGCATGAATATCCACTTTGAAACCCAACCACGACGAAAAGTATGAAATTCTAGTCGCGAAATGAGGGAGACGGGTGAATATATCATTTCTGAAAATAATGAAATAAGGGGGGAAGTAATTAGGATTTAGGGATTTAGTCTATGTGGCAGTGGAACCTTATTGGCATGCAATGTGGCATCCACATGACATTTAACAACTTCTGTTAATAAGAAGGGTACTTTTGATCCAATAGTTTGACGGGAAGGGTAGTTTTGAGCCTAAATATAGTTCAAGGATAAATATGAGCTATTTCAGATAGTTTAAGGGTATTTTGAACCTTTCTATTTAGTGTATGTGGCAGTGGAATCCTATTGGCATGCAATGTGGCATCCACATGGCATCCACGTGGCATTTAACAACTTCCATTAATAAGAAGGGTACTTTTGACCCAATAGTATGACGGGAAGGGTAATTTTGAGCCAAAATAAAGTTTAAGGGTATATATGAGCTATTTCGAATAGTTTAGGGGTATTTTTGAGCCTTTTCCGTTATCAAAATAATAACAAGAATCATTCTTCACTCTATTTTTTATTAAGAAACTGATTGAACCAGTAAAAAAAAATTCAATTTGGTCATGTCTTAGCCACGACGAAAAGATCAAAGTTACCTAAAATGAATAAGGATATGGATAGGAAATGAATCTTTCATTCCCATTATTTAATTTTTGTGTGTTGATAGTTTAAATGTTTATTGTTTTATCAAGTAAATTGACTTGTAACAAACTAACAATACATAAGTCTTGAAATATTTATATAGTAGGTTCGATAGTTAAAAAGATTATGTAAAAAAGATTCATTTTAAATATTACGCCAATTAATTAGAGATTTTTTGAATAAAATATTATGTATGTATGTACGTTACATACAATGCAATTCACATTTCATACGATGTACATTAATGAAATTACGTAGCATTTTGTTATGAAAATAGAAAAATAATTACTTTATTTGAAAATTTTGAAGTTGGAGTTTGTATATGGCTATACTTTTTACAAAGAATATTTAGAATTTGAATATACTTTGTCTGTATATGATTTAAATCCTTAATTTCTAAAAATTAAAAAAAATTGAACTTACTAGTTTAACCATGCGTACATTTTTTTCATTCAACTTGACACATTTTTTTTTTGTTGGTGGCATGAGTTACTTAAAATATGTGGCATGGGTTACTTAAAATATAAGACAGAATGATGAAACTTGCAACATTTTAAATAGTGCAAAGATATTTTTTGTTTACTTATATAATATAAGGATGTATTTTAGGTTTAAGTCATATTTCAGGGATGAATTTAGCCAAAAACTCCTATAAGAGATATTTACGAAGATTGTCAATGTCCACTAAAAATACATATTTAACAATAATTAAGCTTTAATTAATTATTATTAAAGATCATTTTTGGTGTTTATGGAATATTACTAATATATTAGCAACCAAAAGGTAGCACGAGTATTATATTCCACTATAGCTTCTAAGGTCAGCCTTAAAAACTTTGTGCCAATCACAATCAATTAAGGTACTTTATAAAAAAAATCATAAAGGAAGGCTACTAATTTAAAATTAATCTCACTTACTTCCTAATTAAAAAAAGAAAAGATTCAACTAAGAGTATTTAATTAAGAATACAAATCATGTTCCATAGCACTAACATGACCATATAATTTATACTAAGATTCATTTTGTCCTAATATTTAGAATAATGTCAAGCCTAATGGCCTATATATATTTTCCTGTTTATATTCAAAGCAAACGTGCAAAGACCAAATCAAAATTTACTTGCTCTTATTTCAACATCAATAGCACTCTTAAATATACTAATCTAAATTGTGACGGATGCTTTAGATTCGAATTTAGAAATAGAAAAAAGATCATGTTAAAATCATTATTTTTTAAATAAATTGTGTAATATATGTGCTTATATTTAAACGAAATTCAACGAAGAAGAAAAAACAAACACTATTAAATCCTATACTACAGTTGTACAAGGATCTAGATCCTTTTTGGATATTCCTTTGTACTAAACCTACATTTTTTTGGTGATATAAATGTATGCCAAGTACTATAGTACTAGTAATTATTATACTATAGTATATATTTAATTTCTCTTTATTGTTTGACTATTACTCTATATATTTTGCATAGAAAATTTATTGGAATATGTTACCATTTCCTCTGCTCCAATCAAAGTAGCACTGTTTCATAAGGTACTAATTCTATTTTATTTTTTCGGTTTAACTTAAGTATCTTTTTTGTGAGATTTTACTCGTTGGTGAATAACTGATAAAATGATAAACGAAAAAAGGTTTAAACTATCCTTAAACTATTCGAAATAGCTTAAATATATTCTTAAACTATATTTTTGCTCAAAAATACTCTTCCTGTCAAACTATTGGGTCACACCTACCCTTCTAGTTAACGGAAGTATCCGTGTGTGTAAATGCCACATGGATGCCACATGTGCACGCCAAAGAGATCACACCTCCACATAAACGACTACGGAAAAGTATCAAAACTATCCTTAAATTATTCGAAATAGCTTAAATATACCCTTAAACTATATTTCGGCTCAAAAATACCTTTCTCATCTAACAATTGGACCACACTTGCCCATCTGTTTAACAAAAAATATTCATGTGTGTGCTAAAATGCCACATGGGACTCCACATGTGCACGCGAAACACACACCACCTCCACATAGACGATTTAAAGCCCTAATTCACACACATGGATGAATTTTGTTATGGAACGCAATTATGCAAACTATAGTTATAACATACAAATATGATTTTTAATTTATCCATTTCATAATTAATATGAGTAAAATGGTAAACTCACTATGTCAATAAGTGTTTTCTTAATAGTCATAGACTCATAGGTGTGTCAATTCGAAAGTGGACAAATACTCTTTTTGAGAGCCACAATTATGGAGTGTGGTCTTTACTTCTGACCAATTCTCCCCTTTTGCTTTAGAAAGCTGAAAAAGGCTATTTTGCCTTTCGAGCTTTCTTATTCGATTGAGCATAGAGGCCTCCATACTCTCATTGTCACCTTGCAGCTAACCATCTTGATGTCATCTTTTCTTCTTCTGAGTGTAGCGCACGGGAAGAATCGTGGCCGATTGAGAAAGCTTTATTATACGGATAACTCATTTTGTTATTTGTACACAAAAATAAATATTTTATTACTCCTATAATAAGAAAAACAAGTGGAGATAAAAGAAACAAAAACCACGTCGTTTCATTTTCACAATTATTTGTTAAAAATAGTTGACCTAGTAATTTTTAATTCAACATACTTTTAGCCCAACTGCTCTTTTTTAGATGATTCTTTTGTTTCTCGTCTAGTGTTTGAAATTTATATTAAAATTTGATTAAGTTTAAATTTATATTAAAAAAATTTCATATTGAAAAATAAAATACTTTCTAATAAAGACAATTTTATACTAAAAAAATCAAACCTAAAAACCTCTATTTAAAAATAAAGAAATACTCGCTACTCCGTCCTCTCGCCTTTTCTATATGATCTATGTACAAGATTCCCAATTATTTATTTCCCAAGACTGACCTTATTATTTTTTTTTAAATGACAAAAGATCATGTGCCTGCTTTTGGCATTTATTGAATTGTTAGATCAACATCCACAATGATATTATATTAAACTAAGAATAATTAATTCGATGTACGGTATCAAGATCTATAAATCCATTATTACTTGATTAACATTTAACAGGAAAATAAAACTTTGAAAATTGTATGTTATTTTTTACTTTATTATTCATAGTGTCAAACTTCCACGATCTTCCAATAATATAATGTGCTAGATATAACTGCACTAATAGTTGTAAATAAATTCAATTATGGATTCTAATAACAATTAATACAATGATTTGATCCTAAAATTGATCACACAAATATTCAGTTTCATTATCTTCGTCCATTTTCAATTGTCTTAGTTTTCTTTTTTAAGTCAAATAATAATTATTTTGACTAAAATTTTAGGATGTATTTTTCATCATATCGATATGCAAAAAAGTGGAATTTATAAAACTTTTCGTATAATTTTTGAATTTTTAAAAATTTTATTTAAAATATCAAATTAATGTAATCTAATTTTACTTTAAAAATTAATTAAATTAATTTTTAAAAAATATAACATGATAATTAAAAGTTGACAGTGAAAAAAGTATTATATATAATATATTAGATTTCAATTCTATCTTTACATCATTGTTGACTCATGAATATTAAAAATTGCACTCACTATTCAATCACCATCAAGTAATGATATAGCTCAAACTATCAAACTACTCTCACATATGTTCAAAGCTTTAACTTTAAAAGTGATTATTTCTTATATGAATCCGAATTATTTGGATTATAAATATCAGACATCGATTAATTAAAAATATTAAATTAAAATCATGTATCTATGGAAAGTCAAACATATATATATATATGAAATAAAAAACACCCTATCCCCCCTCCCTCTACCTACGCTGATGGAGAAAAGAAAAAAAAATGAAAATTCAAAAAAAAATTTTTCTTTTTTTGGACAGATAAGAGCGAAAAATCTTTGATCTTATCAATGAGGAGATTATTGCTTACGAAATAATTAGATTTATGTTACATCATGATATGAAAATTCAATGAAAGTAGACACTAATTAAACAAAATATGTCATGCATGTAAACATTATTTTAAAACTTGAAAACAAGAAAACTAGAATTAATGTAAAAAATTACAAACTATATGGATTTCCATCATCAAATTTTGTCGGTCCTCAAGCATGTGAACACTCTTTAAGCTACAATAATTAGGGAAAAATATTAAAATTTAAAATATTGTCACAAATATATGAACCTACGTACATTAATTATTAAGTAAATTTTTGTGTCTTTTTCTTATATCTTTCTTTTATTATGAAGAACCAAATTAAATACGTAATACATGAATTTGTTGATACAAAAATAGTAGGTTTTAACAACATCACATGAATTACACAATATTGGTAGGCCTACTTTTTTTTTCTTTTTATTTATGCTTTATACTAAAAGGGGAAAAAAATAATATGATCAAATCATTTTCAAATCGTATTAAAACCTAAATTCATCCTCTTAATATCTATTTAGTGGCTTTGCTGATGAGAATATATTATTTAACTTTTTGTTTGTCCTTTTTGTTCTTAGTTTAATCTTTTAATTTGATCGATTAATAAGGAAGAACTATTTTTCCTTCATATATGTTAAGGTTGATGCATTGCTCGTGAAATTATATGGAGTAAATATGGGGTTAATGAATTATAGAATGATGATTGATATGTGACGATTATAATTTGGTATGAAAAGATAATTAATTTAATTTTGAAAATAAGATATTAGATATATATGAGATATCGAATAATTAGAATGATGTTGTAAATATGACCATTATAGAAAATTTTGATATTTTCGTCGATAGTTATATAGGTGCTTACTCATTAGTAACTGTTGAAGAAGAAGGAAGTTGACGATTAGAACATGTCAAGGGAACATGTCCAACGCAGCTAACTGACCTATCTGCAGCAAGTGTTGATGAGGAAGGAAGCTGACGATTTGACCATGTCAAAGGAACAGGTCTAACGAAGCCGACGAGTTTACATCACTGCTGTAATATTAGAGTCGCATTTAGGATTAGATTAATTATATTATTTATAATTCTAATATTAACATTAGTCTAATCCTAATGCGACTCTAATTTTACACATTGTATTGAATTATATATTTAAATACAATTTTATTTTAATTGTTACGTAAATATTGTACCTTATCGTTTAAATTTATTATTAATAAATTACGAAAAGACCAATTTTATGTAACAATCGATTTGAGTGATGGTATAAGTACCTCCAACTTATGCCCGAAATTCAAGAGACACACTTATGCTATACTAAGATCCTATTATCTCTTGTACTTATTTTATATATAATTTTCTATCTCTTTTCGGCCTACGTGGCACTAGCTTAAAAAAAAATGTCAACACGCACTGGGCCCACAAGATAGTGTCACGTATGCTAAAAAGGAATAGAAAATTATTTATAAAATAAATTCAGGAGATTAAGTATGTCTTTGAGATTTTGGATATAGATGGAGGAACTTGTACATCTTTTCTTTATTATTGAATAATATATCCAATCATTGTATTTATTTAAATAATATAATATTATATGATATATTATAAAATAATATTAATAATTATTCAAACAAAAATGATATTGTTAATATGTATGTATAAGTCTATTAAATTTGAATTCGCGTCAAAAAATTGGAGGACGCCTCTCTCTTTATCTGTCCGCCACGCCAGCAGAACAAATATGACATCTCTCTCTTTCTGACCTTGAGAGAGAAAAGTGAAGAGAGAGAGAGAGAGAGAAAGAAGCATATGAAAACAATGGAATTTTGTGTTTTGATTCGTAATTTCTTCTTCCTCAGGAGAGGAACATAGCATATAGTGGGGAAATGGGGAGGTGAGTTTCTGTTGAAGCCGCAGGCTGCACAGGAACAAACATAAAGAAAGAAGAAGAAAAAAAAGACTCCCCAAAAACTGAAACTTTTCTTTGTGTAGATATAAATTCATCTTTCATCTGTCGGTTCATGAATTGGGGGTTTTCTCATTTCCTCATTGTTGAATTTATTTAGGTTCAAAATTGAATTTTGAACCATTTTTGGGAAAAGAAGGAGAATTGGGTATTTAGCTAAATTGGGAAAAGAGGTTTCCGAATTGGTTTCTTGATTTTCTGTGGCTTTTATTGATTGGAGTTGGATTTCGAGCTGTCCCCACTCATGAAAAATTTATATGACTGGTTTTCTTGAACTGTTTCATTTCCAGTTTTGACTTTTTGGTTAATTTACTTTGGAAGTTGATCAGTTCTTTGAAGTGAATTGAGTGTTCATTTAGGTTGATTAGAAAGGTTGGGTGGTTGAATGTTGTGTATTAGGTTTGCATTTTCTTGAATAATCATAGTTGTCTTGAAAGATGGCTTCAGGGATGGGGCTTGATGAAGACAATGGTGAAACTAAAGGAGGCATGTGGGAATTGGACCAAAAGCTTGATCAGCCTATGGATGAAGAGGCAGGAAGACTAAGAAATATGTATAGAGAAAAGGTAAGATGTAGCTTTTCTTTAAGTTTACTTGATTGATGCACTTTTACTCTTTTCTGCTTGCTTTGATGTTTTTTCTTTTATTTAGGGGACTAATTTGTTATATGTAATTGAATAGTCAATTGTATATTCTCATTCATCTTGATTTTGGTTGAGTTACTCTTTTGATCCTAGCATGTTTCTCGATTCATGTCACGTGGAAGGCTGTTTTTCTTCTCCTTGTCGCCCTTTGGGTGGGGGTAGGTGGCTGGAGGGTAGGGTGTGGGAAGATAATTTTTCATGTTGAAGACTTGTTGACTTCATGTTTATGAATTCAAAAGTAGATGATGTCTTATTGGTGAGCAATTGACAAATATTGGTTTGGTACCTATATGCTGATGTCCTAAAGTCATGTTTTTTACTTATTTTATGACTTTATGATCCCATTATTGTGAGTATTTGGTTGATTACGAGTAAATTATGAGTTCATTTTTTTGTGATCACTCATTCTCCCAGTGTGCTAATTCAGTTGTCTTAATTCAGACTTTCTCGTCATTGTTGCTTCTGCGGCTTGCTTTTCAGAGTCTGGGAGTGGTTTATGGAGACTTGGGAACGTCTCCTTTGTATGTGTTCTACAATACATTTCCCCATGGAATTGATGATACAGAGGATGTCATTGGCGCACTTTCACTAATTATATATTCCCTCACACTTATCCCTCTCCTCAAATATGTTTTCATAGTTTGTAGAGCAAACGACAATGGCCAAGGTAAGCTGTTCCAGAGTTCAAGTCACTCATCTGATTTAGTTGATGATTCTCTATTATGCATGTCTCATGGTTTTTAAGTTTTGCATGCCGTCATGCTGAGCTGCTTTCCTGTATGAAATGTTTATTCCACTGGTAGCTGTAACTTTCAAGAGAAATGTTGCTAAGACATTGTTGAAACAGGATGTTACTGCTTAACTTGATTACACACTTTTTTATTGGCTGGACAGCTTGGGTCTTTTTGCTCCCTTGTCCAGTTAATGAAGTTTCATGACTAGTTAAGTTGGAGAGAACCCTTCAATGCAATCTTAAACTGACGTAGCAGTGCAGCAGTGAAAGTTGGGTTGAAGCAGTCAAAAGGATTTGTATGCATGTTTGTGTCTGTCTATGTGAGAGATAGAGATATAGGGATGAAAATATAAGGATGCAGCTTAACCAACAGCCCTTGTTTATGAATTACACAAACAAATTGAAAATAAGCTCAGCCGTAGGTCTCCACGCGTGAGTATGTTGTTTTCCCCCTCTTTGGTGTAATTGTGTGAAAGAGGCTGTTATGATGACCATGTTATACTTTTTGGGCAAGATTTGACCTTGTTATTGTCTGTTTTAAAAGTCTCCATTTACAGAGACTTCTTCTCCTCGCCCTTAAAAATCTCTAATTCTCGCTGTTTCAGAAGAAAAAGAAAATAAAGTGAACAGGGCAAGGATAAAAGAAGTTGCAGAAGTTGAAAATGTCGAAGTGATTAAAGGGTGAATGAAAATTTGAGATTGTATTGCAATTTGAGAAAAGCTTGTTGGCTAATACTGTTAAGATATATAGTTGTTTGCTAAGTATATCTTAATTTCACATGGAGATGCAGTTACTATATGTTGAATTTAAAGATCATTTTGCCTATCAATTGAAGTTATTTATTTACTGCAATAAACCAATTGCTCTAATGTTGACAATGTTACAGACACATCATGAAGGTAATGAACTTAGCTTACTCTACATTTACAATTAACTATTTAAGGACTTTGCATTTGCATGCATTCATTTGATATTGGTATTTAGTTAACTCAATTTCCTTTTTTCTCCTGTGCTTTACATTTTTCATAACTCAACTCCCAACTGTAGAGCAACATGAAAGATGTGTTCTCTAATTAATGCACGAAAAAGTTAAAGATGATAAAATTGAGTTTTATGTCTTTTCAGGTGGGACTTTTGCTCTTTATTCTTTGTTATGTCGCCATGCTAAGATAAAGACAATTCCCAACCAACACCGGACAGATGAAGAGCTGACAACTTATAGTCGCAGCACATTCCATGAGCACTCATTTGCTGCAAAAACAAAAAGATGGTTGGAGGCATATCCGTTCAGGAAGAACTCGCTTCTTATTCTTGTAGTTATAGGCACTTGCACGGTAATAGGTGATGGAATTCTTACTCCGGCTATATCAGGTACTTGTTTGAAGCTTGTCTTTTACTTGTCATCTACTGTATTGACAGAAGTTCATTATTTTAGTTTATGGTGAAAAAATTTACAATCGTTAGGATATGATTGCAACCTGAATGACCTAAATCCTTCAAGGACTAGCTTAACCCTCGATAAAAATGCACAACCTAGTAGAGACAACACCTCGTATAGCCTATGATGGATAACTGAAGGTGGTACTGTTCATTAATAATTCTGATCAAAAGAGAGAGTTTAATCCGATTGAATGCCACAATTATATTCCAGTATGTCATATGAATCTTCAGCACAAAGATTGTGCTGGAAGCCAAAAGGTGTTTACAACGAAAACGAATATACAATCATTGCTCTTCTTACAAGGAATCTAAAACCTGTAGAATAGAATCTAGATCATCAATACATTTAGCTTCACACCGAAAACAAAAAAGGAGAATGCAGTTCTTCTTGATCTTCTGAATAGTATTAGCTGTATCTTCAAAGCATCTGAAGTTTCTATCCTTCCAGACAGTCCATCAAATAGCTGCTGGGACAATATTCCACTTGACTTTGTTGGTAGTAATTTTTCCCCTCCATCATTCCAACATGACAGAGAGTCAATTGTTCATCCTGTCATTGCCCATCTAATACCCCTGAGGTTGAGAACAAGTCCCACAGATGACTAGTCACTTTGCAATATAGGAAAGGATGGCTGATTGTCTCGGCCTCTTCGCCACTAAAGTAGCACTTGTTTTTTTCTCGGCCTCTTTGCCACTAAAGTAGCACTTTGAACAAATTGATATACCCCTTTTCCTCAGATTGTCCTGGTTTAGAGCAGCTTCTTTCACTACCATCCAAGTAAAGCATGCCACTTTATATGGTATCTTTACTCTCCGTATATTGTTTCCTGCCAATGCCACAATTAGAAACAGAAGTAAATGTTTAGTAGTAATGACATCAAGGGACTTAAGTCTTTTAGAAAAGAATGACTTGATTCAGAGTACGAAATTAATCTATTTTGTGTTTGTTCTCAATTCAGAATACACTTTTTAATTATTTAAAAAATAAAATTTATGCATTTAGAAATTACTGAAATGAGACACTTTATAAGAGAGAAGTGTTGAAAACACCCCTAAACTCTGCGTGAATTATTAGTTTCATCCTTGAACTATTGATAGTCTTAAAAATATCCGTTTACTTGACTATCTTAAATACACCGCTGATCTGCAACATGTGTGAAATACATCCCTAAATTCTCGCCAAGTTTAAGATTGTTTTAAACACTTATCTCGATTTCTATTAAGAACCCTATACCCTTACAAGTGTTTGAGACCACTTGCTATGTCACGTGGTAGATCAAGGGTGTATCTAAGTTTAGTTAGTCAAGTAGAAGGGTGTTTTTAAGGTTGTCAATAGTTCAGCGATGAAAATAATAATTATGCCAAGTTCAGGGGTGTTTTCAATACTATTTCTAATAACAATAAAATATTTTAGTCAAAAGGAAAATGGTTTAGTTCTGGTGTGTGTGTGATAGAGAGTATGAGAAAGCTTATGAAGATTTATTCTCTATATTTTGGCTTATGTTTCTATTAGTTTTTATGTTTTAAGTTTGTGATGAAGAACTTTCTCGAAAAAAATTCTCAGTTCTTTCAGCTTCTGGTGGAATCAAGGTGGACCATCCAAAGATGAGTAATGGTACTATTCTACTTATTTGTTAACACCACCTTTCTTCCTTTGTTTATTCATCTTCTTAACTGCTTCTGTTTTAAGCATTTACCATGACTTTAATATCTATCCTTTGATGCAGATGTTGTAGTGATTGTTGCTGTCATTATATTAGTTGGTTTATTTAGCGTACAACACTACGGCACAGATAGGGTTGGTTGGCTGTTTGCTCCAGTTGTGCTGCTTTGGTTTCTTTTAGTAGGAGGTATTGGCATCTTCAACATCTGGAAATATGATAGCTCTGTTGTGAGGGCCTTTTCTCCTGTATACATATATAGATATTTTAGGAGGAGAAAGAAAGACAGTTGGACATCCCTGGGAGGAATAATGCTCAGCATCACAGGTTTTATCCTCTTCACAAACATCTCTTCGAATTGTCACATCTCAATAGCTTCTTAGATGGATGGTTAAGAACGACTGTTTGAATTCTGATAGTTCCTTGTTGACTACTTCAGGAACAGAGGCACTTTTTGCTGATCTTGCTCATTTTCCAGTGTCAGCAATACAGCTTGCTTTCACAGTCATTGTTTTCCCTTGCCTTCTTTTAACATATATGGGGCAAGCAGCATACCTCATGCAAAATAAGGAACATGTTGTCGATGCATTCTACCGTTCTATTCCAGGCATGTTTTGCTCTCTTAACTTGAATATATGTTGTTATATCTATTGGTTTTGGTCCATTGGTGTCCAAAATCGATTAGTAGTGTGAATTCTAATGAGTTGTATGTCAATAGAGCTTAGATTATGTTTCCATTGACAGCTGTCAGTTCACATCAAAATTGCCTGTCCCTAGTATTCTGAACTTTTTGTGATATGTCCCTAACTTATCTGAATTTTGTCATTAGAGAGCAAACTTTGTGAATCGGAAGAAGTAAAGAAAAAGTATGTCGACTCTGGTCACAAAGTGAAACAGCTAAATGGACTTGTTGCAAGTTAAGACTGTGTTGTAGACCGGTTTAGAAAAGGAGAACCAAAGACCAAATTTTGTCCAATGAATAATTTCCAGTTTCTCTAAAATATTCCTTTACAGAAAGCGGTACTCTTGAATCATGCACTGAATACTACTGAAGCTAAAAACCCTTTCTCCTACAAATGATAAATTAAGAGAGGCAGTCTTAAGGTGCTGTGCCTTTCTTTTAACATTACCAGTTTCAAAAAAATGTCTTAAGATGCTGTGCCCTTCGGACCAAAAAATGCACCTTGCTCGAGTTGTACTTGAAGATACTGCAGTGTGCCTGCTCCACTAGACTGCCTTTGAAAATTAGTTTTACTTGTTAGATTGCACTCCCTGTTTTCATTATAATGGATACTAGATTTTCTTTATAAGTCAAAATGCTTATGTTGATGTCACATCAAGACTTATATTGTGTGTAGATTAAGCTTTCAAAAAAAATCCATTCAAATCTGTATAACATGTGGATTCTATTCCATGTTTTCACTGTAACGGA
Source organism: Solanum sitiens (assembly GCA_016801875.1). Lineage (NCBI taxonomy): Eukaryota > Viridiplantae > Streptophyta > Magnoliopsida > Solanales > Solanaceae > Solanum > Solanum sitiens. Next base: position 1,905,679 of record JABWTJ010000056.1, read on the forward strand.
AACTGGATTCTTTTTTATAAGTCAAGGTGCTTGTGTTAACGTCTCATCAAGGTTTATGTTGAGTGTTGATTAAGATTTCAAAGAAATCCACCCCACTGATCTGTATAACATGGAGTATCCTTTCTACATCAGAAGTACAGATGGAATAAAGAAGAGATAGTTACTCTCCTCATTGGACTTCCGATTCCTTCAAAACGCTTCAGTTCCTTTCTCCCATTTTCAGCCAAAAATGCAGAAACATGATACTTTCCAGTTTCCACAACACATTTTTCTCTTGCTTCATATCTCAATCTCCAAGTCACCAGTAATTAATACGGTTCTAGGTAGCACCCAGGCCACATCAAACATGGCATACACCTATGATCATCCTCTTACTTCTCATATTGCCTGCCAATAGGAGCGCACTTCCACGTGACAATTAGGTGAAGAAAGCTTATCTCTTGGGTATTCATGTCTTCCATGTTTGTATCCACATAGGCCTCGAGTCCCTTCCCCGAACCCCCTTCCCTGTGAATAATACAATCATAATAAAACTTAACCGAGAAGTTCTTTGATGATGACCTTTACCAAATGCTGTCTTCTTGTCCAGAGCTAGTATAACTGTATATCTTCTAGGAAAAGACATCCAGATCATTCCAACTCATATGTTGATGGGTATTCTGAAAGATATTGCATTACACTTGACATCCATCTGTTCTGAGAAGATCTGTTTGTAGCCTCCTTGTCAGTAGCGATAAAAAATAGATTATGAAGAATTTGTCTTTCCAAGTTGAGTTCCCACGCCGAACATCAGAACATATTCCTTGGCCATTTCTGACCGTGGAGCTGATGGATCTAAATAACTCATTCCAATATTATAATCCAACCATATTATCTAGTGATGTGTTTTGGGACCTGCTCTATTCCAGTAATTATGCCTCAATTCTACTCTACCTTTTTTGTCGTCAATGACTGCTCAAAGTTTAAGGATAGTTGTCTGAATACTCTAGTACCCGATTTATACATTAGTTTTTTACAGTCTTTAGAAGGGAGCATTTTGTTACCCTTTTTTGAAAAACAAGGGTGAAAAGAAAATGGAAATTCTGTTACTAGTGGAACTGACACCAAATGCTTAAGTGTGAAGTTGTAATGTCCTTGACAGATCATCTCTTTGGTAATGCAGATAGCATATACTGGCCAGTTATTATTGTTGCAACATTAGCTGCTATCGTTGCAAGTCAAGCAACAATCACCGCTACATTTTCAATAATCAAGCAAGCTCTGGCACATGGCTGTTTCCCAAGAGTCAAGGTAGTACATACATCAAAGAAGTTCCTCGGCCAGATATACATTCCTGATATAAATTGGATCCTTATGGTTCTTTGCATCGCTGTGACTGCTGGATTCAGAAATCAAAGCCAAATTGGCAACGCATATGGTGAGTATGTGTGTTGAATATATATTTGCTTGATTTTGTTCGACTTTACCTGATGCAAAATACATATAAATGTGATGTGGCTGGTTGTGTGGTTTCTGAAACTGCTGCTTAAGGATATGTTAGAAGGACCTTTACGTGTGAGAACAGTGGGATGAGATTCGAGAAGAGTTTTCAGTAGCAATTGCTTTGTACCAGGGATCTGCCATGAGCACATACTTGTTTATCCTAATTATAGATGAATCAACCGATAGTATACAAAATTGGATTTCATGGTGCTGCTACTTAAGATGATATAATTGAAGAAAGTAGTGGGGAAATCAAGCAAAAATTGAACTTCAGAGAAGCAATTTAGAGAGTCGAGACTTTTAAACTTAGTAAAAGACATTTTCTTACTGCTCCTTAGGAGCTCCCACCCTTTTTGCTCCCTGGATGACTCGAACCCACAACCTCAGGATTGGAGGATGCCTACCATCCGAGCAAAACCTCAATTGTCAAAAGTAAAAACATAATATATGCTCTGCAAGGTTATTAAGCAGAGTTGTTCATTGGATTCTAGACGAACTACTTCGTTAGGATTGGGGAGTTGCTGCTATACTTCTTAAATAGCATGGATTCTCCCGTACAAATCTTTTCTCATCTGAATTTTAAAGACCCCCTGCCTTATTCTCTAATCCCCACCAAGCTCTGCCCTACCAAAATTTTGTCTTGTAAAGAAAATGAAGCTGAGATGAGATAAGGTAGGATAGTGCTATTCTAAAAGAAAACAACTTAGATATGTAGACTTAGTTTTGCATAAAAATGACCTGTTAAATGAAGATGTAACACGTAAAATGAAATAGGATGACTGAAATAGAGTCCTGCATTTGGCATTAACCCCATGCGGAACACCTCACTTGAAATTTACATATTAATGTAGCATTTTCTTGAACAGGAACGGCAGTTGTGATAGTCATGTTGGTGACGACATTCCTCATGACCTTAATAATGCTACTAGTCTGGCGCTGCCATTGGATTCTTGTCCTCGCCTTCACCTTCTTATCTCTAGTGGTTGAATGTACCTACTTCTCGGCGGTGCTATTTAAGGTTGATCAGGGTGGTTGGGTTCCACTTGTGATTGCTGCAGCTTTTTTTGTCATCATGTATGTCTGGCATTACGGAACTGTGAAACGTTATGAATTTGAAATGCACAGCAAGGTATCAATGGCATGGATTCTTGGACTTGGCCCCAGCTTAGGACTTGTACGTGTCCCTGGGATAGGGCTTGTCTACACCGAGCTAGCTAGTGGAGTGCCACATATCTTTTCTCACTTCATCACAAATCTGCCAGCAGTACATTCAGTTGTAGTATTCGTCTGTGTGAAGTATCTTCCAGTGTACACTGTTCCAGAAGACGAGAGGTTCCTCATGAAGCGCATAGGACCCAAGAGTTTTCACATGTTCCGTTGTGTTGCGAGGTATGGTTACAAAGACCTCCATAAGAAAGATGAGGAGTTCGAGAGGAAGCTATTTGATAACCTCTTCCTGTTTGTCCGGCTGGAGAATATGATGGAAGGTTGCTCTGACTCCGATGAATACAGCTTATACGGGCAGCAAACTCAGCATTCAGCAGATTACCTACTGCGAAGTAATGGCAACTCAACTACAGGAAATAATGACTACACATGTTCAACAGTGGACTCAATAATTCCTGTAAAATCTCCTACTCAAGGGCACAACACAGTCACATCATCAGGCCGTGAGAGCAGCCAGGCAGAAGCGGATGAAATGGAATTCTTAAATCGTTGTAGAGATGCTGGGGTTGTACACATTCTTGGAAACACTGTAGTTAGAGCAAGGAGGGACTCTAGGTCCTACAAGAAAATTGCTATCGACTATATATACGCGTTTCTTAGGAAAATATGCAGGGAAAATAGTGTAATCTTCAATGTCCCTCATGAGAGCCTATTAAATGTTGGACAGATATTCTATGTATAATTTTTGTTTCAACAAAATGAATGAACTGATCATATCAAAGGGATATTATCTATCTATCATGAAATGTCTAGTACACCAAAAATGGTTACTGAGATTACTTATGTATTGCATTGAGCAGAAGTGATAATGTACTACACTAACAATAGCAATAATATAAGATACACATAATAATTTGTTCAAGAGAGAATGCAGAATGCTGCCTCATATCAAATAGTTATAACAAGTCACAGACATATATAATTGAAAGACTAAGCTAATTTAACCTTACAGCCACTCCTTTTTTCAGTTCCAAATTTTACTTCTGCTTCATAGCAGCTGCCTTTGTCTTCATTGTGAATGAAGAGAAGAAACCTTCTCAGCAATCAACTTGATCTGTTTCATTCGTTGATCCACCAGTTTCTGCAGCTGCTCCTCCACAATACTTTGATTGTCAGCCGTCTCTATGCTACTACTAGATTCACCATTCTGCGATTTGAACATCACAAATGACATCTGCTGATCGTATTCAGTTGGTACATCAATCACTTGCTTCCCTGCACCCTCTGAATCTTTTCCTACAACTTCAGCCTTTACTCGGTGTGAAACAATTGCCTGGTATATCTCCGTATATTTGTTAATTGGGGCCAACCGAAGATAGATAAGAATCTCCCAACATTGCGTAAACTGCTTCTTGTTGATTTTCAAAGTTTTCCTCACATCTTCAACAGCACTCAGTGGTGGAGCATACTTGCACATGTAGCTTTTTTTCAAAAGTTTTTCCTGCTTTAAATGTGATACAACTGATTCTAGGGATTGCTGGACTGGGTCAAATACAAGCAAACGCTCAACATCAATGCACAATCGAACATATTGAAGAGAATCCTCAGGCTCTTCAATCGTCAAGTCGTACACATTTTCAGATACTGCAACCCTGTTCAACACCTCAAGAAGAAAACGACCATAACCTTTACGTTGGTAAGGAGGCATAACCAGTATCTGCCCAAGTCGCATTCGTGTACTGCCAGGATAACGATAGAAACGATAAACAGCTGCAAAACCAAGCAACTTATCCGCCTGGACTAGGAGATAAATTTCCCATCCAGGATCAAGGACGTCAATAGGATTGCTACCATCCACTAACAGTAGTACAAGCGGCACCAATCTACTATAAAGCTGTCCTACAGCCGAGCCAGCGATTCGGAACCCCTCTACATCTGAACAGTTCGATTCAGTGCTACAGCCATTTTTTGAAACTTTATGATGCAGTCTTTCAGCATTTGAGACAACAGACCGAACATACAGACTTTCAGTTGAAAATGTTTGCAGGAAAGCATCTTTTTCATCAACAAGACTCTCACCAAAAATATTCTCAAGAGCAGACTTTACGTTTGTAATCCCTCTACCACCATCTGATGAGCTTTCGAAAGAAATATCAGCATAAGCATGAAAGGATATGAAGCTAACCCAAATAGTGATGTTCAGACCCTGATACCCAAATATTCTGCCATCATCTTCGAAAAATTGATTCAAGTCAATTGGTTCAAGACAGAAACTGTTTGGTGAGTCAACTTCCTCTGCGCTAGAAACTATGTATATAGAAATGCAGTCGTTAGCTTCAATTCCGGCATCGGTCTTAGAGAATCCGACGCGACGGCGCTTTTTGGGTTCGCTGATTGGATCGGAGGAGGAATGATGCTTCGTCCCCATTTGTGCTCGTTAGGGTTTTGCGAAATGTTTAGAGTTTTTTTTTTTAGTTTATAGCCCTTTTTATTGAACGGATCACAAAACCAGGCCCAAAGAGGAACCCGACCCAACACAATATATTTTAGGAAAAACTACGCAAACATCAATATGCATTTAAATAAAATGCTATAATTTAATTTTTTTTATGTTATATGGATATAATAACGATATAGTAAATAGCGAAGTTAATTATATATCAATAATCACTTTTTTGTATTTATTTAATATAAATAAATATTAAATAGGGAAGTTATTATTACATTCATAATTAATTATGTCCTCATCAATACCTTTTCTTTAATCAATATTTTTATATTACATATTTTTTGTATTTTTTCCCTTAAATTTCTTTCAGTTCAAGATATTTTTGTATGATTCTAGGAGCGATTTTTGTGATTTGAATTCATTATAAGGTATTTTCTAACTGATTTATCTCCTCAGTTTTTATGAAAATTTTATTTATATATCAATTTTCATCTATTTTTATAGGGTTCTGATTGAAATTGTTTTTGTTCATGAAAATTATATTGTTTTTATACTTTTTTCAATGACGAAATTGCATATATCCTTGCGAAGAGTGTCACCTTTAATGCTGGATCCATTTCTTTGTATCGGTGCAAAAATGAGAGATCCCCGACGATCTATGAGATGGAGCGTAGGGAATATCCGCAATTTAGCGGAGCCGTTAGGTTATCGTTGTTAGCAAAGAGTGTAGAGAGAGAATTTTGTTGTTTGTCAAATTTGTATATAGTATAATACTTATATACATAGATAATTGTATTGTAACATTAATAAAATGGTGATTTGTGAATACAAGTATATGTGGATACATAAGTAATTTATCCAATTTGATTAGGCAATACAATTATAGTTGGATACATCAATACTATATTTTTATAAATAAATACCTAAGTTAACATCAAGCCTCAAGTATTATAGAAAACTTCACGAAAAATAGATCGACGTTTTGTTTGTTTTTTTAATTTTTATACAGTTGAATGCTTACACACTTTGATACATACACATTCTATTGTTTTTTCATTTTCTTATTTAACAACAGTGTATTCATATTATTGTATATTGGTGTATTCATTTTTATGGTTAACAATAGTGTATCCATTTTTCAAATTGTTGTATTCATATGCTAAAATTATACTACTTTACCTTGTTTGATGTATTAGTACATTAAATTTTTGTAAATACTTGTATTCTTGATATATTAATACTTTAAGTTTTATAAATAGAAACACCAATTTGAATTCAAAGTATTCATATGCAAATTGTACTAGTAATACATTTCTTATTTAGTTATTGTAATTACAACTGTATTAGTGTATAAATAAATAAAAAATAAAAAACATATGCAAAAATACAACGAGAAAAAGACATGAATAAACTTTTATATTCAAAATTTTATGAATACCTTTATAATTAGTATTTAGTGAATATATTCTATTTAGGAATATAAATACAACTTATTGTATTATGTGAATCAATCATATTTGCATACAATATGTAATTATTAGTTGGTAATTTAATAATGGAAATTTCAGTTATTTAGGAACATAATAAAAGGTTGGTACTTGGGAGTTATGGTAACATATCATGCCTTATTTAGTGCATTGTATAAATAATAATAATAATAACAATAAAAAAAAAATGCAGCTAGAAATTGACATAAATTGTAACCCTATAAATGTAGTTATTTTTGTAAGTTGCTCTATATTTTATTTTATAGAATCTCTTGTAAATATTGTTTGTCTCATCTGAATATTAAGTGAAAGTAAAAAAAGCATTTAAGCAATCATAAGGAAATTTTGATCTTATATCCAACAGTGCAAAAACCCAAATAATATGTGGGATAAACGTCTTTGTTTTCACTATACAAAAAATTGAAAAAGCTCAACTCTTTAAATCTCAAGAACCAACATCAGTCTCCAAGAGTTCCTTAACTCCAACTCTAGCTCTCAACTCTTTAAATCTCAAGTGGTCTCAAGGTGTTGTTGACAATACCACCTGCATATAAAACGAGATATCAAGAAGCATGAGTTCCTTAACTCCAACTCTAGCTCTCATAATCCCAGGCTATGTTACTTACACTTCCATGCAGTTTTTCCTTCCAGACAAAAAAATTGGTTATTGTTGCGTTTTGCTGTTTCATTTGAGCTCTCAAACTCCTCACTCACTCATTTAATTTTGAAAGCAGCTAATTGTAGATTACTAGGAAATGAAAGATATAAACGGATGGTAACTTTATTTCATGTCAAGAAGGAGAAGATGACAGTATTGAACAGCAAGAGACAAAGATAAAATGAGGATTAAGGCAAACCTATAATTGCTCCATAATGCATATTAGCGTAGGGTTCCTCGCTAGTTAGAATTTCCAAGAGCACAATCCCAAAGAAAAAAATATAAACCTGCAAAGTTTCAGTAATGCTACTCAGACCAGGAAATACATATACATATGATATACCACCGAATTACCTTGTTTCCTATATGGGGAAGAGAGGAAAAATAAGGAACCCACAAATATCAGAAAAACGACAACTAATGTGACCAAAAACAATTCATACTAGTTGATTTAAGTTCTCAGATCTCTTGTACCGTAAGAGTGGGAAAAAGCCTCACATTAGTTGAGGAATGGACGAGTGATCTCCTATATGGATTTGGGCAATCCTCCCTCTTATGAGCTAGTTTTTGGGGTTGAGTTAGGCCCATGTGCCATAACTATACATGGTATCAGATCAAGGTTCATCCCTGTTTGGGCTCCCGAACCATGCTCCAGTTGGGTCCTGGCATGAAGGGGATATTAGAGTGGGTAAAAGTCCCACATTGTTTGAAAAATAGACTGGTGGTCTCCTTTTGTGCACTTGGGAAATCCTCCCATCATGAGCTAGCTTTTGGAGTTAAGTTAAGCACCGGTGTCATATCTTTACATGGATCTATGAGTTAAATTCCTTACCAGCTTGATATATTTGACAATACAAGTTGGTTCCCCTAACACCATCAGTGACCAACATATTTCTCTTTATTTTTGAAAGTCCAAAGTCGCCAACCTACATTAAATCGACATGACCTTGTTTTTTAGTTTTATTTGATCCTACACAACATTTTCTTGTTCAGTTCTGGATGAAATGAATTTTCTGTCAATAGAAACTTGTTACTCATGATCATGATGAGTTAATAACAAAGTAAGTTAAGAAAGGAAAGTATTTGCAGTTTAAAGGCTCCCTTAAGATCATTACATGATTTATCAATAAAGAGAAAGGTGCTCCTAGATATGCTAATATATCAGCTAGTGATTACAATTCATCAGACCTTTTTTCCTTCTAAAATATTAAAGAAAAACCATTATATATTTGTACACACCTTACAAATGGGTCGAGAAGTATCTTTTAAGTTGACAAGCAAATTGTCATATATCAAATCAAAATGTACAATATTATTTGAATGCAGATATTCCATTCCAAATGCAGCATCCATTGCAATTATGAGCTTCTTGCGACAATCGAAGTATCTGGTAAGTCAGAATAGGCAGAAAGTAAGAAATTTTGTCATGAGGAAACACCAAAGCAGAGCTAGATATAAATTGAAATAATAAAAAGGTTGAAAGGTTTGAAATAACACCTATGCATGCAAAGCAAAACATGTTTGAGAGAGCCATTCACCATGAATTTAGTTAATGTTGCAAGAGTTCCCCTTGTCCGATCTTGCACTACACCATAAAAGGCCACCTGGATGATGAAGCTTTGTAAGAATTTCAGCTTCACACTTCATTGATTCCATTACAAAAATGCTAGTATAAAAAACCTTAAAACATGACAAATATATGAACTAATACACTTCTATGGGTTTAAATTTAATCAAAACAGAATCAGATTTCTGAACTACAATGAAATGTTCTCAACATCTATTTCTAAACTGCTATAAAACTGACTAAAATGGTCCAACATATATTTTGCAACAATGTGTAAGTTAACCTTAAGTTAGTCTGTACATGATCTCATGGAATAGCAGAAACAGAAAGCAGAGCAACACAAAGATACAAAATGAAGAATAACAATGCAAGAGAAAACATGTTTATACAACTTTGGTCAAACAAATTATAAAGTTGGAGTTCAAGCTGATGAGTTGGAAAAACATGTGTTGATTGACTACATTGTGGCAGACATAATTACACGTATCCAAAGATGTTCACCGGTCTCTCCTGCTCTGATGAGCGGCATGTGAAACAACTTTTCTTGTTTCTCTTTATGGCAACATCAGTTCCTCTCCATTTTCCATGGTAAACAGTTCCAAATGTTCCAGAACCCAATTCCCTCAACTCCTCAAGATCTTCATTCTTGATAATCTGTGAGGGATAAAAAAACAAGTTGAGTATAAAAACGGACTCAAATTACAACTCCATGTACTTATTACAGCTTAACTAAAAGGGTAATCTAGGTGAACATGCAACTCACCAAACAGAAATCTGGAACAATGAATTCAAAAATGTATTCCATTTTAATATATTCTTGATTGGTAAAAGTAAGAAAACAATCTCAATATCTACATCAAATGTATAAACTGAAGATGCCGAGCAATTCATGCATATAAATGCAAAAACCTCATCTCCAATTAAAGCAACAATTTTACAAAGAGTCTCTTCATTTTTGCATTGAATAAATGCATAAATTCAAGATACAAAAGAGCAAGCCGTGTATATGAACCCAAACCCCTCCGCCTCCCCAAGCAAAGCAATAATGTAGCAGATAAGACAAGAGAGGTGAAGATATATTGAGCTCCTAACATACTTCAACAAAACCATCAATAACCATAAATTTATAGCCTTCATGTCAAACTTATTGTCATATTAAGGATTTTTAGGCAGTAAATCAGAACTTGAATTTATCCCAAACTTTTGGCATGAAGAACTGTTATCGGTTGTGGCCTATGCTAACTTTGGTTGCAAGCATCACTCATCCGCCGAAGACTCAACCATCAAAATAGTATACATACTTCAAGATATGCCAGGTTTATGATACTTACGAGGGCTTAAGTCCACAATACCTGCAATGAGTTTGGATCAAAACCTCCCATATAGAGATCGACGAGTGGAAAACCAGTATCCTGAACTTCTTGGTTCTCATCCTTCAAGTACAATGAACCGGGTCTTTAATCACATTTATACGAGTTAAGGAAATAAAAGACAACAATATAACCTGAAGCACAATTACGCTGCTAGAAGTCTCAACAATTAAAAAAGAATACCTGATAATCGAATTCGGGTATTTTTGAATGCAGTGTAGTGTCGTACTGCATGTTTTGCAGCTTGAGATGCCAATGGTTTGAGTAGGATTGTAGTCAGAAGGCACATTCATGGTGGATGGTCCAACATCATCGTGTGATGGATGTTGAATATCAACTTCAATATTCATTCGGGAGTCCATATGGTCTATCATAGCTCCACCGCCATTAAAAGGAGGATAACCATAATCCATGGATGCTCCATCATCAACATTTGCACAAGAAGAAGAGAGACTAAGATGATCCTGGTCTATCAGAGACATGTCTTTTCTGAAATAATTATCTCGGACAAACTTTTGAAAATAAGACCAGCACTTTGGTTCATGGTTCTCCATATTTAAACTCAAACTAGTTCCATCAGCACGCAGTAAAGCTGGCACTGATGAATCACCCATTATTTTAGCTTTGGAAAAAATATCAGAGAGGAACTCTCGGGGATAGTGGTCATTAATGTCAATAAGAATGTCACCATGCTCAGGAGAGCCACCGGTAGCAAATGGCTTCCATGTGGCTGCTGCTGCAACTTGAGGCTCTTTCTCAGCTAGAGACTGTGTTTGCCCCATAACTTTATTTTTCTCCGGTCTATTTGCAGTTGCATCACCCCTATGAAGCTCTGTTGGCTTGGAAGCAGATACGTCATGAACATTATTGTTAGAGATAGGATTACTAGGTCTCTAGATTTCACTTTATCGGCATAAGTTGTTGTTTTCAGTTTGGATTTCTCAAGGTTTCCTTCAGAAACATCTTGACCGACTTTTGAATGAACTCCCTTGGCATTGTCACCTAACTCTATAAACTGCCGATGTTCAACCTTTTTCTTTTCGGTAACAGATTGATTAGCAGACAAATTCTTATCGGACTGTATAAATCTCCCAACATCATGTAATTTATCAACTGATTCCAAGATCTGTTGGCTGCCTTCAGAGTGTGCGTGGGTCATTATGAACTGTGCAGCAGAGGAATCATCTGATTTGGACAAGCGATTTAGGCCAGCTTGTTCCCTGGGCAAACGTTCAGAACAAAAAACTTGTGGAGGCATTGAAGGTGGCTCGTAGCTAAGGTCATATGGGCATACTTCAGAGCCATCATAGCCTGCGTTCAAAGTTCTACCAGATGCTGATAAGTGGCTATCTTCACTATATCTATCGGGTTTTTCTTCTTGAACAGCTTCAAGAGACACTGTGCCTTGCACATGTTCCTGACTCTTCTCATTAATTTTAGATGGCACGAGGGAATTTCCAGGAACTGCCGTAGCAGCAGAATTTGATGCTTCAACTCGGGAAACGTGACTTGGAGCAGAACTAACGAGTGAATTCAATGAAACAACTTTTTCAGTTTCCACCGATCGTATTTTCTCAGGCTCATTCAATTTCTGTGCAGAGTTTTCTCTTTTCATCTTTGCCTCCTTAAGCACTTCTTTTTCCAGAGATTGATCTTTAGCAAGTTCAACTTTCTTCTGAAAAGAGGTATTTCTTTTCATTTACCACCTCAGTTGGTGCTTCTTGGCCGTTCATATGTGAACTTCTATATGGTTGTTCGTGAGTTAAACCTCCTTCCCCATTCATTCAGGTAACTGTGGCTAGAACTAACAACAAAGTTATCTCCGAGTTGTGAGGAGTTAGGTGGATGAGGATTATGCCCATACTGCGGCAAACCAGTGTTTTTTGCATCTAAATTTTGGAAGTTGTCAACAGGCATGGAAGGGGCTAAAGGTCGCCATTCAGCACCGCCATAATGAATAGTTTGACCATAGTACCCTTGTTGGTTGGAGTCAAAGGCATGTAATGAACTTGATTCCTCCACATAAGCAGATTGACCAGTTAGAGGCACACCAACCACTGGATGAGAAGCATCAGCGGCAACTTGACCATTCCTGACCAATTGTTAAACTAAGAAATTCATCGAGATTATTTATTAAAGCACTTGCCAGAGCAATTGAGTTTCTTCTAGACCCAAAGTCCATGTCATTGACAACAACAACATACTGCATCTCTAGATCTCCCTCAACATTCTCAACACCAACTTGAGCATCATCCAAGTCACTGTTAGAGAAAATAAAAATTCACAGTTTGTGTGATCCATCACCTTCTTGAACATGACATTCCTCTATCATATTTTGCACATCCTCATCACAAGAAACTGACACTAATGCATCAAGATCCTCATCAGGAAGTTGATATATTATTGTATGCACATTACTATATATTGCCAACATCTTCTGCATAAGCTCATCATAAGAAATATCCTTACTGACCCGAGTGAGATGTGTATCACCTCCAACATATCTAAGTTTTCTATCACTTGGACTTTTGATCTCGACCTTTTCCCATTGTGTCAATCATGGAGATATCTGATTCGCTTTTAGAACCTGTATGAGATATTCCAAGTATGTCCTTCAGGTCCATATAAGAAGTTGCACCATTAGTCCCACCAGATGCATGCGGAACGAGATGCTGCTTAGGGTTAACCCTTTCCCGCATGAATTCCAAAGAGAACTCCTCACCAGTCTGAATAGAATAATTTACAGTCCTAGCTCCAACAGGTATAGTGAAATCCGGTGGTCTTATGTTAGTATCAACAGAACTAGATGGATCCTGGAAGAATCTCTGATTTGTAGAACCAATGACCTCATTTCTAGTTTCTACGAAGCCAAAGCGGCCTTGTTCATAGTTCTGCTGCCCCATCATGCCTTTCAACATTTCTATCCATTAGACAATCCTCAACATTCACAGCCTAAAAAGACTATTCCAATGAGAAATGAGATATAACTAATTTCTTACTTAGTCACCTTTACTGAACTTTTTGCTGGTGTATCATGATCACATTTTAATAGCTGATCCTTGTAACAACAGAAGGAAAAAACTGATTCTTTATTACACTACACTCACACAACTTCTACATGCATACCGTGATCTTGAAGTAGGGTAAAGAAACAGAAGGTGCAAACACAGAATGCAATGCTTCATCAGAGAATGTTTAACAAGAAAGGTTAGAAAAGGCTTAACATGATCCATTTCCAGGGAAATGTAAAACATAGTAAAGCAGTGATTTTAACAATCCCGAGTGATCCACATTAATGGAATCATATAATGTTGTCCTGTGAAGATAAAGAAAAAATAATCACCAGCAGTCTAACGAAAACGTAATGTCTATTCAATTAATCACCAATCATGATACAAATACAACAACAACAACAAGAAGAAGACAAGATATTTCGAGTTGTCTTTATGAATCCTCACTAATTGTTTCCCTTCATCGGTACCATTCTAATTTCAATGTTCAATAATTTTGGATTCTCTAATAGTAGAAGTTCACTACATTTTCTACTGATCTATTAATCATGATACAAATACTTCAGATAATCCAAAAAAATTGAAATCTTTCACACTACTAAATGTACAAAAACAATTCTCCTGACTAGTTTCATATTATGCCAAAAGATTTGAAATTATTCTATAAGTAGACATGAGTTAAAATCAAGTTCGAAGCTCAGGATCCAGCTAATAAAGCAACAACATCAATCAACAACGACATAACAGAATTCAGAGAACCTAAATTTCCAATCCAATCAAACCAAATCCAGAACCAAAAATTACTCAATCAACGCTACGCATATCATAACTAAACCAAAAAACGAACAATTCAGCTCCCAAACAAAAAAGACAAAAAATAACGAAAAATCAATCATAAAAACAACACATCTTTATAAGATTGTTCATACTTGTTATCTGAACATCGTTATCATCGTCTGGACACCGGAGAAGACCGGAGCGACGACGGAGTACCGACGGGGAAGCAGTATAGATTTTGGGAGAGATTTTCTTCATCACTACCACTCAAGGAGGGTTTGCAAGGATTGTGAATTGAAATGCTCTCTCGCTTCCTAATGTTGTCTTAAACGGTTGTACTTCGTAGTTTAACATGTTGTACGTTTTGGACATATTTTTTTCCTATAATATGGTTTCTTATGATTTGCGAAAGTTTTGCATAGGGGTAACTTCGTCAATGGAAAAATGTGAAGCATCACACGCAATGTAACTACCGTTTATTATATGTTAAGTCCTTGTAATTCTATAAACCTTGCAGTTTAGTCAAGATTTTTACTCAAAAATTGGAATAGTCCGTCTAAATTCTGTCACACAAAGATGAATATTTTTTGTTGTGGTAGTTGAACTCCAAACATATTTTCAACCGTTTGTCAAAATTATATTTTATATTTTATTTATAATAGAGTTAAGTACCAAAAATGTTTTTAAATTTGGTGTAAATTATTAGTTTCATCTATGAATAATTGGCAGCTTTAAAAATACTACTTTACTCGACTAACTAAAGCTAAGTATGCCTCCAATTTTGCAACATTAGTAAAATACACCCTAAATTCTCTTCAAGTTTAGGGGTATTTTCAACACTTTTCTCGATTTTTTTAATTAAGAACTCCATGACCCTACAAGAGTTTGAGACCACTTGTAATGTCGTGTGGCATATCGAGAGTATATCGGGGGTACATTTAACTTTAATTAATCAAATAAAGAGATATTTTTAAGATTGATATTAGTTCAAACACGAAATTAATAACGTCAATATTAAGAATATTTTTAATTAATCTCTATATATTATATAATATAACAAATCACTAGTATAAAATGAAGATAGAAAAAATAAACATTGCATCATGTGAATACCAGTAATGAATAGCAACATGGTTATTTTATGTCGATAATATGATGTACTACGTACAAAATAAATATAGGAAAATAAACATGAGCATTATGTAGGATAAAAACAGTAGCAAGAGGGAAAATAAGTATGAGCATTAGAATGAGTAGCATGCTGAAATATTTTGATATTTCTTTCGATTTATATGACGTAGATCTCTGAATTTTTATGATAAGGTTTATAGTACATAATCTTTATGATTGTTGGTTCACCATTTATATTTAAACTTCATTTTCTAATTACATATTGTCTATAATATAATTGAAATTTTTTTACCAAATATTTCTTGTGAAAGAATACATAATCAAGAGGTAATCAATCTTTCTCCTCTCTAATTTCACAGAAAGGGCAATTTTTATTCACTTCATATCCTATTTGTCAACTTATTATACCTTCTGAAATTCTCATGGAGGGTTAGCCACAATATAAATACATGTTTTAATTCAACAATGTTGTAAACACATTAAATTATTTCAATTAACATCTACTAAATCTTTTTCGTACAATTCTATATGCTTCAAAAAATTTGAAATTTTCTCTTATGTATAATATGCTCACTCTTAATAATGTTAATTTGATATATATATATATATACATATATATATATATTAAGAGTACGAACTGTGCGTAAAAATAAAAAAAAGCTACTCAACTAAAAAATTCGAGAATAAATCATGAAGTTAACATTAAAAAAATATTTTCACAACGCTAATTAACAGGTATAAAAATTGTCAATACAATGAACTTAGTTGAATGGTGTACATACAATCGATATAAAATGATAACTATATATTGTTTGTTCCTCGTATTATACGATAAAAAACTCATATAATAAAATTAAATGATATTTATAAAAATCACACTCAAATTTCTTATACTACTTATAATCTGCCCAACTTATGAAAATTAGCTATGGTAATTTGATTATTTTATTTTCATACTATTCAAATATAATAAAATTAAATGATATTTATAAAAATCACACTCAAATTTCTTATACTACTTATAATCTGCCCAACTTATGAAAATTAGCTATGGTAATTTGATTATTTTATTTTCATACTATTTCAAATTTGCACAGGGCAAAGTTTAATCTTGAATTTAAGCTTCACTTTCTTTACACCGATTAAAAGTGAATACCTACTATATTAAATATATTTTTAAATGTAAAAGACATTATTACATATATAATTTTCTATTTTATTTTTTTAAAAAAAATAATTATAAACTAAAATTATTAAATTGAAGATTATTTCAAATTGAACAGTACAAGCACTTTCAAATGGTATGAACTTAAAAAAATTTAAAAATGGTACGACTTCTTAAATTAATTTAGTAGTACTTTTTGCTTGTACTTTCAAATGGTACGAATTCTTATATTAATTTATAGTATTTTTTGCTAAATAAGTTATTCATTACTTGCCAACAATTCAATTACATACTAATGTATTAACTTATAAATGAGTATACATTAAACATTACGTGTCAAACTTGATAGGAAATTTTTTTTTATCTATATATCTTTATAGACACAATTAAAAATATAATCTTAATCAATATTTATGACAATGTACGTGTTTGACAATTTAAAAGTAAAATTGTACAATTTTCATAAGCATGTTAGGGAAAAAAATAATTAAATTCCATATAAATGTTGATGTTATCATGTGATAAAAGGAGGATATTTGTATTAACTCAAAGTAGGCATATAATAGGGTATTTCATTATTGCTCATAACATTTTAATTCAGACCGTAATTTCGAATTTATTTATTCTAATTTTTATTGTGTTTACTATTATAAAAGCTCGAATAGTTATTGCATGTGAGATATTGCAATAGCTATTTAAGCTTTCGAACCTAGCCAGATTATTACAAATATCAAATAATACTTTCTTGTCTTCGATCAAACTTCAGTGCGAAAGTACTCAAAAGAGCTATATAGTTCTCAGTAGTACCATTTATCTTTGCATAATTTATCAAAGCATATGTCACTATGTTTTTTTTTTTCTCTTGAAGTTATGATAAATTATCGAATTTCTTAGTTCCTATCAATTAACATCTACAAAATATGAAGAATATGTTATAAAGTTATGTTAGTCCTATAGATCCGTTAAAAAGATTATTACCTCAATAAAATCTATTTCACGCTTACGTAACAAGAATTTTTTTTACAAAAAACAAGTTCTACACATTTATGAATTTCTTGCGTATATATTCATTTTTATTTTTTGTAGTTATCAAGATCATCATCCATTGTGACACTTCCGATGCTTCATAAGTTATCCATATTATTGAAGGAACCATTAATATTAAGTTTAAAGTAATGTGATCTTTGGATATTGATAATAGTAAAAAACATATTATTATTAAAATGATAGTTTAATGAGAAGGTAAATTCAATAGTGTGAGATATGACATGATTAGTGAAAATAAGTTCAATAATATTGTTATGATTATTAAGTTCATATTCAGCTAATATATGCCAGATAACAAATGAAGAAAAAAAATCCCCTAATAATTAGATAGGATAATGTAGATGGATTAGAATTTCAGAATCTATTTCGAATAATATGTCCAGCAATTCTATATTGTCTAGTAATTATATATTCAAATTGCACACTTGATAAGGATTTTAAAAAAAAGAGCCAAAAAAAAAACATGGCAAGTATAATTAAATATTTCAAAAAAATAAGTAAATTATAATATAATTAGGTTTGGTTAATTTATAACACATTTTCTGTATACCTTTAGAGAAAATCTTTAAAAGGTAACAAAAATGATCAAATAATTTCAAGAGGTAAATTAAATAGTTCACTAATTTTATAGTACATGACAAAATATTTTCCTTAAAAAAGTAGCAAAAAAAAAAACTAATTTCAAGAGGTAAATTAATTTTTCTTTTTTATTATATATTGATGTCAAATTTATATATTGACTTGAAAATCATCGAGACAAATAGTAGTGAACAACGTGATAAAAGATGATGAATGAAAAAAAAAAAAACTATATTAGGTCAAATTTTTTAAGGTCAATTAAAATTATAAGCTTTAATCTAACTCAAATTTATTTCCGCTTAAGAAAAGAGTTCTATTTACTTGACGAAGTAACATGTAAAATAAGATCACATTTATCGTGAATATAAGGAAAAGTAAAGTTAAAAAAAATGTATATTGTGCTTTTATACACTAATTAATTAGGATACATTATTTACCTTATAACTAAATGAATTTTTTTCTCCTATCATTTCTCTTTTCCTATTAGTGAATTCGAAGCAAACATATGAAGTGTTGATACAAAAACATTATATATTTTCTTTAATCAATGGTGAAAATATTTCTTTTATTAATCATATTATACTTAAATCAACTTATATTATACGTTCGATCAACAACTCTATATATAGTTGATAAATTTTAATACATATTGTTTGAGTTTCAAAATTTCAAACAAAAATTGTAATATTTGAGTTAAATTTAAATTTTATATTCATTAAAAGAATTATTAGTCTTAGTTGCCCAAATAATTCTTAAGATCATGCTCATTTTTATTATATGGATATTCAAATATAAATATTTGTTTATGATATGTAATATGTAGTTGACTCTCTTTTAAATAATTTCTTAAGATCATTCTCATTTTTATTATATGGATATTCAATATAAATACTTATTTGCGATATGTAATATGTAGTTGACTCTCTTACGAATAACAATTATCATTCATATACATACATACATATAAATAAGTCTGAGTAGCTTGTAACATATTTTCTATATATAAAGTTTTAAAAAAAAATCTTTAAAAAGGTAACAAAGAAGATCAAACAATTTTAGAGTTAAACTAAATACTTCACTAATTTGTTATTTAATGCTATCAAATCGTTAGTTATTCAACAAATAATTTATTTTACACAAGTTATTTGCAGTTAGATATTTTCTTTGAAAAAGATGAAAAAGAAGATCAATACTTCTAAGCATTATTAAATTAAATAAATCACAAATTTGTCAGCTAATGATATAAAATTATTATTTATTTAATACATAATTATTTTACATTAGTTATTTTCAGTTAAATATTTTATTAATCATATTATACTCAAAAATTAACTTATATTTTCACTCCTAAATCAACAAAAACGTGAGTAGTTAATGATATCACAAAAGACAATAAAAAAAATACATGTAGTTTGGGTTTTTGAACTTCAAATATACATTATATAAGACTTAAACAAGTTTTTTCAAAAATAATAATTATTTTTTAATTTATCGAGTGATGTTAAAAAATATGAAATTTATTTTGTACATATCAATATATAAAAAAACGCTCTTTAGATATGTAATGTATAATTGACTCATTTCAAATAGACTAAATATTTAATATACTTGTAAATAATTTGATTCCAATTGAAAACATTTATTATTATTTGCCAAAATATATTCAAGTAAATGACCATATTGCTAAAATACAAACTCAATTTATATATATATATATATATATATATATATATTAAATTTAAATTAAAAATAATTATTTTTTTTTGCCAACAAATATTCAAGGACATGACCACATTTACTCCGTGCATATCAAAATATAAAAAGAATCTTTAAATATTTTATGTATATTTGACTCATTTCAAATAAGAACAAATTAACTTCAACAAACATTTATTATACATGTAAATAAATTTGATTTCAATAAAAAACACTTATTATTATTTGTCAAAATATATTCAAGAATATGACCACATTACTATGCATATATCCAAATACAAAAATCCATTTAAGATACGTAACGTATATTTAACTCATTTTTCAAAATAAACATTTAATATACAAGTAAATAAACCTTATTCAAGTCAAAACACAATTATTATTATTTGCCAAAATAATATTCAAGTACATGACCATATTTATTATGTTATCCAAATATAACTAATTTTTCAAGAACAATCAATTTTTCTTGTTTAGTTGATGCTTTAAAGTACATTTACTACCTTATGGTGGTCTTATTATATTTAATACTAACAGAAAACTTCATTAATATCTAATCACTACTACTAATACAGTCGTGTATACATTGTTTAAGACTAATGAGATCGATAATTATTTTACTTATGTTAATTAATGATGATTTATGCATGATATAAATAATTTATTACACTGAAAACTATCAATATAACAATATAAACATCTTTAATTAGGATATTAACAATTGCAAGAACTTTTACTTGAAAATAAAAAATAAAAAAAATATTTTTTTATTTTGTTAAATAATAATAATAATAATCCAATAATCCAAAATTGCAGAAACAAGAAAAATGTGAAGTCACTTTCAAACAAGTATATTTTCTATAAATAACACCATCATAGATTTACAAAAGGATCTATCTACATTGCTCCTCCAACTACGTAATGATATGTTAAGTAACTTCCAATATATGAAAAAAGGTACTACTACAAATAATATATATAAATAAGGACATATTTTCGAATGCGGAATACATAAACAAATTCTTAAATTTATTAATAAAATTTATTTAAATATTTAAATTTAGGATATGTCAATCGAGTACTTGAATATAATATAACTAATAAGGTTTGAAAAGTTATATAATTAAATCATCTACTTAAAATATATTATATTCTTTAATTATACGTATCAATCTCAATAAATCGCAAAAACTCTGTCCGTGTTTCAATTATAAAATCAACGTATGTAATTTAAAGGACGCGACAACCTGATAAATATTTAAGAACACTGAAATAATTTTTTTCTGATATTTGAATAGAAGGTATTCACTTTATTATATATTTACTTGCTATATTAAAACATATATTGCATTTGAAAAACTTATAAATTTATTGATAAATTCAAAAGATCGTTAATATATTTCTCTAATTTTTAATTAGATTAGATTATTCCTAAAACAACAACAATAATATTTTCTCTATTTTAATTTATTCATTTTATTTTTTACTCGACATATGTAAAGTCACAAAATTAAAAATTATATTTTATATATGATAAAATTTACATATTTTTCTTAAATTTCGTGTTAAGCCGTGGAGGATAAAAGTTTTCATCAAATGCCTTAGTAGAACACTTGATGGGTGCTATAATGAAAAATATATGTAGAGAGAGAAAGAAAAAGGAAGTAAGTTTAAAGTATGTGAAGAGTATTTATTTTAGAATTAAAAAATTTGTAGAGAGAGAAATGACAGAAACATATATAAACATGAGATTACAAGAATGGTTCAACAGATTCTGTTTAATCTCTCTTCTCAGTCTCCTATTCTTCTCATTCAAGAATCATCAAAGAGAGAGAAAGAAGTGTGATGAAAAGTGTGAAGAGAGAGAATGGGGACAACCATCCAGACCTCCACGTGTCATCATCTCAGTGGCAATGTCCTTTGGCTCGCTTCCCACAAACCTACCCACCCCCCCTAAGAAACAGACCCCCCCTCACCCCCCCTCCTTTGGCCTGCCATGTCAGTGTTTGGTGTTTGTGTTGAGCTGTGTGTGTTGTGATGTGTAACCCCCATAAGTCCTATAACCCCGGTGAATCCGTATTTGGATGCACTCTTTCTCTCTCTCTCTAAAACCTTTTCTCTCTATTTATATCTTTTGTCTGCCTTCTACCGCTTGCTTTCTCTTTCTCTCTCTTTATTGTATACCTCATACCCTAAATTGGGTTACTCCCCTTTTACCCTTTTCTTACTTTGTTGTTCTTGATTCAGCTGAGATATATATATATATATATAAAGATTGGATTTTTATCTGTTTTGATCTGCAGGTATGTGTTAATCTTTATCTGGGTTGGTGTCATTTTGATAAAAGAATGGGACTTGCTAAGTTTTTTCTGTTAAATTTTTAATTTGAGCTGATTCCTGTGTGTTTTGTTGTTTAGTTTGATGTGGGTGTTGCTTGATTGGTGGGAATGTTGTGTGTTTTAGCTTGATTTTGTTGTAAAGGTTTGATCTTTAGGTGATTTGAATTGTGTGTTGGCGGTGCTAATTGGAATGGTTGAGGGGTTTTGAAAGGGTTATGATCAATTGAATGGTTTAATTCAGCTGTGCATGCATGTGATGGTTTTGTTTTCTGTATAACACATGCTTGTTCAGCTGGATTGATAAAGAGGAAAAATGTGGCTTTGATTATTTGAATGGCTTCAGTGTTCATCAAAAAATTGTTTGAATGGCTTTAGTAAGTCTCTACTGGCTTGAGCATTTGCGTTGCTAGTTGCGACTTGATTCTAAGGTCTGTTGAAATAGAAATTAACGATTCTTTTACTGTGATTGTTGCTGTTTTCCTTATCTGGTTGAATTTTAATTTAGGTTTTAGCGATTCTTTAATTGCAATTATGCCGTTTTCCTTATCTGGTTGAATTTTAGCTCAGGTTTTAGTGCCTTATAGATTTCTAAATGAAACCCATATATCTATGTTGGAAGTGAAATGCAACTGTGCTATTTTCCTTATCTGGTTGAGTTTTAACTCTGATTTTAGTGCCATATAAATTTGTAAATGAAATGCCTACATCTACGTTGGAAGTGAAGAACATGGTATAATTTCCCCTAACCTGCCTTACTATGGCGTAAGCCTGTTAATTAGATTCTGTTTGAGGGCTTGGTTTTAAATCATCTCCCCATATATATATATATATATATGTGAAATAGATTGTTGGGTTGTCGTGGAAGTTGGTGCTTTAAAATATAGGTGAAAACAGATTGTTGTAGAAGTTGGTGTTTTCCAAGTGCTAGTGATGTACTTGCATTTCTGATAATCTAAACTGTCCTTTATTAATTAAGTTCGGTTTCCTTATATACCTTCAATCTTGATTCATGAACCATGTTGAACCTACAAAGTTATACTTTCATATTCCACTAGCTGCATCTTTAGTTTATGATTTCAGCTACTTGTCTCATTTTATCCTAGTTCGAAAAATTTCTGGAAGTGATGCTTATTTTTTTTGTTAAATTAGTCAAGGTAGTGTATATATGTCTGTTTATCTGGATGCATATTTTTTTTTGCTAAACCAACCTACTATATTAAAAGTATACCTCGTTCCTACTTTGTCCTAGTGTTCATTTTTAGATTTGCCAATTATCTTCTTTTGGCTGATGCTAACTTCGTTTTAAGGTTTATTTGTAGTGGTTCTCTAGAAATTATTAGGTCATTGTTGGTCTCTGTAGGGTCAATTCATGTTTAGTGTTCCCAATGTTATTATTTTTTGTGTTCTTTTCCACCATTTAATTTCGAGGTAGCTTTCATCTTTCTTACACATTAATTACGATGAGTTTCATGGATCTAGTTTCAACATTCTACTTTGCATCCTCAATTGCATGTTCGATTACGCAACGCTAGGTATTCACAAGCTAGTATCATGTACATAAAAGATGATCATCTAGAACGAAGCAGTGTTTGATACTCGTTCAGTGAATGGAGATTTAATAAGCTAACTAAGTTGTCATCTATGTGAATGCATTAGAAATCTCCAGCACACTATGTTGTGTTCATCCTAAGAAAGTGGCTTTTCCATTTGTTTTATAGTTAAGAGCGTCAAAGATGCTTCTAAAAAAAAAGAAGGGAAAAAGTAGAAGCGAGATCGAAGTTTAGGGAGCTTTGTTGTTATTTAGATTAAAATGTAAAGTTTTTTCCTATTTGAATAGCCTGCTATGTTTTCTGTTCATGCAGTATGCTCAAATATTCTTTCTTTACCTTTATTTCCAAAAGGCGTTCTAGTTTTTCCTTTCAGGTTCATGTCTAACGCTCTTAGAAACAAAATTTTGCAGGCATATGTGATTAGTTTGATGCCTGAAGGTCCTGATTTTCTGGCTTGAGATGTACAATCCCGTATGCAATGGTGAAAGAAAACGGTTCACCGTCCAGTAAAATGCTTAACAGAAACTGGGTTTTAAAACGCAAGCGTCGAAAACTTCCATCTGGTCCTGATGTGTCAAATGGCAAAGAAAAGGCTTCAAAACCCTTAGATTTACCCTCGAGTGACTCACCCAAAAGTCGAGTGAAAAACGAAATCACTTCAAGTCGTTCTTCTAGCAAGAAGAAAGGAAATGATGGGGTGAGTATATTCATTATGTTTTTCTTTATTTCTTTTTCAATTTATGGGAGTGAAACTACATGGTAAACAAGACTTGAACTGTAGTTAGGAGGAAGATTTCCCTTACTTCTTGATCAAGAGACCAACATGCATCTTTAGCTTGGTAGTCTTAACGTTTTTGGTTGTCCTTGCTTTTCTATTTTTGGTTAGTTCTTTATGAGTACGTTACCTCTAAGCTCTCGCCGTTAGTTTTGCTATCATCTTGCCAGAATTGTCTGACCAAAAAAGCTATTTGATTTTTATGGCCTTGCTGTGTGATTTATGTACTGTGTGATTTACGTATTTTCCATGACCTTTATCGCTTATATACATTTGCCTTTTCAAAATGCTTCTGACGCTTGTTTCCATCTGCTCTCATCCAGTACTATTATGAATGTGTTGTTTGTGATCTTGGTGGAAATTTGCTTTGCTGTGAAAGCTGTCCGCGTACATACCATATTCAGTGTCTGGATCCTCCTCTTAAGGTATACTGATAAGTTGCTTTATTTAAAACCGGATTGACGATTTTCATTTAAACCTTTCATGTAGTAGTTTGGGTTTCCCTTTCCAATTTATCCTATCCACTTTACTTTTGTTACTGACATTTCTTTTTATCCTATATAGCGTATACCAACTGGAAAGTGGGAATGTCCAACATGTTACCAGAAGAACGATACACATGAGTCTGTTAATCCTCTAGATATGGTCTCGAAACGGGCAAGGACAAAATTTACAGGTGGAAAAGCAAAGAATGAAAATAAGCCATCTGGAATCTCCAAAATATCCCTGATTTTTGAAAGCTCCATTCCTGGTAAAAAAAGATCCTCGGGCAAAGAAAGAACTCCTTTATCACACCTCAGTCAAATGGAGAAGCTAGGTAATTCCTCCAATGATGTTCCTTGTGACATTGAACCAAGTCACCATTCCCTGGATGGTGCTGCAGATGGTAGTTCATTGCACATAGGTGCTGATAAAGAAAAGGAGGTGCCTCCAGCAGATACTCCAGTGGAGAAGGAAGTGCCTCCTTCAGATACTCCAGCTGAGAAGGGGGTGCCTTCTGCAGATACTCCATTGGAGAAGCCGAGCTCTTCAACGAATGATGCAACACCCTTTTTGAATATGACGGATTCAAAGAAAAATGACAAAGCCTCAGAAAAGAAGCCTGACTTGCCTTCTAGTGATAGATCTCCAGGTGGTGAACCTGTAGCTGTTTCGGAGGCCGCTTCTAGAAAAGACAGGAAAAGGAAGCCTAATTTTTACAACATTGAGAGTCAGAACAAATCTAGGACTGACAAGGGAAAGCGAGTTGCTGATAATACTAAAAAGTCTGGTTCAAAGTCAAGCAAATTGCAGAAAAAGCGTAAGCGTGTTAATCATCAGCCTTCAGTGACTGCGTCAAATAGGGATAGGAGAGATACTGTTGAAACCCAACTTAAAGATGAGGTATAATCCCTATGTTTTGTATTCTTTCTCAAATCTGTTCTTTTTTTGATTCGTAGATTTCATTTTTTGATAAGGTAGGATATCTTATTAATTGAAGTCATGCAGAAGATGTAGTATTACAAAAGTAGGAGGCTTGGCCCCAACACAATAATAACAATTACACAAATTAATAAGACATCTAGCTCCTAGGGATGAATCTGAGGTTCCTTCAAATATCTCAGATTCCTATAACGTCCATGTTGTGACAATATACAACTAAGAGTCTAGGAATGGTTTGCCTCATATTTCTTCTTCATTTTTGCCCCTTCCAACTATACCAGCTGATTAAGGCATCCTTCATGCTAAGTGGCATAAACCACGATAGCCCAAAAATATTTAGGAACATGTCCCATAGATTTCTGGCAACAATGCAATGTAAGAACAAATGTCTAATATCCTCAGCTTCAAAGTTACACATGAAACACCTATTACATGGATCAAAACCTTTTTCATCAGTTTTGCTCGATAGATTTTAGTGTTGTTTTTTCTTTAGTGATAAAACATTTCAATGTGTTGGTTGGGGAAAGAAAACATAAGTTAGCCTTGAGTGAGTTCTTCCAAGCTAAACATGTCTACAAGTAGATCTTTTACCATGATATTGAAGAGAGGTGCAACATTAACAACAACATACCATGTGTAATCCCAGATAGTGGGATCTTGGGGAGGGTAAAGTGTGCTCAAACTGTACCCCTACCTTGGAAGTAGAGAGACTTTTTTTGATAGACCCTCAACTTAAAATAGGAATTTTAAAAATTAATTTAAAGTTATTTTATATGGATTTAAAAATGATATAATCAATAGAATTTTAGTTGATTTAGAAGTCCTAAATATGAGGAATATAAGTAAATGACTATCCAATGTTAAATCTATTTTAAAGGAGAAAAAGGGCGAACAAAATTTCGTTAAGCAGTCTCACGGCATGCATCTCGTACGTGTACCTTATCTATGGAGTAGACTTTTTCTTAAAATGCACGAATATTATTTTACAAATTACTTTTTAGTCATGTAATAAAAGTTAAAGAATAATGTGTAAATATATGAAAAAGATGATTGTCGATCCTATTTAGCTTACTCAATAAAGAAAGAAATTCAATCCCATAAAATTTCTGCTTCAGAAATTTAAGTCCGACGTTAGGCTTGACAGTCCTCAACTTTCAAATCCAAAATCCTGAATTTTAGTATCACCAAATTAAGAGTATCATTATGATTTTATCCAACATGAAATGTACTTAATAATAGGTAGAAAAGTAAATCAACATTTCATGTTAGAAATTTCTCTTCTTATCATAGTGTAGATATATCTCAAACAGATTATACTCGTCTATTTGAAAAAAAAAAAGATTTAGTGCCAAACATAGATCCTTAAATCACATTCCATCAACAATATGGTATAATTTAATTATTGAATTCAAAATTCTAAATATTAGACAATTTTAAATACTAAAATAATATATTAACTAAAGTTTTATCTGTTAAGAGGAATAAAATAGTTTTTGGGCCCTTGTTTTTTAGAAGGTGCAAATCTGTCTATCAAAAAACCAAAAATTAGTCTGAACATAGATTCTTAAATCACATTCTATCAAAATTATGATAAAATTTAATTAATCAAATGCAAAATTCTATATGTTAGATAGAGTCTTAAATTGTAATATAATTTTTAACAAAAGTTTATTTCTCCTGAATCTAGTCTAGTGTTAAATTTTTTTAGATGCTTT
Source organism: Solanum sitiens (assembly GCA_016801875.1). Taxonomy (NCBI): domain Eukaryota; kingdom Viridiplantae; phylum Streptophyta; class Magnoliopsida; order Solanales; family Solanaceae; genus Solanum; species Solanum sitiens. The sequence continues at coordinate 1,933,086 of JABWTJ010000056.1, forward strand.
TCATTTAAAATTGAAAAAGGATATTTAAAGGAATTGAGCTTGAGTAATAATTTCAGTATCTAAATCGTCATGTCCCAAAACAGGCATGTCCTTAGTTTATTTTGTCTCCTTTTTTTTTTTTTTTTTTTTTTTGTAAGATATGAATGCTTAAATATTGTGATAACCTACTTTCAGGAGAGGAGACTGTAGTCACGTAATAAGGCCTTCAATATTGTGGGGCCTGGAGGCTAATATCCATAGAGGGATCAAACCATATTGTTGACCATCTTGTCTAGTTAATGATAGTATTAATCTGCTTGATTTCTTCAATTGTACAGTTTTGCTTCTATTTGAGTTTAATAGAACTTTGTGCTATTCTAAACAAGGAGGGAAAAATTGAAGCTTTGTACTTCATTTGAATTCCTACTTAATAATAGTAGTTCTATTTTTTGGTATAAAAACAGCTTTACTCTAGCTTGTAAAAAAATAGTTTGTTTGAAGGGCGTGGGAATTATATGAATTAGGAACTAAACTGGAAAGGCCAAAAAAGAAAAAGAGAGAAAGAAGGGAAGCAGCAATTTTCTGAGCTGTCTATTTTCTTTTTAATTTAATTGATATTGTAATATGCAAAAACCAACTTAAGAATTGTTTCTTTTGTTGATCTTATTTCTTTTTTGGGCTAATGCAGTTGGTTTCTGAAGAGGGTGCTCAGCCATCAGATCTGTCACATGAAGCTGGAAAAGTTGCTGTTGAACCTTTAATATATGATAATAATGGTCCCAGTCTTCAACAGGTACTAGTTCCAAGGAATAACTTATAGGTTTATTATTATCATTTAATAATAAGAATCATCTGTTCCTTTATCACTCTTTGATGTAATTTGTGAAACTTCCCTTAAAAGGCAAGAGAAACCAAGGAGATTGATGATAATCTTAATCTGTTTTCCTACTTTTGACACATGTTTAATTGCAGGTTGATAGGGTTCTGGCATGTCGAGTGCAAGATGATAATATTAGTTGTTCGCATGATATCCCTGGAATAAATGCAAATGACCCAGCATTGAGAGATTCAGCGAGAGAGGAAGTAAATGATGGTAAACCCAGCGGTGATGTGTCCGTAGTTGAGGTTGGTATAGAATATCCAGGCAGTGGCTCTCAAGAAACTTTGGACATTCCTGATAAAGGAAAAAGCTCAAAGGATGATACCAGCAAGGATGAAATGCATGTGTGCAGAAGATCAGGTAGCAGAGAATGGACGGAAGGAACTGGCACAGTAAAGGAAGACTCTCAAGGTTCAGTATCTGAAGGTGCAATTAACAACAATGAAGAAGACATTGCTGTGAATGCTGATGATTATCTGGCTAATACGCAGAATACTTCTGGAGAAAGCAATGATTCCACTGAAAAGAACTATAATGACAAAGCCAAGTCAAAGGATGATGTCACATCTGGGACTCATGAAGTTGGAACTGCCAAGGGAAAAGATGAAATGATTACTGCAGATACCACCTCTTTCAAGAAAAGTGAGGAGACTGTCTTGGCTAAACCATCAACTTCTAACAGCGTAAATGTTGTCTATGAATATCTTGTTAAGTGGGTTGGGAAATCAAATATTCATAACTCTTGGATCCCAGAGTCTCAACTGAAAATTCTGGCAAAAAGAAAGCTGGACAACTACAAGGCAAAGTATGGGACAGCAACAATAAATATTTGTGATGAACAGTGGAAGTTGCCTCAGCGAATTATTGCAACTCGGCCTGGTACGAGTGGTTCAGATGAAGTGTTTGTGAGATGGACCGGTCTTTCTTATGATGAATGCACTTGGGAAAAAATAGAGGAACCTGTGATTGCAAAGTCATCTCATTTGATTGATCAGTTTAATCAGTTTGAATCCCAAGCATTAGCTAGAAATGCTACCAAGGATGATATGGCGAGAAAAAGGAAAGAACGCCAGAAAAATGATATAGTTACTCTGACAGAGCAGCCTAAAGAACTGGGAGGCTCATTATTTCCACATCAAATGGAAGCCTTAAATTGGTTGCGCAAGTGTTGGCATAAATCCAAAAATGTTATTCTTGCTGACGAGATGGGACTTGGGAAGACAATATCAGCTTCTGCTTTCTTATCATCATTGTATACCGAGTTTAATGCTGCACTTCCTTCTCTAGTTTTGGTTCCTCTGTCCACAATGCCAAATTGGATGGCAGAGTTTCAGTTATGGGCTCCACACCTAAATGTTGTAGAATACCATGGAACTGCTAAAGCAAGAGCTGTGATTCGTCAATTTGAATGGCATTCAAGGGATCAAAGTGACCTGAATAAGAAGTCTACTTCATACAAGTTCAATGTTCTTTTGACTACATATGAAATGGTTCTCGTTGATTCCACTTATCTGCGTGGGATCCCATGGGAAGTTCTTGTCGTTGATGAGGGACATCGTCTTAAGAATTCTAGTAGTAAACTCTTTAGCATGCTCAACACATTTTCTTTCCAGCATCGAGTGCTATTGACTGGTACTCCTCTTCAGAACAACATTGGCGAGATGTATAACTTATTAAATTTCTTGCAGCCATCGTCATTTCCTTCACTATCGTCATTTGAGGAGAAGTTTAATGATCTTACAACAGCCGAAAAGGTGGAAGAATTGAAAAAGCTTGTCGCTCCGCACATGCTTCGCAGACTGAAAAAAGATGCCATGCAAAATATTCCTCCTAAAACTGAACGAATGGTTCCTGTTGAGTTATCTTCTATCCAGGCAGAATATTACCGTGCAATGCTTACAAAGAACTATCAGCTTCTTCGCAACATCGGGAAAGGAATTGCACAGCAATCAATGCTGAATATTGTTATGCAGTTAAGAAAAGTTTGCAACCATCCTTATCTTATCCCAGGAACTGAGCCTGAATCTGGTTCAGTGGAATTTCTTCATGAAATGAGAATAAAGGCTTCTGGAAAACTGACTCTTCTGCACTCTATGCTCAAAAGTTTGCATAAAGAAGGTCACAGAGTCCTTATATTTTCACAGATGACTAAGCTTCTAGATATTCTGGAGGATTACTTGGCAATTGAATTTGGGCAAAAAACATATGAGAGGGTTGATGGATCTGTTGCTGTGGCTGATCGTCAAGCAGCAATAGCACGGTTTAATCAGGACAAAAGCCGATTCGTCTTCTTATTGTCAACACGCTCTTGTGGCCTGGGGATCAACTTGGCTACTGCAGATACTGTTATTATCTATGACTCTGACTTCAATCCACATGCAGATATCCAGGCAATGAACCGGGCTCATCGTATTGGACAGTCAAAGAGACTTCTAGTGTACCGGTTAGTAGTCCGTGCCAGTGTTGAAGAACGGATACTTCAGCTTGCTAAGAGGAAGTTGATGCTTGATCAGCTATTTGTGAACAAATCTGGGTCCCAAAAGGAGGTTGAGGACATCCTTCGATGGGGAACAGAAGAACTTTTTAGTGATTCCTCTAGCATGGCAGAGAAAGATGCTGTTGAAAACTCCAGCAATAAAGATGAGACGGTTCCTGAAGTAGAACATAAGCGCAAGAGGACTGGTAGCCTGGGTGATGTGTATAAAGATAAGTGCACCAAGGGCAGCACTATGATTGTGTGGGACGAAAATGCTATTTTGAAATTGCTTGACCGTTCAAATCTTCAGTCAGAATCACCTGATAACAATGAAGCAGAACTGGAGAATGATATGCTTGGCTCAGTGAAGGTAACTATAGCTCTTCCAAAGATCTGCTTTATTGACATAAATTTCTTAAAGTGATTTGTAGAAGTGGATGGTTTTCCAACTCTATAATTCTGAAATGGAAAACTGACAAATTAGGGTCTAATTTGTAGCTCAAACTGTGAGATAGATAGTGAGCACCTAAGGACAGTTGGAAATTGTGAAGTAACTGAGCAAGTGTGAGGATCCAAGAACTAGGCATCATTAAACATGTTGGGTTGGCTATATAATTAGTCACTACCATGTTTCTCCAATAAAAATTCATATAAGCAAGTGTGAGGGTCCAAGATCATTATTTGGGGGTGGGGGTGGGCAGTGGGGGGTGGGGGGGTAGGGGGGGTTAGTCAAATATAGCCTATTACTTTCTTTCATCACTGTAACAGCAGCAAAAATTGAACTTAACAACAAAAGAAGAAGCTGGAATTAGAGATAGTTGAAGCAGAGTTGAGAAAGTGAAAAAACATAAACGTCATAGCACAATTCTCATATCATCAATTTGGTGAAGATTCAACGTAACTGTATTTTACTTGGGGGACTTGAGTTTCCAACTAAGGATTCTAGTTCTTGCTTTCCAATATAAGTAATTGAAATACACAAGGAAAATGTTAAATCGTTTTTATCTAACGACCTTAAACCAGATATTGTGCTGTCATTGCTGGAAAGCTAATAAATGACAAAACTACAGTTGGCTACTAAATTTGACAACATCAACTTAATCCGAACTCTAACTTTCATACCAGTCGCAAGTAAAAAATTTCTCTGGGAACCTCCAACTGGTAATTTTCCATCTCTGAAACAGGCTATGTATTTGTCGTGAGCGTAACTCTCCTTTTTTATGGCGTGGGAGAAATGTTGGAGTTAGTGTTCTTATGGCACTATGCCTTGTTGAGTTCTTCAAATGCTCCTTCAGAAGTTTTCTCTATTCAACCTACTAGGGAGAATATGCTGAATTTATTGTAACTTAAGTCCCCCTAAAGCAAACTGTTTTTTTCCAAACTCTTTCTACATCCCTTATCAAGCTTGTTTCTTTATTGTTCTGTATATTCTTGAAGATGAAGGCTGCTATAGCAAATAAATTGTCAGATCGATTCCAAGTAAAAGATAAAGACTGGAGTGGTATATGTTTTAGCTGTGTTAACATTACAAGTTTGTTTGGATTTGAATGGCATGCCGTGACCTTCTCACTGGATGAATTTACATGCTCAAAAAGTAGAATCACTTTAATTGTCTAATTATGCTCTGCACGTAATGAACAGTTTTTTATGACTTGTGCTATTTAGTGTGATGTAGTTGATTTTTTGTCTGGTATGGCATGTAATGACTGTCCATGCACTCTTAGTAAAAGTGTCTGTGACAATGATGAATCTTCAACTTTCTGTTTATTATGGTTCGGCGTCTTTCTAAGTTGAGATTTTTATTGGTGGCCTATTTTCGTGAATCTAAAGCTTTTCACTTTTCATGGATACTCTTGCTTGTCTTCAACTTGTAGTTACAGAGTTATGATTCTATTTGTCTTTAACGTAAGATGCTATTTTTAAAAAGAATTCTACGGTATTTATTCTGCTCTCTGACTATTGAAACAGTATTTGTTTCTTTGGCAACTTCTATGCAAGATCTTAGGAACAACAATCATTATAAGATCATTCTAATGTCTTGCTGATCTTTTTTTGTACCTGTTGTGTTTGCCTTTCTCTTTTGCTAGTCATTGGAATGGAATGAGGATGGGGCAGAAGAGCAAGCTGGAATAGCATCAGATATGGTGTTAAGTGAAGACACTTGTGTACAAAATGTTGAGAAGAAAGAGGATAACTTGGCTAGTAGCAGTGAAGAAAATGAGTGGGACAAGCTTCTAAGAGTGAGGTATTTTTCTGGCAACCTTACATATATTTGTTTGATGGTATACATATTATGTGGGCTTAGCTATGCATATATATTCAATGCGGGTGTGTGCAAGTATCAGTACTATGGTGAAGTTTTTTTCTGTATTTTGAAGAATATGCACGAAGTATTTCAATTTCACACCTGTTCAATATGAGTACATCAAAACAAAGAAAGGTGTAATATAGGTTGCATATGAATTTCTTGAAGGATTCATATGGACTATTTCTTAGCTTCATTTTAGGAAGTTGTTTAGAAAGACCCACAGTTTCTTAGAATCCATGCAAACCTAGCGAAAATAGGCCAGAATGTACGGAAAGATTTATTAAGGCAGTACCAATTTGTTGAGATTGCATTTTTGACATGTTAGTTCATTTACTTTAGGTCCAACACTTGCTAGGAGTGTTTCATTCTTGTTAAGAGATTTTTCTCCTGAGAACGTGTCTTTATAGTATTAGTCTGAGATGGGTATAAATGGAGTGACATAGTCAGTTCCTGACTTGTTTGAGGTGTAGTAGTAGTTGTTATATTTATAGTGGTGGAGCATGTGGTTTAATTCGATGCAAAGCGAAGAACCTTACCAGGGTTTGACATTATATGTTTTCTTTGCATTAAGTAACAATGAGCAAAAAGTCTAGTAGAGGCAGAACCAACTTTCACTGTACATCGATTAGTTTGTCAGTATATATTGTTGGCATTAAGTATATTTATTTTTTTTGTGGAAAAGGAGTACATTCATCACAAGTCAGCACAAAGGCTTTGCTGGTAGCCAATTTAATAAAAAGACCAATAAGTTCAGGCTGTCCTTTTCTGCTTACAAGAACTCTATAAACTGTAGTATTGGTTTGGTTTCATCTACAAATAATTCTGTACAAGACGATACATTCCAGCTTAATCTTCTATAATGAATTGTGTTCGTCTTCAAAACACACAACGTTCCTTTCTCTCCGTTCTGTCCACCATATGCATGTTGGTATAGCCCTTCACCATCTCTTATTCCTTACATCAGCACCTCCATTGTTCCAGCATCTCAAAATATCAATAGTATTCCTGTGCATCACCTACTTCACCAGAGCTATAAACAGCTGTGACAATCGTACAGTTGCTTCACAGTATACAAACAGATGGTTGCTATCTTCTTGGTTGGCCACTATCGATTAGTATATTCTTGCAAAAAATATTTCGATGAGCAAACTGTATTTACCAGTAACGAAGGGAAGATCTTTGACTACTTTAATTAGTAATTACTACATTAACAGATTCAGAAGAAAAATGATAACAGTTTCAAAGACTTCATCTGATGTTGCTATAAATATTTCTTGTTCCCGAAGCTCAGTCCTTTTTAGGAAGGCCATCCGTTTCCACCAACACTCCCAGTTTTATTCACTTCACATGTTCAATTGTAAGATAATACTGATTTGAAACAGTGGAGACACACCCAGTCACAATACAAGTACGGGATTCAACTCTTGTACGATTCACTCGTACAGGCTTCTGGTAGACAATGTAGAAGATAAAAAAGTATTTGTATTTGATACAATGGATGTTTTAGTGGTGTAGGGGTAAAGTTTTTTTACAATCATTATCTATACATTCAGAGATTGTTTCAAGTTATATAGGGTTTCACTTGCTCCTGGAGGTCTCTTTCCTTTCTTTTTTTCTGCCAATGATTCTTCTTGGGGAGAGAGAGAGAAAATGATAAGCAAAGCACAGAAAGCAGTATTAGGATTTCACCGTCGTAGTTTATTTAATATTTAGTTTATATGCTTGACATGGGTACTAGAAAGCTTTGCAGTGTTCTCAGCACTTGAAAGATGGTGGTGGTGGTCCTTTTATAACATATGTTGGGCTCAAAGAAATGAAGAATAAATATGTGAATTTCACAAAAATCGCAGTAACATGATTGCTGCTTTTGATGCCTGTCCGGCTGATTCATGCCCAGGAGTCGCTTGATTGATTGGTGAATTAAATGAAGAGTCAATGTTACATACTTAAGAATGCACAGTTTTCAAAACTATGATAAATGATTTCATTTGAAGTGGTATACCTTCATTATGGCTTTTGCCTCCTTTCATGGTGTTCTTGTGCGCGTAGATGGGAGAAGTATCAAAGCGAGGAGGAAGCAGCGCTAGGTCGAGGCAAGCGCCTAAGGAAAGCCATTTCTTACAGGGAAGCATATGCTTCACACCCCAATGAAACATTAACAGAGGTACTTCCGTAATGTAATTTATATTTCTACACCCCTCCCTCTTTTTTTGTTCTTTGATAAATTCTTCAACCCTCACCTCAATTCATTGGGATCAGTGTTTTATATCTTTAAAATTTTGATTTCTACTACAATGTTGTGATTCCACAAGAATAATGTTTGTTGGTTTGAAGCTAATGAGTTTGACATGGATGATTGTTTCCTAGGAGGCAGTCACTCTGGTTTCCTAATTAGGACATAGTTTAAGATCACTAATTTTGGCCATTGACTGACACTGTAGAATGCTGTGGAAGGGGAGCCTGTGCCTGTGCCTGTGCCTGAACCAGAGCGAGAGTACAGTCAAGCTGGACGAGCATTAAAGGAAAAATAGTGAGTCAAAATACTCTTTTGGCTTTTATCAGCATCTAAGTCTAAGTGAAACATATTTTCTTTAGTGAATTGAGATGGTTCATCTTATAACATTTGATTTATGGCGGGAAAAAAGAGTAGAATGCATGATACTGGAATTCTTTTGCATCATTTTGGCTGGATTGTTTGAATAACTTGGCTATATCTGTAAATAATTAACTTCGAAAGATAATACTTATCTAAATATATTTTTGGTGCAGTGCTAAGCTTCGCGCTAAACAGAAAGAACGGCTAGCCCGTAGAAATGCAATTGAAGAAGCATCTGGACCCATGGAAGAGCAGGCTGGACGAGAGTCTCTCTGTCACCTCCTTCCTCCACAAGCTCATTATGTGAATTTGATGAATGTATCATCACAACACCGTGAAGAGAAACATGTGGTCATGAACTTGGAAAACAATAGCCGTCTTAAATCATCCGAGACACAGAAAAACATGGGTGACTCAACCTTAAGGTTGGGGAAACTGAAACATAAAGTGAACGATAACATAGATCTTCCATCAAGAGGGCATCCTCTTGCAGATATTCCCCAGTCAAGTAATCATGCACAAGATATGAGCTATATTAAATCCGTGGATAAACAGCTTTTACCAATTCTGGGACTATGTGCTCCTAATGCTCATCAGGTGGAGGCACCCCAGAGGAACTTGTTGAGGTCAAATGTTCGACAACACAGGCAAGGATTAGGACTGGAGTTCCCAACTATTGCTCCTCCTCCTGAGCTTTCAACTGAAATGGTTGCTAAAGGTTTCCCACGGAGATTTAGATTGCCAGATCTTCCCCTGGACCCTTCACAACAGCCTCCAAAGAACAGCTTACCTGATTCTTATCTCCCATTCAATCCAGTATGCTGTCTTTCTCCTCTCTCCTCTCTCTCTCTCTCTGTTATACTCCCTCTGTGCCAATTTATGTGATGTTGTTTGACTTGGATAGGAAGACTTTTCAAAGTTGGTAGTCTAAAACAAGTCACTAAAAAGGAAAATTTGTCACATAAATTGGGACAGAGAGAGTAACATGTTTTCATGCAATGCAATGCTTATGTGAATTACTAATGTTGCTTTTTCTGCAGCATCCTCGACCTGTCATGCGAGAAAGATGTTCTGCTGGTAACTTACAGAATTCTTGTGCTACTTCATCTGATATTCAAGACAGGACAGCTTTGCCCAAACCTTTTGATAAGCCATTGTTACCAAGATACCCATTTCCTGCTATGAACATGCCACGTCCACCCTCTGCCTTGTTTCCCAACTTGTCTTTGGGATCAAGAGATGTGAATGAGTCTGTTCGTGAGCACCCTGTATTGCCATTTTTGCCCAATCTCAGATTTCCACCTCACGATGCACCTAGGTTTAACCCGCAGGAACAAGAGATGCCTCCTGTACAGGGGTTGGGGCATATGGCACCTTCATCATCATCATTTCCTGAAAACCATTGGAAGGTTCTTGAAAACATTATGCTGAGAACTGGGTTAGGATCAAACAACCTACTTAAAAGGAGAAACAAACTGGATGTCTGGTCTGAAGATGAACTAGATTGTCTCTGGATTGGTGTACGTAGACATGGAAGGGGCAATTGGGATGCCATGCTGCGAGATACGAAGTTAAAATTTTCCAAGTATAGAACTCCTGAGGATTTATCAATTAGGTGGGAAGAAGAGCAGCTCAAGATCATGGATGGACCAGCATTATCTGCGCCAAAACCATCCAAGCCTACCAAAGTGGGAAAATCAGGCTTATTCTCAGGCATTTCCGATGGAATGATGGCTCGAGCATTGCATGGTTGTAAACTAAATGAACAGTTTTTACCAACCCACCTAACAGACATGAAACTAGGGTTTCGTGATCTGCCTTCCAGCTTTCCACGTTTGGAACCTCCTGAGAGACTTGGTCTGAACAGCAAACATATCTCACATCTTCCAACTCCAAGTGCTGACAAGTACCGGGTGAACATTCCTCGAGATTTGAATGCGGGACCATCGGACAGATTAGGAGCTCCATCAAGCTTTGTTACGGAGTCACCATTTCTGCTGAATTCGTCGGGCAGCAGTAGCTTGGGTCCTCTTGGCTTGGGTTGTCAGAACAGGTTTGCCTTGCAAAAGGAGAATGATGATGGTGCTAGCAGATTTGTTAATTTGCCTAGCCTTCTTGACAGGTCTTTAAATATCTCACATGATTCACATAACAATGCGGGAGGTGGTGAATCTAGCAATTATCCATCACTTCCTGTACTTGATAAAGGTCAGAAAGTTTCTCAATCAAAGGGCAAGGAAGTGGTTGAGTGTAGTTCACTGAAGAATAAGCTACCACATTGGCTTCGTGAAGCAGTGAATATTCCAGCAACACTCCCTGAACCAGATTTACCACCTACTGTCTCTGCAATTGCTCAATCAGTTCGCATGCTATATGGGGAGGAGAATCCCACCATCCCTCCATTTGTTATTCCTTCTCCCCCTCCATCTCAACCCAGGGACCCACGGTTGAGCTTGAAAAAGAAGAAGAAGAAGAAGAAGAAGAAGAAGAAACATGGATTGCAAGTAATGAGGCAGTTCCCAATAGATTTTGCAGGAACTATTGATATACAGGGTAGTAGCGTACATGGTGAGAGTATGGCTGGAACAAGTAGTCTGCAGGATCCGGCATTCCCTCTGCTTTCTAGAGTGATGGACAGAGCTTTAGGACTTCCTTCGAATGAAGCGAACCTTAATATGGCTCCTCTAAGTGTGAATGTGAATCCTTCAACTAGTACATTTCCTCTATTGAAGACAAGCTCTGGATTGTCTCCTTCACCCGAAGTGCTTCGATTGGTTGCATCCTGTGTTGCACCAGGTCCTCCTATTGCTACTAGTTCAAGTTTCCTTGGAAATATGGCCCCTCTCCCCAAATCCATTGATCAGGTTGCTTCTTCAGACACCCAAGATTCACATGTTGCACCAGGTCCTCCTATTGCTACTAGTTCAAGTTTCCTTGGAAATATGGCCCCTCTCCCCAAATCCGTTGATCAGGTTGCTTCTTCAGACACCCAAGATTCACATGAAAAGCAGGAAACAGATCAGACCTCAGCTCCTAGTACATTGGGTCCATTCCAGGCAGAGAAAAAAGTTGAAACTAATAGCAGGGATTCTAGCAAAACACAGTCAGATTCTGCTCGAGCCAGACAGGAAGAAGTAGAGGAAATATCATCTGAAGGGACAGTCTCTGATCATCAGGAGGATGGCCGTGAACCATAGCTCTTCCTTATGGGGAGCTAATTGTTGTAATCATCTCTTGAAGTGTAACTAAAGCCTCTGACCCTCCATTATTCTCAGTTTTTGTAGGGCAGGATGCAGTTAAAAGTAGCAAATACAGTACAGGTTAGACAAGTTACTATGTAAAGCTTGTGTAAGAGAAAAGAAAAACATAGAAGTTAGCATATAATATTGTTCGTCATCCTTAGAGTCGGAGGTTTTAACCTTGTAGGACTTGTTTAGTAGCTGGGTTCAGCATTTCATTTAGGACTTCATAAGTGTCAAATCTATGGTTCATGTAAGCAAAACTTTGCTTGGATGTATTTTATGTACTTTGCAGCAATGTTCTGTTGTTAGCTGTTGTTTCTTGTACTTCCATTTCTTAAACTGCTTTGAACTGTTTTTCTTGATCAGAGGGTCTATCGGAAACAACCTCTACTCGGAGGTAGGGGTAAGTTATACATACACTCTACCCTCTCTAAAGGGACTATACCCACACTGGGTAGGTTGTTACATTTCATGCAATTCTCTTGTCATTATCGCCGTTGATTTTGAAGGTGGATATGTTGTGGCTATATTTGGATATATAGTGAAATGTATGAATATCTTCTTGGTGGTTTTGATTATCTTAAAGACAGGTTGAAGTGAATTACCTTACTGAAAGATGTGAGCTTTTCTTGTGACATGAAGCTTTTGGACAAAATGTATTTGAAGTTGAAGTAACATATTTAGAAGTTGAAATTGTGTTTCTTGTACACAGGTTTAACAACAACATATCTAGTGTAATCGTACATATCTAATTTGGTTGGAGATTTATGAGTAAAAATGGAGTATTATTTTACTTTATATTTTGCAAATTAATATTTTGATATTCCCTCATACATTTCACCCTTCAAGAATTTTGAAAACTTTGACATTTTCTTCTACTTTGATATTTTTAAACCTTGAACTTTATACTATTTTCAAAACTTTTGGAACTCCTAATTTTAAACTATTGTCATATATATCTTGTATCGTTTTCATACTTATAATAATTTATAAATTTGTCGAATCATTTTTCTAAAAATGTTTGACTTTTACCAAAAAAAAAATACTGCATTTTACTCTTCACACGAGCTTACTATACAGAAGGAATGAAATTGAAAAAATGCACCTACTCTTCTCCTTTTCCTAAGAAAGAAAGATTTAATTAATGAGATATTTGAGCACAACTAACATCAACTGTAGTATAGTGGTGAAACTGTTTCACCGTTAACCAGAGGTTTCGATTATGAAACTTGAGAAAAATTCCTATTGAAAACATTATTCATGTTCAAAATGGTAGCACATGGTACTGCCACATGCTCACCAAACATTTTCTTTGTGACGCACAAATTTGTACAAACCGACATGCATACTTTTTATAAATATTTGTAGCCACCCCCCATCCCTCACGCTCCAAGACACAATAATAATTTTTAAAAAATGCAGAAAATATATTTTTTACGTCTAAAAAAGTGAAGAGAAGACAAGTTTTCCCTTCCCCTTTTATAAATGAGTTTGTATTTTTGATGTTTAAATAATATATATATGTGCATCAATTTAATATCAATTTGGGTCATAAGCTTTTACCTATATATGTTTGTAAAATTTCATTTAAACATTAGCACCATAATTAACAGTGCACTCATCAGCACAAAAATCGTTACAGTTTAGGTTTAATAACTTATACGGACATTTTTAGTATATATTCTTAACCTAGCTATATTTTCTAGGTCATGAGCAAATTGAGTTTTGCTTAGCCATTGTTTTGTCAATTTTGGTTTATTGAAGAAATTTCTAATTTATCTGAGTAGCTATTAATTAACTTTACATTTTATGCTTAATATGAGATCATTCATAACTATACGCCCCATCTTTACGACTTTATTTGTTTTAGACCATAATTCTTTTCCCAAAAATAATAAATTATTATATCGCTTGTTTTCGAGCCAACTTATGTGTTGATTATGTATTGCATCGAGTACATGTTACTTTCCATCAACACAAGTTTTGTTGATATGTTTGAGATTTGAACGTGAGACTCTATGATATAATATTCTTTCTCTTACATCAATGACAACTAGCTAGGTTAAATTGTGTTATATTGATCTGATTCTGTCTTTCTCAAACTCTATATCCAGATAAATATTGTCATATAAATTAAGGCAAAAGAATCATATAAAAAGAATCAAAGTACCATTTTGTTTTAGTTGTTTCTCCAAAACTTGGAATTTGTTATCCTCAATCAATAAACCGTATACAAGATGATTTTCATCCAACTACTAATAATCATGAAAATAAGAAAATACACATATATATGTTTAATTAATTTCTTTTTTTTCTAGCTTAATTAATTAGTGGGAAGCACCACTAATTAAGCAAAGTTTGAGAATGATACTCATGAGGTTTTGTGGTAGCAACAAATCTAGATGAAAAAGCACAAAACTTGTAATAATCTTCATCTTCAGAAACATGATCATTTGTATCAAAGTTTAACGCATAACTAAGTGGATCGTATCGACATTGGAACGACGATTGACGACTAGTAGTACTATACGTACTACTACTCGTTTTCAACATCTTATTACTACATCTCTTCAACTTCCTCAACAATCTTGTTAGCCCACAACATGATGTTGATGTTGACGGTGACGTTGATGTACTAAAACTTCGCGTTGTAGTGCTGGTGATGGTGTTAGTAGTAATTGACGATCTTGGCCAATACCATTGACGACCTTGCATTTGTGTCATTTTACTTTGTATTATACAATTTTTGGTTAATTTGAGAGAGATGAAGGAAAATAGTCTACCTAGGTTTTGAATTTATAAAGATACGAGGGTTCGTTGGAGATAGTAGTTGATAGTCTCGATAATAATTTAAATCTTAGTATAATGTATTTTAAATATTTTGTTTGGTACTATGCATCATTGATATTATAATATATAGTGTAAGGACAAGTGTAAAGATGAGATTGGAAAGATTATTTTATTTTTTATTTTTAGAAAAATGTTCAGTGTATTGTGTAAATAAAAAGAGAGAAGTTTAGTTCAAAGTATCAGTTACTAGATTACTTTACTAATACAGTAATATCCGGATTAATCTATGGGCATTATCGTTACAAATATTAATTATATAAATAGAGGCGAAGACAAGATTTAAAGTTGATAAATTGAGACTTTAGTTCTTTAAAGTTACTCCCTTCGTCCGGTATTGCTTGTCATGATTTCTATTTTTAGAGTCAAAGTAAAAAAAAAAACTTTGACTAACATTTTCAGATGTATTTTTTCATCATATTAATATGCAAAAAATTGCAATTTATAATACTTTTCACGTAGTTTTAGAATATCTATTTTTTTCCTTCAAAATATCAAATTAATGTGATCTAATTTAACTTTGAAAATTAGTCAAATTGACTTTCGAAAAGCGCAATATGATAAACAATACCGAACGGAGAAAGTATTAGATTCTAAATTCATAATCTGTATATATTTGATCCTTTTTTTTTTTGAAATTATAGAATTTGAATCAAATGGGTTCGACCGAATAAACCATCAATGACCTAGCTCCGCCCCTGAATACATACTCCTTTTGTTTCTTTGATGTTAATTTTTCATAGTTAATTTTCAACTATTTTATTAGATTGAGAGGTTATTTTCAGTTGATACTATTTTTCCAACGAAATAGAAGATAATAAATATAAAAAAAGTTATTAAAATATGAAAAAACTTTATGGATAACATAACAACTAACAAGTCATGATATGTATTTGCACCTAATTAATAATTCTCAATTAATTACCGATAATTAACTAAACGACGAATGTGGAGGGTGAGAAAGAACAGTTCATGCATCCAAACCATAGTTGGTAATGAGAATCCTAATGATTAAGGAATACTTAACAGTTTTAAATAAAATATAATAATTAAAACTAAAGTTATATAACTGACAAAACCACACTAGTTTTATTGGTAAACCTTTTTAAAAAAAATAAAATAATAATAATATGAAATGTAAATAATAAAGCATATTTTTAAGTGGTGTTGTGGTGGAAATGGGAAAAATATGTGGTATATCAAGATTAAACATTAATTATTATGAATGTATATTTAGGAAATTTTTTTTTCATATATTGCATTAAATTTCTGATTTCGCTATTTATGGGTGAATGGGTGGGGCGTGTGACACATAAATAGATTTTGAATTAAGAGTTTGATGATTTTTAAATTTTAGGGTAATATAGTTCAAAGCCACAATTCTAGCGTGAAAAGTATTTCTACGACCCTTTCCTTATTAGTTATCACGGAGTTGTCAATTAATTTTGTTAATAAATTCACAAGTTAATATACATATATATTTATTTAATTTTTTAATATAAATATAATATTTACGAAAAAATTTATGAATTTTTCCGAATCGGGTCTGACTCATGAGCAGAAGAGATCAATTGGTGTCCACTCACATCCACGTTGGTGAAGAGTAAAAGATGAAAAGTAAAAGGCTGCATGCAGCTGAGCCAAACATATTTTTATTGTATTCACATGATTGTTGGCTTTTTCCACTTTGGTAAAATATTTTTTTTTTACCACAAGAGTCTCATGTTCATCTTTGTTCGAGTTATTATTCTTTAGATTATTTTTTTCAATAAAATAAAATAAATTTAGTTAATAAGCTGTACGTTGGTTCATTATTTAATTAATTAATGCCAGTTGGGAGTTAGGGATTGTTTATTGTTATTTGACCGTTTGAAATTTCTGTTAGGAATTTGAGTTTTTTTTATACTATAATTTAAGTAATCGAAAATTTAAATTAAATTATCTCGATTTCATTTTTTTATTTTGTTCACCATAAAAGATTATCACTTTTACTTTATTCCAAATATTTTTGTTCTTAATCATATTTTTTCTACTATATTTATATTTATCTCAACATCCTCGGTTCTACTCGGCTTCTCATTTTCATTTTATTTTTCTTTCATATAAATATAATTCAACTGATAATAAAAATAATTTAATAATTAGCAAGTGGAGATAACCACAAAAGTGGTTTGATTTATCATATCCTCTTCATTGTCCTAAAGCTATAATTTAAAAGAAAATTAAAAAGGGAGGAACCAAAATTGTATTATGCATTATTGTACTAGCAAAATACTGTTTCTTTGTCAGCAAAATACAGTAATTATTTGACTACTGAGAGCTGATGTGTTTTTTTAACAGCCTTTTACAACGACAATATAACGTGGAAAATTATTTTCGATAAGTACACAACATAAATAAAAAAACATAAAATATTAATAACATGATTATAATAATCAATAAGGATCGTAATTGAGTGAATGATAAGTAATCTTTCATCTTTACTCAGATGTTTGAATCTCAATGATTTTTGTTCGAGAGCGTTTTAATAATTTTTTATTTTTTTTTAGTAGTTTCCACTTGCAAATCACACATCTCCAAACTGTCACCATTCGAATATATTTTATATCATAAAAGGAAAAAATGATGAGTCAATAAAAATTTAATATTGTTAATTTATTAATATTCGATCAGTATAATTTCTGTCAAAAAGAGCTAAATTAAACGATATATGATTTGTCAGTCATTATAGAGGTCAATCATAGGCCTAATAGGCAGTCTAATTAAAAACATAAAAAAGGATTCTTAAAATGGAATCCTAAGAGATCTTGATTCATTTTTTATTGGCAGTCCACTATTATTTAATTTCTTCAGAAATAACAAATTATTACTCCTCCTTAAAAAATGTACATTATTATTATTTAAATAAAGAAGAATTTTTCTAAGCCTGATTACAAAAAAGTCCAAATTTGAAATAAGAAAGTTACAGAAATTATTGGAATTATGTGACACTTGCATGTTTATGTAATTGAAGATAGAATTTTGCAATTACACAAAAGATCAAAGCTATTGTTATCCTTTCGTTTCAATTTGTGTGTGTTACTTTTCTTTTTAAATAACCTCCTAATACGAAATTCATACGTAGTATAATAATAAAGACCATAAAATTAATTTTTTTTTAGTACGCTTGCAAATTCAACCATTTCCCCAGCTTGAATCTCGTTTAATCTATAAGTACGTGCAATCCCATCCCCAACTGAGACCACTCGATCGATTTCATCCACTTGAAAATTCGTGTAAAAGTGGCTAATTCGACATTTCACGTATCTTCAATTAAAAGTTAAAGATGTAGAAGTCTGTTTAAATTAAATCCAAAATAAACAACTTCAAATTGAAACAAAGGAAAGTCAGTAGCTAGCTAGGGTGGTTTTTATTAATAACCCTAGTTCTAGTTTTTTATTTAATAATTGAAAAAAATTGTACCAAGTTGTGAAAAAACACATTTAATTTGAATAGTTTGAAGATAGGACGTAGCATATCTCTGGGAATATATCTTGTAATGTCTGAAGTAGACAATAATTAACGTAAGTCAATGCCTTGGGGTCATTGTTTGTATGAAACTGTCTTGTGAGGCATCACATGGAGTTCACAGGTAGGTGCTAGCTATCCCAAAATAAATCAACCTCCACATTGATATACGATTAATGTTCTATCGTAATACAGTATCGAGACTGTTCCACTCTTAATCAAGAATGAATAATAATATATTTTGAGGTTTAATTAGTTATGATACGCACAAAATATGCTTCTGAAGACACCAAATATATATATATGGAATAACATTTTAGTGAAACAAATTATATTTGTACAAATTATCCCAAAAGTGAGTGTATTCATGTTTTTTTTTTGTCATGTCAATGTTCAGAAGGATAAAGACTATCAAATAATCAAGCTCAGGACATTGTTTAAGTATAGCCTATTTACAGCTTAATTAATAATTTGTATCAAGTTTAATTAGAAAGGATTTTAAGATATTTGATCTGCCACTCGAACTTTTTTCTTTTCCTTTATAAGATAATTATATATTGATCATCTCCTTGGAATAAATAATATTCTCTCGGTTTTTATTTATATGTCGTCTTTATTAAGAATAGATAGTCCTTAATACTTTCTCTGTTCCTATTTATATATTGTCCTTGTAAAAAAAATGATTCTTAATATTTGTCATATCACTAAATCCACAAATAAATAACACTATTCTTCCTATTAAATTCTTTAGAGTTATTAACCTTAAAAATATATATCTGACCAACATAGAAAAACTAAATAAATAATTCATGTTATTGGTAAAATTCATTAATCAAAATAAATTTATTCAGGCTCATTGATTGAAAACTTACTCTAAGAAAATACTAAATAAAAATATAATAATAAGCTTCTATAATTTTTAAGAAACGTAAAATCTAAAGATGACATATAAATAGAACGGAGGAAACTAATTAAGTAAATACATGTCAACGTGAATGAAAAGGTATGTTTGTATTGTGGTAAATTTTCAAATTGTATATTTATTTATTTATTTATATTTATTTATTTAATTTTTAATTTTTTTTTTTTTATTATTATTATTATCTTGTTCCCAAAAAGGTTTGACCGAAAGGTAACTCTTTTGACTGACAGATATATATAGTCCAGTAGTGATGGATCCTCCTCCTCTCATGTGCTACAACGTGATATCTGTATCACTGCACAAACAATACAATAAGAATGAAAAATAATTAATTAAAAAGATAAAGGAACTAGGACAAATTTTAATTAATTCATCTTGTAAATTCGAGGTTTATTTTAAATTGTCCCCTTAGTTCCACCCAAATTAATATTGTTAATTCCACATGCATTTCACCTATGAGAATATTTAAAGAAGACCAAGGACCTCTTGTAGGGGTATTTTGGCGGAAGGTATTAAAAAAATAATGCATATATTAATTTTGATGTTATTAATATAAATTCATCTTTGATATGCTTTTATGAAAGTTTAATATAACTAGTGCCATAATGTCTTCTTGTGCTTAGTAGATAAAAGTTCGGATTAAAAATACCCTTTAATTAGTTGAGTGGAATATGGTATATATACTCAATAAAATCATATCATACTGAAATTTTTAATATCGTAATTTTGGTATTATGATACGATATGGTATATATTTTAATATTTTTAGTATTTGATATGATATTTGATATTTAAAAATAAAATATCAAAAAATCGAATACCGTATTAAAGTATATAGTTACATAAATAACATATAGATATTATTAAAATACTAACAAATATGCAACTCAGTATTAGTATAAACTAAATATTTAAAAGTTGAGACTTTGACTACTCTATTTTGATTGAAAGATATGTATTGATTAACAAAAGGAGTTGTGTGTAATTTATTTCAATGTATATTTCTACATGTGTAATGTGTTAGTATGATACGATTGAGACCTTTTATTAATCAACGAAGTCATAATATTCTATTAGATTAAGTTACAAGTTGATTCCACATTAGAGATAAAACAGTTCCTAACAAATATGACCCCGTACTTAAGAATAAAGAAGTACTTACTACTCCACGAACCCTCGTTGGTAGAAATGTAAATCTGTGAATTTGGGCCTAAACTCCATGAGTAGGCCCATCGGGTCAAAATCGGAGGAATTTTAGCCCAAATGAACCGCGAGTATGGGAAGAAGAAAATGCGAGTACAATACACCAATTTGGAGCCCTAATTGTTTGAATTTTTAGGCAAAAACTGTACTCTCTATACTCGCCCCCAAATTTTCAGTAGCTGTGATCATCACTATTCTCTACTGGCACTGTAAAATTCCTATCTTCTTACATATATTGGTACATGCAAACTTTGTAGAGTTTTTTTTTTTTCATATGAAAAGTTTTCTCAATTTTGGTTATTTTTATTTCTACATTTATATGTTCAAGTACTTGATAAATTGATATATGTTTGTGAATATGAGAATGTTGTGTTATAGGTGATTTTTGTAGTTATCTATGATATGTCAATTTGGAAAATTTGAAAATGAGAGTTAACTGAGGTTTGGTATGATGATAGAAAATTTTTTTCTTTGTTGTTTAGTTGGTGAGATGAAAATATTTTTCGAAGAAATATATGTTACTCTAGCCGAACCAATTTAAGTGTCTTACTTTTCTTTTTAATATGTTTAAAAGAATGTTTCTTTCTGTATTTAATAAGTTTTTCAATTTCAACATTCTAAATGACAAGTTTAAGACCACAAGATTTAGAGAACTTCATACATTTTAAAATTAAGATCACAAGATTCGAAAATCAGCCTTTTCTTGGACACTTAAATTGGGATGGAGGGAGTAAGAGTTAATAATTATGTTGACAAACTCAAAGAGTCTTTTGGTAAAAAAAATTAGTGCTAGAGATTAGTACTTAATAATGCCTAGCAAGTATGAACAATATGGAGCTATAACAAAATCTTCTCTGTATATTTTTGAAGAGATGTGATGTGCTTCTGTGACATGTTATGTAGAAAATAATTCTGTGATTGTGCTTTGACAATGTTAATTCTCATTATTTAACTAAAAAATCCAATTGTTGGTCATTAAAGAATACAAAAAAAAGAATTTCAAATTTACAAGATACGATCTATATGTTTCAGGAGACTATATTTATTGGATTAATCATTTCTATCTCAAACAGAAATGAAAACTTATAATTTGTGGATAACTTGACTAGAATTTTGTTCTATTGGCCATAATGATGACCATGTGACGGACATGTTTCATGCACAAAGTTGAGTACTTGGATTGGGGGAACACGTTTTACCTCAATGGTTACGGACCTTGTGCCGCCATCAGGCGATCATCACGAGAAAGAAGGCTGTGGACGGCATACATGTGTAAGGATTGAAAGTGCAAGAGGAGAACTTCGTGGTACAGATGGAGCTACTGTCACTGCTTTGAAGAGTGTTTGCCTGGGAATAGAGAATGCAGGAACTAGTTGGAATGAAAGAACATCTAATGGCGCAAATGTACTGCCAAACACAGATTCTTTGGCTGTGAATTGCTATAGGAACTTGGAGCCTCATGATGGTATGGAATTTGACTCGAAAGAGAATGCCTTTTCACATTACAAAGAATATGCTAAGTCCATTGGATTTTCCTCAATAATAAAGGCTAGCCGTCGATCCAGAATTTCTGGAAAATTTATTGATGCAAAATTTGTTTGCAGTAGATATGGAAGTAAGCGTGAACCTTCTACTTCTGGCGCAGAACGTGTTCTAAGTGCTGATGCAGCAGGAAGTAATCCTGTGAAAAGAAAAAAAGGCAGAATAAACAGGTCTTGGTCAAAAACAGATTGTAAGGCTTGCTTGCATGTAAAGAGAAGGTCTGATGGAAGGTGGGTTATTCATACTTTTGTCAAAGAGCATAACCATGAAATATTTCCGGATTGGACCAGTTATCCTCCAGGTCACAGGAACATTGATCTGGATAAGAATGATGCAGATGCATTTCATGCTATCCGTGGGAGGACGAAAAAGACTTATGCCTCGACATCTAGGCATTCTGGTTTTATGAAGAAAGTTGAGAAGCAAAAGAATGGTGGCACAAATAGTAGTCCTCAATCTTTGGCTTTAGATGAGGGAGATGCACAAGTTATTCTTGAGTATTTTCTTTGCATGCAAGATGAAAATCCAAACTTCTTTTATGCATTGGATTTGAATCAAGAGAAACGCTTGAGAAATGTCTTTTGGATTGACGCTAAATGTAGGCTTGACTGTGGTAACTTCAGTGACGTAGTTCTTTTTGACACTACCTATATAACAAACGAATATAAGCTGCAGTTTGTTCCTTTTATTGGCGTCAATCATCATTTTCAGTCCATATTGCTGGGATGTGGGCTGATTGCAGATGAGAGTAAGTCAACTTTTATTTGGTTGATGCGAGCATGGCTCAGGGCAGTGGGTGGACAAGTTCCAAAAGTAATTCTATCTGATCAAGGCAAAACACTGGAAGAAGTTATTGCTGAGGTTTTACCAGATTCACGCCATTGCTTTTGTTTGTGGCATGTACTGAGTAAGATCCAGGAGAAGCTTGGTCATGTCATAAGGCAGCATGAAAGTTTTCTCTCCAAATTCAATAAATGTATTTTGAGGTCAGCAACCAACGAATTGTTTGAAAAGAGGTGGTGGAAGTTGGTTGCTAGATTTGATCTGAGGAATGACTTGTGGATTAGATCATTGTATGAAGATCGGCTAAGGTGGGTACCGACATACATGAATAAAGTCTTCTTGGCAGGAATGTCTACGATGCAACGAGCAGAAAGCGTTAGCGCTCTTCTTGATAAATGCATATCACGCAAGACGACATTAAAGGAGTTTCTTGACCAGTATAAAAAACTGCTGCAAGAGAAGTGTCAAGGAGAGGCAAATGCTGATTTTGAGACAAGACATAAACAGCCAGGACTGAAATCTCCCTCCCCTTTTGAAAAGCAGATGTCAACTTTATACACTCATACGATATTCAAGAAATTCCAAGTTGAGGTTCTAGGAGTGGTTGCTTGCCACCCGAAAAAGGAAAACGATGATGGTGAAAATGGCACATATAGAGTCCAAGACTTTGAAGTAAATCAAGAATTCATTGTCGTATGGAATGAGAGGACATCTGATACTTCATGTTCTTGTCATTTGTTCGAGTACAATGGATTCCTTTGTAGACATGTGATGATAGTTCTTCAGATGGCTGGTGTGCATAACATCCCCTCTAAATATGTTTTAAGACGCTGGACTAAAGGTGCAAAGAGTAGAGAGAAGACGAGACAAGTAGCGTTGGTTGATTCCAGAGTTCAATGCTACAATGATCTATGTCAAAGGGCATTTGAGCTAGGTGATGAAGGGTCGTTATCTCAAGAGAGTTATAACATTTTATCTAGTGTTCTGCAAAATTTTCTGAGAACATGTGAGACCGTGAATGATGCAAATTTAAATGAATCAGAACCTTGTACTCTCTCAAATCAAGGTCTTAATGACCTTGAAGTATTCACAGATAGAAACAATGCAAGTAAGAGTAATGGAAAGAACATAGCAAGAAAAGAGAAGGAAGTAAGTTATTGATCTTCTTTCTATTTCCATTATGCAAGTTACTCAGGAGTCTTTTGGTAGGGTGTATAAGAATCGTGTTGAATAAAGTGTATTAGTAATGCTGACATTAGTAACTTTGGTATTAGTTATGTTGAGCTTATTTCTTATGCACTATTTAGTTTGGTGTAGTAAAATAACATGCATAGCATAATTTCTAAAAGGAATTATGTGTTTACAATAATAGCCTCCACAAATACGGTAAAAAGGATGAGAAAAAGGTTTTGAGGAACAATTGTGTGTTTAACCACACGCTAATGCATGTACTAAAAACCTTTGCATTGTTAATACCATGGTTTGCCATGTATTAGTTATACATAGCATAATACCAAATAGAGTGAATAACTAATGCTTGTTATACATAGATTAAACAACTGTGCCAAACAAAATATTGATAATACACAAAGCTAAATGTTGATTTAGTTCATTCTTATGTATCTTTTAGGTAAAATACGGAGCAGAATTTAATATCCAAGGCAGGGATAGATATTAGATATCAATTGGCTAATTTATCTCATGCATTCCATGTATGTTGCAGGGACAAATAGGTTTTGGAGAATCACATTCAGCCATACAGCCAATGGTGAATTTATTTGTAAATTTTGTCTTATTTGGCATATTGCGCGGGGGGGGGGGGGGGGGGGGGAGATAGGTGTCTTTAACAAGCCATGATATTTATGTGGCATAAAAGCATGTCTTTTAGGGGTAAAAGGGGAATTTTAAAGAGAGTTTTCTTTTTCATACATAGAAAATTGTCATTTTTAAACAAATTATAAAGGAAAGAGAGTCACATAAATTGGAACATAGGGAGTATTCGAATAATCGTTCGTTTTGTTATCCAAATTCTATGATACATGTTAGGGCCACATATATTCCAGAATTCCATTTCCTGATGGCTACTATAGCAGCCCCCAAATGATTCAAGGAGTGGTATGTAATGCTACTTACGATTTGTATATCTGTGTGCGGTGTATGTAGCGCATGAGTTCAGAATGACTGAACTACCAAGTAAGTTTTTTTCCTTTTGGTGCAGGGACAATTGAATACAAATATCCAAGGCTATGCCAACCATTTAAACTTGCTGGGGCTGGTGATTCAATTAATAACTCCAATCACTGATGTGTTCTATGATTTGTAGTGTTGTCTCAAACTAATTCGGTTATCTTTGTTCTTTTTAGGGACAATTGAGTACACTTGTTTCAATTGAAGATGGCCCTTATCTCTCTCAACCTAGATTGCATGGACTGGTACTATCTATACATTATGTAAAAAGTTTTTGCTGTGTTAGGATATCATTTCCTGTAGCTTTTCTGAAGTTGGGTAGATAGATTAGAAAAATTCTATAGAAACTAAATTCTAAGAATGGCTAAATGGTTAATGGTTTCTCTGATTTACTAACGTCAGATCAAACAGTAAATCGTGAGCCAATCACAACCGCATGCCAAACGAGGTTTCTTCAAAGACTAACCAAATACACACTGTGACCTTCTACTCTCTAGTTTACATTTTTCAGTTTCCCCGGGAATTTTGCATCCAAGCCGATTTTCTGATAATAGCTACACCTTCTTGTGACAATCTTTATTCAATGGTTTATTTTCTATCCATGACTTTTAGTTTTGGCTGTTTGATGTCTAGAGAAGACCACAGCTTTGTTCGGGTTAGTCTTGGTCTTGGTAAGTGTTTTAGGTTTTGAGTCACAGTTTATGAAATTCATAGAGTACTTTTTAGTTTTTTTGTTTTAAAAAACATTCTAATCCAAATGTCTTGCAAAAGATCTTTTCTCAAAATTGATATCCGACACAACATTTTCCAAAAAGAAATAATGTATACTGCCAATTGTTGCTTTACTCCTGATATTAGATTATCATTCTTCTCTCTTGTAGGGACAAGTGTATTTTAGGCCTGTAGATGCTCAAAGTTCTTTTGGGGTTCAGGACAGTCTCTTAAGAGGTGCTATACTTTTTGATCATTTTGCCTTGTTCTCTTGTTGTTTCACCACCATTTTGCTCCTTTGTACTTAATTAATTTCCATTTTCTGGGTTTTATCCTCAGTCTACTATGGCCAATACGGAGAACTTGTGCTCAAAGAATTTATCTTGACAATTGCTCACGCTGCAATTCCTTGACCAACTTTACCCATCTCGTAGTTTGTACATATATGAGACCGTTGCCTTGTGCACAGAACTTCATCAGGTCCGATTATTATTCTTATGTCTTTTGTAGCTTCCATAACTTGACAAACATGAAGGACATGTATTATCTAATGTGAAGTGTGGAAAAGATGAGCGCGAAGATACTATTTTTTCATACTGTTTACATTTGAAGAGGGAATGGGAAGTTTGGAAAACTAGGTCAGATCTAATTTCACTATTCACATACTACAGTTTGAAAGTAGAGATTACTTTGAGTCTTGAGTTGTCTACTGAATTAGACTGACTTTGTAGGGGAAATAACACTAGTTGAGTGGTTTTTCTGTTACAAAACAAAGTTGAGTGACTTTCTGAGATAATTATCATTAGTTGAGTTACATTTTGAGATAAAATTGTTAGCTTAGTGACCATTTGAGAAATTAACTCACAAATGGATTTTTTCTTTTGGTTTCTGACCGAGGATCTTTTCTCAACAATTTTTTTTTTTTTCTGAATTGAATCAGCATGGAATGACGTTGTTGAAGAAGCGTGTCAAAGCGGAGTGAGCGTTATTGGAGAGCCAGGAAGGGCATAAGGGACAGATTGCAGTGGGGTGGAGTGTTGTAACAAGTATGGAGTCTCGCTTGTTTTGACCAATGTGGGACACTTCAGGCATTAAATAATCGGTAGGTCATCATTAGACTCCGCAATTTTGTCTTTATGAAGTGTCTTTGATAGTTAATCTACATCTCTGAAAGTGCTTGATAGTTCTGAGGAATTGTCTATATGATCAGAAGGAAGTATGATTGTGTGTATATAGCAAAATTATTGTAGCATGTTATAAAAATACTTGCAGTAATTACGAAGATGTTCCTTGTATTTTGGAATCAAATACATAATACGAATACTATGGAAATCCTAGTATAAGGACAAGATGACCTTTTTTCATGTTAACTTCAGCACTTAAATTTGCAGGTTTGCTCAATTATTTCAAAAGAAAGAAGTAAAAGAATTTTCTTTAGAATCATCATTTAAAACACCACAAGAACAACAAAAGGTACTGTTAATTTACTTGTTCATTGCATAACTCAAACCTTGCTAAAACAAAGTTGTCAAATTTCTCATATATATAACAAATATAAATATGTCTTAATTAGAAGAACACTGAATGGTGATGGATTTCATGAGATATAAACAAATTTCATTCAGTATACATGAATAGAGATCTCCTCAATGTCACATCTTTACAAATTATGTGTGCCATGATTTCCATTTTCTATCTAAAAAACTAAAATAGGCATGTCTCCATGGTCTTATGAAAAGCAAAGGAGCACTTACACCCCAAAAAGCGACAATGAATCCTATAGCCATGGAAACATAGAACCATTCCACTTCGTTATCATCTTCTTCTTCTTCTTCTTCTTCATGTTCAACCTCTGGATTGTTATTGCAACGCTCCACGAGTGGAAGCCCACACAGTTTATTTCCAGTAAAACTAAAAGGGCTAAAGCTTTGAAGTTGAGTGCTCACTGGAATCTGCCCTGATAAGTTGTTGTGAGATACATTCAAGTAGCTCAAAGAAGACAAACTCGAAAAGCTTTGTGGTATTTCACCAGAGAGTTGATTATTTGAGATATCAAATGATTCTAATACCTTCATCTTGTCAATGTCCCTTGGAATACTACTAGTCAGCTGATTGTGGGAGAAATTTAATGATCTCAATCCAACAAGACTTGTAAGACTCATAGGAATGTTTCCAGAAAGGCTATTGTTAGAAAGATCCATGCTTGTAAACAATGACAAAATGGTATCATACTGATACATGTTGCCCTTAGTTGCTACTCTTGCACTCTCCCTGAAAACTCCAACATAATAAGAATAATCCATCTCGTCGTCTCCATCTCTAATTTCCTTCCTTCCATTCACCATTGCTGTGAAATTGTTAACACACCGAGGTATAGCTCCAAACAAATTGTTGTTGGCAAGATCCAAGATTTGAAGATCATTGAGCTTGCAAAGTTCTGGAGCTAGTTCACCATCGAATTTATTAGACCGAAGACTCAGGACTATCAGCTTTGAAAGTGTACCAAACCAAGGTGGTAAATTTCCATCTAACTCATTCTCATTCATGTCTATTTTCCACAATCTTGTGCAGTTGTTCAAGGATGAAGGCAATGGACCAGAAAGTCTGTTTCTTTTCAAGTCCAAAGATTTCAAATTGCTTAAAGATCCAATGGATCTTGGGATTCCTCCGGTAACCTTATTCTCTCCCAAGTTGACAACTCTCAACTCTGGCCAATTCATCCAACAATCAGGAATTTCTTCGGAGAGACGATTTCCCCCAAGGTGTAGAATCTCTAACATGTAAGATTCATTCTTTTTGTCACACAAGAAGCTTGTTAAACCTTTCGAGAAAGAGTTATCCGAAAGGTCTAACTCTGTTACCATGGTTGGAATATGAGGGAGTAAACCACTGAAGTTGTTGGAACTCAAGTATATCAACCAAGGACCTCCACTTCCCATGGAGCTATCAGAAATTGAGAAAGTTGGAATCTCACCAATGAGCTGGTTGTGAGACATGTTGAGAAAACGAATTTGAGACGATAATTTCCAGAACCAAGTTGGAACCTCACCTACTATGCCAGCATTCGATACGTCCAAATTCATGATTGATTGTTGAGTCTGGATCCACAAAGGGAAGTCAGGGCCTAAGCGCCAACCGCCCATTACAATGTCACTAGCTTGGAATGATGGAATCCAATCTGAACTCACCCTTAAAGTCAAATTACTCTTAGATGCAGAGAAAAACTTCAAATTTGTCAAGTTGGTGAAATGTTCTTCTGTCAACACCCCTTCCAACCTATTATTCGACATGAAACAGAACTGTAGATTTGGAAGTTGACCAAAACTTTTTGGAAGATTTCCAATTAGTTTGTTGTCATTTAGTCTTAAAGTCCTCAAAGAAGAACAATTTCCTGAGCCTATTGGAGGGCAATCATTCATAGTATTGAAAACCTCAGATACTTCTCCTTCAAACCGATTTTCTGAAAGATCGAGATCTTCTAGTTTCCATAACTTCCCAATTACACTCGGTAACTTTCCAGAAAGAAAATTTTCAGACATATCGATACTAGTTAGAGATGTCAGATTTGAAATCGAGTCTGAAACTGTTCCCTCAAGACTGTTATCCTTCATGATAAGTGTTTCAAGATTCTTGCATCCATAGAGCCAATTTGGGATAGTGGAATTCAGACTATTGGAAGCAAGACTAAGATATGTAAGCTTGGTGAAATCACCAACTCCATTTGGTATTGGACCCTCAAGACCACTAAAACTCAAATCAAGATATTCAAGATTACTAAGATCAAATAACCATTGAGGTAAAACAGAACCAAAGGAGTTGCTAGAAGCTCTCAATGTTGTGAAAGAAGTCAAGTTAAAAGGACCTTCAGGAAATGAACCAGTGAAATTACTACCAGTGAATTCAAGAGAAACAAGACTACCAAAACTGAAAACCCACCCGGGAATCGGAGAGCCAAAGTTATTCAAGGAAAGATCAAGATTTTCAAGAACAGAACTGTTGTGATCAAACAAACGAGGTATTGAATGAAGACTACAATTCGAAAAACGGAGATTAACCAAAGAAGGAAGCATGCTAATCACCTCAGTCCAGTTTGTTGCTTCACTTAAATCCACTCCAGACATGTCCAAACTATCAAGATTCTCAAGACTTGACAACCACTGGAAATCATCAATCTTTAGGCCTTTAAGTTCTGTCCAATTCCATCCATTAATCGATAGCTCAATGACAGAACCAGTTACATTGTGGCAAAAAACTCCTTCCCAGTTACAGCAATCTTCTTTATCAACCCAAGAAGATAGTACATTTGTGGGATCATTTGCTTCTTTCTTTAACCTTAGCAAAGCTGTTTTCTCATTTTCTTTGCAAATTCCACTGCAAGAACAAAACTTTACAGTAAACAGGACAAGTACTATGTAGTACAGCCCTCTCATTTTTGTGAAATTATAAGAAAAGAATGTGCCAAAAAATGGCATAATATATACAAATTTGGATGACAGATTCTTGGTGGCTTCTGAAATTATAAATGTTAAATTTGATGGCTGCTTTTTAGACTTGGAAAATGCAAGTTGTTACTTATTTGAATGCATTTCTTTTTGGTGTTTTAAAGTTTGACCATTAGGCTGAGTTGTGTTGAGATCTTTAAAAGGAGAAATTGTTGACTTACATTGAAAGACACGAGCTAAAAGACTCATGGAGAAAAGATTTGTTATTCCTTTAGTGTGATATTTGATTGAAAATGAAATTTAAGAAACGAATGAATAATTTATCGTTTATGTAGTTTTAAATCATCTCAATAATGATAAAATGAATAATTCATTTTTTCTTGGATAGAATAAAAAAAAATGACATAAATAAGGTCGAACGGAGTAAAAAAAGGAATATGGAATGAAAGAGTGATTTAATAAAATGCGAAGTAGTCAGAGGCCAAGACCTTAAAATTGACTTCCAGATATGGGCACACACTAATCATTAGATTATATAGGTTAGATACTTCAATTTCTGTTTTACAAAATGGAAAAGGGCCTAAAATACCCTTGAAGTATTGAAAATGGTACACAATTACCCTCCATCCACCTATTGGCCCCAAAATACCCTTCACATCCACCTTTGGGTCCAAATTTACCCCTTCATTAACGGACCAAAATTAAAAATAATTAAATAATATTTTTTAATTACGTGGCACTCAACCATTGGTTGTAATTTAATTATTTAAAATAATTTTAAAACCATCCATTTTAACTAAACCAGCCCCACTTGACCCAATTTTTAAAAAAAAACTAAAACCTTATTCCTCCAATTTGAGTTATAACATGTTTTGCCAAACCAATCTTTGATTTCTCTCTTTTGATAACAATCTGGATATTGAATCTGAAATCGATCAGTTTTCGTGTGGGGATTGAAAGCAAAAAATTAGAGCAAGGCAAAACAATTTAGCCTCTTATTAGCACAACCCATAAGAGGGAAAATCATTCCTAAAACTTACTCATATTTACAGAAGAAAACACATTGTAATATCAAATATCAAGAAAATATAATCAAATTGATGGAGATTGTCAATTATTGGAAGCTTTGTTGGAGATGGTGGTGATAACTTCTTTTTGGTGTTTGAAGGGTTAAAGAAGCACTGATGAAGAAAGTAAATTGGAGGAATAAGGTTTAGGTTTTTTTAATTAGATGGGTTTTTTTAAAAAATTGGGTCAAGTGGGCGGGTTTAATAATATTTGGGGCAGGTTTAGTTAAAATGGGTGGTTTTAAAATTATTTTAATTACAACCAATGGTTGAGTGCCACGTAATTAAAAAATATTATTTAATTATTTTTAATTTTGGTCCGTTAATGAAGGGGTAAATTTGGACCCAAAGTTGGATGTGAAGGGTATTTAGGGGCCAATAAGTGGATGGGGGGTAATTGTGTACCATTTTCAATACTTCGAGGATATTTTAGGCCCTTTTCCGTTTACAAAATGCAAGTGGATAAAAAGAAAGACTTTTTTATTTTCCAAATTGTGTTTGAAATATTAATTTCAACTTTCAACTCATGTACATGTGAATACTTGGGGGTGGACAGGTAGTGGGGGTGGGCTGGGAAGTCAAGTCAAATTCATTAGTTATTAATGAAAGAGTATCTAACTAAAACATGGTGAAGATGAAAGTAACCTTTAAACGAGAGGTTTCAGGTTTGAGTCAAATCTTATTGGGATTCTCAAATGAATATTACAGTCCGCAATTTAAATTTAGTCAGGCTTCAATACAGACTACTCAATTTGGATGGGAAACAAAAACAGAAAAGAGAAGTCACCTTAATGTGCATATATGTTTAATCCATAGAATATTATAAGTAAATTTTACAAATGGTCACATAACTGCTCTTGGCTAGATTGTCCTCTTCCTTTTTTTGGCTAACTCTTTTATATGCTTTAACACAACAGATTTTCTAAACGAAAAATAAGTGTTTTCAACTGAATTTCGAGTCTTGCATCACTTGACGTTAGAATTTCGTAGATATATTTTCATGTTTATAGACCATAAATATTTTATCATTTTTTTTCTCGCAAATGATTGTGTAAAATTGTACAAGCTATGATAATTTTCACTTGTGTCAATATTATAATAGTTCATGTCTTGTTTCACTTGTGTGTAATTACACATTTTCAGGGCATTAATTTCGTGCTAATATCAAATATATTGGAAGTAGTGATTATCAAACATACATCGCCAATTTTGTCCTTTTCATATTGAGTTGCTTTGAACATTTTCATATATAGCCGGAAAAAAAGTTCTTTTATTATGAAAAACCAAAAAAGTATTAATTCCTCCATTTTTATTTATATTCACCTCAATTCCTACTTTTATATTCACCAAATTTGTAATAATAAATTATATGTTTTGGAGAATAATAAATTTTAAAAAGGTAATAATGTGATTATAAATTTTATTTACATATGAAATAAATGGTTAGTAGATATAAATGTTGGATTGTTTTAACAAAATAAACGTGTCGGTCAACTTTCATATTTAAAAAAATTTCAAATCATGATATGAAATTCGTAAATTGTGATTTTTGAGGAACATGGATTCCATCTCATGATATGAAATCATGAGATGAAATTGCATGTCCAAACATTAATTTCATCTCGTGATTTTATGTCGTAATATGATATCGCATGATTAAACGCCTACTAAGAATTTTTTCATATTCGAGTTTCGAATATGAAATATCTGTTTAAGAGAGGAATAACATATGTAGGTGGTATTTTGAGTCAGTTCTCTTTCTCTTTCTTTTTTTCTCTATCTGTTGTTTGACTTGTGTATACTACTCTCTTATTGTATATGTGTTATGATTAGCATCAATTTATAATCAAATCACATTCTATAAATTTAGTATTTCATAGTAAGAATAAAAAAATATTATAATAAATATATTTATGAATAATTTGAATAAATATTATGATTTTGAACATTGAATCTATGTCCAAATCTGACACCAACTCAGGACACTAACTCCAATATCAATCTATGACACAATCGATCTCCAGACCCAAACCTAAGACCGAGTCTAAGACTCGACCTCAAGATCTAACCTCTAACCTTGAGATCCAATCCTAAAACTTGAAATTCAAGACTTGACCTCGAGACCTGCTCCTGACCCCTGAAACCAGAACTAATTTCAAACCTAACCCCAATATATATCAACAAGGAAATTGGTCGAGTTTGAGTAGGGGGCGAGGGTTCGACCACATTTTCTAATTTAGGTCTTGTCACACTTCATCACCCTCTTCTATAAATTCATTAACTAAATCGAATTTATTTTTAAAACTATATTTAAATAGTATAAAGTGAAAATTAAACTTTTCATTTTTATATGAAAAATTGTGAATAACTTTCTGATTATTGTTTCTTGTGGTTTTTTATTATTCGATGGAATACAACGACCTTCTCTTAAATTTACTTGTTGAGCCCATTTATTATATTTATAATTGAATTATGATTTATTTTGATTAAACATTTTAATACATGATAAATATTTTTAATAGAGATTTTTAGCTACCCATGATTCAGAATAGCCCTAACCCATCGGTGACCCCCTAAAGTTGGCAGCAATTTTCACTTAGATACTTTAACTAGGCTTTATTCATTTTAAACACCTCATGTCAGGCTACGTTGTGTCATTTTGATACTTTCGACTGACATGGCAAAGTGAGTGTTACGCACTCGCTATTGACGCCTGAGGGACTTATTTAGTCTATTTTATTTTATTTTTTCTCTTTTTCTTTCCCATTTATAGCCACCCTCTCTCCATTATTTCTCAAAGCTTAAAGTACCTTAATGGAGGTCAAATCTGTTATAATAATTTCAAATTAAATTTCGCACTACAAACTCAGATTGACCCAAAAAGAAACAAGAAATCGAATTCATATCAACAACACCCCAAATCATGTAAAATTCACCCACAATAATCCTAAAATATGAGATTAAAAATTTCAATTTTTACTATGTAAAAACCTAGCCCTAATTAAACTACAGATATCACAAAATTAAAGAAAAAGAGATGCTATCTTAAAAATATGAACCATTATTGTTATACAATTGCACCTTTTAACCCTAAATCAAATAAAGATATGGGAGGGAGGGTGCAATTTATGGGGAATGTGACAGAAAAAATCATGAAAAAAAGGAATACAACGGGAAAGATGGTTGTCTGGTTGTGGGTGTGACGGAAAAGATATTGAAAACAAAGGAATATGATAGAGTAGATTGTGTAGGTGTAGGTTTCATACCTAAACTATTGAGAGTGTTTGTTTCTTACTTAAAATATTACTGATTAATTTGATAAATACATTTCTCTCTTTTATTACCTAAACTATCACTCAGTAGTCTTTTATTTTTTGTTTTTAATGTAATATTCTTAAAAGTGTTAAACTTCCTATAGTAATATTATATTTATGAAAAAATAACTAATTCTAGATAATAAGAAGTTATTCATTTGTTTGCAATACAGTAACATAGATGTTGTAAAAAAATTATTTATTAATATAAAATTTGAGTTGTTTAATTTAAAATTCTAAAATATTTCTGATAGAAATAGACAACTCTTGTTTCTTTCTTCTTCTTTTTTTAATTATTTTTTAATATAATATTCAATGTTGTTTTGAGTGAGAGTTAAAATCATAAAAATCAATATTAAAAATAATTAGGACCTCAAAAGTTTTGGGTGCCTCAAACAAATGTTTAACTATTCTTACCTTGAGTCATATATACTAATGTCATGAATATCACACCTATATATATGAGAATAACAACAATACAAAAAAAAATATTTTGCTACTAAATTACTCTTTGTAATCAGCTGTTTCATTTTATAACTGAATTACTTTTTGGTTAGTTCAACTCCAAATTCATAGTAACACAGGTTGTTGTATCTCAAAGATCGAAAGAAAGATTCTTGAAGATCGCGACAATTTTTATCAAAAGGAATGTAGTGGACATGTCTTCTAACTTAAGATAGTCATAGTAAAAATAAAGGCAGAATTCTCTCGTCTTTCATTTTTTCTTTCTTTCTAAGATCCTAACAAGACAAAAAGAAATTGTCTAAGGTACCATGTAAGATATTGCAACTATTCTATGTAATAGGTGTAATAAGCTCAACTAGTTATGAAATTCAAAAGACATTGTTGGATCAATCTTAATACCACTGTTTGATTACCAACAAAGTGAAAGTTTAGCTAGCTACGCAACCAACTAAACAACTAAGATTTCGGTCCTATCAATTAATTACTCTGGTCTAAATTATATATTTTGAGTTGACTAGGTGTACATTTGTATACTAAATCATGCAAGTGTTTGTAGTTAGGCATGACAGTTGCAATTAGGTGTTTAGCTTACATAAAATGGAAATTATACATACTGAAATCATTACATTTGCATCATTTTTTTTATAAAATACAACTCATTTAGTAGTATAAAACAAAGTCTTCTCACTTACTCTATGGTCTACAGCAGAGTATGAAAAGACAACCCTCGTGAAAATGGGGGGAAAAAAATACAACAGAGGAAAAAGTGAAACAGATCAAAAGGACTGTGTAAAATGGATTAAAAAAATTCAGGACTTTACTCAATGAAATCAAATCGAAACTAAAACGAGATTTCACATGGTGCATGGAATGTTCTTCCACGGCAAATAGATTCCAAGTTTTCGCCAGCATATGAACAAAGAGGTGAAACTTCTACACCTGAAAAAGTAAACGCGATAAACTTTGAGAAGAGACTATGAACCACTTGCTTCTGTTACACTATGGGTTTGTTAGGTTCCCAGTCTACAACAACAACACCACCTCAGTCACAAACGAGTTGGTTTTGCTGTCATAATGTAAGAACTTGTATGCAGTGAATAGTTTATGCATGGATTGTAATCCGATGAATAATTTTCCATGGATTGTTATGTAGGAATTACTTAGTTTAAAGGGTGTATTTGTATTAAATTCTCAGAAGTTATTGAGTTTAATATCACAAACCAAACACTACATGATTATGAACTTCACAAAAATATTTTCTTCTCCAAACATCAAATTACCTGTGGCATATAAGGGCACAGAATGTGTCAAGAAGCCTCCAGCTGCAACCACCCAACGGGTGTGGAGACGAAGAACAAGCAATTTAGCACTATCAGGAGTGTCAAAGTTTGACCCGTTGGAATTTTTAACTGGAGCAAATTCTTCTTCACGAACAACCTATATAGACAAAACATTTCAAACCCCGGTATTAAACAGATGTGCATTTAGCTGCTATTGGAGACTTGGAAGTATTGTGACAAGTACAGAATGACAATTACCTCAAATAGTGATGTTGAAGGTGTATAAGGAAAAGCGTCAAATATGAATTGTTCCAGTTTATATCCCACTGTTTGACCATGAATTGAGGGGATTTTCTTCTCTGCAAGATGATAACTGCAATCATATCGTAAAAACTTGTTTTAGACTGGTATTCCAACAATAATAGTCAACTCCACCTATGTTTGCAGAACGTAGCCACTCCCCAGAGTCCAAATGAAAGAGGAGGTTGCAGTATAGTTAGAGAAATAGTCAAATTATGCAGAGCACATGTAGAGCATATTTGGGTTGCTGACGTGAAGGATTAGTATCTATAGGTGTCAACGTAATAGCCTTATTTTGTGGCCATTCCACCGATATACAGCCTTTATGCTTCTACTATTGGTATGTGATTGATTCCAACAAATAGCCATTAAAGCCATTACTTTACAATTTTTTAGGTAACCAAACAGAACAAATACAAAGGAAGGCAGTGCTCACATGCTGTCTTTCTCAAGGCCATTTGCCACTTGATTCAGGAAATCTACAGTAAACATATGCAAGCAGACCTGAAAAGTAAAATACATGGGTAAATCGAAAAGGTATCTATTAAAGAAGAAATAGGTGCATACAAGATAACTTTGCTTTCCTCTTCACAAGGTCCACTAGATACCCTTTTTTTCTTTTGATAATTATTCTTTATCTATTTTTCAGATATCAAAAGGATTGTTGGGTTTGGATTTTCGTCCCACATAACCAAAATATAAGAAAATGAGAGCATGTTTACAGCATTCATCAGAAATATTGAATCCTCCCTATATTTCTTTAAACACCACATCTAAGAGTAAGAGCATAGTTCCAACAAGATTGTATATCTGCTTGAACTAAGCTCCTTTTTTTTTTTTTACTTATCAACAAATAATAACTCGTTTCAGCAAAATAACTTAATGCATGCAAATCTGAATTTCACCAACTATAGTAGAGTTCCACTAAACTATTTGTGGGGGAAGAAATAGAGACACAAATCTAAGGAAAAAACAGAGAGGAGAAATGGAGAGGTGAGAGGTTGAATTTACATTGCTCCAACAAAAGCGAAGACGTCCTGTTTCCTGGTTTACTGCAATAGAGAGTGAAGGATCCAACTCACTATACTCAACCACAGCAAGTGGTCCACCTTTACCTCGACGGACAAACACACCAACCTTCTCTTGTGGATAGGCCTACAATCAGAGCGGATAAAAATCAATACATGCATATGTTATAACTTCTCTCTGACGTGTTCTATTAAAATATTATGATGATTGATGAGAACTCTAAAATGTGATGCACTATAAGTCAATAAGAAGAACGAGATTATGTTGACTAGTCAGGTAAATAAATGTATTCCAAGTCCAATCTAAGCTCCGCTGCTGCTTCATCACAGAAACACCAAACTTCCACTTAGTTTTCTTGGACTAGAAAAATAGCATCCCATACACTGTTTCTATTGATCCTTCTTAGCTTGTCGGATAGATTTTTCTCTTTAATAGATCAATGGGCCTAATACCCTGCTGCTAGTCATTGCATTGCTTATCTTAGGGAAAATACTAAAAGCAACGGCTTCCTGTACTTATAAAAGTCTATTTTGTGAGAACTAAGTATGTCAGGAGTTAATGGAAGAGGGGTAACCGTAGCCGAAATGTAAAATCCAAACATTAGTTTGGAAAAGAATGGATTGAAGGAAGAACCTTACCAAGACACTAAACAAGTTAAACTTAACACTAAGGTCAAAGTAATCAAATGCCAAGCTTATATTGTTGATCTAGCAAGAATTACCATCATTCTTGCATATTTCAGCTTTATAGAATAATATAGACCCAAGGAATGTGAAAATAGTGTGAAGTTTCTGGTGTTTGTATCCTACAACCCTGAACATGAGAGTGAAGCTTGGCATTTTCTTCATCCAAAAACAGAGGTGACTATTCATCTCTATGTGGTGTCACCTTCACCAGAGATATACATTAATTCATTGTGGGCTAGCAAGAGTCACACGGTTGCGGAGACCTTTAAAACTACACAACCATCTCAGTGAAGAAACAAAACTCATCAAGTTTAATCGATCTTTAAAAAATTGCAACTCTACTACATTTTGCTCAGACAGATTTTTACTTGAGAAGAACATCTTTTAACCTATCTAACAACTATATCAGTGACTTCGAGTTCACAAAAAAAAAACACTCTAAAAAGGTAACAAAAGAAACGGATTATCTGATTTCGCATCCTGAGCAGATACTCGATTGGAAATATTGCTACTATTTCCTACCTCTCAGATGCTAAATTGAATGCACAAAAAGTTGGATAGGAGAAGTATAGATTATTTCGTCCAAAAAAAAAACACAGAAAAATGAAAACAAAATTACTCACCTTGCGTACAACTTTTGCAGCAGCAGACACACCTTTATCAATGAAATAACCCAGAAAGGTAGGATCTGCCACTCGAACCTGCTTCCAGAAAACAATTAAAATGTATCTTAACAGAACAAATTACTAAAAATTTCATTCTATGGGAAAACAATATTAAAAAGTGGGAGGAAAAGCACAAATTACCAAAGCATTGTCAACTCCATAGCAATCCACAAATTTAATGCCTCTCGAGTTCATGTCTTCCAATAATCTTGAAGATTTCAATGCTGGAAAAGATTTAAATGTTAATTGACTGACTTCAATATGGTAGACTACAAGCAAATAACATCTGTCCAAATCTCGAAGTTCACAAGTAGTACTCTATTGCATTAAAAGAAAAATGCTTAAAGTGAGGTATAGCTCCTTATCAGGAAAACAAAAGTGAGGTATAGCTGTACCTGTATAAACTCCACCATTTCCATCCGGAGACTTCGCTACCTGCTTCAACAAAAAAGCTTTAATATCCTATCAACACTTTAGATAGTTCATCCATATTTTATGACACCATACCTACTAAAATTTGAAATAGTTCATCCAATGTCAACTTAATATAAGAAAAACTCAAAAAAATGCATAATCTCTCAGTAATCCTATTAGTACGTTCTTCTATCAATAGTTTTGAACTTAGAAACACCTGGTTGGATAGATGGATTTTAGTCATAAGATAAACAAAATTAACAGAGAACAGCTCAGATTTCAATTATGAGATTTGAAAGGCATCCAAGACTTGAGAGTTGACATACTAATATGTCCACCGCAACCAAAGCAAAGAATCAAGAGAAGCCTCATTACGACCTTGTTAGTTGAGAAAGAAATTCTCTTAATACAGAGCTTGAGAAACTCGAAAACATGGAAGGAAGTACTTTACAAATGATGAAGTGTTGACTGCTCCTAACAGGAAACCTTTGTCCATAAGGTTGGAAAATAAGCAAAGCATCTCAAGTTATACTATGCAAAATGGTAAGAGTTTTTTTAAAAAAAAATAGTTTCAAAAAATTGTTAAGCTATTGAATACTCAAGACAGATAGCATTAGCAAGCTTTGTCCATAAGGTTTTAAAAAGTAAGCGAAACATTGCTACTCATCCCGGAAGAAAAAGAAGGTAAAGTGAGACATCTCTAGTTGAACATGCAACTCTAGGATAGAGAGCTTAAACAGAAACTATTTCACCTGTGTAAATTTAATTATTGAACAATTGCACCTTCATTAGTAGCAGCAAGATATCACGCATATGCTTGTAAAATGCTTTCACTATATTGCAGCTTGAAGGTATGCATGAGATTTGATGACTGACTTTGTGAAATCATCTGAAAGAAAAAATTTCAAAGAGAGAAGTCACCTACCCTGTATGGGGTCTCCATAATAAACCTTCCATCCTTTGAAACACAAGGTATGGTACCTTGTTGAAAGAAGGTAACCTGCATTAACAAAAGTTCTCTTTAATGCGAAAAAAAGATCAAAAACCAATAAACTCTCAGATTAAATTACATAAAAATGAGAGAGAAAAAAGGGTAACGAATGAAATCTTACTTGATCTGCTTCAAGACCAAAATACTTATGACTTTCAAAGTATTTGCGTGTGGCTTCATCAGTGAATGGACTGGTCATGATATACCACTGTATAGGAACAATGCCAGCACCTGAAAACTAAATGTATTTTAGAGTGTCGATACGTGAACTAACACCCAAAGGCATTGAACAAGTAGCTCACCCTCATTTGCAGTTATAGCTGCTAATCTTTGAATACACAAAATTCTCTCAGCTTGAAGA
The DNA here is from genome assembly GCA_016801875.1 of Solanum sitiens. Classification (NCBI taxonomy): domain Eukaryota; kingdom Viridiplantae; phylum Streptophyta; class Magnoliopsida; order Solanales; family Solanaceae; genus Solanum; species Solanum sitiens. Next base: position 1,973,283 of record JABWTJ010000056.1, read on the forward strand.
TGGAAAAGTGATTTCCCAGATGGAAGTCCAATATCTGGTACAAAAGAAGTAAAAAGAACATCCATAAGTAGAAGCTTTATTTCCCCATATTTCTATTTCCTACCATCCCTCCTCACCCTCGCCCCTTTTAGAGAGAAAAGATGGAAGTAATATAACAGCTGCATGTTAATCCATCCAAAAAGAAAGTTCTAGGTTTTAATTTGGAAGAAATATTATTAATAATAGATTAAAAAAAGACTTCTTTGGTATTCGCTAAATCAGTGATTTCCAAATTTCTGATGACTACCACGGAAAGTTCTTCTACCTGTTAAATGTCGATTAAAAAGAATATTAAATATTATTGTGTATTAAGATATACCAAACCTCAAATACGTTCCAAGTTTTCCCAAGAGTGGAACCATGCCATTCAGTACCAAACAATGCCAGACAGAAATAGATATATCAATGATAGTGCTCGATTACATTACTACCTAACTTTCTACCTTGTTCAATTTTTAAAATACTCGAAACTGACCCTTGATATACTTCCGCAACAAATATCTAGCCCATCTCATCTAACGTAATAATATTTGACAAGGCCATGTGGATGTTAGGTTGATAAGTGTAGTTTTTATTTCCTAGCTCTTTTTTTTGCTATCATAAAAAGTTGATAGTTTAGCTTACATACTAGGAACAATGCCAAAGAGAAATAACTGTTATGTAGCAGGAATTCATACAGCATAGATGATGACCATAGACTTCTTAAACGTTACTAAGACGAAATACTTGTTTATAAAGCCAACTATCACCGGTTTTAACCAAGAATCAACAATTGTGGTAACATATTGTTAACAGGTAATCACTACGAATAAGGTATTAAAGCAAATATTCTACATCCTGTAAACTACATATCTGAGTGTGATTGGAGGAAACAACCACAAAAATCTATAAAAAGAACTAGAAAAATTAAGCAATTCATAAGGATGCCAAATAAATAGAAAAATTACTTACTAAAACATCCTTTGGGGTCTGAACTACCAAGTCGAGTCCCCTGCATAAAAAATCATATTCTCAACATCTAGACTAGAAAATTTAGAATAGTCAGAACACCTATATCATAACATGGGAATAACAAAGTAAATCACATATCCAAAAAGTTTTTGGACAGATCATCCCATGGCATATCAAGCCCTTTGAAAATAGACCAGGATCCAATAGATTTTACCTTTACTATAATTTTTTTTTGGAAGAAAAAGGAAAAAAGTTCTTAATACAGACCAAAAGGTGATCTTGTTAGATCAGTGTTGGTGATCTCTAACTGTTCTCCTCAATCATGATGCAAATTAGACTAGCCAAAGGGTATACAAATAAATTAGGAAAACTAAACCCAGTTAAAAAATAAAATTGCATTTCAATAACAAGGAAATCATGTTTGCCTACCCTCAGAAAGAGGAGGGGGAAAAAGAAGGGGGGGAGTAGAATTTTTTAATTAATCTGATAGTAATGATAAACTACAAATATCGAAACCTTTAACAGAAACACAATCAAGAACAACTTTTAGGACAGTCTGAAAAATGATTTTACATTTTAAGATAAAAATATATAGTAATAAACTTTTAAAATATTAATTATTATGATATTTTTTACAGAATTAAGTAACATTTTTTCTTTTTTACTAGGACAGATGAACTTCTAAAATATTAATGCACCAATCAATCAATTAAAGAGGCAGCAAAACAGACGCAATCCTTATAGGTATGCCACGAATACATCATAAAATATTTAGGATCAATAATTATTTCTTATCCTTAAATGGTAAGTTGAGTAATAACCACCAGCAGATACATGTACTAAGTTATCAGCCTATATCATAATGAGTAGAGTGAAATGATAGCCAAGTTTACAACCTATATGATAATGAGGTAGATAGTGGAAAATCACATTGTATGGGACATGCTGTCCCCATTCTTGCTTGGTAAGTACCTCTATCATGTTAATACGCTTTTTCCTATTTATCAAAAGAAAATATTAATACCCTTTATCTTACTTTATACATGAAATGATTATCAGAGATCCAGATCTCACTGAAGAAAACATCTTTTAAAGAAACTCGGTATGCATAAACATTAACATAGCCTACTTTTGGTTCCCTTGATTAAAGTCAAGAGCTCCATAGTTGCAGCACAGAACCACATAAAACTACATGATAAGAAATCATACTAAAGTGGTTAAACCATTCTAAGTCAGCCACCAAATTTTTGACACCTTTACGTTTTCAGCTGGACCAAGTAAAAGCAAAAAGGCACAACTATGCTTAAAAGTCAAGAATGTTCTTAAGTCTTTAGTAACATTACCTGGCCACCAGACAAAAGCAGCACACCCAATTTCCCTTCTGCAATGGCCTTCATGCCCATCTTCCACCACTTTTCTCTATCTTCCATTGTCCTCTCCTCCACAGTTGAAACGCAACTTTCCGGCACTGGCTCTATCGCTGCTGCCGGAAGTCCTGAAATAACAAATACTTTCACATACTAAGCTTTTAAGTAAACAATCTTTTCCAAATGGCAGCACGATACACTAAAGTGCTTCCCGCTATTCCCAGGGTCCGGGAAACAACAAACCGCAAGGGTTTATTGTACGTAGCTTTACCATGCATTTCTACAAGAGGCTATTTCCACTCATTTGAATTTAGAAAAAAAAAATGTTCTTGGCACCGACCTTGTGAATGAAATGAACACCGAATGATCCGATCAATCCTAGGGAGATCTATATTCTGCAAAAAAATACTTCCATGTTAAAAATCATCACTGCAATTCACAATATCGACTAATAATACAAGACTCACGTTCTAATTTATCATGTAATTCACATTCTAAACAGAAACGAAGTAATACCCAATTAAAAGAAACAATTTTTACTTCAAATAAACGCAATTTCCTTCTAATTTGAGAAGAAAAACCCAAATTGATAACAAAGGGGATCTACAAAAAAGAAATATAACCTCAATATCCTTAACAAGTAGATCTTTTTCTTCAGTAGAAAGTTCATCCCATAGAGAAAAAGCATCTTCTTGACCATAATCTTTGAGCCTTTCAAGTAAAGCTTGTGGTGGAGGAGATACTGGGACAGTCTCCATTGATGGTTCCCTCATTCTTCTTCTTCTCTCTCTCTAGATCTCTGAGTTTCTCTCTCTAGATCTATATACAAAAGAGTGAGAGACAGAATTGAGTGTGTTAATTTGGATTTGGATTTCTTCCCTCTTGTGAGCTGTATTTCTGCTGACGGTTGGGTGGTTATTTCATACAGAGTGAGAGCAAAACAGTGACGAGGAAGACAAGTTTGTATGGAGAAAGTCAAATGACTAATTTACCCTTTAACACATTTTTTTTTTATTTTTTTTAATTTTTCACAATACCCACGTTAAAATTCTATTATTCCGAATTTGCATCACGTGAGGTTTTGAAAGCGCTTCTTATTAAAGATTTTTCCGAAATACAAATACGAAACTTCTCATAGAGGAAGGAACCGCGTATGACCCCATTTGAACCACAATTTATTAACCAAAGTTATATGTATATTATACCAAATTAATCAATTTTTCTTGTGAAGAATTTATTTTATAACAATAAATATCTAATATAAATTTTTGTATAAAAATAAATGGAAGACCTTTTATATGATTTGTTGTTTGATGCTACCAAAAAATACTATTTGGTTTTGTAGGAGCTCTGACTTGAGTGTAATTTTTTAATCATTTTAATCAAAAGTTGAAGTGGTAAACTTAAATCTTTTTGAAAACTTTAGACATCATTCATTATTTTATGTTAAAAGTTTAGTTAATAATATAAATAAATATGAAATAATTTTGACATTAAAAAGAATATAAATAGTTGAAACATTTAATAATGTTGAAAATTCAACATGGAAAAAAAATAATTAAAATCAACCGTATCATTTTATAATTAAACAAAATATGTTCTTTAGTCGTTAGGATTAAACTATAATTTTCTAATATTCAATTAAAGTCAACCTTAATACATATTGTAAATTTTTATCTCGTTCATCATAAATTTTTAATTACTCCTATAAAAGTCATAATATTTGATGAAATACGACTACATTATTTATCAATGATTAACTAAATTTCAGGCAATAATATCACCATCACTTTTTCTCCTATTTCTATGTGACGTTTTTCCTAAAATAAAAATAAAAATTAGCTCACCTATCTATAAAAGAAAGGCATATTTTATTGACTCTAACATAAAATGCCAAAAAATTCTAATCTATAAATTAAAGTAGCAACTATTTCTTACTATAATGTTTTTTTAACATTTTAAACTTTCACATATATCAAACATAAAAATTATATTTGTATGTTAAGTATAATTTGCATAATAGCGCTCCATAACATACTAATATTTGATATGGAGCTTTTGATTTATATAATTCACTAGAAACGTCCAATTTTATACAAATTGTTCAGTTTTATATAAATTCATTTATACATTGTAATTTGTATATAAAATCTGTATTTTATATAATTATAAGTATATATGATGAAAATATATATATTTGTATTTGTATATACATTTTTCTCTCACTTTATACAAACACAAACACATTTTATATCGAAATGTATAAAATGACTTATTGTATATCGGAAAGGCTAATTATATACCGAAACAGATGGCCAAAAAATGAAATGTTTGCTGCGAATTATAATTAGAATAAACTATGGTTATGACATTTAATTTAAATTGATAATTTGTTAGTTCATATCATTTTCACTTTTATATTTGATCCAGTCCATTTCAAAAGTTACTTTGTTTTATTTATTTTAATTATATTTCTTAAAATGAAAAAAAAAAAAAAAAAAGCTCTTTAGAGTAATGATTTCTACATTCATTTAAAACAAATGATATCTGAATAAGTTAAAATAGACATAATTCTAAAGGTATTTCTCACAAATAGAAAATATTTATTAAAAAATAATAATACGAACAAAATCCAACGTAATCATTCAATCATTATTAGGATGGCTATAATTGAGAGGAGACGAATATTTTGTGATATAATAATCATTTTTGGTAATTATTGGAACAATTAAATATATTTTTTTAAAAAAGTGAAAAATCCAAAAAGTGATGTATTAATAGTAAAAATTATGTCCTAATCTAGTCACGTGACTCCATAAAGTATGTGCACGTGTTCATTGATGTTATTTGCTAGAATATTCTTATATACTTTTCATCACATTAATCAATACTTAATGCTGTTTTTTTTAAAATTATTATTTGCCTTTTTTTCAAAATAGAAAGCTCAGTGGAATTAATTTTTTCAAATAAAAAGCACGTTGAAAAACTGTGCCATAATAACTAGGTTTTGTATGAAGCGAAATAAATGTTTTTTGTAAACCTACAAATATTTTATTAAAGAATTATTATTCAATGAGGACTTTATGCCTGTCGTATTAAGTAGTATAATATAATATAATATAATATAATATAATATAATATAATATAATATAATATAATATAATATAATATACTTCATAAAAAGTTATAGCAGTAGCTAGTGTTTTCTAACTTTTTTTATTTATTCATTATTGTTACTGTTACTATTTGCAATTTTAAAGTGACATAAAATAAGTTGGAATCACAATAAAATAAGTAAAAATATAATTTTATTGATAAATATTAAGGGTACAATTTTATTCATCCTTTGATTTGAGTGTTGTTAGTGACATATTTCTCGAACGAGAATGATTTATATTTGACTTCTCTATATGAATATTTCATATATTGACTATTCGAGATCTTGATTTCTTTATTAAATTTTCGTGATGCTTCTTAAGTAAATTTAGTACCATTTATATAGAATGAACTAGGGTTTAAAATTGAGTAGCCTTCATGAGTTCTAATTGAATTCATATTGTAAACTCCCACAAAATTTCAATGTCTATGATTACTATTCTATTATTTTTTATTCCTCGATGTTTAGTATTATTTATTATTTTCTTTATTACAGTCGTCATGTTATTTTCCTTCATATCATGGTTCTTTTCTTAATCATTTTCAATATGATTTTTTTGCTTTTATATATATAATTTAATATAATTTACTTGAATAAAAACATTATCAAAATATTATTTCTATCTTTATAAAATAAGAATAAGATTATGTACGCGATACACATTATCATTTCTAAACTCGCTTTGTGTGGGATAATTAATAATTGTTGTTGCATACTTTCTAAAAGCTACTCTTATATATAGTCTGGGGAAAGTAGAAGTAGTGTTTGGCAACATATGAGAAATGTTCCCAAGAGCCAAAAATAAAAATAAAAAATACACCTTTTAATTTCAGATAATTTTAAATCTAACGAAAATAACTTTTTTTATTTTTATCAGTCAACTAAAGATAAAATTGTGTGTTTCATATTTTCTTCTGACTTTATTTATAAAATCAGAGACGAAAGACGAATGCCGATAATTAATTAACTTTTGTTGTCTTAATTATTTATGTTTCTAAATATTATTGATTAAATATTAAAATCATAATGATAAGAGTGTCCATTTATTTACTCCACCACAATGGTAACAGCCATATATTATATATTATTTAAAGTTGCTTCATTATTCCTCTATATATTTTTCTTTAGTTAAAGGAGATCACTTGTTGAAGATAATTGTTAGTTGAAGATAATAATAATATTTATTCATGCAACTAATGAGAATATTGATATCTCAACCTCTCTTATACATAAGAGTGAAATTCAAGCAAAGTATAAAATAACAAGTGGAATATAACTCCAAAATATTCCACTGTTTTTTTATTTTAAAAAAGATCATAATAAATTATTGTTTTTAATTCATAATTAATAAATTACGTTATCATCATTTTGAATAAATGAAACAATTTGAGATGCACCGACACAGAATAAATTACGAGCTCAAGTATCAGTAGTTAATTTCCAATTGCCAAAATATTACGTTTTTAAAAAAAAGGAAAAATTACATGAATTGATACATTTTAATAAATAATTACTGATTTTAGTAATATTTTTTTATTTATTATCATTTATAGCAATGCTATATCAAATCTACAACATGTATTAAAAGTGAATTATGTATGCAATATATTATGAATTATAATTGTTTTTAAAGTATGTTTGTTTGGTAAAAATTTGACACATTGTATTATAAATGTATTAAAATGTGCGATAAATGAATTATTTATCATTAAAATTTGTATTATATGTGAATAAAAATTGTTCTTTAGAATATGAATTAAACTTGTATTATAAATGAATTAAAAGTGATCAAGTGAAAAAAAAAATATTATTGCTATAAATGATAAATATTTTTTTATTATAATATATTTATGTAAATTTCCATAAAAAACCTGACCCAAAAAAATAGAGACCAGTAACCCTATGATATGTGAATTTTTAAAAATATATATATACTTTTTATACTCGATTATTTATCGAATATTTATGAATTATGGTAATATTTTTGTCATACCTTCGAACCACAAAGAGTATATTCGATATCGGGAGATATTTTTCATGAAAATGCTTAAAAATAAATGAGTATTTTACTTAATATTTTGTGTTCAGTAGATAAGTACAAAATTTTATTCAAAAATATGTATGTATAACTATGTGAGACATTGGTGCGGTGGTGTGTGGTGACGATTGACTATGATTTACGCGATTGAATGGAAAGGATGAAAAAGTCACCATCAGTATATAATATAATTTTTAAAATTTATTTTCATATTTTCATTTATAAAGTTATTTTTTAAAAATATTTTATCCTATCAAATATATATATATATATATATATATATATATATATATATATATATAAATGTTTTCCTATGTACGGAACACAAAAAAAAAACTTAAAATTTCAAATGAATAGACCCTTACAAGAATTGTACCGACACAAGCAGTAGAAAATTATAATTCAAGACATATTAATAAATGTAATGTGTTTGGATATGATTGGAGCAACTTTTAAGAAATTAATGTTTTCGCAACTCTACTACTCTTAATAAGTTTTTCTTTTATACGTCTCTTTAAAAAATATTAATTTGAATTTTTTATTAATGATTTTATCCTTTTTATTGAACAAAACGTAATTATAACACGTGATATTATTAGAATTAGACATGCATTGACAAAAGTGGGGAAGTGGGGAGAGAATGAAATCTCAAGCGATTGACTCTTCAGAAACAACAGATCTGGATAGAATATATACATCGTATCCTAGCTTGGTGTCATAGGGAAAAAGACAAGAAAAAAGATGTCAAAAGATTCAGGTATATAAACGAGCTTCGATTATCGCAAGGACATTGATTGACACTAATAACACGTTTGATAATCATGTTAGATTAAAGACTTACTTTAATATATAAATTGATATTCTTCTAAAATAAAATTAAAACGTGTGATAAAATTTATAATATTTTTAATTATATATATAATATTAAAATATTATTTTTCGACAAAATGGATCAAATGAACTTCATCCGTCCCTACTTCTCTGTCCAGGTTGAAAGTATTAAGTGTACAACATTTGTTGATAATGTTATTCCACTTATTACAAAAATGGTGTTTAATTAAAATAGAAATATTCTTAATAAAACTCTTGATTGATAAGTAGGAATTAGTTAATGAGTAATTTGTCTATTCTCATGAATGATTAATAGTCAATAGGTACCTTTTATTTATTCTTCTAACAAAGAAGCAAAGTTATATAATTGGTGAATTTTCAAGTGGATTGATTGATTAGTACTTACTGAGGGATTGAAGGTGTCGGCCACCATATTTAATTAATTTGTATTTTTAATTATAGTACCATTGTTTGGTTGTTGCATATATTTAATAGGAATTACATATGGAGCATAGATGAAGTTTTGAGTTCGAGCTTTGAATTTTAAAAAAAATAAAAAAAATGTAAATGTCAAATATTGAATGGAAAATGAAAAAAATATAACAATAATGCTATATTTTTTTAATATTTTTTTAATTTCTCATTTGATACTTATATTAAAATTCGACTATTTTAAATTGGTCTAACCCATCGGTGGCCCCTTAAACTTGGCACAAACTTTCACTTAAGCACCTTAACTGAGCGATGTTCATTATAGACACCTAATATGGAATCTCGTTGTATCATTTTAACACCTTTTGCTTATATGGCATGATGAGTGTGGCACACTCATTGATAGGCACGTGAAAAGGTTATTTAATCAATTTTTAATTATTTTTATCATCTTCTTCCCCATTTTCAGCCACCATTTGATCAAATTAAATTTCCCTCATTGTGAATGAAGATTTTCCAACAAAAATGACAAAAAATATTTTTAAAATTTAAGAATAAACTCTTTCGTAAAATTCTTTCATGAAAAATTTAATATTTAGGACAAAGTGAAATTTAAGAAAGATTATTTCAATAATTTAAGGGAGTAAATTCAAAAAAACACAATTTGCCGGCGTGGGTGGGGATAATTCTGCAAAATGAAAAAGATATTTGGAGAGCAAAGAAATGGAGCCAAAGGCTATTTTAATGACCCAAAACAGAATTTATATGAGAAAGAAAATTTTTGTTTTTTGGATTTAAAAGAAGATTATCGCGGGTAGGATGAAAGTGTATTTGAAGAAGTCGATCGGGGTTTTGTGGCGGGGGTGATTTGGAGAACACTATTGGCTGGGAGTGGGGGTGGCGGGAGCTTTGGAGAAGATGATCTGGGGTGGGGGGCTTTGGAGAAGATGATCTGGGGTGGGGGGCTTTGGGGGTGGGGTGGGAGGCTTCTTTTAGTTAGCTTAATTTTATTTTAATTTTATTTGGAAAAAATATCACGTGTCATTAATTTATTGGTCACTTTTTATTTTTACTCAATATCAATTATTTTAAAACTATTTTTGACACAAATGACAAATGTTATCATTTAATTGGTCACTTTACACGTCATCGGACACAAATGACAAATGTTGTCATTTAATTGGTCACTTTACACGTCATCGGCGTGTGTGATTCACACATATTATATGTTGTTGCTGATAATAAAAAAGGTGCCAAAATGACACAACAAAATCTTACATGAGGTGTCTATAATGAACATCGCTCAGTTAAGGTGTCTAAGTGAAAGTTTGTGCCAAGTTTAAGGGGCCACCGATGGGTTAGGCCTTTTAAATTTGTATCCCATAAAATTTTATTTCAAAAAAAACATTCTCTACCAAGGAATTTAAAGGTACTACGACTAACATGTTGTATTTTAAATATGAATTTGTTGTATGAATTGGAAAATGAAGGAAAATAAAATAGAAAAAAAGAAATTTTAATGTCTTCAAATATCATATTCATGTAATACTTCTACTTCTTACTTCTACTACTTATATATAAGTGTCAGTAAGCACACAATTAAGGATTAGCATGTTGTTTGTAACATGCTAATTAAGGATTAGCATGTGAATATCAAATACTGAATAGAAAATGAAAAAAATATAACAATAATACTATATTTTTTAAATATTTTTTTAAAATTTCTCATGTGATGTTTAATACTTGTATTAAAATTCGATTATTTTAAATTCGTACCGCATAAATTTTATTTCAATAAAAACATTCTCTACCAAGGAATTTAACGGTACTATGACTAACATGTTGTATTTTAAATATGAATTTGTTGTATGAATTGGAAAATGAAGGAAAATAAAATAGAAAAAAAGAAATTTTAATGTCTTCAAATATCATATTCATGTAATACTTCTACTTCTTACTTCTACTACTTATATATAAGTGTTTAAAATTTCTCATGTGATATTTAATACTTGTATTAAAATTCGATTATTTTAAATTCGTACCGCATAAATTTTATTTCAATAAAAACATTCTCTACCAAGGAATTTAACGGTACTATGACTAACATGTTGTATTTTAAATATGAATTTGTTGTATGAATTGGAAAATGAAGGAAAATAAAATAGAAAAAAAGAAATTTTAATGTCTTCAAATATCATATTCATGTAATACTTCTACTTCTTACTTCTACTACTTATATATAAGAGTCAATAAGCACACAATTGAGCGTTAACATGTATGTTTTAGTTGTGTGTTTACTTACACAATCAGCCGCTTGGTCTACTAGTTTAGGCTTGATATTTTAATCCCATGATTTGGGGTTCAAACCTTAACAGTATCATTTTTATTTTTGTTTTAGTTTCAGCTTCTTCACTTTCTCCGTTAATCAATTATCATATTTGATAATTAAAGATCCTACATCTATTAATTAATTTACGAGATTTTTAGCTTAAAAATTTTTGTTTTGATTAGTAGAGGTCTTTAATTAATTTCAGCTTATTTATTCATTTGAGGTTTTTGACATTTCGTATTATATAAATATTCTTATTCATATTTTAGTTATTTCATCTTAACCACACAGGAGGCAGTCAACATGTCTGCTTCATTTGTGTGGTTCCACCGTATAATTAACAACATATTGATTCTTAAAATTTCATTTACACTACATATATTAGGACAAGAAAAGTAACATGTAATATTATTAAAAAATTACGTAAAGTACTATAAATTATAATAATTAACAACTTAAAATATTTTTAAATCATACTAAAATTTAATTGTCTTTCTAAATTTTATTTATATCACATAAACTGAAACAAAAAATAAACAACGTGGAAAATTATGCGAGAAGTTATCCAAAGTCTTAAAAATAATTTTTTATTTAAAGTAATTGCCACCTAATTAACATTTTCTAGGTGTACCAGATCAACTATGATAATTTTATATTTTGAAATCACCTTATTACTTTTTAGGAGTCTTTTGAACGTAAAAGAAAAAAAAAACTTATATTAAATTATCCTACAATTCAAGTTGGGAAGTTTAATTTGCTAAGGAGGGGGTGTTGGGCTTCATTTATTTTTTAAAATTTGGTTGCACGTATGAAATTAAGATGTTTATTAAAATTTAAAATATTCAAACTTGAATAAATACTTGCATATTAAGATTTTATATTAAGATCTTAGTATTAAATGATTAAAACTATTTATTTTCTCAATGTAAAAAAGTTGATTTAATGGAATGTTATTTAAAGTTTTGAATTCATGGATTTAGTTTTGAGAAATTATTATTTGGTAAACTTACATAAATATACTATAATAAAAAAAATATTTACCATTTATATCAATAACATTTTTTTTATTTGATCACTTTTAATATATATTACAAAGAATAATTTATTATTCACATATAATACAAGTTTTATTGATAGATAATACATTTACCACACATTTTAATACACTTATAATACAATGTGTCAAATTCTTACCAAACAAACATAAATATTCTAAAAGAACAATTATAATACATATATGTTTCATACATAATTTACTTTTAATACATATTACAGATTTAACCTTGCTGATAATAAAAAAAAATAGCTAAAATCAGTAATTATTTTTTAAAAGTACCCATCCAAGTTAATTTTTTCTCAGGATTGGGTGTTTTAAGAGGCTTTAGTGTTAGGTCTATCACTATTCTATGTTCGATTCATAGTTATAGTTATGAAGTTTGAATCTTGTTTCATAATTATAATTATAGTTATGAAGTCTAAATCAAGGTGAGTTAAGTTTTGAATGAACTAAAGAAACTCTTGAAAAAGAGGACACTATGATGAAGGTATCAAAGTTTATACAGAAACACTCAAAGGTGATACAAACACTGAATATGGATACAGAAAGTACAGAAACCATTGCTGATGATTTAGGGTTTCATATCCATAGTAGAAGCTTCAATTTTGACGAATCTCTTCAGAAATCGGGGGTAAGTGCATGGAAAACGTCCGGAGTGGATGGTCACTCAAACTATGAAATCGCCGAAATTTTTTCTAAAGTTGATTCTCGTTGGGAGGACCGGTAATTAGGGCTTATATATTTGGACTATATAATTTGGATTGGGTGTTGTTGTAAACAATTGGGAATATCTAAAAGGGATTTAACGTTTGGCTTATCAAATTTGTGTTGTCAAACGTAAGAGTTGTCTATCCAACCCATAATCAGTTGATCTCCTGTCCTTCGTAACAAATAACTTTTTTCAAGCAACATACATTTATATTTTCGTATTATAAATATCTTATATGCTATTAACGGAGATGACTTCAAATTTCTAAAAAGTATAAGCGCAATTGCTAAAGGATGTAGATTGGAGACTAATCCATTTGAAGAGTAAAAACTAAAGATCAATCATTTTAAAGGAGAAAACGTGTAATTTTATGAATTTTATGGATCAGAGTAGTGTATTGGGCCTTTATAATCAAAAGTCCAGTCCCAAGTCATTTTTACAATTTGGCCCAATCTTCTTTATAACACGATAACACCCTTTTGCCCTAAGAATTGGATTAATTACAGAAATTTCACCTTTTAAATTTACTTATTATCATTATCTGTTATAAGTTTTACAAATCTCCAAAATCCCTAATTTTCGTGCATCAGATTAGCGTATCTCACACATCATATTGTATATCTCGTGCATTAAATGAGTGTATCTCGCGCGTCAGATTAGTGCATCATGTATAAAATATACATCGCCCATTAGATTAGTATATCTCGTGCATCAAATTAGTATATCTCGCGCATCAGATTAGTGTATCTCGCGCATCAGTTTAGTGTATCATGTATAAAATGTACATCAGATTAGTGTATCATGTATAAAATATAATGTATCTCGCGCATCAGATTAATGTATCATCACTTATATTATTGTATCCGTTTGAGGGAGTTCTGTAATTATAATCTTTTAAGGGATAAATTATAATTTTGCCTTGAAAGTATGTGATTTCTATAATTTGCCTTTTAGAATTTAAAGTAAAGATTTTCATTCATTTATCGAACATAATGATCGAATCAAGTTTTAATGAGTTCTAACATGCAACGTCAAGCAGATCCTAAACTTCTCCTAACTTTAATTCACAAACATAAGAGGTCAAATTTTTATTTTTTTCGATAGTTAGAGGTCAAATTTTGATTGTTAAGAAAGTTACTAAATTAATCTATTTTCTTTTAATTAGATTTAAGTAGAAAAGTTACGTTCTACAACTAAATATTCATATCCTTATACGAATGTAAGATTCTCTTTTATCTTAAATTCAAAATTTGAGACTTCCCGTATATTAAGGGACCATTTTGATATGATTTGAAATTATAGTTAAATGATGTTAAATTTAAGTTTGAAATTTTGTTTGGATTTTCAAAGTTGTGTTATTTTTCTTCATAAATATAAAAATCACAAAATTTAGTTTTTCATCACTTATACAATCTTATCAAAGCAACAAAGTATAGTTCATAAATAAGGTATAAAACTATCCTAAATCGACACATTAATAAATCGTTATCGCCATGTCTTTTTTTTATAAATAAATATTTACAGTTACGTATTATTACAAACATTCAAATACATCTAAATTTACGAACATTTACTAATATAATTTCTTTCACATGATACTCTATGTGATCCCAAATCCAATCGAACTAGACCAACCAATAAGTGCAATTAGCTAAAAATGATCACCTACAAATGTTTCAAATATGGTAATTTTAATGTTAAGTTTCAAAAAATTAAAAAAGACAAACAAAGGACAGGAATTTGGTGTTTCGAGTCCTTCAAAAAACAGATTTGTGCACTTGTTGTTATAGTATTCACTATTCAATGAGATTTACAAGTTTAATACTATATGTTATAAAATAAAAATCAATTAGAAATTAATAATATTAACAAGGACAACTTTGTCATCATTTCGAGGAAAAGCTAAAATGAGACAAAGTATGCTAGAAAAATTTATAATATATAAAAAGGAAACGATAATATAATGAATAATGGTCGTAAGATGTGTTCAAATTCCAACAAATTTTGAATCCGTTGTTATATGTTTGTTATATTTTTTGTTGTTTGAAATGATTATTCACAGCTCACAATACTACATTGCATCTATGTAGTCAAAAAATTGAGTTTTCAGCGATATAATTAATGATTTTTTTATAGCCATGTTAAAGAAATCGATACACAGTATTATATATATATATAACTTTATATTATATAATATTATACAAAAATCATAAAAGATGTCTATACACTTCATATACACTATTGTACAACATTCTACACAATATATAAAAATAAGTTTCATTTTCTTTTTTTCTCCTCTCCTAAAATAAGTTTTGTGAGAGAAAAGAGAGCCAATTAAATATTAGAAAAGAAACTATTCTAGTTGAGGATGAAAAAAAAAAGAAGCAAGAAATATTTATTGAGGGAAAAAAAAAAAGATATGAGTTGGGATGAAAACTTTAAGAAAAAGTAAAAAGTGGAAAAGTAATTTATTTCGAAATAAGGAAAAGAATTGGATGAAATCAGATAAATAATAAAAAATTTGGTCAAATTATATTAATTTAGTGAGCGTAAAATTTGAAAAAAAAAGAGTATGAAATTGTTATTTTCAAGTGGAATTGATATATTTGATCATGAATATAAATTGGAGTTTTTTTCTTTAATTATACTTTTTGTGAGTTATTTGGAGAAAAAAAACAAAAGTATATTATCATTTACATGATTAAACTTTTCATTAAACCCTCTTAGTAAAGTTGGTTTGCTGAATACCCTGTAAGTGGCTTTACAAAATTGAAATAAAGGAAAAAACTACTAGTATGATAATGAATAAATATGAGATGAAAATTCACTTAAATATTTTTAGCTAGGTAGGTGCAAACTTGATAGATCTATCAAGTCTACATCAAAAAAATATATATTGTAATATACTACACTAGTCAAGGCAAAAGACCAAAATTAATGGAAATAATAAAATAAAATAAATGCAATTTCACCTCAATATGAAATTTTTTAGGAGATCATTTGATGGGAATCGACACTCACCAACAAGGTGAAAATTGAAGTAGCCAACTAACTGAGCTACTAAATTTGCAAAAAAGCTTGGATTATTTACCCTTCGGAATAGTCGAGTGATTTAAGCTTGAGACTTTCATGTTGGAGGTCTCAAGTTTGAAACCCCTTGCCAGTGAAAGCAAGGGGTTGCCTTTTGGGTCGAGCTCGTCGCATCAAGCTTGTCTAGTGTGGGTTACCTCTCCTATGTGATTTGCGAGCTACTGCATAGGAGCAGGGGTTTTACCCTGTGGCATCCAAAGGGTAGCGGATGCGGATTTTCCTTGCCATAAAAAAAGGGAAAATTATAGAAATCACATACTTTTAAGGCAAATTACAATCTATCCCTTAAAAGTTTATAATTACATAAATCTCTCAAATGGATACAATAATATGAGCGTTGATACATACATCTGATGTGCGAGATACATTAATCGCTAAGTAAGATACATCACATTTTATACATGATACACTAATCTGATGTACATTTTATACATGATAAATTGATTCTGATGTGCAAGATACACTAATATGATGCGCGAGATACACTAATCTTTATGCGTGAAAATGAGGAATTTGGAGATTTGTAAAACTTACAGAGGATAATGGTAAGAAGTAAACTAAAATGTGAGAATTCTATAATTTTTTCCAAAATGAATATTATTTTTAAAAATTTTTCTTTTTAAAAAAAGAAGATTGTTGGGCTTTAGAGGGTGGGCTGACTGGTTGTTGAGAAATGGGCTGCTCCCATAAATCTGGGCGGGTCCTTTGCACTTGTCCCACTATTTTGTGGTGGTTTTAAATTGGAAAAATAATGCGGGTGAAATAAATATATATTAGTTAATTAACTAATATATCTATAGTTTGTATTAATTAAAATTCAGAACTTACTTCTATCTATAATGGCATTCTCTCTCGCGCCTCTCTCCTCTCTCTGAAATCTAGCTCGCCACTCTCCTCTTTTTTATCTCCCCCGCCAGTCACTTTCTTCTTTCAATTTTTTTATCACTTTATACAAAATAACTATATAATTTGTGTTTGTGTTTGTATAAAGTGAGAGAAACGGGATATATAAATACAAATAGTATCTCGCGCACTATATACTTATAATAATACAAATACAAAACATTCTCTGTCCAGTTTTCTTTTGTCTTTCTCTCTTTCGCTTTATGCAAACACAATGTATAAAATGAAAGAGAGAATGGATATGCAAAATAAATGTTTTAACTCGATTCAATTGTATACGTTCAAATTCTACGCAGATATATAAATACAATAATTGAATTATATACCTAGTAGTTACGCATATACAATTATATATATACACACTCAATTCACCTCTCTCCACTCTCTGCCCTCTTGTTTCGCTCGCCACTCTCCTCCCTATGACATGTAGCTACCGATCGTAATTAATGAATTATAGTTATAGAGCATGATTAAACTATTTTTGAGCGTCTATGCAAAAATTCTCCTTTAAATTTTTTGTCTTCAATATAAAAAAATAATGTTTGAGCATCATATTATTTTATAAATTATGTCTCACCCTTAAAGAATTCATGCTTCGCTAGATATAAGTGCTAGATATAAGTTTGATTGTTAAAAATAAAAATTAAAAGTCAAACTTATTTGAAGGTAAACCTTGCAATTACATTTGAAGCTGCCATTTAAGAGGATTCATTCCCCCACTCCCCCATATATGGTTATAAAATTTCACCTACCTAACCTTAATAGTTTGTGATATTACTGGTATATATTTATTGTATAATATGCTTATATATTTAGTGATTATATATTAAGGGGTCGTTTGATAGGGAGTATTAGAAGAAATAATTTAAGTATTATGTGTGATATTATTTAATACTATGTTTGATAGAGATTTTGGGTCTATGTATTATCAATTTAGGGATTAGTTATGCACCCTACATGGTATTAGAGGGTGTATAACTAATACCTTTCATTTGGTGGTATTAGCTCTAATACCATTGGATTATTCTAGGTAAAGACAAAAATACCCCTTCAAATCCTTTTAATATTTTTTTTATATTTTATATTTTATGTTTAAACTAATAAATTTATTTAAATAAATTAGCTTAAAATTTTATTATTTAGATATAATTTTTTGTTTCTAAAATATGATTTATTTAATGTATTTATTATTAGTATAAAATATTATAATCCAACTAATATGCTAATGTTGAAGTATGAATTTAAGAACAATTTATAAGTAAAATACTGCCTCTTAACGAAAGTCCATTAAACATTATACAAGTCGTCTAAAACAAGAGCATATATATATATATATATATATATATATATATATATATATATATATATATATATATATATACACACACATCTTGAGTATAAAAATAGTTTAATTTATTTTGCTATATTTATTTTATATTTTTATTTTATTTTATGATAAAGAGTTTTTTTAAAATTTATTGATACAAAACAAAGTTCAACAAATTTTCTCTATGAATCATTATAGTTGTGTGACCTTTTGAGATATTAACTTCAATTTATTAAGATGACGATTATTTACCCTCAAATAATTTAAGTGAGAAAATAGTGAACATGACAATAAAAATTTTATTCTCCTAGCTAGTTAAAAATATTATAAAAAATAATATTCTCTGTTAATTATCTACCTTGACTCAATTACATGAAATATAAAATTTCATAATAACTCTAGAGTATAATTGGAAAAAAAAATTTTGTAAACATTTAAACCACACACAAAATTAGATAAGAAACAATGAACCAAACACTTGATAGTGGGTAGGGTGGTCAACTTAGAGGGCGCCCGCCTCCTCTTCAGACGTGTCCTCGACAACCTGGCGGTTCTTCGGTCTCCGCTAAAAATAATCTCATGCATTACTAGTCTCTGCATTATTGATCTTTGTACCAAACAACCCCTAATTGTATATTGCACATTACTAATTAAATTCATAAAAAGAAAAAAGATTAAAATTTTAAATTATTATTATGATTTTTTTTAATTTTCTTTTATGTTTTGATTGAGAGGAGAGTGGGGTATAGGTAAAGTACATACATGTGTTTTTCTTTGTTTTATTAAGTACTCACATGTTAATGGCCCATCTTCCCACAATTTGCAACACTTTTTCCAATCTCATAAGCCAATCTTATCAAGACTCATGTTATTTTTTATTTTGAACATTTCAAATAAAATTAAATTTTACTAAATTAAAACAATAAATTTAATATAATATAGAAAGAATTGAACTTTTAGATAGTCATGTCATGCTACAAGTTGGGACACTAATCCTTTGCAACCTTCTCTTCTCAATATTCAATATTATAGCTTGTTCCCTTGTAGATAAACCATTGATTTGACCCAAGTATATAATATGGTTTTGGAGTTTGAAAATGTAATTTGATGTAAAAAGTATTTTATATTTTTGTAAGATTTTGCAAAAACACATGATAGTATAAACAATTCGTTCTGTTACAAATATTAATAATTATTTTTACTATTCAAATTTGTAATCATGCTATATTTGTATTGTAAAACTATGTTACTCCATACCATCTGGGCAAGCATGAAATAAACTCTTTTATGAAAAAAAACTTGGAATTTCAAAATGATATTCTTTGTTCATCTTTTAATATTAATGTTTATTTTGGATTTATATACGTTAAAAGACAAGATTCTCTTTAAAAAGTTAATTTACATGCTTAAACATAGAAGTTAATTTATATATCATTAAATATAATTTAACTTGTTATATTACCTTACTTATTTTTTGTTCTAGGATACCAATAAGAGTTATTAATTAATAATTACTCTTTCATTTTTTATTAAATATCTCAAATTGAAAACGAAGTTTCATAAGATTAAGGAATTTTGAGAAGCACAATATGATGCATATATGTTCTTGGTATAAAAACGTGCAAGACTTTTGCCATAAAAACTTTTTTTTTTATGGTGAATTGAATTCAAATTAGTTAAATCCTCAAAGCAAATAATCAAAATCCATTTTAATTTTATTTGTCCTACTTTCCACTTTAACTTGTTTAAATTTCTTTTTTTACAATCTTTAATTGTCACTTTCTACCTCACTTATTTAAGATTACGTAATTAAATGATATTTTGGACATTTCACATATATTGAGACATCCTACATATTTTTAGTTTTAAAGCATAATATTTACAAAAAAAAATTGTTAAACTCCGTGTCTGATCAGAATCAAAATCAAACAAGAAAATTAAAACATAGGAATACATTTCTTATTTCTTTAGTTTTAGTGTACAAAGATTCGAAAGTATACTTATTTTCTTTAAACTCCGAGCAAATCAAAATCAGACAAAGAATTTAATCAATATATAAATATATTAAATTAAATTAAAAACTTTCTTTGGAAGCAACAATTTTATTTTATTTTATAAATAGAAGAGTAGCAAAACCAAAAAAGCCATTTATATGTACTCATGACCATCCCATCAAACCCACACCTCTCCAACCCCATCACCCCATAAGGTAGCCACTTACCTTCCTTCCTTCCTTCATCCCTCTCACTATATATATTAACAATTTTATTTTATTATACACACATAATTTAGACCTTCTTTCTCAACATATATAAAAAATATAAATTAAATAATATATAGAAGAAGGAAAATTCAAGATGGAAGAGATGATGAAACCTGCATGGTTACAAGGATTAATGTCTGAGAATTTCTTTGGAGGATGTGAAATTCATCACAATAGAAGGAAAAATGAGAAAAACATCTTTTGTTTAGAGTGTTGTCAAAGTTTTTGCCCTCACTGCCTACCACAACATCACTCTCATCCTCTTCTACAGGTTTTTCTAGATTCTTCGACTCAATTTATGTGATATCTTTGAAATTTCTAGATTCGATTATGTTTTTGTCATGACATATAGTATTTTTTTACGTAATTTCTAAATTTATTTCAAAATATTTAAAACTTCTATGTTCGATTCATAATTATAGTTATGAAGTTTGAATCTTGAAATTTCAATTATATTAGGGACAGATGGAAATTAAATTATATATATATATATTTTATAGTAGCACTCATAATTATGTATGTAACAAGGTTTATTTATAGTTTTATTTCATAAAGTCATTTTTAAAAAATATTTATATAAGAAATTATTTTTGAGATAATAATTATTATGAGTGGTCAAGTAATAAAAAAATTGAACAACTAATTTTTGTTCCTTTTGAGGTTTGGTTCCTTTTATTTACTAGAGTAAGTAAGTTTTAATTTTTTGATTTACTCTTTTGATTTCAAATTTTGCTATTTTCTTGAATTTGAATTATATTATCCAACAATAATAAAGTTGATTTTTCAAAAATAGAATTTGGGAACTAACAACCAAATTTAGGGGCAATTAAAAAAAATTCTCCTTTGTCTTCACTTCACTTTGTTCATAACAGGTAGTATGAGAGAGAAAGTGGGAGACAAGCTAAAATTTGTGTAAAAAATATCTGTATTTTTTAAAAAAAAATAATAATGATGAAATTAAATAAGTATTTTTATTTTAAATTGATGAATTTAAATGAAGCCACATAAATATTAAGTAATCATATAAATTTTCTCACTTATTTGAAATTGAAGCATAATTATAATTGATGGTATTATTATTGAGTATGTTTCAATCACTTTTAGAAAACATAAAGTTAACTATGAAATTTATGATAATTCTTAGTTTTCGTCGCTAATTAGATTTCACATAGTTTATCGCTAATTCATAACTAAATAGGATTACCATGAGATTTTTATTGTTTAGCTATAAAATTTGTTCGTCGTTAATTTTTTAATTTTTGGTAAATATTTATTTCCTTACAATATCCAAGATTGATGTGCCTTGAATTTGTATATTGTGTAGTCAATTACTAAAAGTAGTGTATTTGGAAGCTATAGTTTCCACTTTTTGGAATTGTTTGCTTTCCAATTTTAGAACATTTCTTTTAACACCTTATTTCCTCCTGCAAAGCACATGTTGCTTTCAAACACTGTTTTGACCCAATTCTCAAAATTAATTATTTTCTTTTTTTATTTCATTTTATTATTTTTTTCCAATTATTTTCAGTACTCATCTCTCTTTCACTTAAATTTATTCACATTTATTACTTCTCTTGAATTCAAACTTGGCTACCTTACCT
The DNA here is from genome assembly GCA_016801875.1 of Solanum sitiens. Taxonomy (NCBI): domain Eukaryota; kingdom Viridiplantae; phylum Streptophyta; class Magnoliopsida; order Solanales; family Solanaceae; genus Solanum; species Solanum sitiens. Next base: position 1,995,377 of record JABWTJ010000056.1, read on the forward strand.
TTTTCCTATTAAATTTCAAGTTTTTATATATATATAAAAAAAACTTAGGTCGGAAAACCACATAATTAATGATGTAAAATAAGAACCTTAACACCATATTACGCCATTCGAAGAAGTCAAGAGAATTCTATTTTTTATTTTTTTTTGTTTAATACATAGGATGATTTCGATCTTCTATATATACAAAGTAATTCTCTAAAAAAAGAATTAAGATGAATATTTTTACGTCTATCTTAAAAAAGGAACGATAGAAAACAATTTTATATGAATAGACATATGAAAAAGGTAAAAGAATTTCAAGAGCAACTTACTACAATATAACTTGATATAATATATAGTTGGTAATTTATTTTACAGGTGAGAAGATATGTATACCAAGATGTTATAAGATTGGATGACCTAGAGAAGCTCATTGACTGTTCCTATATTCAGGTATTTTTTAATTATTATTATTATTATTATTGTTAATGACAATATATACTTGTTGGATTTAATTATCTTATTTTTAAAACATTATAATAATATATGTTAATTCTTTGTTTGTTTTACAGCCTTACACAATAAACAGTGCCAAAGTTATATTCTTGAACCAAAGAGCACAATCAAGGTCATGCAAGGCTTCTGGCAACTCTTGTTTCACTTGTGACAGAGTCCTTCAGCACCCTTTCAACTTTTGTTCCCTCTCTTGCAAGGTCCACCTTCTATTCCTTTTCTTTCCCTACCCCCCACCCCCTTTCGGAAAAAAATTAGAGGCAGATTCAAATTTTAAATTTGACGAATTCAGTTATATTGACACTTTTTAAGAGTAGTTATAATATGGCAAAAAATTATATTATTTATATATGTTTAAAATATTTTTTTACCTTCAACTACTTTGCGTGTCTATTTTTTTAGATTTTGAACTTTCTTATTAAAAATTCTGACTCTGTCACTGATAATATCACATGAAAAAAATGAGAGTCTGAGTGTATAGTATTTTATACTACCAAACAGGGAGGGTGTTCACCAGAATTCTCTCGATATGAATGAGATTTTATGTGTTCATGTACGTATATAAATTTTGAATCCCCTAAACAACATGCAAAATGTTAGCTCAATGGTCTAGGGTTATTTAAAATGCACCCAATGTCTAGGGTTTGTTTTTACTTTACAAACCTATTTGAGTGAAAATGAAAATTCTGTGTCTGCCACGGTTATTAAATATTTAATATTTAGTCATTCTTTGTATTGGATGGGAAATGTGGTTGTTGGCTAAGCATGTCATAGTGTGCAAATTTCATTTTTACCCTTGTGAACTCAAAATTATGTAACGCAGGTTGATTTTATGGTGTATCAAGGTGAAGATTTATCAAACATAATCTTTAGGTTTGATGAATCTGAATTTGCACTCTCCCAATTCGAAGGATTACACGTGGACACCTCCGATTTGATCGATGAAGAAAGCCAAATTACTCCTAACTCCATCTTGGAAGATCCATTAGAATGCAGAGGTTCATCTTGTTCAAATAACGTCAGGGGCAATTCCGGTATTTCACATGATGGACGTATGGTTAAAAATAAGAAAAAAAGCAGTGGTTTTTTTCCAGGGCTTGTGCTTTCATTAAGCAATAGGAGAAAAGGAGCCCCTCAAAGATCTCCTCTTTCTTGAAAAATAAAATAAATTAGTCAAATATTCTCAAAAAATAATTAATTAATATTTAGTACTTGTTGTAATATTATTAGTTCCTTGGATTTGTTACTGTAATTTTATGATGTTTTTAGTGTCACTTTTAGGTTTTGAAATTTAATTACCAAAAAAAAGAAATGATTCCATTGTAAACCATAGGTTGATGTTTAGAGAGGTTTAATTTCTAATCTCTCTCTAATTATCACCAATTTTGTACTTTGGTTCAATGGAACTTGAACAGATAAATATAATTAGCGTCTAAATATTCCTTTTTTTTTCCAGTAATGATACATGTATTTTTTTTTACTATTATTCATATTTCTAAATATAACTGATAAAATTATTGTCATTAACTTGAACGACACATGGTTCGAATTACAAAAATTGTCTCTTCCAAAAATACATGAAACACCTCATTGATTTTCATTTTCAAGTTGTAAGGAAGAATAGTAACTATTCTTTCTTCTTAATTAAAACTTTTGGTTCTATCATTGAATATAAATTTGCCATTGATAGAAAAAGTTTTGATTTACTCTTGGTATATATGTGAAATTAAGAATCTTTGGTTTCAATAAGGATTTAATCTCGAGCTTTAATATAACTATTGATGAAAAAATTATCATATATTAAAATAAAAATAAAGATTATAACAACACTTTGAAAAATATTTTACCAGCTTTTACTCCAGACTGTTATTTTTATAGGCATTGTGTACGACTCCAAAAGACAAAAAGCAGAAGGCACATCTCGTTATAATGAAAATGTCATTCCACCCGTACAGTACTTTCTATTAAAGAAAAATAAATAAAATGGTATGGCTCTTCTTTCTTTTCAAATATAAGCAATAAGATAATATTTAGGAAAAAGGTTAATTTATTCTCAAACTATCGTAAATGGTCTGTACATGTCTTCCATTATACTTTTGGGATATTGGTGTACCTGCCGTCAAAAAATTAGAATATATATACCTTTATACTAATAGACATACACGTGTCATAATCTTATCCACCGATCTAATATTTATCGACGGATAAGATTTTGCCACGTGTCCCTCCCGTAAAGTGAAGAGCATATATGCTCTTGTTTTTGGATGGCAGGGGAACCAATATTCTAAAAATGTGACGAGATGTACCTGCATATCATTTACGATAATTCAAGAATATATTTATCTTTTTTTCTTTTTATTTTTAACTGTGAAAATAATGTGAAGAAAGCTATTTAACAAAAGTAGCAATTTCTAATTATCACTCCACCTGTCTTGAATTACCTAACATATTTGTCTATGTAAAAATAGGACGAATCTTTTTATAATTAATTATGTATTATTAAAACAATTTATGATTCATATAAAGGTATAAATTTATTTTAAATTATAATTTTTTAACGAAAATTCTAAATTTTATGTCAAATAAATTCATGTCTTAATCGAAATATAAACATCTAAGTCGTGAGAATGGATAAGAAGTTATTTTTAAAAAAAGTTAGGAGGGAATTTGGAAGTGACAAATATGAAGGTGTTATGACTTATGAATGAAATGGTTAAATACTATGAAAAGATTTAGTGCAGTAAATGAAATTATTTTTATTTTGATTAAGATACGAGATTAAAGTTCTAGATATATAAAAGAAATTAATAAAAATAGCTTTCCTAATAAAATTTATTGCATTATAAATTTTAATTAATTAAATTTCTATATAAATATCGAACTTTCAAGAAATATATTTATTGAGAGAGTTGGTGGACAGAAAACCACACATTAATCAACGTGTGGAGTATAGCATGTGATTAAGACCTCTCTTTCACATGTTTGTCGTATGTTTTCCTCTAATTATTGAACCAACCTAAGCTTCTAAGCCTACCCAAGTGGCGTCACTAGGGAATTGACATCTGTCCACTTACCCATTTTCTTTTACTCCCTCGGTCCCATTTTTTTTGACGTAGATTCGATATGAAGTTAACGCGTAGTCTAAAATAAATAATAGAAATTTATATAGCTAAAAATTATTTTATTAAGTATAAAATAGACATTATTATTACTTAATATAGAAATGTATCATTCTTTTTAGGTCTAAATTAAAAAAAGTAAGTCACATAAATTGGAACAGAATATATAATACATTTTTAAAAAATGCTTATAATTATTGTTAAAATTTTAATTTTTCACATAATATGCAGAAGATTAAAAGATATTTTATTACATATTTTTGTTTCAAAACCTTGTTATTAAAAAACGTTCTTTTATATTTCTTGCCAAAAGAAATCAGCGCACTACCAAGCTTGTTCGAGAGTGACACTTTTAATAAACTTTTCTTTTGTAATTAAAGGTTAAATTCAAAATATCTAATAATGATAAAATAATTCATCCGCTTCACTTTATCTTTCAAGAATTTTTTTTATTAGCAAATTTGTTCTATTATAAGTCACTTTATTTTATAAAAAATTCTCTTATTTGCTTCATGTTTTTACAAGATCATATAATCTTACCTAAAGATCTTATGAATTCTTTATTTTATATTTACGTCGTGTGGAGGGTTAAGATTCTGCCGTACTTTGCTTTATATTATTTTCATGGATAATACACATGCATTTTATCCGTTCTTTATATATAATGAGAGTAATTAATTAATTAAAGAACTCAACTAGCATTATATTAAATAATACTACAATATATTTTTATATGCAATTTATTCTTGTTAGCTTATTGCATTATGGTTTTATAAGATATTAGGAGTAGTGTATATATATATATATATATATTATAGTTATTTTATCATCAGTAATGTCAATTATTCCAATCAGATAATTGAATTCTTTTAGAGAATAATCAAGAAACTTGACATCATTACTTCTCTTTCTTTATACTTTCTCCGTCTTATTTTATGTGAGATAATTTGACTCGATACGGAGTTTAAGAAAAAATTAAAGAATTTTAAAACTTGTGGTTCAAAATGAATGATAGAAATATGTGTGATTGTAAACAGGGGCGGACCCACATGGTGTCCGTCGGGTGCTCGAGCACCCATTAACTTCGTTACGAAATATATATATCTATGTAGAAATTGATAGGTATTTGTATAAAATTAACATAGAGCACCCAATGAATAAATGATATAGTTGGCCCAATGGTTCTTGGATGGGTACTTAAGGCTCTTTTAGTGTTGTTACCAAGGTTCGAATCTCATTGTTAACACATATTTTTTACATTTTCACTTCAGAACACCCACAATCTTAAAATCCTAGATCTGCCACTGATTATAAATCATTTCATTAATAGTAAAATAGATTTTATGATTAAACTGTTACTTAATATTAAAATGTGTCTTTCTTTTTGGGACTGACTAAAAGGGAAAGTAAATCACATAAATTGAAACAAGGAGTAATAATTATGTTTTTTGTCATTCAAATATAACTACATATATATCCATTAAAATTAACAATTGAAGAATCAAAATTCAACAAAATCAAATCAAATTTATTTTGGTTCGAATAGAATAATATTTCTTCAAATGGAAAAAAAAAAGTTGGGTGGGGTGGGGGGTGGGGGTTGTTGAAGAAAAATTAGATGGGTAAATGGGCCTCCAAGTAATGAGCTCCATAACCTTGGCCATACACATAATGCATATTGCAGAAAGGCATATTATGGGCTTCAATGAGTATTCCAATGTACTAATCAAAGCTAACTTTATGATTATTAATGCTTATATATATTTAATAGAGATTTAAGTCATAATGTATGTTCAAATGAAAACCATTAATTTCATAGAAAAGTCGAATATATTTTGCTTTTTCCACGTGTACAAATAAAATTTTTAATAAAACATTATGAGTAATGACCAATTGTGCATCATTATTTATGTAGCTTTTGTCTAGCGTAATATTTCGTGTTTTTTTTTCTTTCTATATTTCTCTTTTTCTTTAATAAAGTTTGATATTTTTAGTACATAAATTACTATTAATAAAGTTATATTAATGATTTCACAAAACACAATAACAAAAAGTACGATTTAAATTATGTTCTTGAATGTTTTTCTTAATAATTATGTATTGTCTCACAAATTCAGTTAATATGAATAAGAGTGAATAGAGAAAAGAAGAAGAGAGGCATGATATTCAAATTGTTCTTCATTTTGGAGCTTAAGAATCTAAAATCTAGCTAAGTAGAATTATGAACTCAATCTAGTCATAATTATTACAGTAATATATAGATCGACATATATTCAAATTTATATTTCAAACTTTGAATATACATATTTAGATATCTTAACTCCTCTCCAATTGAACATTTTAACTTACAAAATGATTATTTAACACCTCAAAACTTATGTGTCACATCAATATCGATATCCACGAAACACAAATGGATGAGTTACTGGTCGTTTGGTACGAGGGATAAGGAATAATAATATCGAGATAAAATGTAGAATTATTTTACGTTACGTTTAATTTGAATTATTAGTTATCCATATATATAACGAGATGATTAATCTCATAAAATAACTTTTATCTATCTAATCCTCTTGCCACACAACCAGATTGAACAGTTGTTGTGTTAAAAACATTCTTTATGTATTGTATTGTGTTCTTTTATTTGTTATCAATTTCAAATGTGATATCTTTTTATATTTAAATAAAAATTTCATATCATCACATCTAATACATGAGTTCTAAAAATACTTTTGGTATGAGCAAAACACTTCCTTTTTTTCTTTAAAATCATGCTCAATAAAATACCACCATGCAAAATAAAATAAATCACAAAATAGATAAACATGACTCTCAACTTGACTTCAATGGACAATTATATTTGAGTGTGCACAAGTAAACACTTAAATCTGTATAAAATTAAACAGTAGATACACGTATCCTATATGACATAACACATGCAGGACGTCACGTAAGACATAAAATTCTCATGTAGAGTGCTATATAGAACGAATATGTCTATTAATTTATTGTTATATAAATTTAAATATTTACTTATATACGCTAAACGCAAGTGAAGAAAAAAAGGGGATTGGATAAATGTAAGGTGTAGGCAGAACCAATGAAAATTGTGAAGTGCTCTCAAATCAAGTCAATAAGTGAGGAAGCTAAGAGTGATACAGAGGGGCCTATGGGCAATGGGGACCATCCATCAAGCTATTATGCAGTTTTGGTCTATTATATTAGCCCTACTCACTACACTTTGATCATATAGGTTAAAATCTACCATTGCCTCACCCTTTTGTACCAAATTCAGGATACTGTCCCCCAAAATCTCATCTCATATCGACTCTAATTTATGAGTAAATTTCATTTTGATATCTAAATTATGAATGTTTCTATATGATATTTGTGGCTCAAATTTTGAAATGCTTTTGTATGTGTATATTGCGTAGATAAGTTAACTAATCATATTGTATGTATTAACTTTGGTAAGTTGCAAAAACTTATGTGTTTGTTCTTCCACTTTGTCTTTAGTGTGTTATTCAATTGGATAATACATAAACGAATTATTTAATTTATGTTTTTTAATTTTGGATATGTTTAAGTAGATATTTAAATTTATATAAAATTAAAAAAGTAGGCATATGCATCATACATGACAATTCACAGAGGTATACATTCAAAATTGAAGGGCATAAATGTCTCTATTTGTTTAATTTTATACAAATGTGGATATAGCTATGCACGTTTAAAATGGAAAAGTCTTAATGTCAACTAAGATCAAGTTAAAAAAATATTTATGTATTATGCCCCGTAATTAACATGCATCTTCTCTAACTATCATGATTGAACTGTCAATAACTTTTATATAACTAATTTCTTCTAGTTTTCAATTGATAATATAATAATTTTTATTTTAAATCATTTTTCATGAGATATATTACTCTAAATATGTCAAATTTCTTATTATAATTTCTTAATTTTTCTACAAATAGTATTCAATATTTCTTAAAAAATAATAACTTATAACCTATTATTATTAAAAATGAGGCCCCTTAAATTTGGGGGCCTAAGACACATGTCTTTTTTTTTTTTATCACTGTCGAGCCACCCTTGGATGAAATACTCTAACTTATTTTAAGATAACATGTTGTCAACTAAACGATCCCTAACTTCTTATTAATACTACATTAATTTAATGTAAATAATTAAGAGAATACTGAAATAATAAGTAGTGATTAAAAAAAATAATCAGAAAAGAACATAGTATTCACATGATATGTTTTTGTCCCTTGTTCTAGACCACCAAATTGGAAATAGAGAAAAAAATTCATTAATGAAATCAATCAAAAACTAGATCTATGGTCAAACCAAAGAAACTGAACAACATTCTATAATTGAGTTTATACCAAAAATTATGGGACCCAACAATTATTTTCTTTCTTTGGGTCCCAAATATTTATGCTATTTCTTCAATTAACCACTTTTTAGGAGTGGACATGGTACGATATGTCGATATAGTAGATTTCATAATTTTAATTTTGAATTTTTAAAAGTGCAATGTATATAATTATGTGTCAAATTAATTTGGTATAATTGAAATTCTGTTGTACGATAAATTAGTTAGTCATAGTTTGTTTTCGATTTACTTATAGAAAATTATGACTTTGACCTTTTAAGGCACATTTAATCATACTAACACTTTATACATATCGAAATTTTCGAAGCAACTATCTTTGTTAATTAATTACATAAAAAAAATTCAATCAAGATGAATAATTAAAGTTTAGATGTATTAAACCTAAAACCTATGCTTTGTAGGGGTGTTTGGGGGCAGTCACAAGATGCTGGGATTAGGGGAGTAATTGATTCAAGTTCCCAATGATTGACATGTCTTCTAGAGCTTCAAAAGTAACATCTCTATTAACTGCCTAGTTATATTTGGGACTTTTATTTCATTCATTTTAAAATAAGTATTATCGTCTTAAAAAAAGTTACATTTATTAATAATTTTAATAAATATAAAGTATTGTTTACTAAATCGTTCCTACTTGATAATTGTATTGGTTAGACATTGAAACACTAACATGAAATATGAATATGTAGTTGGAAAAATATAATGATTTTTATTTTAAATTTCTAACAATAACACTTAATTTGAGGTAATTTTTTTTTAAAAATAAATTGATATTTATTTATATACAAAGGAAAATGTGCATCTTACCGTACAATATCAACTTTAATCGTGTTGGTAGTTTGGTATACATTTATTTTAAAACGAAAGAAAATATGCTTGTTACAACATTAACTTTAATCGTGTGAAACTTCCTTTTTGTCTTACAGAAACAAATTTAGATTCATTTTTTTTTTCATGAGTCAAAAAAAAATCTCATGTAACGAGTCTTAATTATATTACCAAAAAACATGGTGTAGAATATGAAGTTGTCTCCTCTTTAGTAAAAGATCTTGAGCTCAAGTTCGAACACTGAATATGAAAAAATTTATGATAAAAAATATTTTTTCTTAAATAAAGTATGTAAATTTAAATTAATCGAATTCTAATATAAATAACGAATATCGAACTAAAGAGATGAGTAAATATCTATTGTCTCATCTTTGTCATACTTAACCCCTGCAGCCTTTGTAGCTGGCAAATGCCCTCTCTCTTTGGCGGCTTCTTCTGCACCTATGCTCTGAATAGACCACAGCTTCATCTACTAATTCTACATAAAAATCTAATATAATTTCAATAGATTTTGGGAATAGATTTTATAATTTTAAGGGATCGTTTGATAAATAGATAAGATTTTATATATTATTATTTGTATAACTTATACGATATTTGGTAGATAGATAAAAAATAAATTATCATGTATAAAATTAATAACATGTTTGATTAAAACTAAGAAACTTGCGTAATTGATTAATGCATACATAAGTTATGAGAGAATCTATATATTATTTTTTATAGGATAGAAAGTGGAATAACTAATAGAGTACCTACATAAAATAATGCATAAATCTACTCATAACTAATTTCTACATTATTAGTCGTACCTCCATAAATCTAACTAGCTACCAGAACGATTCCTAAACTTTTTCAAATAAACTATATGTTCAAACACAATGAGCTGGCTAGTTTGTTTGTTTTATCATCCCTACGAGCAATTTCCATCCTTTTTTTGCGTTTTGGGGGATTCAAACCTATAATCTCAAAATTAGAAATGAAAAATGCCTATCATTCGAACAATGTCAAATTGACTATCTAGTTAAGACATGCTATGATGATGATCTCATTATTAAAGATGAGATCATCCAAAGCGGTGTCTTTTTTCATATCCTTACTTTAAATTTAAAATAAAGTAATTTAAAAGATGAGTAATAGAATATAAGAATTGATACAAATTAGATGTTAAAATCGTCATTTCTACCAAAATTCCCTTCTTTCATTAATGCTCTTACTTGATGAAAGTTTAACAAAGAAAAAAAAAAGTGGTAGAAAGCATGTGAAATACTTGAAGGTACGCATAAATTCCTCGATATCATTATTATTATTAAAAAGATCGTTCATATATAGTCAAGTCACCTTAGTCCTCTCCACACATTAAATTTAAAAAAATCTTGAACAAGGTCCACCACATTTGTTTCCCTTTGTGAAACTTCATAGGTGGGCATATTTGTTTTGTGTTTTTGGACTCTAACACTATTTTAACCCTCTTTACATTATTACAAGTAAACTAAAATTGAATGAGCCATTCTTATCTATAGACTATAAGGGCCCCTTTGTTGTTTGTACACAAATGAATTCTCTAGTAACCAAAAAAAAAAAAAAGAGAAAATTTGAAATTTTAGAATGGACCCAACATTATTTTCAGACCTATGATTGCTTAAAAATCCCTTTGACCAATTTTTAACTTTACCACAACACCTTTTTTGACCCTATATGTATAGCTATTTTATCATATATACCAATAGAGAGTTTTCTTTTCACTGAAATGGGAAGGGTAGCTAATGTTAGTTGAAGTATCCTATGGGCTATAATGTTTGTTACAAGTGATGATGGGACAGTAGAAGCATCAAATTGCTATTATACTTTATCACCTTCCTTTAAAACTTGCTAACTTCTATTTTGGTTTTCTACCTTTCTCTCTCTCTCATTTTTTTTTAACATATTCTTGCTCCGTCCCAATTTATGTACAATTATTTATTTTTAGTTTTTATTAAAGATAATATCATATTTATATGAAAAACTTATATGAATACATAACTAATTTTATCATATTCTCTGAAATTTCCTACTATTCGAAAAAATTATAAATATCCCTACTCTTTCTATTCTCGAATACGTCACATTATGTGATGTATTGGTTGGATACATCACTTTTTACTCAATATATCAGAATGCTGAGTAATATATTTATAACCAGAACGTGATGTACCCGAAATCATGACACGATGTTTTAGTCTAAGTGAAATTATTTATGATCACGCAAGTGTCTAATGTTTGTTTTAGACCACAAATTTTAAAGTTCTTACTTTTTTTCCTTAAACGTTGTACAGATGTCATATAAAATCATATGGATTGAAGGCATTTTTAATGTTATCCCCTAACGTTAAAAGTTAAAACACAACGGCACTACTAATCCTCCCCCCCCCCCCCCCCCCCCCCCCCCCAAAAAAAAAAAAAAGAAAGAAAAAAAAGACTAATCCAATACATAGAAGACTATTTTTGAAGTTTATTATCTTGGACATGAATTTAATTTTTATAAAGAATTGGAGGATTGAGAGAGCTCTCATAATTCTTTCAAAATAATATTACTTACAACAAAACTCTCAATGTTACACAATACACAACTTCAGTATTTGTATCTGACCAAAAAAAATCCCTCAGTATTTGTAAATATTGATACACTATTATTTATGCCCAGTATAGTGGTGGATGCAACTCTCATTCAAATTTAAGAGGTCTATGTATATTCTATCATCCCCAACTCCGCCTATAGAATTACACTCGGAATATTATTTCTGTATTGAAAACAAAAACAAAAACAAAAAAGATTGTGCCCCTTCAAATGGCAGTTTGGCTTTCTGGGATTTACTGAGGAAATATATCTTTTGAGAGGACTACTTTCTATACAACTCCAAAATCTGTGACAATTAGTCTTCAAATGAAGCCTAACAAAAGATAACTTGGCTCTTTTACACTTAACCTAAAAAATAACTACACATATAGGTTCCCATAATAAGTGAAATTAGTAACGACTCGATAGACAAAGCAAGCAACCTACTACAATATGAGGCTACTATCATGGACTATTATCCGGGCTAAATGGGAATATACACCTCTCGATAACTGAAGAACCAAAAGAAATGTTGATATCCGAAGACTAGAGTATGCATCGGAATAATCCTCTACCCTCAACGGGTGCAATAAAATGGGCAACAAAGGAAACCAAAATAACAATCAAGGACACAGGAAATGTTACTTTTTACCATAAAGAAAGAGTGAACGATACTTAGCACTGGATAACGTTACAATTGAGCATACTTTAAATTCTATGAATGATTACTGAAACTATAAAAGAGTGAAAAGCAACAATTACTGTTGCGGATATCAACTTCCAACCAAACATGAATTGCTGGAAGGTTGAAATATCATTTGTAGAGCTCTTCCATGGTTTCTTTCAAGAGTTGGACATCAGCACCGATAACTTCAGATATTTTTTTCCCATTTTGAAAGAAGTGCAATGTAGGCTGCATACAAAGAATTGTTTCATTTTATACGGATGAACCATGTATAAGTAACCACCTTTCAACGTTTCTATCAAACAAATCTGATCATGAACTAATATACATAGTCAAAATCATCAATTTTAATTAATTTCATAAACCTTATGGCACCAGGAGTAAGCTCTCAGTCACTTGTGATATCCTTATCATTCTTCAATTCAGATTATTCCCCTTTGATGAATATACATCATCTGTAATCTCCACTTACAATATCTTTCTTTGATTCAGGTGAAAATACAGATGAAATACCTACTCTTCAATTCTAAGATGTAAAACATCACTCTGTCAACAGTAAATCTAAAAAAAAAAACTTAAATTTTGGGAAAATGGATAAATCAAGTTTGCCAGTGAGCGAGCTACTTAACTAGCGGACCTCTAGAGAGACCTGTCCAACCAAGCATCACCTGATAGTGTATGAACCTAAATAACCAAGACATGACAAGCCGTTGACAGCACCTTCTAGAGGATCATAGTCACTAAGATTCCCTTGTTGTTTTCTAAGCAAAATATCTTAATTTGGAAAGACGTGCCTTGAATCTCTACTATGTACCTTTTCTTGGTGACAAGTTACGTCATATTATGTTTACTGGAAAATCCATTATTAGAAGTTGATTTTTCCGGGCATATTTGAACTTGGCTTTTTTTTTCTCATACGTGATGATGGTGGTTGGGTTAGCTTGCATACACACTAATCCACCGAGCAGTCTGTTACAACTCACAAGCACAGTTGTAGGCTGAGAACATACTCACAAGGTTTAGAGTAGATGGGCTCACAGCCAGTGTTGTAGCTGGGATTTGAACCTAGGATCTCCAAATTGTTATTCCTACTTGATCACTTAGCCACCCATTGAGAACAAACTTAAAATTCTCTATGTTATTTAAATAAATAAATGTAGAAAAGCATGCATATGTCATTCCTAAACCAGATCACATGAAGAGAAAGTACTACTTCTTGCTAAATATATCTTTACCAGCAAAGAAGAGCTGGAGCACAACAAGGACAAAAAATTGTCAAGTATACGTTAATGATGATACACAAAATGAACATATTATTTTTGAAATTGCACAAAAAGAACATATCATTAAGAAATTGGTAGCTATAACTTATAAGCACAATATTCATATTATCCTGGCAAAGGTTTACCAGTATCATACATTTGCAAGAAATGGAAAATAGTGAACTAGGATTTTCTAAATCAGTTATAAAGTTTAACTGCTTGATCATGATATTCTTTATAATGATTTCACCCTTTGCATATTCATGTATCTGCTTTCAGAAAAAATAAGAAGAAGAATAGATGTTTACCACTGAGGTAATGTTCAACTTGCTCAATGCATTTCCAAGCCCCTCCTGCATGTGGAAAAATGCTCAGCATACAGGTGGATAAGATTAATTGAATGCAAGTGGATCAACCACTAAACAAGAAGGCTTGGGAAAAAAGAATGCTCCAAGTGAGTCCAAAAGTATTACAAAAATTAATCTTATCTAAAAAGTTTTCTAAGCTAATGCTAAAAAGTAACAAATTTAAGCATCTTAAGATAATAAGAGTAAGTGTTCGAACTAAAACACATAGCATAAACTTCATCTATCATCAAAAGTCAAACCCACAAATTTAAGGAATTAGACATATGATGATCTTTCTCTCAATTCTTCCTTTTTGTCAAATCGTGAATATAAATTCACCATTTGCTATCTGCAAGTTAATAAACTCGTGTCCAACCAAAACATATTAAAAGCATTGTAACTGTTACCTGCAGATAAACTCAACATACAAATGTACCCAGTAGAAAGGTATGGCAAGCTACAAGCTCCAAGATACATCACTTATTCAAACAAAGAACAATATCTTCAGATGTTCCTTAAAATGCAAGACTTAATGTAGAAAATGACGGGCGTTTATTCAGCACTTCAACGCGCCTCAAATCAAAATAAAATCAACATTCCAAGAATAAGACTTGAGTCACTTGTTTGGATGCCGGCATTATAAACAAGCAGCAGAACCTAGGACAGGTAGACATGACTTACTTGCTGGTTACGAGCCTACAACTTAGTTGTGCTATAGATCATAATGAGGGTCAATAAAACCACCCTAACCTTCAAATATTATCCTAGAAGTCAATGCAACCAAAGCAACAACAAAAAAGAGCTGCTTTTGCCAATAAACCAGTAGTTTAGGAATTCCATTTTAACTTGTCCAAGAAAAAGGGTTTCCTCCTGTTTGGTTTGGGCAGTTGATTTTTCCCTTCGTCTAATGTTATATGGATCCTGGTTGGCACAATTTAAAGAAATGAAATGTAAACAAAGCCATATCCAACTTCATATCAATTTCAGAAATGTCAACTGTCTATTTCACATAATCAAGACCAATTTCATAGTCTAGTATTATTTGTTTGTCCCTTATCTTTAGATTTCTATCAGTACTTCTTGTGTCACCTCGATATCTGATTATCTTGTTGTTGTGTCTGTTTGCTGCCATTGCCTCTTGTTACTCTTTGCTGCTATTGCCTCTTTTCACTGTTTGTTTAACAAAGGGTCTTTCGGAAATAGTTTCTCTACCTTCTCGAAGCAAAGCTAGGGGTAAGGTCTGTGTACACACTACCCTCCCCAGACCCCACTTGTAAGATTACACTGGGTTTATTGTTGTTGTATGAATCAAGACCAATTTTTTAATCTCAGATCTCTCCAAGCATTTTGGAGATAAACACCAATTAGAGGTCTGAGACAACCCAGAAAGCACTTGATCATATCATGATATGATTTGTAAGCCTACTTGGGTCTTGAGTATTTACTTGTAATAATGGAATTCTTTGTTTTGTAATGCATAGTTGCAACTTTTAGCATGAACAGAAGATCAGAAAGGATAAATAAACAAATTTTGACAGGTAGAAAGAGCAGCCAGATAAAAGACTCCTTATGTGTTAACATTATTAAGAATCTAACATAACTATGGAATATCCAAGTCCTGCTATTCGTCCTTTTTATAAACCTTTTTTAATCCAATTCCAATGTCTACTTCCTCAAATATATAAGACATAACGGAAGGTTCACCAAAAGACTCAAAACCGTGGAATAACTGTACGTGACATGTGTCAAACTAAAGCAACATTCGATAAACTGGAATCTGGACAGTCAATGTGTCAAGGTTAGGTTGTGGATATCAAGCTAATATGTCAAGCCACACAGTAGTTATAGTGAGACCAAATACAACTAGGTCCACTGGTCGCATGTCAAGAAAGAATAGTAATCCCATTGTTAATCAGAAATCTGAAAGGAAATTGTCAAGTAACTTGAATTGAGAAGATTGACATCCTTAGTGAATTATGAAGTAAAAGGGGTAGTTGTCAAGTAACTTGAAACTGCTGGAGTGCCAGGCACCTTACTGAAAAAAAAGTGATGGTTGCGATTCTAGGTTTGGTATATAACAGAGAAGAGGTTGGGCTTGTTTGAAAGGAGAGTTGGAACTACAACAGCACATCTATGATGATAGAGGCAACAAAATCGAGTGAAAACAGTAATTTCATTTGCCAGTTAGGATGCTGAGGCAAATGAGTATGCTGCTCTTGATAGCAGTTGAAACAGTGCTGATGATCTGGACAATCACACTATCAACAATCTGGAGTCTCAAGACAGTGACTTGTGTGTTGCTATCTGGCAAACAATGGATTACACTACTTTGTAGATGACCTGATATTGTAATTCAGTATATAGATACATCTTACTGGTCTGATGTAGCTTCCTTTTGTATATGACCACCAAATTGGTTTATTCGTAGAAAAACATTTTCAACTTATCCAAGAAAGAAAGAAAGAATTGACATGTATCAGCACCCCAGAAGAGTGGGTTCCATGACACACTAATAAGGGTTCCTGAAAGCAATCTAAGAGATATTACACCAGGAAGATGCTTTTTTACCTTGTCAATGTCAACTTTATATGTTGTCACATGAGGATACTTCTCACTTAATTGGCCAATCACAGGAGATAACAACCTACCTGAAATAAGAATGGAGCAAAGAAGTAAATAATTAATAGCACAAAAGGGATGCTTTTCTAGTCAAGTTATTTAGTTATATTATTAATTAAAAAAAGCTAATAGAAAAGTAAAGTATTGTTTTTTTAGTTTTCATTGCTGCTTTGACATGATGTACAATGAGCGATCTTCAAGGAAACATAAATGAAGCGAATAGAAATGTATGAAGACCATTTCCTCTTTGAAATTATGCATCGATTAAATTAAAAAGATTATTCACTTGATAAAAATGATAAACCAACTTACAGGGCCCACACCAGACAGCAGTGAAGTAGAATATTGCAGGCAAGGATTCATCTGCAGCATACAAACAGATGTTGAGCAAGTAACCCATAATTCATAACAAAACAAAATTAAACATGTATATTACTGAGCCTAATCACATAGAAATACCTTGTACTTTGCGAAGTGAAGTATTGAATTGTTCTTCAGACTCAATTGATACAATATTTGATGGACCTAAAATTAACAAGCTTCAAAATGGTCAACAAGCAACAAGGGCCTCAATGTTACATAATTTTTTTTCCAATATGTAATTAAAGAGAAGATGTGAGAAAAAAATCAAACTCCTATTGGAGTTCTTTCTTTCGCTTGGTTCATTTTTGGGTGGGGGTCAGATAAACCACCATCTCTTTTTTTTATTTTGTATGACGACAAAATCAAAACATACCAAAAATATCACGTTCCTGTTGGGCTTAAAATAATACATTAACGGGGTTAGAGACTTAGGATCTTCACTGATCAAATTCAAATCCACATGGTAGATCCTTACATCATCAGTGATGGATGATTTGATTTCTTTATATGGTTTTGAGTGATCCTCAATTCCTCATCTCATGAGCTAGCTTTTGTAGTTGAGTAAGGTCCAAATTTCTATTTTTTCACATGGTACCAAAGCCAAAATTTTAGCGAGACCGTTTGCATAATCACTTCCTCTTCATGCCCATCGAGCCATGAACTTCGCTCCAATTCATGCCTTAACTTGTTGAGCCTACTCTTTTCTCAGCTCCAAACCAACTCTTCAGCCTGTTGAGCCACATATATCTCCTACATGAAGTCCACTCTTCAATCTTCTCAACAAAAGAAGTACCAGTCCACAAGGAAACCCTAAGAACAAGGTTACTGTGCGAGACAGTGTAAAAATCACCACTTGTCACTCAATAGATTGTGTAAGGGTTTCAAAAAGGGATACAATTAATCCTGGGATGCTCCACCCGTTGATTTAATGTTTAAGTTGGATGCTGAGATTCTTTCGGACCACCAATAGTACATGTGTTACTCTAAGGGGTCGTTTGGTTTGAAGAAGCTGGGATTAGTTATCCTACTGTATTTCTTATTGACCGTTTGATTTGTTGCACTAAAAGGGTCGTTTGGTTTGAAGAAGCTGGGATTAGTTATCGTACTGTATTTCTTATTGACCATTTGATTTGTTGCACTAAAAATAACATGCATTGCATAATTCCTAAGAAGTTGTCTATTTATAAAAATATCCTTCACCTTATTTAGTAGAAAAAGGGTTTGAGGGACCTCATGGGTATTTTTCTTATTTTCATTATTCTAGTCCGCGAATAACTAATTGCGGTATTATTGTTCCCCCCTATGGCATGAATAACTTATCCTGGTACTAATTTCTGATCTTGATATAACTATCTCAGAATTAGTAACCAAAGAAGGGATAAAGCAATACTAATTTTTTATCCCGAGAGTATCTGTGTGTCCAGCGTACTAAATGACACCCTTACATAACTAGCGCTCTTAAAACACAAATTATATTTATCACTACACAATACTACGTGGACAAATCTAGCGCCACCCTGCCTTCCATATTGGTGGCGCTATCTACTGATGATCAAACTAAATTGCGTTAGACTTTTTTGTTTCTGGTGTAAACAAATATACTTAGAGGACACTGACTCAATTATAGACATCCTAGGATCTTGTTAGAATAAAGTCAGTTAGATGTCTTTTTGATTTTGCTGTAAATGTGGTTTCAGTGCAACCCATGTACTGACTTGTCAATAAACACAACTGTTACCTTCTCAAAAAAAAAAAAAAAAATCTAGCGCCACCCTGTGAACCCAAACTTCAGGTGATTATAACAGGCTTATCTTTACTCCAAATAAGGCATCATATCTATATTTTCTTACCATAATTGGTCATAATCCCCCTCTGAAAGTATACTAGGAAACTTTTAAATGAGCTCGTGTGAGCCATCGAAGCTAAGTACATAGCTCTACTTATAAGTGTTATAACCTTAAGACACAACTAGTATTTATTTAAGGTGTGCTTGGTATGAAGGAGAATGTTTTCCATGGAAAAGAACTTCTTCGATAATGTTTTTTGGAAAAAACAAATGATTTGCTCACTTGTTCTCTTGTGTTTGGCACATAAGGAAAAAAATATTATCCCAAAACATGTGTACAATCTACACAAAGACTGTGAAAGGTGGGGTTGGAGGTAGGAGTGTGGGGTGAAAGAGATGGTTGCTATGAGGGTGGGGTGGGTGGAATGTGTTGAAGGTGAAAAGGAGACAATTAACATGAAATGACATTTGAGGAACTCGTTTTCCAAATTAACTAGGGAAATTATTTCCTCATTTTTAAGGAACTTGTTTCCTCAGGAAAAATATTTTTTTAAAATTTGACCAACCAAACATAAGAAATTGGAAAACATTTTTCAAAAACTATTTTCCTCCATACCAAACACTCCCTTAGTTACCCTCCAATATCCCTCAGTTCCTTAACATAAAACACACCCTCTGCAGTATCCTTGTTCTAAAATTTATCAGGTAAGTAAATTTTATTAAGGACATCTTCAACAGTATCCTCAAATGACAAGGGCTATGTGAACTTCATCACCTAAAATGACACAACGCTGACGAAAATATCAGCAATTCTTCAGATTTTAGTATAAGGGGCAATTTTTCAGACTCCCAACAGTAGGTAATTCAGCAAAACAGTCTGTCACAAATCCCATATATTTGGAGCTGATTTCTCTTTATCCTCTTCCTTTCCTAAATGTACAGCAGATAGGTGAGCTTCTAAACATAATATTTTGACTTTCAGAAATTCAATAATTGAAGACCAAAATTGTTGGACTTATATTTCTAAAACTTGTCATTGTCAACTCTGTCCAGAGAAATCGTCAACTTTTCTTTGGGACAACTGAGAAGTCAGTAGTTTATGACTTTGGAGCTTAGTGGATAATGAGTTTATCCCTCTACACTTCTCCACTTAAGCATGATTGATTCACAACAAGATTCAAACTCATGAAGTGCATCTACTCCACAATCCCCTTGTACTACCATTGTCACCAACCAAAAGTACTGCGGGCTTGGAATCACCAAATTCAAGAATCAGACATAAGACTAACTAGATTTGACATATTTCCATTGATTAACCACAGGACAACCTCGAAAACCACTAGATTTGTCAAAGCTAAATGCAATAGGACTACGTTTCTGATTTAGCCTACAAATATAGAAAAATCTCACTAAATTCACAGCAAACTGCCTAACTGTTTGTTTAATTAGGAGCTAAGACAGAAATCAGCTTGTTTCCTACTTCAACAATAGCCACCCTGGAGTTCTCAGTATTGAAAATAAAAAATACCATTGCACCGTTATATAAAAAAATTGCCGAAAAAGCCGATATAGGTAGACAACAGGCTCATACCCCTACCCTTCTCCATTTAAAACTAAAATTGGTCCAAGAGCTAGGATTAAGACTTGTGACATGTGCTTACTACACATCTCGCTCTCCCTGAAGGTTTTACCTTTTTACATTCACAGAAATACAACAATATTCACCGAACTAATTAAAACTGAAAATATCCCATTTTCACCAAAACCACTCCAAAAAATTCCTGAGGTGGAAGTACATATCATTAAATTCCAACTTTCTCCAACAAATTAGCCACTTAGCAAAATGAAACACATAGAAAGTCACCATTATCATAATGAATCAACCGCTAATTAATGTTCAGAACTTGCATGCACCTGCACCTAGTATTTACACCAAATAATATTAATTTATTATGGTTAAGTGATAAATTGAGGTAAGAATATATTAGTTTACTATGATTTAGTGAAAACAAGATATGTAAAGAAATATGTTATGTATTCATTGGATTGATGTAAACACTGAGTAATTTTTTTACATAATAAAATACACATTCTGTTCCATTGTGTTTGACGCAATCAATCAGGCGAATCAGCATGTGTTTTATAGCCTGATACTATGATTGACTTTCATCGTGTTCTATAATTCGCTGTAAAATTCTCCTTTTTGATGTATTTAATCCAGCATTCTCTTAAATGTGGCTTTTTATTTACATCAATAGAACATCTCATTACTTATCAAGCAAATATACAGTCTTGAAAACCTTTTCTTTGTTCTTAATCATTTTCACCAAGTCTATTATGCTTGAGAATCTAATATAGGCCGTTATTTCTTTGCTTACAATCTTCTTAAATATGTACTAATTAGTATTATTTCAATTTCAATGTACTCCTACAAGTTGTTGTGTCACATGGATTTGAGCTGTGGAACATTATCTTGTAGAAATGCAGGTAAGTCTGGTACAGTAGACCCGCTCATAGCGGAAGCTTAGTGCATCAAACTGCAAATTAATGAATGGGAACGGAAATGAAGTATGTAACTGACAAACCTGAGGAAGATGGACTGGAGAAGTTTCGATATTGATTGAGAACATGAAGAGACTGGAAATCGGAGAGGAGGTTTGCGGCAATTGGGAATCCATAAAGTAGATTAGGTTTCTCCATGAAAGTTACAGTGGAGTAAGAGACTGTAGCTGCTGATGACACCATTAATGTTTGACCTAATTCAGAAGAACGCCGTGATGATGTGAATGGCTGTCTGCCGCCGATCAACCGCCGGAGAATCCCTCTCATCTTTGCTCTCTTCCACGGATTGTGGTTGAAATTTTGACGGGGTTTCTGGGTTTTGAGAAGTTTTGAGGATGAGTTTGGAAGAATTAACAAGTTAGGGGTGTGAAACGGTGAGAAATAGAAATATATGGGGTAAATTGTAAAAATGGTTTTGTTATAGTGGCGGCTTCTGAGTATATGGGCTTATTTGTCAATAGCCCAACGCTTTTTTATTGGGCTTGGAACAAATATTAGAGCTGATCCACTGGCCTAAACTCATTCCGGCCCAATAAACAAGTTTTCAATGACATAGGTTGGATTAGTTCAAATAAACTAGGAAAACTTACATAAATATACTATAATAACAAAATATTTATCATTTATACTAGTAATATTTATTTTTCACTTAATCACGTTTAATTCATTTATAATACAAGTTTAATTCATATTACAAAGAACAATTTTTTATTCACATATAATACAACTTTTAATGATAAATAATTCATTTATCACACATTTTAATTCACCAAACAAACATAATATATTTTAAAAAACAATTATAATTCATATAATTCATATATATTGCATACATAATTCACTTTTAATACATATGACAGATTTAACATAGTATTGCTATAAATGGTAATAATAAAAAATATTGCTAAAATCAGTAATTATTTATTAAAATGTATCAATTTATGTAATTTTTCCAATAAACTACATAATTAAACATACTTAACTATCATATATACATATTTTATCTATAGTTTAAAAATAAAATAAACTACATAATTAAACATACTTAACTATCATATATACATATTTTATCTATAGTTTAAAAATATTACTCATAATACCACTTTTTAATAATTATACCATATATTTTAAAAAGTTAAATCAGATACACGAAATTCATGTAAAACTTTAAAAATTTGAACTCAAATATCAATTAAGAAAATTAATCAATGACGATTTTATAATCTGATGACTAAAATCCAATTAACATTTCAAGAAATAAAAAAAAAGGAAGATATGGAGAGAAAAAAAACAAGTCAATTAAATTGTTTATATGAATGATCTTAAATATTAGATAATTATGAATTTTTATTTTTAACTTCAAAGTCAGTCTGATGTCAATCCTATTGAGATCACAGGTTAAGTGTGGTTGACTCAATAGGCACATGTTTAAAATTGGCTCAAAATCTATAGGGTAGGCTGAATATGTTATACGGGCCGAATTTATATTGAATACTGAGTATTTGTATAATTCAATCACATATGCATATATGACTAATTAATTATTGGGCAACTTTCACAGATAGCAAACATAACATTTATATTTGTATGATATAGCAAAGTTTGCATAATTGTGTTTCATAGCAAACTTATATATGTATAATTCGCTATACATATACAATTGAAGCGAATTGTATAAAACGAATTGTACAAAACAAAAAAGAGAGAAATTATATACAATTTGAATTGTATTAAACGAGAAAGCGAGAAAGGCAGAATTAAATTGTATAAAATGAGAAAGAGAGAAATTATATACAATTTGAATTTGTATAAAACGAGAAAGAGAGAAAGGCAAAAAGAGACTTGTGCAGGGAATATACAATTGAATCGAATTGTATAAAACGAGAAAGAGAGAAATTATATATAATTTGAATTTGTATAAAATGAAAAAGGCAAAAGAGATTTGGGCAGGGAAATATTTGTACTGTATAATTATAAGTGTATAGGACGAAGATATATGCATTTGTATACGCTTATACAATTTTATCTCGCTTTATACAATTAGAAATATAATTTATACAATTCTATTACATAAAGCAAGAGAGGCGAGCGACAAGAAGCGAGCGAGAGAGGGAGAGTAGCGAGCGAGAATGAGGGAGAGTAGCGACTGACAAACAATTTGTTATGAAACACAAATAAATCAAATGATAGCTACTATATTTATTTTGTATTATTAATTTGTCATTCTATATAATTATCCCTTAATTATATCACTGCATGCTAATTTCTCATGTATGCCTACATTATCATAACTTAAGTAGGAAAACAGTAATAATTTTTTATTCTGATTATTCTCTTCTTTTTTTGTTTCAATAAAAATATGAAAGAAAAAGGTTATATGATGCTCTAGCCACCTATGAACTCAACTTTAGAAAAGTTGCATTAAGTTCCCTTTCAAAAGGTACCAATCATAGCAAAGATAAAATTAAAGTAGAAAAGCCATATATGTATGTATCATTTTGGTTTGGATATAAAACAAATATATGTAAAAATTATTGTAAAGGAACATGATGTGTTTTCCTAGTGGTGAAATTAAATTGTTACTATTAATAAAGATATACAAAGAAAGAACATGTGTTGTCAATCGTTATAAAAGAGAGTTGAACAAAGTCTTTATTATTATTATTATTGTTATTGATATAGGAAAGATTATCGTAACAAAAGTCACACACAAACAAGTAAAACAAATGATAATTACAAAGATGTTTACTCCTAAAATCGATGACTAAGAGTAATAATTGAATTTCTTATGATTCAAGGATACACATATTGAGATAATATGTATGGAGTAAAAATTAGATGGATATTAGAAAGTGAAAAAGAATTGGTCAAAAATACTCAATATGGATGATATCATATACTATTTTCAGAACGTGAAGAAAATATATTTGATCCGGTCATGCCATAAGGTATCATGATATAAAATTAAAGTTTTGTTTAGACATGCGATATAGAATGTTGGTGTTGTATATTTTCTCATAAACATAAAAATCCCATAAATTCTAAAACTATTAAAATAGCCGCAATTATTTATTCAATATTATCAAATAAGCAAAAAATCATAAAATCGTATAATAAATTATTGCAAAGTTACTTGTTCTTCACTTAAGTAATTGTATCATCAATATATTTAATTTGAGTAAACATGAAACACTTTTCATGGGCTCTTCAAGATTTTATTACTCAACAATCATGAAGTGTGAGTTAAAGTGACTATGATGTTGGTGAGAATAATAAATTTTATGTCGGTGAGAATAATAAATTTTAAGAAGTAATGATGTGATTATAAATTTTATTTACAAGTGAAATAAATGGTTAGTAGATATAAATGTGGAGTTGTTTTAACAAAATATAAACTCGTGGATTAATTTTTGTATTAAAATAACTCAAATCATGATATGATATTTCCATATGATTCCATATCATGGTTTTTGGAAAATATAATATCACATCTCATGATATGAAATCATGAGATGGAATCAACGTAAAATCGTATGTCCAAACACTGATTCCATCTCACAATACCATATCGTGATATGATATCACATGGCCAAACGCCTACCTAAATCCACGGAAGTTGCTTTTTAGAGATCTAGGAAGTGCAAAGTGGTTGAAAACAAAATAAAAATATATCAAAGTTACGTATTGAAAATTATGTACATGAAAGCTAAGCGATAAAGATTCCATATATAGAGTAGTGAAATCTTTTTTAGGAATTGAGTATAAAATACACCTTAAGAAATGTAGTGCGTTTTTCTTTTTTTTTCTTTTTGCACTAAATCTTATCTTTTTTCCTTCTTCTTTGGGACTCATAAAACCACACACTTGGGCTCGAACCCAAAATTCAGAGGTATTTTTACACAATCTTAATTGCTGGGCTGTTAACCTTTATTGTGTTAAAATTGTTTAGTATATATATTTGAAAAAAATTTCCGACGAAGGTTGTTCATCTGACCAACCTTGTCATGTCATAGCTCCGCCCGTGACATCTTGTTATTTAATAAAGTGTTTCTATATAATAAATCAAATTACAGAACTCTGACGAACTTAAATGATGGAGAAAAACAAATACGGTATACTTACGTTTCTTAAGAATGATATAGAAATACAATAAGAGTATTTCAAATTTTCAATGTATATAATTTGAAACAAAAAAACCTCTAAAATCTATAGATAACAATAGAATTGTGAGATAATTTTTTTTAATTCTACGCACCTTAAAACTCCAATGCATCTTTTCAGTTACAAACAATAAAGTATACACTGAACACTTGCGTTTCTTAAGAATGATATAGAAATGCAGTAAGAGTATTTCAAATTTTCAATGTATATAATTTGAAACCAAAAAGAACTCTAAAATTATAGATAACAATAGAATCGCGAGATAAAATATTTCTTTTATTTCCACGCACCATAAAACTCCAAATAATATATCTTTCCGGTCACAAACAATAAAGTAAAATTATATTACATAATAGCAAGAAACGTTATGATTCCAACCTTAACAAAAGAAGCTAGCTTTCACTAGAAATAGACAATAAAGTTTTACCAAATCAATGAGAGTGACTTATTACTATAATTTTCTAAATAAATTCAACTATATAGGAAAATCTGGTCAGCAACCTCTTTGGCCTAATTTGTCTTGTTATTGGTGAGAAGTCTTTTTGTAACACACATAACTAAAAAATTAGGTTTTATGACATTGCACCAACTATATATCTGCTCTCTCTATATGGTGTCTTAGGTCACCTGTGCCCATCTTTCCAACCATTTTCAAAAGTTAATGATTTCGATATAGTTATTAAAGTCCTTTCGATGTTAAAAATAAGAGATTATTAATTATGTACACTCGTAAAGAGGGTTGATATCTAATAGCATTTACAGTAATGACTGGATTTATTACTACCTCGTCCGTTGAGTATAACTGAGCAAATGATGATATAGCAATGAACACATAGATGATACCAGAAAATATAATTCGAAGAATCTCGATAGTTATAATTTTGTAAATTGTATAAAATGATAAAAGCTTAGTTTATTAATTTCCATAAACAAGTAGTTAGTGGAATTCTTTCTTAGATACATTTGGATCAACTACTACTAACTAATCCTTTTCATATTAATTTTAAAGGACTAGCTTACCCTTTGCCTTGTTTTGAAGTATATAGTATAACTTTTCTAGTACAAACTATTTTTAGATCCCATTTGACATTTTCACCCCCACCACATATATAATTAGTAATACGATCTAAATCACAATACAATTTGTTTTAAGTTTAATTAATTAGGAGTTAGAAACTATACAAAGTTATTATCACTAGCATGTTGTGTGCATCATGTGGTGTACTTAAACGGATCTAGATATCATTTTTTACTATAAATAGATAAAAATGAGCATGGACAATTTTTCGATCCCTCTAATTAAATTAAGTTTCGCATAGAAGTTTCGTTTTAACATTTTT
This sequence comes from Solanum sitiens, assembly GCA_016801875.1. NCBI lineage: Eukaryota > Viridiplantae > Streptophyta > Magnoliopsida > Solanales > Solanaceae > Solanum > Solanum sitiens. The sequence continues at coordinate 2,021,936 of JABWTJ010000056.1, forward strand.
TTATTTTTATTTTTACGTGAATAAAATGAATTACACATTGAACTAGCACTGGTTGAAATTGTGTATGATAAATAAATACGCAACGATACATCCTTAGTGGAAGGGCATATGATATGTTGTCTTTGCTTCTTATATCATTGAATTTATTGTGGAAACAAAGTCATATTCCCAATTGGAGAAAAGATAAAAATGCTTTTGAAATAAACATTTAAGTGAAATCTATTTATGGTCGATTTATATTTGCCTTTTGTAATTGCCAATGAGAGCAACGATATTAATTCTTTTTTCTTTTTAAGTGGAATGGAAATTGACCTTGAGGTCTATTATTATAGTAATACTTGTAAAGCATAGTTTTGCTTTGGAATGATTTTCACTATAAAGATTTAAAGACACTACTTTTTGATAATATCGTTCATAAATTTCGGCTAGTATTTGATCATAATTTTTTTTAAAAATCATTTAGTTATAAAATTTAATTAGATTAATATAAAGAATTAGCTCAGATTAATTTTTGGATTTTTCTGGGATCGCCACTCATGAAACTCAAAAAAATAGTAAAAATTAAGCTAAATGCACGTCTAAACGTAGTTTTAAAATTTTAAAAACTTAAATTTTCAAATTTCAAGTTTCACCTTTAAAATTTATTCAATGAAAACTTTAGATTATTTTTAGAATGTTAATATGTATAGAAATAAACTTGAATTCAACGTTTAAATTAAGGATCGATACGTGACAGATATAACATGTCAGATCCGAGTTAACATAGCGGTATATGATGAGAAGTATCAAGCAACTACAATGATCCGAATCAACCAAATCAATTCGAATGGTCCGACACAAATTATTGATCTTGATAGTATTAATAAGTCGTTTTAAATTGATTAGTCAAGCACAACTTATTAATATCTAATAATAGTTTTTCAAATAAACATATTTTAAAAATTTAATCAATATATATTTGTTTTTACACAGAGTGATACACCCAACAAATATTCTACTATGTCCTTTAATAATATAGTGTCATCAATCTCATCGTTGATATATACTTTTGTTTAACTTTTATGGTGGATATATAATTTAGAAATTGCTACTCACACACTCCTCACGATTGATTTTTATATATACATATGTGTCTACTCAATTTATTTTTAAAATTCTTAAACTTGTTAGTAAATATTCAAATTATATATAACGTGTTTCAATAAACACCTGAACACATGATAAAGTTATGCTCTTATTAAACACTTTAAATTCAAACCAAAAGAAAAAGTTATTTTTTAAACATATCAATTTCAATTAAAAAATACATAAAATTTCTTATTAAGTATTATATGCAACACACGTCTTTTCTTCTATTGCGTTTAAAACCTATATTTTTTTTTTTATATACATAAATAAGACTATTAAATTTATTTTGAATACTACAATCGAAAAGAAAAACAAACTTTGAATAGACGCATTTAATAATGTATTTTGTGTATTAATTGAGTTCAACTACTCCAAGATAAGAATTGAAAAATTCGTTTAATTTGGAAATACTCAAAAATTGGGAGTACAAATGTATGTAGTACTGGCAGGTCAAACATGACATCCCAACATATCTTAAAAGCAATGACTTCTCCAAATAGTAAACTTCAACTAATTACAACATAAACAAAATCGGAAATTTTACTCCGAGTCTATTCGATCTATATATATTGACATGACATGACAATATAAAAAATTATATCATTTACTTTGGTTTTTAGGCAATAGCATGAATATATACTAATCTATAACTATTTATGAGATGATTTGATAATGTAACATTTTTATATATATAATTAAAATTATTATATCTTATACTTTACACTAACGTTAAATTACGAATTGTTATTGTTAGTAACGTAGAACGGTCAAGGCTTGCGAAGCCTGCCGTCTGCCGTGACCCAAAGGAACACGCTGCAATAGTGCTATATTAATGTATATTAAACTATAAAATATTCAAATGTGACTTGTGTGAAATTTCCTAAACTACCCTTTGTATATGATATTTATTAAAAAAACATGGGACCCTAAATAATAAGACCAAATCACAAAAATAAAGGCCATTTTAGCAAACGAGGACCATGTGGATAGAGGAGTAATCATTTTCTTTTTATCTACTGTGTAGATTTGAGTCAATTAAAAAAAAGATGATTTTTTTTTTGACCATAGAGCTAGTAAAATGTATATTTTTCCCTTTTTTTAAAAAAATAAATAATAATTAATAATATCAAGATATAATTTGAAGCTCAAAAAGAAATCATGACGTTTAAAAATGAACTAAAAGAAAATAAATTTTACATCTATTAATCAAATGACAATTAAAAGTACATTACATATATATAAAATACAATACTTGTCTTTATTTTTAAAAATTGACAATAACTTTATATATGGCAATAAATGTCAACGATATAAAATAGGTAAAGGAATATTAAGATGATGTTCAAATAAAAATATAATGGTAAAACAAGGTAGTACGAGAATATTTAAAATATTAACTGATACCATCACCAAAATAAAGTATGTTAAAAATTATACTAAGCACTAGTACTATAATAAATTTAGAAAGGTAGTTAATACTATGTATCTTAAAATCAAACATGGTGCGATATATATTTTTGGTCCATCTGATCTTCGATACCTACATTAGAGTTTAACTATTTTAAATTTATGTGATACAAAACCCTTTTTAGAGCTTAAATTTGAGATCTCTAATTAAGGAAGAAGCAACTTCATCTGCTACACCTCATGATGCAATATAATTCTTTGAGAAATACAATATTGACATTCTACTTTTTCAAAATAATTTGGCTTCTTGCAACATTATATAAGGCAACATGGCTTGTTAAAATAATTGTTACAATTAAGTAGCCTACTATATCTAATGGAGAAAAAAGCAATATAAATAAAAATTGATTTAACAAAAATAATATATACTACTTCACATTTCATATGACATTGAACCATCATTCTCTTAAAAATATATAACTAACAATAACAACAAAAGAATCAATATACAAATCCAGAAAGCAATCAAATTATGATGTTTTTTAATAATTTAAAAACAAACAATTAGAAAGAGAAGCTTTTATTTTATTTCAGAAATGATTTCTCATTAACCGTTTAAAGCAATAAAAAATTATCATCATTATTGATTGAGAATATAATTAGTAGGCGATAATAATAATATATTTTTTAAAATTTTACTTATTAATTATGATTTGATTTTGAACACTTACCAAAAAGGTTGGTTCCTAATTCTTACCAAAACCTTCTAGTAGTTATTATATCATAACCGAAAAGCCAAAATTCTTGAATACTATGTTTTAAAATATTTTTTTCATGAATAAATTGTTCTTCTTTTGGTACCATTTCAAATCATTGACTAATTAATCACTCTTCATTTACCTTTCATTATTACTCCTTAATCTTCCTTGGGTCCCTCTAATTAACCAACAAAAAAACCAACCAATTGAAACTTCCTATTTTTTGTTTTTACTTATCATTACCAGAGAAGATTATCGAAAATATTTTAAATATACCTCCAGTCTGTCATACGAAATAGCAAGTGATCTCAAATTTTTCTAAAAATATGAGACAATTAATAAACAAATGAGAGAAATGTTGAAAACACCTCTAAATTTCACGAGAATTTAAAGGTGTATTTCACTCATGTCACAAGATCAATGATATATTTAAGTTTAGTTAATCAAATATAAATATATTTTTAATGCTATCAATAATTCAAAAAGGTTCAAGGACATAAATCACATACTTTCACCGCAAAATTACCATTTGTCTCTTATAACTTTATAATGACATAAATCCATCAAACTGATACAATAATATAAGTGCTGATATATTAATCTGATGCGCGAGATACATTAATCGTTAACTAAGATACATTACATTTTATACATGATACACTAATCTGATGCGCAAGATACATTAATCTGATGCCAAGATAATCGTTATTATTATTTTTTTTAAATTAAGTCCTCATGATTAAAAATAAATAAATTTTTGTAGTACAAAAATAAAAAAAATCTAGTACTACAAATTATTCAAGGTCATTTTAGTCATTTGAATATTCTGCATCGTCTCTTTTTTTACTTACAAATTCGCTGTCGTTCCCACTTTCCCTCTCCTCCTTCAACCCACAGATTTCTCTTTCTAAAAATGTTTAAACAAATCTTTACATAGAACCCATATATCTATTTCTCCGGTACATACATATTTATATCTATATATATATATCGCCGGAGAAAATATATTTAACGGGGAATATCAGAATTGGGTTTTTTATTTTTTTATTTTTTTTTGGTTTTGTTATTAAGGGAGTTAATCATATGGCACCGAGCATGAGGGACGTGCAGTTGACGGTGACCGGAAAGTCATCATCGGCGGCGGAGGATGATATAGATGGTGCCGGAGAGGAAGTGAGGCTATTGGATTCGTATGACGAAGTGAATTTGGATAAGTTGGATGAGAATTTGAGGAGAATTCAGGTTAGAGTTACCGGGATGACATGTGCAGCTTGTTCTACATCAGTGGAAGGAGCTTTGATGGGTGTAAATGGGGTTGTTAAAGCTTCTGTTGCTTTACTTCAGAATAAGGCTGACGTCGTCTTCGATCCTACCTTGGTCAAGGTTGAGTTTTTTTTTTTGATTGAGCTCGTTTAGTTGGTATTCTAAGTTAGATTTTGATCCTGTTGAGATTTTGAGCTATTTGGTGAAATGGGTTGGTCTTCATTTGATGAAAATTTAGTTGTACATCTTACTAAGCCTGGGTTTTTGATGATTTTGGACGTTTTGCTGAATTTTGATTATGATGTTTTTAGCTGTTTGGGATAAATGGGTGGGGACTTACTGCTTGATATTTGAATAGCTTCTCTTGATATTTGTGTTTTTTGGGTTTGGATATTCTGGACATAATTATTCTACCTAACTTTGTTGTATTTTATTAATGTCACACCTTAGAACTGATCTAAATCAGCTGCTTTCAAATGCTTCCTTTTTGGGGAATTAGACACTAGATGGAGATGTTAATAATACTTCGAAACCAAGATGGATATGCCCACAACTTTTGGGGGATGTGTCTTGACCAATAAAGGTTTGATAGTCACTGAAGTTCTCTGTCCATTAGATTCCCATTGCAAAATGCGTATGAGGAAGTTTTGCTAGTTGAGAACAGAATGTGGTAGATCAGGGCTAAGATGCGGGCATTCTTCCTTCCACCCCCTACTGGGAATGGAGAAATGGGTCTGATATCACAAAATTTCTCTAAAGGTATTGCCCTGTGCAATGTACAGATGTGCATTGGCTGTGTACTGGTAAAACATTTAAGATTTAGGACTGAGTTTTTAAGATTTCTAACTAGTAAAGCACATGTAGCATTTGTTTTAGCCATAACAAAGCACAACAAACACTTAGAATGATTTGGTCCTCTAACTAAGCATAAACTATTTGTTTAAGATGATGAAAGTGCTTGTGTATCAAATAGGTAGCCAAAATGATCAAACTGGTATTACCCAAGTGCCCCTTAGGCCAATCATACATATTATTGGTCGTCCAGGTTTCACATATTGACTGGAGATCACATTCCTCTATTTGAACAAAGTATTCCAGATAGCAACTTTAAATTAATAGATGGCATATGAAGTATGATGTTGTTGTTTGACCTACATATACCATCATTACTGTGTTTAGTGGATGTCAAACACCTTTATCAAACATGAGCAATAAGAGTAACTCTTTTAAAAATTAAGAGTGAAAGAAATGACAGTTCTCTAGCTCTCTGACTGATTCTTAACTTGTACGAACTATACACTTTAAAGTATGCAGGATCATTCTTTCTTTTTTGGCCCTACATTATCAGGGGAACATCAAACAGTTGTTGTGGTTGATGGATGAGGTGGTTGTGAATATTAGGTTTGAGAAAAGAGGCGGTGGTACAAAGTTATCACTTTGTCACCTATTACAGATTAACCAGATTATCATTCTTGTTTTGAGCTGTTATGCCTTGATCATATGCAATCTGATCGTTTTCTTTTGCCCTAGCAAGTATGAGTTGTCATTTTGTTAAGAGTTCTTGGTATCTGTTATAGGATATAATGCTGTACTAGATCATCTCGTTTCTGGTGTCAAGTGAAATAGAGAGGACTTCAAAAGTTGATGTTGATTGTCTGAGCTTATTTTTCATGTGTTCACTTATCCTAATTGTTAGGCCTTTAGTTTCTGCTTCTTTGTCTGTATGGTATGTAATTTTAGTTACTATGAATAAGGATGTAATCATTATTTTCTTCGATTGGGGGTCAGTTATTTCAAATAGTGTGTACTCTGATTTTAGTTTGAGTTTCCATCCTAATTCCTAACATTGCGTTAAATGGTTGGACTGATGCCTTCAAGTTCATGTCAACTTCTTGTCTGTACTTCAGCTTAAATATGAAAAAGAGGGAAGTGACATAGTTAGGAAACAACAGACATGATCTAGTTAACCCAAAAATGATAAGGCTTGATGAAGTCTCTTCTGCCAAAAACAGTCACTATCAAACACGAGTTACTGATGTTGACTGGTTCTTGTTGATGTTTTTGTATAGCTTAGTTACACCGTTGATGTTGTCCAATCTGGTATGATGTTCTTAATGTGGCATGTAGCCTGATGCAAAATATGAAAAATTAACTTTACGTGTCCCGATTCATTTTTCAGGATGAAGAGATTACAAATGCTATAGAAGATGCTGGGTTTGAGGCAGAGCTTCTTTCCGAACCCGCTGCATCTCATACAAATCCACATGGAACTGTAGTAGGCCAGTTCACAATAGGTGGTATGACATGTGCAGCTTGTGTAAATTCTGTTGAAGGTATCCTAAAGAATCTCCCAGGTGTAAGAAAAGCGGTAGTTGCTTTGGCGACATCTCTAGGAGAGGTTGAATATGATTCAACCATAATCAGTAAGGATGATATAGCAAATGCAATTGAAGATGCTGGTTTTGAGGCTTCCTTTGTGCAGAGCAGTGAGCAGGACAAGATTGTACTTGGGGTGATTGGTATTTTTGGTGAGATGGATGCCCAGTTTTTAGAAGGCATTCTTTCAAAGTTGCATGGAGTTAAACAATTTTGTTTTGATCGGGTATCAAGTGAGCTTGAAGTTGTCTTTGATCCTGAAGTTATTGGCTCAAGATCTTTAGTCGATGGCATTGAAGGGGGAAGCAGTGGCAAGTTTAAGTTAGTTGTCAAGAACCCTTATACAAGAATGGCTTCCAGAGATCTAGAAGAGTCCTCGCGCATGTTCTGGCTTTTTACAGCAAGCTTATCTCTCAGTGTAAGTAACTTTTTTGCTGCTTATTTGTTGTACAGCTATCCTTTCTTCTTGTTTTAGATTTTTGGCGTTAGCCTCATGTTTGAGGGGGTTAGAAGGACATGGTTATGCGTGATGGAAGCTTCCTAACTTCGAATACTTGGTTTCAGTTGATCTAATGGAGCTTTTGAAGTGTTACATCTTTGAATATGTAAAGAGTCTGTCTGCTACAGCCTACATGTTCCATTACTCGTAATATGTAGTTTCAAATTATATCGCACAACTGTCTCTGAGCAAATATGATTCTTGATATATGATTCTACATGAAAAGGGTTCTGCTAAATTCCAGTTATATGATGGGATTGTTTTGAGACATTTTATCCTCCTTTTTGTCTTTTCACTTGTCATATTTGTATGCATTTATCATCTAATACATTCAAATTTCTGCCAGGTTCCTGTGATTCTAATGCGAGTTCTCTGCCCTCGGATACCTCTGCTTTATTCTTTACTAATCTGGCAGTGTGGTCCCTTTCAAATGGGTGATTGGTTAAAGTGGGCTTTAGTGACTGTTGTCCAATTTGGTATTGGTAAGCGTTTCTATATTGCAGCAGGAAGAGCGCTTCGAAATGGTTCCACAAACATGGATGTTTTGGTTGCATTGGGAACTACAGCTTCCTATGTTTATTCTGTATGTGCATTACTTTATGGTGCAGTTTCTGGGTTCTGGTCTCCAACTTATTTTGAAACAAGTGCCATGTTAATCACATTTGTACTTCTGGGGAAGTACTTGGAAACTCTTGCTAAAGGAAAGACATCGGGTGCTATCAAAAAACTTGTTGAGCTTACTCCAGCTACAGCTACACTGCTTGTCAAAGACAAAGGTAAAAACATCTGGACTTTCTGTTTAATGCTTCGACACATTACCATGTATAGTTCTTGGTAAATGTGTTAAAACAATATGCGACTTTTTCAGTAGTGCAAAAGTGGCCTATCACTGATAGTCTGTTTTTTTTTCTTATACAAAACTACAAATAAGGTTATACAGGTTCGAACACACGACCTAAGCTTTGAAATTCACTGATATTATGTTTACCCTAAATTCCAGGTGGAAAAGTTGTTGGAGAAAGAGAGATAGATGCTTTATTGATTCAGCCTGGCGATATATTAAAAGTACTTCCTGGTACAAAAGTTCCTGTGGATGGTGTTGTTGTATGGGGTTCAAGCCATGTGAATGAGAGTATGGTCACTGGAGAATCTGCTCCTGTTCTGAAAGAGATTGATTCAGTGGTGATTGGAGGTACAATCAATTTACATGGTTCTCTTCACATACAGGGCACAAAAGTAGGTTCGAACACAGTTTTGAGTCAGATAATATCTCTGGTTGAGACAGCACAGATGTCAAAGGCCCCCATTCAGAAGTTTGCCGACTATGTGAGTATTCTTAGTGTCATCTTGCTGAAGAGTGTTGTCAGTGCAAGCTGATTATTATCTGGTGTTAATTTTATAGTATTTGCTTTGCTTTAGCACACAATCACTGATGGGCTTGTAGAACCATTGATTAAATTGGAAGTTCAATATCTTCTTCCATTTCCTTCATTAATGTACTTTCTATCTATCTTTCTTTGCATTAGTAAGTTTTAACCTCTATTCTCATTTATTCCATTAAATCCCTGACAGTTGGGATTGTTGTACAACATTTTACTGTGTTTTCCCTTATTTGGTTATAAAGTATTCACACTGCTGATATATTTGAAGCTGTAGCATACATATTTGAATGCTGATGGCTGTGCCGTCCTTGTCATTTCTTTATAATGGAAGTTATCTATTTAAGTGTGATATTGAACTACAATTAGGCAGTGAATTTGCTATTATGTGGTTGAGTTTAGTGAAGAATGAAAATATCTCTTTAATGTTGCTTTTATTGTCCATGAGTCTCTTTGTCTGTTTTATTCTTTCCTTTTCACGTTTGAGCTGACTGAATTTCTCACAGTGAGTACTCTTTTGACTTACAGATCGCAAGCATTTTTGTTCCTACAGTTGTTACTATGTCCTTATTAACATTCTTTGGATGGTGAGTTTGTCTTCCAACTAATTAGTTTTTTGGAATTTCGTCATTCCAAATTACTTCTATCACTACTGTTTGGAAAGTTGTGTTTATATTTTTTATTTACCCATTGAACCAGGTATGTTGCTGGGGTTCTTGGAGGCTATCCAGAAGAATGGCTTCCAGAAAATGGCAATTATTTTGTGTTTTCTCTGATGTTTGCAATATCTGTTGTGGTTATTGCATGTCCTTGTGCACTTGGTTTGGCTACCCCCACTGCTGTTATGGTTGCGACAGGGGTTGGCGCCAACAATGGTGTGCTGATAAAGGGAGGAGATGCATTGGAGAGGGCACAGAAGATTAGTCATGTGATATTTGATAAGACAGGCACTTTGACCCAGGGAAATGCTAAAGTCACAACAGTCAAAATTTTCAATGAGATGGATCGTGGAGAATTCCTTACTTTGGTAGCTTCTGCAGAGGTACATTCAAGTCTTTTCTGATAAGATAATAATAATGTGGGTAAAAATCCTGGGTACACCAGTGAATACAAAGAGTAGAACCTAACCCCCCAAAAAGAAGGTATGCAGTGGTAACAGAAACATCATGGGTGCACCCAAAATTAATAGAAACAAAAGACAAGACTTCATCTGTACAAACTACTGTCTACTTTCAAGTTTTCTAGCTCGTATCCCACAGAAACCCATTTCCTACAATCTTCTGATGCTATTCGTATGCTGTTTTCTTGAGGAGATAGAAGTGCTTAAGAAATAAAACTCTGATTACCTTATAGCACTTTACCTGATATTTTTAACGAGTCTCAGAGCATTAAGATATCAGTATTTCTTCTCCTTTTTTTTAACTATTAAGCAACCACTTGAAATTTTTTTCTCTGTGGAGCTTTTAGGATCTTCTATTTATTAGTAAAAGCAGTCATTTGTTGCCAAATGTGCCACCAATTAAAAACTCATACTTCCTCCATTTTTATAAGAATGAAGAAGTTTGTTTACATGCTTAGAACTAGTTTATAATTAAAAATATTTAAGTATATGTAAGAGTTGTGGTTAAAAGAGTTGTTTGATTCTTCAAATGTAAGAGTGTCATGTAAAGTGGAACTGGGAGTAGTTTTTTTTCTAAAACAAATGTTCTACAGTTACAAAAACTACCACAATTTTCTCTCTTCTAGCTACATATCATCTAAGGGGTATGCTTATGATGCAGGCTAGCAGTGAACACCCCTTGGCTAAAGCCATCCTGGAATACGCTCGTCATTTCCATTTCTTTGACGAGCCTTCTAATACCAGCGAGTTACAGACTTACAGTGAACAGGCTAAGTTTTCTGGATGGCTTCATGATGTATCAGATTTCTCTGTTTTGCCTGGGAAAGGTATACAGTGCTCCATAGATGGAAAATGGATTTTGGTGAGTTTTCAATAGCATGATGTTCACAAATTTGGAGAGGTGGTTAATTTCTTAGTCTCTAATCAGGAAAAAGTCTATATTTCTCATCTTTATGCCCATGAACAGGTTGGCAACCGGAAGCTTCTTACCGAAAATGGGATAACTATACCTTCCAACGTAGAGAATTTTGTGGTAGAATTGGAAGAAAGTGCAAGGACTGGTATACTTATTGCTCATGATAATATTGTAATAGGAGCTCTGGGGATAGCAGACCCACTAAAGAGAGAAGCGGCTGTTGTTGTAGAGGGCCTTATAAAAATGGGTGTCAAACCAATCATGGTTACTGGTGATAATTGGAGAACAGCTCGTGCAGTTGCTAAGGAGGTTTGAATCTTCCTCCTTGTGATCAATATTTTCTTCTACACTGTCCCCATGTTTGACTAGCATGTAAGATATCATTATCCACTCCTGAAACCAGCTTGAAATAAGCTACATTCGTTGAAATATGAAACAAGACTAGTTTGAGGCTTTGTTCTACCGAGCCTTCTTTGACGCCACTGCATAGTGAAACTATTAGGAATCACTCGAGTCAGACTTCCTGGTGTCAGAGTGGGAAAAACTCTACATGCTTTTACCATTTTTAATTTGAAAGATGAATTTCTTTTGTAATTTGCTGCCTTTTGTTTGTCTTCCTTGAGTGGACTGGCTTTCATGAAAATTGAAAGAGATATTTCTTTATTCTTTTTAGGGGTGTGGGTGTGTGAGGATAAAACTGTGTGATTTCATCCCGTCAGCTGAAGTAAATGCAGTTGCTTAAACAGGGGATGGATAGATGTAGTACTGTTAAAATTTTGTTAATGCCATTTATTGAGAAGTATTAAGGTCTGCCACCAAATTCTGCGCTAATTGTATGACCCCTTGAATGACGTTTTGAATTGCAGGTCGGTATTCAGGACGTTAGAGCAGAGGTGTTGCCAGCAGGAAAAGCTGAGGTCGTCCGTTCATTTCAAAAGGGAGGCAGTGTAGTTGCTATGGTAGGTGATGGGATCAATGACTCACCTGCATTAGCTGCTGCTGATGTTGGTATGGCAATTGGAGCAGGAACTGATATTGCAATAGAAGCTGCCGAATACGTTTTAATGAGGAGCAACTTGGAGGATGTCATCATCGCTATAGACCTCTCAAGAAAGACATTTGCGCGGATTAGGTGGAATTACATCTTTGCCATGGCGTACAATGTGATTGCCATCCCCGTGGCTGCTGGGGTTTTCTTCCCTTTTCTAAAACTGGAGTTGCCACCATGGGTTGCTGGTGCATGCATGGCAATGTCATCTGTAAGTGTTGTATGTTCATCTCTGTATCTAAAGAGATACAAGAAACCCAGACTTACCACTATCTTGGAAATAACTATAGAGTAGGAATGAGATCAAAATATGAAGAGCCTTGAAAAAAAAAAAGTAGCATTAGGATCAACTTGGATTTGTGTATTCCTTAACCTTCTTCTTTTAGATTTCATACATAGGGTGAATATCCCACCCTTTCAATGTAAATGCTGTCTGTTTGTAAGTTTTCCTCTTTTGAAGAGCATTTCTTTTTAGTATGAGTTTTAACTTCTATATGGTGATAGTGTAAGAGATTTTTTACACTATTAGGTTCGCGCGTCAATGTACAGGGTCATGGCTTCTCTACCTCTACGAGGTAGGGCTAAGGTTTATGCACATTCTACCTTTTTCAGACTCCACGGCTACAACACATAGATGAAGACACCATTTTGTAGTCCACTAAGGTTGTTATTATGTGCCAAAAATATGAATGTAAGATATAGTGGAGGATGTATTTTCTTTTTGATATATGAATTGGGTGACTTAATTCACATTGAATTAATAGTTGAACTAATCATATAACATGATCTTTTTATAAAGCTACATCTAGTTAACTAGTAACTTTAGGGGCATATTTAAATCAAAAGATAACCTTGAGAACATTTTGGTTCAATGAACAAAAATGATATTTTAAAGGAATAATTGTATAAAATGGCAAATTAATAATGTAAAATAAACATAGTAGCTATCTTTTGGTTTATTTGTGTTTCACAGCAAACTGTTTGCCAGTCGCCTCTCTCCCTCATATTTGCGCTTGCCACTCTCTCTCTCTCGCTCCTTGTCGTTCGCCTCTCTTGCTTTATACAATAGAAAAGTATAAATTGTGTTTCTGTTTGCATAAAGCGAGAGAAAATTGTATATACACATGCAAATACATATATCTTCGTCCTATACACTTATAATTATACAATACAAATATTTTCCTGCCCAAGTCTCCTTTGCCTTTCGCTCTTTCTCGTTTTATACAAATTCAATTGTATATAATTTCTCTCTTTCTTGTTTTATACAATTCGATTCAATTGTATATTCCATGCTCAAGTCTCTTTTGCCTTTCTCTCTTTCTCGTTTTGTGCAAATTCAAATTGTATATAATCGTCCTATACACTTGTAATTATACAATACAACAAGGAATCAAAAATCATAAACAAATGCGATCTTTGTCGTTGAGAATTTTCTAAAAAAAAAGTTTTCAGTATCTTGTATCGATACAGTTCAATGTTCACCTTCTTCCCTTTTCCCATCACCTTTTGCAATGTCTCCTTCAATTCTTTCTCCTCCTCTGGAGAAATATGCTGGGTAGTGTTGGCAATTTAAGCCCATTTTTCAATTACTCGCCCAAATAGCCCTTCAAATATGGGTTGAAAGGGTGATTTTAAATAGGGATAATTGTATATAATAGCAAACTAATAACCTAAAATAAATAGAGTAGCTAGGATTTGATTTAATTGTGCTCCATAGCAAACGTTTGCAAAAAATTGCCAGGCGCCTCTCTCCCAGATATCTCGCTCGCCACTCTCCTTCAATCTCTCGCTCGCTTCCTCACTTTTTATACAAACACAAGTGTATAAAAATTATTTCTAATTGTATAAAGCAGAGGAAATTGTATAAATACATATATTTTTGTTCCCCTCTCTCCCCTCTTCCAGATCTTGCTCGCCACTCTCCCAAATCTCGCTCGCCACCCTCGCCTTTCTCACTTATACAAACAGAAGCGAAATGTATAAATTGCGTTTCTGTTTGTATAAAGCGTGAGAAAATTGTATATACACATGCAAGTACATATATTTTCGTCCTATATACTTATAATTATACAATAAAAATACTCCCCTGCCCAATTTCTTTTGCCTTTCTCTCTTTCTCGTTTTATACAAATTTCAAATTGTATCTAATTTCTCTCTTTCTCGTTTTATACAATTCGATTCAATTGTATATTCCCTGCCAAGTCTCTTTTGTCTTTCTTTCTTTCTCATTTTATACAAATTCAAATTGTATATAATCGTTCTATACACTTATAATCATACAATTCGTTTTATACACTTCGTTTTTATACAAGTCTCTGCCCAAGTGTCTTTCTCTTTCTCGTTTTATACACTTCGTTATATACAATTCGCTTCAACTGTATATGTTTAGCGAATTATACAGTTTCTATGTTTGCTATGGAGCGCAATAATGCAAACTTTGCTATAGCATATAAATATGAATTTTTTATTTGCTATATGTGAAAGTTGCCCTTTTAAATATGGGTAATATTTGGGATTATACCCATTAAAATATGGGTATATTATGGATAAACTACGGGTCAAATATGGGTATTGCAAGTTTTCTTCAATTTTTCAAAAATTTTTATGTTACCAAGTTTTAGAAGCGATTTTTCAAAACTTTCATATATGGGTCCCTATTAATATTTCAACTCTCGATCTCCATCCCACGCTTCAAAAAAAAAAATTAAATTTATTTTTAAAAAATATTTTGAACTTCAAAATTTCATTTTTTCACCCCTACCCTCGACCCCCCCACCCCACCCCCACACCAGACCCCTCACCCCCCACCCAAAAAAAAAAATTAAGTTTGCTTTTAAAAAATGTTTTCAACTTCAAATTTTCATTTTTTCATCCCTACCATCGTCCCCCCATCACCCTCCACCCCCACCCAAAATAAAATTAAGTTTGTTTTAAAATTTTCAACTTCAAATATTTATTTTTTCACCCTATCCTGGATCCACCCCACCCCAGCCATCGTCCCGCCACCCCCACCCCCTATCCCCAACCAACCCCTACCCTTCAAAAATATTAAGTTTGTTTAAACAATATTATTAACTTCAAAAAATTTTCACCCTACACCCCCCCTCCTCCTCCCCCTCCCCCCTCGAAATTTTTTTAATTTTTTTTTTTACTTTTATAATAAAATAAAACTAAATGAAACATTTTCAACAGATTTCATCTAAAAAAAAGACTAAAATATTTTCTCCATGTTGATTCTTAAGTAAGGAACTATTTATTCATGAAATATGAGTAAACTAGTATTTTAACCAACCTATTTTTACCCATATCAAATATGGACGGGTTGAATGATTACCCATTTTATGTTTACCCATTTTCAACCCGCCCACATTTGACCCGCCCCGCCCATTTGCCACCTCTAATGCTGGGTAAAGTAAACAAAAAGATATAAGAATCACATATCTACAACGAAATAACAAACTAGGACAACCAGATAAAGTAACATATATATATTACTTGCAGCAATTAAAATCTTGTATCGATACAACAGTTAACTAACCCGAGTCCTTAAAGTAGTACTCAAAGCATCATTCATTACATTATGCAGAATATTCTTTATCGTTTTATACAATTCGATTCAATTATATATTCCCTGCCTAAGTCTCTTTTGCTTTTCTCTCTTTCTCGTTTTATACAAATTTAAATTGTATATAATTTCTCTCTTTCTCGTTTTATACAATTCATGTTATACAATTCGATTCAATTGTATATGTATAGCGAATTATACATAAATATATTTGCTATGGAACGCAATTATGTAAACTTTGCTATATCATACAAATATAAATTTTGCGTTTTGCGTTTGCTATATGTGAAAGTTGCCCTATTTTAAAGCTATACTCAATTGTTGGGGATATTGCTTTTAACCGTTTTAGAATAATGATTGAGTTATTAACAAAAATATGTAATTAAAAAGTAAACTTAAAATATAACATGTAATATCACTATAGTTTTTGTAAAAAACATACTTGATATTTTACAAATGTCAAAATATGATTATTGATTTATTTATTTTTCTACTGATTTTTTGATTCTTTTTGGTGCCTAAAAATCAACTTGATATGTTAATTGATGTATTCATTTTCTTTCTATTAACGGTTTTAATTATATTTTTAATTCTCAAATAATGAAGTGAGTCCGATTAAGAACACATCATCAAAATTGATTACACTTATAGAATTTATAAACTTCAATATGTCTTCATTAGAAGCCTAAAATTGATTACATGCGCTTTACTGAAAACAATTATTGCTTCATTTTTATTTCATATTAGTTGTTCTTGTTCTTTTAATAGGAGTAATGAAATATTTCAATATAAACCTAAAATATTGGGAAGTACAAAAATTTACAAAATAACTTTGTATTACATATGATTTAATTTCATCTAAATACATAAAAAAGTAATGTTTATTATTAAGCCCTATATGACAGACTCGACTCAGAAAATATTGACGAACAACTGTTCCCAGCTTTCAAATCAACCGAGTCATCCCAACGACTCGTTATACAATTACATATGCCTTAATGTTTTTTTTTACTAATAACTAAGCAAAAAGTTCCAATTGGAGATTGGGTTAGGGCTTTTAGGCCCATCCATCCTGCCCCGAACCCGTAAACCCAAACCGCTTCTGTACAATATATAAATATAAATAAAATAAACAAAATTGTATCGGCTCTTTGCTTCTTCTTCTTCTTCTTCTTCTTCTCGAGCTTTCTGCACAAATTGTATGCACAACGTTGATTTTCCAGGTTTTATTCTCACTCTACATTTTAGCTGCAATCTTTGTAATTCTCAAATACTTGAAATTGTGTTTTGTTTTATCTAATCATTTAGAGGAGATAAGTAAAAGGTTTTTTTTTTGTGGGTATTTTAGTTCTTGTGTTTTTGGGTATGTTTTCGTAGTAATTTGGACATATAGTATTGATACTTCTTCTTGCAACTGAGACCCATATACCAATTTGATCTATTTGCTTGAGGAAATGAATTAGATTTCATACTATTTGAGTTGGGGAATGTGGGATTAGTATTTACTATTTAGCACCTTGCTTTTTCAATTCTCGGTTGATGTTAGCAGCTTTTGGTTTTGAATTTTCTGGCAATAAATTGCTAATTCTGGTTGTAGCGTTAGAGGGTTTTCTAATAAGTGTTTTGCAGCCTGGCTCCGCCGCTAGTGATAGGACTTACTAAGTAAATTGTTGAATAAGATGTAACAAGGAGCAAAAGGCAAGAGGATTTAAGTTAGAGAGTAGAAAATAGCTGGAAAATGAGAAAGCTGTGGGAATTTCCAATATATGGTAGATCTGGGTGCATTTCTAGATTCTAGTAGTAAATATGTACACATTGCATGGGATGCTTTTCTTATGTGGATGTGGGATTACATTGGATATGTTGTAGCTGTTGTTGTTTATTAAACATTAATATGTAACTTTTTTCTACATTTCTTAAAAGCATGACTGCAATAGTATGGTTGTTACATACCTCAACCATGTGTCCTCTGTGCAACTGCTAAGCATGTCAAGTATGTGCCATCCTTGGGACTAAAGATCCTGCAATATCAGCCTTAGTTCTTACATTTGTTGTTTTTTCATGATGTTGATATATTTCCACCGCATTCACCTTAGTGATTGATCATTCTATACCAAAACCAGCTTATGGGTCCACTAATTTATGCTACAGTTGCAAACTAAAAGTGCCAGTATATGCACTAGTCTCGGTTTCTGTGTGGTATTAATAAGGGTAACTGATACTTTGACCCAACACATATCCGATTGGTAATTATAAAATAAATGGTCTTTGTTTATGTAATTTACCCTATTCATTATATATTTTGACCCAAAACATATTTTAGCCCTACTAACCTATTTGTATTTGGAGCCCTAATTCCTATATCAAAACTCACAGGCCTCAGCCTCCAGCCCTCTCTTCTCTGTTCTCTCAACTCTCAGAGACACTGTGTCGGCGTCCAGCAAGCACAGCGGCGCAGCAAAACTCTCGTCTGTCGACTCTCAATATCCCAGCGTGACGGACTGTAAGCTACCTCGTCTCACATTAGTAATTTTTAGTATGTATATCTTGGTCTCCCTTCTCTGCCTACAGCAAAACAGCAAGCTAAATTTTAAGATATTTCTGTTGTTTTAAGTATTGAATTCTTGTGTTGAATGTTTTTGGGCTGGCTGCCTTGTGCCTGGTAATGTTTTTTTTTTTTTTTGGATTGTGTTTCTGGCTTACTGTTGCTGAAGTGTTTTGCCAAGTTAGATGTTTTTTTTTGTGCGACTGCTAAGCAACTTGCCAATTGGCATGGCTGCTGCGGTGCTGGTAACTGGTTAGACTATTGTGTACAAGTGACCCGTGCTGTACTGCTCCGAGCCTGCGAGTGGGCTGCCTGCTATGTTAGTTTACCTTGAAATAGAACAAATTTAGTTCATAGTTTAGCCTATTAAGTTAGTTCATAGTTCTAAGAGCAGTGCTAACTTATTACTTAGATATTGAATGTTGATACTTGATAACACCGAAGAATGCTAGGCTAGGCTGCTAGGCGTAGAAGAGTGTTATAAAAAAAGGGACATTAAGAGACTAAGAGCCTGTATTTATTTGAATTTTCATGTTAAGTATAAGTTACATATTTTGATATTTTTGTTCTCATTTGCATCAAAAAGCCATTTTAAAAGCACTGAACCGATGTTTGATTAGGTATTTGATGCACACTATTTCAAAACTGAACACCAAAGAACCGAACCAAAATATGGTACAAGAAAGCAAATAAAGAAAAAAAAGTAAATAAGACAGTTGAATCTTCTAGTCTTAAACAAAAGATTGAAACGGACTGTACAATTCTTTTTTTATTTTTAAGAGTACTTATTTTCCAATGCATACAGCCGCTCCTGATTGTAAATGCGCAATACATGCAGTCGTTACCAGGCTTTACTAGTTTACATTTATATAGAGATGTCAATGTGAGTTTGGAACTATCAAAATGAAAAGAAGGGCTAAATCCTAGAGTTTAGAATCTTATCTTCTTTACGCTTTGTGTTTTTTTATCAGATCTAAATGAGAAAAAGAAATGGTTAGCTTGTTTACAATATGAACTAGCTCCCGAGATCAGTACCTAATCCTAGTACTCGCTTACTCATAATTCCTTTGAGTGCTAAGTGCCTCGTATGTTCATTAGATGCCATTTAGGATCAATAGTGTATGAAGAGGTCAGTAGGATGAGTGATCAGTCTTTTTAAGCTTGAGTCTATAATTTATTTGAACTCTATTATGTTTCTGCTAGTGTCAGCCCCTTCATATGTGGATATACTGTGTTTGTATGTCGTGATTTCCCCTAGTCTAGATAGTAAGGGTTTAATAAGTTTCTATCAACAAGTATTTGACTAATCAGGGATGTTTGAATTAAGGTTCTTGTTGTATTGTAGAACTAGTAGTCATCTTGCCACCTTAAGATTAGTACAAATGGCTAAAGAATCTTGTGTTGGCCTTACTGTTCTCGTTCATAAACTTGAGATCAAGTCTTGTTGAATTTGTATATGTTTTTAGCTATAAGGTTGCTGTCCAGGAGGAGTATCTTTAGCTCACTTGTAAATAAAGGGAAACCCTTTCCAGTATTAGCAATCATCATCTTGTGAGGGGTCTAATTGTATTATGTTCAAGACTATTTTTGTCGGGTCTCTTATTCATGAAGGGTCTAAAACTTATGATTTTTAACTGAAATAAGTACTAAGAAGTGATTTAAGGATAGTCAAAATCTTGTAGGTCAGTGGCCTGTTTCTGCTATGTGTTTGCGAGTCTAGTTTGTTAAACTTGTTTAGCTTTCCTTCATGTTTATGCTTGAGTAGTTGAGTAGTTGATCTGTGGCATAAGAGGCTTATCATATCCCGTTAAGCGGTTGGGTAACATCTGTCTCTTTGTTTATTTAAGTTCCCCTTTAACTTGAGAGGAGGTTTATTTTTGTTCAAGAAAGATCAATTTTGTTCAAAACTATGCTCTCTGGTTGTGTTTTTTTTTTTTTTAAATGAAAAGAGTTGGGAATTAAGAGCATTGTCACTGCTTACTTGAGATTAATGGTACCCCTTCCTAGTCTTGAATGACATAAGTATGTTAAACTCACTACATGAGCCCCTTTTGAAGTTCTGAACGTAGCAGCGAGTTTACCATTTTACACTTATTAATTATGAAGTGGATGAATCAAAAACTTAAGATATTCAAGAAGTTCTACCTTTTTCAATGTAATTAATTGAGGTTATAAAAGGTAAAAAAAATTGTCCTTTCTTATTTTGTCAAAATGGACAAGTAATTAGGGACAACTAAAAAAGAAAATGTGGACAAGAATCTAGAAATGCACCCAGATCCACAATATATTGGAAATTCCCACAGCTTTCTCATTTTCCAGCTATTTTCTACTCTCTAACTTTAATCCTCTTGCCTTTTGCTTATGTGGATGTGGGATTACATTGGATATGTTGTAGCTGTTGTTGTTTATTAAACATAAATATGTAACTTTTTTCTACATTTCTTAAAAGCATGACTGCAATAGTATGGTTGTTACATACCTCAACCATGTGTCCTCTGTGCAACTGCTAAGCATGTCAAGTATGTGCCATCCTTGGGACTAAAGATCCTGCAATATCAGCCTTAGTTCTTACATTTGTTGTTTTTTCATGATGTTGATATATTTCCACCGCATTCACCTTAGTGATTGATCATTCTATACCAAAACCAGCTTATGGGTCCACTAATTTATGCCACAGTTGCAAACTAAAAGTGCCAGTATATGTACTAGTCTCGGTTTCTGTGTGGTATTAATAAGGGTAACTGATACTTTATTCTGTTCTGTCGGGATGTACCAATTAACCTTTTTGATTCTTGTGATGTCACCGAGAAAAAAATATTGATAATATTGTAGTGCAACTATGCTGTATTGTATCATCAATTACTTAGCCAGAGTTAAGAGGGGTAGGGCCTAGGAGATGGGAGGTAATGATTGTAGTGTTTGTTTTGGTGCTTACAAGATTGTGAGAATTGTATAAATGTCTTGTCTAAAAAGAGGTGTGGCTAGATAGAGAGACAACTTGCAGGCCGTGACTGTTGTTCTTTAGAGGACACAAGAAAAAGGAGATGAGAGTTAATGAGTTCCTTGATGAGTTAAAGAGTTCCTTTTTTCCTTTCCTTGATGAGTTAAAGAGTTCCTTTTTTCCTTTCTGTTTACCTTGAGTAATCCGAAAAAAGCCGATGATAACAACACTCAAATGGGTGTCAGTTTGTCTTATGCTTCTTTCCCCAACAAAGTACTCCTCAAGTTCTTTTGAATTTGTTATGTTTCTCTAATTGTTTTTAAGTAGATTAGCAATTTTGCAGAAGCGCTGCTCTTTTTTTTTTTTTTAAATTTATTCTTTAGTGCTGTTTTTAGATTTGAAGATGTAAAATAAGATAAATCTAGTCAAAATCATTACATTGATTTTTAAAATTAATGGTTTGTCTGTCTTTTTACTTTGCTAAATAATATTCCTCTTAATAATATATGCAAGTTTAAACTTTTATCGTCTGTTTCAAAACATCTTTTGGATCACTTTGAATCGTTTCTGATGTTTGGCAACTGATTTGAAATTATATCATTTCCAGTGAATCTTTAAATAGTTTGAAGTGAGAAGAGAATGACAAAGAAGCGAGAAGTAGAAGATGGCGTGGTGCCTGAGGAGTCTACTGCAAAACGGCAGAAGGTAATGGATCAGTCATCTCCCTCTCTTCCACGAGTTGCTTTCGAGAATCCACTTCTTCCACTTGCATCTTATGATGATGATGAAGACGACGAGGATGATGGTAGGAAAGAACACATTGCTGAGCAAGTTATAAATAATGGCAGAGAGAAGGAACAAAATGGCTACTCATCTGACGACGAAGAAGATGAGGATGATGGTAGAAGCCAAGGGAAGCGAAATCGTGCAATTGAGATTAGGAGGGATTGCCCCTATCTTGATACTGTGAATAGACAGGTAACATTATGATTCAATTTTTATGAAACAGTTTTATCTATTATAATTCATTCTGCAACCACATCTAATGGTGGAATCCCGAAATTTATATTGCATAGCATAATTGTGACAGCTTTTCATTGTAGTGGTACTGAAGTTCCGAGATGCTTCTCCATTCTTTGTTTTGGTTTTAAAAACCTGCCTTCTGTTTATTTAAGTGTCAATAGCTTGATACTTTTGTGACTTGTGTTTAAGTGTCTGATGGTAATTCCTAATAAAGGAAGTGCTTATGGCTTATAGTAATTGAATATCAAACTAAATTTTGTTACACTTCATGCATTTCTACTGATTATTTCATTAGTAAACAAAGTTGGTCTTGCACACGTACTTAGACTGATGGTTCCTTCTCTCTCTCTCATTTATTTTTTTCTTGTCTGGTATATCCCCTTTAATACATATTATCTACATTTGCAGGTATTGGATTTTGACTTCGAGAAATTTTGTTCAGTCTCTCTCACAAATTTGAATGTGTATGCATGTTTAGTCTGTGGGAAATATTTTCAAGGAAGGGGACCAAAATCCCATGCGTATACACACAGTCTTGAAGCAGGGCACCACGTGTTCATCAATTTACGAACAGAGAAAGTTTATTGTCTTCCTGATGGATATGAAGTCATAGATCCATCGCTTGATGACATTATACATGTTCTGAACCCAAGGTTTGTCAAGATCACTTTTCAGTTGCTATCATAATTTTTGCTTTGTATTTTATATATTTATAGTGCACCTGTATCGATAAGCTGGGATCCTTCTTGTAATATATGACTGCGATTCACCGTTTTTGTTTGCTTCGTCTTTATTTTGACAGATTTACTCAGGAACAGGTTAAGCAACTCGATAAGAGCCGACAGTGGTCTAGGGCACTTGATGGGTCTGATTATCTTCCTGGAACGGTACTGCACTTCTTTATGTCATATTTATTTGTTAAAGCTACTATATTCCCTTTAGTCTAAATGCTAATCTTTTGGTGCTGGGGTATATGTTAGGTTGGGCTGAATAACATCAAGGAGACTGATTTTGTCAATGTCACGATTCAGTCTTTGATGCGAGTAACTCCCTTGAGAAATTTCTTTCTTATCCCTGAGAATTATCAACACAATAGATCTCCTCTTGTTCATAGATTTGGAGAGCTTACCCGAAAGATTTGGCACGCACGGAACTTTAAAGGACAGGTGCATACTAGCATTGCTTTATTCATTGTTTGTCTGTTCTTCATGGTTTTCTTATTTTGACTAAATGTTGTTGCAGGTCAGTCCGCATGAGTTCTTGCAAGCGGTTATGAAAGCTAGTAAAAAACGTTTTCGGATAGGTGCCCAGTCTGACCCTGTTGAATTTATGTCATGGCTCCTGAATACCCTTCACACGGAGCTTAGAAGTTCCAAAAAAGGCAGTAGCATAATCCATCGGTGCTTTCAGGTTTGCTGCAAAAAGATAACTGTCTTCTACATTTAAAAATATCCTAGTTGATCATTATTTTGTTAACATATGATGCTTTTTTCTCATAGGGGGAATTGGAGGTCGTGAAAGAGATGCATAATAGATCTATTGCTGAAAAGAGGGAGAATGGGGAGGATGGTGAACATGAATCTCACAATACTGGCATGGAAACTAGCAGAATGCCTTTTATAATGCTTGGACTTGATTTGCCACCACCTCCTCTTTTTACAGATGTCATGGAAAAGAATATTATTCCCCAGGTTCTTTTTTAAGTTCAAATTTTTTATTTGTGATAATCATTGGAAAGGTTTTGCCTTTTTTTTTCCCCTTGTCGACAGTTTGTGGTGAGTGATGGTCATACTGGAATTTTCCCATGTTAAATGTATCATTGTACTAACTTTTGTGCACATGCTGAAATACAAATGTCTAGATGTCAGCTAAGAAAAGGTGAGAGCGAGTTGTTCCTCGAGGAAAAAGATTGCACCTAGTTTTTTTTTTTTTTTGACAAAGGTAACAGTGATTGCACCTAGTTTATACAAATGGTTACCTTTCTCAAAAGAAAATGATTGCACCTAGTCTGTGAAATAGTTTGTACTTGAAAACAAAAATGCTTACTGTTCTTCACCAAGTTCATTTATTGAGTGTTATAGAGTTCAATTAGATTGTTGAGTTATCTGAGGTGAATGAAATTGCGTAGATGTGCCAAAGTTTTGGTTAAATACTGGGAGTGTCCTTTCTAGCTGGTTAAAACTCTACTTCCTCTTAAGTTTAAATAAAGAAAAGAACCTCTCCTCTGATTCAGATATTTCATTCACTTGATATTGGTTATGAAACAGTTTAGAGTAATATCTGCAAGTAAAAGTGTTCTACCAGTGTTAGTTGGACAACAAATTTATCTTCTTGCAATAAATCTTGGCCATTACTCAAATGAAAGGAAGGCTCTTGAAACTATAGCCTTGTTATCCCGTACCTGTTCAAGATTAATCACAGGAAACTAATGAACCTATCTCATTTTGATATTCAGAGTATCGCAGTCTTTGGTCTACTGAGTAGTTATTCATTAGTTAAATATTGTAACTAAATAAATGTATCAGAAGTGACTGAGAACTAAAAGAGCAAAGAGAATTAAAATGTAAGTTTTTGAAGACCATGACCTCATACATCAGGTGTAATGAGGAATATAACTTAGAAGAAATAAATAACATGGCAGTCTGGATGTTGGCCTTGTGTGTTGGGGAAGGGAGGACATACCACAGGAAAGGTAAGTGTGAGAGCAAAGAAGTTACGCGAGAAAAGGTGGCAAAAGTTGGAAAAAACATAAAGAGAAAGAAAGTGAAGTGTATGGAAAGAAGAAAAATTAAAGGAAGAAGAATCTCTCCTTCTCAAACCCAAATTTAATGCCCTTCAGTTTTTTCTTTGACATTCTTTGAATCAGAGGTGAGATACTTAGATCTCTTGAATTTTAATTAACTTGATTTGGTTGGAGGAATATGCTTGTTAGTGATACAGTTCAATATTGCTGTGCAGATGCCTATTTAGACACATTCATGATCTATTTATGCTCTCTTTTGCCTCTTTTTTCTTCATCTTATAACCTTGGGGAAGTAGGGAAGATGCTACTCATTGAGCTTTGTGTTCAATGTGTTGAACTGGTTCTTGAAACTTAATGAGTCACCTGCTTTTGAACTATGTCTAATATGGTCCACAGAATCTGGAAGCTTTAGTCTCCGAGTGTTGTGACATCTTTATCTGCATCCTTTCTATAGTATGATGCATCACAAGTTTATACTTGATTTTTGTAAATGCAGGTTCCATTGTTCAACATACTAAAGAAGTTTGATGGTGATACTGTGACTGAAGTTGTAAGGCCCCGTATAGCAAGGATGAGATACCGTGTGACAAAATTGCCAAAGTATCTAATTCTCCACATGCGTAGGTTTACAAAGAACAATTTCTTCATGGAGAAAAATCCTACACTTGGTGAGTACTTATTATTGATAATATCGTTGAATTGAATGAAATTGCTAAGACATTTAATTCATAATGGATGTAGACGCCTTGTAAATTCTCCAACTGTATCACTAATATGCCCTCCCCCAATGGATGTAAAAGCCTCTTCAATACTCCTGCTAGCTTGGCTAATTCCCCCAACCTAGCTCATACCATCAAATTCTCATCCCTCAAATTTTTATTGTTATTTTTGGTTGGACATGATATCAAGCTATTTTTTACAGTCTGGTTTCTGCTGCTCATTCAGCATACACTAGGAACTTATTGTAGATTAGAATGTCATTTAGCCTCTTCTACACTTGAATATCAGTAAACCCTTTTCGAGGGGTGGGTGGTGGGGAGGAGCAAGGGGTTTGAAGTTCTAGTTTTGTTAATTTGAAGTTTTTATCGCTTGTTGGAATTGTTCTTTCTGATTCCAAATCCTCCACATGCGGGCACATTTAAGAAGGGGGTGGAGAGCCGAGTGATGAGGGGTTCAGTTTTCCAGGCTTACTTCCCTGCTGGGCTGTGATGTGTAATTTCTTCCTGATGAAGATATTTTTCTAAATCTATTTGTTAGAGGTGTCCCACTTCCACTTCGTTCTCCACACAAGACAGCTAGGTAGAGCAGGGAAAGGGCTGTGTGGAGGAGGAAAGAAACAAAACTTGATGTAAGAGAAAAGGTTTTTAACCTTGAGTATTTACAGTAGACTTAGGAACTGCATTGTTAGGCTTCTATCCCGTGACTTGTGAAGTTTCATGGGTCTTTTTTCAGTGAACTTCCCAGTGAAGAATCTAGAGCTCAAGGATTATATTCCCCTGCCAGCACCAAAGGAGAATGAGAAACTTCGCTCAAAATATGATTTGATTGCTAATATTGTTCATGATGGAAAGCCAGGCGAAGGATCATACAGAGTGTTTGTCCAAAGAAAATCAGAAGAACTTTGGTTAGTTACACAGCTCATATCACAAGTTTTATGTGTTTCTAACATGAACTCTTACCTCACCCCAAACCAACATACACACAAAAAAAAAAAAAAAAGGAAAAAGGGAAGTGGTTTATTCTGTTAACTTGGTAACCTAATGCTTTAAACTGATGCAGGTATGAGATGCAAGACCTACATGTTTCTGAAACTCTTCCCCAGATGGTTGCGCTTTCTGAGACATATATGCAGATATATGAGCAGCACCAGCAGTAATGAACCTCACAAGTAACGTCGGAAGCATCAACCTCTGCCTCTCTTCTTTTTGAAATGCCAAATTCGACTTTTAGATATCTAATGAAGAGTATTCTACTCGTTGAGGGATAGTGATCTTTGCGATTTATTTTTCCATTGTTGTATGTAAATCCTGCTGTTTTTTGTGTTGCTTATGCTTAAGATTACTATTGCATGGGAATTATGATCCACTTGCTTATTGTTTTCCCAGATGGATTTGTTGTTTGTTAGGTTCTTGAATTTGGAACAGTAAAGTTCTTTTTTCTTCCATTTGTAGGAATATACATCATCTTATGAATTCCAACTGTAATTTTAGTAAATTAAGATTGGAGTTAGATTTCAACTTCTTCATATGTATACTGTTGGTTATTTTAGAATCAAATCTCTCTTAAAATCAGTTAAAATGATTGGTAAAGAATACATATTGTTTTGGTGACAAGTCAAATCAAATACTGATAGATAATGTTGGGTATCTGTCTCCATTCTGAATTATTTGCTGCAAATCTTGTCAACTTTGAAAGTTGAAAGATACACATAACACATGTTCCTCTTTATTATTGTTGACTAATAAACAAGTGACATTATTGGATATCTTGATCTAATTGCAAAAGCATGGCATTGTAAAATATTCCTATTTTCTTATTGTAAATGAAATGTAGAACAAATTACTGATAGAGACAATCTTGAAATATCATTTTCTTTCCAAGATGTAAATTGTAATGGGTATGTGTTATATATAGTTATTATTTCAGTGTGAGTGATGATGTTAACATATGTGAACAAGTGTGAACTCATAGCTCATTGACCATTTATCTTTTGTTTTTCTTGTTTTTTGACTGTGATTTTCAGCTTTTCTTCCTTTATACTTTTCTGTCTAAAAAATAAGTGTCCCTTTAGCTTGCGATATTACATACTCATTAAGAAAAATAATAAATTATAAGGTTTAGTTTACTAAGTTATTCTTATTTATAATTAGATGGTTCCTGAGGATTGAACGTTATTAAAAAGTAATTCCTCAATATAAGGGTATAACTGAAACCAAGAGGATCATCAGCCACGCTGAGATTGAGACACGGCTTACGAAAGTACTTTGGTAGACAAAATAAAATGGAATACTCTAGGATTACGTGTAAGTTTAGTTTATATTGGTTTGGTTGACGGTATAAATTTATTTCAGATAGATTTAGATTGTCAATCAAATACATTATAAATCTAGGGTGTGTTTGGTATGGAGGAAAATGTTTTCCATGGAAAATGTTTTCCTGAAAAACAAGTAGATTTTGAACTTATTTTCTCATGTTTGGTTGGTGAGTAAAAAATATTTTCCGGAAATGATTTTTAGTGTTTGATTTATGAATGAAAAATATTTTTGAGAGACATCTTTTATTTTTACTAGAGTAAAAAATAATTTATGAAATTGAAAATATTTTTTAAAAACAAAATTATTATTTTTTTGGGGTGGGGGTGGGGTGGGAGTGAGGGTAGTGGGTGGGGGAGGAGGTAGGAGTGAAAAAATAAAAATTTGAAGCTGATAGTATTTTTAAAAAACAAAATTAATTTTTTTGGGGGTTGGGGGTGAGCGGGGGTGAGGGGGTAGGAGTTTAAAAATAAAAAATTGAAGTTGAAAATATTTTTAAAAAGCAAAATTAATTTTTTGGGGAGGGGTTGGGGTTGGGGTTGGGGGGGCTGGCCAATAGGGTCAGGGATTGGATTAAAAAATAAAATTTTGAAATTGAAAATATTTTTTTAAAATTGATGTTTTTCCAAAAAAAAAATATAATTTGAAATTGGAGGAAAGTTTTGGAAATTGTTTTCCTTAATTTTTGAAGGGAAGTCATTTTCCTTAATTTTGAGGAAAATAAGTTGATTTGGAAAACATTTTCCAAAACTTTTATCCCAACCAAACATGAAAAAATTGGAAAACATTTTTCAGAAAATATTTTCCTTCATACCAAACACACTCCTAATCTCAACTTCACGCCTGAGATATTCCACCTATAGATTATATCATCCCATCCTTCAGATAATTTAATAATTATCATCTCAAAATAATTATCCTTCATATCAAATAAATTCCAAGATCCATCCAAGTCCAAGATGCTTCTATCTCTTCTAAATTAAAGATGGTATCAATAGACTTTTTGACTCATTTACTTGACTAGTTGGGTAGACAACAAATTCCATTAATCAGGTTATAGTGAAATTAATTGTGACCTTTGACCAATAATTAAATTAATTAAAAAAATTTCCCAACACAGAAAAGTAAACAGATTGGAGTACACAGCATCCAGAATTGACTTGACTTTAAAGAAAAAATAGTTTACCTTTAATTTTAAATCGGCTAATAATAATATTTCCTTCGTTTCAAATTAATTGTCCTGTTTTCATTACATAATTTTAAAAATATTAAACATTTGACTTAAAGAATCTCCAAAATTATAATCTTGAGTCTTTGACTGGAAATCTTTTTTGTTATCAAGAAATTAAAAAAGCAAATATTGATCCTATCATGAGAAAGTATTAATATGAAAAGCCTGACAAATTCAGTTAGGGATTTGCTTTCCCTTATATTACCATCCAATTAAACTATTCCCAAGTTCCTATTAAATTAAAATACAGTTTAATTATAAGTTAAGTTAAATTATTATCAGACATCAAATCATTTTATTAATCAATTACTTAGAGAACCTATGTTTTTTTTTGGAATCTACGTGCTCTATGGTTAGAGTCTCTAATGGGGTCTAAGAGGGTTAGACTTGACTAGATTGAAAAAAGAGATATAACCTTGTCAAGAACTTATGTTTTCCGCGAAATATATGACTCATACTTTTTTACGTTGTTTAATCTCTCACCCCACCCTCCAACGGAAAAAGGGTTTTCGAGTATATATTTGGTTCATGGGTTTATGGGCTTAGGCTCAATATAAACGAGCCCAAGTTAGCCCAATAAGAATTTGATGGTATAGCTTTAGCAACACTAATTTTACTTCACCTACCAAAATACCCCTTCTGTTATCCTAAGAGGCCACAATGCCCTCAAGAGTTAACACCTAAAATAATATAATGAACAAATAAAAATGAAGAGAGGAGTAATACTTATTCTTACCTACTTTCTAATTTTCTAATTTTATTTAAAATCTTTAACAGACGAATGCTTTTTAACCGAATGAGTAGTTATTAAGGTGAGTCAAAATCCACTTTTAGGAGGTTATAAATTATAATATACATAAATTATAGTAATTAATACATCTTGTACTTATATTAGTAAATTAATATCATTAAATCAGTTGAAAAAGACAATAAACGGTACCTACCTCATGCATGCGCAGTAAACATGTGCAGGTAGCCAATATATTAAAAATAGATTTTTTTTTACATAATTAATTTTAATATTAGTATACACTACACTAAAAATGATACACTATTTTTTTTGAGACAATTACTATTCCTAATAATTCCATCTTTAACACTTTTTTTTTTTTGTAATGATACTGAAACTGATAATGACATCAGATCCAGTGACAATATATTAATATCGGTAAAAAGAGTAATATATACATAGATGACAAGTAATATGAAACAGAGGGAGTAGTTAATTAATTGAGAGAAGAAGAAGCAAAATCAAAATAAGATGCTATTGGATTTTGCTAGATATGATTCATCTTCCTTTGCTAGCATTTTTATTTCTTTCTCTTTGTCATGTAACATGGGTGCTATTTCCTAGAAGTTACATTGTATTTTTGGCTTTTATACCCAAACTAATTGTGTTCCCACTTAAACATCTTCAACAAACAAAAGAAAAAGTAAAATAATCTTCCAACATGACAAAAAAAGTTTACTTTATCAGATAAATAAATATATATAATCGTCGATAGAAAAAATAAGTCTAGTTATTTGAACGATAAAGTATATTATCTGTTATAACAGGTTAAAATACATATACTTAACGTATAAATTTTTTAAAATGTGGACGGTATATGTGTGTATAAAAGTTGAATTCATATGAAAGGTTGGACCACCTCTCTACTCAACAATTCAATGTCATGATTGTAATTTGTAAGGAAGACTCTCTATACACTTAAATAGTGTGCCAATATATGACAAAGTTTGAAAATTAGTACGAATTCAATAATTTAGTTTAATATTTATATCTTTATTAATAAATATTGAGTATTAGATATATACAATACTGAAATTCAATATTCAGTGACTTATCTTTAATATTTTTTTTATTTATTTAAATTCAGAGTTCATAAAGTTTATAGTCTTTCTTTTTGCTATCGGAGATCTAGGGAGAGGTGGGGTTCAGTGGCGTAGCCACATACTGTCAAGGTTTGGACACCCTTAACATAACAAGTTGTTATTTCTGAACACCCTTTAAAAAATTTCTGACTCCGCCGCCATTGATGGGTTGAAATATTTGAATAGTCAAAAAAAAAAAAATGAACATTGTTTAAACTTGGTTAAAAAGGAAAAATCAATGGCAAAATGTCACAATTTGACTACACAAATGTCCTATATAAATCTCATAATTTGGGTTCATAATATTAATGCATGCAACCCAAAAAAATTTAAACCATGAATAACAACACTATCCCATATTCACCTACTCATGATATACCATACTATTACCAACAAGATTTTGCACTACAAAATAATCCACATGAGTATTTTTCTGATTCCACCAGCATAACCACAAATACTCAAAACATGACTATCGATCATCACCACCACCATCATCAATATTCTTCGCGAAATTCTGAAAACGATGATATACACGAGTTAATAAGCCCTAAAACCACCACGATGAAACCAATTCGAAGGAGATCTCGATCATCCAAGAAAACACCTACAACGCTTCTAAACGCTAGCATCACGAATTTTCGAGCACTAGTGCAACAACATACTGGATGTCACACTTGTCCAACGTTCAAAAATAATCAAAAGGGTCCAATTAACCTAAGTTTTGGTCCACTAAATGATCAAAACGAATTATTTGGAAGTAATTCAATAGGAGAGGGCTCAATGAATTATGGTTACTATTATAATAATCATGAAGATCAAGATGAGAAATATTCAAAGGATAATTTACAACAAGAAAAACAAGAGAGTGGTTATAATAGTGTTAATTATGAAAATACTAAGTTAAGTGTAGATGATTATGGATGGTAGTTGCCTAATTAGAATGTTGAAAAGGAATATTCTTTTTTTTCTAAGTACATCAAATGTAAGAAATTTAGATTTGCAAAATCATATTCAAAGCTCTCTCGATTTTCCTCCTTGATATATATTTTTTTTACTCAATACTTTTGTCAATCTCGATTTATGTTATGGTATTTGACTGAATATATAATTTTTTTAAAAAAGTAAGACTTTGGATTTATGTTCTACAGCATGTTATAAACGTTTTTGTGGTTATAAATCATTTTAATTAAAAAAGTTATTTGTCGAAGAAAAATATTTCACTGAAATAATTGAATTTTTCAAAATTAACTTTTTTCTGGAGTTGATAAGTAAGAAACGTCAAATATTGTCTTAAAAACATTTATATACTCTACGAAACACTATAGAGTGGGTTGAGGTGGGAGTGAGTGGTGGGTGCAAGAGAGATATCGGTGGAGAGGATTGGAGGACACAATCAATGATAAATTTCACCCGTGAAATTTGTTTTTCTTATTTTTCTCGAAAAAATATATTTTTCAAAATATTTTGATTTACGAAATATTGGAGAATGTTTTGTCGAAATGTTTTCTTTCATCATATACCATAATACCAAACACAACCTATGGTAGATTTTTGACTAGCCAACAAGACCAAGTCAAAAGTCAATGCAAATGTATGGTAATCTTGAGTCTTGATGCAACCTTATATAAAGAACCAAAAAGTAAATAAAATGCATATCTTAGCTAATTTTGTATATATAGATATGGTTTATCAGCTTCCCTACCATCCTCTTAAGAAAGATTAATCAAAAAGAAATTTTGAAGGAACCAAATGTAAATAAAATTTAGGTACAATATTTTGCGAAATAATTGAGGTGGTGTTCAAATTAATCGGGTGATATTATAATTATTATATGAAGCAAAATTATATCAAATCGCAAGGCGATATGTGGTGAGTCTAAGAACAAAATAGATAAATCTGACACAACAAAAAAGGCTCTCATATCCATGATATGTCATAGCAAGCCTTGAATATATATTCTCCTACCTAGATCGAGCGTTATTCCTTATAAATCACAAAATCAAATATAATCTTGAATATAGTCGAAACGATTCATCGTTAACAGCAAAATATTCCCTTTTGTAGACAAAGAAGACTAATCAAGCATCCACGTACACATATCCTTACCAATAAAAAGAGAGGAGAGAAAAAAAACGAGTCAGAGACGCTATTCTTTATAGAGGTAATACTTTTTTCAATCTGAATAATTGCTCGTTCCCATGTTTGTAAAGTCTTCTTTAAAGTTTTAATCAATCAATTTTCAAAATTGTTAAGTGAAGAAACGCTCAAAGATCTCGAACAACAAATTCAACTTGTCAAGCAAAATAACGATTATTTCTTTTTAAAACAATTAGTATTAAGAATAGTTTCATTTCATATCACACTTTAGAATTTTCAAACAAAAATTTCTCTTGGTCAAAATAGACCAAGTCTAAACATGAAAATTAAGGTGGTTGGTTAATAAGTCTACATCCAGCCAACCTTAGAAACATTATAATAATTCCATCAAATCAAACATCATTATTTTTTAATTAAAAAAAATATTTTTTTTATCCCAGATCATCACCAATTCTTACATCACTATAGTTCCTATCCAAGAAAATAAAATAATAAATCCCATCACATTGTTAGAAGCTTCGATCGAGTCAACAAAATAGTGAGCTCCACATAGTTTAAATTTTTTATTATTTTAATTTTAATTTTGTCCTAGTACTTATCTTTTAAAAAAGTCATCGACTTGTTGCATAAGTAAACTTACAAGTCAAGTTAAACATCACGAATTTACATTCTATATTCGATTTTATATTTATTTTGAAGCCTGATTAATTCAAATTCACATGAAAAAAACAATTGAAATGTTACTTCACTTAAAAGACTCAACCTCGATCGAGACCTTAAATATATATATAATTGAAAAGTATTTACTATTTCATCACAACAAACTCTGATCGTATTATTTTTGTATGTTATTACAATTCATTACTTCAAAGAAAAGTTAGCGGCAAAAAATATGAAATAATTAATTTAAAAAATCAATAAGAAGATTGAAGGGAATATTCATTATCTCACCATTGACATCAGTATTTGAATTTCATGTTATCACTAATATGTCAGATTAATTGTTGATTAGTCAAATAATCTTAGGAGACAAAGTCGTTAGTCAAAGTAAACGACATGATCATAACGATCTTCCTCACCAAGTAATTTTTTTTTTCAAAAAAAATATTAATGAAGACCAAGTCCATAGCAATATATAAATATTATAATTGCCACAAAATTTTTACAAGTTTTATTATTATTAATAAAAGTCAATTTGTGTTTCGTACAACTTTGTTAGTACGGACACTACCAAAAAATAGTACTACCAAAGTAATAACAATGTTGTCATGATAGGACCAAAGGCAAAAAATAAAAATAAAAATATGTAACCTTTTTTTAGTCAAATTTTGAATTATGGTTATATTGCAAACCAATATATATGTAACAAAATGTACTGCTATAACTCATTTGATCTTAATGTGTTGAAGCAATAATGTATTTTTTTTAAAGGATGTATCAGGTTAATATAAAACGAGTAATATGAGACGGAGGGAGTTAGAACTAGGAACCGACTCTTCACATTAATCATGGGGTAATCAATAATTATTAATATAAAATTAAAGGGCAAAATTGAAGCTCGATTAAGAGCAAGGTACTAATTACTTAACCTTAAAACCTCCCTTCAACCCCTTTATATTAACCCATGATTTAAGGCAATAAAAATGTAAGACTTAGCCATTAAATACTTCTGAATTACATTTAAAATAAGCAATGTATATATGATTTAGACTCTGTCAAATTGGATAATGGGTTGTTACTTAAATTAGATAATGCAATATAATCTTAGTTCACATGTAATTTGATCCACATGTCAGGTTTGGGATATTTTGATGGTCCCAATTTCATCAAACTTGTCCACCTTATTGAGGTTGGCAAAAAATATTTCTTCCACATTTGCGAGAGAAATAAAATATACTCACTCGTCGTAATGTGGATCTAGGATTTTAAGGTTGTCGATATTGTAAAAGAATCAACAATACTAAGAGAGCCTAAAACACCCATCAAGAGCCAATAGACCAGTTAGATCATTTGTTCATTGGGTGCTTTATGTTAATTTTATATAAATACTTCTAAATTTCTACGTAGCTATATATATATTCGGAGACGAGATTAATTAATGGATGCTCGAACACCCGACGGACTTTATATGGGTCCGCCCCTGGTCCTAATTTATGTGTCACGTTTCAGATTTTAAGATTCAATTAAGTTATGATTTAGTGTCCCAATTCAAGGTTAAAATTTAACTATTTGACTCTCAAAATTTTTATGCGGTATAAATTGGCACAAAGAAAACAAATATACTCAATAACTTAAATGGTAAGTTTTGCAAAGGGCTTGACCTTTGTACATATACTTTTTCAAGTGATCATCCTTACTGGTTCAAACTATACAAAATATCATGTTACCTAATATAAATGAGTCCGGAACCTAAAGGGTACAAAATATTAACAAAAATTCTAAAACGGTATATAAAATTTTATATTAACCAAAACGGCAAAATCGCTGCAGAGGCAGCGATTTCCTCCACCGGAAAAAGCAAAATCGCTGCCTCTGCAGCGATTTTGCAAAATGTGAATTTTTTTAAAAAAAAATGAAATCGCTACCTAGGGAAATCGCTACCTAGGCAGCGATTTTAAAAAAAAAATTTTTTTTTTGGTAAATCGCTTCCTAGGCAGCGATTTTCCTTATTTTTTTTTAAAAAAAATAATTATTGAAATATTGACACTATTTGCACGTGAACTGTATTCAACAATTTATAATAAAACAAAAACTACACTATTTGTATGTGAATTCAATCAATCCATAAAAAAATAAAAATTACACTATTTGCATGTGAATATACAGTCAATTTATAACAAAATAAAAATTACACTATTTACATGTGAAATACAATTCAATCAATTTATAACAAAATAAAAATATAATATGTGACTTTTACACTATTTGCATATGAATTGACACAATCTTTTATAAATGCATGTGAATTTTTAAAAAAGTTTGAATATTTTTGTAAGAATTTGACATGTCACTTTTTTTTTAAGTTGACATGTGATTATCTTCAAAAAAAAATTTAAAATATATATAAATATATATATATATATATATATATATATATATATATATAAATTTAATTATTTAAATTTAGAATTCTATTTGAATTCAAACATCATTTAAATTTAAATAAAAAAAATTATTTTTTTTTATTTTAAAAAATGTTAAATCGCTGTAGAGGCAGCGATTTAAAAAAAAAAAAAATTCTTTAAAAAATGTTAAATCGCTGCCTAGGCAGCGATTTTAAAAAAAAAAATTTTTTTTTTGTAAAATCGCTGCCAGGGCAGCGATTTTAAGAAATTTTTTTTTTCTTTTATAAAATCGCTGCCAAGGCAGCGATTTAACATTTTTTTTTAATTTTTTTTTTTTAAATCGCTGCCAAGGCAGCGATTTAATATTTTTTAAATTTTTTTTTTTTTTAAATCGCTGCCAAGACAGCGATTTAACATTTTTTTTAAAATCGCTGCCTATTGGCAGCGATTTTCCTTATATTTTAAAAAAAAATTATAAATCGCTGCCTAGGCAGCGATATTTTAAAAAAAATAATTAAAATCGCTGCCTAGGTAGCGATTTCATTTTTTTTAAAATAAAATTCACTTTTTGCAAAATCGCTGCAGAGGCAGCGATTTTGCTTTTTCCGGTGGAGTATTTTGCCGTTTTGGTTAATATAAAATTTTATATACCGTTTTGGAATTTTTGTTAATATTTTGTACCCTTTAGGCTCCGGACTCTAATATAAATGATGTTTACTCCCTTCGTGAACTAAGTTATTATTGCAAAAAATTGACTAAATAATAATCATCTATCGTAAAAAAATTCATCTTTGGGCAAAAAATAAATAAGAAGTGAATTATAACAAAGTATTTATAAGCTTATTTCATAATTTAAAAGGATAATATTTTCAAGGATTTATAAGCATATCTTATAAAGAAATTGAAAGAAAATATGAAAGTTGTAAGCTAAATATAAAGAGTGCGCATATGAATAACTTGAAGTGTCTGATAATCACAGTTAACTATCGATAAAATTAATAACAGTTCCACTAAAATAACATAAATGCCAATGACCTTTCCTAATCACATAAACGGAATCGATAAAGTTGTTGTGGAATGATAATTATTACTTCATCTTTAATGTCGTTTCATGTTCAAGTCCCCTCTGAGTATGCAGTATCTTTATTAAGGAGCATTTTACTCCTCGATATGAAACTTTTCGATACAAATTCATCTTTAATCGAACTCCAGTATAAGTACTAGACACGAGCGAGGGAAAAAAAACACTAAGAACGGGGAGGACATTTTAAGCTACATGTATATGGTGTACTCTAGTTCTAGTGTCATATTTTTTTTGTTGAGATTTGGTGGATATTGGCCTTTACCTAATGTGAACAAGAGAAAATTAATTAGTTATCTAAAACATGAATTATTTATTGCAACTATTGGTAAAACAAAAACATATATATGATCAACGTTTAATGTAAAAAGAAGTATTTTACTTTGACATGGAGAAAATGTCCTCTACCAACTCGATAACGATTTTAAAATTGTGTGATCAACAACGGAGAAAAAAAATACTCCCTCCGTTTCAAAAAGAATGTTCTTATTTCCTTTTTAGTTTGTTTAAAAAAGAATGATCCCTTTCCTTTTTGGCAACACTTTAACTATAACTTTTCACGTGGTATGTTTAAGACCACAAAATAAAGGGCATTTTGGTACATTTGACATAACTTTAATTTACAACCACAAGATTAAAAAGTTTTTTTTTTTAAAACTCCGTTCCAAGTCAAACTAGGTCATCCTTTTTTAAACGGAGGGAGTATATATATATATATATATATATATATATATATAAAATAAGGTATTTCAATTTTCATGCTTTAATCAAGTTACTATTAAAAAGGTGAGTTATGTTTGGTGTGCAAACTAAGAAAAACAAGAAAAAGGAGTTTTTCATTTGCTTGTTTGAATTAGGCATTTGCTATATTAATGTAAAGAAAATTCTATCACATTTTCCCTCATTAAAAATAATCTAACCTTTTCCTTTCCAATAATCACTCTATTAATTTTTGGATGCATTTTACTTCTTGCATAGATTACTCTTGTTATGGAGATGTCTTTTATTTTTTTCCTTGTTACTTGTTTAATAAAATATTATGGATCAGAGTATTTTTATTTAGCTATGACCTAATTCATTCGACATAAATTTAGAGAAATTTTATTTTGCTAGACATAAATTTGGTAGGAATTAAGTTAAATATCTCTTAATAGTAATGTAATTATTTGTGGGTTTTGAATTGAACTTTTGTCTCTTACAACATAAGTTCTATAGGAATTAAGTTATTTTTCTTACAACATAACTTATGGATTATGAAATTAAACTTTTGCATAATACGATATAAATTTTGTAGGAATTAAGTTATGTATATATATAATAAGAGTATATGACATAACTTGTGATATACTGTAATACAGGAATATAAATTATGTCAAGCAAAAAATATTTGTTATTTTGATGTCAATGATATTTAATTTTCGACCACTTATTTTTCACATGTGTTGAAGGAAAAAAAACATCTGATTTGAGGACAAAAATTAAAGATCCGAAAACAAAAAATAAATATATAGGGGCATCTATGCTGTCTGCTGATCAACCTTTATTTTATTTTTATGTTTCTTAACAAAATAGTACTATTACAAGGATAATATAGCCCAAATTATCCTTATTTATTCTTTGGTCCAATTTTTTTTTTTAAAAAAAACTTTGGTCTTAATCTAGTACTCCCTTCTGTCCAAAATAAATACAATTTTTTTGACACTTTCACTTATTTATATTTCAAATAAATGAGTTTTTTAAAGTCCAATGTATTTTTTTTTCCTTCTAGAATTACACTTCTCTTTAATGGTATTTTTTTTAACTATCTCTAATATAATTTTAAGAAAAAAATTGAAAAGAAATTATGAGAAAATTATCTTTTGATTAATGTCCTTAATTAACCTTCTTAAGAAGAATATTTATTACACTCCAAAAATTTATTTATTTTAAAACGGAAGAAGTATTTCTCTCTAATTCTTTAATTAATTATTATTTTTCAAGTGTACAAATCCTACTCTTAGACTTTTAGATAATTTGTCAAAGTTTACCATCATAGTCTTTATCGAAAAGGAAGATCATTCAAATTTCAAAGATATGACTAAATACAAATATATATATATACTCACCCCTTTCCATCTTAAAGGGCTTTTATTGACTAAATACATATATATACGAGGACTAAGGTGATATAATAAATATTCACCAAGCAATAATGTCAATTATGTCACACACGTTTTTTCCTTTATAAAAAAAAATAGTATAATTTTTAATTTTAAAATTCTAAGGGTATAGATTGTAGAGAGGTACAAACAGATTGGACTAGAGATGAGTAGATAGTGTATAACAAAATAAAGCTTTTAGGGTGACACATAATTGGAGATCGACGATTTAAGTATAAAACAATATTAATTATTTTTATAAGTTGTTTTATTTTCACTTTTAAATTAAATTTTATCGATCCTCTAGTTTTCTTTAAGTAGAGATAGTTAACTAAAAGGTAAGTGTGCTATACATGAAGCTTAATTAATTACATATATTTTTGTATAATCTCTTGTTGAATACACAAACAACTATTTTTAATCATCTTTGAACCTTTTTTTTTTCTTGCTTGGTTTAGACTTTTGAATACATTTGACTTTAAACATGGATATCATAGTTTAACTAAGGTTTATTTAGGTTCCTAAATCGTTTAAGGCATGATAAGTGTTTAAAGAAAAAGTAATTAAATGGATTAAACAAATTTTGTTTAACGTGTGATTGTGTATGAAGAAATTGAAAAAGAGTTTTCAAGCTTAGAAGAATTCTTCATAGACAAACGAAATTTCACTATATACAACTAATCCTAAAATTATCGCTCCGACACTTTTCGTTGTTTTTCAAGAATCAAACGATTTAAGTTTGATCGGGAGTTTGTGCATGGAATTTTCAAATTTCTTGAAATGAAATTTTAATATTTGTAAACTACGTAAAAAGTACTCTAAGACACATCATTCAACATGTTTAAAGGATCTATGAAAAACTTATGATCAAAGATAAATTTATTTGAATCTTAAAATTAAAAAATATCGCATAAAATGGAACGAAGTGAGAGGATATTCGTCCAATGTTCCTTAGCTATACCTCGAAACGAATCTTGGATTTTTTTAAATGTGAAAAGATAATTTGACGTTGAAAGAAGACCAAAACAATTGATTAAAAAACAAATAGCAGTACAATTTTATTTTCATTGTAAGATGTATCGACAAGGACAAATAAAGTTAATTACATTACTACCTTATAAAGACTTGACATGTGTTTACCTTTATAATTCCTTTTTATATAAGTATAGAAAAATATATTATTTCTTCCATTTATATGTTGTACTGCTTTTGTCAAAACCGTGTTTCAAGTTTAGTATTTCAAAAAAAGATATGATATCATGTATTTTTCCACATCTTTTTTTTGGTTCAAATACAATGGTATATATATTTAAAACACTTACTCCTATCGTGTAATTACGTTAGTCGCTGAGATTTTGAATGTTATAGATATATTAAGTTTGAAGTATCTTAAAGAGAGGGGGATAAAAATATTTCACAAAATGATTTAGAGCATTTTAAAAATCGCCAGAGATTTTGAATGTTATTGGATATTAAGCTTGAGAAGATTTATAAAAAGGTTATGCATAAGATAAGAAAAGGAAGCGTGATAGGGTCATACAAGATTCTAGTGAAATTCGGAAAGAGTGTAGGTAGATGATTTTGTGAGTCCGGAGTCTAAAGGGTGAAAAATGTTAACAAAAATTTCAAAATGGTATATGAAATTTCTTTTTAACCCAAACGGCAAAATCGCTAAAATCGCTGCTATAGCAGCGATTTGTTAAATTTTTGATTTTTTTTATAAAATTTTTTTTTTCAAAATAATCTTTTTTTTTTAAATAATTTTTTTAATATGTCGCTGCTAAGACAGCGACTTAAGTTTAATTTGTTTTTAATCATTTTTTGCTTCTTTTTTTTAATAAAAAGTTTAAATCAAAATTATTATTTATTTGTTTTAAAATCAAATCGCTGCCAAGGCAGCGATTTTAAATTAAAATTTTTTTTAGCGATTTGATTTTAAAAAATAAATAAAAAATTTGATTTAAACTTTTTTTAAAAAAAAAGAAGCAAAAAATAATATAAAAAAAATATTTTAAACTTAAGTCCGACATATTTAAAAAATTATTAAAAAAAAATTATTTTGAAAATCGCTCCATTGGGAGCGATTTTGTTTAAATTTTTTTTTCTTTTTTTAAAAAATCAAATTTAACAAATCACTTTGTTAGCATTTTTCACCCTTTAGGCTCCGGACTCATGATTTTGTTGTACGGAAATAAAAGGGATATAGATTATAATTGTAATAATTATATATATACAGGGATATCGTGTTGTTAAACCACACTATAAAATTTTGGGAGAGGATGATCGAGATAAGATCGATGAAGAGGGATGTGTCTATCAACAAGAACAATTAATTGGGTCCATGCCCGGGGAACTATAAAAAGACATACATCTCGTAAGGAGATTGATGAACTAAATAGGATGAGATAGACGAACTTATATGCTACGCT
Source organism: Solanum sitiens (assembly GCA_016801875.1). NCBI lineage: Eukaryota > Viridiplantae > Streptophyta > Magnoliopsida > Solanales > Solanaceae > Solanum > Solanum sitiens. The sequence continues at coordinate 2,063,595 of JABWTJ010000056.1, forward strand.
CATTGACCTATAAAAAAGCAAATGACAAAGTCTATATAGAATTCTATAGATGTTTTTGACGCTAAAGATGTATATGTAGCTAATATTAGGATCATTAAAAACTTGTACAATGAAGTCAAGACTCGAGTGATAAAATTCAAATCACAAAATTTTTTCTTAATTATGTTTAATATAGTTTTTTCATTACTGTATTTATTTTATATCCTTTATAACTTGAGTCAAAGATCTATCGAAAATAAGGTAGAAATAAAATAAACGATAGAATTTTCAAACAGTATCTGTGTTCTTTGCAACATAGAAAACAAAGGTGTGAACATTACCTTATACTAGGGCATATGAAAACTAAAATAGTTTCGTACTCTAGGTTGCGTGTCAATATTCATGGTCAACCATTAGATAATATAATCACTACTTAATCATTTTCACTAAATAGAATATTAATTTTAAGACAATGATTTATAAATCTATCACAATCTTCAAGTAGCACATGCGCCTTCCATTACAACGCGGAGATGATTAAGGATGCTTAATTACTTAAGTGATTATACTTATACTCTACTTTATAAGACCCTACAAGCTAACAATTTCCAAATTAACCATCATAAAGGAATAACATGATCAAAGAATATAGGGGAAAATGATAAATATATCCCGAACTATCGCATATGATATACAGATATTCTCCGTCATACTTTTGGTGTCCTTGTTGTCCAAAAACTAGATCATATATACCCTTTATATTAACGCACATACACACACGTATCATAATCTTATCTACCGACTCGACATCATATCGATGGATAAGATTGCGCTACGTGTCCCTATTTAGTCTTCCGTTAGAATGAAGGGAATATACACTCTAGTTTTTGGACGGTAAGTGCATCAATATCCCAAAAATATGACGAAGGATATTTGCACACCTTTTTCGATAGTTCGAGGTATATTTATCATTATTTCCAAGAATATATTCATCAAAAATGAAATGAAAAGCTATTAAAAACATAATTCGATAATATGTACTATCAATATTGAAATTAATCAAAGATTTTTTCCAACGCAAGATCAATGAGAATTTTCATCTATCCTTTGAAATTACTCTCATTTTCTCTTAGTTAATTATAATATATAGTTCACTAAATTAATATTGATAAGAAAAGTATATATATATATATATATATGAATGACGCATTCACATATATCATAATCTACCCACGTTCTTTCCTCGAAACACACCTCCACACCTATATATCTTGGTCTTACTTAATCCCAACTCCAACAAAACCAAAAATTAAAAAAAAATAAAAAAAAATAGTCAACCATTCATCTTTAATTATTTTTCACAACCAAAAAAATAAAATCCATTATATATATACATTCTTGCCTAGGTTGTTTTTTTCATTTCTTCACAACACAAGTATTCATAATTATAAAAACCATGCAAAACTCTTCTATCCCTCACATAACAAAATCATCAACTTTAAACTGTGACACTACTACTATTACAAACTCTTTGTGTAGTCATGAGTTAAGTCCTAAAACTGGTAGTATAAAAAAGTCAGCAATTCGAAGAAGATCTCGAGCATCAAAGAAAACTCCAACAACTCATCTCAATGCCGATGCATCGAATTTTCGAGCTCTAGTACAACAATTTACAGGATGTCATACTGCTAATACTTTTTTGGGAGCTCATAAAGGTCCAATAAACTTAAATTTTGGATTCGATGAGAATAATGATGATTTTGAAGAAGATAATACAATAACTCATGTATCTTCATTTGGATATGATTGTTATAATTGCAATGATATTCAAAAGGAGAAGGAACATAAAGGAGGTACGTTAATATCAGTTAATGAAAATAAAAAATTTGGTTCATCTTCAACCACCAATTCTAGTAATAGTCCAACGATGGATATACGTGATTTTGAGTTGGACAATTTGTGTTTAAGTGATTTTACTGGAGATGATCACTTAATTACTCAAAGTATTTGGGATAATGATGGTTATCTTTTAATTTAGTGGTTGGTTTTTTATCTTTTTGGAAGAAGAAAAGAAATGGCGTGATTTGGTTGAGGGTTCAACACCTCAATTATCCATTTTTTTTAAAATATATTCTTCTTTTCTTTTCTTCTATTTGTAAGTGAGTTATTAAAAGATAATGAATGATATTCATGTATATATTTAATTTATTTATCTTAATTGATACTCATTATTATAAAATTGTGATCATATCAGTATCATCTCTTGATTTAATGTGATTTCTCAATTCTTCGCGATTTCATTAGTTCTTCTATTGTTAAGTAATAGAAGGGCCAAATTGCTAGTTCAGGAGTCAACATGAGTTCAAAATAACTTATTTTCCCTGTAAGAATAAGAGAAGCAGTTATTTTAAAGAACTAATACTGAACGAGAGTGAAGTGAGTAAACACGGAAGGAACTAAATAGAAGTTGTAGCAACGAGATACTAAGGAATAATTGTGTTGAAGTTTCAAACGTAGAACTCAGTACTTTCAATTTTATGATTGTATGGAGGCTGAGCACAATAATGCACCCATTTCACTTCTAGTTTGATCAGGAAAAACATAGAAAATGAATCTGCTTATGAAGGTTACAAATTCGGGTGGAGCAGTTTGGTAGTTCGCTAGGCTCATAACCTTGAGGTCACGAGTTCAAATCATGTCTCCGCAAAAGAAAACGTTGTCACCTTTGAGCACAAAGTAACAAATGGTCACTTTCAGAAGCACAGAGTTGAGTACATTCTTTGGCTAACAAGAAATTTTCCATAAGCACAGTGAGATCAAAGAGCAGAAAATTGATGCAGTCCTCAAATAGTTTATTTGATTCCTCTTCAAGAATAATCATTCATAATATCAATTGAACCTCCCAAAGAACAAGAGCAACTGACTTATTTGCAACAAGTTGTTCACTTACAGTCACTTTTAACTTAAACAACTTGAAAATCAACAGTCGATGAACAACACAAACCGCTTAAATATCTAAAAAAGATTACAAAATGAATTATCTCTTGATAGAGTGGGGACATGATACAATATCAAGATAATTATGAAATAGTTGGGGCATATAGAAACATTACTCCAACATTAACGCCTATCGCCGGCTACTGATTCAGTAGAGAAGAGATACTTCACTCGTGATAGAACAGAATCATGGGCAGGATCATATGGATGGTCCTTTGAAGGAATCTCCAAAATGGCTGGAATTGGTTTGTTGTAACTATCAACCAAAAATCTTATCATGTTGGCCACCTGAAAAGGATAAACCAAGAATAAATTGAGTGAAGTGTCAATTAACTCTACTTTACACCCTTATTTTCCGTGAGTCTTCAATTAAAGAAAATGGAGGCCACTAATTCCCCCCAGACATAAACTGCAGCCTAATAATTTAAAGTTCTTGCGGTAGATAGCGAAACTCCTCCACCATATTACACAGTGTTAGTTGGATTTACTTAGTAGATTGACATTGAACTGGAGTACAACAAAAGTAACATCTAATGACAGATAAGAAATGGTAAGTGCTAAGCTCATGTAGTTACTAAAGTGGGTTCAGCTAAGTTTGATTCGACCGGGAGATTCTAGGGGGAATTCGACTGCTTTTCTAATTCTTAACAAAAATAATGACCTTTCCCTTTATACACTAAACCTACCAAAGGAGTGGATATCTTCAAACCTCTGTTTTGAGTGACTCAGAGGTTTTCTTAATCTTGTCAAATCACAAATCGTTTCTTAATCTTGTTTGGAAAAAATGCATGAACTTATCTCCCCATTTTGACAAATTTCAGACTGGCTAAAATACTGACATGTAGATCACACCTCGTCACTTGTATTTCATAACCAACAAGGAAAATGACCCTTAGGAATACCTCTTAGATGTGCCCTCCCCCCACCTTTATGCAAACCAAATACACTTTCACCTGATGGGGGTGATAGTGATTTGACAAGCAGGCTTTATATGGCTATAGTCAATTATTATCTATTTTACAAGTCCTATGGAACTTGTTTTTTGGACGAGGAAATGCAAGCAGATTGAATCTGTAGCCACTGTGATCTTAACTTCCAACAGGAAATACAGATCACATTACTCTTTTTAACTCTAGCAGGTTCCAGATGACTTGAGAGCAACTGAAGTTTGGCCAGATAATAGTTAGTTCAAAAATCCAAACAATGAAAGATTTCAATCAATAAACATTTAAACACTATATACAACATAATTAACAGCTGACACAAAACAAATTTTATTGTGGCATTTGAGCAGAGCTACATGTAACGCGACCACCAAATACAGATAATATTCCTGACTACATAATACATGTAAAAAATTGATACAGCAAACAACAAATGAGAAGAGTAGAAAACTTACATATTGGCTGATTAACACTATCGCGATGTCCTCTCTTGTGGTGAATTCCTTAAAAGCATCTTCAATCTGCTTCACTGTTGTTTCTGAACATGAGGATAGGGAAACTATGTTACTTTCTTTCCATAATTTGGAACTTTGAGATAAAGATGAAAAGCTCTACCACTCACAGGAAACACCAGCTCCCTATAAACCATCCTTTACTCAGCAACTAAATTAGAAGTACTTTTTTGAATTCATTACCAATAAAAGGTCAACCGTTTTGGTTATAAATGTAGACTGACTTTATACAGAGTCTCCTATATTAGTTTAGATGAGAGAGTTAGCAAAATAAAAGCATGTACCATATGCCTGTGGAATGTTAGTTAATTGGCCTTGGAAGTCTCTGCAGCTGGAGCAATTTCTCAGCTGTCAATTCCCTGAGGTTTTTTGAACTTTGTTAGCTCCTTAACTTTAGATTAGCCTTTTGTAATAGAGCTAACAATGTCTTTTACTTGTCTATGCTCTGTATATTTTGCATCTTCTTTGATGTGTTCTGTGAAATCCATTACCTTGTTAAAAAAAGGTTCTTTCATATGCACTGTCTTTCATCTGTTTCAAAAAAAAATATGCACCGTCTTTTTTTAGATAACTATAGTGTCCGGGGCCAGCTTGTGTGCACCTCGGCTTATTCCATGGATACCTGCCACCTCTCACCAGCAACAGCTACCAAGTAACTCTGTCCACCAAAGCTAGGACAGATAGCAAGAAAACACCTCATGTTTTGTCTCCGCTGGGATTTGAACCCACACCCTTGGGTGCTAATATGCACTGCTTTCTTTTCGAGTATTTCACAAAAGTGCATTTCTTATGGAGTCCTTAAATAATAACTTGGTCTGCGCCCTACAGTGATGCAGCATGCCAGTAGTGCATAGCTCAACAAGAAATTTCCTTGTCCAACTTCTAATGAATCAAGATAGCCGTTTGTTCCAGTATAAATAGTCATTATTTGCTCTTCTGTGGTGAGAGGAGTTGATTGAGATTGTTTAAGAAATTTACGTAATCGTTCACCTCTTGCCAATTGATTCTGACAAAATTGTCTCAAGCACCGACAAAACCGGAAGCAGACCATCTTTCAAAGAGAGAGGGGTAAATCACATTTCATTTGATACTCAGAGGAGGACACTTATAGTCATTATTGTTGTTATAATTAGTGATTATAATTAAAATTGAGAAGGATTTTTTGCTGATTAGTTATATATAAAGTTGTACTTTATTATGTCATTAGGAAAACAAAGCCTGGAGATTCAAATCTCAGATATACATTATGGTTCCTTCATTCCAATTTATTTGGTAGGTGTTGAGTTAAAGAAACGGATGTTCTTTCAATGCATAAGCTAAATATTATGTGAAGTGCGAAAATTGCCGTTACTACCAACAATTATATATATATATATATATATATATATATATATATCCTAATGAAAAGGTGAACTTTTATATGAAATTGGGTCCAACAAGTTATGTCATTAAAGGTAAAATGGGGATAATAAGACTAACAATTTCCCCAATATGGCAATATCATATTATGAAATAAAACTACACTAACAAAATGAAATTAAAAAATGTAACTATGCAGAGATGATAAAAGCTATCTACAAAATGAAAAAAAGAAAAAGGGAAAATATATTTTTCTCCATAACCATAGGGGCATGGCTTATCATGAAGGGATGAGAGAAATGGTGAAACAACTTTAAGGAACTGAGCATGACCAATAATTTCTGATATCTGATAACTTTTGGAACAGAGACTACAGCTATCGGCTATAATTGCAATGCCAGAACTTCTGAATTTAACACTGTCGGTGGCTGACATCTCCAAGAAAATACCCAACACTCAATGTACTGCCATTGGTTGTCTAATTTACTTATTCTTCTTAAAAATACGGAAGGATATGCGATATGGATCTTTATCCACTGAAGCATTCTCTTGTTTCTACCTTGGAGGGCACAGGATATTAAGGTACTCGCTACTCCAGTCCTTCATCTTGGACACTGATATCAGAAACTCCCTTTTTAGCTTGAGAACTTCATTTTACTACGTGACTAAACAGAACGCCTTCATCACCCTCTCTATTTATCCATATTTCGCACAGATTGTCATTGATTTGTCTTCCCCTATCATATCCTCTAAGTTTCACATCACTTGTATCTAATTATTCCTACAAATAGGAAGTGTAAAGATGGATCTTGGGCCTAACTCAACCGCAAAAGCTAGCTTATAGGGTGAGGATTATTCAAGTCCATAAAAGGAGGCCAACTGCCCATCCCTTTTTCGATGTGGGACGTCTTAACACTCCCCCGCATGTCCAGACCGTGTTAACTGGGGCGTGGACAATATATTATGGGGGCCGAACATCAGTGAACAAAGAATCAGGATAGGCCTGACTCAGATACCATGTAAAGAAGGATCGTGGGGCTAACTCAATCCCAAAAGCTAGCTTATAGGTGAGGATTGTCCAAGTCCATATATGGAGACCAACTTCCCATCCCTTTCCCAATGTGGGACATCTAAACATGAAGCTAGTAAACCAGATGTAGCAGCAAAAATACACAACAACAACATACTAGTGTAATTCCACAAGTGAGATCTGGGAAGGATGGTGTGTATGCAGTCTTATACCTACCTTTTGAAGGTAGAGAGGTTGTTACAATATGTAGCCAGAAAAAACTTATCATTAAATTCCCTCCCCCAAATTTCAAGCTCCTTTGCCCACATTGGTAAAAGAAACTAGCCAGTTGGAAGAGAATTTACTAATTTGGAAAATTACTAACCATTCTATGTTGGTGGAGAGTAGAAGCTACAGCAGAAATTAAATGAAAGATCCTCAAAACTACTGGAGAACTGGTAATTCCAAAATTAGAACTTACTTGAATCCACAATAAGGTAATTTGTTTTCCTCCTCAAATCGACATTGCCAACTCCAGCCAGTAAAAATCCAGTAATTGTGTCCTATATAAACAAGTTATTTTCATCAGCATCAGTAAGTCTAGATATCATCTATCACGTGTATGTAGACTTACAACCTATTCATCATAAAAGTCCCATGAAAGTAAGTGGGTAGATTCAAAGAACACTGGATAATTAGTATACCAATTTAAAAAGTTGCATACCAAAACGTAATCAAACAATAGATGAGATATGAATTGATATCCCGTCTCCACAGATTTCTGATCGTACATATGATGCACCACATATACATGATTACGTCCCAACTAAAACCAGTGCTCCATCAGTCACATCAACTGTAAACTGACATCAAATATAATAACTCGTCCAAACCGTCTTCTAATTAGTCCGTGCAAGACACATAAGGTTATCAAAGATGTGACGGATAAGATTATACTCCCTCTGTTTCACAAAAAATGACCTGGTTTGACTTGGCACGGAGTTTAAGAATATAAAGAAGACTTTTGAATCTTGTTGTCCTAAATTAAAGCTAGGTCAAAAGTACAAAATTGTCCTTTGATCTTGTGGTCTTAAACATGTCACGTAGAAAGCTGAAATTAAAATGTTACCAAAAAAAGAAAGAGATCATTCTTTTTGAAACAGACTAAAAAGGCAAGGAGGTCATTCTTTTTTAAACGGAGGGAGTAATATATGTGCTAAAAGATGACTGATGACCCCAAAGCATCTAGAGAGAGACACACTAGAGAAATAACAACCAACAGCTCATCCGCAATGATAAGCTATCAATGTTTCTATTTCAGGAAGAGAGATGCCATGATTTATTTAGTCTTAATTAGCTTTCATCATTTTACAGTCATCACACTCCTGGTCTGTGTGTCCATCAATTTTTCACTTCTCACCTTATATATAGCATAGTGAGTAACTCCCGGGCTAGAATAGTTTACTTGACTATATGTGACTTTGATACCCCAAAACCTGTTTCCTTGGAAAATCCATACACATGAATGATTCCAGCACCAAAGTACATGTCCTCGATTAGTATAGTGAAAACAAAGAAATACATGGTTCGATCCCATTACAAATTGTCTGATACAATACAAATAGAGCATAGCCTATCAATTCTAAGCATACATAGCAACACCCAAAGAACAAAAATGCTGAAAAGTTCACCTCATCAGCAATCATGGCAATGAGGGCTGAGTTGTTAGTTCTGACAGGAGCTCGGTTAGCCATCTAAGAGAGCTAGATTTCTGCAACCAGAGATAAACTAGAATCACAATTCAGAAAGTACAAATCTTGAACACATTGACAAATTCAGATATCAAATCTAACAAACCACCACCAGCAGAAAACGAAATCAGATGTAACATAGCTTAAATATTCAAAACCTTGAAATTTTTCAAAACCCATCACTAGTTTCAAAGTTTGATGATAACCCAGTAAAGATTTTCCTAAATTTTAAGTTCTTAAACAATAATCGAATAAATCAAGATAAATCAGATCAAAATCCTTTGAAATAATGAAGAAAGAAAAGCTTTGGAAGTTGTAATTGCAAGATTTTTTTCAAGCTTACTTTGAAGTTTTTAGCTTTGAGGGATCCAATCAGTCGACAGAGACGAATCGAAGAAACAAGAAAGGGAAAAACTGATGATATTTGGCTATTTGCTGTTCGCTGATGAGTTGAAACTGGAAACAGGAAGTTAAACATGGAAAGAGTTGAATGTAGACTTTAAGCCCCAAAAGTTTTAAATTACACACAACTACCCACCTCTTTAGGGAAATGCTTAGATTTGCCCCTGTATTTTCAGAAATAGTTTATATTTAACCTTCATTATACTTTCGGGACAAATATATCCTTCCAATTATGCATTTAGAACAACCATACACCTATCGTTAACAAAGTTATTTAAAAACTTAACTTTAAAATGATGAAACTATAGTACACATTGAGAGTGAGATAACAATCTCGAGATAACTAATTTTGGAATAACTTGTTTTCCAACCAATTGAGTCATAAAAGAAAAGAGGGTGAAACGTTGTGGTTATAATCAAATCTTATATAATGAAAAGAAAAATCAACTTTTGACTATCTTTAATGAAAATTTCTTTATCAATAACGAACATATATTTGTGGCTTTAAAATCATAACTCAATTATACGGCTCGTGCTACAATAACAAAATTTATGTTATAAGAAAAGCAAGTATAGTTAACTTCAAAATTTAGAACTAAAATATACTCATTAAGAAATATTTTTGCTTTAAGTACTATATATGAAAAGTTTACATGTTTTTTATTTTATTTTATAGTATAGTATAATATGGACTAAAATATTCATACAACCATATATTAAGGACCATTTGGATTATTTTCATCTTGACAAACCACCATTCATTTGTTGATTGATGATGTTGATGTGCAAAGGGGTATTGTCAAGCAGCTCATCTGTTGTTCTGTTGCAGCCACCAAATGGACACAAATCCTTCAAAACCCAAGCTAGCTTTTCTATCTACCCTCTCGCCAGCAAAGTTATGGTTAGAAGTAAGCAATTTACTCCCTCTTCCTTATATTTAACATTTAATATCAACAACTGTACTTTATCCCAAATCATAATCTCTGAAATGGGTGAGGAAGATAATCTAGATATCTGTTTTACTAGGTTAAGTTAACGGGATGAATTTGATTCACGTGAAGATATGATATATGGGCCTAACTTAACTTCAAAGCTAATTGAAGGGAGTTTAACGTGTGTCATATATGAAACATGAATCTGTTTTTTTGGTTTCACACCCGGTGTCTGGTTCCTACTTTGAAGTCGTCCGACTAAATCTGAATTTTGCGCCGGAAAGTCCTACATTGGTGAGTGGGGTAAAGCGCTCCCTAACAAAGGCGACTCTGTGTCCAAGGGGCTCTAACCTGAGGCCTCTTAATTAAGGATGAAGCACAATGCTTATTGGTGACACCTGAGTCTAACTCCAACCCCAAAAGCTAGCGATTGCTCAACTCTGTATAAGTTAACCACCAGTTCATTCTCCGACAAATGTGAGACTCTAACCCACTATAACATTTTACTTTCTGTTGGCCCAGATTTACTTCCCTGCACAATGTTATTGCTACTAGAAAAAGAAAAGGTGCTTATTAAACTAAAAAACATTTCTGAAAGATGACATTAGCTTCTTACTGGTAGCTAGCATCAGATTGAAAGCTTACTGCTTGAATCAATAATACGGTATCTACTATCTATGTGTAGTGTGGATGATAGTTTTTGAACTTATCTTAGTTATATGTTTCACCTATGTCTTATAAAAGCTAAACTTTTAAGACTTTTTGAAGCTTGGATACAACATCTGTAGGTCAAAGCTGAAAAACTCTATTGACTGTATAGTATCTTTTCCAAGAAAGGGTGGGCAGAAATGAAATTAAAGATAGAAATAAGTTTGGCTACTATCCTTATTGGTGGAATTTGTTGTAGTCTGACTACTTGGCACCAGTAATGTACTACCCACATTGCTTGCTTGCTATTCTGATCAAATAGTGATGTAGTAACTAGTGATAAGCTATGTTGCTTGGACTCTTCAAAAATGTTGACGGGTGCGTGTCGGATTCTCCAAGAGTAGTGTATTTTTGGAGAATCCGACACGGGTGTGGCATCAAAAGCAAAGAGTTCTGGTAACTAAGGTGATAAGCCTCGTAAAATTTTATGTTCCTTTATACATTATCTTGACTCTGCAATATTGCAATAATACTAACTAATAAACCTCTTAGGAGTTTATGTTTCTTTATGTTATATCTTGTCTCTGCATCCTGGTACTAGTAAAAAAATGTAGACATTGCAACAAGACCATCAATCTATCATTGTAAAGATTCAGGATTTTGAGGTTTTACTGCCTATGCAGTGGTTGCATTTTTCTGTTTCACGTAGATGATAAAAGCTAGTGATGCTCTTCAGTTATGGTGGTGGTAGATGTAAATTTTATCAGCTGCTTTAAACTTCATGATTTCAAGTCTACAATTATGCTGCTTCTCGTAGAAGAAGTTGATCGAAGACGCTAGGTCTAGACATTTACGTGGTTCAAACTGTGCATCCGGCTGAATAGAATTTAGATGTTTGGTCCGAGAAGTTATGATATTTGATGAAAAGTGAACACTTCATGTTATTAGGTAACGTCCCACTTCTTGAGCTTAAAGGGCATGAAATTAAAAAGGGGCTACAGGCTTGTAGTGATTCAGCTAGTCATTTATTCAAATATACGGTACCTGGCTATACTTCCCTCTATAGTTGGCAAAGAAGTAAAATAGTGATATTAGAAAGCAATTCCTATGTAAAATGCATTCTGACTAACCTTGACATTCCAAGGTAGAAAGAAAGTACTGATATCTGACTACTGAAAGCAGTCACTGGAGATATTTGCTTGTAAAAAATCAGAAAAAAGCGAGGAAAAATAGAAGAACGAATGAGGTTACGTAGAAGGAGATCAGCATCTCCATGTGATGTTGTTAGTTTCCCTTTAGGAACTATGTGTTCAGTATCATTTTAGCGAGAAAATGTTGACTTCTAGTGTTGTAAACTCGTAGGTTTTCTAATTACTAATATACATATACTGGAAACTTACTTAGTGCTGCTCGATGAAGAGTCCAGAATTTTCCTCTTTGATGTCTCTAAATGATAGGTTCCATATTTAACTAAGTTAAAATCCTACCTTAAAGTATTAAGCTATCATTGCACTAATTATAGTTCTCCATTGACCAAATTGTAGATGTAATGAGTGTCAAGTTAAGATTTTTTTCTCTTTAACCCTTATGCTACAAGTTCAGAATTCACTTGCTGTGTTAGATATATCACATGCTTTTCATTCATCGGTTATGGTTCTCTAAAGTTCCAAAATATCTGTCTTATTTTCGAACCATAGATCTATCATACTCCACTGATGAAAGTTGTCTGGAGAAAATATTTTCAAATTTTGGTCATGTTGCTGAAGGTATGTGCCGTTGCTTGAAGATAATTTTTCTTATCTATTCTACTCTTTCTTGTAGTTGAGATTGTGACCTGTATTTTTTAAATGTATCTACTTCCCTTACCAGTTAAGATTGTGAAGGATGAAGTGACTAAGAGATCAAAGGGATATGCTTTTATTCAGTACACTTCTCAAGAAAATGCCATGCTTGCTCTTGATAGCATGGATCACAAGGTTATACTCAATAAATTTGTTTTGGATTTTTAATCCCTTTCACAGTATGTCTTCTTCGTCACGTTCTTTCTTCCCTTGTCAGTACCTCAATGGCAGGGTTATTTTTGTGGAACTTGCAAAGCCTACAAAGAAAGACTTTGGCAGATACCCGAAAAGTTGTGGACCACCTGTGGAAAGATTACCATCCGAAAATGAAGTTCCAGACCTAAAAGAAAACTGCTAAGGTAAGCTTATGTTAGTGTTAGAATGTCATTCATTGATAAATGCATGACAGTTCCACAAGTCATCATTATGGAAACTACTGTAATGCAGCTTTGGTTTGACTTGATAAAAATTATATTGCGTAAAATTTCACTCTTAGGTCACCCCTACAGGCTACAGGACTAGTTTACTTGTTCTGTCATCACATTCTGTGTTTTGCATGTAAGCTCACACACATATATATTGTGTTTGTTCTCTGAGGCATGGCGTGTTGCATGTCAGTCCAAGTCGATTACTTCATACTAGAAGAGGCTAAGTGTACTTTCGGTCATCTTTCAAAACCTGTACTTAGAATCATGTATATTAAATTGCAAGACTTGTGCTTTGTCAACTTGATGTAACTAGTTTGATGGTCAGGTTCTGCTAGTATATATGTAGTTTGAGTTTTTACGCGGTGAAAATGGACTATCATGATGTACTTTAGGCTGCTGCCAAGGGTCTGGAAGTTGCCTTGGAAATAAAGGATTCAAAAATTAGTATTCGTCGAAATGTACCTTACATGCATGTCTTAACACTCCATTAATTGGAACAGTAAAGGGTAGATCTTGAAAAAACTACATAAGTGACTTCTCGGTTCTCTCAATCGTCAAATATTTTGAAATATATTCAGTTTTGCCAAAACGACTAATATTTGGGATCGAATGTATTAAAGTGAGATATTTTTCTATGATGGATGATGGAACAGTTGAGTGGGGCTAGAAAGGTTAGTATCAATAACTTGTGAGTCACAAGTTTGTGACAAGGACTTGCTTGTTGCAATATTATAAGCTGTTTTTATGTTTAGTTTAATTGTAATTGATTGGATTGTCAAAAGGATATTGTTGACAGTAATAATATACCAAATATAATTATTCTTATATAAGTGACGCTTTGGGAGGATAAAGTGTGTGCAGATTTTACCCGTCTCTCTTGTGGAGGTAAGGAAGTGGTTTTCAAAAGACCCTCGTGCTCAAGTGTAACAAATGAAAGTAACTATGAAGAAGACATGTCACTTGATTAGAAAATGAATTGCAATATTCAACTACCTACATGTTTTCTCTCTGATCCGCGACCTTCATATCTAAGGTCATGTTCTCGATAAGATTAAATTATGTCATACCTCATTATTTCTCTCCGATACTTTTTCGACCTACACATCCTACATTGTTGGTCAACTTTGGTTTAATCAAAGCATATCTATTATGACCAAGACATGGGGATACCATGCCTACAATGTGGAAGCCCAACAAGTTGAACGACCCCTTTTAAGTATTATTTATGAATATTTTTAGCATATTCTTCTGAAGCTTCTTTTTCTTTTTTCGTGTTGAAGCACGTTCTGACTTAATTATTTTTTCGAATAAATATATAAATACTCCACGCTTGGAAAATACTAAGAAATTAATTTATAAACATATACTAGTATTTATCTAAGCATCTTTCATCTCCTTTTAAAAAGAATGTCACACTTAATTAGCGCTTCATCTTTTAGGTTGAAGTATGAATTGAGAAATAAGTAATTCATATTAAAGATAAAAATTAAAAAGAAAAGTCATGTTTTTTAGATAAAAATTCAATCTAAATCATAGTACTGTACTGTGTAATCCAGCATTGGTCAAAATTAAAGGGAGTAGTTATTACATTACATGAATTAGTGCCACACATTTCAATGTCAAATAATTAAAGAGAAAGTGATTGGTCCCTATCAATAAAAATATTTACCTTTGGAATTACTTAGAAAAATTAATACTTTCTTAATTATTTGAAAAAATCATTAGTCTGAACCAAATTAAATAAAACTTATTGAAAGTAGATGCAATTTATTTTTCTGAAATAAAACTTTAATGTTTAGAAGTTACATAAAGGTACAACAAAATGGAAGTTCTTAGTTTGCAGTATCCATTGTATCAAAATATTTATTATTTTTCCGAAAAAAATTAATTTTGAAATACACATCATTCTAAAACTTTAAAACAATATTTTTATTTTATATTATCCTTAATAATAATTATTTTTAAAAACTACAAACACTTCACAATTTTAGCACATAAATAGAATAAATATTCAATAAAAATAAAATAATTAAATACCCCTCTTAATTATTTTTTTCTAAAAGGACATGTAAATGGAAAAAACACATAATTAATAATTTTAAAATAAGAGTAATTTAACTGGATATTAAAATTCAAAAATTATAACCCTCTCCAAGAGAATATTTATCTTGTTACAAATGGGATATCCTCTTCTCATTGTTCAAGAGGGCTCTTATCTCAAGATGTTAAATGCATGCGTTAGAGCTATTATCAATTATTTTTTTAAAAAAAAAAAAAGTTTCTATCGATCGATATTATTTTAAAATAATAAAATAATATTAAAAAGTAAAATAAAATTATTATAATTTTATATTAATATTCAACCGTATTATAGTCACAAATCGACACAACTTCAACAATCCTAAGTACATTAGTAGTCTTATTTCTTAAACTTCATCCTATTTTTGAATCGTTATCAAATTTCTCTTTTATCTTAATTTTTGTAAAATGCTTGAATTAAATTATTACAAGCTAATTGAATGTCAGTATCAAATATCAACACACAAATAAACGTTATAATGAGATTGTTTAAGTCAAATCTTCTTGGCTATAACTATAAGTTCTAAATATGACTAATAAATATCTATCTTTTTTCTAAAAATAGAAAAAATATTGCAATAATATATCTAAATAACGAAATAATGATATTATTTAAGTCAAAATCTCCTTGACGGTGACTACGAACTCCAAATATATAACTTATAAATGTCTACTATTTTTTTCTAAGAAAAGCAAAAAAGTTAGCAATAATATATGTCAATTTTATGTGGAAACACAAACTTAAATCACATTATTTTCCTTCAAAACCTTATTTTTCTTAGAACAATTATATAAAAGCTTTGATAAATTTGGATTTTGACGTATGAGGTGCCCCTTTAGGACCCATAACGCCTCGTGTCAAAATAAGGAGAAATAAACTTGGACCACGACAAACCACGAGGCTTTTTTCAATTATTCATTTCCACTCCATTTTGTCCATTTTCTTTTAATTATAATTACTCGTTCCATTTTATATAAAATAGTTTAACTAGATATGAAATTTAAGAAAAAAAATGAAAATTTTAAAGCTTGTGATCCAAAATGAATCATAGAAAGGTAAAATAGATATTTTATGGTAAAATTGTTATTCATTTCGTTCGTTATTATTTGTCATGGTTTCTATTTTGAGAGTGAAATTATAAAAATTTTGACTAATATTTTCAGATGTATTTTTTCATCATATTATTATGTAAAAATTGCAATTTATATTACTTTTCATATAAAGTGTGTTTGATATGAAGGAAAATATTTTCTGAAAAATGTTTGTTTGTCAATTTTTTCATGTTTGGTTGGGACAAAAGTTTTGGAAAATGATTTCCAAATCAACTGATTTTACTCAAAATTAAGAAAAATAACTTTCCTTCAAAAATAAGGAAAACATTTTCCAATACTCTCCTCCAATTTCAAATTATATTTTTTTGGAAAAAACATCAATTTTAAAATTTTATTTTTTCACCCGATCCCTGACCCCCCACCGGCCAGCCCCCCCAACCCCCCTCCCAAAAAAATTAATTTTGTTTTTTAAAAATATTTTTAACTTCAAAATTTTATTTTTAAACTCTTAACCCCCCCCTCGGCCAGCCACCCTACCAGCCTCCCACCCACCGCTAACCCCAAAAAAAATTAATTTTACTTTTAAAAATACTATCAACTTCAAAAATTTATTTTTCAGTCCTCCCCCCTCCCCCTCCCCCTTCCCCTTCCCCATCCCCACCTCCACCAACACCCCAAAAAATAATAAGTTTAATTTTAAAAAATATTTTTAATTTCATAAATTATTTTTTACTCTGGTAAAAATAAAAGATATCTCTCAAAAATATTTTTCATTCATAAATCAAAAATTAAAAATCATTTTCGAAAAATATTTTATATTCACCAACCAAACATGAGAAAATAAGTCCAAAATCTACTTGTTTTCCAGAAAACATTTTTCACGGAAAACATTTTCCTCCATACCAAACACACCCATAGTTTTAAAATATCTAATTTTTTTGTTTAAAATATCAAATTAATGTGAGCTAATTTAACTTTAAAAATTAGTCAAGTTGACTTTTGAAAAGCGTAATATGACAAACAATATTAAACGAATGGACTATCTAATATAAGAATATGTTATTTTTTTTGAAATTAACTTAAAAAGAAAGTGAATCACATAAATTGAGTAATATTTTCAATTTTTCGTAATTATTGAAATTGATTTTAGAGAAATAAAACTTGTTAATTATTTTGAAACCGTGGGAGTAGTAGTCGGCCGTGTTTTTTGTGTGTGGCAGAGGAGTGTTGGGTGTGGGGTGGAGAAGAAACAAAAGAGCTTAAATAAGAAGACTTTTTTTTTCTTTTTTTTTTTTTTTACAATTTAAGCGTTACAATTGTATTTGGAGAACAGCAGCAGAGAGAAGAGAGAAGAGAGAAGAGAGAAGTAGTAATGGATAATGGAGGAGGAGAAGATCCACAATTAGAACCACCACCACAGCCGCAGCGACGGTTGAAGCCGATCCCACCGAATCCACCGCCAACAGATCGCCCCGCTCGTATTTACGCCGATGGCATCTACGATCTATTTCACTTCGGACATGCTCGCGCCCTCGAACAAGCTAAGAAACTGTATGTTTTCTCCTCCGGCGTAATACTCTATATGTGATTTTAGAATTATTAATTGACTTTTATTGTGAAAATTTCGTGCCTTTTATATTCTCTATTGTGATGCTGGATTTCTGAGTGATTGTGAGAGGGATCCAATGAGGAATCTGCTTGATTTCTTCTCATCTAGGTAAGCCTAGGTGAGAAGACTTATGTGTCGGTAAAAGAAGAAAACGAAATAGGTGTTTGTCTAAGTTGTTGTTTTTTATTCTTATTGGAATATTATTAATTGTATGATTGTAGAGGCATAACGAATTTGTGATATTGAACATACTTTTACTTTAGACTGAATTATTCATTGCCTAAATGTAGATTGCCTAACGCTCAGCTTCTTGTTGGATGCTGCAATGATGAGATCACTCACAAATTCAAGGGAAAAACTGTTATGAATGAAAAGGAGCGATATGAATCTTTGCGCCACTGCAGGTTGGTTTTATGGGGTTGTCAATTCTGTTTTATGTTTAATGTTTTTTCAGTCAGAGCATAATAAAATAATCTTTCTTCGTGAAATGATCGAGTATATCTGATTGCCGGGGTTAGATTCATTCAGTTGTCTGATGCTTCATAAGACATTTACAAATATATGAAGTTCTGTTTTCATGTAGATGTTTCTTATATTGTGTTTGTTGAGGGTAACTTTGATTTTTAAAATGATTGTAGTTGTTTGTTCGTTTTCCTTTCAGTTGCCAATGAGATGAATAGTTGAGGTCAGTTTTAGATATTTTGTATTAAAAATGGCTGTTGTTGTGAGAAATAAGAGACACAAGGATGAGAGTAATATAGCATGTGTGAAGATCATCTTTTTATAAGATAATGAATTTCATATAAGGCATCAAGAAGATGCAAAATTTACAGAAGGTAGAAAGTAAAAGACATTGTTAGCTATATTAAAAAGTAAAATGTAGGCCATCGTGTTGGGATTACATTGCACACAAAATCATTAAATTTTTGGGGAGTCACATCGATTCAAGATTCAAATTGGCTAGTTCAAACTCATATATCGATATGTGTGTTTGAACCAGCCAAATTGAATCTTGAATCGATGTGATCCCCCAAAATTTTAATGATTTTGTGTGCAATGTAATCCCAACACAATGGCCTCGCCTTCTGCTTTGTAATATAGCTAACAATTTAAATTGGGAAGTGTACCAACATTTAATTCTGGGAAGACAAATGGTTAGGGGGATCTACCCTAAAGAATGAATTTCCAAGCTTGCATCAGATAGCTCAGAACATAACTCCACCATCTCTCAGAATCGGCAAAATAACTGCTGGCAAATACAGTTCAGGAGGAATATTTAAGACTGGGAACTGCCTCACCTTATAGAGGTATGGCCTAAATTAGAACACTCTTGTCAAGTCATGTATTACTGACAACCTAAAATGGAAGGATGGTCCCTATTCAGTATCGGGAGGCTTTGCTCACCTATGCTCTCCTACAATGAGATAATTGATAGATGGCTCTGGAAATTAAAGCTTCTCTCAAGATCATATGTTCTAGCTGGACAGCTTTACGTGAAGCATGCCTTGCACAGGATAAACTCTACAGAAGGAAAATTCAGAGGCAGTAGATGCTTCATATGCCTAATCAAATTAGATTCCACTCGACTTCTCTTACTTCACTTCACAATCATCACAGATATTTGGGGCATGTTTTTCTCTATTTTCGGTCTTAAAGCATAAAAGAGGCGTATGAACGCTTGTCTAAATCGTAAGTTGATTAGTGCATCGCAGATGATTCCTGCCTGTATCTTTTGATGGACAGAAAAGAACTATAGATGTTTTATGGGATTTCAACATCTACTTATTTTCTGAATGTCTTTTATGGTTGTATAGTTTGCAGAATCTCTCCCCTGTAAATTGTCCTATTAATTTTTTGAACTTCATCAGCTCTTTAGCATTAGCTTAGTTTTTGTGGCCTATGGCTGATTATCTTTTGTGCCTCTGATCAATGTGAAACGGATTGGTAGAAGAAATGGTGAGAAAGACAGAGACAGAAAGGAACTCAAAATATTTTGAAGACAAAAGCAGTTATATTTAGAAGATCAAGATGAATCGTCTTTCTTTGTTCTATTTTTGGTGTAAACGGGATTTTTTTGATTATATATGGGACTGGATAGATTTAATAGGTGGCTTGCAAGTAACTGTCACATCAGGCTTCCCTTCTTTTTCTCTTTCTGAGTTGTACATACAGTTCTCAGCACTTGCCAGGTGCTGATTTTATTATCAGTACAAGCCTGTTACCTTCCTTTTGAAAAAAAAATGCCGCTTATGATGGTTCTAATATTGTAGCTTCTAATGGTTGATATCTGCCTTTATCTTTAATTTTGTATGGTGCATTTTCAATTAGGTTAATTGTGTATGCATTGATGCAGATGGGTTGATGAAGTTATTCCAGATGCGCCTTGGGTTGTTACCCCAGAGTTCATTGAGAAACATCGGATTGACTATGTGGCACATGACGCTCTTCCGTAAGGCAAAACGGCCAACAAAATTTTTACTTCTGTTGATTTGCATAAATGTCCCTGTTTCCTTGGAACTATATTTGGACCAGCTTTTGATATGCCTTATCTGACTTATTCATTATTTTACTTTAAGATGGATTTAGCTTTACATAACTAATTTAAGGTCTTCCCCCGTTGTGTGATTTTGTTTTATTTGTTTATGTTGTTGTTTCATTTTGGGTTCCTAAAAATTTTTTCTTTTAATTTTTCGTCGTCTTGTCTGTACACGTCAGTTATGCTGATGCAAGTGGAGCTGGAAATGATGTTTACGAGTATGTAAGTCCAAAATGAACTTCAGTTTATCATACACGACTTTTACCTTGTTCATTTGATGTTTCTGTTAAACAATTTAGTTTGTGTCTGTACAATGTCTTTGTGTGCATAAACCAGGGTGATTTGCAAATTGTTCATCTTTTTAATATGCTGTATGAAAGTAGGTCTTTATTTACTTGTTTTGCTCATTGTTGATCCTTTTTTAATCAGTATAAGGTATCTAGTTTGATATTCACTCTTTAATGCTTACTGTAATGCCATTGTGTAATGTGAATATTTTTAAAACCTGTGTTATTAGGTTAAGTCCATTGGTAAGTTCTTGGAGACCAAGCGGACTGATGGAATATCTACTTCAGATTTAATAATGAGGATTGTGAAAGACTACAATGAATATGTGATGCGCAATTTGGACAGAGGATATTCAAGAACGGATCTTGGTCTGAGCTACGTGAAGGTATACTCTTTAGTGTTTTGATTTGGTGATGTAGTAATACTATACCTTTCTGAGGAAAGAAGTGTTCTTGTTTTGCAAATGCAATGAAAAGAAAAAGGGTGCTAATTGAATTATGTAGACTTTCTGCTACGTGACAAAAAAAATAAATTATGTAGACTTTCTGCTAGCATTAGATTTTTTATTCCTCACTAATAATAGTAGAATCAATGGCGCAGAGTCAAAGATTACATTTTGTTTCATTATTTGCTTTGCCAGGTATTAACTTCATTATTGCCTCTTTTAGGAAAAAAGGCTGAGAGTGAACAGGGGTTTGAAGAAGTTGCATGAGAGAGTAAAGAAACAACAAGAGAAAGTGGAAGAGAAGGTATATTCTTAAGTATTTGTCTGCTTTTCATTTCTCTATTTCGAATACAAACTTGTCAGAAGAGTCTCCAATCTCTATAGAATATGTGGTTTTGAATATAGTTTGGCAATTATCTGGAAAAAGCAAGGAAAAAGGATATTGAGATCTATGTCCTCTGTCGTTTGTGCAAATTATTTTTTTTAAAAGAAGGTAACCATATTTTATATAACCAAAAGAGTACATAAGAGAAACATTGTTACAGGAACCCCCCAAAAAAACATAAACCGATCACTTAACTAGTTCAATGACCCAATGATGTCAACTACATAATCTCTATATCTTCTGCTAGGCCCTCCTTACACCGAAAATGAAACAAAAATATATACAATATATTTTTAGTCTTCTGTTGAGTCGGCTACATCTTCAAAACACCACACGTTCCTTTTCTTTCCTATTGTCCACCAGATGCATGTAGGAATAACTCTCCACCATCTGTTCTGCCTTACAAAATTGTCTGGATCATTCCAGCACGCTAGCAACTCAGCAGTTTTCTTAATTATCCATTTGAGCCTTTCCATACTCAGTAAGAGCTGTACAGATTACAGGTAACTTTGCAATGGATAAGTAGGTGGCTACTTGTTTCATTCATTATGCATCTGAACCCTTTCATACTCGGTAAGAGCTGCCACAGAGTGACTTTGCAATGGATAAATAGTGGGCTATTTGTTTCATTCATTATCCATTTGAGCCCTTTCATACAAGACTAAAGAGCTGCTTCAGAGTACTGGTAACTTTGCGATGGATAAATAATAGATGGCTCTTTATTTCATTTTCTCTCCACATAGAAGGCATTTAGAACACATAGAAATATTGTGCAAATGACACTTTGAGCAATGAAGGGGTAGCACAGGAATCAATATGATGGTATATAAGGTAAGGTTGAATTCGAGGATACAATTGAATTGCCTCTCTACCCCACAAAGGTAGGCAGTAGGGGTAAGGTTTGCATACACCCTACCCTACCCAGACCCCACTTGTGGGACTATACTGGTATATTGTTGTTGTGGTGGTGGTGAATATTATAAAGTGGAGGCGACTTGGTTTAACACATCCTACAATGGAATATCAACATTATATGTCAGTGTTAGGTGTTCTAATCTTTTATCATCGCTGTACAACTGACATGTTCTTGTAGGTTCTCGTATTATTAGATCCTTTATATTTAAAGCTGACAACATTTACACAAGGTCAAGTTTGTCCCCAAGGAGATGAATCATTTGTATTATGTCATGCATGCCTAGGAACTTTTGGATACAAAACAATAGCGAACCACATTTTCATATCAGCTATATTAGCCTGGATCAATGCTTGTGCATTTAGTTGCTATTTCTTATGAGTATCAAATTTAGTAAAATTTAACTTTAAACTTTCCATTTTATCCCTAACGAAATGATTTATTGCCACGTAAATTTCTTTAGGTTAAAATCTTCCTTTTTTAAAAAAAAATGAACTATAAGCTTCCTTTTAGTCAAATGCCTTCACATAAATTGGAATAAACTGCCAACGCATCCAAACCCCGTTCTTTTATATTATTTGTTGGAATAGATAGTAGATATATGATCAGATGCATAAGTTGGTAAGGGCTGTTTAGAGTTGGACACAAAATTACTAATTCAAATTGAAATGTACAATGATTGGGGAAATTGGAACGGGTGAAGTATTATTTCCGGTTCGTTATAGTTTATCACCTTGTAGAATTTGGGTGGTGGAGATGGTGGAAGTTGCAATTATCTGGACTTTTGAAGAGTGAGCTGAAGTGCTAAAATATGATAGACGAAGCTACTTTTCATCTTATATGCTAGGTTTCTGAGTAAAGAAAGCTGTTTCTTCTCCATTGATTATTCTCACTATGTCCTTTGTAACTTAGTGTTACCAAAAATGGAGCAGTTCTGATAGCTTTTTTGTATGTTAATGAATTAAACATAAGACGGATGCTTGTCGTCATTGAAGAACCATCACTTTAAGCTATTTCTAGTCTTCTAGCACAAAACACGCTAAAAAGACTACTTGTTGCAGATACAAACAGTAGCAAAGCATCGAAATATTTGGGTGGAGAATGCTGATAGATTGGTTGCTGGTTTCCTTGAGATGTTTGAAGAGGGTTGCCACAAAATGGTAAGATCTCTCTTGCCGCTTTTCCCATCCCTCTCTTTTCCTCTTGTCTCTATCTGGTGTTCAATCCCCTACAGTTTTCCAGTAGCACCTCCCGCACACGAATGAGAGTGGTTTATATTTGCACTTCTGATCACACATATTGAAATTTCAACAGGGAACTGTCATAAGAGACCGAATTCAAGAGCAGATGAGGACCAAGAGTATAAAAGGGCTTCTATATGACAAAGAAGAGGATGATGATGAATATGACTACTATTACGGGAGCAGCGACGATGATGAAGAATACTACGATGGTGAAGATGAAGAATAGGGTTGTTCACTTTCTCATGTTATGTGGTGATGTAAAATGTAGTTTATGGATCAAGTTGGATGAAGATGTATTATGTCTAACGTTTGGATGCACGTGTGATATGCGTGTTTTCTTTTGGTAGAATGTAGTGGCAATTAGTTGTGTTGTAAACCGTGATCAAGCATAGTCTTGTACCATAACGCTGTTTATCCGAGTGATTTGTCTAAATATGAGATGAATAATCATATGTTCTTGAAAATTCTAATCTGTTTTCCTCTTTTGGCAATTGATACGGCTAGGACCGGGTTAGGTGTATTTATGCACAGTACATGTATTAAAGAGTTTGCGATGCACTAGCTTTTTATTGATGGGGATCAAATATCTTCTGGCAAAATGACTCTATGCTCAGGCGTACTTAGCGCCTGCTTAAACCAAGTTCAACAACGGTTTTTAAAGTGCTTATGGGGTTGCATTCCTAGTTCTGGTTATGTCTTAGCATGGTATATTTCTATCTCTTGAATGTAGAGAGTCTTTAATCAAAAGACCATTGGCTCAAGTACAACAAATAGATGCAGCTAAAGAATAAAAGATGGCAGTGGAGAGAACATGTCATAAGGCTAATAAAATATGTAAACTTAAATTAAATGACTTAAAAGATTGTTGGCATTGTCTGGAATTTTACCTGAAACAAGAGCAAATTCTCTTGCAATAACAAACCAGGGCTTCTCATATTTGCAATTTCATTGTCCTGTGTTACACCAACCATGCTAAGTATTGAATTTCGACGGCACTCTATTACAATTTTTAAGCTTTCTTTCATCATATTTTAACTAGCATTTTAGAATAAAATAATAGTTACACTAGAAATGAAGACACTATATCTTTAATTAGGAATGGACATAAATACATTTGAATCGAAAAAATTCAATTGTTCCACTTCGATTCTTTGGTGTCTATTTTTTTTTCTTTTGATAATTCAGCTATTTGATTCTATGTAAGGGTCATGACTTTTTGGTGCATCAAAAAACAAAAGAAATTTAAAATATTTATATTCATTATATATTTTGACCCAACACGTATCCGATTTTAGCCCTACTAACCTATTTGTATTTGGAGCCCTAATTCCTATATCAAAACTCACAGGCCTCAGCCTCCAGCCCTCTCTTCTCTGTTCTCTCAACTCTCAGAGACACTGTGTCGGCGTCCAGCAAGCACAGCGGCGCAGCAAAACTCTCGTCTGTCGACTCTCAATATCCCAGCGTGACGGACTGTAAGCTACCTCGTCTCACATTAGTAATTTTTAGTATGTATATCTTGGTCTCCCTTCTCTGCCTACAGCAAAACAGCAAGCTAAACTTTAAGATATTTCTGTTGTTTTAAGTATTGAATTCTTGTGTTGAATGTTTTTGGGCTGGCTGCCTTGTGTCTGGTAATTTTTTTTTTTTTTTTGGATTGTGTTTCTGGCTTGCTGTTGCTGAAGTGTTTTGCCAAATTAGATGTTTTTTTTGTGCGACTCCGAAGCAACTTGCCAATTGGCATGGCTGCTCTGGTAACTGGTTAGAGTATTGTGTACAAGTGACCCGTGCTGTACTGCTCCGAGCCTGCGAGTGGGCTGCCTGCTATGTTAGTTTACCTTGAAATAGAACAAATTTAGTTCATAGTTTAGCCTATTAAGTTAGTTCATAGTTCTAAGAGCAGTGCTAACTTATTACTTAGATATTGAATGTTGATACTTGATAACACCGAAGAATGCTAGGCTAGGCTGCTAGGCGTAGAAGAGTGTTATAAAAAAAGAGACATTAAGAGACTAAGAGCCTGTATTTATTTGAATTTTCATTTTAAGTTTATAAGTTACATATTTTGATAATTTTGTTCTCATTTGCATCAAAAAGCCGTTTTAAAAACACTGAACGGACGTTTGATCGGTATTTGGTGCACACTATTTCAAAACTGAACACCAAAGAACCGAACCAAAATATGGTACAAGAAAGCAAATAAAGAAAAAAAAGTAAATAAGACAGTTGAATCTTCTAGTCTTAAACAAAAGATTGAAACGGACTGTACAATTCTTTTTTTATTTTTAAGAGTACTTATTTTCCAATGCATACAGTCGCTCCTGATTGTAAATGTGCAATACATGCAGTCGTTACCAGGCTTTACTAGTTTACATCTATATAGAGATGTCAATGTGAGTTTGGAACTATCAAAATGAAAAGAAGGGCTAAATCCTAGAGTTTAGAATCTTATCTTCTTTACGCTTTGTGTTTTTTTTATCAGATCTAAATGAGAAAAAGAAATGGTTAGCTTGTTTACAATATGAACTAGCTCCCGAGATCAGTACCTAATCCTAGTACTCGCTTACTCATAATTCCTTTGAGTGCTAAGTGCATCGTATGTTCATTAGATGCCATTTAGGATCAATAGTGTATGAAGAGGTCAGTAGGATGAGTGATCAGTCTTTTTAAGCTTGAGTCTATCATTTATTTGAACTCTATTATGTTTCTGCTAGTGTCAGCCCCTTCATATGTGGATATACTGTGTTTGTATGTCGTGATTTCCCCTAGTCTAGATAGTAAAGGTTTAATAAGTTTCTATCAACAAGTATTTGACTAATCAGGGATGTTTGAATTAAGGTTCTTGTTGTATTGTAGAACTAGTAGTCATCTTGCCACCTTAAGATTAGTACAAATGGCTAAAGAATCTTGTGTTGGCCTTACTGTTCTCGTTCATAAACTTGAGATCAAGTCTTGTTGAATTTGTATATGTTTTTAGCTATAAGGTTGCTGCCCAGGAGGAGTATCTTTAGCTCACTTGTAAATAAAGGGAAACCCCTTTCCAGTATTAGCAATCATCATCTTGTGAGGGGTCTAATTGTATTATGTTCAAGACTATTTTTGTTGGGTCTCTTATTCATGAAGGGTCTAAAACTTATGATTTTTAACTGAAATAAGTACTAAGAAGTGATTTATGGATAATCAAAATCTTGTAGGTCAGTGGCCTGTTTCTGCTATGTGTTTGCGAGTCTAGTTTGTTAAACTTGTTTAGCTTTCCTTCATGTTTATGCTTGAGTAGTTGAGTAGTTGATCTGTGGCATAAGAGGCTTATCATATCCCGTTAAGCGGTTGGGTAACATCTGTCTCTTTGTTTATTTAAGTTCCCCTTTAACTTGAGAGGAGGTTTATTTTTGTTCAAGAAAAGATCAATTTTGTTCAAACTATGCTCTCTGGTTGTGTTTGTTTTTTTTAAAATGAAAAGAGTTGGAAATTAAGAGCATTGTCACTGCTTACTTGAGATTAATGGTACCCCTTCCTAGTCTTGAATGACATAAGTATGTTTAAACTCACTACATGAGCCCCTTTTGAAGTTCTGAACGTAGCACCCTTCTTTATTCTGTAAGTCGTGAGTAAGAAGTACTCCCTCTGTCCCTGATTACTTGTCCACTTAGAATTGGCACACCTATTAAGAAAACAATAATTGACATAGCGAGTTTTACCATTTTACACTTATTAATTATGAAGTGGATGAATCAAAAACTTAAGATATTCAAGAAGTTCTACCTTTTTCAATGTAATTAATTGAGGTTATAAAAGGTAAAAAAAATTGTCCTTTCTTGTTTTGTCAAAATGGACAAATAATTAGGGACAACTAAAAAAGAAAATGTGGACAAGTAATTAGATACGGAGGGAGTAGCAGGTTCCTATGCAAAAAAAATTTTGCGACTATTTTCTTCATTTCACTGTTCATAAACCCATGATTGTTCAGGGACTTTGTTGCTCTCTTCGTTGTGCTTACCACTTCTTAAATCCTGAATAATGAACCTTAGTATCATTAGTTAAGACTAAATCCGTTAAGAATTTAGTGGTAATAATTTTCCAGATTGGTTTGGCCCTCCCTGTTTGTGCAGCAGCTGTCAGATATCCCATTTTATGTGAGTTTTAGCTTGCCAAATCTTGATATGTTTATTCTTGACACTGTCCACTCATCTCTTTGACTTTGCTACTTTTTCACTTAGGAATTAAGAGGTATAAAGTCTCAAGTGAGTATTTTACATTAATGCTAAATGAGTTTTGGAACCATGTTTCAATATGACTTTTACCACAGTTGTTAAGTAGAGAGATGGGGAAGAATAAGAGCTCAAGGAAAGGGAAGAAGGCATGGAGAGCCAACATAAGTACGGATGATATAGAAGATTTCTTTGACAACTCCACTAAAGATGCTCTTTCCGGCGGTTCTCTTGCGCAAGTTCCCAGTGACTCTCTCTTTTATGTCGACAAGTCCAGAGGTATTCTATTTTTCAGCATTTTTTTCCCGGTCGAAAATTTCCAGAAAGTATCTTTTGTCAAGTAAATAGCAAGGTAAAAAAATGAAGAAGCCGATTTTGATATCAGGCTGGCGTTCACGTATATGTTCTAGCAGCTGATATAGTCTTTAGATGGATTGGCATGTATGCTATTTACTGTTTCAACAGATGTATTGAACTATTTTTGGTTGAATAACTGGATTGCTCCACATGTGAAAATGGTATTTTTTTTATCAGTAGTTTTTTGGTACACGGGAAATAACTGAGTGCTCTGATAATGTCCTCCAGAGTTATGTTTTGGTAGAATCCGTCAAGAGTATTGTGTACTAAGACATCTAGACCAAATAATTCGGTATCTCATAGAGCTGTAATTATGGAAAAAAATTCAATCTTGAGAGCAGATTGAATGTTCATGTCTGTTTTACTTGCAGTAACGTTTCAAGAACAATTGTTTGGGTGTTACTTTCAGTCAATGGTTCCTGTTCCCATCCAATTGTTGGCTGTAATATGAAGCCGGACAAAAATTGGAGATAGTAACTGACATTTTAGGATTAGAAGAGGGCAGTTTAGAATCACCTTAAGTACTATATCTCTGGAATATGTAGCAGTTGATGTTCATCATGGGTACATCTTCCTTGTCCCTTTAATGCAGTTCTGTCGTTTTTTGTTGGCGAATCCTCCTTCAGCGATTAAATAACAAGTTTTTATGTCTGCAATCCAGATCTTTCTGTCAAACGGAAAATTGAAAAACACCGGGAGAAAGTACTTCGATATGATAGTATACTACAAAGCAATGCCTTTGTTGAACCTGTACCTTCTTCAACTGGGAAGAAATCCAAGAAGAAAAGTAAACTTCAGATAGCCAAAGATACTGCTCAACAGGGTCAAAAGGTTTTTCACTATTTCATTTTAAATGTTCAATTCACCAATTGCAAGATGTTAAGGCTGATGCTTCCTTGCCATAATGTGCTTCTCTCAATAGGAGAAAAGATCTATTCGTTTGAGTGCAAATGCCTAATGGATCCTCAGTGTTTATTTCTTCTTAACTTTGTGTGATTAGGATTTGTCTGGTGGAGACTCTGGCATGGTTGACATTTGGGATGATAAAGGTGTCCTTGTGATTAGAGCCTTTTTGTTCTTCGTCACTTTTGTAGTAAAATGACTTTTCTAATACAGCCTTCATTTCTTTGTTGCAGGTGAACTGGTCATCAAATCCAAAAAGGTACACTTTTTTCTCCTACCCGTATTTGAAATTTTTTATTTCTTTTCTCCTCTCCTTATCTTTTTTGTGGCCACTTGTCAGGAACTTCCTTTTCAATTTTGGTGTCCTTTTATATGAAAGACGTATTTTAAATCAGCTGGATGTTGTCCTTATAAGTTGTAATGCAATACCTGCTATAGGTTTTATTAATGCAACCTGCCTTCCTTTATGAGCACTACTATTTTTGCCTTACAGTGATTACTTCTTAGTCCACTTAAAAAATGAGTCGTCTTAAGTCAATTGAATCTCTTATTTTT
The DNA here is from genome assembly GCA_016801875.1 of Solanum sitiens. Classification (NCBI taxonomy): domain Eukaryota; kingdom Viridiplantae; phylum Streptophyta; class Magnoliopsida; order Solanales; family Solanaceae; genus Solanum; species Solanum sitiens. Next base: position 2,092,972 of record JABWTJ010000056.1, read on the forward strand.
CAAGAATACATCACATCTTAAAAGCATCTTCTGATGAACCTTTTCCTTGCACATCCTCTGCATTGCTTATCCTCTCAGAGGATTGATGAGAGTAATAAAGGAAAAAGAGGCGTGAGATTGGATATAAAAGATCCTTTATCGTGGAAGGTAATGGACCTAAATAAAGCAAAATGGATGTGGTGAACCATTATAGCTGACCCTAACTATGTTCGTGATTGATGCATAGTTGATTGATTGATTCAGTTAGTTTTCCATTCACTCGACAAACTTACACCACTTCATGTGACGAATTAGATTATGCAGATACAATGATCTGTAACTGATACAAGATTTCATCGAATAAGATAACATGCATCCAGAAAGAGATTCTTTTCCATTTTGCTCATTCCTCAATTTGACAATTTGAGATCCTTCCTTTTAGCATTATTGATGCTCTAGGCTGTCTAAAGATCTTGATCAAAATATGTGATGCATGTTTAGATAGTGATTGCATTTTAGGGTTTGGTTTTCTGTTTCCTGCTGTTGCAGTAAAGTCTTTTCATACTTTTCCCTTTTCAGCAGCTGGGTGGGTTGGCTGGTGACACAAGCTTGTTTGGTTGCATTACTATGATGTCATAAACTCAGTATTAAACAACTAAAATGACCAAAATAACTGTCATGTATTTGATCATTTTCTAAAATTAAACAGAACACATATTTAAACCTACAATATAATTCATGCATTATAATCCTTGTATTACAATCCCTAAGATACAATCCTTACATTACAGTCCTTTCAGAACTTGTCTGTAACGACCCCTTGGTGTATATTTTTTGTACCTCTAACCTCCCTGTCTTCTTCTTCTTAGTTCCATTTCTTTATTATCTTAACTGTGTATGTTATTTATTTATCATCCTAAAGCTCGAGCATTTGAATTGTAAACTTATGACTTCCCTAGAACAATTTTGCATCAGTTTACTTTTCGAAAAGGGAAGAGACAAATCTGCATTAGGATATGTAATCAATTTTATATGCATTGCCTGTGACAGAAGCCTAAGACTTCTGTTATACCTGCTGTGGAAGTTGAGCCTCCAGGATGCTCATTCAATCCCCCATCCGAGAGTCATCAGGTAAAATTTCTTCTGTATGTCATATTTTGCTATTACCGAGCTCCTAGTCCATGCAATTAATAATTCGCTGTGTGTCTTCTCAATTCAGGATGCATTAGCTTGTGCTGTTGCAGATGAAATGCAGAAAATTTATAGAAATGAATTGGGGCCGGAGCCTATTCCATTGGTTGTTCCTGGAGAAGCAGTTAATGAAGAAGATGTAAGTTTAAGCTGCTACTTTCTTGTTGTTCTTTTGACCATGGCTGTTGCATATGCATCGTGGGCTATGTTTTCTTTATACTGGGTAAAGTATGCACTGAAGATTCATTTGCCTCAGATGTATTTCCTTGAAGCGGACAGTGGGAGTGACACGGAGAATGAAAATCTAGTGGAAGACGGAAAAACAGATTTGGATAAAAGGTAAGCTCCTTTATTGCTTGTCTGTCATGAAAGTACTAGCGGTTGAAATATGTCCTATTCCTTGCTAACTTAGTATTAGGGGGTACTTAAAATTATACTTCTACTTAAAATTTAGTCACCTGTGTCTATTCATATTTGTATAGTGAATAGAGGCTTCTTTGACAATCTTTAGGCTTTAAGCTTCAGAGAAATTAATTACTCCCTCTGTCCCTATTTAGTTGTCCACTTTAGAAGTGGCACACATATTAAGGCACCAATGATTATCATAGGTTAGTTACAATTCTACCCTTAACTTAAAAGATTATGCAACTCCCCAAGTATAATAAATGCATTTTCTGATTCCAAAAAGCATGCATTACAACTTAGTCGTACTAAAAATTTTCTAGAATTAAATAAGGGCATATTAGGAAAAAAATTGTTGTCCTTTCTTGATTTGTTAAAATGGACAAGTAAATAGGGACAAATATAAAAGGAAATATGGACAAGTAAATAGGGATAGAGGGAGTATGTGACAGTTCGATGTGTTAAGTCGACATGATAAATTTTGCTGACAGTAAACTTAATAACATTTCAATCTCTGGACACTGGTTATACCCAGTTAGCTTTAAGTCCTAAATTTTTTTCTGTAACTTTACAAGGCTAACATGAGTTGCCTTGTCCTCGTTTTTGTTTAATATTTTCACGTAGTCCTAAGCAGATGGATGTTTATGAGGTCAAAGGCGATATATGTAGTATGTACCGCTACCACTGATGGTCTAAGACCTCGTGCTTCCTTCATCCCTATTTATTTGAATCCAGTTTTGCCCTACTCTGTTTGTTTTTCTTTTTCGCTGCTGGTGGGGAAGAAGCTCTTATTTCCAGCATTAGTAGTAGTTCTTATTTTCTTCCACCAAGGCTAGGACAGATGGGGAAGAATCACCTAGTGTTTTTTGTCACCACTGCGTTTTGAACATGAGACCTCAGGGTTCTCAATTACTTCATTGACCACTAGGCCACACCTTAGGTGCAACGAACATCCTTTATATTTGGTCAAAGATGCTGAACGAGTACATTGTATATCACTAATATTTGGTTGCTTGGATATGTTCAGACTTCAGTTTAAGTCAACTACATCTGAAATCATATTTTTAAATGTAAAGGGGTTTGATCCTTAATCTAGCTGAGTTAGATTGTGAGCTAAGTCCCCAGTAAGTGTGATATCCCACGTCATATCTGTTTGCTTTGGTGGTCATGATCCAAATGTCCTAATGATGATCAGTTGTAGAGTGAACCAGTGTTCAAGATTTTCTTTTTTTGTAAGTCAGTTGTGTGTTCTGAAAGTTTGCAGTGCGCTAACTTCAGCTTTGTTGGCAGTCCATGTTACGTTGAGTGCATTATTGGTAGTCGTCAGATCTTTCATTTAACACTAAAAGAAATTATACATCATCAACTTTAACTTTATTCAGGCCGCAAAAGCCCAAAATGCTGACTCAAGTTAAGAAGAATCGACGGGCTAGACGCAAAGAACAGTTGAAAGCAGAAGCTGAAGCAACAAAAGCAGCACAACTCTCCAAAGAGATTGATAGGTTTGCTAATATTTGGAATATCATGCTAATCATATTCCAGTTAAATAGAATTTGTTTTTTGTATAGATTATGATATGTTCTTGTGCCTGCAGCTTACCGGATATAATTCAAGAAATAGAGAGAGAGGAAGGAGAAAAACAGAAACGACATCTACGTCGTGTCACTGCTATAAAAGAAAAACTAAAATCTTGTCCACCACGCTTGGGAAAGCGCAAGTATGTACTGTTTCATTTTGAAGTAAAAAAATTTCAACAATTGATTTGCTGTGAAAAAGTGTTTTTATAGAACATCAGATTTCAAAGGAATTTTATGGTTATAACTCTTAAAAATGTTTCAACTGGGAGCTTGGGGTTTGAAAGAATGATATGATTGCATGAACTGAGCAATGAGACTCATTTTCTTGTGTTTTTGTTTTATTCCTGCTATAACTTCGGTGTTGACAAAAAGATTAATGACCTCCGTCATTTCAGATTCGTGCCTGCTCCTGCTCAGGTTTTGCTGTCTGAAGAGATTACCGGTTCCCTGCGTAAATTAAAGGTTGCATTCTGATTTCAATTTTCTCCAAATTGGCTGTTGTCATATTTATTTCTATTTTCAAGGTTTTTCTCTTATGTGATTTGCCTTCCTGTTTCGAACAGGGATGTTGCACCCTTGCAAGAGATCGGTTTAAAAGCCTAGAGAAAAGGGGACTAGTTGTTCCTTCAAAAAAGAGTAGCAGGTTAGTAAAGATTGCTTGTTGTTTGAAATTAAGCCACGCTTTCTGGTTTGGGCTTGCTTATTATTTGAAATTATAAGTATTGCATGTTGTCTTGAAGTGTGTGTAAACCATGTGACACTGAGACAATTGCGGAGTAATCTCTTTTTCTTTAAAGTTTTTGACAGTGAGCTTTGTGCACGTTCCTTATGGCATCATATTGATCATAAATTTTGACAATACACCTTTGGGCTAACAAAATGTGATGACCAATTGTTTGGGATCAAAAGCTAGAATTTTGATAGTGAGCGTCATGTTCCTGATTCGCTATAACTGGAAATTCTGTCATTTTAATGTAACATTAAAGCTTGTGTTTGTGATAACAATGCATAAACTTCCCCTGCTTTAGGTTTCAACTTTCAAGTAACTGAACTCATCTTTTCTCTGCATGTATCGACCTACTTGTCCTTAATGCCATTATGTATACTGTTTCAAAAGAAACATGCAGAGCATCAAAACATTTCTTGCTAATTGTTTCTTGTATGGGATGTGTGCAGGAAATAGAGTTCATCAGAGAGTAACACAGATAAAATATTTTCATCACCGCACTATGAGACCATCACTCCGATAACTTGGATGAGAGACACTCTAGACAGCAAGGTCTTGGTTTATGTCTGCAAATTTGGAGTCGGAGAGCTGGCTGCTCTTACTGTTAGCAAAATGGAGATGTCGATCTGTTTATCTTACTGATGCATATGGTTCATTACACAATATTTTATAGTCATGGTCAAGTTACTTTGGGAGCAAAAACTAGTGATACTTAATTACTGATAGGAGGCAGAAGATTGGTGTTTCATGATTTCTCTTATAATTTTTCTCTTGATGAACCAAAAATTATTCCCATGTCAGCTTTTTTTTTAATTTTAAAAAGGGAACCCTCGTAATCGAAATTTTAATATGTACCCCAAAGTGATGAAAGACTTCCTTATGTGTTTTATCTTTTTATATTTTAAATTGTCTTAGTAAAAATTATGATTTTCGCTGGCGATAAACATTATAATAAGATAAACCAGACAATATGTGTGTGAGTTGACAACATATAAAAAGAGAGACGACAAATAGGGGAAGGAAACGACATATGAAAAAGGAAATTTAATGACTTTATATGAAAATGAAATAAAAACAAAGCAAAACAAAGTGAGAATACACTAAGAGCCGTGGGCTTCACTTTGTGAGAACAAAAAAATATCCAACCCAAAGTTGGATTGCTAGTTTTGTCAAATACTATTAGGTTTTATAGATATCCGTACCCTTTTTTGTAAGAATTCTTTATATTAGGTTTTCTAGTATTGTCGTTTTTACTGTCTTAAAATAATTGTCATTTTAAGAATTCAACGATAACGCCTTAACATCATATTTCGTTCTAATTTATATAATATAGTTTGATTTGATACGAACATTAAAAAAAAAGAATGAAAGACTTATTAAATTTGTGGCCTAAATAAGTCATAGATGTTTGTGTGATTATAAAATTATTTCATTAAGGATAAAATGAGTATTTTAAAGTTAAATTATTACTAAATATAAAAATGTATCAATTTGTTTTAATTGGGTATGGGGGAAGGGAAAGAGGATTACAATATGGAGAATCGAACACTGACCAATAAGGTGGAAGTTCAAATAGCCAACGAACTAAGCTAGAGTACTAAGATTTTCAAAATAACTTAATTAAGTATTTATACCTTGTATTTATTACTATACTTTCTTAATATATGTGAAGTAGATAAAAATACAGTTAAAATGGAACGGACAAAAAACGTGAAATGTACTGATTGGAGTATCAGTTACCAAATAATTTTTGTGATACGATAAGAAAGAATATCTTGGAGGATAAAGTAGCTTTAATATGTTGATGGTGCAAAGACGTCGTTTCAATATTTTGTATTTTCTTGCTACACCTAAGATTCTTTAATTTGGATTAAATTAATGAAAATAAACTCAGAAAACATTAGTCTAATACAGTACTAATTAACAAGTAATACTTCAAATTTAGTCCATTTATTTGAAACACTTTAATTGGAAATTGTCCAAAAGTTGAAAAAAAGGGCATAAAAAAGTTGATCATTATTCATGTGGTCTTCTTTCTTTCATTACTAGTGGCATGTTGTTACTTGTTATTTCATCTATCATAAAAATAACTTCCAATTATTGTAATTAAGGTAACATTTCATTGCTAAACTTTTGAAAAAAAATTAGGGGAATTATGATAGATTATACATATATCTTGTATTCTTAAAATGTTATGTTTGATCCTCATGAATAATTGACACTTTCTTTTATTCAAACTTCAAAAAATCAAATGCGCTCCAAATCTGAAGCTGACATTCAAATCAAAGATTAATTATCTTTAACTTCCTACCTCATCAACATAACATGAATACATTCGAAGTTCTCTCTCCTACTATGGTAGAATTTACCAAGAACTAATAATTGTAACAACTTTTTGTTAAAATGACATAATGTCTAGCTAGCACACAATTATCATAAAAGCAAAATCAAACAAACAAAAAAACTCTCATAGTGATCATAAGACATAATTTTAAACTAGAGATGTGAAAATTCCCAAACAATTACTAGACTTGAGAAGAAGCCTACAAGTAGGGCAAGAAGAATGTGATAGTAGCCATTCATCAACACAAACCACATGGAAAGAATGTGTACATTGAGGAAGAACCCTAATTCTTTCTCCATCCATGAAATCCAACAAGCAAATAGCACACGATGACGATGATGATGATGATGATGATGATGATGTAGTGCTTGAAATTGCATTATTATAAGTAGATGTTGGCAAAGCAATCATATCTTTTTTCTTAAGTCCAGAGTTGACTCTCTTTGAAGCTACCCATTCAACTGGCTCAGAGATAGTCCTTTGAGTGCATTGAAACACACAATGTAACATGGAGTTTAAGCCAAGTGCACAAACTAAAGCACATATTAGGGCAGCAATGATTAATGTCATGTTCAAGTGTAGTGTACTTCCATTGTTATTATTGAGTTGATCATGATCAAGAAAAGGGGTTTTAAAAGGATCTAGGCTCATCATTGGGCTTTGTGTTGGAGTAGTTATATTCATGAGGGGACGTTTAGCCATGAGAATATTAATTAAGTATAGAGAAAAATGATCGTTATGATTCTGGAATTAGAACAACCTTTCCTTCCTTATCGATTTTTAATTCGATCTAGGGTAGAGCTTCAACATGAGATATATATGGAGGAGTGAAAAATGAGACTTAATTCAATGGTACTAATGGAAAAGAAGAAGCAAAAAAAAGTGGTGGCATAGGATATGGCTAGTTGGTTATCCATTGTCTAGCCTTTTAGTTTATGCTATCACAAAAAAAAAAAAAACATGTTAAGGACCCCCCCACCCCCACCCCCCACCCCCTCCCACAAAGGAGTTATAAGAAAAAATTATGAACATGAATACATGATTTGTTCTTATCCAAGAGATGAATAAGATGATAATATGTTTGATTTGATGATATTGAAAGATCAAGTATATGGACATTGAAATCTTGGAAGCATATTACTTTGATGTCCCACTAGAGATATAATTTGATTTTGAACGCTGAGATTTCAGGTTTAAATTTTCGTACAAAAAAAATTATTAGATAATATTTTTTATTTTTATTTTTTGATAAATAAAATTACTCGATATTTGTTACTAAAAGGATATAACATGTATCGTGTGAAATTACTATAAGTCAAGATACGTGTAAGCTAGTCCAAAGTTATATTAGAAAAAATCAAAGAAAAAGTTATATTAGAAAAAACCAACATTTTCTTTGATTAATTTAATGATGAAGATAGTATGTTTTGGTGGTACAAATTCCATTGGTGCAAGTAACTAAATCAATGTGATGATGATTGGTCATGGAAAGAAAATAATATAAAGCCAAAAATAAAAAAAGTTGTCAAAAACGACAATAGGGTTTAAGGATGTTTTTAAAAAAAATAAAAAGAAGGGCAGTGTCAATATTCTAAAGATGTAACTGAACCATATGGTTGACCTAATTAATTTAGGCATAATACGTACAAACTTGATCTCAATTGATATTTATACTTCTTTTTATTTTTATTTTATGTATACACAGATAGATAGATATTTGAATTAGCATATAATTGAACAGGTAAACATATATATCTTACATGATATTTTATATGTATTATGCAATAATGAACATATATGTCTATTGTTATACACATCTAAAATTAGAAGACGAAAATATCCATTGATATTTACGTATTATTATGGTGGTAAATTTTTGACTTTTGGGAAACCTGAAGGGTCAAAATTGTTAAATGCTTTATGATACTTTTGGAATGTGGGATCAAATTAAGCTCAAACCACATTATGTGACTCTATGACTGGCTTTGTCTTTTAAATATTCCTAAGAATATTTCAATACTTAACTTGATTTCTAATCAACTGTTTATCTTTAAACTTAATTAATAACCTACAAAGTAACATTTGGCGAATCGTAACACTTGTTTTTTTTCTGAAGAATTAACTTAGATAACGATAATCATTTACCCAATTATTTAAATTTAAAATAATATGTGGATATATAACAGCTTATAAATAGTAAATAATGAATCTGACCAGATATTTGTGTAAAATTCCTTTTTTTTTTTCTTTCGACTTTTAGATATTTTTTTTGTGAGTTTTCTTTGCCTAATTAAGCAGAATAAGAAAAAATTTGGGGAGTGGGAAAAGATATGTGAATCATCCTTTTGCTTTAATTTTAACAAAAGGTAAAGGCAAATCCCATTATAATATCCCAAGTTCAAATAATGAATATTTAATTGATGTTTTCATTATAAAATGCTTTGCTATTAATATGCGATTTTTGTGTGAATTCAAATTAATCTGGTCTTAACACAAATATCAAACACCAAGCCGGATGGAGAAAAAGGAGATATGAAATACTTTATCATTAAAGTGCAAATTCCTAATGCGACTTTAAATTAGTTAGATTTCAATACAATTATCAAACATCAAGAGAGGAGAAAAAAGAGATAAAATGTTTTATCATTAACATGCAACTTCTTGATGCGAATTCAAATTAGTCTGATCTCAATACAAGTACCAAACATCGAGGGAGGAAAAAAAGAGATATGAAATGTTTTACCCTTAACATGCGACTTCCTCATATGAATTCAAATTAATCTGATCTCAATATAAATATCAAACATCAAATCGAATGGAGAAAAAAGAGATATGAAATGCTTTATCATTAACGTGCAACTTCCTAATGCGAATTCAAATTAGTCTGATCTCAATATAAGTATCAAACATCGAGGCCGAAGGAGGAGAGAAAAGAGATAACAAGTATTTAAATAACATCATCTCCAATTGCTTGTTTTCTCACATGAAAAAATTCTTTTCACCCACAACATTATGTTGATCAACAAAAACTGACACCACACCATCAACTATTTTTTCACTCTCAATAACAACAACATTATTTGATACATTTGTAATAGCATGTACTGGAAATCCCATAACCCCTCCTCTACAATAAAATGAATATTGTACATGATTTATCTTATTAGGAAACACAAGAATTGATGAAAAATCAGCTATCCACTTTGTCCCATTTCCACCAACACTTAATTTTCCACTAGTAGACTTCAAACTCATCCCATTGACATTATTTTGATCAATAACAACTTGATCAATGTCAATAAACTCTCCATCCAAACTCAAAATTGGTGTCATTTTTGTAGGGTTACCACTAAACATGTTGTTAATCACATTTAGTCCGAAAATTCGACCGTTAATCGCTTTCAAAACAATGTTTCCCTCTCCAAGAAAATAACCATTTGAGATGTGAACTAAGAAAGGATCCTCAATGACTATAGAGTTATAGTCAAGGTAACAATTATCTATCCTATTTTGTGATGATTTAACTAAAATACCAACCCCACCAAAATATGTTGCCTTGTTGTAACAATGTACCCCTGTGACAATATTAGCCTCACCTCTAAGTACAATTCCAATTGCTGATGAAAAAATTGTAACATCAGTAATTGCATTGTCATTGCTAGCAAGATCAATTGCTATGCCTGAGAAATCTCTCTCACCTTTGTCTCCGCCAACGGTTGGATGTTGTCCCATGAACGTGTTCGATATAAAGGTCTCGTGGCCCCTCAGGACGAGGACTCCTTCCGTGTTGAAGTGAACGAAAAAGCAACTTGTTACGCGAATTCTAGCTGAGTCAACGATGTATAGACCTCCTCCTCGATAGCCTGAGTCGAAGAGGATGTCATGGAACGTAATGCCCTCATAACGAATCGCGATGTTTTGGTCACGTCTATCGAAAATGTTACTATGGTGGTGGGAAATGTTGTAGTCTTTGATGAGCTTGGGAGAGTCTTGTGACCATAGTTCAATTAGATGTCTATCATCTGGAAATGTATCAGATGCTCTTAGTGTTCCCCCTTTTACCTGAAAAAATTAAGGCAATTCACCAAGATCAAAATCAATTTGCCCAACCAATAGCTCGTAAGGTAATTTACAGAAATTTCACTAGTTTAAGAGTAAAATTACTTAGATTCACAATCTCGCCTAATTATGGACTTCAAAAACATGTAGTTGGCGTGTCCAGATACATGTATCTCAAATATACATGACGGTCAATTTTATGTGTAATTTGTTCTAGATATATTGCATCCAAGTGGATTTGCATGTATCTGACTCTCTCGCTCACCTCTCTCCGATCTCACATGCCACTTTCTTCTCTCACTGACCCCCCCCCTCTCTCTCTCTGTATCTGGTATCGCTCGCCTCCCTGTCTATTTTAGTGTATCTAGTAACTGAAATACATGTATCTAGATGAATATAACTAACTCAAAATCTAGTATGAAATTATTAATTAGTGAGATAATACATAATTATTTGAATTAGTAAAAATGATATGAATGTATGTCTGATTAGGTAATTATTTTAATTAATTAACTTAATTAGCCCATTTAAATTTAACACAATCCTCCCATTTGACACCTCTCGACCGATATAAGGGTTAAGAAAAGGATAAAAGAACACAACTTCATATGATTTTTAGGTTGCAACAGAAAACAGAAGAGGAAAACAATGGATCCTAAAATATATGGGCTGTCATTTTGGGCTTGAGCATGAAATTTACTACCAACCCAATGGGTTTTGTAACTAGGTAGTCATTTACTGGCTTAACATTTGCAAAAAAGAAAAAAATAAAATAAGAGAGAAACCCAAAAATAAAATTATCTAAATACACATCTTTTTCTCTTTATTAATAAAACTAGCCCTAGGCACACCTTGCCTAGCGGAATTGCTTAAAAAAATAAAAAGACACATCACTTTCCTCGCGTTGATACATCCCCTATATATCCTCCCCTCGGATACACTATGATACACCCCTCACCTATGTATCAGGATGTCTACTGATGTATCCGGAAGTATTATTATTTTTATTGTTATTGTTATTTTTAGTATTTGTATTATTAAGAGTCGATAGCTATTATTTTTGACGCAAAAATCACTAAACTATGGGTATAGAGTATACTGCTACAATAATTACACAACCTAAAAATACTAACAATCTGATAAACAACTTATTTTTAAACTCTAATAAACAAAATGCAATTAAAAAGTTCACAAAGAATAATTAGAAGCAAGGGGACCAGATCAAAAGTAGAAAATTAAAGAAAGAAGAAAAATATGTGTTGGGCTAACAAATAACAATAGGGAAAATCCTCCTTTATTCTTTCTCCCTTTGCCTCTTTTAAGAAAAGATATTATCTCACTATAAAACATATATTTCAAAAATCACTTTTTTTTATTGAGTTTAATATTTCCTTCGTCTATTATTGTTTGTCATGATAAGATTATTTATAATCTTTAATAGAAGGTACAATTTGAAACATAAAAAATGACTCAACAATTAAATTAATTTAAAGAATGACATATTTCTATATTAAATTTAAAAATCTTCTCTTTTTTTTATCTTAAATTCTGTCTCGAGTCAAACTATCTCACATAAAATGAAACGGAGGGAGTAATATCTTTCGTTTTTTGAACTCCCTAGATTTCCACATAGGTAGGCACTTGTCATACGATAGGTAAAGGTTGAACATAAGATGTATTTTTCAATAAAGTTGGACACATGTCTATAGACAATTTAATTGCATTTTCAGTTTGAAACTGCCCAATCAAATCAATATCTTGTAATCGATTGCTACAACTAGTGTTCCCATTAACATATTCAAATTAAGCTAACAATATTGTTAAATTAGTTTTGAACTAAAAATAGATGAACAAATTAAAACAAAAGAAATAATTAGTTTCTCATCTCATAATTTATGTAATGAGTTTTTGAATTACCTATAATGTGTCAATTATTTGCTCAAATAACGTGTTACTACGAAAAACATACGTTATGAACTAATATTGAATCCTAAAATGGACTCACTTCTAACTCCAATTTTTTTTTTTATTGACGTTCACATTCTCTTTTCACATGAAAATTTTCTTTTTTGTTCTATTCCTTGTGATTGTTTTATATGGAACCTTATTACGTACTCCCTCCGTTTCAAAAATAATATCTCTATTTCCTTTTTAGTTTGTTTCAAAAAGAATGATCCTTTTTTTTTTTTGACAACACTTTAACTTTAACTTTTTACGTGACATATTTAAAACCACAAGATTAAAGGGCATTTTGATACATTTGATATAATTTTAATTTAGAATCACAAGATTAAAAAATCTTTTTTCTTTTCTTAAACTCCGTTCCAAGTCAAACTAGACCATTTTTTTTTAAACAAAAGGAATATATTACTGTCAGTATAAATAACTTAAACAAATAATCAAAATTAGAGAAGGATGTATATGACATACCACAATATTGCCAATGCCAGGAGGAAATACAATAGGATTGTTGATTTTATAATTTCCACCTTGAAAATCAATAATGAGACCACCAAGATCACTAATACCAGGAAGCAATGCAAATCCATTATTTTGCATTTTCAATGCATCATCAATAGCCTCTTTTATAGCTTCACTACTATCACTTGTTCCTCTTGGATCTGCACCATACCCTATTGGATATATAACCCCTCCTTCACTCTAAAACCAACAACAAAAAAATATTGTCAAGAAAAGAAATTTTATAAAATTCTACTAAATAACACGTGTCAAAAAAGTGAAAGTTCAGGTAGTCAAACAAACTGTCAGTATTATTGAGTACCTTTTTGGGATTGGAGGTGGGAATAGAAGGTTGTGGAGGAGTTGAAGGTGTTGATGAATAGATAAAAGATGAAGAATATTGGAAATGTTTGTCTTCAAGTCCTTTTTTAAATTCATAAAGCTTTAACTCTCTAAGAGAACCATTTGCCTCTTTTACAACAAAATAATTAAGTAGAAAAATGAAGAATGCTAAACAAGAAAATGGCTTCATCATTTCCTTTGAAAATATTAAATGTAGAATGGAAGGAGAATTCCAATTAAAGAAGACATAGAGAGTGACATTTAAGGGATTTTGCAAGTGTACATGCCTCGTTATTCGTAAGTAGGACTATAAGTGGTTTCTTTTTATTTTTTCCATTTTGTTACCGATATGTTAATTGTAGTACGATTAATTTAAATTCATGTTATATCGTTAATCAAGGGAAATTGCTCCTAGAATAGTCTATACATTTTATTTGGAAGTATTGATCTTTGTCAAAGATTTTTTTATACTCAAGGTTTAAACATAAAATCGCTAATTAAAAAAGAAGTAATTTTATTTACTATATAAATTTTAAATGTTATTTATAAATAAAAATAAAAATTTTAAATTTATGAGCTTTATATTTTAGATTATCAAAGTCAGATACTAGCTCCGCACCTTAAATTATATGAACAGTTTAACATACATAAATACATACGCAGATGATTTAAAATGTAATTGGTAGTAACTTATAATAAATGAAGAAATAACATATTATTGTAATTTAACATAATATTCATATTATTTGATATATATTGCAAAATTTTAAGATATAATTTAGAAAAGGTAATTAACATTAAATGTAAACATGAAAAAATATTTTTTTTATATTAATAAATTAAAAATGACAATTTAAAAGTCAAATATAAAAAATAATTAATATAAAAAATAAGTAAAAAAAATATTTTCTCTTGCTATGACAAAAAGTAACAAAGTAAAAGTGGAAATATATATATAATTAATATTAAAGATAGAAAAATTAAAAAATCACCCTTGATTTATTATAAATAATAAAGAAATAAAGTATCTTAAATATAGGTAGATAGAGAAAAGTAAACGAAAGAAATATGTATAATCCCATAATAAATGTTTTATACTGACTTTGAAAATTGTTGTAGCATTTATTAGCATTGGAAAGAGAATACAACTGTTATTAGCAAAGTTAATTGAATGGATTAGATGAAGCATTTATATATGCTTTTACTTCTCCGATGCCTCGAATTTGAATTTTAAATATAAATTTTCTGATAAAATGTGTTGTGAACTTGTATTGGTGGAAGTGGTGAGTTTTCAATCACAACTAAGATAAATCATTTCTATCATCAACGAACATAAATATATTAGTTTTACTAAAATTATATGACACGTTAAGTTTTAGAACAGATACATAAATATGACAATAGTTATATACATTTCTATGAAATATATAACAACAATCCGTTGTAGTCTAGTTGGTTAGGATACTCGGCTCTCACCCGAGAGACCCGGGTTCAAGTCCCGGCAACGGAATATCTTTTGGGTCAGTTTTGGGCGAGTTAATTCGAATAACAACGAAAATATATGTATTTGTATCTATTTTTCTCTCTATTTTTACAAACACAAACACATTTATATCGAAATGTTATAAATCGCTAATTGTATATCGAATCAGATGGGAAAAAAATGAGATGTTGCCAGCGAATTACAATTAAAATAAACAATGGTTATATCATTTAATTTGAATCAATGGTTTGTTATTTCATACAATTTTTCAATTTTATTTAGAGGAACTTTCTCATATAGCCACTCAAAAATCGTCTAATTATTTTCTATAACTATAGTTTGATAATTACAATTCATAATTACATGTTATAGGAAGGAGAGAGGCGTGCGAGATTGGGAGAGAGAGGAGAGAAGTGAGCGAGAGAGGGCAAAGAGTGGGAGAAAGATGAATTGTATATGTATATTAGTTAGATAATTGTATATTATACATATGTATTTGCATATATGGCAAGCGAGATTGGGAGAGGGACAAGAGAGGCGAGCGAGATTGGGGAACTGGGGCGGAGCCACCTTGTATTATATTATTTATACATGGTTAAAAATAATTTTATATGTATATATAGTAGATGTCGAACCCCCTTCGGCTACTTCATTTGTCTATTTCTAAAGCTTTTTGAACCCCCTTATTGAAAATTCTGATTCCGCCTCTGTTGGGAGAGGGACGAGAGAGGCGAGCGAGATTGGGGAGAGAGATGAGAGAGGCAAGCGAGATTGGGGAGAGAAATGAGAGAGGCAAGTGAGATTGGGAGAGGGAGGAGAGAGACGAATGAGAGAGGGCAACAATTTGTATAATTTACATCTCATTTGTATAATTAACATCAGCATTTTGTATAATTCACGTGTTTTTGTATAATTGAGTAATATAAAGTCGGGATTATACAAATATGATAAAACTTGAAATAGCAAATTGATACTGATTAACATAAACATATAAACTTTAAACAATTATACTAAATATATTATACAAATTACATTACATAAATTAATTATACAAAATCCGAAAAGTACACGTTTATACAAACTTTAAAAGGTTATACACAAAAATATTGAATGTATATGGTGACAAACCTGAAAAACCAAAGAAAATATCCTTATATACAAATATAAATCATCTTTTACAAATATAAATCAAAAGAACGATTGATAGTTACGAATTATACAAATGTGACTAAATTATAGCAAACTATAGTTATGATGAATAATTAAGTGGATGAATTTGTTTAACCGTATAATTTTTCCTTTTATTTTTTGTGCCAGTTAACTCTGTATCCGTTATAAGAAAAATGAGTTACATAAATGATATTTTAAGTTCTATTATCTCCTCCCGGGCAGAGGCACCTTGTGGAACTCCCTCAATTAGAAAATTATTCTTCATATACATGACTAAAATAAGTTTTCATGCATATATAATAGATGTCGCCTCCTTCAATTGAATGGTGTGTCTATTTTTTCAAATTTTGAACGCTCTTAGTGATAATCCTGACTTTATCGCTAGTCTTCTCCCCACCTACTCAACGCTCCTAATTCACCAAAGATTCAGTATTTTTTGCTCATACATCTATACGTTTATACTTCTTGAAATATAGACACACACGTATATGATCTTTAATATGTTTCTTGCAAAAAGACACCTTCCATATCTCATGAACGGAATTTACTACTTTTTGACTACATCCATCTTTTCTCATAAGTTCTATAATAAATCAAAAAGGTTATAATATATAGTTAGTTTATATATGTAAACATCTTTTGGAACAAAAAAGAAATATATTCCTTTGGTTATTAAAAATACATACCTTTAAAGTTTGAGTTTTATTTTTCCCTTCAATGTCCACGTACGTTTCATATTTTGCACAATCAATTTCCACAATTATGAAGAAATTAAATACAGTCCCTTTATTAGGTGAATACAAATATGATTGGCAAGGTTGTTATTTCCCCCTTATCTAAGCAACCTAGCTACTTTCACTTTATTTTATTTTATTTGTTGAACCATAAAGAAAGTAATAATTAAAAACACATGTAATTGAAAAAAAATTAAATGAAATTTATGTAGAAAATTTGATCCATTTTTTTTACTTAACCTTTGAAAGCTCAAGTTTATAATGAAATTTCCTCTATTTGTTGGTTACCCTCACCAACTACTACAACAACATGGATAAATGATGATTTCATGGCCAACAACATTTCACCTAAAACTTGTTGTAGTGGTTAAATACTTCTCATCATTTCAAACTTTTCTAAGAATATCACCTTGAGTAAATTGTAAAAAAGATATGGTTCTTAGATCTTATTATATATTAAAAATGAAGCGGAGCCTTGAAGCAACAGTAAAATTGTTTCCTCGTGACTATTGGTCAATGGTTCGGCCGTGACATGAAAGTAGTTTCTAATCTTTTGTATTATGATAGATAGATTGTCTATATCACACCCTTTCAAATTAAACCCTGTTAATGTGATATGTTATGTATATCAAACTGTCTTTTATAAATATTTCGGAAAATATATTTCTAATATCTTTGTAATGATAATTTCTTCCTACACACTGAGACACTAGAATTTTATTATTATCTCTTATACCTCGCAGCAAACAGCGTGAACGTCTTTTTGACCATTTGAAAGAGGAAGTTGAGTATTGCTTTAAAACTATTAAAAACTTCCAAGTCAAATCACTACGAAATTTGGATAAAAAACTACGAAAAACTCACAAGTACATATTTCAACAAATGGACAAATCCTTACTAATTAAATCCTCAAAGTTAGGCATATATAAGTATTATAATTTAGAAATTTGAATGAGACCTCATACTTATTCAACTTAATTAGTTAACTTCTAGAGCAAGACGTATATTATTCCTGAGAGACTTGTAAAGTATAAAAATCAAGTAAAAAAAATTATATATACAATATCAGAGTGGTTTGGTTTCGAAATATTTTTTTTAATTAAAATCAAATCAATTCAAGTATAGTCAGAATTATCAACATTGATTGTGGTACACTGGTGGGAGTGTTTCACCCTTAACTAGAGGTCTGTCCTACAGAGTGTGATCTGAATTTAGTCAGAGCTTCAATATGGGACTCCGGACGCCGAGTGAGAAAACAAAAAGTAAGTACAGTCAGAGTATTTTTTTTTTCAAATACCAAACCAAATCTCTAATCATTTTTTTATTTGACTTAATTTACGATTTGATTCGATTTTATTAACCCCTTTATCTTTCCATGCATTGAACTTTAGTAGGAAAGAAAAAAAAAATTGCCATCAAAAAGCATTCTTTGTATTGCTGGATTATACTTTTTGATTTTTTCTAAACACAAACATTTCTTTTTCAAGAATGATTCAAAGTAATCTAATCATCTTTGTAACATAATAACTAGCTAGATAAATCCCTATTTTTGTTAGCTCAAATAAGCTCATTTCCCTTGATCCACCGTCACGAAAATCCTTGCTGGAACTTGCGCGTCTGATTCAACCATAACCTTATTATTCGACACATTTCTCAAAGCATGATTAACGAACACGTTCCCACTAGGGAAAAATGTGTATTGAACATGTTTAATAAGGTTAGGAAATATAAGAATTGGATTAAAATCCATAGTCCATGATGTACCATTCCCTTCAACAACTCCACTTCCAATTGTACCCTTAAGATTCATCCCCTTAACATTATTTCTATCCACCACAACTTGTTCAATTGTCTTAAATGGTCCATTACTTTGATCCAATTGAACAATATCAATCCCTTTATTTGATCCAGAAAACATATTATCCACTATGTTAACTCCATTCACAACACCATTTATAGACTTCAACTTAACAAATCCATCTCCAAGAAAAAATGTATTTGAAATTGTGAGTTGAACAGGGTCCTCTGCTACAATTCCAGTATAATCCAAATAAGAATCAACAATTCTTGTTTGTGTTAATCCAGGGAGTTTTAAGTAAATTCCAGTCCCACCAAATCCTGTAGCCTTATTGTAACAATGTATACCTGATAACAAATTTGCTTGACCTGATACAATTATACCAATTTCAGCGGAGAATATCACTACATCAGTAACAGAATTATCATTTCCCATTAAATTTATCGCGGTACCGGAGAAATTCCTCTCTCCTTTATCACCACCAGCAGTAATATGCTGTCCAAGAAATGAATTTCTAATGTATGTTTCATGTCCACCTTTGGCTATAATACCATTTGTTGTAAAATGTGTAATGTAACAATTGTCAATACTTGTTCTTAGTGAATTTATCACTTGTATACCACCTCCTCTGAAATTTGCATCAAGTAATAAATCTCTTAAAGTTATGAATTCGAATAAAAACTCAGGAGCATTGCTTGAAGATGTCGATAAATCGAGTAAATATCCATCTCTTGGAAAATCATCTGAAGCTTTTAGTGTTCCTCCATGAATCTGTTTCATAAAATGTAGGGGTAATGTTGTAATTAAAATAACTAACTAGGTAAAAAATTAGAAATATAGAAAAATGTAAAGTTAAAAGTCTTAAGATTACATGAGAAAAAAAAAATTAATTTTATTTTTCTATATTTCAAAAAGGTCAAGTCAAGAGATTTGACCTAAAAAAAAAAAAAGAATCAAAGGAAGACATGTAACATATGTAGTACTATTCTATTATTTATTCGTTAGTCAATATAATTTAACATGTTATAACAGAACGTACATACCATGAGATTGCCACGGCTAACAATAGGGAATTGTAATGGTTGGCTAATTAAATAATTTCCACCTTCAAGATTAATTTGAGCACCACCAAGATTTGAAATTCCTTGCATTAAGAAACCATTAGATGGACCTTCAAGTGCATCAGAAATTGCTTGTAGAATAGCTTGTGTGCTATCTAATTTTCCAGTTGGATCAGCACCATATGATGTTACATGATATATTTTTGGACTTGGTGTAACCTGATATAATACATAAATAGTTAATTTACGATACGTTAATATAAATCGACTGATTAGAAAAAAAAAGACTTACGGTTATTACTGATGGTGATGATGGTGATGGAGAAAATCTAGTAGGAGAAGGAGAAGGAAAAGGAGAAATCAAATCGCGATGAACAATTTCAGCTGTAAAAGCTTGTAATTTCCTCAATTGATGATCATATGAATGAACATTTCCATAAACATTGGATATATAAGCAAAAACAAAAAACAAGGACAAAGCCCATGTTTTTTCTCCCATGTTATTTGCCTTCTATGTGAATTCTAAGAAAAAACATTCTAGTTTCCCATTTATATACTAAATAGGGAGAGAAGAAGATTTTTTTTTAAATAATAATAATTATTATTATTTAATTTGGGGGTAGAGAATATAGCTAGAAAATGGAAAGAGAGAGGTTTAGAAAATAAAATGAAAGAAATTAAAGTTGGAACTATATAATCTAAACAGACAAAGAGTGTGAAAAAAGACAAAGAAAAGGCTCTCTTTTGATGTTGATTTTCTTATATTTTTTGAAGATGTATTATATGCTCACTTTAAATACATGTTTGAAATGAATTTGCCTTTTTTATTTTTTGGTATTTGGTAATTAAATTAGTGAGCATTTTTCATGTTTTATTCTGAAATTAAAAAAAAATAGTTTTTCTTTTGTTTTTAATTGAAAAACAATATTTCAAAACTGAAGCTGAAGTTGTTTTTGTTTTTTTCTAACTAATTTGAAGTGAAAAACGTGAAAAATATTTTTTTTTTTTCTTCAAATTTTTGAAATTGCTGAACTTTCGAAATTTTATGATCAAACATTTTTTTTAAAGTTCAATTCTAGGAATAAGTGAAAAAATTTCATGGTCAAACCTGGTGAATTTCATGAATCTCATTTTTAATTTTTTTTGGGGGGGGAGGGGGGGAGGGGGGGGTTAACAATAGTATTAATTTTTTCTTGTTTTGGTGGCATGGAAGAAAAGAAAAGTAAAGCAGTGACCAACTTCTCACTTTAAGCATCCTTACAAAGTTTGGCAATTAGGTGAAAACATAAAGTAATTATAATTAATTTGGATTTAAAGTTTAACTAAAGAGGGAAAGAAAGTTTGTATCTTAAGCAAAAGCCCTTTTTGGGGTTTTGATTTTTTTGACAAATAATGAAGTGAAGTTCTTTTGGGGGATATTATTGATTAATTGTTGAATGTTGATTTTAGGAAGTGAAATCTTGAATTGCAAGACTATTTTTAAGTTTTGTGATTGGAAAAAAATAAATTAAGACATTTTTTAAAATTTGACTAAAAATCTGAAGATAGATTTTCAATATTTAATTCAAAAATCTATAGTCAAACATTAGCTTAATATGTTCCAAAGCAAATATCATTTTTATAAATCTGAAAATAATTTAACTTTGGATTTGAATTTTATTTTAAATGGTAAGTTAACATATAAATATATCACAAATTTGTTTGAATTTTTTTTTTCCATGCCCAATCAAGATCATAAAGGATTAATAATGAATCTAAAACTGATATTATAATATAAAATGAAAAGAGCATTGTAAAAGAAAAAATGAAACGGGTTGACGTAAATTAACCTGAGTTTTGGTGTCGGGATGAGATGGTTTCATTTTTAACCAGAGCTTTTGAGTTTAAGTCTTGGGTATAGAGAAAATTATGTTGAGAGCGTCTTTCCCGAATAGGCCCTATAGTGTGCGATTTAAATTTAATCAAGACTTTAATATAAACTCTATACACCAGGTGAGAAATAAAAAAAAGTAGAGATACGTAAAAGAAAATACATAGAATAACTAATTGTTGAAGCTTTTTGATTCTAAACTATCCGTCGTCTCAAATTTATGCTGTGTTATTTTTCCTTTTATTTTATTTTAAAGAGTGCATATTTTTATATTTAAAAAGGTTTTAAATTTCAATATTTTTTATGATAAATTAAGACAATAGATTATATATATTTTTAATTTAATTATGTTCGGTTAAACTAAAATATTTAAATTGAAATAAAGGGAGTATTAATTTAAAGCAACGTTAATGGCCTGCATATTATTAAGATTCACAATATTAAAATTTTGATATATATTAAATCTTTACAGGAGATGATATTTGTGGAAGTGATATTATTAAATTATTTGACCAACAATTTTGGTATTTTTATTCTAAAAAGTGTAACGGAAGACAATATATTCTTTGAATAGTTTAGAAATATTTGTTTGACTCTATTTCCATGAAAATACATTCCTATACTTTAATAATAGCCTTTTTGTCCCTTAATTATTGGTAAATTTTATTTATGTGATATCTGTTTGGAAAAAATTAACTTTTAATTACTCAAAACGTGCACTTTTTAACCAATTTGCTAATGAATATATACTAAATTTTAACATCAATAATAATTTCACCGTTAATCACTCATATATTACATAAAACTTGTGTTACTAATTATTACTTTCCCAAATCCCTTTACTAGATTGAGCAAGTTTTAATGTCCCTATATTTAAAAGAAATTGTTGGTCAAGAGTCAAAAATATTACAAAGATCAATATTAAAATTTATAAAGATCAAAATCAAAATTTACAAGGATCAAAAATACTATTCTCTCCATTTACAATATAGCGGCTATCTATAATGATAAATTATGACTACCATTCCTATAAGGAAAAATACAATCGAGGAACTACGTGTAATAAATATATCTAGGAACTATGGGAAAATAAGACGAAATTAGAGCTTTTAAAAAAAAATCTTTTTACTAATGTAAATTCTTTGTTTTTATCAATGTGGTAAGAGATTAATCTTAGATATGGCAAGTACGTACGCCTAATTTGTTTAATATTTTTTACTTGATCTAAAGTGTAATAAATATAGTAGGTATTTTTTGGATTTATTTGATATTATCAAACAAAACTTGTTCATGTTTATGATGACAAAATTAATTTCCATTTGAACATCATCCACAGACATACCACGACTCTCTTTTTTATTGTTATTTTTTTGTTTAATTTTAATTTTTCACGTGACATATTAGTACACTTCATGTCAAATAAAAATTAGACAGATAAAACTTTTCATGTGACATATCAAATAAATCAGATAAATAAACTTTTCACGTGACATGTTAGTACATTTCATATCAAATTAAAATCATACAGATAAAACTTTTCATGTGACATGTTACATAAAACTCAGATATATAAATTGAAACGGATGGATGGAGTAAAAAAACTTTGGCAGAGAGTTTTTAGTTTTAGAAGTTTTTAGATTCCAACTCTACAAAAATTGGGGTTTCGTGGAATTAATTTTGGTCGAGTTATGTAAATAGAAATTTCTAATACTAATATTTTTTAAACTGGCATTTTTCATTGTATTTTAATCAATGACAATGCATGCTTCCAAACCTTTTGATTCCTTGTTTATTTGCTTAGAGAAAAAATAAATGTAATTAAAATATTAATACATAGACATCACTTAAAAGTCAATTTCATTGTCTTAATTAACATTATAAATGGTTAGATTTTTTTAATATATACCTCGGAAACACTATATTTAACGGAAATAATATAACAATAGTTTTATTATTGCTAAATATGTTTTTTCAAAAGCAATTAACTTTTTTTTAAAATGTTTTTAAGTTTATAACGACATTGAGTTCAATGATAATTAACTATTGACAATGACATTAGTACGATTTATTATTATACATATTTATTTTCGCTAAAATATATTTTTCATCGCACACAATACTAGTATATTACGAATTTTAATTAGCCTATGACATCTCTGCATGCTCGTTCATCGATCAGTAATTATTTAAGCACGTCACCCATTTTCAAATTTGATGATTTTATTTATTTTCCCTCTATATTCATTGCATCATTAATTAATAATTACTACTCCTACTGTCTATATTAGTAATATTTAGAACCGTTCATGTGCTTTTAAACATAAGTACTTATAATAGGAAATCATTACATTGAATCGAATTCTCAATTTCAATTTGATTATCTTGCTTTGACTTAGCATTTGTAGTATTGAATTAAAAATTTATAAAATATATCAAAATGTTCTTAATTTTTGAGATCGTCAAGTAAAAAGAGGAACTCTTTTTAAAATAAACTTAAAAAATTATATCGAAACGGAGGCGGAAGTACTATGTTTTTTATCAAGAAATGTGGCATGGGCCAAAGTTACTTGTCTCTTAGATAATGAATACTAAAACAGGAAAATCGTTATCCATCCCATTCATGTTGTTAAAATTAGTTAAAATAGTTTGTTACAAGTTTACCCTTGTACTCAATGTAAGTTAACTTCTTTTTGGCTAATAAATATTGTACTATAGTTTTTATTTTATTCAAATCTCTTGATTCCTTTTATAATATAAAAAAAAAGGTTGATTAGATTTCTTTTTATAAAATAATGTTTGAAGTCTATTCACAATTTCTCTTTAAAATTATTCAAATCTTAATTAGTTGATGTGTTATCTTTTGTTGTTGAGCAACTACAATTGATCGATACCTAGTTAGAGATTTTGTTGAGCTAGTTGGTTTTTGGAGTAATGTATAAATAAAAGAAAAAATATTTATATTTGTCATATAAATTGTGAAAAATAAAAATTTAGTTATAATGTTAGTGCATTTATTGTAGGCCTAAAAAAAGCCTCTACCCATGACAAGTGACATAGGTGTAAAGGCACTTGGTTATAACTTCACATGATAAAGTTTTACTTGGCCAATTTCATATAGGGATGGCAATGGGGCGGGTGAATGCAGGACGGGATGAGTTTAAGATTATGTGGGGTATTGAAATAGGTTTTTTTTAAATTAATATGGATCGAAGTGGGTTGCAGAATATATGCAATTTGATGTGGACTCAAATTTAATTTTAACTTACATGTTATAAGAGTGATAGAGCATTATTTATCAAAATAATTTTTTTACGTAAACTGATTTGAATGGCTAAGAAACTAGAAACAAGAAAAAACTATCTCACTACTTGCATTTAATATTTTGTTATTACATCAAATGTGACCAATTCAAATCTACCCAAAAAAAATAATGTTGCTGACATATTAAAAGAGTTATAAAATATTGTAATGTTAAAATAATGATATAACATGTTAGTTTTAGCGATTAATAACTAACAAAGTTTTAATTTCTTAAGTTGAAAATTTACTGAGCCTATTATTTGAAATGTTTTTTACAAAAATATGTGGGATGGAGCAGGGCGGGGTGGATTTTTGCGGGGCAGGGCGAGACGGGTCGAAAACAACAAAATATGTTATGTGTGGCGGAACGGGGCGGGTTGAAATCTTAGCGAGTTTAAGCGGGTATGACCCACAATCGCCCCGCCCCGCTCTATTGTCATCCCTAGCTCATTTCATATTCCAATTATGCAATTAAGTTATTATGATTCACTAATTATCAAGTATGTACATCAAATTAGAGAAAAAACCAAAAAATATTTACATTCCTAGCAAATCTCATTTACTTCCTATTAAATATTCTTGTCCCACTACGTACTGGCCAAACCATCTAGGCATTAAAATCACTTAAGCTACGACCCATATTAATTATTGAAAAAAGGCAAAAGGGTTAAAATGCTCTTAAATTATGTAAAAGAGATAAAAATATTTTTCATTTATAGTTTAGCTTAAAAATGTCTTTACGGTCAATATTTTGACTTAAATATGTCCTTGTAGTCAATATTTTGATTCAGATATGCCCCTATAATTACAAAATTCGTCAAAAATGCTCTTTTACGAATAAATTTTTTTTAAAACACATCTTCTTTCTAATTAAAATATTATTAAAGAACATCATTCTTGTTTTATTTTTCTAAAATTACTTTAACACAGAAAAATGTAGAAAATATTTTTTTTGTTCTTAATCTCATTTTATCAATTAAAACAGAATAATTTTATGCAACCTTTCGACATTATATTTCATAAAAATAAAATTATGTTATATTCACCATTAATTTATATTTATATTACGATAAAAAATAATGATGATAAAATAAGAAAATGTAATTATCTTTTTCTGAATTGAAGTAGGATTAACATCTGGTAATTTTTATAAAAAAATATATCATTAGAAAAAGAATGTGTTAAAAAGAAAATAATAATATATTTATTTGAAAAATGAGCATTTTGACCCATTAAATAACAATTACAACACGCTTGGAACAAAGTATTGACGACAAGGACATTTTTTGACCAAAAAATAAACGGAGGGCATTTTTGTTCCTTTCGTATAGTTTAAGGTCATTTTTGAGCCAAAGTATTGACAGTAAGGGCATTTTTGTTCCTTTACATAGTTTAAGGGCATTTTTTACCGTTAAATTAATACTTCACTACTATATATATATTATTTATTATCTATACTTTCAAAGTATTATATAGCTCACCATAATTAAGAGTGTCATCATATGTATCTTACACTTTAGATACATGTATTTTTGCAACTAGATACCCAAAATAGGAAGGGGATCGGAGACAAGCAAGATTGGGGAGAGAGGCGAGCAGGATTCAAATATATCCCAAATATATACATGTGAATCACACTAGATACACATTAGATATATGTAATCTGTATGCATGGCATGTATCTGGTATACCATATACATGAGAGAATGCCAAGAGAGATGGAAGAGAAGCGAGTGAGATTTGCAATGTATCTCATATACATGGGAGAGTGTCAAGCAAAATAGAAGAGAAGCGAGTGACATTTGCTATATATCCAAGATATATGTGAATTAACTTGATTAAGATGTATCTAGAACAACTTACTGCAAGAATTGATCTCATATATCTGAGATACATGTATCTGGACGTATCTAGATGCACCAAATTTAATAAATATATAATATTACAAACTAAAGTATATTAAAATAATTAACTCTTAAACTATTAAAATATAACCACGAGTGGTCCCCTATCCATATCAACTGGATGAAGTGATAGGGGGGATTCTGTTAAAAAATTCACATTGCTCAGTCAAAAGGAATATGCACACGGTGGAGAATAAATGAAAGGAAAATTTAGCTAACTAGTCAAAAAAACCAACTTATTTAGTGATAATATCCATACTTTAATAATATTAGTAAACATGTCAAAAATGTCATTATTTTGAAAATATAAAATTATTCTGATATTAATTATATTTTCTCTCTCATTATTTACACCCATGTTTTCTCTCTCATAGATTACACATTTTTCTATATTTGGGTAATTGGATAGATATTAATGTCATTTTAAATTTTCTCTCATTTCTTACGCATATTTTCCATTTCTCTCTCTAAATTTGTTCCAAATCAAATCCCCAGATTTCATATTCAATATATTATTATTTTCTATTATTTTCCTTTAATTTCATTGCAAGATTGGATTTGAAGATTAACATTGATTTGGGTATTATGTTTTTTATATTCCTTATTTATTTGCTTATTGATTTTACTTTTTTTTTTATTTTTTTTATTTGTTGTTGTTCTTAAATCATATTTTAGGATTTGATAATACAAAATTCTCTCTTCAATGGACGATTTCACGAGAACTACTAGAGGTATTGGACAAAATAATCAAAGTTCTTCCGATTTTCCATCATTTAATATTTTTTTCACTCAAGAAATAAACAACAATGTAGGTTCCACTTCTAAATCTACGGAGAAAAATGCAGGAATCCGTCGATGTGCAAAATCCCACACAAATTCATAACCATGAAGTTGAAGAAGACCAATTTATTGGAGAAGAGGTATTTTTTTCTTTTTGCATGTTCTGTGTCTTGCATGTTTAGTTGAATTTGTTTAGTAATTTTTAAGATTCAAAAAAATACATGTTACAATCCGTTTGGAAGTGTATATGGAACTTTTATTCTGTTATAGTTAGTATTTATTTTTGTATTTCATATATTTATTGTATTTTGTGTTCTGTTTTTTTTTTGGTGTGTTAGTTATGTCAATGTAACACATTTTATGAGTTTGATTGTGTATTTACTATTATCAAATAGATTTGTAAGTGTATATGGAATTTTGATTCTGTTATAGTTACTATTTATTTTTGTATTTCATAGTTTTAATGTTTTTTGTATTCATAGATTTGGAAGTGTATATTGAATTTTGTTGTTGTTTTAGTCAGTATGTATTTTTGTATTTCATATTTTTATTGTATTTTTGTATCCATAGGTTTGGAATTGTATATTGTATTTCATATATTTAATTCATTTTATATTTTTTCTTTTGTGATAGTTATGTCAATGTACCACAGTTAGTATTTATTTTTGTATTTCATAGTTTTAATATTTTTTTGTATTCATAAATTTGGAAGTGTATATTGCATTTTGATGCTGTTTTAGTCAATATGTATTTTTTTATTTAATAGTTTTATTGTATTTTTGTATCCATAGATTTGGAATTGTATATTATATTTCATATATTGAATAATGAATTGATGTTGAGAGTTTTAAGCATCTGTTATTTTTTATAAATTTTCTCTCCCCTAAATAGCTCCAGTTTGTTATATAAATTATGTATTCTTTTTAATTAAACAAAATAATTAAAATATAATTAAAATACATAATAAGGTAAAATTTTGATATTATCACTAAATATTGAAAGTGTTGACACTATACCCTATTAAATACTAAAATAATGACTTTAGTCCAATCACCATTCATCCGTATATAATAAATATTAAAATAGTGTACATCATCTTATTCTTTTCAACATATACAACGTATACTTTTCTTATACATATTGCTTATCGGTTATCACTATTACATGTCAATACAAAATATAAAAAACATCTTACGCTATAGATAATTATAATTTTATAATATATATAGTTATATAGCTAATCTCAACTTATTGAAAGTAACTAAAATAGGTTTAGTGAAAGAAAAAATTTCACTTTATCCAATATTCCAAACGTTTTCCATTAGTCTATAACGGGTATATTTTAATATATAACGGAACTATTTCTTACACTTTATAAAATGTAAGTTTTTTTTACACTTAGTAAAACTAAGTGTAAAAAAAACTTACATTTTACAAAGAGGAAATATTTTTCTAGTTTTGCTCTCCTTATGATGTTTTTGTAGTATCGATTATTTTATGTGTCTTGTACGTTGTAACCTTACGTGTATATATAGGACATAATACACATGTATCTACTTATTCAACATTACAAATTCAACGTAAATTGTGTCATGTAAACAGCACGTTCTTACGATGTAATTAATGTTTGTGAAGATATTTGATATCTTATACATTACCTGTATGATATAGCTTTTCTGTCTATATAATAGGCTCTTGAATACTTTTGTACTCACAAGTTACCTAAGTTTGCTTTAATCGTTATAATTAGTCTCGAAAATATTTTGTCTCTCAACATTTTGCTTGATTTCATACCTTAGATCAAAATATTTTGAACCATAGACATTGCAAATGTACAGAAAATAAATTCATGATTTCAAGTTTCAACTGATTCCTTAGAATATGTACAAACTCTTCAGCCACAGGAAATAAAGCATCCTTACCAAAAATGAATTAACAATCACTATTCAGAATTAGGCAATAAGGACTAGTAAAGAATCACATTTCCCATTTCAATTGTATATCATCAGTACAATACATTGTTTTTGTGGTCATAATGAACCAAAGCACTCTGGAGGCCACACCTGCATATGAAAAAAAAAAAAAAAAAAAAAGAGGGTACTAATTAGTTCTATAATGGTTACTCCACCGCCAATATTTGTGTATCAATGACCATATATCGATATTAATATTGTTGATGTAAGTCGATTAATTTGCATAAAGAAGCATTCCAAGTAAAGGTAAGCAACCATTAAATATCAAATGTAAAGACTTCAATGCAGATGATGGTTTTGCTAAAAATAGAGCAGGCTCTTATCTTGTTCAGGATGTAAAGATATTGCGTATTAGACTTGGAGTTAGCAGAGTTCTGCCTAAACTTGCCTAAGCCATGGGCTAGAGTTTTCTAGTCGTATACTGACTTTTAAGGGAAAGCACCATTCCTATATGCTAATCCATCCCAGAGGTAAAATCATTTAAGAAGTTGAGGATTCATTAAGATGGTTCGAATGACTTAAGATAGTAAAGGTAATGAAACTTACTCTATATAACACTTTTCCCGAGATAAGGCCACAAGGGATTGGCCCGAGCTGCCGTGAATCCTTTGAAGCATAGATGTTATCTCCCTGAATCCAAACATGCCCCTTTGGAACCTAGATAACCCCACATGAAAAGAAACGACAAGGATGGGAGAAATCAAAAAAACTATAAGAACATAGAAAATAAAACTACAGTATATTATGGAATGAGAAAACAATGTATCACCTCATTCACATAGTAAGCAGTGGAATGTCACCTCAAAGATGAATAAACTTTTTCTCTTTCAACTAAATATATTTATTAACACAAGAAAGAATTCCAAGCCAGTTTCAAATTGTTATTTCAGGTGGTATTCCAGAAAATCAGAATGAAACTACTAAAAATCATACGACATCTAAATAAAGTAAAAAATAGAGCATTTTTAGTGCTTCAAATAAAATCCTCATTCTATATAGAGATTAGAGGGCAAAAGGCCCATTGTCCACTGAGTTTCAAATTGTGCACTACTGACACTTCGGGTTTACTCGGTTATTAAATAAAGAAATTGGATTCTCATTTTCCCGTTTACTTTGAGATGAAATGTGGCAAACCAAATAGGTTCACTTACTCTGCCAAAATGAAAAGACCTTGGATATAAGAAACTGAAGGTGAGCCTGGAAACAGCAATGAGAGAGAAAACCTAAGTGGGTAAGCATAAGGAAGCTTGGTGGCATGCCTAACATTGTGTTCAAAGCCCAAATTTCAGGTTTCCTAAGAGAATTGACACCACACTATCCTAGGTCCTGGCAATTACAAATACTAAAGAAGACAGTAAGATCCGTTACTCAGCAAGAATTAGAGAACTTCCCAAGCAATTAGTGGATGCTATTGGTCATATGCAGTTCTCTTTACAACAACTATGCCTCAATGCTAAACTAGTTAGGATTCAGTGCTTCCATTAAAGTATCTTCTTAACTAGCTTCTGACAAATAGTTGGTCTTCTAAAACAACTTCACTCCACTGGATTTTAAATCTACCAATGTTATCTTTTAACACTAAACCATCCTAGAGTCCGAACCACTGGCAAACAAATTTATTGGTCTATATAGGCCAAACCATCTAATATGACCTCCTTTTGTTTTATCCCATGTGTGGTTTCTATGAAAGGGTGGAAAACTAGGAAGTCCAAAGATTGAAAGATACAACTTTTTCTCTCATTTGCTTAATGAAGTAAAGAGACTCCAAGAATTTAAAGCATTCACTGCAGAAACTAGCAACTGTCTGTTATCTCTAACTAAGGTGAAATCTAATGAAAAACAAAGAGGTTTGCTTCTATAAGGAAAGAGAAAAGACAGAGAGCACTAGGGAGATAAAAACAGTGAATCTACAGACCAATGACAAAACTGGACTGTACTTAATAGAAAATCATCAACAATACAAATTAAGTAGCCACAAGTTTTAAAAGAATTGGCTTGGCAATCATGTAACTCCTCGAGAATCATGTTATTCGCCTGTCACGTGTTGCCACAAGAGTCATAAATACCCGCAGTAAGCTCCTGGCTCACCCTTATCTCAAAGAGGGCTATCCTAGCACATTTTTGTTTAAAAGCTCCTGACTCGCCCCTTTCTCTAAAGGGGCTAATCCTAGCACATTTTTGTTTAAAAGCTCCTAACTCGCCCCTATCTCTCAAGGGGCTAATCCTAGGACATTTTTGTCTAAAAGCTCCTGACTCGCCACTATTTCTAAAGGGGCTCAATGCTAGGACATTTTTGTTTAAAAGCTCCTGACTCGCCCCTATCTCTAAAGGGGCTAATCTTAGGACATTTTTGTCTAAAACTCCTGACTTGCCACTATCTCTAAAGGGGCTAAATCCTAGGAAATTTTTGTTTAAAAGCTCCTGGATCACCCTATCTCTAAAGGGGTTAATCCTAGCACATTCTTCTTTAAGCCTTCCTATACTTCTTCATTACAGCAATAACTCGTGCTATATTATAGAGCCCACATATGGTCATATACTTAGCCAACAAAAGGAACACATTGTTTAAGCTATGGCTCCTCACCTAACAACAATCAACAATCAATCCAAGAATCGATAAAGGGCAAATTACACTGAAGAAAAGAACACACCTTTAAGCTAATATACCGGTCACTTCTTGAAGGGTCAGCTAGAAAAGTGACAGTATCACCCTCCATACCAATAATTCGTTTAGTTACAGTCTTCCTAGGGTTATCAGGTGACCGAACAAGGATTACATCTCCAGGTCCCAACTTATCCAACAACGGCGACAAATGTTCCACTAGCAAAACGTCACCGGTAAGATTCAGGGTCGGCAACATGCTCGGACCGTACACCTAAAACAGTACAAAAATTCATCCGCAAAACCTAATTTCTTACCGAAAAATTGCAGATAAAATGGAGAAATACGTACCATTACAGGAGAGAAAACGTAATTGTTTGTGACATGTAATAAGCAGAGGAATTTGGCGATAAGAAGTGATTGTTGAATTCCGTCTTTGGTTTTGGATTTCCATTGACTCAAGTACTGAAACAATCGCATTATCTTCTTCCACCTTCACAAATCAATGAAAGAAATAGGATTAAAGAAATAGGTAAATGATAGGAAATATTATTAACGGAAAATGGCCTAAAATATCCTCGAAGTATTAAAAATGGTACACAGTTACCCCCATCCACCTATTGGCCCCCAAATACCCTTCACATCCACCTTTGGGTCCAAATTTACCCTTTCATTAACGGAGCAAAATTAAAAATAATTAAATAATATTTTTTAATTACGTGGCACTCAACCATTGATTGTAATTTAATTATTTAAATAATTTTAAACCCACCCATTTTAACTAAACCCGCCCCACTTGACCCACTTTTAAAAATACCCCATCTAATTAAAAAAAACTAAAACCTTATTCCTCCATTTTTCACAATCTACAGATAGTGCAAGAACTTCCATTGTGCAACTCCATCGTCTTCTTCTTCTCAAGTAGCAACTTCCACCGTGTTCCTCACGATCAAGATCTACAGAGGATATTTTCGTTCACAATCTCGACTTGAACTCAAGTAAGAACTTTTGTGCATTTCGAAATTTAAGTTAGGATTTAAGTTTTAATCGATGTTACTTGTTTTGAGAATCGATTTCTATTTATGTTAATTTTTCGTGTATTCTGTGCTTTTTTGACAATTATTTATGGTGATACAACAATTTGTTTAGTGTTGTCTATTTATGTTAGTGTTATGTGTTACTATATTGATTTTGAGTAGGACTTTTTTATTGTTGTCTCAACTTTGTTCTTTTCTGCCTTTACTCATAGTTTCTCCCTTTATTTCATAATACTTTTCAATTTATGTTAGTCAGATCTGCATTTACTATTGTTAGGTATGAAATATTTTATTGAATGGTCCACTTTTTAGATTTTAGGTATTATATTATATACGTATGTAAAGTTTTACTTTGAAGCATGTGGTCCATATTTCTTTCCTCTTTGTAGATTCCTCTGTTTTTTTAAATATTTTGTTGTTGTCTAATATGGCTCTTTTCTCTTCTTTTTTTGACTATAATGTCCTTTTCTTGAAGAATGGTTGACAAGGTGGACCTATTATTCAATTATGGAGGCAAGTGGGTACTGACACCTAATGTTATTTACATTAAAAAATTAACTCATGTTTGGAAGGAGTATGATCCAGATTTATTGTCATATATAGACATATGTGAAGAGTTCCATGAAAAGTTAGGTTTTAGTAAGGTCCAACAACTTCTACTCAAAGGACCTTCTGGAAGGTATTATTTGATTGAGGGGGATTCTGGCATAAGAACAATACAGACAGCACTGCCTATTAAGTCTGGTGTACTTGAATTGTTTGCTGTAGATGAGGGAGATGATGTTGTTCCAGCTATTGACATCAGCCACAATGATGAACCATACCTAGTCACAGTAGATGTTGCTACTGAAGGTGAATCAAGTGAGGAAGATGATGATGAAAATGAACTTAATCTAGTCACAGTGAATGCTGGAATAGATGTTTCGACTGAAGGTGAATCAAGTGAGGAAGAAAATGATGAAAATGAGCCTTATCCAAGTGACTACAATAGTGAAGAAATGGAATCCTTTAGGTTGGAAAAGAAAAGAGAAATTAATGATCAACTTGACAACTTTAAAGAGTTGGAAAAAGGTATGAGTTTTAAGAACCTTGATGAAGCTAAAAGGGTTGTAAGTTACTACTCAATTGTTAGGAAGGTTGCCCTTAGAGTTGACAAGAGTGACTCTGTTAGAGTTAGATATAAGTGTATTGTTGGTTGTCCTTTTGTGTGTCTTATTTCTGAAGTTAAGAAAGGGCAAGGATTTGAAATTAAGACTTTGCAAACAAAACATACATGTCCAGAAGCATTCAAGAATAGAAGAGCTACTCAACAAGCTCTAGCACACTACTTCAAGAATAGGGTCCAAAATGATCCTAAGTGCAAAGTGACTGAAATGAGAAAGATTGTAGATGATAACTTTAAGCTTAATATTAGTTATTCAAAAATGAAGAGGGTTAAAAGACTTGTGCTAGAGAAATTAGATGGTAGCTATGTTGATGATTTCAATAAATTAGAGGGTTATGCTCAAGAGTTAAGGGACAGTAATCCTGGTACTGATGTGATTATAAACATATTCAAAGAGGCTTTGTTGGAACATGGACAAAGAAAATTTTTGAGAATGTATATTTGTATTCAGGCTTTGAAAAGTGGTTGGAGAGCTGGTTTGAGACCATTTATAGGGTTAGATGGCACCTTTTTCAGAGGGAAGTTCAAGGGAATTTTATTGGTCGCACTTGGTCAAGATTCAATGAAGCATTTTTATCCACTTGCTTGGGCAGTGGTGGATAGAGAAACTATTAGAACATGGAAATGGTTCATTGAGTTGCTGAGGAACTCATTGGGGTTGGCAGATGGTGAAGGATTGACACTAATGTCTGATATGCAAAAGGTAATTTTGCAAGTGTTTGACAGTTTTTTATTTATAGTTATTGTATACACTTCAATTTTTTAAAGTTATTATATTCTATTTTTTTCTTATTGTTACAGGGCTTGATTGGTGTTGTTATTGCTTTGCTTCCAAAAGCACAACATAGATGGTGTGCAAAACACATAGAAGCCAATTGGTCTAAGTCTTGGAGTGGTGTACAGATGAAAAAGATGTTTTGGTGGTCTGCTTGGAGTACATATGGAGAGGAATTTGAAGACCAATTAAAGTCCATGGGTTCTGTGTCTAAAAAAGCAGTCGAAGATCTTTTATGGTATCCACCACAACATTGGTGCAAGGCCTTTTTTGACACTGTCTGCAAAAACTACTCATGTGATAATAATTTTACTGAGTCTTTCAACAAATGGATTTTGGAAGCAAGGGCAAAACCAATAATCAAGATGCTGGAAGACATTAGAATTAAGGTATTGCCACTATTTTATATAACTATATGATAACATCTATTAATGTCTAATATGATAGTAATATGCAGGTGTATATGTATAGATTATATATGTCATGTACATGTTATATATTTCATTGTTATCTATAGGTTATGAAAAGGTTGAAAAAACTTGAAGAAGATGGTAAGAAGTGGACAGAAGAGTATAGTCCATATTCTGTGGATCTGTATCATGATTTCAGAATGATTGCACAAGGTTGTCAAGTTGTTGCTAATGGAGACTTAGGATATGAGGTGGTTGAGGGTATAGATAGACATGTTGTGAATCTTGCTACAAAGAAGTGTACTTGTAGGACATGGGATTTGACAGGAATACCATGTCCTCATGCTATTAAAGCATTAGAACATGATAAAATAGAGCCACTGAATGTGATGCATTGGTGGTATTCGAAAGAAGCTTACTTGCTTGTATAGCAGCCTAAAATTCAACCTGTTAGAGGTGAGAAATTCTGGAAAATTGATCTTTCTCAAGCTATGCAACCACCACAAATTCATAAATTGGTTGGTAGACCAAAATTAAAGAGAGTAAAGGAAAAAGATGAGGCAAGAAAAAGGGATTATGGTCGAAAAGTAGAAAAGGATTGCAAATGACATGTGGAAATTGCAGTGCTGTAGGTCACAATCGAAGAAGATGCCCTCTAGTAAGTCATGTTTTATCAATTTTTAATTACTTACAATGTATAATTATTTATCTTACACTTTGACAAATTTTACAGCTTGAAGAAGGATTTGTTGCATCTTCTAGTCGACAAACAAGCCATCAATCAAGTGAAGAATTCAATGAAGCTGCTGGTCCTTCAAAATCAAAGAGAAAAAATATTTCAAAGGACAAAGTTGATGCACTCCCAAAGAGGTCTAAAAACGATGGAAAAGAAAAAGTTGTTGCACCTTCAATTTCAAATGTTGATGAGGATGAAGTTGAAGACGGTATTGAATCTGAGGATGATGATACAGTCCTTGCACCTAGAGTGATATCTGAAGAAAAAACTAGACTTCAAATGAAGAAGATGCTACAACAACCAATTGGTTCAAGAAGGATTAGTTTTAAGGGTGATGAAAATGGTGTTGTTGTCCCTACTAATTTGCCATACTCACCAAAAAAGCTAACTTGGAAAGGCAAAGAATGTGTGACCTCAAATCAGTTAAAAAAGGACAAGGAGAAAAAGATTGGCAAGCTTAAGGCAAAGAGGGGCAAGCATTAGAAAGTAGTTGCTAAGTATTGATTTAAAGTTTTTGTTTAGTATGTAATGGCACAGTGGAACTTCTTAAACTGCTATTTTTGGAGGGGCAAGCATTACAGATTAGTTTGATAATGTTTTGTGGGTTGAAAATATTTAGTGACTTGAAAATTTTATGAATGCATTCTATTACAAACCTTTAATATATTATTTTTTAAAAAGTTATCTGTGAAGTAACATCACATAATTAAGACGAAAGAATAATTAAGATGAACATAGTCAAACTTTTAAATTTATCGATAGTTCTTATTTTGATACTTGAATGTATGAGAATTTACTTCTAAATCTATTTTCGCCTCAAATTTTTAAAACACTCATTGACAGTAGCTTTTCTGTTGTTGTATTAGTGATGTGACAGGTTTATTAATTTGGTGGGATATAATTAGTAATGAGTGGATAGTGAATTGATTTATAAATTATACTAATAAGTCAAAATAATACCAAATAGTTGAGTGTCATGTATTTAAAATATATATATATATATATATATATATATATATATATATATATATATAGTTTAAATTTAAAACCGTTAAATAAGTGGTCAATTTTGAACCCAAAGATCGATGACAATGGTATTCTGGAGCCAATAGGTGGGTAGGAAGGGTATTTTGGAGCCAATAGGTGGTGCAGGGTAATTTTGTACCATTTCTAATACTTCGAGGGTATTTTAGGCACTTTTTCGTTTTTTAATTAGATGGGTTATTTTTAAAAGTGGGTCAAGTGGGGCGGGTTTAGTTAAAATGGGTGGGTTTAGAATTATTTTAAATAATTAAATTACAACCAATGGTTGAGTGCCACGTAATTAAAAAATATTATTTAATTATTTTTAATTTTAGTCCGTTAATGAAGGGGTAAATTTGGACCCAAAGGTGGATGTGAAGGGTATTTGGGGGCCAGTAGGTGCATGGGGGTAATTGTGTACCATTTTTAATACTTCGAGGGTATTTTAGGCCCTTTTCCGTATTATTAATTAGGAAGCTAAAGTATAAATTAACTTTATTTTAAATTTTTTTAAAGTTTAAAAATTTTAAATTAATTAATTTTTTATCGTGTTCATAGCTTTAAAAATATTTCAGTCATTTTGATTAAAAAAAGCTTTTACCAATTCTTATTTATGAAACAAATCAATAATGTTTTTTTCAACTACATTTTTATCTAACACATAACTATCTATTTATTTTAAAAATAAATTTCAATACTTTAAAAAGTTACTCTTTCGTGTACCTATTTTCTTTTTAATCTGTTTAAAAAATAATGACTCGTTTTCTTTCTTGACAACATTTTAACTTTAAGGGTGTGGTATGTAGGAAAACATTGAAAACAAGTAGATTTTGAACTTATTTTCTCATGTTTGGTTGTAAGTAAAAAAATATTTTCCGAAAATAAATTTGTGTTTAATTTATAAATGAAAAATATTTTTAAGAGTCTTTTATTTTTACTAGAGTAAAAAATAATTTATGAAATTGAAAATATTTTTTAAAATTTTTTTTTTTTTGGTGATGGTGGGGTGGGGTGGGGGTAGTGGGTGGGGCAGGAGGAGGGGGTAGGAGTGAAAAAATACAAATTTGAAGTTGATAGTATTTTTAAAAAAGAAAATTAATTTTTTTGCGAGTTTGGGTGGGTGAAGGGCTGGTAGGAGTTTAAAAATAAAAATTTAAAGTTGAAAATATTTTTAAAAAGCAAAATTAATTTTTTGGAAAGGTGGTGGGGTTTGGGGGTGGCCGGTGGGGTGACAGGGATCAGATAAAAAATAAATTTTTGAAATGAAAAATATTTTTTTTAAATTGAAGTTTTTCTAAAAAAAATATATAATTTGAAATTGGAGAAGACTTTTGAAAAAATATTTTCCTTAATTTTTGAAAGGAAAGTCATTTTCCTTAATTTTGAGGAAAATGAATTGATTTGAAAAATATTTTCCAAAACTTTTGTCCCAACCAAATATGAAAAAATTAAAAAATTTTCTTCATACCAAACACACTCTAAATTTTTTTTAATCTGTTTCAAAAAAATGACACACAACATTTTACTTTTTTGACAATATTTTTACTTTAAATTTCTTTTGAATCTGTTTGAAAAACTTTTTTGACAACATTTAACTTTAAATTTCAGACCACAAAATTTGTTTTCTTAAAACGGAGGGAGTACCTTTTTTTTATGTCTATCCAAACGGTTCTTACAACTTAGCTTTTAAATTTGATTCTTTCTTTTTGAAGAATTTTTAGTGCTAGTAAAACTGCTTTTTTTGTTTTGGAGTGAGTTTAAATTGACATTATTACTCAAAAACACTAGAAATATTGAAATACATAAATCTAAAGAGAATCTAAAATGTGAAGAGGTGATTAGTTAAGTGTTTCAAAATCAAGCAATAAAATTTATAACATGATTAACATGTAATTAAGTGAACTTGACTACGTTTTATTAAAAATTTGGGTTAATTAGTCAACCATTAGAAAATTTTGAATACAAATTAGTTTAGTTTATTAAGAACATTTTTCTAGAAATCAGAAAAACTAAATATGTTACTTGTAAATGGAACTCATTTGGATCTGCCGTAGAATTGAAAAAAAGGAAATGTGAGACCTTTCTCTACAGAAGCAATCGATGGATAAAATACAATTGCAGAGATGAAGAAAGGACTGACAATCAGTATATGCCCGCAACGGAACTAGAGCGCCATTGATTCATAAGCTCGCTCTGATCTCTCATAGGCAATGTTCTAAACCCTAGCTTCCATCGTCAATTATATAGACTTTTTATTTGTTGGGCTTTAAAAGGTTGGGCCGTATACTTCAGCCCATAACAGCTCATCTTTTGGAATTTGAAAACACATAGAAAAAAAATTGCATGAATTGATACATTTTAATAAATAATTACTGATTTTAGCAATATTTTTTATTTATTATAATTTATAGCAATATTATGTTAAATCTGCAATGTGTATTAAAAGTGAATTATATATGCAATATATTTGATTTATATATGAATTATAATTTTTTTTAAATATATTATGTTTGTTTTGATAAAAATTTGACACATTGTATTAAAAGTGTATTAAAATGTGTGATAAATAAATTATCTATCATTAAAATTTGTATTATATGTGAATAAAAAATTTTTTTTGTAATATGAATTAAACTTGTATTATAAATGAATTAAAAGTGATCAAGTGAAAAAGAAATATTATTCCTATAAATGATAAATATTTTTTTATTATAGTATATTTATGTAAGTTTTCCAGAAAATAATAGCATGTATTAGCCCAAAAGTAAATTAACAGTATTTCTATAGATTAATTTTTTATCATCGGGCAACAAACTGGCAATAAATAGAAGACGTGGGTTTGTTTTTTCTTATGTTATTTTAATTCCTATAACTAAGGAAGTTAGCATTTCAGGTTTCCTTAAATTTTTAAACCCAACTCCATTATTAGTATATCTTAAAAATAAATAAATAACGTAGAGCAAATAAAAGCATTAAGATATAAATGACACCTTTGATTGTTTTGATTCATTATAATGGAGAATGAGATAGTAATAATAATTTTGTAGATTGTTCCATAGAAGCGGTGATTATCATTTATCAATACGGATGTTGATTTCAAATCCTCTATTTGTTGATACTTCTATTAATTCCTTTGAATTTCATTTTAAAACCGATGACTTTTCATTGTAATTGGTGTCAACACCATAAACACTAAAATTGTACTGACAGAATGTCAAGTTTACAAGAATTTTTTCTCCGAAATATCTATGATAAAAATATTTATTATATTCGAATGATGTTTCAATTTAAAGTGAAAAAATTTAATACGTCAACGAATTATCAATTTAAAGTGAAAAAAAATTTTATGAATACATAATGCATCCTCTAAAATATATCATATATATATATACCTACGTAACGAGTTTATTAGATAATGTATTCAATCAGTCCAATATGCATTCATAATGTTTCACTCAATGAATATTTATGAATACATTATAAATTTATGTATACTTTGTTGATTGTGTATACATAAAAATATTGTGTATTCATTCAATTAGTTTTTGTATACAATTAAACGTATGGTTAATTTCTGTTGCAGTATATATACATTTATGTAAACATTCAACATGACTAATTCGTGTATTGGTTCAATTAGTAGTTGTATACATTAAATTGAATTGAATGACTTTATACCAATGTATACACAATCATGTATACAAGTATTATATGTGTTATATTTTACTAAATCAAATCAAATGACATTACAAATGAAACATCTTCAAATACTTTCTCCTGTAAAAAATTATATAATTGCAATAAATAAAATTCTATAAACAGATTCTACATTTACTGTTTTGTACTTCTACCAAAAAATTATAGAATTAATATTTATTTTTCCTGAAGAATTCATGAGATCCCTTTTAACC
Organism: Solanum sitiens; assembly: GCA_016801875.1. Taxonomy (NCBI): domain Eukaryota; kingdom Viridiplantae; phylum Streptophyta; class Magnoliopsida; order Solanales; family Solanaceae; genus Solanum; species Solanum sitiens. Next base: position 2,133,785 of record JABWTJ010000056.1, read on the forward strand.
ATGAAAATAAATATAAAAAAACACATTATAATCTCAATTTTTACCCAATTAATTTTGAAATCTTCAATTCCACAATAAAAAAAATTCATATAGTTTTGAATATGACGGAATCATACATTGGGTGAACATAAATACGGAAGAGAAAATTTAAGCAAAAACAGAATATATGCATGTATAAAGAAATTGTGAAAAGATTTTAAAAAGGGGGTAAAAAAATGTTCAAAGAGTCATTATTAACAAAGAATTGTTTAAAATAAGAAGAGAGAAAAAGAAAGAATACTTTTTTACTTTTCAATAAATAAAGGATGGTGAAAGAAAAAATATGTCTTGAGAAAATTTCGGAGAAAATTAGGGAATAAAATAACTTTTTAGAAAAAAACAAACCCCCCACTTTCGAGTAAAAGTAAATATGGCTAATAAACGCCAAATAGATTTTCCAAAAATTTTTGTTTTGCTAAAATATTATAAGTGGGCTATTTATTGCCAATTTTAACTCTAACATGTCATGCTAGTTGGGCCGTAAGTAATAGGGCTTCCTTCATTAAACCCATTTAATGTAGGAATAATTATATAGAATGACAAACTAATAATATAAAATAAATATAGTAGCTATCCTTTGATTTATTTCTATTTCATAACAAATTGTTTGTCAGTCCCTCTCTCCCTCATATTCTCGCTCGCCACTCTCCCTCTCTCTCACTTCCTGTCGCTCGTCTCTCTCTCTCTTTATACAATAGAATTGTATAAATTGTGTTTCTAATTGTATAAAGCGAGAGAAAATTGTATAAACGTATGCAAATACTATATTTTCGTCCTATACACTTATAATTATACAATACAAATATTTCCCTGTCCAAGTCTCTTTCGCCTTTCTCGTTTTATACATATTCAAATTGTATATAATTTCTCTCTTTCTCGTTTTATACAATTTGATTCAATTGTATATTCCCTGCACAAGTCTCTTTTTGACTTTCTCTCTTTCTCATTTTATACAAATTCAAATTGTATATAATTTTTTTCTTTCTCGTTTTATACAATTCAATTATGTCTTTCTCGCTTTCTCGTTTTATACAATTCAAATTGTATATAATTTCTCTCTTTCTCGTTTTATACAATTCGATTCAATTGTATATGTATATCGAATTATACATATATAAATTTGCTATGGAGCGCAATTATACAAATTTTGTTATAACATATAAATTTGAATTTTATGTTTGCTATATGTGAAAGTTGCCCTTGAATATACAATGTTTAGAGCCTACGAAAGCCCAAACATTGAGAAAAGTAAATATTTGAAGTTTTTCAAAGATTTAAAAGCACGTAATGTTGTTTGTTTGTTTTTTTAAAAAAAAATCAATAAATCAAATGAAGATATAATACATAAAAGTGTTCTTTAACTTGATCTTAACAGGCATCTATGCTCTCCAAGATACTTATATTTGCTTAAAGTTGAATAGTAGACATCCACGTTCTACGCAACATAATGCACATATGATGTCATATGTAGAACTGCAAATTGCCACTTAGAATGTGTGTCTATTTGTTCAATTATATACAAGTTTGTGCCTACTTGTAAACAATTTATTATAAATTAATAGACTTACTATATACTTGCACCTCTCAATAATTTGGAAGTTGTATATTTGCAGAATTTTCACAAATAGCCACTAAAACAATTTTAATTAGACTCCATGCTATAGTTTGTTAATTACTATTTATAGATACATGTTAGAGAGAGGAGATAGGCGAGCGAGAGAGGCTAGAGAGGGCATAGAGTGGAAGAGTCGAGTTGTATATTTATATCCCTCGAATTATATATGTATATCTGTTAGAAAATTGTATATATATAACTTATATACATATGTATTTATAAATCTAACGTGTGATATTAAGAGAGGGAGAAGAGGGGCGAGCGAGAAGCGCAGAGAGTAGAGAGAGGCGATTGCATTTATATATCTGTCATGTAATTATATAAATCTCTTGCGCTTATGAAACTCTGCCCGATAACTAGGGGTGGCATAAATACCGAAAAATCGAAAAACCGAATCGAACCGAATTATTTCGTTTTTTAGGTGTCGTTTTTTTTTTTGAAACTTCGGTTCTTTGGTTCGGAGTTAGGTGCAAGGGTCCCAAAACTACGGTGCACCGAAGAACCGAATTTTTATTAAATAAATTTTAAAAGATTTAATTATATTGCTTAGTTAATAATACTTATACATTTTTTACTCAAAATATTTACATGACCCATTTAAACGTTTTACTTAAGCTAGCCATTACGACAAAAAAATGTTTTACTGATAAAACATTATAATGACTATTTAGTTCCTCTTCTGTTTATATTTGCTCTCTTCTTTATTCATTCAGGTATGGGAGAAACAAAAAATATTGTCGCATATTTATTTTCTCTTTATTTTTATTAAGCACTTAAAACTCTTAACACTTTATTATGTTTTCACTTTATTTTTATTTACACCGAAAAACCAATTTAAATCGAATCGAAGTAGAAAAACCGAACCGAACCGATATTAGTTTGGTATAAATATGATGCACATTTTTTAAAAATCGAATAACGAAGAACCAAACCGAAATTTGATAAAACCGAACTGAAGAACAGAACATCCACCCCTACCGATAACCCTCAGTGTCTTACTTAGGTTTGCAAATATTATCCCAACTTAATAAAAGCTGGCAGGTATTTTCATACAGCTCATATATATAAATGTGTCTTTTCCATATATTATAGAAAACGTTTATATACCACTTAACCCAAATAAAAGTGACCTCTAATATTTTATTTTATTGGAAGTTTGTCCCTCTTAAATATTTTGATCGATATGAAGTGTTATTTGAGCAAGTAGCTATTCTTTTTTTTCTTTTTCACATTTTAATGGTAAGAATATTATGTTTCTCTTGAGCTACTTTTGGACTTTGGAGTATAAAAACGCAATCAACACTTGTAACAGATAAAAGTTGTGAAATTAAGTGAAGATAATCTTTTATCTTCACAAGTCATGAGCTTGAATGAAAAATATATGATAATTTAAAAGTTAAAATTGTATTGTAGCATACATTACTTTAAAAATAGTACTAAAATTTTATATAAAAAAAAGATTTTCTTGCAATTCTGCAAACTTTGAAAAATTTATTTTTACTTATCCATTTTTGTACTTTAGACACTCTTCAAAAGAAAATATAATATTAATATTTTTTTTAATAATATTCTTATCATTTATCTATTCTATCTTATTTCATGTGGCATCATTTTTTTTTAGTTTATCCTAAAAGTACTAGATATCATGTGCCTGCGCTAGCGCAGACCCAACGTATGTTAGTTTTTTTCCTTCTAATTTATGTGACACAAATGAAATTTGAAAAGGTGAACTAAATTTTTATGTGTTTTCTAAAAATATTTTAAATTGTTAATTTATGGAGTACCTTTTATGTTATTTTCGAATAATATATAATACTCTATCTGTTTTATTTTATGTGATACAAGTGATTTTAGAAAAGTAAACGAAATTTCTTATATGATTCTCACATATTTTTAGTTGTCATTTTACTGTGATTCATAGTACTTTTTAGTTCTTATGATATTTTCAAACATATGCAACTTTTTTTGTTTAGATAAAAATAAGGGAGTCAACCAAATTTCATTATATTTTTTACTATGTTTTTCTAAAAATATTTTAAATAGTTACATTGCGTTTTAAAGCTTCTTTTTTTTTTATGTAATTTTCAAATATGTAACAAATAGAAATTAAAACAAAGAATTTAAGTTTTCAAATCATTATATTTCTATATTAAAATGTTCAAATCTTTAAAACTCCACATATATGCACAAATTAAAAGAAGGAAGTCAAACATTTTTTTTTAAAAAAATAATAATATATGAAAGCGCATTTCAATAATAACACATATATATTTCATTTTTCATATATGACTCTCTCCTTTTTGATTTATATGAACTTATTTTTTATTTCATTTCAAAAAGAAAATAAATTCTGAATTTTTATTTTTTTATATAACATATTAAAGATCACAAAATTAAAAAATATTTCAATACACAAAATTTAATATACATATAAATTTTAATTTTAATTTTGATTGGTTTCACCTAATATTATACTTGATATATAATTATTAAGACTAAGCGTAATCATTATTTATTAACTTTCTAAATAGATATCACAATAACTCATAAAAAATGAAGAAATAACAAAAATAAGGTAATACTAATAATAATACATAAAAATGTTTCTAGAACTATTTAATTTTCTTGTTATCATTCTTGGTAGATTTTTGCTTGCATGAGTTACATTTTTACCTTTGATCATCATTCACTTCATATATAGAAAGATTATCTAAAATAATTTATTCTTGATAGATTTTTGTTAGAATGAAATTACATTTTTATTCTTGGTCATCTTTAATACAAATATATCATACTATTCATTTTTATTTGTAAAGTTACTTTTAACATCTTTTTATTTAATTTCAATCTAATATATATTATTAATTTTATCACACTAATTTATTTTCAAGTATATTAATCAGAGACAAAATAAAGATTGAAATAATTAATTCACGATATTTTAATATAAAAAGTAAGCTTTTTTATAAGCATAATGAATAGAAAAAATATTAAGAATTAAATTAAAGTAATAGTAAAATAGAGTAACAATATAATAGATATCACAATAACCCACAAAAGAAATAAAAAGGAAATGAAGTAATAACAAAATAAGTTAATGGTTATTTAATAACTTAAGATGTTTCCAGAACTATTTAATTTTTTGTTATCATTTGATGGATTTTTGTTAGCGTGAAATTACACTTTTGCCCTTGATCATTATTCACTTCATATATAGAAAGATAATTCTAGAATTATTTATTATTTTTCTTCATAGATTTTTATTAGCGTGAAATTATATTTTTGCCCTTAGTCGTCGTCCCACTTCACTCTTCTATATAATAGAAATATTATCTTATTATAATTGAAAACAATTTAACCTTAAAATAAGACAATTTATAAAAATAATTTCTTTATATGTTTAAACATAAAAGTAATAAATAAAAATAAAAATATATTTTTAAAATACTAAATAAATAAAAGAAAACAAATACTCTTTTTATAATTTTTTTAATTGTTAGATTTTAACTTGACAAACATATAAAGAAATAATTAATTAATTGATAAAATGTTAAAATATATTTATTCCTTATATTTTTTTAAAGCATTAATTTAATATTAATAAATTAAAAATATAATAAAAGATAAAAGTGTTATAAAATGAGAGAAAAATATAATAATACTAAACAAGAAATGGAAGACAATTGGCAATATTAAGTAGAAGTATAATGTATTCTTTTACTTCTTTTGTTGTGTATTTTCTAAGGGTGAAGATCATCCTTTTATAGGATGTTTAAATCATCCTTTTACAATATTTGATAATACGTTACTATAATAAATAATTAATATAATAAATGTATACATTACGTTAGGATATATTAAAAATACATTCACGCAATTAAGTGGATTTGTAACACTCCCCCTTGGATGTTTATAAATATTGTGTCTCGTTAAAACCTTACTAGGAAAAAGCCCATGGGAAAAAGCCTAGAAAAGGAAAAAGAATACACACATCTTGTAATACGCTTTGAGTGCTGCCTCATTAAAAACCTTACCAGGAAAACCCAATGGGACAAAACCATGGCTAAGGGAAAAAGAGTACAGCGCGTATTTGCTCCCCCTGATGAAAAACTTATTTGATATCTTGGAGACGACGCATCCCAATCTTATATCTTAGCTTCTCAAATATTGACGTTGGCAATGCCTTAGTGAATAAATCTGCAAGATTATCACTCGAACGAATCTGTTGAACATTTATCTCACCATTTTGTTGAAGATCATGTGTGAAAAAAAACTTAGGTGAAATATGCTTTGTTCGGTCTCCTTTGATATATCCTCCCTTTAATTGAGCTATGCAAGCAACATTATCTTCATACAATATTGTTGGAGTCTTTGTTTGCACAGAAAGACCGCATAATTGCAGAATGTGTTGAGTCATTGATCTCAACCATACACACTCTCGACTGGCTTAATGAATAGCTATTATCTCTGCATGATTTGAAGAAGTAGCAACTATTGTTTGCTTCATTGAACGCCATGATATAGTTGTACCTCCATATGTGAATAAATAGCCTGTCTGAGATCGGGCTTTATGTGGGTCAGACAAACACCCTGCATCTGCATAACCGATCAATTCTGACTTGGATGCATTAGAATACAACAATCCAATATCAATTGTTCCTTGAAGATATCTGAATATATGTTTAACACCTTTTCAATGTCTTCTTGTTGGACATGAGCTGAATCTCGCCAATAAACTTACTGCGAAATAAATATCTGACCGGGTATTGTTGGCAAGGTACATTAGTGCCCCAATAGCACTAAGATATGGTGTTTCATCACCAAGAACCTCTTCATCCTTTTCTTGAGGTCGGAATGGATCTTTATTTATATCAAGAGATCTCACAACCATCGGGGTACTCAATGAGTGTGATTTATCCATGTAAAATATTTTCAAAACCTTTTCAGTATATGTTGATTGATGGATAAATATTTCATTTGTCAAATGTTCAATCTGAAGGCCAAGACAAAATTTTGTCTTACCAAGATCTTTCATTTCAAATTCTTTCTTCAAACACTCAACGGCTTTTGAAAGCTCTTTAGGAGTTCTAATAATGTTCAAATCATCAACATAAACAGATATTATTACAAATTTAGATTGTAACCTTTGTATAAAAATACAAGGACAAATAGGGTCATTCTTATACCCTTCATTTAGCAAGTATTCGCTAAGACGGTTATACCACATTTGCCCTGATTGTTTCAATCCATATAAAGATTTTTGAAGCTTTATTGAACAACTTTCTTTTGAATTTTTATATGCTTCAGGAACTTTGAGTGCTTCAGGAATTTTCATAAAAATATTGTGGTCTAGCGAGCCATACAAATAAGCTGTGACAACGTCCATTAGATGCATTTCAAGCTTTTCATGAACTGTCATATTTATTAGATACCTGAAGGTAATTGCATCTACCACAGGAGAATACGTCTCCTCATAATCAATGCCAGGCCTTTGTGAAAATCCTTGTGCCACAAGTCGTGCTTTATATCTTACGACTTTACCATTTTCATTGCGTTTTCTCACAAAAACCCATTTATGCCCCACTGGCTTGACACCTTCAGGTGTTCGGACTATTGGTCCAAAAACTTCACGTTTTTCAAGTGAAGCCAATTCTGTTTGAATTGCTTCCTTCCATTTTGTCCAATCATTTCTCTGTCTACACTCGTTGACAGATCTTGGTTCCAAATCCTCATCTTGTTGCATTATTTCAACTGCAATATTATAGGCAAAAATATTATCCACCACAATATTACCTCGATTCCACCTTATTCTCGTCGAGACATAATTTATAGAGATTTCCTCATTCTCATTATTTTCAGGTACATGGACCTCCTTTGTGGTGTCATCATTTATTATGTCTCGGAGCTCTTCATGAGCAATTCCCTTTATATTATGATCATCATCTTGATCATTTATTCCTTTCTTTTTCCGAAGATTTTTATCCTTGGAATCAATTGGTCTACCACGTTTTAAACGTGGTCCAGACTCATTTGCCTTAACATTTTGTCCTATAGGGACATCAACTCGAACTTGAGCATTAACAGCTGGAATATATGATTTAGTAACCCGCGAAAGGTTAGTAAATGCATCCGGCAGTTGATTTGCAATATTCTGCATATAAATTATCTTTTGAACTTCTTGCTCACATTGATTTGTTCGAGGATCTAAATGAGACAGTGAAAGTGAATTCCAATCTATCTCATTTCCCAATTGCTTTTGTTCTCCCCCTAATGTTGGGTATACTGATTCATCAAAATGACAATCAGCAAATCTTGCCGTAAATAAATCTCCAGTTCTAGGTTCCAAATATTTTATAATAGAACGAGATTCATACCCAACATATATCCCCAATCTTCTTTGGGGACCCATATTTGTGCGTTGTGGTGGAGCAATCGGAACATATACCGCACAACCAAATATTCTAAGATGGGAAATATTTGGCTCTTGACCAAAAACCAATTGTGACGGGGAGATGTCATGGTAACTGGTTGGCCTTATGCGCACAAGTGCTGCTGCATGCAAAATAGCATGACCCCATATCGAAACAGACAACTTTGTTCTCATCAACAAAGGTCTAGCTATAAATTGAAGACGTTTAATCAATGACTCTGCTAAACCATTTTGAGTATGAACATGTGCAACAGGATGTTCAACTGTTATTCCAGTGGACAAATAATAATCATTAAATGCCTGAGATGTAAACTCACCAGCATTATCAAGACGAATTGTTTTTATTGCATAATCTGGAAATTATGCTTTTAACCTTATTATTTGAGCCAACAACCTCGCAATCCATATTGCGAGTTGATAATAAGCACACATGAGACCATCTAGTAGATGCATCTATCAAGACCATATAATATTTAAATGGTAAACATGCAGGGTGAATAGGTCCACATATATCACCTTGTATCCGTTCTAGAAATGCAGGGGATTCCACCCCAACCTTAGCCATTGATGGTTTGATAACCAACTTTCCTTGTGAACAAGCAGCACAAGAGAATTCCTTTGATTGAAGAACATTTTGGTTCTTCAAAGTATGCCCATGTGAATTCTCAATTACTTTGCGCATCATATTATAACCGGGATGGCCCAATCGGTCATGCCAAATGATAAAATCATTAGAATCGGTAAATCTTTTGTTTACCACGGCATGTGATTCAACCGTACCAATATTTGTATGGTACAACCCAGAAGAAAGTGCTGGCAATTTTTCATGCACAGTTTTCTTATCCGCATTTATTGTAGTAATATAAAGGTATTCCACCTTTCCTTCATTCGCAGTCTCAACATGATAGCCATTTTGGCGAATAACCTTGAAACTTAACAAGTTTCTATGAGACTTACTACAGTACAATGCATTGTCAATTACAATTAATGTTCTTCTAGGTAGTAATAAGGCTGCTCTTCCCGAGCCCTCAATCAATCTTGTACTACCGGATATTGTATTAACATATGCCTTTTTCATTACCAAAGAAGAGAAATATTTCTTTTCTCTTAGTATCGTATGAGTTGTGGCACTGTCCAGAAGACACATATCTCCACTACTCATCTTGGATCCAACTGAAGACTGAAAAATTTTATTTATCTTCATAAGAATAAAAATACATAATAAGAAGTACGAAATTTAACAAAATAAATCTTAAGTACATAAATTTTAATTAAGACATTAAAAATACATAAAAACATTATTCATTTCCTAGCTCAAATCAATCTCAGTTGTGATCCCCAAAAAGGTCCTCAGCTTCCAGATGAGTAATATCATCGAGCCCATCAAAAGCATTATCTTTCAATGCTAAGTTTGCCTCAACATTCTCATTATATTTTTGAGAAGATCCTGCCTGAACATCATCTTTAAGAGTCAAATGTGACTCTACTCGGGCTTTAGAAGAGGAGGCGCCACCTTTATTTCCTTTCCTTTTAAAGGAATTTTGATACAACCTGACAAAATGCTCAGGTGCCCGACATTCATTTTTCCAGTGACCTTTAAGGCCACAACGATGACAGTGATCGCCCTTTCCTTTAGAAGGATTATTTTGAGAACCTATATTGTTCTCCCTTCTGTTATGACCATCACCTCGACGATTACTATATCGTCTTTTGCACGCCCGCGCACATTGTAATGGCCCCGATTATTTTGTCTTATTTCAGACTGGCCATGTGCTTCAACCACGTGTGCCTCCGGTAATGGAGCACTTCCAGCGGGACGGGCTTCGTGATTTTTCATAAGAAGGTCATTATGCTGCTCAGCCACCAGAAGGCATGAGATCAATTCAGAGTATTTCTGAAAACCTTTTTCACGATATTGCTGCTGTAATATCATATTAGAGGCATGAAAAGTAGTTAGTGTCTTTTCCAACATGTCCTCATCTTTTATTATTTTCCCACATAATTTCAATTGGGAAGTTATTCTAAATACAGCAGAATTATACTCGATTACGATTTTATAATCGTGAAACCGTAAGTGCATCCACTCATAACGAGTCCTTGGCAATACCGTTGCCTTGAGGTGGTCATACCTCTCTTTCAAACCTATCCACAATTCAAGTGGATCTTTCACCGTTAGGTATTCAACCTTCAGGCTTTCATCAAGATGATGACGAAGGAAAATCATAGCTTTTGCTTTATCTGACTTGATGTCGTATTTCCTTCGATTATACTATCACCAAGACCCTTAGCTGTAAGGTGAATTTCAGCATCAAGTACCCATGACAAATAATTCTTTCCAGAAATGTCAAGTGCCACAAATTCAAGTTTTGACAAATTCGACATGATGAAAACTATCATAAATAATTGAGTTAATATTATGATGTTGGTTTGTTTATTATAAATGACAAATTACTATTTTAAATAATAAAGTAAATGGTGAGTATAAAATACATTATATGCATGAACATTAATGTTAGATTAAAAATATAAACTCATGAAGCATTGAAACGGTAATAGTTAAATGTATTTCCTACTTGTCTTAAGTATTTATTACTAGTTTCAGTTAATATCAAAGTTTAGTAATAATTTCAAGTTGTATTTAATAAAATATTATATTCTTTATGACAAATAAAATGTATAACAAAAAAAATTACTTACGCGTATTCTAACTATCGTGCTATCATATTGCTTAGTATTAAATTTAGAGTTATAAATTAGTAGCATAAATAATATAACAATATAAACTTGAAACGTATTGATTATGCCTAGTGAAATATTATAATAATACCTAAAGCAAGTTATATATGCAGTAACAAAAGTACGGATCAAAGATTTATGCAAGTCCTGTTAGATATGTTATAAACATATAAATGTATACCTGACTTGAAAAGAAAAATGATTAACGTTTAGGAAAAAAAAGTTAATTCCGAATTAAGTAGGCCTTAATTGGTTAGAGACTCGTGCTAATAACGTGTTATAAAATGAGAGAAAAATATAATAATACTAAACAAGAAATGAAAGACAAATGGCAATATTAAGTAGAAGTATAGTGTATTCTTTTACTTCTTTTGTTGTGTATTTTCTAAGGGTGAAGATCATTCTTTTATAGGATGTTTAAATCATCCTTTTACAATATTTGATAATACGTTATTATAATAAATAATTAATATAATAAATATATACATTACGTTAGGATATATTAAAAATACATCCACACAATTAAGTGGATTTGTAACAAAAAGGGAAATCAAATTAAGAAATAATTAACATGAAAAGTACATATTATATACTCGAAGATTGAGACAAAGCAATGACGAAACAGAGTCTATATTTTAAAATAATTTATTAATATAAAAATAATAGGATGAATATTTGGTGGGACCCACAGCATCTTTTTGGGGTCCGTGTCCAATTTTGGACCCACATCGTCAAAGAAAAAAAAACATCCAAGTAAAGCCTTCACGAGTCACAAACAAATAACAAGGTGGTAAGTAATTTTATTTTTTCCTCTCATCCAAAATTCGATATTTATATAATTTGTATCATATTTCATCTTATATATAACAAAAACGAATTTTTATCAAAAAAATCTAAACCCAATACAAAACCAACATTGCAATCTTTTAAAATACATGATACGATATATATGTAGTACTAGTTAAATAAGTATCGAAAATACTTATCATTTTATCGCGATAAAAAATTGCTAGGTTGTAAATAGTTGTGTATATAGTAGTGGTCTGTATTACATTTCCACAATCTGAATTCATTTTATCTTCTCTCATTCCTATTTTGGAGTGCCGTGGCCTTGTTCGCTTGCTTTTATAAGCCTTGCAGCAAGCAGCCATGGCGGCGCCTCCTTCTCCTTCTATGACTACTACCAACACATCCTCATTTTCAATTCCCCATGCAATCATGAAGAACTCTCGGTCAATCTTATCCTTCATTCTTCTTCTTTCTCCTTTGTTCGCCATGGCTAACACATCATTTGGTAATTATTTGTTTGCTTCACATGTAAAGTTTTGGTTTTTTTTACACCCTTTTGAGTAATGAATGAACCCTTTTAATGTTTCTGCTAGGATCTTTGGAAATGTGATGATTTTGCAAGTATTTGTACTTCTTTTTAATTTTCCAGGTGGACAGCTTGCGTGTAAAAGTTGAAGTATATTCTGTCTGACTTTACTAGGTCTTTGAAGTTTATGTGTTGATTTGATTCTATTAAGAAAAAAAAAGATGCTTTCTTTATTGTGAAAAATGGAATTATATTGTGACCTATTTTGCTAAAGTAGCTGGTTCTTTGTGTTCTTGAAATCTATGTTTGCTCCGAATCTTCAAAAATGTCTACGGATGCGTATTGGATCCTCGTAAAATAGTGCATTTTTGAAGGGTTCGACACGGATGGGGAAAGAGTTTTTGGAGAGTCTGAGCTATATAGGTTGAAATTATACCAGCTGTTTCATAAGAATTAATTAGTGATTGACAAGATGGAAAGATCAGCTCCTTTAAGTTCTCACTAGTTTGTATATTCGTGCCATTTTCAATTTGTTCTGTCTTGAATTGTAACATTATATAATGTACACAGCTATGATTCTGTTTCTTTCATTTGTTTGATTGTTTTCCAATGTGAAGCTCTATAAAAAATGATTCTTTCAAAAACCCAAAAGTTGTGTTCTTTATCGCAAAGAACTGTTCCATTCATCTCATTAAACAAGATTCATTCAACCTCCCTCCCCTTGATTCAGTTGTTCTTTTTGTACTCAATACCTCAAATATGTAATAATGTGGTGCTCTTTGTGATGATTAGGTGCTGAAAATACAGAAGGCATAAAGTATGATCTTTTCCCTGAAATCCTCAAGGAGGAAGCTGTTGGAAGACTTAATGAGCTTGGAAAGGTATCAAAGCAAGGCAAACTACTTTAATCTAATCATTATTAGTGGAAGTCAAATTCCCCGGGAAGCATTTTTTTCTTGTATCTTAACTGAGTTTTATCTTTCTTAGAGTACAATTCATTATGCATCAATGAAAGTTCTCAAATGTTAAAATACCGATTTCTGCAGTATAACAGTTTGCTTTCATTATTTTAAACTTGTTTTGCTGCTATATATTATCCTGTTTTTTCAGAAGTAGAAGTGTTGATGTAACAAATTTGTTGTGTTGTGTGACAGGTAAGTGATGCAAATGGTTACCTAGAGAGGACCTTCCAGAGCCCTGCATCGGTCAGAGCAGGAAATCTTCTTCGTGCATGGATGGAAGATGCAGGCTTGAAAACGTAGGTTTTCGACTTATCTTACTGTATTTTTAATGCTTCAGAAACTTAATTGAGAGCACTCCTGGTTCCAGGTGGGTGGACCAAATGGGCAATGTCCATGGTCGGGCTGAAGGAATTAATCCAAGTGAAAAGGCTTTGTTAATTGGCTCTCATTTGGTGAAGCATTGATTACTTACATCTTCTTCTGATAGTAGATTTGCTTAACTTCACTGCATTACTAGTTCAAGATGCTGCGTAAGGACCTGCCATTGAATATTTTGTGTTTCAACAGGATACAGTTATTGATGCTGGATTCTTTGATGGTTCATTGGGCATAATTTGTGCAATATCTGCATTAAAGGCATTGAATTCCTCTGGAAGGTTGGGTAAACTCCAGCGGCCAGTTGAGGTGAGACATATAAAACATGTTAGCCTGGAATGTCAATTGTCTTTCATGTTTTCTGTCCTGTTATTCTTTGTTGCAAGCAGAAGTTTATTTTTCTTTTTCAATCACACTAGTAATGCCTTTTTTAGGAGTGGGGGCACTGTACTTTATTTGTGTCTCCTAAAGACAAAATCTGTTAGCGGAACTGCTCAATCTGAACTCCAAAAAGTAATTGTTCTTTAACTCTAACTCCATAAAGTTTAGGCACTAGTCATGAGCTTTCCCAGAAATTTTGGCTATGTTCTGGTGTCGACTGCTAAGTCTCAGACTGTTCCAATTTTGTTTTGGGTTGACACTTAAAACCAATCCTTGCATAGGCTTATGTTTGCATATGAGGCGATGAAAGTGGATGGTAAATGGGGTTAATACTTGGTAGATCTCTGGCTTGACTAACATAGTCTAGTATGCTGAAATCTGAATAATAAGTTAGATATTTCCTTACTACCTGGGGTTTCTATCTTATGCTATCTCTCTCTTTTCATGGTATATATTTGTTCACAATTATGAATATGCAAACAGTTAGGTCCACATCTGCCTCATGTTGCTAGATAACTAATTTGTTGACCGATGAGAGCAACTTGGGAGCTAAAGTACAAGAGAGCTATGTTGCTTGGACTCTTCAAAAAAGCTGCTAGGTTCATGTCATCCTTCAAAAACAGGACATTTTTGAAGGATCTGACACGAGTGCAGCAATATTATTGGAGAGTCTGAGCAACATGCAAGAGAGTGCACAAATAATCCTATGGTATTACCAAAAGAAATTATCATTATGATCAAATAGAATCCTACGGTAATACACTTAAAATATTATCACAACATCCGAGTTGATTCTTGCTGACATAGAGTAACATTCGCACGGACAATATCAAATCCATCTATTAGAGTTTTGGAGTATTGTTCCCTGGTTTTACTTCTCCCTCTTCTCGCATCTTTCATCTCTTTTCCTTATCTCCTTGTCTTTCAGCTTTGAGATGTATGAACTCACTAATGAGCTTTGTATTTTCACCCTCTTGCCCATCTAACCCTAGCTTCAAATGGTATGTTATGTCCTCTTTGAAATGTTATAACCTTGAACATGCAAATTTGAGTTTACGTTCCTTATTTTCAGGTACTTGACATAACTAGACCTTCTAGGGGAGAATTGAGTTATATCTAACAAATAATCCTGTCCGTCTAGAATCTAAAATATTAAACCTTCTAGGGGAGACTATGACACTTTTGCACCATAGTCTGTCTATGATCTAAATACTGGCATAAGAACTTAAGTAATTTTATAGCACCAGTGATCATTTGTGGTAGCAGGATTATCAGGAGTCAGAAAGAATATACTTCTTAATGTGCAATGACAAAATAAAGCTTCTTAAGGAGCAGTTGTAGCAAGTTTTACAGCACAAGTAGTAGTCCAGTTACTCAATGAGTAATTGCTGTCAATTCTCCTTGTATTCCTTCCATCTTACAGCTTTTATTTTGATTTAATATCATATCATAAAACATTTAGTTTCTCCTGCTTTTTTGTATTAAATATTGCAAATTTCTTATGTACTATTTTGCAGGTAATCG
Source organism: Solanum sitiens (assembly GCA_016801875.1). Lineage (NCBI taxonomy): Eukaryota > Viridiplantae > Streptophyta > Magnoliopsida > Solanales > Solanaceae > Solanum > Solanum sitiens. Next base: position 2,149,162 of record JABWTJ010000056.1, read on the forward strand.
CATTTAGTGATGAGGAGGGAGTAAGGTTTCAGTCAACCTTCTTGGGCAGTGCAGCTATTGCTGGCATATTACCGGTTTCGGCGTTGCAAGTACATGATAAGAAGTTTGTATGGCTAACCCAAAAGCTTGTCTTTGTTCGTATAGCTACTGTGTCTCAGTATACTAATGTGCAAGTGTTTCAGTGGTGTGACAGTGCAAGGTGCTCTGAGAGCAAGTTCTATAGAGACTACAGAAGAAAACCTTTTGCAGCTTAAATATGAACCAGAATCTGTTTGGGGCTATGTTGAGGTCAATAATAGTTCTCTATATACCATATCAAAGTCACTAACTACTTCATAAGATCCCGGGTAACGTAGTTGCTGATGATAGATCTTATTCTAATGGTCTTTTGCAGGTTCACATTGAACAGGGACCTGTACTGGAGAATGTCGGTCTCCCTCTTGGTTCAGTAAAAGGCATTGCAGGGCAGACAAGATTGAAGGTGTGTATTCTTATCCTACTGCCTCTCGGCTGCTTTATGTGATTGCAGCATCAAAAAGATGGTCTGAATTTTCTACGGCAAAAGTCATCTACTTTTATTCTAAGTTTGTTAACGTAACTTAGTAGGAGAACATTTTAACACTCTAGTAGTTCTCGTCTTTGTGATGATATGGCGGTACAAAGTAGAAAAGTACTTATATGATGTATGTAACTATGTATCACTTTGCTTAATCTGAACTCCAAGTTGGAATCTTGATGATCCTTGCCATGGGAGAGTTGGATTTTACTTTGGTGCATTGAAGCTAAATTCTAAAGATTGCAACTAATAGAGTCAAGAAACATATTTCAAGCCCTTGGGCAATAAATCAATTGATCAGTAAGAGAGGATAGTTAAGTCGGAGCTCTAAAGGGTGACAAAATTATCTTCCTGGGAAATGTGTTCTTGGCACAATCTGCAGCTTGGCTACTTTCACTTGTCACGGCTAACATCTCCTTTTGGTGTACACTGCTGCTTATAAATTTGGTTTAAGTAATGCTTGCTTGACCAGAGCTTTTGAATTAAGCATTGCAGGTGACAGTGAAAGGCACACAAGGACATGCAGGGACAGTACCCATGAATATGCGACAGGATCCTATGGTTGCAGCTGCTGAACTAATTGTATTTCTGGAAAGTCTTTGTAAACAACCTGACTATTATCTGTCATATGATGGTCAATGCACATCTTCAACAGTGGAATCTCTTGCAGGATCTCTGGTCTGTACTGTTGGAGAGATATCAACTTGGCCAAGTGCAAGTAATGTCATTCCAGGACAGGCAAGCACTCCTTAAACTGCTGACACACAAGTTACATTTTGTTGTTTGTTATTCATACAGGGTAAGTCTAGAATGTTCATTACTGCATGTGCATTTATTACAGGTGACATTCACCGTAGATGTACGTGCGATGGATGACTCAGGACGAGAAGCTATAATTTATGAATTCTCTAATAGACTCTACCATATGTGTGATAGGCGTTCTGTCTTCTGTAACGTTGAGAGAAAGGTAAGAGATTCTTAGATCATATGTAGCGTATTTTGAAGCATGTTCATGACTAACGCTTGTCTTGTTGATTTAGCATGATGCAAATGCTGTGGTTTGCGATCCTGGCCTGACTACACAGCTAAAATCTGCATCTTATACTGCTTTGAAAAGAATAACTGGTGAGGATCCAGGTGATGTTCCTGTACTGATGAGTGGAGCAGGACATGATGCAATGGCCATGTCTCATCTAACCAAGGTGAGTTATACTCAAACCTTGTATTTTACTACTCAAGACGTGATCTTGTTTATCGTTTTCCTATCTAAGCCACCTTGTGCACCTATACTATTCCATCCTATATAGGAGATTTGAACGATGGTGTTTCATTGTTTTAACCCGGTTCATTGACACTTGAATGTAATTTTCCTTTTTATTTTTATTAAAGATTGGCTACTTTTCGATAGGTGGGAATGCTATTTGTGCGTTGTCGTGGAGGCATCAGCCATTCTCCAGCAGAACATGTATTGGATGATGATGTTTGGGCAGCTGGAATGGCTGTCCTTGCATTTTTGGAGACACTCTTGTAATTGTTGGCATTTTGCAATGCAACCTAGTAGGCTAGTTTGCTATTCATAATCCCATTTTGTATATATATGTATCCATTCAATTTCTATAGTTGCAGTAATGAGAATGTATATTTGCAACAAAACAAGTTGACCTGTTACTTAATTTGAACTACCTTTTATCAGAAGTCTCGATTCGAGTTAGTGGCGATATGGCATGCAATGATGAGAAAACACAATAACCAATAACTTCGCTAAAACTTCCGAAAATGTAAGTCTTCGTTGAAAAATTATATTAGTGGCAATGGTGTCAAAAATTGGTTTAGCTCGTAGTTTAAACTCTAACGGGTCGTTTGGTAGAGTGTATTAACAAAAATAATGTTTGTATTAACTTTGTGAATTAGTAGTACCTTGTTTGATACCTTTTTTCATGCTCTATAGTACTAATGTAAGCATTAGTTATTAACTCTATTGTGTATTGGGGAGTGTATAACTAATACAATAAATACCTATGGTATTAGTAATGCAAAGTGATATAATGCATGCATTAGCATTTTAAAGACACAAATACTCCTCAAAAGCACTTCTACATCTTTTTCTCCATTATTGTGAACTAATGCAAGCATAACTAATTCAAGCAATACCAATGTAAGTGTTGTTAACACATTCTATTTAGCATTATTTTATACACTCTACCAAACGACCCCTAAGTTTAGGCATTGCGGATGCTTCTTGGGGAAAGAGTGTTTGAGAAATGGCTAACGGTTAATTTTAAGTTCTTTTTTTTTTTTTATTTTTTTTTTTAGAAAAGTTAGTAATTTGTAACAGAGAGAACTTCAAAATATCTTACACAGGAAACAGAAACAAAATTTTAAAAATACAGGTGTTACAAGTAAACAATGCAAAGCAGCAGCAGATGAAAGCATACTGGCTTTGGTGATACAGATTAGTTGTTGTATTACATCTCAACCATCATGGACTGGTTCAAGCCTCAAGGCCTTGAATGTCAAGTTGAAAAATAATGCCTAATACAATTAGCCCTTGCTACTAGGATAAAAGATTGCAGGCTGGTTTCAGTCAAATGAAATGCTGATCTATAATTCTTATCCACTTACTTTACAATAGGAGGCTGAGCTAATTGTTGTAGCTGATGGACAACGTGTGACATCCTCGGACGCATTGATGGTACATGTTGTGTACAAGAATAAACAAGATCAACAACTTTTTGGATGACACCAACTTCAGGAATCCGAGAAGAGGAAGAAGATGATATGAGAGGATCTAAGAGTTCAACATATCGATGAGCCTGCACCAGAGGCGTGGCCCATTCAAATATACTTTGCCATCCAACAGAATCTACTGCCTGTGCTGGTCTTCGTCCACTAATTATTTCAAGCAAGAGGACTCCAAAGCTGTAGACGTCACTCTTTGTAGTAAGCTCATTTCTGTAAACAAACTCCGGAGCAAGATACCCATGAGTACCACCTGCCATGACTCTCCTCTCATGCATGATTTCCCATGGTACAAACTTAGACAGACCAACTCCCATTAGATGGGCGCCAAAGTCTTCGTCAAGAAGAACATTGCTTGCACGGATATCCCTATGCACAACTTGTGGCTTCATTTTGTCATGAAGAAACCTGTCACATTTGATGAAAGTAAGCACTAAACAATATAAGCAAAGAAACTGCCATCATAGAGATTAGCAAACAAACAATGTCATGCTTTTGGCCTCTACGGTGACACAAAACAGAGTTTTAAGAACTATCAACACCTTTCATGGTTAAAAATACAACCATAACACAACCAGACTAGTCATTTTCACCTTGTGCAGTTGATTAACATACTTGCTAGATCCTTCAATTCCATAAATTTGATATATTAGGCATCTAGGTTGCTTCACTTATAACAGTGACTTCCATAGACATCCTATTTTCTATGACTTCACTTTCCATAGACATCCGCACTAGAACAAGGTAAGACACTCGGAACAAAAACTCATGAAGACAACAGGACAGTAATATGCAGTTTTTATTTTCTTACTAAGATGTCACTGGTATCCATTTCCTTAAGTATTTCATCTTTTCTCACTCGCTTCTGTCTGAATTCCTTGTAGCATATAAAAATTACAAAGACCTACTTGCAAACTATCGAAATCTTTAAAAGTATGTACATTATGAAATGAACCCAGCTTACTCAAGTGGCCTATATTTTTCAACTTACACTGAATAAATTATGGAAAATAATACCTCTTCATAAAGAAGTCCATGAAAAGTTAAACTACCAGGGACCATACATAATGCATTGCATATATTAAATCTGGTGATGTAGATAAGCCTAAGGTTTGGTCTATCTTATGCTGATTACTACACTATATCATCGTGAATAATTGGAATAATATTTTGGCTTCTTTTCGTACACTTCAATATTTCTTCCATGTATATTTGTTGTTGGGGGTTAGGTGCTGAGTAGTCTCACAAACCCCTGAAAAATTTATTCGTCATAATTTCCATGTCAAGGAAATATTCCCTAAATAAAGTTCAACAATTCTGTCACCTAAATAGGGTCATAAATACTTAATAATGAATCCCCGAATAGAAAATCAATCATAGCTTTCCTACAATATTTTAGTGAGATTCATGAAGAGAGTTCCTGCTCAAACACTTAAATTGAAAGACACACACACGGGCGACCTAACCGAGTATGTGATAATTGAGAAAGGAAAGAGCCACCCCAAACCTGAAAGGAAGCACGAGAAGCCAGAAGGCCAGTGCTGCAAAGACAGGTTTGGCAATGGTAAGATCTAGCTGGAGTAGGAAAAGCAGATAGGTAGATCCCTAGGAAGTGATTCTCCTTAGTACTGGAACGGATGTTGTAAACCAAAAAGGTTTTCATTTATTAATAGCATTATATGTTAACAAGAAGTATCTTGGTCAAGATGTGCAGTATTTGACTTTCTTTTGAATGAAATATCTAGAGAAGAAAAAAGAAAATAGGAAAAGGAATATTGCAAGACAGGTAACACACCCTTTTTTCTTAAAAATATAGATAATGCATTCTTATCATCTATTTTCACCCTTGTTTGACTTCCACAATAACATTTTCATTGGACATCAACCCAAACATGCATATATGAGTTCATACACATGACAAAGAAGTGAAGTATGATAAAATTTAAAGAATAAACTCACATTTCTGACTAAAATGAATCCACCTCAAGGATAAGTTAATATATTTATTCCTAATCTACAATGCACATGAAGATAATGTTGGAACACTACTTACGCAATCCCTTGAGCAAGGGTGGTGGCGACCTTCATTCTCATGCTCCAGTCCAAACTCCTACCTCCTCTAGGAATATGGTGTAGCCATCTATCCAGGGGTCCATTGATGATGAACTCGTACAGAATATAGCGGTCACCATGATGATAGCAACATCCTTTGATAGATACCAGATTTGAATGATGAAGTCTAGCAACCCTTCCAATCTCAGAGTAGAACTCTTTCTTCCTCTGAATACCGCACCTCTTCAATCTTTTCACAGCCACCCTTGAACCATCAGGTAAAAGCCCACTATAGGTACCACCTGTTTTTGCGTCCCCAAGGAGACGATTTGCTTCACTGAAATTCTTTGTCATGGACTTTACTTCATCACGACTGAAAATTTTCCAAGACGGAGGAACTAATGCTAATGATGCACGCAAAGATCTTTTGCGTCTTTTACTTCGCCTAAATACAAGAAGCCATATCACAATAGCCAAAGTAGTGCAAAGGATCAACCCACTCACAACTGCAAGAATAATGAGATACTCCCTGTGGCACCGCATATGGCGACACTTGCTCCCTAATGTAAAATTTAGAAGATTATATAAAAACCAATTAAGGAATGTAACAGAATTATCCAGATAACAATGTTATCTAGGCCTGTATAATGGTTAGCTAAAATGCACTTCTCATGGAAAAAACAAAAGGGGACTATGAAGCTTTTAATCACATATTATAACCACACTATATCAGGGAAAGAGTTTTGCTCCTACTTTTCAAAATTACACTGCGTGGAAGAAACTATTAGAGATAAATTGGTCTGCAATCACTTACCAGCATCAAGTGTGCATATAGAAGCATGAGTTACATTGCATCTATCAGCTATAATAGCACCATTGGTTATCGATGTACACAAATCCACCGACTTAAAGCCATAGCATGAGAAATTTTTGCAACTTGAGTCCAAAGTTGTCTTAGGAGCAATACTCTCATTCCAGCTAGAAGCATTATCAGACCATTTCCAACCCAACCCAGCTGTGGTGTTGATGCTCCTTCCGCCAACCCAGCATCCGTTACTATCATTGCCACAGAGCTTTTGGACAAAGTTCAGTTCTTCTGAAGATGTTATGGCAGCCAAGTTTCCTCCAAAACCATTGCAGTAAGTCTCTGATTCATTCCATTGCAAAGAGGTCGCATAATATTTGAAACACTTTTTCCCATTTGGGCTGCTAAACCAACCAGGATCACATCTTCCTGCTTGCGAAACAATAAACAACGGTGCCAAAGAGATGAGACATAATAACTTGACCGGTAAAAAATAAAAACCATACACTAAGAAAAACCACGTAGAGAGATCCAAATAAGTTTCAGTTGCACTAGTGTGTTAATATAATCCAAGGGAGGAGTTCCTCAATAGGAAAGGAACTGGACAACATTATTCATCAAGGCCATCATTGATCCACCATAAAAATATATTATCTCCCTCAAATAGAACCAAAGTTTCACTTTAAGAGCAACCTAAACATGCTTTTATGCGTGAAATGAGCAGAATCTACTTCTGCTCCATTGTCGACCGAAAAAATAAAATTCAATCAGGTGATTATGACCACCAGGATTTCTTAGAAGGATAATCGATCAGTCAAACAAAATATTGTTCTAACAATATTCCAAGAACAACTGTCTTGAAGGAATGGAAATCCATAACTTTGGAAACTGGAATTGAGAGGCTGGTCAATTAATTTTTTTAGAAGTAGGAAGCTGATTAATAAATAGTCCCAAGTTCATCTTCTATTTAATAAATAGTCGCAAGTTCATCTTCTATTTTTGTTTTTTTCGAGGAATAACTGGTTGCAAGACAGTCTTTTATGGCATTAGCTGAATGATGCGGGGAAGTGACGTAGTTCTCAAAATCTTGATTTATGAATGATAGTTTGGCACAAAACACCCCAACTTGTAGACCTTAAATCTATAGATACTTGATAAACAAGATTGAATTTGCCAGCCTTTATTTGCTTCAAACTCAAAAGTTCACTAAGCTAGTTTAAATAAGCAATTGACACATAGATATACACACATTACATAAGAAGCACCAGTAAGAAATCCAAACATATCATACACAAAGTAACATAGAGTAGTTAAACATTAAGTTGAAAAGAAGATTATAGATGCAACTCCATTACTGATTCTAAAAAGAGCCCTAATCTAATCAACACAACCCAATCTACCAGTTCCAAGGAAATAGACAAAACAATAATCTAATCAATTCCAAAACATTACCATCATCATGACTTTGATTCCCAGCAGATGAAACTACTTGTGAATCAAGTGTCTTCTTAGAAACCTGAAAAAAATTCCAAAATATAAAAATCAAAACTTTCTCCAAATTCACACACTAACATGAATTCTGATAACATATTCAGACACCCTTTTCTCTAAATAAAAAGGTATTATAATCTTTTCTTTACTTACAGAAGTAGAAGCACAGAGGTGAAGCAGAAAACAAGAAAGTAGAAACAAAGGGAACAGAAGTTTAACAGCCATCATCACTTGTTCTCACTGTATAGCAAAACCTAGAATGATTTTGAGTGAGGGGTTGGGCATTGTTGATATGGGGTGGGTGGGTGGATAGGGTTTTTCATTTAGAGAGAAACAAAAAGAGTAAAGAGTTCACATTTGGAGTCTCCAATGGTTAGTTGAATTTTCTTGAAGAAGAAAGTGTTTGTTCAGACAGAGTAGTTAATTTCTCACCTTATGTTTGTCCCCACCATTTTTAATGACTTCCGTCAAATTTAAGGAACAACATTTTTCCTAATAAATTTTGGATTAGATTTAAAAATTTCTTTCAATTTTAAAATAGGTTTTTTTAAAGAGAAATAAGACATCTAGAAAAAGTTAGAAATATATGAAAATGATTTGGAAAATCTTTATATTTGAATCGTTTTATAAATGTAGATTTTTTTTTATTCTGTGAAATTTCAATTAGACATTTCAACTTCAAACAGAATAGAACTTTTAAACTCATTTGATCATCGTATGTGATATTAATTTAATTGAATTAGCAAAGTGTGTGTTCTACGCGAAAAGCAAGAGTTCACAAAGGGATGCACGTGCACTCGCTAACTTCCAGAAAAATCATATGTATATCTAGTTTGAAAAATAAGAATCCATAAAGGGATGCACGTGCACTCGCTAACTTTCAAAAAAAATCACAGGTATATCTAGTTTGAAAAATAGATAAAAATTAGGATATAATTAACTATACACTAATAATAAACATAAAAGTGTCTTATGCTATCGATACAAGCTAAAAATATCATCTTTAAGTCGAGTGTTCAAACCAATTAAATCTAAATTTATCATTATTCAAATATCAAATACGGAATAAGGCAAAAAAATAATAAATGGGACTGCATATCTATCAAAATTCAAAATAGCTAAGTAGATGGACTAATTTGTACTTGTACTCAAATATAAGGGACCAATTGTGTCTATTTCTAATACTTAATTAGTCTGCAAACTAATAACTTGGTGCCCAATGAAAGGAGTTTATGCCGCCGGACTTTGACATCAGTGTGGATTTTTTGGGAAATGGGTGGCCGGACGATGGAATGGGCGGCGAGAGCAAACCACCTGGGTGGTCTACCGCGGAAAGTGGTGATCACGGCGATAGGTACTTTCGCTAAGGCGGTGGCCAATCTACTGAACACTACCACCGTGCACAACGCCGACACCCTTATCCGGCTAGTTCGATCCCGCCCATCCGGCGTTCCTCTACTCACGGTCAGTAATCACATGTCCACGTAAGTCACTTTGTCTCTTCATTACGAGCTCTATGTGATAGAAAAAAACTGTTTTTTCTGATGTACGCTTTCATTGAAACCTTTGCTAGTTGAAATTACGGAGAAATTGTTTATTGGGGTTATTGATTGTTGGCTAAAATACCCATTATTGAGTTAAATGCTTAACAGACAATGAATTACAGAAATATTTTTGTGTACAATCCGTTTAATCTTTTTAGTTCAATTTTTGTTGATATTGGTATGAAATGTGCCCTGATATAGTGGAGTGCATATAACTAAACTCCATTTTGGGGTTGAGGCATATTTGATTGTTGATTTAATCATTTCTATAGTGAATTTCTGGAATTCTTTGATTGTTGTAGTCATCGTCTCTTATTTCCTATTGTGTGTCTAACTGCAGGTTGGATGACCCAGTTATGTGGGCATTCAAAGGTTTTCCAATTTGTGATCCAAAGCTGGCTCGATGGGTACTGGCAGCGGAAGACATATGCTTTAAAAATACAGTATTGTCATACTTTTTCCGGATCGGTGTGTAATCTGTTGGTCTGGTACACTTCTGTTCTTGTATTTTCATGCCCTATCTTTAGGTGTTTTTATTACTTTTACGAACTTTATATCATAGTGGGATATATGGTAGACCATTCCTCTGTGTGTTTGGTGGGTGATTTGGAAGGAGAGGAACCAAAGATGTTTGAAAGTGGATACGTATTTTCGTCGCAGATGCATTTCCCTATGTGAATATTTTCCCTATAAAATACAGATGTATTTCCCTTTGGGATTTTGGTGTAGTCTAGAAGATGTCAAATACAGTTAATAGGATGATAGGTTTTCTCAGCTTCCTACAGTAATTGTAAAGGAACTGATCCGTATGTAATTTTTGCAATAATCCTTGTGCGTCATTTTACAACCTTACCATTCCCCCAAAAATGAACTCCGTATCATAGTAGGGTTCAAAAGTGAAAAGCAAAATGCAAGTTATGCTTTGTCGGTGAACGTGCATTTTTATAGCAGAATATTAGGTTCCCTTAGGAAGGACTGAGCATGTTCTTGCATAGATATTCTATCAAGAACTTTGAGAATATTTGGAGATCATTTACTTTAAAATGGTTCAGTAGTGAAGGAGCTTTTGGGTGTAGGAATGATGCAATAAATGTCTTTGGAATCAGCTGTAAAATCGTGATAAAAATGTAACTACCTATGTTTATATAAACTGAAGTAGTGTCTCAAAACTCAAGGTGATATCTTAGTGGAACAGGACTTAGATTTAGCTTGAAACTTCCATGTTAGCACTTACTCGAATCTGCATGCGCGCCTGTGGTTTCTGTGCCATTCACATGGATATCAAGCTTTTCATGTTGAGAGGTTATTCAGATTATCCATCCTCTTGTACGGCAAGCTTCCATATTGAGCAATTATTCATTTCTGCACCTATACTTCTGTTCAACATGCTTCTTTATTGACCGGTTATTCAGATCTGGATCTGTCACTGTGTGGTTTATTCTCCACTGACATGTATAACAGTCAATTTTATATTTTCTTATTTATTTCCCTTGCTAAAACGTGAAATGGAAGACTCTTAATTTGATAGGCATTAGGGGATTTGAGGTCTTGGGTTTCATTTGCAGGCCTACATGAATCCCTCAATTTAATACAAAATGTAATTGTTGGTGTGGGTTACTACTCACTGTGTGAAGATGTGCAGGGAAATGTATACCAATAACAAGAGGGGGTGGAATATATCAAGAACATATGAATGAAGCTCTTGATCGTTTGACTGAAGGAGCCTGGGTAATGCGACTTTTACCCCTTGCCTTGAATTCTTTCATCTAGTTATGGATGTTAATGTGAAGTTTTCTAGATTTATGCTTAGTCAATTGATCTTTTAGTACGCTCTAGGTGTTATTTTGTTACGCTAAAATGGATATGCATATGATATGATATTATGTTATTCTGGAATTGAGGATTGAATTTGAAATGATCCAGTGTCACTTAACATAACCTCCATTTCATCCAGAAGTCATGAGAGTGGTGTATAATGTTATCAACATTTCCTATTAAGTTTCCGCTAAATTGAAATGACATGTTTGGCTAAAGACCAACTTCCAAATGGGCAGCTGCATACATTTCCAGAAGGGAAGGTCTGTCAAGAAGATGCTCCTATAAGACGATTGAAGTGGGGAACTGCCAGTCTCATTGCTCGTGCCCCCGTGACTCCAATTGTCTTACCAATTATCCATCATGGTTTTGAAAAGGTAGGTTCTTGAAATAATAGCTGTCCATACACAGAAATGAACAATGGGACTAATGCCTAAATAGCAATGGACAATGTATCCATTTGGTTTCGGTTGTTCAGGCAGGCCTTAGGATGTTCGAATTATTGTTATTCTGTAATTTATAGTACCTGTCTGGTTATATATTTCACATTGGTTGTTTAATTCACGTGCTTCAGGACTAATTTTATTGTAAGAATAAGGTAGTGTAGCTTAGAGGATAGAGGTCATGCAGTTATGAAAGTGTTTTAAAATCAGTCTGTTGCATTTATGGCACTGCTTCATTGTTGTTACAAAGTCCTTTGATCCTTTTGGTGAAATTCACTAATAAATTGAGCCAATACCATAGTTGCTTTCTCCTTTCCCTCCTGTCCCATCCTTGGAAAAGAAAATAATAGTGGCCAAAATGATGTGACTGTCATTACGTTCAGCTAACAATCTCCTGTTCTTCTTTATGCTCTTACCATTTTTGAGGAGATAAAATACGCACACATGTACTTATATATGCACACATGTATTTTTGTATCCATAGTAAGTATTGATTATGAGATTGAACCAGCTTTTATTTGAATAATTCAAAATTGATCCTTGGGATTGTGATACATTGTGTGCTTCAATTTTCAGGTTATGCCTGAGAACTATGCTTTTGGGAGAAGACCTCCAGTCCCTTTATGGAGCCAGGAGATAAAAATAGTTGTTGGTGAGCCAATGGAATTCAACCTTTCTGAACTGCGAGAGATGGCTCTATCTCAATCTCGGGATTCATCATCTTCCAGTGGGCAGTGGCCAAGAAACATCCTCGGGGGATTGGACGAGGCAGCCCAAAAATGTCTGTACATGACTATATCTGATCAAATCCGAACTACCTTGGAAAACTTAAGGAATTTTAGTAAATCCTATGCCAAGGCAGAGCAATAAAGTAGGCGCTTTCCAAGCAGTCAAAGATAATTCATAAGTTGCATCTGTTTTGAAGGTCTTGTAACTTTTCATATCCCTTAATTGAGGACACAGGGTAATATTTTCCCAGTATCATCCTTGTAGCTGCATTTTTTTGCATTTTGAAATGAAAGATTTCACATCAATTCTTGAAAACTGAGAGTTGTGGATTTCCTGATTGACTTTACTTCCCTTAAACCTTCTTTTAGCTGCTGACAAGACAGATTCTTTACTAGAAATAGTAATAAAGGAACCATGTTTATATGTCTAAAGTTGCAGTATTCTGTTGTCCATATCTAAAGAGAAACCACTGCTAGATAAAAATACATAAGGTGAACCGCACCCAAGAATGTGATTTACTAGTCAATAAAGTAGTTGAGAACCCTGAGATTTCAAATTCAAAACTCTAACGGTGATTCTGTCCAACAGTAATTTTTTTGATAAATTATTAAATTTTGTACTACCCCAATATGGTGTAGACAGTCGGTGCGGGTTACTAGATTTTACAAGACCTTCTACTCCATTCATTACTCGACATAGATAGATGGATAAAACTGAGTACCAAGATGATAAGCCAACGATAGTAGTTCCAAAAATATGCAGCATCCTCCGCTATTTCCTTTTCCAATTCCCAGCCCTGAAAACAATAGAAGAAACTGTGTCATAGCTTTCACTACTCCACAAAACTACGCACCAAGATTATCTGAACTCATACATCTCAAAGGATGGACACCCCTTTGGTGTCCTACCGTCATTGTTGAATCTACGGAACAAACAATCTCTTCCATTCATCATTACCTCAACCCACAAGCTGGTATCGATGAACCCAATTCGTTTCTTGAAGAATTTTCAGCTCTAGCATTCACTTCAAGAACTGGGATTACTGCTTTTTCACAAGCTTTATCTATTAACCCCACACCCCCATTAACCCCAAATGGAGAAATTCTCACAATTGCAGCTTTGGGTAATGATGCTGAGCTTCTGGATCGAGATTTCATTCGAAAAATGTGTGAAAACCCTGAAAGAATTCGAGTTTTGGTTCCTTCAATTGCAACCCCATCTGGGTTAGTGGATGCATTAGGATTAGGTCAAGGAAGAAAAGTGTTGTGCCCAGTTCCGTCAGTGATTGGGTTGAATGAACCACCTGTTGTGCCGAAATTCCTTGATGATTTATCGAAAAGGGGGTGGATTCCAGTGAGATTAGACGCGTATGAGACGCGATGGGCAGGGGCGAAATGCGCGGTGGATGTGGTGATAAAGAGTGAAGAAGAGTGTGGATTTGATGCAATTGTGTTTACTAGTACTGGAGAAGTGGAAGGTTTGTTGAAGAGTTTGGAGGAATTTGGATTGGATTGGTCCATGGTGAGGAGGAGATGTCCAAGAATGGTGGTGGCAGCTCATGGCCCTGTTACAGCTGCTGGTGCTGAGAGTTTGGGTGTTGCCATTGATGTGGTAAGTTCAAATTTTGGTAGCTTTCATGGTGTTGTTGATGCATTAGCTCATAAATGGAAATCATTGCAAAACCAAGAATCTTGAAATTTGGTTTTTGCTCATCATTGAAACTTTTGATGGAGCTAGAATTGTTCTAAATGTGTCTAGCAAATGGATTAACAATTTGCTATTTATAGACAAAATTTCTTTAATTGTCTAGTTCACAACATGTCTTTTAGTTTTGGTACTAATTTGGAAAAGTTTTAGTAATTTTGATGTTGTGAGTTACAAAGTTTGATGTTCATGTGGATGCTGTTGCGGAAGCCAAATATATAGTGAGTGATAGAATCACAACTGCTATATCTAAATGTAGCTAATAAATAGTAAATGAGACAACAACAAAAGGAACACCAAGAAATTAACGAGGTTCGGCAAATTTTTGTTTTCTTTTGCCTATTCCTCGGATACAACCAACCAATATTTATTTCACTCCAAAAGAGTACAAGTGAAATACTACAAGAGAGAAAGAAGAACAAATGCCTTAGGAGATGAGAAGGCAAGTGAGAGGTGTGTTACAAATGAATTAGGAGCTACCTATTTATAGGAGTGAATTCTTCCTATTGATGTCATCCATGACATCACAATATGTCAAAATGTCAAGATTTACCTTGTGAAACCAATTTATTGTTCACCTAAATTTCACCTACAAAAGGTGTTATCTTTGACCTTTCTACCAATGAAGAATTATCCTCATAACTACCATATCTTCTCACTAATCCATTTTTGAATCTTGTCAAATTTAACAAATCTCCACCTTGGCAAGATTCTCCATTTTCAACTTTCTCTCAACAACAATTTTGATTGTGTCTTCAACCATAATCTTCAATGTTCAACAATGTTGATCAAGTTCAAACAATGTTGAAACTTGACCGCAGTCACCACTTTTGTCAACATATCGGCAGGATTATCCGTAGTATGAATTTTTTGCATTATGACTCCACCATCTTCTATGATGTCTCGTATGAAATGATATCGGACGTCAATGTGCTTCGTCCTTGCATGATAAACTTGGTTCTTTGCTAATTGAATAGCACTCTGACTATCACAAAATATTGTGATTCCTTCTTGTCCAATACCAAGTTCTCTAAGCAATTCTTGAAGCCAAATTGCTTCCTTCGCAGCCTCTGTAATTGCCATGTACTCTGCCTCAGTGGTAGACAAAGCAACTGTTGACTGCAAAGTAGACTTCCAACTAACTGGTGCATTTGCAATAGTGAAAACATAACCAGTAGTTGATCTTCGTTTGTCCAAATCACCTGCATAATCTGAGTCACAATATCCAACAAGATATTGACTATCTTTCTGCTCAAAAACCTTTCTCAGTTGAATCTTTAGCTTCTCAATTTCCTCTTGACTTTTAGAAGCTATCAACATATCATCAACATATAGGAGAAGATATATAAAGGAATTATCTTCAAGCTTACGCAAATACACACAATGATCGTATTTGCTTCTTATGTACCTTTGCTGCAACATAAACTTGTCAAATCGTTTGTACCATTGTCTAGAAGATTGTTTCAATCAATACAACGATTTTTCAAGTTTGCACACCATATTTTCTTTTCCATCAACTTTGAATCCTTCTGGCTGAGTCATATAGATTTCCTCTTCCAAGTCTCCATGTAAAAAAGCAGTTTTTACATCCAACTGAACTAGTTCCAAATTCAACTGTGCTACCAAAGCCAACAAAACTCTAATGGAGGAGTGTTTCACAACTGGAGAAAATACCTCATTATAATCAATTCCCTCCTTTTGAGCATATCCTTTGGCCACCAATCTTGCTTTGTAGCGAACATTTTCTTGGTTAGGAAATCCCTCTTTCTTTGCAAATACCCATTTGCACCCAATTGCTTTCTTGCCCTCTGGGAGATTGGCCAATCTCCATGTATGATTCTGATGAAGAGATTGCATTTCTTCATCCATGGCATTCCTCCACTTATCTTTTTGTGAACTTTGGACTGCGTCTTTATAAGTGGTAGGAATGTCATCGGCTGCAATTGAGTTAGCACAAGCCACCATATCTGTGAGTCGAGCAGGTTTTATTATTGTCCTTTTTGGCTTGCTCGTTGCTATTGATTCAAGTTGTGGTTGAGGTTCTTGAGATGGAACCTCCTCTTCGACTGGCTCTCCTTCAAGAGGAAAATCTTTTGTTGTTTCCTCGTTTGATCCCTGTGTTGGGAAAATTATCTTTCCCTCAAACTCCACCTGCTTTGAAGCACCATCAATTTGTTTGGCTTCTTCAAGTGTTACCTTATTTGTCAAGGCAGATTCATCAAAGGTAACATCCCTGCTGAAAATAACTTTTCTTGTCTCTGGACACCATAAACGGTATCCTTTGACTCCAGAAGTAATTCCCATAAATAAAGCTTTCTTTGCTCTTGGGTCCAATTTTGACTCTCTTACATGATAATATGCAATTGAGCCAAATACATATAAAGTACCATAATCTTCAGCAGGTTTTCCATACCATTTTTCAAATGGTGTCTTCCCACCAATAGCAGCAGATGGTAGACGATTAATGAGATGGCACGCATATGTTATTGCCTCAGCCCAAAATTCTTTGCCCAAGCCAGCATTGGACAACATACACCGAACTTTCTCCAGCAAAGTTCGGTTTATGCGTTCTGCCACTCTATTCTGTTGTGGTGTATTTCTGACGGTGAAATGTCTGACGATGCCATTTTCCTCACAATTTTTTTGAAAAAGATCATTTTTGTATTCGCCACCATTGTCTGTGCGAAGACACTTGATCTTTCTGCCACTTTGAGTTTCTATCATCGCCTTCCATTTGAGAAAAATTCCCAATACTTCATCTTTTGTTTTCATCGTATACACCCACAATCTTCGAGAAAAGTCATCAACAAAGGTTACAAAATAGTGTTTTCCACCTAATGAAGGTGTTTTGGAAGCACCCCAAACATCCGAATGAACATAATCCAAAATACCTTTAGTATTATGGATAGCTGTTCCAAATTTAACCCTTGTTTGTTTTCCCTTGATACAATGTTCACAAAACTCCAAGTTGCAAGTTTTAACTCCTTTTAGCAATCCTTGATCTGATAAAGTTTTCAAGGATTTCCCTCCAGCATGTCCCAAGCGCATATGCCACAGCTTGGTCATTTCTGCCTCCTTCTCGTCATTGGATGTTGTTGCCGCTGTCCCAATAACTGTACTACCTTGATAGTGGTACATGTTATTATTTCTTCGAATTGCCTTCATTACCACCAGTGCACCAGAGCATATTTTCATCACGCCATTATCTGCAATGACTTTGAACCCCTTTGATTCTAGGGCTCCTACAGAAATGAGATTTTTCTTCAAATCTGGTACATATCGAACATCTGTTAATGTTCTACTTAATCCATCATGGTTCCTTAATCGGATTGAACCAACACCATATGCGGTAAGAGGATTATTGTTTGCAGTGTGAATAACTCCACATTCTCCTTCTTGTAAATCAATAAACCAGTCCCGATTGGGACACATATGATAACTACAAGCTGAGTCCATCAACCATACATCAGATGATTTGAATGGATCTGTTGTAACTAGTGAGTAATCGGAGTCATCACAATCAGCCACATTTGAATCCATGACAACCTTCCCATTATTTGGTTTGGCTTTGCTATTCAACTTTGGGCAGTCTTTCTTCCAATGTCCTTTTTCTCGGCAAAAGGCACATTCATCTTTGCTGAGTCTCGATCTTGACTTGGATCTCCCTTTCTTCGTTCTCATATGATTTTGAGAACGACCTCTCGCAACCAGTGCTTCTGCTTCTCCGCCTTTTTGTTTTTCTCTCTTTCTTTGTTCATAACTGTATAAGGCAGAACAAACTTCTTTGAGAGATACTTCATCATTCCCATGCAGTAGAGTCGTTTCAAGATGCTCGAACTCATCGGGAAGTGAACTTAACAACATTAAGGCCATATCTCCATCCGTAAAAGTCACGTCCATATTCCGCAAATCTGTCGCCAACTTATTAAAGCTGGTGATATGATCATTCATTGTGCTACCAGGAATATAAGTGAAGCGTAACAGTCTTCTTTTCATGTAAAGTTTATTTTGACTGTTTTTCTTCAAGAATTTCTCCTCCAATGAATTCCATAATTTATTTGCAGATGTTTCCTTCGTGTATGGATACTTTTGTTCTCTTGCAAGGTAAGATCGAATGGTACCGCAAGCAACACGGTTGATAATCTTCCAATCTTCTTCTCCTACACCGTCTGGTTTCTTTTCTTCAATGGCAATATCTAGCCCTTGTTGAAAAAGAACATCAAGGACCTCGCCTTGCCACATTCCGAAATGTCCTGACCCGTCAAAAATTTCAACTGCAAATTTCGCATTTGACACAATTCTTGTCATAAACGAAGATGCCAATGATGACGTATTATTGACACTTGATGTGGACTCATCATTTTTCTTGTCTCCCATTTTACTACAAATACTATTTACTAGCTAACAATGCAAAGACCAAAGTAAATCTTTTTCTGATGTGGAAGTTCAGACTATGCTGCAACCACAGAGCATACTCAGATAATACCTTGGCTCTGATACCAATTGTTGCGGAAGCCAAATATATAGTGAGTGATAGAATCACAACTGCTATATCTAAATGTAGCTAATAAATAGTAAATGAGACAACAACAAAAGGAACACCAAGAAATTAACGAGGTTCGGCAAATTTTTGTTTTCTTTTGCCTATTCCTCGGACACAACCAACCAATATTTATTTCACTCCAAAAGAGTACAAGTGAAATACTACAAGAGAGAAAGAAGAACAAATGCCTTAGGAGATGAGAAGGCAAGTGAGAGGTGTGTTACAAATGAATTAGGAGCTACCTATTTATAGGAGTGAATTCTTCCTATTGATGTCATCCATGACATCACAATATGTCAAAATGTCAAGATTTACCTTGTGAAATCAATTTATTGTTCACCTAAATTTCACCTACAAAAGGTGTTATCTTTGACCTTTCTACCAATGAAGAATTATCCTCATAACTACCATATCTTCTCACTAATCCATTTTTGAATCTTGTCAAATTTAACAGATGCAACATTTCTCATAAATGCAATCATTGGAAAATCAAGTGTCTTGAATTTGTTTTTGCATTCTACAAAATACGCTCACTCGGTGCACTAAGCTCCTGCTAAAACTAGTGTTACACTTGATCACACGAACCAACCGCTATAGTTGTGTTAAGGTTATGTTGGTATGTGTTGAGTTCCAAGTTTAATAGCTTTCCTAGCTTTGGGTGTATGTATATATATATATACACACCTTTTGGCCAGGGTTTTAAAGGTTGTTTCGAACTCGTCTTTCCATTGTGGTCATACTGAAAGTCTTTTAGAAATAGTCTGGTAAAGCCTGCAGCTATCTCTCTAGACCCTACTTAGTGGGATTTTATGTTGGCATAATACATATATTAGACCCTAAACTTGGCTTCAAATTTTAACTTTGACCTCAAACTTTCATAATGCACAAATAGGCACTTTAACTATCCTATCTTTCAATAAATAAACACGCGAATATTTCAATCAAAACCGTGTTACACACATGCTCTGACGTGGAAAAGTAAACCACTCAGTGGCTGCCAACTAATTAAAAAATTTACACGTATTTTTTAAGCATAATACATAAATTGGACCCTTAACTTGGCTTCAAATTATAACTTTGACCTTTAACTTTGATAGTGCATAAAGAGACACTTTAACTATCCAAAATTTAAACAAAAAAACACGCGAATATTTCAATCAAAACGCGTGTTACACACATGCTCTGACGTGGAAAAGTAAACCACTCAGTTGCTGCCAACTAACTAAAATAAATACACCTAGATTTTAAAAATTATAAAAATAAATTATAATATAGAATAAGGTGGAAGTGAAAACAAATTCATTTTTTAGGTAAAAAAAAATTAGTACCTCTTTTCTTCTCTCTCTTAAAAATTCCTAATCTGAAATTCATGTTCCTTATATTCAAATCAAAGAAAAAATTGTTCAAGATATTTGCTGTAATTTAATTTTCGAGTTATCTATTTTTCTTCCTCAATTTAGTCAAGGTAACAAGATTCAACATTTTACAAACAAGAATTTGCATATTGTTGGTCAAATGTTCAAACTAATATGAGAATCTCTAGAAGAAACTAATGTTTTTATTGCAAAATTATTTCAGAGCAACCCATAAATATGGAAAGACATGAGATTCAATGAACTTCTCCTTCTTTTCTTTAGTTTGAAGTATATTTGTGCTTTATGTTGTCATAGTGAATAGAATTGCAATTATGAATTTTGGAGGCCAACAAATGAACTTACAGTACTAAAAATTATTAAGTGAAATGGTGCACTTAAAGTATTTGATAAATTGTCTGATATAACTTTTCACATATTTTTGTCAAGTTTGAGTAGCAGTCTGATATCTAATCAAAATGCCTTCAAAAATTGCATTCAATTTGTATAATTGTATACTCACCCCATCTTGTCAAAAAAGACTTCATTATAATTTTTTTCATAATAACAAAAAAGTAATTAAATGTCACTTGCATTTTGCAATGAACAACAAATAATGCAAAAAAGAGGGGAAAATTGTTGAAAAATTAGAAAGAGAGTTTAATTGTCATTTCAGTGTTTTTTTTACTGTTGGGCACTCGATTTTTACATCTGACGCGCCTAATTTGAGTGAATTTTACGTATTTTGCCATGTAGGATCCGAGTATTTTTTTGTTTAAGTTTTGGATAGTTAAAGTGCCTATTTGTGCACAAACAAAGTTAAAGGTCAAAGTTATAATATGAAGCCAAGTTAAGGGTCCAATTTATGTACTAATTAAGGGTAGAATTGTCATTTTAGCAATTTTTTATCGTTTTGGGCCTCAAAAATTACCTCTCACTCGCGCAGAATGCGTGTATTTCACGCATTTTGCCAGGTAGGAATCGCGTGTTTATTTGTTGAAAGATAGTATAGTTAAAGTGCCTATTTGTGCACTATGAAAGTTTGAGGTCAAAGTTAAAATTTGAAGCCAAGTTTAGGGTCCAATATATGTATTATGCCTTTTATGTTCGTTACACCACCTCTAACCTCCTCATAGACAATTATATTAGAACAATAGAGATCCATTTATAGTATTGGGCTACAAAAATTTTTGTGGTTTGGGCTGCATTTGTAATTCATTTCTTTATGCAAAATGGAAGTTATTTGAGGGTGGACTTCAATGAAAAACATGTTTGCACATTAAAAACTCCCCCATGTTCTTGGGAAATTAATGCACTATTACTGTTTGTTGAAAATGCTTAGCAGAGTCATTAATCATAATCCATTGTCATTACTCCTACAATTGATTAAATTAGGATACATCATAGTGATTTGACATCACCTTTCATTTAAAAGTGAAAAACAAGAAAAGAGAAAAGATAATCACTTTTTAGCTTTATTTTGGCCTCTCCTCAAAATCATAAGAACTCTTAACAAACACTTTTCAGTAAAGGCACATGGTGGATCCAAATCTTCAATTATATAAAAAAAGAGTCACACCAATAGTAATATTCCATTTTTTACCGATAAACCATCTACTCAAATAAAACGACAAGTTGATTTACTACAAGCATAAGTATTCACTTATTCTATTGTCTATCTTCTAAGAGTTTTTTTAAAGCGCGTCAAACTTATTGATTATAAATTATAATATAAAAAAAATTAGTGAAAGAAATCAAGGATAATTAATCTAAGGGCCCGTTTGGCCATAGATTTCCCAAATAATATTTGGGGAAAAACTTGGTAAATAGTGTTTGTTCACACACTTTGCTATTATTAGATAGATATTTTTGACAAATATCCCAACTTCCCAAATACTAATTTTTTCTAGTATTTGGGTCAAATCTCATTATTTGGGATTTTTTAAAAATTGAAAGTTTACCCCAATCTTTTATCTTTTATAGAAACACCCTCTATACTCTATAGTTGTTGCTTACGTTGTATTACATAATTTTTTATATTAATTCCAAAGTAGTGATGAAATATTTAGTGAATGTGAAATGATAATATGATTATTGATGAAAATGATGAATAATCGGCTCACGATAACAAAGTCATGTGTTTTGTCTACTTCACGATGTATGAAATGATGCTTGTTGCACTCACTCAAAATTACCACATTGCTCTAGTGTCATGGACACTATTTGTTATTGTTGTAACAAAGATTTAATTGACTTGTAATACAAACTTATGGTTAGTTTTGATATTTTCAAAACTTATGGGTATAAATCATATTTTTCTAAAAAAATAAAATATAATTCTCAAATATTATGGCTGAACACATGATGAAATTTCATTCAAATTTTCACCCAAATAATATTTATTAAGAATATTTGAAAATTTATGGCTAAACGATAGCGAAGCAAGCTGCCATAATGTAATCTAGGTTGTCTTCAAATATTTGTACAATTGTCAAAATAAAGATAGTGGCCTACAAAATGAAATTGCCAATAAAATATTTAAAACTAAAGCAAATTCGTAGCGCATTAAATATTGACTTAGTAATCAAAATTAATAAAAAGTTATGCTCCCAACTTTCTCATGTTTGTCTTAAATACAAAAGCACTCTAACTTTGACTTTTATTAGTATCCTTTCATTTAATTTGTTTTTCCTGATTTTAACTTAACATGAATTTAAAATATAATCTAATCATATAAACATAAAATATGATATGAAAAATGTTATGATTAATGAATTTTCTAATAAAAAAAGAGATATTCTTTTATAATTAACTAAAAAAATAAGACTAACAAATTAAAACGATCAATTTATATATGTTTTCCACTTTTAGTTGTTGGTAGTATTGGATTTTGCCTAGTCATGGCCTGCCTTCTTCTAATAGTCACTACTTTCATATATCTAAAAATAAATAAATGGTTTTTAATGGTATTGCTGGCTAAGTAGTGTAGATATGTGGAAATTCTCGTGAGTTTATTTAATTCCCCATCTATCAATTATTTATTTTTATTTGCTCCAAATTTAATTTATTTTATTTTTTTATTATTTGGTGTCTCGAGTCGTAATTAAATTCATAATCAAGCAAAATTCATTCAGAGCGACGTTTCTAATAAGATTTTCTCTATATTCAGATCTCAAATACGAGATTTTCAGATTAACGGTGAAGCAATTTCATTACTGCACGACAACCCAAATCGGTGACCAAATCCAAATTCATTCATTCATTCCTCTAGCATTTGGTTTTTGAGGTTTTGCAAGCCGGCATTGCCGGCAATCCTCACTAGGATATTCATGTCACATTCATTTCCTTCAACAAATTGTAGATAATAAAGTCATTTTGGAACAGTTTAAATACTACTTAATTAAAATTTTGAAATTTATTATCGCATTATTATATTTTATAAAAATGTGAAATAGTGACAAAGACAATTTCAAAAGAAGAGGGGGAAATGAAACTTCATGTTTACTTGGAGAAACTAATTAAATCACACATACTACTAGAAAATACATAACTTGTCAATAATCCACGGCTAATCCGTAATTAAATAGCTCCTAGCTAATTGAATTTTCCGTAGTTAAATAAAATTAGCATGAGATGTTTGTTATTTAGCTATAAAATTTTATCGATCGTTAATTTCTTAATTTTTTTTAGTAATAGTATATAATCCAATATAAAAAAATTATACAATATTATAGTTGATCGTTTAGCACATATTTATGTACAAACACATTATACATTATTAAATACTTTTTAGAGAAGATTAGCACATTACATGTAATACTTATACAACAACTATTTGTTGTATGCTAATTTTAGTTGTTGAAAAGTGACATAAAATAAATCGGGGGAATTTAAGTAGCTTAATTGGTTGGCTATTTAAATTTTCACTTTATCGATGAGGGTCTAATTTTGCATATTGTAGTTCCCTCCCTAGTTTCCTCTTCCCCAACCCCAAACTTTTAAATATTTTTTAAAAAAAAGATATATAATAAATCGGGAGTTGGGATTTTGATAAAATGCAATTTTTAATTGATGGGGTAAACATAAACATATTTTTTAATTTGATTTTAACTGATATTTATGTCATCTAACATTGGATGTGTATAAATAGATATTTAAAGTTCACATAAAGTTAAACAATTGCACACATGTGTAGTGTGTTACAAAAATACACACAGGACATCACACTGAATGCAATCGTCACATAATACGCATGTATCTACTTGTTTAACTTTATACAAGATTATATTTTTACTTGTGTTCGCATACCCGAAATTGAAAAAACATTTTTTTATCAGGTAATATCAAATTAAAAAGTATGTTTATATGTTAATTTTTTAACTATTGAAAGTATAATCACTGAATTTTCATGTGGTCTCTATGCATCTTAATGAAGCAAATAGAGCAATAAGGACTCACATGACACTGACTTTACATTGCATGTCCTTATTCATATGTCACTATTAAGATGAACATATTTAAAGGGGCAACGAAGCTTTAAACTATAAATTGTGATTTTGAACTATCAAAGATCATGGGAGTATTTATTATACTACCATAGTCCATATCCAGTATTTCTTTTCGTCTCAATTTATCTGATATATTTTTCTTTTTAATGAATTTTGAAAAAAATAACATATTTTATTTATATTCAACGATACTATCAATAATTAGCTCAGGTTATAATTTACATCCATTTATTTGGCAAAAATTTACAAAAGTATACTTTTTAAGATCATTTTAAAACATTGCAAAATCTTTCGATATTTTTTAAACACAATTTCCCAAAATTACTAGACAGGAAAAAAAAAGCAAGGACTTAAATATTTGGGAATGATAGAAATGAAAATTATTAGAAAGAAAAATTGGAGTAAAAGTTAAATAATCTATTTTAAGGGTTAATTAGATTATACTCCTATAATCATCGATAATGAATATTTTTCTTTTTTTTTTCCAACTGCCAGTCTAACAATGACCTTGCCCATATAATAATGGAAATTTTGATTTTGTTGCTCTTTATAAATTTGTATTTTTGATTTTATGTTTTTTTTTCATATGAAAATTTTCATTTTTACACTTACATAAAAGATTTGGAATTTTTTTCTATTCAATTTATAAAAGGTTGTAATAAATTATTTCCTCCAAAACAATCACTAATAAATAAACACAATATCAATTTTCATTCATGGTAAAAAAATAGGTACCTCAAGAATATTCCTAATCCATATATATAAATAAATATGATGAATCATATTTACTCTAATTTCCACGTATACTAAATTGAGGATCTTTTTTTATACCAAGTACAAGATATATATAATTTAATGAAATATTTCCTCAATTTTTTTTTCTAAAACAAATAATAAGTTATATTCATGGAGTTTAGGCATCCATTACTTGCTAACATGTCTCTAAATTTTGTTTATTTTGAGATTGAAAATTTCAAATTCCTCCAACTCACTTGGCCATGGCATTATTGGATTGTTTGTTGGACCTACCAATTTCATTTTAGAAATTAACTATTTTAATTTTCACATTTCATGTTTAAAATGATCGATAAAATATACTGATTGAATTGGTACAACAAGTGATAAGTAAGTATTTTATAAGAAAGATCAGTAATCGATTTTTTCTGTCAACGTCTTCCCAGTCAACCCAATCGCATCAAATTTATCCCGCAAGTGTAATTTACATCTCTTGAATAACGAGTTTATTATAGTATTTACCTGACTATAAAAACACATAAACTTTAAATTCTGAATTTGTTTCTGCCCTCCAAACTCATTAATTTGTATTTTAGAAATGTTGTCTTCAAATCTAAATATTTTTTATTCTTTTTGGTACTCATTTTCAATTAAGAAGTAGAAGTGATTTTCAAAATACCCCTTTTAATTAATGCCACTTGAGGGTAAAAATGATCATTTACGTTGATGCTACGTAAAAAAAAATATATATTCACAAAACTTCTTTGAACACAAATAATGTAGATGGTTCTTTGTAGCATTATCCAACTTCCCTTTCTAACTCTTCATCGTTTTCATTCATTTTCTGGTTAAATTTCATGATCTTGTTAAATTTTATGATCTCGACTATCTATCCATAAAACAATTTTTTTAAATCTCTATGAGATAATAACATTAAGATCTGCGTATGTATGTATATATTCTTCCCTTCTCAAACCGTCACATGTACGATTACATTTGGATACAATTATAGGTGTATTTATGAAAGACAATTATATGATATTAGAATATAACTGTAATATGGTAGGGGACATTGGTCCTAGTTAGTAATACATGTTGCCCATTAGGCCACCCCAGGTACCAACTAAAGTTGCAAAGTCTCAATCCAATATGTTTATATTATAACCAATAGGATAGGTAAAGAATCTTTTTTTCTTTTTTTTCATTTGCCAATATAGATAATTATTTTTGTACTTTACCCTCAATTTTTCTTAGATTCTTTCTGTCACATCTAAATGCATATTGTTCTTGTACCATATAATTGTGCCTCTATTTTTACAAAGAAAAAGAAAAAAAATTCATCAATTATTATGTATTATTTAATTTGTACATACAATAAGAGATGATTTGATGAAAGACTAAGAAATTATAGATTTAAACCAATTTTTAATTCAATAAATTTTGTTTTTTCTTTCAAGTTTCACTTGCAGCTTAGTTTGGTTTTACTTTTATTTTCATCGGAAATCACGTATGATCATGATTTATTCTTTTATAACAGATAATTAAGTATATATATATGATTATTTTTATCTCCATTGTCTTCTGTCTGTTGTTCGATATTCGTATTGGAGTAGATCGAATAACACAAAGTCGTTTGGTTCGAAATAAATCTTTGACTGCTCTGCTCCCCCGCCAAAGAAAAAGAGAGACTGAAATTTCTTTCACCTTCCCAGTAGGAGTAGTGAAGAAGTATAGATTTAGTTAGTTGTTGACCATCTAACCAGCTCGCGTGGTTCACCAGTTTCACCAAGAACTCTCATTCTGAGATATGGTGAAATAACAACCAAATGTAGGATTTTAGGGTTTTTATTTTATCTTGAGATTATTATATTTTATACCTCACATCAAATGACTCCTCAAGATTCGAACCCGAGGTTTTAATTAAAAATAAAACAATTTTCAAACAAACGTCTACCACAAATTATGTTGGTAAAATATCAATTACGTAACACGTTTTTCCTTGATACAATTTTGAATTTTAGTCCTATCTAATTTAATTTAACAAGATTATATAATATCCTAAATTAGATTTGTTTTGTATTTTCCAAACAAACACCAACTTATAGAATATAGATGATATTTAATAGGTTTAGGAGTGTTAAACATGCTCCACATTTATTGAAGATAGGTCGATGCAACCATTATTTTGCATTTATATACCTGCAAAATAATAGAAAAAATTGTAACTATTAACATTGTGAATCTCTCTTACTTTTTTTTAATACGTTACTTAATGAAAATTTTATTTACGCGCAGTTATTAATTTGAACAAGTGACATATTTATTATTGTGAAGTTTTACCACATCTAAAAGTGATACACTTTAGTTTTCCATATCTTTAAGTGAAAATAATTTACCTCTAAAATCGGTTGATTGATTAAGATAATGATATGTAATATTATTGGAACTATATGTAGATATATAATAACATATGTATAATGTACTGTTACGTAAGAATTGTTCATTCTAGAGTTACCCATTAAAATTAAAAAGTTAATTCACTTCTTTTAGCAAAAAATACCAATTTCAGAAAAAATTGTAAAAAAACATGACATTTCTGATATTTAATAGTAGTATTAAGAATAATTAGCCAAATTTGTCCCCTATATATGAGTAGGTTTATTTTAGTCCTTTAACATATGACTTCGATCAATTAATTGAACTTATAAATTAATGACAATTATTAAGAAATACTATAAAAAAAAACAATAAAATATTTTTTTTTTTTTTTTAAAAACAGCCAACTTTTTCCACGGTTTGAACTACCTATCGATTGGATTGGTTTGATCCAAAAATATTCTTTTTGATAAAATCAATTGAACACAGTTGATTCTACTTAGATCAAAAAATTAAGAAGATGAAATATCGTTTAAATATTTCACAATTTTTTTTGTTATAATAGTCGAGTTTATCAATTTGTTCGAAAGATTTTTTTGTGTGTTTAGTAGTGCTTTTTCGATAGTATAATTAATTTTTAAGTTTATTCGGTTAATCATCCTAACAAAAGCCGATTCTATATTTGGGGTGACTTAAACTCGATACCTTCAAAACCCTGTTGGTATATTCATTCGATTAGTTAGATCAAACGTAAATATGTTTCTCTTTAGTAAATTTAAGTAATTAAAAATATTATTAATAAGAGTTATGGTGGAGTGATAAGTACTCTTTCATTTCCATTAATATAAAGTCGTCTTTGTTAGGAAATGATTTACCCTAAATGAGACTTCTCGACGTGAATCTAGATTTAGTTGAACTTTAATATACTTACTGAATACTCGATAAAAATAAAAAAAAATAAAATTAAAATTATTTATAGTTATATTTAAATTATCAAAATAAACCTATCGTATTTCCCTTTTATATTTTGTCATTTTCCCCTACACCCAAAAAAAGAGGTTTGAAATTGAAATTATTTAAAAAACTCTCGTGACCTTCACACCATCTTCTTTCTCCCTCCTTCACTCCACCATTAACATCTCTTTCTCTCTCTACTTTCTCTCTCTGGTACCGATCTTTCTTCTAAGTAAAGCTCCATTTTCAGCAGAAATTCAAAATGGGTTTCATCATTTCCTCTTGGTGTTCTCATATATTCTGAGCTTTCCTATTTCTGATTTCTGAGCTTCTGAACACCATTTTTGTTTAGCTACACGAAGCCCCAAAACAAGGAAACACATACCCAGAGGTTTTTAGGCGTTTTATTATGAGTTATACCTCATATTATGCTGGTTTGTCAAATGGGGTTTTGCGTTTTTTCTGTTTTGTTATTGTGGTTTCTCGATCTACTTCACTGGGTTACGACTTATTGTCTTTTTACCCAATGTGTACTGTACTGTTGTTACCAAGTTTGAATTTTTTTAGTATTTTAAACTGTTCTGTGCTTGTGGGTAGATGGATCTTGTGGGTAATTTTAGGGAGCTTGCTAATTATCTGATTTTCTTGAGTTTTCTGTGAGCTTTGTAGCATATCGTGCAATGTTGATCGTATTTTTGTGATTCTGTATGTTTTTTTTTATGATTAGTGTTGATTTTGGTCTGGGACCTCTGTTGACTATTCGTTGAAATTGGCATCTTCTTTAATGTGGGGGTTATATGTTTTTGGACTTCTTTGATTTTTTGTAATCATGGTGTTACTAAATTGGTTAGGTAACTGCTGAAGTTATTGAAGATTACCGTTTAATTGGGGAGTTGGATGGTCTTTTTGAGAGCTGTATAGAGGGGAGATTATAATTTTGGAAAATGACTTCTGATATGCCACCAGTTAGTATGAGGTCAAGCAGGTCATCTTTTGGCTCAAGCAATGGATATGAAACACCTTCTCACTATTCTTTTCCAACCTCAAATGGGGATGATTATGATAGTGATGGTTCCAATTTCGCTCCACCGTAAGCTTTCTTTTACCATTAGATTTACTTCTTTGATCTTATTTCATACTTTGATGAAAATGGTTAGTGTTATCTTATGCTGCATCTCCTACCTTACAAGTTATTGTTACCAACTGCGTTTTTGCGTTATGTAATGTGCAGCACTCCAAATACCCTCTCATCAGTCCTGTCACCCGAACTAGCTGGTGCAATTCCATATATTGACAGATTCCAGGTGAGACATGACTTTGCAGAAAAAGAGAATCATTTCAGTCTGTATGCACACAACAAAGATTGGAGTAACTTTTTCCCATTTCTGAATTTTATTAAGAATGACATGGTGGATCTTAATTATGCGTTGCTGCTACTTCACAGAGGTAATATGGATTCTTTGTGGTTATAGGTTGAGGGTTTCTTGAAGGCTATGCAAAAACAGATTCATTCTGCTAGCAAACGTGGGTTCTTCCTGAAAAAATCGGTTGGGCCGCAAGTTCGAGAAAAAATTACATTTGAGGATATGCTGTGTTTTCAAAGGGTGAGATTAAGCTATTTAGCTCTTTACACTTTTGAAAATGTATCTCTTGACACTTGCACACTAAAAACAACTTGCATCTCGACAGGAACCCATTCCAACATCAATTTTGAAAATAAATGGTGATCTCATTAGCAGGGCAGTTAAATTATTTCAGTCTATTCTGAAGTATATGGGTATTGATTCCTATGATAGAGTGGCTCCAATCAGCTTTTATGAACGGATTGAGCTTGTTGGCAAGCTATTTAAGCAGGCCCTGAAGCGATCTGAGCTTCGGGATGAAATGTTTGCACAAATTTCAAAACAAACAAGGAATAATCCGGAGAGGTACTTTGACCATCAAGTTTATTGATTGAGATATGGGAAGCTGATTCACTTCTTTCTGTTGATTCTGTTGCTTATAACTTGACAATGTTCCTCACATGCTTGTTTCATACGTATAGGCATTCTTTGATTAAAGCATGGGAGCTGATGTACTTGTGCGCATCTTGCATGCCTCCGAGCAAGGAAATTGGTGGATACTTGTCAGAATATATTCATACTGTAGCACATGGGACGAATACTGATTCCGAGGTTCAAGTTTTTGCTATAAATACTCTAAATGCACTGAAACGTTCGATTAAGGCTGGACCTAGGCACACGATACCTGGTCGTGAGGAGATTGAATCTCATTTAACTGGGAAAAAGCTTACTACAATAGTGTTTTTCTTGGATGAAACCTTCGAGGAAATTACATATGACATGGCAACCACTGTTGCTGATGCTATTGAGGTATTGTTGAATTTCCATATAGTTTACATACAATAAACTTTTTTTGATAAATTTGATGCTAATGTTTGAGTTATACAAACAAGAAATACACATGGGATTTATTATTTGGTAGAACAAAACATGATTTAGGAGATCCTTGTTTTTATTTTTCACTCTTTTATCCAAGAGCTAATGGCCATATTTGACTCAGTATGAACTTAACACGATAGTTGCAAAATCTCTAATTTATATGTGGACTATGTGGGTTCACTAGTTATTCTTTGGTATCAGGTTTTTAATGATTAATGAGAAAAGTTGCACGGTAAATAGTAGGATAATTGTAACTTCTTGGTTATTTTATATATGATACTTTCCTTCGTTCATGAAAGTGAACACTGCTTTGAAGATACTATAATAGGGAGGCGACAATGTGTGCAGGAGGGAGTAAGATAATGCTGCATCTCCAAATGTATTCTTGAACGAAACATCCTAGTAAAATAATTCTCATAAAAATAGATATCCTTGAAAAAATAAACCTAATTGATAGATGATATGTAGTTTAAGATGTAAAAGCTAGCCTTCATTTACAACAGCTTAAACAGTTTGGACTTACACAACCCAACACCTTAAGGCACTGTTGGAGTGGCCTAGGCCATTATAAACCATTTTTGCACTTACACGACCCATGTGGGACATGATATTTAACACTAAAATTTGTATTGGCAGTTTCATTCTTTTATCTTTTCCGTTCTTCTTTGTTCTATTCCTTAGATGGTTTCATTATCAATCTCTGCTTCCTTCCAACATACATCTCATGTCTGTTCTAAATCTATTATTCACTTGGCTTAGCGTTTAGGTAGTAATTGACTTCTGATCAGTCAATGGACAGCTTCTTATAGTTTGTTCTGGAACTTTAACTTTTGTGCTATATCTCTGTTACTTCTTTTTCTCTTCTCTTTCTTAGACTCATTTTCTTAAGACTCAAGAATTTTAAAGTTTTGACTTATTGTTAGTTATAGATGGCTTAGTCTCTCTAACTTGAATTTCAGAAAGGGCTTTAAGGTCATTTGACATGGTTTATTATCACATTTTTTAATTAAGAAGTCCTCTTTAAGCATTCTTAGTTTCTTGGGGAACAGATTTATTTAACGTTGGATATGATGATAATGTTTTCCCTTTATAAATTTTGTGTGACATACCTTCTCTTTCAGGAGGTTGCAGGGATAATCAAATTGTCTGCTCATGCTAGCTTCAGTTTGTTCGAGTGCCGTAAGGTTGTTACTGGTTCTAAATCTCCAGACCTTGGAAATGGTACTATTTCCTTTCCACATTAGAAATACTTTTAAACTCGAATATTCTGCATTTTAAACATGTATATTTTCTGTAGAGGAGTATATTGGTTTGGATGAAAATAAGTATATTGGAGATCTTCTGGCGGACTTTAAGGCATCGAAAGATAGAAGTAAAGGGGAGATTTTGCATTGTAAATTGATTTTCAAGAAAAAGCTGTTTCGGGAGTCAGATGAAGCTGTTACAGAGCCAATGTTCGTGCAATTATCGTATGTTCAAGTATGTTAGTTTGCTTATAATTAATTGAGCTATGCTAAATGTTCAAGTCATTGGTATACCTTCAAATCAAAGTTGATTCTACTATGTAATAATATTTGTTGTGTTCACAGTTACAACATGATTACATAATGGGCAATTATCCTGTTGGCAAGGAAGATGCTGCACAGATGTCTGCTTTGCAGATCCTGGTTGACATTGGATATGTGGATGGCCCTGAATCTTGCACGTCAGTAGTTCATTTTTTAACTTTTGTTCCTTTTAGATTATGCCTCAATACTTTCTCCCATATTTGACTGGTCTGCAGTTTCTTATTCCTTCTCAGTAGTACTTTTCCTTTCAAAGCCTGAACATGTTGTAGTGTTTATGCCTTTCCTATATGCTAAGTTGTTTAGTTTTTTTCTAGTGACTGGACATCACTGCTGGAGCGATTTTTACCCAGACAAATTGCAATGACACGGGCAAAGAGGGAATGGGAATTGGACATCCTTTCTCGCTACAAAGTGATGGTAAGAGCTTAATCTAGGTCTTCTTGGTCAATGAATAATGTTCTAAGAAATTGATTAGAAGTTCTTTTATTGACTTTTTCCTTATTGATGCTTTTTATGCTCAACTACCTGTGTTTTCATTCATAATAAAAGGTGTTCTCCAATCAATACAACAACAACTGTGCCTCGGTCCCAAACAAGTTGGGGTTGGCTGGATGAATCCTTGCCATTCTATTAAGCTCATGTCATCACTACACAAGTGTTCGCCAATCAATATTAGATTATCTATGTTTCCTGCATTTCTTAAAGTCATTTGTTGTGAGCAGGAAAAGAGAATTACCAGCAGTTCTCAGCTGTTGTCCCTGAATTACTTTTTAACTGTTCACTTTTTGTTCTATTTGTTTCTATTTTCTTTTCGTTGTGGCTAGTTTTCACTTCATTTATTTGAAAATCTGCTAACCAGCTATCCCATGATTTATGTTTAAATTACTTGGATTCTTGTGTTTGTGAACTGCTTCCAACATGTTCATTCTTTTCTTCTCTTCAGGAAAATCTGACAAAAGATGATGCCAAACAACAATTTTTGCGGATCCTGAGGACACTTCCTTATGGGAATTCAGTTTTCTTTGCTGTTCGAAAGATTGATGATCCTATTGGACTTTTACCTGGGAAAATTGTATTGGGCATTAATAAGCGTGGGGTATGATATAATATACAGTGTTGCTAACTGTTTTAAAAGTGAGATGCGTATTTACTTTAGGCATGATTTCTGTTTCTCCACAGGTTCATTTTTTCCGTCCAGTTCCAAAGGAATATTTGCATTCAGCTGAGCTTAGGGACATAATGCAATTTGGTAGCAGCAACACTGCTGTGTTCTTTAAGATGAGAGTTGCTGGTGTCTTGCATATATTTCAGTTTGAAACGAAACAGGTTCGAAGTGTTTCTATTACCAATGAACATGCTTATGTTATGTGTTCTTAGATTGTCATTTAATCTGACTCGCCATTTCACATAGCTTGACATCTCCATTCTATGCAGGGAGAAGAAATTTGTGTTGCTCTGCAAACACATATTAATGATGTGATGTTACGCCGTTACTCTAAAGCCCGCTCTTCGGCTAATGGTTCTGTTAATGGAGATGTTCCAAATAATCTCAAAACTACAAACACTGATATTAATGAAAGACGCATTCAGGATTTGTCTAGAGCCCTTGAAGAATCTCAGAAGAAAGTCAATGATGTGAGTGGTATTTGTTGTTGTAGAAGAAACTTTTTTGCTTTTTGCAAAGTTAGAATTGAAATGTTTAACGTATAAGGTATATGCTGCTGGTAATATGAAAATAGAGTTGACTTGCCATATTAGAATATATTTCTCATCTCCTTCTATCAGTTATCTCTCTGGAAAAATGTACATGACACTTATTTGCTCTACCCATTATGCATTCATCCATGTTTTTAATTACAATAGTCATATGCACACATTTGCTTCGAGCTCATGGTCTTTGTACTGATAAGCAGTTGGTGGAAGATTTACATGAAAGGCAAAAACAAGAATCAGAGATGCAAGAAGAAATGGACAGCTTAAAAGATAACTTGAGTTCTGAGAAGCAAAATTTAGCAGCGGCTGCTTATGATTGTGATAAATTCAGATCTTTATGCGATGAAAAAGATGCAGAGCTTCAGGTGTTTGTTAAATGTGCTTGAATTTGATTTATTGAGGTGACAATCATCTCATTGTATTAGCCATTTTACAGGCTGCCCTAACGGAGAAGCGAAACTTGGAAATGCGTCTTTCAAAGTTAAGTTCTCAAGGTTTGGAGAAAAATATTACGAAAGAGTTGGTTGAAGCAAATAACCAGGTAGAGCTATTAAGTTTGTGTCTGGCTTTAAATTTTTGTTGAAATTAGTTGGTGAGTTTAATAAACCTACAAAAAACAAACTTGTGTGGTTTTCACTTGCAGGTCTTACAGAAGATCCAAGAAGAGTTGAAAGCTCGCACTATGGATTTGCGTACTGCAGAAGAAACAAAGAGGAGGCTTTTGAGTGAAAAAGCATCACTTGAGGAAAAAGTCATAGGACTAGAGAAGAAGAAATCAAATGAGGTATGTTGCCTCAATGTCTTTGTGTTTAGCATGCATTCTATATTTATATTGATATTTTTGTTTGACTGCACTGAGTTTTTGGAGTACAGATGGAAAACCTTCAGAAAGATTTTGAAAGAGAATGCAAGGGCCTGAGGCTCCAAGTCTCTGAACTTCAAAGGAAACTAGAAGAGGCCAAACATGACTTGATTGGTGCACAGTCTGGTCTTGAAGCTAAAGACAAGGAACTAGAAATGCTACAGAATAATTTGAAGGAGCTTGAGGAGCTGAGAGAAATGAAAGAGGTGAACATCTTGTACTAATATTTACAACAACTATGCTTCTATCCCAAGTCAGTTGCTTTCGGTTATGTGATCCTCAGTACCCATTGGTTTTGAATTGCAAGGATTCATGATTCAATAACTAGTTTTGTACTGGCAGTGCACTTACTAGACCCTCTTCCTTTAGATGAGTTTGGAACCAGCAATGTTAGCAAACTCACACAGGCAGAGTTTATACTTAGATATATTGTGTTATTATATATGCCCTATTTATTATGGCATATCAAGCATCACATTTTCATTTTTAATTTGGCAATTATTTAACAGGATATTGATCGAAAAAATGCACAAACTGCTGCCATCTTGAAAATGCAAGGGGCTCAATTGGCAGAAATGGAAGCACTTTACCGGGAGGAACAAGTTCTGAGGAAGAAGTATTTCAACATAATAGAAGGTAAAATTGCCGGCCTTTTTTTGTGCCACTGAATATTTTTATATAAAAAAATTATTTGCTATTTCCATTGAAGTGTAATGTTATGGACCTTACTCATGTCTCAGATATGAAAGGCAAGATCAGAGTCTACTGTAGATTAAGACCA
Organism: Solanum sitiens; assembly: GCA_016801875.1. NCBI lineage: Eukaryota > Viridiplantae > Streptophyta > Magnoliopsida > Solanales > Solanaceae > Solanum > Solanum sitiens. The sequence goes on from JABWTJ010000056.1 coordinate 2,184,873, forward strand.
CTTTGTGAAAAAGAAATTATAGCAAAGGAAAGAAATGCCATCAGAAGTGTTGATGAGTTTACTGTTGAACATTTATGGAAAGATGATAAAGCAAAACAGCACATGTATGATCGTGTCTTTGATGGAAATGCCACCCAAGATGATGTGTTCGAAGATACTAAGGTAAGCAAGAAGTCAATTGATTTCTATTTGAACTCTGCTTGGATCACATACTAGGGTAAGAAGAAGTCAATTGATTTCTTTTGGAACTCTGCTAGGATTACATACTAAGGTAAGCAAGAAGTCAATTGATTTCTTTTAGAACTCTGCTAGGATTACATACTAAGGTAAGCAAGAAGTCAATTGATTTCTTCTAGAACTCTGCTAGGATCTAATCTATATTGCCTAGCAGCTTCTAAGTTTGACATGTTGGTGGTGCAGTATTTGGTGCAATCAGCTGTGGATGGATATAATGTTTGCATATTTGCATATGGACAAACTGGATCTGGCAAGACATTCACAATCTATGGAGCTGATAGTAATCCAGGACTGACACCAAGAGCTATGTCCGAACTCTTTAGAATTATGAAAAAAGACAGTAATAAGTTCTCTTTCTCTTTAAAGGTAAACTCAGTTCATTCTTTAAAAGATTATGATAGGTTTTTCTTCTGGCTTTAATTAATTTAGGTAATACATCAATTATACTTCCAATTACCTTACCTTATAAAGAAGGCACATTACTTATGCTATGCTTCAAGTTTCTAAATTTCCACTTCTTCAGTAATACATTGATTACAAAAATTGTCAAGACTATGAGTATTAAAATGTTTTCACCTTTTGAAAATGAGTTCAATAAAAAAAAATCAATTTTCTTTTTCAAAAGAATCTTTTCAACTTGTTTTGTTTTCATATGATTTCTCTCCTTATTCGTGCTTGTAAGTTATAGAGTACCTGAATAGATGGACTTCCAGAAGGCTCATTGTAAACTCATGAGTGTTTATGAAATTGTTCAGGCTTACATGGTAGAGTTGTATCAGGATACATTGGTGGATCTTTTATTGCCAAAGCATGCAAAGCGCTTGAAATTGGATATAAAAAAGGATTCAAAGGTGATTTATTATCAATACTTTTTATGTCTATAAGTCCTTTGCAGTTCTCTTTTCATTTTACTAAGCTTGGATAAGCTTATGTTTATCTTTTTATTTTGGCTGTAACAATTAGCAAAATTTGGCACAAACAGGGCATGGTTTCTGTGGAGAATGTTACAGTGGTGTCTATTTCAACATACGAGGAGCTTAAGACAATAATCCAAAGAGGATCTGAACAGCGTCATACAACTGGAACCTTGATGAATGAGCAGAGTTCTAGATCTCATCTTATTGTTTCAGTTATTATTGAGAGTACCAATCTTCAAACTCAGGCAATTGCCAGAGGGAAGGTAGGTGCATCACACCCTTCTGCTTAATTGTCACAATTTGAACTTTATGCGACCTATATGATACGCATTCTAGGGAATTGCAAAGTGCATGTAGACAGAAGATAGTGATACTGGTCAATCACTTTTCCTTAGTTTGAATATTTGACTTTTTCGCATCCTTATAGTTTGATGGAGTAGCCCAAGTTTTATTTCTTAGCATCTTTAAGTAGATCTTAGAGCTAGTATATCTTAATTTTGTTATTTACCTAGACCCTGTGCCTTTGCCAATAAGTGTAATATTTTCAGGAAATTTACTAATATAGAATCACTAAACGTTTAGCTTTGTATCTTTAGCTTCTGCTTTATTCTTTTCTATGTGTCTGCAGCTGAGTTTTGTGGATCTTGCTGGCTCTGAAAGAGTTAAGAAGTCTGGCTCAGCTGGCAATCAACTAAAAGAAGCTCAAAGCATTAACAAGTCCCTGTCAGCACTTGGTGATGTTATAAGTGCATTATCTTCAGGAAATCAACACATTCCTTATCGAAATCACAAGCTAACCATGTTGATGAGCGATTCGTTAGGTGGAAATGCTAAAACCCTGATGTTCGTAAACATCTCTCCAGCAGAATCAAACTTGGATGAGACTCACAATTCCTTGACGTATGTTCTTTATTGTTTCATTTCTTGATTGTGTTATTCATATTTCAATGAGCTAATAATAGTCCTCCTTCAATCGATCATGTCAATCATACGATGGAGCCGACTTATATTCAAGGGTTATAACTTATCTGGAAATTTGGTTTCCATGCTTCACAGGTATGCATCAAGAGTTCGTTCTATTGTAAATGATCCCAGCAAAAATGTTTCCTCTAAGGAAGTCGCTCGTTTAAAGAAGCTAGTCTCATATTGGAAGGAACAAGCTGGTAGAAAAGGAGATGACGAGGAATTAGAGGAAATCCAAGATGAACGACCAACTAAAGACAGGACTGATGGTCGTTATTCCATGTAAAACCTCTCGAATTGAACACGTGGAACGAAAATCAAGTTGAGTATCTTGTTTAGCTGCCTCAAAAGTGTGATGAGGGAAATAGTGAACAATTGAACAGCTTGTTCAAGCTGGTACTAAGTGGTTTGAGATTTTCCTTCCCAGAATTTTGTTGTCTAATTGGGTGGCTTAAAGAAGTTAGTTTAGGGAGTCCTCAATCCTCATGTTGTATAGAGTTAATATGTGTATATTATACTTAAACAAATCAATCAATGGTTAACTTCATTCTTTCTCCCCAAATTTTTTGTTCTTTGTTTTGGATATGGAAATCCTAATTATTGTTGATAATTATAATACATAATTAGGCTAAGCAGCCCTACTTACCAGATTGATTATATACTCCAATCCAAAATAGTTGGTTTTTATATCTTGCATTTCCTTTTTTGAAACCATAGTAGTTGGTAATTGTTCTTGACGATTACATTTACTTTATTTGTAGAGTGATGGACACATATTCAATAAAGAGAAATTATATATTAAGACATAAATAAAAATAAAATTATCCAAATTATTATTTTTAAAAGAACATATAAAAGAAACATGACAATATTTGACGCAAAGAAAATATAATAAATTACACTATTATTTGATCTTTGTTTTTCTGATGTATGTTTCAAATGTGTTTGTATGTCCCTCTCTAATTCAAAGCATCGAAATTCTTCACGTTTTTAGTCACGTCTATATATATCTCAATTCATGTGACAGATTAAAATTTACGCATTCAAAGTCTTCACGTTTTTAATCATGTCTATATCTATCTCAATTCATGTGACAGATTAAAAATTTACGCATCCAAAGTCTTCACGTTTTTAGTCATGTCTAGATCTATCTCAATTCATGTGACAGATTAAAAATTTACGCATCCAAAGTCTTCACGTTTTTAGTCATGTCTAGATCTATCTCAATTCATGTGACAGATTAAAAATTTACGCATCCAAAGTCTTCACATTTTTAGTCACATCTATATCTATCTCAATTCACGTAATTTTCGAAAAGGGAGTTTTTCATTTCATTATAATATATAAGAATAAACCCCAAGTTCCAAAATAAACTAAGGTAAGAGCAAAAAACAAAAACAAAATGGAGAGTGAAAATTCATTGCCAGTAATTGATTTAGAGGATTTTCCAAGGCAATCATCTAAGTTGATTTGGGCCTGTGAAGAATGGGGTTGTTTCAGAATTTTGAACCATGATAAGATCCTTCCAGTTTCACTCATGGCAGAGATGAAGCAAGTGGTGAGGGCATTGTTTGATCTTCCAACTGAAATCAAGAAACGCAACAAAGATGTACTTGTAGGATCTGGGTACAGGGGTCCTAGTGAAATAAACCCTCTTTATGAAACTTTTGGTCTTTATGATATGTCTTGTGTTGAAGATGTAGATGAGTTTTGTACTCAGTTGGATGCATCTCCACACCAAAGGTTTGATTTTTACTTTTTTTTTTTTTCAGTTTCTTGAAAATGAAAAAAGTTGAGTTCATTGCTGTTTTGCTATGTCTCTGTAGAATGTTGGAATTGGAAAATGTACTTTTTTTGGGACAGACCGAAAAAGGGAAGTAAGACACTTGAATTGGGAGTACTTTATTTAGTTTCTTGATTAATAAAAAGCAGTTTGATTGCTACTGTGAACAGAGAGACAATCAAGAAGTATGCTGCAGCAATTAATGGACTAATGATGGACATTCTGCGAAAGATGAGTGAAGGATTGGGACTGCCAAATGTTTCGTTTGAGGATTGGCCTTGTCAGTTTAGGATTAACAAGTACAACTTCACCCCAGAAGCTGTAGGTTCCTCTGGGGTTCAGATACACACAGACTCAGGATTCCTTACTATTCTACAGGATGATGAAAGCGTTGGCGGTCTTGAGGTCATGAAGAAGTCTGGTGAATTTGTAGCAGTTGATCCTTGGCCAAACACCCTCCTTGTGAATATTGGAGACATGGGCACAGTAATTAACTATGTTTGTTTAGCATGAAGTTAGATATGATTGAGAAAAAAGAAGTACATAATGATATTTGCGTTTTAATTTTGCTATGTGAAGGTATGGAGCAATGGAAGATTATACTCTGTGAAGCATAGAGTGATATGCAAGGAAGCAAAACTACGAGTGTCTATTGCTTCATTCCTCTTGGGATCAAAGGACACAGCAGTGGAACCACCACCTGAGCTTGTGGATGCTGAACACCCCCGTATCTATGTTCCTTTCACTTTCAATGATTATAGAGAGCTCCGTTTAACAACAAATTTGCAGGCGGGGGAAACTCTTGATCTTATTCGTACTAACTTGTAAAACTTTGTGGGATTTAATCGTCAACAAAGCATCTATGATCCATGTTTGTATTCTGTTCTTCTGTTATCTATTGATTTTTAAAGAATTGATCTTTCATTACAATTGAGGAACAAACATACTTCGCCACTATTCATTTTCTGTCTCCTTCAATTTGGCTCAACATGAGTTTCTTTTACATAATTTTGGTTGACATGACATAATGTAACACTACTGATCGAGTTATATGAATGTCCAAGATTTCTTTTTTTGGAAAACAACCTTATGTTATCAAATACCTCATCTTTTTTTCTTTTCTTCTTTTGTTACCACTTTAATTGAAATACGTAAATTTTTTTAAATCCCACTTATAAAATACATTGAATATATTAGTCATTGCCGTCCTGGAATTGACCTTATATGATAACTCTTAAACATATTAAATATTCGATACCTTCTTTGTCTCAAATTATCTGTCGAGGTAATTTAAAATTATTTGTCATTTTAGAAATTCAAAATAAAATTAATTACGGCATTATTTTTCATTTTACCTTTAAATAGTAATTGTTCTTAACAACTACGAGTATATTTTAATTGTGGATTAATTGTGGAGTGATGACAAATCATCATATCATATATTCATATAAAAGAGAATTCTAGGTCCGCCTACGTGACACCATTACAAGCAAGAATTTTCTTTTAAATTTATTTATTTTCAAAACTAGCCTTTCTCTTTCGTGAAAAGATGTGACTTTTATGAAAAGAAGAGTTGCGACCTTTAGCAAAAGTTGTGAACTTCAATGAAGAGTTGCGACTTCTTTCAAAAGTTGTGACTTTTGGGAAAAGTTGTAATTTTACCGAAGAGTTGCGACTTCTTTTAAAAGTTATGATTTTTATGAAAAATTGCGAGCTTAATGAAGAGTTGCAACTTTTATAAAAGATGGTGAACTTTCTGAACGATTGCAACTTCTCAAAATAGTTGTAACATTTCTGATAAGGCACAATAAAAATTTGTTCACATGCACTATCCTTTTGTTGTTTATAAATAGAGAGATTTCTTCTCATTTTAAAACAACAAAAATTATGATCTTCTTCTTCTACTTCTGTAAAATTAAATATACGTGTGCTTGCTCCTATTGAGTGACTTACTGACACCACTATTTTTGTATCAATAAGTTGGTGAATAAAATCGTTCCATCCTGAGCGAATGTAATTCTTTGAACCTCGGGTATTAAAGGGGAATAATATTCTTAAAGGGACATTGTAAATTCAGTGAACACAATTTTTTCCTTTTAATTTCATTTACATATTTTGGTATATTTTTTACACTCATTAATTTATGCATATGATATTAATTGTTATTTTTGAGTACATATTTTAAACTCTGTTGTTTATGTTTCTGCAAAGTTATTGTCTTCGATTATATTCAGCATATACACATATAGTACGTATATTCATTGTGAAGAAAATAATTATTGTATCCAATTCCAAGAATTCATATTTTGATATTCGCAAAATCATTTTTGACACGTGACCAATTATAATTCGGCCACGTCATCAATTATTTTAATAAAAACAATTAAAAAAAAATTAATTCAATTTTTATTTAGGATTGTGATTTTTTTAATTTAAAAAATTGATGACGTGTCCAATTATGATTCGGCCACGTCATTAATTCTTTTGATAAAAAAAAAATTCAATTTTTTATCAGAATTATGATTTTTTTATTAAAAAAATTAATGACATGACCGAATTATAATTGGCCACGTGCCAAAAATGGTTTTGCAAAACCACTGTTAAAAAATAACGGCATGAATGAGCCTTTTCTTGAGTGGTAATGGAATAGATGAGCCAAACTTTTAACGAATGACATAAATGAACCTTTTTTGAAAGTCCGATGGCATATTTGAGCCTTTTTCCAATAAGAAATAAAATAATCAAAACTCTTCCTAATTACTCTCTCTGTTTCAAAAAGGATGACCTAGTTTAACTTGAAACGGAGTTTAAGAATAGAATTTTTTTTTTAATCTTGTGGTTATAAATTAAAGTTATGTCAAATGTACCAAAATGTCGTTAATCTTGTGGTCATAAATATGCCACATGAAAAATTAAAGTTAAAGTTAAAATATTGCCAAAAAAGAAAAGTAATTATTCTTTTTAAAACAGACTAAAAAGGAAATATGGTCATTTTTTGTTGAAACAGAGGGAGTATTCTTTAAGAAGCATGAGAAAATGTAATAGATTAAATTAATTACAATTAATGTTTGTTTTCTCTCATGAGAGTGATGTACGTTCCAAATGTGTTTGTGTGTCCAAAAGAGTTGAGACAATCATGCGGAGAGACCGAAATTGTGTTCCCTCTCTAATTCATACTCATCTAAATTCTTTGCGTTTTTAGTTGATATCTATCTCAATTTGCGTGATACAATTAAAATTTTAATTATAAACATTTATATATATTTGAAAACGAGGGACTATTTCATTTCATTATTAGAAGACTTGGAACAAATAAACCCCAAGTTCCAAAAAAAAACTAAGGTCTAGATCAAAAAAAAAAATGGAGAGTGAACATTCAGTGCCAGTAATTGATTTAGAGGATTTTCCAAGGCAATCATCCAAGTTGATTTGGGCCTGTGAAGAATGGGGTTGTTTCAGAATTTTGAACCATGATAACATTCTTCCAGTTTCACTCATGGCAGAGATGAAGCAAGTGGTGAGGACATTGTTTGATCTTCCAACTGAAATCAAGAAACGCAACAAAGATGTAATTGCAGGATCTGGGTATATGGCTCCTAGTGAAAAAAACCCTCTTTATGAAGCTTTGGGTCTCTATGATATGTCTTGCCCTGAAGATGTAGATGAGTTTTGTACTCAGTTGGATGCATCTCCACATCAAAGGTTTGATTTTTACTTTTTCAGTTTCTTGAAAATGAAAAAAGTTGAGTTCTTTGTTTAGTTCATTGCTGTTAGCTTTGATCAATTTGCTATGTTCAGTGACTTGTCTGTGTTGAATGTTGGAATTGGAAAATTTAGTAAATATAGAAAAAGATGCAAACTGAAAAAGGAAAGTAAGACACTTGAATTGGGACGGAGGGAGTACTTCTTTAGTTTCTTGATAATGGAAAGTTGAGTTCTTTGTGCATTGATAGTTGGTGGTGTTGGAGTTCTGAAAATGAAAAGTAGAGTTCATTTGTTGTTGATATCCTTGATGAATTAGCTATGTGAGTGACTTGCTGATGGGATCTGGAATTGATTTGTTTATATTAGTAGTAAGTTTGGTACTTAATTTTAATACAATAGTTGAAGGAACTTAAATGATCAGTGGAGCTAATAGACACAAAAGAGCTTTTGTTTTCTCTTGTTTTTACTCTTTTTCATAATTGTAATTTGTGTTAAAACAATAACACAAGTGGGGTTTTGGGGAGGGTAGCGTGTACCCAAACATTACTGTTACTTTGGGAGGTAGAGGTTGTTTTCGATAGAACCCCGGCTCAAGAAAATAACAAGAGTGAAGAAACAAGGCAAAATACTAAACAAAACATGACAAAACAATCTGTAACTACAACAAAATAATGTGATAACTGAATTACAAGGAACAATAAATAGTAATAGACTATCCAAAAAGAAGTGCTTCTTACAAGCTGTAGTGGCTTAATGAAGAAATTGATATCTTAATATAGTTTAAGAACAATTGGGGCATGTTTGGGTAAAGTGTAAACTATACTTACGTTTCGTATTGAAGAAATCTCAAAGAACTGTTCTACTACAATGGTTAAAAAGCAGTTTGATTCTTACTGTGAACAGAGAGACAATCAAGAAGTATGCTGCAGCAATTAATGGACTAATGATGGACATTCTGCGAAAGATGGGTGAAGGGTTGGGACTGCAAAATGTTTCCTTTGAGGATTGGCCTTGTCAGTTTAGGATTAACAAGTACCACTTCACCCCAGAAGCTGTAGGTTCCTATGGGGTTCAGATACACACCGACTCAGGATTCCTTACTATTCTACAGGATGATGAAAGCGTTGGTGGTCTCGAGGTCATGAAGAAGTCTGGTGAATTTGTAGCAGTTGATCCTTGGCCAAACACCCTCCTTGTGAATCTTGGAGACATGGGCACGGTAACTATGCTGCTACTCTACCTAGTTCATTTTCAAGATTTGACGTGTTCCAACAATCTTATGCTAGCCTCTGGCAGGGTTTGTTTAGCAGGAAGTTAGATAATTCCTACTCCCTTACCCCTTGTAAGAATGAGAAAAAAGAACTAGACAATGAGACTTGCCTTTTGCTATGTGAAGGTATGGAGCAATGAAAGATTATACTCCGTCAAGCATAGAGTGATATGCAAGGAAGCAAAACTACGAGTGTCTATTGCTTCATTCCTCTTGGGACCAAGGGACACAGCAGTGGAACCACCACCTGAGCTGGTAAATGCTGAACACCCCCGTATCTATGTTCCTTTCACTTTCAATGATTATAGGAAGCTCCGTTTATCAACAAAGTTGCAGGCAGGGGAAGCTCTTGATCTTATGCGAACTAACCTGTAAAACTTTGGAAAGCATCTCAGGTCCTCCGTTATATTGATTTACAGAAATGATCTTGTAAGTAAGAAAGATAATATATCTTAGTGGGATTTCATCATCTATATATCGTCATATGTGTGTGGTGGAGCAATAAAATCATATGTGCACATATCAAATTTTTAGATGGAAATTATTTGGTTCTTGATTCCGAACCAATTGTGATGGGAAAATCTTGTTTGCTTGATGCATACACGTTAAATACACTATCTCATACCAAATTTCATTTGAGAGATTTGTTCTCATAATCAATGGTGTAGATATAATTGGAGACAAACAATTTCTGTCAAACTCACTAATATTATCAACATAATTTTATAGTTTGGAACTATGCTCTTAATTTAACAATTTGAGCGAACAACCTTACAAAAATCAATTTGTAAGTTGATACACATGCACATGTGATCACATCATTGATGCATCTATTAAATCATAATAGTAAGCAGTCAACATGACACGTGAACGGATCCATATTCACTTTTTTATATGTTCCAACTAATTTCAGGGGATACAATCATAACCTTATCTGGTACAATAATCATTTTATCATGAGAACAAATAACACATGAGAATCCTTGAAGAATCCTTTATTTCTTCAATATATAACCACATGAATTCTCAATTCTTTTGCATTACATTTGAATCGAAATGGTCGATCGGTTATGCCAACTGATATTTATTCTAGTAAACTTCTAATTTACTTTTGCATGTGATTCCATCATCATGCCCATATTTGTACAAACAACGGGAAAAATGAATAATCTTATACGTAAATATTTATAACCCAATATGGTTGTAGTAATTTGAAGATATTAAATCTTCCCATATAGTATCAATATAATATTTTTTTCCTTTTCAATTCTTTTGATACTTGAAGAGTTCCTTGAGACATTCTACAACCCCAATATTATGAGCATTTTCATTCCTACGGATAGTAACAAATTAGTCATTTCGAAACTCTCAATTAATTTTGTTTGTTACCACAAATTTCACAATGTCATTCTTTTATGGTGACCATCTCCTTCAAGGAAAAAATTATTATTATTGTCATGGTTAAAATTATCACATGCAACCCGTATTTCTTGACAACCAATGACAAATTTGTGTTGCCACACAACAATATTTATTTTGGTCATGGCCACAACCTTAATAGGAAAAAATATTTCTTTCTTTTGTCCTTCTATTGTTTAATATACCACAATATTTGTGTAAACTTGGCCATAGATTTCCCAAACAATATTTGGGAAATTTTTCGACAAATAGCGTTTGTCCATACAATTTGTCATTATTTGGAAAATATCCCAAATTCTCAAATTTACTAGTTTTTAGTATTTGGGACAAATCTCATTATTTGGGATCTTTTGAAAATTAAAATGTTACACCAAACATTTATCTTTTACAAAAACAACCTCTATAGTAATTGTTTGTGTTGTATTAAATAATTTTTTACATGAACACCAAAGTAGTGATGAAATATTCAGTAAATATTAAATGCTGATATGGTTGTTGATGAAAATGATGAACAATCGGTTCAGGATAACAAAGTCATGTGTTTTGTCTACTTCACGATGTATGAAATGATGCTTGTTGCACTTACTCCAAACTGCCACATTGGTCTAGTGTCATGGACACTATTTGTTATTTGTTGCAACAAAGATCCAATTGACTTGTAATACAAACTTATGGTTAGTTTTTATAGTTTTTAAAACTTATGGCATAAATCATATTTTTCTAAAAAATAAAATGAAATATATTTTCCAAATATTATGGTCAAACACATTCAAATTTCACTAAATTTTCATCCAAATAATATTTGTCAAGAATATTTGAAAATCTATGGTCAAACGCTAGCTTGAACTTTATGTTAGTGATCATCATATCATCACTATAGTGCATTAGGACTTAAACCTAATGTCTTACCCATATAAATACGTCTTTGGTCATAAATCAATATGACTTGAACCCAACTTCTTATTATCATGGTGCACCAATAATTTTAACTTCGTGTCTTGCCCACTTGGTGCAGTGAAACTTGAATTCACCGTCTTACCCTCAATCAATGTCTTGATAAACCAAATACATTACCAAAAAAGTAATTATCGAAAACCATAAATATAATCTGAATTTGACTTAAAGTACAAGAAAAATGAACAAAATCAGTTAATTAGAATAACATGTTGGAATCATATAAAAGTTCCAAGTTAAAATAAATTGAAACCTTTTAACATTTCTTGTCAATATTGTTACGAAGATTAACATAATTTACTAATCATTTTAAAATAACCACAAAACAAACTTTGTTAGTACACATCATATATTAATAACTCAACAAGTAAATATTTAGATACAGAATAATATAGAAGTGCAAAAGTAACCAATAATGATAATTCAATCAATATGTATATGTCACATAACTCAATAACTTATCTTTTAATAAAACAAGATCATAAAGAACTAATTCTTTACAAATTATTAACTTACAAAAGTAATTTTACTTTTTAAATATAAAGTGATCAAAATTGCTGGACTCATATAATTTTGAGATGGTAAGAAAACTAATGATGCATAATCAAAAGTAAAAAATAAAATAAATTATATAACAATTACCTTGTTTCCGAGGAAAAAATAAATACAAATATATTTACCTTCTTTATATTTACTTTGCTTCAATCCTTTAATAGTGGAACAATCGTTGATAACGTATTGTAAATTAAAGCAAAATAAGACAAGAAATATAGAAGATAAAAATAATAAAAATATAAAGACAAGATATGAGAGTATTTCTTATTCTTCAAAGTATTCACTAAATTTTCAAGTGTATATAAATTATTGAGTAAATATCTCAAAAGGTCACTTAACTATGTGAAATTATTTGAAAAAGTCACTCAACTTGATTTTGTATTAATAAAGTCACTAAACTTACAAATTTTCTTTTATAAAGTCATTCAAGTTAAACTATTTTTCTAGAAAATCATTTAACCAAAAGATAATAGAGATAATTGCATAAATCACCCTACAAGTTTAATTTTGTAATACTTACTTTCATCTTAGCTTATAATATTATACTTACGTCTCATTTTTTATTAATAATTATTTTCTTAACCCAATTATTACGAATATAAAAATACGGATTTGGCTCCCCTCTATTACTCTTTTTTTTTTCTAGTCAAATACACATCTAGATACGAAACATATGACTTAACCATAATTAAGTGAATAAGCTTTGAACAAATAATTTCTAAACTTTGATAAGAAAACATATTCCCTACTAATCTTAGAATCCATTGATTTCAACTTATGTTTTATGTTCAAATATCAATCTTGTCCATTATTTAATCGCTTTCTGTGTTCGTAAATTTATTTTTTAAAATATTATATGGAGAAATAAAAAATAAAAGAAAGAATCATCATCATTATTATCGATAAAATCGTTTAATAAGATTGAGAAATAGAAAATGCATTAAAATTACAAAGGTAAAACTATTTACAAAAATATTCCTTTTTAATCTCTTTTATAAAATAATAATAAAAGAAACGATTAATTTAAAGGGAAAATATTTTGTAAGACCATTGTTTATAGGCTAATCAAAAAACGTTGATAAGTTCCCGTTCCATAATTTTAATATTTAAATGTAAAAATATCAAAAATAAAATTAATGATATTAATATATCCCTATTAATTAAGTTAAGACCATTATTAAATAAATAAATAAATAAATAAGAGATAAACATAATATTATAAACTACAATGAAAGTAAATATTTAAAAAACTAAACTTGAAGGATGATTTGTGCAATTATCTCTTTTAACTTTTGGTTATTGTGATTTGTAGAAAAATAAGTTTAACTTGAGTGACTTTATAAAAGATAATCTATAAGTTGAATGACTTTATTGATACAAAATTAAGTTGAGTGATTTTCTCAAATAATTTCACATAGTTGAGTGACCTTTTGAAATATTTACTCCAAATTATTTTATAACATTCTTATTGTTATCTACTCATAATCTGGTGGGAAATTGGCCTCTTATGATATGGTAACTAGGAAAACAGATTAATAATCTGATAAAATTAAATGAATTACTCTATTATTTTTTATTTTTTTTTATTTTTCCTAGGAGAGTGATGTGTGTACTAAAGAATTGAGACAATCGTGCGGAGAGACCCAAGTTGTGTTACCTCAACGCATCCAAATTCTTCACCTTTTTGATTACGTGGTTCATATCGATTTCAATTCATGTGACGATTAAAATATTAATAATAAATTTTAAAACAATCTTATTAATTAGAAAAATTAATTAGAATAATGAAATAAATATGTTATTTTATTTTTTGAAAACATTTTAATCTTTTTAATTTTAATTTTTTTTAATCAAAAAATAAAATAAATATCAATTTATTTTAAAATAAAATAAATTAAAAATTTAAAGTAATTTTGATTAAATTTTCTGAGCATTTTAACATTATCCATAAAAACCCCAAGTTCCAAAAAAAACAAAAAAAAAAACAAAGGTAAGAGCAAAAACACATGGAGAGTGAAAATTCATTGCCAGTAATTGATTTAGAGGATTTTCCAAGGCAATCATCTAAGTTGATTTGGGCCTGTGAAGAATGGGGTTGTTTCAGAATTTTGAACCATGATAAGATCCTTCCAGTTTCACTCATGGCAGAGATGAAGCAAGTGGTGAGGACATTGTTTGATCTTCCAACTGAAATCAAGAAACGCAACAAAGATGTACTTGTAGGATCTGGGTACAGGGGTCCTAGTGAAATAAACCCTCTTTATGAAGCGTTTGGTCTTTATGATATGTCTTGTCATGAAGATTTAGATGAGTTTTGTACTCAGTTGGATGCATCTCCACACCAAAGGTTTGATTTTTACTTTTTAAGTTTCTTGAAAATGAAAAAGTTGAGTTCATTGCTGTTTCCTTTGATCAATTTGCTATGTTCAGTGAAAAAGGAAAGTAAGTAAATATAGAAAAAGACAATCTTTTTGGTTTCTTGATGATGGAAAGTTGAGTTCTTTGTGCATTACAAGTTGTTTTGATGAAGTTTTGAAATGAATAGTAGGATTCATTGTTGTTACCCTTGATCAATTAGCTTGTGACTTGTCATGTGGAGTGTCGAATTGAAAATTTACTAAATGTAGAAAAAGACACTTTTTGGGACAGATCGGAAAAGGAAAGTAAAGACACTTGAATTGGGACAGAGGGAGTAGTTATTTAGTTTCTTGATAATGAAAAGTTGAGTTCTTTGTGCATTATGAATAGTTGGTATTGCTGTTTTGAAAATGAAAAGTAGGATTTATTTATTACCGATAATCCTTGATAAATTAGCTATGTCAGCGACTTGCTGGTGGGATCTGGAAGTGATTTGTTCATATGGCTAGCAAGTTTAGTGCTCAAAGTTTAGTACAGTAGTTTAAGGAACTTAAATGATCAGTGAAGCTAATAAACACTTAATTTTCTCTTTTCTTACTTAGTTTTTTTCATAATTGTAATGAGTTAAACACCAACATACTCAATCTAATCCCACAAGTGGGGTCTGGGGAAGGTAGTGTGTATGCAAACATTACCCTACTTTGGGAGGTTGAGAGGTTGATTCCGATAAACCCTCAGCTTAAGAAAATAACAGGATTGAAGAAACAAGGCATATAACTACAACAAAATAATAAGATAATCGAAGTGCAAGGAATAATAAATAGTAACAGAAATTGAAGAAATAAGAAACTACAAGAGTAATACTACGACTATCCTAAAAGAAGTGCTTCTTACATGCTGGAGTGGCATCATAAAGAAATTAACAAGAAAAAGGAATCTATATCTGGATATATTTTAAGAATTGTGGGGATGTTTGGGTAAATTATACTTGCATTTCATATTGAAGAAATCTCAAAAGACTGCTCTCCAAGAATATACTTAAAAGCAGTTTGATTCCTACTGTGAACAGAGAGACAATCAAGAAGTATGCTGCAGCAATTAATAGACAAATGATGGACATTCTGCGTAAGATGAGTGAAGGGTTGGGACTGCGAAATGTTTCCTTCGAGGATTGGCCTTGTCAGTTTAGGATTAACAAGTACAACTTCACGCCAGAAGTTGTAGGTTCCTCTGGGGTTCAGATACACACAGACTCAGGATTCCTTACTATTCTACAGGATGATGAAAGCGTTGGTGGTCTTGAGGTCATGAAGAAGTCTGGTGAATTTGTAGCAGTTGATCCTTGGCCAAATACCCTCCTTGTGAATCTTGGAGACATAGGCACGGTAACTATGCTGCTACTCTACCTAGTTCATTTTCAAGATTTGACGTGTTCCAACAATCTTATGCTAGCCTCTGGTGGGATTTGTTTAGCAGGAACTTAGATAATTCCTACTCCCTTACCCCTTGTAAAATTGAGAAAAAAGAACTAGACAATGATACTTGCCTTTTGCTATGTGAAGGTCTGGAGCAATGGAAGATTACACTCTGTGAAGCATAGAGTGATATGCAAGGAAGCAAAACTACGAGTGTCTATTGCTTCATTCCTCTTGGGACCAAGGGACACAGCAGTGGAACCACCACCTGAGCTGGTAGATGCTGAACACCCCCGTATCTATGTTCCTTTCACTTTCACTGATTATAGAAAGCTCCGTTACTCAACAAAGTTGCAGGCAGGGGAAACTCTTGAACTTATGCGCACTAACTTGTAAAACTTTGGCAAGCATCTCAGGTCCTCCGTTATATTGATTTACAGAAATGATCTTGAAAGTAAGAAAGATAATATATCTTAGTGGGATTTCATCATCTATATATCGTCAATGATCTAATACTACAATAACCTATAAAATGGCAGAGCATTTATGCATATCAGCAAAGCTTCTATTATCCATCTTTGTATTGTGTTCTTCTGTTATCTATTGCTTTTTAAAGAATTGAACAGGTCTTATCTTTCATTACAATTTGAGATCTTGGAATTCTTTAAGTTGTATGTAGTAGTACAGTTGAGGCAACAAAGATACTTCGCCACCATTTGTTTCCTTTTACATAATTTTGGTTGACAAAGACAGGAAAACAGTAAATATGACATAATGTAACACTACTGAGTTATATGAATGTACATTGGGTGCCTGATCTTTTCATCATGCCTCATTAACAAATTGAAAAGAAGAAAAATAACATCAAACAAAAAGTGAAAAACTGAAGGAAATTTTTAACCTCCTCCCAAGAAAACATAATTACAGGAAATATTTTTTAAAAATAGAAGGCCAAAAAAATCAATTTTCCTTTTGGTAATAGTTGTTTACCATCAAAGTAACTACACCAAAGAGTGGTCTGCATATGTTGGGGTTTCCCTGCTTTGATAGTCAAGACTCCATCCTGAATTGAAGTGAGAAGTAGTAATGGATGTTGTGTCCATAACACTTGAGTCTATGTCAATTGGCACCATTGATGGCCACACAAATGCTGGCTTGAATGGTGGAACTTCTGGTGCTGGTGCTGACCCTGATATAATCTGAACTATTGCCTGTGTTTTAGGCCTGTCAGTAGCTATAGGATGTGCACAAGCCAAACCAAGTAGTAAAAGTTTCTTTGCTTCATCAGCAACATAGTCATCTCCAAGCCTTGGATCAACAGCTTCCAAGATACGGCCATCGCGGTGCAAGTACCAAACCCAATCAACAAAGAATTGAAAGCCATTAATCTTGGTTCCAGGTCTCTGGCCACATACAACTTCCAACAACACTGCCCCAAACGCGTACACATCAGATTGCTGTGTGGCTTTCCCTGTGTGGAAACACTCTGGTGCAATGTATCCCATTGTACCAAGCACTCCTTCTGCCTCAGCATACGAGGTCATTTCGTTGTCAAGTGCCCGTGCAAGGCCAAAGTCCCCAAGGCGCGCATTGAACTTTGAGTCAAGCATGATGTTACTAGCCTTCAGGTCGCGATGGACCACCCTCTGCTCATACTCATTATGCAGATAATGCAATGCTGAGGCAACACCTTGCACAATCTTGTAGCGGACGTGCCAGCTCAGCGGCTCTTTATCTGGGCCCGCAAAGAGGTGCATATCTAGACTGCCATTAGGCATGTATTCATATACAAGCAGTAACTTTCCATTCTTGTGACACCATCCTGTCACCATAAACATGCAATCTTGTAAGATGCGCATATGTTTGTTTTTTTATCAGTAAAAACAGCTACACAGAAGTTGCAGAATACCCAAATTGTCAACTTCTTTCTTTTGTATTTTACAAACCTTATCTCTTTGTAGGGTCAGATGACAAGAGTAGGTGACACAAAGATTAGGTGTTTGAAGATGAATGTATACTAAAATACAGAATTGATGTTCTTTCGTTGGATTTAATTTACCATCATTCAACTAACATCCAAAACTTGTCTTAATCATTGACAATGAATGAAAGGGATATTAGGACAACAAGGAAGCTTCCCAAAATTTTGACATAAAAAAATTGTTTTGAACGTTGACGAATGGCTGCTTTATTCCATGGTCAGCAAAAGGATGATCATCTTCTTTTAAGCAAATCAAAATGAAGCACTTCAATATAGTGCCTTGTTCTTCTAAATTGGAGGGACCATAGCAACAAGTTGGTTCTTGGTCAAAACTTTTCAAGGCATTCCATTAGTTTTTCTAACTTCCTTGATATTTTTGGCTTGAACTCTTACTTACCATCAACTATTAAAACATTTACTATAGGAGAGTGTGGTTCATTAACTAGAGGTCTCGACTTCAAACATTAAAAAAATGGAGACACTCTTGATATATAGTGTTTCTCACTTTGATAGGCCTTATGCAACGCAAATCTAGTTAGTCAGGTAAAAAAATACTTTGACAAATCCTTGGGATGACTTGAGAATTCTATGAATGGAAAAGGAGATTGAAGACAAAAAGGAGGACCAAGTTATTAAATGTTCAAAGAAAACTTTAATTCTTCAAAAGGGGAAATTTGCTTGTCATCAGGGGCGGACCCACATGATGTCCGCCGGGTGCTCGAGCACCCATTAACTTCGTTACGAAATATATATATCTATGTAGAAATTGATAGGTATTTGTATAAAATTAACATAGAGCACCCAATGAATAAATGATATAGTTGGCCCAATGGTTCTTGGATGGGTACTTAACATTTTTTTTAGTGTTGTTACCAAGGTTCGAATCTCATTGTTAACACTTTTTTTATATATTTTCACTTCAGAGCACCCACAATCTTAAAATCCTAGATCCGCCACTGCTTGTCATAAGATGATCCAACTTAGTAAATTCCTAGCATGCTAAATGTCAGACTAGAAAGACTAGTACCATGCCAAAATTACACAAATTAGTTGAAGAAGCATGTAAAATTATGGATCACTTACTAGTAGTTACTAGGAAAAGAAAAACATGAAAAGATAAGGGCATGTGCTCACGTGGTTAATGAGTCCATTGTATTAGTGTTGCTCACTCTCTAAAAATGTCGACGGAAGTTTTTTTAAAAAGAATTCAATGTATTGTTTGTCATGATTTCTATTTTTAGAGTCAAACTAAAAAAATTTTAACTAACATTTTAATGTATTTTTTCATCATATTAATATGCAAAAAAATTGCAATTTATTGTACTTTACATATAATTTTAGAATATATACTTTTTTTTGTTTAAAGTATCGAATTAATGTGATCTAATTTAACTTTGAAAATTAGTCAAATTGACTTTCGAAAAGCGCAACATGACAAACAATACCTGACGGAGGAATTATTATATAAAACTCTTTCCATTTCAATTTGTTTGTCGATTTGCACGGAATTTAAGATAATAAAAAGGATTTTAGATTTTTATAATCTTAAAGTAAAAAATATGTCAAATATACGAAAATATTTTATAATGTTAAGTCTCTAAAATATTATGTGTAAAGTTGAAAAGGAGTTTGGGACAAAAAAAAGAAGTAAAAAGTCAGTTTTTCCATAATAATAATTAAAAAAAATGACAAACAAATTGGAACAGTATTAAATTTGATGTCCCACCAATATTTGGCCTTAAATTATGTCAGTAACTTTTACAAGGTTTTTGGCACCATCCTTTCAAGTCCCATCAATGAATTCTCTCTTTCATTTAGAATCAAAAAACATAAGAGGACAATTTTCTATTACTGATTGCTGAATTTGGCTCCTCTCTATTATCCTTTGTCTCATTGCTTAATTATGGCAGGAGGGGAAATTCAAGAAAATGCAACTAATTTTGAGCAAAATTTACTCTACACTTGAAACTTCCTTTGCCTTAAAGGTTATTCACACATTTCATGTACATGCTCAAAAAAACTAATCTTTACCCTATTTGTATAGTTTACTTTTCAATTGAAATATTGGAGATAAGGCCTTATTAAAGACTCAAAATTTGTAGTTATAATGAGAAAGATTGAATCACAAGGGTCAACTTAAGAGACTATATTCACAACCTGAATCCATGAACTTTCGATCACATTGCATCAACTTTACCAGTTATCAGTACCATTTCCCTATCTGTTATTGAACATCATAAACAAAACAGGCACAATATAACTCTAATACTCTACTCAAACAAATGCACAAAATCTATATTCCAAGAAAAAATAAGAACACTTACCAAGCAATTTGACAAGATGTTTATGTCGAAGACGATTGATAATAGTAAGCTCAGCCAAGAAATCATCTTGCCCTTTGATGCTCTCCCTAGAAAACCATTTGACAGCAATATCTTTGTTCTCCTCACCAGCTAAAAATCCTCTGTAAACAACTCCATATCCTCCTTGTCCAAGCTTATTCTTTTCATCAAAATTGTTTGTAGCTTTCTTCAAAGCCTTAAACTGAAACTCTTGTGGTGTTCCAGGCAAACTCTTGAGTGCACCCAATATGTTAGACTGTGACCTATCAATCCTTTTCTTATGATAACAATACCCTAAATACGCCGCGCCAAGAATCAAAACCAACACCACAGGAATCCCAACACCTAAAACAATCTTCAACCAAGGATTTTTCTTTTCAGGGAAATACTCAACTGTTAAGTTCCATCTCAATACACAGTTGAGTTGGTAGTTAGTCCCAGTTGATGCAGAAAACCCAAAATATGATTCTTGATTTACATGTTCTTTCAAATCAAGATCATATGTTAAAATGGGGGTTTTTGGTATAGGTGGGGTAGACCCATTTTTCAGTGGTTGTTCAACAATATAAACATCAAGAACTTTCTTGATTCCATCATATTGTACCCAAACATTATAGAATCTTGCACCAATAGGAGCAAGTTCTATACCATGGGGTGTTAAAGATTCAACCTTTACAGATCTAACACTATGAACATCAATACCTATATGATTACCATCAGGGTCAAAGCTTTGTTTAAAAGTATCAAGCTCAACAGCAACAACTTTGTTACTAGAAACCCCATCTGTAGAAACATTTGTTAACCCTAAATACTGGCCCTGGCTATTATCTGGCTTCTCCAAATCTGGTGAAATCAAGAATGTTAACCCTTCAGCAGCTGAATCATTTTTTGGTCTGTAAATGTTGACAAGAAAAGAAGAGTTGAAAGATGCAACCCTTGTTGTATTGTCTAAAACATCACCATCCCAGAGCTTAAATGGTTGCTTAAAGAGGATTCTTCCTGAGTTATTTTCGAGATTGAAATCTGAAGAAGCAGAATCAGGGGTTACTTGAAGAGCAGCGTTACTAATTGTTGCAGGCTTTTCAACTTCAAAGATGTCAAAGAAAGTTTCATCAAAAGATGCATATTCTATGTTGTAATGTTCCATTTTTTGAGCTTGAAGTTTGAGGTTTAGTAAAGAAAAGAGAATGATGAAAATGGTGAGTGTTGTTGGTGTTAACAACCCCATTTTTTCATCAGCAGTGAGTTTCTTGGCTACAGAGGAAGTAGATTTGGTGATGGACAAGAAAACAGGGGAAGAAGAAAGAATCAATGAGCAGAAACTTTGAAGCACGTTGGCTTTGTCTTACTTTTTTGTAGATACAAATAAAATAATTGATCAATGAGTGAAGAAAATGAGATATACTACTTAAATAATTATAGACATTTTTTTGTTAAAGAAGTTTGAATAGGTTTTTGGCTTGGTCTCACACTCTTTCATACCATTGCCTAGAACTTGCCCTTTTTAAAAAAAATATTATGATTATGGTCTCCGGACATATTTTCGCGTATCTTCATTTATTTTACGACATCATCAATATGCTTCCGCATATCTCAACTTATTTTGCAGAACTATCGATATATACCTAGTAGAACTTGCATGCTCCGACTCTTTACTTCTTATTCTTCAAGTGAAAGTTTATTCAATACTAATGACTAATGAGAGTTGAAATATAAAAAAATAAACTCACATATCAATATATAGTATTTATATGTAAAATTAAAACTTTAATCTACCTAAACAATATAAATTTCCGATGAGAAAATGTCAATCTGACACCCTTTAACATAAGGTGGTTCTGTTAATGGTTCTATTAATGAAAAAGTTTAGTACTAGATAATTATTGGTAAACTAGAAGTTAGTAGATATTTACATAAGACTTCATATTTGAGACAACTGATTAAGAATAATGGACTTATCATTTTATTACCAGCCTTATTTGGTAATAGATATTAATACGTTTGATAAAAATAATAACTTACATTATAGCATATGCTTAAAATTCATTGATTGTGTAACATGGAGTAATATTTATATGTAAATCATTTTAGTTGTGCATTTTTTATAATTAGTTGCATGAGTATTCTATTAAAATTAAAAGAAGAGAAAAGAGCCAAGAGGGGATAAAGTTTGGGTTGTACAGCACATGCCCTTCCAGGTCAGTATCTTGCTTAGTTGGATTAAATAATTTTGTGGGGGCCTTTTGGTCTTTTACTCTCCTTTTTATATTTGTTCATAGTTAATACTAAATACCCACTCGAACGATTCATATTAAAATTCGGTGCACGCTTTATTCATCAAAATATGCTCTCCTTTATCTAAAATTAATTAATATTAATATTTATTATTCCATATGACATTTTATGCTATATAAGAAAAAGATAAACATACTATTTCAAAGATTTAATTTTAATCGGGGGTCGTTTGCTATAAATACTTTTGAGATAAGAAAAAATTATAATATTATCTTTATCTTTTATTTGGTTAGTGTAATTAAGTACTTAATTAAGTTGTCGTTATTAGATGATGAAATAATTATATCAAGATCGTTCATTCTAGATAAAACAATGAAAATTACAAAAATATTTCTGAAGTCTTTCAAACTTATTCTACAAAATAAGATGGTGGATATATTCGTAAACAATCAACTTCATTTTAGAAATTATGTCATATGCATGCATATTATTTTTTTCTAATACAATTAATTTAAATAAAACTTGTTGTGACTTATGACGACGTGCGTTCTAATTTGTGTTATTGACTATTGTGATGGCTGAAAACTTTAGTAAACGTTTTAAATATTTTTTAATAAAAATATGATGTGACTCAAATCAATTATTGCTGTTTTCGTTTTAAAAAAAAAAAAGTGGCTGATAAATAAGAGAATCCTTATTGCCGTACGACAGGTAGTATTTGTAATTAAGAATTTGAATATTTGCAGTTACTTCATCAATGCAACTGCAATAGTAATATCATAATCAATTTACACGCATCATAAAATAATTATTTTATATATAAAATTTATTATTTTTTAGATTTTAAAATAAATATCGTTTTAATCTAAGATGTTACTAGAGAAAAATAATAAATACTAGTATAAGGTATTATTTACTAAGTTGGTTCTAATTATAACTAGTAGATATTTTTTTTAAGAATTGAGTACTAGTAATTCTTTAATATAAGGTACAGTTGAAAATAATTATTATCTAATTTCTAAAGAGGTAATTATTTTAAGAATTATTTTTTTTGCTAAATAAACTATTATTATTAGAATTTAGAAAATACACATATATATTTATGTATTCTCTTTGTGGAATTTGATAGGCTCAGGACAACTTTACGTGCTACTGAATGACCAAATATGGCAATAATTGGTTATGGATAAGATTATTATTATTGTTGCGTGTTTCATTTTTATATTGAGAAAATTATATAAAATAATAAATTATTAATTCAAATTAAGTGTTATATTCATAAATTTTTTTATTATAATGAGTAGGGCACATTTCTTTTAGCCATCTGATTCGATATACAATTAGTCATTTTATACATTTCAGTAAAATATATAAAATATGTTAGTGTTTGTATAAATCGAGAGAAAAGTGTATAAACAAATACAAATACATATATTTACGTCCTATACACTTACACAAATACAGATTTTATTATCCAAATTACAATGTATAAGTGAATTTATACAACTGAACGATTTGTATAAAATTGAATGTTCGTAGTAAATTATATGATCAAAAGCTCCATATCAAACATAAAATTTGCTATAAAGCACAATTTTGCAAACTATAATTATAACATATAAATATAATTTTTATGTTTATTTTATGTGAATGTTACTCTTATCTAAAATGCACAATCATTTATTTTGCTAATTAACCAAAACGAACATATCGCACAATTATTTTTTCCGTTTTGGTTAATTAGCAAAATACGTGTCACTTTTTATGCATTTTAGAGGAGACAAAATGACTCTTCTGACTCCAAACTCTCTTTTTATATGTGTATATGTGCAGTATGCTTATTTGTTTTATGCTTCCTTTTATATGGTAAAAATCAAAGGAGACTCATCACAATTGATATAACTAGCGTTTGATTATATATTTTAAATTTTTTATCTAATTTAATCATGAAGTTGATTTTCAAGTTTGAATTTTTGAAATTTTCACTTACAAAATTTTAATTTTTTTTTTAAAAATAAAATGTATGTCTAAGCATAATTTCAAAATTTATAACTAAACGAGAGCGTATAACTAAGGAACTAACCATCCAATTCCATTATTTGACCTTATGAAAATTCATCATTTGACCTAGTAAATGGTCAACTAAATTGGCACATTAAATTATGAATAAATATATTAGCAGTTCCTGCATAGGAAGGAATAAGTATATATATATATATATATATATATATATATATATATATATATGGAGTTCAGAGTTTAAAGGTTATAAAATGTTAATAAAAATTTTAAAATGGTATATAAATTTTTATTTTAACCAAAATGGTAAAATCGCTGAAATAGCAGCGATATAGTTCGCCGGAAAAACAAAATCGCTGATATAGCAGTGATTTGCAATTTTTTTTTTAAAGAAATCGCTGCCAAGGCAGCGATTTTCAAAATAATTTTTTTAAAAATATTTTTTAATAAAACGCTGCCTAGGCAGCGTTTTACCTATAATTTTTTTTTTAATTATTTATTTGAATTTTTTTTAAAAAAAATAAAAAATTAAGAGCAAATCGCTGCAAGGGCAGCGATTTGTATCAAAATTTTTTTTATTTTTTTAATGTTGTATCAACTTGAGGCTTCAACTTGCTTTTATTATTTTTTCAAAAAAAATCAAATAAATAATAAAAAAAATATTTAAAGGTTTGCTTTTTTGCTTTAAAGACCCCGCCTGCCCCCTTACCGTTCTCGCTCAGTCTTTCAAGCTCCTCGTGGAGTAGATCCCGCATCCAACCACCAAATAAGGGATTGTTAGAAGAAAGCTCCTATAGTGGAGTCAAATTCTCATCAGTACGGGTCAAGGGACTGGGCTTTCGAAAAGATGAAGATGCAAGGGGTAAAGAGACAGTCTTTTGAACAACCAAGCTGACGCTCGACGAAACAGAAAGTTTCAGCATGTTGGCATCATCCGGGTTTTCAAGACCCGGTCAAGGAATTGGAAAAGATCGATACAATAAAGACGACTAGAAAGCGGTCACTCCTGTCAATGTAAAATGCTGCCTACGCAGCGTTTTATTAAAAAAACATTTTAAAAAAATTATTTTGAAAATCGCTGTCTTGGCGGCGATTTCTTTAAAAAAAAAAAAAAAAAAAAAAAAATTTTG
The DNA here is from genome assembly GCA_016801875.1 of Solanum sitiens. NCBI lineage: Eukaryota > Viridiplantae > Streptophyta > Magnoliopsida > Solanales > Solanaceae > Solanum > Solanum sitiens. Next base: position 2,210,156 of record JABWTJ010000056.1, read on the forward strand.
CAAATCGCTGCTATAGTAGCGATTTTGCTTTTTTCGGCAAACTAAATCGCTGTCATTCCAGCGATTTTGCCGTTTTGGTTAAAATAAAAATTCATATACCATTTTAGAATTTTTGTTAATATTTTATACCCTTTAGGCTCGTACTCTATATATATATTTATATGTATATATAACAGAAAATTGTAACCCATTTTGGTATTTGTTAACACCAACTCTTTTTTTAACTTTTTTTTTAATCAAGTCAAACCATTAGGATTTAAGTTTTTGTTGCTTTGTATATAAAAACAATATAAAAAGGAAGAGTAAAAGGTCAATTAACTAAAAAACGTAAAATTACAGATATAAGGTGTCATAGCTTAATAAAATCTTTAAAATTTGACCTTAATTTAAACTCATATAAATAATACATACAACTTTTAATCTTTTATCAATATTGATCACAATTTGTAGCTAACTTTACATAATTATAGGTAGATTGCATCGGCAACCAAATGAAATATCCTTGACGAGAGTGTACTTTAATACGCTTCAAATTATGAGAATTTTTACAAGTGTTTATTAAAAAGGTATTTTTTGCGAGATAAGGCAAAGGCACCATTAAATTGCGTCTAACCCAATATTTAAAACGACTTTTCAATAATAAATCAAGGGAATAGGCTTAAATATGCCATCAAACTTTTAAAAAAAACTTATTTATGTTATTTTTTAAAAGTTTGAGTTATTTATGTCATTACTGTTAAAGTACTTTATTCTGATCCTAGTCTAAGTTTTGTTTTGTAATCAATCTCTTACAATGATAACAAAAATAGAACCAAAAAAAAAACTTAATTAACTGTGTATCCAGTAAAGCTAAGTATGAGAGCAAAGATTAAGATGTTCATAAATTTTCTTAATAATCTCAACTTATTTTTATAATAATCATCAAATTCGCAATCAAATATTTAATAAATATATTGAATAAATAAAAACTTCCTAAATTTACGTGAATTTATAATAACTTTATAGATTTGCTCTCATGCAAATTTTAGAAAGAAAAAATCTTTTGGCCAGAATTTAATCAGAATGAGAATTTTTCTATGTAATTTTATTTTTTTAAACTATTTTTACCCTTTTAGCTTTAATACTTTTTACTAAAAAATAGAAAAAAGATCAGTTTATTTTAACGTAAATAAAATATTATAATTTTTTAAATTTTCTGAACAAATTCTAATTAAATTTTTTAATTATTTAGCACTTTCTCTTCTAGAAATACTTAAAAACCATCCAACTCAAATCTGATATTTTTATCATCGAATGATTGAAGAGAAAAAAAGATTCCATTTTTCTTTTTCTTTTTTTTTTAAAAAAAGATCTTTTAACTTAGTAAATCTACATTATTATTATTTTCTCTTTTGACAGCAAGTATTCACACGTCTTTTTGATTTATTGTATTGACTGGAGCAAGTGTCTAGTAAATGATTAAAAAGAAAGATCCAATAAAGTCTTTCTTTAATAAAAGGACCTTTTATTATTTATTATTCAAAGATAAGGCAAAATTAATGACATATGATTCCATTACATAAAGAATAAGATAAAATAAGTAGCTTTTCAGCTGTATAATGTGCTGTGTGTTGGGAGGATTTTATTGGACTATATATACATATTGACATCTTAAAAAAATTTAATGTGGATATGAATACAATTTTATTTATGTAAATTCATATATATTAGCAGATCTAATTATTGATAGGTATTTTTATGTAAAGAATTCCAAATTGGCCACATGAAAAGCATATTATAAAATTAAGTGGAAGGTATAACTTAAAACTTTATATTGAAGATTGTCACAAAGGCTTAGTGTGTTCATTGCTTTTTAAAAGAAGTTGTTATATTCCTTTATTGTTAATGTTAAATTTTAGTACAATATGAGAATAATCACTTTTTTTTCATGTTTCTATTATTCTTTTTATTCATAAGTTTGTATTATTTAGGATGAAAAAATGATTTAGTTTTTTTTTGGAATATATATATATACCTTTTGTTTCGTTATAACGTGTGACACTCGTTAACTAGTTTGATCAATTTAAATTCGTTTCACATTAAACTTTATTAAAGAGGAAGTACTCTCAATTTGAATTTCTCCATTCACTAAAATTTGAACTCGAAAGCTTTAATGAAGGATGAAAGAATATATTCCATCTTCCGACTACACCACTTGGTGTTTCTTTTTTCTTCCTTATATATATACGATGGTCAATCAGACGTTCTCGGAAACTCCAATTAAGAATGAAAGAACGTTATTCATCTAACTACACTCTTTAATATTTCTTTTTTCTTCGTTATATAAATAACTCAACCTTTAACCAGATGCACCTTTAGATTTTTTAAAACATAAATATCATCAAATATTAATATATCAAGTATATAAAATATATGAGAAATCACAAATTCACATCCTCCAATTTTTGCTTGTTAATTCACCTATTTAGAAGCAACTCATGAATTCTCTTTATCTTCAACAAACATTCTTAATGCGATGTAGAATTCAAGTAACTTTTTAGTGCTTAGACAATTTATATATGTTATTTTTTCATGGTAAGTTTGAGTAATTTTCAAATTAAAGCAGATATTGATCTATTATAGTATTTGTAAATAAAAATTGGAACAATTGTAGAAGTAGGATATAACTAGGGATCGTCTGTTATACGGTGGACAATTATAGATAGTTTTAGAATAAAAATCTAGTACTATTGTATTATTTATTTTGAGTTATTGAATTTCAAGATAAATTATATCAGAAATGTTAATTAGTATCGAAATAAATTATTTTTGTCGATTAGTTATTTATAGATGAAATAATAAAAGTAACCTAAACTATCCCTAAAATCTGTCGAACCTATTCTCGAGCAAGAGTACTTTTATAAATAAACAATTCTAAAATTATATAATACATATTATCTTTTAATATATAATCAAATATCAAGAAAATAATTCGTAAATAGTTAATTCCAACATAATTTTTTCTTCTTCAAAAGGTAAAATTTACTAAATTGACTCTAAAAAGTGAATTTAAATATGTTAACTATTTTAAAATAGATGGAATATATCTTTTAAGTGGATAAGATTTCAAAACGGCCAAAGGATATTGGAAATTCCAATTGATCGAAAAATAAGTCTATGGTAGTTACATTTTACATAAAATAAATTAAAACATAAATAAAAAATTACATTTTGAAGAAGGGAGCTGATTAATCAGTTGCTTTGGTTGAAGGTGTGCATACTTGATACATATCGAATTAAATACTCTATTCATTTCTATTTATACATCGTTCTTATTAAAAATAGTTATTTTTTTTATTATAATTATCATTTCACAAAATTGATACATAAATAACACCATTCTTTCTATTTTACTCTTGAGACATATTAATCTTGAAAATATGAATTTGAATAACATAGGAAAACTAAATGATTAATTCATGTTCATTGACCAATTAATTAATTAAAATAAATTAATTTTTATTCATTTATTGTAAACTTGAATTTAAGAGGATATTCCCTCCGTCCACAATTATTTGACATGTATACTAAAACTCCGTTCACAATTATTTGATATGTATACTAAAAATAAATGTCCAAGATTAATTATCAATTTAAACAATGAAGAAATAAGTAGTCTTTTTTTTTTTCAATTATGCCTAAATAATTACTCAATTTTGTTCAATTGAAAAATTATGTAGACTTTTGATATTCTTTATATAATAATGTTATATTAATCAAATTACACCTTGTATTAAATTTTAAGAGAAGTACATGACTTTCCCTGGCAAACAATTATGGATAAAGAAAGTACTAAATAAAGTTATAATGGTAAACTTAAGAAAAATTATCATAAATAATCAAATTTCTCTACACAAAATAAAATGAACAGATTAATAAATTCAATCTAATTTATAACTTTCATACAAATTAGAGTACAGTATTTTGAAATAGCATACAAAAGGTAGAAGGAAAAGATAGGTAATCAACTGGTCTAAATAAAATTCCAATTTTTCATTTGATGTCCATATTAAAGTTGTGTTAATTTTTTTTGATACCACTTATAATTTGGATCATAAAAGAACTTATAACAAAAATAAATTTATACCAAGATTCAAACTCGAAACATACGCACAAACCCGGTTGGTAGCTTGTCCAAAATTGGAATTTACAGGACAGCAAAAAGCCCTTTCTTCTTTGCTGTAAAGCTCCGGAAGTTGCCTCCGCCGATTTGCACAGAGAATTCATCCGCCAAATTGAGTGCCGTTCAATTTTGCCGGTAAATTTTGGGGCAAGAAAAGGAGGTGATTTTATAATCTAGGTCTAATTGCTCAATGTTAAAATCTTAAATATGCGATTACTTATGTGTCCATAGGTCCAAGGTTTTTTTACGCAGTTCATCTTCATCTTTTACTATAATTTAAGAGGATTATTATTAGAGTTTGAACTCGATTTAGCTTTATGAAGTCTGAAAGATTTCATCTTTTTCCTCATTCAATGACTATAACTTGATGCTTTACCTATTGTTGATCAGGAATTTGTTAGGTTGCCTTTTTTCTAAGTTCAATTAATGTTAATCTGGTTTCGAGTTTTGCCTGGATATGGAGGGCAAGAAGGAACACTAATCTGCTGTGTTTTGATTATCCTGGTAAAATATGATAAGCATCTGCTTAGGTTCCTAGAATTAGTGATGAATTGGTTAAGGATTATTATAAAGGGTTTCTATTTTAATATATTTGTGATGAGTAAGTGTGTTTTAAAAATGTTTGTGTCAAAGGTATGATGGACATTGGAGGAAGAAGATTGCTAATGTTTTTTTCAAAGAAAATGGAGAGAAATTACTTAAACAGCGGCAATGGTTCTTCCATACTATAGAATGGATGTATCATGTATGAAATGTATTCTTAATTAGAATACATGTATTTGGCGCTTGTGTTGTTCCAACTCTTCAGAGATATAACTATTGGAGTTTAAATTTTCTAAATCTCTGTCTAGCTTCGAAACCTTAAGAGTTCAATTCCTTTTTGGTTTTTGATATTTTTTTAAGCTGGAGTCATTCAAGGCTAAGTTTGCACAGAAAAATTGAAGTCGTGTCGTTGAAATGTTTGCTGTTCAAACAGTGAAATCTTTTCTTAGATTTGTTAAATTTGAGTAGAGAGCTTGTGAAAAGGACAGTGTCTTCGGAGGAGATCTCCTTGTAATATGACCATTCAATTTCGTTAACTCCCACTAGGCTCTAGAGACAGTTCTGATCAAATATTGACTTTAACTTGCAGCGTTGTTAATGTAGGCTCATTCAATTTGGAACTTTGATATTAAGCCTTCAAGTCTGCCATTATAAGCAATTCTAGTCTTTGGATTGACAAATGAATTTTCCTTGCTCAACTTTGAGAATACTAAAACCTGTGTCTATTGTACATAGACTTTGAATGTAGAACATTGAATTTCTTATCACGAAGATCTCACTGAAATTACTGATGAAAAGGATCTAACTGAAACATCCCTCCATTATTGACTCAATACTTATTTACTCGAATCATAGTAGGTCATTGTTTTTAAGTCAATAAAGGGATATTTCTATTAAATTTCGAAGGATATTAGTTGCTTGGACGTAGGAATCATATGACTTTGTGGATGTTTTAGTAAGAAGCTGTGGTAGCCTGTGGAACCTATCTTTTTTTCTACATCCAACCACAAAATATGATAATAGTGCTAGAAATATCAACTCCAATGACTTACAAATTTACTTGTAATTCTTTTGTCCTATGTTCTTCTGGTTATGTTAGGAGACTTATTGTTTGGCTGGGCATCATAAGGCCCATCATTTTGATGGTCAATACTTAAAGTGTTATTCTTTGAGTCTAATGTCAAAACTGTCAATACCAGCCAGAATTGATGATAAGATATTCTTGAAAGAAAAAAAGCCTCAAAAACAGTGACCTTGGTACAGTGCTCTCATCTTGAATTAGAGTATAATGTAATCATCTTGCTTAATTAGAACTGTAAAATGTATGGAGAAGGTAGAACAAATGAAGGTCAAAGCTTTTGACAAGGACAGAGATTCTTCACCATGATCCAGTCTTGCAAATCGTTTTGTAGAATGGGAAAAAACTGATGTTTTTGGTGTCCAATTTAGTTTAAAATAATTATGTCCCATGCTATGTCGGTGCTCTGTATATTGAGATGTCTGGAACAGTATTCTCTATATTATTCAGTGGGTTCTTATTTGTTGATAGAACTCATCTTTTCCCTCTATATTTTCCTTGAGAGTATTAAGAAATTGATAATGTTGGTAAGTGGTTTTCATGTTACCTGGGATTCATGTTTTGTTACTTTGGTGCTAAGTGTTTGGAAGGCTATGATCATCAATGCTTGTCTCTTAACTGTCCGATGCTATCTCAGATAGCCTTTTTTTCCGGTTTTCTGTTGATACATTTCCATTCCTCTGCTTGATAGTTCATTGTATAACTTTCGCATTGACATTATTCTTGTCCGTACTTTATAGTAGTAATCTGACCTTTTTATTAATTCCTGAGTGGATCCTCTCCCGCTGCCCCACCAACACCCCAAAGATATTGTGGATGATGACCAGAACATAATGGGATTACCAATTATCTTTTCAGGGTTCTTTAGTTTTTATGTGTGAGATTGGTGAGAAAGATTGCAATAGTTTAGAATCTAGAAGTTGGATTCTATTATTCTTGTGGATTATACAACTGCAGCTTTCTTTCAGACTCCACCCTTTTGATATCAATAGCTGTTTATCCTTGTAGATCAATTATAGAGATATGCAAGACCAGAGAGGACTTGAGGAAGCTTCAGCTCCTAAAATGCGGAAAAAGAAAACATCACAACCAAAGGCTCCAGTGTTGCAAAAAGAAGGGAATAAGGCAAAAAGGATGCAGGATGTGAATGCAATGCCAATTCAGAATGGGTTAAAACCCACCAAGAGAGTCCCACCAAACGAAGTTTCCCCATTATTCCAATATGCTGAGAAATCAACACCTGAATTCTCGCCAGATACATCCACTTCTGGAAAAGAATATCGGGCATTAAGGAGAAAGTATCTATTGCTGGAAGAAGAAAGTTTTGGTCTTAATAAAGAATTCAGAGAAACCGAAGATGAGATCAAGGTCCTTGAAGACGAGAAGCTAGCACTCCTTGATGATCTTGTTGTGTTAGAAGGCCTGGTTGATCCTTCAGATATTCAATCCCAAGGCCAGCGATTATGATGGTTTATTTAAAATGTGTTTTTCAGTAAACTGGGGATATATATAGAATTGTGTACAACAATCCAACTTAGCATAAAGTTGAGATTGTAACGATGCATTATATAACATCGACTGGTTGTTTATTGCACAATTACCAAATCTCAACTGCCCCCCCCCCCCCCAAGCCCCTCCCTAGTCTTATTCAAACTGCATGTTGAATCAGTTTGAAGTCACAAGACTTGTAGTGTGGAGAAAACTGCATTTTGTTTGTTTCTTGGGTTTTATAATACCAACATGATAAGATATTCCATTAAAGAATGAACTACTAGTACATAAGAAGCAGAGATGCCAATCCATAATGCAATTACTAGACAAGTAAAAGAATTTGCAGTATCCCTATGAGTGAAACCTGACTAGGTAGCAAGAACCAAAACTCAAAACTAAGGACAAATAGAATAAAGAATTACTAATTGTTTGTATTCTGCTACTAATTACATGTATTCTACTAAGAATTTTGTGTTTGACTTCATGCAACCATTTTCAGCAGCTATACCATCTTGTTACTTCCCTTATATATAACACAAATAAATAGCACTGCAGCTGAACTATACCATAGTACCCATATTGGAATGTGCCACTCTGACAACAAGTGGAGATGTTACCCATGTTCTTTTGTTCCTCCATGATAAGGACCCAAAGACATATCCCTGTGTAGGTGCAGCCACTTTGAAAGTCACTGTGAAATTCATCTTCTGGTAATATCTAGTGAAGGCTAATCTTCGCGGCACCACAGTAACATTGATACCCTTTGGTGCAAATATAACTGCCTTGTAAGTACTCCTTGATTTTCCCACATTTGTGACAGTTCGAGATACTGAGTAATTGTTTCTGAGGTTTGGTACTGTGATGGAGGGATAATTTAGTTCATTTGGCGATGCAAAGGTTTGATCACACGTTCTGTTGTCCCTTGTAATAAGATGCAGAGATTTCTCGTCATAACCAATTGAACAAAGAAATGTTCTGTAATCTTTTGGTTGTGCATCATATATCAGACCAGGAATGAGGACTTTCGTGGGGTTAACAAATCCAGAACCAAAATCAAATGGACTAGCCCTCTTCCCTTCAGGATCTACTACTATGGGTTTGTGATGCATATCTGATAGTTTGGCTGCATTAACATTCATGATATTAGATTATTATGCTATAGTTAATTCACTTTATACACCCAAATAGTTTTTAAGATACAAAGCTCAAATAAACCATAAGTATTTTTAAGATAATATGCTCAAACAAAACCAAATCTTGATCCCCTCACCCATTTCTTTCTTTATTAAAGCAAACCTCAAGACTCAAGAGTTGCATAGTTAGACTATGTAAGGCATCTAGTTTACCTGTTGTCATGATGGCTGATTTGATTGCAGAGGGAGACCATGATGGATGCACGGCTTTTAACAAGGCAACAACTCCTGATATGTGAGGGCAAGCCATGGAAGTTCCAGAGAGTATGTTGAACTTGAACCTAGACATGGCTGGGGACCATGCTGCCAGGATATTTAAGCCGGGAGCAGTAATATCAGGCTACAAGGAAAATCAGCAGGTATATTACTTGCAAGAAAAAAGTAAATCCTCAAATAAAGTAGGAACAAAGAGATGCAGAGTTAAAAGAACTAATCTAAAACCACATTGAAGATCCTGGAAGGAAATCTCAGGATGCAACATAAGACTTTGTTGGTCTAAATGATAAAAGCAAAGAGGGATCGATGTAGAAAACAAGGAGCAGTTGAAAGACATGTTTCTAAAATTCGATACTATTTTAAGCTACCTTCAAAATTTCTGGTGTTAGAGAATTAGGACCTCTTGAAGAAAATGCTGTTACTCGAGGAGCAGGTTGAGCTCCCAAAACAGTTTTAGCAGAGAGAATTCTTGCTGTAGGGTGTCTGTTAATATAAAAGAGATGAGATGATTGCTAATAACATCAAAGAACAATAAAACAAATATCAACAGTCACTAAGAAAGAAGTGAACCGTGTATTATTAATGTAAGCTAGGATCTTTTTTCCAATCTTTTGCCCAACAGTTGCTGCTGGAATGGAGAAGGGGATAGCCACACCCTTGTCTGCTTCATCAATAAGGATCATCCCAACTCCACCAGCTTGTTTAACTATATTGCTTTTCTCCATCTTTGACTCACTTGAGCTTCCAGCATGTCGACACACAAGAACCTTCCCTTTGGCCTTAGTTCTATTCAAAGAACTATCTAAGCAATAACTAGTGGAAAAGGAAGGAACGAAAAGTACTTTAATATAATTGTCAATGCACACATATCTACAATTAACAAACAGTTAAGTACCTTCTGCTTCACCTGGATTGATAAGGAGTGAAGTATCCAGCATAAGCTTCAGAAGCAGGTATTATTTTTGCAGATGTATTCATTTGAGATAAGCTAAGACTTTCACCCTTCCAAATATCCAGAACATAATGAGGAGATAGAAACTGGATATTACTTCACATATAAACTATTCGAAAAGTGGGATTACCGTGAGTTGAACTCTATTTCCTAGTAAAATATCAGACGTAAAATCTCTGTCTGTTGAACTGGCTGCAACTGTGATCATCCAAGGAGCTAAATTTGTGGCTGAACCAGAGGTTCCTTCATTTCCAACGGAGGCCACTACAAGTATCCCACGGCTAACAGCATGAAATGACCCTATAGAAATTGCATCACTAAAATAATCTCCTTGGGGAGCATCTGGGCCCAAAGATAGAGAAATGACATGAACCCCATCTCTAATGGCATCATCAAATGCAGCCAATAAATCAACATCATAGCAACCAGAACTCCAACAGGTTTTGTACACTGCTATCCTGGCCATTGGGGCACCACCTCTAGCTCCTCCAGATGCCAAACCTTTGTAATTCATATCAGCTACATAACGCCCAGCAGCAGTTGAAGCTGTATGACTTCCATGACCAGAACTGTCCCTGGCAGACTTGAACATGGTCTTTCCATCATCTTCTTCAGCTGCATAGCCACTCATATAATATCTTGCCCCAATTATTTTCCTATATAAGACAAAATTCTTATTAGACTTGTCATCTATATAGCAAAACATTAAACTGTAGGAAATGGTTGACAATTAAAAGAAACCTGTTGCATATTGAGGCATTGAATGCTTCCCCTGATTGGCATTGTCCTTTCCATCCAGCTGGCACTGGAGGCATGTGGGTGTCCCTAAAACTTGGAGACTCAGGCCAAATTCCTGTTTCAGTAAATGTCTTAAGAGCTTAACCTCAAGATCTAATTAGTTCGATAAAAAACAAGGAAGCTGGGGACCAGGCTAAAGATAAACTGATAAGGTTATGAACAGAGAGATGACTTTACTCTATTTACATTCACAAGCAGTTCAACAAATGCAAAGAAGAAACAGGAAAGTTGAGAAAGTGAATCAACTTGGGCTAAAAGAAAATCTAAGCAAACATATCCCATCATTCCCAAATGATCGAAACAAGAATTGATTGATGCGCGATAAAACTTATCCTACAGACCTACAGTAGATGAAAAGAGAACAGAGTACTAAAGGAACTGCTTTCCCCAGATTCTACCATATGTACCTAAATGACAAACTTAGCACTTTTTCAGAGTCATGTTATTGTACTCTTCTTAAGAAAAGTAACTAGTGATTACGTGACAACACAATCAGTGAAGGGACCGACTTGGTTTGTGCCATCGATCACCTAAACGATCATATATTTCACCTAACTGGAAAAAGATTGCAGCAATTAAGATAACTTTGAGCTAGTTGAACAGAGAAATGATCACCTGTATCAATGAAACCAATGATTACATTAACTTGGTTCTTGGTGGAAAAACCTGGGATTTCCATTGTTTCATCTTCACTGAGCCCCATAAAATCCCATGAATGAGTTGTATGCAGGTTCCTCTTAGTATTTGGAAATACAGATACCACTCCAGGCATTTCTGTTTTGTTTCAACATTCAAAATAGTGGACTGAGTGCAAACCATCAAAGTAGGTAATCAACAGTAACATAAAACATTAGGTAAAAGTCTCACTAGATATTTCAGAAGCCTGTTTCTCAGTCAACTTGGCTGCAAAGCCTTTAAAACCATGTCTATAACTGTACACATGAGAAGTCTTGGCTTGTTCAACACTGTAGAGATTATTAACCACTTCAGTTTTTTTTTTTTTTTGGCCAAAAACAGACAAAAAGGGGGGAAACAAACTCATAGCTAAAAGTACCAAGAACTTACTTTCCTCCATGAATATCAGTAAGCATTTGATGGTTTTGCCTCAAAATCTCATCTTGATGCTCATCACTATCTTTGCTTCCCATGTACACCACATATAACTAAACAAAGAAAAAACACAACTTTACTAACTATTCATCATTCAAATAAACCCCCATGTCCCCATAAGTTCATATAGAGCCAAATTTACCTTGGTAGAAAAGCAGACACTAATTTCTCCAAGAAAAACACCAACAAATAGTAAAAAAAGAGTCTTTTTTGAAACACCCATCTCCTATCTTGATGTATAAGGCTAGTAAAATAATGTATTATCAACTACAAGCTGAAAAAAAAGATGAGGTTTTTATAGCAGAACAAGACACAGAGACAGAGAAAGAGAAAGAATGATTTGAAAATAAAGAGGAGAGAGAGAGAGATATTATTCAGTGTCACAGGTATACTGTGGTAATAGTAGTAGACAAAGTATATTTCCATTAACTCTCGGGGACATTAGTATCGTGGAATAAAGTAAAATATCTCGTATTATCTTATTCGATCACTTAGATAATTTCAAAATAATTTTTTTTTCGCGAATCAAACAATTTGCTTAGACAAAAGAAAATGGAAACGTGAAGACTGGAGAAAAGTGGTGAAAAATGGTTTCTTTGCTTTTAACTGAACCAAGCACGAGGGAGGCCACTAAGAGCAACAGTTTAGTGAGTATTCAGTAGACCGTTAAAAAGGGCAATTATTCGATTCTTGTGTTAGTGTCTGAGTAATTATATTTTAGTGGTACATGCTATTATGTGAAAAGAAAACGCTATTACTATTTTTTAGAGTTTTTTATTCGATATTCCGTTACATCTACATTAGATTAGATTAAATTTGAATCGGACAAGAGAGCCCTATATTGAAGGATAAAATATCCTACTATAATAAAGAAGTTTTCGTATTAAGAGGTTCAAATTTAAAATCTCTAATTAAAATAAATAAATATTTACCACTTCGGAAACGTAATTATTATATGTGATGTGGATGGTGAAGAAAGGAATATTGTAGGAAAGTACTGCTACTACTACTAGGATATTTAGCCCCCAAATTTCCTTTCATCATTTAGCACATTCACCCATGTGAATTCTCTCACACATGCTAGGAGGGGAAATTACTGGCTAGCTCCATTTCAATTTATTTAATATCGTTTAATTTTATAATATATATATATATATAAAAATAAAGGAGTCTTTTGAAAAAATCATACTCTATAAAGTACTTCCTAGCTTATTTCTCCGTTTAAAATAAGTATCACTTTTAAAAATTTAAGAAACTAATAAATATAATGCATAGTTCACAAAATTACTCTTAGTTAATAAATTTTTTTTAAAGTTTGAACATTATTAGAAAAGACAAAAATTGCTCAAATAATAAGCATTTTTCATTCTGAGGTTGTGAGTTTGAGAAAAAAATTTCTTAAATTTAAATCTTTTAAGTAACATTTATTTTGCGATAACTATTTTTTTTTGTTAGATGATACTTATTTTGGATGATGAGATACCTTTCATTAATGCTAATGTATTAACTAAATTGTTTTTAGTTATAGGAAGAAGAAAAATTTAGATTAATTAAAAGGAAAAGTGGATCAGACAAATCTAGACAATGGATAGATGGGTAATTATTTTGTATATTTTCTGGGAAAAAAGTCTAAATATATTTGAACTTTGATCGAAATCGTTGTAATAATATCAAATTTTGGAAAAGACGTTATACCCTATATATTATTTAATAGTGTTTTAAAGGTATATATGTGTTCACGTGGACATAAAAAAATATTGCATAATTAAAAATATTAATGTGTCCACATGGACACATATATATCTTTAAAATACACTATTAAATAGTGCATGAATAAAATATCCTCCATAAAGTTTAGTATCGTAACAGTAATTTCGACCAATTTTCATATTATTTTCCCTATTTTTTTTGTTACATTTTTCTGTTTGACTGACCACATATATACCTAGGAAATTCAATTGGACTTATACTTTACATGTAAAAGAACCCAAAAAGGTAACAAAAAGGCATACTTTCTTATGTTTAACCCTTCATATTTGAATTTCTTAGGTAACCTGTATTATTTTTGTCTACATAATAATTTAAATAAATACCTTTATGATTCGTTTAATTTAAATAAATTAATATAAATAAATTATTTTAATATTATTTTTTATCGACAGGTTAATTTGTTAGGGTAAAAATATAAATAAATAAAACAAGCCACAGATTTTATTTAGAAAAATGCACTTTGTGTCACAGGAAATGGTAAGTATTGATACATTTATTGGTCAATGGTCAACTTTCCAGATAAAATCTTTGAATATACTAATTCAGATTATTTCTACTTCCTATTTCAGGTCTTAAATTTTATTAAGCTCGCCGTAGATTTTGGTGATAATTTTTTTTTTCAAAAAATATTATTTATTTATGAAATTTGGTTAGTTTTAAAATTCTAACTTCAAAAAGATTTAAATTTCAAAAAATTGATCCAGGCCAAGTTCGAATGAATCTTCATTTCCACTCATCACAAAGTTTAATTAACTTTTAAAAAAGATAAATTGTACTTCCAAAATACACTTTAAGTTTTAAAAACTATTTTTGACATAACTTTAAATTATTATTATTATTCTCAAGTTTCGATTAAATTTATTAGCCAAATACTAACGTAAATGATATAATATATCATCCAAATGATCAAAGAGTTCCTAGCAAGCTAAGCAAAATGTTTCCCAATTAGTGTAGTTGTTCAAGTTTTATATCAAAAAACTTGCTTTGGAAGAACAAGAAAAAAGCAAAAGGAGAGAATTGTTCTTTACACTTTTTTGACTTTGGTTGAATAAAATCGGGACAATAAAATTCTCGGGTGAGTTGGAAATCATGAGGTTAGATTTAGATTTCTCAATATCTATCTGTAAAATTAATCGAGATATGTGCAAACTGATCTGAACATTAGAAAAAGTGAGGGCTCTATAAGGATATTGTATAATTGTTGATGATGAAAAGTTGAGGTTATTCATTAATCATATATATTACCAAAAATGTCATAATTATTCACCATTAACACCAATTATAGCAGTCATCAAATTTTGGTAGTTAATTCTATATGAGCTTTAGTTAGTATTATTAGTACAACTTTTTCATCACCTTTTTAAAGGAAGAAAGCTTAGGTGCAAGCAATTATAATTTATATTCAACTATAGGAAAATCTTGAGAGATATAATTTTCCATATATATTCAGTACAATTAATAATGAGATATAAATAAATAATCATAGGTGTCTTGTGAATTATGATAAAAGTAGTTCAACACTCATGTGTTAGTCCATTTTTTTCTTTTTTCTTTTAAAAACTTTATTGTTTAAGAAGAAGAATCAAATTTGTCCCTTTATAATGGGAAAAAGATCTCTTTTTTTTTTTTAATCTTTAGTGTTATCCGTATATTATATCACGTTGTTATCAAATTAAATGATCATTTATTCTTGTCATAAAATTGTAATCATTATGGCATGTTTTTTAAAAATAATTAAAAATATCACCTAATTATAATTAAAAATAATTTAATTTTAAAATTTTAATTTTTATTCTTTAGAAAATGATTCACAACCACGCAAATATCTGAGAATTTTTGTAGACTACAATTTTTTTTTTTAAAAGAATCTTTTTCTCTTAAATAAATAATGTCGCATAAACTACTGCGCCTCAAATTATTACTATCTTTTACCTTTGACGTTTGATAATATGAAAAAACCTTAGGATGTTTTATTCCTTGTATGGATGAGAAGTATCATATTCGATTGAATTTAGGGGTATTTTGAGTATACCCCTTCTTTCTTAGGGTGGTGGCGGAATCAGAAATTTCACCAAGGATGTTTAAGAATAATGATGTGTCCCTGTCAAAATCAAACAAAAAATATCGTGCTATTTGAAGTTCAAACGCAAAACTCCTTCAATCAGATGGACACCTATTAGTACTACGTTAAAAGCATAACTTTTACCAGAGTCTAGCTTTAAATATATATCTTTTAAATATAAAATTTGACATTATATACAACGTAATTTTCCGACGAAGGACCTCGCGTACAGCCCCAACCCATTTCACCTCCTCTCCTCCCGTCCTCCGCCGATAATTATGATTTATGAATTATATAACCAATCATATTCAACTCTATTTCAATAAAAATAATTAATCAAATTATTATTTTTCATCTCAAGTCAATAATTAACCTAATATTTGCTCATTTCAAGGGGGAATTGCGAAACGTGCATGAAATGATATAGTACAAGAAACAATTATAAGGACCATTATTTTTAGTTATTTGACTCTAACCTTAGCTTAGAATATTTAAAGACAAACTTAGTACGTTAATCATGGACCGCAAGAGAGATAATTAATAAAGTATTTATAATGTTTTTTGGTACATTGATTACCTAAAATGAGAAGAAACCCCAAAATATAGGACAAATTAATCAAACAAAACATAAGGAATCTTATGAAAGATATTCTTGTCCAACTCTCAATTAATTAACTACGACATAGTAACAACTAGTGTTAAAAAAAATTAGAATCTTCATTCTTTCCCCTTTGATTTAGTTATTTACATCGATAAATTCAAGATCTGAACTGTATAGATATAAATATCATATTCCATCTAATTTACGTTATCCGTCTATACATTAACATATGTGTAGAGTATATTTTATTTAATTACAATATACCCATAATTCATATATCTTGAAAAAATTATTTTCAACTCCTATATAGTTAAGAAAAAAAAATATGTTATCGTTCACTAGACAGAAGTATCGAAGGATTCATCATCTATTATATATATACGTATAAAAAAGATTTATTTTGTATACCCCTTCTGCCTTGGTCGATGTAGTGACATAACCACATATAGGTCAATCAGACACCCTTCATCAAAAAATTATATTATGTATATGAAAAATTGCACGAAATATATCGTTCAAAAATTATTTTTTATATATATTATTAAATCTCGGATACCCTAAAAGAAAATTTCTGAATTCACGATCCCTTTTCTTACCATCACAATTGTTGAGTATATTTTTCATCAAATATTTACGTATATATCGTACGTGTTTAATTTGTTTCATCCATATTAGGTTAAAAGTGTAAATCCCATTTATTATTACTTTAATTAGTATTAATTGAAGTTGTTGATGATAAGAAATTAAATAGATGAAACAATATTATATAAGGATGCACGAAATACGTGAATGTATATACCTAAATTAATTAATTAAATGGCAGACACAAACACATTCCTCATGAGCTGCGTCCTTTTGTTTTTTTTCATCTATTTTTGTCTCTCTCTAGCAAATTCTTATGTGTGTGGTCCATTAATAAATTAATGTCATCTCCTGATGCATGCTTTAAAATATTAGGAAAAAAAATAATTTTAACGGTTTGAAGAAAGATTTGGACTAATTGACAAAGTTATTGTCATGGGTTATATGTTACAGGCTTTTGCGGAAATGTAAGATAAGATTGTATACAACAGATACTTATAATCAATTCTTACATTTTATGTACAGGCTTTTGCAGAAATGTAAGATAAGATTGTATATTTTCCCAATTAATTAATGGTGAAGAATTGAAAAACAAGCATATTTTCCCAAAGAGTAATGAGCAAGATTTATAGGAAAAAAATAGGTAAGGTAATTGCTTGAATTTGGATTCACGTTTCCAAGTAATACGTAATCCAAACAGCACATCAATCCACGTTTACAAGTTACCAATTGTCAATTGAGTATTAGTATGTTACGTAAAGAAAAAATTATTATATATGGACTTATTATAAAATAATTATGAAAACTTTAGAGATGATAAATATGGAGTGTAAGTAACTCTTTGCCTAATTAACATGCACAATATGATATATGTTCACAAGATATTTATAAGAAAGGATGTTACAAATATTTAATTCAACAATTCAAGAATATGTGAGATTCGCGATATTATTACACACTATAATAGAGTCAGGTGAAATAAATGAAGGTTAACTTATGTAATCGGAATTAATGTGTCACCACAATAAAAGATAAGTTTTTATCAAATGTTGGTTAAACTACATATGTTGTATAGGGTGGACAGTTTTGATCAATCGAGAACTTGCACTTCCAAAAAATGAGTATGTTAAGATGGATGTGTGGACATACTATTCGAGAGATGTGATCAAACGAGTATACTCAGAAAAAGGTGAGAGTGATTTTTGTGATGAACAAGATGAGGGAAGCGAGACCAACGTGGTTCAATTCGGACGTGTGTAAAGGAGATTCTTTGATTCCTCGTGAGAAGGTGCGATAGGTTAGTTAAGGTGAATATGGAAAGAGGTAGAGGTTGACTGAAGAAGTATTGGTGAGAGCTTGAGAGCTGATTAGACAAGACATGTCATCAACACACCTACATACACAGTCAACTGAGAACACGACTCTAAATAGGCCATAGGAGACCGTATGAAGGTTAATTGTAGAATAGGACCGAAGGTTAATAAGTAGTCAAGTGTTAATTAAATTTTCTTACCAGTAGTATTGTTACTATCCTATTATCTTGTTCTACAATTCTACATTACCACCTCTTGTTTTCTTTGCTTCAGTTATATATGTATTATCTATTGTTATTATTGTTCTTTTCTTTATTATTATTAAAATAGTTTCTTTACGAATGTATTTCTTTTTCATACTTAGTTAAAATTATTTTACTCAAGGCAAAAGTATTTTGAAAATAGTTTTTTTATCTTAATAAGATAATAATAAATGTGTGTACCACACCAATTTTGATCACCTCATGGAAAGATCGATGACTTGAGAACAAGAGTAAGTCTAGCTAGTCTGATTATTTTACATTTAGGGTGTGTTTGGTATGAAGAAAAACGTTTTCCAAAAAATATATTTTTATTTTCTCATGTTTGGTCGAGTCAAATTTTTTTCAAATCAATGCTTTTTTTTCAAATTTAAGGAAAATGACTTTCCTTCAAAACTTAAAAAAAATATTTTCCAAAACTCTCTTCCAACCTCCCCCCTATCCACCCCAGCCCACCCCCCTACCAGCCCACCCAGCCCCCAACTCACTCTCCTACCACTAAAAAGAAATTTAAGTTTATTTTTAAAAAATATTTTCAACTTAAAAATTTTATTTTTTCACCCCTACTCTCGACCCTCCACCCACCCCCCATTCCAAAAAAAATAATTTAAGTTTGTTTTTTTAAAATATTTTCTACTTCAAAATTTTGTTTTTTCACCCATAGCCTTGACCCCCCACCCCCTAAAAAAATTGATATTGCATTTTAAAAAAAATTCAACTTCAAATTTTAATTTTTTTCACCCCTATCCCGACCCACCCCCCACCCCCTACCCGCCACCCCACCACAAAAAAATATAGGTTTTTTTTTAAAAAAAAAATTCAACTTCAAAAATTATTTTCTACTCTAGTAAAAAATAAAAGATATTTCTAAAAAAATATTTTTCATCCAAAAAACAAACACTAAATATTTTCTACTCACTAACCAAACATGAGAAAATAAGTCAAATATTTATTTTTTTCCAGAAAAACATTTTCCGTGTAAAAACATTTTTCATGCCCTAAGTCCAATCATATAACGAATTAACGGTCACTTAATTAATAATGATTAGCACATGTATATATACACCTTTAAACAAAGTGGACGTTTGCTTCAAAGGATAAGTATATAAGTGCTACTTCGATATCATAATTACAATTAAGATTTAAGTGGGACTCTAATATCTTACAAGATTAAGAACTATTGAGTGGTTTTATGGAGTACTTACTAAACATGGTAGGTACTTAAATTGTCTAGATTCAATGATGTTTTTTTTTTTTTCCATTGTTGTGTCTCAAAAATTAAATTGATTGATGAAAATTATCTTATTGAGCTTGACATAATATATAGAGGAAGTATATATACATATACACAAATATTAGTGAATAATTGATATATGTCAATTTATAATAAAGAAATATCAGACCATTACTACGGAGGAAGTGAGATTTCTTAACCACGTACAGATTGAATAGAAAAAAAATAAACTTATAAAAATAAAACTCTCTTATAAAGAAAAATCATAACACTAAAAAAATAAATTATAAATGAACTACAAAATCAATTCGTCCACCTTCGTGTGACAACAAAATGACAATCTTATTTCATCATCAATATATAATTCAAGGCTCTATCTTGTTGAGGGAAAGAAAAAAATCAAGTATCATTATTACTATTTATCTATTGTCCAGAATATTTTCTAACTCTTTTTTTATTTTATTTTTACTTAAAAAAAATTAGGAAATATATATATTATAAGTTTTGTCAAATTTCATTTTGCTTGATAGATATTAAGAAATTTCTAGGGATGGCAATGGAACAGGACGGATGTGGGGCGGGGTGGGTCTAAGTCTACGCGGGGCAGGGCAGAGCGGGTTTAAGGTTGTGCGGGGCGGGTTGAAGTGGATTCTTTTTAAATTAATGTGGGGCGGTGCAGGTTGCGGGTATATGTGATTTCATGTAGATTCAAACTTAATTTTAGCTTTTTACATGTTATAAGAGTGATATAACATTATTTTAAACTATTTTGAATGACTAAGAAACTAGAAAAAATAAAAAATTATCTCACTACTTGGATTTAATATATTGTTATTACATCAAATGTAACCAATTCAAATCCATAAAGAAAAATGTTGCTGGCATATTTAAAGAGTTATAAAACATTGAAATGTTAGAATAATGTTATAACATGTTAATGTTAGCGATTAACAACTAACAAAATTTTAATTTCTTGAGTTAAACTTAGTAAGCCTATTATTCAAAATGCTTTTTACAAAATATGTGAGATGAGACGGGGCGAAGCATATTTTTACGGAGCAGGGCGAGGCGGGTTAAAAACAATAAAATATGTTATGTGGAGCGAAGCGGGATGAGTTGAGATATTAGCGGGTTTAAGCAGATTTGCCCCGCGAACGCCCCGCCCCATTGCCATCCCTAGAAATTTCTTTGGAGTCCAGTGATTGTGAAAGAAAAATCTCATGACAAAAATACATGACTCATGCAAGTACATATATAGTTTGATGATAAGATAATGTGAAAAAGACTATTTTGATATTGATAGTTAATATATGGCTGCTAATTATTTGTTTTCAATTATCATACTGAAAACTAGAGAATATAAAATAGAGTTCATTGTAATGTTAGATATGAACCATTCATTATAATGATTTCGAGACGAATAAAATGTGTTCAATTTTAATTAGAGATTTCAAATATAAATCTAATAAATAAAGTGCTTAGAATAGAAAGTATTTTTATTTGATGGGCTTTAGACAATATTTTCTCCGTTTCAAAAAGAATGACTCTATTTCTTTTTTAGTCTGTTTCAAAAAGAATGACCTCTTTCCTTTTTTGGTAACACTTTAACTTTAACTTTCCACGCGGCATGTTTAAGATCACAAGATTAAATGATATTTTGATACATTTGACATAACTTTAATTTAGAATCACAAGATTAAAAAGTCTCCTTTCTTTTCTTAAACTTCGTTCAAAGTCAAATTAGGTCATTCTTTTTGAAATAGAGGGAGTATGTTTTTAGATTAGCAAAACGAGTAAATTTCGAGTATCAATTGATCAGATATTATTATTTTTTTTAAAAAGAAAAAGAAAAACAATTATGGTTGTTGCTTAGTGGTAATGGCATCAAGTATAGAATTGACTTGAGTACATGCTTTACGGTGCAAACTCCTATTTTTCATTCTTGTAAATATAGTCAATTGATAGCAATAATAGTATAAATTTATAATTGTAATAATAATTATAATGACAAGATGTAATCCATTCACAATTAAACTAATATAAATCATGTTAGTTACATAATTTACCCAAAGAAACCCCATGGGGTCTTCATAATTGGACTCCATTTCCCATCATCACTTCACTTATCTTCCTTTCTTAATTAATCATCCTTACTCAATACCAAGATTTGTTCTCTTAATATGAATTATTATTACACTTTTATTTGTGTCCGTTACTAAAGAATGTTCACCTATAAGTTAGCTTTATGGACATATAGAATATAGACAATATAAAATTTAGGGGTTCGACATCTAAAATAATAAATTGAGATAAATATGATTTTTGATATCATATAAAGAAATGGATTTCAGATAGCTTAAGAGAGGATAATTACTTGAAAAGTCTAAATAACCCATACATATCCCATATAGGATTCAGTTATTAGCCTTGCATGCTCTAACATTGTCCATGACGTGAACAATCTATTCATGGGCTCAATACAAGGGTCTGACTTTGATACTGTGTTAAATGAACCTTGAGTCCGACCCAATCCAAAAAACAAATCATGAAAGGAGAATTATCCAAGATAAACGATATGACATAAAGTATTGAGACTTTGATATATGGTATCATAGAATATGTAAATGTTATAAATCTAACTACCATGATGCAAGTAGTGGGGTAGTTTATGTCATTATAAACTCATCATAAGTGTAGATTAATAATCTAATTACCTTATGGTTGATGGTCTCTTGCAGTAGTGTGACATAATAATTTGTTGTATCACTTATCTATTGTTATATCACTGATATACAAAGTGAATTATTATATCACTGATACAGGACAAGTTTTTGAAAATTCTCACCACAATTTCGAAAGTATTCAAACTTGTGTTTGATAATTAGGTCTCAAATTATCATTACTAGTAGATCTTTTTTCTTATTAAAGAGCCATAATTATAGTAGATGTTGTTTAGCAATTACAAGGCCTGTGGACAATTAAATATGGGCTCATCGAGGAATGGGCCTATTAGGAAATGCCCAGTCATAGACATGATTTGGTGCAATGGTGCCCCCTAAAAGAGGATCCACACTTTGAAAAGTCTATAAATCAAATTAGTTTGTATAGAAAAAAAAGAAGCAAATTTTAGGAATAACAGAGATAAAAATCATATTAGTGTTTTATAACTATATTTTTATTAGATGCGCTTCATGAATCATCTGATTAGTATAAATCGTCGTAACTATGTATGTATATCGGTTAGATAATTATATATATATAACTACTATGTATATGTATCAATGATTGTGTTTGTATATTTGTATAAAATGTGAACGTATATACAATTTAATCAAGTTAAAACATTTGTATTTATATATTAAATTTCTCTCTCTTTTGTTTATACAAACCCAAATATACAATGTATAATTTGTGTTTGTATAAAACAAGAAAGAAAGACAAAAGAGAACTTGACGGAGGAAGACTTGAAATTGCATAATTATAAGTATATAGAATGAGATATTTATATTTGTATATATAATCTCTCTCAATTTATACAAATACAACACAATTTATATATTCATATTTATATAAAGTGAGAAAGGTGATTCAGAGAGTGGCGAGCGAGATTTAGGGCAAAGTGATGAATGATAAAAAAATGATAAAAAGTTTATTGCGAATTGAATTAAATAAAACTATAGTTATAACATTTATTTTAAATTATTAATATTTTGCTATTATGCACAATTTTTGATTTATAATAATTTGAAGATATATTAATTATTTTTTTTGGTAAATGTTTTCGGAAAAGAAAAAGGAGATTTTTTTTTTTTTGAGTGAACCTCTTATCTCTTATTCACAACTGATAGCCATATTCCACCATGAAAATATACAGTGCAAAAAACATCAACAAAAATGGTGGCATTAGCTTCTTCATCTCTCTGCAATTCCCCTTCTTCAATTATCCATTCATCAAAAACATCTATACCCAATTTCATTACATTCTCTTCCTCAAGTTATTACAAGAAAAGGGGAAAATCGCTTGCAAGTCGTAGCCTTGGAATTGTTGCTGCTACTGAAGGCTCTGTTAACAAATCCAGTGGAAAAGATGAAGAAAAACAAGAAGACCCATCAGTTCCTACATGGGCTAAACCCGGTACGGATGAACCTCCACCATGGGCTAGAAATGAAGCACAGAAAGATTCTTCAAGCATTCAAGTTCCGTTCATTGTTTATTTGCTTGCTTCTGCTGTCACAGCAATTGCAGCGGTGAGTTTTTTTTTAAAAAAAATCTGGAATTTCATTTTTTAGTGGAGAAGTTTTTTGGGGGTTTTATAAAAATTGATTCTTGATTGGGTTTATGAGTGCAGATTGGTTCTATTTTCGAGTACACGAATCAGAAACCTGTGTTTGGAATTTTGGGTTCAGATAGTGTTTTTTATGCACCATTGCTTGGGTTCTTTGTGTTCACTGGCATTCCCACTTCTGTAAGTTGATTTATTTGTGTTTCTGCTGTTTTGGTTAAGTTGAATTGTTTTGAACGATAGAAATTAAGCTAGCGTTTGGCCATAGATTTGGAGTAAGTTTTTGATAATTTATATTTTGAATATCTGTTTGGCCGTGAAATTTGATTAGATGTTGAAAGTGTGATCCTCAAATATTTTCAAGTTCCAAAAAGGGGCTCTTTTTAGTTTTTGGGACTTCCACTCTCAAGACTTCAAATGTATGGTCAAATACAACTTCAAGTTCAAAAAAACACAGCTTCAAAAAGTTTCGACCTCTGTCTTCAAATCTATGGCCAAACGGGAGCTTAAGACTATACAAATTTGGTCTTTTTGCAAGTTCTGTTTTCAACCCACTTGTAGGTGATTTACTGCCTGTATTTCCATATATTAAGATAATGGTAGCTACTTCTGTTATTTAATTATAAAAGGTAACAATTTCTTTAATTGGAATGAGGAACCAATGAAGAAGTTCCTTAATAGATCTTTGTTTTGTTAGTTACATTTCGGTTCAAAAATATTCCCTCTGTTTCAATTTGTTTGTCCTAATTTCCTTTTATAGTCCGTTTAGGAAAGAACAAGGTTTTTCCTTTTTTAGAAATTCGGTAATTCTAACTTTCTATATGATATGTTTAAGACTACAAAATTCAAAAGATTTCTTTACTTTCTTGAATTCCGTGCCAAGTTAATTCTAGACAAACAAATTGGCGTCTTGCCTGCGTGGTGAGTGCTGTATGGCTATCAAGACATATGGCTGGCATAATTTGTGGAACATAACAGGGTTGGCTCCTCGGCCGACCCTCCATTTAAAAAAAATAATAATAATAATAAAATCAGGGGGAGTACTACTTTTGGCAAAAAGAAAAAGGAAAAGTAGATGTTTCTATATTCATTTGAGCTAATTAGAACATATATCCAGGCATTCCTTTGGTTCAAATCAGTACAAGTTGCTAACAAGGAGGCAGAGGAACAAGACCGCAGGGATGGATATATGTAACATCTAATATGCAATTTTTAGGTGATATCTGCAGCATCTTATATGCATTTTTCAGATGTTGTTGATGGTTGTTTCCTAAAATACTATCATGGCAAATGAATACTTTCTCGAGGTTTATTCTTTCTAGAGCAGCATGAGTGTACAAATTGTCTTCTCAATACCTGTTATTCCGCTTTATCAATTTTGTGTCGACTACTTGTCTAAAAGTCTTTAATTACCAGATTTGACCATTTCCATCTCTCATTTGAAAATATAGTTTATCGATTTGTGGTTAGACAAGTTACTTGCTGATCTTTTGGCACAACTTGTGTAAGTTATCCACCAATCTGGTGTTGCTTCTTAACTCTTAACATATCGACCTTGGTAAATCACTAATTCTCTATCTTGTCCCTCACTACCAAGACTTTAGGAGGTTCACAGCGTATTTACTGATAAGTTTTACATAAATAGTCAAAAGAATATTCAAATAGGAGGTCCTGCCTAAGTTAAATACATAGCATAACTTATAAGTTCAGTCTACTCTCATTTTGATGGTATATCAGCACTTATTCCTTCCTCTTATTTATTAACTGAATGGGAAAATTTCACACTCTAATAGCATCATAGCATGTATTGTTTGCTTGCCTTTACATGTCTTTTTGGTTTCAAGTGTTTGTACCTCAGAAACCATCAAGTCATTTGTTTCTTGGAATCGATTAATGATATCTACAGAATGGTTTGATATTACATTCTACATGTTGTAATTCATTTCTTTGAAATAGGATCAATATAGTTCTTGCTCATCTGAAGACTATCTCTTAAGTATGCTTATATTATTGCTTTAGTTTACTGTTTCTCACTTTTGTAGTATCTGCCTGAGAGATTCTTGAAAAACTGATAGCGAGCTAGTAAAAAAAAAGTTCAGTTGTTTCACAACATTCTCTCTCCTTCCTCGTTGTGCTATCACACAGAACTCTGAATTTTGCAGTCTACTTCCTTTGAGCTTTTCAACTCTCTGGGGCGGTGAAGTTCATCCATTTCTCCAAGAGAAGAGAAAAGATAGGGAAGCAACATCATATGAAGTCATGTGAACACAACTTTTGTCCCTGTAAGGGGGACTATTGTATTTTTCCCTCAGAAAGGAACTTTAATATAGAAATATGTCATGGGCATTTCGAACATAAATGCATAGTGATTGCACTCAAACTATTTGGCTTTTGGAACTGGCGGTAGTGAGCAGTAATGAGCTGTGACGTCAAATCTTGTAACTGTAGTTTTGTGATAAGAATGGAAAATGATAAATAAACGAGCAGGACTAAATTCTCCACGCTAATCTCTCCTTTCTCTCTGTTTCAAGTTTTGACTTTTTCCAGAGAAAATGTATAAAGTAATTTCTTACAGTCAGCCTCTTCTTTTTCCTATAGTCAATGTCTGGATTAGCTGGTTTTATTACTGGATATGATAAATGGGGTTAAAAAGTAAATGCCAGAGTAATGAAGGTCTCACTTTTATGGTATACGGAAAAGATGAAGTTTATAGGAGTTGAGTTCTTTTGTTTGAAGAGAACAGGACGACTCTTAGTGTAACCATTAGTCTATCAGAAACATTTTCTAGTGCACATTTTTCAAGTTGAACAGCTCACCAATGCTTGTGCTAAAGTATGTGCCTCATATTCATAAGTAGGTTCCTCATCAGATCAGAAGCTAGTTTATGTGAAGCAGACACTCAAGCTAAGATAGCTTTTCTACGTGGTGCTAGCTGAGGACGTCATAGTGTAGAAAAACCTATGTACATCACTATACATATCTCTTCTCTGCATATTGAGTTAAGATGCTGATTGAATGATTCTTTTTTTTTATAATTTGGTTTAGATGAACTGCTGGTTAGAATAAGACAAAGTGATGCTCTAGATTTCCTCTATTTGGAGCAACAAACAATAGAAACTTACTTTTCATTTGCAGTTGGTTGTTGTCTGTATAGTTTGATGTCTCCTTCTTGGCATAAGTATTCTTGCCATAAGTAAAGCCATTCAGAAGAAACACATATGAGCTTATGTTTGTTCATCTCGGTTTTAACGTATCAGCTTGTTTTTTTCCCACGGTGCCACCTAAGTAGGATGATTCTTAGACATCAATATTCGTTCTTTATGAACTGGGGTTCCTACATATTGCTTCCACGCGTACAAGCGTGCCTATGGCTAAAAGCCACACTCCCATTCATTGAATGATGGATTCTCCCAAGTCAACTGAGGCCTGTGCTAAGAAAGATTCTCATGCAACTGCCCAGGAAGAGAAAACTTTAGAGAAACTAGCCCGAGCTCAGTGGCTTCGAGCAGCTATCCTTGGAGCAAACGATGGTTTGCTTTCCACCAAATCCTTGATGCTCGGTGTAGGTGCAGCTAAAGATCAAGATCAACGGTCTATGGTACTTTCTGGAATAGCTGGAGCTCTTGCAGGTGCCTGTAGCATGGCTGTCGGAGAGTTTGTCTCTGTTTCAACTCAACGAGACATTGCAAAGTCCATAGCTTACGAGTTAAAAGGAAGCAGTCCAACTAACATTGCAGAAACCAAGCAAGGTGAAGTTCC
This sequence comes from Solanum sitiens, assembly GCA_016801875.1. NCBI lineage: Eukaryota > Viridiplantae > Streptophyta > Magnoliopsida > Solanales > Solanaceae > Solanum > Solanum sitiens. The sequence continues at coordinate 2,237,563 of JABWTJ010000056.1, forward strand.
TCATGACATGGCCTTTCACAATATATTAGCCACTTCAACACAAGGCGGAAAACTTCTATATGAATCACCTGTACATATACAATCCAACTCTATGACACCTGCAAGATCTCCACTTACAAAAGTTATGGAAATAAATGCAAGAAGAACCATGATGGAGGAATCAAAACAGGACAATGACATAAAGTTAGAGCCACTGCCTAGTCCATTGAAGGCTGCAGCAGCGTCGTCTCTGGCTTTTCTCTTTGGAGCCTTTGTTCCTATGATGCCAGCTCTATTGTTGAGTGAAAACAGAATCAGGATATTTGTGATGGTGCTTGTAGCATCATTAGCTCTGTGTTTATTTGGAGGAATTGGAGCTTATCTTGGTGGTTCATCAGTGAAAATATCTGCTATAAGAGTTTTACTTGGAGGGTGGATTTCAATGGCTCTCACATATGGTTTACTTAAGCCCTTTGACAATGATTCAAAGAGAGATTATGATGATTAGTGGAGTAGATGTTTAGATACTTGGTTTAAGTAGAAAAAAGAAATACTAGTATTTTAGCTTTTGGTGCAAAAAAAAAAAAAAAAAAAAAAGTGGAAGTTGTGCTTGTGTTTAAACAGACACTTCACTTGTGTAAAAGGTTAAAAGCGAGGTTTCTCTCCTTTTTTCATTTCTTTTTCTATCAAAATTTGTTTTGTGTATTTCTTTAGTTGAAGACACCATCTAATTAAACAATGCAAAGACAAAATTGTAACATAATAAAAATATCTAACAAAGTTTTTCTTGTATAATTAAATTAAATATAGGAATGAAGCAAACTCAAGCACAAATTGCTTTAAAACGATCTTGAACACAAGTGGATCGATCATAAAAATAAAAATAAAAGATAAAGTGTCAAAAAAACACCTAAACTATTCATTTTTTTTAGTTTTACCAAAACTATTGAGAGTGAGAGTTTCATACCTAAACTATCATTTTTTAGTTTGAGAAACACACCTTAGTGGTGTATGTAATGCATTCTCTCTTTCATTTGAAAAAACCTTGACACATGACATTCCACTTAGATAAAATATTTTATTAGATAAAAATTAAATAATAAAATATTAATATTAATTAAAAATTAAAGATCAAAGTATTACTATCCATAAAAATTAAATTATTTTTCTTACCCCACTCCACCACCTCCTTCACGTACCCCCCCCCCCCCCGGCGACAACCCCATCCTTTTAAAAAAAAATCATTTATAAAATATTTTGAAAAATTTCATACTTCATCCTCCCCCTCCCCTCAAAAAAAAATAAACCCACTCATCCCCCTACCTCGAAAGAAATTGATATTATTTTATTTAAAAATAAATAAAAAATTTACCGCGTCCTATTTAATCCTCCACTTCTAATTTTTATTTTTTTACGTTTTTCTCATTTTATGTTTGATATGCACATACATATATTTTTAGAAAAAAAATTCTACTATTGTACCGAATATAACATAAATAACTAAAAAAATTAAAAATTCTTGTGGCGGCAAGTAATTAAAAATATTTTCAATATGTATATCTAAAAACTCGAAAAAATTTTGGAAGTGAAGAGTTAAGTGAGATGGGTAGAATTATTTTTTTTTAAGAAAATAAAATAATATCTAAATTAATATTTGAGAGGGGGGGAGGAGATGAAGTAAATGAAATACTTTTATAAAAGAAATTTAAACAAAATAAAAAACTTTAAAAAATGGAGGGGTTTGTGGGGGGGGGGGGGAGAGAGGAGGTGATGGCGTGAGATAAGAAAAATATTTTATATTTTATTTTATAAAGAAAATATTATTTTTTTATAATAATTTTTAACTTTTAATTTTAACTAACACTAATAATTTATTTAATTTTTGTCAAGGTTGAATGTTTTGTCCATGTGGAGTGTGATGTGAAAATTCTTTAAAATAAAAGAGAGAGTGTATTACACATACCGTGATGAGAGTGGTATAAAAGAGAGATGTGTGTTTCTTAAACTAAAAGGTGATATTTAGGTGTGAAACTCAAACTCTCAATAGTTTAGGTATGAAACTCAAAAAAATGGTTAAGTGTAGGTGTGTTTTTGACATTTATCTAATAATAAAAAAGATTGATAACATTTTATCAACATAAAAAAAATTAAAGTAGAAAACCTAGCGAACTCAACAATATTTTTTGCACTTAATTAATGCATTTCTTTGGTAGTCATAAAAGATTTGTGCCTAATATGACATGGCGTTAAAAGATGTTAAATGCGGGGGTTAAGCTGAAATATAAATAATAATTCAATTCGTTTAATTTTTACCAAGTTTTAATTGTTTGTTCACATCTATTTAGTATTCACAAAAAATATTTTTTCTTTACTATAGTTATATATAACATATATATTAAAACAAAATGTGTTGATAAGATTTTTCATTTGATTTAAACTATATATTAACCCAACTTTTAATGAAATAAAGCTAGTTAAGTAATTTAATGAACAGATTAATACTTCTTCCCAACTAAACGGATTAGGTTTGATTTTGTTACTACTACGTGACATCATAAATTGCCGTGTGCTAGGCTCCTTGTCCTTGGGAAACGATGGATTTGTGTGATGCACTACGAATCTTATTTTAAAAAATTGTTTGTGATAATATTTAAAATAGGATTTTTAATATCTTGGAAGTAAAAGTTGTAAGATTTGGCGTTCTAATGTAATAAATGATTGAAAACACGTGAAATATCCCAAATTACCAATGAGACCTTAGGAACTTGATTCTTCAAAATCTGGACAAAGGGAGTTGTTTCGATGATATATTCTTCACCCTTTAATTTTAAAATTATAATTACGATGCATAAATCTTGTTAAAAGTCCACTATAATACATGTAAAAGTTGTGATTAACAGAAAAGAAACAAATATACTAAAGACATACACCTTAGCCATCAAAATATGTCTAATAATGGTAGAAATACTCATTCTAGAAATACTTTCGACATAGCTTTTTATTTTGACATTTCTTTCAAATTTATTCTGAAAAATATTTTTATTAAATCGAATATCTATCAAAAACATAATTATATAATTATAAATAACACGTTAAAACTAATCATAACTCATAACAATATAGTGCCAAACAATGAAAGCAAGATCTTCCTCACTAAGGTGCACGTATACGCAACGTAATAGGGATAGAAACAACCACGTCGTTGAGATTTAACTACTACTATTTGTTTCTACGTCATTGATACTATATTATATCATTATTTTTATTAGATAGACCACTATGAGATAAAATTCCAAACAAAAAAATAAAATAAAAAATCAATCGATCTTGAAATAAGTAAAAAAAATAAGCAAAATAAGTATGGTTCTACAAATTTAAAACAAAAAAATAGCAATTTTCTATCTATAATTTTGTATTAAAGAATGATTCATTCTTAATAATGCTTAATTCTCAAAAGACATATTTCCCGTCATTTTATATGTCATTTTTTTACTTTGTACTTGCATTAGAAATAATGTAACTTTACCCTTCTATTCTTATTTAATGTTAAGTCAATTTATTAATAAATGACAAGATTAATTAATTATTCTATCAAAAATATAATTGATAAAATATAATAATTTATGTATAAATTTTATAAAATGACAAGTATTGTGATCCATCTATTTATAAAAAAAATAACATATAAAATGAGACGAAAAAAATACTTATTAAGAAGTTCAATCTCTATAGAGCGATGATGATTTAATCTCTTTATATGATTTTGAATAAACTTATAACTACAGTATCATATCAAAGACCATCTCAATATTGGAAAAAATAAAGTACAAAGTCAAAGAGCAATGATGAAGCCAATCTAGCATGGTGACAAAAGGTTATGGTATAGGAGTTGCCAATAATTAATAAACCCAACTCCCCTCCCCTCATTTTCACATTATGTCACTTCTATTTATTTCCTTAATAAATAACCACCATCTTCTTCTTCACTCTTCACCATCTACAAAAACTTAGCTACATTTTTTCTAGTAAATTATTATTAAGAAATAAAAATGAAGCAGCTAGATACTAAAGACTTAGCTTCTTCCTTACCTGTTCTTCCAAGATTAAATCGTCTCGATTTCCTGGTAACTACTCCTTCTGTTCACTTTTATTCGTCCATTATATACTAAAAATAAATGTTCACGACTTTTCGTGACGCATAATGCAGCTGCAGGTTCTAGAAGAGAAACATGGGATGTCACCAAAAAATGAGAAAGGAAAAGAAGAGAACTCAGAGTACAGCAGGAGTACTCTGAGTCTATCTACTGCACTGCAAGAAGTTCATCACAAAGGCACTCTTGTTGATCGACTCACTGCACTCGAGAATCGAGTTTTTAAAGTTTAAGATCATAAAATTAAAGAATATTTTAATATATATATTATACGTATTTTTAATTTAAGATAATTAAAAGATTAATTCAGAAGTCATTATTATTTTTAAAACTCTATGTTCAGTCAAACTAAGACAATAACATATAGTAATTTATAACCATAATGTATAAAATATTCATTTGTGTTGTTTAGTTGCAGCTAAGCTTAGAAATGGAAGAAGGGAACACATCAAGGTCGAGTTCATCCAAGTCAAGAAATCATGACAACGAAGATGAAAACGTCAATCTCAAACAGGTAAATAACGTTTAGATAGTCAATCAACTGATAAAACATAATATATTTACCTTTTTAAAATAAAAAATAAGAAGATTTATCACTTTTTTTCTTCAATATATAATCCTTGATGCTTACTAGTTTAGTTTTACTCCATATGTACTATTCATGTATTAACTCTAATTAAGTATCCCAATTATGATTAAGAAAATGTCTTCCTTAAGAAATGTGACAAATAATATAAACCACAGTACATTTTATACTTTACCTGCTTAATTAATTACTTACTTTCGTCTAAAAAAGAATAATTTATTTTCTTTTTAATATATTTAAAAAAAATGATTTTTTTTCTTTTTTGGCAACACTTTAACTTTAACTTTTCAAGTGACAGGTTTAAGACCACAACATAAATGACATTTTTGGTACATTTGACATAACTTTAATTTAGAATCACGAGATTAAAAAATCTTTTCTCTTTTCTTAAACTCGATTTCAAATCAAACTAGGTTATCCTTTTTTAAACGAACGGAGTATCTTTTTTCATACAATATATAGGCTTGTGTCTATATATAACAATTAATACATGATGATCAGTTCTTTAATTTGTCAGAACCATATGATTATTGGCTTTTATTAATAATATATATTTGTTTGTAATTTTACAGGAAGAAGCATCAAAAGCATGTTTAAGTAGTCAAAAAACAGATAAAATTGTTGGTGATGCTAAAATGACAAAGAAAAAATGGCGCATTGGCAGCTGGCTTCGATTGGGATGTAATTAAAATCTAAAAATATGTATATTTAATTATATTTCTAGTACTTGCAATTTGTACATGTATAAGCTTCAAGTCGATTGATTGCTTATGATTTTCTCATCCATTATACCTATCGGCTAGCGAATTCATAATTTAAACGTTTTCTTGTTGTTATGAATTTATAGAAAGTAATCAATATTTAATTAAATTTTATATGAATATTTAATTTTCATACGATATATATAAAGTTTGAGCTAAAAATACAACATATCGTTGTAGACACTGAAATTTTATGAGACTTTACAAGATGCGTTCAATTCGAGTTGAGACTCTAAAAATTGTGGTCAACTCAGATTAGGATTCTTGGAGGCTACTCAACCCTAAAACCTAGTTTATGCCTATACAAAGGATACTAAATTTCCTTAAAAGACATCTCAAAAATTCTGTAAAGAAATCAAGATCTCGAAATATTCCATAAAAATCATGAAATATTCATATAGAGGTTATCATGAATAAATCTAAAAGGAAAAAGCAAATTTGTACTCACTTTTTGATTAAAATCATATTTCTTTATATTTTATTTATGTTATTTATTTATTTTTCATATGTTTAAAATTTGTTACGAAAAATCCTATTTAAAAATGAGTGGGTGACTTGATCTTGTGCAATAATGTAGGCTGCGGAGATCTTTTGGTGATTGTCAAAGTAATAAAGAGAGATATCAATGCTGGCAGTAGCAAGATAATCTGAATATTGGATAATGATTTGACTTAAAACTATTTCACATTAAAAAGGGATATGCTACTTTATATTTTTACAAAAATACATGAAAAACAAAACAATTGCATCTCTTAATTAATAATTAAGAATTCTGCAAAACAAAATGATAATAAATCAACCAATTAAGCAACTTATTCTGTACATGAGACGAGAGGGAGTTGCTCGAATGATAAGCACTTCTCACTTCCAACCTGAAGGTTGCGAGTTCGAGTCAAGAGAGCAAAAGGGATGGAAGCTCCTAGAGAGAGTAAAATATATATATATATATATATATATATATATTATGTACGTGGAAGCACGAGTATATATATACTTTATACATAATAATTAATAATTAGGAAATGTTTAGCTAGCTTAGTAGATAATACGATGGTTTATGAACCATGAGAAAACTAGAGTTACTAGTTAATTAAACTATGAAACGCGACTCAATAAAATATGTAGCCTAAGAAAAAGTTTTTATAAAGAGTAGCACTAGAATTGCCAAATACAGTATATATGTATCCTTATATTTACTTGTTCCCCTTAAACTTTTCTATTCTAAATATAAATAAGTGCGACAGATTATTTTTGGACAATTGATTTATTATTTGATATGTTCTAGAAATGAATATAATGTTGGGCTAACTTGTTATCTTTTGATGGATCGATTCTCTATATATATAAAGTAAACACTACTTCAAATACTTATTACTTAACAACAACAAAGTTGTTTGTTGAAGCATGGACTTTGCCTAAATACAATACGCACACTCTTTTTGCCTGCCTAATATTTTGCTAAATGTATCAATCGGTTTACACCTTCGCATAGGCATACTTGTATATTAGGTTTATCATAATATACACTATAACAAAAATAACTTTTTGCAGCCTAAAATATTGATATTTATAAAGAGTGTTAAAGTTTTTACCGATATTAGTTAAGTGTCATTAAAACTAATATCGTTAAAGGCTTTAGGGACACATACAAAGAATAATAATTACCGCTAAAAATACATATTTAACGGCAATTAAAAATTATTGCCGCTAATTATTATTTTTAATGTAGTGATATGAGTAATGACTTTGTGTTATCCTACCATACATGTTGATGTTGTAATCTTCTTAAGTCATTATGAGTGTATGAAAGTCTTTTGGATTGATTTACTTTAGTTGTTTTTTATTTTAAAATTATTTTTAATTTTGAAAATGTTTGAATAACTCAAAAAGTGTTTTAAGCACTTTTTTGAAACTGAAAAAGCATCAGAAAAAAATCAAAAATCAAAAATTGAATATTCTCAACTTATGAATTCTTAACTTATAAATAACTTTTAAAAAGCCAATTCAAACTACCCTTAATTTTAGTTCATGAAAATTGAGATGTCATTTAGGAAACAAATTGTTTTGCACATGCACAATTTGTTTTGAAAGGGTGTGGGGTGGATAAAATTGTACATATGAATCCTTTTGGCAAAGGTCATGTGTTTGTAGTTTCAAGCACCCTTTCATGATTAGCATTCAAATAAAATCGGAGTTAAAATTTTGAATTTTTAAAATTATAACTTTTCAATTTGTAGAAAAATTAAATAACATATATTATAATTTAATTGAAAATGACAATTCATAAGTTATAACAAATTCATAGCTAGAATTCTAGCTCTGCCTCAATATTTATCAGGCATAATGAGTGTTTGTTCCAAGAACGTAACAATAAGAAATCATATATAGTATCAAAAGAATGTGTCGATAGTATATTAGAGCATTGAATAATTAACTTCTAGGTATTAATCTAATCAATTAATCCAGTCTAGGTTAGCAATATTATCTTTTAAAAAAATACAGTTTAATGGGAGTAGGTAACATAGATCTACTTTTCTTAATTCTTTAAAAATAAAATAAAATATAATATGTAGCTTGCGGCTAGAGAGTAGAGGCTATATATGCTGGCAAAATAAATTCAATAAAATTTATAGCTCAATAATATTAGTAGTAATTTAAATAAAAGTTTTAAAATCAAAATAGAAATAAAATTAATGCCAAGAGAAATTCAACATTAAGAAGAATATCATGTTAAATAATCACTCTTTAATCTTGCATTTGTTTAAATTGTGGCAGTACATAATTTTATTTTAAATATTTAGTCATATAATTACTAATTATTAACCGTATTTAGTTTAATATGATTTAGTAATTTTAGATTATAATTATTGTCATTATGACTTATTAATTAATAATATTTACTTTACGTAATTTAATTATTATTTTTGTTGTGTATTTTAATATAATCATCACTCATCTTACATTTTGTATTTATCTTATTAAAAAATTTAAAATTGAAGCACAAATGATATATTTATATAAAGACTATCAGGAAAAAGGAAAAGATCTGATAAGATCTTTTTTTTTTATTAACATAATTTATAAATTTAGAAGTTTGACGTAACTAATTTATTTGATTGACATTTAAAAAATCTAAATTAACCCAACGTATATACAGCCTGTAACATGCTTGGTTGTAAAAGAGACGTTTGCCAAAATGTTTGGCTGAAAAGAGTGACTTTGGTTGTTGCTAGAAAGTTCAATTTGAAATAAATAATTTGGTTTAGGCTAATTTGCTTCAATAAATAGATTGTGTTTGATTAATTTTGTAAAAAAAATGTATTGGAGAGTCAAATTATGAAAAACAATATAAGTATTAACACATTTTCAATATTAAGGTTATTTTATAAAGATAGATTATTTTAAATATGAATATATGGTAACAATAGTTCAATCTTGAATTTTTTTTTTACTATTTTCTTTTTGTAAAAGATAAATTTTTTTTTTAGCTTTTTTAGAAAACAATTTTAGCCAAACAATTTGATACCTCGAAAAAAATAGTACATCTATTCGTTTTACTTGTCGTTGTTTGACCAAGCACATACATTAAAAAAAATATTTATAACTATTTTATCATAAAATCCCTACAAATAAATGTTTAGTGTTGGGTATTAGAGAATGATATGGACAATAATATTTAATGTTATGGCTAAAATATGGAAAAAATAATTATTTTTTTTATATGTTAAAAAATAACAAGTATGAAAAATAATCTCGAAGCAGCTAAGAAGATAAGAAAAGAGTATTTCAATATACTACAATGAATCAGAATTTACAGAATGTTTATACAAGCATACTTATAGTGTGACTCTAAAATCAGTTATAAACTAACTACTCTAGTTAGTCCTAACTTAGCAATAGTTAATTTATAACAACTTTCTAACTAACTTTGTGACACCATAATTTTGTAACTAACTTTTAATAACAACAAGTAAAAATAAAAATTTATTTTTTAAATAAGTTACAAGTAAAAGTGAACGTGAGAGTAATACCTTTGTTTTGGAAAAATCACCTAATACACATTTTATTTTGCCATTATCTCTAAAATTTCCTTCATCAAAAAAAATAAATTCTCTCTCGAATACATTAGTACTTCCCTCTCGTTGAAACGTTTTATTCCCTCCGGATACATCCCTCCCTTGTGTATATGAATGTTATCCTTCTCTTATACAACCCTATCCTCTCTTTGATACATTTTTCCCTATGTATCGGATGTCTGTTGATGTATTCAAAAGTCTAGTATTGTATCTGAAATCCATAAGTTTTAATAGATTTTATAATTTGGAAATAAATAGAAAATAATATAATTAGCTATTAGCATAATAAATTTATGTAGATTATACTGCTCTCTTTATCTCTATTTACTTGTCCATTTTAAACTCGACACACTTACTTAAAAGAATATAATTGACATAGTAATATTATCATTTTATCTCTATTAATTAATAAAATTTTAAAATTAATTTATTCATTAAAAGAGTTCTACTTTTTTGAGAAATATTGATTCCCTAAATAAATTAAGAATATACTAATAGATTAAAAAGAATTATCTTAGTGAAAAATAAAAAATAAAAAAAACAAAATTAAACCAATAAAATAAAACAAAATGAATAATATCTTTATGTCAAATAAATTATTTTTAACCATCCTAACGTGACCACTAGAATGAAAGAAGGACCCATATTTTATCAGCCTGTCATATTCTCTGTAAAAACCACGTGTTTTATGTGAATTCCACGCGCTGACTTTAAAATCACAACTCACAAAAATCAAAATTGTACTAATTTCTTATACTTTTAATTATCTTAGTTCGTTTTTTTAGTTAAATTATTGAAATTTTGATTAATATTTATAATGTATTTTTTTATTGACATGTAAAAGATTATAATTTATAATAGTATTTTTTTATAATTTTTAAATTTTTTATTTAAAATATTTAATTAATAATTTAATTTAATTTTAAAAATTAATTTTTAAAAATACAATATGATAAATAAAAGTAGGTGACGAAATATTAATAATAGAAGTCGATGCTTTCGACGCGAAGTCACTGGAACAACACAACCAACACTCCTCTTAATCATCTAAAAAGCACCTTTCTTCCTATAAATTCATAACCAATTCTTAAATTTCATATTCATTTTTCTGTTTTATTCGTTTCGATTTGAATTTTCACCCATGGACAATTCTGTAATTCATCAAAAACCGGCGCCGCCGTCAGCTCCGACGCCGGTGGAGTTTAAAGGGACGAATTCCGGGTCATTATTGCATACTGTATTGGCGTTGGTCTTATGGCTTGGCTCCGTCCATTTCAACTTCTTAATACTTATTGCTTCCTTTGTTTTTCTTCCTTTCTCTAAAACACTCGTGTTAGTTTTCTCTTTACTTTCTCTCTATCTCTTATTTCCATCTGCCTAGTAGTTTGAATTTGAGTTTGAGTTTAGTTTTGTTGAAATTTTGTTTCAGAGTTATAGGAATATTGCTAATACTTATTCTCATTCCGATCGATGAGAAAAATAATTTGGGGCGAAGATTAGCTAGGTAAGTGGTTTTTTGTAGGTGTAATTTTGGTATTTGTCTGATTAAGTGGAAACTATTGAGTTTCTGCTGTTTTATTGATGCTGAAAATTGGGGTTCTTCAGGTACATCTGTAAGCATGCTTGTGGCTATTTTCCGGTCCATTTGTATGTAGAGGACATCAAAGCATTTGATCCTAATGAGGCTTACGGTAAATTAGTGACTACTATCCATCCTCGATAACTATAAAGAAATCAACTTTCTTTAATTTGATTTGGGGGTTGGGGAATCAACTAACCTGTAAGTTTTTTCTCTTATGTATAAGAAGAGACTTGCACAGTGTTTCTGCTATAATTGGTTAGTCCATTTGCAGCTGTCTTGCCCTGCGGAATGATAGCATTTTAAGAAATTACAATTTGCAAAAAAATTGTAGTCCCCACTTTTCTACATTAGGCAGACTCCAACAAAACATCAGGGCCTGATTAAAGTTTATACTTGTATGTGCTCATGAACTTGCTATTCACCTGATCACTTGGAAACATTGGGGGATTACCAAGCTATCTACTCCTGTCATAAATCCGTGCATTTCTTGGCATGATTGTGCGATTGTTGTCATGTAAATATGTTGCCCCCTTTGTTTCACTTTGTCTGGTTTTGATTTGACATGGAGTTTAAGGACGTGTAGAAGACTTTTGAATATTGTAGTCTTAAACTGAAGATACATAGGATGTACCAAAATGTTCTTTAATCTTAAACATGTTGCGTGGAAAGTTAGAATTTAAGGGTTACCAAAAAAAGTAAAATATGCATTCCTTTTTAAAATACAATAAACATGAAAGTAAAATAAATAAATTGAAACGGAGGAAGTAAATTGAAGGTAATGACCAAATCAACTGCAATCTCAATCGAAACAGTGATTAGTGTGCTTGCTTCAACACAAATTAACCAATGCCAATGCTTTTAGATGACAAGTTATGTAAACCTGTTGCAGCTTGGGAGGCTTGCTTTTGTATAAACCATAGTTGACTTCTAACTAGCTTAAATGCTGTCTAGAGACTTCTACTTTGATGCCCTTCTCTTGATAAATTTCTCACTATAGCAATCTCCATTCTTAGGAGCATAGCTTCTCAGTCTTTGTATCCACTTGCGGAGGCTGGATGGATACATTATTTTGTTTCATTTTGTTATTAGCTCAACCACTCAGCCTGTTTTCTGTGACTCTTTCTGAAACGATTCTATATCATTTGACTCTGATTCCATTTGCTTGGTGTCTTGTGAATAATTAAATTAGACAGGTTTAAAACTATATCATGTGGTCCTGGCCCTCAAGTGTTGGCGTGTGAAATTTGCATTTCTAGATCAAATGATATATAGGACCATAACAAGAAAATTTCCCCTTTGAAGTAAATTACTTCTTAAGGATTTGAAAATATGTTTGAAAGAAAATAGAACAAATGAGTATACTTTAATGATTAAGGGCCAAAGGAAAAGAAATCCTCCTGTGCTCTTGGTCTCTTGGTCCTCTTCTCTTACTCTGTTGTTTTATTGAGTATTCTATAGTTTGGGTAATTGATCAGTCCTCAAATCATTATTTCTCTTGCTTGCTTATGTTCTAAAATTTCCTCTTTTGTTTTTCCTTGTTTCTTTTCTCTACTGTGAATAATAGTATATTACTCCCATTATCTACTCCTTTTTGAAGGGGCGCTTGCTCACACCCTTTCCATTGTAGGCAGATTATATCTGTTTCTACAAGGAACTAGATACATCATTCTGAGTGCTTGTCACATTAATGGAAAATCAGAAATCTTCAGTTCCTGTTCTTCAGACTAACTCAGATGTTGTTACTTACAGTTTTTGGGTATGAGCCACATTCCGTTTGGCCTATTGGGGTGGTCGCCCTTGCTGATCTTACAGGTTTCATGCCTCTCCCAAAAATCAAAGTGCTTGCGAGTACTGCTGTATGACTTGATTCCTTGTTCTTATATTTTAATTTTACATAGTCTTATTTTCAGCTGTAGCATTTACTATGAAGAAACATTGACAGGTGTTCTATACACCTTTCTTGCGACATATCTGGACATGGTTAGGACTTGCACCAGTAACAAGGAAAAATTTTAAATCCCTCTTGGCATCTGGTTACAGCTGCATCATAGTGCCAGGTGGAGTTCAAGAGGCATTCTATATGGAACACGGTTCAGAGGTTCAATCTCGAAACTTGATTGTATTTTCCAAACCAGTATATTATGTTGTACCCACCACATTTCTTCCTAACTCCTGGTAAGACCAAGTAGATGCACCCACAAAAAGGAGTTTTGATCAGGAATAACTAGTAGGAACTCATCAAAAGAGTATATAAGCTCTACTCTCTTTTCAACAAGTAGTATCTTCATTGGATTGTAAACGATCTGATATTTGAGGAAAGAGGTCTAGTTTTTCTTTCTTATGTGACCAGAAATTAAAGTATGTTTGGGACTAACGGCATGGTAAAAGAATTTCTATGCATCTTATGTTCCTGTGGGGTAAAACAATGTGTGAAATTGAGATTATTCATATCCTTTACTGTGTGTGCTGGGCTGAGAGGGGTTAAATCTTATTGCTCTCTTAACCTGTGATAGATTGCCTACCTTCAAAGAAGAAAAGGATTTGTACGAATTGCCATAGAGACGGGCAAACCACTGGTTCCAGTTTTCTGTTTCGGCCAGGTAATATTTTGTTCTTCTATTTCCGTTTACGTAGTGTTCATGTATTTACTTCCATCTTTGTGCTTCTATGCGTAAAGATGTCTTTATTTGGGAATGAAATGTTCTCTATCCTGTGCGAGTTTTGTATCCGTCTATATGATCAAAATTTCAAGCAGGACTGAACATTTTTCTTGCAAGCTATTAAAATATTTGGGTTGATATATCTTTGTGTTATTAAAAAACTTTCCTGGTGTGTGCTTACAGTTTTACCTAAATTCTGCAGACTGATATCTACAAATGGTGGAAGCCAAGCGGGAAACTGTACTTGGAATTCTCTAGGCTCATTAAGTTCACTCCAATTCTTTTTTGGGGCGTGCTGGGGTATGTTATTTCAGATTTTTGTTGATTTTTTATTGATTTCTATACCAGAAAGCTAGTCTAAAATCTCTGGCCCTCGTCTCTGGGGCTTTGGTCTAGTGGTAAGTGCATAGCTTGTGATGTGTAAGTCAGGCACATTTCACAGTTTTGAATAGCTGTTTTGTGTGGTCGGTTTCTACCTTTTTTTTTTTTTTGGGTAAACTACATTAATTTGTGTGTGAATGATTTAAGTGGAGTGGCTTCCCTATTATTCACAAAGCTTTGAACCATGTGCAACCAGCCTCCCGTATTTCTGCAATCTTTGACCTCCATATTTTGTTTGAGTTTGATGAGGGTGATTTCAACCCATCTTTTATGGCTGAAGTGACACAAACTGGGCAGCTACGTACAGCCATCATCCTAGGCTAATTGGAATCGGTTTATTTTATTCAAGTTTTTTTTTTTTTTCACTCTGACCTTTTGTTACCTTGTTACTAAATTTCGCCCTGATCCAATAATTCTGAGCTGCAACTATCACCACCAACAGTGAAAGAGTACATTATTGTAAATAGAATAGAGGAAAAATGAGTGTGTACTGCTAGCCATCATAAGATGGATTTCGATGGCCATAGTGGTCCCTAGAATATTTTTAGAGATGTCTATAATGCATTTTGCCACTCGTGTTGCTATTTTCATCTCTGTAATGTGATGGTGTTTCACTGCAGCTCTCCGGTACCATTTCAACGACCCATGCATGTTGTAGTTGGTAGGCCAATTGTGCTGGAGAAAAATCCAGAGCCAACCATTGAAGAGGTATGCCAGTTCACCCTGTTAGTCTGTCTCTTTCTCTGCTATTAGCACTGAGAAATATTATGCTATAGTCATAAGGGCTTGATTTGATGCTTCAACCCCAGTATTCTCGATGCAGTGCATATATTATGTTAAGACTCAAAGATTTCAACAAATACTATATTTGGACCCATAATTCACCTTAGATTTTTCTGTTGAAGGTTTCTGAAGTGCATAGTCGGTTTATTGAAGCAATGCAAGAACTGTTTGAAAGGCACAAAAAGAGGGTTGGTTATGAAGATCTACCACTGAGAGTTGTTTAATGTTATATGATAACTCTGCATTAGTGTGTATCATGATTCATATATATCTAAATCTTATGGTTGTATTACTGCTTTATTCATTTTCTTTTCTTGTTTCCTCCATTTTCTTATGTGCATCTATCTATAGTTACATGGAGAGAGGCAGTTTGGAAAGAAAGAAATAAATGATAAAGAAATTTGCAGTCACTAATATGCTTGGACATGAAGAGAAAGGTGTACACTCGTATCTCAGAGATATTACAACTTGACAAGATATTCAATTCAATACTTGCGACATTTAAAAGAGATTAACGAAGCATATTAATTTTAATCTAATTGAGGAATTAGGTTCATAATGATAATTTAGTAAAGGATGTGCATCTTTCCCATTTAAACATTTATTTGAGGTCAAAATTGATATGGTACAAAATTTTAACTTATGACGAAAAATCCTTTCAAAATCTGTTAAGCAAATAATCGACGAGCTTTTCATGCATATATTATCCTCACACTTAAGGACGAAATAACAAGAATATTACCAACTTTCATGTAGCAAAATCAGCCTGTTCATTTTCACAAAAACATACAAAACATATAGTAAATTAGTATATTACAAGACTTGGGCTTACACACGCCAAAAGATAAAAATGTATAACCATACTTATGTTACAACCCATGGACATGACCAAATCAGCCCTCAAAATTTAATGTAAATATGCAACACATAGATTATGTACAAGTCCAAGGTTTATGCAAAATATAGATGCCTACATGCAAATGTGATCTTCCTTAAGGCTTTCAAAATCTCCATCTTCAATGGCTAATTTCAAGCGTCCTCTCGAACATTCCCTACGATAAGAAACAACTATCGCTAAGCATATAGCTTAGTGGTGTAAAACTAAAGATTCGGAGCCCTCAGATTCACCGATATCATTCTCAAGTCAAGGGCAGCAAAATTGAAACAAAATCAGTAAATCAAGTATACAATATACAAGGAGTATCAAGTTTGATATTTAAATCTCCAAATGCAATAACACTCATAGCACCATTTTTCAAGAGGTTTAATAACAAAACTCACCCAGTATATACATCATGTCGTCACATCAAGCATGGGCAGGTATCAATAAAGGTCGACGTCCTGTATCAAGAAGGGTCAAAGCCCATAATCAAGAGAACCAAGAACCATATTAAAAATGACGTTCTAGTTTGTACTTAAAGTGGACAACTCCCATACTTAAGACGAACTAAAACTTCAGAGTCAAGATGACAAATCCGAATCAAGAGGCATGTCAATAGTGACAAAGTCACAGCCACAATTGACAAAGTCCCAACAAGAATGTCAAGTGATCAAACAATCCGTACAAGTGGGCGAGTTACACAAGAATCTTTAACGTCTTAAACGACAACAACACAAACACAACAATGCAAAGTGATAAGAGGTAACCAATGTTATGTCGTAATTTTACTATCCTTAGAAAAATCACTTTTTTGAAATGTTCTAAGTATAAAACAATTTAAGAAAAATACTTAGAAATATGTCGCCACTTAATTTTTTAAAGAAATTAAGAAAACTTAATTTAAAAAGATTTTACAGATTAAATCTTAATAAATTAGAGAAAACGGATACGAGGTTCTCATTTACGCTTCAAGAAGGTTTTTAAGACATTTGAAGAGTCCGCTAACATGCGGTTATCCTACGACTTTGGTTAAATATTTTTGACTATTTTTTTTAAAAAAAATAATAATATATTTAATATAAAAATAATATTATTAATTTACAATACTCGATTAACTTGAGAAAATAGTTAAAAGAATAATTTTTAATTTTTTAAGAAAATGGAATCTTAATTGAAACATTTGAATATAATACAAGTGACTAGAATTTTAACAAGACCAGATTTGTTAGAACTTATTTGACACATTTTTTAAAATAATATTTTAAACCAAATTGGTCAACTAAAGCATAGAGACCATTTTAAGTTAATTGAAGGTTAAGTAAAAGTTTTCAAATAAACGAAAAATCAAGTGTTGATAAAAATGAAATTTATTTAAACATACTAACATAAAGAATATAGTTCATCTCTTGGAAATTAATTAAGTTATTTAATAATTCTAAATTTAGAGTTAATAAAAATAATAATAATAATAACAACAATAATTAAATAATAAAGGAGTAAAGGAGCAGATGAATTTGAGCCCCCTTTTTGGGCCCATTTTGCTGATTTTTTTTTTTAAACCTTATTCCCGTTTTTGTATACACCTGATTTATATCAGTGTATATCAAATGAATACAACTCATTTTTTCTGCTTTCGAGACCTGTTCCTCAATTCAAAAGACTTGTTCCTCGATTCCTCAAGGTTAGCTGACTCGATAAAAGTAAATTGGGCCTCCATGGCCCAATCATAGAATGACAAGGCGAGGAGATACGGTCCGTGAGGACTCGGTTTGGGTTTTCACATGCATAAACAAATGAAAAGGAGCATAAGTAGTACTCCCAAAGTTCGCAAGAGAAAATGAAGCAATATGACATTTTGTAAACAATAATTCAAAGTAGAAATGTTCACTGACAAAATGCAATAAACACATAATTTACCTATTTCTAAGAGTGTCAAAACAAAATATTCAAACTCACATGGCATATTTAAACTAGACCAATATAATTACTCTCACAAAAGTTCAATCACACTAACAAACAAATATTACAGCATCATTTCTCAACATTATAGATACGCTACTATCAAAATTTTCATCACTTAATCAAGTGAAAACATTTTAAGTGACATCAATAAATGCACAGTAATAAGAAATTGTTCTATGGACCAAAGGAAAAGCAAAATAGCAATACAACTAAGTAAATACTAAGGCAGGAAAATGCATTAGAAAGGTTGTATTTAAGATGTTCACAAAGATCCATTTTTAAGACAAAGCATAGTTCAACACCTTAACTCAATTTATGTATACACCTATAATCAAGGAACTTGATAAGAAAAATTAAAAGAAATAAGATCTTGCCACATAAACCCATTAAATAATGCTACTGATTTTTAATATTAAGACTCACCGCAGCTACTCCCAAATACTCTCGATCCAACCAAGAACTAAACAAACTACTAGCTTGACCAAATTGATAATTTAACTCGAAAGCTCAAAGCATTAGATAGCATTCAAGACAATAGAGGGAAATACATAATGACTAAATTACAAGACACATAGGAAGATATACTAAGAAAATATTTGCTTAACTTAAGCTAACATGAAATCACATTCCTTTGATTCTATAGCAGGCCACAGATTGTAGAGAGAGTGCATTAGCATTTATTAGATAACATACACAATATCGAATAAAATTTCCTGATTTTTTGATTAATGTGTAACACCAAAACAAATAAAAAAAACGCTCAGAAAGCAATGGAGCAATCAGATTCTCGACCACATTCTCGAAAGAGAAACATTTCCACTATGTAAAAAGGCAAAACACATATTAGGAAAATACTAATTACGAGCATACAAAGACATGAAACCCCGATCACAGATATCGGCAACCAAACACAAACAACAGATTTTTAATCTCGCAAATATCGTGTCGAAATGAGAGGTATGAAAAAATTACCTTTCTCGGGGCAGCGTTCTGAGACAACGAGCTTAACCTTGAAAAAGACTTCCACCAACACAAGTTTGATTTAAGAATGACACAACACTTTTATATTCTTCGAGAGTAAAAAATATAAACTTGTTCCTCCGAGTTTTTTTTTTCACATTAAAGAAGATGGAGGTTTATATAGAGGAATTTGGGGTCAATTTGTGGGGGGAAACGGTAGATTTGAATGAATTTTGAAATTCAAAATTTTGTACCAAAATTCCCAAATCCTCGCTCAAAATCAGGTTAAAAGGCTGATTATTGCGTATGGGAGAGTCCTGTTGGCGCGATTTCCGAGTTTGGTCAGCCGTGATTTGCTACTGGATTTTTGGGGAAGAAGACATGAAGATGAAGAAGAAGAACGTACAGGGTATGTGGGTCTGTTTTGGTATTGCAGGAACATTGAAGTGTGGGTGAGCCCTTTTACTTTTGGGTTAAAATTGGTGTGTTGCTATTGAGCTTGGTATTCAACGGAAATGGGAGTGGGCTACTGAAAATGTGAGTAAATGGACCGAAATTTGTTCTTTTGATGGGTTTAAGAATTTCACTAATAACTAAATAATCGGAATTAATATAAATTAATTAATGAGCTTTTTAATCTTAACAAAATAAAATAATTATTTAACTATAAACTAATTAACATAAAAATATAAGTTATTATTTAAACCACACTAGTTGTCTAAATATTTTACTAAAAAATCTTTTTGAGACGATCTTTGAATAATCATAAAAATATATTAATTATACGCATAATCATGTAAAATATCTTATCTAAAACTTATAAAAATGACAAAACTATTCAAAATAAACTTGAAAAATATTTTGAATTTTATAAACTAATTATTCTAAATCGTTTGGGAATTAAGAAGCTCGTGAATTAATCATATAAGGGTGGGTCAAAATTGGGTGTCAACAACCAACGTACCAATATAAACTTTCAGATATACCAGCAGGTAAAAATAGTACAAGCACAAGTTTATACACAAACCTCAGTTCTTTAGACAAGAAACAATCCAACATCCCTTCAAGAGGTTAAACCGTAGACCAACCAACATATGAAGGTCCTCAACTTGTTCACGAGTATATACAACCTTAAAAAATATAATTAAATAACTTATTTAATTCCTAGTATCTCAATAATGTCGAAGTAAAACAGGATAATCATCACAAGTACGCCTAGCCTGTACAAATACAACTAAGCTCCCAAAATAGTAATTCTGTTCAACAAAAGTACTTCATGTCGCAACTTAAATTTGAAATAGGAAATGACAAAATTGAACTTTATATCCTTCATAAAAGATGTAGGTACATCTCTTAAGCTTGCAAATAATCAAGAATCACCTCAAAATACGTTTTGTACCAAAAGATATAATCAGAACACTAACAATTGAACAAACAGGATAATCTGGACAGAACTTGTCATATATTGCGTCCCATATTTTGAATCTATAACAGCAAAATTAAAGTTTAACATGAACATAAGAGTTGTAGGTATATGAATTAGCTTTTCAAAACATATTTATTCACTGTAAACTAGGTTCTATAGAATGAGATATCCTTAAAATACCAAATACTACACAACATAGAAATAGATTTTGTCTCTTACCAAGAGGGAGTGTGTGTATGTCGATTCATGCCAAAAGGAGCTAGTTTTTCTCTTGATTTTGAAGAAAAACTGTTTAGCTAATGTATAATGTTCTTCGACTTTGAGGGAAAACAAATTCAATCAAAGGAGATGTAAAATATATACATACAAAATGATCCTTATCGCATGTACACATGTCACCAAAAGGGGTTGCCTCTAAAAATAGTTGGCTGCCCCCAAAGCATACATATATACCCATATATATATACCTTATACCCACACTTTCAATGTATATATAAATATAATTAGAAAATCACGCAAATACCACCATACAATATGTTAAATTACGATAAAAATTTATGTTAAGCACATTTTCAATTATCATAACATTTCAAGTTTCTACAATAAAAATAAAATACATCATAGTAATTAAGCAATGGTGTATCAACATGAGAATCTTGGTCTAGTATTCTAGGGGTGTTACACAGAGTTTGTATTTTACTAATTAATTTAATAATCATATTTGTGGGATTCACACATTTTAAACAAATTATTGTACTTAAAAGTTAACAATACAATAAACGTATCAAAATTATTATATCTTATTAAATTATGTATCATGTTATTTAATTCATTATTCAATATATATAAAAGTACGATATATATATATATATATATATATATATATATATATATATATATATTCACTGTAATATACTTTTTTTTAAAATGATTTATTGTAAAATAAATTCAAGAATTTAATGATTTATTGTAAAAATATATAAATTCATATATATAATGTTCATTATTTCTTATTAATCAAATGTTATTCATGTATTTCTATTAAAAATATACAATGCATGATAGTGACAAAATAAACTATATAAGCAAATATAATTTTTTTTTTGAAATCATATCCAAAAATGACTTTTCATTTAAAATGCGTCATAGAATCGATAATGACAGCTCAATTATGTAAAACATTATGTGAGTATCGAAAAGATCATTCAATATGTAGTAATATTGAAATTTTTGGATATAATAAGAAAAGATAGGAAGAAGCTTCAACTTAGATTTAAATTTCAACAAAAATCAAAATACTATAAAATCATTTCACTAAATTGTCTTATATAATAGAAAAATATATATATATATATATATATATATATATATATAGATGTGTGTGTGTGTGTGTGTGTACTTTTAAGATTAATAGGACTATATATTTATATAGTTGTCCTTTGAAAATATATTATTTTATTATTTTATCAAAATGAATAATTTTTTCCATTAATTAAATGGAAATCGAGAAAATATTATCTTAAATTGATTATTAATTTATCGAATGTTAATTTAATGAGATTTTATCATATATTGTTACAAACTTAGAGCTACATTAATTGGTATACACTTCATAAATTTGTAGGGAATTTAGGGAGGATGCGTTTGTCCTCATCATAATTAGTTCGTGCAGTACGTGTATATGGATGATTGATTATTCTTTTCAATTTTTTGTTGGTTTACATTTTAATTAATACTCTCCCTATGTCTCTTATTATTTGTTTATATTTTTTTTATAGTTATTTTTATTATTTGTCTATTTTAATTAATCAAGAAAATATAATTTTTCTTTACTTATTATATTCTCAATTTTCTTTTGAAACCCCAGGATAACCCGCATCGGCTACAATCTCTACCACATTTTCTGCCTTTTTTGGGTGAGCACTTTGTGCGCACTGGGTAAATCTTCCATTGTGTAATAGCATGCAAATTACATAGGAGATATAAACCGCACTAGGCAAGCCCTAGCGACATGCTCGACTCAGAAGACATTGAGAGGTGATCGATCCCGAGAGAGGGGATCGATCCCGGGCATCCGTGTGGAAAATCGTAAAAAGGGTAGAATATTCTGATAATCGTAAATTTTTAATTCATCCACTTCATTATTAATCGGAGTAAAGTGGTAAACTCACTATGTGATTTTTTTATGAGTGTTCTAATTCAAAGGTGAACAATTAATTAGGGATAGAGGGAGTAATAAATAAAGATATATGTGACATTCTCTATCCATAGGTAGGGCTGTTCATGATTATGGTTAACAACCAAATCAAACCGCAATTCAATAAAAACCGATATTTGATTTAGTTTGGTTTTTAAATTTTGAAAATCGATACTATTTGATTTGGTTTTGATTTTACTAAAAAATAACCACAAAAATAACAAAACTGAACCGATGAATTAAATATATATCTATATATATTATAATTATTTATATATTATTCATAAATAAATTAAAATTATTTGTTAAATTTTAATGAACTTAAGTCTTTAACTTTATCATTTTATCAAGCTCAACACTTTAGCCCAAGTATAACAATCTCAAATCCAAGTCCATATCCATTTTAGTCTTTACCTAATGTACCTTCACATGAAATAGTCACACTTTCTCTTAAATGAATCACTTTGTTCATGTAATGATTAACTCTAATATTGCTTAATTGCTTGACTGAACCGACATTAGCTTTTCTGTAGATTGTTCATGTACTTGATATTTGTGTCTATCGAGATATGTAGGTCTTCAAAAAAATTATTACTTTCAAATCGAAAAAACCAAAAAAACTGAACCAAATCGAACCAAGCTGACACTAACCAAACCGATGGTTATTTTTTTCGTTTGGTTTGGTTTGGTTTTAGAAATTTAAAAAATCGACTAGATTGATTTGGTTTTGGTTTTAATTAATAACCGATCCAAACCGAACCACGAACAGCCCTATCTATAGGTATGCTATTTTTTTATTTCATATTAATTGAATTTGTGAGTAATGCACACTTATTAGACAAATATTTCAAGGACATAATAGTTGGATTTATAATATTTTTTAACGTAATTTTTAAATATATAATCAAATATTGTAAGTTGTGAATTATTATAATTTATCGTACTTAGTTTTCAAATATATAATAGATTAAAAATGAAAGTAAGACAAATAAATTACAATATAAAAAGTATTAAATTTTCTAGAAATAATTTGATTAAATGTAGATATGTCGATAAACAACTGCTTGCTTGTAGCCAAAATAAAATCCACATATTATGTACGAATTAAATACACAACTTACACACATATATCGTCCCAAAATTGTATATTTATAGCCTCATGTAGTGCCTTTCATTAGCTCTAAAAATATTGTTTAAGGTTTTTCTTTCTTTAAAATCAAATTAATTTAAAGTTTTATATTTTAAAAAATAATTAGTAGAGAGTGCTATTTCAACCAGTCTTATTTAATATATATTTAAATTAATCAAAATTTTAATAAAAATATCGTTAGAAAAAAAAACTAACACTCACATTTTCATGATTGGATAAACCTAAATTTACACATCTATACCTTGAGCTTTATAAATAAAATAAACCCACCAAAAGTAATTCTGACAACATTCTAAACTAGGAAATCAGAAAATTGATTGAAGAGGACTTCCAAATAAAGAAAAAAAACAAAAAAAAAACATACGTAATCATATACATTACTTAATATATTAGTTAGTCTTTTAAATTTGTTAAAAATATTTTATTTCTATTTCGAAATAATAGATTTTGATTATAAAATATACTATTCCAATTAAACATTTATAATGTATTTTATCTAATATATCGTTCCTAATTTAGTGCATTGACTCCGAATAAAAATATATTGACAAGGGCGAAGACAGTGTATAATGAGGGTTCATTTAAATCCTTTTTGTGAAAAATTATAATACTATTTATACGTGATTAAACTATTTTTTATATATGAATAATAGATATCGAATTTCCTCTCACTAGTTCATATGTTTACTTTCAGATTTTAAAATTTCTCGTTAAATTTTTTAACTCCGCCACTGAAATGACAAAACTCACAAATATTATCTTATTAAAATATTTAATTAAGAATTTAGTTATCTATTGAAACAAAATTTAATTTAAGTCTAGAAATAGGATATATAATACAATAATTATTTATTTCACACACACATTGTCAGATACATTTCTGTCTATATATATATATATATCGTCGTCATAGACAGTGGAGTTCAGTTGTGTCTAGGGTTCCCCATTTTAGCTGTGCGATTCAATGCAATCAAGCAGAAGAATCCTTGCTCTTTAATCCACTGGTAAACTTTTTTATTCACGTTGCTGATAGATATATCTGCTTCTCATCTCTCTTTTTTCTGACCGTAAAGCTGTTTGTCTCTGCGATTTAGGTTTCGGAGGTGAAAAAACTGAGAAGAAAGAGGTTGGTGGGAGATTGCAAATGCCGGAGGAAGATTTGATTGAAGTGAAGTTTCGTTTGTTCGATGGATCAGATGTGGGTCCATTTCAATTCTCCCCGGCTTCAACCGTAGCTATGCTGAAAGAGAGAATTGTTGCTGAGTGGCCTAAAGGTTAGTAGAATAACGTCATTTTTGTTAGTTTTTGGAGGCTGGCGTAGCGTAATTGAGATGTTTGCGATTGAATTTTGTTAATTGTTTATGGAAATGGGGGAACAGGGTTTGATGAGAACACCCATAAATCTAATGACACCTAGCACCCTAAGAAGCAGTATTCAGTACCTTATCAGCCTCCAACCCAAATAAATGTTTGAAAGAAATGTTTTTTGTTTGCATTTTTGGGGCTTTTAGTTGTGGTTTTGGTGATTAAGCCATGGATCTTTTAATCTGAGATTTTGATTGATAAGGCTAAAATGAAAATGGCCTAAAGTTCACATCAAATAGCTAAAGAGATTTTTATCATGTTAACTTTCTGATAACAAACTCACTTATATGCAAAATGACAAGCAGAATACCTAGCTAGGCCAAATTCCTGTGGCACTCCTATCCAACACGGTAATCCTTATACACCGAACCTTTCGAACGTGTCTAACAAGCAACTCCACTTTCGCAACGTGCACAAAATAGGTGTGTTGTGCCTGTGAGAATTTTGTCCCAGCCCATAATATTATTCCCATCCCCCATAGAACCCCTCCCCCCCTTACTCCCACACAGGAGATACAAAATTTCAGATATGAAAATTGAGTGCTTGTTGTTCAAGTCTTGTCGAATCGGTTATTTTGTGAGACTTACAAGCTTTAAGACTGATTTTTGTGAAGGTTGGGTGGAAAATTAAAGGAATCTACCATTGTTGGGCATTTTTTAGATGAAGTAATAGATCTCACCTACCATTGTTGGGCATTGAGAAAACTTGGAAATCCAACTGGGTCTTGTTGACTTTTGAGTTGTGCTCAATTCATTTGGGATTTAATCAATTAGTTGTTTATGGAAACTTTCTCATGTACAACCATGGTGGTGGCAGCCACGATCAGTTAAATGTTAATGACATTTGTCACGACCATATTGGGGCCTGACGTACACATGGTTTTGATAACTGCCAAGCACAAAAGTGGTGTGTAAAAGATACTTTGAAAAGATTGGTTGTGTAAAAGGTTATTTGTATTGGCCAAAGGTCTCTGATTGTTCTCCATACTTCAACCCCATAGTCAGCTAACATCTTTGACTACTTCTACATCTAATTCAGAAATCGAAAATGATTTTTGAATTAACACCAAGGTTGCAGTAGAATAGATGATATCTGGGTTTGAAACCTGAGAATGGAGAAATCTCGTTTAGAGAACGCATAACCCTCAATGAACTTTTGTGGCGTGAATTTGGATTAATTGGACAAGTGGATTCTGAGTACCTCATGTTAAACAGAAAAAATTATTTTTGTGTTTGATTGACATGATTTTTACTTTATATATTTTGTTTAATTTTAGTTGTTTAGTTTGTTTGTCCAGTAAATCATTTTCTTTGTTTAATAGTTATTTTTTCTCACATTAGGTATTTGTATTGTGCATGCGCACACACGTATAGAGATAGGTGGACTTGTGAGGTTTTGAACAACTACTTTCAAAGAACTCATAATTTGCCTTGTTAGACAAATTATATAGTGTTGTAATTAATTGGTCTATATGTAGATTGATAAAGAGGATTTTAGCCAACCTCAATTTACATAGAGTTTGAAGCACAACTTTTTGATAATTCAACTTTTGTTAAAAGAGCTTTGTTCAGTATTTAAGTCAACCAAATAGGACCAAAATTCAAGCCCAATTCACACCGGACGAATGAACAATCAAATCAGTATAAGAATTTTGGTTGAGGTTGTTGTTACCTATTAAAAGAAATAAGAATTTTGATTGAGGTGAATTGGTTATGACCTGCAATTTGGCTATCCCTATTTTGGTTTATGCCATGCAGAAAAATCTATTGATATCTAAATCCTTTAAAGCCTTCAATGTTTTTGCAGATCTTCATTTTATTAACTTACTATAAAGTATAAACTATATATTCAGGAAAGTGGAAAAGGGTTATTACTTATTTCTGTGTGGCCTCTAATTTCCTGATATTAAGTTGTGATGCTCTCTTGGCAGATAAGAAAATTGCACCTAAGGCGGCAAATGATGTCAAGTTGATAAGTGCTGGGAAAATTTTGGAAAACAACAAGACTGTTGGTCAATGTAAGACGCCTTTCGGTGAACTACCTAATGGTGTGATTACCATGCATGCTGTTGTACAGCCATCAGTAGGTAAATCAAAGTCAGGTGAGTTCCTCTTACTTGATTTGTGGTAATATACACTGGTTTTACCCTTTCTGTAATGTATTTGTATTTTGAGGCTATTGGTGATTCTGTTATATAACCTAACTAAATCTGTGTGTTCAGTAAAACATAAGGACAATAATCTTCTTCGTCTTTTTAATATCTTAATTGTCATGCAATATAGCTAACTGGTAACTTGTTTGTATGTACCTTATTTTTAACATGCTAATGCTTTTTATGTCTATGCCTCTATGGATCTTGACAATTTTAGCCTTGCAAAGAAATTTATGTGGTATGTGTAAAATTCCAGATAATTGCAATGGCTCTTGCCCAGGGACCATTTTCAAATGTATGTTGTATTAATTGCAGTTGTTCATATGGTATATTGAATATTTTAGCTTTTGGAACAGAAAGTATGAAGTTAGAATCTCGTTTCAACCATCATATGCAAGATAGTATTAACTCCTCAAGTGATGGAGACTCAGTTTCTGTATTTTCATGTCTTAGCTTGCATGCCATTTCTTCATTTTAGAAGAGATCAAAAGTGTTACTACAAATTCAACTGTATATTCATAAACTGTAACAATAAAAAAGGAGTGCTGCAGGTTGCTTGACCTTAAGTTTTAGTTGATAACCTAAACCTAGCTTATGTCTTACAGTATAGGGTTTTATCTGATTTATAATCCACATATGCAAGAGTTGCTCCAAAAGCAAATTACTAAACCTATTTAAGTTAAATGTGACTAGGTTGATCTCCCACTGAATATTAACTATGGTTACTTATCCTGACACTGTTGTAATTAATATGAGCTTCCAATTAAGTACATACTTCATCAAATCTGATTTCACCTAATTTAGTGAAGATTGCATTTAAAAAATGTTACTCTGTCTATATTAGTGTCATAGCGCGGAATTTAAGAAAATAACTTTTGAATCTTGTAGTCATAAACTAAGGATATTTGTATGTGCCTAATTGCCCATTGAATCCCGTGGTTTCAAACAAGCTAAGTAGGGTGTTGGAATTAGAGAGTTACCTACTTTAAAAAGACTTTTTTTTTGAAATACACTAAAGAGGGAAGTACGGTACTTGAGTTGAAATGGGGGAAGTATTCTTTTATATATACCATGTTGCATCTTGTAGATACACCACAAATGAAAATTATTGTGATAATACCGATGGTCAAGAAAGTTAACTTGTGATAATGTGTATAGAACAATAGGAACAACAAATTTAGAATTGATATTCCCCAAAAAGATAAAAAATTATAGTCCAAGACAAATTATATACTTATATATGGATTCATCTACTATATATAAGTATATATGGTCCAGGAAACTTGTTTTAAACAACATTACACACTATGTAGGTGGCTCGAGATATTAGGTCATCTGTGGGAAGCATCCCCTGATTTGATAATAATAGTTGGGATCACATTCCTTCCATATTAGTTTTATATTCATGAGCCTTCAAGAATAGAAATATTTTTTTATAGATTGAGATGAGTAGTGTTTTTTGCTATTGGGTATAGTCAATGATTTGTATAGTATAAGCTCATTTCTTTCGAGACCCAGTGTTTTTAGAAACAAGAAGTGCAAAAACGAGGTCTATGGGCTTGAGGCAAAAAGTGATAAGTGAAGGGCACACTTCTTTGGAATGAAGTGCACGATTTAAGAAATTTAAATAATAATCTATACACAGGTGTTGCAAAAAGCTTGCAACTCATCGGTTGCTCTTGAACAATATTACCTCAAAAGCTCCAAATGACATGTTTAAGGATCTAACGTTTTACAACATTACCAGTTTTAAAAAAAAAGGTCTTCCATTTTAGTTTTTCAAGATCCACTTTTCCTAAATTATGTAACAGTTTTTATTTTGGAACCCCCGTAAATGTTTGTCATCCTCAAGATAAAAGTTAATTGTATACTTTTTTTTATTCATGGTGTTAGTTGGAACATGTTAATGATGCTGAATCAGTTCTGCAATTGTTAGAAACCCTTCGGCCTTCAGAATTAGATGGGATATATTCTCATTTGATTTTGACAGTGTACATATGTACATCACGTCGTTTGTGCTGGTTTATTTCTAAAAATTACTTCACTTTCTCCCAAACAAAAAACTCTCTTAATGTTGGTTACACTTTTATAAACAAAAATATTCGACATGTTTAATTTATAAAAACACACTACTTCTATACACTACTCATGTTGGTGATGTATCGTAGACTCATTTATTATCTTAAATACAATCATTAGACATTTTTATTATCAAATTCACTTTTGAATCATGATTTTGGTGTTCTTTTCTCTTAGATACATAGGTTAAATGAATTTGTTAAATTCTAAGCCTAGTCTTGACATGAATTGGGGCATACAATGGGACGGGGTGAGTGAGTATTAATGTGTAAAACATGTCTGGCATTGTTAACTATTCTATTTTGGGACAACCAACTGTTCCAGTTTTAATATCAATATATTATCTAATTTTTATGAAGATGTTTCGCCTGGTAAATCTCTGAACATTCTTTTCTTGCTTTAGTTCCAAGTTGTTGGCTGGTTTATAACAATTCCAAGTTTAGAATGTCTTGTCAGAATTACCTTTTGTGGGTTGTGATTTGTAAATTTAGGTTTAACAAATTGGGAAAATATTCTTAATTTTTTTTCTTCTTATTTAGTGATCGATACTCATATTGAAATTTAACTAATCTGAGTGTCTAATTTGGAAAAGGGGGGTAGAGGTGGAACATTTGATTTGTCAACTGCTAGGATTAAACCTTTTGGATTCTTGATAAGGAGTTCAAGAAAATAGAGTAAATTGTCGTTGAAGAGATTTGAAGTTGCAGTATTCTTATGTGAATAGATTCTAAGAGCTTTCTGTGTACTACTTATCCTCTATTCTTTTGTGACAGCATCCCTATTCTTTTATGAGAGCTGGTGTGAACTTAAGTTCAGTAACGTAGTTTATAAGATATTTCAATCAATATGTATTACATTAGTAGGGGCATATATGTAGAAAATGTTTTTCCTTTATTGTACGCTGTACTAATTTACTTAATAATAAACAATAGTCTTTTCTTCAAATGAATTTGAGACTGGGAGTGTTAATGTGAAGTTGCCCACATGAATTGTTAAAGTTGAGAATACATATTAGTACTTGAAATTTACAAAATAAATGAAATGTTCTTTTGGTATATAAAGGATTTTATTACCAAAAGAGAATATGTACAACACCTTGACATGATAATTTGGAATTGGACTATAAGCTCCGACTTCTAGGGTGACTAATGCTCCTAGAAGAGTGTGGTATTTATCCAAGAAACAAAAATGGAAACTTTGACAGATAGCACTATTAGAAGAGTGTGTGTTTGTTGGGGTGGGGACTGGGGACTGGGGAGGGATTATGATTACTTTCCGGCACAGGAAAGTGCAGGATGAATACTTATTCTTTGGGATGATAGGAAGGTGAGAGAACAGAAAGGAGGAGTGTGTTGAGCTCAATAAGGGGGAATTCATGTTAGGGGTGCAGTTTAGAAAGAAAATAGGGTGGAATGCAGTTTTATTTTTGGGGTGGGGTGGGTGTGTATGGACCCCTAGAGAAGGGGTCTAAGGTTGAATTTTTGGAGGAGTTAGGGGATTGTATGGAGAGGTGGGAGATCCCTTGGGTGTTAGGAAGGGATTTTTAACACTATAAAGGATCTTAGGAAGGGATTTTTTTTCACTATAAGATTCCGGAGGAGAAGTTGGGTTGCAGGCCATTTCCAGGGAAGTGGAGGAATTCTTGCAGTTTATAACCATCTTCTTATAGATTTACCTTTGATAGGTGCCAATTTCACCACCAAGCATTATCCAATTCCCTCTGTTGTGGAGATCATTCACCTATTATGTTGGATGGTGTAGGGGTAGAAGGATGAGATCACTTTTCAGATTCGAGAACATGTGGCTGTGAGTGACAAACTTTGGATATAGAGTAGCCGGGCCATAGAGGAGAGACCATCTTTCTTGCAAAAAAGTAAAGATGCTTAAGAAAGACTTAAGGTGTGGAATAAGAGGTAGTGTTTGGGAGGGTAGAGGTGAAAATGAGGGAGACTATTAATGAGGTGGGGGAATTAGAAAGAATACAGGTGGGAAGGAAGTTGGACAAGAGGGAAATGGAGAAGAAATAAATTTTAAAAATGGAGTTAGCTTTAAGAGACTAGTTGGAGACAAAAATTGAGGTCGTTGGGGTTGGGGTATTGGTATTCTAACACAAGTTCTTTTGCAGGGTAGTAATTGCAAATAGGAGGAGAAATTTAATAGAGTGAGTAGAGTTTGGGGGAGATACATGTGGGAGAGGAGGAAGTAGAAAGAGCAGTTCAATTCTATGAACAATTGTTCAAAGAGGAAGAAGAATGGAGGCCGGGGGGGGGGGGGGGGGGGTTGGTATTTCAATCTGATCGGATGGGATAATAGTGAGTGGTTATAGAGAAAAATAGACGTAGGGGAGGTGCGTGAGGCAGTGGGGTGTTGTGCGGGTAACAAGGCTCAAGGTCTACATGGTTTAACTTCGGTTGGCTCAAGGTCTACATGGTTTAACTTCGGTTTTCTTTCAGCATTGTTGTACAGGCAGACATGATGTGTTAAGTACTATTGATGAGTTTTAGGAGGGGTAGTTTTGAAAGGAGCTTAAATGCTTCTTTGATTGTCATTTTTACTAAGAAGGAAGGGACTTCTAGTATTGGGGACTACAAACCTATTAGTCTAGTTGGAAGCATCTACAAGATCATTTCTAAGGTGCTTTCTAATAGACTTAAAGATAGTTTTTGGACGAGACTATTTCGTTTTTGCAAAATGCTTTTGTTGATGGAAGGCAGATTTTGAATGTAGCTTTGGTGGATAATGAAGTGGTAGATTCAAGGGAGAAACAAGGTGAGTCGGGTGTTTTGTGCATGTTAAATTTTGCTGAGTCAAAGGAAGATCTAACTGTGCTAGTGGATTTTGACCTGTTGAAGTGCTCTTGCTTATATGTGGCAAGGTGCTTAACTAAATCTTGTCCCAGTGGTTTTTTTCTAATTGGAGATTCTCTTGAGTTAGTTATTTCATGAATCCTCCACTAATGTTTGGCGGATATCTATTTTCGTCTAATGCTGAAGTTGTAGTATCCAGGAAATGCTTGTCTCGTGTAAATATGAGCTTCATTAAATTTGCTTAAAATAAGATTTTACCTTCTAAGCTTGACATGAACCCTATTTGTTCTAATGCTGAACTGAGGATAAGATACATGGGAGAAGACCCGCCTTGCCACACCCTCTTCCCCTAACCCTGTGCTTTTCTTGTAAAATTTATTTATTTGAATATGTATAGAAGTACAATTCTGTGCCTGTTTTGCTATCCTTTACAAGTATCTTCAGTCCAGGGTGTGGTGTTAATAATTCATGGTGTACACTTTCTCTCTTTTTTTTTTGGCTGCTGAAACTTGTCTTTATATGACAGAAAAGAAGATTGATGAGACTCCGAAGAAAAGTGTGTGCGCGTGTACCATAATGTGAGATTGCAAGTGATTCAACTTTAATCCTGTGGTATTCTTGGGGGGGTAAACTGCTGCTGTGAAGTTCAGGGTAAACAGTATGATAGCTCATTGTTACTTGTTTGTTCGTTGAACGGCTATTCAATGTAACAGCGTGTCTATTTGTTTGAATGAATTTGGTAGGTGTACATTTTGTAATTGCAGATTTCTCATACAGAAATACAGAAAGTGTGCTGGATTGCATGCTATAGGATTTTACCGAGCTCTTGTTATTCTATTTTGGGTCATTATTATTCAACTTAGATCGTGATGATCCGTATACTCTAATCTTGATGTCTAATAAATCAAGAGGTATGCTAGATTCTAAATTGTTAGAAACTGGCAGGTCATTTGCACTTGTGCTCCTATTTTGTGCTGTTCTTTAGTTCTTGCCCTTAAAGAACTTATGCTCTGCTATGCATATGTTTGATTGGTATGGGCAAAAATTCAAGATCAGCACATTTGAAGGGCAAAATGTGCAATTAAATGGTAACTAGCGCCTTTCTGCTACCAGCAATATTCGTTAGTTTTATGTGGGTAGCTGACCCCCTCCGCCCTTCATTCTTGGGGCCGTTTAAGGAATGATTTTAGACATGCTAGACAAATTAAATACTCAAAAGAAGTTTGTGCTGATTCTTGTCAGCAAAAGCAGAATAAGAGCAGTCGATGGTTATTTTTTGTTGTGGGTAGTCAGTCATCCATTCTAATATTTGGCAGTAAAGCCTAGTTGATATAACGATGCCAAACCACTTTAATGAGACTACTCAGTAAATGAGGATAGAGAGATAGGAACTGTTTCAAACCAGCACAATCCCCAAAATAAGAACCAAACGAATAGGAACTGTGTCCGAGTGCAAACATGACCTTTTGGACCAGAAGATTTCACAAGGATACAAGTAGGTATTGTTGGTGACGGGTACCTTAACTGGACAGTTTGTCAAGCCTCAAGTTTAGACTTATAATTATTTTTACACACCGTGGGTATGCTCCAAAATGAATACTTTAGGGGAAAGTAAATCACTGCCGAGAAATATCCCGAATGAACTTGTCAATATTTCCTTGGATGGTGCCGCCTTCAATTGCTTCTTGGCAGGTGTTCCTTATTTCCATTGCTCTTCTCCTCATTTCTTTTCCTTCATAGCTGTCAAGGTCCATAAAACTCTGCAAAAGCAGAGCAATTTCATCTCTCTTAACCAAGTTCTCGCTAATTTCCTTATTGACCCTCCACCCAATCTTCCAGTCCTCCACTATTTGTTTACTGTTGGTAAATTGATCAGCCCCAATTGGGAACGTAAGAAATGGCACACCAGCAAATGCACCTTCCTTGGTTGAATTCCATCCACAATGCGACCAAAATCCACCTACACTAGGATGGCACAAAACTTTCAATTGGTCGCACCAAGGCACCACGATTCCCCTCTTCCCAATTCCGTTTGTAAGTAAGGATGCATTCTCACGTGCCACCCAAAACGTTCGGACACCACTGCTGTGCACACCTCCTATAATTTCATCTAGCTGTTCTTTTGATACTGACATGAAACTTCCTTGGGATATGTATAGAACAGAGTCGTTAGGTTGATCATCTAGCCATGACATGTAGTTTGGACTCGGCTGGTTAGTCTTGAATTCGGTATCCAAGTAAGGGATTGTTGGACCAACAGTGAAAATGGGGACTGGAAATTCAGCTTGTAAAGCCTTAATTACTTGAGATTCCAATGTTCCAATGGTGGTGAACAAGGCATAATGTGCTTTGGCTAATTGTGATACAACTTGGAGAAGCAAGGGCAACATCTCCCGGCGTTTGCTGTTGAATGAAGATGGGAGATCCTTTACGCGAATTGGCTTAATCCCAGGAATGTAGTTTACCACTTCTTCTCCTTGCACTGTTCATCATGAAATTAATATAAGCTGTTGTACTTGTCGAAACAGGGTTCAATCATAAATTAA
Organism: Solanum sitiens; assembly: GCA_016801875.1. Lineage (NCBI taxonomy): Eukaryota > Viridiplantae > Streptophyta > Magnoliopsida > Solanales > Solanaceae > Solanum > Solanum sitiens. The sequence goes on from JABWTJ010000056.1 coordinate 2,272,046, forward strand.
AATGATTTTTTTTATTACTTCTTGAAATGCATCTTCAAACTCCAAATACAATCATTTTTCAACTTTAATGTCAAATAATATATTTTAAAAAAAGAAGATATCACTGAATTTAGAAACAAATGCCTACTAAGAAATTGAAATTTAAGTTATATTACATTGCATGTTGCTAACAATAAAAATGTGCGAATCAAACTTCTAAATGAGATAATCACATATTTCAACAAGGTATCAGACAAACGTCTAAGATCAAATCCCACCCGATTCATTTTACCTTCTTAACCCATGAATAAAGAATCAGGTGAGCACGTTATTCCTTCTACTTACTGCTTAATTCATTTCTCTTCTCCCTATTTTGCTCAAGTTTCGAAGACACATTACAAAGGAAAATCAATGGCTAACATTATATCATGATTCTAATCATAATTTAGATGATGAATATATCAAAACAAGTTAGTAATGTTATAATAATAACAATATGTTATCATATTCATAAATAAATTATAATTTTTTCTCTCTTTTCCCATCTTTAACGCGGGATAAAATATGATTTTTTTAGAGTATATGATAAATATGACTCTAAAGTTGGTGAAAATAACAAATATGTTGAAAACATAGAGATTTAACATTGAACGGGACTACGGATAAATATGATTTTTTAAGAATATATATATATATATATTTCTAAGAGTCAGAAACTCCTAAGTATAAAATTGGATTATCATTTTACCTCTTCATTTAATCATAATATTATAAAATATTTAATTAATTAGATATTAAGTAGCTAATCATATTATATTATAGAAGCACTAAATAGTAAAAGTGTGAAGCTGTTAAATTAATACATTTCATTCTTTTAAAACACAATGCATTAATTTTCTTAGTTACTCTCAAAAGGTTAGGAATCATATTTTATGTGTACAATTTTGTATTAAATGATTCATGGTTCATTTCAATTTAGTATTTTTTTCGTCCGATATTGTTTGTCATGTTGCTTTTCAAAAGTCAATTTGAGTAATTTTCAAAGTTAAGTTAGATTACATTAATTCGATATTTTAAATAAAAAAAAATATTCTAAAATTATGTGAAAAGTACTATAAATAATTTTTTACATATTAAAATGATGAAAAAAATACATCTTAAAATGTTAGTCAAAATTTTACTAGTTTGACTCTAAAAATATAAATCATAACAAATAATAGCAGATGGAGAGAGTAATTTCTTACGCATAAATTATGCTCAATATTAAAAGGGTTGGAAACCATAACATGAATCAGTCTTTGGTCGGATACACACCAGAGACTGGTAAATTGAAAGAGTACCGTAAAAGTATAAGAACAAGTATATATGATTCTCTTGTGTTTTTTAAATAAACACTTTTAACTTTCAAAAAATTTGACCAAACAAATTATTTGTCCAAATTTTATGAACTCCATTAATATAAATTATTGTCAAAACTCAAAAAACTGACAGGAAATATGTTTCTACTCACAGGGTGTGTTTGATAGGAAGGAAAATATTTTTTAATTTTTTTATGTTTAGTTGGATCAAATATTTTGAATAAGATTTTCCAAATTAACTCATTTCCTCAAATTTAAGTAAATGACTTCTTTCAAAACTTAAGAAAAATATTTTTCAAAATTCTCTTCCAATCTCTTTCCCTACCCACTCCAAACCCACCCCGATCAGCCAACCCACCCACCCCTACCCCTACAAAAAATTTTAATTTATTTTTTAAAAAATATTTTAAACTTCAAAATTTTATTTTTTCACCTCTACCCTCGACCCCTCCTCCCACCCACCCCCTACCACCCCCACCGTAAAGAAAATAATTTAAATTTATTTTTTAAAAATATTTTCAACTTTAAAAATTAAGTTTTTCACCCCTACCCTCGACCACCCACCCACCCAACCCCCCTATCCCCCTCCCAGTTTGTTTTTAAAAAATATTTAAATTTTAAAATTTCATTAATTGACCCCTACCCTCGATTCCACCCCCCCCCCCTCCGCTCCCATCCCAAAAAAATAGTTTAACTTTGTTTTTTAAAAATATTTTCAACTTCAAAAATTTATTTTTTCACCCTTACCCTCGACCTACCCACCCATCCCCTGTCAGCCCCCCCAAAATAAATAAAATAAAATAATAATATAAGTTTATTTTTAAAAAATATTTTAAACTTCAAAATCTCATTTTTTTTCACTCCTATCCTCGACGCCCCACCCCACCCCACCCCAGCCAACCACGAAAAAAATTTAAGTTTGTTTTTATAAAAAAAAATTTAACTTCAAAAATTATTTTCTACTTTAATATCAATATATTTCTCAAAAAATATTTTTCATTTAAAAACGAAATACTAAAATATTTTTATAAAAAATATTTTTTACTCACCAATCAAACATGAAAAAATAACTCAAGTATGAACTTATTTTCTAAGAAAACTTTTTCCTTCGTACCAAACACCCCATAACCATAATCTAACAACTAACAGTGGAAAACGTACCTGTGTAATTGGCTTCAAAATGTCCATTAGCAAGAAATAGTTGATAGTGATAATAGAGGGAGAAAATCGTTGCAGACATGGGCCAAAATGAAGCCACCGGAATATTCCTCCGTTCCCCAATTCCGACGGCCCACGGCATGAACGAATCAGCTAAAATCACATTGGGCTTTGGAAGCCCGTCAAGTATACTATCAACCGGAGCTTCCATTTTAGTAAACACAGCTTTCATGAAACCTAACAAATCTTTGGCCTTGTCCTTTTCTGATGGAATTACATTTGGGATTGTTCGAAATTGGATATTATCTGGTTTTGCCTCTGATTTCAAAAAGCTGAACCATTCTTCTGTTACAATAACAGAGACTTGAAGTAGATGATTTGGTATGGACGTTGCAGCTATGAGCTTGCACAGATTCATCAATGGATTGATGTGGCCTCTACCTGGATACGGAATTGCCAATATGTGACAGCAACTAAATAGGGCTTCATCTACGTCGCCAGTTTCCATTTACAGATAAATTTGGGTAGAGTGAATTTCCCCTATGGTTTGAGGACTGATAACGTTGAGATGCTAAATGACAACAATTATGTGGCCTAAAAATATGACCACAAATGTCAAATCTGTACTATCCTAAACTTTCTAAAATTAAGTGGCACAAATTTTTTTTATGCTTAAAACTATAATGTGAAAGAATTACTGTTCTGTTCATTTTTACTTGTGCACATTGCAAGAGCTTAATGCGCAGTTGGTACGTATTACAAATCAACAAGCATTGTTGTGCTTCAATGTTGATATACTACGTATATTGACAAATAATAACCACTGCAATTCAGGACTTATTTCACAAAACGTGACCAAGCTGCTACACTAAATTTGAGAAATTTGTTTTCCTGTATCAGGATGGGAAGAAATATATATATGTATATATTTTTTATATGGTGGCGGATTTAAAGTATGATGCAATTTCGTTGAACCCACAACGGTCTAACTAGTTGGAGGTGTGAAAGAATTAGATACTCTTGGCAGCTGAAACATATTACAGAAGTAGTTTTTATATTATTAAGTTCATATATAATTTCTGCATAACCTCTTTATAACCAAACATTATTGCCTTGGGCCTCGAGAAATATCCCGAATGAACTTGTTAATATATCCTTGAATGGCTCCATTTTGAATTGCCTCTTGAAAGATCTTTCGTATTCCCATTGCTCTTTTCCTCATTTCTCTTCCATCGTAGCTGTCAAGGTCCATAAAACTCTGCACAAGTAGAGCAATTTCATCTCTCTTAACCAGGTTCTCACTTTCCTTATTGACCCTCCACCCAATCTTCCAGTCCTCCACTATTTGTTTACAGTTGGTAAATTGATCAGCCACAATGGGGAATGTAAGAAACGGAACGCCTGCAAATGCACCTTCCTTAGTTGAATTCCATCCACAATGTGACCAAAATCCACCTACACTAGGATGACACAAAACTGTCAATTGGTCGCATCAAGGCACCACGATTCCCCTCTTCCCAATTCCATCTGTAAGTAAGGAAGAAGTCTCACATGCCACCCAAAATGTACGGACACCACTGTTGTGCACACCCGCTATAATTTCATCTAACTGTGTATTTGATACTGACAAGAAACTTCCTTGGGATATGTATAGAACAGAGTCCTTAGGTTGATCATCAAGCCATGACAAGTAGTCTGGACTAGGCTTGTTAGTGTTGAATTCGGTATCCATGTAAGGTACTGTTGGGCCAACAGTGAATATGGGGACTGGAATTTCAGCTTGTAAAGCCTCAATTACTTCAGATTCCAATGGTTCAATGGTGGTGAACAAGGCGTATTGTGAATTATTGACCAACAGTGATACAGCTTCCAGAATCAAGTGCAACATCTCCCGGTATTTGCTGTAGAACACAGGCGGGAGATCCTTTACACAAATTGGTTTAATCCCGGGAATGTAATTTACGAGCTCTTCTCCTTGCTCTGTTTATTAAGAAATTAAGAAGCCAATAATTTTAATTCATATCCTATATACATGTTACACAATTCTTTTTATATGCTAATTCAAAACTTAATAAGCTATTATATTTTTTTAGAATTTATAAATTCAAAATTCTAGCTCCGTGGCCACGCCTAGTGGAAATGAAATATGTTTCCGGTCATAACAATTAAATGACAGTTATCTAAAACAAGTATACCTGTCAAATTGGCTTCAAAATGTCCATTAGCTCGGAGTAGTTGATGGTGATAAAGGATGGAGAAAACCGTGGGAGACATGGGCCAAAATGAAGCCACCGGAATATTCCTCCGCTCCCCAATACGGACTGCCCACGTCAAGTACGAATCAACTAAAATCGCATTGGGCTTTGAAATCCCGTCAAGTATACTAACAATAGGAGCTTCCATCTTAGTATACACAGCTTCCACAAACCCCAACAAATCTTTGCCCCTATCCTTTTCTGATGGAATTACATTTGGGATTGTTCGAAACTGGATATTATCTGGCTTTGACTCTGATTCCAAAAGGCTGAACCACTCTTCAGTTACAATAAAAGAGACTTGTAGTAGATGATTTGATGTGGACGTTGTAGCTATGAGCTTGCACAGATTCATCAATGGATTGATGTGGCCTCTACCTGGATATGGAATCGCCAATATATGGCAATTAATTAGAGCTTGATCGACGTTGGTAGTTTCCATTTATTGTTTCTTTTTTTTGTCTTATGAATTGGAAAAACGAAAACTGGGGTTTTAAGACTGATAAAGTTGACCCGATTGATGATGGAGGTTGTGTTGAGCAGCCAGAAAAACGTTTTCTAGAAGAAATGACTGGTTTCTTACCTACTATTGTTGTGTTTCTAAGTAAGACTAATAAAATACTCCCTCCTCTCGCCTTTACTTGTTATATTTGGATTTGAAATATGATTATTTTATCGCACTATCTCTGTTAATTGATGTTAATTACATTAAGTTTTGAAATATAATTTGAAAATAAGTAATTAATGCTAAAGTTGTTAAACATGAAAAAGATAATTAACTTTATTCGAAAAGTTAAAAGTAAAAATAGATAATATGGGAAGTGAGGATGGTGGCGATGAGGTTATAGGGTAGGAGGAAGATGAGGCGTGTTGGAATATAGGGAGAACATAATCAACATGGATGTTACTTGTAAAACTCATTTTTACCGACAGTGTAAAGATCTAGTAGTTATAAGTAACATGATTGTTGTGTCATAGTTCCATGCCAACTTTACACTGATGTGGATCTTTTAATAGCTCCAATGCAATCTACAAGAAGGTTGGCATGAAACTGCGCGTTATGAGATGGCCTTATGAACATGGTCAGATTGATCGGAATTTCAAATATAGTGATAAACTATCATATTTAAGCCAAATCAAAAGTACATCATAGCCTATTGACTCGATCAATTGCATTCCCAGGTTAACAAGTATTTATATACTCAAATCATAGTTGTAAAAACAGCATAAACAGTCACAAAGTGCACTTAGATTCTAGCAACTCTTAATAAACAGAAGCATCTGTTTCACCTATACAGCAAACTAATACTATGCCACCAAAGAAGCCTGTCGAAATATTGGCAGAATGCCTGTGAATAACAACAGTCAGAAACTTCTTGCTCATACCAGATGCAGTTACTAAATAAAGATGTCAAAATGAACTACCATAACTCAATAATTTCTCAAAAAGATGACACTGCATTTCAAGAATTGATACTTTCTGAAGACAACTCACTTGATAGACAGTAAATATGGAGGGCAAAATGAATATCCACACACCAGAGAGATAGTATCCCATGTTTCCAGTGCAGACCAACAACACTCACTCTCAATAAATATCCATACATATAGCTGCTCAAAGACAAACCAGCACTAAAAAGGTCAATAAAACCATGAGAATTTTCTTTTAGAACTAGACTTCTAATGATGATCATATCAGTTCTGAAAGACAATTTTCAGTTGTGTTTAAGCAAAAGCATCCTACCGCTTGAAAAAGGAACGCCAGCAATCATATGCACAACACTTGGAGGAAAAGAAGCAATTCAGTACCATGTTCCTTATTCTTTTTCTCAAACCCCCAAAACACAAGAAACTAGATCAGAGTTTCGTGATCTCATTAGCCTGGATATAATTGGAATTGATTTCAGGAAACATAAGAATACAAAGACGTGAATCATTCCGAAGCCTCATATAGTATAAAATATAAGAGAAAATTGCAGTTGGATTTGTGATTACTGATTACCATGTCTATTTCAGCAAACAAGATATAAGCACACCACTCATATATAAAGGGCGAATGAATGACTTTAAACTTATAATCAATACACCTCCTAACAAATGAAAAATCATTCACCAAAAAGAACCTAACTCAGGTCTTTTATCTGGAAGTTGCTTTAATGTCCTGATCCTTGAGAATCTTCCTCCGGAGATTGTTGTTGCTGCTGCGGATGTTGCATTCTTGCCTGCTGGTATATCTGGTTCAAAACCCCTAAATGACCCTCCTGAGATAATCCAAGTTCCAATCCTGGCAGTTGCTGATTACTTCCACCAAGAATTGAAGTAAAACTCATCGGATTCATACTTGTAGCTGCAGGCAGATCAAATCCAGGAAACCCAATTTTCTGTAAGTAATAATTTGAACTTTCACTACCTAAACTCGCGCTTGATGGAGCAGATGAGGACTGAAACCCAAAACTAGTGACAACAGGGGCAGGGGCAGGCCACATTCCTGCTGTAGCCAAATGGGGTCTTCCAAAATTCCCACAGATCATTGGCCAATTGGTCCTACTATTACTACTTCTACTGCTACCTGACCCCGCGATATTCGCCCCCGATTCAATCATTAAACCAGCTGATACAGAGATCCCCTGTTGAGAAACAGAGGCTGCTGCAGCTAAAGCCGAGGCAGGAATCGTCCCTGTGCCAGTAGCAGCAATAATCGAAGGCTCGGCTTGCTGCAGCAGCCACTGAATTGTCTCACCATCAGATTTATGACCCAATTCGCGCGTAAGTTGGAAGATTCTTGCTGCACAGAGCGCGGGCATACGTATCCTCCTCCCTCTACCTTCAACTTTGGTATGCCTATCTTTTCTTTTAGGAACAGCCACCTCCTGCTTTTTCTTGGTTTCATCAGTTTTCAAAATCTGCAAGTCTTTATTCTGATCATGAGTAGGCTTAATATTGTTGTTGTTAGGCTGTTTGGGATCCATGAATGGAAACTAGATGGGTCTACTTTGCAGGTTATAGTAATAATTGAATTAAATTATACCTTATAAAAAAAAAAAAAAAAAAGAGGCTCTTTGTTTACTAGTAATAGAAAAAATGAAGATAAGTTTTGATTTTTTCTTTCATTTGTGTGTCCTGTTTGAGAGAAGAAAGTGACATCAAAGAAGAGACAAAAAAACAAAAGAGAAAAGAAAAAGGAGAGGAAAGTTCTAACAATGTTGTCATTTCAGGAGGTTTCACTTTCTGTCACTCACAAGAATTTGAAAAGATTGAAACTTTCCTCTCAGTTCAGTAGCAATAGTGGCTAAACCATTAGGTTGATGTGACATATTAATTTTAAAGATATTTTCAATTGATTGTAGAAAGATGAATTGAGATTTTTATATATACATACTCAAAATTAGTGTGTTGAATTATGGCTTAAGCTTGTTATTCCTTATAAATAATACTCTTTTCGTCTTTGTTTACTTGTTAAATTTTGATTTGACACACTATTTATTAAGAAATAATAATGATTGACGCACTGCGTCAACCATTTTAACACTATTAATTGATGAGGTCTCAAATATCGACTCACTAAATTTTTCAAAGAAATTAACTCAAAATACTTGTCCTTTTTTAATTTGTCAAAAATAACAATTAAAAAAAAATTAAATTAATTTTTTTTGACAAATAAATAGAAACAAAGGAAATAATAGTAATAATAGCTAGCAGTGTTCTTTCCAGTTTTAACTGTTTAGCATTTTGATTCAATAGGGTCCTGAGAATATAGAAAAAAGAAAGAAGATGGGGAACCAAATGGTCAAATTTCACGGGGAAATGGAAACTTAATTTGGGCTTTTTTGTGTGGGTAGGTAAGGAAGGTAAATACAATGTGAAAAAAAAATCTCTTTTTTGATATTTTAACAATTTTCTACATAGCACATCAAAATTAAATAACATTTTAATATATTTACCAAAACCTATAATTTAAAATCACAAAATTCAAAAAAAAAAAGTTTAACTCCATCCAAATTAAAATAAGACAAACAAATTAAAACCTATAAAATAATATATATTTTTATGGTGTAATTTGTCTACTTTAATAATTGAAGTCCTAACGCGCATTACATCGCATGGTATGACAATTGACATTATAGTATACTAATAATAGAATGTGTGTTGTGATGTCCACATGTGAGATAGCGCTACATGTGTAGGGTGGTGATGCATGCAGACGCTTGGGTATATATATATATTGGTTGCTTCTAATCCACTCCCATGTTACTTCGGAGAATACATCAACAATCTTTTAAATTAGTTGTTAAATTTTATTAGAATACATGGATAGTCTCTTAAATTTGGAAAATTATCTATCTATACACCATTATTTATCATATTTTTTTATTATTCCCTATAATTTAAAAATGATACAAAAAATCCTCTTCTTCCTACAAAAACTCAAACGGACGGATACATTACTCTCCATTTCAAACCCACGTTTCCTCGCTCTTATTTTCACTTTCATAATTTAATCAGTTAACTCCTTCATCCTAATTCTGATTTCAAAAAAATTCTCTCCCCAGACAATTAATTCCAAATCTGTCAATAGGTAGTTAACATCTTCTCTGCGTTGTTGTTCTTCATTTTTTGGTACATATGGATGTTCCTTTATTTAATACTGGGATTATCTAATTGAATACATTTAACACTGATCGAATTTAGGATTTTGATGATCCTAAATGGGCTGGAAACAAATCTAAAAGCTTGCACGATTCATTTACAATGATGAATCAAAGTTTCGAGAAGACAAAGTTGAAGAATGATATACCTTTATCGTCTAAAGCTGATATGGAAAAATCACCCTAGAAAAGGGGTAGAAAAATTATCCTGCAATTTCTCAACCTACATTACCTTAGTTTTTATATCTCCTGTTGTTAGTTGCTTCAAAAAATTTGATATCTTATTGTTAAAGTGATATTATCATATTGCTATGTATCTTGATTTAAATGTACTAGGTTGATACATAAAATTTGAATTTCGTTCTCTATTTTGATTTGTGTTACAAATCATATGATGGTTGTAATATGCAAAATATTGTATCACATTCTAACATGGTTTAAATCTGATACATAAATATCACATAATGAGTATATAATATTGTATTTAGTATCATATATAAAATTTTGACAGATTTTTTACTTTATAAAGTATCAGATACACTTGTCATTATTATATCTTTTAAACAGTAAGATACCTTGTAGTTGCAGTTATGTATCACATACGTAAATCTTCTTTGTTCACATTTTGGTTCCAATCAATTCAGTGTATTATGTAGATTTTTTTAGTTGATGAACATTATTTTGAAATTGTAGTCTATGATGAAATACATCATGAAACAGATTTCAAAGCACTCAGTAAGGTTTGGTTCTACGTACAATATGAATGTTATTGAAGAGTTTGAATTGTCCACATGGATGAATTACTGTCACACCTCAATATCCCAAAATGTAACTACCAAGGGAGAATCACAAAGTGTTTGTTGCTTTTGGAGATGGAGCGGGACAAACACATATGAACTTCATATTCGTCATGCAAATGGAAAAGTTTTCCATTTTAGTATGAAGGAATTTGTAATCATAACTGGTCTAAAATGCACAGAAAACATTAAAGATTTTAGATATCCAAGTAGGCTAGTTCAAAGGTACTTCTGCAAGGCAAAGAATAATGTAGGCAAGAAACATCTCGTTCAACGTTTTTAATGGATATTTGTGACAACATCCAGGATGTCATTCAAATGACAATCTTTACTTCATTCATTTTCTCTCAACTCGATGATACACATATATCGATTGCGAATTTTTTAATGATCGAAGATGGGAGGTATCAACAGTTTCCTTGGAGACAACTTACTTTCTCCAAGTTGATGAAATCACTTAGGCAAAAGTTCACTTTTGAAAAACAAATGTACCAATTGTCTAACATGACATATGCTCTTAATGTTTGGATATATGAATGTGTTTTCGTAATAAATGAAGAATTATTGTTAAAGAAGGAAATGATAGCATTAATGACAATCTCTTCATTTAGTAAAGAAGCACATTCATACATCAAAAAATTAAGAGCATATGACATGTTGAATAACCGATACATTATTTTTTCAAAGGTGAATTCCTACCTAAGTGATTTCATCAACTTGGAGAAAGCAAGTTATCCCCAAGGAAACTGTTGATACCTCCCATCTTCGACCATTAAAAAACTAAATGTATGAATGAAATAAAGGATTACCATTTAAACGACATCCTAAATGTTGTCCCAAATATCCATTATAAAACGTTGAGCGAATCGTCCCTCGTTCACATTATTCTTTGCCCAAGCAATTTGAACTAGCCTACTCGTGGAATCTGGATATCTAAGATCTCAAATGTTTCATGTGCATCTAAGACCAATTATCATTGCAAATTCCTTGATACTGAAATGCAAAACATTTCTATTGGCATGACAAATATGAAGTCCATATGTATTGTCCTACTCCACCTTCAAAAGCAACAAACACTTTGTGATCTGTCCTTGGTAGTTACATTTTGGGATATTCAGGTATGACCTAAAAAAAGTATTATTGAATAATTCAATACTTCATCCCATGTGGACAATTCAAATTCTTCGATAAAATTCATATTGTACGTAGAACAAAACTTTAGCGAGTGCTTTGAAATCTGTTTAATGACATATTTCATAGATTGCAATTCTAAAATAACGTCTATCAACTAAAAAATCTACATAATACATACTGAACTAGTTGAAAATTGATTAAAACTAAAATGTGAACAAAAAAATTGAAATGTGTGATACATAATTGCAACGACAAGGTATCTCATTGATTAACTAATACATACTGATGATAAAAGTGTATCTGATAGTCATTTAAACTTGATAAAGTAAAAAAAAGGTCAAAATTATGTATATGATACTAAATATAACATCACATACTCATTATGATAATGATATTTATGTATTAAATATACACCATGTTAGAATGCGAAACAATATTCTTCATATTACAACTACTCATACAATTTGAACTTTCTAATCTGGTACATTCATAACACAGAGAACGAAACTAGGGTTTTATGTATCAACCTAATACATTTAAATCAAGATACATAGTAATATGATATCAATTTAACAACAATGTGTCAAATTTTTTGAAGCAACTAACAATGGGGATATCAAAAAAAAAAAAAAGTATATCAATTAGGAAATAGATACCCTGGATAATGTAGGTCGAGAAATGACATGAGCAACTTTTCTATCCCTTTTCTTGGGTGGTTTTCCACATCCGCTTTAGACGATGAAAAGACATTCTTCTTCGACTTTGCTTTCTCGGAATTTTGATTCGTCATTGTAAATGAATCCTGCAAGCCTTTTAATCTGTTTTCAGCCCATTTATGATCATCAGAATCATAATTTGATCAGTGATAGATGTATTTAATTGGATAATCTCAATACTCAACGAATGAACATCCATATGTGTGAGAAAATTGATGAAAAAAACGAACAAAATGGAGAAGACAATATAACTACCTATTGACATATTTGAAATTCAAAATTTAGGATGAGGGAGATGACTGATTAGATTATGATTATGGGAGTGAAAATAGGGAGAAATTGAAGGAGTAAAAATAGGAGTGGGGAAACGTGAGTTTGGAAGGGAGAGTAATGTATCCAGAAGTTTGATTTATTTTTTTTGGAGAAGGAGGGATTTTTGTATTATATTGAAATGGTAAGGAATAATAGAAAATATGGTAAATAATGGTGTGTAGATAGGTAATTTTTTCATAAAATAATCTCAGGATTAGTTAATTCTACAAACTAAACATAAATAAGTTTAATCTCAAATTATTATCCTGAAATTATTATCCTTATCCTACTATCAAACGACCCTCAAATGAGGACTCCCTACCAGGTTATCTATAGCAGTCCATAGTTAACTTCCTCCCCAACTACTGAAAATGCATGTTTTCTTTTCTACTTCGTTCCTTGTTTTCATAGTTTACTCCTATCCCAGATTAAATTGAAGAAGCCTTTTTACGGCATTACTTCTCAGACGTCTTATTCTTTCCAATGATCTAAACATCAAGATGACATTTCATGTTAGCTGTAACAAAAAAGATTGATGCACATTTTACATAAAGTATAAAAGCATTACACAAGTAGTTCTGTTTCTTGAAAACAGTAGCAGGTCCAAATAAAATTATTTCCTGGGTAACTTCTAAATTCAAAGCAGATGAAGTGGATACAACAACAAAGTACCTAGTAAAACCCCACAAGTGAGGTCTTGAGAGGGTGGGGTGTATGCAACGTTACCCTACCTCTAGAGGACTTGAGGTAGAAAGACTGTTTTCGATAGACCTTGGCTCAAGTAAAACATATCAAAACAGGTATGAAAAGAAAATACCGGAGAAAAGACCAGTGGTATATGCAACTAAAATGTAGTATTTATCATGTCAAGTGTGAGCAAAAAGTAATACAGAAGAATAAAAAAGTACCTCCTCCCTCCATGTACAGCTGCGCAATAGAAATGGCTGTATTCTCACACAAAGTTTGATAAATTATTGCAACACTAAGAATTGTCGAAAAAGTATTCTCATGCTAAAATGCTCTCAGCGAGAATGCTGAATTCTCACATGATGGTGAGGATACAGTGTTTAAATCTGTTTCCAAAGTTGAACTTAAGAAAGATTAACTAACGAAAACAAAAGTTTACGAACTTTATAGAGTTAGAAACAATTCTACAGCAGATATATCATTTTATCACGACTAGAAAAGAACAATGCGTTCCAGGAGATAGTAAATAGAAGGCATATCTTCGACTTTTCACAACAAGGGCCTAAATATTATGCCGAATCTGCTAATGGATCTATTAATCACAAGTCAGAACCAAACATAATTTGCTTTTAGTGAAGCAAAAGAAGAGTTCCTCTCAAACAGATGCATTTCCACCCTGATTGCCTTTAGTTTTTGTAGTAGATAATAAAATCTATTATGGTATCTTAAAAGTTCTATGGCAGAGAGATTTAACATTTTTTGTATATTCATTCAAAGTAAAAGAAAGTAAAGCAACCCATGACACTATTATTTAGATTGCCAGAGCATGTTATTTAATCCAACCATGTTATTTCATTCTTTTAAAACAAAATAATAGACAAAAGAGTACCTCTTCCAACGGCCAATATAAACATCCCAGTGGAAACCTGCAGGAAAGCAAAACCAAAACCATGCTAGTGACAAGGGAGGATATAAAACAGACAAGAGAATCACAAACATGATTCACATAAGAAGCAAACTAACAAAGGTTATCCAATATTTGTTTACAGCAACACCTCCACCACCACCAATTCCCAATAGAAGAGCAAAGGCCAGCCTAGCTAACAATCATATATACACAAATGGTGGGTGTCAGAATGTTGGCATACATAAAGATAGACAGAAATATTGCAAAAAAGATGGAAGGAAGGAACGAAAAAATGTTTCATTACTACAGTATAAATGTATTGTTATTAAAAAGTATTTAGGAAAACTCTGAGGAGCTAAAGAAGTTCATGCCTGTTCAATTGCTTATTATCTACAGGATATCAGTCCCCAGCTTCAATCTTTGCTGCATAATCACACACAAGAAATTAACCCGATGTCTCATCATCTTTCTTTCCAGCGAGAAGGCACTTTGATAATACATGAAATACAATATGTTGATTTTACCTGAATTTTACATTATATATTATATGGAAGTAGAAGTTGACTTTAATATGTGCCAACATCTACTTCTTCCACCATAAAACTAAATCAAGCATCTAAAACCACATTTCTCATGCTAATATTATCCAATGCATCCCCAGCTTCTGTCCAGTTAAACAAGTAGTTCGCTTATGGTGCATAAGCAAGAGTGACACCAAGATGACTACTAAAAATGATGCCTATTCTCTCACGCAGAGTAATTGGTGGTGCATCCCTCTCTGTGATTATTACGGGAAAGTTGCATTTACACCTGATGCACTCTAAGTACTCCTCCTCCATCAGATTGCTGATGATTTAAAAGTCATTTTCCATCTTTACAAGGTGCTCAAGGGCCTTGTTGTTTCACTGATAGAATGAAATAAGCTGAAAACTATAAATCATTTGAAAATTAGGCCAAAACAAAACACTAAAGTATGTCCTGCAATCAATCAAGAGCCTTCTCAACTTCATTTACATAGTGGTAGTATGATCAATTCTACAAGTATCAATGGTACAATGGGCCTCAGATTGTTTTCACCTAAAAAGATCATTATCTAACTCTTGATATGCTTCACCATCAAGTGAGCAATCTGTCATAATCTAAACATAAGTAAGTGTAAATGAGCAATGTATGCAAATCTCATGTAACTATATCCACACCTTCAATGCATGTAACCTCAAGCTGAATGCTATGCATAGTCCTGTTGACTGTTACTAAGGGGTAAGACATATGAATGGTTCTGCAAACCAACCCCTCAACCCCCCATGGAGTGCCATGGCATACTGCACTATACTACAATGGATCTGTTCATTTTTTTTGAGTAAAAAGGTTAGGAGAACACTAGGTAAAGATTTTTTTTACCAGCACAGTGAAATCTCAGCATCATATAATCACAATCAATTTTCCTTGAGCGGAGGGTCTATTGGGAACAGCTACCTTCCAGGTAGGGGTAAGGTCTACATACACACTACCCTCCCCAGACCCCACTTAAGGGTTTAGAGTGGGTATGTTGTTTTCATATAATCTCGATCATAAGTAAGAACATAGTACCTGAGATAGAGTAAAGTACAACATAAATATAAGGAAAACCTAAACTGCGCAAACAGTGTAAGAAGATACAGTAATGTTTAAAGAAATATAAGAAACAAGAGAGTAGATGTTCACAGAAAGGACTCAGTTGCCAACAATCCCAAGTGACAATGCCTTTAGGAACATAAATATAAGGAAAACCTAAACTGCGCAAACAGTGTAAGAAGATACAGTAATGTTTAAAGAAATATAAGAAACAAGAGAGTAGATGTTCACAGAAAGGACTCAGTTGCCAACAATCCCAAGTGACAATGCCTTTAGGAAAGTTAACATATTTGTTGTTAGTAATAGAATGAAAAATATTTATAAAATAACTGGTTGTGTCTTTACCAATGCACTATGTAGGAGTCATTCACCATATCTACCAACCCATCTTTCAGCAGATACCATTATATAAACTCTTTACTCTTGACCACTATGATAGAATATGCATGAGTTCCAACTTTAACGAGTAAAAACAATATCGTGCCGCCTAGGTGGTCTGCCAGGAATACTTCCCGGCTTGAGCTTTGAAGCTTCGTGCCTAGCAAGTTCGGGGGGAACAGGACTTTTACTTTGGATGAGCATTTGCTTAAGATCATAAAAGACTTCAGTATCCTGCAAGGTCAAAAATGTTGTGGCTACACCTGTCTTTCCTGCACGACCTGTACGTCCAATACGATGGGTGTATGCTTCAAGTTTGTTTGGCATATCATAGTTAATCACATGGGCCACATCAGGTATATCAATTCCACGACCGGCAACATCACTAGCAACTAACACATTATACTTCTTTGTCCTAAATCCTTCAAGGCTGATTTCCCTCTGCTCCTGTGATTTCCCACCATGAAGTGTGGTTACCCTATAGCCAGCTTTATCCAGATTCTTGGCAACAGTGTCAACCCGCTTTCTAGAGTTGATGAACACAATAGCAGTCTTATCTCCAAGCTCATCCAGAAACCTCTGCAGCTTAAACATTTTCTCAGATTCCTTTACCATAAAGACATGCTGAGTAATGAGGTCAGTAGCCTTTCCAGCAGTGCCAATAGTCACGACAACGGGATTTCTTAAGTAATTTCTAGCCAGCCGCTCTACGGCAGGTGGCATGGTAGCACTGAACATATAAGTGGTTCGATAAATCTTATTCTCATCAAGCTTTTCATCGTCATTCTTTGGTTTCATATTACTTGACGGCATTGCATCCAGTACACCAACAACTTGAGGTCCAAAACCCATATCAATCATCCGGTCAGCCTCATCGAGAACAACATAATTACACTGGTTCAGAACACAATAACGTCTCTCCAAGCAATCGAGAAGTCGCCCAGGGGTCGCAATCACAACTTCACAGCCTTGCTTAATCCTAAAACCTTGCTCTTCTATGGACTGCCCACCAACAATAGAAACAACTTTGATACCCAAATAGTGTGCAAACTTGACAGTCTCATCCTCGATTTGTTGAGCTAGTTCTCGTGTGGGCGCCATTACAACCGCATATGGCCCCTCTGCCTCATTCTCTTCACTCAATGGAGGAAGCCTAGTAATATAATTCAACAAAGGGAGAACAAAAGCAGCAGTTTTACCTGAACCAGTCTCTGCGACACCAATCACATCACGTTGTTGAAGTCCAAGCGGAATGGAAGCCATTTGAATAGGAGAGGGCTTTCTGTAGCCAGCCCTCTCAACCGCCTTAAGCAACTCTGTAGTTAAGGCGCTCTCGGCCCAATTCCTCATGGGACGTGGTATCCTCGACCCCTTGTAGGATATGTTGTAATCCTCCCTAAATATCCTCCAATCTCTCTCTGTCATTTCCTCCAGTTTCTTATCTGTCCAGTGGCGATCAACCCTCATGTCAAAAGTGTCATACAAATCCGCATTTTGTTCCTTCTTCTTCAAGGCAGCTACTTCTACAGCAGTCGCCTCAACGCCTCCCTTCTTCCAAATTTCCTCCTGCATCTCCCTCTCATTCTTGATGGCAAGCTTCTTCTGCTCCCTTCGATCGATTCCACCAAAGAATCCGCGACCAAAGTGTGGACGGGCTTCGTGAGGTTTTTGATAAAGAGGGTTCACGTCACGAGAAGTGTCTTCAGAGTTCTCCCAGTCGAAAGATGATCGGAGTTTTGCACAGGATGTAATCACCCGTTTCTTGGGTTTCTTAGATCCCAAATATTGCTCATGAATAGCTTCAAGTTCCTTCCCTGCAGGATTCTCCAATCGAACTCGATTTAATTCCTTCTCTCTAACTCTGTCACTGTTCCTATCTCTATCTCTTTTTCGGTTCTTGTCGCTACAGTGGCTATCGGAGGAAGGGCGGTTGTACTTAACCTGAAGATGTTCGTGGCAGCGTTTCTGATCGGCGATCTCGTCATGAAGGGCTAACTGCTCTCTCTGTGATTTGGTCAGGTACACCGGCTTCTTGAACGGATCCGGCTTGATTCCGACGGGCCGGTTCATGCTTCTCTCAGATATGGTCATCGATTAGAAGCCGCGGTGAAAGGGGATCGGTTTGGAGAAGAAGCAAAGTTGGGAACTATTTATAGGGCACAAACCGACCTAAAGAGAATTTGAAATTTGGCGCGGATTGGGCGCGAGAGCAAAAACCTAACCAAAATAGGCTATAACAACTCAACTTAGTCTCAGCTCAAACGTGGACTCTGAAATCAAAATATAACCAAAGTAGGAAATAACTAACTAATTAAAGAAAGAAGGATTTTAGGAGGAAAAAAAAAGAAGGATTAAAAAGGGAAAACAAACATTTTTTGGAAAGGAATTTCAACTATCTTAAGAAAATAAAATTTTATCATCTCTGTCTTATATTAGTTGATTATTTGTTTATTTATTAAACTAAGGCAAAATTAATTTAAAAAAATTCAATTCTACCCTTATAATTAATATATTTTTAAAAAGCATAATCAAGCTTATAAGTTAAAAAAAATAGTTTTCCAAGGAGTGGATAAATGATAAATTAGTAAAATTATTCATCTTACTTGTGATTATTTAAAAGGCTCATAGAGGAAAAAGTGAACAACTAATATAAAATAGGAGTAATTACAAAGCATTGAAAGTTATCCTGACAAATTGGAAGAATTAAGAAAATTTTGACCAGATCACTTGTTCTTGCTTGGCCACTAAGTAGCCTTTTTCTTAGTAACAAGTTACCTAACTAATTAATTTATTTTTGACAAATTAGATGTTCGAATTAACTTGTGTGCACCATTACTAATTTTACAGGATACATGTGTGATGCCCATAGAAGCTTAAAACGAATGAAAAGATATCACCTACTAGTATTGTTGGCTTCTAAGCATAAACAAAAAAACCCTTAATGATAGAAAGATTGAAGTGTGCATGTATCTTTTGAAGTATATGTTCCTTTCTGTTTAACTTCAGCATATTTGCACTTTAAGGCTTAAAAAGAGAACAACAACTCACCCAGAACTACAGCAAAAATGGAAGTTTAAGCCTTCACTACCACAACATGTGAAATTAGGTCTTAGGCCTAACTCACACCCCAAATGCTAGCTCAAAGGAGGAGGATTGCCCAAGCATCCATCTCATTAACCACTAATGTGAAATTTTTGTCATTCTTTTAACACAACTAGAAAAGCTACTATTCATACATGTCAACAGTGTAATTTAATTTACCAATACATGCATACTACTTGCATATTTTGAACAAAATTCCAATCAACATTCAAGACTTTTGGTGGGAGACAAGGACAAAGAAAATGCTGCAGACCCATCAAACTTTAATGAGAGTTTAAACGGCGAACTAAGTGTACAGAAAATTAGAAACTATCTCAAAACTCATTACAGAAACTGTTAATTACATTACAGAGGTTACATGAAATGTGAAGACCTCGATAGTCAGGGATTGAAGCAAAATCAATAAGCTTGAGCACCTCTCTAAGAATTGTATGCAATTCAAGGCTCATAAAAACCTGCAAGTAATTATTAATTGTCAAAAATCATTGTTGGAATCAACCAAGGGAAACGCAAAGAAAGAACATAAATAAAGAACTAATATGCAACAAGAAGTGTAAGCATCCTATTAAAATATCTAGCTCTTTAAAACATAATATAACAAAGTATTCCAAGCATAACCTTGAATGAAATTGCTACCTATGACCTCTTAAGGTGTACAACCTTGCATAACATTCTTAAAAATCTCATTCTATTAAGGGTACAAGGGGTAGACTACCTTGGGGGAGGATATCACTTAACACCTAGGTTTTAATATTGTTGTAGGTCCTAAAAATGTTTCAAAGGAGAGTTCATCCTCAAGGATTAAAGATGAGAACAATCAACTAAAGGATCAAACTAGAGTATTTCCTGAAAGATTTGCAACTCCGGACCCTGGAGCAAGTGGTGTAGTCGATAAAAAGCTTCCAGGCCTTAAAAGTATCACCAAGTGGTACAAGTTATGATGCTTTACCAGCGATAGAGGGTACTGGATTAAAACAGACACTGATTGCAAAGTAAAACCGCATAGAATTACAGTCATTCTCTTCTGTTGTTGCGTAAACATACTCATGCGCCATCATCTCAGTCTTGTATCTCAATTTGTAGTTCAGACTGGGTGATGGAGCTCCAGCGGAAAAATGTTCAAGAAAGAGTGCTAATATGATCCTATGTTCGTCTACTGTAAGAGCTTTAACGGTATTATATACAACTAATAATTAGGAGTATGTAGTATGGAGGTGTGAGCAAAAGTTAACACAGAAGAACAAAATGAGTACCTCCTTCCTTCCATGTGTAATGCTAATGTAAGAGAAATGGGCTATAATCATTAAGTGTGATCAGTTGTTGTACTGCTAATAATAGTTGAATTAGTAATCTTGTGAAAAGTGGACAGTAGGAAACCACAAAAGCTAGCTCAAGGTGAGCATTGTCCGAGATCGTATGAGAAGACAGCAACTCATTTCCTACATCAATGAGGACACTGAAATTAGTCATGCTAAGATGTTCTTTAAATTGCTGAATCCTCAGATTATGGTGAGGCTGCAATAATTATCTCTTCTTGCAAAGTTTAACTTTCTAGATATAAACTAATAAAAAAAGAAACTTACTAAATATTAGAAATTGTATTGTGTAGATGCATCTTTTTTTATCAATCAGTAGATATATCTTCTATTACAACTACAGGAGAATACTGTGTGATAGCCTGATAGAGAGCTAGGCATTAAATACAGTAAGAGAGTACATGAAAGGCATATCCTAACTTTCACAACAAGGGCCTTCCCGATGATGCAAAATCAGTCATTTTTTATCTTGTGATTGTTATTCACATTTTCTACTCCTGAACTCTTTATCATTTTCCCAGTCTATGAAGATCAGCCATAACTGAAAGAGCATAATGATATAGAGGCCTCATAGTGTAGTCATACCTCATATATTACATCAGAAAATGATTGTTGGGAACATTATAAGTTCCGTGTATTAAATGGGTAGAGGCTCTCTTTTAAGTGCTCCTCCCATTTCCATCCTCCAAGATTGATCTACCAAAGATGCCAACTCCCTACAGATTACCACCAATGCAGCTATTAGAGAAGGAACCAAATTTTAATACAATAAGAGCAGGGTACATATATCTCATCTTCACAGTCAGCTGCGATCAGTTAAAATCAATCAAGAACCAGAAATGAATTGCTAGGAAAATAGAAGTACCAGAAACAAAATAATGATTTATGTCTTCCAATTAAATGCCATCTTTTGACTATGCTAAGTTGAGAGTTGAATGCAGTTCTGCCTCACTTATGCAGTTCTGAATCCTTTAAGGATAGCATTGAAAAATATAGCCAGCCAACTAGTTTGCGTAGAGGCACAATTGATTTATTAATCTTTTACTCAGACATTGCCAACTGTGTAAGCGTAAAAGCATATCCTTACATCATCTACCCTTCTATTTCAAATTGATTGTTTTAGTTTTCCCTTTTCTGTGATAAGTTTTCACCTTTTATTGCAAACAATTAAAAGTTTGACACACTCAAATTTTACATTTTCAACATTTGAAGAATTACACTGTTGTTTGTCTTTTTTTTTTCTTCTTTTTTTTTAAGATCAAGAAGTCTGTCCGGAGCCAACCCTTTGGGCCGCCGCAGCCTTCGAAATTCTGGCCTGACGTGCCCGCCCCTCTACCATTCTCCACTATAATATTGAACTGAGTTCTCTTGGCATGGGGATCAAACTTGTGAATCAAGATACAAGTCCCTCAACCTTTGCCAATTGAGCTGACCCGGGGAGGCATCTCTCTTTTTGGCTGTTTCTCTTACAGAAATACACATTATCAATAAAATACAAATCCAGTGTTTTTACATTTTAAAAAATTGTAGAAGGCAAACAAGTTATGCAATTTGAAACGGAGAGTAAACGAATATTTCTTTATCATGACACCTGATATCACTATGGGACCACCAAATGTGACCAAGGAAGTGGCAAAGGTAGTACATGCGGCTTGTATGATAGTCGCAGAGCAGGAGTTTGAATCCTGACTGATGATCCAAGCCTAGTGGAGTAGGGTAGAGGAAAAATCCCAGTATCCACCAAGTCTGGAAGTGGCAAACAATGGATTTCCCAGTTATCAAGAAAAAGGGACAGGGAGTCTGTGAAAAGTTTCCAGAGTTCACAAGTTATGGATAATTGACTTCCTTCACGACGTCACCAGAAAGTGTCGATAAATTTCTCGACATCAATAAAAACCTCAAGTGAACAATGTTAGACATCTAGTATGGTGATTCATTTCCAATAAAATAACATATGTAAACAACAATAACAAATGGACCAAATTAGGAACTTACTTGAGGTCATGGCTGACAACAAGTAAAGTTAGCTCCTTCTTTAGATCTTTTAACAATTTTGCCACATCTGCACGAGCCTTCCAATCTGATTTCCCTCATAAACAATGAACTTCTTAAAAACTGAGGTTAGGTACTCAAATATAGTTGAAATGGATCCAAAAGTACAAAAAAAAAAATTGTCCATCTAATAACTTATCTATATTTAAAAACAAGTATTTCATTTTTAAAAGGACTAGGTTAGCTATATCATACCAAACAAAAGAAATAGTAAAATAAGCTTTCAAAATCCTTGTGGGAATAGCTTCACTCCATAAAACAGTCCTGCTGCTCAATACAACCAAGCCTCACTACCATTATACTACATGCAATCCAAAGAGAGGTATGATCTAATTGGCAAGCTCTTGAACTTCACTTGTACCAACCATAGCAAAGAATTAACTATATAAAAAATTTCAAAAAAAGCCTTTGTAAAAATATCAGCAAAGCAAATATGAAAGCTAGTACACAGATAGCAGAAAGAGTGTTCTAACACAACAATGTGTACATCGATGTATATTTGGTGAATAAGATCAGATAGCCCTACAAGGAACTCTAAGCTTCTACAAGAAGAAGCAAAAAAAATTGCTTTTAAGTGAAGCCAAAGAAGAGTTTCTCTAAAATAGATATAGAGATCCCACCCTGGTTACCTTTAGTTCTGGAGAATTTGCAACCTAACATAGAATATTATTATTCTATGGCAGAAAGATTTATATTTCAGCATATTCTTCATAAAGTAAAAGCAGGAAGCATAACCTGTGACTCTATTCTTTATATTACCAAAGCTAACTACTCGTCCTATTCATACTTGTTTGTCATTATTAACAGCTCAGCCTATAGGGTTTACTAAGAGTTGACAATCTTGGTGTCTCTGTCATAAGATAACAAGTTAGGACTTTTGTAAGAACAGACTACTCAGATTACAGAATATGGAAGATGGAATCAAGACTTCAATAACCATGGTGAGAAAAGGGTTGTTCATCAAATATAACAAAAGTAAAATGCTTGTGCAGGCATAGCAATTCCCTCTGTACCCTTTTCAACTTTTAACCTAGAAATCACAACTATTCTTGTTCTGTAAAACCAGAACTCTTGTTGCACTAAAAGCATACGTACGTGGGAGAATAACAAACTGATGAATCAAATACCTAATAAGGGAAAAACATCAAAAGGAAAAAAAAAGGTAATCCAAAAAAATAAAATGAAATAGATCATAGAAAGCTTCTTCATACCAAGACCAGCAAGTGGCTCATCCAATATTAATAAATCTGGTGTTTGAACCTGCGCAAAGAGAAAATATATTAACAGACAGATGATCAATCAAAATATCAATAATATTCTGCACACAAATAGGCATACACATGTTTATACAAATGCACATATACACTTCCTATTTTTCATAGATGAGAAATCCTTACTAACTGAATAGCAAGGGCTAGCCGACGTTTGTAACCACCGCTTAATGAATGGGGATCCTTATCCAAAGATATTCCTGTTAGACCAACCTAGGAGTTATCAACCACATAAAAAGCTGTCATGATTTGCTGGAAAGCAGACGAGCTTTTCTCCTTTGGAATAGAAAATTAAATGATAGTTTAAATCACACTTAAAAGGAATATACCGACATAATGGCCTTTTGAAGTCTAGAAGCAAGAAGCTCTCTTAATTGTGTGCCACCCTTTTGTCTTGGCCACCCAAATGTAACTTCATCAAGAACAGTGTCCGCAACAAAGTATCTGTAGAACAGTGAAACAGACAAATCAAGTTAAATAAACTGTTGTTGGAACCAAAAAGAACTGTTTAAACTTTATATTCCTACCTAACACATGCAATACTCACTTTACCAATATGTATGCAAATATATAAATCTATACTTATGTAAACAATACCAGAATTGAGAGGTTAACAAAATAGTGTTTAGATAATTGCAATGCTGATGATTCATATAATCTGCACCTGGAATAAATTGATAACTGGAGGAGCTTTTGTCTTTTCAGTAAAAAAAGCAAATGAAAATGCATAATGTTTATTATGAACCTCAAGATTAAAATTGCATTGTGTCGCAAAGAACATCCTAACAGAGCATGAAACACACAGTCAATAAATGAGTACCTCTCAGGAAATTGGAAAACAATGCCAACTCTTTCAGGTTGTAAAGGTTCAGGAGACTTAATCTGTTGATCATCATTACTATATCTTTGCACATATATGGAACCTGATGTTGGTTTGCTTAACCCTGCAATCAGCTGCATGGAGAACATCCAAGATAAAAAACAAGCCTGAACAAGGTACCATTTGGAGGTTGAAAGGAGAAAACTAAAATGAATTTGAATCCAAAAGACAAAATCAAAAGGAACACCTGCAACAAAGTAGTTTTTCCACTGCCACTCCGTCCAAATATCAAGCCAAAACTACAAAAGATCCATGTCAAATCCACACACAGCCTCTTCAAATGCATTTCAACATTTGAGATTCTAGTTTCTTTGTAGTGATACTGTTCTGTAGACAGCTTGATATGTCTTTACATATATTATTAACAGTTAGGACATTCAAAAACTATATGAAAACACT
Source organism: Solanum sitiens (assembly GCA_016801875.1). NCBI lineage: Eukaryota > Viridiplantae > Streptophyta > Magnoliopsida > Solanales > Solanaceae > Solanum > Solanum sitiens. The sequence goes on from JABWTJ010000056.1 coordinate 2,297,007, forward strand.
GGACTCTGATCTCATGTGTGTTTCTATCCAATCAAGAAAATGGACAATATAATCTCTAGTTAGCTCTTAGCAGGATCAGTTGGAAAGATGACAAAGAACTTCTACAGCGGTAATGGAATGTAGTGCATTTGAATTTTAGCAACAGACTGTACCTTTTCTCAGGGATGGAAAGGTTGACTTGACTCAGTAGATCGATCTTGGTTCCTGGAGGTCGATAAGAGACATCCCTTATCTCCAAATCCATAAAAAAAGAAAAAGATTCCACATCTATTATTACCACCTCCACTATACAACCACAATATGTTCAATAATCTCTGGACCAAAATAGATAAATTATAAAGAGAAAAACTGACTGAATTTGAGTTCAGCATGTAGCATGCCTTGTAACTTCTGATAGAACTAGAGTTATCAGGAATACCATGTTTCTAATACTTATTAACCTCTAGGGTATGGAAAATTAAAGAAAGAGAAATCATTTGGGAATTTAATAAAAAGTTGTTGAATGATTTTTTGGTTAAAGAGTGTATATGTTACAGAATAAGGTGTCACCACCTAATTAACATAACTCCATTCTCCGCCAGTCCAGTGACGGAGCATACGCTACGAAGGGGATTCAATCGTCAGAAAGTTAAACTAGGCAAATAGGTGAAAATTATGTTTTCTTTTTCAAAAAAGATCTCGAATTCCCTATACATAAGAGTAGAAAGGTACAAATCGGCATGCCATTTTGTATTTTTCTTCTTTTTTTTTTTTTTTGATAAAGTTAAATTAATTAAGCAACTTTGGAAAATAATTGATTTTTTGTATTTTTCTTCTTTATGAATCCCCTTATCAGAATTAATGACTTAGCCACTGCTGTCACCTAGAAGAAGAGAAAAAAGAGGAAGCCTGTGATATATCCATTGCTTCTGCTTGTATATAGATGATACAAAGCGCCTGAAATAGTATCAAGTTCCAGAAAAGCTCAAATACCACCAAACTCCTTCAGATAGACTGAACCTCTGAACCTAAGAAGTTAGCAAATTCATAACAACCGAAGCTATCGAGTATCCCTAAACCCAGAGAAAAGAAATCAAACAAATAATGAAGAAAAGAGTAAACCGGGATACAGAGAGATACACTTCTAGCAAATAAATACCTATGATTTGTGCGAAGAATTATAGCGTGACTAATGGAGTAGGTGAATATTCAGTTAATCAAAATAGTAAATGTAGGCAAGCAAACAACGTTGAACTTTACCTGAATCAATTTCACTAAAATTAGGATAATATATAGTTATATACTAGAAAACAGTACAAAATGATGGCCATTGAAAAGTTGAAAGGTAAGAGGGCTTTACTTCGAAACAGGAGTAATCGCAGGAAACGGATAGTGCTTGCGCCTTTCTGTAATAGAAATGAGAAAATTCAGCTGAAAATTCTGAAATTATAGTATCCACTTCCAGTAAGAACCGGAGAAAAAAACTAAGGAGCGAGACTCACCTGAATCGCCAGTGAGGATAGGAAAACGTTGATAATGATCTTCCAAAAATGGAGGAACTAGAGCTGGAAATTAGTAGAGACGACGAGGGAAGTGGAACGCTTCCCATTTTCTGATCTCAGAGCCTGCGGAACAAAAATGTAACCAGAGAAAATTGAGGGGAGATGAACGTTGGCGCCGCAATTGAGGTGGGTTATTTAGATTGTTCCTGTTGGGTTCCTGGGTCGTGGACGGGTCGGGTCGAATGAAAGTTTTAAGAGAAAATTGTATATAATACTTAACAAATTATTAATTCAAATTAAATGTTATAATCATAGTTTGACTTAATTATACTCCATAACAATTGTTATTTCGACTCTCTTCTGATGAATTTCGCTCGCCACTCTCGTTCTCTCCCTCGCCTCTCTCACTTTTATACAAACCTAAATCTATAAAATGTGTTTGTGTTCGTATAAAACGAGAGAAAATTGTACATATATATATATTTTTGTTTCCCTCTCTCTCATCTCCCAAATCTCGCTGGCCGCTCTCCAGATCTCGCTTGCTCACTCACTCTCTCACTTTATACAAAACCAAATGTATAAAATGTGTTTGTATTTGTATAAAGCGAGAAAAAATAATATATATACATATATTTTCGTTTCCCTCTCCCAGATCTCGTTAACTCACTCGTCTCTCTCACTTTAACAAAAATGCAAATGTATAAAATGCATTTGTGTTTGTATAAAGCGAGAGAAAATGTATGCATACATATATTTTGGTTCCTCTCTCCATGATAATCGCCACTCTCCCAGATCTCGCTCGCTCACTCGTCTCTCTCACATACACACACAAACGTATACATTGTGTTTATGTTTGTAAAAGCGAGAGAAAATTATATATACAAATACAAATGCATATATTTTTGTCCTATACACTTATGATTATACAAATACGATCTTCACCTGCCCAGTTTGCTTTTGTCTTTCTATTTTTCTCGCTTTATACAAACATAGATTATACAATTGATCTTTTGTATATGTATACCAAAGCAGATTATACAATTGTTTTCTTTTGTATATGTATAACGAAATTATACAACTACTTTCTTTTGTATATGTATAGCAAAATATATATATTTATGCTTGCTATGAAACGCAATTATGCAAACAACAGGTATAGCATACAAATATGATTTATGTTTGCTATATGTGAAAGTTACTCAAGTTTTAATATTAATCATTGGGAAAATTATGCGGTTAAGTAAACTTGTATACCACTTAATTAGTATTATATATAGTTATATGTTTCTATAATTACCAATCGCGATTAATATTAATCATTAATCACATGGCTTGACTTTAATTTTGTATAATTAATCACGTTAGTATAATTCGTCACATTTGTATAATTCACAACTAACAATTTTTCGTTTGATTTGTATTTGTATATGACGATGATTCCCTTTGATTTCTTAGCTTTATCACCATATTCATTCAATCTTTTTGTGTATAGCTTTTTAAAGTTTGTATAAATGTATAGTTTTCGGATTTTGTATAATATAATTTATATGATATAATTTGTATAAATGTTTAAAGTTTATATGTTTATGTTTGTATCAATTCACTATTTCGAATTTTATCATATTTGTATAATTTCAAGACTTTATAATGCTCAATTATATAAAAACACATGAATTATACGAACATATCAGTAAATTATATAAATGTACCTGCGAATCTCATATTTCCTTACTTAGCAACTGGCAGCATTCCTGGTTACGTTCTTCTCCCTCTTATTTTCTCTGTTTTGCATGTTTGCATGTGATTGATTAATTAACTGTTCATTGTCCTATTTATAACTATTTGTTCAATTATTGAGTAGGAGAGTTAATTGTAAAATATTTGAACCTTTGGAGGGTAGTAATTGAGACGTTATTTTTAAAAGTCTTGAGAGTTAATTCTTTTCCGTAACCATTTTCTAGTTTTAAAAAATTACTTTAATAAGGAATATTTGGTAAAAATAACAAAATCCTCTCTAATTTCTTCAATTTCACTCAAATGATGTCACATAAATTAAATCGGAGAGATTATACATATAAATTCTCTCTGCATATGTAAATACTTATCTCCTATATCAACTATCAGATATTGTATTATTTATAATACAAGATTTAATATTTAGATAACTCACCTCCAAACCACTAAAAAACGAGCCATGCGTACTTAGAAGTTCCTTAAAATTAGCCTAGCCAAATTCGCTGTTGAATAAGTGAGATGTGTGACTTTGTGGTCTAGGTGTAGAATACTAGAATATCTTATCCAAAGACCAAATACCAGCATATACATTTTCAAAAAGATAACAATTCTATCTTTATCTTTAATCATAAATTGTCGTATCGTGATTATATTCCCTGAAAATTACACTCTGTACGATTGCATCCTCTGCTTTTCATTCCTTGTCGATCATGTCTTATAGTTTACATTTATTATCTGTATAAAATAATCTATAATAGGAGAATGACTAGCATAATAAGCCAGCCAATTTATAATCCATTTCTTTTGACAGTAACATTGATGCAGAAATTAACTCATGGTGACAAAGCCACTGTTCTTATCAGGTTACATAACAACTACAAAATTTTAAAGTGAAGTTTGATTCTTATGTGATATTGTTAAAACATCGATAGCATGTCCAATTAAAATGATGCAGAAATATGTAACAGCTCATAATAAAATTGAATTTAATGACTTTACTAGATAAATTTTAAAAATTGATATAACGACTTTATGAGATATTAACTCCTTTCAATATAATGAGAAGTCAGTGAAAGAAATCCAAAAAAGATTTTGTTAAATACTATACACAACAGATGTTTGAAATTTATTTCTTTATATATTGAATCATTTTAATGAAAATTCTAGCTTCATGTTAATTTGTAATATGCATGGGTGAATTTAACATGTAAATATATAGGCACGTGAATTCATCGTTTCTCTGTAAAGCTAGGTATTTAAAGTATATATATTTTGTAAATGTGGAATGACCTGGGGGAGACGTCTGTACTTGACTCTGTTTGTCAGTTGAACTCTTCTACTCACCACTTTATCAATTGAAACCTTAAATTCATTAAAACATACTCTCTTTGTTTAAAAAAGAATGATCTCCTTTTCGTTTTAGTCTGTTTTAAAAAAATGACCTCTTTTTTTTAATAACTTTTCACGTGACATGTTTAAGGTCACAGGATTAAAGGACAATTTTGTACATTTGACATAACTTTAATTTAGGATCATATGATCAAAAGTCTTCTTTATTTTCTTAAACTCCGTGTCAAGTCAAACTAGATCATTCTTTGTGAAACAAAGAGAGTAACGTTTTAAACCCTTGTTTGTTATCGAGTTATTTACCTAGAAAATCCTGAAAATCAATTCTCACAAAGTACATTTTTCCTTTTTATTAATTTAATAACATGAAATAAGGAATCATGCATTTATATATGCTTCTAGATATTTATAAATCTCCTCTTTTTTTTGGGGTTTAGCTACTACTGGTAGTCTTTAAAGAAACACATGTTATACCAAAAAGTAAGATTCCAGATAAATAATTAATTAAACGAAGACGAAGACAGATATTGGATATAGCTTAAATTAAAGGACAATATAATAATAGCTAGCTGATCATGAGTATATCAACTTGCAGCAATAATGCAATTAAATTATTCAAATCCCCAATTTTTTCCCCACTATATAAACACCTCTCGATTGCCTCAGTACGATCAAAACAGAGTACTCAAACAAATATCTAACTAGCTATAATTTACTACAACAAAATAATACAACAATGGAATCGAGCCGCAAGCGATTAGGGCTCATCAAAGGGAAGCTAGTGAAGTCTTTGTACCGAGCAGCCTCTGTAGCATCTAAACCGATTCAACACGACGTATTCGTCGCGAATCAAGTGATTGACCGTCCTTCAACTATTCATCATCTTCATCAGAATCAGAATCATCAGCCAATTAAGCAAAAATTGGTTCCTTATAATCCAAATAGTACTACTTTCTCATCATCAAGTACTACTAGTGCTGCAGTAGATTTCATACTGAACCAGGAGCAAGTGACTGTCCCACATAAGCCCAAAATTTCATTTTACGTACCACCTAATCAGAGTACTCACGATCGTGAGTACTCTAATAGTAGTAGCAGTACTAGTACTGCTACTACTTATTATGCCGGGACTATGCTTGACAATGAAAGCGTAGATCTAAAAGCAGCTAGCTACATATCAAGTGTTCAGGAGCGTTTTAGGCTTGAACGTGTTAATTCTGAACGGAAGGCACAGTGTTTTTAAACATTGCTATATGCACCTATATATGTGTCTAATTAAAAAAGGTATTGTATTTATTTTAACTTTAGATTAATTTAAGACTTCAAAATGATCAAACATAATTTGGAGTACGTATTGTATAGTATGAGTAACTCCGTCTCAATTTATATAGCACTGTTTAATTGGGTACGGAATCTTCCTTTTGAAATATGTGATGTAATTAAACAATTCATAAATATCTATATAGCTATAATTTCTACCATAGAATCTTCAGAATTTAAGGATTTAAGATTTAAATTCTTAGGTTGTAGCTTCCACCCTTTTGGATTCCTCTAAATTAGATTTTAAACTTGATTAATTTATTAGAATTGATAAAATTAAGGGTCCACAATGAAATTTAGTAATTTGATTATAATTATCATAATATAGTAATTAATTAATTATAATTCAATCCGCGATAATCATTAAGAGAAAGTTCATATTCTTCAATCATTGATAAACGATTTGTTGAGCAATCTATGAAATATCTAGGCATAACTAGTCTTTTTCAAAAAAATGAAAATAAATTAGGCCGAACTCATAAATAGATTCCTAAACTTGTTGATTTTTCCCCTCAGGTAGCTCAACTACGTCATTTTCCTATTAAATCATTGAACAACACATAATTTGTTCCTTTTAAACATTGTTGGTTGATTTTGATATAAGATTTTTTATTGTAAATGTCTTCAATTGTGTTCGTATTGTAATGATTTTGATTGAAGGAATGAAGAAAAACTGTGTGAATCTTTTTTTTTTCTAATGTGTTCAAATGACTTGAAGTAAAACACAATTATTCTCGAACATTTTCACTATCAATTGGACTAATGAGTTCTGGAACAACATATGTATCCTCTATTAATATCCCTCACAAAATATGATTCCACATCAGCCAACGGTGTTTGTTAAAAAGAAACAAATATGGATGGTTGAATGATTCAATAGAAAAATAACATAGTTGAGGTACCTAAGAAGAAAAACTCAACAAGTTTAGAGATTTATTTATGTATTTGACCAATAAATTACTACTAATATATCATAGTAATAGGAGTACATATAGCAACTTATTTTAGAGAAAAATAATAAATACCTTTTATATACACAAATGATGTATATATAATTCAAATCCATATTTCATATATGAAACGTGAGAGTAAACCAAAAAAAACTAAATAAGAGGGAGTCGATCGAATGATAAAAACAACCAAATTAAAGTTCTTGTTACTTTTTTTTCCTATTCTTTTTGGAAACTTATACACAAAGCCAATACTTTCTGTCAACTTCCTCCATAAAGCAAAAGCCCCCAGTAATATATAACACCATATATTTCTTCTCTTTTTTAATACCATGCGTGCATGTCACTCTCAAGTTTAGCATCGATCCTCTTCCTCCCTCCCTCCTTCTCCACTAAGCAAAATCACTATAAATATATATTATTGCCTTAAAAATACTAGCAATTATTGACAAACAAGTATAAAAAACATCAATTATATTTATAAAAAATAATAAAAATCAAAGAGCGTTACATAATAGATATAAGAGAATGGGAACAGATTGGGCGCCATCGGTGATAGCTGTTGGATTGTTCATATTATTATCACCAGGATTGTTATTCCAATTGCCATCAAGAACAAGATTTTGCGAATTCGGAAATATGTACACTAGCGGCATTGCAGTACTTGTTCATGCCATATTGTACTTTTGTTTATTTACACTTTTGACTGTCGCATTTAATCTTCACATATGGTCCGATTTTTCATTCCCTCCGATTAAGATTTAGTATATTTTGTTTTTATTTTTTGTTTAATTTATTTCGTCATGATATACTATTATAATTCATAGGTAATCGTTAAAGTGTTTAACTATGTTTATGAATTAGTATTGATTATGTTTGTCATCCTATAAGTTTCATTTGGGATTTTTGAAATGATAGTTTTATGGAAAAATTACAGAAATTTCACCTTTTAGTTTACTTAATACCATTATCCCCTATAAGTTTTACAAATCTCCAAAATCCCTCATTTTTGCGCATCAAATTAGTATATCTCGCGTATCATAGTTAGTGTATCATGTATAAAATGTACATCAGATTAGTGTATCATGTATAAAATGTAATGTATCTTACTAAATGATTAATGTATCTCACGCATCAGATTAGTGTATCAACGGTTATATTATTGTGATTTCTGTAATTTTAAATTTTTAAGTGATAAATTGTAATTTTATCTTAAAAGTATGTGATTTTTGTAATTTGCCTTTTTTTTACATGAATACTTACGGGTTTTTGGCTAATGACTATAACTCTAGCATTGTGCATTGTCCTTGCATGAGCTACTATGGTTCATTAATTATGATAAGGTTTTGAATTAAATACACAAATTTTTCGCTATATACTCCTTGCTTGTATATAATATTTTATGGAATTTCGTCGTGTTTATATTTTATTCCTAGATTTACTAATTAATGGGCATTAAATAGTACATATTAAAAATGGACATGAGTATGCAATAACACAGAATGATGCATAATATATATTCTGATATACATTAATATGATGGGGAATTAAGTTTTATTTTAGTAACATTAGCGTTCAACATACAGAGGTGGACGTGCCGGAGTGGTTATCGGGCATGACTAGAAATCATGTGGGCTCTGCCCGCGCAGGTTCGAATCCTGCCGTCCACGTTTTCGTTTTTATTTTCCTTTTGGTCCTTTGAGAGATTTTTTTTTTCTGAAGAAAAGCAAATTATTATGTCATTTAATTATTTTATCCTGCAATTATTAATTCAGAAACTATTATTCCCCGTAATATATAATATATAAAATAATTTTACTATTGCTAATTCATAAAATATAGTAATCAATAGGCATAGGGGTGACAATTGGGGGGTTATGGGTCAAATTTGAACGTGTCATGATGGATTAAGACAATAATCGGATTAAGACCCACTTAATTCAATTTGCTTTGGTTAAAATGGATTACGTAGTAATTATATACAGGTCAACAAGACCCAACCCAACCTAATCTAATTTTTACTAAGCTTAATTGTTTTATTTGATTTTTAAAAAATATTTTAGTGTCTATTTATCATGGCTATATATAACATATCGAAATTGAAAATCCTTTTTAACAAGATTTCTCATAAATCAATTTAGGTTATATATCAACCTAACTTTTAATGGGTTGAATTGATGAGGTAAACTCGTGATTGAACGGGTCAATAACGGACACAAACTTATACGAGTTAGCGAATTGTACACGTGACGATTCAGGATTTGAAGGTTATGGATGCTCACTTTCTTTAGCGTAGAAGAAAAAAAAAAAATAACCCTCACTTCAGGTCGCCAGTGCAAGCCTTACCTTGCATATGAGAACCAAAGCGCCCATAAAACCTTTTGGTTAATGGGTGCTCAACAATTAAGTATATCAACTCTTCATTTTTTTCAATGAACATATATAAATTTTAGTCGGAGTTAATTGATGCTCGAACACTGATATCCTCAATGTAGATCCACCCCTGATTGCACGAGTTAAGTTTGATTCCTTCACCCTAGACGTATCATTGGAGGGCTTGACAAGAGCTTGTTAGGGAGCCAATAAGCTTTGACCGATTTAATTTGACTTATCCACCACCATAGCTACTCCAGACTCAAGCGAAAGTAAGAGGATTCATCTGAATTCTTTTAATGAAAATTCATATTATTATACATACAAAATTAAAATTATGTGATAAATGTTATTTTCAAAAAAAAAACTTTTTAATTATTTTTTACTTCTTCACTATTTGAGTTTTTTACAAAAATTCTAACTTTGTCAGTTGTCACAATAAACCAGTGTTGATCTACTCAAGTTATTACAATAATCAATTGGAATAAAAAAAACTAGAAAGTGCTATAGATTTTCATATATTCCTTTACTTTATACGATTCTCATCATTTTATTATTCTAAAGCTAGCTCTTCCTTTTTTTTATCTACTTGATTTGTCTATTTTTTTCCCCTCTCTTCTACTGTTCATTTGTATACTGAAATAATTCAAAGATAATAATTTTTTTTTAAAATGAACGATTGGGCTGGTCCGATTATAGCAACAGCACTATTTGGATTTCTATCTCCAGGATTGCTGTTTCAAATGCCAGGGAAGATTACACCAGTTGATTTCATGAACATGAAGACCAGTTGGATTTCTGTATTGGTTCATGCTCTCCTCTTTGGTTTGATCCTTATTCTTGTACTTGTTAATTTCAATCTACATCTCTATGTTTAAAATTAAATTAATTACTAGCTACACTAGTTAGCCAATACAGGCAGACTGAATGTTTTGTTTACTACAAACATGCTTCTTTCAGTGCTGTATTACTATTATGTTACTACTTACTACTGAGGAAGCTCTTCTTTGATTAGGAGTCTTCAGAAGAATAAATATATACAAACTGCAGTTAAATATTTTGTATTCAATACTTAAATACATGTTTCTTGCTACTAGATAGTCATACCTAAACTCCACTTATGTTTCTTGCTACTAGATAGTCATACCTAAAACTCCACTTTATGGTGGATTATAATTTTTTTGTAAAGTACACTAAAATAGGGAGAGGAGTGGAAGGCGACCAAGCGAGATTTGTCTATATATCAAGATACATGTGAATCACACTATATGTATATATTTATATGTATCTTGTGTGATTCATATGTAACTGAGATACCACATATATAAGAGAGTGGCGAGCAAGATTTGTCTTTGTATCTCAAGTACATGCAAATCCACTTATTACTTATATACAATGTATCTAATACAAATTACACTCAATTTTGACCACATATATCTCTAGAAAGCTCACACCGAAATCAGATAAGATTTGTAATATTGTAATTTAGTGTATAGTTAAATAATTAGCTCCTAAACATTTATGCAAGTTACCTATTTATCATCTAACGTATACCTAGAGAAATGAATGTTCCCTAGGATGTGGGATGCTGTTCATATATGATTCATTCTCGAAAAGAATTATGCTACTGTTAGTAATCAAACGTTACTTGCATCCTCAGCTATCAGGCCAAAGTGTGTCAAGTATCAAATTCTACAGGTCAATTTTCATCTTCGGAAAGTTTAGTCAACAAGCTATAGTAAAATTTAGCCATACCCTGAGCACGAATTGCGAGTGCCAAGGCTTTGGCGAAGAAATCATTTCTTGACAACGACAACCTTCTTCATAAAGAAGAAAATGTAGGCAGGCGGATCAACTACTACTTCAGACACCAAAAAGCACTCAGTCACAAGGAACTTTTTTCATTTACCAAAATCCACCAAACTTATCTCCTCTCCTGTTCATGAACTTATAGCAGCATTGACAAAAAAAGGATGAATCATGATGACCAACATCCAATAGAATTTGAAATAATAAAAAGTGAGGAATAATGATCAGCAAAATCCGAGAGCAAGAGGAACTTGTAAGAAAATAACATCAGGCAGCAAAGACAGGCCTCATTCAATTCCATTAAACTCTGAGTGAAGCCAAGTTCATCAATCAATTCACTAAACCATTACGGGAAAAAATAGTCTCTCAATGACTGTGAAATGGAAGCAATATCTTGCTATCATACTAACTTTGCCGAATCAATCAAGAAAATATGACCAGGAGACAATTTAATGCAGAACCCTTCAAGCATAGTTCAAGCGAAATATGTCATTCTGCACATAGAAACTTCCTCCTTGTGTCGGAATCAAGTGAAACATCTGCAGTCCATGAAAGGATAGAAGCATAACAATATAAATTAGAGATGCGTATAACTTTGAGACATTGAAAACTTGAAAATATGAACTTTTTCAATATGAAATTATGAAACAACAAATTCATCACACTGTTCCTTCTGAAACAAGCAAACAGAAAAGCACACTATGTGCTTGGGAAGTACAATCAGGTGCAAGAGGAATGAGAATACAAAGTAGAATAAATAAGAAAGAGAAAATCAACAAATATCCTTTATTATCTCCTTAAATATGTACACAAGGATGCAAGAAAATCTGTCTACATAACCAGTTAACAAAATCTGTCTACATAACCAGTTAACAGTGTTTGAGCCAAAACCACCAATTCAAATAATGATCTATTTTTGTAATGAACATTGGAGCCTGCACTACAATGAGGGGAGAAGAAAACAATGAGTTTTTGCTTAGGAAAGACAAGAAAGTTCTCTGCAAAAGCTAGTTGATTTTTTGTTTCATTTCTCTTAAGCGATAATGTCTGCAAAGCTAGTTGTTTTTCAAACATAAGGTAGCAACACAAGACCAAACGATCAAACATTAGATGCGAGTCCAAAAGAAAAACATCAAAATTAGTCAAAGCACGATACTCTACCATTACAAGACTGTCTCTGACCCTTCTTCAGTCTAGTATAACAACCTTCCCAATTTAACTTTTCATTAATGCATTCTAATGTTCGATGAGGCTGTGAGCAACATAAGGGTATTCACAATGTGGAGAGCCAAGAGATCTACAGATTTGCTTAGTTTATCTGATTGAATTTATACGAGCAATATAAGGGTATTCAATTTGCATTTTCTGCCAAATCAAATAATAATAGAGCCACACCACTCATTTTACTTTTTGAACACATGTTTTTCTATTCAGATTGTTGAAAGAAGTGATATCATCGATAAAGACAAGGAAGAAAGAGCACTTAAACACACAAAAAGTGAATTCTATCAAATAATTGTAAAGTTGCTCCAGTCAATCCAATCAAATAATTATAGAAACAAGCAACACATTACTTGTATAGGAACTTTTCCTTGAACTATTTGAAAAAAGTCACATCAAGAAAAAGACCAGGAAGAAGGAGCACTTAAGCACATGTACATAGGTTGAATTCAAAGACAGTAGAATTCAAATGTATTTGCATATCCATCAGGAATCTTGTTAGAACAGTCTGAATCTAGTCGTACACAAGTAAACAACATTTTCAAGTTAAAACAAAATGGCCTAAACTTTTAAAAAAATAAGGCTGCACACTTAATCCAGGAGAACTCGTCTTCATACTATCCCGAAGTAAATGAATAAAACAATCACCTGATCAAGGGCAAATAATGGACTATCCTAGGATATCAAAGTACACACAAGGATTTCTTAATGGCTGCTTAAGAAACTACAGAGTTATCTTCACCATGTAACTCAGCTATCATACTAGAACAGTGATATGATCAAGGCCACACTAGCGCATAATTTGTGTCACAATCTTACATTAAACCATTGATTCTTAAGACCATAGCCCCTAGTTTGTCCCTTCAAATAATAGCAACTGAAAAACAAAACTCCACCTGCCTTATTCAAAGTTGAGAATCTCATGCAATCTCATTTCCCTAGCACAAAGGACCACCAATTCAGGCCAGTGAACTAGTGTCATACACTCCATAAAGTACGACAAATTTATTGCAGTAATCATAACATTCATGTATCAGGGCTGCACTCTAATGCACTAATATTCAGAAATGAAAATCTAAGCGTCTTACTCCCTTGATTAAGTAAGCCATTTAAGATTCTATAAGAAAGCCTCAATGAATAATCAATTAATGAATGGATCAAACACAAACTAGAACCCGCAAAATTAAACCCTAACGGCATCTGATACAGAGAAACGATTTAACCCTAAGCACATGGCTCGTCAATGTAACAATCGGAAAGCAGTCCTGAAAATAATCAAATGGAGTAGTAGTACTAGAAGTAGTAAAAAAAATACCTGACTGAACTTGAGGGCGTGTTGTTCGCCGCGAAGACTGAGATTGCCGCTGACAAAGACAAGCATTCCCCCGGCAGCACCAGAGGGCTGACAATCAACGGTGTTGATCTGGTGCTTGCACTGCTGGAAAGGTAGACCGGTGAGCTTACCGGAGATGCTTTGAGTCCCCTGAAACTTCTGACCCTCAAAAGACAATACAGAACTTTCCTGGTAGACGCTAGCCAGTCCGGCCCGATTGGTATCGAAGGTGGTGTAGTAGTAGTCCACAAATGCCTTCGCTACGGCGTCGGGATCCATTAGCAAATCGGAAAATCGGTCGTTCTACTTCTCACTCTGATTTGCGTGTGTCAACTCAAGTCCAATAACACGCTGCTGGCTATAGGAAGAGCCCTTTTATGACTGCGCCGCGCGCTCTTATTTGTCTGTGCTGATTACAAGGCCAAGGGCCCAAAGTATAAGATTGGACTTATTTCCTAAGTCTTATACTAACAGCCCAGCCTATTTGGATAATTGTTGCATTAGTTTGTTCAAACATCGTCATTTAATTTGTATTCATTTTTAAAAAATTATTAGAACAAAACTTTAGTCGAATTCAACGATTAAAGAAAAAAATGATAAACTAATGTTAAAACTGTATATCAAATAGCACAATATGGACTATAATTATCTTCTGGATTGTAGTTCACAATGCTCATTACTTCTCGTGATTTCAGGGATTTGCGAATTCTTTAAACTTTGCATTGTGCCCATCGGTATGGTGAGCATTGGAGTCATTGTAGTCAGCAATTCTCTCTTTTGTTTCACACTTTTCTCGATTCGATACGGATCTTCACTCTTAGCCCCCTAACACAAGTCTATTGTATTACTTCAATTCCTTGAATCAAAATACATTTCATTAGCTTTCTTATCTCAATTGATCACTTCTGAACACAAAAATATTGTAAAACTTAAGTAATATTATAGTTCCACACAAAAATATTGTAAAACTTTAGTAATATTATAGTTCCAAATGTGCTGAAATATTCTGAAAGCAGTTACATGAAGACGAAAAAGATGAAAAACGTCGACAGCAGGGTTCGAACCTGCGCGGGCGAAGCCCAACAGATTTCAAGTCTGTCTCCTTAACCACTCGGACATATCGACTTGTCTGTTTAATTCAGTGATCTGCTTACATATATTAAAATTGAAAGCTAGTTCAACGCCTACCACGTTGAAAGCTTATCCTGTGAAGTAATAGGTAATTTTGAAAAATGGGTCCAAATATATCGTAAAATGTAAGTAAATTTTTTTATAGTTTGATCCTAAAAAAAGAAATCATAACAACTAAAAGTGAACAGGGAGAGTATATATATATATATATATATATATAAGGTATGATGTACCACTAAGTAGATCTTTGATGGCACGATTATTTCTAATAGTTTGTTGGTCAAATATTTCTTAAACTTAACATAGATTTAAGACTATCTAAATTATTCAATATCTAAAGCTTATTTTAAAAACTCGTTCTAGTGGTTAATCGACGAACAATATTGAATAAAAAAAATCAAAAAGAAATAAAGAAAAAATATTAAGAAAATTATTAAATTACACTAAACAAACTTGAAGAATTAAAAAGAATATTTATAATTATTTTAATATAAATAAAAAGAAAATCAAATTGCAAAAGAAATTTAGAAAAATGAATAAAGAGATATTTTGTCATTTAGAGGTCTTATCTAAGGTTTGTTAGTTATCCCTCTATTTTCTAAGGATAAAATAAAATCACATATGGTGTATGAGCAATTCATGGAATAAATAAAATAAAGTAAACAAATAACATATTAGATGAATTAAATATTAATCCATGGATATTCTATTTAATACCGTCTAACAAATGGGCCCTAAGGGTAAAAAAAAAATTAAAATCAAATTATTTTTAATTATAATAATGTGACTTTTAAAAAAAAACAGACTAAAAAGTAATAATGCACGGAGGAGCAAAAATATAAATAACAAGTTGACAACTAAGATAGATTGTCGGCACTATGAAATCGATAGAGTTTTAGGCTATGGAGGGACCATTTCTATAATATCATTCTAAAGAGAAATACTATAGAGGTAACTTTAAATATAACGTTTGATAATAAGATGCTCCATTTCTAAAATTTTGATTAAACATTAATGATTGCTCAAATATGTCTTTAAATTGATAAATTAAATACAAACAACTTTTCACTAAATTTTTTTTTTTGAAATATATTCAAATTCTGATTAAACATTAATGATTGCTCAAATATGTCTTAAATTGATAAATCAAATACAAACAACTTCTCACAATTTTTTTTTTTAAATATATTCAAATTTTGATCGAAATTATTATAATGATACCAAATTTTGGAAAAAACCTTTTATTCAGTACTATCTAATAGTGTATTTTAAATATTGCATCATTATAAATAGTAAATTCTCCACGTAGACATATATATATCTTTAAAAATACACTATTAAATAATATATGAATAAAAAGTTATTTTCAAAATTTAATATTGTTACAGTAATTTCGATTAAAATTTGAATATATTTGGTTCCAAAAATTAATCATGTAGTATATGTTAAGGATACACACATGGTAATAGAGATTCAAATAAGGGGATTGTTAATCTGTGCAAGAAGTTACACATACTGACAAGTTATGTTTGAAATAAGTTGAAGATTATAAATGAGCAGTCGATATCAGTAACAAAGCGTACTTTTTAAGCTAATTTTAGCATTTTCTATATTTTCTGCAAAAGTAGAAAACTTCGCATGAATTGAGAAAGGAGGCCCTAACTTGTACCTTGTTGTGCTCTTCTTCTCTCTTTTTGATAATCAAACATAACGTATCCCCACATCCTACTTCATTCATTCATAAACAAAATTGTCTCGATCAAATTCTATGACGATTTTGTGAAATTAGGTCTTAGGTCTAACTCACACCCCAAAAGCCAGCTCAAAGGGAGGAGGATTGTTCAAGCCTTATAAGGAGTCCAGCCATCTTATTAACCACCGATGTGGAACTTTTGTCATTCTTTAACACCCCACCTCACGCCCAGTTCTTAGCATCTGGTACATCGGGTGAGACGGACCCTACTCTGATACCGTGTAAAATTAGGTTTTAGGCCTAACTCACACCCCAAAAGCTAGCTCAAAGGGAGGAGGATTGCCCAAGCCTTATAAGGAGTCCACCCATCTCATTAACAGATTTATCTGAAAGAAAGATTTGGCTATTTTTTGAACAATAGATGGCTCAAGTTCGTTGCTGCAATGTGGATTCAAATTTGTTCGGGGATTGCATAACTATTCGGCAGTATTTCTCCAGTAATTAAAATCTCTCTGAATTACAATCAGAAACAGATTGCTCGATTGGGTGTGGCTAGAGATTTGGGTTATAGTCTTGGATTTTTAGCTGCTGCTTTGTGTGAAAATTTTGCCCTTTTGGGCTGCACTTCTTGTGGGTGCTATTCAGAATTTAATTGGATATGGTTGGCTTGGGCTTATTGTTACAGGAAGAACTGCACCTTTGCCATTATGGGCTGTGAGTACACTATCCTTGTTCATTCTTCTTGCTTTCAAATTATCGATTGAAAATTATTTTCCAAAAAATACTTTTTAGTTATTAAAATTTTTTTTTTAAAGAATGACAAAAGTAATTGGACTCCTTATAAGGTTTGGACAATCCTTCTCCCTTTGAGTTATCTTTGGGGTGTGGAGTTAGGCCTAAGACTAATTTCACATGATATCAGAGCAATAGCAAGACACTGGACGTGAGATGGTCTTTTGGGGTGTGAGTTAGGCCTAAGACCTAATTTAAAAAAAATAAATTAAAATATCTCTTTTTCACAACTCTTTAAATATAGAAAATGATTTTCTTAATTAAAGTCTGAAATAGGTTTCACAAGTGATTCAATTGATTGTATTCTTCCCAACTTAGAGTACATCTTATCTTCATCTCAATTATGTTGTTCTTTTACTTGTAATATCGAACACAAAAACATAACTAATGTTTTTTTTGCTTATCTACTAAATACACAAATTTTAGAAAATATTTTCCTAAAAAAGATATTTTATCAAAAATATTTTCCTCCGTACTAAGTTATCATGAGTTATCTTTGAAACGAGGCTCTTGCTGTCCACTCATTTCATTTGTATCTTTTTGCTATCATTAGACGTTGAAAAGATTCCATTTTTTAAAGGACAACTTTCACATATAGCAAACAAAAAATTTATATTTGTATGATATAGCAAAGTTTGCATAATTGCGCTTCATAACAAACATATAACTGTATTCGCTATACATATACAATTGTATAATTTGCTGGCCTAAATTGTATAATTCGCTGGCCTCGCTATACATATACAATTGTATGATTCGCTGGTCTAAATTGTATAATTTGCTGGCCTATTTTGGTGCAATTGTATAATTTGCTGGCCTATTTCACTGCAATTGTATAATGCGCATTGTATAATTCGCTGCCTATTTCACTGCAATATCTGTATAAAATTTGCTTTGCATACAATTGAATGAAGTAAAATGTTTGTATATTGTATAATTATAAGTGTATAGGAAGAAGATATATGTTTTTCTCTCGCTTTATACAAAAACAGAAATACAATTTATACACTTCTGTTGTATAAGGCGAGAGAAAATTGTATTTTACTGCAATTGTATAATTCGCAATTGTATAATTCGTTGGCCTTTTTCGCTGCAATATTTGTATAAAATTTGCATTTGTATACAATTGAATCGAAGTAAAATGTTTGTAAATTGTATAATTAAGTGTATAGCACGAAGATATATGTTTTTGCATGTGTATATATAATTTTCTCTCGCTTTATACAAAATAGAAACACAATTTATACACTTCTGTGTATAAAGCGAGAGAGGCAAGCAGAGGGAGAGTGGCAAGCGAGAATGGGAGAGTGACGAGCGAGAGTTTTGGGATAGAGGCGACTGACAAACTTTGGCAAACATTTGCTATGGAGCACAATTAAATCAAACCATAGCTACTCCATTTATTTTAGGTTATTAGTTTGCTATTATATACAAACTTTCACATATAGCAAACAAAAAATTTATATTTGTATGCTATAGCAAAGTTTGCATAATTGCGCTCCATAGCAAACATATAACTATATAATTCGCTATACATATATAATTGTATAATTCGCTGGCCTAAATTGTATAATTCGCTGGCCTCGCTATACATATACAATTGTATAATTCGCTGCCTAAATTGTATAATTCGCTGGCCTATTTCGCTGTAATTGTATAATTCGCTGGCCTATTTCATTGCAATTGTATAATTCGCTGGCCTATTTCGCTACAATATTTGTATAAAATTTTCTTTGGATATAATTGAATCGAAGTAAAATGTTTGTATATTGTATAATTATAAGTGTATATGAAGAAGATATATATTTTTCTCTCGCTTTATACAAAAACAGAAACACAATTTATACACTTCTGTTGTATAAAGCGAGAGAAAATTGTATTTCACTACAATTGTACAATTCGCTGGCCTTTTTCGCTGCAATATTTGTATAAAATTTACATTTGTATACAATTAAATCAAAGTAAAATATTTGTAAATTGTATAATTAAGTGTATAACACGAAGATATATGTTTTTGCATGTGTATATATAATTTTATCTCGCTTTATACAAAACAGAAACATAATTTATACACTTCTGTGTATAAAGCGAGAGAGGCGAGCTGAGGGAGAGTGGCGAGCGAGAATGGGAGAGTGGCGAGCGAGAATTTTGGGAGAGAGGTGACTGGCAAACTTTGACAAACGTTTGCTATGGAGCACAATTAAATCAAACAATAGCTACTCTATTTATTTTAGGTTATTAGTTTAGTATTATATATAATTATCCTTTTTAAAATAATGCAAGTCAATTTCGTTCTATCTTGTATGATATGTATTACAAATTAATTGGATGGTCACCAAATAATTTATTTTTTTATTTTTGCTTTGTCAAACACAAAAACCAATTTTCAAAAAGTTGTGTGGGGCACTTACAAGCATTTGTGCCTTTTAATGTGAGATTAATAAAGGTACCAACTGTATTTTTCTATTAACGAATGGAAACAGAAGTGATCGTGTCCAAGTTGATACCTTGCATGTAAGTGCTATTTAAATTGCATCCATATCTCCTCATTTTAGGAAAAAATATACATAGAAAATTTCTAAAGTTCTAATGTTTTATTTTTAGTTGGTTTAATATTACTAGTTTGAAATGAGCTCAAACTAGTATTAGCAATACATACAATTTTACATGTGTTAGAAAAGAATATTAAACAAGGTACTAGTAATATACAAAGATTAATGCATACATTAGTTTTCCTAACATACTCTATCAAACGACCCTTAAGAGTTTGCTTGTACAATTCCAAGAAGTTTTTGAATGATTGAACTAGTTAATAAATTATTTTCTTATTTACGATTTCTTATACACCTTACAAAATAAAAAATAATCAATTAATATAAAACAAAAGAAATATTATTCTTCGTGAAATAATAATTACAACTTTATAAATAGTGTATTCATCTTTTAGAAAATATCAAACTATAATAAGTTAAAGACAAATATATATATTTTAAAAAAATATTTATCTTGAATGTAGAACAAGTCAATTATTTCGAAAAGCAGTGGCGTAGCCACATACTGTTAGGGGTGTCCAATTGGACATCCTTGATCGGAAAAAAATTAGCATATATACAAGTAAAATGATATACGAAATAATTAAATAATTTATTTTAAACACTCTTAATATAACGAGGTGCTATTTCTGCATTTTTTTTAAAAAATTTCTGACTCCACTACTGTCCAAAGGTAAAAAAAATTCAGTGAAAATATAACCAAACGTTTTTGTCATGTTTGATTGTGAAAATTCTGATGAAGTCATTTTAATTATTAAATATGTGATAGGCATGTGGGACATTAAGACCGGACAGATTAGTAGAGATAGACAGGCGGCTCCACCTTCTTTTTGTAGTGTATAGCTTTTATTATGTAAAAAAAAATAGGTAGTCCATCTCTATCGATAATTGATAAACATCTACTCAATACTTTGTGTTCCGTCTTTTTTCTTCCACTCAAAATTAACTCGATTTGACGTATTTTTCAACCTAGATTGTACACGAGGTTAAGAATATATTGGAAATGTATATAAAAAAAATTATATAATAGCTTTCTTGCTTTATGTTTTCAAATGGAATATTTGGGTACTTTTGATGAACACTCGTTGAATCTAAGGACACGCGATGAATCGACGAAATTGATGGAGGTTAGGATTTTGTGTGATAGGAACGGTACATGCAGTTAGATTGGGGTATTTTAATTAGAATATATCTTAGAGGAATTCGGGTGGGTATTGGATTTATGGGGCGGGTTGTAATTGGTTTATGGGTTAAAAAAAAGGTCAAACGAGTAGTTCATTAGGATTAAAACACGTGTGCAAAATTAAATGAGGGGGCCGTTAGTGAGAGGGGCATGTGTGTACCTATTATTGGACAACAGAGGCTTAGGTGGACGCGAACTATCACGAGGGTATATACGTACCATTTATCAAAGTTCGAAGGTAAATTCGTCCTTTTTTCGAATAATAAATAAAGATAAAATGAGAAGAATACATGATGGCAACGACGTGACCACACCAAATCGTTCGTTACATAAAATGAGTCTTTTTGTTGTTATCTAACAATAGGTTAAATGATAAGATACAATTTCTTATAATTTAAATAACAATCAAAATAAACGTTATATTTTAACAATTATTGTATAATAATGTTAGATTTTCATATTTAATTTTAGATGTGACGTGTTGTGTTAAAAAGTCTCATATCACATAAAAAGTGATAAATAGTTTTCTTATAAGATTTGGACAATCTTTTTGTTAGAAGCTAATTTTTAGGATTGATTTAAACTTAAAATTCATTTCTTTACTACATCAAACTACTATAATTTATTGTAAATAAATAATTAAATAAAGTTTCATTATTTAACTATAGTTAAATGATAAAGAATGTATAGTTTAACACATATATTTATGGGATAATTGAATATAATACCAAACTAATAACCTAAAATAAATGGAGTAGATAGAGTTTGATTTAATTGTGCTCCATAGCAAACGTTTGCAAAAAATTGCCAGCGCCTCTCTCTCAAATATCTCGCTCGCCACTCTCCTCCAATCTCTCGCTCGCTTCCTCACTTTTTATACAAATACAAGTGTATAGAAATTGTTTCTAATTGTATAAAGCAGAGGAAATTGTATAAAAATACATATATTTTTGTTCCCCTCTCTCCCCTCTTCCAGATCTCGCTCGCCACTCTCCCAAATCTCGCTCGCCACCCTCGCCTTTCTCACTTATACAAACAGAAGCAAAATGTATAATTGCGTTTCTATTTGTATAAAGCGTGAGAAAATTGTATATACACATGCAAGTACATATATTTTCATCCTATACACTTATAATTATACAATAAAAATACTCCCCTGCCCAATTTCTTTTGCCTTTTTCTCTTTCTCGTTTTATACAAATTTCAAATTGTATCGAATTTCGCTCTTTCTCGTTTTATACAATTCGATTCAATTGTATATTCCCTGCCAAGTCTCTTTTGTCTTTCTCTCTTTCTCATTTTATACAAATTCAAATTATATATAATCGTGCTATACACTTATAATCATACAATTCGTTTTATACACTTCGTTTTTATACAAGTCTCTGCCCAAGTGTCTTTCTCTTTCTCGTTTTATACACTTCGTTTTATACAATTTGCTTCAACTGTATATGTATAGCGAATTATACAGTTTCTATGTTTGCTATGGAGCGCAATTATGCAAACTTTGCTATAGCATACAAATATAAATTTTTTATTTGCTACATGTGAAAGTTGCCCTATATTTATTAGCTTCGATTTAGACATACGTATTATATAGTTAATCTATATATTTCATTTTCGCTCTTTTTCTATAAAAATGAAAACATCAAAAACCAGTGTATCATGTGAGTATTATTAAACTAAACTTAAGTTAACTAATAAGGATAAAATAGAAATTGTAAGATTTACTAATTTTTGAAAAGAGAATGCCTTAATTATATTTAAACAAGACTATCACCGTGCAAATAAAATAGGATAACTTGTTTGAACATTTGTTACATATTAGTTCATGTTTATCAAATGTGCCTTTAATTTAATATATATAAATTATTTTTAATTATAATCAAAATGGTCAGCTTATATCATTTTACATTGTTATATATATTCATACCTCAACAATCTTTAAGAATAAATTTATAATAGGATATTTTAATTATAAATTCAAAATGCTCAGCTTATATCATTTTACATTGTTATACATAATCATACCTCAACAATCTTTCAGAATAAATTTATAATTGGAAAATTATATGGATAAACAAACATATGCTAGTTAACTAGTTATCATAGCTATAGTTTTAATTAATTACCATTCGCGATGTGATAATTATGCGGACGAGGGTTTTGAGTTTGTGTAATTCACATGTTTGTATAATTCGGAATATGTATAATATAATTTGTACAACTTATGTATAATGTAATTTTGTAAATGTTTAAAGTTTACATGTTTGTGTTTGTATAAACTCGTTGTTTTGAGTTTATAAAAATATTCCAATCATACATACAAACGTACTCGCAAATTATACAAACAAGGCAGCTTAAATTGTAATTACAACCCGTAAATATGCGAACTATAGTTATGAAGCATAATTAAATTTATTATAATGGTTATTTGTGAAAACTCCCTATAATAATATTATGTAGAAAAGTAAGATTAGTTTCTTTAAAAAAAAAATAGGATAAAAGATTTTAAAATATATTAAATAATGATAAAATAAATGATAATAACACAATCATATCATATTGATTGTTATGTAAAACAGAATTTCCACTCTTACAGAATCACATATATATATTTTAAAGATTACACATGTTAGTAGAGGTTCAAATAAAATTCCCATTGTTACGTAACCATATATTTTAAGGATACACATACTACTAGAAGTTCAAATAAAATTGTCATTGTTTCACAACCATATATTTTAAGGAAACACATGTTAGTAGAGATCTAAATAATATTCTCATTGTTACATAACTATATATTATATGGTTAAGGAAACACATGTTAGTAGATATCTAAATAACATTGTCATTGTCACATAACCTGTTAAAGAATGACAAAAGTTTCACATTGGTGGTTAATGAGATGAGTGAACTCCTTATAAGGCTTGTGCAATTCTCCTCCTTTTGAGCTAGGACCTAATTTCACATGGTATCAGAGCAGAACCCGTTTCACCCGATGTTGGGACCCCCAAAATTCATATTGTCCGCACCAGATGTTAAGCACTGGGCGTGAGATGGAGTATTAAAAAATGACAAAAATCCGACATCGTGAGTTAGGCCTAAGACCTACCTTGTTATGCTCCTCTGATCTTTTCTCATCAAAAAAGAGAGTAATCAAACGCAACGTATCCCCACACCCCACCCACCCCACCCAACTTCATTCATTCATTCATAAACAACAACTTCATTCATTCATTCATAAACAAAAATTGAACTTGAAGATAGAAAATCTGAAGCTCTAAATTGGCTCGATCTGATTCTATGACGATTCATTTGAAAGAAAGATTTGGCTATTTTGTGAATAACAGATGGCTCGTGTTCGTTGCTGCAATGTGGATTCAAACTTGTGCGGGAATTGGATACTTATTTGGCAGTATTTCTCCAGTAATTAAAATCTCTCTGAATTATAATCAGAAACAGATTGCTCGATTGGGTGTGGCTAAAGATTTGGGTGATAGTGTTGGACTTTTAGCTGCTACTTTGTGTGAAATTTTGCCTTTATGGGCTGCACTACTTGTGGGCGCTATTCAGAATTTAATTGGATATGGTTGGCTTTGGCTTATTGTTACAGGAACAACTGCAACTTTGCCATTATGGGCTGTGAGTAAACTACCCTTCTTCATTCATCTTCCCTTCAACTTTCTGATCGGAAAATATTTTTCAGAAAATATTTTATTTTAAAAAAAAAAAAATTCGTAACTTCAAATATAGAAAATGATTTTTTCTTAGTTGAAGCTTAAAACAAGTTTCACAAGTAATTTAATTAACTGTGTTCTTGTCAACTTATAACACATCTCAATTGCGCAGTTCTTTTTTACTTATACTATCAAACACAAAAAAATAAATAAGGAACACACATATTATTGTTCGTTTTTTTTTTCTTTTCTTATGAATCGAATACAAAAATTTCTAAAATTATTTTTTTAGGAAATAATTTTCATAGAAAATATTTTTCTCTGTACTAAACCACTCTATCTTTATGAGTTTTATTTGAAACGAGGCTCTTGTTGTCCACTGATCATTTCATTTGTATCTTTTTGCTATCGTTGGACGTTGAAAAGTTCCCATTTTTTATATAATATGCATTAAATTAATTGGATTGTCATCAAATCATTTTATTTTATTTTTGCTTTGTCAAACACAAAAACTATTTTTCAAAAAGTTTTGTGTGGCACTCTTGCCATCTCAGCTCAAGTGGAAAGTCGAATAACATGTTTCTGACCGGGGCAGATCCAAAGTTTTTGTTACGGGTTAAAACTAATATCTTTTTGCTAATACTTCTGTATTGAAATTCACTAACGTTTTATAAATATTTAATTGTGAACCTAAATTAATTTAAGATTATTATAAAAATTCATAAATTTTAAATTTTGGATTCACTTTTGTTCTGCTTTTCTCTTTTTCTAGTCTTACATTTCTATTTTGAGGAAGTATTTGTAAAAACAAGTTGGAATACTATATATATACCCCGTAAATTGTAATAGTAAATGTTAGACAAATATTTGTGCCTACTACAACAAAAATGACCATTAGCGGTATTTAATTCTTAATTGCTGCTAAATATGTATTTTTAGCAGCAATTGTCACTTTTTGTATGTTCCTAAAGCTTTTAGCGACATTGATTTTAATAACACTTATTTAATGCCGGTAAAGAATTTAGCACTTTTTATTAGTGTCAATATTTAATGCCGCTAAAAATTATTTTTATTGTAGTGCAATGGTACTTTTCTCTTATCGAATTGAGACAAATGTGCTTAAATGTGCTTGTGTCCAAGTTGATACCTTACATGTTACATATCCTTCAAAGTATATATATATATATATATATATATCTTCTAGATTATGATCGAAATTTCAGAGACACATTTTAATTTAACTAATGTCCTATTATACCCAAACCCATTTTTTTTGTAATTTTGTACATTTTCCATGCGTCTCATCTGTGTTGAGTGAGGGAGTATGTCACATAAGCCAAAAGGTGTACAAAATTACAAAGAAAAAATGAGTTGGGATAATAGTATCTTAGTTAGTTAAGATGTGTCTCTGAAATTTTGATCATAATCTAGAGTTACTTTTGCCTTTATCTTTATCACCAATAAACCCTGCTTGATTGGAGTTGAGGCCTAGTACCAAAGTTTGCACTTGGATATCGATATAACATAATCAATACTCATTCTGCTTCTCTCAGATAGTTGGTCATTGACCTCAGTTCCTATTTTGCTGATCATCATAATGAATTATGTCTTATCCATGACATAAATTGGGCATAACTTATTAGTGTCTACTAGACTGCAAAATTGTCACACATAACAGCTGACTTAAGTTTAACCATTTCTCTGCAGATGTGTATTCTTATATTTGTAGGAACAAATGGTGAAACCTACTTCAACACAGCAGCTTTAGTCTCTTGTGTGCGAAATTTCCCGAAAAGTCGTGGTCCTGTGGTTGGGATTCTCAAGGGATTTGCTGGCTTAGGTGGTGCTATTATAACTCAGATATATGCAGTAATTCATTCCCCGGATCACGCTTCACTTATATTTATGATTGCCGTTGGACCAGCAATGGTGATTATAGCTCTCATGTTTATAATCAGGCCTGTTGGAGGCCATAGACAAGTCAGGCCTTCTGATGATTTAAGTTTTTCATTTGTTTACAGCATATGCCTCATTTTAGCTTCTTACTTATTGGGAGTTATGATTGTTGAAGACTTTGTTGATTTTAGCCAAAATGCTATTATTATCCTCACAGCTATTCTATTTGTCATCTTGATTATCCCTATTGTGATCCCTATCTATTTGAGTTTCACTCAAGAGCCAAGAGTAGTACCAGAAGAAGAGGCACTTCTATCTCAGTCAGGTGATCAAGGTCCTGGCAGATCAGAACATGACGATGGTCAAGAAATTATATTTAGTGAGGTTGAAGAAGAGAAACCAAAGGGAGTAGACTTGCTTCCTGCTTTAGAAAGGCAGAAAAGAATCGCGCAGTTACAAGTGAGACTAGCACAAGCAGCTGCAGAAGGAGCTGTGAGGATCAAAAGAAGACGAGGTCCTCGTAGGGGAGAGGACTTTACTTTAGTCCAGGCTTTAATAAAAGCAGATTTCTGGCTTATGTTTTTCTCACTGCTTTTCGGTTCTGGATCTGGTTTGACTGTCATTGATAACTTGGGACAGATGAGCCAATCTTTAGGATATGAAAACACACATGTATTTGTTTCCATGATTAGCATATGGAACTTCCTTGGCCGTATTGGAGGTGGATACTTTTCTGAGATAATCGTCAGGTATTAACTTATCTTTACATGAATATTCAAATCTCATAAATCTCTCACACGACCTTGTCAAACAGGGATAATGCATATCCAAGGCATGCAGCTATGGCGGTTGCTCAAGTCGTGATGGCCTTTGGTCATTTCTTCTTTGCTATGGGTTGGCCTGGAGCTATGTATATTGGTACTCTTTTGGTTGGACTTGGTTATGGAGCTCATTGGGCAATTGTGCCAGCTGCTGCTTCAGAATTGTTTGGGTTAAAGAATTTTGGGGCTTTGTACAATTTCCTCACTATTGCCAACCCAGCTGGTTCATTAGTATTCTCAGGTCTTATTGCTAGTAGTATATATGACATGGAAGCTGAAAAGCAAGCTCAACAACCCCATGAAAGACGCTTGATGGCATCGGTTTTGACAAGTTTTTTAAACATGGATGAACCTCTCAAGTGTGAAGGTACCATTTGCTTCTTCTTGACTTCCTTGATAATGTCAGGACTCTGCATTATTGCAGCTGTTCTAAGCATGATTCTGGTGTACCGCACAAAGACTGTGTATGCTAATCTGTATGGAAGATCTTGTACGTAATGTATCCTCGACGGATAGAAATATATGCACCCTGAAAAAGGACATCTGTCAATTCATTGCGACACTGGAAACCATC
Organism: Solanum sitiens; assembly: GCA_016801875.1. NCBI lineage: Eukaryota > Viridiplantae > Streptophyta > Magnoliopsida > Solanales > Solanaceae > Solanum > Solanum sitiens. Next base: position 2,324,897 of record JABWTJ010000056.1, read on the forward strand.
TTCAAAATACTTCCAGGTGAGAGCAAGCGTCGAAGAAGACAACAGCCTCGTTTTGTTGTTGCAAAAGCATTCCTTGGTTGAGTGAAATAATATTTGTATGCAAGTCTTTCTGTATATTTCTAATTTCTCAATCTAAGTTGTTAAATTTTGATTGTCAACCACCATACGTAACAGTATTGATTGATTTTTTGTTAATTGGCAAATCCTTTTCCTGTCAGAGAGATTGGTCCAGTGACATCTTGTCCCCTACCTTGTGAAGGTGAGGCTGGCCGCTCAGTTATTTTAGATTAAGTTCTTGATAGCAGCAGCTACACAGATGACATCTAACTATACACAATAATGAAGAAAACATGTAGATTAAGACAGAGCTGAACGACATGAAAAAATCGAGAGATTAAAACAAATAGTCTTATTTGATCTATTACACCAGAAAAAAAGTCTTCAAAGTTTTCACCAGAAAGTATTAAAGTTTCAGTAACTAGCTAAATGACAGGCATAAATGCCTAGCGCCCTGTTTATGCAAAATGAAAAACTCTAATAGAGTATCTTCACCAGTAAAGCTAAGCTGTATTATGGGTTTCACTGTGGATGCGGTGGTGGTGGTGGTGGAGGCATATTAGATTTTGCAAATCCCACCCATGCAACAATGCCAACGGCGAGTATGACCCACCCAAAAATGTCATACTTGAGATCACTGCTCTTCTTCTTTTTTGAACTCTGCAATGCAAGAGCAGACATAATGGTGAATCAGCAACAATTGATAGATTGAAAATGAATCAGATTTTCACAGAGATTCAGTACGAGTCTTAAAAGGACTTTAACTTTCAATTTTCCAGGGAGGAGGGAGGATAAAGTAATCGTAACATTTAAAGGCGTACAAAATCAAAGAGCAACAATTAGACTTTGTGAGGAAGGCATCACGACTTATTCTGAACAACAATTTAAATGGAAAAAATAATAATCAAGACACATCAATTAGTAAGAATTATACTGAACACAGAAAATAAGATATCGCTCCTATCAAGAGATAAAGGGTGAGAACTAAAGACTAAAGAGATACCTTTGTGCTTGTCGATGTTGAAGGTTCTGCTGACATAGTTTGTTGCATGGGACCATGTCTGTGGATTTCCATGTGCAATTCTGGAGCCTAAGTATAATGTAGAACAACATAAATCGAGACTCCCAACCATAAAATGAGACATTTCATGAGTAAAGATATCACAAATTTGACTAAATAAAACAAACTAAACAATCGTAAATTTCCACAAGCTGCACCACCTAGTCAGGACATTTCTCAAGCTTGTTTGCTTTGACATATCAGCATAATTTGACACTCAACCACATTCATTACCAAAGACAAATGCAACTCAATCAAGGAAATGTTGGAACCAAATAGTCGTCGGGAGGGGGGAGGGGGGTGTTATACAAAGATTGACCACCATTCTTTGGAGAACAAAAATCTGTGAGGTTTAGGATAGATATATGCAAACAACGAAAAAAGAAACATCTTTCGTGCAAGCAAGTACCATCACATGCCAGCACACATTTGCTCAATAAAAGCTACATTGAACTATATTACACTAACATCCATTCACCTTATAATAAACCAATTTCTATGCTCATATAATCTTATATGCAAACCAAATCCCTCACTTTCAGAGGATTGCTTTGCCATTGGGAACATCCTCAACCAGCCTTTGGCTTGTGCTTTCCAATGAAGCCTTCTAAGGGTTGGAAATATACCAGTAGGAGAGAGAAAAGGAGGGAGGATTAATCGAAGAGACCACAAACAAAAGTCAAAAGATCAAAAGGGTGTTAACATGACATCTATATTATAGCAGCGTTTTCAGTGTCAACACTCAACGAGACGACTTTCCACTTTGATGCATAATGCCCCTTCCATATAGCTTATAATAATAAACATACTATGAATAAGATGCCTGGAGAGGAGGAAAATCTTTTAAGTCTGAAACCTTACAAATCTCTCATACAGTAAATGTTGAATGTTATCCGTATAAAGAAAATTTTCAGCAGAAGAACAAAACAAATTCACTTTGATCCATTTTTAGTAAAATAGTGAAGGATATCCCATTAGTTGTTCAATTTGATTAGAAGGTGCAGAAGCTAGAATTGAATGCAAAAAGTATGAAAATAGATCTCGTAATGTATTGTACGTGAAAATATTCCTAGGATAGGGAAAAACTTTTGTGTTGCAACCTTAGTAAATCTCTGATATAGCAACTGCCAAATGCTACTGTCGAGTCCCACATAGTGCGAGGGTTGATTAGGTCTCTTTATATGGTTTTGAAAATCCTCACCTCTTGATCAATCTATTGGAGTTGAAATTTTCTTATCATGGTATCTGAGACAGGTTCATCCCAATTCTTTGTTTATCCGATGTTGGCCCCCCAAGTTATATTGTCCACATTCTAAAAGACCAACCCCGGGCGTGTGGAGGTTCTGTTGAGTCTCACATTGAGTGTGAGAGAATTGATGGGTCTTGGGCAACCCCCACCACTTAAGCTAGCTTTTGGGTTTGAGATAGACCCAAGGACCATTTTGTTATCATATCCAGACCCTTGTGCGATCCACTTCTACACCAACGAAACCAAGGAAATACCCAGCCAGCCAAATAAACTCCAACGGAACCTAGAATCTCACACCCCATAATTTTGTGAATGACAATAGAATAAAATAAAGGGATACTTGAGAAGATGTAAACTTCGGCCATCTAGTTTACCAAACCTAAACCGAAGTACACACTACCTATACACTGTACATATTTTATTAACTAGATGGCCCAAAGATTTGGGCTGTAATTTTTCCTAATATAAATATTGATGTGGTAAAAGAATTTGCAAAATTTGGAACTTCCCTTTTCCTGCTAGATAGGTAAATTCTGAAGGATGCAGTCACTTGGTAGAGTAGTGATTTGTGCATCTTTGGTTCAGATTTTATCCCAGTTCTTCCTTAAATTCCTTCCTTATAGTGAATCCTAATTTTATCTTCCTTATCTGTTGCTACTTTTGTGAATTCATTACATCTCCTACCAATGTAAGGAATGGAAACCAAAGAGGACGTCAAAAAAAACTTCAGGAACAAACTTAGTATGATGAGCAAATTGATGCACATACTAGCGTCACATATATAATATGTACCGCTGCATGAGCACATGTAACGAGGAATAACACACATTTTGATAGAAGTTCCTATTTTTCATTTTGAAAGTAATTGCACTTCTTCATCTCCCTCCATATGAACGATGAATGGCCATCCAACAATAAGTGTCTTTTGGCTTAACAGTAAAGCAATAAACTTTATGTGATAATCCGTCCATCCTTTACCGCAAGATGTTTTCTTATTTATCAGTCTCTAAGCTAATACAAAAGATATGAAATGACTGTTTCACCTACGTAAACCGCACATAAAGACCTACAAAATGGCTAACTATAGCTCAACGTAAAACTACCAAAACTGAACAGACGTTCTAAAGCAATCAGTTTTGAGCATACATCATGTCAATCAACATGGACTATATTCAAACTAACAACTTTGACTTCTAATCGCCTTACCCGAACAGACAAACTGACAAAAGTTATTGGATTGGACAAGTAGCATGTTATCAAACACAGAGTGAAAAAAAAGCCATTCAACATTCTATAAATTAACATGATTTAGATTATGTCAAATAATAACAACTCGATTAAAATCATAAACTGAAAATTATTGGCATTTATATGAATTTGTGAGCATATAATTTCAGTAGTTATAGACAGTAATAGTTTTTTGGTGTATTTATTAGGTTTTAATTTCACGCGTGATATTTCATGGTGCAAGACTTTATGCGAGTTAAATGTAGTGATAAGTTCAGTTTTAAAAGAAGTTAAGGAAAAAAATTAAATGCATTAAATGAACCTCCAGAATCAATTTAGGTTCTTCATATATAGTTATGCTTAAAAATATTAATCTCGGTTGAACTTACAATTTATACTAAATTTTTCATAGTTTTAAACATCTAATCTAATTCAATCTAGCATCAAGTTTAGTCAAATTGACTCTCAAAAATGGACAGTATCACATAATTTGGACCAAGGCACAGTAGTCTGTAAGATCTCATAATGCACTGATTGACAACAAAAATTTGGCTGTAATGTTGACTAAATTTTACACGTGTATAATGACAAATGATGTAAAAGGTAATATAAGAAGGTGCCACCAAAACTATTGACAACAATACCACACATCGTTTAGGTGTAGGGTGGATGTGGAGGCTTGCCCGAAGACTTGAGTGCTAAGAAAGTGCCACTGAAACTTAAAGGCAAGTTATACATAGTGGTGTTTAGACCAGCTATGTTGTATTGGCAGAATGTTAGCTAGCCAAGAACTCCCACAATCATAAGATGAAAGTTGCGGGACTGAGGATGTTGAGATAGATGTGTGGGCATACTCGGAGAGATAGTATTAGATGTGAAGATATTTGGGACAAGGTGGAAGTAGCCCCGGTGAAGGATAAGATGCGAGAAAAAAACTGAGATGGTCTGTACATGTGTAGAGGAAAGGAACATATGCCCTAGCGAGGAGGTGTGAGAGGTTGACTATGGATGGATTCAGAGAGGAACAAATAGTCCGAAGAAGCATAAGGGAGAGGTGATCAGATAGGGCATGAGGAGGTTAAAATTACCGAGAAAACAGCCTTAGATAGGAGGTTATGAAGGACACGAATTTGGTAGAAAGTTAATAAATAGTTGGGTGTCATCTTGTTTTTCCTTACATACTAGTTAGTTGTAGTATTACTCTTGTAGTTTCTTGTCTTTCTATTTCTGCTACTACATGTTTCTTGTACTTCAATTATCATAGTATTTTGTTGTAGTTACTACACCTTTTCAGAGTGTTTTCTCATGCTCTCTATAGTATTTTTCCATGGCTTGTCCACTTCGTCATTTCTTTTCAATCTACTTTAAATTGCTTTTCCATGAGTCAAGGGTCTTATCAAAAACCACCTTTGTACTTCCAAAGATAGGGGTAAGGCCTACAAGCAGTCACTCCCTCCGCTCCATATCGATGGTATTTTAAGCCTGGACACACCCCTTTAAGAAATCACTTACTCGTAGAGATAAGTGATTGCACCTTGATTAAATAATTTTACTTTTATATGATTTCTTGGTTAGGTAAAAAATCACTTATCTAAGTGTAAATTTGGAAAAGAACTATTAATAACTTCTTGATTATGTTAAAAACCATCTATTTTGGACTAAATGTAAAAGCTAAAAATACTATAAAATGGATAGGAGGAAGTAAGGGGCAAGAAAAGATACACAAAAATTACTACAACATCGATATACATCAAGTACAAAGGACCACATAGGAAGGAACTTGACAAAAAAGAATTGAGTGCAAAAAATGGGAATAAGCGAGGAGAAGGCAATGGCACACAACCACGTGTAGCAGTTTGATATCATTCATTTGGAATACCTAAATACAACATAAAGATGCAAAGCATTAAACATATTGAGACTTAGCTAAAAAAACAACAAAAGTTTCACCTTAGCAGTAACTTCCAGAGATTTGCGGTAAAGGTCATTGGAGGGATCCTGCATTCAGAGTAACAAAAATCTAAGCTACTTGCAACAGTTAAGTAGCAAATACATTTGGAATGTCTGTTGATAAAAATATACCGCATCAAATGCCTGTTGAAAGCACTGAGTTGCTTTTTCAAAGTAAACCTTAGCCTCATCCATATCAGGAGTTAAAAAAGCATGTGATGTATGTGCATTTCCCAAACACCAAAGCGCATCATGCTTTTCAGGGTTCACCGTCAATGCCTCCTCCAACTTTGAGGTTGCATCTGCCAAGTTAATTCAACATAAAGTAAACGACAACAAATACACACTTCATCCGTCTCTTAGAATTTCAAAAACGAACCAAAACAGCAAACAAAAGAAGAACATTTTTTTGGCTGAAGAAACACATTATAGGTTTAACTAACAGAACCTAGAAAAATCTAATTCATAAAAAACTATTTAATCAAGTCCCGAAAATTCAAGCAACTCAATACCAGAAATCATTTGTTTCGATTCAGCTACAGGCTGGAACTGTGATAATTCCAGCAATGCACCTCCCCACCTCGTCAAGTTCTGCATTCATCATCATGTATCAGAAACAACAAAGTCATTATTCAACAAAGCATCGAAGTTTTAATTAAACACAAAAACACATCAAACAGCAGAAATCCAATTAGAAGGATAAAACAGAAATGATAAATGAAGAGAAAGAGGAGACACGGACATCAGCATCGAGGGGATTCTGAGCATAGGTGGTTTCAGCACTCTTCCGAGCGTGTTCGAAGAAGAGGAGACGATCGAATTCGCTTTGCATCTCCATTGCTGAGTTGCTTCGATTCGATCAGTTTAGGGTTCAAGCTAAATCCTTTTGCCCTTGCTTAGTTTTTATCAGTCGGTCTATACAACGCTACCCAGGTTAAGTTATTATACTGATATAAACTTTGTGACACGTCATTAGTTTGAAAAAATAATGTGGGCTTTTAAATTCTGGGCTTTTAGTAAATCGGAATCTATTCTATTGGGCTACGAAGAAATTTAGGCGAAAATGCCATATATAGCCCATTTTAGGACTACTAATTAGTAAGAGCTGATTTAAGGAAATAACACTTTTAGTCCACTATTTAAATTTTAATTAAATTTTCAGGTCGTATTGTTTTTGTCTTCCTTTTTTCTTTTGAAGAAACTTCACAAATAGTCATTAAAATAAAATTAATAAGGTTTCATAGCTATATTTTGATAATTATGAGTCGTAGCTACATGTTAGAGGAAGGAGAGACGCGAGCGAGATTGAGAGAGGGAGTAGAGAGGTCGTAGAGTGTAGAGAGGCGAATTTGTATATATGTCAGATAATTGTATATATACGTAATTGATATACATATGTATCAATGGTTGTATTTGTATATCCGAATAATTGTGTATATAATTATTATGTATATGTATCAGTGAATACTATAGTATTAACGAAATACAATTTGTATTAATGAACAAATTGTATACAATCATATCAAGTTGTATTTGTATGTGTATAAGAAGGAGACATGAGAGAGGCGAGAGAGAGGAAAAGAGGAGAGAGATGGACATAATTATAGCTAAAATTAAGTTGTGAGTGATAATTAATGAAAACTTTATTCGTGTAATTTTCCCTTTTCTTGTTAGACAACAATCGAAAATTGAGTTTGTCTAATAGTGAGTGAATCTCGAGGAGAAACACAAGCTTAATGAGTTAATTCAAACTTGATTGACTGTCATTTTGATTCTAGTCGGATTCATTATCTAGAAAGTTTAATTTTTTCGGTCTTGGTGAAGAGTGACATAGTTCTTAATCAAATTTGCTTAGCTTTGAGACTCAAATTTGTCAGAATGGGAGCAACAATTTCATACACATTTGGCTTGTTGAGTAAAATGATGGAATCAATTGAGAAATTGTCTTTTCGTGTTATTGTCTATATCATTTTTTAAAAAATACTTTTTTCCAACAATATTAGGTTTGTTACAAATCCACTTAATTGTGTGGATGTTTCTATTCATCTATTCTTAACGTAATGTCCTATTAATGTATCACTTAATTAATGTCTTCTAACGTAATTTGTTTAGCATTGTAAACGGATGATTTTACATCCTATAAAAGGCATACTTCACCCTTGTGAAAGACACACTTGAAGAATTGAAATAGTATTTCTCCACTCAATACTTCTATCAATATTTGTCTCCCTATATTGTTTGTGTATTCTTGTATTTTCCCCTCGTTTTACAACACGTTATCAGCAGAGTCTCTAACCAATTAAGGCCTACTTAATTCGGAATTAACTTTATTCCTAAACGTTAATCATTTTTCTTTCCGAGTCAGGTATACATTTATATGTTTATAACATATCTAACAGGACTTGCATAAATCTTTGATCCGTATTTTTTTTACTGCATATATAACTTGCTTTAGGTATTATTATAATACTTTACTAGGAATAATAATCAATACGTTTCAAGTTTATATTGTTATGTTATTTATGCTACTAATTTATAACTCTAAATTTAATACGAAGCAATATGATAGCACGATAGTTAGAATACGCGTAAGTGTGTCATAAAGAATATAATATTGTATTAAATCCAACTTGAAATTATTACTAAACTTTGATATTAATTGAAACTAGTAATTAATACTTAAAACAAGTAGGAAATACATTTAACTCTTACCGTTTTAATGCTTCATGAGTTTATATTTTTAATCTAACATTAATGTTCATGCATATAATGTATTTTATACTCACCATTTACTTTATTATTTAAAATATTAATTTGCCATTTATAATAAACAAATCAACATCATAATATTAACTCAAAATTGTTTTATGATAGTTTTCATCATGTCAAATTTGTCAAAACTTGAATTTGTGGCACTTGACATTTCTGGAAAGAATTATTTGTCATGGGTACTTGATGTTGAAATTCACCTTACCGCTAAAGGTCTTGGTGATAGTATAATCGAAGGAAATACGACATCAAGTCAGGATAAAGTGAAAGCTATGATTTTCCTTCGTCATCATCTTGATGAAAGCCTGAAGGTTGAATACCTAACGGTGAAAGATCCACTAGAATTGTGGATAGGTTTAAAAGGGAGGTATGACCACGTCAAGGCAACGATATTGCCAAGGGCTCGTTATGAGTGGATGCACTTATGTTTTCAAGATTATAAATCCGTAATTGAGTATAATTCTGTTGTATTAGAATAACTTCCCAATTGAAATTATGTGGGGAAACAATAAAAGATGAGGACATGTTGGAAAAGACACTAACTACTTTCCATGCCTCTAATATGATATTACAACAGCAATATCGTGAAAAAGGTTTTCAGAAATACTCTGAATTGATCTCATGCCTTCTGGTGGCTGAGCAACATAATGACCTTCTGATGAAAAATCACAAAGCCCGTTCCGCTGGAAGTGCTCCATTACCGGAGGCACACGCGGTTGAAGCACATGGCCAGTCTGAATAAAACAAAATAATCGGGGCCATGACAATGTGCGCGGGCGTGACAAAGGCAAAAGACGATATAGTAATCGTCGAGGTGGTGGTCATAACAAAAGGAAGAACAATATAGGTTCTCAAAATAATCCTTCTAAAGAAAAGGACGATCCCTGTCATCGTTGTGGCCTTAAAGGTCACTGAAAAAATGAATGTCGGGCACCTGAGCATTTTGTCAGGTTGTATCAAATTTCCTTTAAAAGAAAAGGAAATAAAGGTGGCGCCTCCTCTTCTAAAGCCCGAGTAGAGTCACATTTGACTCTCAAAGATGATGTTTAGGCAGGATCTTCTCAAAAATATAATGAGAATGTTGAGGCAAACTTAACATTGAAAGATAATGCTTTTGATGGGCTCGATGACATTACTCATTTGAAAGCTGAGGACTTCTTTGGGGATCACAACTGAGATTGATAATCGAGCTAGGAAATGAATAATGTTTTTATGTATTTTTAATGTCTTAATTAAAGTTTATGCACTTAGATTTATTTTGTTAAATTTCGTACTTCTTATTATGTATTTTTATTCTTATGAAGATAAATAAAAAATTTCAGTCTTCAGTTGGATCCAAGATGAGTAGTGGAGATATGTGTCTTCTGGACAGTGCTACAACTCATACGATACTAAGAGAAAAGAAATATTTCTCTTCTTTGGTAATGAAAAAGGCATATGTTAATGCAATATCCGCTAGTACAAAATTGATTGAGGGCTCTGGAAGAGCAACCTTATTACTACCTGGAGGAACATTAATTGTAATTGACAATGCATTGTATTGTAGTAAGTCTCATAGAAACTTGTTAAGTTTCAAGGTTATTCGCCAAAATGGCTATCATGTTGAGACTGCGAGTGAAGGAAAGGTGGAATACGTTTATATAACTACAATAAATGCGGATAAGAAAACTGTGCATGAAAAATTGCCAGCACTTTCTTCTGGGTTGTACCATCCAAATATTGGTACAGTTGAATCACATGCCGTGGTAAACAAAAGGTTTACTGATTCTAATGATTTTATCATTTGGCATGACCGGTTAGGCCATCCCGATTATAATATGATGCACAAAGTAATTGAGAATTCACATGGGCATACTTTGAAAAACCATAATGTTCTTCAATCAAAGGAATTCTCTTGTGCTGCTTGTTCACAAGGAAAGTTGGTTATCAAACCATTAGTGGCTAAAGTTGGGGTGGAATCCCCTGTATTTCTGGAACGGATACAGGGTGATATATCTGGACCTATTCACCCTGCATGTTGACCATTTAAATATTATATGGTCTTGATAGATGCATCTACAAGATAGTCCCATGTGTGCTTATTATCAACTCGCAATATGTCTTTTGCGAGGTTGTTGACTCAAATAATAAGGTTAAAAGCACAATTTTCAGATTATGCAATAAAAACAATTCGTCATGATAATGCTGGTGAGTTTACATCTCAGGCATTTAATGATTATTGTTTGTTCACTCGAATAACAGTTGAACATCCAGTTACACATGTTCATACTCAAAATGGTTTAGCAGAGTCATTGATTAAACGTCTTCAATTGATAACTAGACCTTTATTGATGAGAACAAAGTTGCCTGTTTTGATTTGGGGGCATGCTATTTTGCATGCAGCAGAACTTGAGCGCATAAGGCCAACCAATTACCATGACATCTCCCCGTTACAATTGGTTTTTGGTTAGGAACCAAATATTTCCCATCTTAGAATATTTGGTTGTGCGGTATATATTCTAATTGCTCCACCACAACGCACAAAGATGGGTCCACAAAGAAGATTGGGGATATATGTTGGGTATGAATCTCGTTCTATTATTAATTATTTGGAACCTAGAACTGAAGATTTATTTACGGCAAGGTTTGCTGATTGTCATTTTGATGAATCAGTATACCCAACATTAGGGGGTGAATAAAAGCAATTGGAAATGAGATAGATTGAAATTCACTTTCACTGTCTCATTTAGATCCTCGAACAAATCAATGTGAGCAAGAAGTTCAAAAGATAATTTATTTGCAGAATATTGCAAATCAACTGCCGGATGCTTTTACTAACCTTCCACGGGTTACTAAATCATATATCCCAGCTGCTAATGCTCAAGTGGAGTTGATGTCCTTAAAGGACAAAATGTTAAGGCAAATGAGTATAGACCACGCTTAAAATGTGGTAGACCAATTGATTCCAAGGATAAAAATCCTCGGAAAAGGAAATGAATAAATGATCAAGATGATGATCATAATATAGAGACAATTTCTCATGAAGAGCTTCGAGACATAATAAATGATGACACCACAAAGGAGGTCCATGTACCTGAAAATAATGAGAATGAGAAAATCTCTATAAATTATGTCTCGACGAGAAAAAGGTGGAATCGAAATAATATTGTGGTGGATAATATTTTTGTCTATAATGTTGCAGTTGAAATAATGCAACAAGATGAGGATTCGGAACCAAGATCTGTCAACGAGTGTAGACAGAGAAATGATTGACCAAAATGGAAGGAAGCAATTTAAACAGAATTGACTTCACTTGAAAAACGTGAAGTTTTTGGACCAATAGTCCGAACACCTGAAGGTGTCAAGCCAGTGGGGCATAAATGGGTTTTTGGGCAAAAACGCGATGAAAATGGTAAAGTCGTAAGATATAAAGCACGACTTGTGGCACAAGAATTTTCACAAAGGCCTGGCATTGATTATGAGGAGACATATTCTCCTGTAGTAGATGCAATTATCTTCAGGTATCTAATAAATATGGCAGTTCATGAAAAGCTTGAAATGCGTTTAATGGACGTTGTCACGGCCTATTTGTATGGCTCGCTAGACCACAATATTTTATGAAAATCCCTGAAGCACTCAAAGTTCCTGAATCATATAAAAATTCAAAAGAAAGTTGTTCAATAAAGCTTCAAAAATCTTTATATGGATTGAAACAATCAGGGCAAATGTAGTATAACCGTCTTAGCGAATACTTGCTAAAGAAGGGTATAAGAATGACCCTATTTGTCCTTGTATTTTTATACGAAGGTCAAAATATGAATTTGTAATAATATCTGTTTATGTTGATGACTTGAACATCATTGGAACTCCTAAAGAACTTTCAAAAGCCGTTGAGTGTCTGAAGAAAGAATTTGAAATGAAAGATCTTGGTAAGACAAAATTTTGTCTTGCCCTTTGATGTACCGTGGTTTCACGGTACTTTTAATGCTTTTTCCTTAAGTTTGGTGTGTGTCTAAAGCCTTTTTGTATTGATTTTTTATGTAAGTTTCTCTTTATTTGCAGAAAATCTGTCCAAAGATGAACGCGGGAGTTTTGAGCAAGAAATGCAGAAGAGACCACCTACGTAGCTTATGACGGTCCGTCGAGGCTGTGACGGTCCGTAGGTGGCATCGTAGTGAGGAGAGAAGCTGCTGAAGGAAGATGGGGAAGTCTGACCAAGTGTGGGACTACGGAAGTTCATGACGGACCGTCATAGCCACGACGGTCCGTCTTGCTAGTTCGTCGTAATGATCAGAGAGTAGTCCAGTACCCAAATTCCAAGAAGTTAAGTATTATGGAACGGAGCCCCTCGACAGACCGTCGTGCTTGAAATGGTCCGTCATACCTGTCCGTCGAGGGTAATGAAGAAAGCAGCAGAAGAAGTTGTGAAGTATGGGACGACGGAGGCCATGACGGTCCGTCGTGCCCACGACGGTCCGTCACGAGGTCCGTCGACTCAGACGCGTTTGGACAGATTTTCATTAATTAGAATCCTTCTTTTATTAGGTTTTGTTTTTATTATAAATAGTTCGAAAAACCTCGTTTTTGGGGTTAGACTCTTGGATATTTTTCAGTACTCTTGTTTTAGTGTTTGAACTATTGATTTTGGTATTTGATATACTTTTTCTGGAATTGATTGTTTTTTTTTTGTTGATTTATCAAGTGAACTTCTGGATGTTATTCATTCTCATAAAAGTAAGTGCATTAATTATTACATTATCAATATGAATTGCATGACTATTATTGACACCCAATTTTGACCCTCCCCTATAGGAATTAATTCATGAGCTTCTTAAACTCTAAAACAATTTAAAATAATTAGTTTTATAAATTTAGGAAAAAATATAAAGTTTGCGTTATTTTGAATAATTTTTGCCGTTTCTTAAAGTTTTTAGATTATATCTATATTTTACATAATTATGTATATAATTAGTATATTTTATGATTATTCAAAAAAATCATCTCAAAAATATTTTAAATTTAGTGAGTAGTCTTTTAAATTAGTTTAGTTTAAATCATGGTTATATTTTTGAATCACTAGTTTAAGATTAAATTAATTATTTTATTTTTGTTAAGATTAAGAAGTTCGCTAAATTAATTTATGTGAATTCATCGTATTAATCAATTACTTTAAAACCATTCAAATAGACAAATTTTGGACTTTGCATTAGTCCCACATCGCTTCCCACATCTATTTGGAACTAAATTTTGTCCTATATAAATCCCTCTTCATTGCACCAAAGGGGGAGGGAGAAAAAAGAGGAGATTTTTTGGTAGCCAGAGAGTACCCTAAATTTTGGGAATTCTTGGCTCCATAGTTTAATATTTTTAAAACGTTTTTGCGACTGTTCGAGTTTGGAGAGGTGGTGGGATCGTCTCCGTCAAACTCGTAGTTCCGGTTCGCTGCCCAGAGCCAGGTAAATTCTTTCTTAGCTTTGTATTATTTAATTCCCAGCTTTTCTATCTGTTATATGTTAGTAGCGTTTCTCTTGTTCCTACTGTTTTATTACTGTTAGTTGTAATTTTTTTTTTCCAGTTTTCCTTTTAGTTTGCTTATGTTTCTTTAGAAATTTATTTGTGTATTAGTTGTAGTTTAGGAGTTATGGTCATGTTCTTAGTGTAATCTGCATTCCAGTAGCCTATTTAATCTTTATTTTATTTAGCTCGATATCTGTGTAAACTTGTTGTTTTAAGATATTTCTATCTAGCTGTCATTTTATTTTCTACTTGATTTTATAATCAGAATTATTATTTATATAATGTGGTGTTTAGTCCTATTCTTATGATTGAATCTTCTAGGCATTAAATTCATATACAGAGAAAGTGATGTAGTATAGTCAATTCGAATGAGTTCTGGTCTGTTTTGGTTGATCTTAATTTTTTTATATATGCATATATATAATTTGTCAATTACCCAATTTGTTAACTATTTGAATCTTGAGTTTAATTAGTATTATAGTTGCTATTACTGTCATACTTCTATGTGTGTATTAATTTGCCATAGCAAATTGGATTCGTTTCACATCATGGTCTAAAATATTTATTTAGTTATTCATGCATCATGGTTATATTTACTCCTAAGATTATTACATATTTTGGATATTACTGCTTATCTATTATGTGTGCTTTTAGATAAAATTAATGACATCAATTGCCCTCTCCCATCCAATCTATTTATTTATTTACTTATTTTGGCTTTAGGTGTTAAGTTGTAATATGCTTAGGTGCATTCATTATTTCGGAATCGTTTAATCTTCTTTAAGATATGATTTAGAGATATTATTTTCAAGTACTAATTTTTATTTTTGCTCTTCATTGCATGTAAAATTCGTCCGAGTTCAACGTGAACTCTCACCCTCTTCTTTGCATTCCATGAGAAGAGCCGTAAAGGCTCAAAGTTCCTCTTTTCCAATCAACCTATTAAGCCGATGGACGGGTCCCAAGATTTAAAGAATTGAAGAATTTGGGCCAAAGAGGCCCACTTTATTTATTTATTTTCATCATATTGTATCTATGTTGGGCCTAAGCCCTTGTCGCCTTTTACTTTACTGTATTTATTTAGTATTAATTATTTGCATAGTCTAGGACAGGTACTAAAGGAAATGGGTCAAAAACCCAAAACAGGTGGGTCCAAAAATCGGTCAAGGCGAACAGAACCCGAATTTGGACCCAAATCCCTTTCCCTCTCTCTCCTTATTTGTTTTTTTTTTTATTATTTAACTGTTTTGTTTGTCGTTAGCTTAAGGTTAGAAGAATCCGAACCCCTGCAAACGCCACTTTGATTTTAACGACTCGATCAAATCAAGTAAAAAAATCTTTAAAGGATTTTACAAATTAAAATCCATTTCGATAAATAAATTTTTTTAACAATCTTAAATGATTTCTTTCGGCCTTAATTTTCAAACAACTCTAAAAAATATTTTTATCGCAATTTTAAGTTTAGCCAAATAAATTAGTTGTCGGATAACCGCAAGTTAGCGGACGTCTTAGGTGCTCTCAAAACCTTCCTAAGACGTTAATATGAATCCCCGAACCCCCTTAATGGTTCAAAATGATTTTTTCTGTTTAAAATCTTTTGCAAAAGTTTTCTTAATTTTCTCAAAATTAAGTGGCGACTCTAAAAAATCGAAAACTCTTACAAAAAGGTAAGAATTTTTCGATTAAAACAGAAATAGCGACTCTGCTGGGGACTTGGAGGATTCTAACCTTAAAACTAACTTTATTTGGCTATATGGTTTAATTGCTTATTTATTTATTTTATCTTATTTTAGAATTGTTGCATTTTCATGGCATCTTCTTGCCAATTGACAAATAGCTTGCATTAGGAAAATAGGAGTTACGTGGCTTTCCACGCTCCTTTCAGATATAAACAAGAATTTTATTTGGAAGTATCAAACGAATAGTTGGAATGCGGTCATCCGACGTCGTTTGGTAGCTTCACCCCGTTGTTTGTCCGACTCGGGTAACCGTCACTTCTAAACCAATTCTAGTCAACATAAGATAGAGCAAAACCAAATCCAAATCTAAGCATTGAACTAAGATGACCCAACACCCAAGGCGTGTTGGGCCCGTTAGATAGACCACCTTGAGTCCAAAAGGGCCTACGGCCTGAACGGGCGATCATATTTATTTGTTTAAATTTGAAGGATGTATACATCATCTGAAAAAATCATTGTCCTCGGGATTGGGAGTAGATTGTAACTTATTCTAGTCAAAGATAGAGCTCACAAGTTACTAGTCTAAGACGCGGGAACCCGGAGAGGAGAAGAAATGAAGAGGGAAGGACCTTCTATGGAAGCATAGTTCAGAGTTGTACCCCTGCGTGAGACTGATTATTTTGTATCCCGTTTCCCCAATTATGTATCCCCATTTAAGTTTTATTCATAAATTTATATAAATTTCGATTTTGGGACAATAGGATATTTCAAATGACATATACATCCTTCAGATCAGTAGGTCTACCCTTGGCATAAAGGGGTCACAAGCATGTTAGGACGCGATATTTGTCTGTATACTTGTCTGTTTATCTGCTCTATGTGTGATATTATGCATTTTATATTCTGAATCCAAACTGAAAAATCTGCCTTTGAGTTGTTTTCCTTCTCAGGTATTTTGAACTGATCTGTGTTGATTAAGCTGGCAGATCATCCTTACTTCACCAGGTCAAAAGGTCCCGCAGATTCCTTCCCAAGGAAAAATTCTAACAAAGGAAAGACGATTATGGGAGATAATAGCGAGGAAGTAGGTCTTACTGATGTTGTGGTGGCTCAACCCACCATAGCGGACCAAAACGAGTTGATTCTGCAGTTGATGCAGCAAATTGCAGAAATGAGAATAGAAATGCAAAGGAGACATGATCTACCTCCGCCGGGTTTTGCTGTTAATGCTGCAGATGGAAGGCCTCCTATCTACTTCCCTTCCTCTAACATGGATCCAGCTCAAGGCGTGCCGCTCGCTCAGAATTCCCCCGCTATAGACCCAACTACCCAAAATCCGCAATATGCTTCAGCCTCTTATCAAACTCCACCACATCCTCAGAACCATCATTCTCAAACGCCCTCTCACCCTCAAAATACCCAACCTCAATCCGCTCCACCACCACAAAACCAAAATCAAAATCCAAATCAAAACACTTTTAATCCCCAAACATCCCACCACCACTTAAATCAAAATACTAATCCTCAAACTTATCCACAAAATTACCAAGCTGCTCAAAATGCCCAGAGTCCTTCCATAGCTCCACCCTTGCCTAAAAGAACCGCTTTCCAAATCCCTGTCCATGCTGAGCACGACCTGCGCGGTTCGGAGTTGGACCACTATGAGGAACAGGAAAGAGAGTGGAGGGCGAAGGAAGAAGCAAAAGTAGACATAAAAGAGGAGATTAAGAAGGCTATGAAAGAGCTTCAATCCGTCCCCGATGCCGCCGGCCTAAGTTATGAAGATTTATGTATTCATCCAAATCTGGACCTTCCAGAAGGTTTCAAGATCCCGAAGTTTGATACCTTCGGAGGAGTGGGAAACCCTATAGCTCATTTAAGAGCCTATTGTGACCAGCTCGTGGGAGTTGGTAGGGATGAAGCTTTGTTGATGCGGATTTTCAGTCGAAGCCTGTGCGGAGAAGCTCTTGAGTGGTTCACCTCCTATGAAACCCGACAATGGCCCACCTGGAATGCTCTAGCAAAAGACTTCATCGAGCGATTTGCTTATAATGTAGAAATCGTTCCTGATTGTTACTCTTTGGAGAAAATAAAGCAGAAATCATCCGAAAGCTATAGAGAATTCGCTTACAGGTGGAGAAAAGAAGCGGCGAGGGTGAGGCCACCCATGTCTGAAAAAGAAATCGTCGAGGTGTTCGTACGGGTGCAAGAACCAGAGTATTATGACAGAATTATGTTGCTCGTTGGGGCAAAGTTTGCCGAGATAGTCAAGATTGGTGAGACTATCGAGGACGGTTTAAAATCAGGAAAGATAGCCCGTGTAGCCGCATCGGCCGGATCTTCAGGGTTGTTAAAAAAGAAGAGAGAAGACGTGGCTGTTATTTTATATTAAGGCGAGAAAAACCCAAGAAGATCTTCGTATTCCCATTTCCAAGGTCGTTCTCGACCTTCTCAAAACTCTTACCAAGCTAGTCAGAAAAATAATTCTCCTCCAGTATACCAGAATCCTCCTCTAATCTACCAAAGTTCACCTCCAATTTACCAAAATCCATCTCCCACATACCAAAGCCATCCTCCACTTTACCAAGTTTTGTCTCCTCACTACCAATGTATTGCTCCCAACTGTGCCAACGTGCAGTCGAGCTACCAAGCACTCCCTCCTGCATATCAAGTCCAAGCTCCACTATATCAAAATCCCCACCCAAATTGCCAAGCTCCATTGCCAAACTACCAAGCCAATTCCTATCCCAGAGGTCAAGCTCCGCATCCAAATAATCGAGGTTATCAACAGATGCCTCCCCCACAAAGAAGTTATAATCCACCTCGACCTCGGTTTGAGAAGAAACCTGCAAGGAATTTCACCGCGCTCGCGGAAAGTCGAACAAAGCTATACGAGCGACTAGCTGCAGCCGGATATATCCATCCTGTGGGGCCTAAGCCCGTGGATATCAATTCGAAATTCTATAGGCCAGATCAGAGATGTGCTTATCATTCCAACAACGTTGGGCATGATACTGAGGACTGTATCAAAATTCAGGATCTAATCGACCAAGAGGTGGTCTCTCTACAACCAGCTGCACCTAATGTCAACACCAACCCTTTGCCAAATCACGGAGGCGACAATGTGAATATGATAGAGACAGACGACGATTGGTGTGTGACAAAGGTGATAACTCCAATCGACCCTGACGACGTTGGGGAAGGAATCTGCGGCCTTTTCGAGGAGATAAATGTTGTTATTGAGGAAGAGGTCGAGCTAGCTGGTATCCGTGATGCTGAACCAGGAGAGATTCTGCAGAATGGGACCTCCACGCCGATCCTGAATCCCCGAACTCCTTGGTAGAATGGCATTGTTTAATGCATATTTAAATCGGTGGTAGTCCGGAAGAGGCCCGAGACCCACCATTTTGCATTTTCTTAATTGCATGCATTTTAAATTTCCCTCGTGATGTTTGAAAAAAGGCAACATGGCCCTTTGCCATAGCCAAAGTTTGCATCATTTTCCTTTTTGAATGAAAGTCTCTTTATTTAAAATTTGGTTTATTTACTTATTTGCTTGTCTAACTTTGTCTATTTATGGTTTCGGTAATATAAGTTTTAAACCTACCAATGTCGTGTCATGTCATGAGCTGAACGAACAAAGTGAGGCAGGTGGTGACGAGGTTAATGAATACAAAGAGGAAAATGAGGCACCAAAATATGTTGCTGAAGAATTTCTGCAGTATGAAAATCAGCACAAGCCGAATTTAGAGGAAACTAAGACTGTAAATCTGGGAGATCAAGAGTACGTTAAAGAGGCCAAAATCATGAGTTCATTTGAATGAAACTCAGAAGAAGGATCTAATACACTTACTCACCAAAAACATTGATGTGTTCATCTGGGAAGTCGGTGACATACAAGGGTTGAGTACCGATGGCGTATCTCAGAAATTACCGATTAATCCAGGGTTCGACCCGGTGAAGCAAAAGGTTCAGAAGTTCAAACCTGAGTTGAGTTTAAAGATTAAAGAAGAGATCACCAACCAAATTGAGTCTCGATTGGTGGAAGTGACATAATACCCGACTTGGTTGGCAAATGTCATTCCGGTCACCCCTTATCCCCTTTAAATATTCCTTTGAACTACGTTCGATCTGAATTCTCAAGAATGAGATACGTAGGCGGCCTATGTCGGCCTCAGTCGATTTCTTTATAACTTTCTTATCTTTATTAACCTTTGAGGGGGAACTACGTTTGACCTGATTCCTGCCTCAACGGGATACGTAGGCGCCACAAGGGTTCGGTCATATTTCCCGTAAGATTTCTATTTTACAGTAGAAACTGGGACAAAATTTTTGAGAGGGTCTCAAAAATTCCTGAGAAGAAGATTTTCCCCAGTGAGTCAAGGTGGAGATACTTCAA
Source organism: Solanum sitiens (assembly GCA_016801875.1). Classification (NCBI taxonomy): domain Eukaryota; kingdom Viridiplantae; phylum Streptophyta; class Magnoliopsida; order Solanales; family Solanaceae; genus Solanum; species Solanum sitiens. Next base: position 2,344,783 of record JABWTJ010000056.1, read on the forward strand.
GATTTGCAACTGGGACAGAATTTTCGAGAAGATCTCAAAAATTCCATGATTTACTTACCGACAATTGAAGATAAGCCATAACTTGTAACTGAGACAGAAATTTTGAGAATAGCCTCAAAATTTCAACATGGTTTATCGACGATCTGGAGTGACTTTGAATACTCCCCAGCAAACAATCAGATAGACCTCCGAGCATTAGACTCAAAGAAGTTCGCTAATCCTGACGTGACATGACACTTGGCAGTGACTCTTTCTTCTCAAAAATACTATTTCTCAAAATTTATTTTCTCTTAAGTTTTCCCTTTGTGTTTTATTTGTTTTGGCATAAAATATTTTGTCTTATCTATCAAGAGTCGGGAGATCAGGAAATCAACCAGAGATAGCAGGACATGAAGCAGACAACTGAACAAATCGACACAAATCAGTTCGTTTTAAAAACTAACAATTTTTCTGTGGATGCAGGTTTATAGCTTTGCTCTGAAATCAACAAATTCCTCCGATGGTGAATATGGAGAAGTCAAGGGAGGAGAAAAGCTCTCCAGAATTTAGCGATGTTTCTGTAGATGCAAAAATTATTTTATATTGCTTATACCGGAGACGTGGGAATATGAATGGTTTATTTCAGTCAATTTCCAACAACATAAAGTCTATAAGGAACGTCCGGCTAGATTCGAAGGTGAATCAAGCAAAAATCTCAAAAATCTCAAAAGAAGAAAAAAAAAGGGAGTTTACGTTTTCCGTAAAGGACGTCATCTGCGTCCTAATGTCAGATATGATATTATACACTACCCGGAGGGGTCATTTTATTTTATTGCCGATCCGGACGATACACTACCTGGAGGGTCATTTTACTGTATTGTCGATCTAGACGATATGATTATCCAGAGGGCACCCTAAAGATCACTATGTTGCTCGATTGAAGCATTGTCTTCACTTGGTACCAAATATGAAATCAAAAGCCAATATTTATACATCGCAAGAAGACTTCATACCTTGCTGAATTTATGCATCGCGAGAAGATTTCATGCCTCGCAGATATTTATACATCGCAAGAAGATTTCATACCTTGCGGAATTTATGCATCGCGAGAAGATTTCATCCCTCGCAAAAAGTTTATACATCGCAAGAAGATTTCATACCTTGCGGAATTTATGCATCGCGAGAAGATTTCATCCCTCGCAAAAAGTTCATACATCGCAAGAAGGTTTCATACCTTGCGGAATTCATGCATCGCGAGAAGATTTCATGCCTCGCAAAAGTTTATACATTGCAAGAAGATTTCATACCTTGCAGAATTTATGCATCGCGGAAGATCATGCATCGCGGAAGATCATGCATCGCGAGTCAATATTCATGCATCGCGGAAGATCATGCATCGCGAGTTAATATTTATGCATGACAATATAATCGTGAGAAGATTTCATACCTCGCTGAAATTTATACATCGCGAGAAGATTTCATACCTCGCTGAAATTTATGTATCGCAAGAAGATTTCATACCTTGCAGAATTTATGCATTGCGGGAAGATATTCATACCCTGCAGAAGATCATGCATCGAGAGTCAATATTCATGCATCGCGGAAGATCATGCATCGCGGAAGATCATGCATCGCGAGTTAATATTTATGCATCACAATATAATTGCGAGAAAATTTCATACCTCGTTGAAATTTATACATCGCGAGAAGATTCCATACCTCGCTGAAATTTATGTATCGCAAGAAGATTTCATACCTTGCGGAATTTATGCATTGCGGGAAGATATTCATACCCTGCAGAAGATCATGCATCGAGAGTCAATATTCATGCATCGCGGAAGATCATGCATCGCGAGTCAATATTCATGCATCGCGGAAGATCATGCATCGCGAGTTAATATTTATGCATCACAATATAATCGCGAGAAGATTTCATACCTCGCTGAAATTTATACATCGCGAGAAGATTTCATACCTCGCTGAAATTTATGTATCGCAAGAAGATTTCATACCTTGCGGAATTTATGCATTGCGGGAAGATATTCATACCCTGCAGAAGATCATGCATCGAGAGTCAATATTCATGCATCGCGGAAGATCATGCATCGCGAGTCAATATTAATGCATCGCGGAAGATCATGCATCGCGAGTTAATATTTATGCATCACAAGTTAATCGCGAGAAGATATTCATGCCTCGCAAAATTATACATCGCGAGAAGATTTCATACCTCGCTGAAATTTATGCATCGCAAGAAGATTTCATGCCTTGCGGAATTTATGCATTGCGGGAAGATATTCATGCCCCGCAGAAGATCATGCATCGCGAGTCAATATTCATGCATTGCGGAAGATCATGCATCGCGAGTTAATATTCATACATTGTGGAAAATCATGCATCGCGAGTTAATATTCATACATCGCAAAAAGATGCCCATGCTCCGCAAGGAATCATGCACTGCCAGAAAGGGAATCATGCATCTGAAGAAAATATTCACCATCGGCATCAACTGCATCATTTTATTTTTGATAAAAGTAAGCATCGAGAAGAACATCAAAGACGACATCAAGATAAATATCAGCACTGCATCTGTTTTTTATTTATTTCAACATCAAATGAAGAATACATTGAAGATTGCATTACATACATAAGACATAAGCTCTATTTGCTTTACGTCAAACCGATCGAGTTGACGTCAAATGTCAAGGAGAACAATTAAGTGTCGACATGGTAAAAGACACTGTCTCCCATTTTAATTGCATTTTTTATGCTGACGAGTTTTATCTCAGTCTTTGTCGAGAGCATCCGAAAGGATGAATTCTCCAAAACTTACCACAGGTGCGGACGACATCAAAAAGGATGCAGCACAACGTGGAACTTTTTCTTAGCAGCGAACTGGGACATAGTCCAAAGAGGTTATCAAACTCTTAGGACGCGAGCAGAGGAGCGACTTCCACCACAATCAAACCACACCCCTATCAGAAGGCATGTGGGTTTTCCTCTTATTTTTGTCAGTTTCGGTCTCGCATCCGGAAATTTTGGTCTACCGGAAGCAAGTTTCCAATCTGAGTGACAATGCGCCGAGAGCTTTGAAAATTATGTCCATGTGAGTTCTTAATTATGGGTGTGAAGTGCACCACATTCATGGCTAAGAGGTTACAAGCCTCCTTTTCATACTCGTTTAATTTTGTCACTTGTCCAGAACCAAAGGTTATCTAACATAATAGATTCCCTTTTCAATCGATTGAGTCGAACTACAAACAGCCTGATTCCTATGGTTTAAGGATATGTAGGCGGGCTCGATGTTGAAAACTCGGCTGTATTCTAACATTCCCTCTTAAATCTTATTCTCAAGCATCCCGATTCCTTCATAACTCGGTATCGAGATGACTTTTGATTTCTTTCAAAATCGTGCGTTAAATCTAGTGTATCGAACTACAAGTGGCCTGAATTCTCATATAGCCTGAGATATGTAGGAAACCCATTTTCAGGGCTCGGTCATAATTCCTAAAGTCCGTACCAAATCCCTTGCCTGAAAGATGGATATGTGGTCGGTCAAAATTGGATTGGTCAATTTCATTTTCCTCAAATTTCTTGCATCAATCCAAGTAAAATGAGGGACAGTTGTTGACACCCAATTTTGACCCTCCCCTATAGGAATTAATTCATGAGCTTCTTAAACTCTAAAATAATTAGTTTTATAAATTTAGGAAAAAATATAAAGTTTGCGTTATTTTGAATAATTTTTGCCGCTTCTTAAAGTTTTTAGATTATATCTATATGTTACATAATTATGTATATAATTAGTATATTTTATGATTATTCAAAAAAACCATCTCAAAAATATTTTAAATTTAGTGAGTAGTCTTTTAAATTAGTTTAGTTTAAATCATGGTTATATTTTTGAATCACTAGTTTAAGATTAAATTAATTATTTTATTTTTGTTAAGATTAAGAAGTTCGCTAAATTAATTTATGTGAATTCATCCTATTAATCAATTACTTTAAAACCATTCAAATAGACAAATTTTGGACTTTGCATTAGTCCCACATCGCTTTCCACATCTATTTGGAACTAAATTTTGTCCTATATAAATCCCTCTTCATTGCACCAAAGGGGGAGGGAGAAAAAAGAGGAGATTTTTTGGTAGCCAGAGAGTACCCTAAATTTTGGGAATTCTTGGCTCCATAGTTTAATATTTTTAAAACGTTTTTGCGACTGTTCGAGTTTGGAGAGGTGGTGGGATCGTCTCCGTCAAACTCGTAGTTCCGGTTCGCTGCCCAGAACCAGGTAAATTCTTTCTTAGCTTTGTATTATTTAATTCCCAGCTTTTCTATCTGTTATATGTTAGTAGCGTTTCTCTTGTTCCTACTGTTTTATTACTGTTAGTTGTAATTTTTTTTTTCCAGTTTTCCTTTTAGTTTGCTTATGTTTCTTTAGGAATTTATTTGTGTATTAGTTGTAGTTTAGGAGTTATGGTCATGTTCTTAGTGTAATCTGCATTCCAGTAGCCTATTTAATCTTTATTTTATTTAGCTCGATATCTGTGTAAACTTGTTGTTTTAAGATATTTCTATCTAGCTGTCATTTTGTTTTCTACTTGATTTTATAATCAGAATTATTATTTATATAATGTGGTGTTTAGTCCTATTCTTATGATTGAATCTTCTAGGCATTAAATTCATATACAGAGAAAGTGATGTAGTATAGTCAATTCGAATGAGTTCTGGTCTGTTTTGGTTGATCTTAATTTTTTTATATATGCATATATATAATTTGTCAATTACCCAATTTGTTAACTATTTGAATCTTGAGTTTAATTAGTATTATAGTTGCTATTACTGTCATACTTCTATGTGTGTATTAATTTGCCATAGCAAATTGGATTCGTTTCACATCATGGTCTAAAATATTTATTTAGTTATTCATGCATCATGGTTATATTTACTCCTAAGATTATTACATATTTTGGATATTACTGCTTATCTATTATGTGTGCTTTTAGATAAAATTAATGACATCAATTGCCCTCTCCCATCCAATCTATTTATTTATTTACTTATTTTGGCTTTAGGTGTTAAGTTGTAATATGCTTAGGTGCATTCATTATTTCGGAATCGTTTAATCTTCTTTAAGATATGATTTAGAGATATTATTTTCAAGTACTAATTTTTATTTTTGCTCTTCATTGCATGTAAAATTCGTCCGAGTTCAACGTGAACTCTCACCCTCTTCTTTGCATTCCATGAGAAGAGCCGTAAAGGCTCAAAGTTCCTCTTTTCCAATCAACCTATTAAGCCGATGGACGGGTCCCAAGATTTAAAGAATTGAAGAATTTGGGCCAAAGAGGCCCACTTTATTTATTTATTTTCATCATATTGTATCTATGTTGGGCCTAAGCCCTTGTCGCCTTTTACTTTACTGTATTTATTTAGTATTAATTATTTGCATAGTCTAGGACAGGTACTAAAGGAAATGGGTCAAAAACCCAAAACAGGTGGGTCCAAAAATCGGTCAAGGCGAACAGAACCCGAATTTGGACCCAAATCCCTTTCCCTCTCTCTCCTTATTTGTTTTTTTTTTATTATTTAACTGTTTTATTTGTCGTTAGCTTAAGGTTAGAAGAATCCGAACCCCTGCAAACGCCACTTTGATTTTAACGACTCGATCAAATCAAGTAAAAAATCTTTAAAGGATTTTACAAATTAAAATCCATTTCGATAAATAAATTTTTTTAACAATCTTAAATGATTTCTTTCGGCCTTAATTTTCAAACAACTCTAAAAAATATTTTTATCGCAATTTTAAGTTTAGCCAAATAAATTAGTTGTCGGATAACCGCAAGTTAGCGGACGTCTTAGGTGCTCTCAAAACCTTCCTAAGACGTTAATATGAATCCCCGAACCCCCTTAATGGTTCAAAATAATTTTTTCTGTTTAAAATCTTTTGAAAGCAAAAGTTTTCTTAATTTTCTCAAAATTAAGTGGCGACTCTAAAAAATCGAAAACTCTTACAAAAAGGTAAGAATTTTTCGATTAAAACAACTATGACCATGGGTAACTAAACTCCATAACTAGGGTTGTGGGAACCATGGGTAAATAACAAGGTAAAATCTAGCTAAAATAACGAGTCTTGAATAGTGTCTTGCATGTATTGATAATTCTTTCGTTTAGAAGTCTTTTTAATGGATGGCCAACGTTAGAACTCGCCTTAATGCTACTTGCCGGACCAAGGAGGTAGATAATAGGAAAAGAATTATCAACGTAGATTTAGTGTATACTATCTAATAGGCTAGTGTTGGTTGGTACGTAGTAACAACTTCGTCAAATATCAATTACGATGCTTAATATGAGGTAAAGATAAGGTTTAGTAAAGCAACACACGTAGCCGGACCAAGGTGTGGAGTGAAATTCTCTAGATGCCGGACCAAGGATTTAGAGATACCTAACTTATCACTTTGCATGCAAGATATTAGGAAAGAATTGTTATAGTTAGAATTACCGAGTTAGGAGCCTGTGGGGAACACTTAAGCCCTAGTTAATCTCATCATTGGATTAAAACTTCAAAACTTAAATCTGTTAGTTGATTACTTTAACTTAGTTAATTGTTTTTATTAATTAAAATCCCCCTTTTAGTTATTTGTTTTCTCGGAAAATAGTTGACTAAATAGTAGTAATAATAAAATAAAATTAAGTCTGAACCATTTTCCTCGTGGGATCGACCCTAACCTCATTAGTTGGGTTCTCTACTTGATACGACCGCTTTTACTTCTTATTTTTGAAGTAAGTTTGAGCGTATCACCCTTCAGATTGAACATTTGACAAATGGAATATTTATCCATCAATCAACATATACTGAAAATGTTTTAAAGAGATTTTACATGGATAAATCACACCCATTGAGTACCCCGATGGTTGTGAGATCTCTTGATATAAATAAAGATCCATTCCGACCTCAAAAAAAAGATGGAGAGATTCTTGGTGATGAAACATCATATCTCAGTGCTATTGGGGCACTAATATATCTAGCCAACAATATCCGACCAGATATTTGCTTCGCTGTAAGTTTATTGGCGAGATTCAGCTCATGTCCAACAAGAAGACATTGTAAAGGTGTTAAACATATATTCAGATATCTTCAAGGAACAATTGATATGGGATTGTTGTTCTCTAATACATCCAAGTCAGAATTGGTCGGCTATGCAGATGCTGGCTATTTGTCTGACCCACATAAAGCCCTATCTCAAACATACTATTTATTCACATATGGAGGTACAACTATATCATGACGTTAAATGAAGCAAACAATAGTTGCTACTTCTTCAAATCATGCAGAAATAATAGCCATTCATGAAGCCAGTCGAGAGTGTGTATGGTTGAGATCAATGACTTAACACTTTTGCAATTATGTGGTCTTCCTGTGCAAACAAAGTCTCCAACAATATTGTATGAAGATAATGCTGCTTGCATAGCACAATTAAAGGGAGGATATATCAAAGGAGATCGAACAAAACATATTTCACCTAAGTTCTTTTTCACACATGATCTTCAACAAAATGGTGAGATAAATGTTCAACAGATTCGTTCGAGTGATAACCTTGCAGATTTATTCACTAAGGCATTGACAACGTCAACATTTGAGAAGCTAAGATATAAGATTGGAATGCGTCGTCTCCAAGATATCAAATTAGTTCTTCATCAGGGGGAGTACATACGCGTTGTACTTTTTCCCTTAGCCAAGGTTTTGTCCCATTGGATTTTCCTGGTAAGGTTTTTAATGAGGCAGCACTCAATGCGTATGACAAGATGTGTGTACTCTTTTTCCTTCACTAGGATTTTCCCACTGGGTTTTCCCTAGTAAGGTTTTAACGAGGCACATTATCTATAAACATCCACGGAGAGTGTTACAAATTCACTTAATTGTGTGGATGTTTCTATTCATCTATTCTTAACGTAATATCCTATTAATGTATCACTTAATTAATGTCTTCTAACGTAATTTGTTTAGCATTGTAAACGGATGATTTTACATCCTATAAAAGGCATACTTCACCCTTGTGAAAGACACACTTGAAAAATTGAAATAGTATTTCTCCACTCAATACTTCTATCAATATTTGTCTCCCTATATTATTTGTGTATTCTTGTATTTTCCTCTCATTTTACAACAAAGTTTGAATATAATGATTTTTCTTAATTACCTAATCATACAAACAAAATATCAAATAATAGTCTAACATTGGTGATCTATTACAAACTTTTAGATTGTCATCTAACGTCTTTCATTAAATTTATAGTTTATTCAGAAAAAATTTTAAATCGTAATCTAAGAATCTCATAAATTTTTGTACTAAATAATTGTTTCAGTGGGTACAAACCAAATTATCTTGCATTAAGCAGTTAGCAAAATCATGATCAATTAATTGTCACAATTGAACATGCATTTGAAAACACTTTAAAATTAAGAGATCCAAGTCACACTAACGTGATCTCTAATAATGTTTCTTTTATTTAAATCTTAAACAAGTGTATCCCTATCTTAGGAAACATCGAATCCAAACTCTAATATTTTGTTGTCATAAACAACTTGTGTTTAATCAGACAGGCATAACACTCCCCACATGACAGCCAATGAAATTGGTCTGAAAATGCAGGCCACATGAATCAAAATTCAACCTCAATTTAAATATTATTGCAACTTAAGAGTGTTCTAATTATTATTATTTAATTTGAATATAAGATAGAATGGACTTTGAGTCCAATTTATTCTAAAAAATAAGCTTAACATATTAGGATTGTCCAAGATCATATAATTTTTTCTTCCTTTTCTTACTTACGGCTTTCATCGAATACGATTTTTTCGCAAATCCTATGTATGTCTATAAGATTGAATATGAAGTATTACTTTAAATTGAGTATCAACTAATGTTGAAAATCTTGTATTTTATTTATCTTTACATTTTAGTCCGTAAATTTCCTAAATAGTGTAAAAAAATGCTGAAAATCATTTCTATTTGACTCGAATATGTTCTAAAAGTCAAAAATATTTTGAATTATTAGTTACACAGACAAAGATTAAAAAATTCTTATGGACTACACAAGATCATATAAGAAAGTCAAAAATAAATATACCGCATACATGAGACAATTCAACATCCCCTACACTGCCAAATATGCAAAATGAAGTGCGAACATATAGAAACTCAATATCAAAAATCGAAATTGTGTTAACTCTGACTCGATACTGCAGAAGAAATAAACATTGGTCTAACTAAATTTCAAACTATTTAATTTATAACATAAGAATTGTCAAAAATAAATAAATATAGAACATCCCATTGCTCACCAACTATCTTTTATCAAAAAAACAAACTCTGTAACTAAAACGTAACTCATAATTTTTTTAAAAAATTACACATAATGAGAAAAGTGATATTTTGAGCTCAATCCAGTCGGGTCAGAAAAACCTTAACAGGCCCAAACCAAGTACGGAATTAGTGGGCCTTGTTTCTTATTCGACCGACAGCCCCTATAACTTAGCACATCTCTTGTTCAAAATGGCCAGCACGACATCGATGTCTGACCATATTTACACAAACATATCCACTCTCACTAATGACGCGTGTATTCTACTCTCATCACTCAGCAGCCGTCAAACAACTCAAACTGCTCAACCACGCCATGCACAGCGCGTGGATTTTCACCATGAAATTTTGAAAATCTAATGTCAGAGAATGTAAATATTTTATAATAAAAAAAAGTTAGTAGTATGCCGTTTAATAATAGTTGTTTATTATATTAAAAATACATATTTATTCACTGTATTTAATTTATCTTTATTATTTTTTATAGTTATTTTCCTATTAAAATATTTAAGATACTATATTTTTTATATACAAAAAATAATACTGTAAAATTATTCTTTTCTATTTATAATTTCTTAAAAATATGTTAAATCAAATAATAGACAACTATTATTAAATAGAGGAAAATAATATTTAATATTATATTATTAAAGTCAAATAATAGACAACTATTATTAAATAGAGGAAAATAACATTTAATATTATATTACTAAAAAATAAGTGTGTACTCTGTGACAGCTGAGATAATAGGTGTAAAAGTTTTTTCAAAATACTTGAACTGGTGTTAAGCTTCTCTTCTCTGTGTCTTCCTGGAGAAGAAAAAGGTGAATTTCTCTCTTTTTTTGTTCTGCAGTTTTAAGCTTTAGCTATGGATTACTAGGGTTATCATAACTGAATAATTTTTTTTGTTGATCTCCTAGTTAAATATGAAAATGCGGAGTTAGTATTTGAAATTTATGAGTTCTGAATTTTAGATTAACGACATTACTGGGAATTTTTGTATTTGTTTAGTGGATTGATTTGGCTTAATCCATAGGTAACTTTCTAGCTATGCCTCTGTTGTTTTTGTGTTTAGTTTAAACTAAGCTGCATTTCCAATTTGGTGATCTTATCTGTGATTCATTTGATCCGTACTGCTTGAACTTTTTACCTAACCATGTATGGCTTGATTAATTTTATTTTTTTTTGGTTTCCGGTTTTCTTCTGAAAGCTGCTATTGACACAATTACCATAAAGTTTATGTGTTCTCTGTTATGATTCGTCTTTAATCCCTGCTTGATGCTTGCACGGTGTACGTTGACTTTATTTGCCTTATTTTTGTGATATTCAGCAAGCTTTTTAACTGTTCCCAACTTCTTAATCACCACTATTGACATTTTGATGCTGATGTTGTTGTCACTGTTAGCTGATCTATAATGTAAATCAAGTGGTATTTCAGTCTCCTTCAGTCACTATTTATATGACGTTGTTTGACTGGCACACAATTTATTAAAAGACTAAATTTGGAACTTGTGATCTCAAAACAAGTTGTAGAGTGTAGACATTTGTGTGGCTATATCTCATAAAATGCATAGTTTCAAGTTGAATTATTTCTAAATGAAGTATGACATTTTTCTTTGATACAGACTCAAAAAACGTATACTAGTATATCTTATACTATGCCGTGCTTGATTTAACTCCTTTTGCTGTGATTTTTAGAATATAGCGCTGATATTTTGTGATGGACTCACTTATTAGTGTTTTTTGTCTTATTTTTTGTTCTGTTAAAACACATGTCAGGTAGGTTTTGGAGTTGTATAGTTAAATTGTCTGATTCTGCAACATGGATGGTATGAACAGCTATTGGCAATTCGGGGATGAGCTTCGAGGACAATCAAAAGTATCGGAGGACCATACAAGGACAACGGGTACTGTAAAATTGGCTGAGCAGTTAAGGTCCAAGGGTGAGCGGGTGAATAACCTTGACCTTTCGAAAGGCTCAGCTGAAAGTAGGTTCAGGGATTATCTTGGTTTACAGGAAGATAACAAGTGGGAAAACCAATACATCAACATGTTGAATTTTGATACCAAGATAACTGACAATACGACCAAGAGCTCCTTCAGGAATGACATTTACAACATTAATTTTCCGAAATCCAATGTCAACAGCTTGGGAAATATGTCATTTAGCAAGTTCAGTAGCAACCACACGAATGACGCTAGCAGCTATGGCAATAACAACAACACTGAGAGTATCAATGGGAACAATGCTGTTGACAAAAGGTTTAAGACTTTGCCTGCTGCTGAGACACTGCCCAGGAATGAGGTTCTTGGTGGGTACATCTTTGTTTGCAACAATGACACAATGCAGGAAGACTTGAAGCGCCAGCTGTTTGGTAATTTCTATCATCTTTTAATTATTTTGTGGACATTTTTGTTTGGCTTAATGAGAGTGTGGAATTTATGCCTTGTATACGTTTGGATATAAACATCTTAATTAAGTGCATGTTGAACGTGTGCTTGATCAACAGTGTGACTGAAATAATAATCTAATACCACATTCTTTATTCCATATGTGAACATGCGGACAAAGTTGATTAGAAGAAAAAGTAGCAATCTAAGAGAACTCATGTCCTTTACTTGTCAGTCTGTATGCATTTTACATGTTTTGACATTTTACCATTGATGGCTGATCGGAGTTTGAATCACTCGCGAGAGAGAAAAAAGAAGAAGCTTAGATCCTAACCTTATCATACCTGGAATGTTGTTTTAACAGTCTGTATGCATTTTACATGCGTTGACATTTTTACAATTTTCAGTCGATCAGAGAGTTTTAGTTGTTTGTGAGAGAGAGAAGACGTGAGATCCTAACTCGATAATACCTTCCTAACTTGATAATACCTGGAACCTTATATAGTTATATTTTGTAGATAGAGCAAACTATAGAGAAAGGTGAAGTCATTGATAAATAGGGGGTGATGGCATTATATATATTTGTTGTTATCATAAGTCTCAACTACAATCGTTGTTTCGCAGGTCTACCTCCAAGGTACAAAGATTCTGTGAGGGCAATAACACCAGGGTTACCGTTGTTCCTCTACAATTACACTACTCACCAGTTGCATGGTATCTTTGAGGTATGTCCAACAAATCTGTTTTTACTTGTTCACATCCTTATAATGAAAATTTGGTCAAAGACCATAAGATATTGCACAAACAAAGCATATTTAGACATGCATTTGGTTGCTTTGAATATCGTAAGATTTTTCTTCATAAAGCAGAGAAACTATTCTGTAGTATTAGGACTTTGTTATCTTCCAATGGGGAGTAGTTTGAAGCATTGCCATGCAGTTATACTGGTGACGGACTCACAATTCTACTTCATTTGCCTTGAGTATTCACTCACTACCGTCATATTTATCAAAATTAGTCCAAGTACTATAAATTGCTGAAGGATGAGCATTACTAGCTTCCATTTTAACGTGGCTTATTTAAAGGGCTCAGTTTTTCTGCTATAGTTATGGTATGCAACAAAATGAGTTGTTAGAACTCTAGTCATAAAAAGGATAATCTGCAGTTTATTTATCAAATAATTATTTAAGGTAATAGTAATAAATTTAGAGCTAATTATAAACTAAGAAATAAGAATAAATATTAACTATAAAGCAAGAGTAATGGAATAAATTCAAAGAGAGAAAAAGACCTAGAGCTAAGATTTCCCTATTTATTGCATTGAACTAATAACATGTCTTCTTCAAATTAGGTCTAGTTAATATCTGTAGATTGTGAGACTAAATTTACCACTAAGTTCTTTCGTATCTTTAGTGATTAACATCTCAAAATTACCTTCTCAGGCTAATGATCTCGATAAGGACCTCAGTTTCCTCTTGATGGCACCGTTAAGTTAAATCATTCAACCCCTATCCTTCCTTAGGTACAATTATTCAACACAACCCAAGCCTAAAATCTTTTTCAAGCATTCTAAAGTCTAAACCCACATGCACAACTAGTTGATAGCCTTTTCAACTGATTAGAATCACAAAACAGTTGAATAAACAGAATGAACTAGGTTTCATTAAAGAAAGACAACATCAATAATTCAAACAATAAAAGATTCTGTCAAACCCTTAGAAATAAAGCTGAGCTACACATATTCAAGGCAGCAAGCACAAAATTTTTCGAAGAAATAAAGAGAGAAAGAAAAACCCTACTAAGAATCTTGCTTTCATCATTTCTAGCTCTTGTGCACCTCCAAGAACTTCTCTTACATTGTGTTTACCGTGCTTATAAATCGTGTAGAAATAACCCTCGATGAAAAATACCCTTGATGTAATTCAGAGTACAAAACTGGGCTGAAGATTACCCTCGCATGTCGTGCCAAGAGTAATTTACTCAAACCTGTTTTTTTGGGTCCAAATGTATTCTTAAAAGTCTCTCCTTGCTTGGTTTCATCACATTGAGTTTGTTGGTCAGCAGCCTTGATGGATTTATATTTCATGGGCATTTAATTACTCCTTTGCTTGCTTACATGATCATTACAACATCAGTTTCACTTTCATCCAAGCTAAGAAGATGACATGGCCTTGTTAATTTCTTTAATTCTTTCCTTTAAAAACTTGACACTTTTCGTCCAATTTCCTTCATCTTCGTCATGCTTCCACACAATTTTGTTCCTGCACAATATTAAACACAATGCACTAATACTAATACTCAAACAGTGTGTGAAGTATAGCTAAAAATGTACAATTCCTGCCAAATATCAATGCATCATCAGAAGCATGATGAATCTCCATTAGGATCTCTTTTAACTATTTTATGTGCAGGCAGCAAGTTTTGGAGGTTCTAACATTGATCCAACTGCTTGGGAGGATAAGAAGTGTAAAGGAGAGTCGAGGTTCCCTGCTCAGGTAATCATGAGTTGCCACTTATTTCTCTATAGTTTTTTCCAGTATTTATCATACTTATGAGTTTTGTGTGCTTAACATCTAGGTGAAGATCCGTATTAGGAAACTTGGTAAGGCTTTGGAGGAAGATGCTTTTAGACCAGTGCTGCATCACTATGATGGACCCAAATTTCGTCTTGAGCTCTCTGTGCCCGAGGTAAGATGAGATCTTATTTCGTAGTTTTGAGTCCTTATGCAAGTATGATGTCTAGAGTAGAGTGTTAAACATACCTAACAAGTGACCACGTCGTTGGTTTTGCAGACTTTGGACTTGATGGATCTCTTTGAAAATACCAGCGTGTTTGCGCCAGTCTGAAGTCATGGATTTATAATTTATTAGCATACATTATAAACTCATGAATATTGTAGTTTAGTAGTAGAAACGTGTTCTCCGCAGATTTCCAAAGCACAATTTTGGTGTAAAGTCTGGCTGAGAGAGATTCTGAATAGCAGGGTTGGCTAATTTAGCCAATGAAGTGTGATTTTCTTTGGAGATGCTTGAATATGAGCCTCCCAAATTTAGTGTTGTGATCTTACAATGAATTAGAGAAGTAATGATCGGGTGAAAGATTGCAAGTCTTTTTTCATATCTATTTGCAATTTGCAACTCTGTGTTATCCAATTTGTGCAATATTAAACTGTCATTTCTTCTCTTTTTCTTGGGTGCACTAGGGTGTTAAATTTAAAGGTGAAGCTGAGCCAGCTAAGAACTTCCTTATTTTAGAATATAGATTGACAAAAAATGATTTGAATTACAATCCATTTACCCCATCCATCTTCCATCAACCTATCCCTTAGACTTCTGTTTTCCAAAAACAAAAAAATCTATTTTTTTTTAAAAAATAAAATATTACCCCTCACCTCACCTTCCTCCAACTGTCTCCCAAATTCTTTTTATTTTTCCAAAAAGAAAAAAAAGTGTTTTTTCAAAAAGAAACCCATCCCAAGCACAACCACACACCCTCACCCCCGCCCACCTTCCACCAACTTATCCCTATTTTTTTTCAAAAACAAAAAAAGAATCTGTTTTTCAAAAAATAATTACCCCCTCCTGCTGGACACCCTCCGGTCCCCACTTTCTACCAATCGACCCCTAGAAAACTACTCCCTCTGTTTCACAAAGAATGACCTGATTTGACTTGACACGAAATTTAAAAATATAAAGAAGACTTTTGAAATTTGTGGTTCTAAATTAAAGTTAGGTCAAATGTACAAAATAGTCCTTTGATCATGAAGCCTTAAACATGCCACGTGAAAAATTGAAATTAAAATGTTATCGAAAAAAGAAAGAGGTCATTCTTTTTTAAATAGACTAAAAAGAAAAGGAAGATCATTCTTTTTTAAACGGGGGGAGTATTTCATTTTACTATAGGGTTTTTATTCATATCTATATGAACTTAAATAGGTTGAAGATCATATTAACTCATTCAAGAAAAGGAAAGAAAATATGAATGATCCATTTAATTTTAATATGGACAAAATGATATTTCACTTATATAGACTGAAATTGATACAAATACACTTTATCTTTTGGTTCCTAGTAATAAACACAGATTGAGCAGAGATGAAAACCTAAAATCGGACTGCAGTATTATTCCTTATGCCTCATTTCAGGTGATACATTTTTATATTTTTATCTTTTCGTTGATTCAAGAAGGGTACATTTTTATTTGTACATTTATATATTTTGGCTTTAGACTTCGTGTGTCATACATAAAGAGATAATTTAAACTTCTCATTGTATACAATGAAACATGTTTTGTGAAATGTCAATGAAGGTAGTATGTTACAAGTTACAACAGCAGCAAGTCGGGTTGTGACCTACGGGGAAACTACTGCATTAAGCACCGCAGTCAGAAAAATAGCTAAGTGCCTGAAGAAAATTTGCTCATTGATCTTTCTGATCATATTATGCTTAAAAACAATATGTAATCATATGCCTGTTGTTACCTACATATGGCGTACAAGATGTTAAAATCCCTCGACACTTGCAAAGATTTGGGAAGACACAGAAAACACAGGGGCAAGCAAGCTAGAGAGAACACACATCCAACTGGCTTTCACTAATCCCAAGAACGCATGAGTAAAGTACACACAAAAGAAGAGCGGGGATTCTCGATAAAATCTACACTTTCTTAAAGATAGGGATAACCAGAGTAACCACCAAGTAGCAATTTATACAGTTCTACGAAACTAACAAGCAAACTGCCAATAACACATCTTCTCATATGACTCCTGGTTCCCTCATCGTGCTCATAATCTAGACAAACGATGTTCCAAGATGAAATGAGTCAAACATAATGCCACATCTTCCACCTATATTGTTACCCTCTTCATGCATGAAGCTGTTGAATCAGAGAGTGGGAGAAACAAGAAATGTACGAATTCTCTGAAGCAGCTCAGCTTTGATCGGATCAGGAATTGAAGCTGCAACATTCCAAATAAGCAGCAGAGAAGTTTAGCCAGGGTAGCACCAATCACATATAATCAAATGTAGGCAATGCAAGAGCAACATCTAATATATCCAAAAATCAGAAACTGAATAAGAATTTGGAATGACGTTTACTCAAGGGTATATGTCAACATCAATGCTCTTTTGTTGCTTAAGAAAAGTTAGAAGATTAAGCAGAAGGAATAGATTTTAAGCATATATATAGCCATTTCTTTTTTCAGGTGTGTGTGTGTGTGTTGAAAGAAAGCAAAAGTAAATACAAAGCCCTTACCTCTGCCTCTTGGGGTAATCACATGTACAAGGTCGTCAATGGTTATATTGTTCCGTCCTTTGTTCTTTATATACTCCCTAATGAAAGTGTTGATAGAGAACGAATGGGACAAAAATTACATGTCAAAATGAAAATTTGGTTGCTATAATGTACACAATAACGAACAGCAAACAAAGATCATAGAAGATGAACAAATAAGGTCATAACTTGGAAAATTTATTTTTAAGCACCCTCAGACACAGAAACAAGTGTGTATTAAGAACTGAAAGATTGAGACAAATAGCTTGATGGAGGACATAGCTTACGATCATCGGCTTTGATCATGCCACTAGGCATTTGATTAAGACATTGCACAATGATCCGAACACTTTGTCGCATCTCTTCGATACGAATACAGTAACGATCATAGCGATCTCCTCTGGTACCTACTGGTATGTCAGGATCCAATTGGTCATGAACATCGTAAGGTGCTGCTTTTCGCAAATCCCAGCATACCCCAGGCTGGACCAGGTACGAGGAATGAATCTATATCTGTGCACGGAAGTTGCTGGCCGGCGGCCACTCAACTGTTCGAGCGCAATGCGAAGTCCTGTCTCAGGGAATGGGCTTGAAGGCTAGACCGGAAAAGAAATTTACCTTATTCCTAGAACGGAATATAGACATTGGTACAACAGGAGGCTCGAGAGACCTCGAGCGTAATACACGCTACCCTCGGAGAGATTTTAGCCACATCTTAACCCGAATGAGGCGATCAAGAAAGTCCTCCCCTGGAAAAAATATCCGAAGATCTTCTCTTTCCTTTTCATTACAAACAAAGCGAAGGCGCTACTTTTAGCCCTTTCAAGAATGAAGGCCCTGGCCACTCAAACAAAACTTCTACTCCAAGATAGCCCCACCAAACCTCCTTATAATTAGGACCATAAATAAAAAACAGGACAATAAAAAAACAATGAGAACTTGCAACACAAGGATAGCTAGAACGAGAGTTCTTGGTTCTTATGCCATTTTGCTTCCCCTGTATTATTAAATAGCCACCCCCCTCCCCTTTCTCTTACATCATCTAACTAAATAACCTTTGACTACTGAACTGATCTACCTTCTCCCTCATACAACTCAAGTTCAGCCACAGCAAAGTGCCCCTAAGTTGGCTGTAACCACCAAAATCAAAATTGAAAGCTCACATAATTTTCAAATTAAAAAGACAAAATAGAGTATTACTAAACAATTAGGTTTTGGCCACAAAATACCACATAATTTAACAAAAGCATATTGTCAAAATACACAAGTTCACCATCGACACCAGCTTAAAGTAGTTAATTTGGGGAAGAAGTACTTTTTTCCCTTTCTTAAAATAGAATAAAATCACTGTTACTAATCAAACAAGTCAAGCATTTCCACTACCCTTATTTTGTATGTTTTCTTCCTCCTCTTTATTTCCCCACCCTATCCCACAATTTCGCAACTCCCCAACCATATCCCACAACTATTCCTCCAACCCTTCCCATCCTACTTTGACGAATTGCCTTACCAATTCTGTGATTCTTATTTTTTTTTCAGCAGACCTGCAACCCTCAATACATCCTCTTTTGTGATTGCTTCATATCCTCACTTCCCGTCCTTGCTTTAGGCCCCTCATACCCCTTCCGTCTCTATCCCTTCCTTTTCTAAGAAAGTTCTTTTAGTTTTATTTTTCAAGGAAGTCCATCTCTATCCTTTCTACTCATCTTCTAGTTGACCTCTCGAACTCTTACCTTCAAAAATCCCTTCTTTTTTTAACTCCTCCCTAGGAGCTCGCATCCATTTTGCTCCCTAAGGTGACTCGAACCCACAATCTCAGGGTTGAAGGTGGAGGGTGCTTAACATCCGAGCAACCTCCTCTTGTCAAAAAAAAGTTGGAGGATTGTCACTTCTTGAACTCATCTTTCCAATTTAATTTTTTTGGGAAATTGAAAATCTTTCCAATATAACTATCTTTTAATATGCGTGTCTGGTTGAATGAAAAAACATCTTGTGACATCTTTTGTTGGGGTTCTGGAACTACAAAACAAAAGTTTGTTACTTTTAAAATAATTCAGGGTAGCCATCAAATTAGAGAGGTTTGATAATTGGATTTTAGAATTAGGATAATAGAGTTTCTTCCTTTCCTTTTCACTAGCTGAATTAGAACTAGTTGGGGAGGGGTGTCAACGCTGATATAAGTTGAATTAGGGTCACATGTAGGGGAAAAGATTCTTTTGCACCCAAGAGCATGGACTGGGTGAGAACCATGAGATCTCATGTTCAATTTCCTCATGATCCAATTCCTAGCAGAGACAAAAACACAAGGTGATCTTTTTCTTTTGAGAATGAAAACGCTAAGTGATTTCTTCCCATCTGTCTAGCCATGGTAAACACCTATGCTGGTGAGAGGTAGCAGATACCCCATGGAAATAGTTAAGGTACATGCAAGCTAGAACAGACCACGGTTATAAGAAAAAAGCTTCTCTTTCCTTCTTCTTTTTCCCGGTTTGGGAAGGAGGGGGATGCTGCGCAGAGGGTTGGTGTGTCTAAGACAGATAATCTTTCTTGTTTGGGAAGGAAAAGACACTAATATCAGTGTGTCTAAAGGAGGAAAGCAATCAATTATTAGAGTAAAGCAGCATTTGGAACTTGGAACACCTTACTTGTTAGCGGTTTCATTGTTCAAGTAGTATGAAAGACTTAAATAAGCTGCCTTTCTTGCCTCGCACCATTTGGGATCTAAGGGGTGGGGAAGGTCTGGGATGAGGGAAGGGGAATGAAAAGGCCTGATGAGAACTGAACCACATGCACCTCTAGAATGCAAAGGACGGAAGTAGTACACACAATTCAATTTCACTTGCCAAAAAAATCAACATAACAAGGTTGTCAAATAAACATTAAGTTTTCACTTGCCAACAAAACAAGAAAAGTGATAAGACTTCCCATCTGGGGTTCATTGTAGCAAAAGGCCAAGGCGCTAATTGCTGAGAAACAGATCAAAACACATAGCTAACTCATTTGGAGAACACTAAACAACAATTCATCCTTCTAAGTGTTTGAAACAAGGTCACAGAGAGATACATTACCTACAAAGAGCTTTCATTTCATCCTTCCACCCAGACTCAACAAGCCTTTCCCTCAAAAGCTCCATTAATCTTTCCTTTTCCCCACTTTCAATCAACTAAAAACGCAAATCATCAAACAAAAAAACAACACAACTAATCAAAATCAACATTCTGAAAAGGGACTAAAAATTGACCTTAATGTTGATAATTTCTTTAAGTGTAGGCTCCTTTTCTTGTTCATCCCGTGTATCAGGTGTTGGTGGACGATTCACCGAATGCCTCCTAATCATTACAATTCACAACACCGTAAGTATTAATTAAACAAAAATTGTGATTTTTAACCGATAAATAATACCAAAATCGTAAGCTTAGAGAAGGAGAAATTACATTATTTTTGTTCAGCTAAGAAAACCGGACAATCTGATTGAAGCTTCGCGCCTATATCTTTCAGCCCTACCCCCAATTAAGCTGCGTCTAGAAACTTCTAGTTTCCCCTTTCTATATAAAAAATAAATAGATAAACATGCGAGTAGACAGAAAAGATGTGCGACACTGTGCCACTCTCCCTTTTGATAAAGACCTTTTTTTTTTTTCTACAATAGTGTTCGGTTGTTTGATTTAATTAAATTTTGATTTGATTTTTTGGTATCTAATTTTAGAAAAGTGTGCACTATATTTCAAATCAAATTAGATTGGTCCGATTTTTTCTACTTTTGATATTAATTCAATTTTTTGATATGAATAAAATTAAAAGAGAATGTGATAAAGTAACTATTGTTGTTCACTTCACATTTCAAATTTCAAGTAACAACTAACAGTCTAACAATAAAAGGTTAGAACATCAATTTGTTGTTCGGACCTCAAAGTAACAACATAAAATGATAAAATCATAAAGTAGAAAGTAAAAACACCAATTGAGTTTAGTTTAGTTTAGGTTTTAGGGTTTACTATTTTGTTATTTAGATTTTTGTTATTTAAGTTTAGATTCTAAATATAAAAATTGAAATGAGCCAAGTAAAGTTAAAAATTAAGTAATATAATATATTTACAATTTCTTTAATAAAACTTCAATTCGGTGCACTATAGTTAGGGACCATTACACCGAACTTCAAACTTGAAGAGCCGAAAAAAAGAACCGACATCAGAAAATTAAATTTTTTTAGTTTGATTTGTTTTTTCGATATTTATGCTTGCACCTAGTTGGAGCATATAACATTTAACTTAATTATTTTTATTGTTTTAAAGAAGAAAATGTCGCTAAGTAAACTTAAATCGAAATATAGTAGATATTGAACTTTTATTAGATAAATTCGTATTAAATTTTGGATCAAAATTTATAGTATCAATGTAATTTTTTTTATCAATAATATTGTATTTATCATGATCTTCAAATCCGCTAAAATTGGTTAGAGACCAGGACAACAATAAGAAAAGAGCATGAATAAGGTAGCCTCTGCTTTTAAAGTAATCTTACATCATGGTTTGTCAAATTGGAGTCTATTTTGGAGAAACTTTTTCAAAGAACATTCCATCCAACACAAGATTCTCAGCAATCGTCAGTAGAAAGTACTTTTACCAGAAGCAAATCAAAAACGTTTTCAAATCAAACCAAATGACAACAAGTAATTGAACTGGTGGAGGCACATTTGGTGGGGAGCGCTTTACCTTGACATGAATTTTCCATCGCAAATGTAAATTTTATCTAGACACAAAATGGATACTGGACACCGGGTGAAAAAGACGATGCTACTGGGGCTGGGCAGGACAAGAGAACCATGGAATAAAACGAACAGTAACAAACAAACAAACAATGCAATGATCAGGGAAAGATGGAATGCTAATGAAGATCGATAATTTAAGTTCCTATCATCAGACATCAACGCATCCAGATATCCTACACTTTTACATGTTTTGTCGCACATAGCAACAAAGCTTCTTTTTTTTCGATGATGAAAATACAAATACTGAACATCTAAGAACAGCCAAGCAAAGTTTAAGGCTACTTTCACAAAAAAGTCTTCCCTGTACCCCACCCAATGTTGCGAGCAAAACCTACATTCCTGACTAATTGAGATAACAATGATGTCAGATACATTCTACAGGAACATTCAGACACCAGGCAAGGATCCAGTTCAGCTCATCCACTTCCAGGGGCATCAGAAGCAGCTGGCTTGCGATTCAGGTAGCGGATGACAGCATCCTCAACCCTGGCAATAAAAAACAATCTCCGTTAGCATCTCCAAACATCACTTCAACACTGCATAATTTTGCACCACCAACATGGTGATGAGGTCCACAATGTCTTGAATAAAAGGATTAATTACACCAACAAAAAATTGTCCCTTTTGGTTAAATTTTTCTTGAAAACCCTCCTTTCTTTAGTCAGTATAAGTTTGATTTCGAGTAATATTAAGAATATTTTAATGCATCTTTAACTTCTTTGATAAATGATCCTTCCATATGACATCTGTGCTGGTAACTTAAAAAGCGGTAAGTACTAGAAAAAATTCTTGAACACCTTTAGTTACAACATTATCTTAAAATTAAAAGTAACTATAAAGGAAGTTCACGCGATGAAATAAAAAAAAATGACAGACCTGCTACAAAATCACATGAAACAATTAGCAAAGTACTGCCTACTGAAAGCCACCCGCTCTCAATTCAGACCCGCAAAAATGAAACTTGAGTTTCAATAGAACCACAATAGAAATGATTTTCTAATTTGATCATTAGTTGAGATAAGATATCTGTGGGGAATAATTTAAGGGAAAATTACGCGGATAAACAAACTTATACTATTTAATTACTCATCATAGCTATAGTTTGCTATAATTACCACTCGCGACTAACATTATACATTAATTACATGGGTTGACTTCGAGTTTATATAATTAGTCATGTTTGTATATGTATAATTCGCCAGAATATACAAATAAATATGTATAATATACAATTTTTTAGCCTATATACATATACAATTCACCTCTCTCCTACTCTCTGCCCTCTCTCGCTCACTTCTCTCCTCCCTCTCTCAATCTCGCTCGCCTCTCTCCTCCCTCTCCCAATCTCGCTGCCATTTATACAAATATATATGTATAATATACTGTTATATACAGTTATATACATATACAATTCACCTCTCTCCCACTCCCTGCCCTCTCTCGCTCGCCTCTCTCCTCCCTCTCTCGATCTCGCTCGCCTCTCTCCTCTCTCTCCCAGTCTCGCTCGCCTCTCTCCTCCCTCTCCCAATCTCTCTTGCCATATATACAATTTCATATGTATAATATACAATTATCTAACCAATATACATATACAATTCACCTTTCTCCCACTCTTTTCCCCCTCTCTCTCTCCTCTCTCCTCTCTCTCCCAGTCTCGCTCGCCTCTCTCCTCTATATAACTTGTAGCTACAAATTATAATTATCAAACTATAGCTATGGAGAGTAATTAATTATTTTTAAGTGGCTATATGTGAAAGTTTCCCATAATTTAAATGTTTGTATAACTTTTGTCCTAGGTGAAAATTGTTGTATTTCTTACCAAATTTCTGAAACTTCAAACATTAAGCTACTCCGTATGGTAATAAGCAATTTAACTTCCAATAACATAATTTACTATATAGCAAGGGCAAGTAAAAATTAGCAGCAGGAGGCAAAGAATTAGTAAATACCATGGTTGGCTATAAAACTGAGACCGGCGCTCCTTCTCAACATTGCGACTTGGCTCCCCGCTAACAACTTTCAGATCCTTGCTCTGGGATTCTAGAAGTGCATTAATAAACTCAACAGGGGATTGACTGAATCCCAGAAAAAAAGCCCTTCTCCTTCTATGCTCATGGATCTTCCTTATGGCAGAACAAATTGCTTCATCACAAGTTTCAATCTCTTTGGTCTTTTCGGTATTGGCAAGCAGAGCATTCAGCTCCCTCTGGATAGGGAATGGCACATCAACCAATACATCGTAACAAGCAGTTCCAACAGGGTTATTTCCAGAAAGTTTAATCCTGTGTTCCAAATGAATGGGTTGTGGAGGAGACAAATGAGGTGTGATCTTTTGTGTGACTGTATTGAACTTAACCTTTCCTTCCCCAAAAACTTTCTGAAGTGGAGGATCACAGTTGAAGTAAGAAGGATCATCAGGGTTCTGCAACTTTCTAGCCTTAACATAATGCCAGATAGAAGAGACAATTCTAGCACGAGTCTCAACCTCAATACCCAGAACTTCAGTTAAAGCTGGTGAAAGTTTGTATTTCTCAGGCATGTAATTCAATTCTAGTCTCAAATTAGCAGTGAACTCTTGCTCTCCTTTTCTTTTGACCTCGAAACCATCCTGAGGTGCAGGAGATCGCGCAGAGTCCCAAATTATAATATGGTTATCAGGATATAGTTTCTGGTCCAAGGAAATGGTGACTCTTTTGAAGAAAGTAGAAAACTTTGGGTACATGGAGCTAGTTTTCTGAAACATGGCAGCTTGATCAGGATCCATTCCCTCCTCCAAAATCCTTCCTACAATCTTAAGAGTCCATGTAGGAGGTTCAGCTGTTGGCTTCTTAGGAATAGTACGAACCTGATTAGCAAAGCTATTGAATACATAAATTCGAAGCGTCTTCTGAATAGTAGGTGGATTCTTCAATGACTCCTGGATGTCAACTTTCTTTCTTGTTAAAGCGGAATCAACCCGAGATTCAAACTCAAGGAGCTGAGTATAAAGGGAAGATTCAGGCAAAATGGCTGCCACCTTCTCGTTCATGTGCTTCTCAGGAAGCTTCTGCTTTTTCCTACGAGCAGCCGCTGAAAGCTCCATTGTTCTCATGGGAGAA
This sequence comes from Solanum sitiens, assembly GCA_016801875.1. Taxonomy (NCBI): domain Eukaryota; kingdom Viridiplantae; phylum Streptophyta; class Magnoliopsida; order Solanales; family Solanaceae; genus Solanum; species Solanum sitiens. The sequence continues at coordinate 2,369,656 of JABWTJ010000056.1, forward strand.
ATTGTGTTAGTAGTTGTGAATGCAGGTGGACGCACCGGAGGTTTCTGAGGTAAGCGTTTTGCCAAAGCACTTCCAGGCATCGAGGGTGAAGAAGAACCAAAATTGCCAAGAGCATGAGCCTGACTAAGAGACAAACCCTGAGCCTGTAACTGGGCCTGAAATTGGGCATGAGCAGCTTGCGCTTGAGCTTGTGCTTGAGCTTGTGCTTGAGCTTGCGCATGAGCCTGAACTTTCGACTGAGCTTGAGCAATTGCTTGGGCATGTGCAGCAGATAGCTGCGATAACTGAAACGCCCCAGGAAACCCTGAAGGCATCTGTTGCTGGCCTTGTGATTGTGCCTGGAGGTGTGCCATCGGATTCCCCGGCGGCGAATTACCAAAGGAGGATGGTCCTCCGATATTCTTGTTAGGGTTATTATTATTGTTAACCGACATAGCTATGCAACAGTCAAAAAGAATCTCGCATGTGCATCAAAATACAAACAGTTTCTTCTCCAATTCACTCAAAACACAACCGCACCAGTACAAATCACTGAAAAAAAATTAGGGCTTTTTTTATAATCTACCGAAAAAAGGAAAGCAACAAATCTAGAAAAAAGAATCAGCAAGGAGAAACTTACAAGCTTGATTTTGCCGCCGGGAAAAACGGAAGAGGAGCGTTAACAATCGCCGGAAAGTGGTCGATCGTCTTCTTTAGAGAGAAAGTAAATCGACCAACCCTGGTGATCGGCGGGCCGTGATCATTTTGGAACTGTATTTTGTGTTGCTATTTGGGCTTGAAATCTTCAAATAAACCTAAAAAGGGATTTGGGCTTCTGATTTGGGTTTCATGATCAAACAGAAAACTTTACTGTTCCTTCACCATTTGGGAGCACTAATATTATTTGTTATAAGTATATTTAGAAATGATTTGCTAATTTGATAGTAATTTTACTGAAAATCTTGATTATAGGCTCTAATTAATATATCACTTCTTTCAAATAGTGTCATACGAATCAAATTTTGAAAACTTAAAACTGAAACACTGTTAAGCTTTATATGGTTATCTGATACTTGAATCACCTGAGTTATCAGATTTCTTTCTGTTCAGCGTTCTGAATAAAAATTATGAAATTTGGAAAATAACTGTTGTTGAAATTCTATTTGGTGGCTATGGTTCGAAGTTGAGAGAACTGTTAAGCTTTACTTGGTTACCTGACATCTGAATCGCCTGAGTTATTGGATTTCTTTCTGTTTGACATTGTGATTAAATTTTTATGAATTTTGAAAATAACTATTGTTGAAACTCTGTTTGGTGGTTATGTACTTGAATTACCTGAGTTATCAGATTTCTTTCTGTTCGGCGTTCTGAATAAAATTATGAAATTTGGGAAATAACTATTGTTGAAATTCTATTTGGTGGCTATGGTTCGAAGTTGAGAGAAGTTGTTAAGCTTTACTTGATTACCTGACATCTGAATCACCTGAGTTATTAGATTTCTTTCTGTTCGACGTTTGTGATTAAATGTTTATGAATTTTGAAAACATCTATTGTTGAAACTCTGTTTGGTGGTTATTTACTTGAATCACCTGAGTTATCAGATATCTTTCTGTTCGGCGATCTAAATAAATTTTATGAAACAAAATTTGGGAAATAACTGTTGTTGAGATTCTATTTGGTGGCTATGATTCGAAGTTGTTAAGCTTTACTTAGTTACCTGATATCTAAATCACCTGAGTTATTAGATTTCTTTCTGTTCGACGTTGTGATTAAATTTTATGAATTTTGAAAACAACTACTGTTAAAACTCTGTTTGGTGGTTATGGATTGAAGTTGAGAGATGTATTTCGTACAGAGTTAAGCGCTGAATTACTCAGAAGAAACCACATAATCTCATTGATGAACATTTTAGCATTGAATTTGACTTTCTAGGATTATTTTTCATTAAGTATTTAAGTTTTACATCATACACACTAGAAGAAGTCATCAAGGTGTGCTGGAAAAATTTGAGAGAGATGATATGAAGAGAAGAGATGTGTAGGAGAAATATAACACCTAATTTAGTAGCTTTGATATCTTCGAAATCTTTAATTTGTAAATTTATTAGAGATTATATATCTTGTCATGTGTTTGAAAGAGAAATAGTACTATATGTTATTCTAAATACAAGATTTAATATGTAATCTCTATAAATAAATCATTCAAATATTTCTAACAATTTAGTAAATATTTATCTTTTGCCTCCGTACTAGTATCTGTTATAAAAAAGGTATGTTTAACTTTACGGGAGAAGTAATACGACATTTTCCTTGAAATAGCAATTAACATATTGCAAATTTTGAAATAAGTTACCATTTTCATAAACTTATGAGGATTCTGTATGAATTGAGAGCAATTTAACAAAATAATTTCATAGAATATAACATAAAGTCACGTGTGTGTTTTCATAAACTGCATGCTACAAGCTTTTATGTTTGTATCATTAGAATCATGACAATTTCATAAGTTTATTGAATTATCCATCTAAACAATTAGATCAAATATAACATGAACACATATCAAATTATTACGAAATGTGTTTTGTTTTCTTTGTTATTTCGAAATAGTAAAAGATAGGTACCCAACTGAAATGGAACAACTAAAGGAGAGATATCGAGAATTAAGAGCTTTCATATATATATATATATATATATATATATATATATATATATATATATATATATATATATCATTTATAGGGGCCGTCTTAATCACTAGTCTACATTGTTAAGACGTGCAAAATTTTATCATTCTATTGCTTACAAGTTAAAAAGAATAAAATTTGCTTTTGAGTGTTTTCTTCAAAATGTTAAGAAGTGCAACAAACAATTATTATATTGAGGGAACACAACACTATTTAAATATTATTATATCAACTTATCAAATTCGTGAGCCAAGTTTTATTATACTAAATTTATTTTATAATTTTTCTTGAACTTTTGTTATTGTTGATATTATTAGTTAGTAAGTATATATATTCTCGTTTTAGTTATTATTAAGAGAAATAATACAAGAATAAGATATCATATTAATAAAATACTCAATCAAAATAAAAAGACTTGATTCTAATCCTAATGCATATTTTGCTTATAGAATAATGTTAACAATTCATGTAACTATTGCCTCGGCCGAAAGAATTTTTTCGAAATTAAAATTGATAATATTTTATCTAACATCAACAATGTGAGATTGAATACATTAGCTATATTATCAATTGAAAAAGAATAACTAAAACAAATCGATTAAAAAATAGTAATTAATGACTTCACATCTAAAAGGACTAGAAAAATAAATTTTAAATAAATATATACATGATTATTATTTATTTATTTTTTTAAAAAAATATTAGTCGCTTTTTAAGATTTGACGTTAAACTCTCAATTTTATTGATTCGACCTGATCATTGGCATCAGTATTCTATAAATGACATACATGCATCATACATGTGATACACAATACAAAGGCAATGATGTTTGCCACTTTTGAATCACCCCAAATATTCTCAAAATTTGTATATGATCTCGTCAAGACATTTTAAACTAATAATAATTATATCAGCTTAGAAAATGATTCTCAATCAAAATTTTAATTCAAAATCATTAATCTCACATTAAATATCAATATAATTTCTCTTCAAATTGCTAAATAAAGAGACACGTTCGTGCTTCTTGAATAGAAAAAAAAAAGGGCCACAAATATAACATAGATTAAGTAATATATTATATACTCGTAAATAGTATACTAAATATAGAATTTGATATAAAATCTGATATTGACTTAGAGATAGTCTTAATAATATATTATACACTCTAATTAAGGGATTGTTTCGTAACTGATTAAAATTATGCAAATGATAATGATATAGGAATTAGTTATGAATAAATTTATATAGTATATTTATAAAGATAAGTTATTTATATGTTAGCTACATATATATCAGTTATTTCATCTTTGATTTCGCATAAAATAATATATAAATTTCCTCTTAACTTATATATGTATTAATTAAGCAGAAGTCTAAATTTCAAATCGAACACCATATTAATTTCACATAAATTATTTACCTCATAATAAATTACCAAACATGATATTAACGTATACAAGATTTAATATATGTATAACTCAATTCCGAACTAGATACCAAACAACCCCTTAAACTAGTGCCCGGGATAGATACTAGAGTAAATGATTTGGTATATCTCTTAGCTTTGCTATTTAAAATTAATATACTCTCGTTATAAAAATGACTCATATATATCGTTACCAAAAACACTGTATCATCCAAACAAGCCTCTACTTCAACAAGAGTGTCATTTTATCCAAAAGGATACAGTTAGCTCTCTCCACAACCTCATTCCAATCCTCAAATGGCTGTCTCATCCATAGCCAATCTCTTCTCCTTCTTCAACCCTTCCAAACCCCCAACACCCAAAGCTCTAACCCTTCAATTCTCTCCCTCCGCGGTTGATTCACTCACTTCTTCAAGACCTATTAATGATTCTTCGTCAATGGTCGTTTCATCCAATGACAATCACAAATACCCAATATTACCAGTATCGTCTTCTGATTCCGACGTTATGGCCGTAACTTGTCCCTCACTTGCTTATGCGAACACCCTTTACTTCAGATCGGCTTATAATGTTCAGGTTATTGTGGGTGATAATGAACCGGAAGAGAAGCTTCTCGGCCGATTTAGGAGGGAGGTTATGAGAGCTGGGGTCATCCAGGAATGCAAGCGTAGGAGATATTTTGAGAACTCGCAAGATGAGAAGAAGCGCAGAACACGTGATGCTGCTAGGCGCAATCGTAGAAGGTGGTTCTCTTAATATCCTCATACCCATTTTGGGTTTTACTCTGTGTTTAGCCCCTTTGTGCTTTTGTTTTTTTATGTCTATGTTGGGTAAATGCTAGAATTGTAAGTTAGTCCTTTTGGCTATTAGCATACCAAGTTGGTACGAATTCAAATCAATCAACAATAACAACAACATACCCATAGTTATCGTATAATACGGGTCTTGGGAGGGTAGTATATATGCAGCCTTATCCCTAGTTTGTGAGGGTAGAGAGGCGGTATGCAAAGGAAGATAAAGGGTAAAGGTGAAGTGTAGTACTAGTTATGCTAGGCCATAATGGAGAAGAAAACAATATCAACAACATAGTGCGATAATTGAAGCATAGGAAAGAACAAGTAATAATAAAATCGTAGGATAAGATAATATATTAGTATAATAACAAAACTCATAAGAGAAACTAGACAACGTTCGACGACCTACTAATGTTCTATTCTAATACTCGACCTCCATATGGTATCAATCTAAGATCAGGTCCTCGATAAGTTGTAGGTGTGCCATGTCGTTCTAGTCACCTCTTCTCAATACTTCTTGGGCCTACCTCTACCTCTCTCATACCTTTCGTAGCTAACCTCTTGCACCTCCTCACGGGACATCTATGCATCTCCTTTTGACATGTTTGAACCATCTTAAATTGTCCAAAATATCTTCATTCTCAATCATATCACTACTAATATGTCTACACATCTATCTCAACATCCTTATTTTTGCTACTTGTTTTTCCTGAACGTGCAAGTTCTTGACCGTCCAAGACTCCACTCCATACAGCATAGTTGGTCTGACAACCATTTTTTAAAAGCTTACCTCTGAGTCTTGGTGGCATACTCTTATCACACAAGATACCGAATGCCAGCCTCCAATCCAGCCCGCTCCAATATGGGGTGTAACATTGTTGTCGATCTACCCATTTTTTTTGGATAATAGAGCTAAGATAGTTGAAACTTCCTCTCTTGGAGATGACTTGTACATCAATGATCAATCCTCACTTCCACATCTGCCTCATGAGTTACGTCATTGAACTTGCATTCAAGTACTCTGTCCTAGTCTTGCTCATCCTGAACAATTTAGATCCCAAGGTTTACCTCCAAATTAGCAGCCTATCGTTAACTCCGTCGCTACTGGTTCTCTTGTCTTGCTGCTGTGTGGCTGCATGAACACGTACAGTAGCAAGGCAGCTGCGTTTTGGCAAATAGTAATATTGGTTGCATTTAGGGAGCTGCATTTGTAACTCTGTGGCCCTTTTTTTTTAAAAGAAAACATAAAATAGGCCATATTAAATTTACGAAATATCCAACTTACAAGCAGAAAAACAGTCTGGTCCATACCGAAGAATCGAATTAGAAAAAGCGAACTGAACTTGAGAAAACTCAATTGAACCGGTCGAATCGATTCGGTATACGGTACACACTAACGAAGAACTGAACCGAAATTTGAAAGAAATGAGCCGAGCACCCACCCCCAATACTTATTCCCTCTATTTGAGCCACAATTCTGATCATTAAGTTTTCCTGTGGTTAGTCAAAGACTCAAAGTGTCACAACCCAAGCCCGTTGATACGTATTGTCTGCTTTGGTCCCACAAATGTCACGAATTTATTTCTTGGATATGCCATCATGAGCCCATGTGTGTGCAAACTGCATGCCATGTGAACTTGTGCTGTGTCTTATATAAGTATCACTTTCTATGGATTTGGTTTAGGTGTTGTGCTCACCCATTATTCAGAAACTTGCAAGCCTAAAATCCTGCCAGCTACTCTTTGATCTATCCTCATAAGCTAACACTTCGTCATTGGGCTTCCCACAGTCTATTATGTCATAACGATAAAGGGAACCCAAAATTCTCTGCAGTTATAAAGCTTCAGTTTGGTACCGCCAGTTAAATTAGAAACCGCAATATCATGTTTGTGGCAGTAGAAGTGAATTCTACTTAAGCTCTAGTTATACCTAAATTGCGATAGCATGTATTAGCTTCAAAGGTCTGGTTCTTGATAATAATTTCAAGCTTCAAAGAGAAAAGATGTACAAACTATGCATCTTTTATGCATTGGCTCTTGCATTCTTGGGTGTTAATTTTGTCATCCACAAAATGTCGAATTTGTGAGCTTTGTCAAGCTAGTGATTTAAAATGAGACTCTGATCTATCAACCCTTCATATTAACCATTTTTGGTTTTATGGTTTAGAAGATATTTATAAATTGTGATCATGATTCAACTAATATATAATTTTTTTTGATAAATAACTTGCCTGCGTAGTATAAATCATCCAGTTTGAATTGCTGATTTATATATTTTTCGATCATTCTTATGGCCCTTCTATTGGAACAGACGTGGCCCACCAAGAAATTTCTCAGATGATAAGCAAGAGACAACTAAGAGCAAGAGGGATGACGATGGGGAAGATAACTGGGAACTTCCTGATGGAGGTGTTGCCTTTTGATTTCATTGTAGTTCCTTTTTCGTTTTTTTTGGTCCTTCTGTAGAAAGTGGTTTATTCCCCACTTTGGAGAGAATTCTATTCATGTAATTTCCTTTCGGAATCATTTTCATTGATTATACCAACTGCATTTACCTGATACCTTGTACTATATCTATGTACTCGTAAAAAATGTAGTAATTGTTAAGTCTGTTTCAAAGTACGATCTTCTTTGCTGTTTCATATGTCTGATCTAACAAAACTATTAGTTAACTCCTAGTTGATAGGAGAGAACACATAAACGAATTAGAGTATTACAGTGCCAATCAACAAAGTTGGCAATATTCATTCTGTTATTAACAGTCTCCAGTCTGGACAGAGTGAGAAGATGAATCCGCAGAATCTTTCTAAGATGGAAAGATTATTTTTATTTCATCCTCTCACCATATTGATTTGGACAACATAAGGATCTTGCCCACGCGGAGTTGTATTTTCCGGGCACATTTCAGTGGTGAAGTTTGGGTTCCAACAGGGCTGTCTCTATCTTTTTCTTGTAATGGAAACTTCCGACAAGTATAAAAGTATGATTTGATCCATGCAGAAGTTATATCTATAACCAGAAAAAACCTGGCTCTGGGTTGCATAAGAGAGTAACAAAGGGGAAATTCATGAGGTGAGAAGATCCAGATTCCTGACTATTGTGGTGTTTTAACAACGGAGGAACAATCATGAACTTGATGAGCTTGAAAGGTATGGCTCTCTCTTGTTCCCAACTGAGCCATCTTCCCAATGCATTATTCAATTGGTTTTATGAACATGTTTCTGTGCCCTTTCTGTAGCATAAGCAAATGATCATACTGATACCTACAAAATGGAACATTGAAACTTACTATGAATTTGAGAGAAGAATGCTTGTTTCTTGTCGTTGTTCAACATGGTGAAACTGGGTTGGTGCTCTAAATAATATAATGGATACACTTGGAGCTAGTGATGCTCCTCATAAGCCCGAGCTATTTGCGACGGGTAGCTTAAGAAGGCTTTTATCATTTACAACCCAAATTGACTCATTTATACCTTTGAATTCTGCTCCACAAGTACCAAACCTCAAAGAAATCTTATGGTGGCACAAACTCTTCGAACTCTTTTAAGATTTATATTGTAGTTTTCTGTTTGGGCTACTCGATTAGCATTACTTGCTCTCATGCAATATACCTGGAACTAGTTTATACTTACAAAAAGAAAGGAAGTGTGCTAACTTGTTCGAATTGAGCTTTGTCATTTATAGTGTTGCACTGATTTTCTTTTTCTTGGTCCTCCTTTGTACAGGAAGAACATGATTTGCTAATTCTGGGACCACTGGAGCTTGTATAAATTTTGTCAATATCTCAAAATCCGGTATCTTTTGAAAGGTCAGTTTGCACAATACATAAAATTAATCAGCAACTTGTTCCGAAAAGTTAAATCTGAGGCCTTATGCTTGTGGCTATGTGAGAGTTTTCAAACTGTTTATATTGATAATTTGGTAGTTATTAAAACTGCTCGTCTTTATCTTTTTTTGGCTGAGCAGAGTGAGTTCTCATTCATGTTCCTTTAAGATCATCTTGTCCTTGTATACTGCAGAATCTCTGTGTGAATGAGCATATTGTCTTGTGGTAGAGTTGTTAAAAGAAGGTACTTATGCTCTACTAGCTGATATAGCCAATAAGCCAAATAGGGCTACATGTTAAAGGCTAAATGCCAAAAGGGACAGGCGTGGGAATTCGCACAACAAACTAATAACCAAACAACTATTTGGGTTAGCCATCAATGGGATTTGTTTGTTGCTGGGACTCCCACGCTTTGTCCCTTTTGATCAATCTAGAGATTCCTTGGCCCTTTTTGGCATTTTAGCTTCAAAATGTGGCCCTTTAGGCTCTGAACTCCAAGACATGCCTATATGTAATATACTCTCCTAATGAAATAATATCTGAAAGACATTAGAAAACTAATAAAAAGGATTATCACATCTCATTCGTGAACCTTTAGGATTTGAACTTGTCACCTGAAGCAATCTCTGTACAACCTTTGACACTACATTAAAAGTTCCCTTGTGTTACAAGGATGATTCAACAATCTATCTTTTGTTCAGTATAAGTTCATACATGGGACTTATCTTTGAGCTATTATATATGATTTATGAACTGTTTACAATAACATACCAAATGTAGTCCCACTAGCTGGGACATGAAAAGAAAGGGTAGGATGTATACAGATCTTATGTGGAAGTAGATATCATTTAGAAAAAAAAATAGTAACAACATCAATGTTATACGAGTTATGAACTATTCATCATACCAAAATGATTGTATATATATGCTTTCATAGTCTAAAAACAAGAAAGTGCTAATAGTAGGGGCCATTCTTATTCAAGCTCGTACACACATGAGTTGTCTTGTTAGGGAGGGTACAAGAACTATACCCAAATAATATGAGGCCAGTTGAATATGATGTGACCTACACAACGTGATTTTCCTGTTAATATCATTTTGGGGTCCAGAAAAATTAGTAGGCCACTCAAATAAATCTAAATAATCAATCAATTTTTTGGGGGTCCATACCTATTTTCTTCTAGTACTTATCATATAACGTGTGGACTGTGGTGGTTCCAAGTCAATACCATAATGAATATGGACGGTTTATTATATCTTATTATTACAATGACCATAAGGATTAAAGGGATACGAAATAAAGAAAAAGAAATACATTGTACAATCACGTTGTCTATTTTTTTTTAATAATTTTTTTTTTATATATATAAAGAAAAACAAGTATGAGTTTGAACGATTAATAAATGAGAAGTGAGATAAATGAGGTGTTGTCATGCTTGGTATGTGATATCGTATTGCATTTAATCTGTTATGGTCACATTTCTGACAAGGATTGGGGTGTAGCACCTCTGTATAAAATAATGTGTTAGGTAAAAGATATAGCATTCGATATTTATATCAAATTAATTAATATTATATGATATGGATAACAATTTATCGAGAGAAAGAGAAAGCAAATATACTCTCTCCATGCACAATAATATAATGGTAATTTTTTATATTATTCTTAATTATTGTACGTTACTTTATTTAATGATTTAAAATTACGTAATATTTAATAATAAGGATAAATAAATATAAGATGATAGATCATTTCTTAATTTTTAAAGTTGAATATCAACTTTTAATATACTAAAAGTAAAATTAGAGGGAAAGAGTAGTTTGGTAGTATATACTCATGATAGGGGAGTATTGCTCTTTTGCCTCTTGTTTTTTTTTTTTTTTTTGTTTTGCGGATGAGTGAATTAAAAGGTTCTATGGAGGACTTATTTTTGAGTTATTCCTCTAATTTTAACTATCGTTTTAAAATTGATAATTATTTTCTAACTATTATAACCTTAATATTAAGGAAATAGTTTATTTTAAATACTAATCAATCTAAAAAAACATTAACGAGAGTTGTGCTAGTAAAGAAAAGCATAATAACAACTAGACGTATTTCTTCATGTTAATTATATTCATTTGGGGCGTCTAGAAACTTAGGTTAGTTAAATATATAAATCAAAAAATCAATAAGTTTTTGTTCAAACCTATTGTGGAGGTTCAAAATTCAAATGAAAGTCAACCCTACAAGATCTTCTACAATCACGTTGCCTATTTAATTATCAAAAGGAATGTATTAAATTGTTTTTAAAGAGAATAAATAGATATTTTTTTCTTTTTTCAAAGAAGCAAGTATTGGTTTGAACACAAATTAATTGATAAAAAAATAAGAAGCAAGATAAATGAGTTGTCTAAATTAAATGGTGGGTATTCAAATTCTTGGCGTGTTTCATCAAGTTATTAGATGTCATCCATCGTATCTTTAGTGATTTGCTCTCAAAAGCAAAAATTTCACCACTAAAAATATTTATGAATATTTAAGATTTAATATATATATTTAGCCGATGGGTTAGGGTGGGGGTTAAGATTCTTGGCGTCTTATTCAGTGTGTTTGTTTTTTAGGATTGAATCTTAACTATTCAGATTCAGTTCATTAAATTTGTTTGTTTTATTTTCTTAGAAGTCTCTTAGTGGGTCTGAATGCATTTGAATGAATTAGATCTGTAATACCCTCTTAACACCATTCAGACTCAAAAATAAGAATCACATCTTAATTTAACTACATCACAACAACTCATAAAAGTTTTTTTCTTATTTAATTAATGTTAATTACATGCTTACCCGTTATAATTTTCTTTATTGTTACTAAGTTAATATACGTCTTTTACTTTCATAAATCAATTAATATATATGAATTGATAAACACTTCATGATATAATATTTAACACGATTTTTGAAAACAAAAAAGTAGTAATTATTTGATCGATAAAAATAACAAATGTCCATTATAAAATAAAGGGAAATTTAGCTAACTAGTCAAAAAAAACAACTTATTTAGTGATAATATCCATACTTTAATAATATTAGTAAACATGTCAAAAATGTCATTATTTTAAAAATAAATAATTATTCTGATATTATTAATATTTTCTCTCTCATTATTTACACCTTTTTTTTTTCTTTCATAGATTACACATTTTTCTATTTTTATGTAATTGGATAGATATTAATGATATTTTAGATTTTATCTCTCTTTTATTAACCTTATCAATTTCTCTCTCATCTCTCTTTTATTAACCTTATCAATTTCTCTCTCTATATTTATTCATAATCAATTCCCCAGATTTATTCTCTCTTTTCTTACTCTTCTTTTTATTTTCTCTCTCTAACATTCTTCCAAAATCAATTCCACAAATTCTCGAATTTTTCTATTTTCTATCATTCTCAATTAATTTCGTTTCAAGGTTTGATTTGAAGATTCACATTGATTTGGCTATTATGTTCTTCATATTCCTTATTGATTTACTTACTGATTTTAGTATTTTTTGTTTGTTTGTTTTGTTGTTGTTCTTAAAACAATTTTTAGGGTTTTCATAATACAAAATTATCTCTTCAGTGGACGCTTTCAAGAGAGTTACTAGAGGTAGTGGACAAAATAATCTAAGTTCTTCCGAGTTCTCATTGTTTAATTTTTTTTTCACTCAAGAAATAAACAACAATGTAGGTTTCGCTTCTAAATCTAAGGAGGATATACGACGGGGAAAAATGCCTGAATTCGTAGTTGTGCAAAATCCCACACAAATTCGTAACCATGAAGTTGAAGAAGATCAATTTTTTGGAGAAGATGTATTTTTTTTTTTTGCATGTGCTGTGTATTGCATGTTTAGTTTAATTTGTTTAGTAATTTTTAAATTTTTAAAAAATAAATGTTACAATGCGTTTGAAAGTGTATATGAAATTTTTAGTCTTTTATAGTTACTATGTATTTTTGTATTGAGAAATTTTTTAAAATGTCATATAATTTTAGTCTGTTATAGTTACTATGTATTTTTGTATTGGAAATTTTTTAAAATGTCATATATTTATTGTATTTTGTGTTCTGTTTTTTTTTTTGTGTGTGTTAGTTGTCAATGTAATACATTTTATGAGCTTGATTGTGTATTTACTATTATCGAATACATTTGTAAGTGTATATGGAATTTTCATCCTGTTATAGTTATTATTTATTTTTGTATTTTCATAGTTTTAATGTTTTTTGTATTCACTGTTATAGTTAGCATGTATTTTTGTATTTAATATGTTTATTGTATTTTGTGTTCTGTTTTTTTTTTGTGTGTAAGTTATGTCAATGTAACACATTTTATAAGTTTGATTGTGTATTTACTATTATCGAATAGATTTAAGTGTATATGGAATTTTCATTATGTTGTAGTTATTATTTATTTTTGTATTTTATAGTTTTAATTTTTTTTTTATTCATAGATTTGGAAGTGTATATTAATTTTGTTGATGTTTTAGTCAGTATGTATTTTTGTATTTCATAGTTTTATTGTATTTTTGTATCCATAGATTTGAAATTGTATATTGTATTCTGTATTCTGTCAGTATATATCCATAAATTCATTTTGTATTCACAATAGTAATTCTTCATATTTCATAGAAGTCCCTTAACATATACATATACAAAACAAATATTGAAAATGTATCCATTTAAGAACAAACGCTTACAACATACATACATTGATCATATTTGTTTCGTTAAGGAATACAACTTATTCAAATAGTCATACGTTATCCATAATTCATACAATTTACAACCAAAACAGAATACGGACGAAAACAAAAACGAACGGAAACAGACTACTTTTTAAAATTATACGAAACCTGAATACTACGCTTTACAATTATTTTCAATTACACTTTCAAATTTTTTTATATCAATTTCAAAGATATGAAAACAGAATATGATTAACAATTATATCAATTATAAACAATTAGAAAAAGAATAAGGAAGAAGCAATTATCTCATCGAATTTGTATGGAAATCTTGAAAATCAAAAGTTGAGAGAATTCATCAGATTTTGGGAATGTCGGTTGATTTTTTGAATTTTTTGATTTTTTGTAACTGATGAGAGTTTTAAGCAATACTTCCATCTTTAATTTTTTTTCTCTCCCCTTAATTTCTCTTTTCTGTTTTAAATATTTGTCTTCTTTCAATTTAAACAATTAGAAAATAGATTAAAAAGATACATAATAAACTAAAATTATGACATTTTTACTAAATAATGAAAATATTGACAATGAGTACTCTTAAATAACAAAATAATAACATTTTGAAAATTTTCCCTAAAATAAAATATTTTCATAAACATTATATTGCTATTCTATATAAACTATTTTACATTGCATTATATTAGATTCTCAAAGTTTTGAGGGCAAAGAATAGTCATTTTAATGATGTAACTTAGTGTTAAATTCTTAATAGATAAATCATACTACCTTGTTACGATAAGAATATTCACAATATTATTTTCTATAAAAAAAACTATTTTACTAAAATGAGGTTTTTATAATATTTTATTGATATAATGTTTAATTTTATATGTATATTCAGATATTCAAAATAAACAGTCCCAATAATTCAGTGTTCAGATTCAGAGATAACATCTTAATATTCAGGTGTTTATTCAGATTTACACATCTAGATCTTAATGCATATCTTAATATTCAGATGTATATTCAGATTTAGACGTTTTAATCTTAATATAATCAAATTAGGCCTTAGCAATTAAAAATCACCATTATTATTTGGATAGACATAAGCTTTTCTTTTCCAGCGATTTTGGATAGACATTTTATTTATATTATACTATATATAAATATAAAATATTAATATATATATATATAAGTATATCTTCTCCAATTCTTGTGGCATTAAACTGAGATTGTAACACTTGGATAACATCTAATTGTTTTCTCTTTTCCTAACAATTAACAAACAACCAACAAAAATTTATTTATATTATATTATACTATATATAAATATAAATAATTATTAATATATATATATATATATATATATATAAGTATATCTTCTCCAATTCTTGTGGCATTAAACTGAGATTGTAACACTTGGATAACATCTAATTGTTTTCTCTTTTCCTAACAATTAACAAACAACCAACAAAAATAAAATAAATATTATTGTTTTGTGGTAGTCAATAAACCTTATAAATATATCATTTATTTATTGGAGACAATTATTATGGAAACCGACGTATTATCGACGTCCAAACAATACATTAAATATGATTTTGATTAATAATTAATTAACAACGATAATTTAATTATTATTAAATATTAATTATTTACGGACATGATACTCTTTTGTATATTTTTTTAAAGCATGTAACAACATAAAATTTAATAATAATTTACTATTATTAATAAAAATTTATATTTTTATTAATTAATATAAATATTTATAACCGTTAAAAATTAAAATGATAATAAAAAGGAAATAAATCAAATCAATAATTGGCGAGTCAAGATTGTTCAATTTCCCCTCTATTATTGCAAGTCCAGTGGGGCCCATTCTGTTTCTGTCGAGGCCCGGCACGTGGCAATGAGGGTCTTGGCCTAGCTATGCTTGGACATTTTGGATTGACATATTTTTGTTTGGGAAAAAGGATAAATATAATAAACTATCAAATTATCGTAAATGGCATGCGGATTTTCTTCGTCATATTTTAGGGATATTAGTACAGTTGTCGTCTAAAAACTAAAATATATATACCAATTATACTAACAGACATACACGTGTTATAATCTTATCCATCGACCCGATATCGGATCAATGGATAAGATTATGTCACGTGTCTCTATTTAGTCTTCCGTTAGACTGAAGGGCATATACACTCTAGTTTTTGGATGGCAGGGACACCGATGTCTCTAAAATATGACGAAGAGTATCTGCATACTATTTACGATAGTTCAAAGGTATATTTATCTATTTTTCCTTTTTGTTTTCATCTACAAGTATTCTTGTTACTATTTTTCAAAAGATTAAGTTTATAATTTGAATAATAATTCAAGTTAATATATAATAATAACTAAGCTGAAGTGCTCAGCAAGATAAGACTAATGTACAAATTAAGTAAGATAAAGTTATTTTATTTGATTTCATATTATATATTTTCTAAACTGATTAAGACATACTCCTAAAATTAATGGAGTATATCAAACAGAATTTGAATACCGCGAAAAATTATTCAGATTCATATTAAGTGAATTATTACATTCTTTTTTATAATTTAAAATAATTAATGATAAAATAATTTTTAATTTACCTTGTTGAATATTTCTTAGTTATACAACAAAAAAATACTTAATACTTATATAGACTAGAGAGAGTCCCAATTAATATTTTTCCTTATAACTTATGAATTTAATTTATTTATTTTTTTGGTTTTACTAAATTATATTCTTATAACTTATGAATGATATTTTAAAAATTATTAATACCAAATTAATTTAGAAATGACTACAAATATTCTTCTTCTTGATTTGTTATAATGTGGACGAATTAAAAGATAATCTCTACATTTAGAAAAGACATGACATGACTAATTTATATACAAATTTTATTATTTTTATTTTAGGAACATTGAACCGACCAAATAGGGGGGAAAAAGAAAAGAAAAAAACATAGCCAGCTGGACAAATCATGAGAAAAAAAGTGCCTTATTTGCTTAAAAAGAGATCCAGATGGTCACTTCCCGTGCCGTCTGATCTGATAAACCTATCTGGCAATGTCGAGTCTCTACATGCATTCCGTGACCTTGTCATGCTTTTTCTTTTTTCGGTTTCGATTCTAATTTGTTGTTCACTGATTATGGTTTTTCATTTAAAAGTATTCACGCTCCAGCTAAGATTAAGACGTACGAATGAGTGTTAAAATGTCCCACATTGATTGAGGAATGAGAATTTGATCTCCTTATATGAACTTAGACAAACCTTCCCTCTTGAGCTAACTTTGAGATGTGAGATATTCGATATTTATTTTAAAATTTGACTAATTTCAAATTATGTCGAAAAGATTATTCTAGTTAAAAGGTAAAACTTTTGTTATCAATCACAATTTTCATATTCAAAGATAAATTTATTACAAATATCATTATTTATATTAGTCATATCAATTATTTAATTAAATATTGTCTTATTTCTTCTTATTAAAATGGATAAAAACCGTTGAGAATTTTTCAAAAAATTTCATAGATCATTTTTAAAAGCTTTTACTTAGTTTCCGATATTTGTACTAGAAGTTTATTTAATTCAAATCCATGTTCAAGAAAGTCGATTCGAAATCATATGTGTCAATCAAAAATTTCATATTAAGAGATAAAACACTTTTTAAACAATACGACTTTATGTAATTTTTTACTTTTTTGTAAAGAAAAGTAAAATATATCTTAAGGTGACATTTCGATCGGATGTAAGTTATTTTTGTACATATATAATGATCGAAGGGAGTTTAAAGATGAGGACATTAAAATAATGTATTCAGCCATAGTATGGATTTATTTTATTTTTAATTTGTGCATATATTATAGATTAGTGATAGCCAAAATTGATCCACTTGGGATGTATAAGTATAACAAAATTAAATAAAAAGATGTTTCTTCAACTCCAATCATTTGTTCAATTGAATCACAATTCACACTACTTGTCCTTCCATACTATGACACTATCCAATACCAATTTGTCTTTTTCTTCTCTCTTTTTTTCAAAACACAATTTGCTGTGAGAATATTCGAATTGAGCTTCGAATAAATGACTTATTGACTATCTGAAAGGCCATTATTTGTTTGTACGAAAATAAAAATATGACTCTTCAGTTAATTGAAAGGTCATATTTAGTATTTTGTTTCTTTTTAAAAAAATGACCTATTTTTCTTTTTAATTTTTTTTAACATGAATAATTCGTTTCCTTCATTGATAATATTTTTATTTTAATTTTTTTATGTGACATGTTTAAAACTATAAAATTAAATAATATTTTAATACAATTGACATAACTTTAATTTAAAACTATAAAATATTTTATTTTTAAAAATTTCGTTTCAAATTAAAATAGTTTTTTTTTTTTTTAAAAGAAACGGAGGGAATAGTGTGAAATGTGCCTATAAGAGAAGGACCCAATATGATGCCTTTCTGTCAAATTTGACAGCTTAAGGTCCAGGCCACATGGCTGAACACAATTCAGCCACTTCTTTTTTATGATTATTTTATTTTATTAGTCATGTAGGTGCAGTTGAGAGTTGTCAAAAGGTCCTAAATTCTCACTAATTTATTTGGTTAATCATTGAACTTGATCAGCAACTACAACAACAATGGAATTTTATTACTGCTGCAATCAAGGGATTAATAGGAAGTCTTTGAGTTTAAATCTCTTTTAAGTATGAATAAGGGTAATAATGTAATTGATTGGGTTAAATTTAGACGGTTTTTGTTTTTAAGAGATCTAGGAGTTCTAAGATAACCTTCCTAGAAGGGGGGGTAAAGGAATTCTAGATGCTCATTAGGTTGTTTTACTCTTTTTTTTTTGTGTTATGGTAATATTTCACATGTGTTACAAAAAGAAAAAAAAATTAGACGGTTAAATGAGGCAAGACTCAATTTAATTCAAATTTTTTTGGACAAAAATCATTTGAGTCAAAATGAATTAGTAATGGATCATAACTTAACCCGTCAAATTTTTACTAAGTTTTAATAGCTTTATTTATTACTAATTTTGTAAGCTTTTAACCTACCCATTTGTTTCAAATTAGTTGAATTGTTTGAGACATTTTTCATTTTTCAAATTAACTTAATTAATTAATTTTCTAGATTACTATTAACTAATAGGGAAAATTACGCGGATAAGCAACCTTATACTATTTAATTACTCATCATAGCTATAGTTTGCTATTATTACCACTCGCGACTAATATTATACATTAATTACATGGGTTGACTTCGAGTTTGTATAATTAGTCATGTTTGTATATGTATAATTCGTCAGAATATACAAATAAATATGTATAATATACAATTTTTTAGCCTATATACATATACAATTCACCTCTCTCCCACTCTCTGCCCTCTCTCGCTTGCCTCTCTCCTCCCTCTCTCAATCTCGCTCGCCTCTCTCCTCCCTCTCCCAATCTCGCTGCCATTTATACAAATATATATGTATAATATACAGTTATATACAATTATATACATATACAATTCACTTCTCTCCCACTCTTTGCCCTCTCTCGCTCACCTCTCTCCTCCCCCTCTCGATCTCGCTCGCCTCTCTCCTCTCTCTCCTCCCTCTCCCAATCTCTCTTGCCATATATACAATTACATATGTATAATATACAATTATCTAACTAATATACATATACAATTCACCTTTCTCCCACTCTTTTTTCCCTCTCTCTCTCCTCTCTCCTCTCTCTCCCAGTCTCGCTCGCCTCTCTCCTCTATATAACTTGTAGCTACAAATTGTAATTATCAAACTATAGCTATGAAGAGTAATTAATTATTTTTAAGTGGCTATATGTGAAAGTTTCCCTAACTAATATTTAGTTATTTTAACAATAAATTGGACAAATTACTAAGTATGGAAATAATTTTTATTGGAAAATGTTTTACCCTGAAACAAAATTTAATCAAAATTTCAATACGGATACCTATCCTATCTGGTCACTACTGTACCTACCAAGTCATTTATATATTGAAGTTGAGATACAAAATTGACAAATAACCACTGTTCACGTAAGCATGCAGATCAGATCCAGATTCGCAGCTTTCTTGCACTACCAAACATGAAATAAATTTTCGATTACATTAAAATCAAAAACTTCTTCTGAATAAGTCTATTTATTTAGAATTTGAATCTGTCTTAATTTATATGATATTTTTGTTTTTCTTTGAAATTTAAACTATGTGAACTTTAATAAATATTAATAAATATATTTTTCGTCATACTAATACTAGAAGAATTGCAATTAAGATTGCTTATTGTATAATTTTAAATTATTAAGATATGTGGAAAAAAGAATTCCAAAATTTCTAAGAGGAGAGAAAATTTAGTGTGACAAAGTGCAACTCCTAAGCAATTTGAGGTTCTCGCTCATTTCCTGGGGGTCCATTTCATCTGTAACTTGTTACTCTACGACTTACTCTATTCTTAATTATTGTTCATTTTTAGATTGACATATTTATTAAGAAAATAATAATTGACATAGTGAGTTTATCATTTTATTCAAGTGGATGAATTAAAAATATAAGATTTTAAAAAAATTCTACCTTTTTCAAATTAATTAATTGAGGGTATAATAGATTAAATAAATATTATTTTTTGATTTGTCGAAATAAAAAGTAAAAATAAAAGAAATTAAACAAGTAATTAAAAACAGAAAAAAATATAATTTAGATTCTTAATTAAATTAATTCTCGAAAAGGGAAAGTACCACATAAATCAAGATTAATACTTTAATTAAGTATATATTAACTTGAAGTGGATGATGATCTGCTTCTGCCCGACAGCCTGAGTTGATATTGATAACCTTTCAAGCAAAGATTACAAATCAAAACAAATAATAATAATCAATATATTAATAAAGGATTTTCCACCCAAGATTTAATATAATGACAAATATAACTATAATATACGTACCCCATCATTCACATAAAATAATTTTACTTTCTTATAGATGATAATAGTAAATCGTTTTCAATGTGATGGAATATTTTTAGAACAGACATCATTACATTACCTAACTTCAGTTCAGGGCCCAAAATGAAGGATGTTTGTAATCAAGGATTAGCAATATTCCACGTCTCCTTTTTTGGTCCCATGGACCATGTACAGTAATTTAAAAAAAAGGTTCCCTCTTTACCCTTTTCACCCACAATTATTTCTTCCTAAACATTAAATAATGAGCGTCGTATTATTACTTTTATTTTTGTACTATTGACAATCCAAAAGAAAATGTTTTTTTATTAAGTTCTTGCCACATGAGTGAAATATACCTTTAAATTTTTGTCAAGTTTAAAGTTATTTACAACACTTTTCTTAGTTTTTATTAAGAGTCTCATGCTCCTGCAAGAGTTAGAAACCACTTGCAGATTGAGATATATCTTAATTTAGTTAGTCAAATATAGAAATATTTATAACTCTGTCAATAATTCGAGAACAAACCTAATAATTTACATCAAATTTTTTGTTAAATAATACTACCAATATATCTATATCATGTTCCAAGTGGAGTAACCATTATCTGATATTTTAAACACACCCAAGTTGTGCCAATAATCTATCAACTCATGTTCAAGAAGAAGACAAACTTACATTTGAAAACAACCAATATGATTCCTGCTCTTCCCTGCCTTTGAATCCCCAAAAAAACAGGATAAAACAACTTGGTATCTTCTTCTTCTGAACCAACCAGTGGAGCTTTTGCAATTTATTATCTATTATGGAAGAACCAAGATTAGTAGAGGAAGCAACAACAAATGACATCAATGGACAACTCAATGAAGAAGAAAGAGATCCAGAGAGCAATTCAATGCGACAGCCTCTCCTCAAAAGAAACAGGACACTGTCATCCAGTCCATTTGCTTTGGTTGGAGCTAAAGTATCACATATTGAAAGTTTAGACTACGAGTAAGAACAATTAATAATCATCTTTATAGATCAATTTTGGATTTTCTTTACTTTATGCATTACCTGGGCCAACATGAATTGAATGTGTCTGTTTTAGGATCAATGAAAATGATCTCTTCAAGCATGACTGGAGAAGGAGATCCAGAGTTCAAGTATTACAGTATGTATTCTTGAAATGGTCACTGGCATTTTTGGTTGGGCTTCTTACAGGAGTTACAGCAACACTTATCAATCTTGCAATTGAAAATATTGCTGGCTACAAACTTCGTGCTGTAGTGGACTATATCGATAACAGAAGGTTAGTGATGTTAAGTGTTCTAATGCTTCAATTCCATTCCACTAGCTAGTGACTAGTGACAAGATCAAAGATCTCCTCAATTGAATTGAATATGGTGAATTCATAATTGAGATTGTAACAAATAATGTTTACAGGTACCTTATGGGATTTGCATATTTTGCGGGTGCTAATTTTGTGCTCACTCTGATAGCTGCCCTTCTCTGCGTGTGCTTCGCGCCTACTGCTGCAGGGCCTGGAATTCCTGAAATCAAAGCCTATCTTAACGGTGTAGATACTCCCAACATGTTTGGAGCAACCACACTTTTTGTCAAGGTACGTCACACACCCAATTTTATCAGTGATGGCAATTTAGGCGGTGAGAGTCTTTCAGAAACAGCCTCTCTATCTTACAAGGTAGGGGTAAGGTCTGTGTACACCCTGCGTATGATGTTGTTGTTGGCAATTATCAGGCCATCAACATACTATTGAGATCCTATTGAACTAGATGTAAAAATAAATAGAATTACAGCAAACAACATCTTTTTAGCCTACATATTTATGGAACTCAATCTCACTTAGAAAGCTTGATCTCTATCTTTAAGTAATGAGATAAAAATGAAAAGAAAATTTTAGAATCGACTGTGCTCATCCAACAAGGAACATCCGTCAGGTTATCTAATCTACTTCCAAACTTCCAGTAGTTCAATCCTTTACTAGAGTCACTATCTTGTTTCTCATGTGGCATTAAAATACAAGAGCTTCCATGAGACTCAAGTTTATATCTCTCAATTGAATTTACTATTTGTTGAGTAACACAAATTTTCCCTATCATGAAAATGAATGGAACTGAGAAAATTACATATACTTAAAAAAACAAATATGCAAAATCTCCATACTAAAAGATTCAAAAGAGTGAGAGATTTGACATGTTTTCTTTCCTTTTGATTGATTTGTAAAAGTGTTCATTAAAAGTCAATTATGCTACTTACCAATTTCTTTTTAAATTTTATTTATCTAAACAATCTTTAATCTCTTGGCTCACAGATCATTGGAAGCATAGCAGCAGTTTCTGCAAGCTTAGACCTTGGAAAAGAAGGGCCATTGGTTCACATTGGCGCTTGCTTTGCTTCCTTACTAGGTCAAGGTGGTCCAGATAATTACCGGCTCAAATGGCGTTGGCTCCGATACTTCAACAATGATCGGGACAGGCGAGATCTCATCACGTCTGGATCATCATCAGGTGTGTGTGCTGCTTTCCGTTCTCCAGTAGGTGGTGTCCTATTTGCTTTAGAGGAAGTGGCAACATGGTGGAGAAGTGCGCTTCTCTGGAGAACTTTCTTCAGCACAGCAGTTGTGGTGGTGATACTGAGGGCCTTTATAGAATACTGCAAATCTGGCAAATGTGGACTTTTTGGAAGAGGAGGGCTTATCATGTTTGATGTGAGTGGTGTCAGTGTTACGTACCATCCCGTGGACATCATCCCTATTGCACTGATTGGAATCATAGGTGGACTTTTGGGAAGCCTTTACAATTATGTCCTCCACAAAGTTCTCAGACTCTACAATCTCATTAACGAGTAAGTATCAACTCTTCCACATTCCCAACTAGATCATCAAGTATTCACTCAGTTCTCGGGATTTAAAAGGCAATGCATATCCACAAAAAGTGAACTTACTGGGACTAGAATCGTCTCGAGACTTTGATCCAACTGCCCCTGCATCTTTTTAAGTTTGAATTCTATTCAAACATGGTCTTCTTATCACATTTAATTGCCAAATAAAAGAACTCTATAGATGCAAATTCCAGACTTTCAAACATTGATCATTTTGTATCTTGCAGGAAGGGAAAACTACATAAGCTTCTTCTCTCTCTGAGCGTCTCCCTTTTCACCTCCATTGGCATGTATGGACTTCCTTTTTTGGCCAAATGCAAGCCTTGTGATCCATCAATTCAAGGGTTCTGTCCTGGCACTGGAGGGACAGGAAACTTCAAGCAATTCAACTGTCCAAACGGCTATTACAATGATCTCGCTACTCTTCTCCTTACAACCAATGATGATGCAGTACGAAATATTTTCTCCATAAACACTCCCGGTGAATTCCAAGTTTCATCTCTTATCATCTACTTTGTACTGTATTGCATCTTGGGACTCATCACTTTTGGGATTGCTGTACCATCTGGTCTCTTCCTTCCAATCATCCTCATGGGTTCAGCTTATGGTCGCTTGCTTGCCATTGCCATGGGATCATATACAAAAATTGATCCAGGGTTGTATGCCGTTCTCGGAGCAGCTTCCCTTATGGCTGGTTCAATGAGAATGACTGTTTCTCTTTGCGTCATATTTCTTGAGCTGACAAACAATCTTCTCCTTCTGCCAATAACAATGCTTGTTCTTCTTATATCCAAAAGTGTAGGAGACTGCTTCAACCTAAGTATTTATGAAATCATATTGGAGCTGAAAGGTCTACCTTTCTTGGATGCCAACCCTGAGCCATGGATGAGAAATATCACTGTTGGTGAACTTGCTGATGTAAAGCCACCAGTAGTTACACTTTGTGGAATTGAGAAGGTGGGACGTATCGTTGAGGTCCTGAAGAACACCACACATAACGGGTTCCCTGTAGTAGATGAAGGGGTGGTACCACCAGTGGGGCTGCCAATTGGGGCAACTGAATTGCACGGTATTGTCCTAAGAACTCACCTACTTCTGGTTCTCAAGAAAAAGTTGTTCCTTCATGAAAGACGGAGGACAGAGGAGTGGGAAGTGAGAGAGAAATTCTCCTGGATTGATTTAGCTGAGAGGTGGGGTAAGATTGAAGATGTCGCAGTTACAAAGCGCGAAATGGAGATGTATGTTGACTTGCATCCCTTGACCAACACAACCCCCTATACTGTGGTAGAAAGCATGTCAGTGGCTAAGGCAATGGTGCTCTTCAGGCAAGTGGGGCTTCGCCACATGCTCATTGTACCGAAATATCAAGCAGCAGGGGTGAGCTTATAAGCAAATTTCAGTTATTTATGTTATGCAAATATCTCCCTCCTATCATAGTCTAACGATACGCAGAACAAGTTATATCGTAGAAGTGATAAAAGCATTACTAACATCATACCATGCTCCTTTTTCAGGTATCTCCAGTGGTGGGAATCTTAACCAGGCAAGACTTGAGAGCCCACAACATTTTGAGTGTCTTCCCTCATCTGGTGAAGTCAAAAAGTGGCAAAAAGCACTGAATCTCTCCGGAGAAAACAGATACCAGTCAATTTCTGTGAAATATTCTTTTCCTATCCTTCTCTATTTTTCTCTCACTTTTAGCAGTTTCCATTCTTTCACATATTTTATAAGAAGAGACACCCGAAGAGAGTGAGAGCAATATTATTATGAATTATTTGACACACATAAGAAATCATTTATATATACATCATTTTGGTACAAATTCAGAGAAACATAGTTCATATAAAGCGACCACAATATAACACAAGAATGACAATGATGTGATATAATCTTGTGCTATTGATGAAAACTTTCCAGAATAGAGATATGTCCTTACTCCTTAGTGTTGTTTAGTTTGCAAGTTACCTGAGTCGATTATGAACTTCAACCATAAACAATATTTTGAAGATGAAATATTCAAAAACTCCCTACTGCTTCTTGAAAGATTCCTTCTTCTTGGTGTTGTATCCCCTATCTCTTTTAAGTACAGAATCTCAATACTGCATGCAGGCACCATTAGTTTCTTTGATTTTGACCATCAATTAGAAACTTATGCTCCGAAATTGAAAAGTATCATAGAAGCAGACTATAAAGTGAAGCACCTAGCCAGAGCAGCTATGTATTCTGTACCAAAACTGACAACACATGGCTCCCCAGTAACAGACAAGTGTCTAAAGTATAATCAATTCCACACCTGGCAATAACATTGTTCTATGATTCCACAGCATAATCCAAATTTGTAGAAAGGTTAACTTCAAAATTCATCTAGATGTGATAAATAAATTTGAGTTACAATTATAAAAACAACGGAAAACGGCATTTTTAGTCCCTGTATTAAGATTATATTCTTATTTTAGTCCTCGTGTTATCTAACTTAGCATTATTAACCTTCAATTATATCAAGTAAGTGATTTTAGTCCTTCAACTTACAGATTCAAAAATAATTAACAGAAAGTTCACTGCTAAAAGGGATAGTTCGGATATTTCATTTTCAATTCTCTCTCTTTGAAATCAAGCTAAGTCTTCCCTATCTCTAGAAGAACAAGCCCGTCGATTTGAGCTACAATTTCAAAAATCCAACTTGATAGGCATTAACCCTCCCTCTCCCCGACGAACGATAAATTATGCAACGAATGATTTTTTTAAAAAAAGTTTTCTGTTTTCTCAAGCAATTACTTTAAAATATCTGAATTATCCCGTTTAGCAGTGAACTCTCTATTAATTTTTTTGGATATGTTAGTTGAAGGATTAAAATCACTCACTTGATATAATTAAAGGTTAATGGTGCTAATTTAAATAACACAAGGACTAAAATAAGAAATTAGCCTTAACATAGGGACTAAAAATACCGTTTTCCTAAAAACAATGTAATGCAATAAAACCTTGCCAAAGAAACTTTCCCGGTCACAGCTAATATGAATAAGAATTTGAAGGAAATTATTGATGTTCCTCAAGCTCAGTTGTGCTTAAATTTCTTATATGGAGATACCTACAAGATAATAGAAAGTAACTAAGAAATAAAATAATTAATATACTGAATGGAAAGATAACTGGAAAACAGATCCCTTGCATAAGCTGTGCGGACTCTTCACTTTCTATGTTGTACCTGTGTCGGATTCTTCAAAAATACACTACTTTTGAAGAATCGAACACTCATTTAATACTCTTACATTTGTCATGGATTTTAAATTTTAAGAACTAAAAAAATTGCAGCAATCATGGAGGGAAAAATACTCTTACATTTGTCAGAGGCAAAATCTGTGCAGATTCATAAACTAATAGCGGGCAGCAGGAGGCAAATGTAAGAGTATTTTTCCCTACTATTATGTTTATATAGTTTACAAATATGTTAATTTTATTTTTAAAAAAAATCATATTCAAATTCACGATCACAAATGACAATTAAATTTTTTTATTCTTAAAATTTGAACAATATCATATAAATTAAAATAAAAAAAAATACATTGTGAAACTTTTTTTTTTTCGTAATACATTAGGAAACAACACTAACAATTTTCAACCACCCAAACAGAGGTTAGAAGACAAAGGAAACCAAGTGCAGCGTAATTTCTTGCGAGACACAACAAAAGTTGTGCTATGACGCCTTCTATCATCATATCATATTATATTATAAGTAGTAAGCCCCTTAACTCAAAGTTGAATTACAAATTTGACCTTCACTTGAACATTATTTGAATATATATAACATTATATGAAAATAAAAGCATAATATTTTAATTTTTAATTACCTGAAAAATAAATTCACGTTTCAATTATAATAATTAGGATAATTGAAAAGACAAAAATCTGAAACTTACATTTAAATAACAATGAATAGGGTAGGCGAAAAGGCAATTGAAAGTAATAAATCTTTTTCCAAGTGAATGATGATTTTCTTTAGGTAAATCATATTTCATGTTTAAGGAAATTATTTCATCTTCATATACATTTCAAAAGGCATGAAAGATATAGGAACACAATTTTAGTTGAGAAACCGAAGACTCTAAGACAATCATATGAAGTGTGGTGCTTGCAGTGATTTCTCGACAGCGACGATGGTGAGAATCTGATTTTGTCTTCCTAGAAATGTCATAGTCCTCCCGCATCCCCTGCCCATCAATTTTCTTTTTTGAAATTGGAAGGTTTCAAATTTTTAACACTATTTCTTTGTTGTTTTCTTCCAACGCTGCCCCCCCCTCCCTCTCTCTCTTATTGTAGAATATGCCTCTTTTTATATTAATTTGTGATTCAATTCGAAGTTTTCTTGGAATTCAAGGTATATAGATTTATCCGAATATTTTTATAACATAGTTTCAGTAAGGATATGTAGACCCGTGGACTTATCACAAGTAATTGCTGTTGACATCCATTGAATTGGAACAACATCGCGGTGACTCAATTTAAAAATTTTTTTTAAAATAATCTAATTTTAAAAGGGGTAAAAGGGGGTTAAGGAATAAGGAGTCGCCACCTAATTTATTTTGGAAAACTAGGAAACCAATTAATTATTTAACTTGAAAGAAATGTCTACGAAACCAATTTGATTCTAGGTAAGGGGTTCAAGTTATTCCGAAGGAAAGGGATTAGGCATCCTTCGGAATCCACAAATGTGGTTCCCGACTGAGTTCATCTTTTCAAATTGAGGAGGAAATAATAATAAAATACAAGTAATATAAATATACAATATACACAAGTAATAAAATAAAATAATAACATAAGAAACGGCCTAAGGTTTGCCTAACGTCAATATTTACATAATAATGAATAAAAATATAATTTGAGCTCTCCGAATAGCTTCAATGGAAGCAACTCTGTGTACCTGTAAAGACACTTAGTAAAAGTGTTAGTAATAAATAAATATGAATAAAAATGAATAAACCAAATAATAACTTAAAAATCAAAAACCCGTCTTATTAACATGAGAGACCTTGGAAATCCACGGTAATTTCTTCATCGGCCTATTTCAACATATAAAATATATAAACTTAATTAAATTTCCGTCTTTTAAAATGGGAAGGCCTCTAAACCCGACGGATAGATTTTTCATTGGCCAAATTTAACAAATAATCTACTTAACATTAATAGCAATAATTAACATAAAGAAATGGCGATCAAAAGCTACTTTAGCAAAAGAGAAAGAAGTTGAATGCAATAGCAAGTAAATAGTAAGAAATTAAGAAAAAATCAAATAATTATGGCTTGTTGGAAAATCAAACAATGGTAATTTAATAACTAAAAATAGATTTGAACAAAATGATAAAATCAAACTGCAATGAGTCACAAATGAACATATATTTGAAGAAGTTAACACTAATTTTTAATCCAACAGTGAGCAAGAACAAAAGCTAAAAAAAATTACGATGAAAAAGTCTATCGGCAAAGTCGAAGAAAACATAAAATTAACAAACAAACATGATAAACCAAGTGATATATGAAAATAACAACACTAGTAAAAGTAATCAAATTAAACAAACTAAAATAACAACAAAAATAAATGAAACAAAGTGATAAAATAGATTAGACTTTAATAAAATACAATGTGTATATAATAGTAAAATAACATCAAACCTTAACAAAAGATATCAAAAGTCAAAATAAAATTACAAAATTAGCAGTAATCAAAGTGAATTAAACAGAGGGAGAACACAAATAACAGTAAAAAAATAATAATAAGGCAACTATGAATGGAAGAATAACAAAAGTAACAAATCAATAAAGCTCAACAACAGAAACAAAGTAATCAAATAGGCAAAATAATAACAAAAAGTAACTAAAATAAAGTATCAACAACCAAACTTCTCTAAAGAAACTTTCGCTAGCATAAACACACACAAAAATAAATAATAATAAAAAATAGAAATATGTGCATAAATATTGTGAAAAGGAAAGAAGTGTCACTGATTTTACCGGATTTGTTCGCCGGAGTTCAAAGCTCTGATGGTTGTATCTCATCAAAGGAGCAACAGTGGTGATGATCTGATTCCGTTTGGAGTTGTGTCGCCGTCCGTCGGAGCTCAACTTTGAGCCAGAACACCTATAAAAGGAAGAAGAAAATGTGAAAAGGGAAGGGGAATGGGCCTGGTACGAGGGTGGTCTGGTTGTGGAGCTTTGAGCTCACCGGTGGATCTAAAAAGAGGAGTAAGATAGGTGGTGTAGGGCGTTTGTTGCTGGTCGAAATTGCAGCAGTGTAATGGCGTTTTGGTTCTTTCCGGTGGGTCTTAGCTGTTGGTAGTGAAGGCTAAGATCTGGTGGCTTTGGGCAGTGGATTTGGGGGTTTAAGGTAGTTGTTTTGTGGCTGGAAAAGAAGGGGTTCTGGCATCTGAAAAAATGAAGAAAATAGGAAGGCAGTGATGGTGTGAGTTGGTGGTTCAATGGTGATTTCAAATGGTGGGTCCGTTGTTGTTGGTGTTTTGCCGGAAATGGAGAGGTAAGGAACAGGCAGCTTGGGTTGCTATCTTGAGCAGGGTGGTCGCAGCAGCTCTAGGAAGGAAAATTAGGATTTTGACACATTTGAACTTCTTCCTCTCAACCTAAAATAAATATTCACCACCAAAAATAACCTAATGGATCAACTATTTCATATATAGGAAGTTGAAAACTATGGGCCCAAGTTTTGGGCTTGAGGTTGTGACCCAAAAAATATTGATTGATAAAATATCTGTGTATGTAAATTATATTCGAATTTGAATGAATTTTTAGACTGCGCAGAATATCAAAATGAATACTAACAATGTAATAGAGAAAAAATAAATATGAGAAAAATGTAATAAACGTAATCAATTACATGTAAAAAAAAATAATTTAACAGAAATAATAATTTTATAAGAAATGAACAAATATTTGAACGTCTGGTTGTGACAAAATAATATAAACATAACAATCGATAAAAATCCTAATACTTTGAGAAATAGGATGATTATCAACAAATTTCATTAAAATAACAAAACCATGTATTTTGAATTATTTAAAATAAAATACTCAAAAATGTATTAATTTTCAAACTATCAGACCGAAATTTGGTGTCAACAACTTGCCTCTTTGTTTGATTAGGATCGATGAAAGAGATCCTGGTCAAACAAAGTTGACGAACCCAAATTTGGTTTGATAAACATTGAACAAAAATTGATACGTTAGTAGTGCTTTTGAGCAAGACACCACGTCCGTCGACTGGGCTGAAAATAATAAACAAAAGACAGAGATTGATTGTAACTTGAGAATGTTCACATACCTTCGATGTTACTTTCAAAATTTCACAATGAAGGTGGTGTACCTTTTTGAAAGGAGGATGATGTGAATAACATGTCACTTTGAAAGATGTGACAATCCAACGTGTCTCTTTGAAAGGCGGACGACCCAACTTGAATTTAACATGTCACTTTGAACGAGGTGACAACCCAATGTGTCTCTTTGAAAGGCGGACGACCCAACTTGAATTTAACATGTCACTTTGAACGAGGTGACAACCCAATCATGTCTCTTTGAAAGGCGGACGACCCAACTTGAACAACATGTCATTTGAAGGGAGATGACAACTCAATCTTGTCTCTTTGAAAGGCGGACGACCCAATTTGATCATAAAACATCACTTTGAACGAGGTGACAACCCAACGTGTCTCTTTGAAAGACGGACGACCCAACTTGAATTTAACATGTCATTTGAAGGGAGATGACAACCCAATCTTGAACTTAACGTGCCATTTGAAGGGGGATGACAACCCAATGTTGAACATAACGTGTCATTTGAAGGGAGATGACAACCCAATCTTGAACTTAACGTGTCATTTGAAGGGAGATGACAACCCAATCTTGAACTTAACGTGTCATTTGAAGGGAGATGACAACCCAACGTGTCTCTTTGAAAGGCGGACGACCCAACTTGAATTTAACATATCATTTGAAGGGATATGACAACCCAACGTGTCTCTTTGAAAGGCGGACGACCCAACTTGAACTTAACATGAATGACGTATCACGAAATCTGCAATATCAATGTTAGTAGCAAATATAACATAAATTATGCAAACATGACCATATGAACAAGGTATTAATCAATGCAACGACTCAAACTTAATAACATCATGAATTAAATAAAATGTCAATTTAACAAAATAAAAGTGTCATATTGGACGGCATGACAAACCAATTTGAAAAGAATTAGTTTATTTGAGATAATAAATTAATTCTAAAAGATATCATTTTGAAAGGTATGACGACCTAAATAATAAATAAATAAAATAATTTAAAAAATATCATTTTGAAGGGTATGACTACCAAAAATAAAAAAGAAGTCATTTTAAATGGTATGACTACCAAAAATGTAACTTAAACTTTGAAACGGTCTACAAAGTTATTTGGACAAATATGATGATAAAAAATTTAAAATCATGTCAGTTTGAAGGATATGACGATCCAAATTTAAAAAGATGTCATTTTGAAGGGTATGACTACAAAAAATAAAAAGATGTCATTTTGAAGGGTATGACTACCAAAAAATAAAAAGATGTCATTTTGAAGGGTATGACTACCGAAAAATGCAATTTGAACTTTGAAACGGTCCACAAAGTTATTTGGACAAATATGATGATAAAAAATTTAAAATGATGTCAGTTTGAAGGATATGACGACCCAAAAATGAAAAGATGTCATTTTGAAAGGTATGACGACCTAAATTTTAAAAAGATGTCATTTTGAAGGATATGACGACCCAAAAAATAAAAAGATGTCATTTTGAAGGGTGTGACTACCCAAAAATACGATTTGAACTTTGAAACGGTCCACAAAGTTACTTGGACAAATATCAACAATGAAACGGTCCACAAAGTTGTTTGGACAAATATCAACAATGAAACAGTCCATAAAGTTGTTTGGACAAATATCAACAATGAAACGGTCCACAAAGTTATTATGGACAATTATGAAAAAGTGGATTTTAACCCATTTTTTATTTTATGAATAATGAAACATATTTTAACTTGGTTAGCACCAACAAAAGTATCGTACAAAAATTCTCACAATTCTTTATCTTGAACTGAGATTGATTTTGAGATAATTCCTATAGATTCAAGTGGTACCTCAAATGTACTTAAGTAACGACAAGATCTGTCCATCTTGCTACAAACAAAGTCTTTGAATTAGACCTAATATCATGTTTCAAGTGCCCTCACAAGAAAGAAACTTTCAATTTGCGCACATTTAAAGTGTTTTGATTTGGGAACATCTGGAAAAACACACTCACACTCAGAAAAATATTTAATGCATGCAATTGTGATACCATAGACTTGACCTTCATGTAAATCTCCACTAATGTGAGAATATTTGAACTGAAATCATGTAGGGCTTGTTAGTAGCTTGTAATGTAGGCTTAGGGACGGGTAGGATAGTCATTTGAGATTAAAGTGACTTATTCCTTCTTGAGCATTGCACTAAATAGATGCTTTCAACATTCGTTACACTTTGGACGTTTGATTCTCTTTGTTGTCCCTTCCTTTTGCACTTTTGACTTCTTTGAAACTTTGTTTGTCTGAGTTTTTTCCCCTTTTGAATTTTTTCCTTTTTGTTTGGACTGTTTTTCTTCTTTTCTTGAAATTATGCTTGCTTGAACTTGTGGGAATTTTGAACTTCTTTTTTTTTTCTTTCTTTTGAAGTCATTTTTGTTTTCTTGACTTTCAGGGACTTTGATAACTTTTGTCTTTGACAAATTTGAACTTTGAATCTTCTTTAGTACTTGCACGTCTTTAGTGCGCTCTAGAAAGTCAGGCCAAAGGAGGGTTAGTGCATACAAGCACTTAAAAAGGGTATAGGCTAAAATGTGGTTGTCCAAAGAAAAGGCTTAAGGCTCAAAGTGGGACATACTAAGGGTTGACGTCATTTGGTAGGCTTTTGAATGGCTCAAACGGGTCAAAGGAGGCCTACAATCGTTTTTCAAATCAAACATTACTCAGAATTTCGCCTCAATAACATTTAAGCCAAGTTCTAGATCAACAATGCAAAATAATTGAATTTAATTCAAAACTAACCACACAATGTACATGAAACAATGAATCTATTTTTGTTCTAATCTTGAATATATACAAGAGAATATTACAAGTGTAACAAAAGTATGAATTAGAGGTACCAGAAAGAATCTATGGTTTAACAAGAAGTCAACCTTCTTTATTGTACAAATTATTTTTCACATCGCACTTGAACTATTTGGCACCAACCAAGTCATAAAATGATTTCAAAAAATATAAACATTAAAGAATAAAAAATAAAAAATATTTTGAATAAAGAATACCGAACCCAATAAGGGCTGCCTACGTATCTCATTGATGAGAATCAGGTTTGCGTAGTTCTTCCAGATATTGCATAAAGCCTATATGATGAACAACAAATGAATTTTTCAAAGGAAAAATAATGAAAATGAAAAACCAGTGAGCCACATTGAAAGGCGGACAACCTAAATTTAACAAAAAATATCTTTTATTATTCAAAAAAAACTTAACAAGAACGAAGAAATCAGTGAATCACATTGAAGGGCGGACCATCCAAATTTAACAAAAGTAACAAAAATAAAATAAGAAATTAATGAATCACATTGAAGGGCAGACTACCCAAACTTAAATAAAAAATATTATTTATTAATTAAAAAAAATAACAGAAGTAAAAAAAAAAATGAATGAGTCACATTGAAGGGCGGACAACCCAACTTAAAAATAGTCAATTAAAATAATATTTTTAATGGAATGTAAGATAAATAAAAATCAAAGATATACAATGAATGTGACATTATGTACAAAAAATTATTGCGAAATATACAAATCCACTCGGAGTGAAGCCTCATAAATTCTAGAGTCTGTGTACAACCTTGGTGAAATTGTTTAGGGCATTCCTAAAAATTTTTGCCCCTGTCAGCTTCAACAACGTTCAGTATTTAATCTTGTAACAACTATCTCCTTTGTAAAAATTTTGGAGACCTTCTCAAAAATTTTGCCCCAGTTTCCTTTTTAAAAATTTGGAAAACTTGCGGGAAACATGACCGAGCTCTTATGGCGCCTACGTATCCCGTTGAAACAGAAATCAGGTCAAACGTAGTTCCAACAAATTATAACTTGAATAAAAACTGGACTTGAATTATAAATATTCTAAAAACTAGGTTAACAAAAGTGATTTTAAAATAATGGACTATTATACAACATATTCACGTATAACAAGTATATCACATAACATACAAACAATAAATACATGTCTTATACAAATGTGCCTTGAGTTTTGTGTCATGCTTAATATGAGGTTTTGGTTTCGCTCTATATAAGATGACTAAGAATGGGCTTTGTTTATTGTGGATAGGTGACCCAAGCGGACAACTTGGGTTGAGACAGTTAACGACCATTGACTATCCAGTAGACAACTACATTCGTCAGGGTGTCCCGAGAAAAATTTGGTTAACGAACGATTGCGAACCCGCATAATCGTCCTTTAAGTAAAAAAAACAAAATTAGGTGTCGTTTGACGGAATAAATATTGTGAATGCAATGACAATATACAATAAATAATAAACCAATACTGAGTAAAATATGCAAACAATCAACAAAATATACAAGATATAATGAATAACACAATAAAAGAATAGTATCCTCAATTTGAAAAAATAAACCCATAATGGTTAGAACCTCTATGTCCCCAGCGGAGTCGCCATTCTATTGACATCCATTGAATTGGAGCAACATCGCGGTGACTCAATTTAAAAAAGAATTTTAAAATAATCTAATTTTAAAAGGGGTAAAAGGGGTTAAGGAATAAGGAGTCGCCACCTAATTTATTTTGGAAAACTAGGAAACCAATTAATTATTTAACTTGAAAGAAATGTCTACGAAACCAATTTGATTCTAGGTAAGGGGTTCAAGTTATTCCGAAGGGAAGGGATTAGGCATCCTTCGGAATCCACAAATGTGGTTCCCGACTGAGTTCATCTTTTCAAATTGAGGAGGAAATAATAATAAAATACAAGTAATATAAATATGCAATATACACAAGTAATAAAATAAAATAATAACATAAGAAACGGCCTAAGGTTTGCCTAACGTCAATATTTACATAATAATGAATAAAAATATAATTTGAGCTCTCCGAATAGCTTCAATGGAAGCAACTCTGTGTACCTGTAAAGACACTTAGTAAAAGTGTTAGTAATAAATAAATATGAATAAAAATGAATAAACCAAATAATAACTTAAAAATCAAAAACCCGTGCCAAAGCTTGCAAGGATGTTAGGCTTCGAACGCTGTTAGGACAGAGAAATTGGAAAGCTAGGACGAAATAGCCTACCTTGAATACAGAATCAATTACCAGACGGACTGGCTGGCCCACTTGTACGTAATAGAATCGAAATCAAGGCAAATTCCCCTGATGGGAGTGAAGTCTTATTAACATGAGAGACCTTGGAAATCCACGGTAATTTCTTCATCGGCCTATTTCAACATATAAAATATATAAACTTAATTAAATTTCCGTCTTTTAAAATGGGAAGGCCTCTAAACCCGACGGATAGATTTTTCATTGGCCAAATTTAACAAATAATCTACTTAACATTAATAGCAATAATTAACATAAAGAAATGGCGATCAAAAGCTACTTTAGCAAAAGAGAAAGAAGTTGAATGCAATAGCAAGTAAATAGTAAGAAATTAAGAAAAAATTAAATAATTATGGCTTGTTGGAAAATCAAACAATGGTATTTTAATAACTAAAAATGGATTTGAACAAAATGATAAAATCAAACTGCAATGAGTCACAAATGAACATATATTTGGAGAAGTTAACACTAATTTTTAATCCAACAGTGAGCAAGAACAAAAGCTAAAAAAAATTACGATGAAAAAGTCTATCGGCAAAGTCGAAGAAAACATAAAATTAACAAACAAACATGATAAACCAAGTGATATATGAAAATAACAACACTAGTAAAAGTAATCAAATTAAACAAACTAAAATAACAACAAAAATAAATGAAACAAAGTGATAAAATAGATTAGACTTTAATAAAATACAATGTGTATATAATAGTAAAATAATATCAAACCTTAACAAAAGATATCAAAAGTCAAAATAAAATTACAAAATTAGCAGTAATCAAAGTGAATTAAACAGAGGGAGAACACAAATAACAGTAAAAAAATAATAATAAGGCAACTATGAATGGAAGAATAACAAAAGTAACAAATCAATAAAGCTCAACAACAGAAACAAAGTAATCAAATAGGCAAAATAATAACAAAAAGTAACTAAAATAAAGTATCAACAACCAAACTTCTCTAAAGAAACTTTCGCTAGCATAAACACACACAAAAATAAATAATAATAAAAAATAGAAATATGTGCATAAATATTGTGAAAAGGAAAGAAGTGTCACTGATTTTACCGGATTTGTTCGCCGGAGTTCAAAGCTCTGATGGTTGTATCTCATCAAAGGAGCAACAGTGGTGATGATCTGATTCCGTTTGGAGTTGTGTCCGTCCGTCGGAGCTCAACTTTGAGCCAGAACACCTATAAAAGGAAGAAGAAAATGTGAAAAGGGAAGGGGAAGGGGCCTGGTACGAGGGTGGTCTGGTTGTGGAGCTTCGATCTCACCGGTGGATCTAAAAAGAGGAGTAAGATAGGTGGTGTAGGGCGTTTGTTGCTGGTCGAAATTGCAGCAGTGTAATGGCGTTTTGGTTCTTTCCGGTGGGTCTTAGCTGTTGGTAGTGAAGGCTAAGATCTGGTGGCTTTGGGCAGTGGATTTGGGGGTTTAAGGTAGTTGTTTTGTGGCTGGAAAAGAAGGGGTTCTGGCATCTGAAAAAATGAAGAAAATAGGAAGGCAGTGATGGTGTGAGTTGGTGGTTCAATGGTGATTTCAAATGGTGGGTCCGTTGTTGTTGGTGTTTTGCCGGAAATGGAGAGGTAAGGAACAGGCAGCTTGGGTTGCTATCTTGAGCAGGGTGGTCGCAGCAGCTCTAGGAAGGAAAATTAGGATTTTGACACATTTGAACTTCTTCCTCTCAACCTAAAATAAATATTCACCACCAAAAAAAACCTAATGGATCAACTATTTCATATATAGGAAGTTGAAAACTATGGGCCCAAGTTATGGGCTTGAGGTTGTGACCCAAAAAATATTGATTGATAAAATATCTGTGTATGTAAATTATATTCGAATTTGAATGAATTTTTAGACTGCGCAGAATATCAAAATGAATACTAACAATGTAATAGAGAAAAAATAAATATGAGAAAAATGTAATAAACGTAATCAATTACATGTAAAAAAAAATAATTTAACAGAAATAATGATTTTATAAGAAATGAACAAATATTTGAACGTCTGGTTGTGACAAAATAATATAAACATAACAATCGATAAAAATCCTAATACTTTGAGAAATAGGATGATTATCAACAAATTTCATTAAAATAACAAAACCATGTATTTTGAATTATTTAAAATAAAATACTCAAAAATGTATTAATTTTCAAACTATCAGACCGAAATTTGGTGTCAACAATTGCATTCTCAAGGCAATCTTATCGTATTGTCGTTAAACTTTGATGTTTAGGTGCTTTATAGAATAATAAGTCATTTGTTTGGTACATATTTTAGGATCTTTTTGTTGTAGTATGCAGAATATGTAATTGAAATTTATATCTCTGATAAACTTGTCTCGCACCTTTGTTATTTCATTAAAGGCATTAGATACATGTATTATTATTTTTCAATCAGGAATTCATAGACATATTTTACAGTCAGATTTCACATAATTCTGGTTTGATAGCAAATGCACCATTCTATTTTATGATTTATTTTAATGGATAAAAAATAAAAAGTAAAATTAATATTGTTAATTTCAATATTTTATATCTTATAACTCACTTTTAAATAAATAAAAAATTGTAATAATAGTAAGTGACAAACGTGCAACGCACGTTATCAGAAACTAGTATTATTATAAGTGGGAAGCTCCTAAACTCAAAATTGAATTACCATTTTGCCCTTATCTTACCCCTAAACTAAAATAATATTAATATCTATTTAATTAATTAAATATTAAGTAATAGTTATATTTAAATTCATGCATCAAACAAGATGTTAATGCATCATATATTCATGCACTAATTAAATATGGGTAATGAAGAGTCTAATAACCTTTCAATTTTAATTTGTAAGATAAGTGGGGATAATGAAGAGTCTATCAAACACACTCACACCACATTATTTATATTCCTTCTTTTATTTATGTTTGTGATCATCTTATATTCTATAGTAGGTTAGTCTACATCAGTTGAAAAGTTTTTCATTACCAATTTGCAATTATAAAAATTCTTACTGTTTATTTATTCGTATTCTTTATTATTTCATGCATATTCATCTTCTGTTTGTCGAGAAATATGTAATATGATACTTACAAGATGAATATACTCCAATATGAAGTTGTAAGTGAATTTTTATTTTTCATAACTCCATCATTTTGAGTTTTTAAATATAACTTCGTAATTGATTACTGTATTTTTGTATTCATCCTTTCTTCTATCTTTAGGATATATATAGTAAAGCTAATCACATTTTGTATTTATTATCAATTACTTTCATAGTAAACATGTTAAATCCCATAGAATAATAATTATGTCTTCTTCATTGTTTATTTATCTTTTTAAAACAACATATTTGTACTATCCTTTTTATATATAATCTCAATTATTTAAAAAATCCATATACTTAACTGTTACAGGTACAAAATAAGTGCAAAAGTAAAAATAAATAAAAAATAATGTATAGTAAAATTATGATTAAATGATACATTGAATAATATTGTTTTAGAATTCATATATATATATATATATTCATGCTTTCTTTTCTGTTTATCTTATTTATTATTGTTATATGATTACAGTTTTTTATACATATGGTATGTTTTGTCTAAGGTAAGTCGACTTCTAACAAAATGTAATTCAATTAGTATGAAAATACTTTTGTCTATATATTTTAATGTGGTATTTTTTATTATGGATGATATGTCTTTATTTACTTTCTTTTTTTTCGTTTGAAATTGTAATTTTTTCTATAAATTTGATGGTATACCGCCCAAACATTTTGTAATATTTTTCATTATATGTATTTTTTTAAAGACAATTATTTTTTGATTATTAAAACTTATGTTTAGTAATTAAATATATTAAATCCTCTGATATAATAAAAAGTTTGTTTTTCATGAAGTATTTAAAATATCAAACCTCCAACATCTAACACAAGATTTTCATGTTATATTTTCTGCAGAGTTATATTCTTATGTTAAATTTACATATGAAAGGACTTAGATTTGAACTTAGCTATATAAATTAACTTTTCTAATATCAATTAGGGGACAAACGTGCGATGCACGTTTCAAGAACTAGTTTTTATAATAAGTGAATAGGTGAGTCTTTGTAGGTGAAATTGTTCCTTTGGGGCCACGACAAAATTGTTTTTTCTTTTAATAAATTGATGCCAACTTTAAGGGAGTATCAAAGTTTATTTGAAAAAATATATACATATACAGTGGTCACACTTACCATTACAATCAAGTATTGTATTCGTACGATTTCAATTATGATTAGATTTTGAATGCGCACGGATACAATGTATTTTGCTAAGTTTTGTAAAACAAAATCCGATATATTAGCTTATTTCAATCCCAACAAGTTGTTCATCCTTGATTTCTGAAAAAGGAAATAATCTGGTTGTAGACAATATCCTTAGCAGTAATCCCAATGATGAAGTCAGCATGAGCGTAATCTTTGATATACTGAACATGTAGCTTCTCTACATCGTGGTACTTGAGATTATCAAGTAATGTCTCAACATCTTGAACATCAGACAGTGCATCTTGGCCTCCATAGCTGAGAAACAGGGGAAAATCATGAGGGATATTTGTCAGATTGTACCTTGGAGGTTTGGCTTCACCGTAGTGCGCCTGATTGAAGTCGTTGCTCCCATAGTCATATTTCGACAAGACACCATCTCTAACAGCTGCATGAATTTCAAATGTTTACATAGTCATTTGGTAGTTTTGGTTGGTTGGTTGATTATTGGAGCCGATCCTAACTTGTTTAGGACTAAGGTATAGTTGATTGATGAATTCGTAAATAGTACTTCAAAAAAACGGACTTACTCTGAGACAAATGCACGAGGTTCTTAGTTGATGTAGACTGGGGCTCGTTCTTCAAGAAATGATCGACCGTGGAGGCATTTAGACAGCAGTTCTTTCCTATATTCATAGAGGAAAGTTATTTAGTTTGGAACTTGTGATCATTACAAATGACTCCATCTGTAAATGATGAAAATGTCTACTCTTATGGCAGATTAGTACCAGTAAGTGCAGTTATCAAGTCATAACAGTCCACCCCAGCTTGAGCACATAAGACCTTGAGAAAATTGGACACAGGCTCACTACCACAAAGCGTCAAAAATTGAGGTAAATGTTACAAAAGAAGGAAGGGGGGTGGGGGGACAAGAAGGGGAAATTCAGAACACTAGTTGTAAGTAAGGTGAAGTAAATTTTTACCCCCTTGGATTAAATTCTGCAAGACCAAATATTGTAGTGATCTGTTGACATTGGAAACCATAAACATCAAAAAATCACAATGTATGCATTGCTCTTAAGCTTTGCAAAATGTAAAGAAAAGAAGTGAATGCAGATTTTGCCCTGACCTCGCTAACAAAAGCTCTAGCAGCAACATCACCGAGTGCAGTGGTCATATGGCTCAAATAAGCAACTGGGCTGAGCAAGGCTGCTGATTTTACCTTGTCTATTTGTTTCCCTTCTGAAAAGGACGCCAATGCCATCAAGGTGCCCTGTTAGTTCAGAAAATAGACAGATCAAAAGGTCATTATATCATTTACTGGAAGGATAATAAATGTTTTGCCACCTACAATAGAGACTAATGTTCTGTTGTCTTTCCAAACTTACCATTGAATGGCCTATATAGTGAATTTTCCGCCCAGCTTGTTTAAAGACAAGGTCAACAAGAGCAGGTAAGTCATGGGCGACAAGATCATCCCATGTCCAATTCCAGTAGTCCTGTAAACCAGAATGAATATAACATTTAAAGATTTAGAGCTATTTAAGTAGCTTGACATCCCTCCTCCCCTTAGGAGTGAGGCGTGGCTCCCTCTCTTTGTGTGTTTTGTTCTTCCTTTTTTCCCCCAGTTCTTTTTATCTGTTTTGCAAGCATTATGAAAAATGTATAGTTCATTGAGGAGGAACTGAAGGAGATACCGCACTATCAGGATCAAGAGTGACATGGCGACGGCTATATCTGGTTCCCCTGATATTGGAAATCCAAACATCAAAGCCATTATCTGCCAAGATCATCGCCGGTGATTGTGCTGGTGAATTCTGCAGCCATGTTACTCCATCCTGCAAAACAGTGACCATATTTTACTTCCTTCCTCCACAGTTGCAGTGAATTAAGATTGAAATGTTCGTCAACTTATTGTGGATAGTAATTTGATTGGAGACATGGAAAGAAAGATTTTTGACTCATAATCCAACAAAATATCGATTGAACGGAAGAATAACAGTTGTTGAGTATTCATAAACCTCATAGTTACTAGCTTGTGTTCAAATTCTATAAATGTATTAAGAGTTCTACTGATTAATATGATTTGAATGTGAATTCA
The DNA here is from genome assembly GCA_016801875.1 of Solanum sitiens. Classification (NCBI taxonomy): domain Eukaryota; kingdom Viridiplantae; phylum Streptophyta; class Magnoliopsida; order Solanales; family Solanaceae; genus Solanum; species Solanum sitiens. The sequence goes on from JABWTJ010000056.1 coordinate 2,411,704, forward strand.
ATTATTATCGTAGTACAGTACTAACTTGAGTCGTAATAGAAGGTAAGAACTCATAAACTTCAAAATTCTGAATTCGCCGTGCAAATTCACAAGCATTCACAGTAATAGTACAGAGCAAATTAATGGTCATTGCATATGCCTATGCGAAGAAACATACAAATAACAAATCTGTATTTTGTAATTTACCTTCTCGTGAGCGCACTAGCCTACAGAAACAGCCAACCTCTGAGTCTGTGGTTGACTAATTAAATTATGCCACATTTACGTAATTTCAGACAAGATTTGGAATCTTGAACTTCTCTACGTGCAAAAACTACTTGCATTTCAAAATTTTATGCAATCTGAAGAGAATGGGATATGGAAATTACAGGCCTTTAGCATACTGGCTTCAGACGAGGATTTTTGAGTTTTGGATTTTATAACCATGATAATTGAGTTATATATATATATTTAATCAATTTCTTAAGGTAAGTACATGCGGCAAATTAAAGACAAACAATACAAATCTACTAGTTTATGGGCTAATTCTAATGAGTTTTTCAAAATTACCTTTCGTATCATATTTTAATCCCCAAATACATGTATCTAGATACTATATTCAAATTAATTTACATGTATTTGGGATACACTTATTCTCTATTTGTGTAATTAGGTAGTTTCTTGCCAAAGTAAAAGCATATTGAACTCTCGAATATGCTTTCATTCTAGCTCATAACTAGGATGAATTTGTTTTGATTTTTAATTTGTTTATTAGATATCTGATATTCGTATTGATATCCTATTAATTTGCACCATGTAGGGCTTCAAATGAGGAAGCTTTGCCTATCAATGATTTTTCTATACTCAAAACTTAAACCTAAATTTCTCATTAAAAGAGAAACAACTTCATTCACCGTATCATAACTATTTATGTCAGTGGATACATAGTGTAATGTTAATCACTCAAGTCGAAAAAAAATCCCACTTTGTGAAAACATGATACGCATAGGACAATTGGGGTCGACAATACAATTTCTGTTTCTTGGATCAGAAGTAGGGACAATAACTACGGAAGACGATAAACTCATGTTCACGAGAAAGATTCCATTTCCCAAACACCTCAGCTAGTGAAGGCTTGTGAATGTATACACTCTCTTGTTTATGCAGTACTTACTCTTTAATTATTTATCTAATTTTTTTAATTATTTATAATTACTTGTCTATTTTAACACATTAACAAAGGATAAAAAAAATTATTTATTATATCTTCAATTAATTGCTTTAAAAAAGACAGAACTTTTGAAAATTTAAATTTTTAATTCACCCATTTCATAATTAATAGAGGTAAAATGATAAAATTATGTCAATTATTATTTTCTTAATCGATGTGTCAATTTAAAAGTGAACGAGTAATTAGGTAAAGAGGGAGTAGTTTGAATAGACACAAAACAAAATACAAATTATGATTAAAAATATTAAATAAAATCTATGGCTATATATTCTTTTAATAAATTTGTGATATTAATATTTTCATGTAGTAACATTTTTTGTAAATCCGAATAAAGGGAGTATAATTACATTGACTATTTCTAGACATAAAAGCGAGGGCGGATGCAACGAATAGTGTATCAGAACCAGACCTACTAACCATTAAAAAATATAATGGGTTCAATTTAAAATTCTCCCTCAACTTCTAGACATGAGTCAACTTAAGCAATTATTAAGAGTTTAATGATTTAAAACTATTGAAATTTGTAAGTTTCCATATATCAACTATCAATTATTTTATTTAGCTATTTAAATTTTCATTTTTATATTAAAATATATTTTGATGTTGAGTTCAGTTGAAAATGACTGAATTTTATAATTGAAAAATTATAATTACTCTATTAATTTCTCATACAGAGAGCTCGATTCTACACATTATAATCTTTTGCCTCATTTCCCCAATTAGAGGGGAAAAGGACTGGATTTTATAGTCACGCGTGAAACAGTAACGCATATTAGAGCTAAAGCCCAGAGATGCTTACCACAAGAACGCCGTGCTGCAACAGCACTGGTGGCCTGTTCGTCTTCGGCCCATCACCTCCTCCTACACGGCCTTCTGGTATTCTTTGTACGCTAAGTATGTATCCGTCATCAGTTGTTACCTGAGAAAACAGAAACACATAAATTATACGGATTGTAGATTAGGATATGGCTATCTGATTCAACCAGCTCGATCGGGAAAATAGAGGGAGAAAATTGAGCGATTGATTGTTTACCTCAAATTCCTGGCATTTATAACCATGAACAGTGACGGCAGAGGCGCACATTCCACTACCCACGCCATTATAATCGGTTTTGAAGCCGGAATGAATAGATTTTCTGCTAGAGCCTAATGATTCGTATGGCTCCATTGCTAAGATGAGTAATGCTACTAAACTTAAAATGCTTAGACTCGGCAAGTTTGTTAGCTCCGCCATTCTATTAGAAACACGGCGTGAGGAAGGAAGATATATTGCAGACAGTGTTGTGCTCTAAAATTAAAGCTAGAATTATTTATAAGTGGAGAGAACAGTGGAGGGAGCTGTGACCGAGAAAAGAAGGGAAAAAATGCACACACTCAATTCCAAAAAGGGACTCAAATAAATTATTTCAGACTCAGAACCCACAACATTAGATAACATTAGATTTAGAGGTGGAGAGCGTTTACTATCTGAACAACTTGTCGTGATTCGATTACCAATTACTCAATTTTTTAGAAAGTAAACTTTACCTACATGAAAATGACATGCAAGATGTAATAAGTTGCTATATTCATTACAAAAATACTTCAAATTGTTGAAAAGTATGTTATAGGGTTTATGAGGATATGGAGGGACTCTAGTCTCTTTGATTTTTTAATATCTGGATCAATGCAAGTACCAAGGCAATGAAGATCAGCTATATGTCTGATGTTGATATACATTTATGCTTAACTTCTTCTTACACATAAGCATGAAGGGCAATTTTTGAGGTTGCACAGTTACTAAGCCTTCTCACTTCCATCTCTGTTTTGCAACATCACCTACTTCTAAATTCTAAAATCCAAAGAATCGACAAATTTACATTTTTATACAAAAAAAAATGATAACGAGGACAAGAAGATTGAACATGAGGCTGAGGCTTGCAACCATATTGTGCTTCACAAACATCATGAATTCAGCTTGCATCCCAATTGAGACAGTGGCATGAGCAAGTATTGCTGATGAGATGCAGTTGAATTACTTGAATACCTCATGACAATGAAGTTGCATCAGATCTTTGATCTGTATCGGCTGTAGCCTGCACTTGAGCTGCATATTGTAGGTTCCAGAGGACATCCTCAAACGAGGGGCGACTCTGTGACTCAGGAGATATGCATTTGTTGGTGATTGATATTACAATTGACAGAGACTCTTGGGAGCTAGTGGTTAGCACAGCTGGATCCACAATTTTACGCCTACCATCTTGGCTACCAAAGGATGTCTGTCATCGAAAAAAAAATAGATTTTACTGCTTACCTTCCAAGTCATAGTTAAATGTGTCACAGAGATTCATTTCAAAACTCCTTAAAACTACAAATGGGACGAAAGTTTGTGATCCACAGTAGAAACAATGCTGAAGAGCATTCTGTGCTAATGCCAATGAGAAAGGAGTTGCATATCAAAAATCAAAATTAGTTCCATACCATTTCATTGAGCAAAAATGTTTCTCCTTTTCCACTTAAAAAAGGACCCACCAGCGACTCCAATAATATGAAACCAAAGTTATACACATCGTCCTCTTTCTTCCTCGTGTTCCTGCATGAGAAAAAATGCACAAAATTTTAATATTGAGAATAGATGTCTCTGCTCAACATTCTTGAACTGTCATTGCCAAGCATTTTTATCCATCTCTAAAGGATGCCATAGTCAGAAAAAGCTATCAGAGTTGGTCTAGGAATAGAAGTTGCAAACAAACTGCTGCATGACTCTATTTGGGGAAAGATTTACATACCAGGTGTTGTGGCCATCTCCTTTTGCCTGAAAAGGGATATCATCAGTATCAGATATTACCCTAAAACATCAACAACCCTGTGTAATAACGGTCGGGGGAGGGTGGGGTGTACGCAAACCTCACCCCTACCCTTCATCATATGAATATCATTCAACATACCTCAACTTTTTCACTTTCTTCCGTAAGGATTGACATTCCATAATCACTAAGTTTTGCAATCTGATGCTCATCAAGCAATATACTATCTGTCTTCAAGCTATTGCCGAATGAAGGAGGGATTACACCCGTGTGGAGAAAGTGCACAGCCTTGGCAACACCAATCAGAACCGCCAACCTGTCTGACCAGTTGAGGACCTTTCCTGGAGTAGTTTCTGCAAGTGAAAATGATAATTTACACAAGGCCAACATGAAATAAAATGAACAACACAAATAAAAAAAGGGTCAAAACATTTTACAGTGCAAGTGTCAGCCAACAGACCGTGCAAAGAACATGCGATCAAGTATATCTCGATAAATCAATGAAATGCTAACACAGATTGCTTCATCAAACTACAGTAATTGTCTTTCACTTTGTTGTAAAATTTCAGATCGCAAGCTTGGACAAACAGACGGAAATAAACTATTCAGAAGATAACAATACTCTGTATTTGTACTTACTAGCAAATAAACAACAAAAGACGCAACAAATTCATGTGTTTCTCATCCTTAGCCCCCTTCCCCCCGCACAATATTCAAAAAAAGAAAAAAAAAAAAAGACAGATTCACCAAAACTGATATACTAAACAGTCGTCTGAAAATTAGCGACCAGCACAACCAGACGAGCACAATCAAGTATATGTCTGTGCAATTATTGGTACTAAAATATTTACACAACTGACCTGAAAGACGAGCACGGAAGTTTCCACAAGGAATAAATTCATAAACCAGAAAAAGTCTGTGGACTGTTGAGTCATCTTGCACCCCATCATCAATGCAGTGACCGAGAAGGCTAACTAAATGGGGATGGCGAAACTTTGACAGCAAATCCATTCGAAGTTTGAAATTCCAACTAGTGCATCGTCTTTGAACAGTCAATTCCCTTACAGCAACATAGGTTCCATTCTCTAATTTTCCCTTGTAAATCTGAGATGGAGAGAATGACATAGAAGGGTGTTAAGCTAAGTTAAATTGTCCAACTTCGATCCCAAGAAAGAAAAAATCCTGGGACAGAAGGCTTGAAGAGATCAACTCACTGCATATGCATTTTAGATAAGTGAATCAAGCGCACTGGCTTTATTGATATTAATTTGCAAAGTTCGGCAGATACCAAATCAAAATGCACATTACTTCTAACTGTGACCACAATTATATGGTATTAAATTGCAAAGTCAAGATGCATTTAGCATTCATTAACCTGTACAGTCAATCATAAAGGCAAAAACCTGTTTAATCAACTGCTTATGTTGACGACTTGTGCATCTGTTTAATCGTCTGATATGAATTATTCAATGAAAACTACCTACAAAACTAATTTGATTTGCTTCAATCAATAACGGAGATCAAGACCTCTGGAATAATATGGCATCATATGGATAAAAACTAACTAAGCAACAAAAATTTATTCTTCCGACAAAATATAAAATAAATTTTGAATGAATATATGCAAGGAAACAATACGCTAAGACCTATTCCTACAATTATTTGGGAGTCATAAATAGTTTCAGAGCAGTACTTTTCCGATGGAGCCTTCACCGAGTAATGCTGATTTATCAAAAATTTCTGTCGCTTCCTCCAACTCTTCCATGGAGAACACCCGATATGATGGGGCACCTTGTGATCCTAGTGCTGCTGTTTGAGAAATGATTCCTGAGGTAAAATAAGTTAAAAGATACTCTTATCAAATCCCGGAAAAAAATTTAGACTTGACACTGAAAATGAAGTCAAACTAACACTTACTAGCATTTGCCAGGAGCTCAGCAGAAATATTGGGCTGTGCATTATCTTGCACAACTTTGGGAAACATGTACCGATCCACATCGTGACGAGCATGTTGTCTTCTACAAAAGATGAGAATAACAACTGCCAAAAACACCACAAGTATTACAGTTCCCCCAACAACACCTACCAATATTGCTATCTCTTTTCCAGTGGTTTGTTTCTTTGCCAAACTAGCTTGTTTGCAGTAGGATTCAGAGTGCTGATATTGTATATCCAACAAGCAGTTTCCACTAACCTTTACAATTCGCTTATCCGAACTGGCGTTCAAGCAAGAAGGAAGCATACCAAGCAGTCTATTATCAGAAATATCAACAAAACCAAGTTCACTCCCACAGTTGAGATGTTCAGGAAGTGAACCACTCAGAACGTTAAACGCTAAATTCAAGTAACTAATACTTGGCAAAGAGAACAAATCAGCAGGCGGCGTTCCGGTAAGAGCATTATTTGACAGATCAAGGTGTTGTAGTTGATTTAGTTTGCCAAATTCTTCTGGGACCTCACCAGAGAAAGCATTACTACTAAGAAGAATAGTGGTCAATCCTTGTGGCAAGGGTGGCAGTTCAGAATCCAAATGATTTTCTCTTAAATCCAACAAATTCAAATTCGATAAAGCACTTAAATCAGGTAATTCACCAGAAAGTGCATTATGTGACAGAACAATATCAGTAAGGCCTGTGATTCTAGAAATTGAATGAGGAAATTTACCCTTCAACCTATTATTCTTCATGCTTAAAATAGTGATATTAGGTAACAAATCCAACCACTCAGGGACACTCTCATTGAAAAAATTGCCATCAAATGTCAGAGTATGAAGCTTCACCATTGTAGACATCTCAGATGGAATCTTACCAAAAAGAAAATTCGAACTTATATCCAGAACTTCTAGCGAAGACAGCCGATGAATTTTAACAGGGAGAGGTCCCCAGATGCCCAAAGAAACCAAAGTGAGAACTTTTAAACTACTTAACCTTGTCAAAGTGGTAACAAATGAATCAATGGAGAAACGTTCAGATAAGGTATTGTTTGGAACTGCAACTCCATGGAATTCATTGACCTTTACAAGCTTATCTCCCTTGATTTTGAGCTCAGTAACAGAGTTATTCTCGCAAATAATGCTCATATTCAGTGTTGAACCCAAACTGCAAAAATCCCCATTGTAATTCTCCAAAACATCCAACTGCACTGGATATTCCAAGTGCCTCCGTAACTGAAGAAGAATTTGAGTTTCATAGGACCCTAATTGATGAGTATTTGGGATCAATAAAGCCCACATGAATACAACTATGACAAAAATCTTTAGGCACCCCATTTAACACAGTCCTCTTAAAACTCTACAGAAATTTATGAATAAGCAGAAGGGAGCAATTTAAGCTTCCAATCAGTTCAATTATTGCAGACCTCAAGCATTTTTTTTTTCCGTCTAAATCTGGGGAAAACTCCAAATGGATAGAATATTTTTGGATGAAAATTAAACTAAATTTTCTGAACCAAACGCAAATCTTGACAAAGACCCATCAAGAAAAAACAAAGAAACAAACTAAACTGCACATTGAAGGAATGTTTTGCTTTTTCGTGGCAGAAATATTTTGGAAGAAGAGAAAACAAATAGAACAAAAACCCACTCTGGGGGTCAAGAGAAAGAAACAAAAAGAACAGAGAAGTCTATAATGAAGCACTAATAAATGGGTCTTGTACGGGTAAAGAGGTGGAATTAAAAGAAGCAAAAAAGTGGAGTAGAGTAGTATATATAATGGAGAAAAATGGAGAAGTTGGGTTGCTATAAAAGTATCCGACAGAAGAAAGAATTTAATGCTATATGCATTAAATGAGAAGAAGATAAGTAGTCTGTCGCGGGTTTCATGAGGTTTCCGCCATTAATGGTGACCTTTCCGTTGGGGTTCGGTTCTTGCAGTCTGCAGAAGAAAGATGGGCTCTTATCAATATTTTTCACTTCACAGTCCTCAAAACATAGTTTACCCCATGTGACAGTTTTAATTACAAGCTTTGTTTTTGGCCTTGGCATTGCCCACCAAACCCGATTTATTATGTCAAAAGTTATAACGGATAAAAAGGACATTAATTTCAATCCAGGCCACCTTCACTCTTCGTGAGATTCGCTATAGACAGGATTACAAGATATTAATATGTGCTCCTTGATAAAGGAAGGCTCCTACAAAGAGTTGCTCAGGTCTTATAGAAGCGAAAATCGATGTCTGTCTCATTCGGCGAAGCAGTCTATCTTCGGACGTTATATAAGACTTCTGTTTAGCGCAGAATTGGGAGTAAGTCAACCGATGGCTAAGAGGAATCTTAAGATATTGATTTTACCCGCTTTATTTCAATTTATATCATATCGACTATATTTCGAACATAATATAAATAAATATTTAAATTTGACATCAACACTTCAATTCAAATATGAATATTTAAATATATTTTTACGTGTTACATCGAATTGAATGTATAATCATGAGACATATGAAAGCAAATTGAAATATCTAAATGTACTTGCAACCTCGATTTAAATGTATTTTTATGTATTATGCTTCAATTATGTATTCTTTCGATCCTAACTTATATGGTGTGTTCAATTAATTAAAAAAAAGTATGTTTCTTTTTAAATATTTAAACATTGAAACGATTAATTATTATAATTTATATTCTATATATAAATAATTTTTATTAAATTTAATCTTGAAACATCATGATTTTCTCATAATGTTCGATTATTCTTTTAGGTATGTATAATTGAACAGACACAAACTTCATGCTTGAAATAAATAAAGTTAGGTTGGAGAACTGTTACTATAGTACTACTATTATATTATATTATCAGAAGGGTAGTTAGTTTAAATGTCGTGTACTCTGCTGGATTTGCTGCTATAAATAAATCTAATTGGATTAAATAACAAATCAATTTTCAAATTCATTTCAAACAAAAACAATAATAATGTATTCTGTACCTAGTGAGTTTCATAAATGAAGTTTAGATAAGATGTACGTGAATTTAAAGTATTATTATTATTATTAAATAAAAACGATATTTTTGATAGATTCTTTAAATTTAACGAATTCAAATGTTTTATAAAATTGTACTTCCCTCTTTTTCCTAAACCAAACAGACTCGTTTTACTCAAAATTTTAAGTTTTTTCTTTGACATATCAGTAAATAATATTAATAAAACTTCAAAAAATCCATGTACAAAACAATGTATTTTTGCACGGAATGGAGCATAGAACAATTCATTTTCATGCTAAAAGTGAAATTTAAATATGTGATAAATCTTTTAATATGAAAATGCTGGTAAATAATGCAGTCAAATTGAAAGATAAAAAAAAGGGGGTATTATATATTCTAGTATTTCAAATCTACATCTCCTGAAAAAAAAAAAAAAAACGCAGTTCAAAATCTAATGTCAATTGCCAATACTAAATTAGCTTTTAAGTATATATTTTTTTTAATATATTTATTTAGAAGCAAAGCTAAATATTTCCTCGATTCATATCTATTTGTCCATATTTGATTTGATGTATTTATAAAAATGATAATTTTATTATAACATTTCTAACTAATTATTTTACATTGAGGATGAACTGAAAATAATCAATATTTAATAATAAAAATAAAATAGATATAAAATAATAACTCGTTTTTGAATTATAAAAATAAAAATAAATATTTATTTTTAATATAATGAAAAATAAATAAAATAATGAGAAAAAAAAAGTAAACTACTTTCACTTTCCGTGCAGATTAGGTTAATGCTTTTTGAAAAAGAAAAAAATTATTCCTTCAAGAATGATTTTATATTTTTTTAGTCTATTTAAAAAGAATGACTCATTTCTTTTTTTGGCAATACTTTAACTTTATTTTCACGTGACATGTTTAAGATCACAAGATTAAAAGACATTTTAGTAAATTTGACATAAATTTAGTTTAGAACCATAAAATCATTTTAAAATCTATTTCAAGTTAAATTAGGTTATCCTTTTTTAAACGGAAGGAGTAATAAAACCTGCTCCCATAATAATTGGTGCATTTATCATCACCATCATATTTTTTTAGATTAAAGATAATGATTAGTGGGTGATGCATAATTTCATCACTTCTTTTGAGATTAACTTTTGTGGATGCCTTGTTCATGTCCATGGTTTCAAACACTAAATTTTAATTTTATTTTAATGAGTATCCAATTATATTAGAATTTAATTAAATATATATTTATGTATTTATATAAATTATTTTTGAGAATGATATTTTTAATATATAAATATTTTATTTTTGAGAATTTACATTTGAATAACTCTAATTAAAAGTAGAGAAGTTTCAATTATTCAAACACGCCACCAAACTTGTTAGGTCCTTTTTCATTGTGCGTGCGTTTTCTTTTTTATAGGCATTTTTGGAGAAAAAAATATTTTCCAATTTAAAAAAATTTGACCAAACAAACCACTATTAGTGAATTTAAAAAGTCACTACTTATTCACAACTAATTATTGTTCCCTTTTTTCAGTAATGAAAAGAATATTATTAGTTTCCATTATTATTCAAAAATTTCCTTAAATTATAAGTTGGCTATTTGGACTCTAGTCTTGTAATTTACTAGATTTCTGTTTGTCTCTCTTTTCGAGTTTCACATGCCTGGGGATTCCTCACAAATCTGTTGGCTTTCTAATGATTATTTGTTGATAGTGATTATCTCGTTTCTTCTTTAATTAGAGATTTTTAAATTTAAATTTTGTATATGAATAAATTTTGTTGAATGGGTTTTATAATACGCAATTTAAATATAATCAGACTTTAATATAAATTTCGATCATCGAATGAGAAATTAATAAATAAAACTGCACATAATTTTAGAGATTATTTTCAGATATGATTATATCTCCTTGGTAAGTTCAAATAATCTTTTCAAATCTAAGCATTTAACGTTTGTTAAGAATGGATTATTTTTTTTGAAAAAAGGAAGTGGGTTAAATCTTTCAGTTAATTTCTTTTTTTTTTTGATACACAAGTGAAAAATATTATTGAGAAAATAGTTGGATAATCCCTCAATTTGTTATTAGATAACGTTTGAAGGTTATGTCACCTATAAAACTTGTATTTTTTCTAATTCTCCAAATTCTTATTCAGAGAAAATGTTTTAATTTTTTATCAACATATGTTAAAAGAAAAAAAAAATTGAACTTGTAGATACAATGTTCAATTTACTTTTAGATATTGAACGATACACAACATGATTTTAAAATATATGACACTAAAAATTGTAGAGCTTTTTCCTGCAGAAAATTGAAGAATTTTTATGGTGGCGTTTATTTAATTATCTTTTAAAAAAAAAAATGTGTTAAAACCTCAGCTATTTTTTTAAAAAAATTCCAACAAGTGCCACCCCGATACTTGTACTTTTTTTTTTCTTGTTCTTATTATTTTTTATAATATAAGATACAACAACACATCAATAGTTTAAAGCTTGTCGTTTAACTCAACTATTGCAATTTCTACATATAATAATAATATATAGTATTGCAAATTGCAATATATTGTAGTTTTAGCTTTCTATATGCAAATTGCAATTGGAATCTTATACAAAAGTTTCAAATACATTTGTTTCCCAAAAGACAAAGCTAACTTACAAAAAGAAATTAAAATACATAAAGCGGCTTGGTAACAAAAATTAGGATATCACTTTCGATATTAAATTTGAAATTACATTTGTTAACTATTTGATTTGGTCTCTGTATTTCTTGTAAAGTCTCGTGAAACACTATAAAATTAATATGTTTAATAAGTTGGAAGACAATCGAAAGACAAATAAAATCATCTTTTTCTTAAAAATTTGTAAGAAGTTAGTACTCATCCATGGACTACTAGTTTTATATTTGTGACGTAAAGAGTATATCTAGAAATAAACATTATAATGTACAAGTTTCTCTAATATTTTTTTTACATAATTTATTAATTTCTTTTTGTTTAGATTCTATGAAAAATGCAAATGAGATTAGGTATTCGATTAACTAGTTGGCCATTTTCCTGTTTATGGTTTAGGAAACTTAATCGAATTATGTTAATTAATTGTATTTTTTATCAAGTAAAGGGGTACTTAAAGTAAGGATATCGTAAGTTTGATCTGGTTGATTTTTATAATTAGTGCTGGTTTATGGGACCATTAACCCTTTCTGACTAATAATCATTATAATTACTAGTAGCAAGTTTAGAACACATTTTAAAAGAAAAAATGAATTGGTGTAACAGATGGTATTAGCAAGAAGGTCAAGAATTGATTTTTTCTGTCAACGTCTTTTCAATCGAACTTGTCATACCAAATTTGTCTAGTTCAACTTATATTTTCTATATAATTTGCGAGCTATTAGATAAGAACAAATACTCAAATAGTAATAATCTAGAATCATACCAAATAAGAACTCTCATTGACTCTAAAATCTTTCCCCACAACGCTACTATACTTCTCATGCACTTTCAAATGACAAAAGGGCGTGTCAAGTGAGACTTCATTAAATTTGTCCCGAAAAGTTAGTATACGCTTAAATTATTATGATAACATGTTACACATTTTTACAATTTAAAATGAATTTAATATCACCATGAGATTTGTAACACCACTCTCAGACTATGTAGTGTATTATACTCGTGTCCATAAGCACTACGTCAGCACCAAGTTAGATTTTATAATTTTTCTTATTTTTTCTTTATTAATTAAATTTTCTTTTGTTAACTGTATTTTAGACTAATTAATCTCTAATTAAGGGAAAAGGCTTAAAAATGCACTTAACCTATTAGAAATGGTTCAAAAATGCCCTCCTTCCATCTATTGGTTTAGAAATGCCCTTAACGTTTTTCTTAGATTCAAAAATGCCCTTCAGTTAACAGAAAATGTGATATGGAATTTTACTAAACAAGTGGCCACTTTTCATTGGTCCACAATTCTTTTATCAAATAAAAAGACCCATCCAACCCAAACCTAACCCATTTTTTGCCGGAAAGCAAGTACCAAAATTAAGTTTCCATATGTATATATAGCTAAAGTTATCATCTTTTAACTTGTAATTCAACAAAAGATTCCTTGGAAACAGCCGAATAATTGCTGTCCATCACCACAAATGTTATTTATAATTAAAAAATTAAATGCATCTACACGATATTTATGTAGCAAAAACGAGGCCTGTGTTAAAATTAGCTAAAAGAAAGTAGGTTTTGAATTTGATGACTCCAAGATTCAAAATTGTATTTCCAATGTAATCAAAGGATGAAAAGAACTCTAGATCGTCGAAATCAAAGTTGAAGCGATTTATTTGCGGATGATTTACCTCTTAATTTTTGCCAGAAAACAAGTACCAAATTAAGTGTTCATGTGAAAACGGGTTAGGTTTGGGTTGGGTGGTCTTTTTATTTGATAAAAGAATTGTGGACCAATGAAAAGTGGTCACTTGTCTAGTACAATTCCATGTCATATTTCTGTTAACTAAAGGGCATTTTTGAACCTAAAGAAAACGTTAAGGGCATTTCTAAACCAATAGATAGAAGGAGGGCATTTTTGAACCATTTCTAATAGGTTAAGAGCATTTTTAAGCCTTTTCCCTCTAATTAATTATTATAATTCTTTAATAATTATACCTTGTCATTAAATCTCAACCACTTTATTATCTCTGATCTCATCAGAAATATCATTCATTTGAATTTATATCACAATTCTCTTTATCTTCTCAGGTGAAGTACAACCAACCCATCACCATAACAATCCCACCTCCACAATGTCATTTCTTCTTCTTTTTTGACGAACCATTAGTCACTGAACAGTCACGTTCTAACCACCACAAAACAACCACTCAAAATCTAAATCAGTCACCAACAAACACCGAAGCAGACTCCTTTACCTTACCCCCCTTTGCGATTTTATTTTTTTGATTTGTTTTGTTGGTGTGCCGACCGCGAGCTCAAAGCTTCAGTAATGGCTCCGATGAAGTTCTAATGAACTCCACACTTTTTTATATGAACAACCAACAAACAATACTAGCATACTCAGGTTGCTGTGAATATGAGGTTGTGATGAAAAAAGAAAAGTTCTGATAGAAAATTAAGAATGAAGAAAAAGAGGATAACGGGTGGGGAAGGAAAATTATTTTGATTTTTTAATTCTTTTTTAACTTTAATTTTCCTGATGCGCTAATTTTCTATTTTGTTTTTACCGCATCAGATCTTAGGGAATAAATAAATTCACTTTTAAATAGTAAAAACGTATAATAGATCGTCATGATAATGTAACCGTATAACTGACTTTTCAAGATAAGTTCAAAGATAAATAAACTTATACCTTTTTCCTATGACACTTACATGACATGATAACATGGAGTATGTTACGTGAAGTTTCTTATTAGAAAAAATACATAAAAATCTCATGAACTTATTTGCTAAACTTATTTTAGTACTTTAATTTTATGAATAATTATTTACCTCCTTAATTATATTTTAAATGAATTAAAATTCACTCAAAAGCTGACATGATAAATAAAAAGATAAAAAGAGAATGAAAACGTAAAAAAATAAATAAATAAAGGAAAAATTATGCATAATGACAAACTATTAATTTAAAATAAATAATATAGCTACTGTTTCATTTATTTCTATTGAGAAGCTACAATTTCACATATTTTGCTGCTACTGACTAGTCCCATGATTTGTATAGGTAATTAAAAAAATTGAAAGTTATTCCTTTCATACAATTCATTTCATCTCCTCCTCTTTCTCATACCCTTCAATTTTTCCTAAATTCTCTCCACAAAATTAGTTTGAGTTTCAATTCTTCGCCACTAGGCTCTCAATCACGACTTCAGAAATTTCACGTACCACCAAAATCTGTCTAAATCATTTATTTTTTCAATTTTTCAAATTTAAGTTTGAAAATGACCAAATTCGAATTGATGAAATTATCAAAAAGTCAAATACAAAAGGCAAATCTAGTTCAACAAAGAAGAGGAAAGCAATAGCAATTGATTCTAACAGTGATCAGTCAAAATCATCCGAAGACATTGTCCCTGGCTTAGTGGAACTGGATGGATGTATATGTATAAACATTAATTATTGAGTTCTATTTTGTGATTGTATAATAAGCCCTTTTGTAATATTTTCTAAGATTTATTATGTTTATTTGTTATTTTTACAGATTTGTATACTTTTTTGATTATTTGTTGTATACACCATTATAATGGATATGAATTTCCTTTATACATATATTGTATAAAAGTTAAATGTATATATATAAAATTTATTTATATATAATTTGTTGTTTGTATATGTGTCATAGTTATACAGAACACAATGATAAAACTAAAGTAGTTGTTTTTGGTCATTGGAGCATGTTAAGGTATATGTATAATCATTTATGTATATGTTATAATTTTATGTTATTTTTATATATTTTGTGTTATTCATGTCTTCTACTGCTTGCTTATACAATTGTGGTTGTATAAATGTATAATATTAGTAGTGATTGTGTAGTGTTCATTTAACCATACAAATTTGCTCACGGTTATACACATACATAAGTTGATGTATTTCACTATACTGTAACAATTATACATTTGAATTTGTTTGTATACATATAATATCAATAGTTATTACCTTGACATTTTGTCCTGCTTGTGTACTTTTACCTTTTGCTTTCAGAATTCATGAAATCGCTCTATTTGAATTACATATGTTTTGACTTTTCTGATTTTCATATTTGTGTTTAATGTAGGAGAAACATCGTAGGTCATGAATTTGAGATTGTATTCCGTCAATTCGATTGCTAAATATTTTTTGTGTTAATTCATCTCTTCTACTGCTTTCTTATACAATTATGGGTGTATAAATATATAATATTAGTAGTTACTGTATAATGTTCCTTTAACCATACACATTTGCTCACACTTATACACGTTCATAAATTGTTTGTATTTCACTACACATACTATGTAACAATTATACATTAGAATTTGTTTGTATAAATATAATATCAATAGTTATTGCCTTACTAGTGGTAGAACAATGTATTTATATGGATTATATAAATATTTATACAATTGGAGTCACTGTGTATAATGAAACAGAATGTGCGTGACTTCAGGGATTTTTTTTCCTTTTTTATATAACGAAATTAGCGCCTTTTTTATTTATTTTTTTGATCAAAATGTATATTTTAAAAAAGGGAGGACTAGCGAATATATCGAAAGAAACATCCATACCAAACTAAAATTTTGCCACGGAGTTCAATTTTAAAAAGTTTGGTATAGCATAAAATTAGCAATTTTATATTTGCTATACATAAAATTTGCTCAATCCCCTTTTTTTCTTCATCTTCCTCGCACCCCACCACCTTTATCCACCAACAACCCACCCTTCCATTCTTCTTAATCTACTACCAACAACTTATTGTTGTTTCAAGATCCTACTTATAGAATGGTTTATTGATTATGATAAACTTTAAGCTTTTTTTAATTAAAATTTTTATAATTTCTTCATCTTAAATTAGTTATTTATTTTGATAATGTGTTTTTAAAAATTGAATGTGTATTTCTAGTCTTGAATCCGTTAGAGTTTGATTTTATTTTTATAATCTTGAATTAATTCTCATTCTATTTTTTATTTTTACCTTTCTAAAATTGTATAAATAAAAAGAAATAAAAAAGAATCAAAAAACGCAAATTTTAAATAATTTTCAATATGGCAATGACGTGATGCTGATGTGGCAATGATATCGCATGTGTAATACACTTGTCACTGTGAGACTGGTATTGTAGTGTTAGGGTAAAAAAAATCACTTTAAAAATGTTAAAGGGATATTTAAACGTGCATATAGTTTAAATGCATATAGTTTAAGTGCTAAAGTAAGTTGTATTGCCAAGTTCAAATGATTTTCATGTATTTTTTTATTCTGCCAATATCATGCCTATAAACAGGGAGCTAAATACATATAGTCTTTATATCTTAAATTTAATGTCGATCATATACATGTAAAACATAATTTACTTCGATTTGTTTATCCTCCAAAATTATTACTTCAAGAATTAAGTCAACTCAAAAGGTCTACTGAACATTTTCAATTTAATAGGAGTAAAAGAATATATCAATTCTGAGTATGGAAGGGTAATTGTAGATCCAAAAGAACTATTATAAAGATATTTGCGATAGGGGTGTCAAAATGAACCTAAACATAGATAACCCGTCCAACTCGCTCGGAATTTTAAGGGTTGGCTCAAGATAATTTGAATTGAGTTTAATCTCAACTCATTCAAACTTAACCCACTTGAAGAGAATTCTCAATTAAACCCAATTCAATCTCCAATTTTAACCCGTTTTAATTTTTTTTATTAGGATATGTTTCTATATTGAAGGTATGAATTATTATCTATTTAACATCTTTTAGGATTTATCTATCCATTTGTTACTGTTTTAACAAAAAAAATTTGAGCGAAAATTCAAATTGTGATTATAAAAGTTAAATATCAATATGTTAAATTATTGAGATTAATCGGGTCAAATTGGGCGCGTCAAGATCCTACCCGTTTTTTAGCCATTTGAGCCCAACCCATTTGAGCCCAAAGTAAACTTGAGCGGGTCAAGACCCAACCCGATTTCTATTCAATCCATTTTAATATTTCCAATTTCAACCAACCCGCCCATTTGACACCCCTAATTTGCGATATCTAAATTCTTTTATGTGCTTTAGTTTGAGGAAACTTAAATGTTAAAGCAATAGATGTAAACATTCATTACTTAATACTATTTTCCAGCTATTTTTCTGAAATTCGCATGTAGCAGAAATTTAATGCATTGTCCTACTTATTTTTTTTTTTCAAATTTATGCACTGTGAAGGTTTAAATACAGAGTCTTGCCCTTTTTCAAATTTAGTGCTTAGCAAAAATTTACTATACTGAATGCCTTTTGCATTTTTTATATTTTATCGTTGGCAAGAATAATAGGGATCGTTTGATAGTTGATTAGGAAATATATATATATATATATATATTATATATTAAATTTGTATAAATAATATTATATTTGATATTTAGTTAGTATCATGTATAAAATAAAACAATATTTGATTTACAATTTAAAATTATCCATAATTATTATATGTATAAATTATTGGGAAAATTGTTGAAATCATATACTTTTAAGGTAAAATTATAATTTATCCCTTAAAAGTTTATAATTACAAAAATCTCTCAAACGGATATACTAATGGAGGGTCCGAATACATTAATGACCAAAAAATCAAAGCAATGATACATTAAAAAGAGGGTCGAATACATACACTGATACATTAAAAAGAGGTTCGAATACATTAATTAAGGGTCGGATACATTAATGATCAAAAGATCAAAGCGCTGATACATTTAAAAGAGAGTCGGATACATGCGCTGATACATTAAAAAGAGAGTCGGATACATGCGCTGATACATTAAAAAGATAGTCGGATATATTAATGAAGTGCGGATCCATTAATGACATATTTGATTTAAAGAGAAGAATGAGAGATTTTGAAAGTTTGTGAAACTTATAGGGGATAATGATAATAAGTAAAATAAAATGTGTGTGTAGACATTAAAATTTTGTGAGACTCTAAAAGATGCGTTCAATTCGAGTTAGGACTCTACAAATTGTGGTCAACTCAAATTAGGATTCTTGGAGGCTAAACCCTAATTTATGCCTATATAAAGGGTACTAAATTCTCTTAAAAGGCATCTCAAAAATTGCATAAAGAGATCAAGATCTCGAAATATTTCACAAAAGTCATAGAATATTCATATAGAGAGATTAAATCTAAATCATCCTAGTTCGATACGCCACTAACGGCCCTCGAATCATGGATAAATCTTTTGAGAGGGGAATTAAGGGAGGAACAGAAGAATTGTACTCGCAATCTATCTTAAACAATAAAATCATGTTTTTTCATATTTTATTTGTATGATTTATTTATTTTTCATTTGTTTAAAATTAATTGCAAACAGTGTGATTTCTATAATTATTCCTAAATTATAAGATTATTTATTTATATGTAATTTATTACGTAATAAAAAAGTAAATAACTGAATCTCACCTAACAAATCACTAAATAAAATACTTATATAAATTTTATTATGATATAACTAATTCATCCATTATTAATAAGCGAACCCGCACCCGCAGGTAGGAAATGGAATGAACCGGATTATCCACGTTTCCCTCCAATAAAAAAGTTTGTTAATCAACAAACCCATCAAATCCATCCGCCATAAGAAAATATCTGCAACTCTACCTAATAGAGGCTAAAGAAGCTCGACAGTGATAGCTCTCATCTTCACCATTCCACAAAACAACTAAACCCTAAAAATTCGAATTTCCTTTTTCCTAACCCTAAATTTCTCTTCCTTTCTACTCATGGACTTGGTTTATTCACCAATGGCTAAATGCAGTTCAGCTCCGTTTCCTTCTTTAACTCATCGGCCACTCGCACTTTTTTCTAGGGTTTCTATTTCCCCCAAATATGCAAATGCTCGTCGTTTGTGGAGGATGTGTTCTGCTTCAAGCTCAGATACACTTGTCGATAATGGTCCCGTTAAGGAAGGGCGTAAATCTCTTGAAGTTGCTAGTAAGAAAGAGGATGAGTATGGGGACTTGAAATCATGGATGCACGAAAATGGATTGCCTCCTTGTAAAGTTGTTATTAAGGATAGGCCTTCGCATGATGCTAAACATCTGCCTATTCACTACGTTGCTGCCAGTGAGGATCTTCAGGTCCGTTTCGTATCTGGTTAATGATTTTTTCTTGGTTTTGGGTCAACTTGTGTTTTCTTTGTTTGTTGATAAGGTGAGGTCAACTTGTACTTTTGCAGGCTGGTGATATTGCTTTTGCTCTTCCGGATTCTTTGGTGGTAACGCTTGAGAGAGTTCTGGGAAATGAGACCATTGGTAATGTGCTGTCTTGGTTTTTGCAAGTACACTATCCATTTGATAACTAGGAATTAATTGTTTATGTTGCTTGTCAATTTTATTTTAGAAAACAAATCACGGAATCAATGTCTAAATCCACATAAAATTAGATGCATTGACTCTCGTACTCCTCAACATCATTCTCTTTGGGACAGAGTTAGTAAAGTGAAAGCTGTGTGGATTGCTGACTCCCTTTAGTTAGAGAAAGGAATACTCCCACCCTGATTGTGCAATTCATAGAAGCAATTGAAGAAGAGTCTAATTTTAATAACTTTATGCAAGTAATGTGGCCAATAATGCTTTGTTGGAAATTATGGGTGTTCCGATACAAGATGTATAGTTGTCTTCATGCTGTAAAAATAGAAAGTTGATTAGAAAAGTTTGTTTCACAGCGGAACTCTTGACAACAAACAAATTGTCTGAACTAGCCTGCTTAGCGCTTTATCTCATGTATGAGAAGAAACAAGGAAAGAAATCGTTTTGGTACCCTTATATAAGAGAACTTGATCGCCAGCGGGCAAGGGGTCAGCTAGCTGTGGAATCCCCTCTTTTGTGGTCAGATGCTGAACTTGATTACCTGACAGGGAGTCCTACTAAGGTATTTTAAGTTTACATCTGTTGATAGGTATCAGAACTATCTTCATTGCTAATTTTGTTGAAAATTTAGGCTGATGTTCTGGAGAGGGCTGAAGGGATCAAGAGAGAGTACAATGAGCTTGATACAGTCTGGTTTATGGCTGGATCGCTGTTTCAGGTTTTCTAATTTGTTCTGTTCTGATATTTTTTCATTGGTGCATCATTGCACTCATCTTAGCCAATTATCTGACTGATTCTGATGTTAGCAAAATTCTTTCTTGTGCAGCAATACCCATATGATATACCCACTGAAGCATTTCCTTTTGAGATCTTCAAGCAAGCTTTTGTTGCGGTACAATCATGTGTTGTACATTTGCAGGTTCGTCACCCTGATAATGGTATTTTGTTTATATTTCTATGTGTAAGAATGACTAAGCCAATTGATGCCCTTATCAACACCAGAAAGTTAGTCTTGCGCGGAGGTTTGCACTAGTCCCATTGGGACCACCATTATTATCCTATTGTAGCAACTGCAAAGCAATGTTAGCTGCAGTTGATGGTGCAGTGCAACTGGTCGTTGACCGCTCTTATAGTGCAGGAGATCCAATTGTCGTGTGGTATGTAATCTGCCATCTACATGTGTTGTTAGTATTCAAGTTTTTCTTTCAACTCAGAACACATCACTTACTATATGGTTGTGTTTCAAGTATTTGATTGCACTCCAATTTGTGGAAATATAAAAAACTAATTCTATACTCTTTTTTGTTTGGAATTTTCTCCTCTATCAGAAACTTGCAACTAGTTAAAACTTTGGATGGGTGGTTTGCTTACCTTATCAAAAAAGAATTACAAAATTGGATGGGTAGATGGACTTTGATTTAGACATAACCAAATCTATTGTCCTATGCCTGCTGTTTTTCAAGAGATCTTTAGCGATATGTTACTGCATTTTTGTAGGTGTGGACCACAACCTAATTCAAAATTACTCATTAACTATGGGTTTGTTGATGAAGAAAATTCATACGACCGTCTAATGGTGGAGGTAATATTTAAACCAATCTTCACACAATTGCATTAGTTATTCAGTTTGGAATAATTGCCTTCAATTAAATTCAGGCAGCATTAAATACAGAGGATCCTCAATACCAAGACAAGAGACTGGCTGCTCAAAGGAATGGTAAACTATCAGTGCAAGCTTTCCAGGTAGAATTCTTAGTTTTGAGGAATTTCGTCAGTGCTTTGTTTTTAATTTGAAGAGTTATAAACGTTCTCATACTATAACAGGTATGTGTGGGAAAAGAAAGAGAGGCTGTGTTGGAGATGCTTCCCTATTTGAGATTGGGATATGTTTCAGATCCTTCGGAAATGGAAACTGTCTTATCATCTCAAGGTCCAATATGTCCGGTAAAATCTTCTGGCTGCTGTAAACTTCTTGATCATGGTTATATAAAGTTGAAATTGCATGGACTTGAGAAAAAGAGAGATTCTTGTAGACTAGTTTCTTCTCTTGTTGGAAATATAGGCGCCCACGTCTTAGTAATGGCGTGTGATAAATTTAGCAGTAATCCAGGCAATTTAATTTCAATTTGAACAGATTGAAATCATAAAAAGGATGCTAACTACCGTCTGGTTTCACGCGGCAATTGATAATCATTTATTATTTCCCGCCAAGTGCAGATTATTTTTTACATTTCGTCTAGTTGTTGATGTAATTCAGTAGTGTGTCATTTCATGTAGCATGGAGCACTTGGTTCTTTTCCAAATCAGGAGTTTGGCTACTAAGAGAAGCTTGGTGTCCTATTTTATGCTTATCTTCTCTCTAGTTGTACAAAAAATTTATGTGATAGTGTCTGGCAAGTAATTGCAGAAGATCATACTGTGGGTAAAACAAGTATAAAAGCAGAAGGAAAAAGATTCTAATCGTCTCAACTATTCACTTGAAGTCTTAAACCACTTTAAAGTGGCTGTTATCCTGTTACATCTCAACATAAGTTGTAACTCTTACCTCTGTTTTTTATCAATGTAGATGAGTCCTTGTGTGGAAAGAGCAGTTCTTGACCAGCTAAGTGACTATTTTAAGGCAAGACTGGCTGGTTATCCGACCACTCTAAGTGAAGATGAAACTTCGGTAATCTCCTAAAGCTTTTAGAAGTTGAACTTTGATCTAAGCTTGTCACCATGAATCTAATATCAGTTTACTTCTAATAGTTGGCTGACGCTGATCTGGATCCAAAAAAGCGAGTTGCCACACAGCTTGTCAGGTTGGAAAAGAAAATTCTAAATGCTTGCCTGGAATCTACGGTGAACTTCATTAATCAATTACCTGATCACTCTGTATCTCCGTGTCCGGCTCCTTTTGCTCCAACGTTGAAATGATAGGTCTCTCTCTTCTATCAACCCCCGCCCCAACCTCAACTTTCCCCTTCTATCTCTATTATGGAGTATTATTTTCTGAAAAGACACTTAATTGCAGAGATTTTGGATGAATATTCATTTAAAAGCTGTGGATAGATTGAGCATTTTTCTCTAGTGTAATCATACTGGGCCAAGTGCCAACTAGACTGCTCAATAAGGTCAGTGGAATTGATGTTATCTATCTATAATGTCTAGAATGACTGTTGGTACTAGAAATTATTTGGTGCTAGTGTACTGATGATTTTACCTTGAATTTTAAATTTTTTAGCAAGTGGTGAAAATATTGGCAGTTTGGCACTATGCTTAATGTGTGATTTGCTTGTGTTTTTTTTCAGGTGGAACTTATAGATACGGTAGTTTAAATCAAGTGAACCAAATGGAGTAGTCCAAAAGGATATGTACGTTTGCTCTGTACAATAAGGTGGCGTTTCTGTAAGATCCATCAAAGACCAATGTGTTCTTCTCTTAATTGTCATTCTCCTTGATTCCCCCAACTGTGTATTAGCCTCTTTATCTTTTTCGCCCCCCTTTCCCCCTTTTCAGTTCACATGGATCCTGGTGCATTTAAGTGCATAAAGAGAAAATTGTTATTCCAAGTGCATCAGTGTGTTGGCCATCTATGTGATGTTAATCATTCTTTGTAAATAACAGTTTTGATGTACCGTAATCAGTCTGATTCTCTAGTGAGAGTATATGATGTTATGCACTATGAAGATGTTCATAATTCGATATTGTATGTTGGAAACTATACTTGTTGGAGATGGAATTACATGAATGGATGGACTCAAAGCTAGGGACTAGCTTTGATGATCTTCAAAAACAATGACAGAATGCAGAAAGATGGACTTTACTGTGGATATATAAACTCCAATTTGGATGAAAAAAACATAAAGAACGTGCATTGCAGCTGGGATTCAAATGAATTTTCGTATTGTCTCTTGCGCTACTTCAAGCGGCATACTCTGATAATGCCTGTTTATTGCTCTGGATTTTGAGGTAGGGAATAAGATACTCATGCAACTTTAAATGAGATTCCATTTAAAACTTGCAGTAAGTGGAGTAGTTTTGAAGTTGATACTGATGTAATCCCTAATCATTAATATTTAAGTACTCAAAATTATCTGTACATAATAGTGGTTAGGGCTATCTTCACAAAATAGGAATAAGGTGGTAGGTATAGGGGTTGCAAATGGTTGGATTGGATTGGATTTAGATGGGTTGAATATGAATTGAGAAAAAATGGTTTTGATTATAATCCATCCAAATTGGATTTGGTCAAATATGGTTTGGGCAAAGTGGTTCTAGCCCATTTAAATAAATTTATTTTTCAAAAAAAATAAAATTTACCCCTCCCTTCCACCAACCTACCCCTAAAAAATTTTGTTTTCGAAAAACAAGAAAAATCTGTTTTTTCAAAAGAAAAAAAAAAAAAAAGTTTACCCCCTCTCCTGGGCGCCCCCCTCTCCCCGGACCCCGACCTTCCACCAACCTACCCCTTAAAAATTTTATTTTCGAAAAATAAGAAAAATCTGTTTTTTCAAAAAAAATAAAAATAAATAAATTTACCCTCTCCCGGGCGCCCCTAACCCCCCCTCCGACTCCGACCTTCCACCAACCTACTCCTAAAAAATTTTATTTTCGAAAAACAAGAAAAATCTATTATTTTTTTTAAAAAAAAAAAAAATTTACTCCCTCTCCCGGGCGCCCCCCCCCCCCCCCCCGACTTTCCACCAACCTACCCTTAAATTTTTTTTTTCGAAAATAAAAAAAAAAACTATTTTTTCAAAAAAAAAAAAAAAATTTACCCCGTACCTCTCTCCCACTCCCAGGCATCCCCCACCTTTCACCTTCCAACAATCGACTCCTAATTTTTTTCGTTTCTAAAAAGTAAAAAAAAAAATTGTTTCATTTCTCACTTATATGGACTGAATATGGATTTTCATGTTAACCTATATTTGTATGAGCTTAAATAAGTTGAAGACCATATTAACCCATTTAAGAAAATGAAAGAAAATATGAGTGATCCATTTAATTTAATATGGATAAAATTATTTCATTTCATTAATGTGGGCTCAAATTGCCACCCCTAGGTAGGTGTATATATCACCCTTTTAAAATTTCACCTGTGATACTGTAGTGGGGTATTACTCCCTCTATCCAACAATATTTGTTCACTAGTGACATGGGACACTCTTTAAGAAATTATATATAAAAATATAATTTTATTATATAAATACAATGTCTTGAAAAATGTAATAAAGAAATGACTATTAAGTAGTGATAAGGGTAAATTATGAATTGAGTGCAAAATTATCCATTGATTTTTTTATGTAGACAAGTATAATTGGACATTCCAAAATAATATAGTGAATAACTATTTTTAGACGGAGAGAGAATGTGGTTATTTTACTAAAGGGTGAGGGGTAAGGAGTTTAGGGTGGGGGAGAGAATGTGGTCATTTGCAAAATTTATTTTTTCAATTTCACATTTTCCTCATATTTGAGGAATTCTTTTTTGAAAAACAATCATTATTTTGACAAATCAAACGTGACAAATTTCGAAAAAACTATACAAAGATACATCCAATATAATATAATGATTAGTAGGAAATAAGGAGGCGAAACATGTCAGAATTGAGGATGTTTAGATTGTAAGTCTAGTCAATTAATTAATTGATGACAGCTAAATGCCGTGGTTAGGTATTTTATTGTTGAAAATACTCTAATAATGAACAATAGGATTTCTAGATCCTTCTCTTTGTGTTGTCCTTTTCTTTTGTCTTATGACAAAATAAATATTCATTAAGATATATTTTATATAGTTAATTTATTATAAATATTTTTTTAAAAAAATTATCTGTAAATATTTTTTGGGTGATATAGAACATATAAAATTGTACATATAGTGCATATAAATTAAACCTTTTATGAATCGTTTAGTTGATGAACGAGATATATTATGATTAGACGAGATTCTAATTAGGGATAACATAATTAAATGGATTGTTTAGTCATGATACTTTTAGTGCTAAATGTTCGATTCATTAGATTATAACTATAATATGCTAAATATAATATAAATTGAATATGTATTTATACTAAATATGTTTAAGATGAGATCTTTTTTCTATTTTAATGATAAGATCTTTCAAAAAGAAATCTTGATTTGAAGTCCTCCGAAAGTTTATGTATTTCCGCCCCACATCCGCATAAGATCAAATCCGCTCCGCATAAGGTTAAACCACCCTCCACCACCATCATCACACACCATGCACCCACCCACACCGTCTCATTATTATTCCTAACTTTCGGCATGGTCATTTGTTATTTGAGTGAATTTTCAAAATTTTATCTTTTGAGATAATACTATATCCTACTTTTATAGTATTTTTTACTTTCAAATAGGGGCGGAGGTGAACACCCTCGGCAAAAAAAAAAACGATATATATAAGATAATTTTTTTGTATTTCTGTAGATACATATATTTAGAACCCCCTCAATAACAAATAAAAATAGATGGCTCAATGGTAAGACCCCTGATTATTATACTGATACTATAAGGTAAATAGTATCAGTATATTTTTGTTTTAAAAAATCAGTTCTGTTTTACACGTTTATATTTTTATTTTTCGAACCTCCTGAAAAAAAATTTTGAGTCCGCCACTGCTTTCAAATATACAAAATCAAAAGAAAATAAGATAAATAAATCCAAATTAAACTATAATTACATAAATACCTTATAAAAGATACGTCAATAAAGAATAGAAGTGCATGTTTTTAAAGTTTTCTATATGGTAG
This sequence comes from Solanum sitiens, assembly GCA_016801875.1. Classification (NCBI taxonomy): domain Eukaryota; kingdom Viridiplantae; phylum Streptophyta; class Magnoliopsida; order Solanales; family Solanaceae; genus Solanum; species Solanum sitiens. The sequence continues at coordinate 2,438,420 of JABWTJ010000056.1, forward strand.
TAAAATATATCTATTACCCCTCCCACGAGCTCCACCTCTTTTTAATTTCTTATCCAAACTCGCAATTTTCAGATTAGAAATAAGGAATATTTATTATTTGTGTAACTCCCTTTCATTTTATATAGGGGTGTTTTGTGGTTCGATTTGTATCAATTATTAATTAAAATGAAAATCAAACTAATCTAGTCGTTTTTTACATTTCTAAAACCAAACCAAATCAAAGAAAAAAAGTAACCCTCAATTTGGTTCAGTTTTCCAAGTTTATTCGGTTTGAAAGTCATAACTTTTTTGAGGACGTGCTATCTCGATACACACAAACACCAAGTATATGAAATAATATACGGAAAAACTAATGTCGATTCAGTGAAGCAATTAAACAATATTAGAGTTATCATTATACGAACAAAGTGTTTCATTTAAGAGAAAGTGTGACTATTTTATGTGAAGTACAGTAGGTAAAGACTAAAATAGATTTTGATGGATTTGGATTTAAGATTATTATACTTGGGCTAAAGAGTTGGGCTTGAGAAAATGATAAAGTTAAAAACTTAAATTAATTAAAATTTAACAAAAATAGTTTTAATTTATTTATGAATAATATATAAATAATTATAAAATTTATATATCTAATTTATTGATTCATTTTTTAGTAAAATCAAAATCAAACAAAATAGTAACTGTTTTCAAAATTTAAAAATCAAACCTAATCAAACTAAACCAAATTTCAATTTTTTTAATCAATTTAATTCAAATTGCGTTTTGATTTAATTGTTAAATATGACCATGAACAACCCTAGTTATATATCTATATATAGTAATATACTTTCTCCGTTTCAAAAAAAATATTCCTATTTTTTTTTTAGTTTATTTTAAAAAGAATGATCCCTTTTCTTTTTTGGAAATATTTTAACTTTAACTTTTCACGTGACATGTTTAAGACCACAAGATTAAAGGGCATTTTGGTACATTTGACATAACTTTAATTTAGAATCACAAGATTAAAAAGTCTTCTTTCTTTTTTTAAATTCCGTTCCAAGTCAAACTAGGTCATCCTTTTTTAAACGGGGAGAATATATATTTAAAATGTAGACAAAATTTACTAAATTAAGGTAAACATCATAAATAGTGGATTGGTCCTTTTGTTGGAATATTGTTGGACCACATGTAAGGTAACGTGGAAGCAAGTGGAGTGGATCGTACATCCTCGAACTTTCTAGAAAACGATTCTTATTCTTTAATTTTTTTATTATATGGTCCATTATAGTATCCAAATTAGGACAACTGTCTCACTTCCTTGCTATATTCCATTTTCATGCTAGTACTAACGACTCTATTATTATTGAGGGCGGAGCCAGTGAAATAATAATAATAATATATTTAGTAAAAATTTAATTAATATTTTTATTATTGAAGTGGAGTCCGTGAAATAATAATAATAGATTCATGTAAAATTTAACTAAATATGTTTAAGAATAACGGAGCTAAAGATGAAAATTCAAACTCAAATTTCATAATTTTGTTTAAATTTTTGGAATTATTCTTTTAAATTCTATACGTAATTTTGAAGAATTAATTAGAAGAAAAAAGAGTCTGATATACACCTCAATTTTTCTATTTAGAATTGATATACTTCTCATTAAAAAAGTGACTCATATATATAGATATTATTATTACACAAATAACTTACAATTTAATTATTTTTTTAAAGAAAATATATATAATTTATATGGAGTATATTTTGATTCTCCTCAAACATTTTTTTTTTACTTTTTCTTGCCAATGATTAATTTAAAATTTATTATTTTAATGATCAAGTTTATTTATATTTCACTAAACTTTTTTTGTAAATTTTATTATATATGCATCAAATTCTTTTACATATACAATTAAATTATAAAATAGCCGCAAAAAAAATTTAAAACTTTTTTACACTAAGAAATGAAATAAATAAAAATTAGAAATTCAAATAATGATGATCAAATAAATTCAAAAAATAATTTATTTATAATAATTAAAATATCTTTTGAACTTTTCTAGAAAGATCAAATATATTTCCCTATATAGACTATAGATGTGAATTCTCTTTGTGACGACAAACTACATATAAACTATTTATATAACAAAAATATATATATAAATCACTTTTTATCGAATATTATATCAATTCTAACTAATAAAATTGATATTTTCAGTCTGTTTTCCTTTAATTCAATTTTGTTACATTGAATTGAAGTCTTCACGGTAATGGATGTTCACGTGCGTATCAAGGTGACACGTGTGTTGTTGGGAGAAAAGACCCTCCTATATATGATCAGCTTTTTCTAAAGATATAAAGATACTAGAAAAGGATAACAAAAAAGATTTATTTTCCCTCGGAGGATCGTTTGATAGAATATATTAAAAATAATATAAAATATAATATATTAATCATGTTTGTACTGATGATGTTTTTTAGTTATATTTAAATTTTGTATATAGTATTAGATTTGATATTTTTTAAAAGAAATTTATTTACGAAAATTTTCTCCATAAATATGATTAAAAAAGATCTAAAAAACTTTTGAGAAATAATTATGTTTTTAATCATGCTAATGCATGCAGTAGGATTCATTAAATACTAATGAATAGAGATTCATATGATTTGGTTATGCTTGTATTAGTTATATATAGAATATTTCGTATGTATCGTTTGATTTCGTCTATTAAAAATCATGTAAAAATATTTATTTACAAGAATATTGTTGAAAAGATATAAAAGGAATTTTGAGGGGTAATTGAGTTTTTAACCACGTTAATGTATATACTAAATACTCATGCTAATATCTACAAATTCATGGTGTTAGTAATGTGCTCTTCGAAACACAACAGGAGTATACCAAATAAGATACTACTAATATATAGGGCAAATATATGCATTACTTTTGCTAATACAGTCTACCCTAACATCCCTAATTAACTCTAACAAACGAGTCATACGTCGATAAAGTTTAGAATGTAATAGAAATGCAAATATATAAACTGAAAAAGTGTACCAAAAAACGTTCTAGGAATACGCAAAAGGTTAAAACTAATAAATGAATTATTTTCTATGATACAAAACTCTACCAAACGATTAATAATTTAAATTTTTATTTTTTTTCAAAAAAGTTGTTTTATGCTAACTAACAATAGATGTTGAGAAATATAATAACTGATTTGGTTGACTAATAAATTTCATCTTATTGGTAAGTAGGGATGCTCATTGTTCGTTTGGAATCAATTATGGATTAAAATCATAACCAAATCAAATCAAAAAAATAATCATCGATTTGATTCTCGTAAGTTTGGTACGTTTTTATTTCTTGTTTTTGGCTTGAAAGTAAAAGTTTTGTTTAGACTTTAGAGCATAAGCATATCGATAGTTGCAGACGCATAGTACATGAACAACCTGAGAAAAACTATTATGCTCTAAATTTAATTAAGTAATATTAGAGTTGTTATACACAAATAAAGTAATTTAGTTAAGCAATATGATTATACAACAAGATCAAGACATCAAATCTTTATAGCAAAAAAAAAAATAAAAACAACCCAAGCTTAATAATAAAATCTAGTTCGTTTGAATTATTATTATATTTTTAAAAAATCAAATTAAATAATGTAATTTTTTTTATAATATTAGATCAAGTCTAACCAAATCAAATATCAATTTTTTTTAATTAGTGTGACTATGATTCAATTGCATTTTCAACTATAATCATAAACTAACATACGGTAAGATGTCAATTAACTATTTGCAATCTCTCTCTCATTTTCCTTTCTGCTACCCCTAAAATTAGAATAAAAAATACATTTTATACCAAAAGGTAAACAAATGACAAAATAACACTATCTTCTAACTTCTTCTTTTATTGCGGGGAGATCCCTTAATACGAGGATGAGATAAATAAAAATATTTCAGAAGTTAAGATACTTTATAGAATAAGTTATTTCATTTTATATTATTATAAAGAATAATTTGCTTCATCATTATAATAAGAATAGTAAAATAAATAATTTTTAAATTATTAATACCCTTAATAAAATAATATTATATTTTATTTCAAAACTTTATTTTCAAAACTACCCCTTTTAACTTCCTCTGCATAGACAAACAACATTATGTCTAAAGAAAAACAGAGACATCACAAAACACCAGAGCTAATGAAAACTTTACTCTACTATAGAATTACGAATGAAATTGTACAAACTACGCAAATCTCAAACTGTACAAATCTCATGATCGATCGACGATGCTGCGATCTACTACGCCGGTGGTCTGCTACTGGCATATATTATCCTATTCAACCATAAAGTTCAGGTAAAAACTATGCCCTGTTTTCAATTTTATGTTATGGATACTCAGGTACATTTTTTCGATATGAATTCAGGATTTGAAATCGCGAATTTAATATATATACATATTTCATATCAAAATTAAGTATCGTATTCAGATGAATCATTATGCCCTACCTACCGTGCATGAGTGATGAGTCAGGTGTTAAAGAGGAGAGAGTTGACAGAAAACAGCGCATCCGGCCATAAGTTTAGCTGTCTGCAATAATTTAAGCTTTCTTCAGTTATTAATTTGTTGAATTTTTTTTTTCTTTTTAATTTGTTTAATAAGAATGTATTATTTTTTAAATTTTTAATATAAAAAATCTTTTGGTGCATTCTAAATAATTTTAGTTTATTTTTCTTTAAAAAAATTATTTTATTTTTGAAGCTCTATATCAAATCAAAAGTACAATAACAAATTGAAATAGAAGGATATTATTTCCATCTTCTTTTTTTTTTTATAGTAAATTTTTTATTGTTATTACACCCTTTCAATGATCAATAAAAAGCTTAGTTTATCAGTTCATAATTCATAACTCAACACAAAAGTTTTTTTTTAATTATTACACCACTTATTTTATCAATTTATTTATTTTATTTTAATTTGTTAAATAGTATAGGAAATAATTTAATAATATTTAATTAAACATAAGAAATATTTTGAAATTTTATAATCTTAAATGTATCATATTAAAAATTAGAGTAAGCGAATTATCTGAAAAGAGAGACATTTCTTTGAAATAATTACATAAAGAAATTTAAACAATGAGAGTATTATTTAAATATATACCCTTTTTCATATTTATTTATTTTTCTAAAATTTTCTGATTCTTATACTATTTACATAAATTGAAGTGAAGATAATATTATTTAGGATAATTTCTGTTTATGTAGGTGCATCGACGCTAGAACGATCCCAGCTGATCAGCATCTTGATAAAGTTATTTCAAGCAGATCTTTTTTTTCATCGTTACTGTATTAAAATTTGAGTAAATTTAAATTTACGCTGAAAAGTTTATTGAGAAGTAAAGCGTTCCCATGCAGGTTAGTACATACGCTATCATTTCAATTTATTACTTTTCATTTTAAAATAGTTATCATATTTTACTTTTTGAAATTTTATAATTTTTTAATTAAACTATAATAATTTTAGATAGTATAATTTAAATTTTCAGTTTATTACTTTTCATTTTAAAATAGTTATCATATTTTACTTTTTGAAATTTTATAATTTTCTAATTAAACTATAATAATTTTAGGTAGTATAATTTAAATTTTTTACAAAGTATGATAATTTTATCACATGAATATAATAAATAAATATTTCTTATAATATTAATTAAAATTTATATATTTAACTTTTTTAAAAATATGACAAATATTTTAAAATGGAAAAGAAAGGAATGTACTCTTTGAGTTTCTTTGTAGAGTAATAAATAGCTAAAATACATGGGAGTTGTGATTATCAATAATGAAATAATTGGTCATTAAGAAAATAATTTTAATTTGTTGCGACATGTACATGTAACGCAATATAAAAATAACCTTTCAAGATATTTTGCTTAGTCGCGCATGCATACTCATGTTTACATATTAATAAAAATAATGTATGTATCAAATTATTTATACTATTTCAACCTAAGATAACAAAATAAGTTAAATATTATTATTTGAATTCTTACCAACGTTAATTAATTACTCCTAATAATTTTACAAATATATAAATATATATATTTATAATCAATTTAAGGCATATAACATAAATTATCCACCTATTGCATTTATAACATTTCAAATTATCAATTTATAATGAACTTATATAAATTTATAAATTTTTATATCTGTGAAGTAGGGGACCTTTACTGTTCAAACCTAACCAGATAAGATTGTTGATATTTTATCCAAAAATGTTTGAAAATATTGTCATGTTCTTATCCATTCAAAAACCACACAACACATTACAAAACTACTGTTTATTTATTCTCTCTTTGACCCTATTTTTGCTCACTACACGCCTTTGATATAAAATTATAAAAAAAAAAAAATTAATTTTTATTTTTATATTTCAAATTAAAGATGTATAAAATATATTAAATTATTCTTGAAATTTTTGTAGCTTTCAATATGTTATATAGGATATTAGGTGTAAACGAGTTATTAATGGTTCATTTGGACATGATTTTAAATCATGATTTATATATAAAGAATTGACATCGCAATTTAAATTTTGAAATTCTATTTTTTTTTAAAAATGATATTTCAAATCAATATCAAAATCATAAATTGAAATTGAAGTATTGTTCTCATTTCATAAATAAATATTGACTTCAATTTGAAAATTAAGAATTTAAGTCCCACGTCCAATAATCAAACACCTTTTATTTACATATAGAAAGTGACATTTTAAGAAATTATCATTATCACTATATAAAACATAATATTATGGAAAATTGCCAACAACATTCTCAACTTAATTTAAAATGGGATAGGTATAATGTGCACATATCATTTAAGAGGGAGAGAAATTGTTATAACTATATATAACCTATCAAATAAAATAAAAATTAAAAAATATTTTAACGAGAATTTTCATTAATTAATTGGGATTATATATTAATTTCAATTTTAATAGATTGAGCTAATAAATGAACAGGTCAACAATTAGCCCGTTAATAGATTGGACCATTTATTATTTCATAAACTAAAATTCTCACCTTCAATCTTAACTTTCACCTTATTGATAACAAAAATACATTTTTCCACAAAAATATTTGCTTATAAAACTTCATTTATACTTCATTACTTAACATTTTCTTATAAAACTTTTGAACTGTACTGATTATATATTTATACTAACTTCTCATTCAGATTTTGATTTTCCAAACTTAGGGAATTGCTTAATTTCCAGTTGATTTGATTATTAATAAATGTATTGTCACAACTCACAATGAATAAGAACAATAAATTTGGAAAAAAGAACAATAAAAAGTAGCTTTAATTAAATAAAAATTATAGTCATTAGTACATAGTTTAGCTTTGAAGATTCCTTTAGTTGCATATTACCAGACTTTTGAGCTTTTATATTTTTCATTTCCAAATTCCAACTTGACCATGATGACTACATAGTTAGGTTTAAAGAATAATCTCTTCATATATACTATTTTCCTTATTATTAGTTATTGAAATCAGTGGCGTAGTCACATAAAGTCAGTTTATGAACATCTATTATTGAAAATTACATTATATATGTAAATAAAATTATATAAAACATATAGAAATAGAAACAATTTTTTTTATCAATATAATTTTTGAACTCACCACTAATTAGGATAATATTTTTTGTAATAAACATCTTTTTTTTTTCTTTATGAAATCCCTTAGCAGATGATTTTCATTCGTAAGCAATCACACAATATCAGTAATGCTATTTGAACAACTTTTAAAATATTAAATAATTTTACTACTTTGATTCGTATTAAATGAGCATCTTACTATAAATATCTGTCTCATATTATTTGATTATTTACTAAATCAGGATAATTTTTTTTTTTTCATTTTATCCTAATAATTAAAGTTTAAACAAAATTAGACAATCTAAAAATTATTTTCAAGTGAATAATCAAATAAAATTGATCAATCTATTTAAATTACTTAATTATCGTATAGATGAGACGAAAGGAATAATAGTTTAGGAAATAGAATCTGAAGAAAATCTACGTAATTGTCTCACTATGTTTTCATATCTATACAAGCAACCAATGAAAATCCTTCTAAATGAAAAACAAAGAAACTAAACCTTTACTCCTAACATTTCCTATCTCGAGAGAATCTTATCAAAATCTACTTGATTGTCTCAATAGTGTTTTCATATCTTTAAAGAAGATAAGCACCCAATATATATAGTTATATCACTACTTTTGCTTATAACATTTTGTAATTCGAAAGCATGGTTGATGTAGTATTCAAAACACTTATATATCACTCTTTGCGTAGAGATCATGTTAATTTTTTTCTATATAATTTCAATTTATTTGAATTTCATCAATGTAGAATTCATCGATCAACCATGTATGGTGCGTGCATATACATACCTTCAGAAATTAGGGTTTCTTTTTGGTTTTATATAACATGTGTTAGCAGAAATTTCTTCCCTTCTTATACAAAACGATAAATATTTTTTTAATTTTATTGATGAATGTTCAATTTTCAATATTTAATTTTATTCATCTATTTTTCCTTCACCAACCAAGACAGCAATAACAGGTCCAAACATTTAATTTTGAGATTCTAATACGGACTCAAATATTTTACCTGGGCCCCGGAGTCACCCCTAATAATCCCCACGCGTCCGAATGCCATAGCCTTATTAACCATAACAATTCTCATAATAGCGCGTTCTCTTCGCTCACTACAAACAACTCTTTCTATCTGTTTTAATTTATATGTCATTTTTTTTTTTGAAATTCAAATAATTTAAGTTTAATACATTAAATTTTTAACTTTTTTGAAATAGAATATATATATTTGTAAATTATTAAAAAGTATTATAAGTCACAATAATTAATAATTTAAAATATTTAAAAGATCTATGAAAAACTTAAGATAAAAAATATACTTGTTTGAAACTTAAAATTCGGAAAAAGCTAATTATCTACTCTCTTTTTTCTTATATATTTCTTTACATTCTGTTTTGTTTTTTTATAATGTGGCACTCTTTGATATATGGTGTGACGTTTGAATGAAAATAAAACTTTAAAAATTGGTGATCTAGAATTATTTCATTAAGTCTAGGTGGTCTATGAGAAAAATATTTAAAAGTATTTTTGTTTTTTAAATTGAATATCAAAATGGAAGATAATATAATGATTCTCACGGAGCGAGCCAGGAGCGTGAGAGGTAAACTAATCTAGCAGTTGACACGCGTCCAGTAATTGAAACCTCCCACCAAAAAGTATTCACCACTTTGGTCCTCACAACTTAGAAGGTACATAACGTGGCACCTTTTTTGTCTCAGTGCAATATACGTGTCCACCTTCTCATTGGCTCATCCCTTCACACCAATCAGGACACCCAATTTCCCTGGATACGCTACTTTATCAGAGGACCCACCTAATCGCTCTGCACCAATCATATCTATTCACTATTCTACATTTGCCCTAGACACGTGCCCTTCCTTCACCCCTATCACTGTGCTGTAACTATGATAATCTGCTCGGCAACCGGTCAAATTTCATTTTCTCAGTCTAAAATCACCTCCTGGAGAAACCTCCTCAGCTTTGATGGACGGTGGAAATGGTTATCCAGCGGATAAGTACGCCGGTGGACCAAACGATACCACGATAATGAACCGGATAATGCTAAGATTCCGTCCGATCGCACCGAAACCTGTCGCCGGAGGGTCATCTGATGGATCTACACCGGAGAATAACAACATGGAACTTGTTACCAAGAGAAGAGCGAAGAGAAAGTACGTTAGAGTTAAGAAAAGTAGCAAGTGCAAGTCTAACAAAGAAGACGAAGCAAATAAAGACGGATCTTCATTGTATGAGGATAACGGAGTTGGTGTAACTCTTCAGCTGATGCCGGAAAGCAGTAGCGGCTTCAAAAATAGTCTAGAAAATTCTGGATCTCGACCTTTCTGGATGAATTTGCAGAAATCGGAGAATAGTGAGATTTTTCCCGTAGGATCAGATCAGATAGATCGGACGGTTGAGAAGCAGAAGAAAAGAGTGGTGGAGTCATGGGTGATGGTCGACCAGATAACAAACGCGTTGGTAGACGGAGAAGCGTTAGGTAGTACGGACACGGAGAAGATGAAGAATCTGGAGGCTGACACGTGTCCAGGGTTGATATCAGACGGTTTAGATAGAGTTCGGTGGGTGAATCTGGCGTACCGGAGAATGGTTGATCCTCTAGAAGGTTCCGGAAATTCGCCAGAACTGGTGACGTGGCTGGTAGTGAAGGAGAAAATATTGTTGCCTAACTCATCAGCTTTTGCATGCACTGTGAGGATACTGTACACGAAGAACTCACAGACAATGCCATGTGATGTATGGAAGATGGAATTTGGAGGATTTGCATGGAGACTTGATGCTAAAGCTGCTCTTAGATTGGGTCGTTGATGAAGAAGCAACTATCAGGTAATTAAATTACCTAAATACTTTATTATATAATGCTAAATAATTATTATTGGTAATTGTGCTTCTTTCGCGCATAAAATCTTGCGCAAAAGGGGGATTTGCAAGCACTTCTTGTGTAATCTCTACTTATAAATTGTAAAAAGAGTTTGTTGAGATCGTGAAAATTGTGAAACCTAATGACTTGATTTTGCTTGATTATGTTCTATTCGTGAAAATTATCCTTCATCTTCTTAGATTGGTCCAATGTTTTAATCATATAGATAACAAGTGAACCAATTCGATCTACGAAGAAGATGAACATTATAGAATTAGTCGAGTTTCAAAGAAGATGGAAATGTTATTCCATGATATAATTATCATATCTAGATAGAATATGTAGGGTCGATTGTGTTGAAAACATATACTTTCGCTCCTTTGTTCTATCCTATATCGAATTAGTTTGAGTTTTCTAGCTTTGAACTTAACTTGAGATATTTTCAAAGTTAAGCATTTCATACTTTGCTATCTTTACAATCCGATAATCCAAAAACGTATATCAAGTAAAACTTTTCTTGATATATCTTAGTCCAAAAATTTATATCAAGTTGTTGTTTTGTTAATTTGAAGCCAAATCTAAATATATGTTAGAGCTAAAAAGATACATTAACTTTACTTAACAGTTATAACTAGTTGAATCAAATATATATGGTAAAGAATAGATGAAGAGGAAGTAGAGCTCTTACATGATTTAACTTTTTCTTTTTGTCAGTTGAACTATCATCTTAATTAAACAGTTGAGTCTGTGTGCTGGGTAACATCAATATTCTATCTTGAATCGTAGTTATGATAGAGAACATATATGATGAATTTTTGAGGACTTGGTTAAGAAACAAAGTTGTACCTTGGGCCTTGCTATTATAATTTTTTTATACGATGTTAAAACATTTGATTTTAACATTGTGTTTTCGATCTGTTTGACTGATAAAAAATCATTTTAACTATACATGAAATCCCTCGGTACAAGAAAACTACTGCAAGTAATAAATTTAAGCTTATCAAGAATTGATAAGAACCAAATTAATTAATGAAAATTATTGGACAGGCTTCAAGTAAATAAATTACTTTGCTAACTTTGGCTTGTTCTTTTCTTTGTTTAAGAATATATAGTTTATGATAGTTCATATTTATAAGAATTTAATTTATACATCGATCATATCCTAAAAAGATATTGTTACCGGTAATATTTAGCTTATTATATATACAGTTCCCTATTGTTGTTAGTTCCTTAGTGTAAATCATTCACTGACAACCCATATGAGATAAAATTAATTGATAGAGGATGAAACATCAAGGAATTCTATCATTTAATTTCATTGAGACACTTGAAACCTATCTAACGAGTGTAAAATAAGTAGTAATAAAAGATTTTTTTTTTGAACATTACACTGTTAACCTGACAACTATGTTTTGTTATAGAGTATAGCTAGCGTTGATGGTAACGTTTTTTTTTTCTTTTGTCTTTATGAGGTTGATGGTAACATTATGAAGCTGATTCTTTGAACTTCTATTAAACAATGCAACTTTATTAGTAGTAATATGGTATTTCTGTAGTTTTTACTATTATTCTTCACTAAGTATATCTTAAGTTGGAGCTTGTAGATTCTTGGTAATGAGCGTTTTAGTTCCAAGTGAATTTGTGTTACATGTGTGAATTCAGAGTCAAATTTAAAATTTATGTATGACAATGGTCGATGCATTTGGATATTGAATGATATGGTTGAACAAAAGGAGTTTGAATCATTATGTAGACCACATTTAGACGTACAAATAACAGCTCATATGGTGCAGCATATACTGATTGAAGGGATTATTTTTTTCAGAGAATCTCTTGTATTACAGAATTATATTGAGTCTCTGTCATTATAAAGTACTACTTGTTTGGAAGTTTTATTGGTTCTTCCTTCTTATAAGCCAATCCAGTTTCAGAAATGTGCCGACGCTTTACATCAAAATATAGCTTTTTAAATTTTGACGCGTGAAGTCATCATCTATCGCATAGTACTTAGAGTTGGTATGATTTGAAGACAAATTACAATGAAATAAGTTGTATTGAGATAAGTTTAAAATAAGACCAAATATATAAACAAATTTCTAAACTTTTTGGATTTTTTCCTTAGGTACCTCAATTATGTTATTTTTTTTATTGAATTATTAAATCACCTATAATTTGTTCCTTTTAAAAATCATTGGTTGATGTAGAACTTGATTTTGTGAGGGGTACTGATATAGGATAGATATATTGTTCCAAAACTCATTGGTCCAATTGATGTGAAACTGTTTGAGAATAATTGTGTTTTTCTTCAAGTCATTTGAACATATTAGAAAACAAATGAGATTAACACACAGTTTGTCTTTATTTTTGCAATCTGTATCATAACAATACCAACATAATTGAAGGCATTTACAATAGAACAGCCGATCAAAATCAGCCAACAGTGTTTAAAAAGAACAAATTTTCGGTGGTTCAATGATTCAATAGAAAAATAACATAGTTGAGGTACCTCGAGGGAAAAATCCAACAAGTTTAGGAACGTGTTTATGAGTTCGGCTTTAAAATAATGTGTAGGTTGGATTTGTACTCAGGTCGCATGGGTGGTCCCTTTAGCTTTTACCAGTAGTTCAGGACACTCTTATGCTCTTGATTGCAGGGATAATTATATCCCAATTTTGTTAATTTTTAAGGATATATATACATGATTTTTTTTTAAGTTAACAGATGCACGTGTATCCGGGTTTTGTCTGTCTATGTATCCCAATCATAATTATTAATCGTGAGACAAATTGTCACATACTTTGCAACCAAACAGAAAATTGAAGGCTACTAACAATGAATGTCAAATATTTTTTCCTTATTTATCACACCAACCGACCCCTTCCTTTTAAGCTTTGAGTGGTAAGTATATGATCTAGATGTTGTACGTACGTTCAACTACTATTTTCTATTGCACTATATTTATTACTCCCTCTGTTTTAAAAAGATTGACCTAGTTTGATTTGGAACGGAGTTTAAGAAAAGAAAGAAGACTTTTTAATCTTGTGGTTCTAATTTAAAGTTATGTCAAATTAACCAAATTACCCTTTAATCTTGTGGTCTTAAACATGTCACGTGGAAAGTTAAAGTTAAAGTGTTGCCAAAGAAAAAGGGTCATTCTTTTTTAAACGGAGAGAGTATTTATTTTGGTGGAAAAATGAAAATAACAGACATTTTTAAATATGGTTCAAATACTAGTATCTGAATGGGCGAGCACTTGGTGTAATTATGAATAAGAAATCAGAAATGTATTTCCTTTTTAAAGATTGCGGATAAAATGTTAGTAACAGATTTTAGGATATTATTACACGTGGCAGTTACCTAGAGTTGGAGCTGAAGATTTTTTGGTTCATCACGTGCCCCTTGCTTTTTATCACAACTACTGTTCCTTAAGCCCAAGTCTTCGGAATGAGAGCTGTTTTATCTTCTTTCTTGTTTTTTCTTTTCCGTTTAAATAGCTTTTTTATGCCCTAATTTATATGATTTATATTTTTAGGGATATATGTAGTTGAGTTGGTTCACGTTTTAATTATTAAATTAAATTATTTGTATTAAAATTTTGAAATATCAAATTAAATCAAATCTATAAAATTAGGGGTTTTGTTAGTTTTTACAGGTTGGTTCAAAATTTTCAAATATCAGATTTGATCATCTGTGTGTCAATTTCTAAATCAAACCTAATGAATAATCCTCAATATTTTTTTGGATTTTTAAATTTTTCTGAGAAAGTATTCATACAAACACATAATTAATATTTGCTCCAAATATTTCTTTACTTCAATCAAAACACAACTATCTAAGGTGTAGTTAAAAAATAACACAAAATATGAGATGAGTGATATTACTAAAATATTCATTTAAAGATAATAGTGAAATCATAAAAATAAATATTGCAAATTGATAAGTCTGAAAATAATAATTTTAAAGTACTAAATCATCCTAAAATAAGTTTAACAAGTATTAGTTAAATGATTAAAAATTAAAGAAAAATCAAAATTTGGTTATGTAGTTTGAGTGTCTAAAGCAATGTAAAACTAAAGAACAAATATTTAACATTATCATAATTTTTAGTGTTTGAATTAATTTATTTTTTGTTAGCATTAGTATTGATTTAATTTTGAACTAAACTTCATTAGAGTTACTAATATCTATGGACTATAACCTTTTTAGACCATTCAAAATTAAGTTTCAAAAATCTTGAAAAATATGTTAAAAGATTAAAATTATGAAAATGTATAAATAATATGTAGAAATTACATCATACTTTCATGTATAAAATATTTTTTAAAAAATTATATATATAATGTCGAGTTGGTTTGATTAGGTTGACTTTTTTATGTTAAAATCAAACCAATTCAAATGTAATCAAATTATTTTCTATTTTAATTCAATTTACGATTTATTTTAACTTCCAATTTAATTTTGCACGCCCCTAATTTTAGCTGAACAAAATGAAAAGAAATCATTAGCAAAGAAAAGTTTCCACTATTTATCTTCCCTTGGTCATCTCTATGAAAATCTGGAAAGTGCCTCAACACATCATATGAACTAATATGGTGTTTGCGGGTTATCTTGTCTTAGTCCCCTATTTGGCTCAATCATTTATTTATTAAAACTTGTATATTAATTTTTAATTTATTAATATCAAAGATTTAAATTTTGTTCCTTTATTTTAACCAACTATAACGAATCCAATCCAAAATCAACACAATTTAAATTCAAATAACTGATAAATCTATTCACGAACTCGTAATTAAAATTACTAATCAATTTAAGAACTACAAGGGAATTTGAGAAAACACTATGAAGAAAGTGATAAGAAGTAGAACTCAAAGAAAGGGATGAGAGGACTTAACATTTTCTTCAACAATTTGCATAAACCTATTTTGTTCTCCTAGTTATCTATTTATCAACCCGAATCCCACAGATAGCCACATTTTGGATTGCTTCATCAATATTGGTCTACGCCCATTCATAACACTAATTCTATTGTAAAATTTATGGAACCAATCTATGTTAGTATAATGATGTACAATCCATCGATTTTGACTCAATATTAAATAAAAAATAACTTCAAAAAGCTTTATAGAACCTTAAAATTCGTAAAGATGCATGCATGAGCCATGAAACAAGTTGTACAGTAGGGTAGGCATGACATATGCCACACCTTTTACGTTTTTGACTATCTTACCTAAATAATCCTCAATGGGTTCTTCAAATTTTGATAAATTTATATTTAAATGAATTAAAATTTGAAATATAAATAAAATTTATTATAATGAATTCGATCATCATCTTATCAAAATAATAAAAAAATCTAGCAAACACATTTTACCTCATTTTAACTTTTTGAAGTCTATAAGAGTTTAGTCGTACACAAATAAGAACATGTTAAAAATAGTGAAATCTTTATGCATGCGTCTCTAAATCTTTTGATTAAATAATAATAAGTTTATTTTATAAAATTCAATGCGTAATCTTTTCTAAATATAAGTTTAAGTACGTTAAAGATCAAATGAAAAATTTATCAAATAACATCAAATCAAATAATAGGAAAATTTTTACTCGCACCGGGTCTTTACATCAATCTAATACAATTTTCATTATTATGTGATTTAACGAAGCAAAATGAACAATAAGTTTCAACACATGACATGCATTATTGAATTGGTGTAAACATCCAGTGGGATAAGTTTTACCCCAAACAATACTAATTACTCCATCCGTTTTCACAAAGAATGGTTTAGTTTGACCTGATACAGAGTTTAAGAGAATAAAAAAAACTTTGAATCATGTGATTATAAATTAAAATTATGTTAAATGTACAAATTGTTCTTTAATATTGTGACCTTAAACATATCATGTGAAAAGGCTGAATTAAAATATCACAAAAAAAGAGGTACGTAATTCTTTTTTAAACAAGCTAAAAAGGAAAGGATGTCATTCTTTTTAAAATAGAGCGAGTAACTTTCTTCGAATTTTTTTCATTTATAACTACACTAAATAAATTATATACGTCTAAAATACATGTTAAAATAATAATAAAAAAAAGATTGAAGTATGTGTCTGAATAATGAATAAATAGAAGCAAAAAAGCTATATATGATTTTGACCCGAAAGTATCCTAAATACAAAAAAAACTTACATGAAATAGTACTTGGATGCGATAGCAAAATAAGTCATACCATAAAAATTTTATGAAATATTATGCTATAGTTTTATATTACTTCTATTTTAATTTATATGACACATTTTATGTTTGAAAGTCAAACAGTTCAAATTTGACCAGAAATTTGCGCATAAAATCTTCAACTTTTTTGAAATGAAATTTATATTTGTAAATTACATAAAAAGTATTATGAGTCACAATAATTGTTAATTCAAAATGTATAAAATATCTATGAAAAATTTATGATCAAAGATAGACTTATTTGAATCTTGAAATCCGAAAAGTGACATATAAAATGAGACGGAGGGTGTAATAAAATTATTTTATTCAAGACTCGTGAGATTGAATAAATCAAATGGACCATCAAAGTTTAGGCTCAAACACATAGGGAAGAGCTAGAATTTAAATTGAAAGAACGATTAATTTTATATTCTGCCGAATAAATTTATTTGCACGCTTTGCTTCCTTGTATTACTTGGCTAGCAGATTGACACAATCAGCCTAAATCTTGATTTAATAATATGTTTTTTTGTTTTAATTTATGTATATTGTATTTTATTTTAAATAACATTTAAATTTATATATTTTTAAAGTTTTGACTTTTCATGTTATATATTTAAGATAATTAGAATTAAAGATATTATTGTACTTTTATATATTTTTAATTAAAGTCATAAAAGTAAAAAAAAAAAATATTTTTTGTTTAAACTTCATTCTTATTTCTTAGTTAAGCTAAGACATGTAAACTAAAACGAAAAGTATAATAAATTGATGCAATCAAATTAACTTATATATGTTGTTACTGCATTAATTAATTATAACAATGGTTAATTAACTATATTTCAGTTTTGAAAAATCGATTTCTAATTCATTACAAATTGTTATTTCTCAACTATATCATTTTTAAGTTGAAATTAGTTAAATATAATATATAAATAATTCAATATTAGTAAAAAAATATTTATCTTTAGGAGCATGAAGATAAACACCCTTTTTTAGTTTTACACATATTATCCGTGAGAGTCTTAGACCTCAGGCAAAGTAAATCTTTTATTCAAATTGTACATATTCCTAAAAAATGATTTTCTCCAAAAAAAAAAAAAAAATATATATATATATATATATATATATATATATATATAAAAATCCATAAAACTAAGTCAACTTTATGCCCGATTTTTTAAAGAAAAAATTATTGAAATACACATCTTATGTTTTTTTCAATATATCCTTTTATATCTCTAAAATTCATTATTTCTCTCTTAATTTATTTTATATATCATAATTATATATTAATGTATCTGAGGCAGTATTTAATGTATTTGAACTACATATTATGTATTCGATTTATTTTATAATGTATATGAGTTAATTTTTGATGTATCTGAACTACATATTATATAATCGGTTTATGTTATGATGTATCCTAAATACTCTTTAAAGTATCCGGAAGGTATAAATTTTAAGGAATTATCATAGTTAGAAAAAATAGGGATAAAATTTAATTTACTCTTTACACTATGAGATTTATGTAAATTATACCTCTTTTAATTATTATATATAACGCTTTCACCCAAAAAATAAAAGTGCCCCTGTTTAAAAAAGAATGTCTCTATTTTCTTTTTAGTTTGTTTAAAAAAGAATGATATCTTTTCTTTTTTGGCAACACTTTAACTTTAACTTTCCACGTGACCTTTTAAGACCACAAGATTAAAAGACATTTTTGTACATTTGACATAACTTTAATTTATAATCACAAAATTAAAATTTTTTCTTTCTTTTCTTAAAATTCGTTCCAAGTCAAACTACGCCATTCTTTTTTAAACGTAGGGAGTAACATATACTCTCCCCTTTTTTTTACATGTCACAATTATAAATTTTACGCCACATGAAAAATTATGTAAGTTGACTATTATATTTTATTTATTGTTTTTTTCAAATCAAACTACAATAAATGAATATAAATTAATTTAATTAATGAACATAAATTATTTTAATTTTTTATGATTAGTCAACAATACTTTTAATGTTAATAACTCTCTAGAGTAATATAGGAAAAATAGAGTCATTGATACATTAATTTTATACTGTTAAAAGTATTAACCAATTTTTTTTTCTTAATAAGGATGACGTGTAAATAAATAAACATAAATATAGGAAAATGTTGGTATATATTATTTTCTCAAATCCTATAAATAAAAATAAAAATAAAAACAAAAAGTTCTCCACATATAACGAGGGAACTGCAAGCTCATTGGCTTCTCCTCGAGAAGTACAATTTTTCCAAAATTTCATACCAAACTTCACCTTTCTCCTCATTTTCTTCCGACGATTTTCCCCCAATTCTCTTATATATAAAACCCTAAATTTCTCAATTAATTATCACAGATTTTCATTCATGGAAGCTCAGATTCTTCCATTTTCCTCCATACCCAATCTCTTCTCCTTCTTCATCTTTTTTCTCATAATTTACCTCATTGCCTACTTCATAATCTTCCCTTCATGGAAACCAAAACTCCGTCCAGAAGCTTCAAGCTGTGTTATCTCCTTCTTCCACGGCACACCCGCCGTATTCCTCGCATTTACTTCTCTACTCGCCGACCCAGATCGTAATTTTCACTCTACCAACACCCCTTTTCAGAACATGGTCCTTGATTACAGCATAGCTTATTTCTTAATGGACCTAACCCACTACCTGATTTTCTACCCTAGTGATGTTCTCTTCATCGGACATCATCTTGCTACCCTCTTCGTTTTCGTTACGTGTAGGTATATGGTGTATCATGGGGCTTATGCGATTCTTGTGCTATTGATTCTTGCGGAGGTTACTAGCTTTGTACAGAACACATGGACTCTTGCGAGTTCTAGGAAATCCGATGTGGAGTTTGCTGCCAAGGTGTATTCCGTGCTTTCGCCTCCGTTTTATGTTTTCTATTCATTGGTGAGAGGTATTGCTGGGCCGTATTTTGTTTACAGGATGCTTTCGTATTATCTTAGTGGTGCTGCTGATAACGTTATACCGAGATGGATTTGGGTTTCTTGGGTATTTGTTGTTGTTACTGCTATTTCTGTTAGCATATTGTGGATTTCAAATCTTTGGGTAGAATTGTATAAAGAAATGAGTAGGAAATTTGAGAAAAAAGTTAGATGAGCTAAAAATGTTGTGGTTTATAGATTACTTATATGGTTTATTGAATGAGACATTGGGAAAAAGCCCAAAATCCTTCATTGTCTGTTTGCTCCCTTGTTGGGATGCATAAATTCAGAAATATATTTACTCTATAGTCTGTTCCATTATGATATCAGCGAAAAGTGTCAACTTTGATACAATTTCCTTCTGGTGTTGAACTGATATACAGAGTTTCAAGGTTATGTACAACTTTGATGCTGCTGGCATAATCTTTTAAGTTGTTATTATGATGTATCATCCTGTATTGTTTATATTACGAGTCCGGGAACTTCATTGGCTGTTGGTGAAGTTTTCTGGTTAGGTTACCTTCAAGAGAATTAAATAATTCATCTTGTCTCAACAAGACTAATAGTCTAATAGTAATGTGCATTATTTAATTCATATATATTCTTTTCTATTGGGTGTGCTAATTTAATTCATAAACGTACTTTCTGTTAGGTTGCTAATTTGTTAGATATGCATTATTGATTAGGAGGAATCAGTCAAGTAGCACTTTAATCTTTTAGGTGCTAGTGGTTCATTTTATTATTCGTCAAGGTTTGTATTGACATGCGGTGAATTAGCCTTGGTCAATCTTGTATTGATATGCATTGAATTATGTTTTTTTTAAAACGGTTGTCTGTGATGCGGAGTCCAACACACTTGGCTGTACTGGTCGAGACTGCAGAGAGCATCTAGTTTTCTATCTCTAACTAGGTTTAGATGGAGAATGTTCACCCTTTTCACTATTATTGTTGCCTGGTGGGTGTGGGGGTGTTAACCTTGCTTAGAAACTTGATGATATGTTTCATCAATCACAAGACTTTTAGGTCGAAGCACTTAAATTGCCCTCTAGAGGTTGCTAACGTGAGGTTGCATCTGCAGTCTTGCCTTTTGATATGTTGATAATGTAAGGGGAAGGGTCACCTGGTGAATCGCTTATTAGCAGAGGTCATCGTTGGATGTTTTGTCCAAATTAGTGTTCGCCTCATTCACCATTCCGGCAAAGGGTGTAGAGTGAACACTAAACGATTTGAACCTTATTGCAGTATATGCTTTGAAAGTAGAGTCGGTCTCTATGACAAGAAGAATCTTATGAGCTGTGTTATCAATTCGTTTCTCTGTGCACATCAACATGAGTATCTTGCCTTAGCAGTGTTTGGGGATAATAACAGTTTAATTTCAGTTTGGATTCATTACCAGGACTTGTTTAGTCCCGGGAAGGAGAACTATACTTGGATTTATTCTGAGTAGCTGTTTGGATCCATTAAACAGGATACATAATTGCTCTCCTTCCTGCCAATGTTAACAAAACGCGTAGTCCAGAAATCATAGTAATTCTCTTGATTACCATCAAATTCACACAGTTAATACTGTGAATTCAAATAATGTTTTTCGTCAATTATCTCTGCAGTGTTTACCTCAAACAGTTCTCTACGAGATGCTGGTAAGATGTACTGCTTTCCGGCTTTACATTCGAAACTCTTTTAAGGAATATATTGGAAACTCTCCTTGCAGTATTGAGGGTGTTTGCTTTTTGACAAGCATTTGCTGCAACAGGTCGTGTAAACCATATAGCCATGAGTCAGGGCCCATGACAATTGGGTTAGGGCGGGGCTAAAACGGAACAGGGTGTCTCTGCTCCAAATTTTGCCTTAGGCGCGATAGTTTCTTTCTTAACCCACAGAAACAATTTTGTCATCCTGACTCAATTTCTCTCTCTGCTATAGGAAATTTAGCAATTCCTATTTTTACTGATTCTTTTGGTCCTAGCGTTTTTCCCATGTATTGAATTATCATCTCTAATCTAAGACAGTGTGACGTAGCCACACATTGATCTATTAGATTGGTCCATTATTACCATCCCTAAAACTAAAATTTCAAGCTCCGCTGGCTGCTGCCGCCAAGTTATCGAATGGCACGATAAATGGACTCGCTTAACAAATAATCGAGTAGCTTAAGTGAGAGCTGGTTGTTGACGCGCTTATTCTATCTCAAACTCATTTCAATCCAAATTGTTAAAATTGTATTGGTGTGTAACTCGAATTGGTTGATAATTTTTTTTCCTCAATTTGATAGGTAATATTTAGTCATAATAATGAGAATTTTTTTAATCAAGTACTAAAATAGTTTTAAAGAACAAATGAACTATTAAAGCTTAGAAAATTTAGGTTGGATTGGGTTTTATTGATCTGTTATATAATTCATTACCTAACCCTTTTTGATCCAACCTATTGACCTAAGCGAATTTGACCCATCTGTTTTTTATCCAACCTGTTTCGACTCAAATGAATTTGAGCTGGGTTGAGTCTGATTATTATCTTAATTTATTATAATCTATTCAAATTTGATCAAATCCGTCCAATTAATTATAGTTTGCCGGAGGTAGTTATGACTTTTCTCTTAAAAAAAACTTAATTGAAATTGCTGCCCTAGCAGCATTTTTTTTTTTTTTTTTATCTAGAATAATCTAAAAAAGAACTTGCATTACCTCGATAGAAAAAAATATTAAAAAGTTTCATTTGAGCGATTTTAGATGGAAAAAAAAATACTCCGCTGAGGCAGCATTTTTAAAAAAAAGAAGTTTTTTTTTTGAAACAACACTGATGAAGTAGTGATTTCAGATTTCTTATTTTTTTTAAAAGAAAAACCCAGCAGCAATTTTATGAAAAACAATTATTTTTTTTGAAAATAACGTTGCTGAGGCATTAATTTTATTTTTATTTAAAAAAAATTAATTCATTATTTTCTTTTGACAAAATTGCTATTGCTACTCCAGCAGCGATTTAATTTTAATTTGTAGAGCGTTAACAATGTTAAAATATATCGCTTCCTTCATAGCAATTTTGCAAAAAATGATATACCATTTATTTTTTTGGGAGAATAATTGTCCTTTTGGAACCAAACTCGTAAATTCGCTTTGTCTATAATTTAAAAAGCTATAAATAATACAACTATGAATCTCATGGAGAGTTTGATTAGAATGAAAGGGGGTGGCTTGCTTAACACGCGCAAGTTAGACAGGAAATCAATAAAATAAAATAATAATAAAGCAAAGTTGTAGTAAACCGCAACAATTTTTTTCATCGAATAAACAATTCAATTTTTGTTGTACGTATAAAAGAATAAGAATTCTTTTCTGCATGTCGTCCAATACGGTAGATGATTCCGTCTATCGATTTCTTTTTCTGACGCTTTAAACTTCAAATCCTGAATACAAAAAATTTGTACGACATTTTTAAAAACTAAATATTGTAATAATCGGATAGCAATAACATATTCACAACAATTTCATGAGTAAGACCCGTGAAATTTGAGTGCACATAGACCTTATTACCTACTTGCAGTAGTTTATTCGGTGGCACAGATTCAAGCGCCTAAGCCAGTAGATCCACAGCTGCTTGACTCAAGAAAAAACAATCCACAAGAAGTAACGAAGAACAAAAAATAACTTATAATTACATAATATAAACCACAACAAAACAATACGATAATCAAAGGTGAAAGAACAACATATGATAGGCATAATTGTATACATTATTGGGGGACCTGCATAGTACCTTAAAATGAAAAGATTAATCATCATTCAGTGATAGTGAGCGGTACTCTTCTCTTGTTCACTGCTGTTGCCAGCAACTCTCTCCAAACACTCAAAACAGCCGCACCAAAACCATGCTTCCTTCTCGAAACAGCGACCAGAAACTCAATCGAAAACTAACCCTACGACTACTGATAGGAACGGAAGGCAAGACAAAACATTGTTGCCTACTAACATTCTAGTCTAATTCCAATCCTCCACACCCACCTACCTCGTACTCTTAATTACTGTGTACATAAAAAGTCCATTCTCTTCTTTTTTTTTTTATTGTGAATTATCATAATATAAGTCCTACAGGACATCGGTACTACAAATCTAAAACTGATCACAGATTTAGCATATGCCAACCAATAATATCCCAACCTGAACCACATGCACTAAAAAACCTGTCTGGGCTTCCTATTCAACAATATCTCAACCTAATCTTTCGCCGGCCAAACAACACTGGTACATTCTTCTTCAAATACACCTCAAACAAGTAGGCCTTAATATTTGCAAACCACCTTCTATGGGAATCAACCCACCCCACCCCAATGCTTCTGGTGGTGTAGCATACATTCAACATAAGGGTTACTCAACATAATCATGACACAGCATGCATACAGCATAAGGGTTACTTAACAGAATCATGACATGTCATGGCCCCAACGCTTCTGGTGGTGTAACATCGTGAATGACATTACTCTCCTTCGTTACGCTACAAAATCATGGTTACTTCATAATCATGACACAGCATAATGGTAACTTAACAGAATCATGATATATCATGCATACAACATTAGGGTTACTCAACATAATCATGACCCAGCATGCATACAACACAAGGGTTACTCGACAAAAGTTTTACTTAACACAGTCATGACATAGCTTACATATAACATAAGATTATCAAAGCATCCATGCAGAAGATCAGCTTCTGGCCTGCCATGTTCGACAATATGCAGACTCCAATTTCTTCAACATAGACAAAGGACTTCCATTTCAAATCTGATGCTCGAAAGCATTATGTGATCCCAAAGCTTTCCTACAGCCAAGAAAAGCAACAAACATTATGCATCCAAGCCATAGAGGTAAAAATGGTAACCCTCCCCCTAGTGAACAGTGATTTCAGACAAAGGGGCGGTTTTCTGCTCCCCCTATTGCGAACCCACGGGATCTATCGGGCAATCTAAACAAAGCGACTCGAAATGGAACAGCTCCACGTAATCGCAATTAATTAAGCAGCATCCACAATCGAAACATCGCTTAATGCATTTAACACAACCCCTGCACAACTGAGAGGAAGATTGCTGCTTTTGGCAACTCTCCGAAGTGCAATCATAAACTAGTTCAAACCTCTGGCATATCGGACAAACTTCAACGTCAATAGCACGGTCATCATCAAAAATGACACGTGACCTGCCACCACCAAAAAATCGTGGCTTACGAGTAGTTGGCAGCTTGCTATTATCTACACCTGTTAAGAGCTTGAACTCATCCATGTGCTTGTCTGTCAAGCCAGACAATCCATAAATCCCTAAATATTTAAGTCTCCTTTTTCCAGCAGTATTCCAGACTTTTAAGTTAGAGAGCATACCATCTGCTGTGAGTCTCGCACATCCTTGGACATTTAACTGCATGAACACCGGCAAACATGACATCAGCAGAATAGAAAAACAAGAAGAGCCTGAAAGATATTATTAGAATCAAGTTCTATTAGTCCTATTAAATGTATAGTAAAACCATAAAGAAGAAATTAATAGAACCAAACTGAAAACTAGATACAAGAAAGTGAAAGAGCTACATAGTAAGAAATTTAATGGAGTAAAAGAACTTCCAGAGAGGTTAAAAGGAGGTGGAATGGAGGACACTTAAATATAAATATTACCAAAACCGGTAGAGCTAAGGTCTTCCATCAGTCTGTTACTTTCTTAAAGTTGTGTCAATGAAATAGTTAGTGCCATCCCTTAACATAAAGGAATCAAACAAACTTATTGAAAAATTACACCGTGCGCCCTAAGACAACACCTCTTGACACAAATTATACATTTACTATTTATATTTCACAGGAAATCGAAACTAAATCTATCACCAACACCAAATAAAAAAGATCCAAAACTAATTTCAATATTTAAGTTTACTAATTACATAAGGTATTACCTAAACAGATACTACTGAATCCCCAGTTTAGTATGAAAATGTGTGATTTACAAGTTAGGGTTCCGAATTCATTTTACGAAATGAAGGGTTGGTACTTGATTGAACAACTAGAAGAAAAGAGACAGTAAATTAAAAGAGAAAAATATTTTTAGTTTTTGTTTGAATTTTACACCACATGCCCTAAGAAAACACCACCTCTTAACACAATTTTTCCATCTATTGTTTATATTTCACAGGAAATTCAGAACTAATTTCTATATCCATTTTTAAGTTTATTGTTTCATTGTGTATTACCTTAAGGGGTCGTTTGGTAACTAGTTAGAGACTTAGAGTTATGCAGAGATTAGTTATTACCATAATAAGCATTATTTTCTTTAAGTCTTGCATTAAGTAGAGGACATTGTCTTGTTTGTCAAATGCCAGCAAGGCCCTGGAATAACCTAACAAGTACTGAGGCGGGCTGAAGAGACGTCAACATGGAAATTCAAATTGCATTTAGGTTTAGTATGAAAAAGGGTGGTTTGCAAGTTAGGGATTTCTAAATTCATTGTTCAAAAATGAAGAGTTGGTGCTTAATAGATCGTTTACCACCTATAACTGTTAAGGTAATACAGATCCTAATAACTATTTTTTACAATTGCTAATATAACTTATGTAAAACATTAATGGGTACGAGAGGATTTACATAATACCTAATAAATATTACTATTTACAGTAAAAATAACAAGTTCCGTCAAAACATAGTGATAAAATTTAGCTAAGCAAGTAACGCAAGAGAAAAAACTGACCTTTGACAGGTTGGGATTCCTATCAAGTACAAGCTTCAAACCAGCATCGGTGAGCTTTGAGCAGTGAAATAGACTGAGAGAATGAAGATTGCCCTGAGCCCTATTCGTCAAGTTTATAAGGATATCATTTGTGATATTAGTACAAAATGGAGGAACTATGTTAATGTTTTTCCATAAAAGTGGATCTCCAACAACAGCATCCCGTAAAGGCTTGCTTACTCTTTCAACTACAAATAGGTCCCCCAAGCCTAAATAACCAAGGGACAGCAACAACGCCTGATGAGGATTACCCTGATTCACACCACAATGATCTTTAATCCTCCCTTGACCATGACCACCGTTCAACCCCTCTCTGACAATCATCCCGATTGGCTCACAATTCCCATCAATCAACTGGAAACCCGCACCCTGATGAATTCCCATCTTGCGAATCAAGAAAGAATCAAGTTTCGCAACCTCATTCTCATCTATCTTAAACCCAAAATCCTCTAACCAACTGGTCATGGTTGAAAAACCCGTCCTTTGGTTCCTACATTCCATATTAAACGGATCCGAAGGCAGCAAATCAGCAGTTTCATCAAACTCCTCTTCTTCCCAATTAAAACTGAACCCACCCCCTTCATCGAACTTGATCCCAGATGAGCTTCCCTCTCCTTGATTCCAGGCCATAACTCCACTCAAAACAGTCACCAATCACCTAAAAAAACTCACCCACCAACAAACCCAACATTAATCTTCAACGAAAACCCTAAAAATCGCAAACACAAACTAAACAAAAACACCAACTTGTTCCAAAAAAACACGAAATTCAAACAACAAACGAAAGATAACTTACCAGGATTCGCCCAAATAGGAAATGGTGGTAAAACAGCAGCTACACGGCCCAAAACCTAGAAGGAATTGAGAAATGAAGGGCTTTTAAACTATCAACCGGAGTTCATGATATGTAAAGAGTAGATTATTCGATATTTATTGCATTTTGACTATCGATAACTTCTATGGAGAAGAGTGACCATTGTTGCCTGGCGCGAGATTTGGTGGGCTCATTTTATTGAATTGGGGTTCCGTATTTGAACTTGAAGAGTCGTTTTACAACGTGAAATAAGGATAATAATTTTTTTTATATACATTAAAATTTATTTTAGAATAATTTACATAAATAAATATATTTATAGAATTATTGAAGTTCAATACATATAAATATACTATTTATCAAAGATGACTACATTCTATATCAATATCTCACTACACTTGTCTATTAATTTGTTTTTTGTTTTTTAATTATAGAGTGATACAATTTTAGTTATATTGTATTAAATAAGGTATGTCCTAAAATTATCGATTTCTCATTATTACATCAACAACTAATAATTATATAGTCAATATCAGTTTTTGAAAAGTTAGAATACATTATACACCAATCTTCATTGTTACCATCATTTTTGTTCTTGCATGAAAGTATTTCACATAAGTTTATTTTAACTTAATTTATGATAATTGTGAATGAATCGTATTTGTTTTGATTTCAAACAGTGAACTCCATAGCAAGAATAACTATATCCCCATATTGCTTAAAACAGCTTTGTATGATCAATACAATCATATAATTCAGAAAAAAGTTATAGTGAATTATACTATAATATAATTATCCAAATGAATATGTATTTTACTGTATAAAAAAGGGATGCACCATATACATATACATGCAAATCTACTTAGTGTATTTATGTATCCAAATGCACTTGTATTTCCAATTAGAAAGTCCATGGAAAAATGACAAATATCCGAATGTATATATATTCTACTATGTTCAACATTCGAATATCATTATATATGTATAATCCAAAGAAGGAAATGTATTCATGTATTTCCTTATTTGTATCGAAATGAATTTTAACAAAATTAAATTGTATATTTGAATGTTAGTAAAACAATTTCTTCAAACAAAACTTCATGAAAACCGATCAAATATATAGATGTGTACAAATATGAACTTCATATAAATGAGAAAAAAAATGTAATTAAAAAATACCTAATAAAAATAAATCAAATATATAGATGTGTACAAATATAAACTTCATATAAATGAGAAAAAAAATGTAATTAAAAAATACCTAATAAAAATAAATTATAAAATACAATTCTATAATCATGCAAAGAATCTAGAGTCTTATTACGCATGTAGTAATGCCTTTCATATTTAATAATTATTTAAACACATATAAAAAATTGACAATTCGTGTATAATTAAATTTGCCAATTAACATAAAACTATATTCATATATCAAAAAAATTGTAGATATATACCTAAAAGACATATTGATGTTGGCTATATTCCATTGTTTTTTTTTAATTTTATTTGATGTTTGATTTGAAGTATTAGAAAATCACTCTCTTAATCCATTTTATAAAAGACGGAATAAAATAATTTGATGAAATATCTCAACTTATTGGATATTACTTATTTGATCACCTCGCATATCAAATGAGAGATAAGTACGTAAATGTTCGATTTTAGATCAATATTTAAGTTATATTTACAGTGTAAAAATATTTACAACTTCAACCACTTTTAGCATAGTCAAACATGAGCTTGAAGTTGCAGTCGAAAAGTTAGGAGGTCACGTGCATAATTGAACGTTATATGTATATAAAGTTTACATTTTTTTGCATGACTTAGAGCAAATAACCTAGTCACATGTGGTTGAAGTTAATACATTTATAATGAAAGTTCATATGAATAAATTTTACCTAGTAATAATGCATTTTTATTTTTCAATAATTTAATCAAATCTTGTTTGAATAAACTCAAGTTTGAACATAAATTTTAAGTACCATAAGAAAAAGATGTTTATCATTATTTATTTTTTAAATAACAACAAATGTAACAATTCCTTTTGTAATAACGATCACTTGCCAATATTTTTAAGTGTTTTTAATATCGTTCACGCGATTTAAACATTCTTTTTATATTTCATAAAAAGTCTTCGATGCATTGCACTTTAATTACTCTTAGATGTGAAAATTACTATTGTAAACAAACACCTAACAAAATCTTCTTAAAAACAAAATAGGTTAATTAGGCAGAAAACTCATCCGATTGGATTCTTCAATTCAATAGTTTTGATTTACAAGGACATCTTTTATTACGATGCTATTACTTTAGTAGAGTAAATTTTGTTATTTGCATGTAAAAACATGAATCTTCAAGGACTTATCGAAGAATTCTTTTAATTTTTAAAGGAGTGTAGTTAATAAAAATTCTTTTGCATATTTTTTTCTAATATGTAAACATCATATAATTAATAACTCCTTGTTGATCACGAATTTTCTTAATTGACATTCTTATTTTGTTCATAAATTAAATCTTTAAAATTTTTATCTTGGAACCTCCGATCAAACAACCTATTGAAGATTGAAGATTTATTTTCTTGGTGTATGGTCTAATTTATATGATACTTCGCTTGTTATATCAACAATCATATTTATTAGTACAAGCACATATCTTTAAAATTTTAAAGAAGGTGTTCTTCTATCACATGTTTATCAAAAAGTTATGATTTTTTAGAAGAGAAAAATGATATTTGAAATACATATTCATATTCAAATTATATTGTGTTTTACGTATTCTTATAAGATTTAATATTATTGATTATGGTTTAACTAAAATTTTTATTTTTTATCGCACGGATCATATTGAGAATATTGTACAGTGAATAATGATGTGTATCCTTTGGAACAAATATGTTTTAATTATTTAATAATAGATGAAAGTTTGAACTAAAATAACATGAAATAGAGAGGTTGTGTAAAGTAAATGCAAATTACCATGAAACTCACAAATTTTAATTAAGTTTTTTTTTTCTTTTTATAAGGAATCAAACTTCCTCAGGTCATTAAAAAAATTTAAGTTTCAAGAATCTTTAATTAGCACATGCTCTCAGTGCATTTAGATTAGAAGCCTCAAATTCTAATTATAAAAAGGAAACTACATAATTAAAATTTTCTCTATATATATTTTCATTATATATTTTTTGATGGCAAGGTTAGAAGATTTTTTTTTTTTTGAAAAATTTATTTTGAGGAATTAAGTGTTTGACAAATTTTTAAAACTGCTTTTAAATGTTAGCAGAAAAAAAAAAAAATTATGTTTTTTTTAATAAAAAAACAGAAGCAGAATAGAAAATCAATTTTTAAGATAATAATATTCCTTACATTTATACGTATTTATCAATATATCCCTTATTAATTAATTAACATATCTCATAAGCTTAATTGATTTTTATATATTTTATTTTATTTATATTTTATATTATTATTTATATATTATATCTTATATATTACTTCATTTATTATTTTATATGATTAAAAATAAATGTAATAACAGTATTTTCGTTGGATTAAAAGAAAAGAAAAAGTAACAATTAAAGATAGGGCTGGGCATTCGGTTTGTTCGGTTCGGTTTACGAAATTCGGTTCGATTTTTCATATTTCGGTTTGAAAAAAATACAAACTGAAACTGAACTGAAATAAATTCGGTTCAGTTCGGTTTCTACAATATCGGTTCGGTTCAGTTCGATTAATTTTTTTGGTTTTTAAATATATGAAATGCTGATCTGATCAGTAACACTAACACACTACATATACTATTTTTAAGTTTTAACCAGCCAACAAACTATTTTAAGCTCCAAGAATATGCTTAAGGCAATTGATAAAAATACAACATATTAAGAAACCAAGTCTTCAGTCACGCTTCAACAAGTTACAAGTCAAAACCAAGTCTTCAGTCACGCTTCAGCCAAAACCAAATGCCGGTGCACAACTGCACATTGCACACTTGCACTACTGCACTAGTGTTTAGTGTTTACTGCCTGTGGGAACTGGAAGTTTAACAAAAACTAAGAAACCAAGAGTATTCAAAATGCAATAAAAAACTAAGAAATCAAGAGTATTAGAATTTAGACATCAATAACAGTCAAAACAAGAACCAACAACACAGCAACAACACTGCACTTCGAAGAAAGTCGGCATTCATTATGTGCATTTCATTGCAGTCCAACAACATTACAACAACAGCAAGTCAGCAACAGTCCAACTCCATCAGTTCACCATAATAACATTCATACAATAAATATACAATAAATATGCCTGAGAGAAATGAAACTCTTTAGATATATGATAGAAAGTAAACACAACTCAACGAAAAAAAGAGAAAAACAAGTGTTGAATGCTAATAGAAAAAGATTTTAAATTTAAACTTACTTACTGGCTAGTGCTTGATAGTTATAACTAAACATCCACAATACGAGATTCATTTCCACTATGAGCCATATCTACAAAAATATGAAAGTACTTGTTAGATATAAGCAACATAAATAAGAAACTATTTTTGATATAATGAACACAAAAGTTCTTACCAAGTTCAAGTAGCTCAAGATACTCTAGATCTTCCTCAACATTAATTGGAATTGGTTCACTTCTATACCAATCTTGAAGAGAAATAAGAGCTTGCACTAGTTTAGGAGTCAATTAACTCCTAAAAGGATCAAGAATACGACCTCTTGTACTAAATGCACATTCAGATGCAACACTTGAAATAGGAATGGCTAATATGTCACGAGCCATCTCAGCAAGAATAGGAAATCTTGGCTCATTAAACTTCCACCACTTTAATATATCAAAATCATCAGTCTCTGGCTCAACATCTTCAGCAAGATATCTACCCAACTCTGATTTACTACTTGAACTTCCACTAACTGCTTTATGCCTCACAAATTCTTGTTTCGTTCTCATTGATCCTCTTTTTTGAAAGTTGTCATCACCACTCACAGTAGATATGCTCGATGAGTTCCCAGATGAAGTAGATGAAGATGATGAAAATAAAAAGACTTTTGATGATTTCTTAACATAATGATCAAACAAAGCTTTCATATATTTATCCACTGCATCAGCAAGTGGCTCCCCAAGTTCTTTTCCAAACATATCACCAATTGCAAAACAAACATAATCAAGCTTGTTTCGAGGATCCAACGCAGCTGATATAAAAATCATTTTGTTCATGTTATCTGGTTCACCCCAATATTTTTTGAATTTGTCTCTCATACTTTCTGCCATATTCTTCAAATTAGAATCTTCATTTTCTGTCATCTCTTTCAAAATAAGATCAAGCTCAGCAATTTCCAGAAGGTGCACATTATTTGTAACATACTTTGAACCAGAGACCTTCAAAGTAAGTGTATAAAATGTTTCAAGAAACTTAGTCATCGACCTCACATTTTCCCAATCAAAACAAGTGAGGACACCTGCTTTAGTTCAATCTTCACAATCATGGTTACGGAGATAATCAAGAAACCCAATATCATAAAAACAATATCTTTCAAATGCAAGTTCAAAGTGTTGTGCAGTATCAAGCATCAAGTATGTGGAGTTCCACCTAGTAGGAACATCTAAACATAATGATTTCTTACAAGTTATCAATTGTGATTCACAACATTCTTTAAATTTTTTGATTCTTGCCGGAGATTGTCTAATGTATTTCACGGCTTGTCTCACTCGCTTGACTGACTGACCAACTTCCTTCAATCCATCTTGCGCAATAAGATTAAGAATATGCGCCATACACCTCACATGAAGATGTTGACCCTCCATTATGTTGGTTCCCCAATTAGTGAGTTGCTTAGATATTCCTTTAATAGTAACACTATTGGAACTAGCATTATCAACGGTTATGGTAAACACATTATCCAAACCCCAATTAAGCAAACAATTAGTAATGGAAGCTGCCATATCATCACCTTTATGACTAGAAATAGGACAAAAAATTTATAATTCTTTTATGCAAATTCCAATTTCTATCTATAAAGTGAGCTGTTAGACACATGTAGTTGATTCTTTGAATCGACGTCCAAGTATCTGTCGTAAGACAAACTTTTGGACGTGCTTCTTTGAAAGACTTCTTCATGAGTTTTTTTTCTTCACTATAAAGTTCATAACAATCTCTTGTCAAAGTTCTACGAGAAGGAATATGAAATTGTGGCACTGTAACTTTCATGAAATTTCTAAAACCTTCCTTCTCTACAATACTAAACGGCAACTCATCAACAATTATCATTTGAACTAAAGCTTTTCTACTTTGTGCTTGATCAAATTTCCAAGTGCTAATCACCCCTTCCTTTTCTCCCTTTGAAGATGGTAAAAAATTTATTAATTTCTGACCATAATCAACAGCAGAGGGAAAGTTAGGACACTTCTTGTTAGTTATATGGTTATTCATAGCCGAAGTACCATTACCTTTTGTAGCAGCAGCATATGTTTTGTCACAGTAGTTACATTTTGCTCTAATAGCTCCATCTTTATCGACGTATTTCTCAAAATGCTTCCAACAAGCAGCCCTAGGTTCCATGGCTTTTCTTTTCTTCGAAGCTTCAATGTCAGTTTCAACTTCATTCGGAGATGGAATGTTATCTATGGTTTCATTTGAAGCCCCACTTTCACTTATCTTACATTTGATTTCTGTCATCTGTGAAAAAGAAGAAGAAAAGATGTAACTTGTGAGAACTTAGAAGAACCCACACAACAATCAGTGAGAATTAGGAAACAAAAATGAGTGATAATCGCAACAAGATCAGTCGGTCTCACGCAGTCACAGATGACAGAGGCGAAGAACTTACGCTTCAGTTTTCAGCCTTCACTCACGTCTCGTGCTCTCGTCGGTCCCGACTGTTCTTCAGTCTCCGGTCTCAAACTCTCACACAACTCACAGAATCTCCCGGCGAAAAAGCAGTCACAACTCACAAATTTCAGAAGGCAACGCCGCAACTCGCAAGTCGCAAGCCTGCAAGTCGCAACTCGCAACGCCTGAAGCCCTGAACGCAGTGACCAGTGACAAAAAATCTGATTTCTGAATTAGGTTTAGGCATAAGGGATTAAAGATTTAGGGATATTTCATATTGGGCTTTGTTGGGTACTTGGGGAGTTGGGTTGGGCTTAGTTAGGTATTTCATATTAACTCTTAAAACTTAAAAATTCAATATATAAAATATAGGAATATTTAGTTAACTAGTCAAAAAAATCAACTTATTTAGTGATAATATCCATACTTTAATAATATTAGTAAACATGTTAAAAATGTCATTATTTTAAAAATAAATAATTATTCTGATATTATTAATATTTTCTCTCTCATTATTTACATCCTTTTTTTCTCTCTCATAGATTACACATTTTCCTATTTTTATGTAATTGGATAGATATTAATGATATTTTAAATTTTCTCTCTTTTATTAAGCTTATCAATTTCTCTCTCTATCTTTATTCATAATCAACTCCCCAGATTTATTCTCTCTTTTCTTAAGCTTCTTTTCATTTTCTCTCTCTAACATTCTTCCAAATCAATTCCACAGATTCCTGAATTTTCCTATTTTCTATCATTCTCAATTAATTTCGTTTCAAGGTTTGATTTGAAGATTCACACTGATTTGGATATTATGTTCTTCATATTCCTTATTGATTTACTTACTGATTTTAGTGTTTTTTTTTGTTTTTTTTTGTTTTGTTGTTGTTCTTAAAACATTTTTTAGGGTTTCATAATACAAAATTCTCTCTTCAATGGACTCTTTCAAGAGAGTTACTAGAGGTATTGGACAAAATAATCAAAGTTCTTCCGAGTTCTCATCGTTTAATTTTTTTTTCACTCAAGAAATAAACAACAATGTAGGTTCCGCTTCTAAATCTAAGGAGGATATACGACGGGGAAAAATGCCTGAATCCGTCGATGTGCAAAATCCCACACAAATTCATAACCATGAAGTTGAAGAAGACCAATTTTTTGGAGAAGAGGTATTTTTTTTTTTTGCATGTGCTGTGTATTGCATGTTTAGTTTAATTTGTTTAATAATTTTTAAGATTCAAAAAAATACATATTACAATGCGTTTGGAAGTGTATACGGAATTTTTAGTCTGTTATAGTTACTATGTATTTTTGTTTTGGGAAATTTTTTAAAATGTCATATATTTATTGTATTTTGTGTTCTTTTTTTTTTTGTTAGTTGTCAATGTAATACATTTTATGAGTTTGATTGTGTATTTACTATTATCGAATACATTTGTAAGTGTATATGAAATTTTCATCCTGTTATAGTTATTATCTATTTTTGTATTTTCATAGTTTTAATATTTTTTGTATTCACTGTTATAGATAGCATGTATTTTTGTATTTAATATGTTTATTGTATTTTGTGTTCTATTTTTTTTTGTGTGTAAGTTATGTCAATGTAACACATTTTATAAGTTTGATTGTGTATTTACTATTATCGAATAGATTTATAAGTGTATATGGAATTTTCATTCTGTTGTAGTTATTATTTATTTTTGTATTTTATAGTTTTAATGTTTTTTGTATTCATAGATTTGGAAGTGTATATTGAATTTTGTTGATGTTTTAGTCAATATGTATTTTTGTATTTCATAATTTTTATTGTATTTTTATATCCATAGATTTGGAATTGTATATTGTATTCTGTATTCTGTCAGTATATATTCATAAATTCATTTTGTATTCTGATGTTGAGAGTTTTAAGCATCTGTTACTTTTTATATATTTTCTCTCCCCTAAATAGCTCCAGTTTGTTATATAAATTATGTATTCTTTTTAATTAAATAAAATAATTAAAATATAATTAAAATACATAATAAGGTAAAATTTTGACATTATCACTAAATATTGAAAGTGTTGACACTATACCCTATTAAATACTAAAATAATGACATTTTAAAAAATTTCCCTAAAATATAATGTAGTAATTACATAGTGTATAAATTCGGTTTTTCGGTTAAACCGAAATAAAAAACTTAAAAACCGAAAACCGAACCAATATACTGAAATTTTAAAATTAAAAACCGAAACCGACTGATTTAACCGAAAAACCAAAACCAAAATTTTAAAAAAATCAGTCCGGTCGGTTTTTTCGGTTTTGACCAAATTATGCCCAGCCCTAATTAAAGATTTAGGCCTGCCCAAAAAAGTACTGACAATATTCCTTTTTCCTTTTTTAAATTTATGTATTTTAATTTATTTTTTATATAACTTTTAAAGTATTATCACAAAAAAGAAAAAGAAAAAGGATAATAGCTAAGACTAAATCCAAAAAGAATAGGTAAAAGATAACAAAAATATTGCTCTTTTCAATATTTTCAACAATATTTATTTATATACAATAAATGTAATTAAAATTTCTATAGTAGATATTTAAAATAGTTTTTCTCTAAAAAGTAATCTTAATATTAAGAACACATTGACACTTGCTTTTTTTTTTTATAATTTGACTCTCGAGCATATTTTTTCTAGTAAATTAGCCAAAACACAATTTGCTTATCAAAAATACTTTTCAAATGAATTTGCCAAATACAATTTTTTCTTTTGAATAGCAGTATTCTTAAAAACTATTATAAAAAACATTTCTAAAAATAATTAATTTTTAACAGTAATACCGAACAAGGTCTAAGCCAAACAAAAATCAATAACAATTAAATTAATAAATATCTATAATTTAATTTCATTTTTAATTTAATAAAAAATTTGAACAATCTACTGGGAAGCAGATACTAGTAACTTTTTTTTTTCCTTTAACAACATCAGTGAAGACGCGGCTTGA
This sequence comes from Solanum sitiens, assembly GCA_016801875.1. Taxonomy (NCBI): domain Eukaryota; kingdom Viridiplantae; phylum Streptophyta; class Magnoliopsida; order Solanales; family Solanaceae; genus Solanum; species Solanum sitiens. Next base: position 2,475,501 of record JABWTJ010000056.1, read on the forward strand.
CGCTAACATAGTTAAGCGGTTCACGTTACGCATTTCAAAATTTTCTTTTATCCTTTCTGACCCCACTAAAAAACAACTAATTCAGAAATGCACCCCAAACTTTTGAGATCATACTCTTCATTGATCCAACAACCAGGCCATTCTTAAATTTATCCAAAAGGGCTTGTTGTTCTCATATTTGCAAGAAAATCATGTGCTAAATCGGAAAAATCCACTGGCCGGACGCAGATTGAGACGCCGGAAAGGTGAGAAGTGTAGCAAAATTGGAGTTGTAAACAGTGAAGGTGTGGATGACGATGGACAGAGAGAAGGAGAGGGAGATGGAGTTAGAAAGTGCAATGTACACTAACTGTTTGTTACTAGGCTTGGATCCAGCGATCATAGGTATCGTAGCTAACAATGGCACTCCTCGTGTTGGATTTTTTCGTCATTCAAACCCTAAATTGGGAGAACAGCTTCTTTACTTCCTACTTTCTTCTCTTAGAGGCCCTGCTCAATCCGCCAAGGTGACATTTTAGCTTGTGCAGGCTTTACAGATTTGTGTTTGATACTCGTTTTCGTTTTGTTCTCTTTTCTCACTCTGAAGATCTTCAGGATTTCGATAAGGTCTGGCCAATATTTGATTCGGCGCAATCTCGTGATTTTCGGAAGGTGAGTCTGCTTTAGCTTATTCATGAAAGATGATTGCATCTTTTTTAACAGTTTTGAAGTGAGACGTGCAGAATATAGCTGAATGATGACTATTTTGAGATTGAGGCATAGTTGATCAAGTTGACTTATGCTTTAGCTTTTAAACCGTTGTTTTAACTAGAGATGTGCTTCATGAATTTGGTTTGAACTTCTTCTTCTTCTTCTTTTATGTCTAATTTATTTCATTTTCTTTTAATTTGTGTTGATACAGGTTGTGCAAGGAATTATAAGTGAGCTGGAATCACAAGGTGCACTTCCTAGAAGCAATTCGAGGGTCTCATCTCTTGCGACATGCTGTGGACCAAGGTTGGTTAATGAAGATTACTTGCAATAATTTTTTACAGCTTTTAATGAAAGAACTTTTCTGTTCTGTTTATTTTGAGCTATCATTTGGACCATTTGACTACATTGTGAAGCATCTTACTTGTAGAGCTGTTACAACAAGGTAGTAGTCATCAGCTAGTGAAGATTCTTTTATGGAAACTAATTTTGATTTCACTACCTAATTGAGTTTGGGGTAACTAACTCACCCTCAAGACGTACAACAAAAGGCAGAATTGTAACTCTGATGTTTATCTGCATTCAAAGACATTTTGTATTTAAGTGGCATAGCTTGGGTAACTCATCTGTATCTTGGTCACTTAGCACACAATTAAACAGCTATCTTCTTTGAATACTAAGCTGAAGGTATCCTGATAATTCCTACCACCCAAGCTCCTCTAAGTGAGGAGACATATCTTTGGAGTTGGACTGCTGCTGTTACTGCTTTCTTGTTCATTGCATCTCTAGTTGTGGTGTTTCTGTTGAAAGTGGGTGAAATCACATTATATCTTGCTTGATTTTATCCAAAACTGTTTGGCTGGTTATTGCCAATGCAAAGGTTTAGGACTCGGTGGAGGGTGTTTGTGCAGAAGTTTTAAGTTGGCACTAGTGTTGGGGTAGTAGCTTTGTTTTTATAGACCTCTGATTCTACAGTTCAACTATTAGGTTTCTTTGACTAAACACATGGAGATATATTGCCCGATATTATGGACAGGAATGATCAAGGAGCAAGTTATAGAAAATACTTTAGAATTGCAGCATCAGGAGGGGACATAGAAGGTGTTTAGGTTGGTTTTAAGTACTTTTTGGCCTACTATGGTGTTTATCATACTTTTGTATTTTAAAGCCAAAACGAGCTAAAAGGTATAAGTTGATCACTCTAACTTATTGATTTTCAGCTTAAAAGATATTTTTCCCCTTATAAAGCAGCTTGAAAGCTCTTTAACATCCCATTTGAGTGAGCTGAAATTAAGTAGCTTTTAAGATAGTGTTGGAGCTGAATTTTGATAAGCATTTATGTGATCGTGTAAAATTGTTGAAACTAACAAAAAAAGCAGTTGATATTTTTGGTAAAAAAATATGAAAGAACTTTTTCCTAAACATACCCTTACAACTGTTAACACTAATAAGTTGCTAAATACAAAGTAACTTTTTATCAATGTACTTTAAGTTGTAAATTGAATAGATAAGATTATCTTTAATAAATATAACTTATTTATTTAGCTAACATATACTAATTATTAATTTGACAAAAAAATTGTTAAGGAATACTGTGAACAATATATATTTGAAATTACCTGAAGAGTAAATAAATAAATATTTAATCATAAAAAGAAATTTCGACGTTATTTATATTCCAAAATCAAATAACCACGTAAATGGGACTTGAATCAACACTTGAGAAACTTGTAATGGGACTCGATTCAGCACATGAAAGAAATTTCAGTGAGACTTGATTCTGTACAGAACAAAATATTCCATACAAATCATAATAGAACTTGTTTTGTAAAGAGAAGCATTTAAAACTTGTGAAAAACGTACATTGCTCAGTTTATGTTGTTTAAATAAATGAGTTTGGATTCATGACTTCTTTTAAGAAATGGGCTATAGATCGAAAGTCCATTAGCATATAAGGGATAAAATTAATGGTAAGAATAACATTTATATGCAATAGAATGCGACATTGCAAAGTATTTCAAATTATTTATGAAAATTATATATTGTGTATATAATTTGTCGGTTTGGTTCGATTCTTTATTCGGTTTGTTTCTAATAAAACCAAACCAAACCATATCTCAGTTTTTAAAACTTATACAAAATCCAAACAGATACCGGTTTTGTTTAATCGGATTGATTCGATTTCAGTTTGAAAGTATTTTTCACCTAACCGTGAACATTCCTAAAAGTAGGTGGCAATACTAATGTTTTAGTCTTTAATTAGTAGCCAAAAAAATATATTCTTAATTCTCTTCATGAATATTTTGCACCATTTTTACTATTTTCTTATTTACCAACTTTGGTCATGTTATTCAACTAAATAATTTATTTTTGTCAAAAATAATCCTATCTAATCAATTTCTTCATCAAAAATCCTATCTAATCAATAAGAACTTAAAGTGAATTAAGGCATAATTAATTGTATTGAATTTGGAACTGAAATTCTTGCAATAGCCAATTATATATAATGTTAAGAACTCTTGAGGGTATTCAAGAATTTTAACAGCAAAATGTGTTTACCAACACTTCTCACCAAAGACATAAACTGTCTATTCACAATTTTAACTAGTAAAATGCGTTTACCAACACTCCAACACTTTTCATCAAAGACATCAGCTGTTTATTCAATTTCCGCTCTTTGAGTAGCACTTCTATTCAAAGTTTCAAACATATAACTGATTATCCATAAAGTTAACTCCAACACTTCAGAATTGTAATTCATTTTTATTCAGCTTATCCAGACGAGCTCATGGAGCTCCTAAGTCCTAAGGAAGCTGCGCTTGAAACTACATAACACTGACTGTTATATTTAGGAGTGTTCGTGGTTTGGTTCCCTAAAAAGAAACCAAACCAATTAAGTTGGTTTTTCAAATATTGGACCAAAATCAAACTAATTAAGTCATTTTGTCAATTTTGTTGATTTTTTTTTATGTTTGCTTCCAGTCGTTTTTTTCTTCATATGTGACTTACACGGGTAAACACATTCCATCATAACTTTACCAAGATAATCACTCTTCAAGAAAATTGTCATTTACCAAGATATCTAGATGGTAATTGAGTAAAATAGTGATGAATAATTAAGTTACCAATTTCAAAAACTAAAATAAAATAGTGATGAATTAATTTACTAATTTAGTTACTCAATTAAAGTTAAGTTATTCTAATATGAAATAGATTCTTGGGCTTATCAAAATAAAACTACAAATCAAATTAGAATGTAAAGACAAAAAGCTAGATAATTATGAAGGAAACGCTCTAGACAGACCAAGCTGTAAAAGATTGTCATAGATAAAATCCTATTATTTAAGTGAACGATAGAGAGGTGACCCATTATCGTTTGCTTCATAAAAAAAGTAAATTTACGAATGAACAAGTGTTGTTGAGTTCTGTGCCGCTGTTACTTGATCATCTAATTTCAGAATTTTTTGGCATGATAATTAGTTGCCTGTGCAATTCTAGTTCTGTCTGCTTATTATTCTGTATTACCTACCTGTTTGTTTGGGGTTCCATTTTTGCGGTCTTTTTCCATAAGTACATATTACATGCAAAAGGACGCATGATAGCATTCATGTACTTAGTATTCAGGATTGTTTCACATGTACTGCAGATTCGTCGAACTTCTGTGGCAACTCTCACTGCATGCTTTGAGGGAAGTTCATAGGCGAACATTTGCTGCTGATGTTGCTTCTAATCCGTTACCTGCTTCATTGACGGATGTAGCTTTCTCACATGCAGCCACCTTACTTCCTGTAACAAAGGTCATATTCTTTTGGCTTTATGTCCATTCATTTGGTAAGGGACTCTCAAATTATTTCATTGTTTGTCCCCATGATGGGTTGCTGGGACATTGAAATCTAATGATTTAGTGCCTCTGTTGGGTAGTTATTATCTGAAGACAAGGGTTCAATTTCTGCAATTTCAAGATGCAATGCGTAAATGTATCTTGAATTATTCATTTTTGTGAGGGCTTAGTTTTCTTTCCAATGAAGCTATTTCCAGTTACTTAGCCTAATAATATTTCATGAAGTAACAGTTTCTCCATTTTCAATACTCTATGATAAGGTATTGAGTGGGACTATACTGATTTACTTAGCTAGTCTTTGACCCTATATGTTATGTGGATAACTTTCATGATTTAAATTATTATTCGAGTTTGGAGATATAATTGTGGCCTTGTTTGTCTGTGTAGGCTAGGATTGCTCTTGAAAGAAGAAGGTTTTTGAAAAATGCAGAAATAGCAGTTAACAGACAGGCTACTTGGTCTAATTTGGCTCATGAGATGACAGCTGAGTTTCGAGGCCTTTGTGCTGAAGAGGTTAGATAAAATCGTATGAATTGTCTGAGGATTTAGTCTTGATTTCTGTTCTTATATTCATTGTGGTAACTGCTTCTAATACATCTTTGATCCCCTTGATCTCAGGCTTATTTGCAGCAAGAACTTGAAAAACTGCATGATGTTAGAAATAAAGTAAAGTTGGAAGGTGACCTCTGGGATGAGCTTGTATCAAGCTCAAGTCAAAACTTGCATATGGTCCAAAGAGCTACTCGCTTGTGGGACTCTTTGCTATCCCGCCAGAGTGAGTACAAACAGTTGATGGTTATCTTCAATTGGCCGTCATTATGAAATTCCATAAATGCTCAATTAGTATGTTCTACGATATGCTATATACTCCATACTTTGTCCTTGATATGTTAACCCATTCCCCTGCCTAGGAGTCAACACTGGCTTTACCCCACTTTGCTCCCTTGGTGAAAGAACACACATCATGGTTGGAGGTGGATGACCCTTTCACTAGGCTATCCCTCTCTTGTCACAAACATATATATATTTGATATTGCAATGAATATAATAACTAGTCAAGTGATTCCGAATCAGTTTTAGCGTCTTATACATCATATTACTAATATGCATATGCTGTACAGATCAGCATGAGATTCTTGCTTCTGGCCCAATAGAGGATCTTATAGCTCATCGTGAGCATAGGTAAAGATCACTTTCTGTATGATCTTTGGTTTCCAAAGGTGGACTTACCTTCACGTTCATTTTTTAATATTCTTGTTCAGATATCGCATATCTGGGTCAGCTTTGCTTGCAGCCATGGATCAAAGTTCTGCGGCGCCACCTCGTGATTTAGTTTCATCGCATCCAGATAATGAACGGTCTGAAAGATCACCAGCAGTTGTAAATAGAGAAATGCATGTGAACAATCCAGATTCTTCTCATACTCAAGGAAATGATGAGAGATTTTCTCGAGTTGATGAAAGGACTGCTAGAGGCCATCCTACTATTGATATAGCTGAAGTGTTGAGGCGTTGGACACATGCCTTACAACGAATTCATAAGCAGTCACTACAATTAGTATGCTATTTTCTATGTTGACTCAAGATTTTAGGTTTTTGAAGAGTGCCTTTGACCCCAAAGTTGCTGATTTTTTTTAAAAAAGAGTGCTTTTGACCCCAAAAATCTCAATGTTTAGACTACATTGATAGAGTTAGTCATTCTTATAACTGTATGTTTGTGATGTTTCTTAATATGTGGAGTTTTTAGTGGTCCAAAATGGAAAATAACTTCTTAGAAGTTAGAATCTTACTAATGGTGTCAGCACTTCTGCTACAGTCAAGGAATGTGCATAAACCGTCTTGGCATGACATAGAGCATTGTATCTGCTTATATCAGTTTTAGCAACTTTATCTAGTGATGTCTTGAGAAAAAATTATCAACGGTCTGTGTTCTTATGAAGCTTCCCCATATGTGAAGTTATAATACTGGAACCTATCTATCGTTTGTCAATAATTAGGTTAGAAGTATGTGAAACCGGTTCTTTTCCTCACCTCTTCTTTTATTCTTCCTAATACAATAATTTCTTTCAGGCAAAAGTAAATGATGGAGAGGGTCCAGAGCTTCTGAGAAGCTCACATGATGGTGGTACGAGTGGTCATGCTGAATCCTTGAGTGCAACACTTGCTGAACATCGGCAACACCTAGCAAGTATACAGGTTTGTACAGTCTGTCGAATTTTGTTTCATGTTTGAACTATTTTACATGGGCCCAAGTGGAGTATGGGATATGGTATGCATTGGTCATTGGGTTCTGGTAATTTCCAGCATGCTTTGTGTATTTGGAGGATCCATACGAAAGTGCCTTCATTCATGTCCTACCCGTTGAAACTGGTGTCGAGACCATTGAAGATTCTGAGTAACTTAGCATTTGGAAAGTTGATTATCTGAAGAGGAAGTGGTATTCCTGGAATTCTCAGCATTACGTACAAACTGCAGTAACTTAATTATGATGATAATATAGTGTTGAAATTACTCTCCAGGTGCTCATAAATCAACTGAAGGAAGTTGGTCCAGCTATACAGAATTCAATTGCACAGCTTACAGAAGAAGTCAATAGTGTTTCATCCAGTCTTCTCCCCATGGCCGAACATCATGCTAGATCACATTCACTGGTCCAAGCACAGAATAGCAGACAAACATTGGTAATGTTTTGTGAAGCCTTTCATGGGACTTATAACATATTTACCTTCTGATACACACCACGGAATTTAAACAATAGGAATTCTACAGGAGAACAGCACTGATGAGGTAGCTGAGATGACCTCAAAAATGTCGTCCATGCATTTTGAGAAGGCATCAGCCAGTTCCCCTGCCTTAAAACTTCCACCTTTGTTTAGTTTAACGCCAAATTCTTCCGGAAAAGGTGGGAACATGCAGAAGAGACAGCTCTCAGCTCAGGCCAGCCAAATAGAGAATATGCATGAGAAAAAATCTCCAGATCTGCCAATTTCGAATAATTCAATGGATAATCCTCCACAAGGTCTTTTCCTTCCTTCTAAATGCGTGCACTGATTTTCTTTAGTTTGGGATCTCTAAAAAATGTTGTCTGTATTTCAGCAGATGATGACACTAGCTTTGTCCAAAATTTGAAGAGATCTGTCAGAGAAGCTGCACTTTCCTCCCAATCGTGCTATCCGGAATCATCTCAAGATAGCCGTTCTGATGATAGCTCTGAGCACTATTTTATACCTGTACCAGGGGTTGGGTATTCTCATTTTGGTAACAAATCAAACTTATTGAGAAGTAAAAAGCTGCTTGCGCCTGAACCAGATTCATCTTTTCTTGGTAACCATGCTCCACACAATCATGTGGGCATCAAGTCAGAGGGACTGCCTGACTTTTTTAATGATCTGCGATCTCTTGATGACTATGATGGCATAGATGGTTTTCTTTCGACCATGGGTTCGAACTCTTCAGTTTCTGATGCTTGCAGGTCATTTTATGATTTGGATGAAGCTGAAGATCAAGTATTTTCTCCTCCTTTGCTTATGGATATGTCACTGCTGGCAGACTCGTACGAAGATTTACTTGGTATGTTGGTTTAAGCAATTGTTTATTATTTTAGCAGTTCTATTACCACTACCCTATCTGTATTCCCTGGGCTATAGCTTTTCAGTGCTGGTTTTCTTGTTCTTTAGAACATGCACTGACATGATTTGAATTTTTAAATTAGCTCCACTAGGTTTACCTTTTTTCCTCTGACCTGGGGATTACGAGTTAAAAGTATCACTGTGGAGCTCAATTGCAACTTGCCTTCCATAAATGTGCCAATTCTATATTTTTCTTAATTCGAAGTAAAGGTTCCATGCTCTAATGGATGGCACTAGATGAATAATTTTTGAAAGCATTTCCTAGTTCTGGACATTGAATGACTTCTTAATTGTTCTTTGGTAAATGCTTCATTTTATTAAAAATATCAACTATAGTAAATCAAACTAGATGGTGTCAGCTGAATGATACCTTTATATCCGTTTCACTCAATTTGGACCAAATTACTGGTCGTTCGGCGAGATATGCGTGGGGGCTGGGGATCATCTGCATTGTAATCTACTTCTGTTTTCTTTTACCAGACCACTCTCAGTTTAATAGTTTTATGAACTTTACGCTTGCAGCACCTTTATCAGAAACTGAAACTGCATTAATGAAGCACTGAGATTGAAGTTCAAATAACCTTGCTGCTCAGCCTACAACAGATCTTCAGAACCTTGTACCTCCTATGTTTCAGTGACATGGGATAACCTCCTAACTTTGACATTTTTCTTTATCATTCGTTTATGTGTATTCTTTCATCTTATTCCGAGGAGCAGAGGGAACTTGACATCTCAAAATTTCTCTAAAATCAGCTTTGACAGGCTGTTGTTATCTTCAAATGTTCACCCACCATGTGAATCTGAATTCGTAAGAATAAAGCTCTTCTGGAGGAGATCATCAGAACTGTCCCAAATGTGTAATGTACTCCCTAAACTGAAGGGAAAAAGTGCTTTATTACTGTTGTGAGCTACGCTAACATCTGTTGGCAGTTAAGCTTTGATATGTTCATTACACTCAGTTTAACAGTAAGATTTATTGTAGATAAGCAACTATCATGCCTTGATTTGTTCCAGACAGTAAAGAATTGTTCAGTTACTGCATGGATGGAAAAAATTGAGTCTCCATAGTGCAGCTCCAAGACCCCTTAGTTCTTATTCGTTATGCATTAGCAGGCATGTGTAAAGCTACTACAGCTTTCTGATGAAGGATTTAAATTTATATCCTACATTCGTTGGTGTGTTTATGCTTGGAAACTACTTCCATGTCTCTTAAATTGTACAACTACAAGTACAAAGTTTTTTTTATATTAGCTGTTGGTGTAGTTATCCTTCTAGTATCTCCTGTCATCGTCTCCCTTCTTTGAACTTGATCATGATGCACTTGAATCCCTGTAGTATTCCATTTTAGCTTTCGATTTCTCACACTAAGCAAACGTGTGCATAAAGGATTATATTGTGATGCCTGAATTACCTTCCCTTCTAGACATTCTTAAACACCTCATTGATTGTCAATATTTACATGTTCCACAGTGTTTATCGTGACTACCCAAACCTTTGTCCTTTCCATTCCAGTTGCTTTTTATCTATAACGAACTTTTTGTTTTGCTTTTCCGAGTTATATGTTTGGACATTTATCTGTCGACTAACAGAGCTAGGGTCATTGATGCTTCCTGTATAATGTGCAATGAATGATAGTAACCTCCAGTGATGAATTTTTGTTCGTGTAGCTGAGTATTATAGTTTTGTTTTTTCTTCACTAGTTCTTCTCTTCTTCTTCTTCCTTCCTGTTTAGTAAGTCTCATTTTTAGCTGTTAGATTATATGGTTGTCTACAAAACAACATGCTCACAGTTTCGATGTGGTCAACACATCAAATCAAATAGAACTGTGGGATAGGTTGTCTGCTCCATTGGTCATTGACAGAGACTTGAAGAAAAATACTTTGAGGAATAGTGAAAGCAAAGTTAACACAGCTGCAGGAACAGTTCTAGTGCTATATTTAGAGTGTTATAGGAAAATTCCGTGGAGACAAAACACTAGGTGATCTTAACTCATCCGTTTCAGAAGGGTAGAGTTATCTAGTACGTGGTATTCAATGAAATAGTTGAGGTGCCAGTTGGAGCGTTACAATTGGAAAGAGATGGACTGCTCATATGTTATCTTAATATTGGGAGGATTCCAATTATCTTTGATGACTAATTTCTGATCCATAGTTTTGCCATATCCTGAAGGTAATGTTGCCGTTGGATAACTTAAATATGCAGACAAGTGTTACAGAAGATTTTTATTATATTGTCTTTCTATTATTTTTATTTTTATTTATGAGAAAAGATTTCTTAAATTTTCATATTCAAGTCTTATTTGGATCTTTTTCATTTTTGTGGGGTTAAAAGCAACAAAGCCACAAATTTTCTCATTTTTTTTTAAATGATGAAAATGTTAGATGATTCTGACTTTTAAAAAATAGAGATTCAAAATGAGCATTATGCTAAAGGGAAAAAAAAGGAAAATGTTACTATATGATGATTAAAAATAGAGATTGAACCAATGAAAGAAGAGAAGTGTTGAAGAGACAAAGTTGCTTTAAGTTAACTAAATTCCAAACGTTGTAAGCAGGGAAAACATAAATGTCAAGCAACCGCGCAATGACAACGAGAGGGATTTGGACTTTGGGTTGCGTCCTTTTCTTTTTCTTGTGATTCGTGAGCTTTTTAACTCAAAATAATAATTTCAGAGGTGTCTGATCATGATTTTTTCTTTTTTTTTTTGAAGTTGAACTTTGGAAAATACAATGATCATGACATTTTGAAATTTAATTTAAAGTTGAATTCTAGATTTTTCAAGAATTTAAAAAGTAATGTGTTTATATATATAAAAATCATTTAAAAAAAACAATACAATAATAAATTGTCTATGGAATATCTATGGTTTTCATACGTAATAAATTCTCCATTATTTTTACAGGCAATTAAATAGGTTCGATAATAATGCCTCCTCCTTCATCAATTCTTTGCCAGAATTAATATTATATCCAAGTTCATTTCGCTTCTTTGAATTGACAATATAACAATTTTTGTTGGATTTATTAGTCGATAAGTTATCTTTCAAATCATTATAATTAAATCTATCTTAATTAGTGATTTATTGAGATATTACATCTTCATATTAAATTATTACAATTTTTCGCCTTGCACGTGAGTGTGTATGAAAAGTTATCTGACTTGCGACAATTCTTCTTTTAAACTAACTTTTTCCGATGTTAAATCTAATATCTACTATGTAAATTTGTACCATTTCGTATAGTTAAAAAATGAAGGAAGGGAGTAAATTTTCTTCTACAAAACAGGAAAAATAGATAAAAATCTCTAATGACTACAGTTGGTAAGCTCCTAGGTACAATTTTCAACTCTCTTCTTTAACCCTCACATTCTCTCAACTCTCTTTTAGACTTTTGAGGGGTGAAAATGGTCAAATAACAAATTGTACCAAACTGGAATTATGGAGAATTTTTATTTTCTTAATATGGAGAAACTAATCTGTGGATTTGAGGTTGAAATATGTGAGAAAAAATGGAATAATAAATAAATATATAAATCAAATGGACCAAATAAGATAAAAAGAAAAACAAATAGTAGAGTTAGTAAAGAAAAGGAAAGTTGGAGAAAAAGAGAGTAAAAAAAAAGAAAAAAGAGGAAAAGTTGAGAGACAAAATGGAAAGAGAAAATGGGGAGAACAATAATTCTTGCTAACCAAACACATCATCATCTAAGAAACAACAACCAGAGCTTGGTTTCCTCAAATCCATCATCCTCCTTTTACTGTCTTCCCTTAGTTTTGGGTTGTTTTCAGATTTGAAAATCACTAACCCAAACTCTCAAAAATTCAATCTTTTTTCCCTACTATCCAGCTTTATTTTCTGGTTCACCACCAAAAACCAACTTAATGTAAGCATTAAAAGCTCATAAATTTTCCACCAAAATTATTTGTTTTTGTTGTTTTCTTTGTTTTTGTTTGTTTCATCCTGTTTTTCTGTGCTAAAGTTTCTTTCTTGGACTTTTGCAGGTGATTCTTGGTGAGGAATTTCATCTGTTTTTTTTTTTGTTTTCTAAAATAATGCCCAGATCTCAACATCATTTGATCTTTGATGTATCACTATTAGTTGTTTGAATCTCAGATAAATTAAAGAATGAAGGTTGGTGAACATTTCTCCTCTTTTATTGCTATAAAAGAATATAAATTGGGTCAGAATTGTAATCTTGATATTTGAATTCTGATGCTTTATCTGTTAATGGTTTGTTAATTTGCTGCATCTGGATTTGGGTTCATAAAGAACACATCTTTTCATGAATTTAATGGGAGTAGCTTGATGGTCTTGAAGAAAAAAAATGGGTTTTGTTAGAAATTAGAATAGTTGATAGATTTATTCCTCAAGATATAACAAAGAAACTATGACTAACTCAGATCATTAGATATTTGGGATTTCTTGACTTTACTTCCCTTTATGTTATAATCTTGATTTCAATTGACGAGGAGATTCATTTGGTTAAACAGGCGTAACTGTGGATTGTATGAAGCTTTTATGTTGGTTTAGGGTGGTGAAGATAAGAATTTTGTGAGTTGCATGATCCCCGTGGGTCACTTCAATTGGTTTAAGTAATTGGATTTCTGCAGCTTTTAGACCTTTTTGATTGACGATGTGTCTTAAGTTTTGAGTGTTTTGATCAGCAAGCATTTTGGTCAACTTGAAGGAAGGTATAGTTTCAAGTGATGATCAAACAGATACTCAATAGGCTCCCACGGAAGCCGTCCAAGTCAGGAGACAATCGTGATGGAGGAACTTCTGCATTTCAGTCAAATGCTTCCAATAGTTCAAGAAACAGTGACTTGTCTAATTCCCGATCAGGGAGTTTGAGTGCTCCATCACTTTCAGGTGTCACTGGTTCTTCAGCTCCAGGACTGAATCATGGAGATAAACTTCCACAGGCTATAAATGCTAAGGTGAATGGACATGCAGCAGTTTTCTCGTTTGAGACATTGCCTAATTTGAAGGATGTACCAGCTTCTGAGAAGCAAAACTTGTTCATCAAAAAGCTGAACTTGTGTTGTGTCTTGTTTGACTTTTCTGATCCAACTAAAAACACGAAAGAAAAAGAGATCAAGCGTCAGACATTGGTGGAGCTAGTTGATTATGTTACTTCTGCAAATGGGAAATTTACAGAAACAGTCATGCAAGAAGTAATTAAGATGGTATCCACAAATTTATTTAGACCTCCTACTCCCCAGCCTCGTGAAAACAAAGTTTTGGAAGGTTTTGACTTGGAAGATGATGAACCATTGATGGACCCTGCATGGCCTCATTTACAAATTGTGTATGAGTTCCTTCTCAGGTTTGTGGCATCACCGGAGACTGATGCAAAATTGGCTAAGAGATACATTGATCACTCATTTGTTCTAAGGTTATTAGATCTCTTCGATTCAGAAGATCCAAGAGAAAGAGAGTACCTGAAGACTGTACTTCACCGCATATATGGAAAGTTCATGGTGCACCGCCCATTCATTAGGAAATCAATCAACAATATATTCTATCGGTTTATTTTTGAAACTGAGAAACATAATGGAATAGCAGAACTCTTAGAAATTTTGGGCAGTATAATCAATGGATTTGCTCTACCACTAAAGGAAGAACACAAGTTGTTCCTTGTTCGAGCTCTTATTCCACTTCACAAACCAAAATGCGTACAAATGTATCATCAGCAGTTATCTTACTGCATAACACAATTTGTGGAAAAGGACTGCAAGCTTGCTGATACTGTCATAAGAGGTTTGTTAAAATATTGGCCTATCACAAACAGTTCAAAGGAGGTAATGTTCATAGGTGAGCTAGAAGAGGTCTTAGAAGCAACGCAGCCTCCAGAGTTTCAGCGCTGTATGGTTCCCTTGTTTCGTCGGATCAATCGTTGCTTGAGCAGCTCACACTTTCAGGTTGGTTTTTTGGTTGATTTGGTACATTCTTTTTTCTGTTATTTCTTTGTTTCTAAAAGAATTCATGGGTCACTAGACTGAATGATGCTATGCTTCGTAAATTTAGCTACCTCATAAAAAGGTTCGTAATAAGGTAAAACTTTCTGAAATCACCAAACAATTGTGGCTTCTTAAGAATTATGTGCAAGGGCTGATCAACATATCTTTAATGCTGAAGATTACAACTTTACTTTTATCAAAAAAAAGTTATGTGCATGGAACTTTATTCTTCCATACCTTACTCCATGGTCCAGAGATTTCCCCTGGAAGTTCCTTCACTTTCCTGTTGTACAATCTGCTGACTGACATGATACCATCATGATTGTCTTTCCAAATCATTGCATCAACTTCCAGATTTGTACCCATGACATCATCTAGTGTTTGTAGCATCTTGGCTACTCTCCCTATCTCCCAGTCATTTAGTAACCTTATGAAGCTTAAATTCCACCCTTGTTCAGACCATTTCTCATTTACCATAGCATCTGGAGAAGAGTTGAGGGTCTATGTATCTGGATAGGAAGACATCAAAGAGCCCGGACCAATCCAGTGATCTTTCCAGAAAAGAACCCTGGTCCCATCCCCCTCTTTGTATCTCTGATAGTTCTCCACTCATAGATAGACACCATACGGGATGTTCACCATATTGGAAACCCATGGGCTGTTCTGGCTGTACCACAACCATTTTGCCAACAAACACTTGTTTGTAGCCCCAATTTTCTGATCCCTACCCTACCCCCCCCCCCCAAGCTTCTACTCAGCAAAGCAGTTTGCCATTTGACAAGATGTATTCTTTTACCTACCTTAATTCCCGACCAAAGGAAGTCCCATTTTAATTTATCAAGTCTTTCTTCCACTTTGGCCGGCATAGGGAATAGGGACATAATATAAGGTAAAGAGTCTAGTACAAAGTTTATCAGAATGTTTCTCCCACCAAAGGATAGATATTGAGATTTCCAGTTAGCCAGTTTCTTCTCAGTTTTTTCAATTATACCATCCCATATCACTAGCTCTTTATGGTTATTTCCTAGTGGCATACTTGGTAAACAGTTGGGAGTTTTTCGATTCTGCACCCCAAATTGTTTTCCATGGCCTGGATCTGTGTAACCTCTTTGATGGGATATATACGACTCTTCCTCCAATTGATTGCCAAGTCTGAGACAGCCTCAAAAAGACTACCAAGATCATTCTGACAATTCTAATTTGCTCCTCCTTAGCTTAATATGACAGTGTCATCAGCATAAAGCAAGTGATGAATCTGCATATCCACCCTGAGATACTGCCAACTTTGAATCCTTGCATCCATGAGTTTTGAGTCGCCACCCTCATCATACTATCGAATCCTTCCAATAGGTAGTGAGAAGCACACCCTTATATCTGCGCTTCTGGAAAATCTTATGTTTGTATGTGGCTTTTAGGTATCCATGATACTAAATATTTGAATGCTTTGTCATTGAATTAGCCACAACCTCCCCTGTCATTGTTCAACTATTTCAACCTATTGATATGTTTATTCTCTTTCGCTTACGCTTGATTGTACATGTAAGAGGTAAACTCTGCAAGTGCAATAATATTAACTTAGAAGATCAAATTAAATATTTATCTTCACTTCAAAAAGAATGTATAAAAATTATTCCCTTCTATTTCCATACCATTGAATCTATATTATTGTTTTCTGTTTTTGGGCCATTACATCTGTCTGTACTCTGTATCACCAAGCTCTTTTTTTCTACCATTCCTGTCTTTAGCTACTTCTGGCACTATAACAGCATCACTTAATAGATGGTTAACGTGGAAGGGGAACATAAGCATTTGACAATGCTTGTTAATTTCGATAAATGAATTTATCATAAGAGCGATTTCTCTGACGCTCGTCTGAGCTTTATGTGCGTTACTAGATATGTAATTATAGATCAAACTTGCAGAAAAATTGGGATATCTTCCAAGGGTTGTTGAACTTGTCTTAATGTCTTAGGAACTAGTCCAAACTTGATGATGCGTCAAGTGCAAGCTTGATAGGTTAGGGAATGATGTAAAGAAATTGACATAATCATGCAATAGATTTGCTATCTTTGGTTTGAAGAAACTTTACCCGAAGTTCTTGAAATCCTGTTAGGCCCCCACTTTTTCTGCCTCTTTGATGTACTCTTTATCAGTACTCCATTGGTAGATCCATCTTTCAAGAAAGAATAATATACAACAACATACTCAGTGCAGTTCCACAAATGGGATCTGGGGAGGGTAGAGTGTACTGTAGACAAGCATTACCCCTACGGCCTACCTTGGGAGTAATAAACAATAAGGAAGAATTTCTTCATGGTCTATCAAATTTTAGATATTCTTTGAGTCAAATAACTGTCTACTGGTTGTCCTCTCAAAAACCTAAGCAATAGGGAGTAACCTCTTGCATTCTCTTCCCAAGTTATGGCCTTATGGATGTGACACTGCAACATTTCAAGTATTAAATGTATACTGTCCCAACATTAATATCTCTGCAGACCAGTAAAGCTTTCCTAAGGACAGGTTTATGAGAACAGAACAATTGCGGAGGTAATGCATGTATGAGATGACTAAGCATCACATTCTTATGGAGCATAAGAAATGAGTCAGCTTTAATACTTCTCCTTGATACTAGTCCTATCTGGGGAGCCTTGGAGGCGGACACAGTTCGGAATATTTTAGAAGTAATCTAGTTAAAGCATATCTACTGGAGAACACCAAACAAAATTTAGTCCTTAAATCTCTTAGAAGTTGTTTATGTCGCTCATTATCTACCTAGCTAGGATTCGTAGGATATTCTTTTACCTATTTAAGCATCTTACATCCATTTTCCACTCCTCTTGCCAGAGGAGAGAGAGGTGGTTCTTATCAATCCTCTGGCGTTTCTATGTGTTATAAACCAGACAGGATTTGGTCATGTCTCCTGATCCAGCAGCTGATGTAGTGTCAGAATTATGAGTTCATCTGAATCCAGTAGCATTAGCTCAGGCTATATACATATAAGAATAATACACTAAATAAGTACAAATAATAGATTCTGAACCCAGTAAACCAAATGGTTTGTGGTTGAATTTTGAACTCGAATCCATAAAGTTCACATCATGGATTCACCCGTCTTGATCAAATCGATTTTGTTTCTCCTTTTTTGGCCAAGGCTAGAGATGGTGTGTCTTCTCTGTTGTTACTTTCTAGGATAACCTGATAGAATGTCACCCTCCAAGTCTCCAACATAATCTGAGCATACAATTCAAAATCTTATGGCAATGAGTGGAGCGGCTCACGGCTTTATAAACTACTTAGGAACCCTTATAGAACAGATAACTGATGAGGGACAAGTGTATGCTCCAACTCTCTCTCATGTTACACGTGTATTGAAAACTTCCTTTTAAATATTTGTTTGAAGAGTGGACCTTTTGTATGGAGAGATCAGGCTCAGTAGGATGAGGGTGGATGTGCAGTAGGAGAGACTAGAGAGTAGGCTCAATAAGATGAAGTGGGTCTGGAGATCACTATTAAAAAATCACCATTTTTCCGCTGAAATTTGTTTAGTGTCTATTCATACCAATATTTTGATAGAATCAGCAAGAAAAGAAAAAATAGTAGTGTAAAAATTAGGAAACTTCCCAGTTGTTCCAGCGAGAATTTGTTTCCCACCATCTGTTTTCCCAGTGAGTTGGTTCAGTGGGAAATGAGTGGGAAAATCATGTTTTATAGCACTAATTTCCCATTGATTCGCGGTGGGAAAAACTCTATTTCTAGTAGTGGATGAGAGAGAGAGAGAGAGAGTAAACAGTCTTAAGGAGTGGGTGGTGGAGGAAAGTTAGTGGCTCGATGGATTGAACTGAATTGAGAAAATTCCAAAGCGGCTTGATGGTTTGAGTTTGAAAGAGAAGACCAGAGCAATACCCTAGGTAGAGAGAAGATGATTGTGAAATGGGCTTACCTAGGTTTGCTATAATATTGTATGAACTAAATCTGACATCAAACTCAAAACAATGACACTATTAGAGGAGTGACCCAGGACATTATAAATCCTTTTAAAGACACTTACACGGCCAATAAGGGACAAGTATATGCTCTAACATTTATGATTATAATAAAACCAATGATAAATGGACATAGGATGTAGTGTGACTACAGATACAACAATACACAGATCAACCTAAGTTTCAGTGTTAGATTAGATATGATTATAAAGACTAGGAAAGACCAAAGATGTGGCTCTTTAATGTAACAGTTTTTCATGTAATTAGGAGATATATTGGAGGCTTAACTCACCTACCCCTTTCCTAGAAGGTAGTTGTGGAGTTGGGTGCTCTTTAGGTGTATTGGTTTGGTTGTTAATGGTAATATTTACATTTGTTACCAAAAAAATGTAGTGTATTTGGTAGAATGAGATAGAACGGATCCATTTGATCATACAGATCTGCAGCTCCTCCCCCCCCCCTCCCCCCTCTCCCTCTCCCTCTCCTCACGTGACAAATTGTTTTTCATTTTCACTCTGTTCAAATCTTTGCATTGACAGGTAGCTGAGAGGGCATTGTTCCTGTGGAACAATGATCATGTTGAGAACCTAATCAAACAAAATCGTAAAGTTATATTACCAATAATCTTTCCTGCCTTGGAAAAGAATGCGAGAGGCCACTGGAATCAGGCAGTACAAAGCTTGACATTGAATGTCCGCAAAATCTTCTCGGATGTTGATCCTGAACTCTTTGAAGAATGTTTGCGCAAATTTGAAGAAGATCAGGCTCATGAAGAAGAGAACAAGACAAAACTTGAAATGACTTGGAAACGGTTAGAGGAGATTGCAGCAATGAAAGCTGCTAGCAATGAGGCAGTGCTAGTTTCTCATAGGATAACTCCCAATTCATCCACAGGCTAGAGACTGGTATATGTCTCACTGTTACTTCAACCTTGATGAGCTGATCTCTATGCTAATCGAGGATGGGAATTGTCTCAAAGGAGGTGGATGAGTCACGTCTTCTTGTTTGTTCATACCATGATACTTTCCTTGAAGTTGCTTTCCCAGGTCTCTCAGTGAACAGATGGATACTGGCTCTATTTGGATTCCGTTCCAACGACTGTACATATGGAATTGCATGACAGCGCTTCAAGGTTTTATATTCTGCAAGTGCAGGAGTAGCTGGAGGTAATTTGGTATTCTTTTTGTTGGATTTACAAGTGATGAGATTGAATGAACATCATTCTTCAGGTAGCTTTAAGATTATTTTTTTTGCATCTAGTTTTCCTTCTAGTCTGTATTATCACATGTATGTTTGGCATGAAATGTTTCTGTAGATAATCTTCTGGATAAAGGCACACAATGTCGAATGACCTTACTCTTTGAATTTACCATGCTGGCTTCTCAGAGAAGACATATCTGCTGGTGAATGTCAGCTAGCTGTTGGCTGTTGAATTTTCATTTTCACTAGGCAATAATAGGCAAACCTTTTAGCTTTTATTAAACTTCTTTTGAGTTCACGGTCTATTAGAAACAACCTCTCTACCCCACAAAAGTAAAAATTAGGTTTGCGTACATTATATTCTCTTTAGATTCTGCTTGTGAGACTACATTATGCATGTTATTGTTTGTTTGTCATAGGCAAACCTTGGAAAATTTAAAGGGACTATGATTTTGAATTATGGGACGGGGATATTGATGCTCATGTATAGTAGGTATCAATGCAATTAGTTGCGACATGCCCAAGCTAACCTGAACATCATTGTAAAAAAGAAAGGTTTATGTTTTAAAAAGAATATTCTAAAACTACTGTAAAAACTCATAAATTGCAGATGGAGGTTAAAGAAGGATCATTGAAAATTAAATTTTTGCATGCTGAACTTCTTGCAAGAAATCCTATTTTTCCAAAAATGGTTTTCACAAGTAACATTCCATGCTTATTCTCTCCACCCGCAACACTCTCTATGACACGATGCGTTAGCGGTTATGCTAAGTATTGATTTTCTACAATTGCATGAAAATGGACTTCATGGCACGACATAATTACTCGAGCCTTGGAGAACCCAAGTTTAGTTAGCTTATGAGTTAGGGAGGTCATAATTTACATGTTTCGAGGACTAAGGACACGTTTGACTTAGGTTAAAAGTAGTTTCTAAAAAGTCAAACTTTAATAATTTTTAAGTTATAAAATGAAAAGCTTAAGGTACTTTCTTTTAACATTTTTTTTAAAAAAATATCCATAAATCCTTGAAGGCTAAAAACTACTTGAAAATTGACTTGACCAACTTTTAAGTTAAAGTGAAAATGTAAGGCCAAATGTATTAAATACTGCAATAGATGGACTAAAACTAGAGAGAACCTAAACCACAAGGACAAAACGTGAAAAAAAATAATAGAGAAAAACTAGCCGTTGCACTGTAAATACTTGACCGTTAATGCCGAAAACCTGCATCCATTTTCTCTGGAGCAAATCTGAGCAATCAAAGTTCTAAGAAACAGAGGTTAATCTCAATACAGAATGGTGAATGAAGAGTTGAAGAAGAGTCCCCATAATCCAAAAACCTTTAATGGAGAAAAACGCTACGAATTGTTCAGCCCAAGATTCAAATCAGTGGCTGCAATGGCGGGTTGGGACGAAGAAGCACTTCTCATAGCTAGTCTTGTTGTCGAAGAAACTCCTGATAGACAGCATAAACAAAAGAAACTTACTGGTTTGCAGCATTTTGTGACTCCGCCTACGAATTCCAGAAGGTAATTAAGCTGTCAAATTGAACTTTCTTTGATTAAATTCTGAGAAATACTTTTACTTGGGTGATTGGGAAGTCTCAAAAGTTTTGATCTTTTTAGGAAACGAAGGGCTCAGAAGACTAGCCCTGCTTCCATACGCATTACTCGTATTGATCTCGATGATGATGACTCTGCAAAATCAGGTTTTCTTTATCTTTTCTCAAATCTGTATTCTTTTGCTGTTATAATTTGTAAAGATGTACAATTACTGGTCTACTACTTCCGCCCGTCCCAGTTTATGTATGAATTTTTATCATCCATTTTGTTTGATTTTGGAAGTGTTGCATTCTAAGCCTCAACCATTTGAGACAAACTTAAGGTTCTCTAATGCTAAAGTTTCATTTTAGGTTCTCTAATAGCCAAAATCTAATGAGTAAATCTTAATCTCATCATGTTACAAGTAATAAAATAATTTCATTACACTTTTGAGCAGAAACTGAGAAAAAGAAGCTAGAGCAAAAATTCACTGGAAAAGGAGATAAGGAAGGAGTTGAAGCATCAAAAGAACACGGCTCTTGTGTATCCTCTTCTGGTTCATCCATTCTGTGTACGGATCGACTTCGTGAAGAACTTTCTTGTGCTGTAAGAGTTTGAGTGTTCATTCTTGGATTCTGATGGCCTTTTTATTGACATTTCCAATTTTCATCTTAGAGTGTTGTTCAATTGTATTTGCAGATCTGTTTGGAGATTTGTTTTGAGCCGAGTACCACTCCTTGTGGACACAGGTATTGACATTCACATTAACTCAGATTCATACAACACTCAGTAGAAATTTCCAGTTATATGTTCTGACTTATATGTCCCAATCATGTCTATAGTTTCTGTAGGAAGTGTTTGCAATCTGCTGCAGACAAATGCGGGACGCGATGCCCCAAGTGCAGACAGCTTATCAGGTACTCCCTCCGTTTCAATTTGTTTGTTTACTTTTCTTGTTGGTCAGTTTCAAAAAGAACGTCTCTTCCCTTTTTTGACAACGTAAGAACATTTTCGTACATTCTTACGTATCTTTAGCTTAAGACCGTAAGATTTAAAGGTCTTATTTACTCTCTTAAACTCCATGCCGAGTCAAAAACCAAAAACAAATTGAAACGCACGGAGTATAATATTGGAGGGCGAGGAGATTTTATTAAAGAAGAAAAGAATGACTAGCCTTGTAATTTCTATCTGAACGGTCACATTTTCAGAGATGATACTTCTAATGATTCATTTGAGGTTTGGCAAGCTTCAAACTTTTTAGAATTGATGTGAGATGATCCTAACACATGATTTTTGCAGCAATGGAAGATCTTGTACTGTAAATACAGTCCTTTGGAATACAATTCAACTACTATTTCCTAAAGAAGTAGAAGCAAGAAAAGCAGCTGGAGCCTTAAATAGTAGAGAAGTTCAGCATCAAAATCCAACAAGAATAGTTGTCAGTCATTCTAATGTTTCAAGAAGCAGTACAGATAGGGCCCTAGCATCATTACGTAATCCAGATTCTGAATCTCGAAATCCACAGCAAAGGAACTCTCATTCTATTTCAAGAAGCAGAATAGATAGGGTCCTCGCGTTACATAGTCCAGATTCTGGATCACGAAATCCACAGCAAATGAACTTTCACCCTATTTCAAGAAGCAGAATAGATAGGATCCTAGCGTTACATTGTCCAGATTCTGGATCTCAAAATGCACAACAAAGGAATTCTCACTCAATGAGAAGACCAAATGTGAGGCCTTCTCGGACGTCAAGCAGAAATGGAGACATTAGCACAAGTACACGGAGAGAATCACCACCAAAACAAGATGAGAATGCTGCATTGGCATTGCAACTGCAGAGAGAGGAGCAAAAGGAGACATTTAGGACAAGGCGCTCTGACGAGCAGTATAAAAATGCTCTTGCTCTAGCCAGAGCAAATTTGAGGGCCATGGCATCAGCAGCTATTAACAACATTCGTGTTAGAGGGCGAGGAACATAAATTTAGATTTCCTAATGTGGAGTCAGTAATGAATGAACTTTTTTACTTTTTAAATTAGATTCGTCCACCAACGAACTAACTTTGTATGCACGGAAAATTCAATGAATATGTTGATGACACAATGAAACACAAGTATCTGGCTACATTATGCACAATAATACTAAAGGATACGAGATATAGGACAAAATTAGGATTGATGTTGATAATCCAAAACTTAGAACAATCCTGCGAAAGAAAAATAACTGCTAAAGTGTTGTTCGATGATATAATAAAGCAACATCCATGAAATTATCGTTCATAGAAATGTATTTTTTTTTTGGAGAAGAACTATAAAAGACTACTTGAGAGAAAAAAAAGTGTTCCCAGAGTAAACTAGCAACTAAATATCATGCTTTATGAGTCATCTTCTTCTTCACTCTCATATGAGAGAGTCGGCATCCTATGAACAAAAGTAAAGCTATACATGCATGTTAGTATTGCGAAGGAAACACGACTGTCTATCCAAAGAAGTATTGGAGAGAGGTGATTAGACATGATATAACATATCTTCAGCCTATCAAGGACATGGACCTTAGATGGGAAAGTATGCAGCTAGTGAATAAGGATGGAATGTTAGTAGGTAGTTAAGATTTTACTAGCCTATGCATGTTGTCTAAGGCTTTTGGTTGCTGATATCACTTGTTCATGTGTTAAGGTAATTCACATCTTGCATATTTGTACTAGCTGCATTATCTTAGTTCTTACTTTAAGATATCTCACATTGTTAGTTATCTCTTATGCTTCGATTATCGCACGACTTGTTTTTGCTATGTTTCTACATTGTTTCCTTCTTCTTTGTACTTGGATTTGTTGAACTCGAGTCTATTGATTTAAAAACGGCTAGCGATGAAAAATTTCAGAACTTTTTAGGATTGATGTGTGATCCTAACACATGATTTTTGCAGCAATGGAAGATCTTGCACTGTGAACACAGTCCTTTGGAATACAATTCAACTACTATTTCCAAAAGAAGTAGAATCAAGACTAGAAGCTGGATGAGGATGCTGCATTGGCATTGCAACTGCAGAGAGAGGAGTACTCACAAGGATACATTTAGGTCAAGGCGCTCCGATGAGCAGTACAGGAATGCTCTTTCTCTAGCTAGAGTGAATTTGAGGGCCATGTCATCAACGGCCATTAACAACATTTGTGTTAGAGGACATGGAACATAAAAATATTTTACAGAAACCAGTAATTTCAACAAGTTAAACTTACCTACTAGAAGCTAAGTGACTTCATAAAAACTCTAAGCTGCTGCAGAATTTTTTACTCATCTTATGGTAATGAGTGTTAATAAGTAAAATCCAAATGACATTAGCTGCGACAATGGATTAACGTCGAGAATTATAGTGGACCTATGATATGCAAGACAATACATAAGAAAGAATGTAAAATATCCTCTCTCTTTTATTTTTTTTAAAAAACTTCTTGAATTAGATTCATTCACAAACAATGAACTTTGTATGCACAGAGAGTTTGCCAAAAGATCTTGGGATTCTTTTGGTTATGGTGCATTTCATGAAACAGGCTTGTATGGTCCCGGGATATGGGTGTCTGATTCTTATGGACTAACGAGAAAAGTACAACCTGTAAATTTGGGCTGGGGAAGATTTTGATCCTTTTGTTCCAGGAGGAATAACCTCTCATCATATTGCAGCAAGAACATTGGACATATTAGCCGGCCTATTCCATCTTAATGAAACACAGGTATCTGGCTGCATTATACACAAACGAAATCAGATCCTAACCACCTAAAAAGAACAAAATAATTTACAGCAACAACGTATCCAGTATAATCCGAACAATACATTTTGCATGTCAATATTCACCAAAGGATATCCATGAAAGAAACATAGATAAAGGATAGAATTAGGTATATAAGATTCATATTGATAATCAAAAACTTGGAACAATCCAGCAAAAGTGTTTACTTAACTTTCCGCGAAAGAAAAAAAAACTACTAAAATTGTTGTTCAACAATATAATAAAGCAAATCCCAACAAATATTGTTCAAAGAAATGATTTCTTTTTTCTGTAGAACTGTAAAAGAGTACTACTTGAGCAAAAATAACATGTGGGATTACAATACAGAGTAAACTCGCAATTAAATATCTTACTAACTTATGAATCATTTCTTTTCTTTTTCACTCTCATATAAGAGAGTTGGCATTCTATGAACAAAATGATCCAACATGTTTTCAACACATTCAGTTACATCCATAGGAAAAATGAGAAGCTTAATAAATGCATGCTAGTGTTGAGAAGTGTACACACGTGTCTATCGAAAGAAGTATTGGTAAAGGTGATTAGACATGATATGACACATCTTCAGGCATGACCTTAGATAAGAAGGTATGCAGGTTGCGGATAAGGATAGAAGGTTAGTAGGCAATTAAGAGTTGTCTTATTACTAGCCTTTTTGGTACCTAATAGCACGTATTCATGCGTTTAGGTGATTCACACCTTAGCATATATAGTCTGCACAACTTTAATTTGTATAGCCATATTATTGTAGTTCTTACTTTAGATATCTCGCATTGTCAGTTGTTTTCTATGCTTCGATTATCCTACTACTTTGTTGTTCACCGTGTATTGACTATGTTTCTACATTATTTGGATTTGTTGTACTCGAGCCAATGATTTTTTGGAGAAAACCTCTCTATCTCCACGAGTTATTGGTAATGTTCGTGTCCGTTCTATACTCCACATACCCTTTGTGGATTTCACTGGATACCTATGTCTGGACTTTCACTCAGCCCAACTGAAGTTGATTTAAAAGCGGTTAAACTTGTAATAATATAGGAAAATTTGGCTATGTTTGAAAGAGTGGTTTGAAACAGGCTATTTGTGCACTTTGTTCAAAACAACTATATCGGGTACCCGGCCCAATTCATACCGAGCATACATCGTCTCCTCCATTCTGACCAAAATTCTTACAGATTTCATTTTGCTCTGTTTTGCCCTAATAATGAAAGCAGCTAAGTTCAATGTTTTTACCCGATTTCGTTTCTTGTTTTTCAATTCTAAAACCCTAAATCCCTTAAACCCTAACTCATTCAGATTCCTCACAGTAGCTGCTGTTTTGCCTTCTCCTGAAAAATCCCCTGAAGACCAAACTGATGAAGAACTCAGTAGTACTCCCAAAGACTCAGCAGATTTGTTTAAGCAATGGGGTTGTTCCGACGATGACATTTCCAAGATTTTTCAGCGACGCCCATCTTTGCAAAGAATGGAACTCAAACTCCTTGACTCAAAGCTCAAAATACTGAGTGAGTTAGGTTTACCATCCTCTGATCTCACCAGGATTATTAATTGCCGTCCTCGTTTCCTTGATTGTCGGATTAATCGTTGCTTGGAAGAACGCCTTGAGTTTTTCCAGACTTTGTTTGGTACTAAAGAAATTCTTCTTAAGGCCATTGTTCGAAATCCGTCTTTGCTTACTTATGACTTCCATAAACAGATTAAACCAATTGTTGCATTTTATGAACAATTGGGTCTTAGCAGAAGTGAGTTAGTTTCCATGCTTTTAGCTCGACCAACTCTGATACCAAGAACCTCTTTGGATGATGAGAAGATGGATTATATTCGAAGAACCGGTGTGGAAAAGGGTACTACAATGTATAAACATGTGGTTGCTTTGTTTGCTATTTCGCGGTCCGAGACTATCCGTCAGAAGGTGGCTAATTTGGAGAAACATGGGTTTACTGAAGATGAAGTCTTTAGGCTTTTTGGAAGGTCTCCATTTTTGTTAACATTGTCTGTTGATAAGGTTCAGAGAAACATGACTTATATATTGGGTACAATGAAGCTTTCTGCAAATTTGGTTCAAGATAACCCGTGTTTGCTGTTCTTGAATTTGGAGACTGCCATAAAGCCAAGGTATTTATTGGGGGCAAAGCTAGATGATATGGGTCTGGTTCCTCGAGTGAAAGGTCCTTCATTGTTAAGAGCAATGAGGATGACAGAAAAGCGGTTCATCAAGGCCTTTATAAATTGCCATCCAGAAGATGTGGCTCATGAATTGATGGAGTACTATACAGGAGTTAAACGTGTTAGAAGGTTGGCAGAATCCTCCAAGAAACAATTGTACAGAGGATTTCCCTTTTGAACATATGTCCCAACAGAGGCTTTTCCCATTATCATTTGACTCTGTTTGTTATTGAAACCCTTCATTTTTCATTGACAAAAAGTAGATTATATCTGTATCATTAACTTGCTGGGGATGTTTGATTGTTGTTTTGATGTATAGTCAATACGAATGATATTCTATTGTGCAAGTGGATATAAGCTAATAATATATGAATTGGAGTAGAGCTGAAATTCCCTTCTTTAGAAAAAAAGAGCTATTCGAAGCATACGGATTGCTGCAAGTTGCCCACGTCTCACCAGATTTGGTCTTCATGCTCCTAAATTTGTACGTTCTTTCTATTGATTTTCTCCTAAATTTGTACGTTCTTTCTATTGATTTTCACCTCCTATATGTTCCTTTTTTCTTTATACAACATTATACCTGATTCGAACAAATTTGTGATTGAGGTGTAATTGATTGATGAATTTATCTGTCCTTTTACTAATTTTGGGTCAATGATGTTTCTTTTTCCTTTTAAATACTAAGATTAATAAAGTTTATTTTTCTGTGGATTTGCTGAGTGTATTGGAAGGGGGCCCTTAGTGTAATTGGTAAAGTTGCCTCCAGGTGACCAAGGAGGTCATGCCGTCATGGGTTCAAACTGTAGAAACAACCTCTTGTAAAAATGCAGGGTAAGAGTGCAGACAATAGATCTTTGTGGTCCAGCCCTTTTCCGAACCCCGCGCATAGCGGATGCTTAGTGCACCGGGCTGCCGTTCTATTATTTGCTGAGTTTGTCCATGTCTTCTCTTGGAGTTTTGAGTACCCAGAATATAGAATTGTTGGGATCGTTAACTTTAAGTTTTGCTTATGGTGTAGAAGACTTCAAGTTCTATCTTTTCCTCAGCATCATTTTGATGGAGTTAACTGGTATTGTCTAGTAACAATTGTAGTTTCATTTCAAAGATAAATACTGTTGAAAATGCACTTCATATCAGTTTGAGAGCTGAATCTGTATCCTCAAAGACCAATGAATTGGCGTACTGTCAAGAACTAAATTAGCTAGAGTTATCACCTCATACCTGGAGAATCAAATAGGTAATGATAATCCCTTAAGAAAAATAGTTCATACAAGTGTGCTTACTGAAAGTATTATACCTAATAATTTGTAATAAAATCATTTGAGGCCTGCTTTTAGTTTAAAGTTTATGCCATATTATAACTTGTCTAACCAAAACTTACTATAAAGCTTCCACTTGAAAATAATTTACCCAACGAATGGTTACTGGGTTTTAAGGACAGTAGTATTAACATAGATATCTCTGCTTTCTATCAATTAGTACATCTGTCGGTGGAGAGACTTTTGAAATGTCTTGGATGCGTGCAATTGCTAGTTTGCTACTGTAGAATCAATAAATAGAACACCGATGATCTTTATCAAAAAATCTGTGGTGATTATGCTTGTATGAGGAGTTTAGAGTACTTTGGAAAGTATAATTAGGAAAACTAATGCTGGGCTTTGGGTTTGGACTTAAGGAGTAAGTTGTTTAACCCTCCTATGACTCAAACTTGAGGAAACAAATTAGGCTAATTGTTTACAAATGTACCCCCATGATAAATATCCACTTTACTTTTTTACTTTGAATTCAGTAAGTCGTTAAGTTGCACTCTTCTTTGCATTATATGCTTAGCCTTGAGGAATGTGAACCTTCAGGCCATCGTTGTGTATTTTACTGAGAATTGTATTTTTTTCTAATCTTGCCTGTTTCAAGTATAACCTGAATTACAAGACACTTTTTTGGTTTAAAATTGATAACCATGCCATTTCTCTGAAGTGATGAAGCATTTCCTTTTTATTAATTGTGTTGCTATAGAATGAATGCTATTATAATCAAGAAAATTCATGAACCATATCAAATGGACCAAAGATTTCATTTTAAGTACACAATGTTGATACTGATTTGCCTGTTATTTGACATTTGGAAGCTGCTATGCAGCTCTTTTGGGAAGTTCTCCAATATCTACTCTAATTTAGTCCCTAATGGTAGGTAGGTGTTTTGTACATATTCACTTCAACTTTTAGAATATGGAAGCTAGTACTATGTGCTTCTGTTATTGTAGAACTTGGGCTGACATGTTGTTTGGTGAATATGCTCCAGGTAGAGGTGGAGTTGGACAATGATAGTGTGTACAATTTGTCCACTGAGTATTTGAGAATATCTAGCCCAGCTGTTGATAGTACAATTAGATTAGTTGGTGGTGGGAAGGTAACTACATGAAAATTTAGTTTTTACCATTCCTAGATGATTTTTTGGTTCTTCTGCTGTTTCATAATAGGAAGTTCATTATCCTGTTCTAATAGCACTCAATGTAGCTATGTGAGCTTTCATTCGACCAGTTACCAAGGATAAACTATTATATGTATAGCTTTAGCCTTTATCTAGTCTTTGAAGAATTCTTATAATACTCAAATTTCCACTTCTTTTGTTTTTGTGGATCAGGTCATATATGGGAGGCGACACACGGGGATCGCTTCTTCTGAACCTATTGGAATTATGGAGTGAGGTAATAAAAGCACATACTTTTGTCTTCAGTATGGAGTCTCTTTTGCTTTTTTCGGGAATGTCATCCATTTGGTTCCATTCTAGGTAATTGGTCAATGACTTGCATAAAACTGGCATTTTCATGTGGGGCTACCTCTACCATCTTGGGAGCAACAAGCTCACTCTCACGAGAGATTACATCAAAACTCTAAAGAAACATGACTTAGCCGGGATCCTCCCAGAAGAAAGTGATTGTTAAACACACCATGAATATGCTAATTGTACATGGATAAAATACAGTATTTATGGTTAGAAGACAATCTTCGCACGTGCACAAAGTGGCAGTACAGAAACAGCCCCTAACAAAGTGACTAGCTTTTCATATATTGTCATATGTGCACTCGAATTTGTGGCATTTTATAAGCAATGCATATTTGATGTATCCAATGAAACTACAACGCCCAAAAGCAGAATTCCAGTTGAAACGAGGGATACAATGGAAGTTGCATATGACATACAGTGCTTCCAAGTCCATTCCCAGTTGGAGTGTTAAAATATCCATTCCATTGCATGAAGTTTTGCAACTTTTCAATCTCTGGTTTGTTTGCTGTTACTGTAGTAGTTGCAAGAACGGATGCAAATAGGCAGGTTAAGCAACTCTGGACTGCTGAAACAGCATGAGATACGAATGGACATGGTTTTGTGATGCCCCGTTGAAGATGAGGCATGTAGATGTTACGAAGACAAGCTTGATGGGACGATAGAGAAAAACAATGAATATGACAAGGAAGATACTAATTTCTCTTGGGTCATTAATTTTGTTTCCAAATTGTATCATAACTTCTGAAATCGATTATTGAGAAACAAGAAAGGGGAATAAAGAAGATCTGAGAACAAATTTGGTGAATTGTGTTCTCATATCATTGCCTCTTCTTTACTTATTGAACAGAAATCCTCTATGAGACCTCCATATCCAGCAATTTTAACATCCAATATCTTATTAATTCAAAGCAAAGTAATACAGCTTTGCATATGCTTTCTTCCTTTATTATTACTATTATTTTTTGCAAACAGAAATTCTTGAAACTATTTCTAATGATGCAGACATCGACCAACATATTGCTGATCAGTCACTGCATTGTCTAGATTTTTGGAAGTAAAAAATTAGAATGTTATTAGCATGTGAAAAAATAGCAATTGAACTATAGTAGTTGCTAATGATAGCATTTTTTTGGGGTACAGCCATTTGATATAGCTCTTTCAGTTTTGGTAGATTTCAGATGCTTTCCTATGCTAAGCTGTTGCTACTCTTTTTCACTTGAAAATATGACATTATAACAACTGGTAGTTCAGCCGGTTGCATTTGTTTGTTGCAAATCACATGACATTTGAGAAACAAAAAGGCATAACTTTACGTTTTCTTCTGCTTGCTGTGCAATATGAGCTCCACATAGAAGCGCACTCCTTTAATATGATGATCACAAATTTACCTAAACACTCATATAAAACGTTAATATATTTGGATTATTTGCAAACTAATACATTGTGAACAACATAATATGAAAATATATGTAACTTAAATTTTCCAAAACAATCTAAACTTTGAAGTATGAACGATTAGGCCCCACCTTCTACTGAAAAAGACCTAAACTTTCTGTCTTGGTCAAGTAAGCAGAATTAACTTTTTCCTTTTTGCCTCAGCAAGCAGGGGGCCTACACCTTTAAACAACGTTTCTCTTTTACACTTTTTTCCATTTGAATTTCAAATTTAAATGCTCAGAGATCCATAAATAGTGTGTGTATGTGTGAGAGAGAAAATTTACATGCTATAATTATTAAGGGAGAATAAACAACAACAACAGAACAATAATCCTAGTAAATTTTTCAAGTAACATTCTATAGTACTGTTTCAGGTTGTTTTGTTGTTTGTCCTGTAATGGGAGATTCAGCTTGTCTTATGCATGCCTTCTCTTATGCTTCTGCATTACCACCTAATGAAGCCAAACAGGTACTATTACTTTGTTTTCATATATAGTCTCCTAATTGGTGGCCGGACTTCGGAGCCAAAGAGAATTCAAAATATGAATTAGTAAACACACAAACACTGAATCCTGAACTATGTTAATTCTTTTTTCTTCTTGTAAATTCAGGGCAACCACATGCATGCTCTAGGGGAGTCTATTTCTTTTGGGAGATTTACGACGGAGTCATTGGCATGGGATAAATGGTCTACATTCCCTCACAAGCGTTATGTTGAGGAAGCAGAGAGGTATGCTCAACCAGGTTCTGTTGCACAGAAAAAAGCTTTCTTTGAAGCTCATTACAAGAAAATTGCTGTCCAAAAGGCGGCAGCTTTGCTTGAACAAGAAACTCTAGAAGTGGATCCCAATGTCAATAGTTCCATGGAAGGAGTTGCTGATGTGAAGGAAAAAGAAAATTCCGCGTCTTTAGCGAGTGTAGCTTCATTGAAAGAACCCCAAGAAACAATTTCAGGATCAGAGCTTAGTGAAACATCTCATACAGAGAAACCTTTTCTGAAGGTAAATATGTTCTACTCACTCCTATGGTTTTTACTTGAATTGCTATTCTAGATTGTACTTGTCACCATCATGCCAAGCGTTGTAGCTGATAGAAATGACGTGAAACTTTAGTTCTTAACCGAACCCATTAAGCAGGCATCATGTTCGATCATGACTCTGACCCTGGCCATATCGGCCCATCACTTGACTTCACCATAGGCTAGATGATGGCATTGTCCAACAGTTACACTCATAAATTAAATTGTGTCAAGTCTGGTTAATAGTAACTTTTACGTGTGAGTCTAACGTGAACGAAATGGATCTGAGTAGAGAGGATTAGATATAGAGTAGATTGAGAAGTTGATTAGTTGATGGTTTGATTAACTGATTGATTGATCTAGATCAATATGCTGGTGTATGGAGACTGATTTTCTTTGTCGATTCAGCAGAGTTCCAGCTCTAAGCAAGACGATGATGTTACATCTGCAACGAGCAAGAAAAAATCAGCCTTTTCTTCACTCAAATCATCAGTTCACTCTATAAAGTCTAAAATTCCACCTTCACCAGCTAGGCATAACATTTCTCGTCTTGTCAATAAAGAAAACAATTTCACTCCAATCACAAAGAATCCCACATCAGCGTTCGCAAATGAAAAGAAATCAACCTCGAAATCTTTGAGCAGATTGATGAATTTCACTCCTGCCAAAGAGACAGATAAGGTGCCTCCTCCTCCCCCTCCCACATTCAAGAAGGAAAGCTCAAAGCTCGTTCCCAATGCCGCGAAGAAGTGTATAACTCCTCTCAAGACACCTGTGGTACTTACTTTCCTCTGCTTATTTATCTCTCATTCGCTAAATCCTAATCCTCCTAATAACTGTACCTAAGGTATTACTCATAATCTCATATTATCACTTTAGTTTAACTTGTTATAGCAAGTTATCTTTTTATCAGGTTACTGATTAATGCTTATGAAAGAGACTTACTTGTAATTATATAATAATCTTTTATTGCGCCAAAGATAAACTCGTAAATATTATGTTGGGCTTGCTAAAATTTGTCTCTCTTTTACCTGCAGGAAACTTCAGATGGTGCAGCCAAACATCCCATGACAACCCCATCTTCTGAAAATAGAAGGTATTATTATTTCATAGTAAAAAGACAGTTCAAGCTTTCCGACTGCAAAACTATTGCATGTTTTTTTCATAGCAGCAAATCAGCAACAACTATTAACTTGGTTTTCTTTTATTTCAAATTTACAGGATGGAAACACCAATTCATCCATCAGCCTCGGGAAGTCAAACAACCGGTCCTAAATGGAATATATTGTCAACTGTGTAAGTATCTTCAAAAAATTAACTTCGGATTTAACGTATACTTACAGTAGATGTCTACATGTAAAAAGACAACAACATCTTGGTAGAAGGGCATCGAGTTAACATGGAAATCTGCTAATTGACATTCTTGCAATCGTAGACGCATATTACCTTTATGGGGTTCCTTTTATTAGGACATTCTTGCAATCGTAGACGCATTTTACCATAGCAGGAATATTTGAGATGCTCTTTATAGTAGAAGTTTAGGTTGAGGAGCAGTTGATTCTACTAGAAAATAGTTCTATAATTAGACAGTAAGCAATTGAAATCAAAACTGCATAGTCAAATGTTTGTCAACTGAAAATAAGAAATGTTTCATAAATCAATCATACACCACGTATGCCCTATATTGGCATGAATCCAAGTTGCACTATGCAGATTATAGAATTCTGTCAGTTTGTTGTGCCACTGGATCTCTCTTACCTTAGTACTGTTGGGTTTTATTTGCCTGATTTTTTACCATAAATAGGTTTTTCTTTTAGGAAAAGGTTTTGGATTGACTAGTCCTTTTCTTGTAGGAAAATGTTTAGGACTCTATAAATACAGGCATGTTTCTTCTAACTTAATTAACATTTACAATATACTCTTAAGGGCTTTGAGAGTTTTGGTTAGAGGGAGAAATTGTAGGTCACAAGCTTGATACGTTATCACTTGCGTGAACCTCCCATGTATTCTGAGTGAATTGGTTGAGGTTGTTTTCCTCTGTATTTTGTACTCTCATATTTATAGTGGATTGCTCATCTCCTTTGTGGACGTAGGTCGATTGACCGAACCACGTTAAATCTTTGTGTCTTTTGGTATATTTCTCGTTGTCTTCTTACTCGTGGTCTTTCGAGGTTTGCATTGCTAGCTTCCGCGTTTACACCTGCTTATTTTCGGTCCTAACAAGTACTGCTCTGCAGCTGTTCCAAGTCTTTAACAGCCTGCCGTAACAAACTACAATCGCCCTCTTTATCGACTCCTTTTCTACTGAGGACAGAAGAAAGAGCTGCAAGAAGGAAACAAGTAAGGCCTTTTTTTATACGTATTGGCATCTTCGAGATCAGGATTATCTTCTTATGTTTCTTCAGTCCAATCCCATCTTACACCTGCAAATTTGCTTCAGAAACTTGAGGAGAAATTCAATGCAAAGGAGGTACAGAAAGTTCAGCTACAAACAAAAATAAAGGTTCTTCCTGAGCTTAACTCCTTAATGCCTTGGCGTGACTTCTTCAATTGCAAGCATTAAGCAACTTAACTTGATATGAACGGATACCCTTTTGCTCACAGGAGAAAGCTGAAATGGAGCTCAGGAAACTTCGACAAAGCTTTTGTTTCCGAGCTCGTCCCCTGCCTAAGTTCTACAAGGAAAGAGAAACAGCAAGATATCACACAAAAAAGGTACTACCATAACTTCTTGCATTACCAATTCAGATAATCCTGAAGAAAACACAGTCCCCATTGTCAAAACATGTCATGATATATGGCCATGATTTTCTTATAGTCTTAAGTCTAAACAATGAACTGTCTAATGCTCATTTTTCCCCCAAAAGTACCTTCTGGATCCATATTTTGAATAGTTTTGGTTTTGTCCATGCTCTACTCTCTTGGCGGTGGTTCATATGGTTGAGTTTGGTGCAGACCCCGGTTAAACGTCCTCAGTCACCAAAACTTGGAAGAAATCCCAGTAACAGCACAATGCAAGACTTGGCGTCACATCCAACGTCTACATATTCAGCCAAGAATTGTTCTTACAAGTATTCAGGAAAGAAGAACTGCCCAAAACCGATAAATTCTCATACATTGTCAACAGTAATGTCTCATGATCAGAACGCATCCCCAAATATACAACATCAATTTGGAGTCTCCCCCAACTGAATGTTCATAGATCTTTAATGTCTCTCATTACATTAATAACATAGCTTTAACTTGTGTTAAAGCTATGTATATGCAAGGAATTCCTACTTCCCGTTACATGTTTTATGAAGAGTTGAACCCTGTAGGCCAGTCTAAGTGTTCGAGTGTGAGCATTGTTCCATATCGTATCTGCCTTTGTACATCATAAAGTACAACTTTACAAAGTTTCAGGGTGACATTCAAACCAGATCAATTTCAAAATTATATTGCAGTAAGTAGTCTTTGCAATTTGAAATCGAAAAACTGCAGTTTTTTTTCTCATTTTTGTGCTATACAACACAAGCTGCAAGATTGTCCTGCTTTATTTTGTTCTGGCATGAACATGCTCAAGTTATACATGTTTTCTGATATTGTTTGCTTACAAACAATAAAATCATTATAAACATAAGAAAATCTTAGTACAACAGTTTATTCGACATTAAATACAAACCAAGTAACGTACTAAGATCACATTTCTTCCACCAAACACCAATCTCCTTTTTTCGATCCTTTGATTCCTCTCCCACACAACTTCCATGCTACAAATAGTCGTTAATTCTTTCATCATCATAGTCATCTTTAGCTCCTCAACTTCTACACTAAATGGCGAGTAAACAGAATCAACAACCAATTGAGGTTGCCATTGAGTAATCTCGTCATCACTCATGTATGTCCCTCAATGTATTTAAACACAAATCATGTAATTTTTGTTACGAAAAGTGAACAAATGTCATGTCATAGCTAGTAATTTGTAGCTATATATCACATTTGTTATAGTGCGTTCATCACTCATCATCATCATCATCATCCATGTGATCATTAGCCAAATGGTCCAATATGCAGCTAGTAGCTGAGAATCCAGAGAAGGTCAAGCGCGGCCTAGTATCCGTGACCCTCCAAGTCATCAATCTATAGTTAGTAACAATGTCACAACCCCTCAGTTTTTTTGTCCCCTTAGCCTTTCCAGCTGGTTGTAAATGGCAAATTGTGCATTTAGACCTGCCACACTTGCCTGTGAACTTGGAATGGTTCCAGTGCATTGGCGACGCCTTCGTGAACAACCCTGATGTGGGAGGGGAATTCAACTTGTTAACATACCTGCAGAGTCAAAACCAAAATGTATCGTTAGTATATTCAAAATTGATAAAATGTCTACATTTTAATTATTTTAGTATATGTATACATAGTTCGAGCTAAAAACAGTACCTGGAGTTGGGTGTGGGGCTCCAAAGGGAGGTTTGAACAAGACCATGTTGACGACCCTCTCTCTTCATCTTTGGCTATGTTTTTGTGAGCTCAAAGAGTTGATTGGATTAAGAAAATATTGGCCATAGTTATATATATATAGGAGTAGATCTAATTTTGATTTGGAGGATTCATGATATATACTTGGGAAGCAAGGGAAATGTTGTATTTGTATTAGTCAAACTTCTGCATATTTTTATTAATACGTAGTAATTTTACGTGATTTCCAAGTCAATGAGAAATGTACAACTATATTGACTTCATTTACTCGTTAAAACGAAGATTTTAATAGCTCAGTTAGTTTGATTATTTACTATATCTTTCATATGTAATTTCCTCCACTTCCATTTTCCCTAACCTAATAGGAGTAATTTTTGTTCTTTTTTCTAAAAATAAGTACTCCCTCTGTCTCAATTTGTGTGACATTTTTTTATTTTTAAGATTTAAATAGTTTAAGTTTAATCGGAAATTTGCTCATGAAATCTTCAAAAAATTAAAATTGAAATTTATATATTTATAAACTACGTAAAAAATAGTGTAAGATGTAATAATTGACAACTCAAAATATGTAAAAAATAATTTCATGATTAAAAATAAACTTATTTAAATTTCAAAATTTAAAAAATATTTTATAAATTGAGACAGAGGAGTGAAACTTATGCAGTTGTCATTTGTCGTGGACTTCCCAACCCATTCATCCGGCCCCAAGTTAAAAATAACGGATAGACATTGTAATATAATTTAGAGAAAATACAAATTTAAATTATTATTATTTTAGAAAAAGTATATAATTACCCCATTAAATTTGTACTTTTTTGGGGGTCTAATTTATCGATGGCCTCTTAAACTTGGCACGAAGTTTCACTTAGACACCTTAACTGGGTGATGTTCATTTTAAACCCCTCATGTAGGATCTCGTTATGTCATTTTGACTTGTCTACTATTGACTTTGTGCACTTTTCAAAAAACTATAAATAGAAGGATAAATTTACTATATCACACTTTGAATATAATAACAATAATATCTTGAAAATAGAAAATTCACTATAATTACTAATAAGGATAAATTAGAAACTAAGCGTAAAATTATTTATTAATTTCATAAAGAGAACAAGTATTGTTGGATATCTCAAAATAGTATAGTGGACAACTATTATTGAACTGTGGAAATAGTTTCAAAAGAAACTTACTTATTAAGATTTGAATGCATTTTAAAAATGATGATAAAATAATGAAATTGGGAAGAACAATATCTTCATCTTGCTAGAATTAAAGGAATTATAAATAGGGTAACTTTCACATATAACAAATAAAAAATTTATATTTATATGTTATAGCAAAATTTGAATAATTGCGCTCCATAGCAAACATAGAAACTGTATAATTCGCTATACATATACAATTGAAGCAAATTGTATAAAACGAGAAAGAGAAAGACACTTGGGCAGAGAATTATATAAAAACAAAGTGTATAAAATGAATTGTATGATTATAAGTGTATAGAACGATTATATACAATTTGAATTTGTATAAAATGAGAAAGAGAGAAAGACAAAAGAGACTTGGGCAGGAAATATACAATTGAATCGAATTGTATAAAACGAGAAAGAGAGAAATTAGATACAATTTGAATTTGTATAAAACGAGAAAGAGAGAAAGGCAAAAGAAACTGGGCAGGGGAGTATTTTTATTGCATAATTATAAGTGTATAGGACGAAAATATATGTACTTGCATGTGTATATACAATTTTCTCACGCTTTATACAAATAAAAACGCAATTTATACATTTCGCTTCTGTTTGTATAAGTGAGAAAGGCGAGGGTGGCGAGCGAGATTTGGGAGAGTGGCGAGCGAGATCTGGAAGAGGGGAGAGAGGGGAACAAAAATATATGTATTTATACAATTTCCTCTGCTTTATACAAATAGAAACAATTTTTATACACTTGTGTTTGTATGAAAAGTGAGGAAGCGAGCGAGAGATTGGAGGAGAGTGGCGAGCGAGATACTTGGGAGAGAGGCGCCTGGCAAATTTTTGCAAACGTTTGATATGGAGCACAATTAAATCAAACCCTAGCTACTCCATTTATTTTAGGTTATTAGTTTACTATTATATACAATTATCCCTTATAAATATTATGTGAAAAATTGCTTATCTCATCTTCATTATCGTATTACTTTTCTCATCTTCATTATGTACAATAACTCTCACACCTCAAATGAGTTAAATTCATGTTCAATTCCTTGTATCTCTGTCAAGTATGGCCACAATTGATTTGTATAGTAAAAGTTTTTGAAGCTTCAATTTCTTCATCGTTTTTAATTTATTAAAGAGTTAACGATAAACAAAAATATAGATGAGTTATCTTGAATTTTTTAATTTTATATTAGAATTATCAAGTATATGATATTTTTATTATAACTATCACCAACTATTTATCATTCACGATTTCTATTTGAAATTACATGATAATATTTCAAATATAAAAGGTGAACAATTAATAATTAAAATGTATTCTAATTGTGATAATTTAAATTAAAAAACCTCACACCTAATATTTCAAAAAATATAAACTCAAAAAACAGTGTCTTTTATTTTTAATGTATATTCTTTCAACTTAACTTGTGTGTGCTAATTGTATTAATACAGTATGACAAAAAAAGACATTCAACGATAATACTGTGTAACTTAGTTAAAAGATTCAAACAAACAAGTCTTCAAACAACTCAACATGTAGACATCTTCAATTGAATCAATTTTTTATTTTTACTATTTTCCTTTACCTAATTTAATTTTAGATAAATAAAAAGGAAAATGGAAAATTATTAATTTATTTAAACAAATATATAAAATAGAAAGAAGCTTTTAAAAGATTTCAATAAATTATCGATCTAAATTATAATTATTTTTAAATAAAAGAAGCAAATAAACTTTCTTGTCTATGAGTTATATCACAAATGAATTTTATAATAATATTAGCATAAATTTATAATGTTATTTAATTTTTCATACATATCATTTAATATTCACTAGTGTTAGCAGTGTCACCAACTGTCTGTAAAATTCTGAATCTGTCACTGCTAGTTTCTTCTCATCTTTGCTTTAAGATTAAATGGTTAATTCAAAATTTGATACTATTAAATTTTATTTACACCCTCCACTAAATTGCGGAGAACATTCCTTTCTAAAGTCAGTGGACAGTGATGATTTTGAATTTTTTAATTCGTATTTGAACTATTATGTACGTGAAATTTTTTTATTACAATATTACCAAATATTTATTAAAATATATCTTTATTATTAATTATTTATTTTTCAATCTATATGATCATAATATTCAAATGGAATAGTGAACAACCGTAATTAAGGTATGTTTTGATAGTGATAGTTTAGATTTTAAAAAATTCACATATCTAATATTTTAAATATAAAACTCAAAAAATCGAATATTTTAAATGTTGTTTGCCTTCATTCTTCTATTAATCACAATGGTTAAACTGTGTTTTTTAGTTTGGGCAACAGTTTATTCTCTAACTTATTAGTGGTCTAACGCTAAAAATAAATGAGAAGCTTAACTTTTAGTTTTTTTCATATTTTTTTTGTTTCTGAGGTGTAATATATTTTAAAATATTTTTTATCTTGTGATTCATGTCATATGGAAGTTAAATTTAAAAATTGATAAAAAAGAAAGAAATATTATTTAATATTTCAAAACAAACTAAAATAAAATAAAATTAAAAGACATAATATAATTATTATTTTTAGTTAACAAATATTATAATAATTCAATTATTACTTGAAGAAAATCGAGGCCCTCAAATTTGGAGGACTAATATCTGTTTAACATCGCTGTTGGAATGCCAAAAGCATATTGGAGTTCGAGTTAATCAAGAATTCAATCAAAGAAATGAAGAAGGTAGTATAAGGAAGAAGAAAGACAACGACATCAAAAATAAGAAAGAAGCAGATAAGAACTCAAAGTTGTTGTCTCCAAAATGATTCAGTTCTTAATTCACATAAAGCTAAGACACGTGGAGCATTAAGGATCGTTGATCAATTATGTGTTGGACATGATATCCACCCTTTAGATATTTCCAATTCCAGCTATAATAGAACACGTGATAGGCACAAGAAAGAATATAATTAGTTACTTTTTGTCAGCCTTAGACAAATGATGAATGGACAAGTGTAAATATTATTTTTCTTTTATTACTTACTTTTGTATACATAGAGTTGTATAAAGAAGGATACTACACAGATGAATAGATAAGAAGAAAAAGTTTCTCCATAATTTTCTATCTTCAAATTCCTTTCATGGTATCAGAGCAGTGAAGTTTTTCAGATCTATTCACTTCTGTTGTTTTCTAATGGGGGATACCAGCATTGCAACACCAACTGGAAATCCACCTGGAACTGGAAATGCAAATCAAATTGATTCCAGTTATCCCTTTTATCTTCACTCTTCAGATTCACCAGGAATGAGCTTGGTGAACTTCATCTTTGATGGAAGAGATTTTCAGGGCTGGCGCAGGACCATTCTCATAGCCCTTTCAGCTAAAAATAAGCTCGGATTTATAGATTGTACCTGCAAGATTCCAGATCGAAGTTCATCAGACTATCACCTATGGAGTAGGTGCAATGATATGGTAACTTCTTGGTTACTAAATTCTTTATCAAAAGATATAGCTGACAGTGTGATTTATTCACAAACTGCAAAGGATTTATATACAGATCTAGAACAAAGGTTTGGACAATCAAATGGTGCTAAACTCTTTCATTTACAAAAGGAACTTAGTGACCTTGTTCAAGCTAACACTGATGTTGCAGGTTACTATACAAAAATGAAAAGGCTGTGGGATGAGTTAGAATCCCTAAATGCAGATAACAAGTGTAAATGTTTATGTGTTTGTGGAGGTAAACAGAAATTAACCAAGTCACTGGAAGATGAGAAACTCATAAGGTTTCTTATGGGGTTGAATGAGACTTATGCACCAGCAAGGAGCAACATTCTAATGATTAAACCCTTGCCTAACCTCAATCATGCCTACTCATTACTTTTGCAGGATGAAAATCAAAGGGAAAGCTATGTAAATGTACCTACTAGTTCTTCTTCCTTTATGGTAGGAAAACAAGGAAATAACATCCCTCAATCTTATGCTGATAATCAGGGTTATGTTGCTAACAAAGCTTATGTTAACCAAAAGATTCACTCACACAATCAAGGGATGTGGGATAACAGATCTACTCAAGGGTTCCCAGGTAAGAAATCTGACCTGTTTTGCACTCATTGTAAAAAGACTAACCACATCAAACAAGATTGCTACAGATTGATTGGATTTCCACCAGATTTCAAGTTTACTAATGTCAAACCAAAGAAACCTAAACCTCCAATCAGGAGCAATGCTGTTTCAGCTGAAGAAGGAGAAGGGATATCATACAATTCATCTTTAGGAGGCAATATGGGACATCTCCTAACTAAAGAAGAATATACTCAAGCCGTTCAATATTACAGGGGAAAGAAGGGAGCAGATATATCAAAGTCACCACCTGATGCAGTTCATACTGGAAATGCTAATGCTAGCACTGGTATATCCTATACTCTTGCTTTCACTTGTCTTGCCAGAATGAATTCCAGCTCCTGGATCATAGATTCCGGGGCTTCTGAGCACTTGTGTTTCAATCCATCAGTTTTCAATTCTTTGACTCCTTTATCTTCCCCTATGTTTATTATCCTTCCCAATCTCACTCAAGTTAATATTACTCATAAAGGTACAATATCCATTTTTTCTGATCTCATTCTTGAAAATGTCTTATATGTGCCCTCTTTCAAATATAACTTATTGTCTGTAGACAAATTTGTTAAGCAATTTCAGTCTTGTCTTCTATTTACTCCTACTGGTTGTCTTTTGCAGGCCCCTTTTATGAAGAGGGCTCAACTTTTTGGTGAGGCCAAGGATGGGCTTTTCTTACTTCAACCTTCTAAGACTTCACCTAAGCGTTATTTCAAGAATTAGTCTGTTGTTTTAGATTCAGAAAATAGTTTTCAGTGTGTTTCGGTTTCTTTCTCTGTTCCTATTTCTGTCAAATCAAAGTCTGATGTAATACTCTGGCATAAGAGATTGGGGCATTTGCCTTTTCATGCAATGAAAAACATCAGTTTTATCAATTTTCCTTCTGTTTCTGAATGCACTTGTGATGTTTGTCCCTTGGCAAGGCAATCTAAGTTATCTTTTCCTATTAGTCATATCAAATCTAAAAGAGTTTTTGAGCTAATTCATATAGACACTTGGGGTCCTTATAAAGACCCTACCCATGATGGCTCCAAATATTTTCTTACCGTTGTTGATGATTATAGCAGGGGCACTTGGACTTACTTATTAAAAGCCAAAAGTAATGCTTTTCATGTTATTAAGAATTTCTTGGCTATGGTGGAAAGGCAATTCTGTTTTAAGGTTATGATTATCATATGTGACAATGCTTTTGAGTTAGGCAACAGTATTGAAACTTCAAGTTTTTTATCTGCTCAGGGAATAGTTATCAAACCTCTTGTGTTTCCACTCCTCAACAAAATGGTGTTGTGGAGAGGAAACACAGACATTTGTTAGAAGTTTCCAGGGCTCTTCTTTTTCAATCAAAGGTTCCTATTCGATTTTGGGGTGAATGTATCCTAACTGCTACTCATCTCATAAATAGAATACCTTCCAAAGTACTCAATGGTAAAACCCCTTACGAAGTGCTATATAACAGTAGCCCACTCTATCACAACCTAAGGGTCTTTGGTTGTTTGGTTTATGTTTCTACTCTTGCTCATAATAGAGGTAAATTCGAACCCAGAGCTAAGCCATGTGTTTTTCTCGGATATCCGGACAATCAAAAAGGGTTTAAATGTTTGGACCTAGATACGCATAAGATTATTGTTTCCAGGGATGTTCATTTCCATGAAGATATTTTTCCTTTCTTATCTCATTCTCACAACACTCATCAGCCTATT
Organism: Solanum sitiens; assembly: GCA_016801875.1. Classification (NCBI taxonomy): domain Eukaryota; kingdom Viridiplantae; phylum Streptophyta; class Magnoliopsida; order Solanales; family Solanaceae; genus Solanum; species Solanum sitiens. The sequence continues at coordinate 2,518,978 of JABWTJ010000056.1, forward strand.
TTTCTTACTTCTACCCCTGTACCAACAATAGATTCCATTGAAGATTATAATCCTCTTGTATTTTCCAATCCTACTTCTATTCATCATTCTCTTCCTACAGTCGACCCTTCCAGCTCACCCGTTCACTCCTCATCCTCTTCTTCTCCTATTACTGATTCTATTGTTCCTGTTACTCCTCTCTCCTCTCATTCACCTTCTCCTACTCTAAGGAGAACAGAGAGAACTCACAAAAGACCAATTTATTTACAAGATTATGACTGCAGCAATTTTGTTTTCACAGATGTGACCACAACTTGTTTCACTACCCCAGTTCATCCCTCCACTTTCTCTTTCTCAGCTTTGTCACTCCACAATCAACACATTCTTTTATCTTTGCCCCAAATTACAGAACCAACTACTTATGCGCAGGCTGCGCAACACTCAGGTTGGAGGGAAGCCATGGATAATGAATTAGAGGCACTGGATAGAAATAGGACATGGGACATTGTTTTATTACCCAATGGCAAGAAGGCATTGCCTTGTAAATGGGTATAAAAAGTAAAACATTTGTCAGATGGAACAGTAGACAGATTAAAGGCTAGACTTGTTGTTCGAGGTGATATTCAACGAGAGGGGATTGACTACACAAAAACATTTTCCCCCGTAGTTAAGATGACTACGATTCGATGTCTTCTTACGGTGGCTGCTAAGAAGTCATGGCCTATTTTTCAACTCGATGTCAACAATGCTTTCTTGCATGGTGATTTACAAGAAGAGGTGTATATGAAATTTCCCGCTGGTTTGGCTTCACCTAGTCCTAATCATGTTTGTAAGCTCAGAAAATCCCTTTATGGATTAAAACAAGCTTCCCGACAATGGTATGCTCGGCTTGCGGGAGCTCTCAGTTTTAAGGGTTATTCATCTTCCCTAAATGACTACTCTTTGTTTTTCAAAAAGTCAGAACATTCTACCACTTTATTAGCCGTTTATGTCGATGACATAGTCATTACCGAAAACAATCCTACTGAGATTTCAGATATGAAAGTTTTTCTTCATTCAGAGTTCTGTATAAAAGACTTAGGACATCTACATTATTTTCTAGGCATCGAAGTTTTACAGGAACCTCAAGGAATAATTATGAGTCAAAGGAAATTTACCATTGATTTACTCTCTGAGTATGACTGCTCACATATTGGCAAAGTTTCATCTCCTTTGGATCCTTCTATCAAATTAGCCGCTGACTCTGGTCCTTTGCTCGAGGATCCCACTACTTATCGGCGGCTTGTGGGAAAGCTGAACTATTTGACTCATACTCGCCCGGATTTGTCCTTTGCAGTCCTCATTCTCAGTCAATATATGCAAATGCCTCGTCTTGATCATTTTTCTGCAGCTTATCGAGTACTACGTTATCTTGCAGAGAACCCCGGCCAAGGTATCTTACTCAACTCAGATCCCTCACTCTCATTGCTTGCCTTTTGCGACGCTGACTGGGCCTCTTGTCCTGATTCTCGTCGTTCCGTGAGTGGATTTTTCATCAGTCTTGGTGGTTCCCCTATTTCCTGGAAATCCAAGAAACATGTTTCTATTTCTCTCTCGTCTGCCGAAGCGGAATATCGTTCAATCGTCGAGTCACTGCTGAAATCACCTGGTTGACTCGTCTTCTAGCAGATCTCTCTATTCCACCGCCCTTACCTGTCCCTGTTCACTCAGATAGCCAGGCAGCCCTTCATATTGCTCGGAATCCAGTTTTCCATGAACGGACCAAACACGTAGAATTGGATTGTCACTTTGTTCGGCAACAATTCATCTCTGGTTTGATCTCACTCAAGTTTGTTCCCTCTACTGGTCAGCTTGCTGATTTTTTCACCAAACCATTATCGGGTATTTCTCATCGATCTGCACTCAACAAGTTGGGTGTTGTTACTCTCCCCTCCAACTTGAGGGGGGATATTGGAGTTCGAGTTAATCAAGAATTCAATCAAAGAAATGAAGAAGGTAGTATAAGGAAGAAGAAAGACAACGACATCAAAAATAAGAAAGAAGCAGATAAGAACTCAAAGTTGTTGTCTCAAAATGATTCAGTTCTTAATTCACATAAAGCTAAGACACGTGGAGCATTAAGGATCGTTGATCAATTATGTGTTGGACATGATATCCACCCTTTAGATATTTCCAATTCCAGCTATAATAGAACACGTGATAGGCACAAGAAAGAATATAATTAGTTACTTTTTGTCAGCCTTAGACAAATGATGAATGGACAAGTGTAAATATTATTTTTCTTTTATTACTTACTTTTGTATACATAGAGTTGTATAAAGAAGGATACTACACAGATGAATAGATAAGAAGAAAAAGTTTCTCCATAATTTTCTATCTTCAAATTCCTTTCAAAGCACCTTTTTTTAGAAGAATTTTTTTTTTTTTAAAAAAAATAAGTCGTCTGATAAATTAACAAAAATATTTTTAAATGAAAGCAGAAGCATTTGTAGGTTGTTGTTGTTTTAAAGCATAGACACAAGAAAAAATTTATTTTTGCAAGACCAAATATATCTATCATATATACATATTTATTAATATATCTCTTATATTTTTTTATTTTTTTGTGATAAATTTAATTTGTGTATATCAGTATATAGTTTATTTGTTTTACTCATATATATGTAATATTGATTGAAAATTTGAATATATAAATTTAATTAAAAGTTTTATAATAGATATTTCAAATAATTTCTCTCTATAAATATTTTAATATTAAAAGTGTACTGATACTCGTCATTTTTCATAATTGACTCTCAAAATTATTTTTCTAAGACATCATCCCCAAACATAGTTAACTATCAAAGACTTTTCAAATTAATTAACTAAACACAAATTGTTTTACTTCAAAAACACTATTCTAAAAAAAAACTAATTCATCTGTTCTTAATTACTTGTTCACTTTTGAATTGACATACCTATTAAGAAAGCAATTATTAACATAGTGAGTTTACTATTTTATCCCTATTAATTATGAATTTGATGGATAAAAATTTAAGACTTTTAAGAAATTATACCTTTTTCAAAAGTAATTAATTGAGATATAATAAATAACATTATTTTATTCTTTCTTAATTTATCAAAATACATTAATAATTAGAGAGTATTTTTAAATAGCGCTTTAAAAATAATGTCAAATAGGTTATTCATGAAAATATTCAATTTTATGATTTGTCAAAACGCTTAAATAAAAGTTTTGTCGAAGCTATGAAATATGCTAATTAATAAGGGATATATGGGTAACCCAATTTTCTATACACTTCGAGTCTTCGACCATTCAATTGAGTAGGAGTAATAGAATTTTATTGTCAAATATTTAGCAGCAAATTTGATTTGAGTTTTTTTTTTTTTAACACGTGAAAGATGAATTATGGAGTATTAAATAAGGATGACAACTAGCAAAAATAATAGGATATAAATATTTAGAAGTGAAAAAGAACGATTTGTTTTTTATCAAGATTATTGAAATTTCCCAGATAGGCATTAAAATAAATTTGATTAGGCTTTATACCTATAGTTTGCTAATTATAATCTGTAGTTATATGTTTGAGGGAGGAGAGAGACGACCAAGAGACGGCAGAGATTGGAGAGAGACGAATCGTGTATGTATATCTATGAGATAATTATATATATATAACAGGTATGCATATGTATTTGTATGTCTGGCAAGCGAGATTGGGAGAGGAATGAGGAAGGAGAAAAGCGAGCAAGATTGGGAGAGAAAGGAGAAAGACGAGCGAGATTGGGAGAGGGAGGAGAGAGGCGAGCGAGATTGGGAGAGGGAGGAGAGAGGCTAGCGAGATTGGAAGAGGGAGGAGAGAAGCTAGCGAGATTGGGAGAGGGAGGAGAGATTAATTATTTTTGTAAATCTGTCATAATTTGTATATGTATATGTATAATTTGTTTTTGTACAAAAGAGGATAGGGGCAAGAGAGAGGAAGAGGGGAGAGAGATGACGTGATTATAGCTAAAATTAAGTTATAAATGGTAATTAATGGAAACTATAACTATGTTAGTTAATTAATTAAAACATATTTACTTGTCCGCATAATTTCTTTTTAAATGATAGACATTTAATTTCATCCTTTAAGGACAATTATTGGAAGTCGAAAGACAAATTAGTGTGTAGATTTTTGACAAATGAAGATTATAGACATATAAAGATTTGCTAATATGAAAAGAGAGATTTAAGTTAGTTTATGAATGAGTTTCAATTACATTAGCATTTAGCAAGTTGTTTGACATAAAAAAATATATAATATATGGTCATTATAATTAGTGAACCATTAATCCTTAAATACAAATTTGATTGTTATTTATAAATCATAGATTCAAGGGAAAATAATATATGTATACATATTGAAAGTTTTTATTATTATTGTAGAGGGGTGTGAGTATGAAACCATTACCCATTAGGAAGATAGTTTGGGCAAAATTAATGAGGGAAATCTTGAAGAGTTTCATTAGATATAATGTATATTAACGAAATTTACTTTGTGTACACTTAAAAAATAGTAATTATGAATATTTTTGTTATAAAAAAAATACGTAAAATATAATGAATGATCAACTTCATTCATTTCTTTAAAAAATAAATAAATAAATAAACCATGGATTACTTTGCGTGAAAATGTGAGATGTTCAAGCTTTAGTTAATCTCACATGATAAAAGTAGGTAATGTTTCTTAATTTAAATTAAACGTTTGGACCATTAATATGGTAAGTTGTCTACTTTTTCAATCCTTGGAAATTGTCCAAATGTTAGATAATTGTATATATGTAGCTAATATACATATGTATTTGTATATCTGGCGAGCGAGACTGTGAGAGGAAGGGGAAAGGAAAGTGACATTGGGAGAGGGTGGAGAGAGCCAAGCGAGAGAGGGAAATAATTTGTATAATTCGCATCTCGTTTTTTATAATTGGCGGGTACGTTTGTATAACTAGCGAGTTTTGTATAATTGAGTAATATAAAGTTTAGAATAATACAAATATTATAAAACTCGAAATAAAGAATTGATACAAACATAAACATATGAACTTTAAACGGTCATATAAATTATATTATACAAACTATATTGTATAAATTATATTATACAAAATCTGAAAACTACACATTTATACAAACTTTAAAAAGTTATACACAAAAAGATTGAATGTATATGGTGATAAAACTGAAAAACCAAAGGAAATCATCTTCATATACAGATACAACCATCATATACAAATACAAATCAAACGAAGAATTGTTAGTCGCAAATTATATAAATATGGTGAATTATACAAACGTGACGAATACAAACGTGACGAATTATACAAACTTAAAGTCAGCCCACCTAATTAATGATTAATGTATGAACCGATGTAAATTGTCCCTCTGAATTGAAGCCTATAAATCCTTGAATCTGTTTTTACATCATTTGTAAAGAGAAACTAATAGTATATGTACGAGCATTTCATGATATGAAGAACTTTTACTAATTAAGGAAAAAATGTAGCACTTATTTTGATGATATATAAAGTTCTTTAAAATTTGAAACGGATATAGTATATTTCCTCCGTTAATTATTGTTTGTCAGGATAAGGCGTTCAGGAAAATTTAATATAAGGTGTAATTTCACTAATATAACTTTACTATAGCAAGAATATCAAAAGTCTACCTAACTTTTTAATTGAACAAAATTGAGAAATTATTAAGGGCAGAATTGAAAAAAAAAATCAGTTATTTCTTAATTGTTTAAATTGACAATTAATCTTGAATATATAATTTTAGTAACATTTGTGGACGGAGAGAGTATCTTTTTAAAGATGCGATAGTGTACGAGTTTTTTATGTTAACTTTATGGTGGTAATGAAAAAATTGTGATTAGGTTGGAATAATTATGATTACCTACATCTTCAAAGAGAACATTAGAAATTATTCAAACACATTCATCTGTATGTGTTTTTATTATTAAATATAACTAAATTATTTTCCAGAAAATTTGACAATGAAATACATATATATGAAAAAAAGAATCACTCTAATGCGAAAACACCATTGATCTAATTAAGAATCATATAATTTGGTGTATTTAGTAGTAGTCATCGCTTGCAGCAGATGAAACCCCTCCTGGACCAGCAGCAACAGGGGAATCGGCAGCAGCATTTGGTGCACTAGCCTCAGGTGCTGCAGAAATTGGAGATTGAGTTGGAGCAGCGGTGGGTGCACTTGCTTCACTTGCAGGTGCTGGTGGAGATGAAACTTCTGCATCGGCAGCAACAGGGCTCGATGCAGGAGAAACTGAATCTGCAGCTGGTGCACTGGCTTCAGGGGATGAAGCAGGGGAATCAACTGCTTGTGCAGAAACACATGCAACAAGGGCAACGAACACAAGAGCCAGAGCAACTAATTGGCGTGCCATTTTTTATTTTTATATTGAATAGTGATGATTTGAATCTTTTTTTTTTTAAAATTAGTAAATAGATTCTTTATTAACAGTACTTCTCGTTTATGTTTATTAGAGAAATACTTGACAGCTAAAGAATGAATTAAAATAGAGTGGTGAAGGTGGAATATATAGCAACAAAAAACGAATGGATTCGGAAATTGCGGAAAATGAATGGAAGAACAAAAAAATCGAAAGAATGAGGGATGATGATGAGCATGTTTGTTCGAAAATGAAGGAGTGTGGTTTCTGCCACAAGATAATTAAGGGTCGAATTGAATCTGATTTAATTTCTTAAGAGAAAATTAAGATCTACAAATAATTTAAATATTTTTTTAGGTTAGATTAAGACGTAATGATAATTAGTAGACCTATGACATATTCTTCTCATTATTTTCTACTAATTAGCTCCACTACATCTTTAATTATGATCCACTTTTTGTGTTTTGAGTTAAAATGAACCTAAGGAAATTGAGCAAAACAAGGGATAAAATAAAGTTTATATAATTGTCTAAGAGAAAAAAAAAATAGGGATTAAAGAGAAGGAAAAGGAAGTCAAATATGTCTTTTAAGCAAAAATAAATAATTATGTCATATCGCTGGTTGTAAACCAATACTATATAATATAATAGTAATGTGTAGATAGATAAATAAAGTTGATATAAACACTATGAACAAACAATTTTTTTATCACATTAGAAATCCAAATATTAAGTTCTGAGAAAAATAAAAAGAAGTAGCAGTATTTGAAAACAATTGTTATAAGGCAAAATAACACATAATGAAATACATTTTTTTTAAAATGATAATTAAGTTGCGAGAAAAATATTTTTAAAAAAATTACAAAGGAACTGAGTTTATAATAAAGAACGGCAAAAGATAAGTTTGTACTCCGTAAGTCCACTTTTATTTGTTATGTTGCGTTTTTTGAAAGTCAAGTTGACTAATTTTTAAAATTTAATTAAATTACATTAATTTGATATTTTTTTAAAAATAATTAAATATTCAAAAATTATATAAAAAATACTATAAATTATATAATAAAATATTAATCAATGTTCTTATATAAAGTGAACGGTCGGAATATTAATTAGGATTTGGTGGAGTATATAAACTTCCACATTAATTAATGGGATATCTACCCAGTTGTCTATTACAAAGACGGAGTAATTTAAGAAAAATAATTACATTCACATAGTCCATTAAAAAATTATATTTTCATAATTCATTTTCACAATATATAACATTATACATTTATTTATGCTATATACAACATTATACACTTATTATACACATAGATTTACATAAATATGTATATTAATGTATAGAAGGTGTTTTATATACATTTTTACATTGTTATACACCTTATACATAATTATACAAGAGAAAAAGATTAAAAATACCTTGCTAACACATGACAAACTCAAAATCAAGTGACCCACCTCAATTTTAACTACTAGATTATTTTTTTTAGAAACCCAAACCACTTAACTCATTCTCAATATCGATTGGTTCAATTAATGTATCATCAATCCAATTCATCGATTTTCAATTTATGAACACGTTGAATCGATAATCAAATCAAATAAGATATCATTTTAAATTTTAATCACGTATTCTTTGTTAAAATTACAAACAACTGTGTGTCTAAATATAATACAAGAGGTATATTTGAACCGAAATTATAGTAACAAGAAAAATTTGACATGGATGAGATAATTATTATGGATTTTTTTCGGTTTTACTAATGTATAGTATTTCACATTAAAGTACGACTAATTCAGATTCGCCATAACTAAAGCTCATTCTAAAGTAACATTTACCTAGAGCTTGAACCTAAAAATTCAAAATTAAGAAATTATAGTCTCATCTACTACGTCACATTCGGCGGCCGGGCGGGCGATGGTTACTATGGATTGGTAGGGCATGGGGCTTAAAGGAGTAGGTTTGGACAATTGGTTGAGTTAAGGAAGAAAGAGAAGAAGAAAGTTGAAGGGATTGATTAATGTCATAGACTCATAGCCAGCCAGCCCACTCTCTCTTTGCCTGGCTGAAATGGTAGTTTTTTGTTTTTTTTTTCTCTTCATAGAGTAGATCGCCGGATTTTAACATGACACGCATTGCTATTAACGATACGTGTCTGCCTTCTCCGCCCAAATTCAACCTCTACCTTCCTTTTTCTATGTACCCATTCCTTCCTAATACACCTCTCTTCCATTAATTCCATCTCTCTGTTACACCCACATTCACATTTCCCATTTCATTCTTCAAACCACCCTTTTTAATGGCGCCTTCCAATAACAATCCTGTTATAGTTACAGATGAAGTTCTTCAGAAATCAAGAGTCACCGTTGTTGGTAGTGGAAATTGGGGTAGTGTTGCAGCCAAGCTCATTGCTTCTAATACCCTCAACAGTAATTCTTTCCACGGTTTGTTTTATACCCTTTTCTTCGTTTTACGTCTAAATTGAACGTTGTTTATGTTGTTTTCTTTCATGGGTTAATTTTCTGGTGTAATTTAGATGAAGTTAGGATGTGGGTTTTTGAGGAGACAGTGCCATCCGGTGAAAAACTCTCCGAAGTCATCAATCGAACCAATGTAATTAATTGCTCTGTTTATCTTCTGTTAATTATGCTTTCTAATGCTTGTAGTAATATGGAGATCAATATTTTAACTGGGTTTTTTTTTTTTTTGGTTTCACAGGAGAATGTTAAGTATCTCCCCGGTATAAAATTACCTAAAAATGTTGTTGCAGACCCTGATATTGAACATGCAGGTATTAATTTTCAAGCTTAAAATGTAGTCTGTGGAGTGTTTTAAGTCTTTTTTAACATTTTATAGTGGGGGAAATTGTGCAGTGAAGGATGCTAACATGTTAGTGTTTGTGACTCCTCATCAATTCATGGAGGGGATATGCAAGAGGCTAGTTGGGAAAATTAGGAAAGATGCTGTAGCAATTTCCCTAATTAAAGGAATGGAGGTCAAGAGGGAAGGACCTTGCATGATCTCTACCCTCATCTCTGAAATTCTTGGGATCAGTTGTTGTGTTCTAATGGGAGCCAACATTGCTAATGAGGTTTATTTCGAGAAATTTGTTGTTACATGTTAGTGTTAACCAGCTTAAAATGAATGAGGCTGAGAACTTCAAGTGCAGATTGCAGTTGAGAAGTTCAGCGAAGCAACGGTTGGATATAGGGAGAACAAAGAGATTGCAGAGAAATGGATTCGCCTATTTAATACTCCTTACTTTCTGGTCTCAGCTGTGAGTGTTGTATAACTGCATTTGAACATATTACTAGTTTTCAGCTTTTCTGGTGTGTACACTATAACTTAATTCAATTAATCTAATGGAAATAGGTTCAAGATGTGGAAGGAGTCGAACTTTGTGGAACTCTTAAAAATGTTGTGGCTCTAGCAGCAGGTTAATATACTTGTGCTTTTATTGTCCTGTATCTTATCATTAGTTGATTCTAGCTTTGAGTAACATAGAATTTAAATTTGTGATAAACCAGGCTTTGTGGACGGCCTCGATATGGGAAATAACACTAAGGTAGCAGCCAGAATGATATCGAATCTCTGTGTTTTAAGGAAATGGAGAAATTCGTTCCCCTGATTAATGTGTCTTGTTTGTTTCTGAACGACCGAACAGGCTGCAATAATGAGAATTGGCTTGAGAGAGATGAAGGCCTTATCCAAGCTATTGTTTCCTTCTGTCAAAGATAATACATTCTTTGAGAGTTGTGGAGTAGCAGATCTGATCACTACTTGCTGTAAGTTGGTTGTTTCCATTGTGCTTGTGTATACCATTTGGTCATGGTAATAAATAATCCTACACGATTTTATATGCAGTGGGAGGAAGAAACAGGAGATGTGCTGATGCTTTTGCAAGGAACGGAGGAAAAAGGTTTTCACTCTTGCTTAGCTCTTCCTCCTAAATATGGAAAGAAGACAGTGTGCTAATTCTTCATCTTGCTGGTCTGTTTAGGTCTTTTGATGAACTTGAAGCGGAGATGTTGCAAGGCCAAAAACTGCAGGTACTTAAGTCTCATTGTTGATTATCTATCAGGTGTTGAAAATGCATATATACATTCAAATGCTCCACAAAAGTACAAAGCATATAAATCCAGAATGTCTTTCAACTGTGGGGGAACTGAAGCATGCCAGATTATCTAGCACAAAATAGATAATTTACTGCCTTAAAGGTTCACCTTTGAGAAGAAGTACATGTTCTGAAATCTCATAGACCAATATATATTATATGGAATTATAAACAAGGGAATATTGTATTCTTCATACTTAACTAGCTACTTCAGCAAGTTGATACCTTTGCTATGTTCTAAATTTTCTTGAAGGGTGTCTCTACAGCAAAGGAGGTTTACGAGGTTCTAAGTCATCGAGGATGGTTTGAATTATTCCCCCTTTTCGCAACAGTTCATCAGATCTGCAGTGGCCGTCTTGCTCCCTCAGCCATAGTTGAATATACCGAGCACTCAGCCAGATTGCCCTTGCTGTAAAGTTCTGCTAACTTGAACTGATATGCAGAGAGTTGAAGTCAATATATAAATCTAGATACTCCAGATTTTGGTTCCTTATTAGTCCCTGCTTCTTTTGTTTTCCCCCCTTATAATTAATAGTACAATTTTAAGGAGGGGCTGGTGTCCTCCTCATAAGCCATCAGCAATTTGATGCCAAGAAATCATAGCATTTGAATTGCCTTATGTTCTCCAATTTCTCTTGGTTATGTAGAATGAGGAGATGCATTTTTCCTCACTTTGTTTTGTCACTGTTGTTCAAGTAGAGTTTTCCCTCTCTTGTTAACTACTTAAGGATATTATCTAGTAACACAAATATAAAAGAGAAAAATTATAACATCACCTATTTGATTCAAGCGATAATTATTTTTAAAGGATTTTACAGACCAATGCATATCTTGAAAACCATAAATAGTAACCAGCTCATTTCTCTCTTTACCCACACCATCAAACTTTGAATGATTTTACAATTTGGTTTTTAACTATCAACCAGTTCGTATTCTCTCCATTCTATCAACACTCTTCCGGGCTCTTTCTAATTGGTGATCGATGCTTTTCCTTGATTTTTCAGTGCAGTCCACACTTCTCCGAGATCTCTCCATTTGTTCAAATGAGATCCTTAGTTTTTCTAGTTTGTCTGTAATAGCATTACTGGAATGATTCTTTAACTTCTCAGGTCTGTCTGTGCTGTGTCTCGGTTTTTCTCTACGGTCAGTGCTTTTCCTTGAAGATTCAAAAACATCTGTACTCTTTCTTGGTGGCTCAAACTGATCTGTGCTTTTCCTAGAACTGATCCGTTGTGATTGGGACCTTTCAATAGTTGCTACAAACTTCTTTAGGTGTCTGATGTATTCTGGATAGAGCTCCAAGTCGCAATGGTTCCCTCCCTTGATCCATAAAGGCTCATACTTCTCCTTGCATAATTCCCAGAGCTGCTTGCCGTGTGAAAAATCAACTACTTCATCTGCAGTTCCCTGCAATATCAATTCACACCACAGGCTAAACACACAGTAGAATGTGTTGGCAATGGCTGATGCTCGAAGGGGAAACATAAAATATGCAGTAACATTTTGTTCCTACTATTTCTAGTTAGTCTTGCGTCTCTGATTTTTGTCTAGAATCAAAACAACAATCATGCTATGATTTCAAGAGGATAAATCTAGACATGAAAACTTAGGTCCTTCAAAATCTTTCCTTTCTTTGTGAATTATAAAATGCACAACCTAATTGTATCTCAAAACATATCATAATTCGTGAACAACGTGGCTGCTTTTGACTATGGAATGACAGGTAAAATGAACAATTCAACAAATTGTGTTAGCTTAGTCAAAGGTAAATGCAACACTTACATGAATGATGAGCACGGGACAATTAACCGAAGGGATCTTGTCAATATTCTGCAACACAATCAAGAAAACATTTCATTAAGGTAGAAAGGCCCCAACCTTTCACATCCATAAATACAAATGCAATCACATATACATTTGTAACTACTACTAGCAGAAACAACCACACTAAAGAGATGAATGCTACCTTGTAAATGTCAAACCAGTACGTGCGCTTGACAGGATACATGACTCGTAAACCTGAAAGAAGGGGACTGTGCAGAATGACTGCTCTTAATCGTGGTAGACGAGCTGCAAGATCCAAAGTAGGCCCACTACCAACTGATTGGCCATAAAGTATAACATCTTCCTGCTTTGTGCCATAGTTTTCTTCAAGGCACTTATATGCAGCTTCAATATCTGCATAGGTATTCTGCTCACTTGGCTGCAAATAGCAAATATAAGACCATACAAGATATTGTCGAATTCTATTACATGTGAAAAGCGCAGCATACGGCATGATTTAAGCAAAGATATGAAATAATGTTTTAAGCTACATACCTTACCAGTTGACTGTCCATACCCAGAGTAATCATACCTACACAAAATTAAGGGGTATTAGGAATATCATCTGCTTCCTTTTCTTCTTCTTTTTTGGGTTAAATTTTGTGGGTGGAGAGGTACAAGTGGCTGAAATATCAATTAGCATATGTTTGTTTTGTTAGATAGTTTTCATACAAATCGGGTGATATGGAATAAATAGGAGCAAATATTTTCCAACTTAACAATGGTAAATAATAAAGTCAGTCGATGGTCTTGTCTTCCTGATGCAAATTCCAAAATGAGGAAAATGTTCCACTCTTCTATGATCTGTTCAGGAAGGGTATGAGAACATCCAGATTCACTGGTACCAAACTGGAAGCAGCTTAAGGCCAATCCACTATGACGGTATGAACTTTATGGGGATTTGACAGAAAAATGATCTAATAAAGATTCAAGTTAGTAAATGATGTACCCAACTTATGACACCAAAATATTTGACGTCCTACACAAAGCCCTGATGTTTGTTTTTTTTGCAGATTTTTCAAACTAAGACTTGTTAAATCTATGTTCAGCTTATTGTTTTAGCCAAACAACTAGTAATGGTGAACTACTTTAAATTAAGTCCAGATAACTCCTAACCATGTTCAGAACATTAAATGACAGCAAACTTAATCTTGTTTCTGAGTTTCCTATACAGAGCCTCAGATTCAGTGGTTCCATGGTTTTAAAAACTACAAACCAAGTAAATGTCATCACAAAGTGGAGAATTATTGAACATAGCTATGCTAATGAATAGAAGGATAATGTCATTGATGAACTCATATATTTCTGCAGATTACAATCACATAGAAGGCAAACAGGCTGCAGTAACAAGCAACATATTCTTTTTTCTCTAAAGCACACAGTTAATGAATAATGCCTTGATGCACATACTGAACTACTTTGTATCCTATAGAGATATAGTTCTCAGAAAATTGGAATCACTAACAAGCTTGCTTCTGGGCGTTAATATCATCTCTAAGGAGCAGCAGATAACCCTTAGTACTACGCGTCTAGTTCTGTTTGAACTTCGAAGTCTGAGAAATAGCTACAACTGATATGGCTATAAAATACATTGATCTGATTCCGGCGCCAAAAGGGTAACTTTTTTTTTTACAAAAATTCCTAAAGGGCAACAATAAATGAAAAAAAACAAAGGGGCAAAGGCGCATGCCACCTCACGCCTTGCCCCCAAATATGTAACGGTGTTAAGTTAGAGGAAGGTGCATGGCCCCACATGCCTTGTATGGCACAGGGGCTCTCACGCCTTCCTCAAAGATTTTTATATTTTTCAACTAATTATGATATCTTGTGCTTTTCATCTATCAGGTTATCATGGATTATTGGCGTGAGAATGGATCTTGATTTTAGTCTTCTTGACACAGGCTCCCTTGCTTTGGCAATAATTGTCACAGTTTTCACCCTACAGGTAATTTTAGTTGAAAATATATTGATGTAATAGCACCTAAGAACCAACAAGGGTTGTGGTGGAGTGGTGTTCGAATCTTCCAATGTACAGAGTAAACAAACTCTTTGTTAGGGAGCATTTTACCTCCCAATGTGAAACTTTTCGACGCGAATATGGAATTAGTCGGACTCCAATCGGGTAACTACACCGAGCGGGAAACAAAAAAACAGCACCTAAGAGAAATAAGCAAAACTGATAAATTCATTTGTAGAATAATTACATCATTAATCACACTACAAACAAAAATTAGTTATGAATTTTGTTGCTAATTCATCACTAAATTACTTGTAGCTATTAGAATCTTATGATAATCCATCCTAAATGCATTGCTATATAGAATTAGCGATGAACTTTGTTATTTAGTCATATAATTTTACCGTGAAATATTGAAGTGAATAATGACACTTAAAATTACTAATATATTACAGGATGGAACATCGCTATATTAAAAGATTAGTCCTTTATATATATGAGAAAGGCGTGTGAGCCCCGAGTCATAAAAAGGCGTGTGGGGCCACACACCTTAACTTAACGACTGTCACGATTTTTGGGGCAAGGCATAGGGTGGCCTGCGCCTTTGCCCCTTTGGTTTTTTTCCATTTCTAATTTGTTTGTTGCCCTTTCGGAATTTTTGAAGAAAAAAAAAAAGTTGCCCTTTTGGTTCCGGACTCACATTTATCCTACTACCATACTTGACAATGGAATTTGTTAAGGCTTGAATATCATACTACAAAAGCATTTGGGAACCATTGAAAGAATCAGAGCCCAACTTTGATCCAAAGAATAAAGATCTATTAAGGGTTCAGTTGGTAGTCCTTTCAAGCTTAACATGTCCACAAAATCATGCATAAAAATGCGTAGAAACTTAAATTTAACGTTGATGTGCTTGAACTTCCTGGTCACTAGCCCCATAAAGACATGTGCTATGTGTTTCTTATCCTTAAAAGTTATATTGAAAACAATCATGCAAACATCATTACGTAAACACCATTTGATTCTCTTCTTGTGGATTTTCATGTACGATCAATGATCTTCTCTTAACTCCCCCTGGCGGTCATAATTCAGGAGACTGATACATAATTTGTTACTGGGCATACAGAAGTAACTCTATTACAAATTACAGGTTTACAACTGCTGATGACTCCTGCAGATGGTAAGGAGGGCAGTCAGCGAGGGGAAAGGTGTCTTCCTAAAGGTGAAAGGAGCGTGATTTATCCAAATGTTGACCCTCTGGAATGTTGATACTACTGAAAGGGTTTCATCCATCATCATTGAACATCATTTACTCACAAAGTCCAAGATGGCATCCCTTATGCAAAACATTGCCAATCATTACTAAAACCTATGGCATCAACCAGTCTAAAATTTGGATCCCTCCATTCCACAGGAAGAAACTCAATAAAGGTGTTGCTATCATTCCTTTACCAAAATTAAGCCTGTTGCGCTTTTTTTGGAATTCTTTTGGGGTGGAGAAAGCCTGTATGAGAAAATAGTCAATCCAAATCATCACGCTTTTTAGTGACGGGTGGTATTTGGATAAGATTGTCCCTACATCAGTTATTCTAACGGACACCTGCTACCTCCTACCAGTAGAGGTACAGAGTCACTCTTTCCATCAATACTGAATCAAAATCATCACTCTAGAGATAATCCAATGTTATTGAATCTTCAGATCCTGGTATACCAAACCCCTCATGAATGAGTTTAGTTATAAAATCCAATTATGGAGATGACAACCAGAACTCAACTTACGTTATGCTTTGAGGATACCAAAATTATTCTGGTGATGCCAACTTTATTTTCAGGAATGTAATCAATAGCCCAGTGAACTTGCTACCCCTTTTTCTCCCTTTCCTTAACACCCTCACCCCGTTCTCTAAGCCTTTCACTCTTTCCAGATGATGTTCTCATATCCCTTAGGTTTTCACGTTTACTTACAATTCACATAAATTCTAATTTCAAGTCCTGGAATTCTTCATTTTTCTCATTGAATCCATCTCAATTCCGCAGGCAATATTACATCAGAAAATTCCTTGAAGCTGGCTTTAACCATCTATTTTACCATCAACCACCATGGAATCAGTTAGTAAATGTTGAAAAGCCTAGTGTTAACGCAGATTTAGGATTTGGGATGACACCAATCCAGTAACATCTGACATAGGAGCTTTTTGAACCCAGTGGTACTTCTAGGTACGGGAGGGAAAGAGGCAACCATAAAATGAGTGTAAACTGCTTTCATCATCACAAGTATATCTTTGGAAGTTGAAAGAATTCTCGGGAAACAACGACCAAACCAAGACAGTATGATAACAATTTTGAATACTGTTTGCTATCAGCTAAATCCTGTTGCCACGAGGGATCAAACAGAAACAGGCCACGACAAAATTACAAATCCTGAAATTATGTATATCCTCTAAAAATGAAGGTCCGTTCAAAGCAAATACCATAACAGGTAATGATAGTTAAGGAATAAAAGCAATCTCCATATCAGAATTAACGTGGTAAGATCTTGTTTCCCTCTACGGTACTAAATGAAGAAAGTGTTTGTTAGCTGCCAGGATCACACAAAATCTGAAATTTAGAAACTTGAGTCTGCAGACACGAAGAATAACGAATATTCTACTAAACCTCAAATCCCAAACCAGCCAGGACCAGCTGTTGTATAAATCATCCATTCCACTCAGCTCAATTTGAACCTAATTGCATTCCATCACTCAAAAAGAACTGTATTTGAAGCAAATTAAGATATCTTAAACTTGAAACTTTTACCTAAACTAACATATACAAGTCTCTAACTTGATAAAAATCAAGACTTTTTCAAACAGATAAGGAGAAAGAGAAAGAGTAAAGTACCCCAAGAGATTGACCCGCAAGTGGATGCTCAATTCAATGAAAAGCTCATACATCTGACCCAAGTCAGCCGCATTTCCATGAGAATACAATAAAGTGGAGGTAGCCATAGGATGCCTAATATACATGGCAACAATTTCAGTACCTTTACGAGTGGGCAACTTAAGTATTTCAACATTTTCACGGTGAGGAAAAGGGCTAAGCAGCAAAAGACCCGTGAGATCATCTTTAATAAGCTTATAAGAAGGTGGGTTTGGAGGAAAAAACGCGAACTTCGCCGCCATTGATGAAGTTACCCCTCCCATATTCACCTTGCTACAGAAAGAAAAAAACGATTTTGGGGGGTTTTCTTGAAAAAAAACAGAAACACTGTATTGCAATTAAGTTATTGAAATGGAAAAATTATAGTAGTATTACTATTGAATGGGAAGATTCATTCAACATTCTTAATTCCTTTACTCTTTTAATGGTTTTTATTGTTTCTTTTTTGGGGTTTTTTGAGAATTTCTAGAAGAGAAAAGAACTTTACACTCTGGATATTGTTTACTCTTGTTCTTGTTGACTACACTACACGACTAAAGCCGACAGAAAACGTGGAATAGAATGTGCTTATTGGTCGTTCATGGTCCCCTCTATCTATCTCTCTCCATTATGTGTCTCTGTATCACTTTCATGTTTTATTATTATTGACAAAAATAAAAATTGTTCGAATGATAAAAATTCTTTATAAATATTTTTTATATTAATTTTGATTGTGTAAATTTGAGTTACGAAACAAAAAGGACGAAAACTCTAGAAAAGATTTGAAGGGCTGAAACATGAAAGAATTGCAATATTAGATCAAGTGGAAGATGGTAGAAGGGAATTCATGAATGTGAAAAAGGATCTAACAAGTTTGAAATAAATGAAAAATCGTATAATAATGAAAATCTTATATAGAAAGAAAGAATCTAATAAATACGAAATGAATAAGGAATTACATGAGGTGAAAATCTTATATGAAGTTCGATAGAGTAGAATAAGAGTAACTTAAGTAATATCACTAAAAAAAAAATTAGGTAGGGGGAAGCCCCAAATTGTGAACCCAAAATATATAGTGGCATTTGAATAAGTTTTACAAAAAATACAAAATTTGACTTTGACTTTTTTCAATAATTATGTGTAGTTGAGCTAATTTTTTGCACCAAAGAGAGGGGGGGGGGGGAGGTTAGAAATTCAAATTCAAGTTTTCAAGTATTTCAAGAAATAAAACAAACTAGCTTAGGTTTAGGTCTAAGTCCATGTTTTATGTGAACCAGCTCGTTTTGATATCAGTGGGATATGGCTTTGAGGTTTTGATATTTTCAATATAATAACTATATTTTAAATTAAGCGCAACATCCTTATGGACTATAGTTAATGTATCTAGCGAGTAGCGACTCGTTATTTCCTATTATGCATGGTCTTTAATAATTGTAATTTGATCAAGAAAACCACAGGACAATGAATCAGTATTTTGTATTATGCATGGTCCTTAGTAATTGTTGTTTGATCAAGAAAACCACAGAAAATAAATGTGCTAAAGAAGTTAGAGGAAAAAATTTATACTAATATCGTAACTATTCATAATTATATTGGCATATTGATCATTTAATATGTTAATATTAACTGATATTTGGGAGATATGATTTCCATTATTAAAGACCTTGTAACTTGTTCCAAAAAAAAAAAGATGGGTAAAATGATAAAGAGAAAAACATGGTTATGTGTCGTATGTATAGGAACCAAGTCACCAACCTCATTTGAAAAAAAACAAAAGGGTTACAATTATTTGAGCAGAATGTCCGGAATTACAGCAGATTAGAGTTAAAGTGGCACAAGAGAAGGTAATATTTCTCTTTCCCGTTGCCTAAAAAACTGGTACTAATCATTTGTTGTGATTTTCTCACTTGAAAAGAGAAAGTTGATTCCTCTACTTTTCTTTTTCTTTGTTATCAAAAGAAGAAAGGGAATACCTCATCCATCCTTTCCACCTGCTTTGTAGTAATTGAGGGGGAAAAGTAAAGGTTTTTTTTTTCTATGATTAGTGGTGTCTAGACCATCTTTGTGTCCATCTCGTCTAATGGTTGGACAGATGAGAAGAAATCAGCTAGTGTTTTTTAATGAATTTAACAACAAAAGGAAGTTGAATTCTCTTGACGCTTTGCACGAAATACTGCTTATGCTACTAGTTACAGCTCATGTCTATTCAATGGAAGTTCAGTTCATATCTGCTTACACCTGGTCCAAAATCTATGAATGTTTTCCTCACATCACCCCACATTGTTGGTATGCCCTGTTCTGTTTGGTCCAGAACACAGAAACACACAATCAAGTACTACAAGTCCACAACATGAGAACAAGATGTACAAGTCAGACCAACGACTGGTGACATGAAGGACCATAGCCCCCACTGTGATACTGCAACAAGATGTGACTCCGTTAACAATCTTAATCACTCCAAGACAAGGGCAGTTGAGGCTTCTCAATCATATTAAAAGGAAACTAAACACTGAATGTGCACATGGTTTTCAAATCAATTCTAATGAATGCGTAAATACCAAAAGGTTAACTAAATTCCAACTCTGGCCCTACGAGACATTAAAACCCAGCCAGTTTCTGCTTGATAGTTATCTTTATTACCTGTGGTGATGAAATGAACTTGAGATGATAAAATAAGACCCACACTTTATACCAGAGGGAAGAAAAGGGGCACAAACAGCAGACAGAAGAAAAGAAAGACAAACTCATGTTCATGTGTGTCTACTGAGCAACAGTGATGCCACTCCCAGGATTATTTTTGGGGTCAAAAGACAGAGTTACCATGAAACACCTATGTCATTCCTCTTTGTTTTATCCAAGATATGAGGAGTCTATCAAAATATTTCTTAAGGAAACCATAATAAAAACACAGCAGTCCACAATCAGCTTCTACCTTCAAAGCATCTGCATATGGTCATCAAAAAAAATCAACTTCAGACATACATGCAGATTCAACTATGGGATGCTACTAGAATTTCCGAGACAGATATACACAATTATTAATTCCATGCATTAAAAGGAAAATCCACAAGAAGTTTTAGAAGACAAACTTTCAATAAAAAAAAATTCTTGATCAGCAAAGCCGAAAGGGCTAGTGTGGTTCCCCTTAAATGTGGTATGATATGTCAATTAGATTCACTTAGGTAAGTGACCATATACACACCTGAACTCGGTAGAAGTGTGTCTCTTAAACACACGAGTCCTACATGGCATAATGTGTGCTATGACTTATGAAGTCATCATATAAGCGCATGCTTGTGCTAAGCAGGAACTCCACCTTCATAACCTAAAATCATCCATTTTTACAATCCCTTCCCCCCCCCCCCCCTTCCTCTGGTGATCCTTCTGGATTCGCTGAAGTTACGATTGGACATGATCCTGGTGTTGATGAAGTGAAACCAGACTACTCCATTTGTGCAGATTATGGCCTTGAACTGACTCATTTGACTGCTTTTGTCATTAATCCCTTGACACTGTATGGCATTGGTTCCTCATGCATACTCGTGTTTCAGTCTTCCACGGCTTTAAGAGCAAAGAAGCTATTAAGCACCTTAAGAGCAAAATGGACAATCTCACCTCAAACTTGTGTGGCACTAAAGCCAGGGTATTCCCATATTTGCATAAAACCCCTAAGAAGGGATGTCATGATAGTGTTTGGGTATCTTGAAAGTTAACCTATCTTTTCTATAGTATGATTTTCAGAATTCTCCTTGCCTGTAGACCATCTGATTCTTTACAATCAAGACCTAACTTAGCAATGAACTTCCACACACTGACTGTCCTAACCATGAGGCAACCTCGTTAAGGACATGCCTACATTAATCAACCTTGGTTACTTTGGATTTTGCGAACCATGCCCAGTGCTGATGACTTCGATCTTTTTCTAGTCACCCCAATTCAATTTTAGAAATAATGATCTCAACTACAACAACTAGTAAACAAGTAGACAAAACCATCCTTGCACTTCACTTTTTCACCAACCAACATGCAACACACAATCTAGAGGCAATAACTATGTAAATCTGGGCAAATCAATCAAATAGTGTCAAACATGAGTGGAGAAGATTAGATTTGAACTGATTCATCAAGAGTAACTGTTGGATACCCTGTGTGCTTTAGTTCCCTTCCTATTTCTTCGAAAAAACTCTTTTCTTTTCTTTTAGAGAAAAAATAGTAGAATTAAATTATATAAAAAAAAAAAACTCATTTCTTAGAGGAACTTTTGATATCTTGGTGGATCTGTGGTGTGTTGGAGCAAGTTATCCTTGGGCAAGTGTTAAGTTGAAATTTGAGTTTGGATGATGGGAGAGTGTTAGAATTGAGAGAAAGTGAGAACTGTGTGGATAGCAGAAGATAATGTGGACATAGTAGGTCATATAACTTATATAGGATCGACAGCTCTGCAGCAGTGTGTTTTACCGTTGTGATATTAATAAACTAGACAAAGAAGCCGTGACACAAAATTGTCCACCCTGACTGCAGCATTCAAGCTTAATACCATGGTGCTGAGATTTTGCTAAACCTCCTTAAGTAGTCTGGTTTTTATTTTGGACGAAGAAGAAGAAGAAAATAAATGGAGGTTGAAGCAGGAAGGGAAAATTATCTTCTTTTTTTGCCTACTCACCTCTCTCAAATACTTCGTCACCCACCATAGTCAACATTCCACACCTCCTCATTGGGGTAATTGTGCATCTCCTCTGCACATGCCCGAACCATCTCATCTCACCTCCCTCATCATGTCCACCACGGAGGACCACTCCTACCTTATCTCAAAATCTTTGTTTTAAATCATCTCTCTTAGTATGCCTACACATCCATCTCAACATCCACATTTCCGCTACTTTCATCTTCTGGACGTGCAAATTCTTGACCGACCAACACTCCTCCTCATAAACATAGTGTGACAACTACTTTAGAAAACTAACCTTTAAGTCTTAGTGGCAAATTCTGATCACACAAAACACCAGATGTGAGCCTCCATTTCGTTCACTCGTTCAACGACGATGTATAACATCATATTGTCAATATCCTCATTTTCTTGGATTATTGACCCAAGATGCTTGAAACTTCCTCTCTTGGAGATGATTTACCTATCAATCCTCACTTCCACATTTGTCATGTGAGTTTGGTCACGAAACATGCGATCCGAGTGCTCTATCTTAATCTTGCTCAACCTGAACCCTTACACTCTAGGTTGTACCACCAATCTCTAGTTTATCATTTACTCTATCACTAGTTTTGTCAATCAATACTATGTCATCTACAAATAACATGCACCATGGCACCTCCCCTTGTATGTCAAAAAGATTATCTATTACCAAGGCAAATAGAATGCTCGAACACTTACCAAATATTATAGTCATAATATTGTAAGAGAGCCATCCAGTCTCATCTTCATTGAGCTATTTGGTCAATCACTTGATTAGTTTATTGAGGTACCAAGAGCTAGAAATTACCCCTCTTAACATGCTCATCGCACTGAGGACCTAACAAGAACAACATACACATAGAATTAGCCTTAAGACTAATTGCTACATCAAGATGCTCCAACAAAATATCTCCTCATCCTTGCTTATGGTGTAAATTGTTAGTTGTAGGAGGTAGACTATTGGTTAGATTTCCTCAGCTCATTTTAAGAGTAATCACTAATCTAAGTGTTGCTTTTGATCTTTTGTCATCCCAACATACTCCTATTGATGGGTTATACTTTTACAACAATAGAATTTACTTCTTACCAAAATAAATACACTCTAAGTTCATTGCTAACTAGAAAGCTCAAAGCTTGAGATGTTATAGCAGCAAAGGTGCAAAAGAAAATTACGAGCCTCTGAAAACTTGGCTCTTCTCACACATCATCTTACTAAGGAGACCGCCTGTTGGATTATCTATGCTTCATCAAAAAGATGATGGATTATCGATGTTAGACTACTAAGAATTTCATCAAATACGGGCTAATAAGCATCCCAATCATACTATCATTTAACAGGAAAGTAAACACAATTATTCCTAGAACTTGTTTCAGCAATTTTTTCTACCAAAATTGTCATAAACCAAAAAAATTACATCTTTCCGGCATTTCAAACTGAAAAAATGGACGCTGTGCCAGATAGAGATTCACAACAGCTAAACACGACAAAATGCAGCCTCAATAACAAATTCCTCACCGATGACACGATACACTATGTCTTCGTCTTCCTCCTTAGGCGCTTCCTTAACTTCTTCAACTTGTGTTTGTTCATCTTTTTCTTCCTCTTCTTCTTCACACTATCAGCCCAAATCTTACGCGAATCGTCATCAACAATGCTATCCTCCACAGATGAAATCAACCCACTTGGAGAAACTGGATTTAGGAAATGCCCAAAAGAAAAGCTTGGGTAAAACCCAACATTCGGTTTTGAATCCGATGTTCCTCCTTGAGGAAAAAATGGGATTTGACCAAGCCCACTGGTAGAAGGATGATGGAACAAAGGTGATGTAGGTATAGGTTTAGAGCTGAGGATTGTGGTAATTTTTGCCGCTGATAGAAATTTGTTTTGCAGAGATTTCCGAAGAATAGAAGCCATTAGAGGCTAACAATTGCTTGAAGGTGAAATATTCTTACGCGCTAGGGCTTTTGCAGGGTTTTGGTGATCCCGCCGGGCAAAAGCAAGATCCAGTTAACTGGAAATTAGAACACTAGGGTGTGTTTGGTATACAATTTTTTATATTAGATTGGTTTTGAAAAATATCTTTCTTATTAATAAATGAATTAGGAAAACAATTTTATATTTTCTATAAGTATAAGTATAATAACATCCATTTGGAATAAGAGGAGAAATATTTTTTTTTAATATTGTTTGGACATGCAATTTTGATCGTTTTGATTTAAAATTTAAGAAGAACTTTTGTGGTTTTCGTTGGGTGAAATCTATGGAAGTTAAGATCCTTCGGGGTGGACCAGTGGATTGAGCTAGGGACTTCCACGTTGGACGTCTCAAGTTTGAAATTCTTTGCCAGCGAAAGCAAGGGGTTTGCCTTCTGAGTCGAGCTTGTCGCACCAAGCCTTGCGAGTTATCTCTCCTATGTGGTTTGCGAGCTATTGCATAGAAGCAAGATTTTACCCTGTGCGCACACAAAGGGTAGGGACAGCGAGTTTCCCTTGTCATCAAAAAAAATCTATGAAAGTTAGGCAGATAGATAGACTCTTTTCCCACGGCTAAGGAAAAGCAAAAAAAAGAAAATCAATTGATTATTTTTTAACTAATGCTCTCTTTGAAGGTCCTCTCACTGCTAACCAGCGAACATCATCTGGTTGGGTCTTGTTGGTCAAGAAGAAACAATCAGAAGCAACAACAAACTATGATTTTTGGCCCAAACAATATCAAGGCGTATGGGGAGATCGAGGCAATAGGTAATGCTTAAACAAAGTTTTTTTTTTTCCTACGCTACATTAAGTAGACCGAATGAACATGCGATTTGGAAATTTCATATCATAATTTTACATTTTCAAATATAAAAATTGACCTACAAGTGTCCTCTCAAACTACACTAGAAATTCGAGTGATATACTTAAACTAGACTAGGATCTTATTTCCCCTTAAATTTTTAAAAAGTGAATATTTAATATTTCATTCATAAACACAAACACAGTATCCATAAGTTCAAACACAAAAACTCAAATTTAAATCATAATAAGATAAAATCAAATCTATAATTTAGCAAGAATACTTCGCACAACAACAAAAATGGGCATTTAAGTAAACAAAACAAACATATCCATTTCAATACCCATCATGCCCTCCACGTCCACCACGGACCGTCGTCGAATCCACCAATAGGTGCGTCTATAGTCACCGTTTATTATTCCTTAAGTACAACACTGTGAATTAAAGTTTAGTCTTGCATGTCTCTTCCTCTTATAGCTTAAGAGAAATGTCTCGTAAGAATATTTGTTGAAATGCTAAAATTGTTATTCCCAATAACGTGTGACGCTGGAGAAGAGATCCAAGAAAATTCTGAGATGCATGAGAGAGATTTGAAAGTAACACATGTATAGCGAAGAATACTCGAAGAGAGATTTGAAAACAACTCTTGTATATAAGTGAAGATGTGTGAAAAGACACTAGAATGGTTCAAAAGATAAAGAAATCGAATTCATTAGACTAAACTTAATTAAGTAATGTTCAATTAAAAATTGACATTTGTATCTATTATTACTTTTAAAATTAATTATGTAACCTTCAATCGATGCGCACACACTTCATGTCACGTCGGCATTTTATGATATGTTTTATTCCACTTAAAAATAGTTAGAAGTAATAAGATCCTAATTAAGTTGATGTCGTGGGGATTTCAGGGTATAGTTTGAGAAGTACTTGTGTATTTCCCTTTATTTTCTTATTGAACTAAGTTGATCAATGAATATTGTATTTTTTGTAGAATAACTACATGATAGTGTATTGTACTTTTGTTACAACCTTTTTTTTGAGTAAAGATTGTATAAAGAATTGACATAATTTTTATATAAACGCAACTTATGATTTTTAATATTTATGAGCAAACAATACAATTTAAAAATTCAAATCGCATGTTCAAATAAAATATAATTTTGGACATGCAGTTTGGATGTTGTGTTTTTTTCTTCTTCATAAACATGAGAAATCCACAATTTGTTTGAACTATCAAAATTTTGTCAAATTTTATACAATCTTATCAAATAAATAAACCATAATTTACAAGGAAGACATGAGAAATCCTCATGCTCCATAATGAAAATTTGCACATAGACATGCTCGTTGTATTAAGAAATATTTGTAATTACAAATCTTTAAATACACATAAATTACAGAAATCGACTAATCAACAATAGTAGTAATTATTTGATCTTAAATATAATCATTTCATAAGCTACACCTCTTCATGCCAACACATGAGTTCTTTAAAAAAAAAAATGATTAATTTTTTCAGCAAAACATAAATTAATGGGTCAAAATGTTATTGTCCAAAGATTAATTTGAAATCATAATTCCATTACAAAATGTTCTCTGGAATTAATTTTAGACAATACATTTTATTTGCCAAATCAAACTATCATATAAATTATGTCAAAGTTGTCATTTAATTTTGATTTGCAAATGAGAGAAATAATGGAATACAATTACGGCAAACTATATAAACCTCACAATGTTATTGTCCAAATATTATTTTGAAATGATTAATTTTTTTAGCAAAACATAAATTAATGGGTCAAAATGTTATTGTCCCAATATTAATTTGAAATCATAATTCCATTACAAAATGTTCTCTGGAATTAATTTTAGACAATACATTTTGTTTGCCAAATCAAACTATCATATAAATTATGTCAAAGTTGTCATTTAATTTTGATTTGCAAATGAGAGAAATAATGGAATACAATTAGGGCAAACTATATAAACCTCACAAGTTTAGATCCTAATTATTAAGATTTTCGATATATAGTTTTAAATATGCCTTCCTCTACCATATTTCATGCTTAGGATACATGAGTTTGAGTTTGCGAAATATATGTATTTGTCGAATTTTAAAATCAAGATACATATTTTATTTATTTAAATTAATTGGTTGTAACAAATTTCCTTAATTAGAGATGTTATTGAAGTTTTTCAGAATATATTGACAATTGATTATGAAAATTTAAATTAATTAAATACCTTAATATGAGGCAAAAATCAAGGATTATATCAATGATTAACTTCATTTTATTATATTATTAATAAAAGACAAAAACATGTATATCTTAGTCATTTATGCTTCAATGACATTCATTCATAATTACGAAAGAAAATATATTTACTCTCTTTCATATCGGTTGTTTATTGAGTATCACAACTAAATTTAAAATGAGATATTATCAATAAATATAGTCCAATAACTACTAAAATGTGAAGATAAATTGATCAAAAGTTGACATGTACAATAATTAATTGTCTTTCCCAATTAAAACTTGATTATGCATATATAATCGCATTCAATTATCTTGTATATGTGAGGGAGCATAACTCATATAATATTATACCCATTACATTTATTTTCATCATAATGATTCGACTTATAATAATGAAAAATCTTCAGTTTTGTGGAACAATCCAAATAGAAACTTTTATAATCTTATTTACAAAAAAAAAATGAATTTAAAAATTATTTAAATCCTAAAAGTTTCAAAGAGTCTATTTTTTTTATTAAAAATTTTTTTATTAAAAAAAAAAAGATCTAAAATTGGGTCATGCCATAGATTTGAACTCGTGACCTATAGACTATACATTTAAGCTTTAACCATTCGCGCTGCAGTAATATTCTTTCATAATTACGTAAGGAAATTTATTTACTCTCTTTCATATAAGTTGTTTAATGAATATCACTAGGAAATTTAAAATGTGATATTATCAATAAATATAGTCTAATAACCCCTAATATGTGAAGATAAATTGATCAAAGATTGACATGTACCATAAATAATGGTATTAATAGATTATAACTTGACCATGCATATATAATCACATTCAATTGACTTGTATTTGTGAGGGAGCATAACCCATATAATGTTATATCTATTACATTTATTTTTATCATAATGATTCAATTTATAATAGTGAAAAATCTTCAATTTTTGTGAAACAATCTAAATATAAACATTTACAATCATATATACCAAAGTAATATAAAATTAAAAATTATTTGAATCGTAATAGCTTCAACGAGTCTAATTTTGTTAAAAAAATACCTAAAATTGGGATCTAACCTAGATTCGAACTTGTGACCTATAGACTACTCGTTTAAACTATAACCATTGGCGCTGCAATAACATTCGTTCATAATTACATAAGGAAATGTATTTACTCTCTTTCATATCAGTTGATTATTTTAATTGATTTTTTTTAATTTAAATCAAATATTAACAAGATTTCTTAATATATCGTCATCTTTAATATTGTAAGAAAATAGTAAACTCATTGAAAATAATTTTATCATATTTCTTTAAAATAGTTAAATTTTTAGATAATGCGTAATTTGTTTTTTTGAAGGAACCTACATATATGTACCTTAACAAAATTTTGTAGTATCATATATTTTTGAGAAGACAACAAAAATCAAATAGCAAGAAAAGTAAAAAAAGTTAAAGTGATGAAAAATTGACTTTTAATTTGACTTGATTTCAAACATTTGAAAATTTTAATTAAACTTATTTTCTTTTAATTAAAAAATAATCCCAACTAAATTACGAGCAAAACAATCCTATTAATAATATGAAGTTTCCAAGTTTGATAAATAAATATATTTAATAAGAATAATAAAAAACAATTATGAAGAAATATAAAGGAAAAAAAAGGAGTAAAAAAAGATATAGAATAAGGAAAACGAGAGAGAAATGGAACTTTTAACACATTTTTTTAAAAGTGGGATCCTTATTTCTTGCGCAGTGTGAATTGATTTAATAATTATGAGTTTAATTTTTCAGAATTACTTTCACTTTTCAAGAATAGTGTTTTTGATATATTCAAAGTGGTTTTACTTTTAAAAATATTTTGGGTACAAAATATAAATAAATTTACTCAATTATCTTTATTTTTCAGTAAAATTACAAAAAAAATTAAAATTAACTGTTCGTGTCAAAAAGACGTTCTGCCAAATATATTTTCCGAAAATATATTTGACCTACTTTTTGTGCTCCGTCCCACGAGGCATTTGCTTACGAAGAAGTCGGCAAAGCACGTCAGAATAAGGCGGTTATTTTGAAAATTAAAATGCTTTTAGATTTGTTCAAATTCACATAAAATTTATTTTCAAATAAAGTGAAGTTGTTTTTGAAAAAAAAGTTTATGTGCAAGTCTTAAGAATTTAATATTTTTTTAAAAAATTCAGTTATGTAGCAGGTGAAAACTGTTCGGATTATACATCGCATATATATTTCCTTGGGGAAAAGGAAAAAGTGAAACTCACACAACAAAGAAGTAGAAGAGGAAGGATTTTCCGACGTATTGCTCGAGATTATTCTTTTTAAGTTGAGGTATTGATTCGATTTTCATTTATAACTTTTGTTTTCCTGATGTTGGATTTGACACAGTTGTTCTGGATTGATTGGGTTAACTAGGGTTTTCGGTTTTCATCCATTACTTGGTTGGTCATACTTGGCTCTTACAACAACAATATATCAAAGTGAAATCCTACGAGTCGGGTATGCGAAGGGTGAGTGAAATCGTACAAGTTGGCCATGAGAAGGGTAGAATGTAGGTATATTTTATCACTACCTCGTTAAGGTAGAAAGATTATTTTGAAAGATCCAAATATTTTTTCGAAAGATCATCTTTTGTCATACTTATCTTGATATTTGTTATTCAATTCACTTTTCTGTAGTGGGAGAATTGTTCTGAACAAAAAACACCCAACTATGATCTAGAATTTGAAGTTTATGTGTTTCTATCTCTAACTCAAGTTAATTAATATTATAATTATAATAATAATTGAGTTCATAGTGAAATATTCAACATTTTTAGTAGATCTCTTGTACATATGTACAAGAATCTATATGGTCAATGAAGTGGTAGGTTGGAGGCCATGGGGCTTTAGGTTCAATTTCTATTGGGGGCAAAAACATCAGGTGATTTCTTTTCATTTATCGAAACCTTGATTAATAGAGTTATCAGGTGGTTGTGTTGGTGGAAAGGTTGCAAGTACCGCATGATGTTCTTAGTGAGAACAACTAGATTGGGATGATTGGGTTGATCGAGGATGATCAAGAAGGAAACAGGTACCTTATGACATTCTTAGTGAGGACAACCAACTTGCGTTATCGGGCTAGTTAAGGGTGCCATTCTTGTACTCTTTGGTCTAATGGCTAGTTGAGGTGTGCAAAAGCTGACATTGACATCATGAATAAAGACACTAACTATGAAATGTCCAAATTTTTTGTTTTGTTTATGCTTAATGTGACTAGATATTAAGTTCAACTATATCCTAGAGTAGTGTTGTGAAAGGCGATTGCCTCGTCACTAATGGTAAGAGGCAAGTTAACCCATCATCACCTTTTAGCATTGTAGCAAGACTATCTTCAAATGTTGACAATGGCAACAGGCGAGAAAAGAGTCACCTTTAGTATTTTCTTTAAAAAAAAGGCAATCAATTTTGGATTTAAAAGTTAAAAGATAATTTTAGGGTTTTGACTAGGCTTTTCCGGCGATCAACCATACTTATCCGGTGACTCCTGGTAGAATAGTAATATGTATATACAATCCTACGTAGAATAGTAATAGCAATAGCAATAGTATTAGGAATAGTATAGTGTCCTACGTAGAAAAGATTGTATTGTAGTGTACTAGTTGGAAAAGGCTTCTATTGTAGTGTCTCTATGTAATAATGTAGATGCAATAATTCAATAATATTCTTTTCCAATATTTCTCACATGGTATCAGAGCCTCTACGATCTTGGTAAATAATTAAAGTGCTTTCGCTGCGGACGGGCGGCTGTTAGCCATATATACTGTCTGTCTAGCCAATGATTACATTAACAAAAGTAGGGTCAATGATATATGCATGAATCCCATATTTAAGGAAGAGAACTCAGTCAAACAAGTCATTGTGCGTTATTTTTCGATGACTTTATAGGTCTGTTTTGTGCAACCCCATATCCGTCGGTATTTGTGTAGCACAGTGCTATCTTTTCGTGACTACTTTTTCATATTTGATATGTGTAGCATCGTGTCATCATTACGGTGACTATTTTTTTGTATATAATTTGTGTAGCACCATATAATCATCCTTCATGTGACTACTTTTTTTTTGTATATCTAATTTGCGTAGCACCATGCATCTCTCTGTACTATTTTTCATATTTAATTTGTGTAGTACCATATTTTTTTGAATTACTTTCTCATATTTGAGTTGCATAACACCATGTGTCTTTTCAGAGACTCATCAGATTTGATTTACGTAGTTCCATTCGTCTTTTCAGTGACTCCTCAAATGTTATTTGCATAGATTGTGCCATCATTCTTATTCTACCTATATAATTTCTCTTTTTAGTAGGGTTGTGTCATCATTTTGACCCTACCCATATTATTTCTCTTTTTCAAATAGCATTGTACATTCAATCCGACCTTTTCTGTATAATTTTTATTTTCCAGTTGGGTCGTGTCATCATTTCAACTCTACCCATATAATTATTTGTTAGATTATGACCACTTTTAGCCATCAAATCTATACTCCGGCATATAAGTATGTTTAGGCAGTTTTTTGATAACTTGTTTAATATCGACTCTTTTGTTGATTTCAACATGATCCATACACTTTATACTAGATTTTAAGCACTTTTTGATGACCGTTGCATTGTGAAGAAGTCTATTTGGAGCAACCACCTAATTTTGTTGCTCATGGAGAGTTTAGTAGCCTAGTATATTGATTGTGTTAGTCACCCTATGGTCTGAAACAATTTGTGCAAGCTTGGTTTGGGAAGTTCAATACTTAATTTATCACTCTATGTTTTATCGACATTATGCAAGTCAGTTTTCATGAGAAGACTAAGCATATTGAGATTGATTGTCAATTTTGTGAAGTCAAGTGATTAATTTGCGAATACCCACCAAGCTCTTCATCGGTCCTCGTATTTGTTACATTTGTAACAAGATAGATACATATGATTTGTATGAACTAGCTTGAGGGGAGTGTTAGAATAGTAATAGGTATGAATAAGAATAGTATATAGTGTCCTACTTAGAAAAAGATTGTATTGTAGTGTCCTAGTTGAAGAAGGTGTCTATTGTAGTGTCTATAAATAGGGTCTCTATGTAATAATGTAGATACAACAATTCAGTAATATTCTTTCCTAATATTTCTCACAACTCTAAAGTCCAACCAATACGTCTTTCTTTTTTCTCTTATTCATGTTTCTTCTTCCTCTATTTCTTTTTGCTTCTTTTTCTTTGGACTTTAGAGTCACTTTTACGCTTTTTTTCCCTCACTATTTAGAATTTTGTTATGTTTTTTTTCTCATTCAAGTTCTAGACTTAAGGATGAACTATCTATTTTTAGTTTTTGAATTGAAATATTCGTTGACATGGTTTTTTCTATTAAGATTTTGATTATTTATATATGCAAGTAAATATTTTGATCTTTTGGTATTAATTGTCGCCGTACTTCAGAAGACGTGTGCATCGCCGCTCGCCTCACCTTATGGCGAGGCAGACCCTTGTCACATTTTATCTCCTTTCACTGTCCAAAACACTGCCCTAGAGACATTCATACAACTACATTTGCACATGAACTATCCTTTTTTCATAGATCAATGTAATTTCTTGTGTGTCGACTTATGTTGTTGCTTCAAGCCATTTAACTTGTTGTACAACGACACTTTGCCTTATAATTACTTAGTCACTCAAGCTTGATGTGTTCAAACAAGATTGCAGTATTAGGCAGATTCACTGCCAATGTTATTTTTTATAACTGTGCCCTATGGTGTCAGCGCGAGCTTGTATGCCAACTTATTCCATGGGATATGTGTCACCTTCCACCATCAACATGTATCAGGTAACTTGTCTACCAAGGATAGGACAAATAAGAAGAAATTACCCGATATTTATGTTTGCTGGTATTTGAACTTGAGATCTCATAGTTAAAGGATCCTCTAGGCTAAGAGTAGGGTCTTGAAACATTTGGACTTCGACGGGTAAGTCCATAGAGCTAGTGAAGATTCTCAAGAAGAGAAAGATTAACATAGCTTGCATTCAAGAGACCAAGTGGGTAGTTTCAAGGCTCAGGATGATAAGAATTTAAGTTGTGGTACTCGGGAGGCTTGAGGGATAGGAATAAAGTGCTTTTCATTTTGGTAGGTGAAGAGCTTAGATAGGTGGTGGAGTTAGGTAGATCATTGAGAGGGTTTTGACGATCATGCTAGTTATTGGAGGACTTACATTGAACATTATTTGTGCTTATGCGCTTAAATAGGCTTGAAGGAGGAGGTCAAGAAGCGTTAGGGTTGAGGATTTGAATAAGGTGTTGAAAGGTATACCACATTTCGTTAAGCTATTCATTGACAAAGATTTCAATAGTTTTGACAATGTGCTTGCTGGTTTTGGTTTGGGTTAAAAATGTAAGATGAGTGTTTCTTTTGGATTTTGTTAAAGCTTCTGAGTTAGTGATAACTTATTTATGCTTCTCGAAGGAGGTTCACTTGGTTACCTTTTGTTGCATAATGGCCAGAACTTGGATTGATTATTTACTCCTTCGGAAATGCGATGAAGGCCTTTGTAAGGACTGCAAGGTCATCCCGAGTGAATATCTTACTACCCAACATAAACTTTTGATGATGGGTTTAGGATTAAAAGGGAGGGAAAAAAGACTTTGTATGATCGAGGATCAAATGGGGTGGCTTGACCAATACAAAAGCTTGGGAGATGGGGGAGAAATTTGAAGTGACAGAGGCTTGGGGAGAAGGGGTGATGCGGACAACATATGGGATAAGATAGCCATTTGCATTAGAGAAGAAGCTAGAAAAATATACTGTGGTGTATGTTGTTCACGGAGGACATAATATTGATCAGCGAGATGTGTGACAAAGTTAATGATAAATTAGAGATATAGAGACAAACTCTAGAGTCTATAGGCTTTAGTGAGCACAACTAAAACAAAGAACATAGAGTGCAAGTTTAGTGTCGCATCATAGGAGGTGGATGTGGAATCAATGATTGATTTACAAGACATCTCCAAGAAAGAAAGCTTTAAGTATCTATAAGTCAAAGAAATTGGGAGATCAATGAGGATGTTGCATTTATATTGACACGGAGCGGATGATTAGGCTCGCATGTGATGTCCTATGTGGTAAGAAAGTGTCATCGAGACTTAAAGGTAATCTCTATATAGTGGTAGTTAGACTGACTATGATGTGGGGTGGAATGTTGGCCAGGTAAGAATCTCACCTTCAGAAGATGAAGGTCGTAGAAATGATGATGGTTAGATGAATGTGTGGTCATACTAGAAGAGACAAGACAATAAAATAAAAATATACGAGGAAAGGTAGGAATAGCTGGCGTGGTGGAAAAATGTGGGAAACAAGACTGAGACAGACCTAAAAATAATTTTGAGGAAGTGATTCGACAAGACAGGACTCATTGCAGGTCACCGAGAGCATGTTCCGACATAGGAAAGTGGGGAGGTCAAGGAATATAGTAGATGGTTAGTATATAGTAGAGTGTTTCTAATAGTAGTGGTTAGCATGTTCCTAGATTGAATCTTTTGTCTATTCCCTTTCCAATATTATTAGGGATAATTGTATATAATAGCAAACTAATAACCTAAAATAAATGGAGTAGCTAGGGTTTGATTTAATTGTGCTCCATATCAAACGTTTGCCAAAATTTGCCAGTCGCCTCTCTCCCAAAAATCTCGCTCGCCACTCTCCCATTCTCGCTCCAATCTCTCGCTCGCTTCCTCACTTTTTATACAAACACAAGTGTATAAAAATTGTTTCTATTTGTATAAAGCAGAGAAAATTGTATAAATACATATATTTTCGTTCCTCTCTCTCCCCTCTTCCAGATCTCGCTTGCCACTCTCCCAAATCTCGCTCTCCACCCTCGCATTTCTCACTTATACAAACAGAAGCGAAATGTATAAATTGCGTTTCTATTTGTATAAAGCGTGAGAAAATTGTATATACACATGCAAGTACATATATTTTTGTCCTATACACTTATAATTATACAATAAAAATACTCCCCTGCCAGTTTCTTTTGCCTTTCTCTCTTTCTCATTTTATACAAATTCAAATTGTATCTAATTTCTCTCTTTCTCATTGTATACAATTCGATTCAATTGTATATTCCCTGCCCAAGTCTCTTTTGTCTTTCTCTCTTTCTCATTTTATACAAATTCAAATTGTATATAATCGTTCTATACACTTATAAACATACAATTCGTTTTATACACTTCGTTTTTATACAATTCTCTGGCCAAGTGTCTTTTTCTTTTTCGTTTTATACACTTCGTTTTATACAATTCGCTTCAATTGTATATGTATAGCGAATTATACAGTTTCTATGTTTGCTATGGAGCGCAATTATGCAAACTTTGCTATAGCATACAAATATAAATTTTTATTTGCTATATGTGAAGTTGTCCATATTATTACTAGTAGGCTGACATTATTTTATCCTTCAATTTTGTTACTATTATTGTTTCTTTTACTTCGGTTATCCTTAATACTTGTACTGTCTTACACATTTAGGGGTCGTTTGGTTCAAAGATGCATAATGCAGGTATTACTAACGCATGGATTAGTAATGCATGGATTAGTAATGCAGGGTTTAGTAATGCAGGGATTGATTTTTATCAAGTGTTTGGTTCATTGTTTCCTACCTAGTCTTATGTTTGGTTTAAAACTCTAGAAAAAATTTATTTCCTATAATATTCCTGAGTTATTGTGAGATTTTGTATTTCATTTAACTAGTCAAGTTAAATACTAAAAAATATATATGAAAATATTATTAATTTTGAGGTGTGATGTGTCACACGGTATATTTCTAATTTTTTGTTGGTCTTGAACTTAAACATGGATTTAAGGCTACTTAAATTGTTCAAATAAACAAAGTTTTTTTTTTTTTAAAAAAAAGTTCAAGTGGTCAATCGATAAACTACATTTATAAAAGAAAAAAAAACCAAAAAAATCAACTCAATCTAACAACTAAAACATGGAGAAAAAAATACTAGTTTGTGAAATCATCAAATTACATGGAATGGAGAATTTAAATGAATATTTATAAATATTCTCATATTAATCAAAAAGAACATTAATTACAAAAAAAAAATAGAAAAAAAGATTTGGGGATAATTTAGTCATTTAAGGATATTATCCAAGGATTGCTAAACTTTGGATTAGCTATCCCTCCCTTTCCTAGGAATAAAATAAGACCTTGTATGAGGTATAACTAATCCATGGATTAGGTTAAATAAAGTAATCAAACAATGTTTTTGTTGGACTAAATTTTAATTCATGAATTCTTTGAATTAATACCTCCTACCAAACGGGTCCTTATTTCTTTAATATTTTCATCTTAAACATTTTAATCTTGCCTTTCTTTCAAACCCTTTTTGAAAATAATTTTCTTGAGCCTCCTAAGGGTTTATTGGAAGCTACCTCTTTACAGGATCTGCATATACCCACCCTTCCCAAACCCACTCGTGGAAATATAGTTGTTATAATCATATTGTTGTTCAATATTTACGACACAATTCCATCTCTTGTTTATATTTGTGTTAGCTACTCTATTTTCTTTATGGTGAAGTGCTCCCTCCGTGTTACTCTGGCAACTTATCAGTCAACCTGGTTTTGTTTTAGCTTTGCAGTAATACTTTGGTGAGTGCTACCGCCACTTGTCCCATAGTAATTCAGTGTAGAAGTTGGCATTGAAGCTATTATCTTAAATGGGTCGGGCTGCTTCAACTGAATGCAACAGACAGGGACCAGATTACTTTGGGCTTTTTGCATCTGAGGTGGCTGAGTTAATTTCTCAGGATGAAGATTTTCTTCCAATTTCAGATCTGATATTTGAGAAATCTGGGAAAGTAAATGGTGTTGTCGAAGAAAAGAATAGTAGTATGAATAGCTATATCGCCAAAGAGTTCAGATATACCGGTGGTTCTGCTTCCTTATTTTCGGATTGTTTTGGATCTCATGTTTCAAACTTCGGAAAGGAAAGATTGAAGTTGTTGCTTCGGCAAAGTATTGTTGCCCTTTCACAGGAAGTTGACGAGGTATACACTACCCACTTTTCCCTTCACCTAAGTTGCAGAGGACTCAAAGTTCTCCCTATGCTTGCCTATTTCTTGAATGAGAGTTAGTTTTATACTCTCTTTCATTTCATATTAGTTGTGGCCTCAACTAAAAATAGATTTTTCAATTTTTGAGATCGAGAGAATTTTATTATATTTTTTTCTTTCTACCGTCAGTATTGAATAACAACATAAAGTAGTAGTAGTTGAATTTAAAGTTCCAAAACTTCATTAATAAGGCTAGTTTAGCGAAATACACCTCTAACTAAAGTTTTCTTAAGGGGTGTGTCAGGTCAATAGGGGACGAGTAATATAAAACAGAGGGAGTAGTTTTATGATATATGAATCCTTTATTCTGTGCATGTTTTTGTGGTAAGAAATGGGATCACAGCTTGTGCCAATATAGTTGTGGAAGTGGTCATTTCTTTCCAGTCAATGGTTCTCCTCTTTGCTCCTAAAGCTGTAATAATAGCAAAAGATAAATGTTAGATGTGCCAGTAGGTGAGTTGTGTGATCATTTCTAAGCAAAGAATATACAAATAATGATAGAAAGCCTGCTGACTTTCTCAACAATTATTTGGATTATATTAATATAATTTTCACACTGGAAATTTAAATGTAGATTCTGGATCCTGTATTTTCCATATGCCAGTTGCGGTCATGCCTAAGGTATAAAGAAAGTTTATTAGCTGTACCTGGTCATGTATCTGACTCTGATCAAGGGAACCGTCCTCAGAAGAAGCTCAAAGCATCCCCTCTTTCAGTAAGTGGTTTCATGGTTTTTTAAAGAATTAGCAAGTGTGTTTATGTTTCATTTAGGAGATGCTATCTTTTGGTAACGTCTGTTCAATTTTCAAAAGAAATTTGAGGCTTAACATTACAGGTTACTTGTACAGAATGTAGTAGTTGTTTTAAAAAAGTGACCCATGAACATCCCTGTATTAGGAGTCCTTTAAGAATCTTTCGGCCATATATTTTGTTGAGATATGTTCTCCAAACTTCAATTCAGTGGTAAGACAGCGACGCGCCGACGCCTAATGTGAGTTAGATGCATGTCATGAGTTCGAACTCTTATCTCTAAAAACCTGATATTTAAGTGAAGAAGGGTAAAAGGGCGAGCCCATTGTCCACCAAGTTTTGGACCGTGCACCAAGGTGGCTTTTGGGGATTTCTTGATTATAAAAAATTGTTGAAATTTGTTTTTCTTTTCTGTGAATTTGGTAAAAAAGAAAAGCAGTATGATGTTAATTTTTTTTTGAGCTGTAACTATTTGTAATTAGGGAGCATAAACTTCTTTCCAATGCCTTAACCAATTTATCCAGGAGAGTGTGACTTGAAGCTTAACTATACACGTTAATACGGTTGGTGCAGACCAAACACTACCCATTAAGTGGATGGTCTGTAGGCCGTCGATTCAAGCACACCCTAAACATGCCTTCACGGGCTAGGTTACTCTTGTAAACTGTGAAGTGGAAGAAGTAATCAACCCATGCCCCTTATTAAATGAATTAGACAGGGCAAGTCTCGGGTTATTTCAGGCCTTCGATTTTTGTTACTATTTATTGTTAATTGTACTTTAGTACTATTTCATTTGTTGTAGGTACTGTTACTTTTTCAGAATGCTTTGACATGCTTTCATAGTACTTTGCCATGGCTTTTTGCTTCCGCTATTTGTTTTCCTCACCTACTTTGAAATGCTTTTTCTTGAGATGAGGG
Source organism: Solanum sitiens (assembly GCA_016801875.1). NCBI lineage: Eukaryota > Viridiplantae > Streptophyta > Magnoliopsida > Solanales > Solanaceae > Solanum > Solanum sitiens. The sequence continues at coordinate 2,557,733 of JABWTJ010000056.1, forward strand.
TGTATCGTAAATAACCTCTCTACCATAGGGTTAAGGTCTATGTACACTCTACCTTCCCCAGGCCCCACTTGTGGGAATACTAACATCAGGTATGTTGTTGGTGACTAGCCAATTCTTTATAACAATCTTTTGACTAACTAGTTTTTAAATGATAAGCTAAAATTCGTTTGGCATAATTCAGTCCTTATCTATCCAGCAAGGAATAAAAAGTAGTATTATACGGGTGGGGCAAATTAAGATATTAGATCACTACTTGATAAGTTAGTTTGATGGAAAAGCGTCCCAACTTGAACTTCAGTGGCTATAATGCTAAACAAAAACTTGTGTCATGTTAGACTTCATTTTTTGGTGTGGTTGGGTGATGGGAATTCCTTCCTGCCCTCCGAACAGACCTGAGGGTCTTCCTTCATCCGACTATCTATTGGTGAAACAATTCACATCAATTCACTGCCTCAGTCTCACCCCACATTTTGGATTTATTTACAGAAATGTATTTGACGCTTTCTTTGACTCCTTATATGTAGGATTCAAAAAGAGAAGACTTGAATATCTCGCCATCTAGAGGAGATACGACGAATGATGTCAAAAAACTTGAAGGTGAACAGGTAAAAGATTCCCTTGCAAAGAAGGATCAAATTGAATTGGGTTCAAATGCTGGAGCAACTCCTGAAGACGGGGATGTAAGATCCATCTCTCTCTCTCGCTCTGGTGCACTTCTCTAGGCTTGCTCTCTCCTCTTTGTCGAGTTTTACTGGTTAAGAAAAAACCAATTATTAAGCTGAACTAACATGCTGCTTAGAATGTTGAATTGATGTAGTTGCAAAGAAATGATTCATCACCCCTAGTTCCTGTTTTCCAGGTCCACAACGATTTGCAGTTTTTGCTACAAAATGATAGCGCAAAGGTTGAGAGTCTGATAGAGATGCATTGTGATGAACTTGTATCGACGGTAACTTGGCTGGAGCTTGAGTCTCTCTCTATCAGGAGTTTTACTGGTTTTAGTACATTTGTTAGCTATATCTAATCTGTGGTTGGACAATATGCCAGCTTGGGTACATGGAGGAGAAGCTTGAAGAACTTCTTGATATTGTTATGTCGAATTGCAGGTATTTCAAAACACGTTGGAAGTTGAATTATTTTCTGTTCCCATTTTAGTATTTTTCGTTAGTTCTTTTATACTTTATACATGAAGATTTGAAGTTCTCATTTCAGAATTTGTTTCGTTTTATTGTTGTTTTCGTTTCTGTTTTGTTTGTTTGGCGTATAAGAACCTTAGGAAGCTGAATTTTAACAAGTTGGACTGGCTTTGCCTCTAAATCTTCTCTGAAACCTAAATTTCTTAGAAGATTGAAAACAAGATTATAATTTGTGTGATATAATGCTTGTGTGATACATTACATTTTTTATGCATTTCATACTTAATAGATTAAATTATCTCTGACAATATTCAACTCCTACAACACAGCCTTTAGATTGAGAAATAATCTAAAATGCCCGGGGTTTAAAAAAGTGTGACAATTTATTCTGTCTAAATTTAGTAGTGGGATCCACGCTGTTCTTTTCTATTTCTGTTTTATATTCTCCGATAAATATTCTGTTATAGATCTGAAGGAAATAGAGTAACTGAGCAACTCCTTTTATGCCCTGTAATTTTGTCAGCATCTTCTTGATGCCTTTTAATGAAATTCTTCTTCATAGAAAAAATGATGGAAAGAAGCAATAGTTTGGGAAGAAGGGTTTGTTGGTGTTCAGTGACTGACAGGTGTAGAAAGGAGTGTGTGTGCGTATAAAGGTTACAACTGTGTGAGTGCCTTAATGTATCTATATATATGGCCTTGTTGCAATTACAATATGTTGCCCAGGTTTATTACGCCCAATTAGAGGCTGGCTTGGTGTAAATTCCTTGCACTCCTGAATCCAAGTAAATTTCTGTCCATTAGAAGCATGACAGTATTAGAAGCCTAACTCATGCAAAAAAACTTTTAGAAGACAATAGTAGACTATCTTGTAGATTTTTTAGGCTGCTGTAGTTCGGTGGTGGAGCATCCACTTGTAAATTGGAGGTCTGTAGTTTGATCCTGCTGGGCAGGGTCTAATTCCTCCATTGTTATTTTAGAAGGACCTCAAATAGGGAAGAATGATTAAAGAGTATCCATATGGTAGATCCTAATAAATTTGGTATTTATGCGAAATTGATTAATTGGTGTCGTATACTACATGAGATCTCGGTATTTTATGTTGGCTTGTTGCTTGTTGGATTTGTCCTGAAATCTTTCTATGGGTTTTCATTTGCCATTAGCAGGTTAATGACCTTTCCTGAAAAACAACGTCTTCGGCAGTTAATACAGGACCTTCCACCTAAGAATCTTGATCGTGTTGTCCAGATTTTCTGTCGTGGTAAGCAAGTGGAGAGACATTCCTGCAGTGAGGTGTATGTTGATCTAGAAAACGAGGTAAACATATATTTTTTTTTTTTTGCAATTGTGTGCTTAATTTCTCCAAGATCTCGGTTTCTAAGTTCCCAGTGGGTCATTGTAGGACAAAGCAACACTGTGGAGATTGTACTTCTACATTGAAACAGTTGAAAATGCTAAGAGACTTTGCGAGGTGTAATACTAAGCGGTGACAATTTACAAGGCCTTTCATGAGACTTTGGGTCCTGATAGTTCTCAGGTATGGTCTTTAATGTTCACACGCTGTAGAAAGACTCAACCAAACTGTACATGGTGCACATCTTCTAGTTGTAAGAGATCTCTGGTGGTGATGCCATCTGGCTCTTTACATTTTTGTAGGCTAATGGTTGGTTGGTGTAGATAGAACTCAACGTTGACACTATCACAGATCCAATGGCTGTGTAGGGTGCTAGTCAGTTTTGGTGCCTTCGACATGTAGACGAACTAACTTTTGATGATTCAGGTATCAACAGTTGTAAATTGCCTCATTGTTTGTTATGCACCTGGTGAAACTTTGTCATTAGTTACTGTTTTATCTAGTTGAAGAGGTGTAATTGATGAGAGGCCAGTTTCATACACTTTGAGAAGCTTGACATTATAAATGTAAAACATACCAAAAATTCTGATTTATTTTATATAAATATAAACCTTGTAGAAAGAATCCAGTGAAAAAGTTGAATCCATATAAACGAATATCTATAGTTACTTTAATTCTTCTGTCGATAAATATTAAAAACACAGGTATGGAACTATTCGAAACTTCACTTGCAAGTGGAGACGAACATGTTATCATAAAGTGTTGTAAATTTATTGCAAATGAAATAATATAATGAAAAGTTTCTTCTTTTTAGTGTCTTTCAAAGGTGAATAATATCTCAATTGTGAAAATTAGGTATATAGCATGTTTTATATTAATATTCTCAAGTTATAGCATTAGAGTTTGAGTTTGTATTTCAACATATAACATTTAAGAGTGAGTCAAAAGGGCAACTTTTTTCTTTCAAAAAATCAAAACGGCATATAAAAAAAAAAAATTAACCAAAAGGGCAAAATCGCTCCGTCAAGAGCTATTTTCTTTTGACAAAAAAGTAAAAATTTTCTAAGAAAAAAAATTCTTTAAAATCGCTGCTATAGCAGCGTTTTTATAAAAAAGAATTTTGTTAAAGTTATATCGATATTGGTAAAGAATTTTTTTAAAAAGTTTTGTTATGTGTCTAATCTTTCCCTTTTTAAAGTTTTCTTTTTTTAATTCAATATTCTTTTATTATTACTTACGACATATAATTCAATTTTTCTCATTCTTTTAACAATAGACATGAAAAACGTTGCCTTTGTAGCGATGTAAGAAAAAAAAGTTCATCAGACTTAAAATCGTTGTTAGGGCAGCGATTTTTGATTAAAGTTTTTGGATAAAATCGCTGTTAGGACAATGATTTTTATTTTTAACCGCTGTCAGACGAAATCGCTTCATCAGGAGCGACTTTGCTCTTTTGGTTTTAAAGAAAATTGATGTGCCCTTTTGGAATTTTTTACAATTTTTTTTGCCCTTTTAGCTTCGAACTCTAACATTTAATATATCAAGTTATAGCATATTATTAAAAAATATAATGTTGATTTTAAATAATTATAAACATTTGTTTTTTAAAAAAAAAAATGAAGGAAAAAAGGGACTAATATTTAAATGGAAAATGCCATCTTTTATTACTTAAATTAAATACAATTATTAGTTGTGTTAATTGATTAGCATATATTAAGAAAATTTAAAAAAATTCAGATTAATTAGTTACCTTAAAACTCTCAATTTAAATGAAATTAAATTTTGATTTAATTCCTTAAAAAGCTCTAACAAATTGATATCAACGTATAAGCTGTAATTTTTTTTTTGGTTTTCACGATTCTTTCATTTTTTTCTGCAGATAGCATTTTTTTTAGTAATTGAAGAAATTTTGCCGTTGAAAAAAACGTGATTTGCTGTGATGGACAACATTGTATCGATATTAATTAAACATGGTGGAAAGTGAAAATCATCAGGTTGGTTTTAATTATAATCTGCTGGTTTTTTTTTAATTATTTTAGGATCCGAAATATAGATTATAGCGTATTTTTTTTGGATGAAACAGTGTTTTGGTATATACCATATCTGAAAACAACACGTAAAGGTATAGACGTTTGAGTTTTAATGAAATTGAAGATTCGGGTAAAACTTGATTTATGAAGAAAATAGAAAAATGGATTAGATGGTACAGTGTATTTTGTAACTAGTCAAGAAATAAGTATTTATAATGTTGTGGACCGTTGAAGTATGAGACTTGTTTTAATCGTGTATGAAATTTATATTATTCGATTTGTATGAATTTTTTTGCTGAGAATGTTGTTGTTTGTTTGTTGGGATGATGGAATGATGTTTTTTTTAAAATATGAATTATGTTGTGGATAACAATCTATGTATGTCACATGATGTGAATTTTTTTAATATTTGTGTGTGAGTTGTATGTGAATTATGTATCATTTTCGTTTTTATTGTAATTTGAATAGATGTTTCTGTTTGGCAAAGGAAGGTAAATATTGATATAATTATATGAATTATGTATGAAATCTGTATACTTTTTTTTAGTTAGTATATTTTATGAAACGAAATATATATATGGCATGTGATGATGAAAGTTATAATAATTGTGTATGAAATGATTATAATTTTTTTTTTGTGTGTATAGACAATCTTTTAAAAGTTAATTTCATTATTTTATAGGTTGTTGAAAGGTATATTAAGTGTGTATAAATTATTTTGCAATTATATGCATTAAGTTGTACTAAATGTTATTTTAATGTTGTGAAACATGTAAATATGTCGATTTTCAGATGGAGGGCATCATATATGATGCATCTACTCTGTATAGTGGTTTAGTTAATGCGATAATATCTCAACCTAATATAGAACAAAATATAAGTGCTATTGAGATAAAATATATTGTTAGCGCTATGTGTCCACCTATTAGTATTCAAAATGATGTTGGGGTAAGGGTTTTTCTAGATCAAAAGAAAGTGAATTTGAATTTTTTTACAAAATATCCATTGTGCATCTCTTTGAAAGATTGTGAGATGTATAATCAAGATCGTGGAGTTATTACACATAGAATAATTTTGAAGTTAGTTTAACACTGACTAACGTTGATTTATACTCCAACAATTTTATCCGTTTGATCGGAATGAATTTAGATGGAGTTTTCGATGAGAATAGTGAAGGAGATAATGATGTAATAAGTGACTATTTCAACCTATTTGTAGCTGAGAATCAGATTTACAATAATAGGGAAACACTTAAGGAGGTGATGAGGCATGTATTCAGTTTTCTTATAGCGCATTGTAATGCGTCTAAGTAAGTGCACATCATTGTTTTAAGTTATATTTTTTTATTTGATTTGTTTTGCTGTATAATATTTAAATGTATATTTTCTTATTTGTAAAACAGTTATCACCTGATTTGTCTTTCTGATACTTGTTCTTGGGTGATAAGAACATCTAGTTTGAATAAATCAAATTTATTCAAAGTTTGGAAGTATAATGCTGAACACACTTGTTCTGTTAGAGTGTATGCAAGACGTCAGGGGATAACTGACGTTGTAGCTGTCTTGATAATGGAGAAGTATATTGATCCATCTATGGTATACACTCCAAAGGATATAGCTGATGATATGTTGAAATTGCATAGTGTTTCGCTAACATACATACAGGCATGGAGAGCTAAAGAAAAAGCAATAAAGTTGGTGCGTGGAGATTCGCCCGAACCGTATGCCAAGTTACCAGGTAATTTCGATATAAAATATGAATTTAAAGGTTTTTAATGGTAAAAATAAAAAAAACGACCATACAGTTTGTTTTCATAATGAATTGAAATTTTCTGTTTTTGTATTCTTTATGTATCAATTTTGTGTCCTTTTTGTGTGTAATTATAATTAAATATGTATAAAAGTATGTATTCTTTTTGTATCAATTAAGTGTTCTTTATGTATCCATTAAGTTATATATATGATGTTTTAAACTGTCGTATTATATAATTTTAAAAATTTCAGGTTATTTATACATATTGGAATAAACATATCATGGATTGATTTTGAAAATAGAAAGAAAAGAATGTGATAAATTCTTATACACATTTGTTGCATTAGAAGTTTGTAGTAGAGGCTGGGAGTATTGTAGGCCAATTGTAGTTGTTGATGGGGCGGGATTAAAATGTTCATATGGTGGTACAATGTTAACTGCCAGCACGATGGATCCGGGAAAAATTTATTAATCCCGTTTAATTTTACGCTTATAAAATATGTTATGAATTGTGTTTCTAATTTGTGTGATATTTTTTTTAAAAAATGGATCAGGTCATATACTTCCGTTGGCATATGCGATAGTGAATTTCGAAAACGATGCTTCATGGACTTGGTTCTTTGAACAGTTTAAGAAAGCATATGGAGTTAGACAAAACATGTGTTTGCTCTCATTTCGATCCGAAATAAAACAAATGTTTTGTCTAATTCCATACGCTTCCTTAAACTGTTCAACAACCAAATCCATGAAGCATCATTTTCGGAATCCACTATTGCATATGCCAACGGAAGTATATGACCTGATCCATTTTTTTAAATAAATATAACACAAATTAGAACACAATTCATAACATATTTTATTATATTTTATAAGCGTAAAATTAAATGGGATCAAAAAATACCTCCCGAATTCATCGTGCTGGCAGTTAACATTGTATCACCATATGAACATTTTAATCCCGCCCCATCAACAACTACAATTGACCTACAATACTCCCAGCCTCTAATACAAGCTTCTAATGCAACAAATGCGTATAAAAATTTATCACATTCTTTTCTTTCTATTTTCAAAATCAATCCATGATATGTTTATTCCAATATGTATAAATAACCTGAAATTTTTAAAATTATATAATACGACAGTTTAAAACATCATATATATAACTTAATGGATACATAAAGAACACTTAATTGATACAAAAAGAATACATACTTTTATACATATTTAATTATAATTACACACAAAAAGGACACAAAATTGATACATAGAGAATACAAAAACAGAAAATTTCAATTCATTATGAAAACAAACTGTATGGTCGTTTTTTTTCATTTTTACCATTAAAAAACTTTAAATTCATATTTTATATCGAAATTACCTGGTAACTTGGCATACGATTCGGGCGGATCTCCACGCACCAACTTTATTGCTTTTTCTTTAGCTCTCCATGCCTGTATGTATGTTAGTGAAACACCATGCAATTTCAACATATCATCAGCTATATCCTTTGGAGTGTATACCATAGATGGATCAATATACTTCTCCATTATCAAGACAGCTACAACGTCAGTTATCCCCTGACGTCTTGCATACACTCTAACAGAACAAGTGTGTTCAGCATTATACTTCCTAACTTTGAATAAATTTGATTTATTCAAACTAGATGTTCTTATCATCCAAGAACAAGTATCAGAAAGACAAATCAGGTGATAACTGTTTCACAAATAAAAAAATATATATTTAAATATTATACAGCAAAACAAATCAAATAAAAAAATATAACTTAAAACAATGATGTGCACTTACTTAAACGCATTACAACGCGCTACAAGAAAATTGAATTTTTCGACAAGGTCAACATGCCTCATCACCTCCTTAAGTGTTTCCCTATTATTGTAAATCTGATTCTCAGCTACAAATAGGTTGGAATAGTCACTTATTACATCATTATCTCCTTCACTATTCTCATCGAAAACTCCGTCTAAATTCATTCCGATCAAACGGATAAAATTGTTGGAGTATAAATCAACGTTAGTCAGTGTTAAACTAACTTCAAAATTTATTCTATGTGTAATAACTCCACGATCTTGATTATACATCTCACAATCTTTCAAAGAGATGCACAATGGATATTTTGTAAAAAAATTCAAATTCACTTTCTTTTGATCTAGAAAAACCCTTACCCCAATATCATTTTGAATACTAATAGGTGGACACATAGCGCTAACAATATATTTTATCTCAATAGCACTTATATTTTGTTCTATATTAAGTTGAGATATTATCGCATTAACTAAACCACTATACAGAGTAGATGCATCATATATGATGCCTCCATCTGAAAATCGACATATTTACATGTTTCACAACATTTAGTACAACTTAATGCATATAATTGCAAAATAATTTATAATATACCTTTCAACAACGTATAAAATAATGCAATTAACTTTTAAAAGATTGTCCATACACACAAAAAAAATCATAATCATTTCATACACAATTATTATAACTTTCATCATCACATGCCATATATATATTTCGTTTCATAAAATATACTAACTAAAAAAAAAGTATACAGATTTCATACATAATTCATATAATTCTATCAACATTTACCTTCCTTTGCCAAACAGAAACATCTATTCAAATTACAACAAAAATGATACATAATTCACATACAACTCACACACAAATATTGAAAAAATTCACAACATGTGACATACATAAATTGTTATCCACAACATAATTCATATTTTAAAAAAAACATCATTCCATCATCCCAACAAACAAACAACAACATTCTCATCAAAAAATTCGTACAAACCGTATAATATAAATTTCATACATGATTAATACGAGTCTCATACTTCAACGGTCCACAGCATTATAAATACTTATTTCTTGACCAGTTACTAAATACACTGTACCATCAATTTTTTTTTAATTTTTTTTCATAAATCAAGTATTACCCGAATCTTCAATTTTATTAAAACTCAAACGCCTATACCTTTATGTGCTGTTTACAGATATGGTATATACCAAAACACTGTTTCATCCAAAAAAAAAATACGCTATAATCTATATTTCAGATCCTAAAATAATTAAAAAAAAAAAACAAGTTATAATTAAAATCAACCTGATGAATTTCACATTCCACCATGTTTAATTAATATCGATACAATGTTGTCCATTACAGCAAATCACGTTTTTTTCAACGGCAAAATTTCTTCAATTACTAAAAAAAAAAAAAGGAAATGCTATCTGCTGAAAAAATTGAAAGAATCGTGAAAACTGGAAAAAAATACAACTTTTACGTTGATTCAATTTGTTAGAACTTTTTAAGAAATTAAATCAAAATTTAATTTAATTTCAACTAAATTTAGAGTTTTAAGGTAACTAATTAATTTGAATTTTTTTAATATTTTAATATGTGCTGATCAATTAACACAATTACTAGTTGTATTTAATTTAAGTAATAAAAGATGCCATTTTCCATTTAAATATTTGTCCGTTTTTTTTTCTTCAATTTTTTTTAAAATAAATATTTTTAATTATTTAAAATCAACATTATATTTTTTAATAATATGCTATAACTTGATATATTAAATGTTATATGTTGAAATACAAAACTCTAATGCTATAACTTGAAAATATTAATAAAAAAATGCTATATACCTAATTTTCACTTAATAGATCTATTATAATCTTAAAAAAAAAAGGTTCATGTATGTGTAGACATCCATTCAATGAATATATGTCACGGTAAATTTAAATTAGTCATTGAATTAAAAAAATTAATTTATTTATAAGAAAAATCAAATATACCTCTGGATTTTGCGAGTGATTAAATATACACATATAGGAGTCTCATTTTAAATTTAAATTAAATGAGGCTTGAAAAATATGAAATGCATGTAAATCTTACCTTTTATTTTGTGGAGTAGAAGAGTTGTTTTTATATACTCTTAAATCAAAAGAGAGGTTTTGCGAATTACCGTTACAAGAAAATATAACAGTAAATCACATCTAACAATAATAAATCATATAATATTAAAAACAACAATAAGGGTGTGTTTGATATGGAAGAAAATGTTTTCCATGGAAAATACTTTTCTAAAAAATGTTTTCATGGAAAACAAGTAGATTTTAGACTTATTTTCTCATGTTTGGTTGGTGAGTAGAAAATATTTTCTGAAAATGATTTCCAGTGTTTGATTTATGAATGAAAAATATTTTTGAGAGACATCTTTTATTTTTACTAGAGTAAAAAATAATTTATGAAATTAAAAATATTTTTTAAAAACAAAATTATTATTTTTTGGGGGTGGTGATGGGGATGGGGGTAGTTGGTGGGGGGAGAGGGTAGGAGTGAAAAAATAAAAAATTAGAAGTTGAAAATATTTATAAAAAACAAAATTAATTTTTTGGGGAGCGGTTGGGGTTGGGGTGGGGCTGGCCGGTGGGGGGCGAGAGGTCAGGGATCGGATAAAAAATAATTTGAAATTGAAAAGATTTTTTTAAAATTGATGTTTTTTCAAAAAAATATAATTTTAAATTGGAGGAGAGTTTTGGAAAATGTTTTCCTTTATTTTTTAAGGGAAGTCATTTTCTTTAATTTTGAGAAAAATAAATTAATTTGAAAAAAATTTTTTCCAAAACTTTTATCCCTACCAAACATGAAAAAATTAGAAAACTTTTTCGATACCAAACACAATCTAATAATCCAGTGTAACTCTATTAGGAGGATCTAGCCCCTTTGCTTTGATTGGCTCCCTCATAAAGTGCGACGTACTATTCCTACTTTATAATCATCAACTTTTAATCTCTCTTAGGTGAGCCCTTAATAAATTAAAATAAATTCAAGGATCTTCCTCATTTTTAATTATTTAAAAATAAATAAATAAGAGGTGTATTAATTTTACGGACAAAGAAAACAAGTCAAAAAAAATATTTAATAAAATGGATAAATGAAAGGTATCTTCTGAAATAATTTTAAAGATATTTTTGACCTTTTAAAAAAATTACTCCCTCCGTTTAAAAAAGAATGATTTCATTTCCTTTTTAGTCCGTTTAAAAAAGAATGACCTCTTTCTCTTTTTGGTAACATTTTAATTTCAGCTTTTCACGTAACATGTTTAAAGCCACAAGATCAAAGGACAATTTTGTACATTTGACCTAACTTTAATTTAGAACCACAAGATTCAAAAATCTTCTTTATACTCTTAAACTTCGTATCAAATCAAACCAGGTCATTCTTTGTAAAACGGAGGGAGTAATAACAATTACAAATGGAAATTCCATACCGCCAAATATTTCCTTTTTTGTTATTCTTCCATGCCTTTTTCTTTTTATAGCAAATTTCATAGAATAGAAAAAAAAAACTGAGAAAAAAGAAAAAGACAGGTTGGAATTAGAACGATTATTAGGCAGCTGAGTCAGCATCATTAGATCTAAACAGTAACAGAATTCGTCGTGTTAAACACGTGCGCTTCTGATTGGTTGAAAGTACCAAAGATCCCCTCTAGCGCGTGACACTTTAAAAGATGCATTTTCCTAAAACCTACCCCACACCCCTCCTTTGGTGGGCCCCACGACCCTCAAGTTGCAGAATAATTCCATAAAATGAAAAGGAACAACACACTACATGTAAAAAGATCCCATTTTTTTATTCTCCTTTTGTTTTGAAAAAATTATACTTCCTCCCGTCAAAAAGAATGATCTAGTTTGACTTGAAATAGAGTTTAAGAAAAGAAAGAAGACTTTTTAATCTTGTGATTCTAAATTAAAGTTATGTCAAATGTATCAAAATGCCCTTAATCTTGTGGTCTTAAACATGTCACGTGGAAAGTTAAAGTTAAAGTGTTGCCAAAAAAAGAAAGATATCATTCTTTTTTAAACAAACTAAAAAGAAAATAAGGACAATCTCTTTTAATATTCGAAAATTTTATACTTTATACCTACCTATACCTATTATACAATAATCCTTTACTCATATCCTCAATACTATTAATAAGTCTAGTACCCTATACATTGGGTATTAACTCCCACATAATGTTAGTAATTTATTAGAGTACTAAGTTATTGTCAAAATACTTTATGTTTGGACATGATTTTACTCATGTTGTTAATATTTATGGCCTTATCAATATCTCCATGACATTTCTTTAAAAATGGTTTTATGGCTTTTCCACTTTACTTGGTTTGATTGTGGTAAGAATGAGGATCATTAAGGTAATTTAATATGAATAATTGATTTAGATATTTTATTTTTGTAAGAAGAAGCAACTTACTTAGGTAATAAAACTTAAAAAAACTCAAAATATCCATATAGATTAATTTGAATATCAAAATTATTTTATTGTAATTTCTTTGATTCAAAATAAAAAAATATAAATCAAATTATTGAACAAATTCAAACGGCATGAATGTCTATCCTTAGGCGGTTGTTGAAACTCTCACTAATCCATATTAAGTAACCAGAGAAATATTGATTTTAATCCATGTATTATTACATGATTTCCGTTTTAGAATGAGTGAATTAAGAAAATTATTGTGACTTTTATTATATATTTATCCTTTCATTTATTTATGTTAGTTTCAAAATAATGGCAATAATGGAAAACAACCTTTAATTTTATTCTTAAATATTTTATACTAAAGAATGTACCATATATCAAAAGTGTAACAATAATTGTTCACTATACTATTTTAGAATGTTCAACAATAGTTGTTCACTTTATGAAATCAATAGATAATTAATGTTACGCTTAATTTTAATTTACTCTTATTGTTAGTTATAGTCATTTTCTTATTATATTTTTAAAGATATTGTATTTATTTTATTGAATTGGAGATATAGTAAAATTATTTTTCTATTTATAATTTTTTTTAAAGTGTGCAAAGTAATTGTTGGACCATAAAAGTATGAACTAGAGAGAGTAATTGATATTTATTACTCTATCGGTCTCTAATTACTACTTTTTCTTTTTTTACTTATTATATATTCAAATAATTATTTTGAAAATATATCTTAAAAAAATTTAGTTTTTAATTTATTAATTTTATAATTAATAAATATAAAATGATAAATTATTACATTAATATTATTATTTTAAATAAATATATAATATAAAAATAAATAAGTAATTAGAGACGGAGAGAATATGTGATTATACAAATTTTACTTTTTAAACTAATCAAAAGTACACAAAAAGTAGGCTAAAGTCAAAATAATTTTTCTTCATGTCCAAATTCCAATATCCAATAGAAACCAAATGACTCATCAAGCTCATTGTAATTTGATCTACACCGCTACTTTTTTCTTCCTAAAAGCGGCACCAAACAGTAGCCAACCCACACTGAGCTGAACTCCCAGTCATCCATGTTCCTTCTACTGACTCCTAAAACACACTGAAATTGAAAAAAGTGAATCTTGGCAACTCCTTTTATGGGTACTGAACAGTCTTAATTCTTTGCTTGCTATGACAGAAATGGATCTGCATCTCTTACTTGGGATTTGAGTGTTTTTTCAAGAACCCCAGTTGAGTAAAGCTGAAATCTTGAAGTGGGTGTTTTTTTTGTTAAAAATGAAGCAAAAGAAGGAGTTGTCTTATAGACCCAAGTTGCTGAAATATGTTTTATTTGGGATGATTGTGTTCTTGGGTTTGGTTTGTCTTTATAATTGTTCGTTTATGGGTCCTGGTCTTCCTATAGCGCGTGACCCTTTAGCTATTGATGATGGTTCTGATCCAGTTACTGGGATTTCTTACCATGGCCGCATGGATATGGATATGGAAGATCAAGAACTTGAAGTTCCTAAAAGTATTCCTGTATGCATGTAATTCTTGAGTTTTTAGCTTACTGATGTTTGTAAAGTTTGCATTTTGACTCTGGTTTTGTTAAGATTTTGATTTGCTTTTCTTTGTTTTGTTCTTCATTTGAACTATTTATTTAGGTTTGTGATATGAGCTACTCGGAGTTGATACCCTGTCTTGACAGAAATTTGATATATCAATTGAGATTGAGGCTCAATTTGACTGTTATGGAGCATTATGAGAGGCATTGTCCTCCTCCTGAACGTCGTTTCAATTGTCTTATCCCACCACCAGCTGGTTACAAGGTCAGCATTGATTGCTTTTTTTCTGGGTTTTTTGTTAAGGGAGTGTACTAAAGCATGAATGAATTTGGTTATTGATGAGCTTGAATTGATTGTCTTTATTCAATCTGTTCACTACTTGTATCGGTTATTGATGAGGTTAAATTGATTCCCTTTACTCAATTTGTTTACTATTTGTCCTCTTGTGCATTACTGAGGTTACTTTTAGTTGTTGCTATTATTATTGTTTCTGTCTAGTTTTGATGCCAAGGAGGTCCTTGTTAGATTTCCAGATCCCCATTAGATGGCCAGCTAGTAGAGACCAAGTGTGGAAAGCAAACATACCCCATACACATCTTGCACAGGAAAAGTCGGATCAAAACTGGATGATTGTGGATAGAGACAAGATAAAATTCCCTGGCGGAGGAACACATTTTCATTATGGAGCTGACATATATATTGCAGCAATTGCAGGGGTAATTAAGCTTAATTCTACTTATGTTGCAGGTTGATTTGCTTATAGGAATTGCATTATAATTCGATGGTCTGGTTATGTTCTTGTGTAGATGCTCAAATTGCCTGGTGAAAAGCTCAGCAATGGTGGAAACATAAGAAATGTTCTTGATGTTGGCTGTGGTGTTGCTAGCTTTGGGGCTTATCTTCTTTCCCATGATATTATAGCTATGTCGCTTGCTCCTAATGATGTACATGAGAATCAGATACAGTTTGCTTTGGAAAGGGGAATCCCATCTACACTAGGAGTCTTGGGCACGAAAAGACTGCCTTATCCTAGCAGGTCATTTGAGTTGGCACATTGTTCACGCTGTAGAATTGATTGGCTCCAAAGAGATGGCATTCTTCTGTTAGAACTTGACAGATTGCTCAGACCAGGTGGTTATTTTGTGTACTCTTCACCTGAAGCTTATGCGCATGACGCCGAGAATCGAAGAATTTGGAATGCAATGTATGATCTATTGAGAAGAATGTGTTGGAGAGTTGTTTCAAGGAGAGACCAGACTGTGATATGGGCCAAACCTCTGAGTAACAGTTGTTATATGAAGAGAAGTCGCGGGACACAACCTCCCTTGTGCATTTCTGGTGATGAGCCCGATGAATCTTGGAATGTACCGATGAAAGCTTGCATCACTCCATACTCAGCGAGTAAGTATGCAATTGCTATGTCCATATTCTTCAATCCACGTCTTGAATAGCTGAACATATGTATCATTCTGATAAATGATGAACTTTTCTGCTTATACTGTGGCGTCAATTGCCACTTTTGGCTTTGGATTATAAGTGATTGTTGTAGAAGTGGCAACTCACACTTAATAAAAAAAGAAAAATGGATGAAGTGACAGTTCACATAGAACTGTCATTCTCAGTGACTATTTCATTCTATTCAACTACTTCTAGCAAGGGGATCACAAATACTTAATATTCTTTTTTAATGTGATAATTTTTATATTATTTGTTATTGAAGAGGTGCATAAGGAAAAAGGGTCCGGGCTAGAACCTTGGCCACGGAGGCTTATGGCTCCGCCGCCTCGCTTGGAGGAAATTGGTGTCACTTTGGACGAATTCCATAAAGACACTGTAAGTTTCTCAAATCAGTGAAGACAGTATCTCTGTTGGATTTTATTTAATGATTTTTGTTTCTTGTTCAGTTTGTCTTTTAACTATTTAATATATGTGATTTTCCAGAACGTATGGCATGAAAGAGTAGTCGACTATTGGAAGCAGATGAAGTCTGTTGTCCTTAAGAACTCAGTTAGGAATGTGATGGACATGAACTCAAACCTCGGTGGTTGTGCAGCTGCACTAAAGGATAAGGACATTTGGGTAATGAATGTTGCTCCTGTTAATATGTCATCAAGATTGAAAATAATTTATGATCGAGGCTTAATCGGAACATTTCATGACTGGTGCGCTACTTTCCACCCTTTCAGATATTGTTCTCTTTGCATCCTCGTTCTCCGTTCCCATGGATAAGCAGAATAACTGCTCTGTTTTTGTGGTATATGGTCACCCTACTGCTAACTGCTTACTTTCCCAATCTTAGGAATCCAAAATCCATTCTCATTTATTACATATATAGTTGTTAATAATTGGAAGATTACCAATGATTTGTATGGCTCTTTTTTTATTAATAAATTTACAGAAGAGGAGCTTGATCTTTATAAAATTACTTAAGTTGAGGATGAAAGAAGATAAAAATAAATAATGATGTATTAATAGCGAACGATATAATGCTAATCCCTCTTTGCTCCTCTCAAGTTTATCCCACAGCTTGTTAAAGACTTCATGCACTTCTTTATAGACTTAATCACTCATCTCTCATTCCCCATCTACAATTCTTAGTGTGTACTTTAATGACTTTAAAATAATAGTTATATAGTTGTACAGATAGGAGTCCTGTAACCGATGGAAACGGAATGAACAAGATTTCAACCTTCTTCCTCAGCTTTCATAGTTCTGTAAAATACATCTATAAAAGAGGTCAGTCTTTTGAACGAATTCAAAGTAGAAAGTAGGTCACGTCAATG
The DNA here is from genome assembly GCA_016801875.1 of Solanum sitiens. Classification (NCBI taxonomy): domain Eukaryota; kingdom Viridiplantae; phylum Streptophyta; class Magnoliopsida; order Solanales; family Solanaceae; genus Solanum; species Solanum sitiens. The sequence continues at coordinate 2,574,646 of JABWTJ010000056.1, forward strand.
GGACGAAAGGAGCCAGGGAGAAACATGTAGAAGCATTTTTGCTGCTTGAATGATGATGTTGTTGTCTTGCAATATATGCCCCTTATATGTTGCGCCTTCAAATTACTGAATACTAACCATCATATATAATTAGGTGTGAATCATTTTCAACGTATCCACGCACGTATGACCTACTTCATGCGTGGATGATCCTCTCGGAGACAGAAGATCGAGGGTGCAGCATCGAGGATCTACTTATTGAGATGGACCGTATGCTAAGGCCAGAAGGATTCATCATTATAAGGGACAAGCCTCATATAATAAACTCCGTAAGAAAATTCTTGCCTGCTCTAAAATGGGATGGATGGTCATCAGAGGTAGAACCACGGACTGATGCTCTCTCCTTGAGCGAAGAAAGAATTCTAATCATAAGAAAGAATTTTTGGCGCGAGAAGTTAACAGTTTAAGTGCATTTGTTATGGTATGTATGTTTTTCTTCGCGAATGGACTCCTCGTTTCATTCATGATCCCATAATGTAGCAGCAAGTCATTGCTAGGAACTGGCTGAGGCATTGTCATGGCCAATGTGTTGTATATGTCTAATTTATCAATGATAATGTTGGGACTATCTTTCTATACTTTTTAACTGTTTTCGGGTTGGAAAATTCGGTGTTTCAGGAATGAAAGCTGGATTCTGGTGGGGAAACTCTGATCTATTGCTGGCTTTTGGAACCAAAAAAAGTGTTCCCAAAAGATCAATGTACTGTTGAATATACATATGCAAAGGAGTTGGGAGGTGGGGTTAGAGTTATGTTCTTCACAGCCATATTTTGTACTTAACTTTGGTCCATAAAATATAAGAAAATTATCAACTTGTGAAAAAGTAGGTTTTACATTTTAATTTTTTTAATATGGTGGTTTTACTTGTTTTATTTCTCAATAAAGTAATTTTCAATTGCATATGTGCAGTGTTATAATTTATGCAGTCCAAAAAAGGTTACTCTAGTTCCAAGTATAATTTTTGTTGTATCTGATGATTTGGATGGCCCATATTCTTTCTACTTTTCTTTAGATATTTATCAAAGTACAAGAATCTGAAGTTACTAAACAGTAACACTTTAATTGAACATCCAAGTTTCTGTTCATTCATGAACCTTAAGTGGGTACATCGGGGTGTACATAGATCGAGTTGGTTCAGTTTTTGTTCTTAATCTCTTTTTTGTGATTCTAGTTTTTAGTTGTGATAATGAATTTAAATTTTGCACACGATAGAATGATTTTTTTACATTATCATGTTAGCCAAAAGATGTCAATAAATAACCTTGCATGATATTAAAAACGGAAAAGTGTAATATTTGTCCTTGTACTATTAGAAAATGGTTATACTTACCCATTGTTATATTTTTTGATTATATTTGTTCCTACCATCCAACTTTGAATTTATATTTACCATTTGAGTTGTTAAGTTCCACATCACTCCACGTAGCATAATAAAGAAGTGTTGATGTGGAACTTTCAGCTGAAAGGATAAATATGAACCCAATGTTGAATGATACAGACAAATATAATCAAAAAGTATGATGGTATAGGGCAAATATGACCATTTTTTCATTACCTTAATAATATCAAGAAAACATAAATATTTTATCTTTTAAAAAATTGTCATGTCGTTAAAAATTTGAAAAAATCTTCTCAAATACCTAAATAGAAAAAACTGAGAATATAAGTCATAAAACGCATTCAGTAAATATGATTTATAAGTAAACTTTTGTGTCTTCGTATTTATTATTGAAATTACTATGTTACCCCTTATGTTTAATTTTATTTCTCCACCATTTTTAAAATATATTTATTAATTTCAATTATTACTTTGATAATATCAAGAAAACATAAATATTTTATCTTTTAAAAAAATGTCATGTCATTGAAAACTTGAAAAAACTATTCTCAGATACCTAAATAGAAAGAACTGAGAATAAAAGGCATAAAACGCTTTTGTGTCTTCTTAATATTGTTGAATTACTATATTATCCCTTACGTTTAATTTTATTTGTCCACTATTTTTAAAATATATTTATTTATTTCAGTTATTACTTTAATAATATCAAGAAAATATAAATATTTTTTCTTTTAAAAAAAGGTCTTGTCGTTGAAAACATGAAAAAATTAAATCTTCTCAGATGTCTAAATAAAGTGAGTTGAAAATATAAGACGTAAAACACATTCAGTGAATATGATTTATGAGTAAAATTCTTTGTATTCTTATTCATAGTTGAAATTATTGTATTCGCCCTTCAGTTTAATTTTATTTGTCCACTATTTTTAAAAGGGTAATGACAGAAATCACATACTTTTAAGGCAAAATTACCATTTGTCCCTTATAAGTTTATAATTACAGAATTCCCTCAAAATGATACAATAATATAAGCGCTGATACATTAATCTGATGCACGAGAGATATTAATCGTTATGTAAGATACATTACATTTTATACATGATACACTAATCTGATGTACATTTTATACATGATATGTTAATATGATGCGCGAGATACATTAATCTGATGCAGAGATACATTAATTTATGCGCTGATACATTAATCTTATGCTTGAAAATGATGAATTTTGGAGATTTATAAAGCTAATAGAGGATAATGGTAATAAAAAAACTTAAAGGTGGCATTTCTGCCATTTTTCATTTTTAAAATATATTTATTTTATTTCATTATTATTTTTATAATCTCAAGAAAAGATAAATATTTTATCTTTTAAAACACGTCATGTCATTGAAACCTTAAAAAATAATTCTCACATACTTAAATAGAAAAAACTAAGAATGAAAGGCATAAAACACATTCAACGAATGCAATTTATCAATAAAATTCTATGTCTTCTTGTTTATTGTTGAAATTACAATATTACCCGTTTTGTTTAATTTTATTTGTCCACTATTTTTAATTTTTATTTATCAATTTCATTATTACTTTTATTATGTCAAGAAAAAATAATTATTTTTTATATATTTTTTATAAGTCATGTAGTTGAAAATTTGAAAATACTTTTCTAAGATACCTAAATAGAAAGAGTTGAGAATATAAGGTATAAAACGTATTAAACGAATGCGATGAGTAAAATTTTGTGTCTTCTTATTTATTGTTGAAATTATTATATTATCCCTTCCGTTTAATTTTATTTTTTCACTATTTTTAAAATATATTTATTTATTTCATTTATTACTCTGATAATATCAAGAAAAGATAATATTTTATCTTTTAAAAAAAGATCATATCGTTGAAAACTTGAAAAAAACCCTTTATGATACCTAAATGAAAGAGCAGAGAATAAGGCATAAAACGCATTCAGCGAATGCGATTCATGAGTAAAATTTTGTGTCTTCTTAATTATTGCTGAAATTACTATATAGTCCCTTCCGTTTAATTTTATTTGTCTATTATTTTTAAAATATGTTTATTTAATTCATTTATTACGTTACCGAAAACAGGTTATATTTGCCCTTGTACTCTTAGAAAAGGATTACATTTACCCTTTATTATACTTTTTGGTTATATTTGCCCCTATCTTCTAACTTTGAGTTTATATACCCTTTGAGTTGTGAAGTTCTACATCACTCCATGTAGGAGCCACAAAGGACAATAAAAAAGGGGTCATGTGGAACGTAACAACTGAAAGGGTAAATATGAATTCAAAGTTGAATGGTAAAGGCAAATATAATCAAAAAGTATAACGATGGGTATACATATAGCCATTTTCTAAAAGTATAAGGAAAAATATAACCCTTTTCCATTACTTTGATAATATCAAGAAAATGTAAATATTTTATCTTTTAAAAAACTTAATGCCGTTGAAAACTTGAAAAAAACTTCTTAGATACCTAAATAAAAAGTGCTTAGAATATAAGGCATAAAACACATTCAGTGAGTTCAATTTATGAGTAAAATTTTTGTGTTTTCTTATTTATTGTTAAAATTATTATATAACTTCCGTTTAATTGTATTTGTCAATTATTTTTATTATATAACTTTCGTTTAATTTTATTTGTCCACTATTTTTTAGAATATATTTATTTATTTCATCTACTACATTGATAATACCAAGAAAAGATAAATAACTATCTTTTAAAAAACGTCATGTCGTTGAAAAACTTGAAGACCCTCTTCTCGGATGCCTAAAAAGAAAGAGCTCAGAATAAAAGGCATAAAACACATTCAGCGAATGCGATTATGAGTAAAATTTTGTATCTTCTTAGATATTGTTGAAATTACTATATTACCCCTTCCGTTTAATTTTATTTGTCCACTATTTTTATAAAGATTTATTTATTACATTTATTTCTTTAATAATATCAAGAAAACATATTTTTGTTTGTTTTAAAAAAAGGTCATGTCGATGAAAACTTGAAAAAACCTTCTGAAATATCTAAATAGAAAGAGTTGAGAATATAAGACATAAAACTCATTTAGCGAATACGACTTATGAGTAAATTTTGTGTCTTCTTATTTATCGTTGAAATTACTATACTACCCCTTTCATTTAATTTTATTTGTCTACTATTTTTAAAATATATTTATTTATTTATTTATTATTTTTATAATATCAAAAAAAGATAAATATTTTATCTTTTAAAAAAATATCATGTCGTTGAATAAACTTGAGAAAACGCTTTTTAGATATCTATATAGAAAAAGCTGAGAATGAAAGACATAAAACGCATTCAGCGAATGCGATTTATGAGTAAAAATATGTGTCTTCTTATTTATTGTTGAAATTGCTATATTAGTCCTTCCATTCTATTTTATTTGTCCACTATTTTTAAAATATATTTTTATTTATTTTATTTATTACTTTTATTATATATCAAGAAAAGATAAATATTGTATATTTTGAAAAAACGTCATGTAGTTGAAAACTTGAAAAAACTTTCTCATATACCTATATAGAAAAAGCTGAGAATATAAGGCATAAAACGCATTAGACGAACGCGATTTATGAGTAAAATTTTGTATCTTGTTATTTATTGTTTAAAATACTATATTTCCCCTTCCGTTTAATTTTTATTTGTCCACTATTTTTTAAATATATTTATTTATTTCATATATTACTTTGATAATATCAAAAAAAGATAAATATTTTATCTTAAAAAAATTATTTCGTTGAAAACTTAAAACTCTTGTGAGATACCTAAATAGAAAGAGTTGAGAATATAAGGCATAAAACGCATTGACGGATGCCATTTATGAGTAAAATTTTGTATCTTCTTAATTATTGTTGAAATTACTATATTACTCCTTCCGTTAATTTTATTTGTGCACTTATTTATAAATTTATTTATTTATTTCATTAATTACAACTTACAAGGGTCATATTCGCCCTTTTACTCTTATAAAAGGGTTATATTTATTCTTTGTTATACTTTTTGATTATATTTTCCTCTATCATCCAACTTTGGATTTATATTACTTTGAGTTGTTAAGTTCCACATCACTTCATGCAGGATAATAAAAAAGGGGTGAAGTGGAACTTAATAATATGCTAAAATTGGATGGTAGGAGCCAATAAAATCAAAAAATATAATGAAAGGTACATATAGCCTTTTTCTAGAAGTATAAAGACAAAATATGATCCTTTTTCAATATATATACCAGTAATGTGATCACGTAAAAAATATTTATATCTACGTGGATATTAGTTTAGGACAATAATAAAATAGATGTCCAAAGTAATACTCCATATATGCAAATGATAATTCGACACTCCATCTTGAAATTCTTAATGATATTGTTTTTAGACCACCAATCTCTATGAAGAATCCGTAATTTTTTTTTTGAAAAAAATAAAACATGTAATTTTACAATATATAAAAGTAATCTACTAGTGTAAAATTTCTTTATATCTATATCTATATATATAGATATATAGGTGGACATTAATTAAAGTCAATAATAAATAAATGTTTAAAATAACATTACATAATAATAAATAGGCATTCAAAACAACATGAGATTTTCTTGCTCATTCAGTTTGCTTCTTCCACAATTCACAACAAATTAACAATAAAATCACCCACCCAAACAGAGTTGTCACTCTTATTTTTACCATGGACACTCCACCGGAGCTACTTCTAATGAAAATTTAATTTCATATCAATCGTTACGAGGTAAACTTTTATCGTGTAATTCTCATTGTTTATCTACGAAAACTATCATACAAAAAAAAAATTAATTTTTTTTTGAAGATTCAGCCTAAGAGATCAATCACGTGATCGATGGATTCTCAAATGGCTGCTTCTACAGACGCTGCACAAATGGTGTTGAAGGTACCTTTTGTTATTGGTAAGGCTTCACCCCTCGCGAGATGAATTCAACCTTTAAGATTCTTATCATTGATTCCGTTGTTGAAATGTTGGTTCAGAATTAATTTTTGCACATGTATATCTATGTTTGTAATCGATAAGATGTCGATGCTTGATTTTAGTCCAGGTCTATTTGCAAAGCTACTAAAGAGTGCATATTTGTATAATGTACTATGCCTCAATAAAATTGTGTTGCAGAAAGGATTAATCGTGCACTTGGACTAATCGTACACACACATACACAATGCATTAGCTTATGTTAATAGCTTGAATAGAGTGGAATAGATATAGAGAATTCGTATAGCTGAGCTCAACTAGTTTGGGATTGATGTGTAGTTAATTGATTGGTATCAATTGACTGATCAGAGATAACTGATATTGGTCCTTGTATGCCTGAGAATATCTTATGTCAAATTGGTATTTCATATTTATATGTGCATTCTCTATAATCATTATTAAGGAACTATTGAAATTGTGAAGGTGTTGCTGGAGGGACTGCATCTGGCAAAACAACTGTTTGCAATATGATTATTTCGCAGCTTCAGAATCAACGAGTTGTACTAATCAGTCAAGTAATATCTTGCTCACTTTTGTATCTGCTATGCACTTTCACTTTGTAATATGAGAATTACCTCTTGATATCCTTTTTGATGGTAAACGTTGGTATAGTGGAGAGTTCATTCTTGTGATATACGGAGTATAACTTTTTCATCATTGTCTAACATTTGATCAACCTAATGTTAACTTTCAGGAAGCATTTTATCATCCATTAACTGCAGAACAGTTAGAGAAAGTTCACGAACACAACTTTGATCATCCTGGTAGGGAATTAACTAATCTTTGAAGTTTCAAACTAGATGGTAAATGTTGATTGATTAGGTTTTCTATTGAATACCGTCTAAGGTTGGTTTGTTTAATCATGTATTCTTTTCAGATGCCTTTAATACAGAGCTTCTGCTTTCGTGTATGGAAGAATTAAAACATGGAAGAGGAATTAACATTCCTAATTATGATTTCAAGCTCCATAGGAGCGTGGAACCAGCTCGTGTGGTAATATACTCATCTTCCCTGGTCAAGTATTTAAGCTGATGTTGCATGTTGTTCGTATTGTGACTTCACAACTTTCATCTCGAAGCTTCAAAGTTCAAATGCAGATGATTCTCTATTACATTTTTTTCTAATCGAATGCAGGTCAATCCCTCAGATGTCATCATTTTAGATGGAATTCTTATTCTGCATGATCCTCGTATACGTGATCTCATGAATATGAAAATCTTTGTTGATTCAGGTTCTTCTCTAACTGAAATTCTCAAATTTGAAGCCTTTTAGGATATATTTCCATATTCTTCATAAACTATAAGTGTGTTCATGAACGCAGACTCTGACGTGCGTCTAGCCAGGAGGATACGGAGGGATACTGTTGAGAGGAACAGAAACATCCTGAATGTGCTAGATCAGGTTAGCAGTTCTTTTGCACTTAACAGTTTTGGATTTTCGGTTGGTCCTAAATTGAGTGGCGGGACACCAAGTTAGCAGTTCTTTTGCTCTTAAGACTGATTTTATTTTTTGAATAACCTTTTGCTACTCTTACCTGTGATGCTAATTTGATATCAGGTAGTTGTGGAGTTTTAAATGATTCACCAGACTTTGGGTTATGTATTACTTGATTCATTTGAAAATTTGAATTCTTCAAGTTGATTATGCTATCTGATATGCAGTATTCCAAACATGTTAAACCTGGTTTTGAGGACTTTATTCGTCCAACAAAGAAATATGCTGATGTAATAATTCCTCGAGGAGCAGATAATGATGTTGCAATCGATTTGATAGTTCAACACATTCGTACAAAGCTTGGACAACATGATCTTTGCAAAATATACTCGAATGTATTTGTTATACAGTCTACATTTCAGGTATGTATCTCTTAAGGTTGTTTTCTTGATCGCGCTCCAATTCTTAAGTACTGTACATTTTTGAATATGCTAAATTGTCTTGATCTGTGCTTCAACATTCTTGAAGACCAAGGTGGAACAGTCCCATAACACTTGTCCATTTTCTAGATACGTGGGATGCATACACTTGTGCGAAATGCAAAAACAACCAAGCATGACTTTGTTTTTTATGCAGATCGCCTTATTCGCTTGGTATGATATGTTTTTATCTCATGTACTCAATGAAATTATCTTCTGGGAGCATTATTGTGAAAAATGTTGTCATTTTTACTCATTTTTGAGGTTGTGGAGCATGGTCTTGGTCACCTTCCCTTTACTGAGAAGCAGATAATCACTCCTACAGGTAACTTTCCGATTCTCACCTGATGTGTTCAAAATCTATAAACAGGAACTTGGTGAAAGAATTATCTTTTCCTCTTTTGCAGGATCTGTTTATAGTGGAGTCGTTTTCTGTAAACGTTTGTGTGGAGTTTCAATCATTAGAAGGTACCTAGTTATTTTTTTCCTAATCTATTATGGAATGAGTAGTATGTACAACATATCACAGTTTCTGTTCGATATCACAGTCCAATTATCAAGAATAGCCTGTCATTCATATGACTTTTCGATAGACAAAGTGAAAGTTGACATGGTTTGTGTTGCAGTGGAGAAAGCATGGAAAATGCATTGAGAGCTTGCTGCAAGGGAATCAAAATCGGAAAAATTCTAATCCACGGGGAGGGTAAAAGTGGAAGACAGGTTAGTCATATATACCAATTACCAGCCTCTTTGCTCAATGTTAGAATGTTTCTGTCAAAAATATGATTGAACAAAAATAGTTCGACTGATATGATTCTGACACTCTAAAGTACAAACCGTGTAAAGAGTTGTCTTCAATCCATACAGACACAATTTCTCCTTGTTCAAACTCATTATAATCTCCGATCACAGAGGATTTTAACACAGTAGCAGAACATAAAGAACAAAATGTAGTGTCTTACTGATCCGATCATCATTACAGTTGATCTATGAGAAGCTACCATCAGATATTGCAAGTCGACATGTATTGCTGCTTGATCCAGTACTTGCTTCAGGTTGGAAAATGCTTTTCTTTCTATCAATCAATCAATCAATAACGTTGTCAACTAATTAACCAATGAATTACTTTCCAGGGAATTCCGCGGTGAAAGCTATTTCTGTACTTCTTAGCAAAGGTGTACCAGAGTCCAACATTGTTTTCTTAAACCTTATATCAGTAAGTAATCATAAAACACAGCTTAAAAGTATTTTGAAACAAATACAGTTTACTAAAACGACTCGTGATGCAGGCCCCTGAGGGACTACATACTGTGTGCAACAAATATCCGCGATTGAAGATTGTAACATCAGAGATTGATACAACACTTAACAAGGACTTACATGTGATTCCTGGTATGGGAGAATTCGGAGATCGTTATTTTGGTACTGGTAGTCGAGTTATAACTCCTTCCTAACATCAACCATGTAAGCTTGGAGAGGATATAGACATATATATACTCTGTCCCTCTATTATCTGGGATGGAATTCTAGTGCTCAGATAATCCATAGACTGTTTTTTGTAACATTTTCCTGAAAACATTATCTTAGACATAAAGAATTCGCGCTTTGTTCCCCCTTTTGTTCTGATTAGAAAGAGCGAGATCTTACTCTTTCAAGGGGATGAAAGACAAGTAAAAGAATCGCGAGATTTAATGATAGGAGAAGCATGAGCATAGAGTTTTGTTCACATTATTCTTAATATTTTTGTTGCACCTCATATGGAAATTGGAAATGTGTATTAGTATATGTTTTGATTATATAAGCATAAGTATATATACTAGTAATTAAATATTTTTCAAATTTAAGTAAGTTTGATATAATAGTGATTATCATTGTTTATAAGTTACCTATCATGTTTGCTATAAAAATAAGTTCATGTAATTAAATTTCAAAAAGTAACATGATAGCTAGCAAGTATAAACATTGCATTAAAGCTTAAAATTTGAATAATTCAAATAATTGAAAATTGTATACGTAGAATTGTCAAATATATTGGACAACTGAGTGAAGTAATTTTTACTCCTTCCAAATCAAAGAACTTTTCCACTTTTCGCTTCTCGAAATTTAAAACTACATAAACTATGAAGCACCATTATTCCGTGTGTATTTTTATCAAAGATGATATTAGTTTCGCCCACTTTTAATTGTCATAATTTTTTGTTAGAGTCAAACTATATATAAAAAATTTGACTAACATTTTATGATGTATTTTTTCCATCATATTGAGATGCAGAAATTGTAATTTATAGTACTTTTCGTATAGTTGTTGAATAGCTAAGTTTTTTGTTTAATTAAAATATCAAAACAATATAATCTAATTTAACTTTGAGAATTAGTCAAATTGATTTTCAAAAAACGCAGCATGACAAATAAAAGTAGACGGCGAAAATAGATGATATCGAAGCTTATGTGAAGACTTGTCATGTACAAAATATAACGCAAAAATGAAGTAGGGTTGTTGCAGCCTCTTTCCATCCCTGAAAGCCCATGGACGTCTGTTTCAATGGCCTTCATTTCTGAATTTTCGAAGGTGGATGGGGAAGCATAAATTATGATTGTTGTAGACAAAATGTATATTTTAATATTGAGATATGAAAAGAATAGTCAACTTAACTATTTTTCATATAATTTTAGTATATTTAAATTTTAATTGTAAAATATTGAGTGGATTTAATTTGATTTTCTCTTATAAAGTCATTAGATTCTAATTTTTAATCCAAAAATCACTCAAAAATTTAAATGCTATGCACCGGTTCGTACGTTTACAACGTGTCCAAATGCTAAATCGATTGATCTTAGATGGACACTATGAAAACTTTTGGACCAGTGCATGTATGGAACATAAATTTACAATTTTTTCAAATTTATCAACCCCCTTGAAATTGTTTGAAATGAACAGATCACATCGAAAAGAGATCATACATTTATGAATGCCAAGGTCCTTGAAATGTGTTCCCCACTGCGTAAAAATATGCAACTAATGCAAGGAGATAAAACCACACTAGTATTACATTCTCCTTTTACCAAGAAAAGCAGTAAATGAACTATCATATTTCTTCCGTCTCAAATTATTTATAGTATTTTTTTAGTGATATTGATTATTTTACATGTTTCGATTTAAAATGTGTTACTTCCTCTTTTTTACACTGTTTTAACATGAATGAATTTTTATTTTTTTATACTTCCTCTGGTTTATATTATAAGTGAATATTATAGTTCAAAATAAGATTAATCAAAGTTCTAAGAAAATTGTTTGAGATTTTTTTTCATATTAACCCTTCATTTATGTTTCCTAGGAGACTAATCTGAAAATAATCATAAAGAAGTAGCCTTTAGTTTATGTCCTTTGTATATTTTTGTGAAGGGACACTTAATATGAACTAAGAGGGAGTCCTTCTAATTCTAATAACTTACCTAGCATGTTATAACGGCAATATTCAAAGAGTGTTTTTGTACCTTATATACTTGTTTTAGTTCAAACTTTGTAATTAAACAAACTAAGACACATAAGTTCAAACTTAGTAATTAAACAAACTAAGACACTTAAATTGAAATCGAAGAGTACCATTTACCTCTCTTTATCTCAATGCTCATACCGAGGAAGGAGGAAGAGATGCATCTTTTCTCTGTACAAAATGATACTCCACTTGCATGAGACATTTAAGAATCACAGAACCTTCTCCCTATATAAACCTCATTCACCTTGAATCTTCAACCCACAGCAAAACAGAAACACAAATTCATATATAGCTATCTTCCTCTTTGCCTATAATCATAATCAGTGTAAAAATGCCAACCACCATGGAAGATGTCAATGCCAAGATCGATGCAGTTGAAATCGACCCCAAGAGTGGTCTTGCTTTGAAGGAGAAGGCGATCGAAGGTGAACTGAAGACTACAGAAACAACACAAGAGAAGACTAATGAAACCAAAAGTGATCTGGAGAAAGAATCCAATGGTGCAACTTTCAAAGAAGAGGAAGTTCCAGTTGAGGTTGAACCTAAAACTGGAGTCTCTTTTCATGTCAAACTTGAAGATGGAAAGCAGTTGAAAGCTGTAGGTTTAAGGAAGAAGAGCATGCTTGGCATGGGGATCAAAATCTATGGCTTTGGTATTACACCATTAAATACATTTTATTGACTTATGTTCTAATCTATTTCTACACTTTATAATCTTATTATTTGGCTACAGGAATATATGCAGACAATGAGAAATTGAAAGACCTTATGCAGTCCAAGTTTGTGAAAGCACCATCAAAACCAACAAAGGAGATGTATCAAATGGTGATTGATAGTGATTTGGGAATGATGATGCGGTTGGTAATTGTTTTCTCTAACCTAACCATGAACATGGTAAGAAAGAACTTTGACGAAGGCCTCGGAGCTGCCATCAAGAAGCTTACTGGTGGAAAGAATGAGGAGCTCACAAAAAAGTACTATAACTAATTTAAATTTCTAATCATAGCTATTCTACCATATCTTCAATGCTAAAACTCTTATATCCTGCTGTTATATTAGGATCATGGGGGAAGCATCTGATGACATAAAGCTAAATTCTGGTTCTGTAATTGAGATTTCAAGGCTTCCAGGATATGTTCTTCAGACCAAAGGTAAAATAGGTTCTTATCAATTTCATGCCATCAATTTGCATGCCAAACTTGACTAAACCTCAACTTTATCTAAATGCAGTAAAGGGTGAGATTGTGAGCAAGGTGGAAAGTGAACTACTCTGCAGGGCCTTCATCTACATGTATTTAGGTGATGATCCATTTGACAAAGAAGCCAAGGAGAAGTTCGGGACATCCATGCTCTCTCTGTTCTAAGTAGTAGGTTTCCAGCATTTACTAGTCTAGGTTGTTAAAGAATAAGCTGGTGACTTTGAACTGATGAATAATTGCTCAATAAAAGTATGATCACAACATGGTTGATTTTTCATAGTGCAGTATTTCGAGTGTTCTATTATGCAAAGCTTCAGCACTAGTAAGGGATTTCCTGACTAAGGAAAGTTTATCCTATGAAAAAAATTCAGATGAAATTCAGCGAATAATCTGAAACTGCAATTAGGTGCTCATATAATAGATCCAGTAATGTTTAAATTAACCCTTATGGAACTGATAAATTTATGGAACAGCAAAAGGTGCATATAGTATACAAAAATAAATTTGTAGAATCAGACCATGGATAAGATTAGCCATAAATAACTTTCCTAGGGTCCAATTGTCCACTGCAATAACTTGAAGATACCGTAGAGAGCTCTTGCCGCCCCCTCCACTCTTCAGAAGGTTTTAAGATAATCGGAGTTTCAACAGCAGCAGAATCCACACACAGCATTTTCTTGTAATCTTGATCACCCAAATCTGGGAGAGACTTGGCCTTTTTGTCCCAAGGATTCCAAACAACTGCATATCACATCCATATTACACTTAGAAATACTCAATGGAGATAGCGATAAAAGGGAATCAAAGAATTAACAGAAAAAAGGTATAAATCACCATACCAGCATCTGCCATTCCTTCTTTCTGAAGGACATAAGTTCTCTTCTTCTCGTGATCTATTATGGCAGTTTTTGTTGGTGTGCTAAGATATACTCTATCCGTCTAAAAAAATGAAAAGGTTTAGATTAGAAAAATAATAGTGAGAAATGTACTCCTCCTTTTCTCAATGAAATTAGAAAAATTCAAACAACCAAGCATATAATCAAGTGATCTAAGAGAAGCTCCTCTGGCACCTAGTGGTCCTGAATTCAAATCAAGGCGTCTATCCTCGAGAAATATGGAGCACAAGCCTAACATAGTAATATTACCTCACTATCAAATGTAATTGCATCTGCCTGCTCTGTGTATCTTTCTCCCCGCTGCAAATTATCGAAGTAGTCAAGTGTCTCCAAGCCCTCAACCCGCACTTCACTGCAAATCAAACTGCATCACCTATCTGAAAAGGATAGTGATGTATCTAGCGAAGTTCAGTTATAATTTCTTTTCTTGAACAGTTCATGATTGAATGAGCATGATATATTGAAGCATAGGTCTGAATTCATTGCAAGAACCCCAAAAAAGGTAAAATAATATAGGTATTAAAAGTTCCAACTTGATACCAGAAAAATAACTAGCAAACCAACAAGGCAAACCTGATATCTGATACAGATAAATAATTACGGAGAGAGAACGTGAATGAGAATGGCTTGTTATCTATATTCCTGACACGAGGGATCAAAGTCAGCTTGCCAGCACTGAGAGAAATACGTAGTCGCACCTCAAACCTGCCACACAAGAACAGGGTTAGCATTGTACATCTTGATAAATTTGTTGACTTGGGGATAGTGCATTGCTATCGGCTAACAGACTGTACGACTATGTATTCTCCCCACCTATGCGGCCAGGTCTTCAGATCCTCTTCCGTAGATTTCAAAATGAGATCAACAGTTGACTGACTGTTTGCTGCAGGTAGAGGAGAAGGAGAATCGTCCAATACCCACACTCTGTTTCTTGCAAAACCATGTCGCTCTAAAGAACCAAAAGTTCCAAACTGCAATGCACATTTCTAGTTAAGATGCAAAACCGAAAAGAAAAGAACCCCAAAATTGCTGTAGTTCAGTTTGTGGACAACCTGTGGGAAGCTGATAGGTATTCCACCTCTGAAGGATTTAGGAGGTTTCCACAGGGTCTACGAGACAGTACAAGAACCCATAGTCAGGACAATAATTAGAGAAAAGGTCTGTAGAAGTATCGGGCGAGCAATACAAATGAATGAACAATGATCTAAAGTCAATATCTCGAGTGTGAGCTGTATGTTCAAACATACGAGCAGATCAAGTTATGTGAGAGATCTAGTAATTTTACATATTTGAAACCTGAAGAAGTTTCCTTACACCAAAGTCTCATTTATGTTTACACAAGCAACAAGGACTGTAGTCAACATTCTATGCTTTGCTGATTTGAACTAAGCTCATTGAAAGATTTGACATCTCTAGATAATGGTTAAATGGCACTTTACCCTGCATAAGAGGATAAATATTTCTTTTTATGGACTCTACTGAAGAGCTCGTCATATTTTCTCTTAAGTCGCTGGATACCTGTTCCGTTATGGAAGGTTTGACATTCTGTTTTCACTAAGAACATTCACCAAATGCATTGGAGTGTGATAACCAAAGTTCAGAACAAGTTTAGAGAACACGTTTAGACCTTATTACTCCTGAACAGCAGTTCTTCTCTTCGTTCATTCTTCCAAGAAACAACTTGACCACCATGAAAAAGCACCTGCAGCAGAGAATATGTACTAGAATTAGATAACATTTAGGAAAAGATAAAAGTCCCTGCAAAACAGAACCTTTTATTATTTTCCAACCCATAGACTCAGCATATTGTAGTCCCACAACCAATTTCTGATATTTGACCTGGCCATGAAGCCATGTATACTTTATGCATTTGGATCTTTCCAATTAGGGGTTAATAGAGGATCCTCCATATACCAATTTAAGAAGGTAGACATCATCTCTAAGTTAAATGGACAGTGGGGAGGTTTTCATTGGTACAGTGGAGATCCCAGGTTATTGCCACTTCATTGTTTCCCCATAAGCAGTCAGAGCCACAGAATTCTGACTAGATAACACCGACCCCCTAAACACTAAAGTTCAATTCAAGACCATATATAAGAAAGACTAAACCATTAGCCAGTCAATGACAAAACTCAACAGTAATTGAAAGGCCCAAGGTATAACATTCGTTGAGATAAAAATTAATAGGAAGGAAAGCTAGAAAAGCTGAGGAAAATATTTCCTATCTGATTTGTTATCTTCTGTTAACTATTTAAGCTCCTAATAAGCAAGCACCTTGCCTTTACATAATCTCTTCAATGGAAGGACTCCATCTCTTAAATTAACTGCTCTATTTATTACTTCATATTCTAATCAAGAGGCTGCTCACCATCCAAGCTAGGAGTATGTACTTTTTGGGAAATACTGGATAAAATGATCGAGATGGGAAAAATAAAGCCATAATTCAGCAATAAGGTAATATTTAGTTTTGAAAGGCCAGCATTCCAAATACCAAAATCAAACTAATTAACAAACTACAAATGATAATAAAATAAAAAACACAAATGCAAAAAGATGAACTTCAGAAGTCACTTAGATGAATATCAAATCTAAGATTCCAGAGTTATGGGGAAACCAAACTTTCACCAACAGGCTTCAGCTAAAGGTAAAGCTCGAGATATTAAAACCAATATCTACTATCTCCCATAAGCAACAATTACCAACTAATTCTATCCAACGAATCTATCTGAAGAAATCATCCAATGTTTTTGTCCTCGCTGGGACGATCAGTATTCAGTGAATATATCTAGCATTCTCGTCAAGCTTTAAAAATGTACAAATCCGTGAATCTCGAACTATAAAAAAAAACATGTACAGAACCGAAAAATGGAACTTAAATCATAATTACGCAGCACAAACAATCGTAATTTTGGGAGAACACAGTTAAAACCTTTCATAAACTAAACACAAAACAAATATATCACAATTATAAACATAATTCTGCAAAAATACTACGAATAAACTTGAAAATGAAATTAAAAATTTTCAAAAACCTCTGCAGTTGATCCAGTATGTTCCTTCAATACGATTCGCGAAGCCGATCCATCGGCGTCGTGAATTATGTTCGACGACATAATTATAACTTTTTCACTGCAATTTCGTTCTCCGATACTGATCAAAATCTACAATAACAAGCTGTTTACCATAATCAAACACGTAGAACATATAAAATCAGAAAACGACAAAAATTATACCAAAAAAATGTGAAAAAACAAACCTGCAAACGCAAAGTGCTACACGATAAGCACAGAAATATATATTAAATATTATGAACAAATGGCTGAAACTGAACCGCTAAAACAGAAAGGACGAATTATATTATATGAAATCAAATACAATAAACTAACATTTTTTTTTTTCTTGATCGTTGATTAATGTGTTGAAAGAGGCCACCAACTTCAACTTCATGACAAATCCATGTCGTACATTTAGCGTTTTTTGTACGACTTTCTACCTTTTTTTTTAATACTAATAAAAATAAAAATTAGGCAGTGAGAGAAAATGTTGGAGAGGATGGGGGCGGTGGATGTGGACGCGTAGTGGGCGATGGGAGGGACCAAAAGAAAATTCTGATTCTAACTCGTGAAAAGTTTTCGTAATTTGATTTGATATAAAAAAAAAATTAAATTTAAAAATAAATATAAATATTCATGGAATATATATATAAATAGAAAAACAATTATTTTAAAGTTAATTATTGTAAATATAAAAAATGTGTTACGTTTTCTATAAATAAATATTTTAATATTAATTGTTGTTGAGTATAAAAAAAAAATGTGTTGCTTTTTAGACAGATGAAAAAGAAAATGATTATACAAATTAAGACAAAAAAAATAGAAATTAAAGACCAATGAATTAATACTCGATAGATATAGTTTATTATGGTGGGAGGAAATATCTAGAAAGGGAATCATTAGTATGATTAATAATATTATGTTTATTTGATAACTTTTTAGTTATTGTGTATAAATTCATACTAAATACTATGTTTGATTATTAATTTTATATTTTTGTATGATTGAAATATGTTTAAACTATGAATTAAATTTTGTTTATCGTATTGAGGATAACTAATAAAATCATTAATATTTGAATAAATAATATTTTTCATAAAAAAATCTCTACTTAATTAGTACTCGTATAAGCCTAATCAACAATCAAACGTACTCTAGAGAATTTGATACGTATTCAATAATGCGTTTGTTTAGAATATATAAACATATTTAAAGTAAGTTTGATGAAAACGTGAGAATTTATAATTTAAATACCAAATATAACATATTTTTTAAAAATAAATTGAAAAGGTTGAGAAAATGTACTATAGATTATTATATAAGAATTATTTTTGTAAAATTACAACTTGAAGTAAAGCAATCAAATATAAATAGTTAACTAAAAATAGTAATGATGTCATATAAGCTGCATATATGAGGGACCAAATCAATCTAAATCTATACATTAAGGAGTATTTTGATCATTTCTTCGAAGTTTTGACAACAAACGAATTGTCACAATTCATAAATATCAATTCACCCACAAAAATTGTCTATATTAAAATATTAGATAAATATTTATAAAAGACTATGAAAACTTACTTATTCAAAAGAAAAAAAAATATTTAGTTAGAAAGGAGAGGAAGAAACTTGAAAGTTGACCAAAAAAGAAACAAGAAAGAATAAAACTTGTAAATGAAAGAACACTTTTATTATTTAATTAATAGAATTTGAATGGTATTAAGACTTTATTACATATATGATTTATTAAGACTCATTAAGAAATTTTTTTTTCTTTTTAAAAAAAAAGAAACAAATGAACTTTGAATTATCAAATACACTTAATAGGTTGAATCTGAATACTTAAGATTTAGGGACCTTTCAGTGAGGTCTTAATCCTTTCCCGTTACAAATATATAGAAGTGATAATATATTGTTCAAAAATCACATATATCATCTTAGACCAATATTATAGCATAATTCTCTTTCCGTACCTTTTAGTTGTTATATTACACTTTTTTAAAGTCAATTTAATTAAATTTAAAAGTTAAATTAGATGATATTAATTCGATATTTTTTACTATAAATATAAATATCCAAAAATTATATAAAAAGAACTATGAATTACAATTTTTTATATATTAATAAGATTAATAAAATATATCATAAAATATTTATTAAATTTTTTGTCTTTTCTAAAAAAGATAAGCATGATAACTAAAAGAAAAAAAGAAAAAGGAACCGAATACATAAGCAATAATTTCAAATCTAAAGATTAATCATATTGTGGCAATTTTACGTAAACCAGAGTGTTTTTTTTTTTTTTAAGTATAGATTGATTTACAAGATGAACATCAAACATTTATACTTATCATTTACTTTTTTAAAATTAACAAAATAAATTTTGAAACTTCCAACTCATGGCAAATGCCAATCATGATTTTATAACCAATAATTGAAGGAGCACATTTAGAAATTTAAAAAAAGCCTTACACCTCATGTATGCCTTGGTGTGATCTATATAAGACTCACATTAAACAAACTATATAATATAATATATGTGTCGCATCAAATCAAAATACGAATAGACTATTAAAAAAAACTCCTAGTTTGTGTCACGTCATACTAAAATAGTAATGCCAAATCATATAATCAAGAGACCATAAACACTTCTCTTTTTTATTTTTTATTTTTCGTTCAATGATTAATATCTGTTTTGAAATAGAATTATTCGAAGTTATCCAATAAAATAAAGTATTCGATACTAAACTATTACCGACTAAATTTTTAAGATTCAAATCTAAAATAGAAAAGTATTAAAAACACTTTTATATTAGGCGTGAATTATTAGTTTTATTATTAAAGTATCAAACTATTGACAACATTAAAAACACCATTTTTACTTGATTAACTGGATTTAAATACATCTTTGACTTTGTAATATGAGTGAAATATACCCCTAAAATCTCGTCAAGTTTAGGGATGTTTTCAACATTTATCTCGACTTTTTATGAAGATCATCATGCTCCTACAAGATTTTGAGAGCACTTGTTGTGTCATGTGGCAGATCAGGGTTATATCTAAGTTTAGTTAGTCAAAAAGATTGGTATTTTTAACGTTTTTAATAATTCGGAGATGAAACTAATAATTTGCATCAAGATTAAGAATGTTTACCGCTTTCAATAATTTGGAGACGAAATTAATAACTCGCGTTAAAATTAAAGGTATTTTATATACCTCGGTCAATATAAAACCTTTAAAAAATGGTGGTGTATATATTACCACTTCATCGCAACCTTTAATATCAATATTAAATGTAAATGCACCAGCAATCCAGCATCATGCATGCTTGAAATTTTTAGTTTCGTGATAGTATTAACTTGTTTGTACGTAGTTTATTATCAAATGTCATTACTATGGTAAACATGTTTAAGGACGTAATATTACTTATTAGGAGAATTCTAGTTTTTAGTACTACTAGAATTAATCACTTTTCATCAAATTAAATTAAACAAGACAGGTTCTAGCTCTCAAAAAAAGAAGATTAAATCCAATAGAAACAAACTACAAGAAATATATGAAATAAGTTGTCGAATTTGTCGGTGATCTCTAGCTAATTTATTGCTAAAATACTCCTAGCTTATTGAATTTGCTTATAATTTATCATTATTCTGTAACTAAATGAAATTATTATTTAACTATGATATTTTATCCTTTAATAATTTTTCGTTTTCTAATAGTAACAATATATGCATTAGAGTAATTTGTAGGAAAATATCATTTTTGTTAGAAAGAAGTAACAGAAACACGCTTAAACTTGACGTAAATTATAGATTTCATATTCGTACTACTGATAGCCTTAAAAACTCTCTCTACTTGACTAACTAAACTTAGATATACCCTCGATATACTCCTGATAGACTCCTGATATGCAACATGACATAGCAAGTGGTCTCAAACTGTACTCTTGTGGGAGCATGAAGTTCTTAATAAAAATTGAGAAGAATATTCAAAACGCTCCTAAATTGACGATAATTTAGGGATATATTTCACTAATGTTGCAAAACCGAAAATGTACTTAGCTTCAATTAGTCAAAAAATTTAAAACTATCAATAATTTAAAGATAAAACTAATAACTCGCTTCAAATTTACGAGATACTTGTTTCTTTTCCTTATTTATAAACGTTTCTCATAGGATTCTCTGAACTAGTAATTGTGTCATTTTCAAGTCGACATTTGTACTATATGGTTCAGCTATAGACAGGCATTTCTCAAGTTCCCTTAACCTATCATGAATTCGAATTCAGACTTCAATAATTGTACGTTTGTTCATGCTATATAAAATTGTGATACAGAATTATGAGCTAAAGCTGATATTTTATTTGAACATATAATTTAAATTTTTTTTATGTTGAATGTTTTTTATAAATAAAAATCATTAGTTTTAAAATTATTTTAATTTTTTATTACAATCTTATAAAATAAGCAAAAGTTTATATATTCGCATAATACACTATCACAAAATTATTCTAAAAAAATATAAGATTTATTGATCAAACTTCAATTTAATAAAAAAAAGATTAAACATAAGTAGAAGGGTACTAATATGATCCTCCCACATAGTATAAATAATTTTCTCACGTTGAACTTGCATTTCTCAATCATATGATCGAGAAGACGAATCATTATTATAACCGTGGAGTCATCTGTTGGTCAATGTGGTTTGTAAATAATTTTGATAAAAATAATGAATTTGGTGAATATAACTAGTAAAGTAAGAATTGATTTGAAGTAATAGTAAATTTTTTGTTGGTGAAAATAATCGTTACGTGAGATAAAAATAATTTCAAAAATAATGATATGAATTATAAATTTTATTTACATATAAAATAGATAGAAAGTAGATATAAGTAAAGGATTATTTTTATAAAATATAAACTTAGTGAGTTAAATATATAAACTGAAATTTTCAAATCATGTTTTTGGAGAATTTAAATTTTTTGTTTTATTCTCATGTAATGTGTTGTAGCAACACTGCTATAGAAGATTTTGTTTTAAATCATACACTTAGTTTTTGTTTATATATGAATTGTGAGCAATTATTTTTCACTCAAAAAAACTAGTTCAATCAAACCTGATTTTTTTTTCCAAAGGGTGTGACGAAAATATACGATCCAACAAATTTTTGAAAAAAAGTACTTTATGATCAAACGTCAAATCAAATAATGTCAAATATATTGACAAAATCCTTTAGTAATTTAAAACATGTAACACAGGATATGTTTTGTCTTACGCTATTTACATACCATAGTTGATATTTTTACCATCCACAAAAAAATATATAGTTTCACCTTTAATTTTACCTTTAATTTTTAATTATGATATATAATATTTATTTAAGTGTGTACTTAGAAAATAGAGAATATAAGTAATTAAGAGAATATTCATCCGTATTGATTAATTAGTACTATACTAATTAATTCAATTTTTTGTCGGTTACATGTTCTTTCATTTTCAATTTTGTTGATAAATGATAGATATATGTACTGACTGAGTATATTAGTTAAAATTAAAATTAAAATTAAATTAATTTAATCGGTTTTAAAATTATTAAAATTAAATTAAATCAAATTTAATATATATTTAGTAGTTTGGTTGTAAATGGTTTTGATTCGGCTTGGTTATTTCGTTATAATGATTAGCATAACTTTTTATCACTGAAATTATTGTGAATAAAGTTTCAAAATTCACTATTTTATCCTAGAAGGAAGAAACACAAAAATTGTCATAAACACTCATATATATATATATATATATATACTAGGTAAATTACCCGTGCTTCGCACGGGATTGAAATATTTTATTAGGCTTACATATGATCATTCTGTAATATGTGCATTTTTGATACATAATTGGCAAAAATATTTTATCTTAAGTCAAAGCGTTTCTCCGAAATCTTAAAGTCTTATATTTTTTAAAATTTTTATTTTTGTTACACAAATATTATGAGTCAGATAAATTTTAAGTATAAGAAACAAGTCTAAGAAAATCACCCGGGAAATAGTTAGTAAGATGTAATAAAAAAAAAAATTCTAAGAAGTCATAAAGAACAACATTAGAAGTTTCAAAAGAGACCAAAAAATGTTGAAAAACAACACTCCCAAGTAGAGTGGAACATCACATCCATACAATATCATAATTAACTAAATTCAAATGGACGATCTTCGACTCCTTTTTAATATACCTCAATCAATCTCTTTATTATTATTGTATGTCATATAAAGTATATGCTAAAAATGACCCTTAAATTGTTATTATCATATATGTTTTTTGTCAAGTTTTAAGGTTTCATATCACTGGCCCCAGCTTATTTGGATTGTCATAGTTATTGTTATAGTTATAGTAAGAAGTTACAAAAAGATAATGCAATTATCAACCAAGCAGTAGGTGACATCTGAATGTTCACAATCGGATATACTAAACAAAAATTTTGACACAAAACATATTAAAATATCACAACATAATTTTATGAGCACTTGAACACACAAAAATTAAAAAAAAAAATGACATTACTTTCATAACAATCAAGAAGAAAAAGACATGTGCGTAATATATTTTTCGAAAACATAGTCTTTCGAGTTTTATCCAAGTTTACGGTTCACAATTTTAATTGAAAGCTTCTTCATCAAAAATTAAAAAATTTATTAAAACAATGAGTTATCACTACAACAAAAATGATCTTTAATGATAATTAATATCTTAATTATCGTTAAATAAGTATTTTGAGAGGCAATTGATACTCTGTATAAATGTCCTAAAGTCTATAACAACATTGAATTCAATGGAAATTAATTAATGTCGGTAAAGGTTGTAGCACTCTTTGTGAATGTTCATATTTATCACCGATAAAACATATTTTTGTCATAGTGTATTTCGGACATTTGTTAGTTTCACGAAATGTTGATGTCTTATTATGCTGAAAATAGAAGAGAAAAAGAATTATGACAAATTAGTTAACTTGCAATAAAATATCTGAAGTAATTGTCTCTATACAAATATTCTAGTAATATTGCAATGGCATACAAAATGTTCGTACCTAAGAAAAAACAATCAAAATAACATACAAACTGTAGAAAGCAAGAGAGTAATCATTTTGGTTCTTTTAACAAATTTTATCATTAGTTACGTATTAGTTATCAAATTTTTTTTGTCGTGTGCTATCATATATAGCACAACTCACAAGCAATTTTCCCAAAAGTATATGAAAAAACCCAGTAAAAAGGGACAAAAGAGAAGATAAATTTTCAAACTTGTTTACTGGAATTTTAAAGATAATTCAAAAAAAGCCACTAAATAGCAAAAAAGAAGTTGCAATAGATAAATGAATCACTATGATTTATAGTAAAAAAATTAATCATCAGAAATAGGTGGAAGAAAACTTTGAGAAATGAAATACACTTTATAAGAAGCATAATTAATGTATTTGAATTTGAAAAAAAAAACATAAAAATAATAATGACAGAAATAAAAGATTTGTTTACTAAAGAACCAAATGTAATGAATTCAACCATCAACCATTTCAGCAACGTTATGAGTTGTGCACTAACACGTCCAAAAGTAGTAATGTCACATTGCAATTGAAATCAATTTGCTTTGTTCATATGAAGAAGCCTGTTGAAAGGGACAAAAGAGAAGATCAATTTTCAATCATCCTTACTACATTTTAACAAAGTTAAAAGAAGGTCACGAAAATAGGAAAAAAAGAATTACTATAGTTGGATGAATCACTATGTTATATAGTATAGATTAAGCTCCATGAAAACTTTCAAGAATAGTGGCATGAATTCCTCTATTTTTAGACAACATAGGATAGTCTGAACAAATATTATTGTGTCTTATCGCAAAGGTCACAACTCTTTGAAAAAGTTACAACCTTTCAGAAAGGTCACAACCTTTCATAAAAGTTATAATTTTTCATAAAAACTGCAACTCTTCATAAAAGTCACAACTTTTCAAAAAGTTATAACTTTTCATAAAAGTCACAACTTTTCATGAGAATGGAAGGCTAGTTTTGGAAATAAATAAATTTAATAAGAAATTATAGTTTCTGATGGCGCCACATAAGCGGTCCTAAGGTTCTCCTTTATATAAATATATGATATATATATATATATATATATATATATATATATATATATATATATATGAAACTGTTGTAAAATTAAAGCAAAATAAGATAAGAAATATAAAAGATAAAGCAATAGAAATACGGAAGCAAAAGATAAGAGCATTTCTTATTCTTCAAAGTATTCATCAAATCTTCAAGTGTATACAATAGGAACTCTTATGCCTCTATTTATAGTGTAACATAGAGGCATACAAAAGGTTAGTCATAAACATGACATTAAACATGAATATAAAGATGGAGGTTATGGAGGTGAAAAGTTACAAGAATAATTATCATAAAGGTGGAGGTTATCTTCATAATGGAGGGAAGTAATATAGTAACTTCTTAGTGTAGAAGATTATCTTCATAATGGAGGGAAGTAATGTAGTAACATTTTGTGTAGTGGACATCCACAATATATTATTTTATAACACTCCCCCTTGGATGTCCATAGATAATATGCCTCATTAAAACCTTACTAGGAAAAAACCCCGTGGGAAAAGATCCTATTAAAGGAAAAAGAGTACACATATCTTTTAATACGCTTTGAACGTTGCCTCGTTAAAAACCTTACCTAGAAAACCCAATTGGGACAAAACCATGGTTAAGGAAAAGAATACAACGCGTGATTTTTCTCCCCATGACAAAAACTTTACTAGATATCTTGAAAATAGTGCATTCCAGTCTTGCATCACAACTTCTCAAATATTGATGTTGACAATCTTTAGTGAATAAGCTTACAAGATTATTATTTGAACAAGTCTTTGAACGTCAAGATGTTGTTGTACCTTCATATCTAAATAAATAGTCCATTTGCGATCGAGCTTTATGCGGGGATCAAATAAATATATTGCATCTACATAATAAAATCATTTCTGAATCGGAGATTGATCCTTTCAATTTTATTGAAGCTTATCTTTTCTTCTCAAAGAAAATCACAGATCTTTTATGCATTGAGTCACTTGCTTTGTAGTTTCTTGTCATAACTTAACTGATACTATGACAATCTTTTCACATAACTTTCGTTATGTATATCAAATAATCTTCTAGCATTTGCATAACCAACAAATATGTATATGCACCAATTGCACTAATACATGTCATTTTAAGTCATTTTCATGAGATCAAAAAGATTCTTTTTTTGTGTCAAACAGTCTCAAAACCATTGAGTACTCAATGGAATTGCTTTAACACCTTTTAAATCATTCAAAGATTTTTATTTAACCTTCATCATCAAGTTAGACATAATAATCAATCATTATGCATATTCAAGTATTTCTTCTATTGTCAGACTGAACAAATCTTATTGCATCCACCACTAGAGAATATATCTTCATTTAATAATGTCAGAATTTTTGCGAAAACTCTTTATTTCCCAAGGCACAAATCGTACTTTATATCTTACGGTTAAACTTTCGCACAATGATTCATTTGTACTCACTGACATATATTTTGATCAATGAACTATAAGTTCAAAAATATCACTTTTCTAAGTGAAACAAAATATACTTGAATAGTGCATATTATTTGGCTAATCATTTATCTGTCCACACTATATGACAGATTAGATTCAAATTTAAGATCCTCATAATCATTTATATCATTGAATGCTACTTCATATCAAATATACCGTCGACGGTCATTTTGATTCCATTACGACATAATTTATCGAGATATCTTCATTTTTTATCATATTCAGGTACCTAAACCTTTGCCAAGGTTTTATGAAGTGTTATGTCATAGTGCTCTTTCAAAGCACTTATCTCATTATCATGACAATTTTGATAATTTGCTCCTTTCCTTTCTCAAGGAGTTTTACGTTTGGAATCGATTAGTCTATCGCGCTTCTGGCGTACCATAGACTATGTCCTTCAAGGACTATTTATTGAAGCATTTGCAGCTTAATTAAAATATTGGGTCAGCAAATACATCTGGCAAATTACTTGCAACATTTTGGAAATGAATTATCTCTTGAATTTCAAGTTCACATTTTTTGTAACGAGGATCTAGATAATTCAGCCCGCACAGAATTTTCAGCTGCTACACATATCTCCCCCTAATGTTAGAAAATAAAACATTCACCCTCAACCTCATTTGGGGATCCATCTTTATGTGTGGTGGAGCAATAAAATCATATGTGCACACATTATATTTTTAGATGGAAATTATTTGGTTCCTGACCTGAACCAATTGTGATGGGAGAACCTTGTTAGCTTGATGCATACATGTTAAATAAACTCATCTCATACCAAATTTTATTTGAGAGATTTGTTTTCATGATAATCAATGGTCTAGCTATAGTTGAAGGCATACAATTTCAGCTAAACCAACCAGCATTATCAACATGATTTCATAGTTTGAAACTGTACTCTTAATTCAATAATTCGAGCAAACAACCTTACAAAAACAAATTTGTAAGTTGATACAAATGCACATGTGACCATACTATAGATGCATCTATTAAATCATAATAGTAAACAGTCCACATGGCAGGTGAACGGGCCCATATTCACCTTTTTATATGTTTCAAATAATTTTAGGGGATACAATCTCAACCTTAGTTGGTACAATGATCATTTATCACGAGAACAAGCCACAAAAGAGAATTCTTGAAGAATCTTTTATTTCTTCAACATATAGCCATGTGAATTCTCAATTTATTTTGCATCACATTTAAATCGGGATGGCCAACCGATTATGCCAACTGATATTTATTCTAGTAAACTTCTAGTTTACTTTTGCATGTGATTCCATCATCATGTTCATGTTTGTATAAAACAAACAAGAGGAAAAAAAGTGGGTGATCTTATAGATAAATATTTATAACCCACTTTTGTTATAATAATTTGAAGATATTAAATCTTCCCATAATTTATAGTGTCAATATATTGTTTTTTCTTTTCAATTCTTCCGAAACTTAAAAAGTTTCTTTTGAGACTCACTACAACCTCAATATTATGAGCAATTCCATTCCTCCGGATTTATGTACTATCACAAACTTTACAACGTCATTCTTATGGTGATCATCTCTTTCAAGGAGAATAATATTATTATTGTCATGGTTAAAATTATCACATGCAAAACTTATTTCTTGACAACCAATGACAAATTTGTTTGGTCATAACCACAACCTTTATAGGAAAGAACAATTTCTTTCTTTTGTCCTTTAATAGTTCATAATTTAACATATCGCAATATTTGTGTAGTACTAAATGACCATTGATGTCAAAATATTTTTTTTTAATATCTCAAACCTCTCGTAAAGGCGAGATGTGACATTTATCCAACAATTCATGGATATGTTCTTATCCTAAGAACACAAGTCACATTTTCTTTAAGAAATGGACCATAACCATTTGAACATGCCCTATATGTTTTTATTAGAAACTCGTTGTCATACTTTCACATTTATCAAATTTATGCTACTCACATCAACATCACTTTAAGAGATCAAATGTACCAAATGTACTATCATTTTGTATTCTTTTATTTTGATGGAGGATTTAAAAAACTTTCAAATTGGGTTGTACCAACTCAATATGCCCAATAACTTTTCATACCACTTTGATAACAAAAACTTACCTTCACACTTGAATGACCATCTTAAGAACGCAAAATGTTCTTCCTTTTAATTACCACCATTGATCATTAACATTTTACCACACTCATATTCATACATTTAACCACTTGTCATTTTCAAACATATTATGTTCTGCTACCACATTCACATAAAAGAATGGAGCAAATCAATTGGACAAATTTCATGACTTTTTTCAAGAGCATATCAATTTGCTCAATCATTGTTACGTCGTCTTTATATAATGTTGGGACTTGAACCCAACGTCTTACCCATAAGAAGGCATTTTAGTTGGGACCCAATCCAACATTTTATTGTCATGATGCATTGGGACTCTCACCCGATGTATTACCCTCTTGGTGCGATAGGACTTGAATCCTTCGTCTTACCCTCAATCAATGACATGATAAACAAATATAACAGGATTCACCATTGAACCTTCTTTTGTTTACTTTGCTTCAATCTTTCAATAGTAGAACATTCATGTTGATAACGTGTTGTAAAACTAAAGCAAAATAGGATAAGAAATATAAAAGATAAAGCAATAAAAATAGGGAGACAAAAGATGAGAGCTTTTCTTATGCTTCAAAGTATTCATCAAATCTTCAAGTGTATACAATAGGAACCCTTATGCCTCTATTTATAGTGTAACATAGAGGCATACAAAAGGTTAGTCATAAACATGACATTAAACATGAATATAAAGAAGAAGGTTATGGAGGTGAAATGTTACAACAATAATTATCATAAAGGTGGAGGTTATCTTCATAATGGAGGGAAGTAATGTAGTAACTTCTTGGTGTAGAGGATTATCTTCATAATGGAGAGAAGTAATGTTGTAACCATTTTTTGTAATGGACATCCAGAATATATTATTTTATAACAGAAACCAATAAGACAGGTGCTCTCACCTTGGCATTTTTGCTTTCATAAGTAAATTATAAATAAATTTCGATGAAAACATATATAAGATCTTTAAAATTGTTTATAAAAAAAATTATTATGTATGTATATTAATAAAATATATGTATATAATTTGTCAGTTCGCTTTGGTTATTTCGTTGATTTTTTCGAACAAAATCATAACCAAACCAAATACTATTAATTTTTTTAAATCTAAAACCAAACCAAACTCAATCCAAATAAAATCGGTTTATTCAATATGTTTGGTTCGATTTCTCAATTTGGATCAATTTTATCCAAACAGTGAAATGTACTGATGATTAAACTTGTCGTAGGACCCACTAGATAAACCCCCATTGTGTAATGGTTTACAAACTATAAAGAGAATGTACATCATACTAGACAAGTCTTATGCGATAGACTCGACTCAGAAGGATTTGAGGAAAGATCAATCCCGAATTATCTATATGAATAACTACCTTCCAAACCAACTATATCATTCCGAATTAGGGACTTTCACGAACTTTATAATTTTTAAAGCTGAATCATGTAAAACATGATGTCTAATTAAGTGAAGATTAATAGGAGTAGTACTACTTTTTATAATTTTAATTCTTTGTTGTATCCTTTGAAATATATAGTGCATGAGTCAAAAAGCTACAAAGCAAAGAGTTTAGGGCGAAAGATTGAAGATTTCGGTAAAGTTTACGGCGAAAAGGAAAAAGCTATTAATTCCACAAAAACAAAATGTGTAACGGCTGCTTTGCTTTAATATTTCAGTTTGTCGACTGTGTAATGTTCCATTTACAAATTACAAGGCAAACAAAAAATATTGCCTTTCTAATATATGTAGGGTGGAGCCAATCATTGCTTTTGATTAAAATATATATATATATATATATATATATATATATATATATATATATATATATATATATATACTAGTAAATTATAAAGATTGTGATCCAATGCATAATTTGAATTTTTTGAATTGGATATTTGGTACTAATATATAGAGATTTTAAATTAAACAGATATATTTATTTGTGAAAGAACATTATTGTTATGAATAATCATTTGTTTTTTTATGAAAAATCATATGTTCATGAAAGAACATGACTCTAATACTATTAAGTTTTATAAATATAAAGACTCTCTAAAAGTAGCCTAAGAAAAATCTATAAACAGAGATTTTATTGTATCCTTGAAGAGAATTATTTTATTTACCTCAATATGTATATAATAATATCTCTCTAAAAAAGGTGATTACACGTCTCAAAGCCATCTTCTTTTCAATTATATTTCCTACTATTATTTTTCTAACAAATCCAATGCTATTTACATGGATATTGTTTTTCAAGTTCATTTACCAGCTGATATAGGTTAAACATCAAATGATACCTTATATTATTCTTTTTTCTTTGGTTTCCCACGCGGTATTTGTTATGTGCCCTAGGCCTGACTAAATGATCTTGATTCACAAATGTCCCTTATCAGATGGTAAAGTGCTTTCTACCAAAAAAGATTACATATCCAAAAATCAAATCTGAAATCTCTAATTAAGAATAAATATGTACTTACCATTCTACGACAGACATTTGATGGTCACATATGGTTAATATATTGACAAGGGGATAGGGGATCTCTTGATAATAAGTTATCTAGGGGATAAAGCTGACAACAGTTCCTTGCATAAGAGGGAAGTTAAAGATTCAAGCCAAGGTATTTCCACATAAGACAGTCAAGTAAAAAATAATAGATGAGTTGAAAAGGGAATTGCTTCCAATCAAGAAATATAGATCAAATTAAAAAAGAGAATCTTGAAAAGGCATACATATTACATACTCATCAAGCAACCCAATATACTTACTAACTTTTTATTAAACATATATATATAAAAGAGAAACAAAATATTGATAAACAAACAAGTGGTGACTAAACTCTAAAGGGTGGCAGAGGGGGTTTCCAAGCCATGGAAGAAATGGTGGTGGAAGCTCTCCTCTTTGGTGATAGACAAGCACAACTCCTTGCTGCAAGACAACTTGCTCAATTTTCCAGCAAGCAAAGGCACAAAATAGCCGAAAAAGGCGTTGTTCCTCCATTGATTTTGATGATGAGTACTACTAATGATTGTGAAGTTATTGAAGCTGCACTCTTTGCTCTCCTTAGCATAGCATTTCGCAGTGAAAGGTTAGCGTGTGTATATTTCATTCAGGGAAGACCAAACATGTTAACGAATAGGAGTGTAGCGATACCTGTTTGATTTTCAGAACTGAAATGATGAATATTCTTGTTAATTTTTGCAGGAACAAGATACTCATAGCAAAATCAGGGGGTATAACAGTGTTATTAGATGTAATTCAATGCGAAAACAAGTTGTTAGTAGAGCTAGGAGTGGCATTTCTCTTGACCCTCTCTTCTTGTGGTTCAAACAAGATGGTGATTGCTTCATTTGGGGCTATCCCAATTCTACTTGAATTGTTAAATTCACAATCCTACAACAACATGAGCTTCCAAGCTAATTTGGATATCTTGTCAACACTTCACAATCTTTCAACTTGCAATCAGCTCATCCCTTCCATTGTTTCATATGGAGGGGTAGCTACCTTGATCCGACTAATCAACCTTACCTCGGAGTTGGTAATGGAAAAATCTGTGGTGTTGCTAGAGAATCTTGTTTCTTCATCAAGAATTGCATTAGAGGAAGCTGCAAGAACAGAGGGAGCAATCCAGTGTTTGGTGGAGGCCATGGAGGAAGGTTAGTTGCTCGATCATCTCATCTAAAAGTTTTAAGTCGTTAGAAATAGTGCACTTGTGTGACCACATTACCTAAACACTTTGAGTTGTTAGAGAGTGCAGAATGTTTAATTACTTGATTTTAATACGTCTCTACAGGTTCAAGACAATGTAAAGAACATGCAGTGGCAATTCTACTCCTAATATGCGATAGCTGCAGAGACAGATACAGAGGAATGATTTTAAGGGAAGGAGCAATGGCAGCATTGCTTCAGTTGAGCGTTGATGGGACAAGGAGAGCGAGAGACAAGGCTAAAAGACTGCTTCTGCTTCTAAGAGACTGTTCAAATTGTGGCCAAACAACTAAACAAACGAAGAATATTGTGCTATTTGAGCAAATTATGAGACAGATTGAGCAAGTAGGAGAACCAGAAGGGATGTCAGTTGCTCTCTTAGAGGAAATGATTTCAAAACTTAGAACATGACATTTTCATGTGATAGATGTTCAAGTTGTGTTGATAGTAGCAGTACAAATCATTTTCTTTCCGAGTTTTGGAAAGGGGTAAAGGATTAATCCTGTATGATTACTATATCATAATATCTGCACATAAACTTATAGGGTTTAGATAGTTTCTTACACTACAGTAATATTTTACTATTTTGCAAATATTGAAGTTTAGTTTTGAAAATACTAGTTTGAGGAATATATCAAATGGAAAGTAAAAGTCAGGTGAATTCATGTACAAAGCAACTTCAACTTCCGCAAACTTAAGCAACAAGACATGCAACATCCCAAAACCCGTGCTGATCTTATTATTCATCTTTAACCAAAACCACCAGGAAGTAAGACCTCCACACCTGGCATTTAAAGCATCTTTGTAGGGTATAGACTAAAACTGCAGGTATATGTAGTAAGTAGCAGTTGTGTAACTAAGTGGCCCTTTTACGGTGGCTCACTTGAAGAAAACAAGAGGAACTCATCTCCACAGTCGGACACGTTCTGCATTTACGTTTTACTCCCTCAGAAAAATTCACACCTAACACGTAGCAAATGTAATGGTCTAGAGTTACATCATTACTCTCTAAAAAGAACCTCTGGATGCATACACTTTCTTGACAACATTTTAGCGTGACTTGTAAAATCCATAAGCAACAGCAACAACAGCCACTGCTCCAACGACGCCAATGGCTGTGTAAACTTCAGGTTTATCCCATTTTCTGAAACAGGATGGAAGTCTTCCCTGTCCCTTCTCTACCTCTTTTCCCTCAACATTCGCATCTCTACAACAAGAAAATCCTGCAGCACCTTGACAACAGCCCTGACTAGCAGTTTCTACAGGCGCATTTCCTTTGTTGTCCACAGTGGTTCCACTGAGAACACTCAGCTCATTCACTTTATCAGTTATCTCAGCATGCAGTCCCATTTGGCCCCTATAGTTAACCAGGGTAAAGTGTATCACAACTGTACTCCAAATAATATGAGAGAAATAGAGCAAATATTTAACTTTAGAACTGAAAATATAAGTTTTATAATGCCAGGAATTCACTTTTCTATAATAGGAAAGGCATCATCTTTGGCACTCTATTACATACTAGTCAGAAAAATTAAATCTAACTTTTCCCACCCACAATGACATTCATACCCGTCTTCAAATTGAATGTGGAGTATAGGCTTCCATCGCCAGCAAAAAGCAACAGAAAAAAAAAATAGATCCACTAACAATACCAAAGATCCATTATCTTCTACCACTCTGTATTTACTTTTGATCACGATAATTCATTAATTAACATACAATCATTAAAGCTTTTCACAAGCAAAGCTCATGATCAAGCATGGAAAAGTCTATTGGCTAAATTTTATTATGATTACCTTCTATGAAAATTTGGCAACATGAGCAGATGAAACAATTATAGAACATTATCTTGAAATCACTAGCAAATTTTCTATTAGTGATGCCAGTGATTGACATATTTTTAACCTTGGTGCAAATAACACAATTGAGTTTGGCTAAGTTCAAGTTAACATTAAAGTTACAGTGAGTAAGGCAACAAAAAGATAATCTAGAATAGGTAAATTTATATAGGGTTTCAACATACATGATATATGTGTGTATGCATCTGTGCTTATGTATTTATGCATACTTTATTTTAGGATAGGTGGCATCTGAGACAACTTGTATGCACGTCTACTAATCTACAAGGTTGCTTGTCCAGCCAAACACATTCGTTCAACATACATGATAATTGTTGACATTAGTTAGATTTATGAGATGAATTCCTAATATGAGTAAGGGAGTGATCAAATCATTTTTCTTTCATAAGGATCATAATCATAATATAATGCTATTCTTACCTCACCAACCTACACCAGATAAGAAAAATGGACTGAACCAAATTTGCCAAATTAGTAACATCTATGAGCAATAGAAATTCAATAACCTCTAAAACAGTACAAAGTTAGCACAAAGTCTATATTCTCTGTTTCATGCATTGAGGGTCATTTGGTTGAAAGTATTAAAAAAATGATTCCAACATTTGGTTTGAGGATTAAGAAAACAACCATTGTATAACTAATATCACTGAATGTCTAAACCAAGTTTTACTCAAGTGAGTTAGCATGTGGTATGTGCAGAATAAAGGTAATGTGCAGAGCAAACTCTTTTTCCATGCAAAAGCTCGCTTAATTTCTGATCATAATTACATTGAGAAAACCCAAAGCAGAATAGTAAAATCTATGTCTTATAAGCACTTTTACCAAGAAAAGCATCGGAATATTTCCTTAAGATTAAGTTGACGAGGCCAAACCTCCCTAAAGCTAAATGAAGAATTTATAACAAATATAGAGCAAACCCCAAATTGTGCAAATGAGAAACAAAAACAAAACACATCCAATACAAACCTCCAAAGGCGTTCAAGGATTTTTCCCTCTCCGATATGCTCGTCCAGCAAAATAGGCACCTCATCTGGGGTAACATAGCCATACCTGCATTACGACAATGGACCACATATAACATATTTATAATAGACATTCTAATGAGGAGCTTCTCCACTTTGATCCATTTAACATGCCACATACTACTGAATTGGTCAAGAAACTGATGGAAACTAGAAGAGCACCTCAATAAGTATATAGTTAGCTCTTACCAATGCCCAGCAATTTTCCCTTGTTTATCAGTACTGTAGATTATCACATTACCAGCATACTTGTGGCCACCAACATGTGAACAAGCAGCCACATGAACTTCGTTTTTCAAGTCCTTGGACTCAATTGCCTTGCTGAATTCCTCAATCAGAATCGGTCCACAGACACCACACCTTCTATCTCGATTATTGTGGGAACAGACAAAAACATAAGAACCATTTATTGGCTCCTGCGGTCCAGAAGTCCATGGCTTGCCACTCACAAGCACATCCTCAACAAAAGCATCAACATCTGACTCCTTCAAATTCCTTGATTAAAAGAAACCAGACATAAATTCAAGTTCAAGGTAAGGTAATGCTTGGAGATGCATAGAATGGTTAGGTCAAATATGTTTCAACAAAATCATGAGGTAACTAAAAAAGCAAACCCTTAGTCCTAACTAATTTGTCACTATTCGCTAACTAAGTCAAATCTAAAAAAGAATCAAATCGAACTACATTAATTCATTTATTTTAAACTAAAATTGAAATATTGAGAAACTACTCGAAAAATACAAGTACACACACTACCATTCCCATATGAAAAAAGTTCATTCCTAAATGTTGGTTCAAAGTTAATTGAATCTGAATCTTGAGATGCAAAAAGTGCCAAAAATATTACTCTATGAGATAGAAGAGTACAGCAGTGTGGTATTTATCATACAAAACTAATTTCTTCCAAAACAAAATAATGTTGTGAGGAAAAAAGAATCAAGCCAAATTCATGATGTTTATTTTTTCTTCTCTAGATTTCAGACAGATTAGTTATGTATTTCATCACTTCTAGTCTACTACACAGAGAACAATACAATGATATTTAGAAGAACATTGAAGAATGTCGAAAACTACACAATGATATTTAGAAGAACATTGAAGAATGTCGAAAACTACCTGTATTTGATCATATCAGGAAAAATCAGAACATCTCCATCCGATAGTCCAATGTCTTCACGTACTTCGCAAATCGTCAAAATAGTCTACCACAATCAATCACCGAGCCAATAAACGCATTAAACACAATATCACACTTGCAAAGCTAAAACCGTAAAACTACAGACAGCATTCCGATTGATCACCGAAGTGCAATTATTATATTGTGTACTAAAAATTTCTCCAACACACATTGAAAAGCTAATAACGTAACCTACTAATTGTGCATTCTAATCGACTAGCTAAGTATTATTATACTCATATTAAACTTTGAACACTATAAATTATAAACAAATGTTCAATAATGTTATCTATACTAGTTCAAAAGTATTATCGATACTAGATCCAAAATAAACAATATGCTAATTTCTGAATCAAAAACTAAATCCAATAGAGGCGAAGTTCATTAGTAACGTTGACTGAAGTAATCACTAACCTTGAGTTTGATATCATCCTTGCGAGCTTTAAGAGTAGCAGCAAATAGCTTCGGGAATGGATCGGAGTCGGAGGATTCAAGGTGAGAAGGCCAAACTTCATGTGATTTGTAGCAGAGGAATACGTGACGATCGTAGACGGAAGCAGTACCTGCAAGCTTAAGTTCATACATCTCTGGGCGCTGGAACCCGAACTTAACGTCGTCGGAGACGATTTCGCCCTCCAAGTTTCCGGCCATCGGTGTTTGTTAGAATTCGCAGAGAGAGAGAAAGAGAGAGAGTAGAGAAAGTAAAATGGGAAACGTGGAGAGAATGAGCCTATTGGAGTATTAAGTAGCAGGAATTTTTGACAAGTTATTTGGTGTTATGTTGCAAAACTCATAAGCAACATTTCTTTTTCTTTGGACTATTTGGGATCGTTATGAAAAGTCCAACAACTTTTTTTTATTCAGTGGTGTATCGTTTGATTTGACAGGGTATATTAAAAAAAAGTTTTTTAAAAATTTATAATTTAAAACCATTCTTAAATATTTATATGATAATAAATTATTCAATAAGGAAAAAACAAAATTTTATAATTGATAATATTAATTTTAATAACAAAATTGCATCTTTATTTTAGGCCGGACTAAAAAGTAATATTATTGTCATATTTGACTTTAAGGTGCGTGTTGAGAGCGTGAGGCTAAATTCCAGCAGTCAACTTTCTAAATTTGAATGGTGGGTGTGAATAAAAATAGAATGAATAAATTTGACTAATTTCTTGTCTTGTAATTAGAAGTTAAATCAAGGTCACACAACTTTCTACTTAAAGTATATTAGATTATAGAACAACTTGAATTTCTTAAAACTCGCTCTACATTAGTAGAAAAGAATATTATAAAATACTTTTGTGTTAAAAGAAATTTGTATGCGATGGTAATAAGTACCGTAACAAACTTTGGTTGTGGTTGTATTAGTGTACTTAATAAATAGTAACAAACTTTGTACAAGCTTATAATAAGAGTGTGATAGTGGTTGCTAGTAATAGTTGTCATAATGGAGGTGATTGATGCAGTAGTGACTAGTGACTACCGGTGGTTGTTGGTGGTTGATAGTGGTTGGTAATTGTTACGATTTACATGGTGATGGCTGACGATGATGGTTATGGTTGTGTAAAAGTCATCTTTTAAAAAGATTTGCATAATTTTTGCCTTGCTTCAGTCCAATTCATTTGTCAATTACCTCTTTCCATCATAAGTGGAACCTCTAAAAGCACCAAGCAGCAAAACTCACCTTTATAAGCCTTATGCTTCACACATTCCACACCTCCATACTATCATACTTGGCCATTGACACCTAAAATAACTTTATGGACCAGAGAAGTAGACAACAACAACAAGCCATTTCAGTCGTCGAGTTGGATAAGCTTTAAACACTGACAAATGAAGAAGATATGTGAGCAAAAGTGGCATTTCATAATCCAATTCCTATGCATTTGCATTTCAGGACAGTATGCGCTTTACATGTTCATACGAAAGGAACAATGAATTGATGTACTTCCTAAGGGATCTTCATCATATAAGATGATAGGGGGACTTAAACTGTCAAGAAAACAAGTATACTCAGAAGAAATCAATCTCAAAATAATTATCAGTAGGTTTCACATCAACACCTGGACCCGTTGATGCTGGTGCTCTGGGCGCATCATGTAGCACAAACGCCTTTGGTATATCTGGAGGACTAGCACACCGGATAAGTGCCCAATTAACGCTCTGAAAGAAAGGGTGCTGTTTTATTTCTGTAGCCCCCCGCCTATATGCTAGGCGATGCTGAGGCTCTTTCACAAGTAGACCTCTTATCAAGTCCCTTGCAGCAAAACTAACACTAGGTGATGAAGGGAATCTCAGGGGCTGGCCAACGACATTAAACAAGGTGGCTCTGTTGCCTGCTCCTTTAAAAGGTGTCTGCCCAAACAAGAGCTCATAGAGAAAGATCCCGAAAGTCCACCAATCAACGGCACTACCATGCCCCTCGCCTTTAATAATTTCTGGAGCAAGGTACTCATGTGTTCCCACAAATGACATGGATCGAGCATTTGTCGGTTCAGCCATGAGCTCTGGAAGTGGGCTCACTTGATTGTGCATCTCAGATTTCTGTTTCGTCTTCTTTCCTTTCTTGGGCCTTAGGAAACGCGGTGAAAAACATGCAGGCTGGATGACACAAGATGGCTCAATACAAGCAGGCTGGACACAGTATGATGAAGTCTTCGACTCTAAGCTTGAATTTGAGGATTTAACCAATGTTGGACTCACAGCACACCTCAAGGAGAGGTCAAAATCAGACAGCATTATATGGCCATCTTCTCGAACCAAAACATTCTCTGGTTTAAGATCTCTATAAATGATTCCAAGCATGTGCAGGTATTCTAGAGCAAGGAGAATTTCTGCTACATAAAACCTGTACTCCAAAACAACAACATAATAAGAGCAAGTTAACATCTCTGATCGAAATGCATGGGCACCTTCGTAAATTTTGTCCATGATATGGAAACGAACAAACAAATCTTGAGTTGAGAAAACCACTCCATTATCCATGGCACTCTAGCAAAGATAATAACCAACACTACAAACTTGTGCCAATCAGTTTTCATTTCTTAAGTGAATGATTTACCGATGAATATTAACATGTATATTGAAAAATAATATAATGTAAATGCAGTAATTGCATAATGGATAAAAGGCAAGGATCCAGCTTGAGCTCAATGTTTAATAAAAGTTAAGAAAGCTAGATAGAATAAGCAATCTGTTTAACTCAATTCACGTCAAGGCAAACAAATGGAGTAAAAACAAGTGAACTGTGACGAGCACAGTGCAGGATATCTCAGCTCTCATCATCATGGTTTGAACTGTAAGACCACAATATGCTACATACAGAAGTAGCTAAAAAAATAATATTCTAGCCATACTACAATTTATCCAGGACCTCCCTTATTCCAAAGATGAATATGCATTCCAATTTAATAGGGTTTCTTGAGACCCCCTTATATCATGATATATGCAGGTTTCAAGAAAGAAAATTTGTTAACATAGCCAAAAACAATCAAATATGATAACGTACTTTAATCATTAAGATTGCAGCAAGAACTAACTTATTGACCGTGAAACCTACAGATCAAATATGTCCTGAATATGTGGATATATGGACAAAATAAAACACTTCCAGCTGAAAGGAGATTTAAGTTAAATAGCTACAACATCAACAGCTATGCATTTCAGAAACTAGCCTAACCTGGCAGCATGCTCGGGAAAAAACTTTCCTGGCTGTCTTTGCCGAAGTGCATGTAAATCTCCTCCAGGGCAGAATTCCATCACCAAGCAAGAAAATTTGTCTGTTTCAAAGTGTGAATATAGAGTTGGTAGAAAAGGATGATCCAGAGATTGTAGTATCTCTCTTTCTGTCTGAGCTCTTACAGTTTTCTTGCGACTCTCTAGAGCTGCATTGTCCATCACTTTCATGGCAAAATAATCTCTTGTGCCAATCAACTCAGCTAGAAAAACATTTCCTATATCACCACCTCCCAATCTCTTCAGAAGTCTGAAATGGTTGAAGCCCAGTGTTCCATCAATAGATCTAATGGCTTGAATTGCATCCCACCTTGTATCATTTGCCTGATGTGGTTTATACATTGTACTGCCGACACTAGTAGAGCTGCTTTCATCACTAATATCACTACCTGTGCTGCCTCTGTAGAAACTTGTTTTTCTGCTATCACTGATATCGCACGAGTTGCTAACATCACCACTTCCACCAGACTTGCCCATGCTGCTAGCACATTCACTGATGACTTCTGTAGTGGTGAAACTTTGTTTGGGTTCTATGTACTGTGTGGCAGTATAAAAGCTATTCTGTGGACTAGGACAATAGTTTATTCCAGATTGAGATGTCAACTGGCCATTTAGAAGGTCAGCATCTCCTCTGGCAACAGCATGTAACATAAAATCCCTGCGTTCCACACAGCCACCTGACGTAGTGTGCTTGTTATCATGAAGTGGATCCTTGATAGATGATTTGGTTTCAAAGATTAATACGCGGTCCAGTGAACATTCTTCTGATGATTGATCAAGAGCATCTTCTATTCTCTGACACTCTTTTCCTTTAGTCGATTCAGAATAGTGTCTCCTCGAGTCAGAGACATCATCCCTCTTTATACGATCACTGGATGATTTACGCGAACTCTTGGAAGCAGCCACTGACCCTGTTGGGGTATCAGTTGGCTTTGACCCAATATCAATAGCTATTGGATCGAAGGACAACTCTTTACATCTAGATTGTCTCATTGATGTAGGATGGGGAGGACGACTTGTCCTGGAAGCTGAAGAAGTATTACCCTTAATAGCAGTGAAGGGAGTGCGACTGTTTGGCAAGGAACTGATTCCTTCAACAAGTGACTCCATTATTCTCTTTCACCTAGACACATCCATTGTACCACAAAAAGTGAGAGTATTAGCTTATGCTACTCTATGAGACAAAATAAGCACTTAAAACCATTTAGAACAAAGTATTTTTTCCTAACAAGTAATAATTCTAGAATCGGTTCTATTACCAGCAAAAAAATCCTTAAACAAACCGGAAGGAATCTTTGGCAAAGAAACTACTAAACTTGTAACTAATCAATCTATCAACTACGTCTCAATACTTAACTTGAAACTAATCACTCAATCAACTAAGTCTCAATACTTCACTTGTAACTAGTTAATCATTCAACTACGTCTCAATACAAAACTAGTTGGAGTCAATGATCTCTGTATGAACACTAACTAATACACTCTATTCCAGTTCAACAACCATCTCTTTTCAAACTCCCTTTACTTTACTTGTAGGAGTACATCTTGGATTCGTTCATTACAATCAATACTTCAAAATCAAACATAACTTCAACTACACAATTGCATGACATTAGATATCAAAGATCTTTCACACCAGACATTACATTATCAATTAAGTTACTTCCTAAATCCAGGAAAGAACATACACCAAAAAAGGCATAAACTTTAACACTTCTTGCATGGTTCTTTCAAGTTTCCTTCTTTACTTTTTCCCACAATTCCACTAAAATCATCAAAACAGATAAACAAACAAATAACAGAAAAAGGGGTTCTTGATTATTACCTGATTAAAGAACTGAAACCCAGAAATTTAATCTTTCATTACTATAGAGACCCTTTCAAGAACTCGCTCCAAAAGTGAAACAATCTTTACTCTACAACTCCTTTTTCAGATCCGATCGAAATAAAAAAAAAAAAAAAAGAAAGATGGTAAGTAAATACTTCAATTTTCTGGTGAATTAGTGAGTTGGGGTTTTTAGTGGGGTATGAAGAGAAGTTTAACAACGGAGAAGAAAAAGAAAGACAAGAAAAGGAGAGAAAGTTGTATGAATGAAAGAATGAAAGAAAACTAAGAAGCAAAGCAAAAGACAGAGAAACAAAGCAAAGCTAAAGCAAATTGATTCGAGAAAAGCTGTCTTCACCTTTAAGAGAAATTATATATATATTAAAAATGTTAACTATTTCTCTTTGTGCTTTACCTTTCAACTCCTTTTTCTTGCTTCTTATACTGAACTGAGAGTAGTAGTATAGAAAGCTTCCTTCTTTATCGTAAAATACAAAAAAAAAAAAATATGTATACTGTAACTTAGCACTGTGTATGTGAAAGAGAGAGCTGGAAAAATGCATATTAATATTGGCATTAGAAAACATTAGACAACTTTTATTCGGAGTACAGAGAGCAATTAAGCCAGCTATATGGATATCCTTATAAAAATTCCATTTTAAGCTAACTACGTTATAATCGAGTTGATTGAACAAAGATCTTCTAAATAATTTATTTTAGGTTGGATATCGTTAATATTTTTAATCGATTTTGCAATATGGGTTTATTAATGTAATTTATGTTTGTCTATGATTTTTATATTGAAATGATGTCTACCTCGAGAGCAAATGAAAGATAGCGATTACAGTTTGTAATTATGAAAAAAGTAATAGTTCGATCAATCTCATTTTAATTAGCATATAGAGAAGTATTTTATGTTATTAATCTAGCAGAACTTTTCGATTCAAGTTGATTTATTGTACGGAATTATTAATACAATTTATATTTATCTAGTGATTTATGAATCATTACGTTTAAATAAAATTTACCTAGAAAGCACATGAAAGATAAGGGACTAGGATTCCTTATTGCTAACCAAAAAAAAAAAATGAAGTCATTTTAATTAGCACATAGAGAGCTATTTTTATGTAGTTAATTTAGTAGGACATTCCAATTATAGTTGAAATTTGATTTGTGGGGAAAAAATAAGAAGAAGAAGAAATTGGATATTTTTAAGATTTTGTTTATTTTTTAAAAGCCATATAAATACAAAAAATTACTTTTCAGATAATTTAATATATATTTATATATTGCTTAACATTGCAAACAGACTGTCGTCTAAAATTGATATAAATTTATAAAAATATCATGTTTTGACATTTTATTTTACTAATTTCACTCGTGAAATTTTACTGAAAAATTAATATTAGTGTTAATCTAATATATTCACATAAATTAATTTTTAGTTTGTTAAAAAAAAGGAACTGTAATAAAAAAAAAAAAATTATATGAGAAATTAAAAATATATATTAAATAATTGTATCAAAAGAAACAACCGGCAAAGAATAGATGGAATAGATTATGTATTACCCACAGACCAAAGTAGTTAGTATTTCATATATAGAAATAGTGTTAGTCGTTTGGACAATGTGATTTTAACTATTTGACATTTTTTTAAAATGAAGTCATTTATTACTTTTTAAAAAGACATTTGCATTATTATTTTTCTCTAATTAGAAAATGTGTGAACAAAAAATTTAATCTAAAGTTTAAACCACATATAAGTATTAATAAACTAAATTCACATAGACAAAAATCCTTCCACACCTTAAATTGCAAGCAATATTGAAATTTCAATTGGGACTTTGGAAATACAAAATGTCGATTGCTTATTTTTCGTTTTTTGCTAAAGCAAAACATATATATATTTTTTTATCGTTAAAGTGTTCTCATCACATTTTAATGGAGTAATAATTCAAACAGCAAAAAAAAAAAATTATGGTTTGCAAACGTTAAAATTTTATCTCTATGAGAAACTGAAAGAATCCATTTACTTAAGAGTAAAGAGATTTTATCAGTTTAATGAATATTGAATCCAATAGATCATAGATGGAATGAACTTTTTATCATCTAATTTAGGAAGAAGAGTATTTAAAAATACTTTTTTTTTGGTTTCATTTAATTTAATGATAAGTTTAAAATTCAACCTTTATATTTACTTCGTTCATTTTTATTTTTGTTGTTATCGTGTTGTCTGTTGAAAGTTATTTAATTAATTTTTAAAATTTAATATAATCATATTATTTTGATATTCTAAATAAAATATTTGAATATTTAAAAATAATACTGACGATGCATATGACCAAGAAATCATCTTTTAAAGTAATATAAGATTATAAATTTTAAGAAAGAATCATTAATGAAATAACTATTGATTCTTTAAAATATAAAACTACTACTATTTCAAATGCAATATGATAGTCCTTGATGGGACAATACATGGAATTCTAATAATCATATATAGCTCAAACACTTTTTGTTGCTCCTGTAATTTTATTGCTCCTAATGTTTGATAATTTAGATTATGTGAATATAGGTCAACATTTTAAAATATACTACATTTTATATTTTTCGTACAATATAAGAAAATGACAAGTTATAATATTTTTGGTAAATTTTTATAAATATTAAAAAATTTATTCTAATAATATTAAATTGAACTTATTCAATTTTATTTCAAATATTAATTAAATTGACTCTGTAAAAGTGAAAAATAATATGTCACATAAATTGAAATAGAAGAACCAGTTCCAAATTAACATGTTCCATTCGGAATAAACTTGTTATTAGTATTGATAAATAATTAAATATAAATAACAAAAAAGAAAGCAAAAGGAAATAAGAAAATTCATTTGTGTTCGTCAT
Source organism: Solanum sitiens (assembly GCA_016801875.1). Taxonomy (NCBI): domain Eukaryota; kingdom Viridiplantae; phylum Streptophyta; class Magnoliopsida; order Solanales; family Solanaceae; genus Solanum; species Solanum sitiens. The sequence goes on from JABWTJ010000056.1 coordinate 2,619,571, forward strand.
ATGTGTCAAATCAATAAATACATTATTCTTGTTTTACATATGATTAATATATATTTTTACTTTAATTATACTAGAGTATTAAACTAATTACATAATTTGGTTGTATTAGGTTAGTGAAAATTTGTAATTAGAGGATTAGCGGCGCCATTAATAATTAATTAGTTGAAACTCAAACACATTAACTACTATTGCGGAGGCTTCACATGCACGCATGTGAATTACTAGAACCGCCGCATGTGCACCGCCGGTCAATATTCTCCGGCCATTAAAGGCTTATCCATTAAACTAATCTCTGTTTAGGGCAAGTTAATCCTATACATAACCTTTTTTGTGTGGGGTGGATGGGTGGGTGGGTGGGACTAATCTATACATAACTTTCGTAGTGTACACAAATGACAGGGAAAAATTGATTTGGAGGATGATCGAGTTGATCGAACAGTTGATTTTTCAAATGAGTAATAGTTATAAAAATTCACCACACAGAATTTACGTAGTATTATTTATCTTTTTTAGTGTGATGTACAAACGGTTAAATTAGAATGTTACACTCGATTTACCTAAAGCAAATTGCCTTTTTATCTTATGAACTATTATATCAAAGTGAGATTTACTTACAAATCCTGTCCAATAACAAAAAAAAAATATTCTCTCTATCTCAATTTATATGACTTACTTTTCTGTTTGGTCAGCCCAAAAAAATAACATATTTCTATATTAACTAATAATTTGTCTTTAAAATGTCAACTTTACCTTAAATGAAATGATTTATAACCATACAAATTTCTAACATTCATTTTAAACCACAATTTTTAAAAATCTTTTTTTTTTCTCTCAAAATTTTGTGTCAAATTAAATTACCTTCCATAAAATAGACGTAGAGAATCGTAATAAATAAGTAATTGATTCTTAAGAATATAGGTCAACGTATAGACAGCACGCCTAAATTTGTGCATCATTGTGGAATAATTATTGAATATTTACCCTTAGGAGTCGTTTGGTAAGGAGTATTAGGAGAAATAATCCAAGTATTATTTGTTGTATTATTTAATACTATGTTTGGTAGGAATTTTGGGTCTATGTATTATCAATCCAGGGATTAGTTATGCACCCTACATGGTATTAGAGGGTGTATAACTAATACCTTCCATTTGGTGGTATTAGCTCTAATACCATGGGATTAATCTAGGTAAAGTCAAAAATACCCCCTCAAATCCTTTTAATCATTTTGTTTATTTTATATTTTATATTTTATATGTTATATTTTATATTTTATATTTATACTAATAAATTTATTTAAATAAATTAGCTTACGAATATTATTTAGATATAATTGTTTCTAAAATATGAGTTATCTAATCTATTTATTATTAATATAAAATATTATAATCCGACTAATATGCTAATTATGTTGATGTATGAATTTAAGAACAATTCATAAGTAAAATATTGTCTCTTAACGAAAGTTCATTAAACATTACACAAGTAGTCTAAAACAAGAGCATGTATATGTATATATACACACTCTTCTCTAGTATAAAAATAGTTTAATTTATTTTGCTATATTTTATTTTTTTAAATTTTATGATAAAGAGTTTTTTTAAAATTTATTGATACAAGTCAAAGTTCAATAAATTTTTTTTATAAATCATTATAGTTGTGTGACCTTTTGAGATATTACCTTCAATTTATTAAGATGACAATTATTTACTCTCAAATAATTTAAGTGAGGAAATAGTGAACATGACAATAAAATTTTTATTCTCATAGCTAGTTAAAAATGTTATAAAAAATAATATCGTCTGTTAATTATCTACTTTGACTAATTACATGAAATATAAAATATCATAATAACTCTAGGGTATAATTGGAAAGAAATTTTTTTGTAAACTTTTAAACCACACACAAAATTAGGTAAAAAACAATGAACCAAACACTTGATAAACTAATCCCTGCATTACTAATCCCTGCATTACCAATCCCTGCATTACTAATCCATGCATTACTAATCCCTGCATTATTGATATTTGTACCAAACGACCCCTTAGTGTCTTATTGTCCATCATGCCCTCAAGACAATTACTCTATTTCTATAGTTTCGTTTCTTTTTTGGTCACCTAATAATGAGACTATGACACGATTATAACGTGATATTGGAGTATATGCTCCTTTAATTCATTTTTACTTGTTAGTTTTTTTTTATTTACTGGTTAAATTTTGACTTAAAATATTTAAAGAATAATAATTAGTATAGTGAATTTATATTTTTACTTTTATTAATTAAGAGGGTCTCAAACATATTTATTTACTATGCTTATTAAAGACATAAATTCAACGTTAATAAATTGAGAATATAATAGAAAAAATATAATTGTTCATCCTTGATTTGACAAAAATGACAATTAAAAAGAGGCATCAAATTAGGAGATATTAGACAAGTAAAATAGAGACAGAGGGAGTATATTTAGGCTCGACATATTCATTAAGAAAATAATAATTGAATGGTTATTTATCACACTATCTCAATTAATTGATGTTTTGTAGGATAAGTTTTTGAAAAATTATTTGAAAATAAACAATGGTTGATAAATTGTATGATTGTATTGTAGTATTAGAAGACAAGATAGTCGTTGAGGTATTTACTTACCTAGTAATAGAGCTGCTAGGAAGGATGCTAAAGATAAAAAAATGAAAAAGATAATTCTATTTTCTTGATATATTAAAAGTGACTAAAATTTAAAAAAATTATTTAGCAAATAATGGACAAATAAAAATAAAATAGAGTATAGTCTTGAATTCACGTTTTATTGTCCTTCGTTTTTATGTGCTTAGTCGAAACAAAAAATCAAGTGTATATGATATGGGAGGACACATTAATTACAAATATAAAATAAAGGTATAATACATAAATATATTATTTAACTTGATCTCGTTTTGATATTTAGGCCTTTCAATTTTGTGCGTGCACAAGTGACACTTAAATTTGTGTGAAGTTGATTAATTAGACACATGAATTCTATATGGCTAATAAACACAAAATACCACGTAAGATGCAAATTGCCATGTAGGATGTCACATATGACGATGTGTGTGTCTATTTATTTAATTTTATACAAGTTTAAGTGTTTACTTATACACACCCAAAATTTAAGAATATAATATAAAACTAGGCCAAGTTAAATATCATATTTATGTATTATGCCTAAAATAAAACTACAGTTGATAGCATCTTTTTATTTTTCAATTATTTGTAAATTCAAAGATTAGTTTTTATGATATCAAATTCAGTAAATTAAATATTCAATTGATTGAAATGTGAACTTTTGATTTCTTGAAATGTCAACTTTTGATTTCTTGCCTGTAAATATATATTGATAAATTATCATAATTATTAATTGTTTCATGCAAATATGTTACGTTAAGTTTGTATCATTTCTGTATATTCAAAGATGGTGTTTTAACATTATGTCGTCAAATTCTTTTGAACCTAATATTTTTGCCCTAGAACATAAAATTTATTTGTAAAATTACAATAAATGATAGATAAAAAATTATAACTTTAAAAATATCAATATAAGAAGCTTACATAATCACAATATTTAATTTTGAATCCAGCTCTATGTATTCTCAGGGGCGGCTCAACATAACTCGAGGCCTAAAGCGAAATTTTAATTAGAGGCTTAAATTTTTTAAAAAAATTATTTGTATTTATTTATTTTTTAAAATTTTTAGATGTAAATTATTACTTAATCTATTTTTTTATAAATGATTTTTTCAAATACTTTTTTAAAATATTATTTTTTAAGCAAGATTTGATCAATTCAACATTGAAAATATCATTTTATTGAGAAATTATTATATGAATCGAAAATATGGTTCTATAAGTAATAAGTTGATAAATTTTAAATAAAGATAAGAGTTAGAATTATAGAATCTAATTTAAAAAGTTGATACTTGATATATCCTACTTTAATATAAAAATTACGAAGAAATAAAAAAATATTTGTAATTTACTTTGTTCAACACTTTCAACTATTGATTTATATTTTTGACAGATTATTACTCTAATTATCAAAGATTTGAAGAAATAGAGTGCATAAGGAGTTAAAAAGATTTTTAAAAAATGTGAGTGTTAACAAAGAAAATATATATATTAAGAATAATTAATTCTATTTCATGAAAAAATTAAACATAATTTTTTATTTTTTAGAAATTTGAGGCCACCAATTTTTGAGGGCCTAATGCAGTGGCCTAAAAAATTATATGGAAGAGCCGGCACTGTGTATTCTACCTCTTTCACTCTTTTGATGAACCCAAAATCTTAAGATTGAAGATAGATGAAGTTACTATCCAAATAACTACTCTTATTTGATCTGCCTCACTCTAACTATATTTGATTGTAATATAATTTTATAAGTAATCAAAATAAACTTTACATATTGCTTAAATGCTATAGAAAAGTTATTATCCTATAAAAGTATTTTCTCTATACGAAAGAGATTAAAATTTTAATTTCGCAATTGATGATTCATTAGTAAATGTAAAGACATGGTGCATGCCCTGCCCTATCACGCGTTGGAAAAGAAAAGAGACAATGAGTGCCACAATGTCTGCAATCAAGGATACATGCTTATATCAATCAACATCATTATCATTTCCATTAATAGGAAATCACATCCTCGTTATCTACAAATTGAATAGCAGAAAATAATATTTTTATAGTAAAAATATGTATAATTTTAAATAAGGATTTGAAAAATATATATGAATATGAGATTGTGATTTTATCAATAAAAGATAAATAATTGTCATGCCTTGTAGTGAAATATTTCACGTATAGATATTTTGTTAAATAATAGGTTTATCAATCTTTTGTTTTATGATAGACATGGGCCACTATATGAGACATTGTGTATTTAGTTGATAGATATATTCCAACAAATTATCTTAATTAGTTTGATTTTAAGGTAGATCAAAATAAATACAAATTGAACCATGAATATTGATTTAAAAAGTTTACAATTTAAGTAATGAAAATATAAATTTAAATACATCGTTGGAAAAAAAGTATTCATTCTACATTTATACTTATAATAAAATAAATTATAGGGATTTGAGAGGCATTGTTTTATCCTGCGGCGTATGTCAGCGGTTCTAGTCCACTAGGAGAAAGAAATGGGTAAATAGCTAAGTTGATTGACCCGACAACCCGATTAAACAAGCCGGATCCCAAGTCAACAGTTCAATCCATACGACGTCGTTTGAAGACAAATTATGAATCAATGAAGAGAGCAAAGAGTGTAGAGTAGATCCGATTTCGAAGAGAGAGAAAGGAGAAATTATCGACGCCGATGGAGACGATGGCGGATGCTGAGCCAGCGAAGGCGAAGCCTCGACCAATCATCCGCCTTGGCCTCTTGCTTATCTCTCACAGTTTCATCGTTAGGTTTACTCACTTACTCTTTCTGTATCTAAACTTCATACACTTTTTTTGAAGTAGTAAATTAAGCATATGAATGAAAGGTTTAAAGGTTTTGAGTTATTCACTGATTAATCTTGCATTTTGGTATGTATTCAGTGTGGCTTGCTGCGCAGCTGGGATTTTTGCTCTATTGCTTTTGCCTGTTCTCGCTAAGAACACTTACATTTCCGAAAATGCCCTCATGCCTGGTTAGTTATCTTGCTATTCCCTCATTTTTATGCAGAAATTATCTCTTCAGAATCTCAAACTCCACTAATGTTAGATCATGAAAAATGTATACTGTAGCTTGTCGTTATGCGATTGAGTTTTTGTAATATGAGTTGGAATAAAGTTCAATTATTCAGTTTTAGAATGAATAGGGTTGAATAGGGTAGAGCGAATGTGGAGGATTGCATAGCCGAACAACTAATGTAGGATTGATTTGTAGTTGATTGATTGATTGATAGAAAGCTAGTTTTATGCTTACCTTGTAAAATTTCCTTGTCCTTTGACTCCTTTCTATGAATGTCCAACTCTAGTGATTACTGCTATAAATAATCTACCCCTTAACCTTGGTTTGGACCGTCATTTTGCAGGTTCTGCTAGTCCCATGCTGTCAAATGATGATGTTTCACGGGCTAGAATGTTTGTGAACAAGGTCGTTAGCTTTGATTTCAAAACTGATAGCTCAAGCATGTATGTACTTGTCTCAACATTATTTATGCCAAATATCTTTCCTTCATGTGTCCATGTAGCTTTTTACTAATGTAGCTGAGATCCTTAGAAGAAACCAGTTGACAAATGATAATTGAACATTGTTTACTTGCGGACTGAGATTTTCTAATAAAACAATGATGTCCTTAATTCGGTGAAAAGTGTACACTTTCATTATCTCATGTAGGAGTACTCTTTCTAGATGGTCGCATGATAAGGAACTTTCTTTTCTATTTGTACTATTTTGGTGGGGAAAACTAGATATAGCAAAGAGTCTACTTGGTTTCCTTTACATGTTTTTGTGCCCTAAATAGCATTGTGCAATTAAGGTTCTGACTGTTTACCCCTCGTTTCTTATGTCTTCTTCTCCTTATTTGATAATGGAGCAAACAGAATCTTCTGACAATAACTTAATAGGCAAGCTTTTCACCAACATAAACCACTGTACATACATTGAGGTGTCTAAGGGGGGAGTAGGAAGAGTTTATTTGAGATCAGTAGTACCTTTGTAAGTCGTTATTTGTTTATCTCTACTTTTGACAGCCTAATTCTTCTCTATATCTACATGTATATCTAAATCATTCCTTTGTTTCATGGATGTAGAGGAATCCAAGATTTGGTAGCACAACATATAACGGAATTGGGTGGTGAAGTTAATTTTCACAAGTTCCTACCTCAAGTGAATAAGTTTAACCCCCTGCATTTTTTCTCCAGTCCTGATCAAGGAATAGCTCAGGAGAATTATACTTGTTCATCATATGGTATCAATACAGTTGGATTTATAAGAGCTCCACGTGGTGATGGGAAGGAGGCTATTGTATTGGTGACCCCTTATAATTCTGTTAAGACCAGCATGGGCGAGGCTTTATCACTAGGTATTGCATACTCAATTTTCTCCCTGCTCACTCGAGTGACGTGGTTAGCTAAAGATATCATATGGCTTGCTGCGGATTCACAGCATGGGGAATATGCTGCAGTTGCTGCGTGGCTAAGAGAGTATCACACACCATCATTTGATGGTTCTGGAAGAAGTCTATTTGAATCAAATGCGAGTCCAACAACAGGAAGAAAGAGACCCAATGATTTTCTACGTGCTGGCACAATGGCTGCTGCCCTTGTCATAAAGGTTACAGATGGCAGTGAGAAAGCAGAGAGAGATGTTCTCAATTTATATGCTGAAGCATCCAATGGACAGATGCCAAACCTCGATCTGATCAATGTTGTGAACTATTTGGCTGTAAATGGGCAACGATTACGGGTGAAGGTTGAGAAATTAGGGTCATTGTTGGACTCTTGGTGGTTGAGAAGTCTGGCTGAACTGTTTCACAAACTGGGCACAGTGGCTAGAAGTTTGAATCCCCAATGGAACTTTGGTATTTCTGTTGCAGAATATATTGAAGGCACTGCTACACTTGCTAGCTCATTATATAATCAGGTATATACTTCAAAACGACACTTCTTTGTTAACACCTAAGAGGTAACACTTTTACTGGTACATGCTTTCAAAACATCCCATCCCCCCAAACCCTCCAGAAAACAGAATTGTGGTTGGATTGTGTGTCCTTCCAGTTGATGGAGGCTACAAGTTTTGGTCACAAAAAACATTTCAAAATTAGAACAATTAGTCTTTGTACATCTGAACGTTAGGTAAGTTACTCTGTTGGATTTCTGATCATATGTTGCAACTGTTACTTTATTTTAGGCACTGGGTGTTCCCACAGGTCCTCATGGTGTTTTTCGAGATTACCAAGTTGATGCCATTACTATGGAGATCTCAGCAAAACGTGTAGGAAACTACAAAAACCGGCCAAATGAGTTACTTTTGCAAGGTGGCAGGTCAGTACTGAATTCCCTTCTCTCCCCCTGTGTTATTATAAGCTACCTCTTAGGGGTCGTTTGGTAGGCCGCATTAAATAAAATAGTCCATGTATTATAGATGGTATTATTTAGTACTACGTTTGGTAGGAAATTGGGTCTATGTATAACTAATCCATGGATTAGTTATACCTCCTACATGGTATTATATGATGTATTACTAATACCTTCTATTTGGAGGTATTAGCAATACATGAGATATAATACCATGTGATAAGTCTACTAAAGACAAAAATATCCCCCAAAACATTTTATTATTTGTTTATTTTCTTGATTTTATGTTTTATGGTTGTGCAAGTAAATTTATTTAAATAAATTAGCTTACAAATTATTTAACTCTCTCTAAATAATTTGTAAGCTAATTTATTTAAATAAATTTACTAGCACAACCATAAAACATAAAATCAAGAAAATAACAAATAATTAAATGTTTGTGCGGTTTTCTAATATTTTGTATTTTCAACAATTTATAACATTGAATACATACAAAAATACAACTTGCAATTTTATTCGTAAATGTAGATGGTTTATTCAATTTTACTATTGTTTACCGTCTTTTCAATTTTAAAAGTTGATAGTTTATCTTTTTTTAAATTGAAAATTGACATTTGTAAGTGATCAATTAAATAAGATGACAATTATTTATCCTCAAATAATTTAAGAAAAAAAAGGCAAACATGACGATAAAATTGTTCTTTTCTTAGCTAGTTAGAAGGTTATAAAAAAATATTATCCGGCAATTATTTACCTTAACCCAATTGCATAAGAATTTAAGGGTATAATTGGAAAGAAGTTTTTTATAAAGTTTTAATCCAAACATAAGATGAGGTCGAAAACAATGAACCAAACACTTGATAAAAATAATCCCTGTATTACTAATCCCTGCACTATTAATCCTTGCATTACTAATCCCAGCATTACTAATCCCTGCATTATCAATCTTTGTACCAAACGACCCCTTAGTGACAAAAAGCATGCAAAGCGCCGGATTATTGCTACATGGGTGAATCCATTTTGCTTTAAGAGAAGTATGCATTTAGTCCATAATGATCCGAATAAGAATTGTTACCATTCTAAACAAGAAAAGGTGGATTCTTCAAATCTCAGTTTAAAAGATTAAAAAGTAAAGGGGAAAAATGACATTTTTCTATTTGAGTACTAGGATTCATCTCTCACGTTATCTTTGTTGTCCTCTTATTCATCTAATGTTTGTGACATTTATTCTCTTACCACTCATGTTCCTCTACTTCTTTCAATTTACTTATTCTTTTCCTTCAAATATATGACTTTCTTTTTCATCCAATGTGCAAGTCCTTTTCTGCTGCTACTTTGAGTTTCAGTGCTTCTCTTCTTCTTCCCCCCCCCCCCCCCAACTTTTTAGTAGATTGTAATCTTATATGAAATTGAGTGCAGCAAATTAATTCTTTTATGGTTGATTAATTGAAAATGAAAAATCAGGTGTGATTGATGTCATCTTTTGACGCCTTTTTGAAATCATATGTATGGTGTTTCTTTGAAGAGTTGGAATAAATATTGTCATTTTCATGTGTTGGAGGTTTAAGGAGTTAGTAACATTAATTTCAACTTAATTATTGCAAATACTGTAAATATTTTATGTTTGCATCACTCTGAAGAAGCGTGTTCTTCACTTCTTACCATTTTAACGTTCAACCCTCACAAAATGTTCAATGTTATCTTACTTTCTGTGGATAAACCTTATTTTTTTCAAGGTTTATTTGAACTCTTTTGAAAAGACAAAAATGGACTCATCAAGCAAAAAAAAAGAGGACAAAATGGGATAAGGAATGCTATGACTAGAGAGGGATGGTCATTTTAGGGTATCCCCTGAACAGAAAAGGGAGGGACAATTTGGAACGCTAGAAGTGGTTTTTGTTTGCTAATAATTGGAAATCCACCCCCCCCCCCCCCCCCCCCCCCCCCCCACCAAATCCATATATTGTATTAATAGCACATCTAATTTGTCTTCCAAAATCTCTTGTCTTGTTGCAGATTGGTTGAAGGAGTGATCCGTTCTGTAAATAATCTGCTTGAGAAGTTTCACCAGTCATTTTTTCTTTATCTTTTGACATCTCCGAATAAATTTGTGTCAGTGGGAGTCTACATGATACCGTTTGCCTTGCTTGTTGCTCCTCTTCCAATGGTCGCAGCTTCTCTTTTCGCTGATTCTACCAGAAGGATTTCTGGGATTGAAACGAAGGTCGCATCTTCTCCAGCTTCTTCTGATATACCAGCCATCTCATTTCGATCCTGGAGATGGCTTCATGCAGCGAAGACTGTGTTTATTGTCCACTTTTGGGGTGCCGTTGTAACATTACTTCCACATTTTCTGTCTCTAGTACAAAATTCACCACCTCTGACCAACCTCTTAAGCTGGATTATCCTTTCAGCATTCACCCTCTTAATCTTGCAAGCGATTCTGGGTTCCTCCTTTTCTCTTCTACACATGAACCGAATTCAAGGAATGGAATGGACTCTTTTGAAATCAGTCACAATTGCTGCTGCCTGTACTGGACTTTGCATAATGTCAGTCATAAACTTTGCAACTGCAGAACTTGGTGCACTCATGCTGGTCCCTATGTGTTTAATGGCTAGACCCTTGATGCTCGATGCTAAAGCTAAAACGTTGAAGTCATATATTAGGGCAGCATGCAATGTAGTGTTAATATTTCTGGTTTTTCCTCCTGTAGCTTATTATTTGTGGAAAGGAGCTTTAGTAGGTCTTGAGAATGCAAGAGTTGGTGACTTTTGGAACTGGGTTGAGTCTCTTTGGACATGGAACAGTGCAACATACATATACATGTGTATGGTTCACCTTCCATGCTGGGTTTTGTGTGTTCATACATTAGTGTATCCTTGTTGATACACTGCAATTTTCTTTTCTTCTCTTTTTGTATTTGTATACTAGCAAAATGAGTACATTTGTGGATCCATCATCGTCTTCGTCTTCGTTTCTTTACAAGTATTTGGCTTCTCATACTGTTAACTAAATACATAAACATCAGCTCATCTAATGGTCCAGCAGTAGGAATATATTCAACTTGCTGCCTACATTCTGTAAGATACACATGAAGGAATCGTTTATTTTCAAAATAAAACAATCAGCAATGCGTCTAGTAGGACAAAAGTCCAAATTCAGAGTCAATTATTTCAATAGTAAGGAGTAATAATTAAACTTTTGAATATGTTAAAAATTGTAATACTAATACTAATTACATCAATTTTAATATTAATCATAGGGATGAGTCTGGTGACTTTAATGAGATGATACCTCATATGTCACTTAACTACGGGTGATTTTGTTAGAAAGCGGCTTAATTTTATTTTATAATTCAAAAGATAGTTAACCTATAAAAGTCTCAACATATTTGGTTGATTTTTCATTAAATTTTAAATATTTTCTTAAGAAATAAAAAAGATATCCATTTAAGTTATTTTAATGACTCAACCCGCAAAAAGTACAGTATTGACTCTTTTACTTTACCTTTGTTTCCTCCCAAATTATTCTCTATTCTTAAATAATTGAATTTATATTTTTAAGTTGATACAGTTATTTTTTTTATGTATATATATATTATTTTATTTTTTTGAAAAATACATATAATCTTAATGATAAAAAAGATAACACTTCTTGCGCCAGTTGTCCAGTTTCAAAATTTTACATATAAACTCAATTACTATTTTAAATATATTATATATTACTGATTTATTTGAAACTATTCACATTTATTTAACATGTTGAATTTTAAAATTAAAAGCAAATACAAAAAATTTGTTTTTAAGTTCCCGCCAAAGAGTTGAATTGTTTTCACTTTTAGAAAATTGGGAAACGTGCTATTGTGTTCAGTGTTCACACTTGACTAACAATGGAGTAGGCAGTTCATTATTCCATAGGATTCCTCCAACGCCCCATTATACTTTTCCCTTGGATTCCTCTTCAATCTCACTATACGCCGTCCTTCTGTTTTTATTTATATGTCGTTTTAAAAAAAAAAAAAAAAAAATTTAATATTTAATTTTTTTATAAAATTAATGTATAAACGACATATAACTAGTGTCATATACATATAATCATTTAGTTTACCTATGTTAATCGAACTTTGAAAAAACTTAATCAAACATTAATTGTTACTTTAAAAGTGATTTTAAATATTTTGATCTAACATATCGTACTATTCTTGCCATTTTTTTTATAAAAAGAAAAAACTAATTTTAAAAACATAACCAAACAAACTATTAATATTCCTGCCACAAATTTAAAAAGCTTAACATTGTATGTCGAGTTAAATAAGGTTACATAAATGGCAACAAAAAATAATTAAATTCGTACGACTAATTTAATGGATGAGAAGGAAAGATGAGGTCCAATAATTGATGTTTATCTTTGTGTATGTACTTGAAAATCAAAACTTAACTATGTTAGCCAATCAATAGGAATCTTAATCCTTGTATGTTTACTAAATTACTATAGTTTACATATTTGAGTAGATGTGTTAAAATATCAGTCCACTTTTAATAGTCATGATTTTTAAAATATTTCATCATTAATTTTTTTATTATATTAATATATAAAATATTGTAATTTATAATACTTTTCATATAATTTTTAATTTTTTTTATTTAAAATATTAAATTAATATAATTTAATTTAACTTTGAAAAATTAATCAATTTAACTTTTAAAAAATGTAACATGATAACTAAAAATGGACGGAGGAACTAATTAATATCTATCTTTGGGATAAGGCACATACCTCAGAGACCATGATCTATATGTCAGAGTCTCACCCAAACTTAACTAGGTTCCCATTATCTCACCTAAACTAAATTCACATAGAATAAATACACCAAAAACCTGACATGGCATAAAGAGCGTGCATACTCTCTTGAAGACAAATTATGAGTGCATAAATTAAACACATGACATTTTTTTATTGATAACTTTATAATTAGTTAGTACACATATTTATTGATATCAAAACTTACAATCTTGGTAAAATATTTATTTTTATTTCTTTCTCACTTTAATTTTTTAAAATTATTTTATTATCTTTTCACTTGTAATTATTTTTAATAATCATGTGTATTTAAAAAAATTAATTTAAAAGTGTCCTTTAATTTTAACGTATTAATGTTTTATTTGCTTTTCTTCACTTATTATGATATCAATTCAAAATTAACTTATTTTAAATACGAGATCAAGAAAATAAGAATATTTTTTTAAGAATAAAAAATAAAAAATAATTTCTTTTTTATAAAAATAAAATATCTTTTTAAAGAGAAAAAATTAAAAAAATATTTTCACATCGTGTGTATAAACATAACTAACTTGAATGGTAGCTTCTTCACAAAATATGCATAAAAGTATGAAAAAATGAATTCGAAGATAATAAAATCCCAGATGAATTTAAATGTATTTTTAAAATTTTGATCATAATCCCATGGTATTTGTGCCATTATCCCTATATCTTTTTCATTTATTGGCTAATAAAATCAGTGTCCCTACACCAAAACAGATAATGATTGATCAAATAAACTACTCTTCCTTGGCCATGATATAATGGAAGTGAGATGAACTAAATTATTATCTTTAGTCTTCATTTAGGTTAGTCAAAGTTCATCATTCAATTAGAGGTTGTTGAGATGGTTGATTAGAGTTATTTATGTATTAAAAATTTTAATACATGAATTAATTAATTATGTATTAAGCTTTCTGTCTTTTATTTTCTTTGTTCTAATTTAGGTAGGGTTATTGGTATGGTTATAAATTATTCATTAATGAGTCATTTAGTGTGAGGGATGCAAAAAAAAAAATAGTGATGATATCAGAAAATAGTAATAGAATAAAAAATTTATCTTTTGTTTGAGATAACTTATCTTATTATTTATATTACAGTAATGAAATTAGTCATCTCCATATACATAATGAAATCCAAAAAAATAATTTAAAGTTAATTTTTTTAATTATAAAAAGGAGTGATTTCTTTTAGAGATAGATTAAAACAAAGATGGCTACATATTGAAATAATCTTTTTTTTTAAATATATAAATTTCTTCACAACCTACCCATAGAAATATTGATTGTGCGGGAAAAATTGGGATAGAAAAATTCAATGAACTGTATAGTTTTTTATTTGTTTTTATTTTTCACCTGGCTCTAGCCCGATTAATTTGAATTCGTGTCTAATAGGACCTCAGAGAATAAAACTTCCATCAAGAATTTCTATTTACCCAAAGTTTGAATCGAGACTTTTAATTAAGAGAATTTAAATATAATTACTGAAATATATCTTTTGATATCAGTATATAAACTTTATGTTTAAAAAGGCCACTTAGATCCTATTCGAATTATCTTAAAAATTGAATAAACTTATTTTTAATAGACACTTTTTATTTTTAAGAATATTTGATAAAATTTAAAAATAACTTAAAATAAATTTTAAAAAACTTAAAATGTTAGAAACCAAAAGTTGTTCTCTGGAACTCTTTCTACTTATTACGTATTTTTTGACATAAAAATTATTGAATTTGAACTTTTAAAAGCTACTTATTTTTTTTACCAATCATTGAAGTCTCTTATCTATAGATGCAGAATAAATTAGAGTTCTCTCTTTTTGTTTTGGCTTAACTCATTGGTAGCCCCTTAAACTTGACACGAACTTTCACTTGGGCACTTTAAGTAAGCGATATTTATTTTAGACACCTCATGTGAGGTTTCGCTGTATCATTTTGACACTTTTTTGCCAATCAACAAAAATATATAAGGTGTGTGTTACACTCGCAGATGACGTATAAAGTGACGAATTAAATGCGACATTTGTCAAAAATTATTTATAGATAATGAATTTTAAGTATAAATATAGAGCAAACGAATGATTCAATGACACGTGGATTTTTGCCTAAATAATTTTCTTAAACAAATTAAATCAATAAATTTTCACATGCCCTCCCCCCTTTCCCACCCACCCACCCACCCATTGTCTTCTCCAAAAATTCTGCCCATTTGCAGAACACCTCCCTCCACTCCCAATTGTCTTCTCCAAAAACTAATACCCATTTGCCAAATAAAAACACCTGCCCCTTCCCCCACCTCCTCTCTAAATACCCCTACCCATTTGAAGAAAATCTGAACATACCCGTTTCTCAACTCCATTATTTTCTCCAAATACCTTCATCTCTTTTTTGCTAAAATATTTGGGTAAAGTTACACTCTTCTTTTTTTTTATTAGTGTCTTCAAAAAAAAAAAAACTTTTTTATTCTAATTAGCAAATTTATAATTCACCAAAAACTAAACTTACTCTTCTTTATATCTTAAATTCTTTCAAAAAAGAATCTCATGAATAATTTAATTTTTAATTTTAAAATGGGTCTATTATTAAATTTCTAAAATAATTTCCATTATTTTTCTTCATTTTATTGTGTCTATTTTATTCACCATATTGGATATTTAAATTTGGAAAAATGGTGGCTGAACATGAGAAAGAAGAAGAAAAAAATAACTAAAAATTTGATGAAACACGTTTTTCACGCGCGCAGAGTAAGTGTATTACACTCACTAAGCCATGTAAGCAAAAAGTGTCAAAATGACACAGCAAAATCTCACATGAAGTGTCTAAAATGAACATCGATCACTTAAAGTGTCCAAGTGAAAGTTCGTGCCAAGTTTAAGGGGCCAGCGATGAATTAGGCCTTTTGTTTTTAAAGATAAGATTTAAAAAGAGTGGCATAATAGAGATAGTTTTGGGTGCATGCATTGGTGCTCCCAACGAGGTAAGAATTCACACTTATCCTAAACTAGCTTCGTTGATAAAATTTATTCGTATCGAATATTTATAATAATTTAATATATATATGCTATGTGTTTAAATTTATACTTTAATTTACTTAATTTTAATTAATTAACATGTTTTTAAAGATAAGATTTAAAAAGAGTGGCATAATAGAGATAGTTTTGGGTGCATGCATTGGTGCTCCCAACGAGGTAACAATTCACACTTATCCTAAACTAGCTTCGTTGATAAAATTTATTCATATTGGATGTTTATAATAATTTAATATATATATATTATGTGTTTAAATTTATACTTTAATTTACTTAATTTTAATTAATTAACATGTTTTTTACTTTATTAAATCATATAATAATAAAAATTTAATTAATTTAATGTAAAATCTGGTACGGATAAGTTTTTTTCCTGTTGATTTTAATTGGAGGGTAACTACTTTCTATTTTATTTCTCTAATCTAATTTTATTTCATTTTCTACAAATGACTTCTTCGTAATTACCTACTCAAGGTTATATTTATCGAAAGGGTTCAATTTTAATTTCTTTAGCATAAATATTATGTGTATTGTAAAATGGTAGAGCCGGTAAGGGCGTCAGAGGTTTTCTCCAAACCTTCTTCGATAAAAAATTATATTATTTATATATATATATAAAATGTTGGACCATTCTTTATATCTTAAACTTCTTAAATAAAATTGTCTTTGCTAGTAATAATATGTGGATTATTTCAAAAGAAAAAAAAACTTCGATCTTTGTTGTAAAATTTCGTAGGTGACGTGATAATGTAAAATAATAAAATAAATTAGAGAAAAATTTCAGAATATAATAGATACAATAAGATTTTATAATTATAGTTTCGATAAATATGTTCAATATCTATAATTTTGTTAACAGTATATTCTGCTTGTTTGTATATATGCAAATAGGGTATGTATATATAATTTTATATTTATATGTTTAGAATTTTTTTCAGAACGGCTTTTGTATATTTTGATTTGCTGATATACAGACATGACAATTCATTATGATATTTTTATAAATCGTACACAAATGGCTAGAACAAGCATATTCAAAAATTTGGATTTATATGCTAGAAATTGAATTATATAATTTCTGAATTTATACAAATTTGACGAATAACAAGAATTGAGAAACTGTAGCCACGAAATAATTTTCCCAATAATTATTATACTGTTAACATTTTTAAATTAAAGGACCTAAATTAAACAATGTTTTAGTCAATCTGACAAAGTTAGGTGTACTATTGCAGATTATGAATTTTGCTTTGCTAAACTTCTCTAATCCCTATGATACTTTCTTTGTTTTTTATTTTTGGCTGAATTAATTAGCACCTTTCATTAGGAGAAGACAACTTTCATACACTAATTAATTAGCTGGTCATGCACACAAAGGTATCTACTCTTAACTCACTTTAATTAGGTAAATTTGGCATGTTAAGTCATTCCCTAAAGATCATTGATTTGACAATACATTAACAATCCCATTTGAACATACCATGTAAAAATAGAATTTATTTAAACACGTAATTTGAATCTTTTAAGTCATGCTCGATAATCGAATAAATATAATTTTATCAAACGATATAGTGCAGTGAATGAAACTGTTACTTTCTTAATCAGTTGTTTCAGATACAAACGTCGAGTATGAATCTTCTTTTTTTGTTAAAGAGCGCTTTCCTCACAATGGAGTCGTCCTAACTCCTAACTCCTATCCAACACGTTTTGAATCTTTTAAGTCATGCTCGATAATCAAATAAAGATAATTTTATCAAACGATATAGTGCAGTGAATGAAACTGTTACTTCCTTAATAAGATATTTCAAATTCAAGCACCGGATATGAATATTCTTTTTTGTAGGGAGCGCTTTCCTCTGAATGAACCCGTCCTAACTCCTACACAACGCAACTCTAAAATAATCGACCTTAAATGTAAGAAAAAAGAAAAAGAAAAGAAAAAAAAGGCAAATTTTTTCTTTGTTACAAAAGTGGTGTGCATTAATTTCAATGAGTAACATTTTTATTTTATAGTTACCCCACATAGGATTCTCTTACAGTACATCTCCATTATGCATGTGTTTGTCTTTTAATTACGATTGAGGTATTTTAACGAGGAGAAGTTGGATTTGCCAATATATATTTCAGGTGTTGTGGGGACATAAACATATTAAAAAGTGGGACACATACAAAGACTATATTCAAATGATACAAAAAAGTACTTGGGTGCCAAGGAAAGCTATACTCTTTTTTCCCCTTTTACAATATCCTTTCCCATAGAGAGAAAAAAGAGATATTCTTCGTCTCAATTTATGTAGCATCATTTTAACTTAATAAATTAATATAGTATGACCTAATTTATATTGATTTGATAGTATAATTTTTAACTTGTCCCCTTTAGAGTATATATATCAGTTAAACAACTTCGTACAACTCAAGATTAATTGAAAAGTCTAAAGTTTCACCAAAAGAAACACAAACAACGTAATAACATAGTTAGTATAATCAACAAAGTAAGATATGAGGAACAGAGGCGCATCTAGAGGAGGTGCTGTGGGTTCACGTGAACCCATGCTTTCCTCTCTAGATCATATATAATAATGTTATATTTTTAAAAAAAATATTTAAATATAGATGTGTTGAACCCATGTTTAAAGTATAATATATTAATACAATGATGACTGTGCACTTGTCTTTTTGAGTAACACTTTTCTAAGTGATTATCAGTTATATTTTTGGCGTTTCAACTAATTTTGCTTTTGTTTTTTCCCTTAATCTTTCAAAATTTTCAACTGTGGTACATTGAAAATTCCTAAAAAAAAAATTAGCACTATACATTTTTTATATAATTAAATCAAATGCTTATATTAAAATTTAGAACTAGTAGTACTATATATTTTAAACCTATAATTTTTAAAATTTTAAGGTTCATATTAAGAACCTAAAAATCAAAATCGATCAAATTTATATTTAAAATATATTTTTTAGTAATTATGCACCTATCTAATTGAAATTAGATACGACTCTAATGAGAAAAGATAAAATAAATGCAAACCTACCAAATGGATGCAAATCTACCAAATGGAGAGGTTGTTTATG
This sequence comes from Solanum sitiens, assembly GCA_016801875.1. Taxonomy (NCBI): domain Eukaryota; kingdom Viridiplantae; phylum Streptophyta; class Magnoliopsida; order Solanales; family Solanaceae; genus Solanum; species Solanum sitiens. The sequence continues at coordinate 2,638,536 of JABWTJ010000056.1, forward strand.
ATAAAGAAACTAAAACTTTTATTATATAACCAATGACATGTTTTTATAATTATAAATATATTTTTGGTATGTGCTGAAAAAGTGCAACTTCTTAGGAGAAAAAGAGATGATTTAATTTTTGGGATTGGTCAGTGAATTTGTTAGTGAAGACAGCATCCGTGCAGTGGTTTGCAGCCATGAAAAAAAATTATATTTTACCTATAGTTAATTAAATGACATGTATTTGGATACTTTTGTTTTTTTCCTTCCATTTGTTTAAAATACACGTGCATCTGCTTGATTAGGTTTGAAAAACAGAGTTGCAAAATTGAAGTAGGTGAAAAAATAAGAATATTATGAAGCATCCAAATTTGATTTGGGTTATTTGAGTCAAAAGTCTAGCAGAAATCAAACTTCATAATTAGCAAGGTAGTAAAATTTGCATACACAATATTTTTTTTAAATCTTATTTATGTAATTTACACTATAAGTTATTTGAGCTGAATGTTCACAATTAACTAAATAAAGGTAAAATTTACATATATGTCACTCTTTTAAGTTTTTATTTATGGAATTTACACTGAATATGTTATTATACATATAGAAATAAAAATTGTAATAGAGTGTCCTTTATTCTTAATTAAAGATTTCAAATTCAAACCCTTTTAGATAGGGAGAGAGCGCTTCATTATTAATGCAAGCCCGACATAGAGACTCGCCTTTGTTAGAAAATATTTTATCCCGGACTATCCTGTCCGATCCGGAAACTATGAAAAAAATTAAAGTCTTGCAAATTGGGATATATTTTTTAAAAACCAGCTTACATATCAAAACAAAAATAGTACACATCAAAAGTCTTGCAAATTGAGATAAATTCTTTTGACTTTGTTTTACATATTAGGAAAAAGGAAAACAGATAGGCAAAAAGCTGTGCACATTGAGAAGCATATTTTGAACCAATTCACACATAGAAACTTGCAAATTGAGATTTTTCATATTCTCATTGGTGAAAAATAAAAAAACTACAAACTAAACTTGTATATTACATTATCACCATCAACTTAAACCTAATAAACTAACTTACTAAAACTTCAAAGAAAAAAAAAAAAAAAAAAACTAGAAGAAAGAAACAGAACAAAAGCAAAAGAACAACTTTTTTTCTTTGTTCCCATTTTGCCCTTTTACACATATTAGCTCAATTAGCTCTCTCCACATGGCGTATAAATACAGATTCAAGGTCAGGTGGATTAAAAAACTCCCTACCACTATTATAATGACACGTGGATTTTGGCCGGCGTTTCATCGGCGCCGGTGGACATGGAAGTCTTTCCGGTATCCTTGAACCTTTCGCCGTCGGAGTTGTTGAAAATTCTTCTTCATCTTCAGTACTATCTCCTTTTGGCTTCGTAGAAATTGACCTCAAAGGAGCAAGAATCGCAATTCCAGCAATTACCCATTTCTTATTTTCTTCTTTGTTCACTTCTACTTGATTTTTCTTCGATAATCCCATATTTTAAACAAAACCCCAATTCACAAAAAATGATCTTTTATTGAATAGAGATTCAAAATTTGTCTAAGCAAAAGCAGAAAGAGAAAACAGAGTATATCAAAGTAACTAAACGAACAAAAAGGGTGATTTTTTTTATGAAAAACTTTGAATGAAAGAAATTGGGGAAAAAGGCGCTAAAATGAAGAGGAAAATAAAAGTTAGAGAGGAGATTGAAAACTTTGAAGCAATAATTATTAAGAGAGAAAAAGAATATGAGATTCGTAAAGTATATTTTAAATATATATATGAAAAAAAATCTTCTTTTTTTTTGGAGGGGGACAGAAAAAAAAGTGGGCTGCCCGTGAAATTTCGGGCAATGGGCAACTAAAAATTTAGATTTTTGGCGCCAGTTTTTGGTGACTAAAAGGGCAACGGCTCTCTTTCCCGCCAATGTGAGTTTTTTAGTTTCCGGTTTTACCCCTGTATAATGTCATTATTTACTGTTGGGATGCCATTGCGGCCCAAACCCATTCGTGCTGGAGCCCTTCAAAGGGCCTTTTAAGTGTCCATAATTTTCTTACAAAATAAAGAAGAAAAAGAAAGAACTTTTTTGAAATGATAACTTTTATTTTTGGGGCATGATATTTATGTGATTGTTGTAAAGAGATTTTTTTTTTTTTATTAGGCAAGTCTCAGTGGCGGAGCCAGGAATTTATTAAAGGTGTTCAGAAATAGCAGCTTGTTATGTTAAGGATGTCAAAAATATGTTATTTAATAATTTCTTATATCATACTACTTGTATATATGTTATTTTTTTTCGACGAAGGGTGTCCAATCGGACACCCTTTCCTCTATGTGGCTATGCCACTGGCAAGCCCCATGCATGCAATGAGTTAAACAAATTGATACGAATTGAGTAATATTAATGTTTTATCTAAGTTCATCTAGAAAGTTGTAAACTGATACAAATTCAAACAAAATTTAGTTTTTCTGAGTGAAGTGAGGATAGATTAAAAGATAAAGATTGTCAAATTGAATCGTTCTTAAATTAATTTTTTTTTTTTTTGTGAAAGTGCTCAAGTTTCTCATGTTATTATGTGAAGTCAAGTTCAACAGATTTGTTTGCAAATCATTATAAGTGATCCCTACTTTTTATGTAAGTTCAAGAGTCAATTAAAAAATCCGTAATATAGTATAAAGTCATTTCAGATGTTCATATCCAAATATAAGTTTGACAATTTTTATTTTATTTTAAAAAAAATTTAAAATTCAAATAAGTACTAGTATATATTTTTCTTTAATTAAATTTGAGCCTCGGATACCTTGTATTTTTTTTGGGATCACATCACATGGCTGTTTTTCTCATTAACGGGCCCGTATCGCCCACTCTTGTTGACCAAATAATAATAATAAATAATAATAAATGCCACTACTATTAATTAAATGAATTAATAATGAACATATCCTTTTCATTTATTCTTATCATTCCTGCTGGTTCAGTGCATTTGTACATACAAAACGTTTGAGCTAATAAATAAATATTGTGTTTTTGATAATTTGATGAGAAGAAAATGATTTGCAAAAAGACTTTTTGATGTTTTGTTTTTCAACTTGTTAATTCACAACGCATTCTCATTAGTTGACGTCAATTTACTTAGGATTAAAGTATAGTTGTTGTTATCGTCACTCTTATATATAAAATATATTAAATTAAGATCTATGAGGATGAGATTAAATTTTACATTATATATCAAGTCATAAGTTACACGTTTTAGCATACTTGTTGGGAATTGAACTTTAAAAAATATGTTTCAGCATAAAATTTCAAAATTCAAGTACTTGAGTTCTATTTCAGAATTTCTAATATCTTAATAACACAAAAATATCGTTTTTAGTGTAAATTACTCGCAAAAAAATAAAAATAAACTCAAATTAATATTCATGGCCAAATATAACTGGTTAATTATTCTGTATTTCAAAGATCACTCAATTTTATTTTATTTAATTGTTATCTATTTAATGATGTGATAGCTATAGATTTTTATTTTTTTAAAAAAATAATAATATTTTATAATTTTAAAATGAATATTTGATTATTGTTTTTTCAGTCAATCATCTTTTATGTTGTTTTGTATTCTTGTTTTTCTTTATTAATCGAATTTAATTATAGATGTCGTTTGGAGTATGAATATTATAGATTTTTTTTCTTTCTCGTTATATGTATTTCATTAATTGAGTTAATAAGGTGTTCTTTTGAATATATCTCTTTTAATATATGTTATTGAAATATATCCACTTTAATAACAAAATAGATTTATTTGTATGAAAACCCACTGAAATTTACAAATTCAACTTTGTTATAAACGTAGCTTAATAATAATTTACATTCTTTATCCTTTTTCTCCTTCAATTAACACGTTTTCTTTATTAAAAATTCGAATAGCTACTAAAAAAGCTGTCAAATATCAAGTAGTTGGTAACGCAAAACATAAAGTACAAACAAATAAAGACTAATCGTATATCAAGTTGAGACAATCCAACCGACAAGAATTATGGTGGAGTGATAATACTCTTTTATTATTTATAAACAGAGGCTTCGAGTTTGAATCTCATGAGAACAGAGTTACCTTTTTTAGAGTTTTACCTTCGATGTTTCGGACTTCTCACTGCGAATCCAAATATAATTAAATTTCTGAGAACCAAACACCGAACGAGAAACAAAAAAAATGGGAACAAACCATAAAGGATTCATCCAAAATAGAAGACAAGTGCATGGCTTAGTGAAATTGACACTTGACACTACTGTCATTTTCTTAACTAGACATCTCCATATCTCTTTTGTTTGATTATGAATATACATAACATGTTTGGTTAATTTATCATGTGAAATGTAATTGTCCATTTGATACTATGTATTATTTGTGTTCTTCTTTTTCCAACTCATTTTCACTTTTCATTCTGGTTATTTATAATTATTATATGCCTGACTGACCTATAATCGATTAAAAAGGTGAAATGTTTGTGTGTTTTCTTTTTCTCATTTTTTTTAAAAAAAAATTCTCTTAGGCTATTGTTGTATTTTAGGAAACAACAGAATGAGATAAAAGCATAAACATCAGAATAAATACTTGCTTTGTACTTGAATGTATAATGCATGCATAGTGATGATACTTCTCAAGAATATGCACCAATAATCCAATTAGTTCACCAGCTTTAGACAGTTATGCATACCTATTATTTCATCCATTTTAATTTATTTGTCTAATTTTTAACTTGACATGAAATTCAAGAAAGTAAAAGAAGATGTATTACTTGGGAGAGAGGTGAATTGTATATGTATATAATTGTATATAACTATATATTATACATATATTTGTATAAATGGCAAGCGAGATTGGGAGAGGAAGAAGAGAGGCGAGTGAGATTGAGAGAGGGAGGGAGAGGCGAGTGAGAGAGGGCAGAGAATGAGAGAGAGGTGAATTGTATGTGTATATAGGCTAAAAAATTGTATATTATACATATTTATTTGTATATCCTGGCGAATTATGCATATACAAACATGACTAATTATACAAACTTGAAGTCAGCCCACGTAATTAATGTATAATGTTAGTTACGAGTGGTAATTATAGCAAACTATATCTATGATGAGTAATTAAATAGTATAAGTTTGCTTATCCGCGTAATTTTCCCTTACTTTAATCCCGTGATCTTAAACATGTTAGGTGGAAAATTAAAATTAAAGAGTTGTAAAAGAAGGACTATACATTTTTTAAAATAAACTAAAAGGGAAAGTAAGATAAAAAAATTGAAACGAGTATAATATTTGAATTGAATAAAAAATATATCCAAAATAACCGAAAAGAAACAGGTAATTAAGACACTAAAGTCACTCTCACTAACAAAGGAACATTCTTGCTGGAAATTAAACTAAATTACAGCAATTCGCTTAAATTGACAAATATTTTTGTCCAAATTTTGAGTTTGTTAACCAATTTAACAAAATAATAGAGGTTTATCTGCTAGTTTAATGATGATTACCATAAATATTTTAGTAGTAATATTTTATCTTATACATAACATATTTCTTACAAAAAATTAGTGTTACACAACAGATTGTGTACTACTGCTACAGAGTGATAATTTTTACAAATAGTATAAAATATTAAGACATTGTTTTTATAGGTAGAATATCGTTATCAATAAATAAAAATATAACATGAAAAATTGATTTCGGAGAAAAACAAACTGTTATCGTGAAATGTCATTATAACGATGTTCAAGTCAATTGTAGCGCAGTTTATTGTTGCTTCGTGCGTGGACAACAGGTTTGCCATTGCTCTGATGATCATCATTCACATTTGAGATTTTAGAATTTTAACCTTATGGGTTCTGAATTTTAAAATGATGATTTCAAGTGTTAATAACTGAGTTTGAAACTTTATATTTGTACATATTTAATAAGCTTCTTGATACAAATATACTATTTGAGCAAAAGTTATTAGATTCGGCTGAACTCGTATCCAGCCTGATTCTTTTAGCTTAGTATGTTGCTCCTTTTCTACAGTTAAAAAGAAGAGCCTTTAATTTTCCTTTTTGCTCATTGGCATTCCTATGGAATATTAGATGTTTGTTGTAGCTAATTTTTTTTAATGAATTTTAACTACATATATATAGAGAGAGATCAAGTAAAAATTACTCCCAAAATTTTAAATTATATGGCTTGATTCAAAATATGAAGGTTAAAACAACTTAAATTAACTAATATTTGGTTGAATTCAGACAAAAAAAATTAATTTTTTTACATATTTAAAAACGGAATATGAGTTTCATAAGTCACACTAGTATATTATTCAAAATATTTAAAATTCATAATAAAAAATATTTTTTTGACCATCTAGTAGTAACTACGGTAAAACAAATAAATTAAAACGAAGGTACTAGTAGCAATTAATTTGTCAATAGTTATTGTCACTATCTTGTATAGCACACAAACGCAAGGAGCTAGACACACTGAAATGGACATTGGAATGTTTGTTAGTATAGGCTAAATAGACATGGAATATAATGTCATAGATTCCTCAATACAAATTAATGCAAATAGTTTGACAAGTCCTATATTATTTTTTGATGTTTATAATTGGTGAGTGAAAAAGAATATACTGAATATTAAAGTCAAAATCAACAACTGGAGAATGTCGTCATTTTCTTTGATTAAAAAATATTTTCTGTCAACATAAACATCATCAGAGAGAAACAACATATATATAATTATGTATATCTATGTATATATTATGTATATTTAGTATAAATGGTGTCTTACATGAATTGGTATATTTTAATAAATAATTACTGATTTTAGCAATACTTTTTATTTATTACCATTGATAGCAATACTATGTTAAATCTGCAATATGTATTAAAAGTGAATTATGTATGCAATATATATGAATTATATATGAATTATAATTGTTTTTAAAGTATATTATGTTTGTTTGGTAAAAATTTGACACATTGTATTATAAGTGTATTAAAATGTGTGATAAATGAATTATTTATCATTAAAATTTGTATTATATGTGAATAAAAAATTATTCTTTGGAATATCAATTAAACTTGTATTATAAATGAATTAAAAGTGATCAAGTGGAAAAAAAATATTATTACTATAAATGGTAAATATTTGTTTATTATAGTATATTTATGTAAGTTTCCTGTTGTAAACTATCCAGAGACCCAAGCTTGAGATGTATATATGATTCTAATCTCATATGCTATTAACTTGAGAACCAATATTAAGTACACCACAATAAGTTAAAAATGATAAGCCCCACACTCTTGTACTTATTTTCAGAGTTATATATAACACCTTACTAACAATAAATAATACTAATAACAGAAAAAAATAATAAGATTTGGTTCGATTGGAAAAAACATTAACTGATGATGATAGACTACTGAGCCTCTAAGATTGGGATAGGAGGAACAAATACCTTAATAGTTTAAGTCTATATATTAATTTAGCATAAAACGAAACACATATGTCCATACTAAATAGATTTAGATATTCTGTTGCAATTGGCTGAAGAGTGGTTTGGGCGGGCAATGTATAGTTTAAGTTGAGTTCGCACCAAACAAAAAAGATCCGCGACAAATATATTCCCTCTCTCCATATCTCTACTTACTAGATGGGTGTAGATAACATTGTAATAATAACAAATCCAGATAGACATTCTATTCGTTCAGAATTAATTCAGATGACGACGAAGATCCACCTTAATTCATCTTATATAACGTGCAACACATAACACTCAATAATCCACCAAATATACAACATTCAATTTATACATTAATTCAAGTTCAATTTCCTTTCCCTTAATTGGGAAAACAAAGTTATATCAACAAATACAATTCCTCACCTTCCACCATCACAATTATCAGTACCAATATTGTTGTGACCTCCAGAAATACCATTGTTCCATGCAGAAGAATAATTATAGTAACCAGAATTAACCATTCTTCTCCCATACTGAAAATTATTATTATTATTATTATTATTATTAACTTGTTCATAATTTGCGTATCGCATTAAATCAGCATTGGTTGCATCGAGTTCCTTCTGGAGGCGAAGAACTTGCCTTTGAAGAACTGAAATTGCTCCAACACATCCATAGACTGGATCTTTTAATCGCGCTTCGGCTTCATAAGCAAGAGAATTGACTGCATCTTCTCTTTGATGAGGCTGAATTTCGTTCAGAAGCTTGCTCACATTACTGGCCCCGAATACTTTGTGTACCGTTGTGAACTTTATTGGCTCCTCTGGAGGAAAATAAGGTGCAAAAACACAACTTGGCAAACACTTTCTTCTCAAAAATTTGCAAGCAGCACATGGAGGAGTGGAGTAGTTGCTAGTAGAAGACATCCTGTTTAAGTAAGAAATTGTATTTGCTTAAGTTATATAGTCATATGGTTAGTTAGACCTTCAAATCGATTTGACATAGATTATTTATGAGATCGTTATTTTATCAAACTTGCTACGAAAAGTTACTTGTTGTATGTCGATTTTAATCATTATGATTGTATTAAAGAGTCAATACTATATAGGTTGTCAGAGCACAAAACTTAAATTTCAATTCTAATATGTTACTAATATTCTGTTTCTCTATTTTAATTTACAATATCATACTTGATATGTAGAAGTACTAATTCATATTATATAACGGATAAAACATACTCCATGTTTCACACTATCAGTTTGACAAAACATAAATTCATTAGCACTATTAGAAATAGAGGCCTTTCTCATTGCGGATCAATGAGAAATTTATATTGTTTCACTTTTATTGAACTAGATCATTAAAAAATGCATGATGAAAAAGAAATTTTCATCAAAATACTAGAAGAATATTTTTCTTTTCTCACTTATTCAATTAAAATAAATGTGGAAACAACCACCGAATTCAATAAGAGATTTCAATGAAAAAATAGTGATTTTTCTTAGTGTGGTACATATATATATATATATACACACTAAAGATCGAATATAATGAAATACTCCATCTTTTTCCCTGAGCATAGATATATAATGTAATAATCAGAAACACCTAATTAAGTGTTATATATCAATCCTCAATTTAATTAAGTATTTATCATGCAGTTGCTTGAGTACTAAATTTTAAATTAAATATCAGTAATACATTTTTGTATATATTTGGCTCAATAATTATAATCAGCAACATTCTTGTAGTTTTGATCATATATATATATATATATATATTTATATATTCAGCCTCTTCTATCTTGTTGTTTCTTCTGATTTATACAGTCAATTAGGATAGGGGTGATCATTAAAAAAAATTACGAATATATTAACTAACAAAAAAAAGATCCTCTAATTAATTAGACCGGATCAAACTAACATCACACTGAAATTAAGCCTCTAATTAATTTGTCGTGTAGGGGAAATAAAGTCATCATCAGTAGCAAAAACATGAATTGTGAACATAATTTACTAATACTTCTAAAGTCTTTTATATGAATTTATTCGACATATATTCCACTTCAAATTAAAGTTCCACAAAACAAGACCATTTTTTTTTAGATCAAAACTATACGTACTACAAAACCTAATAGTCACACAATTACTATTATTTCATTTGACTATCCTTCAATATATGCTAATTAAACTCATCCATAGGAAAACGTCTAAAAAAAGTGTTACATATATTAATTAGATCTACACCATATATAGTATACATTGAAGGGGAAAAAAACATAAAAGAGTAGCTTTTTTTTAAAGAAAAAAAAAAGATAACTAGTGATATACACATAAATACCTCTTGATCTTCTTGGTATAGTGACTAATTTTCAAGCTTTGTCCCTTGATGATTCTCCTATATGATTAATGAATATTTCACCATTAGAGCTAAAACAAAACAAGAGAGTTGAAAGGGAAGAAAACCCTAGAACAAAAAGTTGAGAGAGAAGAAAAAAGAAGGCAATAAGCATATATATATATATATTATAAGTGAATGGAAAGCAAAAAGCCAACCATAATAAATAGGGAGGGGTTTGCAATATTAATTATTCTCTTATTAAAATTAATAACAATATGGTGACTGTAAAGCCCCTTGCCGACTTCATTATTTAGAGATTATTGTATATTTGTCATCATATGATCTTGCTTCACATTCAATTTTTGGTATATACAATACAATACCACACTTTTGGTACTTCAAAATTTAATTAGTGTCCCTTTCAAAAGAAGAAGAACAAACAAAAGAAGCACGGATGTGATTGGGTGTAGTATTGTTGATGTGAAGGCCTAATTTAGTTAATTAAAAATATATATTATTGTTTGATAACTCAATTTTTTTCCGGTTAAAACAATCCGAGATACTCTTAGTACGGTGTGATCTTGTCCGCTTTAGGTCAAGTTCGTACAAATGTGAAATTTTGTTAATTTTCGAGATTTATTATGTGTCGCCACATCATTATCTAAGTATTTTATGATAACTAAAATGCAAAACTAGTTTCTTTTTGTATGTGTACGTCTCTAAACTCGTAAGGAGAAGTAAATCAAGTTCCATTATCTTTTCCCTTCGTCATACTCATTTCATTGAAACTGGACTTTGATACTACTTGTTGAGTTAAAATGATTTTAAAAAATACTCTTAATACAATGTGATACTGTCCGCTTGGAGAAAACTCATATATTTTTTTCCCAAAGCACATGACACTATCAAAAGATCCTATACCCTATCTGTGGATTCATTCCTAATACTTTCAGTTATCAATGTAACTTTATTCACACAACTAAATAATCTCCCCATCAAACTGAATTTTTTGTGGCTCATCACTATGATCCACGAGTCAATTTTTGAGATTCATTGCATGCCCTCACATTATCTGAGTATTTTATGACAATCAAATTTCACAACTAGTTTTTTTTTCCCGATATCTGGTGTCTCTAAGCTCGTAAAGAAAAGTACATCAAACACCATACCGTCATCTGCCTTTGTCATATACGACCTACTAAATCTAAGCTCTGATACCGTATTAAGTTGACCTTTAATCGTACATAACTTTTTATAACAAGTCAGATATAGTTAGATGACATAAATGTTAATGAAAGATATCTAGGAGAAGGTGAGAATGTACTTCGTATAGGACAAAATGCGAAAAATAAGATTGAAATAGTTCGTACATGCAAACAGGAGTTGCACACGGATGCCCCAGTGAAGGTTAGAGATGTTGACTATGGACAATTTCAAGAGAGGTAGATGATGACCAAAGAAGTATTGGAGAAGTAATTAGACAGGATATGATATAATTGTAGCTTAACGGAGACATGACCTTATATAGGATAATGTGGTATACAAATATTATGGTATACAAATATTAGGATAAAAGGTTAGTAGGTAGCAGTGTGTTGTCTTATCATACTTTTATATTAGTAGTCATAGTATTGCTTCTATAATTTCTTGTCCTTCAATTTATGTTATCATCTGTTGATTCATTGTACCTCGATTAACACATTGTTTTGTTGTAGTTTCTCTTTTGTTACTATCTATTATTTTTCTTTATTAACTGTTGCTTTTTGTACTTCCGTTACTTTTTTCGCTGGAATATCTTTTCTTGATTTGAAGGTTTATTAGAAACAACATCTCTATGTCTGAGGGAGAAATAAGATCTATGTACCCTTTATCCTCTTTATACATCAATATGTGGAATTACACCTAATATATTATTGTTATTGATAACCTAAATATTAATAATTTGTTATACCTAATTAAATTACATCAATAATGTAAATCGGTTTTACTAGCTATAGACATATATATAATTTGAATCGCAAGGAATTATTTGATTGCATAGCAAGTTATCCTAAACTGTAATATGAGAGCCAAAATAATGACAAAATTATATAATTGTTATATCTATGCAGATAGATGTTTAATTTATTGGACTAAATTTGAGATGTACGACAAGGTATAGCATTAAACATGCCTTTGGTTTATACCAAGTAAATTAAGGTAAACTTTTATTTTCAATTTGATTTAATCTTGTTTTCTGGATAAAATTTTGAAAGGAAAAGAATAAATATATTATTTTATCTCAGAATTATTACTCACATGTAGGTAGGGATATGCAAAAATCGAGCAGATCAATAAATCGATAGATAAAAGTGTTATTGATTTTTTGTTATTGGGTTTAACGGGTTTTTAATGATAAAAAAATTATTGGGTTATCGGTTCGGTATTTATTTTTAATATTAGATTATTAGATAAACCGATAACCCATTAAGACTTGTAATTTACTACTTTTACTTATACATAAATACCTTATTAGGAGTACTATTTTTGTCCTTCAGCCTTCAATTCACACTTCACAGTGAAACTTTGAGTTCACGATCACATTATAAAAAAATGTTAAAATCTAAAATAAGAACGCTATTTCTCTTAATTTCTCTTTGTGTCACGCTTGTATAATTCTTTTCATGTTTGTTATTATGGTTTCAATTTTATGAGCATTTGTAAAGTTACATTATTGTATTTTCGCATCAAATTGATTAGAAAAGTCCTATATTTATTATATAATTATTTTCTTATTGGTTAAATCGAAAACCGAACTGTTAAGGACCAAAATCAACAAATCAAAGCAGATAAAAAATATCTTATTGATTTGATTATCGATTTAACTTATTTAAAACCAAAAATTGATAAATCAAACCATTGTATAAAACCGAACCGAACTATCGCTGCACAAAAATATACCACAATTATCATATAATAAATAATTTCAAAATACGTAATTTAAAAATAAATGATCAAATTAAAAGGAAATTAGAAACCGAAGCAGGCAGGGTTGCAGAGTCAATTATGTCATACGATTTGTGAATATTGTCCTTTTTGTTTTTATGCTCTTTGTTTCCTTCTATTTGTTTGCTTCACCAAATTCAACTTTCATTTCTTTGAAAATTAGGAATAGTATTTTACGAGAACATAAATATATTCTTTTACTGTTTTACTGTTTATTTACCCCCACTACATTCTCTCTATAATATATAATTGCGCGCGCGTGTGAACTTTTTTTATCCCATCACAATTTTTTGAGAGACGAAAGTTCATGATTGGACTTCTTTCACCTCCGATTGATGACTACCTCTTTTGACATGTTATATACTCCGTTTTTTTGACGATAACCTAATTTAATTTGAAACGGAGCTTAAGAAAAAAAAAGAAGACTTTAATTTTGTGGTTTTAAATTAAAGTTATATCAAATTTATCAAAATATCCTTTAATCTTGTGATCTTAAACCTGACACGTGAAAAGTTAAAGTTAAAGTGTTACCAAAAAAGAAAAAAAATCATTTTTTTTTAAACAGACTAAAAAAAAATAGGATCATTCTTTTTAAAATAGAGGGAGTATATATTTTTAAAAAGAACTACATATTTCTAATTATGCCGGAGTTCATCTGCCTTTTAAGTATACGATTGGCTAATAGTTTCATTGTTTAGCAATAGCCTAGCTATAAGTATGTTTTTTTAATGGACACATTTGATTTTTGACGTAAATATCCTTAAAAGAACTCTCCATATATATCTTTACATATAAAAGAAATATTTTACTAAATGTCATGCTTGATGTTGCATTAACACTTTATTGATAGTGGGTAATTGGTTTACGTTTTCATTAATTAAAGGAGAAAAAAAAAAGGTGTCGATCATTCAAATAATTAAAATTCTTGTCAAAGGTTCATATAGAAAACTCCCCCTACCTACCAAATATATACATGGATATTCCTCAACTCTATAGTTGATAAAAAAAAACAAAAAACATTAGGTTCTATTATTGAGCTCACCAAAAAAAACATGATAGCCTCTATTATTGAAGTCTTACAATCTTTTTGTGTCCATGTGAACAATAATGTCAATTCACTGATCCAAAATCTTTCATGAGAGGACGGATAATATTACATGAATAGTTCAATTATCTGTCCCTTTCAGTCATACTAGACAAATAGGATGTTACCAGTAATTGTCTCAAAAAAAAAAGTGTAGAAATTTTCTAGTAACATATTTAACTTGTTATTGAGAATATATTTTTATATATATATGATTATATTTTGAACATGTTTTCTCACATATTTCATTTTCATGAGCCAAGTACGGCTATGCACAGTAATGGTGCCATAATTTTCAATAAGGGATTTGGAATCTGAAGAAGTAGAGACACGAACTAGCGGAAGAGAGTTCGATATCTACTATATACACACAAAAATTCATTTTACTAAAATGTGACATAATTTAGATGTGTTTTTGACATTTTACTCGTTTATTGAGTAATAGTTTCCGCCCCGAGCTAGGGTTAATTATAAATATATACTCACTCTATTGAGTTCGCTTAACTCACAACTCAAACACTAACACAAATTAGAAGGATTGCGCACATTCCATTCATCACCCTTCTGATTCTCGAATTTAAAGATTCAAGGTTCTATATTGAACTTAAATTTGATACCTTGTCAAATTTGATTTTGTATGTCGCAGGCACTTCAAAAACTAACCAATTTACTTTTTTTTTACCCAAATCTTTTTTAAAAAGTCAAAAATTTTATTCATTCATTATTCATTCATCATTAACGTAGGTCATTCCAATTATCAAATACCTCTCCTTGCCTTTTTTTTCTTTCTAATTTTCCCTCTTTCAAAGTCGACATACAAAATGGAAAGTAGGAGTACTAAAATTATTGGTGATGAGATTAAATAATGAGTGGCAATTATGAAGTACTAATTAAGGCTTCTTCTTTTTGGGAGGTGGGAATCCATTCTGATTGTGGAAATCTCTCATCATCGTAATTAAATTAGTAATATATCTAAGCATTTTCATTTCAAATTTTTGAGATACATGAATCCATACTTTATAGTAATATTAAATGGAAATCAATTATTGATCCCAACTTATTTTATGATGAAGGTTAGCCCTATCCATTCCATCCCTTGAAAATCCCCTCATGATTTTATATATATATATATATATATATATATATATATATATATATATATATATATATATATATATATATATATATATATATATATATATATATATATATATATATATATATATATATATATATATAAGACTGAATTATCGAAGAAAAAACAAAAGTAACTAACACGCCTGCCCATTGGCTAAGATTTTTCACATATCACATAGCAAGGGGCGAGTCTAGAAATTCAAATACGAATAAACGTTGATATATGCAAATATTAGTTTGTGCCCATTACTATTATATATATACTCATCAAACACAAGTGTCGATATATATAGAATGATGTCGCATCACATTGATTATATAAGAATATATTGTCACATTGGCCTCACTTTGTTGTATATATAGAATTGAAGTATTTTTTTTTTTCAAAATTTTGAATTTGTCTTTGTGCTCAATTATCAATTATCACACATCTTTATGTATTTTGTAATTAATTAAATTTTAAGGCGATCACTAGCTTAGAAAAGGAATGCAGAAAAAATATATATATTATAGAATGAGTAATCACAAAACGTCAAATGAAATGCATGTGCTGCTAATGATTAGGAAGTGGATATTGGTTATTTAACTTTTTATTATTTATATAGTATAATACGCCTCTTAGGCTCTTACCCCCAACTACATTTTCTATTTACTTATTATAATATTATTTGATGTACATTGCATTTTAATTTAATTCTTGTATAATATAATATTGATATACCATAGATTCTGTATATGATGGTTTTTACTTTCAAGTAGCATCTTTATCTTTATATAAGTACTACTTCTGCAAGTTTTTAGAACATTTTTTTTTAAAGGTGGGGCTTAAATAACCTACTAATTCTAGCTCGTCGTTATGGAATTTTCGATTGAAAGATAGGTTAAAAATTATTTATGGACTATAGTCTATATATAATATATATAAAGAGATAGGCTTTTGATATTCGCCGACCACCTATGCAATTATAAGCTCACGTTCTCTGTTTTTGTGTTTATATATAAAAGAAGTACCTGGCTCAAACAAATAAAGAAACAAATAATTCTAACATCACACAATAGCAGACTAGATTTTTCATTAAAGAGTTTAAAATCAGAAGTCAATATACGAAGAAGTCATAATAATTTCTACATCGATTATATACACATAAAATAATATTAACTATATCTTAATAGTGACATAGATGCAGTATCCCGAGGATGTTTCCTTCCTCAAAAAATTATACCATATATATAAGTAAAATACTATTTGAAATGGTTAAATTTAATATTTTGAACACTCCAAAATACGATAAGATGTTGTTGCCCAATGGGCAATGGTGTGAGGCTCTCCTTTATGCTCACTTTGTAGGCGGGGTTTGAATCCTCGTGATTGCATTTTATAATCATTTTTAATAGAACTCTTCTATTTTATTACTACTCTTATTAACTTGTTGCTTTAATTGTCTAAGCTAATTAAATTACTTTCTAAATAATAGTTATTAAATTTTTGATGTTTGAATTAGTTCAAATGTAATTTGTCAAAACGATTCTTATTAAGAAATCTACATTTAGTAGTTAATTGAATTTTCAATGAATTTGAGTATTTATTTCTTTTCATTAAAATTTGGAATAAAACATAAATGTAGTTATTTAATTTTATGTTAATAAGCAAATTTCAAACTATTTGTATAAAGCTGCTAAAAGCGAATAAAAGAACACCGCATTGATTTTAATTTTTACTGTTATTATTCATGTCTCGCTATTGTTGTCGTCACCAGAGATTAGTGAAAGCTTGAAACGTAAGAATGATTTATTTTAAGCTAAATCCCCCCCCCCCCCCCCCCTTATATTTTTTTGTATGCTTTATTATTGAGAAATAGCTAAGAACTAAGTGTCAGCAGAAAAGTGAGCTGGAGGAGGTTGTTAGAAGTTAGTTATAACAGAATTAGTTAGCACATGTTTCTTATACACTGATGTACACCACTATATAAAGATGCTATCTCCTTCATTGTAATTCATTCAGAATAATAAATACATTTTCTCTTCTAAGACTAAATTCTCTCTGCACAATCATCCATAGAAGTTATACTTCCATGGATCTTACTACATAGTTATAAAATTGTTATGGTATCAGAGCAGCGAAACTGGAATAATCTGCTGCAAGTAAATCGAGATTGAAGTTTCAGTCATGGGAGATTTAACATTAGAAAAGTTAGAGCACAATCATCCACTCTATCTTCAAGCTTCAGATACACCAGGTGCAGCTCTAATTGCGACAAAGCTTACAGGTCCAAAAAATTATGGCCTATGGAGTAGATCGCTAAGGTTAGCATTGTTGGTGAAAAACAAGCTTGGTTTTGTGGATGGAACTTGCTTAAAAAGTTCCTACAAAGGTGATTTAGCTATTCAGTGGGAGAGATGTAATGCTGTGGTGCTTTCATAGATTAGCAGTACTGTAGCTCCAGAGCTAATTACCATAATTGTGTATGCTTCAAATGCTAAACGTGTATGGGATGATTTCAAGGAGAGATTTGATAAATATAATCTCACAAGAGTGTATCAATTGTGGGCAGATTTATCTTCTATGAAACAAGGTACTGATTCTGTCATAATTTACTATTCGAAATTGAGAGATCTATGGGATGAATTGGATGTGTTAGTGAAAGAGTTGGTTTTGGTTCTTGTGGAATCAAACTAAATGGAAGATGAATTAACATGAACATTTGGTAGGAAGATAATTAGTACAAAATAAAAGTCAAAGATTGTATCTTGGTAGGTGAAATTTAGGCAAACCATAAAATGGTTTCATATTCTAACCTTGACAATTTTGACACATAGTGATGTCATGGATGACATCAATAGGATGAATTTATTCCTATAAATAGGTAGCTCTTAATTTATTTTCAAATCATCCTCTCACTTGCCTTCTCACCTTCTAAGGCATTTGTGTTCTCTCTCTTGTAGTATTTCACTTGTATTCTTTGTAGAATGAAATAAATATTGGTGCAGTTGTTCTTTGATGGACGTAGGATCATTTTGATCTGAACCACGTTAAATATTGTTGTTCTTCCTTGTTCTTTAATTTCACGTTTCCGCTAACAATTGGTATCAGAGCCAAGGTTTTGTCTGAGTATGCTCTGTGGTTGCAGCACAGTCTGAACTTCTGCATCAGAAAAGGATTACTTTGGTTTTCTGTAGTTCCAAATACATTGTAGTAGAAAAGAAAGAACAAGTAAAAAAAAATGAGTTCCATGAAGTTTGAAATTGATAGATTTAGTGGGCGCAACAACTTCAATATCTGGAAAATCCAGATGATAGCGTTACTGCAGAGGGAAGGTTCAATCCATGCTATTAACGGAAAGTACCCCGATAAGATATCGGATTCCGACATGGAAAAGATTGAAGGAGATGCATTGAGTGCAATCCAACTGTCCCTTGCACCTAACGTACTTTGTGAAGTGAGTACAAGTACCGAAGAGACGGCCAAAGAGTTATGGGAAAAGCTGGAAGGGCTTTACCAGGACCAGTCAGTGACAACAAGGATGTTGTTACAACGGCGTCTTCATACATTTAAGATGGATTCAGGTACTTTGTTGCAAGACCATCTAGATGCGTTCAATAAACTTGTGATGGACTTACAAACTGCTGGAATTAAAAAGGACGAGGAGACGCTTGCATGTTCTTTGCTATTTTCATTGACTTCAAAATATCGTGATATTGAGAATTCAATGATGTATAGCAAACAATCTATTAAACTTGAGCAAGTGCGGCAAGCACTAAACTCTTGTGATGTGCGGATGCATTTTGAAGGAGACAAAAGTGACGAAGCTAGTGGACTCTTTGGAAGAGGTCGTACTAGCCAACAGGGAAGGAGCAAATCGAAGTACAGATCAAAGTCTCGTGTGAACAAAAAAAATGCGGAATGTTGGGGCTGTCACAAGAAGGGGCACTTTGAACGAGATTGCCCTATGTCGAAGTCCAAAGAAAAGGCGAGTGCATCCATTGTTGAGCAAGTACATGATAATGATGATGATTATGTACTAACAACATCATGCAATAGTGGAGTCTATGACAACAAATGGGTCTTAGACTCTGGTTGTACTCTGCATATGACATTCCGAAAAGATTGGTTCAGCAGCTGTGAAACAAGCAGAGGAACTGTATTAATGGGCAATAATGCAACTTGTAAAATAGTTGGCATTGGTTCAGTTCATGTTCGCTGCCATGATGGAATCGTGAGCACTATTACAGAAGTCCGTCATGATCCTGATCTAAAGAAGAATTTGATCTCCCTGGGTACTTTAGATAAACAAGGCTATAAGTACATGAGTGAAGGAGAAACTATGAAAGTGACTAAAGGGTCTTTAGTCATGTTGAAGGCCAAGCTGGAGGATGGCCTCTACACACTTACGGGAAGCACCATTATTGGCTCTGTAAATGCATTTACAGTGCAGTTATCTAATGATGACAAGGCAACATTATGGCACATGAGACTAGGCCATATGAGCGCACGAGGATTGGAGATGTTGAGCAACCGCAACCTTTTGAATGGTGAGAAGATCAGCACACTTGAATTTTGTGAGCACTGCGTCTTAGGAAAGCAGAAAAAGGTCAGCTTCAGCACTGGCAAGCACAAGACGGGAGGGGTGCTAGACTACATCCATTCAGATTTATGGGTTCCCTCTAAGCTTCCATCGAAGGGAGGAAAGAGGTATCTTCTCACATTCATTGATGATTTTTCACGAAAGATTTGGGTGCGCTTCCTGAAGATAAAAGGTGATGCTTTTGAAGCATTTAAAGAGTGGAAGATTTTGGTTGAAAATCAAATGGAGAGGAAAATCAAGTATCTTCGCACGGACAATGGCTTGGAGTTTTGCAGTGAAGAGTTCAATGATTTCTGCAAGGTTCATGGGATCGCAAGGCATAAGACGATCAGGCACACACCACAGCAGAATGGAGTTGCCGAGAGAATGAACAAAACTCTTCTTGAGAAGGCTCGTTGTATGCTCTTACAAGCTAAGATGTCCAAAGTATTTTGGGCTAAAGCAGTTCATACTGCTTCTCATATTGTCAATCGGTCTCCAGCATCAGCGATTGACTTTAAGACTCCGAATGAGGTCTGGTCAGGTGAACCCTCTAACTATTTATACTTGCGAATATTTGGGTGTCCAGCTTATTATCATGTTAATGAAGGAAAGCTTGAACCAAGGGCTAAAAAGGCCATATTCATTGGGTATGTAGATGGAGTAAAAGGGTACAAACTATGGTGTTTGTCTTTACTCAAATTTGTAGTTAGTAGAGATGTTACCTTTGATGAATCCTCTATACTTGATCCTCGTAAAGTTTCTGTGGAGTTATCTAGAAACGAGAACAACGAGCAGGTGGAGCTACCGGTAAAGCTTACCAAGGAACGGGATCAAGAGACTCAAACTGATGAGTCAAAAGATGCAGATCTTGAAGAACTTGCTTCCAATGAACCATACACAATTGCGAAGGGAAGGGACAAAAGGTAGATACGGAAACCGGAATGTCTTATAGAGCAATAAAATCTGATTGCACATGCGTTCGTAGCTGCAGAAGAAGAGATTAAGGATCTCGAGCCCTCTTCGTATGTTGAAGCAACTTCTTGCAAAGATGCTGCACAATGGCAGTTAGCCATGATGGAAGAGATGGAGTCTCTTCACAAAAATGAGACATGGGTCTTAGTTAAAAGTCCAAAGGGGATGAGGACAGTTGGATGCAAATGGGTCTACAGAAAGAAAGTAGGTATTTCAGAAGTGGAAGCTGCTAGGTTCAAGGCGAGATTGGTTGCAAAGGGTTTCAGTCAGAAGGAGGGAATTGACTACAATGAGATCTTTTCTCCAGTCGTGAAACATAGCTCAATTCGCGTGCTACTAGCATTGGTTGCACAATTTGATTTAGAGCTTCAACAGCTTGATGTCAAAACTGCTTTCTTACATGGTGATCTAGAAGAGACAATCTATATGGATCAGCCTGAAGGTTTCCTAGCTGAAGGAAAAGAAGACCATGTATGCCAATTGAAGAAGTCTTTGTATGGTTTGAAGCAATCCCCTAGACAGTGGTACAAGAGGTTTGATGCATTCATGACTACACATGGATTTTCGAGGAGTGCATTTGATAGTTGTGTGTATCACAAGAAGATGTCTGGTAACTCTATGATTTATCTATTGTTGTATGTTGATGATATGCTTATTGCTGCTAACAACATCACAGAGATAAATATTTTGAATAAACTATTGAGCAAGGAATTTGACATGAAGGATCTAGGAGTTGCAAAGAAAATCCTTGAAATGGAAATTTCAAGAGAAAATGGTGTTGTACATCTTTCTCAGAAGAGGTACATCGGAAAAGTTCTTGAAAGATTCAATATGCATATGAGCAAGCCTGTAAGTACACCGTTAGCTTCTCATTTCAAGCTTTCAGAGTTACAAATGCCTCAATCTATGGATGAGGTGGAGCATATGTCAAAGGTTCCTTATGCGAGTGCAGTTGGTAGCATTATGTATGCTATGGTATGCACACGTCCAGATATTGCCCAATCTGTAAGTGTGGTAAGCAAGTACATGGCAAATCCAGGAAAAAGGCACTGGGAAGCTGTCAAGTGGATATTGAGATATCTCAAAGGAGCTCCTGATGTTGGCCTAACCTTCCGGAAAAGTGAAGGTATTTTAATTCTCGGTTATGTAGATTTTGACTATGCAGGGGTTCTTGATCGAAGGAGGTCCACAACTGGATACATCTTTACTCTCGTCGGTAGTGCCGTTAGTTGGAAATCGACTTTACAGTCGATTGTCGCTTTGTCTACAACAGAGGCAGAATATATGGCAGCAACGGAGGCAGTGAAAGAAGCTATCTGGTTGAAAGGTTTGGTGGCAGAATTGAGTTCAGTTCAGCTTGAATCAATTCTAAAATGTGATAGTCAAAGTGCTATTCATTTGATTAAAAATCAAAGATTTCATGAGCGCACCAAACACATTGATGTCAGATTTCATTTTATTCGAGATGTCGTAGAAAAGGGAGCTATCAAGGTTGAGAAGGTTATCACAGACGATAACGCTGCGGACATGTTGATCAAAATAGTCCCGCTTGCCAAGTTTGCACACTGCAAGGACTTGGCGGGAGTATGCATCAATTGATGCAACTCTAAGAGAACAACTGCTAGGTGGAGCTGGTATGTTCAACAAAGGTTTGATTCTTCTTGTTTCTTACAATGGGATTGCCCAGTAAGCTTAGAAGTTTTGACCGGAGTTGTTTATACGCATGCTTGGAACACAAACCAAGGTGCAGATTGAAAGAGTTGGTTTTGGTTCTTGTGGAATCAAACTAAATGGAAGATGAATTAATATGAATATTTGGTAGGAAGATAATTAGTACAAAATAAAAGTCAAAGATTGTATCTTGGTAGGTGAAATTTAGGCAAACCATAAAATGGTTTCATATTCTAACCTTGACAATTTTGACACATAGTGATGTCATGGATGACATCAATAGGATGAATTTATTCCTATAAATAGGTAGCTCTTAATTTATTTTCAAATCATCCTCTCACTTGCCTTCTCACCTTCTAAGGCATTTGTTCTTTCTCTTGTAGTATTTCACTTGTATTCTTTGTAGAGTGAAATAAATATTTGTGCAGTTGTTCTTTGGTGGACGTAGGATCATTTTGATCCGAACCACGTTAAATATTGTTGTTCTTCCTTGTTCTTTAATTTCACATTTCCGCTAACAGTTAGTACCAGCTCTTTTGTGTAATTGTGATGTAGCTAAGCCCTACATTGAACACCTAAGTCAGCAGAGATTGTTAATGTTTCTCATGGGCTTAAATGAGTCGTTCAGTCATGTGAGGAGTGACATTCTACTTAAAATAGTTGTTCCTACCGTTAATCAAGCGTATGCTACAGTAATACAATAGGAGAGCCAGAGGTTACTAGGAGTGATGGACATTAACAGGGAACCTCTTACTATGCTGGTTAATAGAAGACAAGGATTTAGAGGAAAGAAGTTGCTAGATACTGCTTGTGAACACTGTGGTTACCAAAATCACTTATCAAAAGATTGCTATAGAATCATAGGTTACCCTGCAGATTTCAAGAGTAAAAGGAAGCAAGGATTAAATGTTTCTTCAGGAGGCAACTACAATGGTTATAGATCAAATAATCTCACTCAAAATGCAGGCACTAGTTTCAGGCCCTATGCTAACTATGCTGCTAATGAAGGACATAATGGTTTTCAGCTTACTGAAGAGGAATATAAAATCATGTATATCCATCTGCAGCCAGAGATGAAGGTGAATGCAAGGCAAATCTAGCAGGTAATGTGTCAATAACATCTACACCTGCATCCACACTTTCTGCACATCAGGTGCTACTCACCATGTTGCATTCTCTAAGGATATCTTAGCTGATGAAGGAAGTTATAATCAGAGATCTAGTACTGTTCAGTTACCTACAGGAAATAAGGCTCATATTACAGGAACAGGAAATTCTATTGTGTTGGGAAGTCATAGAGTGCAGGATGTACTGTATGTACCAGACTTCAAATTCAACTTGTTGGCAGTTGCCAAGTTAACCAAAGAACTCCAATGCAGTATCAACTTCTTCTCTAATTTTTTTGTGTTGCAGGCACTCTCCAATGGGAAGGTGATTGGGACTGGT
This sequence comes from Solanum sitiens, assembly GCA_016801875.1. Classification (NCBI taxonomy): domain Eukaryota; kingdom Viridiplantae; phylum Streptophyta; class Magnoliopsida; order Solanales; family Solanaceae; genus Solanum; species Solanum sitiens. Next base: position 2,662,200 of record JABWTJ010000056.1, read on the forward strand.
AAGGAGTATCAGGGATTATACTTGCTCAACGATACATTCAAGGTAGTAGCCAGTGCTGCGTTGAAGGATGATAGTTTTTCCACTTTATGGCATTTGCGACTGGGACATCCTTCCTTTCAGGCTATATGAAACACATTACTGATATTGGTGTGCAACCTGTAAATCATACTAATTGTCATATATGTCCACAAGCCAAGTAGAATAGGCTTAAATTTCCTGATAGTTTGCATAAGTCTAGTGTCATTTTTCAGTTGATTCATGTAGATGTATAGGATCCCTATAGAACTCCTACCTATGATAGAAAACATAATTTTGTTACAATAGTAGATGATTACAGCAGATTCACTTGGGCTTGCTTGATTTCATCAAAGGTTGAGGTGTTTTCTGTATTGAAGAATTTTTTGTTAATGGTGAATACACAATTTGGAGTTAAGGTGAAAGTGTTAAGATCTGACAATGGCAGTGAATTTATGAATATAAAAGGTAGAGAATTGTTTGAATCTCTTCAAATTGTTCATCAAACGTCATGTTCATACACACCCCAACAGAATGGGGTGGTCGAGAGAAAGTATGGACATATATTGAACATTGCTAGAGCACTAAGACTACAGTCTAATGTTCACATTAAGTACTGGGGTCATTGTGTAAAAACAACAGTTTATCTTATTAGTGACTATGTTGCTTATTCCAATCTGAATGGTTCCTAGATGGCTATTCTAACTTCTCTTTCAAATGAGCCTCATACATTCAAGGAAACCTCCACAAGTTCACATTGGGTGCATGCCATGCAAGAAGAGATTGCTGCACTAGAACTCAACAAGACATGGTCTATTGTGAATTTACCACTAGAAAAATAGGCTATTGGATCTAAATGGGTGTACAAAGTCAAGCTTAAGGCCACAGGTGAAGTGAAAGATATAAAGCAAGGTTGGTAGCCAAATGTTATAATCAAAAGGCAGGGTTAGACTATCATGAAACCTTTGCACCTGTTGCAAAAATGGTCACAGTCAAGATTGTTATTAGTGTAGCAGCCTCACACAATTGGCCAATTTACCAAATGGATGTCCATAATGCCTTCTTACAAGGTGATCTCAATGAAGAGGTGTACATGGAGATGCCACATGGATTTCAAAGGAAGGGGGAACAAAAGGTGTGTAAGTTGTTAAAGTCTTTGTATGGTTTAAAACAAGCTTCTAGGCAGTGGAATATAAAGCTTACTGAAGTATTATTGGATACTGGTTATATACAAAGTTCACATGATCATTATCTTTTCACCAAACATAATGGCCATGACATTGTTGTGATTCTCATCTATGTAGATGATCTACTTTTGACAGGAAATAGCCATCAGTTGATACAAGAGTTGAAAGATTCCATGCATAGTAAATTCAAGATGATAGATCTTGGTGATCTCAAATATTTCTTAGGCATTGAGATTTTGAGATCCAAAACAGGCATATTGCTTAACCAAAGGAAATATGCAGTTGAACTAATCTCAGATACTGGGCTTAGTGGTGCTAAACCAGCAAATACACCTGTAGAAGCTAACATTAAACTCACCATAGTAGAGCATGATGAACTACTAGGAGTTACTGATGATTCTGTACTTAAGAATGTCACAAGCTATCAGAGGTTGATTGGTAGATTGTTGTATCTTACAATCACTAGGCCTGATATCAGCTTTGCAGTTCAGGTTTTGTCTCAGTTTATGCAGCAACCTAAGGTGTCACATTGGGAAACAACTTTGAGATTAGTAAGATATATCAAAAGAAGTCCTGGTCAAGGCATACTATTTAACAGTAAAAGGAGTTTACAACTGGAGGCATTCTGTGATGCAGACTGGGCTGCTTGTCCTAACACTAAAAGGTCTGTAACTGGTAACATGGTGAAGCTGGGGGTCTCTCTTATATCCTGGAAATCCAAGAAACAACACCCAGTGAGCAGAAGCTCTACAGAAGCTGAATATAGAAGTATGGCAAGTGTTGTGGCAGAAGTTGTTTGGCTGGTAGGATTACTGAAAGAATTGAATGTTGTCTTTACTACACCTGTGCAATTATATTGTGATAGCAAAGCAGCAATGCAAATTGCTGCCAAACCCATTTTTCATGAAAGGACTAAGCATATAGAAATTGACTGTCACTTTGTGAGGGAAAGAATCAAGAGTGGATTGATACTCCTATATATGTCAATACCAAACAACAGCCAGCTGATCTACTTACAAAGGGCCTAGGAGCAACTTCTCATCATATGTTACTATCCAGGCTTCGAGTCTTCAATTTATATTCAGACTGCAGCTTGAGGGGGAATATTGAGAAATAGCTAAGAACTAAGTGTTAGCAGAAAAGTGAGCTGGAGGAGGTTGTTAGAAGTTAGTTATAACAGAATTAGTTAGCACATGTTTCTTATACACTGATGTACACCACTATATAAAGATGCTTTCTCCTTCATTGTAATTCATTCAGAATAATAAATGCATTTTCTCTTCTAAGTCTAAATTCTCTCTGCACAATCATCCATGGAAGTATAACTTCCATGGATCTTACTACATAGTTATAAAATTGTTATTTATCAATTATCTTCATATTAAATTAAACAAAAAAAGTCTAAATAGTATGAAGTTTGATTTTCAAAATTTTGGAACACTTATTCGTAAATAAAAGTAATACTAAAATTACCTAGTTTAATTTTAAATTATTCAATGCATCCATTCATAAAAATAAATAAATTATGTAATACTTGAATACTTTTAGTGAGATTTCTAGCTTCGATATTATATTACAATAATATAACTTTTTCGCTTGTGATCGAATTCAAATTAACAATTAACATCCTCGACTCTACGCGGCTCCGCCGCGATGATAATGTCATCTAAAATGATAAGGAGGGTATTATTCTTTTTGCCCCAATCACATTCACTTTTTGGAGTAATCTTCTTTTCATTATTTATATTTTGAGTTTGGTAGTAGTTCTGGACAATAATTTAGACTCCACAAGGCAAACCAATTTGGAGTTCGGTAATAATGATCATTTTAGCCCATTAGAAATAAGACACTTTTATTTACTTTAGGTTTGTGGTACATTTATACACATAATTAAAAAAAATATTTTCTTGAACTAAGCACACACAGAATGATGAGTGACGACAAGATTCTAACTTAAAAACTTCCTAAAATGCATAATGATGAACGTTATCCCAAATTCCAAACAATCTAACGTAAGAATTACAGTATACTTAGAGTTAGAAGTGACTTAGGTGTATTCATAATCATAAATGAAACTAGACTTTGAAGTTTATTGATTCTAATTTTTTTTAATTTTTTTTTAATTGAGTTTTAAATTAATAATCTATACATATCCAACGAAATTTTAAAAGGGAAAGTTACGCAGATAAGCAAACATATACTAGTTATTAGCTAACATAACTATAGTTTGAATTAATTAGGGCTCGCAACTCACTTTTAACTGTAAGTACGTTGCTTAAACATATACAAATACAAATTATACATATGTATGTATACCATTAGCCTCTCTCCACTCCCTGCACTCTCTCTCTCTCTCTCTCTCTCTTCCCTCTCCCAATCTCGTTCGACAGAGATACAAATACATATGTATACCAGTTACATATATACAATTATTTGACAGATATTCATATACAATTCGCTTCTCTCCACTCTTTGCGCTCTCTCACTTACCTCTTTCTTCTCTCTATGTAGCTATAAATTGTAATTAACATACTATACCTTTGAGCATAATTAAGTTATTTTTGGTTGCATAAATTCCCCATTTTAAAACAAATTAACAATTTGTATGAGCCCTCAAACTTGGTCCAGGAAGTAACGATAGACTCGATGGCCCAATATAACTGTCCACAATGTTTTTGGGCCTTCAATATTGCTTCTTTTGTGATGATCTTTGCCTTGGAAAAATGTTGTATGTTATACCAAATAATCGCTGAATTTATCATCATTTTGTGGTGGGATCTTTAACGATTATGCAAAAGTGAAATCAAAATTTTAACTTAGGTTCTAAATTTTATAACAATGATTTAAAGTGTTAATAACTGAGTCTAAACTTAATATTTATACATATTTAATAAACTTGTTAATACATAATACACTATTTGAGCAAAAGTTATTGAGTTCGACTAAACCCATGTCAGGGCTTCTAGTTCCGACCCTGCATTATGCTTGGAATAACTTGCTGTGTAGATCTAATAACGTATCAGAAATTAGACGCTCTCTTCAATTGTATTATAAACACTCCACACACCGACATTATCAATCACTAACTACTCACAACGATTATACATACAAATTGCCATTTTAATCTCTTAGCTATATACACATACATATATTTAACTTACTATTCGTATATACTTTAGTACTCAATATAAATTTTAGGATCCAAGATGAGTCTTAATGTAGTTGGTGGTAGTTTTCATCATCTTGATGAATATTTGAAGTACCACAAAACATTCCTCCCCACTTGGGGAAGTAGATAAGTGTAATAGGCAGAGTAAAGACAATCATCATTAAGCCCATAATTGATATGCTTGTTTGAGTTGAGAATTTTGTGGAACCTGAAAATAGCAGGAGCTGCGTTATAACTGCACCTAAAGTCCCACCACTTCCTGTCATGCCTGATATTACACCTAATGACCTGCATACATGATCAAATAGAACAACATGACAATTTTTTTTTAACTTATAGAAATGAGTTGGATTATTTTAGGGCTATAAATTAATGTGAAATTGAGCTGGTTTTCACTCTACGTGTCTTATTATGAATCATAATTATTATGACTATGCTTCTTAAAATCATAATTTGCTAATATTTTCCTGTACGTACATGCCTCTATCGAGTCTCCTGTCACCATTCCTGGGTTGTTTACTTGAAAGTTTGTAATGAAGTTATCAATTTATAAAATGAACTTGAAAATATCATCGTCGTATGATATATATTTTATATTTTTTTAATGAATTATAGTTACTTCATTTAGTATAATTGTATAAGAGTCGGAAGTTTGATAGTTTTAACACTCCTGTCCTAGTCGAAAATTTTAGTTTTTGCAGTACAAAGAGGAAGAGAACTTCAATTCCCCTTCTGTCATTGACACTTGAAGGAGACTTGCCATAATTCTTAAGCTGTTCAAAGTTTAACTACTACCAATTTATGGGAGACGTTTGATTGAAAATGGAGTTTAAAAGAATTTCTTTTTTAAAATTCGTGATTTAAAATAGGAAAAATGATCTGATATACTCCTCAACTTTGTTATTTAGGTATGATATATCTCTCGTTATGAAAGTAAATCAAATAGACCCCTACTTATATACAAATGACTCATATATACCCTGTTTAAAATATATAATCCCATATGAATATATTTATTCGTCCTGAAACATATATATATTTTTGCCTTTATTTTTCAATGACTAATTGATTGTCAAATTTATTCATGTTTCACCAATATTCTTGTAAAACTTATTATAGATGATCAAATTTTTTTCTTCAAATATAAAAATTAAATTACAATATAGACAAAAAACAAATAGTTTTAAATTATAATATAGCCAAAAAAAATAATTTTAATTTTTTTTCTTTACACTAAGGAATGAAAGAAAAAAAATAAAATTTAAATAATTATAATAAAAGAAGTCAAAAATTAATTTATGTATGAAAAAGATTAAAATATACCTTAAACTTTGTTAGAAGAATCATATATACCCCTAAATAATTTTTATGAAAATTAAAATTAAAAAATATAAATTTAAAACTAATTTTTTCACATCTATTAGATGTAGAGTATATGTGAGCTCATTTTGTAACGATATAGGTATATGTAAGCCCGTTTGTATAACGATAAGTATATATATGAACCACTTTTATAACGAGAACATATGAGCTCCAAATAACAAAATCGAGGAGTATATAAGCCCAATCTTTTTAAAATATATTATAAAAAATTCTATCGCTGTCAATTACTTCACTTAACGTAAAAAACGTAAGTTGATTTATGGATTTACCTTTTGGATACGAATGGCACAATGCCAAACGTGAGTCCCGAAGCAGCTTGAACAAACAATGAAAAGCACGCCATAACCAGAACAGACGCCAAAATTGTATTCACTCGGCCAAGCAGCACGCACATCAATCCAGCCACCGTTTGCACCGCCCACAAACTCCATAACCGCCCTCTCATCCCAAATCTCTTCCCCATTTTATCAGAAACAATCCCGCCCACAGGCCGAGACACAATATTCGCTAGCCCAAAGCTCGCTGCAATCGCCCCTGCCATTTCAATATTCACATGAAACCGGTTGTAAAAATACGCTGCTATTATATTATCGGTAGTCAATTCAACTCCGAAACAAAATCCATACGTCAATCCCAATATCCATCCCCTGTAATTCTTCAGCCCATTAAAAAGTACGCTGCAGAAATTTTCACTTTGATTATTTGTAATTTTACGTTTGTAGTTTCCATCAGGCAAGTCCTGGCCGTATACGAGTACCAAAATCGCCGTCGCCGCTTGAAATATCGCTGGTAAAATAAACGCAATACGCCATGAGATGAACGAAGGAATGTTAAAGCAGGTAGTGAACAGAGTATATACGAGCGGCATGACTAATTGAGTCACGCCAGAGCCTACATTTGCCCAACCAGCAGCGAATCCATTAGCAAGCCCAACAGTACATCCGGAAAACATAGAGCTCATCCAAAATTGACTCGCTACGAAATTAGCCAAGCTAAATCCGATGAGGAATCGAACTAATATGAAGCTTTTCGCGGAGGAGATTAGAGAAGTCGAGAGGACTACCGGAGCAGTGAGGAGTGCCAGGGTGGCGGAGGCAACACGTGGACCGAACACGTCGCAGGCAGGTCCCATAGCAAGGCGGGAGAAAATTGAACCGATGAAGGAGGCGATTCCGGCTGTACCGATATCAGTTTGGGTGAGATTGAGATCCTTACGAATAACTTCGAGAAGTGGAGGGATTGCGAAAGTAGAGAAGAAACATGAAAATAGAGAGAGCCATGCGAGATGGAAAGCTCGCATGTGAGGTGAAGATAATGAAAATGGGCGAAATTCTGTGGCTTTGTGATCATAATCTACGGCTATGGAGAAATTATTAGGAGATTGATCGATTTTGCAGTGTGATTGTTCTTCTTCCATGGCTATTGAGTGAATTGAATTTGGAAAACTTGAGCAAGTACTATATTTATAGTGAAGGTTAACGTGAGTAGATTGATGAGAAAACAGAGGTTCCAAGCACCACCATTTAAACTTGATCGTGAAAAATGAAAAATATTATACTTTTGTTTTTGAAGTGATATTCATATTTGAAAATTAAAATTATGTTAAAACAATTAAAATTATTTGTGAATTTTTACCTATAAATTTATTCAACTGAAAATATTGAATTCAGATAAATTTAACTCGCCCGTGCACACAGCAAGTGTGTTGTGACTTCTTCCACAAATGGACAGAAGATGGATTTAAGGTTACATGGAGGAGTTATACTTGTAATCTTCTTTTGACTCCATCAACTTGTTTTATTTACTCTCAAACTTATTCTAGTCACTGATTTAAATTTGTGTAACTCTTGTATCTCTATTTTGACTATTATTATTATTTTTTTTGTCCGAGCACATAAATTTAAATGGGATAAAAAATATTTATGTGCTATGACTGTTGACATAATTTTGAATCATGTAAATCGTCTCATAAAATGAGATAACGAATACTCATATATAAACACGAGTGTAGGTACGCAAGTCCTTTTAAAAAGTTGTGTTTTGATAGTGCCTTCGGTGGAAGATAAGATGCAGAAAGTGACATTGAGATAATTTGGATCTGTGATGAGAAGACGCATGTATGTTTCAGTGCAGAGGTCTTGAAAAAAAAATATTTCATGCTAGTAAATGAGTGCATATTGTTCATGCTAGTAAGAGGGCGTTCAGGCTATGCTTATAGTTTCAGGTTCTTCGATTTTATTGATATATATATCTATTGTTTTGTGTAGTTCAATGATAATATTATTTGGTTGTGGTACTATTCTTCTACTATTTGCTATTTTGTTACTATCCATTGTCTCATGTATTTTAATTACGTCTTTTTTTAGTCAATTTTTTGTCCCGAAAACTATTTTGCTTAAATCGTGGGAATATACTATTCGTATTATTTTTTGAGAGTGAAGAATCTCAAAAGTGCAAAATAACATTCTCTTACGAAAGGGGGAAACGGTTACTCCGTATTTCAAACATCCTATATATTATTAATATTAAGAAGGAATTATGCACATTTTAGGGAATTCCTGAACCTAAGATATGGCCATAAGCCCATAACCCATAAAAAGGAAGATACCTAGATATGGACATAATTTCTTGTACGTCATTTAATGGCTAAAACTGGAAAAACTAATGTCCATATTTTTTTGCTACAATTTCTTGATGTGGAAATGAGAGCAACTAAGTACTAACTCGATACATTTGGTAATGGTAGTGCCTTTGAAATCACTTTTTGAATTGGTTTACGATAATGGAGAGTGCAAAAGGGACAAAATAATCATATACTTAGAAACATAATGTGTAGGAAAAACTTGTAAAGAAGAACTATCTTTACTTTGGAGTATGGATATAGGGTTTGGCTATGATTAGCTTAGAGACAAAGTATGGAAAATATTCTGAATTCGGCACGAATTATTAGTTTCATTTTTGAATTATTAACTGTTTTAAAAATATCTCTCTACTTGACTAACTAAACACCTCTATAGAAGTATTTGGTCAAACAGGCTCTTAAGACCGTCATATTGACCAAATACTTCTATAGTGGGTTCAAAATTCACTTCGAAGTTTCAAACTTAATGCGATATTATTTTTATATATCAAAATAAATAAATAATCATTTTTGCTTTGAACAGTAAAGAGAAACAAATAGAGAAGGGTCCTGCCCTCCTCAGTATCACCTTTGTTGCGGAAGCCGAATATATATAGAGTGATCGAATCACAACTGCTATATCTGAAGGTAGCTAATAAATAATAAATAAGACAAGAATAAAAGGAACACCAGAAATTAACGAGGTTCGGCAAACTTTTTGTTTTCTTTTGCTTATTCCTCGGACACAACCAACCAATATTTATTTCACTCCAAAAGAGTACAAGTGAAATACTACAAGAGAGAAAGAAGAACAAATGCCTTAGGAGATGAGAAGGCAAGTGAGAGGTGTGTTACAAATGAATTAGGAGCTACCTATTTATAGGAGTGAATTCTTCCTATTGATATCATCCATGACATCACAATATGTCAAAATGTCAAGATTTACCTTGTGAAACCAATTTATTGTTCACCTAAATTTCACCTACAAAAGGTGCTATCTTGACTTTTCTACCAATGAAGAATTATCCTCCTAACTATCATATCTTCTCATTAATCCATTTTTGAATCTTGTCAAATTTAACAAATCTCCACCTTGGCAAGATTCTCCATTTTCAACTTTCTCTCAACAACAATTTTGATTGTGTCTTCAACCATAATCTTCAATGTTCAACAATGTTGATCAAGTTCAAACAATGTTGAAACTTGACCGCAGTCACCACTTTTGTAAACATATCGGCAGGATTATCCGTAGTATGAATTTTCTGCATTATGACTCCACCATCTTCTATGATGTCTCGTATTAAAATGATATCGAACGTCAATGTGCTTCGTTCTTGCATGATAAACTTGGTTCTTTGCTAATTGAATAGCACTCTGACTATCACAAAATATTGTGATTCCTTCTTGTCCAATACCAAGCTCTCTAAGCAATCCTTGAAGCCAAATTGCTTCCTTCGCAGCCTCTGTAATTGCCATGTACTCTGCCTCAGTGGTAGACAAAGCAACTGTTGACTGCAAAGTAGACTTCCAACTAACTGCTGCATTTGCAATAGTGAAAACATAACGAGTAGTTGATCTTCGTTTGTCCAAATCACCTGCATAATCTGAGTCACAATATCCAACAAGATATTGACTATCTTTCTGCTCGAAAACCAAACCAACATCTACAGTATTATGAATATACCGTAGAATCCATTTTACAGCCTGCCAATGATCCTTTCCAGGATTGTGCATGTACCTGCTTACAACTCCAACAGCATGTGAAATATCTGGCCTTGTGCAAATCATTGCATACATCAAACTACCAATAGCATTTGCGTATGGTACTCTTGACATATATTCTCGTTCAGCTACATTCTTAGGTGACATAGCATCACTAAGCTTAAAATGAGGAGCAAGCGGAGTGCTAACCGACTTCGTTTTTTCATTCATACCAAATCGGTTTAGTACTCTCTTCAAATATTCTTTCTGAGATAAATAGAGTTTCTTTGAATGTCTATCTCTTTTTATCTCCATGCCAAGAATCTTCTTTGCCTCACCCAAATCCTTTATCTCAAACTCCTTTCTTAGTTGAATCTTTAGCTTTTCAATTTCCTCTTGACTTTTAGAAGCTATCAACATATCATCAACATATATGAGAAGATACATAAAGGAATTATCTTCAAGCTTGCGCGAATACACACAATGATCGTATTTGCTTCTTATGTACCTTTGCTGCAACATAAACTTGTCAAATCGTTTGTACCATTGTCTAGAAGATTGTTTCAATCCATACAACGATTTTTCAAGTTTGCACACCATATTTTCTTTTCCATCAACTTTGAATCCTTCTGGCTAAGTCATATAGATTTCCTCTTCCAAGTCTCCATGTAAAAAAGTAGTTTTTACATCCAACTGAACTAGTTTCAAATTCAACTGTGCTACCAAAGCCAACAAAACTCTAATGGAGGAGTGTTTCACAACTGGAGAAAATACCTCATTATAATCAATTCCCTCCTTTTGAGCATATCCTTTGGCCACCAATCTTGCTTTGTAGCGAACATCTTCTTGGTTAGGAAATCCCTCTTTCTTTGCAAATACCCATTTGCACCCAATTGCTTTCTTGCCCTCTGGGAGATTGGCCAATCTCCATGTATGATTCTGATGAAGGGATTGCATTTCTTCATCCATGGCATTTCTCCACTTATCTTCTTGTGAACTTTGGACTGCGTCTTTATAAGTGGTAGGAATGTCATCGGCTGCAATTGAGTTAGCACAAGCCATCATATCTGTGAGTCGAGCAGGTTGTCTTATTGTCCTTTTTGGCTTGCTCGTTGCTATTGATTCAAGTTGTGGTTGAGTTTCTTGAGATGGAACCTCCTCTTCGACTGGCTCTCCTTCAAGAGGAAAATCTTTTGTTGTTTCCTCGTTTGATCCTTGTGTTGGGAAAATTATCTTTCCCTCAAACTCCACCTGCTTTGAAGCACCATCAATTTGTTTGGCTTCTTCAAGTGTTACCTTATTTGTCAAGGCAGATTTATCAAAGGTAACATCCCTGCTGAAAATAACTTTTCTTGTCTGTGGACACCATAAACGGTATCCTTTGACTCCAGAAGTAATTCCCATAAATAAAGCTTTCTTTGCTCTTGGGTCCAATTTTGACTCTCTTACATAATAATATGCAATTGAGCCAAATACATGTAAAGAACCATAATCTTCAGCAGGTTTTCCATACCATTTTTCAAATGGTGTCTTCCCACCAATAGCAGCAGATGGTAGACGATTAATGAGGTGGCACGCAAATGTTATTGCCTCAGCCCAAAATTCTTTGCCCAAGCCAGCATTGGACAACATACACCGAACTTTCTCCAGCAAAGTTCGGTTCATGTGTTCTGCCACTCCATTCTGTTGTGGTGTATTTCTGACTGTGAAATGTCTGACGATGCCATTTTCCTCACAATGTTTTTGAAAAATATCATTTTTGTATTCGCCACCATTGTCTGTGCGAAGACACTTGATCTTTCTGCCACTTTGAGTTTCTATCATCGCCTTCCATTTGAAAAAATTCCCAAAACTTCATCTTTTGTTTTCATCGTATACACCCACAATCTTCGAGAAAAGTCATCAACAAAGGTTACAAAATAGTGTTTCCCACCTAATGAAGGTGTTTTGGAAGCACCCCAAACATCCGAATGAACATAATCCAAAATACCTTTAGTATTATGGATAGCTGTTCCAAATTTAACCCTTGTTTGCTTTCCCTTGATACAATGCTCACAAAACTCCAAGTTGCAAGTTTTTACTCCTTTTAGCAATCCTTGATCCGATAAAGTTTTTCAAGGATTTCCCTCCAGCATGTCCCAAGCGCATATGCCACAGCTTGGTCATTTCTGCCTCCTTCTTGTCATTGGATGTTGTTGCCGCTGTCCCAATAACTGTACTACCTTGATAGTGGTACATGTTATTATTTCTTCGAATTGCCTTCATTACCACCAGTGCACCAGAGCATATTCTCATCACGCCATTATCTGCAATGACTTTGAACCCCTTTGATTCTAGGGCTCCTACAGAAATGAGATTTTTCTTCAAATCTGGTACATATCGAACATCTGTTAATGTTCTACTTAATCCATCATGGTTCCTTAATCGGATTGAACCAACACCATATGCGGTAAGAGGATTATTGTTTGCAGTGTGAATAACTCCACATTCTCCTTCTTGTAAATCAATAAACCAGTCCCGATTTGGGACACATATGATAACTACAAGCTGAGTCCATCAACCATACATCAGATGATTAGGATAGATCTGTTGTAACTAGTGAGTAATCGGAGTCATCACAATCAGCCACATTTGAATCCAATACAGCCTTCCCATTATTTGGTTTGGCTTTGCTATTCAACTTTGGGCAATCTTTCTTCCAATGCCCTTTTTCTCGGCAAAAGGCACATTTATCTTTGCTGAGTCTCGATCATGACTTGGATCTCCCTTTCTTCGTTCTCATATGATTTTGAGAACGACCTTTCGCAACCAGTGCTTCTGTTTCTCCGCCTTTTTGTTTTTCTCTCTTTCTTTGTTCATAACTGTATAAGGCAGAACAAACTTCTTTGAGAGATACTTCATCATTCCCATGCAGTAGAGTCGTTTCAAGATGCTCGAACTCATCGGGAAGTGAACTTAACAACATTACGGCCATATCTCCATCCGTAAAAGTCACGTCCATATTCCGCAAATCTGTCGCCAACTTATTAAAGCTGGTGATATGATCATTCATTGTGCTACCAGGAATATAAGTGAAGCGTAACAGTCTTCTTTTCATGTAAAGTTTATTTTGACTGTTTTTCTTCAAGAATTTCTCCTCCAATGAATTCCATAATTTATTTGCAGATGTTTCCTTCGTGTATGGATACTTTTGTTCTCTTGCAAGGTAAGATCGAATGGTACCGCAAGCAACACGGTTGATAATCTTCCAATCTTCTTCTCCTACACCGTCTGGTTTCTTTTCTTCAATGGCAATATCTAGCCCTTGTTGAAAAAGAACATCAAGGACCTCGCCTTGCCACATTTCGAAATGTCCTGACCCGTCAAAAATTTCAACTGCAAATTTCGCATTTGACACAATTCTTGTCATAAGCGAAGATGCCAATGATGACGTATTATTGACACTTGATGTGGACTCATCATTTTTCTTGTCTCCCATTTTACTACAAATACTATTTACTAGCTAACAATGCAAAGACCAAAGTAAATCTTTTTCTGATGTGGAAGTTCAGACTATGCTGCAACCAGAGAGCATACTCAGATAATACCTTGGCTCTGATACCAATTGTTGCGGAAGCCGAATATATAGAGAGTGATGGAATCACAACTGCTATATCTGAAGGTAGCTAATAAATAGTAAATAAGACAACAATAAAAGAAACACCAGAAATTAACGAGGTTCGGCAAACTTTTTGTTTTCTTTTGCTTATTCCTCGGACACAACCAACCAATATTTATTTCACTCCAAAAGAGTACAAGTGAAATACTACAAGAGAGAAAGAAGAACAAATGCCTTAGGAGATGAGAAGGCAAGTGAGAGGTGTGTTACAAATGAATTAGGAGCTACCTATTTATAGGAGTGAATTCTTCCTATTGATGTCATCCATGACATCACAATATGTCAAAATGTCAAGATTTACCTTGTGAAACCAATTTATTGTTCACCTAAATTTCACCTACAAAAGGTGCTATCTTGACTTTTCTACCAATGAAGAATTATCCTCCTAACTACCATATCTTCTCATTAATCCATTTTTGAATCTTGTCAAATTTAACAACCTTAACAATGCGTACACGGATTTTCTAAGAAAATAATCAACGTCTATTAATTAAAGTTCCAAACAAAATAAACTCAATTTTGTTTTGTCGTTTGACCCCATCAATCGAGCTTGCTGAAAATGACTCCCCTTACGGAGTTATGGTTTGAATGATCTCTCTGTCGATTCGTACAATTTGAATAGAAGAAAATTTTCCTTTCATATAACTAAAATAACATTTGTACTGAACTATAAAATCAATCTACCTCAAATTTCTATCATTGTAGGTTAAATAACATTATGGTCACTTGTATTATAGGTAAAATTTCTATTATAAAGATATAAAAAACTTTACACAGTCAATATACATAACTTAATGGAGTATCTACTTATCTGGTCTTTCCAGCAGCCTTTGCAGTATTCCGGGATTTAACCGGTCTTGATCAAAGCACTGCACTATAGCGCGTAGCTGGGAAAATGGATACATTCAATTTACACGCGGATAGCTTCATAATAATCTCCAAAATTATCTGATCCAAGCTCTGTAGAATTCTCGTGAATTAGAGGCTAGCTCTGTCTTTGCAGAGACCATGGAGAGAGCACCATTGTCATTGTAAAACACTTTCTGTATCATAATAAGAATCAATTGATGCAGAGGGATGATGACGATAACGATGAAAAGAGCCATTATCTTGATGTGTGTCATAATATCTGCAAGAATCAACTGATGATGCAGAGGGATGATGCTGATGAATAGAACCATGTTGTTCGGAACCATAAAATGAATCATCAATGAAAGGAGGCTTTGAAGGAACAGGCACTTCTAAGTTTACTTGTGTAAGTAGTTTAATGATTGTTGACATATCTGGACGCATAATAGGTGACTCTTGAGTACATAGCAGCGCAATTTGAACCACCCTTAGTACTTCATTCACATCTTCTATTTCCATGCTCGGATCTATTATCCGATATGCCCTTTTCTCCTTGAAATGTTTCCAAGCCTGTACATTAAATTAATAAGATAATGTCAAACACATAATTCTGTCGAAAATGAAATACAAAATGACCTGATTGTGTGACTATGTCTAGAAGTAAAGGCGAAAAAACTAAGTGTTGAGGGGAAATTACAATGGTTACAAGGGTGTCTAGAGTGTCATCGGCTGGAACTTTGTTGAACTCCCGTCCGCTTACTATTTCCAGGATAAGAACTCCAAAGCTATAAACATCCACTTTGTCTGATAATTGTCCTTGAGCAAGGTACTCTGGGGCCATGTATCCGCTGCAGGTATAGGGATTAGCGACAAAATGAAGAGTGGTAAAAGGTTAATCTAAATTTAAGTGCTTCATTACATACAATGTGCCTGCAATGACAAGAGGTGCACTTCCTTTTTCCCTGATATTAACCCTGGAAAGACCAATAACATAACAAATAACAATTGCATCTCAATTCCAAGCAAGTCGAAGTAAGATATATATATGAATTCTCATTGTCCGTGTTGCTCCATTTAAGCTCGTCTTATTTAAAAATGAAAATAGACACTAAGAAGGCTCGACTTTTTGAAGGCAATGCACGTTAAAGTAAATGCACTAACCTGGCAAGACCAAAATCTGCAATTTTGGGACGATATTTCGAGTCTAGTAAGATGTTACTAGGTTTGATGTCTCTGTGAATGATTCGAACTTGGCAATCATTGTGAAGGTATTCTAAGCCTTCAGCTGTCCCTTCAACTATTTTGAACCTTTTCTTCCAATCCAATTCTTTCTTCTTCTTTGGATCTTTCTTCCATGCATACAGTCAAGAAAATCAACTGAGTACGATAGTAACTTTTAGTTACAAATGACTTAGCATTTTTTCTATCCTTTTCAGGAAAGGAGGAGAAGAATTAAAGATCTTAAGAATAAAATACGTACCAAATAAGATAAGATCAAGGCTTTTATTTTCCAGATACTCATATACAAGAAAGCTGTCATCGGCAGTGAAACAACAGCCAAGAAAACGAACCAAATGCTGGTGTTGGGCTTGTCCAATAATGTCTATCTCATTGGATATCTCTTCATTCCGAATTTCGTTAGTTAAAAACATCCGTTTGATAGCAATTTCTCTACCATCTGGCAAAGTCCCCTACTTCAGAAATATTCTATACTTATTTAGCAGAACTAACATTGTCAAAGCAGAGAAGCAAAACAGGGGTGAGAAAAACGAAAAGAAAGAAAAGGAAGTAGTAGTATGCTTTTATACTTTAAAGACTTCACCAAATCCACCTTGGCCAATCTTGCGTTCTTCACTGAAGTTGTCTGTGGATTTCTCTAGTGTTGAATATTTGAAATGCAGGCTTCTTTTCATAACAGATGACTCAAGATCCGAAGGATCACCATTATGTTTCGTCTGGTGTTTCACTTGTTTTTCATGGAGAGTTGTGCCCACAATATATCCAATCAAAATAGCTATTATGCATACACCAACAGCAACAAGAATAAATACAAGGTACATGAAAATAGCTCCTGCAAAATGAATTCCTTCTTAAGTGAGTTTCGCTTTTGTGCATTAAAAGGGTAATACTTATTTACACTATTTGGTTAACTTACTTACAAAGAACAGATAACTAGTGTTAACTAGTTACAAAGCGGGTCTAATATAGTAACCTGGAAAAATAATACGTAACATGCTAAAACAAGATAAAATACGCCTATTGTCTTAGAGATGACTAAAGTCCCAAGAAAAAATTTCTCAAGAGCAGGCATGAGATGTAGAGCTGACCTTTAGAATTAAAGAAATTCGAACCATTGGTAGATTCAAATTCTGAGTAACGAAAATAGCAGCCAACGCTAAGGGAGCGTGCCTCAATGGATGGCAAACAATCAAGAACAGCTGTGCTTGCATTTGAAAGGCAATCAGAACATGCTTTTTCGTCCAAAGTATTCCAGCAGATAGCCATGCCATAAACTGATAAACCATATGTTTTCCTTCGTCCTTCTGCATAGCCACCGTGAACTGGGGCCATGGTTACCACATCCTTGACGACTTTGGTAGCGACATCCCTAAATTGATCATTCTTCAAGTTCACTGCATCACTGCATCTCTTTATTCAAATTTAACCAAAAAAGATAACCATGAGGACCAAAACACAAGCTAGCCATTGTCAAATTTTGTTAAACATATACTTTCTCTGTTTTAATTTGTTTGACCTACTTTCCTTTTAGTCTGTTTAGAAAAGAATGCTTCTTTCCCTTTCCAACAACTTTTAGGATATTTGATAAGATTCAAAAGTCTTCTTAATTTTCTTATCCTCTTATCAAGTAAAAATAGGACAAACAAATTGAAACGAATGCAATGATTACTTAAATAAAGTTAACCTTCCCTAATAGCTTAATTTTTAGATGAGAGGTCACACACTTCAACATGTATGGTATCAAACAGACACACACACCGTCACCCATTCTCTAAAAGAATTTCCACGTGCTTTGCTCATGAAAAAAGAATTAGGCCATCATGTTAGGGATCATGTTAAATATATAGTAATTAACTAACTAAAACTCTACCCTATGTCCTATCCAGATGAGATGGTAACACATTTCTAATCAATTATGGAGCTACATGGTGCCAAGTCGGTTCAATTATCCCCTTCGTTGGAAAATCAGGTTTAACTTGAGGGAAGCTTCCTATGTTGCTCGGACTCTTTAAAAATATTGACAGTGCATGTGACACTCCACATTTTGGAAAATTCAACACGGGTGTAACAACAATTTTAAAGAATCCGAGCAATATAGGGTATGACAATTCTTGTTATTTTTTTTTTTACATAAATCCCCAAATATAATATAAAATGTAAGAAAATCAGGAGGTAAAGAGAGATTACTTTAACGTCATGGGGAGAAGAGGATTCATAAAAAAAGCTATAATTCTCGAATCTCATGAAACAGCCATCGAAGAAAACTCTACCGCTGATATGGGGAAAACAACCAGGCAATTGGGTTTTGATTGCAGAAAAACAAATCTGACAATCTTCTTCAGATAGATCATCCATACATTGAGCCAAAACGAAAATACGATTCGGAGCTAATCCTTCTCCGTGAATTGAGAATTTGTTGGATTTCACCTCGGGTTCCATAGCTACAATTGCATTCGCATAATTTTGATTGAATTCTGAAACATTATCAGCTTGCTCCACACCGCAAAATTTATAAACGAGTTCTGTTCGAGGATTCGCAATAGCAACTGCAACAATCGAAAATATTAAACACAAAACGATGAGGATGACATTGGCCATAGAAATAATGCCTCAACAGAGGTGTTCATCTTCCTTTTCTCATTTTTTCCTTCTTCTTAGTTTTCTGGGTTGCTATTGTGTTTTCATATTTTTGAGAAAATTCTGATTTGGGTTTGTGATGAATTTATGTATAATTAAAAACATATTTAATTTTCATTTTTACTACTAATTATATGCCCTTATTATCATGTTAGACTATCCAGACAGCAAAATAATAAAACAGATTATATATGATAAGTTATAAGGTAGTCGAAACATGTTTTTAATAAAGAGAAAATAATTCTTGCTAGCTACTTCTCTGTCCATTTTGGTAAAAACTTATCCGTATTGGTGTTTTACATCAATTCATTAAGTAAATGTTATGCGTTTAAATTTATAGTTATTTTATTTTAGTTATTTTATTTAACTTTAATTAATTAACACGTGTTTTACTTCATTAAATCACATAATAATGAAAATTGAATTAGTTTGGTGTAAACACCTAATGCGGGTAAATTTTTTTGGTCCATTTTTATGCTATGTTCTGTTTTTTAAAAGTTAATTGACTTTTTTTAAATAAAAAATTATATATTTAAAAAATATACGAAAAGTACTATAAGTTCTAATATTTTATATATCACTATGATAAAAAGTTATATAGTAAAATATTAGTGAACGTTATTATAGTTTGACTCTAAAATAAAAATGCTCAAAATCAAAAGTGGACGCAGTATAATCAAAAGAATAAGGCATGTCTAAATTGGTTTGAGACTTTTATTCTAAAACCAAATCAAAAGAATTACTTAGACGTCTTGTACAATCTATATGATAACAAAATCAAAACTTATTTCCATTTGATTTTTTTTTCCTTCTATTATATAGTTTCTTTGATCTCGTCTACATTGATTCTTAAGAGATTATATAGATATGATTTGTTAGGTAACTTATATCATTAAATAATAAAAATGGATTTTTTCTAACAATTTAAGCTTTCAGATAAAATGACCATACACTTCAACATGGTTCAGAGTAACTAGAGGTCCTGAGATCTAATTTTATCGTCATCCAAAATTAAAAGGAATTTCCACGTATTTGACCAACGTGACAGACGTGTTGAGAATATCATTAAATAATAAAAGAAAGAATTTTCATATACTTGACCCACGAAATAAAATCAAACATGTTCGTAAGAAAACGTGTTGCAATATCATTATATAATCAAAGTGTTCGAGATAGTATGCTCTCTCTAATAGATATATATTTACATAAAATGCCCTAATATGCTTATATATGACACAAAATATAGACATGGTCGTATTTTAAACTTTCTGAATTGGTATAGTTTTTGATGCATTTTTTTCTGGAACAAAAGAAGTCACTTAGCAAAGATTATATGCAGCAAAATTTGCTTCTGTAAATGTGAAAGTCACATGAAATGAAAATACATGTAACAAACATGGACAAATTAAAATAGCATTTTTCTTTGAGAAAATTTGTTAACTCATGTTTAAATGTAAACAATCGACAAGTCAATAACGATAATTGTAATCCAAAATTGGAAATGAATTAAAATGTATCTTTTGCTATAATTGTGTTAAAACTAAATAAAATTTGATCCTCTTACCTTTTATACCTAATTAGTTGTTCATCCTTAAAAAAGAATAGAGGAATTAGTATATGTTGTTAGTGTAAAGTTTTGGTGATAATCGACTTAACGTTTGCAGGACATTTCAACTCATCACAAAGGAAAGAAAGATCCTAACAACAAGAGGAAAAGATCAAAAATTAGAAAATCACAAATCAAGGAGACCAAAATCTAAAACGCATAAATCAAAGAAGATTGCAAGATTACAAAACAGTTCTCAATCAAGGAAGATCTCCAATGAATATATTCAATCAAAGGATCTGCAAGAATACATTGCCCTTTTTCTCAAGGATCAAATCTCTTGGGTTGCTGTCTCTTCAAAAGGATAAGATTCAAGTCTCAATTCTGTAAAAAGACATCATACTGCAAGATAAAAGATGGTACAACGAGTCTGAATCATCCCACACTCCCTAATCTACTTTTGATAAACATTGTAATCCTAATGTGAATAAAAGAGAGAGAAGAGAGAAAATATTGTTGGTGATGCTTTTGTATCAAAACAAAAGAGTGAACTGAGAATTTGAGTGTCGTTCTTAGAACTACACACAAACTTTGTACTTGTTTCAACAAGTTTCAAAAGCCTGAAGAGAACAACCCAAGAGACTGGACGTAAGATCCATCTTGGATCCGAACCAGTACAAAATATTTGTGTCAAGTTTACTTTCCACATTAATTACATAATTCATTTTGCTCTGTTAAACTGTAGTCGACTAAAGTATATCTTAAGTCAACTACTCTCTATCTAAGAAAGAAAAAAGATAACAACAATTCACTTCCTTCTTGCACTTTCATTTGTGAGGGTTGAAACGATAAAAAATACGTAATTAAGAAAGTTTAACTTGTTTTAATTTATGTAAATAAGGCTAATAACAAGAAAGAAATTAAACGAAATGAAATAATTGAGCAAGAGTATAAGAACAACTTAGGTCAGATGTCAAAAACTGATAACATCATCGGAAAAGCTTAATGTATTGATATTAAACAGTATGATGAACAATCGAATCTGAGAGCTTAAGAACGTAAGAAATAGTTAATAGTGCATTGCTAGTGAATGAATAAATGAAGGAGTAGTTATAAGCAAAACCTTACGCACGAAGTACTTTCTCAGAACTCGCTTTTTATATTAAGACTCCAACAAACTCATCCTTTCGATCGTTACACGACAAGTGGCTATGTAGGTGAGTCGTGGATTTTCGATTGAATCTTATCCTCATCCTGATCATGTGAAGGCTCTTCCTAAGCTTCACATGAACCCTAGAATTAGACGAGCTTCAAAAGTTTAAAATCAGGTTCGAACATAATAAATATTTTAGTTTGATATGATTCATCGATTGTCTTTATAGGCCTTCGATGCATGCGGCTATATTTGTTGTCCAAATACATTCCTTTTGGAAGAAACAATTAAGACATGGCATTAAAATCACTTTACTTTACTAAAGATGAAGTAATTGCATTGACATTTTAGTATAAACCAACAAAATGGTAGCTGGATTAAGTAGAAAGTACTTTTAAGTTCATGGTTTCTAGTCCACAAAATGAATTCTTTGAAATTAATTATCATCCATTGGTTTTGCTTTAAGTTGTGGTATCTCCTTTTTAGATAGAAAAGCTAGCAAAATCCCACAAAGAACATGCCAATTTGTACTTAATTTGGCCTCAAAGTACAAGAGTAATCAACACTTCCACATAATAAGTTCAAGTGTAGACTTAATTGGAAACAGTACATGTGGCAACAATTTTCATGGTCAATGTGGCACCACACAGTACCATTTCATTTGTATTTTCTTCATTCTCTTTTTTAGTCATGATGATGAGAGTCATATCACAAAAGCAATTCGTATTTCGTTCGTTTCAATTTGTTAGTCAATTTTCACTTTAACTTTAGCTTATGGCTTGCCAACACCAATGTCAAACCTCATCATCAATTTATCAGAAAAAATAACAAATGTATTAAAGTCATCTTGTAATAATTGAGATTCTTTATTCAAATTTTCTTTTTATTTCTTCTTAAAAGCACCTATTATTTTTACTCGCTTCGTAATTCAAATTCACAATTTTTGAATTTGAAGTGAAAATGATGCTTACCATTCAAATCAATTCCTTCTTATTGCAATAATGGTGTTTGCCATTATCTTCAAGACTTAATTTTTATTTAGTGTAAATAATTCATTTTTATATTTAAAATTTCTTCGCGTTATATTTCAATTGATACAAATTCAAAAAAATACTACTATTATACAATAATTAAGAATAAGAATTTTAAGAAGATGAAGTTGAATAAGAAGAAGCAAAGAGCAAACATGCATTTTTATTTACAGTAATTAAATATTGTACATTAGTTAAATATTCTTAAGAAAATAAATATAAATTTAATAAAATAAAATTTCACAACAAAAGTTGGACAATAATATTCAACTCATTTTTAACACCTCAATTCAACATAAACCATTCATTTATCATCCATTATGGTATGGGCATTATATCATATCAACACAACATTAACTTATGTCCACATACAACTATAATTTTTTATTTTTTTTTAGGAATGAAAATGGGATGGAGCTGATTTAAATTTATGCTAACGCCATGGGGGAGATATGATTGCGGATGCGGAGCATGTTAAAATATTTTTTTTTTTTTCAATTCTTAATATGGGGGTTATATGAAGTTGGATGAAAAATAATTTTTATAAACCAATTCAATATTATTATTATTTTCGACCTAAAAGTTCGAACTTCCAAACTAACCTATATGCGTATTTTAAATTTTATTTTTTCCCTTTTGGTTAAATTTGAATTGATGTATTTTCTCTAAAACTATAAAATTTGTACATCACCACTTTTTTTGGTGAACGAAAAGACAATTTATTGACTTTTTACATTATATTTAGCATATTTTTATAAGGATAAATGACAGAAATCCACTTTTAAGTTTTCTTATTACCATTATCCCCTATTAGTTTTACAAATTTTCAAAATTTCTTATTTTCACATATCAAATTAATGTATCATGTACAAATTGTACACCAAATTAATGTATCATATATAAAATATAATGTATCTTACTTAACAATTAATGTATCTCGCGCATCCAATTAGTGTATCAGCGCTTATATTATTGTATCATTTAAGTGATTTTTATTATTATAAACTTATAAGGGACAAATGATAATTTTATCTTAAAAGTATGTGATTTCTGTCTTTTGTCCTTTACTTTGATTGTCCGACCCTGCCCCACCCCGTTTGATACCCATAAATAGACCATTTGGGGTTGGTTGGTTTCCTAAATTAGTATTATTTCCACTAAAGTTTATAAAGGAAATGTCAAATTCTATACAGTTGTGAATGAATATGAAAATTTACAAGACAGGTGGATAATCATTATAGGTTTATGAGTGGTTGATGATGGATTCCATTATATATATAACTCATTAGCGAAATTAAAATTTTAATTTTATAATATTATTTTAAATTTAATATTTTTATATATTTAACGAATTTGTTTATACAAATATATTATTCAAAATAAATTTATTAGGTTCAATTGATTGAATTCGCATGCAGATTACTAGTTCTATCCCGAGGTCAAAACCTAAAGAGATTTAGGGTTGGGGTGGAGGGGGTGCCCTATTTTTGTTAGGAATTAGTCATGTAAGATGAAGATCCATTAATATTTTTAGCCTAAACCATACTTCTCACTATATTAGGTCGCAATTTGTCCCTTCTTGTCTTTCTTTGATAACATTTTGAGTGGATAACAACTCTTTACACCTAATTCCACAATTCTAAAAACTATGACTAGACTGCTCAACATATGTTTGAAAATTCTCATCAAGTCTAGTAGGGCCAATTAATTTCTTGCATAAAGAATGTCAATATTCTATAATTAAAAATTATTTAATTTTATATTACTAATTTATTCTTAAAGAAACAATTTCAATAAAAAAAACAGTTAAATTTTATATAAAATTGAAGAAAAATATTTTATTTATAAACTCAAAAGTTCTATATGTTTCTGTATTTTTTGTATATTGAAAATAGCTAGTAAAAACATCTCTATTATAAAAATAAAAATCAAATTAAATTAAAATTAGGATCCACTCTACTAATAAATTTTAATTAAATATAAATAAATAGAAATAATAAATAATAAATTCTAAACACTTAGAATTTATATTCAAATTCAAATTATTATTTCTAATAAAATTCAATCGATATGACATTACGTAAAATGCAACGAACTAAATATATATCGATACCATATGAAAATGGAAGGAAACAAGAAAAGACGTATATAGCACTCTTCAAGTGTTGATTTGGCCTACATATAGGCCTTTACATAAGTAGTACTTGTAGTCATCCCAAAAGAACAATATATTCTAATCAAATCTACAGTAGCTTACCTCATCTTTAAGGTTTAAATTGAAGTACAACAGTGTATTCACAGGTGATTATATTTTCCGTTTATTTTTATTTGTTAAATTATGTTTTTCCGAAAATTAATTAAATTAAATTTAAAATTACAATTAAATTCTATTAATTTGATATTTTAGAAAAAATTTAGATATTCAAAAATTATATGAAAAGTAATATGAATTCTAATTTTTTTTTGTATATCAATATCTTTATCATATTGATATACAAAAATTGCGATTTTATTATTCTGTTCTTGTAGTTTTTGAATATTTAATTTTTTTTATTTTTAAAATATTATATTAATATAATTTAATTTAACTTTAAAAATTAGTTACATTAACTTTTAAAAAACGTAACAAACTACAAGTAAAAGCGAAGAGAGGGAGTACTACTCAGATTCCTAAATTAGACAAAGGTGTGTTCAAAGTAATTCGTACTAGATTGTGACGCGGAGATTAAAGGGTATGAGGTCCTTTGGTTATTACTATGGGATAGATATAGATTTTCTCGAATAAAACTATGTTATTTTTTAAGAGAGAAATTCAAATACATCATTGAATTTTGAGATTTCAGAAAAAAATCAATTTATGTTATTTGTTAAAAGATTGACTCATTTATGTTATTTTTATTTGATAGGTTCATTTATGTCATTAGTTTGTTAACGAAAATGACATAGATAAACTAAACTTTTAACCGATGACATAAATGTGTTTTTTTTAAAGTTCAATTGCATATTTGAGCCTTTTTTATTTTCAATAATGATATAGTTATTGACATGGACAAATCATAATTGACCACGCGTAAAAAAGAAATAATTTTGCAAATTCAAAAATATTTTTCATTAGCAAATAATGACATAGATGAGTCGTTTCTCAAACATGAATAGTATAGATGAGCCAAAATTTTAGTAGATGATATAAATGAATCAATTCTAAAAGTTTGATGACATATTTAAATTTTTTTCCCTTTATTATATGATATAGTAACTAATTTTATTATTTTAAGCTTATTAATATCGTTAATATTAAATATATAGTAATTAAAATTACAATAATATATTCTATTTCAAAATTATTACTACATCTTATCCCACTAACTAAACAACTCCTTTTAACAATAATATTGCTCGTATGAACATAAACCAAATGATATTTGTTTGAATATTTTCATTAATGTGAGTGTTTGCTCTTTATTTTCTTTTTAAGCCTAACTCATTGAGTATGAAAAAAGATACATGTAATAATTTTGCTATATCATCTAAAAGAATATTCAAATAAAGAACGTTATGATAATTTATAAACATGAAGTTCAACTTTATTTGAATCTATTTAGTAAAATATCTGATTTGGCACTGTGTTCTAACATTCTGTGTCTGATTTTTGCTATTCATCATGGATCTTTTTTCTTCTTTTAAACTTTTGAAAAGATTGTCCCTAGCTAATTTGTTGCTATAGCTTTTTTTTTTTGTCCTCATTCAGACGTTGACCCATTAGGGGATTTTAGATTATGACTCATCGTTGGTCCGTTGTTATTTTGTTCGCAGTTAATTAAAATATATTATTAAATAAAATTAGTTATGAAAATTATTGTTTAGCTATAAAATTAGCCTATCACTAAATCCAGTTTGTTCAGTAGTAATTATAATTATTATAAGCTGGAAATTACCATGACTTCTTTATGAATATTGCGATATGCATATTTCGAACCAATTGGCCCTGTTCAAAGTTGAGTCTCAAAATGAAATAGTTTAGGATTAGAATGTAGAATTCTATGGTAATATAGTTTATGATTGGTGTAGAATTCTTATATAGTAGTATAATAGATATTTATATGACTATACGTATAAAAATCAGCTTGTGCATGAACCTTTACGGTGGCATTAACTATAATGAGATTAGTTATGATGAAATTATTTTTTATTGAGTGTTTGGTTTGTTGTATTCAAAATAATAAATTTTAAAAACAATTTATTTGTTTACAAAAATATCCTTCATGAATGTAAAAAGTGATGTAACAATAAAAGGGTTGAAAGAGACATTTTTGTCATTTAGTTATTTTATCTCTGGATAACTTGTCCTGGGATTACTATACCATTCAAAGGTAGGGATAACTTATCCCGGTACTAATTATTAATCCCGGGATAAGTTATCCCGAACTTGCCAACCAAACAACAAATTAAGTGGTATTATAATTTAATTCCAGGACTATTTGGTATTATCGATCCTTCACACCAAACGACTCGTAAGAGTTTTGGCACATTGAAGTGCTACAAACCTAGATAAACATAGAAGTAACAATAGCGAGATTTGTTGAGAAGAGAAAACATTTGGGTGAGTTTGGTATGAAAAGATGTTTTTCAATTTTTTCATGTTTGTGTACGAAGAGAAGGGTGTGTTTCCAATTTCTTACGTACTATACGTAAAGAAGTCATATTTCTTAAATTTAAGAAAAATAATTAAGTTCAGGATAAATAGTTGATATCAGATCATACAAATAGTCGAATCTCGGGTTAAGATTGGGATCTGGGTCAGGGTCGAGCATCGAGTCCAAGGTCAAGAGTCGAAACCTGAATTAGGGTCAGGGTCAGGAAATGGCTCCCAGATCGAAGGTCCAAAGTCAAGGTTGAGGTTGAGAGTTGGTCTCGACTTAGGGGTGAGATCGAGGTCGAGATTAGGAATCGGGTTTCGAATAGGGTCGGTGTCGGGATTTAGTTCTATGGGTGGGTTAGGAGTTAGGGTTTCAGGTCAGGTTTGGGTGTAAGTCTTAGAATGGGGTTAGGATCGTGACCCGACTCCCGTCCCCAACTCAGCATTTGACTTCCAATCCTGACTTGGGACTCATGGTCAGATCTCGACCAACTCACTTGCTTCCCCATCCCGACGTTCAAACTCAAGACCGAGTTCCGATTTCTGATCTGAGACACCACTACCTAACTCCCCACCTAAGACTCAAACTTATCCTGACCTCAATTCGAAACTTGACTTGGGACAGGTCTTGACTAAAAGTCAAGACTCCAATCTCAATTGGGGATCAGGTTCAAGTTTCGATCACGCACAAATGTTAGATCTCAAGTAGTGGTTGGGATTGGTTATCGGGTTAGGGTTAGCCCAAATTTGAGGCTAAAGTTATGAGGCGGTTCGTGTCTTAGGTCAATGTTTGAATATTCTTATAAGAATTAATAACAAAGTGATTACAAGAATACTAAAGAATTTATAGACTCCGTCTCAATATATTTTTTCTAGTTTCTCTTCGATGAAATTACTAAAAGGAGATATTTAGGAATTCCTTCAAGCAATTTTTGAATTTCAATGAAACCGCAAATTCATTTTAATCTTTTCTAATAGTATGCTGTATTATGTCTGTATATATTGATTCACATAAATATATAAATGGCCGTTTGACAAACATTTGATGTTACAAATACAAAATAACAGAAATTCCCAAATTAGATATGAGCATAACAATTTGGAGGTTCATTTTGAACTACTACTTTTCTTTACAATTAAGTTTTTGGGTTTGACGTAAATAGGAAATGAAATTATTATTTTTGCTCTTTTTTCTTGTAAAACCACCACTATTTTTTATTTTATTTTATGAAAAAAACATTGGCTTATTTATTCGTTGGGCTATAAATTCAGAGGTCTTGTCTAAATTTTATACACTGAAATATTTAAGTTTGAATAATTTTTTTTCCATCTTCTTTTGCTTCGTTTAAGAAAGGGAAAAAAAGAGGCAAATATCAAGGTGACTTGTCCCGCTCTTTGAATTCGCTGAAATTTTGTAATTTGAAATACCACTATTATTTAGAATCTTGTTTTTTATTTTTTTATTTTAAAGCATCACTATTATAGAGTTATTTTTTCATCATTTTGAGAGGAATTAATCTTAATCTTAAGTAATAACGAGGAGATTTTAAACACCTAATATTTCTGAACCGTGAAAAATAATTAACTTTACTATTTTAATTACATATATTATTTTAACTACATATATTAATTTAAGGATACTAGACGATAATATAAGTGGTAGAGCCGTCAATGTGGGCTAGGCCTGTTGGGCCGGTCTGGCCTAACCCTGGATTTAATAGGGTTGGGCTACGATTTTTGGAGCCCATATGAGAAAAGAGCTTTTTAGTCCGGCCTGAATAAACCTGCTGATTTGTAGAGCTTGAGAAATATCGATAGGGCCGGTCCATGGATCAATAAAAATTAATTAAAAAATATAATATAATATTAAAATTTAAAATTAAAGAGAGTCCAAACTCAAAACAATTAGGTTAATATTTCTAATTAGATATTTATATTTTTACTTGAAAAAAAACTTAATAAATATTATGAAGATAATTTTATTTGTGGATTTGATTAAAAAGTAGTAACATTTACATCATGTAATATTCTTTTGTCGATATTTATGATAATATTTTTAATTATAATTTATATTTAATTTAATAATTCTAAGAATAATATAATTTTAAAAAAAATGGTCTAGCTCGGCAAGCCTGTAGCCCACGTACTTGTGGATTGGGTCGACCGTTTTCTGGCCCACACAAAAAATGGGCTAATCCAGCCTAACCCGTAAAATATCGAAGCTTATATGGATTAAACCGGATGGGGTGGACAGCTCTATTAAGTGGAAAGTCATATTATAATATAAGAAAAAAAAAATGAGGATATGAGATAGGAATACTATTTTGTGTCAATTTATTGAATGACTTTTTTGTTCCTCCTATTTATTTCTCGCTTTCTTAGGTCTAGTATATATTGAGATAAGAAAATAACTTTTTATATATTTTGAATATAAAATTATTGATACATCTTATGATAGTGAAATTTGTATATAGGTATAGTCACAAACTCACGATATTTTGGATCATGACTGACCAA
Source organism: Solanum sitiens (assembly GCA_016801875.1). Taxonomy (NCBI): domain Eukaryota; kingdom Viridiplantae; phylum Streptophyta; class Magnoliopsida; order Solanales; family Solanaceae; genus Solanum; species Solanum sitiens. The sequence goes on from JABWTJ010000056.1 coordinate 2,691,541, forward strand.
AAAGTCGCTTTTAAATTATTTTTGCCAACTCACAAGTTTTATTTTTTGGTAAAATAGGTATCATAAGTTTAAAAAAAATGTCATTTTTTGCATCTAAGTCTTAAATAATACGAAATAGTTCCTAGCTTTCAACATTTCTTCAAAAGAGCTAGCATTATTTTTCCCAATATTGTTCCTAGATTTGACACACAAGAGAACAACTCAACACAACAAGGTTGTGCAAAAAATCTACAAATCACTCAACTTTTGATTTTCCAAGTTTATGTTTGTAAATTTGTTTGTGAAATTTTTAACTACCACATTGTTGGATACACTTATATCAAATTAAAAATCATTAAAATGATTTAAATATCAAATTGATACTTACAACTAAATTTAAGTGTATAATTATATATCATCCTATCGTCTTTACCACTCAATGCAAATATATCAAAGTTATATAGCTATCCATACGATATACATATATATATATATATTCCTCGTATTTGGCTGCAGATTTTTCAATTAAAAACAAAATAACTCTAAGGAAAAGGAGGGGATGAGGTAAAAGAAATAATTTATGAAATTTTATTTTGCATGTCCTTAATCTATATAATATTAATTATATGATACTTTTTTCTATTTTGAGTTGTAAAGTACAGAAATGTTGGTATCATTCTACCAATTGTACTTTCATTCCTATCATTTTAGGTTGAAGGTTGCGGAGTATGTACATCTTATATTTTATCTAAAGTTTGGACATATTCTTTTTCTTAAGTCCTCGAAAAATACAATTTTATATAATTTAAAAAAAAAGCATTATATGAATCAACATAATTAACAATTTAATATATATGAAAAAAATCACAAAATATTAATATATCGTTGTCAAAAAAAAAAATGTTTGATCTTCTAAATGGAGAGGGGCAACTTGTAACTTTTTGCACCACAAGATCAATGAAGGCAAAATTTAAATTGATTTTTTGTTTTAAAAAAAAATTGGAGAGAGATAATTACTTTATACACAGCTTTTAATTAAGGTTCATATTTTCATTTAACTTTCTTATTAACAAAAATTTGGGTATGATCTTTTCTCCATCAAACTAACTATTATTATGCATTACTTTAATATTTCTTTAAATATTATTCTAAAAATAAATATGTGACATAAATTTAATTTGGTATTGAATTTAAGAAAAAAGAATGAAATTAAATGAGTATATAGACATTGTTCTAGAATTGTGCATTGCTGGCAGGCAGTAATGGAGCCACATGTATATACTCGAGGAGTATCGACCGACAATTCTACATTTAAAAATTACACGGTATAGTTAGATAAAAATATACAATTAATCAAAATTCTGAACAATGTATATATTTTGACTCCTACAAAGCATTATTTTCTTATGTTTTGACATCAATTAATCGAAATTTTGACTCCACTACTAACGAGGTTACATAACGTGAACATGCATGGCCACATCAATAGCTGTCATGTATGCCCGCACATATATATAGTCTTAAGGCTATTACAAAGTTCTTATTTTGAAGATTAATAAGTATGATTTTATAATAAAGTTAGTTAGGTTAAAGCTCTCATTATGTCACACTGCTTAAAGGCTAAATTATTAGTAACAAATTTTTATTTTAGCCAACCCCTATAAATATCTGCCCAACCACATTAGTTCCTTGTCACAAAGTACCACAAATCTTCAATATTCTCTCATCTTCCTCTCTCTACTTTTTTTTTTTTGGTTACTTTTTCTCTTCATTTTTTTTAAAAAAAAAAAAAATTTATAAAAAAAGATGGATAAAATATGCAACTCTCAAGATGTTGAAGTGAGGAAAGGGCCTTGGACTATGGAAGAAGATTTGATTCTCATTAACTACATTGCTAATCATGGTGAAGGTGTTTGGAACTCTCTAGCTAAATCTGCTGGTAACTTTTTCTTTTTCTTTGTAAGCGAAACCCTAGATATCGAGAAAAAAAAAGTTAAAATGTATTTTTATTACATCAAGAGAGTGATAGGGTTTGAACGTTTCACTTCAACTGTGAAAGGCTCTGAGCTCACTAAGTGAACGTGAACTTGAACTTGAACTAGTCTATTCAACACGTACCTAGATACTTTTTTGTTACATGTAAAAAAAAAATGTTTAATTTACTAACATATCATATATCTCTATGTCTTTGTTTCTTTAGGTCTCAAACGTACTGGAAAAAGTTGTAGGCTCCGATGGCTTAATTATCTTCGACCTGATGTCAGGAGGGGTAATATTACACCTGAAGAACAACTTTTGATTATGGAACTACATGCTAAGTGGGGAAACAAGTGAGTACATATTATTATTACTCCTATTATTATTCTAAAGAGTACTATACATAAATTAACAAATAAAAATTGGTGTGGATTTTTGTCCATCAAGTATTCGATTTTCCCATGTGTTCTTTTATTGTTGAGTGGACTAAGAGAGCCACTCCATAACATATAGTCCATATATGTTTATAGTACTAGATTTGTATATGAGAGATGAGAAGCAATATTTAAAACGTGATGGAATTTAATTTCTTTATGGAAGATATGAGAATTCAAACGTGGAGAATATAATATAAGGTACTTTATAATTTATGTACCAAATAAGTTTAGTTTTCCTTTTCTTTTGTTTCATAAAAAGAATTTTTAAAAAATCTTCTTCAAAAACTTTCATCTACTTTATGTCTTCAAAGAATAAAATTTTAAAAAGATGCCTTCTTTTCAAAATTATTTTTGAGATCTCAAGAAACTATAGTACTTATTATAACAAAGAAAAGTACTTTCATAATTTATAATTAAGAAGCAAATCATATTTCTCAAAGATAAGGTACATTATTTTGTGTTATTTTCTATTTTTAGGTGATGGAAATTAATTATTTATAAACCTTTTTTTGGGCTTAACTAAGGTATGTTAAAGCTAATTATCACATGAAAAGTAATTTGATGATGTTGATTAACTTGTATGAAGTGATTAGAAAGTAAACTATGCTATAAAAAGAATAAGACCATTAATTATTTTTTTTCTTTTTAACTCATGTCTAGGGAGCTATTACCCTTTTCTTTTCTCTCTCTGTGATTCGAACTAACAACTATCGAGTTGGAGCTGAGAGACGCTTATCATCTGAACAACTCAGAATATTAATATTTCGTTTTCTCAAGAAAACAGAAAAAAAGGGACAGTGGTGAGACAAGTATTCGGTATAACATAATAGCAGTGTGATATAAAAACACGTTGTGTAAGTGAGCCAGAAAGATAGAAGTTTCCATTTATAGAAGAACCAATTTCATTTCACTCACATGTCAATGACTTTTATTATCCCACCTCCAACTTGTCTATGAAATTGACAGCTACCTTATTTTCTAATTTTTAAATGGACCCCTTTTCTGTACGATTTTACATACGTCTCAATTCATGTGATACTATTTAAATTTTTAAAATTGGCCATAAAGTTTTTCTTTAACCAAAATTTCAATGAACATATATCTTTTAAATATTTTAAGTTGTTGATTATTGAGTATAATAGTAATTTTTCAATATATAAATTTTATTTTAAAAAATCAAAAGTTTCTATGACATATGTCAGAAAGACCTCCTTTGATTGTGTATGAAAGGGTTCGAATTCACAATCAACATCTAAATGTTTAAATTTTGAAATTTTAGTTGTCATATAGATTGTGAGAAAGAAATAAAGTGAGGTGTAATATGTAATGGAAAACTAAAATTGATTAAATGATCATCAAGGTTTAAAACAACCACCTGAAAATTAGCAAGATATAGCTAGTCGGTGTTTAAAATATGATATAATTAAATAATTAAAAGTGTACTTCATAAGAAAGTTTAAACTCTTATAAATTGATATTATTGAAGGTATAAATATGTGAATAATATCTTTTACCGTTTAAGTTTTTAGAGAAGAAAGGATGGTACAATATAATTTCCGTATAATATAAGAGAAGACAAAAATCTTAGCTTCGAAAGTCACTATCACCTTTTATCCAAGAAAAAAAAAACGAATCACGTGACTGACTCATAAGAAAAGTTAAGCTCACACGTGAAGGGTCTAACTCAACAAAAATATACTCGATTTAAACTTTTAAATAAAATAGTCTTACATTTCAACAAAAGCTATATAACAACTTCCCTACTTCTTGTTTGTGTATACATGCTTAAAGAACAACATACATACAAAACAAAGACACTAGCTAACTTGACTCACACTTTGTGTGTATGTGTGAGTTGAGTATATACTAATGTGTTGATTATCAAAATTGAAAATATTTTTATGATATTGGAGCAATAGTTTATAATAAAACGTACCATAAATATAATGTGGCTAGTGATATTTGCATAACATGAATTACCAAAAACTTAGTTGTGGTGGATTGAACATTGCAATGACTTCTGAATTCTTCTTGGCTCATTAATATCTTCAACTTGTGGCTATTTTATAGACATAATATTTGGTGTGAGTATGTGTGTGTGTGTGTGTTTCTCTAGTTTCAACGTTTTGGTTGAGTTGAGTTTAAATAAATAGGAAGAGGCAAATGGGACTTTAATGTTTGAATTCCAACCATAGAACGTGACAAGCATCTTTTTCTACTACAAAACGTGATTGAAATACTTTCAATTATGAAAAAAATAAATATATAACTAGTAATCTAACTTTGTGGGCCATGATCATCTTACATAACAAATTAAACTACTTTACACTATCCTATAATAGGTGTACTATATTATAAAATTTATCATGGTTTTACAAGTTAACCAAGTGTATAGATAACATATACATATTTAGTAGTGAATTGATCATACTATTAATCAGATTCAACTGAATCCATTATTTTTAGATCAAATGATATTGATATATACATAAAAAAAGGTGTGTCATGTGTGTATACAAATTAGATAGCATTCGTCATAAAGACACTAACTCTAAGTTCTGGATTCACTTCTGATACAGGTGGTCAAAAATTGCAAAGCATTTGCCTGGAAGAACAGATAACGAGATAAAAAATTACTGGAGGACTAGGATTCAGAAGCACATTAAGGAAGGAGAAAACATGAATGGACAAGGAAGTTCAGAGCAAAATATTGATCATCAAGAAGGAAGTTGTAGTCAAATATCCTCAGTTGGTCAAGCAGATACCATAGAGACTTATTCTCCAACTTCATACAATGGAAATTTGGACACTAATTTTCAAGCCCCAAATTTTCTCACTGAAACAAATGACAACATGTGGAGCATGGAGGATATCTGGTCAATGCAATTGCTTAATGGAGATTAAATTAAGTATGTTTGGAATATTTAATTTGAGTAATTAATTAAAACTTAGATTGAAACCATTAGTAACGTATTATAAAAATTAAGCTGTTAGATATTACAGCTAGCCTATATAATATAGTGCTAAAAAAAATTATGCATAATTTGAGTTCTTTCAAGTGTTCCAATGTGTAATATATATGACGAACTCTTATATATATATAACCCTGTTCATATTATTTTAATAATATATAGATGTATGGAGGTCATGTCTTTATTTTCTACGTATTAACATATAGTCTAGTCATGATTCTGCGACTCAAATACATGACCTATGTATCATACATTATCCTTTGTGTTTCGATATATATGTAAAAATACATTTTTGTAGTAAAATTTTTCGATAAAAGGAACGCAACTGAATATTTAGAAATGATGCTTACCTAATATATCAAATAAGCACTTTTCGAAACTTTCTAGTTAGTGTACTAAAAACAATGTCATGATCAAGCAATAATGATTATGTGTCTTAATCTAAAATCTAAAAAATCTAATCCGATGTTAGCCGATCACTTTAATAAAAAAGTTATAATGTACTTGTAGTTAATCATTAGAAGAAAGTGTATCTCACCAACTACTCATCTAATTAAGCTAAGTACTTTGTATATAAGAATTAAGTCTATATTTGACAAAGATAGAAAGTGATTAGACATTTGAAATGCGTATTAAGGGGTTTGGTAATTTCACAATTTCTTGGGATATTAATCTTCCATGCAAATTTCACCTAATATCCACTATTTGTCTTGCCTTTTATCTTACTACTCTCACTTCGTATCGATAATTTTACTTTTACCATGACTTTGATAACTTAAATCACACTACTATAAAATGTTATGTGATTTTACGCAGTAATATGTTTCCTAACATGTGTTTTCGTATTGTGAGCTGGTTTAGTAGGAATGAAGTGTAGAAATCATGTTTTACAACACAATATTTTTTACTGATTCGCGATTTGTTTATAGTGTGAGATTTTTGGCCGATTTTATATATGCATCATGAAGAGAGATGAGGATGCATGACAAAAAAATAATATGATATGAGGCATGTACGTACACACACATAAAAATAATATATATTGATGTTCCAGCATATACCAAACTAAATTAATGAAAAATAGACACATGGAAAGGCAATATATCTATTTTAGGAAAATTCAATCTTAGCTTTCCATATTTAACTATATTTGTGCATGGCCTTGCATGTTTAAAGTTGGACGTAAGCCTAACTCTTGAGTCCTTCAAAGGAAGTCTCCACATGGTCCCTATCAGTATCACTATCTACTTTTTTTTTTTTTTTTAACTTTCATCATATTAATTAATTCATCTTTATTAATTATTGACTACTTTATTTCCCTTAATGTAACTTACTTATATCAACTACCAAAACAACCCTAATTTAGCATTTAAACATTCATAAACTTAGTGTAATTAGGCCCATGATCCTTGTTTAGGAAGGCTAGGTTATGTCATGTCATTGTCACCTTGTAAACTGATTTAGTTATTGGACATGAATTGTCTAAGTTATGTAATTAATTGCTTTTTGTCATTATTGTCATATGGTGTGTATAGAGCTTTTGGAATTGGATATATGGTTGGTAGTAGAAGATAAATTACAACCATGCATATTTTATTCCTTTAATTATAAGGTAATTACTTATAATCTTTTGATACTATAACTAGTACATTAATTAGTAACCTATAGATAGGATAAATCATTTTTATAAAATATTTATAATTAGGTAATATCATGTGAGTAAGGTAATAATTAGTTAATTACTATGGTGATACTAAGATTGAAAAAATAAATTATGAAAAATATGACTTGTCTAATCCAATCTATGTTTAGCTTATGAACTCGATTTATTTTTATCCAATCTAATTCAGCTCATCTAAAAATGTAATTATCTGTGTTATGTATTTGTGAAATTGACAACTAAAAGCCTGCCTTGAGATCTATCTCGTGTCTGGTAATGCATAGTTCCACTCCGCAAGAACCCCGAATCATTCTCTTTAAGCTCATCCTCTTCATCATAAATGATCTGCTTGCCCCGAAATGACCTGGACCAATAGGGAAATCCCAATTCGAAAGCCCCGGCTTGATATTTTATTTTGACCGGCTGATGCTGGACTTCAGCAATGGTAGCCACTGCTGTCCAATTATTTAGATAAAGATATTGTTTGATATGTTATATGTAGCAATAATAAATAATAATAATAAAAAAATGTTTGTAATTAATCTTGATAAAAATTGGATGAGTTGGATACTTATTCATTGTTTAGCTTATTTTGAATTAGATCCATCTCAGTCCAATTAGCTTTAGGTGGGATACTAAAGAAAAATTATATAACAAGCAAACATAATTATTATATATACATGAACCGATAGTATACTTTTAAAAAAATATCTATGATAGCTATACTTAATTATACTTTTATTGCAAATCTCTTTCTCTCTAGCTTATCGCTCGCCTTTCTTTTCCCTCTCTCACTTTCCTTTATCCTCTCACGTTTCCTTTTCGTCCTTTGTCTCTCCCTCTCTACAATTCATTGTATGAATATTTCTTCGTTTCCTTCTCTTTCTTATGTTAATATGAAACTGCATGCGTTAAAGTTTTGCCTAAATTATTTTTATCAATATATGCATGTGATTCTTGATCTTCAATATTTTATGAATGAGTAATGATCGTTGATTCATTTTTTATTTGAATTGATATACCCAATTGCATTTATGTCAGAAAGATTGTATTTGTGTATTAAAAAACGGACACATCTATTATCAAATTATATTTGTTTCAATTGATACATATTAATACAACTAACTAACTAACTAACTATATATATATATATATATATATATATATATATATATATATATATAGTGTATCTATGTATCATATAAAATAGATACACCTGTTACTAGGTTGTATCGGCAAAAACAAACTAATACAACTATTATTATCAGCAAAAACTATATTCGTGTATTTATTTAAAGAGTGCTACAACTGTATAATGGGTTTTTTCATGTGTGTATCACAAATTTTTTTATAAGGATTATATATATGTATTTAATTTAGGGGTTATAAAATATATATATCTATGTTTAGTTTTAAAGTTAATATGTGTATTTATGTGTAAGATTGAGATTTTAGGAAAGAGATTAACAAAATTTGAGAAAGAGAAAGAGGAGATTTGTGTATCTATGATTTGTATGTCTCAGTTAATTGAGATACAAGTTGTGTCCTGAAAAACAATTTATTCGTCTCTCTCCTTTATCTCACAATCTCCCTAGTCATTCTCTTCTCTAAGAACTATTGCTATGAATACTAACTAAACAAACAATATATACTATTCATAATCATAATTCAAATTATGTCTAATTATTAAGATTACTCATAATTAAAATATACACACTTATTGGTTCGACCCGTGACTATATCCCAAATTGTCTCGTATGAAATGTGGTCTGTGCCATTCATCGTTCATTAACTAAAGAAAAAATTATCAGAATACACGATTTATTTTATCATATTTTCTATTATTTGAAAAAATTACAAAAATTCTTACTTGTTTTTATTCTTGGATATATTACTTTACACGATGTATCGATCGGATACATCACTTTACAAAATGTATCTGAAATCAAGACGTGATGTATCAGAGCGTTGATGGATGTATTCGAAATCAAAACACGATGTATCAAGACATTTTGGAATATATTGAAATTCTACCAAATTGAATAGAATATGATGTAATTAGTTTTTAACACTATAAAATTGATTAATTCTCTTATTTAATTAGTTCACATACATACACATGCGCACACTAATACAAAAGAGAAATAGATGAATTAATTAAGGAAAAACTATCTAACTAAATATATATTACTATCATATATACTAATTTCCCCTTTATTTTTAAACAATTATATATATCACCACTTTTAATATATTAATTCCTACATCGGATAATAAAGGACTGGGATGAATGGTTTCTTCTAACTTGGACAATTCTTTTATCATAATTATTAACTTTTGAAATGAGCTAAATTCAGAATTTATTTCTTTTATCATCAAAGAGGAGTTGGAAATTAGAAGGTCTTTGGAGAGAAAAACAAAGTGTGCACTTTCACAGTATAGAAATTCACACACAAAATAAACTTATTGCTCAATATTTTAGCCACTCCTTTATTTAAAGCACATGTCTCTAATGTGTGAAAATCAATCAATGGTGAAATATGTCCACGTGAAAGATTATAAATCACATGTACAGTCGGCAATGAGTTGTTATATATGACTCATCACGAATCTATATATATATATAAAACTGAATATCATTCCGCTGATGGCATGCTTTAATGGCCAGAAAATTTATTTATTTATTTATTCAAATTTTTTGGGGGTTTTTTCCCTATTTTTTCATGTAAATGGATTTTAATTAAGGCTAAGGTAATTAATAAATTCTAATTAATTATTAATTAACGTTTAGTAAAGTAATGCCATGTAACTGTTTTTCTCTTTAGCCCACTATCACAAATTGACAGCTATATAAATATAAAAATTCAAACACCCTCAATAATTACATGAAACCTTCATATTTCTAACAGTAAATCATTAATTATTAATAAATATTAATTGTGCAAATAAGACTTATAAAATTTCACAATAACATTAACATAACTGCAGCATTAACAACAAAATAAACAATAACCTTATATATAGTACTGAATTAGTTATAGATTTCAAACACACATGTTTTCTTGTTTAATGCATCATTACTCTGATCATATTTTACGGATCATTTTTTTTATAAAGTAGTAATTTTTCTTTTTCTATATTTGCAGATAAAGAAAGTATATGTGTACAATGTGATGCTTGGTGATGCTAAGATATTGATGGATACATTCTTTTGTTAAAGTAAGTGCCAGGTTTAATCTCATATCCTTCAATTCTTAGTTAGAATTTTGAAAATAAAATCATCAATAATAAATATTTATTTTGTAAATGAAAGTCTATAAAAACTCACACTATGTACATCAAAATAAAATAATTACAAAATCTATCAAAATATGTATTAAGGAAGCTCAACATACCGAAAATCGACAAGTCAGTTTGTAAATCTTAAGAATGACGATCATTACAAGTATCAATTCTTTATTTCTATCATGTTGATTTACAAAGAATGAGAACTATAATATTGGATATTAAATGATATGAAGAGTTAATTAAAAAAATAAATTTATAATTATTGTTTTTAAAAATAGTGATTAAATTTAGTGTTATAATGGAGTAGAATGAGGACGTAGAGATGGCAATTTACAAAATTAAAGGAAGAAGATATCAAATTAATTGGAAAGAAATAAAAAGAAAAAGGTAAGAGACAGAAAAATCTAAACATAGTAAATAAATAATGACCATTAAAAAGTAAGAAAATAAATATAGAATATTAAGTTACGTTGCCTTTTATTTTATTTATAAAGTAACTTAAATATAAACTTTATGTTACAATTCCATTTCCTTGTATGCTTCTTTTTAATTTATCAATTATACTTTTTTCAGTTTTTATCTTTACTCTTAATTTTTAATTAAAGGATAAAAAATAGCAATTTTTAAAAAAAAAAATCAGTCTATGGTTTTTTGCTCATTTTTATTAGTATTTTGTTCTTTTTGTTAATTTCTTTTGTTGTTTACTTAGAAAGTCAATTCTATTTTATTATTTTATAACTCAAAAGTCACTCAATTATTGATATTCCTCTTTAAAAAATCACTTAACTATTAATATTTTATTTAGAAAGTCATTCTATTTTTCAAATTATAGAATAAAAGTATACTTTTATAATTATCTTAAATTAATTTAATATATGAAATTAGAATTACAAATTATACGTAAATATGTAAGTTATTTTTATTTAATTCAAATATTTATAATATATAAATTCCCTTTTTTATTTATATTTTGCTTTAAAATTATCTTCAATGTATTTAGTTTAGATGTAGTTCTATTTGGGTAGGATTTTCATTATAGAAAATGTTTTTGATTTTTTTAGCATCATTAATAATGAGAGAAAATGTAGTATAGGTGACCTATTTAAAGTGGGATGGAGAATTAACTTTGATACCATTTTAATTGGACAATATAAAAATGATATAAAATTTAATAAAGAGTTTTCATATAATATAGTTAAGTAGACAATAAAGTGATATAAGATTGAAAAAAAGAATTAATTATTTAATAACTGCGCGAAGCGCGATCAAGTTCCCTAGTATATATATATTCTCTAATATTAGAAAAGGCTTGATCAATATGCCTGCTTCATCGTTCATGAATATATATCTATATATATATCTGATATTTTCACATGTATCTCTCCCATTAGATCACCTCTCTCTTTATATTTATTTTCAGAATGTATATAATATCTCAAATATATATATCTAATGTGAAATGGCTGTGAAGCGAAATAAGATAATAATGCGGAGATGGATAAAAGATCGAAGAGAAGTTGTAATGAAATTCCTCTTAGCTCAGCAATGAGGAATTTTATTCACAAGTAAAATAAAATTTGCTTTTACCAAAAAAAAAAAAAAAAAAATGCAAAAATATATATAAATTTAAATATCAAAATATGCTTCACTATAATATTCTGACAATATCTGATATATATCATGTGTGTGACATATAAAATTAGTAAGTCTTCTTTTCCAGAGGAATGAATTAGTCATTTTATAATTCTCCGTCGAATGGAAAATAAGTAAACATTTTCACAGCTAAATCAAATTTGGAATTTTAATTTTGATAAAAAGGACGATGATTAAAAAAAAGGGAAAAGAGTTAAAAATATCCTTAACTTTATTTTATTTGTTAATTATACTCTTACTGTTAAAACGAAGTTATTTTTACCCCTTCCGTTATTAAATTTATCATATGTACCCCTCCATTGGATGGAAAGCCCCCAAATTGATCAAAATTATCCAATTTCAATTATCCATTTCATTTTTTTGACCCAAATTCAAATCCAACCCACAAAACATATCAAATCAAATTCCAATATCAATTTCTTAAAATCCAACCCACAAAACATATCAAATCAAATTCCAATATCAATTTCTTCATCTTCTTTCTGTTGCGTTATTCCACATCAGAAGTGAAAGGGGCTGATGGTCAATTTATAAGTGTGAGGGAAAGCCTCAACCTTTGAGCTAGCTTTTGGGTTGAGAAGGCCCAAGACCACCCAACATTGATATCAGAGCCCAGGTTGTCAACAAGTCTCAGCCCACCGGGAGAAATTGAGTTGTCGTTCTCTCCAGCCCAAGGCCCGATGTGTGAAGGGGGAGATTGTTGGGTTATCCCACATCGAAAGTGAAAGAAGCTGGTGGTCAATATATAAGTGTGAGGAAAATCTAACCTTTGAGCTAGCTTTTGAGTTAAGTAGGCCATGACCACCTAACACTTCCTTATTGGAAAAAAAATCATCTCTCTACATCTTCATCAGAACAAGACAAATATCTTCATTAGAATCTACCACTAGCAATAGCTTCCCTGTAAACACATCCTTCTTTCTTTATGAAATAATTGAAATCCATAGGAAAATAAGAGTAAAAAATTCAGACCCATATGCTACAGAATCATCTTCAGGAAAAAGGACCAAATATTATTGTTCATGAGACTATTAAAAAAAAAGTAATTCAATCTTTTAAACCAAAAACCCATTGGATTTTTATCAATTTTCTGGTAATTGCCTCCTCCCTGAAGGTTCAAAAAAGAAAATTTCAATCCGCCATTAATGGTGGATTGTCAGACCTCGGATTCATCGAATGTAAAGATTTGTTTTCAACAAAAAAAAAATAGAAGCCCTTTGAGTGTTGCCTCCTATGGTTGAAAAAGAAGATCAGAAAAATTGCTATTGAGATTACAAACCTATTTAGCAAGAAAAGAATTTGGTTGGGTCCTTTTAGTATTGCTAAAGAAGCTTCTGAGGTTTATCGGAAGTTTATTTTTGAAAAAATTGAACTTGAGTTCTTCTTTTTCGAGTGATCCGCCATTAATGCTAATTTCCAGAATGCAGGTTCACCAAATGAGTCTCATGATATATTGAAGAAAGCTAATTGCTTGGGTTACTTGTTTGTTGGGTCGGGTTTGGGTTAGAATGGGATGATGGATTTTTTTCCAGATAATTTATTCTGATTTGGGTAATCTGTTAAAAGAGGGGTACATATGACAAGTTTGATAACGATAGGGGTAAAAATAACTTCATTTTAACGATAACGACATAGTTAATTAATAAAATAAAGTTGAGGGATATTTCTGACTCTTTTCCCCCAAAAAAATTCAATTGAAACATGCAAAATCTTACCTTAAAATGTTCAAAGGAAGAACTGAATTTTGATGTGAAAATAGTGGAGCATAAATGAAGTAGAGGAGGAAGACATGCATACATTGATATCAGTTAAGGAAAAGACGTTACAATAAAAAATTAAAAAAACAAAATTAATTAAAGAATTAAAAATATAAAAATATCTCTGAACTACAAAACAGACATGTTGAACAAGCCTTTTCTAATATAAGAGAATATATATATATTCTCTGCTGATATATATTCTGTATTAGAAGGGTTGAACTTTTTTATGCATGAACTAATCCTCTATGATACCTCAAAGTATGTGATACATCGTGACTTGTGGATATTATAAAGGATTGAACTTTGAAGAATGTGTTTTAAGAAACGAATTAGTCTTCTATGATATCATATCACTATATGATATATCCATATGATTATTATAGAGGTTTGAAGAGTATTTTTTTAAGAATGAACTAGTCTCTATAATACTATATTAATAAATATTATTTGTATATCGTTGATGACAGCTTTTTTCAATAAAAGAATAGGTTCTCTATGATATTTTGTTAGTATATAATGTATTCTGATGGTCAGTCGGTAATGATGCTTTATCGATCACCATATATATACTTTTTAAAAATATTTTTTTAAAAGATACTTTTTAGATATAGTAAAGAAAAAATAGTTTTATTTTGTACTAAAAATTTCATAAAAAGAAAGGAAAAAGGTTAAAAATATCTCTGAACTTTGATTTAGTGGTTAATTTTATTTTTACCATTCTCACTGTTAGCAAACTTGTCATATATACCCTTCAAACTGATGGTTATCCTAAATCGACCCCAAATTCTCAATTTTAATTAAATTACTCATTTAAAATTGATTCCCTCTTTTAATTTAAACCCGACCCACTAAATAACATTTGTGAGACTTTAAAGTTCAAGCTTTCTTCCCGAATGTGGTAAAACAACAGAGATTTTGCACATGTACAACTGAAAATACATAAATCAACAAAATGAAAAAGCACCATTAGAGGAAATGAAAAAGCTACTGCCATGGTACAAATTGTTTTTGCATAGATGGTATGAAATAAATGAGAAAACATCATTATAATATTTGATGGTGTTTCCTTGTACTCTGACAACCCTTGACTCTTGATCTCAACGGTGACAAATACAACTGTAGATTCACATATTCTTCTGGCAACGCTGACGATCAAAAAGCAAGAGACCAAAACCCTTCTACCTCACTATTCCACCCAATCTTTTACACTATATTTTCTTTCATATTCCCTGCTTTCAATCTTTCAATTTTTCGTCATTGATTTGAACCAAAACCTTCAATATTTCAATTTTCATTTATCTCGAAAAATCATGTTCGTGATCAGCAGGCAACAACATCGGTTCAAATCAATTTATGCCGGTTAGGTGGAATCGAATGAAGAGTAAGAAGAACGGAACGTGCACTCGTCGGAATCATAGGAAAATTGATAAAGAAAAGAAAGAGAACGAAGAGACGTTCTGGTAACCTTTTTGATAGAGCATGAATAATTCAGTGTTCAAGTTGTTGAGAGAAAGAGAAGAGATGAGTTATGTGTCGGCTCAGGTTTGACTAATGAATAATTGGGTAATTTCAATTGAAATTTGGTTAATTTTTGTTTATTTGGGGATTTTTGTTTAAATAAGGGTATATATGACAAGTTTGCAAACGTTGAGAATATAAATAACTTCATTTTAACGGCAAGGCTAAAATCAACCAATAAATCAAAGTTGATGGTATATTTGATCCTTTTCCCTAAAAAGAACAACAAAGTAATTAAAGCTTAGTAAAAATTATGCGGAGTTATGACCCCCATTTCAGTCAATTTTTCAGCCCAAGTAACTTTTGAACAGGTCAATAATTCGCCCATTTATCAACCCACTTCAAGTAATTTACCTATATATTCATTTATTAACTGACCTCATTTTGGCTCATTCAAATTCAGTTCAACCCACTCATTTGACTCCTCTGAATAATTTAATTGTAGTCACTCAAATGATTTAATCTAAGTGTGGCAGCGAAATAAGAATTGTTCGGTACCGATCCCGTTCCTTTATCGATCCAATTTCGTTTTGGTTAGTCCCGGTATGGACCAATAGGGACGGGGTCCGGACGAAAAATGGAAGTTACCGGTTAATTTCGATCCGGTTAATCTCGATTTCAGTCCCGTCCGATCCGATCCAGTCCGATTCGCCAATTTTTTTTTTAATTTTTTGAATTATGTACGTTGGAGAGTCGTTGGGTAACGGCTAGTGGGGCCCACCAATGGCTCTTTGCCCCTATTTACTCCACATCACCCCCTCCTTACCCCTCTAACTTTTTTTAATACCCCAAACTTTAAAAAACTACATTTTAACCCTTTTTATTACCTATAAATACCTCTAAACTTTCATTCTTTTCACTCACAAATTCACAAAATCATCCTCTATTCTCTCTACTCACTACTCTCTTAAAATTATTGAAATCCCAATTTTGGTCTTTAGAAATTAAATTTGGAGCTTCAAAATTCAACTTTCAACTTTTCACTTTCGGCTTTCGGCGATCATATACGTCTACTTTTTTAAGTAGACGTTCGGTACATTCGTTCCAACTTACAATTTACATCTCATTTTTTTTTGCAATAATTATTTATTTATTTTGTGATTAATTATTTGTTTGCATTATATTTTCGTATTTTTGTATAATTTACTCACTTTTAATATTTGAATATGAATTTCGGTAAAAAGGTTATTGAAAAAGGTAAAAAAAAGCATAGTTGAGAGCGTTAAAAATATGACAAACTTTAGATCCACCAGTAATAAAAAATCGATAGTTCTTCTAAATCTATAACTAAAAAATCTGCTATAGTAAGAAAGAATACGGATGATTATATACATGTTAATGATACTGTTTTTGATATTGATAGTAATTCTGGATCCTTATCATGAACATTTACAAACAAGGTTTGGTAATTTTGATGAGGATTTGCCTCAAGATGATGAATATAATAATGTTGATGATTATACTGATACGCCTAATTTTGGTGATGATGATGAAACTGAGCTACCTACGGCTATTAGTACTCTTAGTCCCTCTCCCAGTCTCGCTTCTAGTCCCGCTCCCTTTCGTTGTCATGCTCCCGTTTCCCCCGTACATCCTAGGCCTAAGGTAGAACGTGTTAAAAAATCAATCATGTGGCAATTTATGACACAAAATGAAGATAAAACACAAGCTATTTGTAAAAATGTAAACATAGATTAGATCTTAAAACTGTTGGAAAACAAGGTGGGACCGGACATTTGAGTAATCATTTAATGTCATGTTGTAAAAATGAATTTTTGTGTGCTAAAGCTGTAGCCGAAGCTTAAAAGAATGGTACCCCATTTCCTGAAACTGTAGGAGTAGGCGGCTCTAACATGGTTCAAACACAATTAAATCATTCTAATATTTCTGGCTCTAGCTCTAGTTTACCACGGTCATATAGTAGAGAAAAGAATCTTGAAGAATTAGCTAAAATGATTGTTGGTATGGATTTGTCATTTAGTTTTGCTGAAAATCCCGGATACATTATATTCAATTTGTGTATAATCCACATTTTAAAGGTTTTGCTAGAAATACAATTAAAAAGGTTGTATTTGATTATCAAGCACAATATTTTCAATATCTTCGTTGTTTATTTTATTATAATAATTGTAAAATATCTATTACTTCTTATATGGTCATAGTGTAAACGGTAATGATTATTTGATTGTTACTGCACATTGGATTGATGAAAATTGGAGTATGCAAAAAAGAATTTTAGGTTATAAATGTTGTCAAATGCAAAAATCGGTTGTTATATAGCTCAAACAATTTTAGATATTTTAGAAAGCTGTGGAGTTTGTGATAAAATAAGTAGTATCACCTTAGATAATGCTGCAAATAATACAGTTGCTGTTCAAATGCTAAAACCATCTCTTTGCCTTGATTATGGTGATGATTATCATATTAAGTGTGATGCACACACATATAAATTGATTATTAGAGATGGTATACAAATATATGATAACGGTTGCATAAAAGTTGAAAATATATGTCATTTTATATTTAAATGTCAAGTTAAGTCTAGGCGTAGAGATTTTCAAAATTATTGTTTTGAATATAATCTTCCACCTAGAAAAATTTTAAAAACGGTGTCTACTAGATTGAATTCTTTATATGAAATGCTTGTAGTCGCTTATGAATATAGAAAACCCTTACAACTTGTTTGGAATGCTCATAATTCAGATATGTCATATAGACTCGATAATAGTGATTGACATGACATACATGAACTTATAAATTTTCTAAGAGTTTTTTATTTAACTACCAAAAGAATATATGTACTTTATTATCCATCCATTTGCATTATTTTACCTGATATTTGTATGATTTCTTCTAAAATTTATAAATTTAAAAATAAATCAAGATTTGAACAAACTATTAACAAATGATTGAAAAATTTTAAAAATATTTTATTCCTATTCCTTAAATTTATTTAACCGTTTGTTGTTAAACCCTCATTACAAAGATGTAGGTGCATCTAAGGCGGTTGATAAAGTATATTTTAACTTGGATATTGATAGTAAAAAAAATGAAATACCTAGTTGTCAAGAAGTTATAGATAGTATAAAAATTCAAGTTAGAAAATTGTATGACTTGTATAATTCTAATATAAATGTATTAAGTGATCAAGAACCTGAAAGTTCTAGGAGTGGACTTAATGAAGATAATATTAATGATTATTTAGATTCTTATCTTGAACATTCTCACAATAATAGAAATGATTTTGCTGCATCCTACTGACGATGTTCTAGCTGTTTTATGAAAATATATAAGTAAAGTAAAAATGACTAAGTTTCAAAAAATCAATTAATCTTATTATTTAAGAAAAATCGACTTTCCAAATTACAGAGTCGCCACTTGATTTTTTAGTAAAACCAAGAAAACTTAAAATTTATTTTTCAAAAGATTTATAACAGATAAAAATCAATTAAAAGGGTTCGAAGTTCAAATGTACATTCCGAGAAGATATTAGGCCCTCGAAATGTCCGCTAACTCGCAGATGACCGATGATTTGACTAAAAATGACTTTTTATTTAATTCCTAAATTTATAACTAAATAAATAAATTCCATATTTTTTATTGTTATTATTATTATTATTTTAGGAAAAGAAAAGATGGATATCATTTATAAGGGGGAGTGACATAAAGGGACTAATAAGACTTAATAATAGAAATAACGCTAAGTGACTCGTAAAAATAAATATTTATACTTATCATATATATATTTCAGAATATAAGAGAAATAGCAACGTTGGGAATTTAATTAAATTCAAACTATGGAATAAACAAGATTAATCAAAACACTACAATATGAGTAAGAAGGTAGAGAATATCCATTTTGGGCCAAATCTTAGCAAACTGTCCTAAATCTAAAATGGCCCAAAGAATGGATTCTGCCCATTGTTTAACCTGTTGGCCTACTAAAAGAAAATTCATTGGGCCTTTTGGCCATATTTCCCTTTCAAAAATCTGTGTATATGTTTTGCGTATATCATGGTATATAGGGTTGTATACCATCGATTTGGACTTTCTGAAACCTGAATTTCTTCAAATATTATATCTCCTTCATTTGTACTATATTTTCACATTTTTTGCACCTGTATCTCATATCTTTCGACTGTATATCAGTGTATACAGCTGGTATATCCATATGTTTTGAGCCTTTTCGGGGCTAGAAAATGAATTCCAGCTGCATATAGCTGCTTTTAACCTGTACACCTTTTTTAGAAGGGGATGGACGATCGGATATGGTAGTGTGAGCCTTTACGGCTCAACGAGAGGATGCAAATGGGTGAAGTAAAGTCCGTAAGGACCCAAAGGAATTTTTTTACATGCAATAAAATAGAAATAATATAATAAACAAGATATATCTTGAACGGAAGCGAATTTTTACAAAAAAAAAGAAAGCTAATTAAGGGATTTGAATTATGTTGGAATACATGATTCTAAAGAAATCCAAGTGAATAACACTAACAAAATACTAAATAAAAAAGACTCTAGACAGTAGCATGTATTGTGCATGTATGCACACTTAAGAACATACCCTATCCCAGGAACATATGGTCATTGGATAATGATAAACCCAAAAATGTATAAGGAGAAAACATGCTGCATATTTATTTCAACAGAACACCTCATGCCAAAGTCAAAATAATTCATTCGATGAAATCTTACATTGCTAAAATCCAAACTTTTAAGCAAAGGAAGAAAACTAGTAGGACTTTTTGCCAAATCCTTCTAAATAGAAGTAAAATATAACTATAAATAATCAAAACGAAACGAGTCTATTCCTCCGAACTGCATGAATACAAATAGACATGGAATAAAATATGGAATGCAAAAAGATCATTGCTAAGCAAAGACACCATCTAAGTAGCCGAGAAAGATGGCAACTAATCTAAGATAGATATCTTCAACTATAGGCCAAAGGTAAGGAAATTACTGCTATTCTAACTGACGACAATCTCCAAAAAAAAGCTTCTACACCTCAAGATATCAAACAATTAATAGATACTTATGATCGCGATTGCTAATCTATGGATGACAGTAACCGTTTTGGGCGGTTCTAGTCGAGCACTAGAGCTGGCCAAACATGCTTATAGAGCAAATTAAACCAAGACAAACAGAAAAGGGAAACAAATGTCCATTTCGGATGAATTTCACAACATTTCAAGGAGAAGGCTACAAATAATAAGCAATTTTTGACTAAAAATTGAACACAACAGGGATAATCCCGACTCGAACAAAGTTCATATCAAAATGAAGAATAATCTCAAACAAACTAAACTTGTATAAACTTACAGAGATGCTTCAAGTTCATTTAGCCTCTAAGCATCAATGCCGAGAATATAAGCAACGGAATCAAGTTAAAAGACAACTAAGCATGGTTTCGACCTCCTTAGCAAATACCAACTAGGCCGAAATAAAGAACAGAGACACATTTTGAGTTTTAGATCATGGATTCACTAGTGATCCACAGCTTTCACAAGTAACTAGTTGAGATAGTAAGGAACTGAGAAGATTAAAGCAGTGAGCAGGCAAGGGTTCGGGGCCAAGAGAAACATCAAATCTCAACGAGGACGCAAACACACAACCTCAAGGAATAACAGAGCATATTCGTCACTGCCTTACAGTTAACAGTGAGTGAAAAATTTGACGCCAGCAGCTCACACAGTCGAGAGTCGAACGAACAACATTCAGAACAAAATATTTTGAAGTGAAGTGAGTATTACCTTTCGGAATGCAGCAAGACCAGACAGCCAACGAGCAGAGATGAGAGAGATTCTACGACCTTGAGACCTACCTTCGATTCAAGAAGGCAAACCTGAGAATTCGGACCAAACTTGGATTCAAATCTAAAATGGTTCCCCTGCTAAAAATTCCGAAAAGAAGAAAAGGAAAAAAAGAACCCCCCTCTCTTTGGAAATGCAAAGAGAGTATATATAAGAAAAATTAGGTTGGACTTGGGGGGGAAAACGGATGAAAATCTCAAAAACCAGCCCCAAATCAAAATTCAAAAACGTCTGAGACTTTCACCATTTTAGGGAGACACCTTTTCCTGCAAATTCGACCCCATTCCGTAAGAGGAAAGGAGAATTGACGCCCTGGATCAATTCCGTGTCCTCGTTGCTTGATGTGTCTCGATCTTACGTTACAAGGACAATCTTTCAGTCTGCCATAGCCAAGCTTTATGCGCAAAGGCAGTACCTGGTTCAGGAAAGAGACGTTGGAATTGATATTGTAGACGCCGTGAGTTGCTTTTCGTTGCTTCTCCCTCGCGTGAAGGCGACGAAGCGCGTAGGAGATCAAGTGGTGGCGTTCACGCGCGTGTTCTTCCTTTCCGTCAAGTTGTCGTGAAAGAAGTCATGGCTTTGGAAGCTGTTGTTGTAGCTTTGGGTTCCTTACTGAAGAAAAGATTGGACCGGGTCAAGGGAATGAGGCTGGGTCAATTTGAGATGGGCTGGGTCGGATCAAAAGGGAATTGGGCCTGGGGATTTTCCGGGAATCGTTGGGAAGGTTTTGGATTAGAATTGGGTCCGACAGGTGGACCAATTTTGCAATTGCAGACATGGCTGTTGGATTGCAATTATAGCCACCATTAAAAGTTGACCAAATTGAGTCAATTATCAAAATCGGCTAAAATTTAAATAAAATCGAATTGATATTAATTAATTAAATGAGCTTCTTAATTTTAACAAAAAATAATAATAATAATAATAATAATTAATTTAAGTGTAAAATAGTGATTCAAAAATATAACCATAATTTAAACTAAAATAATTTAATAGAATACTTACTAAAAATTAAAATATTTTAGAGATGGTTTTTGAATACTCATAAAATATACTAATTATATACATAATTATGTAATATATATATATATTATCTAAAAATTATAAGAAAATGGCAAAAGTATTCAAAATAACGCAAAAAAATTATATTTTTTCGCAAAAACTTATAAAACTAATTATTTTAAATTGTTTGGAAAATTTAAGAAGCCCGAGAACTAATTTATTCCGAGGAGGGTCGAAATTGGGTGTCAACACTAGCATGATGAAGAAATTGCGGCAAAGGATTTCCAAAACTTTAACCGATGGCTCAAGATGTATTAGTTATTCAAGCATCTTCAGAAGCCGTTTTTAGTGCAGCAAGGTTTCAAATTGGAGAGCATAGGCATTCACTAGCAGTAGATAGCTTGGACATATCGGTATTATTTACAGATTGGATTAATGCCGAGAGAAGAAATTTGGGTCGTGAACCACTATCGACCAAATTTCAAAGTGACGTTGATGAAATAATGCAAGATTATGGTGAAGACGACATTGAAGCAATGGAGGATTTATCTATTCAACTAAATCCCGATCATGTTACTAGAGAAATGTTAAATGATTTAAGAAAAGATCTCTATAGTAGCACCGACTATTAAATTTAAATGTTTAATTGTCTATTAGTATGAGTATGATAATTCGAGAACTAATTCAAACAGAAACCTTCCTAGAAGGTGCATGGCCATGTAGATAGATCTTTTAATACTCTAGAAATATTTTTGTAGATCAAATTGTACTATCAAATTAATATTAATAAAAGTCTAGGCCATTCGCCTTAATTTTTTTATTATTGTATTAAATTTAATTTTTATTAATGTAAAATTTAAACTTTTATAACCTCAAAGTTTGAATTTTAAATTTTCAAACTTTTGAAGTTTGAATTTAAATTTTCAAACTTTTAAAGTTTGAAATTTAAATTTTCAAGCTTTTAAATTTAAAATTTTAAACTAGAAATATAAAATTTTAAATTTATATTCAAAGTTTCAAACTAATAATTCAAACTTTAAACTTTAAAGTTTTACAAACTTTCAAACTTTGATGTTTAAAAAGTATAAATAATTAACTTTAAAAGTTTGAAAATATAATTTTTAACTTTAAAACAATAAAAGTTTTAACATTTAATTGATTTTAATAAAAAAAAATTTAAATTTATTCCTCCCGGAATTCGCTCCGGTCCGGTCCCATACCGGTTCACTAGCGGACCGGAATGGGTACATGTATATTTGACCGGAACGACCGGTATCGGTACCGGTCAGTGACTGTTCCACTACGGTTCCCGGTGGTGGTTCCCGGTTTCGTGCCGGTTTCAGTTAATACCGGTTTGGCAGTCCCAATTCCGATCCCGCTGCCACCCTTAATTTAATCTTTAGTTTTTATCTTTAGCAATCAAACTTATATCTAGTGAGACATAAATTCTTCAACATACTCTGACATAACTTATAAAATATCATAACAAAAATACAAATTTAAAATAAAAACAAATTTGGAAGAGAAGTGCAAAACGACCTCCTCTAAAAACACCGTTTATCTCGCCAACAAAGGGAAGAGAGAGAACCAAAAAACTGACTAAATAAATTCAACTACTATATTTTAAATTCTTTTACGCCTATTTTTCGATTTGCTAATCCAAATTATTACACGTAATTACTTACACTTACCTTATTGTATTCTAAAAAGATTATCTTACATCGTGGTAGGATACACACGAAACCTTCCAATAATTGATTTAATTGAATTGAAGAAGATAATACAAATCGGTCAAAGAAATTAATTTTTTTGTGATAAACGTTACATGTCGATAATTTGACAAAGATGGCATTATATTGCCTTATAATACATATTTAAATTGACTAACAATATTTTATGTATACTTTCATCAATATATAGTTTTATGGGAGTTGTCGGTGGTAGAGGCAGAGTTAGGTGGGGGTTATATATATATAGAGAGAAAGATTAACTTGTAAATTCCCGAATAAATTATTTTAGAATCCTCAAACTCTTAATCTTGGCTCCTCTGATCGGTGGGACTTGACATAATCAAGGTAGCTAATTGAATTAAACTTTACTTTATTATAAAATTTGACTATGATTTTCTTAAAAAATGATTATGTTTTTTCAAACCTGACATATATTTTCTTCAAAACATGTTAAATTCACTTATATTAATTAGATTTTTTTTTTTGATTTCTCATTCAATTTCTCATACGTACATTAGAGTCTGAATATTTTGAATTCGTTCCGAGTATAGCCCATTTGTGAAGAAACATTTTCTACTAAGTATTTTTTTATATTTAAGACTCGAATCCAAAATTTCTAATTAAGAAAAGAACAACCTCATCTACTGTGCCACACTGGATGAGCAAACAGATAAAAGATCAAAGCTCTAGCTAGGTTGCAATACATTGAATTATTTACCTTGACATCATTTTCAACACTGTTGCATTATTTGGCTTTATATATATAATAAAACGTAACATACCTAAAACGTGATACAGAGATTAAATATGATAACTCATTTATTAGCTAATCGAGTAGTATAAATAGAGGCTAAAGAAACCCAAATTTCTCCAAACAATTTCAAATAATTTCTTTTCCATCTGCTTTTGAAAGATTAAGCAATTCTTCAGCATTTTCTAAAATCATCAGCTTTTGGTATACTCTCTCATTTTTCTTTAAAAAATCATTAGCTTCTTTCCTTCTTACTTTATAAATATATATATAGCTAGCTAGTATGTAATTTAAATTATAGACAAGTCACTATTAAAAATATCACTATTTTTGTTTAGTGGCTATCTTCAAAAATATTTTGATTGAATTGTGGCAGCAGAAAAAAATAGTAGTGTTATAAAAAAAACTTAGAAAACTCTATATAATATTTCAGTAAGAATTTATTTTTTACCGTATGTTTATTTAATAAATCGATTCGTTGAAAAATGGACTGAAAAGTCATGTTTTAATCATAAATTTCTCATTAATTCACTATAGAAATATTCTTTTTTTCTAGCTGTGACTAGACTTTAGTAGCGTCTATTTGTTTTGATTGTAAGTTTTGTGCAAAATTACTAAATGTTAAATATATATTATGCATGCTAGCTTACGTGACTCTATTTATCTTTAATTCACCCTTTTACCTTTTTATAACCGATTATAAGCTTTCATATGCATATTGCTCTATCAATTTAAGAAATCTATTTCTCTTTTATATATGGAAAGAAATAAATCATCATATAATAATTAAGAAACTGCAATAGAAATGAAATTATAAGAAAAGTTTGTGATGATTTTTAATGTTTTCTACTAAGTAATTGTGAAAGATAATCAATTCAGTTGTTATGGTCAACGGAATTTGTATGTAGCAATTGTTGTACTCATAATTATCAAAACGTTGAATTCAACATATAGCTCTATTATAGTATGTGACCATATATATCATCTAAAAATCGCGTAAGAGAAAACAAACATCGATCTAATTATTTTGAATTATATTATGTCTCCCCTTATGAATATTTGCTAATTAATTCTGATGAAAAATAATGGGGAATTGCAGAAAGAAGACATGGCAAACAAATCTTACGAGGAGGCCATTGTTTCCCTCCAGAACCTTATCAGGTTTGGACCATCGATCGTATCTATAGCATTATATATATACATGAAATAATGAGATACTTTTTTTTATAAAAAGATAATAGTACAAAAAAAATAATAAACTAATCAGATATGTATTTTACTAAATTAATTTTATTAATGATGACTTGAAATTCTGAATTGGATAAGTTAGGAGTACTCTTTTAGAGTTACTGGTCAAAAACATCCTTAAACTATACCCCAAATTTATACTGTAGCATTAAAGTCCTTCAAATTCTTAAATCATCCTTCTGTTAGATATCGACAAAAAATTAAAGGATCTTATAAAAGCATTATTTAAAAATATAGTTTAAGTTTTGGATATAGTTTAATGATGATTTTGACCAAAAACTCTACTACTTTACATAGTTATTAATTTCATAAATTAGATAAATAAAGTAAAATAATTATCTTTATTGTGAAAGTCAAGTAATATAAAACAGAAAGAGTACATGTTACCATATTTATGTAGTTGAGCTATTTTCGAACTTATACCATATGTGTTTAATTATAATTTAAATTTCTTAAATTAGACTCGTAAAGAAATGGTGAATTTAAGTTATCTATATCAATCGATGATATATATATAAAATCCATATTATAAATTTATAAGTCATGACATTATTACAGTGAAAAGGGAGAACTGGGACCAGTTGTAGCAGAAAGAATTGATGAAATGACAGCTGAGTTACAAATGAACGGCAAACCGTTCGATCCGGTTCACAGGATCAAGTGTGGCTTTAATTATTTCAAAACAGAGATATATGAGTAAGCCTCTTTTTCATATTTATACATCATAGTAATTTTCTTTTCAAAAAAAACATTGAAATTTAATTATAGTAATAAAAAAAAAACTTAATAATAATATGTTGTCACGTGTATCAGTAAAAATCCAGAATTGTTTGACAAACTCAAAAAGGGCCAGGAACCCAAGGTACAATATCTTATTCAATAATTGATACTATTTAAATAATTAAAAATACATTAATCATATTATTCTAATTTTATCTTTATTTTTAAATAAAGAGAGTTTTATATAATTAATAAATTTCTGTACAGTTTTTTGTGTTTGCGTGCTCGGATTCAAGAGTGAGCCCATCCCATGTCCTCAATTTCCAGCCCGGTGAGGCTTTTATGGTTCGAAACATAGCCAACATGGTCCCTCCTTATGACAAGGTCATTATATATACATAATTAATTCCATATAATAATTAATTAATTTGGTTAATTATTTACCTAATTTTAATTAATTTATATTGGAATTAACATTGTAACAGCTTAGGTACTCTGGAACTGGAGCTGCCATAGAATACGCTGTGCTCCATCTTAAGGTAGAAAATATTCTAGTCATTGGTCACAGTAGCTGTGGAGGCATCAAGGCTCTCATGAATCTTCCAGAAGATGGTTCTGAATCAACGTACGTATCGTTATTTAAGTTATATACACTGATCGATAATACAACATGACTAATTGAAGAAATTATACATATATGTGATGATATTACAGTGAATTTATTGAGGATTGGGTGAAAATTGGATTACCTGCCAAGGCCAAGGTGCTAGCTGAGCATCCGAATATAAGTTTTGAAGAACAGTGCAAATACTGTGAAAAGGTAAAATAGTGTTCTGATCTCACACTATATATAAAATTTCTGACTTCATCAGTGGAGTCTCGATTAATATTATTTTATTGAATAGATACATATACTAAAAATAATGGAAATGAATAAACTGCAGGAAGCTGTGAATGTGGCATTAGCCAACTTGCTGACCTATCCATTTGTGAGAGATGGTTTGGTGAATAAAACATTGTCATTGAAGGGAGGTTACTATGATTTTATTAAAGGAGAATTTAAGCTATGGGGACTTCACTTTGGTCTTTCTCATCCTTGTTCTATCTGAATTCAACTACCATTTTTCTAGTGGGAGAATAATACACCTCTTGTTCTTTTTTTCTTTTTTCCTGTTGTATTCGTCTATATAATTTAAATGTCTAAATAAAATAGAGGATAAATTCTCCCATTTTATGGTAGAAGACTAGTGATAAATTGTCTTTGTAATAATGACTATGTTCATTATATTTGTGTCAAGGATTCTCTGGAAAAAAAATCTCTTCTTCTTTATCAGGCATAGATTTATGTACGTTATGCCCATTTGGGTTTGTTGTAATAATGACTCTGTACATTTTGCAGAGGGAATTGAAATAAATAATATTGGCGCAACTTATTTGTTTTACTATTAGCAAATTATTTCGTACTTAATTAGTAAAACTATGCCACATGACATTACTGTTGAAGGCAATTTGTAAAAAAAAGAAATTAAACTCGCATGTGAATATAACTTATAAAATCTTAATTTTCTATTATTTCAATCCTCATTAGCTTAATAAAAATTATTTTAGCATAATTTATCGAACAAGGGTTAAATGATTCTAAAATTGGCCCCTTTAAATAGGAAAATATTTTGTAAGTTCTTAGAGCACGATAATTTATTAATCTACTTAAAATATATTTTTTTATTCATACTCTAATTTATATAACGGAAAAGGGCCTAAAATACTCTCAAAATATTGGAAATGGTACAAAATTACCCTCCATCCACCTATTGGCTCCAAAATACCCTTCTCACCCACCTATTGGGTCCAAAATACCCTTGTCATCCACCTTTTGGTTCAAAATTGACCACTTATTTAACGGTTTTATATTTAAACTATTTAAATATTTTTTTAAATACGTGGCACGCAACTATATGTTATAATTTAACTTATTAGTATAATTTATAAATCAATCCACTACCCACCCATTACTAATTAAACCTCTCCAAATTAATACACCCGTCACATTATTAATGCAACAACAAAAAAGCTACTGCCAATTGAGTGTTTTTAAAAATTTAAGGCGAAAATATCTATAGAAGTAAATTATCATACGTTAAGTGTCTAAATAAAAATTATCGGTAAACTTAAAAGTCTGACTATGTTCATCTTAATTATTCTTACGTCTCAATTATGTAATATTACTTCATAGTTAACTTTTTTTCAAAATAATATATTAAAGGTTTTAAAACAAATCATAAATATTCATAAAATTATATTTTAAAAAAGTGCATGAATTAATTCGGGATGTATTACTTCTTTACCTTTAATCATAAATTTTTAATTCAATCTTGAAAGAGAATCTTATTGAAAGTGTCCTCCTAAATAAGCGGCTCAACCTATATTTAATTGGGGCTTCGATTCGGACTCAAATAATTTTGAATGTCATTTTCAGGAATCTATAATTTCATCGTGTTTTAGTAGTGTTTATGACAATTTTGATATTATAATTGGATTATTAATTGGGTGGGGTTTAGTTAGTAATGAGTAGGTAGTGGGTTGATTTATAAATTATATTAATAAATTAAATTATAACCAATAGTTGAACGCCAAGTATTTTAAAAAATATTTAAAGAGTTTAATTTTAAAACAATTAAAGAAGTGGTCAATTTTGAACCCAAAGGTGGATGACAAGGGTATTTTGGAGCCAATAGGTGGATGAAAAGGGCATTTTGGAGCCAATAGGTGGATGGAGGGTAATTTTGTACCATTTTCAATACTTTAAGGGTATTTTAGGCCCTTTTCCGTTTATATAATGATATTTTTATATTTATAAGTGAACATAAAGATTTAATATTAAAAAGTTACATTTAAAATTTACGTCTACATGAAATAATGTGATTTGTGTAACCAAAAACTCATAGCATAAAGAATTAAATGATTTTAAATATAAAAAATATACATTAAAAATATAAAAAATTGTTGACACATAAAAGACCCAGGGACGGAAGTGCGTCGTTCTTCAACTGTATTTGGGTCTGATAATTTGATGAAATTTTTTAGTTGTGGAAATCACAAAAATGACGTGATAGTTAATTTCAGATGCCACGTCACTGAATCGGCGTCCATTTTGAAAAGCTGAAACAGTCTCTGAAAGAAGAGGAACTCCCGGGCAAAGATTCTGAGATTTCGGAATTTTCCTAACCGCCTTTTTTTCTTTTGCTTCTTCTCTACTTCGATTCATCGGTATTTTCCGTTGCTCACTTCACTGTAATTTGCATAGCAAGTGTGAAAAAAAGAGTGAGAGATGGGGAATTTGTGGTCGGCCGCCGTAGAACCTCCACCGCCTATTGTCTTAGTTCCGCCGCTCTTCGATTTTCCTCCTCTCGCTGCCCGTACAAGGTTATTCTAACCTCTATTCTCAAATTATCACTATTTATTTTGTTTGATATGTTCCTTACAATTTGGGTGGGAAATCGAATCCTCACCCTCACCAACAACATTAATTAAGTTTAAGTTTAGATAGTGAACTAATATTCCTAAATTGAATGCTAGTGAAATCGAACTAA
This sequence comes from Solanum sitiens, assembly GCA_016801875.1. Lineage (NCBI taxonomy): Eukaryota > Viridiplantae > Streptophyta > Magnoliopsida > Solanales > Solanaceae > Solanum > Solanum sitiens. Next base: position 2,721,639 of record JABWTJ010000056.1, read on the forward strand.
TTTTTGCCTCTTCATCCATGATTTAGTTATATAATATGGTCTTTATGCGGTGTAGGATGCTGGAATCATCATATAATATGCTGTTTGGGAAACTGGCTTTGAGATGCCTTTTTGAGGATTATTTCGAGGAAGCGAGGCACTTTAGCACCAGAATTATGCTTAAGCCAATTGATGATCCACACGTTGATTTGATTGCAACTGTATCCATCTACAGTCTTATGAATTTGGTTGTATTAGTAGCTAGTATGCGTTTTCAGTCTTCTCAATTCTTTTTATTTTGGTAATGTGTTTGTGGGCATAGGTAAGGAAAATGTTCGAAAAATTTTCACACCAGAATTCACTATTAAGAGGCTAGAGCAGTTTCTACTTGAAAAGGTTTTGTTGATGGTCAATTCGAAATATGTAGCTTTGCTATTTCGATTGTCTAGAGAGAGAGGAGTTTAACATTTTTAAGTCAGTGGCTGTGGATTTCCATAATATCCATTATTCCTGCGTCACAATGTTTTGAACTTAGCATAATTATTTGTTTTTAAGGGTTTTCGGTAATATATATATATGTTAAATTGGTCGAGCTGAAGTTGTAGATGCGCTACAAATGTAGTCTTCATCCTCCGCGGATTGTCAAGGTACTAGTGTGCAAAATTCACCTTCCTCAGTAGTTTATGTGTTTTCACAATAATAGTTCTCAACTTCGTCAACTGTATCTTCTCTTGTAAAAGATTACCTTAGGCCTTGTCCTGTGTGTTCCGTCAAGTTGTCTCTGGACAGTATATCGGGTATAGTTTTAACATTTTCCTTGCCTCATGACGGGTTAACTTGACAAGAAACAAAGTTTTTCCTTAGCCTTCTTAGGTTGGAGGCCCGCTTGACCACAAGCCTGAGGAAAAAATTATTGGAAATGCACAATTTCGGTGGCAAAGGTATTCTTATCTTTTGCTTTGATTTTATTTTGGCTTCTTGAAGATTTATTATCTTCATGATGTGATTTGCATATGGTAAACTTCTTGGTTATACTCTGAAAATCTAAATTGTGTTCCAGTGATGTTGAGGATCCACATACATTTGTTGATCTTTTTGTATCAAATGATGATCCGTAAGTCTCAATCACTTCCCTAAGAATTTTTTTTTCTTTAGATTGATAAACAACCGTATCATTGTTCTTCCATTTGCTTTTTTTCTAGGACATTGCTGATGAGATCATGTGCATTCTACCCTAAATTCGGGTTTGGAGCTTTTGGCATTTTCCCAGTCCTTTTAAAGAATAGGTTGGTTTGATTCTGTTATAAACCGGGATCTCAGACTTGTTTGTCTAGATTTGTGAACGTGCACTGACTGACATGATCATTTTGATTGTCCAGAGTATCTTCACAAGATTATGGAGTCATGGGTTTGAGATATGGCTCATCAAATCTCTCGGTTGGAGCTACTCTTATGCCTTTTGCTTGTATGTGACATGCAATGATTAAATAAATCTTTATGTTCATATATAATGGGACCTGTTTCTACTTGAACTTGCTTTCACTAAGTCCTCTGGTCTGGACATTCCTATATATTAGCTGCGAGTGGAATAATCTTTGCTATTCCTTGTTTAATTAAAAGTGGATTAATGAATGTTGATGCAGTGGGAGATGATGTTCCCAAAAGTGCATGGCTGGTGAGCAAGATGGGAAGATTAACCACCGGGGTGCAGTATGAATCACAGTGTAATTTTCACTACTCACTGACTTAGTTTCCTTGGTAAAGATATAACAACTATTTAGTCACTAGAAAACAATATATACTCCTGACTAGAAAATTTGATTTTGTGCTGATAAATTCAACAAAAAGAGCAAAAAAGGAAAAGAAAATTGTTCTTGTCCAAAAGATCCATCTGGAATTTCGTTTATCCCGTGCGATATGCTACCATTTTGTCTTATGTTTGTCGTATATGCGTCACATATGTGACCTTTGTCTCCTGTGCAAGGAATCCACTTGCTGTGAACTTGCATGGCCACTTCACATGGTGGAAGTGCTTTAAGCTTAGTTTGATGTTTTATAGGGTAAAAGATTGGGTATCTAAGAGAAAATGTTCCTCTACAGTTCATAAATTGCTTCTTAATCCAATGATGCATGCATGCATAGTGAGTGTGAGAGAGAAGAATAACTTAAAATTATGGGATAGTATTTTTATTGGTTCTGTTTACTTTTGATAGTTGGAAGCAAAAGTGGCCAAAAGTTTAAGAACTTAGAAAATTGGAGCTGTGCCATTGGCTATGGAGTGGGATCAGGCAGCCCTTTGAGCCCATCCTTCAATTTTGGTCTTGAGCTTGCGAAAAATTCACAGGTTTGTTGCATTTCCTTCTTTCAGTGGTTTGCTAAGATCTCTATTGTGATAATTTTCTGCACTACCGCAAAACCCTTGTTCTCATTTGTTGCTATAGACTTTTGGGCCTAATTCTAGACCCATTTTTGGTTGGATCAGGAGAATATTTTATGAAGTTTTATTGGCTAGATACTAATTGTTTATGCACTGACTATTGTTTTCGATTGCGTATTTTGTAATTTGTACCTGGGGCATACTTCTAATATTAAACATTTTTCTCTGCAGTTTATTGCTTCATTCTATCAACATGTGGTGGTTCAAAGACGGGTATGCCTCTCTTCCTTAAGGAAATGTCATTCAGGATGTTTAACATCATTGTTTTTAAATGCAATTTGGATATGCGTCAAGTTCTATTTATTTTTGGAAGTATTGTCTATTTTAATCAGCAGCATGTGATGATAAAAGTGCAATTTTGCTGAACGAGCCACTAGAATTATATTGCATAATATTCCACTAACTTCTCCTTTTATCTTGGATTTAGATATTTGTTATAGTTAATCAGTTTTTACGCCTATTTAGTACATACAGTGTATACTCTGGGTTTTGGCAAGTTTTTCTTTTCTGCTGATTTGTCAAAGAGGAAATATGCATCAATGGTTTCCATGGATTTGAAGATGTATAAACGTCTGTGTAATAGATCATGTCTGTAATTTTAACTATACCTTGGTTTAGTTGAGACCTCATTTATTGAATTATATCTGCCAGTGCAGAAAGTTTGTATAGTCCAATTCTTCAGGAGTGGTGTTCAATAGACAATCTGGAAAGCAAAAGAGTACACAGGAAAATCATAGAGGTCATACCGCTAATCAGATTATAGAGGTGGTTTCGCTGTTAGCTTTCCGAAAAATACAGAGGCGATTAAAGTTCTTAATTCTTATTAATGTAAAAAGCTTTAATTTGAGATCTCTGGTTTTGATGAAGATCTAATTTGAGAAAGGAAACAGAACAATGTGTGCTTTGGTTATTTTGATTTACTGCTTTTGACATTGTTCTAGAAGTTTTCTGTGCTTCATTAAAGGTAGTACTAATACAAGTAATTTATGTAATATCAGGTGAAAAATCCACTAGAAGAAGACGAAGTAGTTGGAATTACTAACTATATAGATTTCGGGTTTGAGTTGCAGACAAGGTATTCTGAGATAGTGTAGTAAGCTCTAGGCTGGCCAGAGTAGAGTAGGATCTGACTTGGTTGTAAACTTTTGTGGCAGTGTAAATGATGAGAAAGCTCCGGCCAGCAGCATCCATGATTCCACTTTTCAAGTTGCTGCATCTTGGCAAGCTAATAAAAACTTTTTGGTCAAGGTAATCACCTTCTGGAATTTTTTTTTATGCATACTAACCGAAACCAGGGGTACTAATAACTGCAAATATTACTTCCACAGGGTAAGGTGGGGCCTCTAAGCTCATCTGTAGCTTTGGCGTTTAAGTCATGGTGGAAACCTTCCTTCACTTTCAATGTTTCAGGTAATAGTGATTTATGCTACACATATAACATAATCAAAGAGTGTATTTATTTTACTGTTGTTATTATTTAGTTCATCCCGCCGCTGAACACTAACTGTATCACAATATGTGCTAAAACGATATCGTGAAACAATAATTTAACTGTTGGATTTTCATGCCAACTGGTGTCTGCCCTTCTCGTATTAATAGGTATAGATCAGAAGTGTTGACCCTCAGTGGCTGATGACATCTTATAATCACTTTATATTGGTTGACAGCTACTAGAGATCGGGTAAAAGGAGCAACAGCCTTTGGATTTGGCATTCGTGTTGACAACATTAGAGAAGGAAGGTTGGTTATCCTTCAGTTGTATATTGAGTCCATATATATTTTCACAATTAGTAGATAGGTAGGAATCGCTTATCAAGTGTAACGTGTCCAGTAGATTTCATAGGAACTTTGGATAAGATTTCTTAGTGGTCGATATCTTTGAAATTGCAGCTATCAAAGGGCTGATCCAAACTTTGTAATGCTGACACCAACCAAGGAGCACTTGGCAGAAGGCATACACTGGAAAGTTGGAAAGAGACCATTACTTCAATCTGATGTGAATTCTGGGAATTTTGATGGCATGCCTAGGGAACTAAGACCATTTGGCAAAATGTTGTAGTCTCATCTGATTTTTCAACTTGTCATTCTTATAGCTTTTGAGTAGTAGCCTCTGCGGCGCCATAGCACAAAAACTTTGTGTTATTCTTTTTGCATTATATACTGCTTGTTTAATCTGGATAGATAGTATACACATGAGAAGTGCTCTTTAGTTTTGTTCTGCTTCTTATCTAGGTGGTTGTTCAATTCATTAAGGCAGAATACCTCGCGATTCCCTGAACTCGACATGTTCTAACTTCTATTCAATGTATACCTGCATTATTGTAGGTTTTGATTACCTTCCTGAACATGGCAGCTTGATGTGACAAAGAGCGTGAATATACTCAAGCTCTTTCAGATGCGTAATATTGATAATAATCGAAAAATTCAGCTTGTAATTGATTCACTTTCAACCATTAATTGTCGCTAATGAAAATTTCCATCGTCTGCAAGATTGTTTTTTTCCCTTTACAATCTAATAACTTGAAAAACCTAATCTCAAACTATGCTTTAATATTTAGCAGCTCCCTGTAGAAGCAAGAAAGCAGAGATACACTACAACACATGAGATACACTACAACACATAAAGAACTTTTTGCAATAATTATTTAGTGTAAATAGTAGTAATAAATATGATATTTCTAACCAGCATTTTAGATGATGCTAGTAAAAAATTTAGCAACTCTAAATATAGTAATATTAATTCAATTATTATTAAATATTTTTGCGATAATACATATTTAAAGAAATCTCTCTTTTTTTTAAGTGAATTGTATGGACGGAAAAGATGTGGGATGTAGGGTCAGTCAAAGTTAGGAACTTTTCATTCCTCTTTTGGTTGGAACCTTTGAATGATAAAAAGTGAAAACTATAGAGAAAAGTAATTAAAGTAGTCGCATATGCAAAAAGGAAAATTAAAGGAATTATAAACTTGTCATGCACGTACATGTTTATATTATTCACTCTGCAGGCATAAATTATTTAATTGTTTCTTATTTATGAATCCATCTCCTAATTAACTTCCTTTTATGCTTTTAAAAAATAATAATAAGCCAACATTTATTCTCCCCTATGTACCCCTTTTATTTGTTAATTTTTTGAGATATTCTAAAAACATTAATTGAACTTGGCGCAACTGTGGAGTACTCTATGATTGGTGAAAAGGAGTTACATTTCATATGTGACTCTTTTCTTTTCTTTTTTTCGTTTTGTTCCTTTAATGATAGACATGTTGTTATAGTCACAGAAATATCATTATGACAAGTTTGAGACTTGTAGCATAAATATTTTCTTTTTCTAAATAGAGGGTTTAATCAAGATATCACGTAAAATAAAATTGAGACGATAATAATTTAGATTATGAGAGCAAACTCTGTTCTAGTTAGTGGCTTGCCTTTTGATCGCTAATAAAATTGTATTTTAATTTCTAACTCCGCAAATGGTATATAGGGATATCCATCCTTCAATATTCACATATACATGAGTCCACATCCACTCTCATTACGTACACGATTATTGGTGGCTTGCCTTTTGACCGTTTTGAGTTTTGATTTTTGAAGAATCTTATGCTTTCTAACTTTTTAGTTTGTTACGTACCCAATCGTTTTTTCAAAGAGAAAAAAAAAACAAAGGAGCCATGTCGAAGAGAATAATTGACGTATATTCTTGCGCCTTTATTTGTCTCTATTCTAACTCGTGAGTATTTTCTAATCAAATTATTAGAAATAAAGATATTACTGTAGTAAATTATTGATAACGAAAATATTATTAAATTACTTTATTAATTGAATTTTTTTTTGTTTAATTTTACGTAGTTCAAAAATATTTTATTGATCCTTTTTTGTATTCTTAAAGATTTTTTCAAAGAAATATTCTCCGTTAATTGTCTTTTTCTGTCATCAACACTTCATTTAAGTGGTGACCCGCAAATTTTCATACTTATATATTTGTATAATTAAAGTTTGATTTTACTTTCGTGGTGAAATTTCAACTATAACTATTTCATCAATTACAAGCAAAAGTCCTAGGTTTTAAAGAGAATGAATCAAATAATTACATCTTTTATTGACGATTTTGATTATTCATCCTCACCGTCAACGTGTCGTTTCAACCCTAGTTCCAACGCCACCCACCACCCACTCCTTTATATACACTACAACAAAAATATTATTAGCAGCAATTAATTTTAATTACCGCTAAATATGTATTTTAAGCGACAATTGACACTTTTCGTATATGTTCCTAAAGCCTTTAGCGACATTGATTTTAATAGCACTTAATTAATGTCGATAAAGACTTGAACACTCTTTATTAATGTCAATATTTAATGCCGCTAAAAATTATTTTTGTTATAGTGATATATATTAATGAAAAAATATATAAAAACCTAAATGTTCTCTGACATATTCATTCATATTCGTAACGTGAGCAATTAATTGACAGCGATAAAAGATAAAGAAAGGGAAAAAAATTTAAAAAGCCATCGATCATCAATTAGGTTTGTTTAATCGATGAAATCAGAATTTAGATATACATGGATATTTTTATGAGATTTCCAATTTCACCTCCTCTGTGGAATAGCTTCGATGAACACAATTATTTCTAATTTTATACCATTCTAGTGCAATATTTTATTTTATTTTTTTGCATTATTTTAGTTATAAGCCTATTTTACAGATAATAGTTGGAGATCATGATAATTACCAAAGAAATATTGCAAGAAATTTATTATAACGATTAAATTATGTTAATGGTTAAAACTAATTTTCCTTTTATATTCAGCTTAAATATTTATCAATTAGCGTGTAGTTTATGTCGACTTATTTTCAAGTAATATATGGCTCCACTTACCAAGATAGTTGCAATCATTTTTGAAAAGGATAAATAATGTTTTTTAACGTACTTCCGCCGTCCACAATTGTTTGGCAGATATATTAAAAATAGATGTTCAAGATTAATTATTAATTTAAATAATTAAGAAATAATTAGTAACTTTTTTCTAAATTGCCCTTATGATAGTGTAGTTCAATTGAAAAGTTATGTAAACTTTTGATATTTTTGGTATAGTAGGGTTATATTAGTCAAATTACACCTTATATTAAATTTTCCTTGAGAGGTGTGCTGACAGTGGCGGAGCCAGGATTTTCAATAAGGGGGTTCAAAATTCGTAGAAATAAATACACGGAGTAGCCGAAGGAGGTTCGACATCTATTATATATACATAAAATATTATCTTAACCATGTATAAATAATATAATTTTTCGTCGAAGACCTTTACAAAGTTGGCTCCGCCCCTGATTTTGCAGGATTTTATCATGACAAACAATTATTAACGGAGTATTAAAAATGGTTTTAAAATGATTGGATTAAATTTGTCCTTTCTTCCATTTTTTTTTTGGCTCAAAAACGCCTTAATGTAACCCCCCAAAAAAAAGAATGTGGAAATGGTCCCAAGTCTCAAGAATCTACTGAATTACTATTGTTCTTTGTAAATCACTAAATTTACATCTTTTTTCTAGCAGCATCCATAATATACGAATATATTAAGTGGGGTCTTATTTTGGTCAAAAAGATAGAGTTGAATAAATAGAGTGACTACTAGTATTTGTTAGTGAAAACAATAGAGGTCAAGGTTTGACCAAATATCTTATGGTGAAAATCTTAGACAAAGAGAGAAAGAATAAAAAAAATCTGATACTATCTTAGATAATCGTGAATATAAATATTATAGGCATCTTAGATAATCACGAATGTAAGATTTGGGCAAGTAATGCCCAATCACATCCAGGATTCATATGACTTAATTTTTTTTAGTCCGTCTAAAAAAAATATAATTTTTTATATTTAGTAATAATTTTATTTTAAAATATACATTTTTCTTTTAGTAAAATGATTTCAAGTCTTACAAATATCTATGACTTATTTTATAGCATAAGTTTCAAAAAAAATAAAAGATTCTTAAATTCTATTTCAAATCAAGTTAACTCATATAAATTGAAACGGAGATATTAGAATTGAGTAGGATTTATAAAAAGTATTATTATAGTATGATTCACATATTTATTGTAATATATAGTCTGCTTTAAAGTATTATTATACTATATAGTATGATTCACATATCTCATTAGTTTAGGAGTATAAAATATTAGGTGTAATTTGTTGGATTTGCTTCTATATGGCTCTCTCGCTCGCTTCTCTCGTATCTCACTCTTCATTCTCCTCTCTTGATCGTTTCTCTCTTTCTCAGTTACATGTATCTAGTGTAATTCATATGTATCTAGGAATCTCGCTCATTACTTTCATCACTTGCTCTCCTCTCTTCCTATTTCGGTATCCCATATAAATGTACTTAATGTGATTCATATATATCTAATAACCTCGCTCGTCACTTTCCTCTCTTGCTCACCGCTCTCCCTGTGTCGGTATTTTTCATATACATGTACCTAGTGTGGTTTATATGTATCTAGGAATATCGTCGTCACTTTCCTCTCTTGCTCGCCTCTCTCCCTATGTCGGTATCACATATACATGTACCTAGTCTGATTCATATGTATCTAGAAATCTTGCTAGCCTCCCTCCTTTCTCTCTCCTCTCTCCTTGTTTGGCTAGCCTTTCTCCTTGTATCTAGTATCTCAAATATATGTATTTAGTATGATTCACATGTATTGGCTAAACAAAAAATCAGTCACACTCCTACTTCAATCATCCTACGTACACGACCCTTACCACAATTAAACAAGTGAAAAAAGAATAATAACTTAGGCATAATGACATTTGAAATTGTTATAGTAAGCTATGACGTAAAAACCCTTATCACATTTCAAAACATAAAAAAAGAAATATACGAACATATCTCTCCCTCATAAATAAATACTCTACGATAGAAAGACGGCCGCCTAAATTAGTCCCTTTATGAATCTAAATAAGCTTTATCTAAATAGGTAAAACCGTAAAAGTAAAACTAGCATCATCGTAAAAAAAGAATACCTTATCTACAGCCTCTAGTTATAATGCTTTTGCCGAAAGTACGTCCCATTTTTACCTCAAGTGCATTATAACGTGCATTAAGATTTCCAATTTCTTATCCTTTTATATCATATAGTATAAATATTCTTTATATCAATATATCTTGGTCAACTCAAATAATATATTAACGTTAATTTTGACTTTTCTGAAAGGATATGTACGATCTAAATTAATTTTAACTTGAAGAAAGGTAAATATGTATCAATAAATAAAGCATTTATTCTGATCACTTCATATATAGAAGATAATTGCGTATGTCACATGAAGGGCAACTCATGAATTTACAACCACAACTATGGCATCTCATTCATTCCTAACTTTAACTTTTTACTCGAGCATATGTTATATTTAAGGATGATAAAATTAATTTATAAAAATATGATTTATTTAAATTATTCGAATTTGATTGAGTTAATGATTTGTTCACATATTCATAACTCTAACACATTTGATCAGTCTATTTCAAGATATCTAAAAGTTATAGGCTGATTTGAAATATATATATATATACGTAGCTATCAAATAGATCTATGAAAACTATTGTCAAGATATTTTTTTACTAACTTTTTTTTGTTTGATGAATTAAAAATTATTTTTTAAAAACAATTTAACTGGACATGAACAATTATGTATCTTACCTAGATTCAGTTAATTTCAGTCCAAGTAATATTTAAACAGTTAATAGCTCACCTATTAATTATTAACTCATTTTATTTTAACATATCATGAATTCAACATTTAGCTCATTCATTTGACATCTTATATATATGTACGCCTAATTAGTTAGGTTACACAAGAGTCGAATTACAAATATATTACTTAATGTTTACCTTTTTAAGTATATAATCGGTAAATTTAGAAAAGGAATAAATGAATTGTATTGACGCGTAAAATTTAAATAAATTCTTTAGGACCTTAGATATGAGTGGTCTTGCTGATTCTAGGACATGGTAGTTGGTACTGTCAAATATTCTAGTATAGCCAGATGCAGGGCTAGGTGGGTTCGATCAAATCTAGTAATTTTCTCTAGATCTTGTATTTGTATTAAAAAATTAAATAAACATATATGTATGTTAACTTGTGCCCCCTAGCAAAATTAATTGATGATTCGATGGTAAATATGAAGTCGTGAAAATGCTTTTCACACTAATGTTGTGGGCTTAAACCTCATTGTATATTAAAATAAAAACTCCAAACTCTTAACTCTCCCTCTGAGTATAGCCCAATAGTAGGGTACCAAGCATTTTGATTACTACAAAGGTTTTTCATTTTGCATATTTAACCAATCTAGCTATATATATATATATATATATATATATATATATATATATAATAAAGAGTGTTGAAGTCTTTATCGACATTAATTAAGTGTCATTAGACTAAAGGCTTTAGTGACATATACAAAGAGTGTTAATTGCCGCTAAAAATACATTTTTAGCGATAATTAGAAATTAATTGCAGCTATTTTTGATGTAGTGATATAATATACCATTCTTATAAAAATGAAGATTTTAATCTATATGTATACACGATTTTTTAATAAAATGTACTCCCTCCGTTTCAAAAAGAATGTTCCTATTTCTTTTTTAGTTTGTTTAAAAAAGAATGACCCATTTTCTTTTTTGGCAACACTTAACTTTATCTTTCCACGTGACATATTTAAGACCACAAGATTAGAGGACATTTTAGTACATTTGACATAACTTTAATTTAGAACCACAAGATTAAAAAGTCTTCTTTCTTTTCTTAAACTCCGCTCCAAGTCAAATTAGGTCATTCTTTTTTAAACGGAGGGAGTAACATAAAAAAAAAAAGTTTCAAGAGGCTTCATCTTGTGTTACCTATATAAATACCTTATGCCCTCTCAACTATTTTCACCCATCTCCCTTCTCTATTCACTTTTCAATATTTCTCAAGCACTATTATTACGGTCATGGACCATAGAAATGAGTCTTCTGAGACTCTTAGGTACTATATCTATATGTAGTTTTTGTTTTTCCCAAAATTTTACTAATTGACTTGTTTTTGTATCTTATATACTAATATGTATATCATTCACGATAACAATATTCTTTCAAATTGATTTAAGATTCTTATAGTACTATATATCAGGGAATTTTAATCTATGATGGAAGGTTAAATAATGTTTTATCATATCTAACTTTACTTACCTCATATACAAATGACTAGATCGTGTAAATTTATTTATATTGTCAGTATATAGAACTTAACCCCTCTAAAAATTCATGGAGTACAGGAACAAATGTGCAGCATGCTATAGGCAGTTCAACAAAATGGAGCATCTAGTTGAACACATGAGGACATCTTATCATTCAGTTCATGAACCTATGTGTTGGATTTGTAGAAAACATTGTCGATCTTTTGAATCTTTGCGAGAGCATCTCATTGGTAATCTTTTTTTTTTTTCTTCCTAGCAACAAGTCGCAATAGTACTAGTCTAGATAGAGGCAGAGCTGGGTAGGGTGAGTTCGGACGAACCTTTTAGCTTTTTTGTAGACTTTGTATTTGTAGTAGAAATTAAATAAATATATATATATATTGAAAATGATTTTCACACTAATGTTGTGGCTTCAAACCCCACCATCAAGCATGTTTGCAATATTAGATTTTTGTCCTAAAATTTACAACCGAAAAATCCTAATTCTGGCTCCGCCTCTGTGTCTAGTTAACTTTTTCTTCTAAATTAGTCATATTTTTGTATTTTAGGGCCATTGCCAAAGGCTGAGTGTGAGAAGATTTTCAAGGAACGAGGATGTGATATTTGTTTGACACTCCTTGGTAGCCAAAATGCACTAAGAACTCACAAGGAATCATGTCAACTCTCACGCTCAAATAATGTATGTATACTTGTTCCAACAACACAACGAACATCAGTTTATTTTAAAATAAAAAAGATATTATAATTTTTTTTTTTAATTTCTGGTTATTTAGCATTACCCTTTCTCAAATACTCATAGTTTTATATATTTGTTAATTTTCAGGGTTTGCTCTATCGTATGACTAGATTGGGATTAGGTTCTCAAGATGACCTAAAAATTAGCAATAGTCAAGGAAAAGTTGTTGCTCTTTCTTGCAAAATGGTAGGTGGTGGCACTGATGGCTCTCTTGATCTTTGTGCAAGAGTTTGCCTAATTGATGAACATGAAAGAATCCTCTTTGAATCCTATGTTGCACCAAATATTCCCATCACTAACTATAGGTAATTAATTAATTATCGTACACCAGTAATTACTGTATTAAAATTTGATTAATTAACATAATATAGACGAGTTGATCAATACTGTTAATGTTTAGGTATGAAATATCGGGGATAAGGCCAGAATATATGAGAAATGCAATGCCATTGAAGCAAGTATCAAGAAAAATTCAAGATTATCTTTGTAATGGTGAACCTATTTGGCAAATTCGTACTAGAAGAAGTGGAAGGGCTAGGATCCTTGTTGGTCACAATTTGGATCATGATTTAAAATGCTTAGAAATCGAGTACCCAACAATAATGTTAAGGTAAGTCCTTTAATTGTCGATTTTACACAACATACATGTATAATAATAATAATTTGATAAATAAGACAACTAATTAAAATATATTTTATGTAGAGATACAGCAAAATACCCTCCACTAATGAAAACAAGCAAGCTGAGCAACTCACTCAAGTACTTGAGCAAAGCTTATCTTGGGTACGTACGTAAATACTTTAAATTGTTAATTGTTGTGACTTTTAATATACTCAAGTTTCTAAATATATGAATTTATATTTTTTTTGAAATTATATTTAAATTCACACGAGACATTTGTTAATTTAATGTTCGTAATACTAATCAGAGTCAATCTTAATTGTCTTGTAATCGAATAGATATGAAATTCAAACAGGAGTTCAAGATCCATATGATGATTGTGTTGCAACAATGAGGTTGTACATGAGAATGAAATCACAAGCTCATATAAGGGAGAATTATCCACTTGCAACTGACCCACAAAATCGTAATAATTTTGCATCATGGAGGGAAAATGAACTTGTTAAAATGATGCCTTCACAATTACTAGAAATCTCACGATCTGATTATTATTGCTGGTGTTTGGATCCCTAAGAAATTCATCAATTTATTTATAGATTAAACCATGCTACTCTTTATTAGACAACATTTACTACTTATACTTATTCAATAATGTAATAGTATTACTTTTTATTATTACAACGTTTTTGAGTTGTTTTGGTTTTTGATATATAGTCCTTAATGTATGAAAAATATGACCATTTCAATCTTTCATTTTATTACTTTCATTTATTTTTATTTGTCATGTTACGGTTTTTGAAAGTTAATTTGACAAATTGTTAAGTTAAATTAAATTACATTAGTTCAATATGTTAAACAAAAAATTCAGATATTCAAAAAGTATACTAAAAGTACTATAAATTATAATTTCTTGCATATCAATATGATGAAAAAATACATTATAAATATTAATCGAAATTCTTATAATTTGACTCTAAAAAGGAAACAATGACAACTAAATGAACGGAGAAAATAAAATTAACAATTGCTCCGTATTAGTCTTTGTGAATACTTTTATTTATATGCACTAAGCCATTAACAATTGTAGTTTAAATGCATTAGTACAATTGTTTGTTTTGTAAATATCTTTGGATCATAATCTTAATAGGATAGGATCTTTCTAAGATGTAAAATGATGTTAGGCTTTATGTCCCCCTCCATTTGGTTTAAGAAATTATTCTCTCCTTTATATGTCATTCTTTATTATAAATAATTAAATTAAAATACTTGTTATTTTATAAATTAATACATAAATTATCATATTCTTCCTATTATATCCTTAATAAAGTAATTAATATTGAAAATATATAATTTGACAAACCTAGGAAAACTAATAAGTAATTAATATTCATTGGAGTACTTCTTACATTGATTAATTACTCCGTTCAATCATTATTCTATAAAATCTGCTTTTTGAAAATAAACCAAAATTTTTTAAATAGTCATTCAAATGCATTTTAATTTTTGAAGTCTAACATATTCATCATGAAAAGTTGACTTAAAAAAGACATTAAATAAGGGTACAAGAATAGAGTTATTTAATTTCTTAATACAAATGCAATCTAAAAATATGACATATAAAAAGGAACAAACGAATTAACAATTTTCTGTTAAAGTTGACTGACAAATTTAACTTTATATTAACAGAAACTACTAAATTTTACAGTTAAAAGATCAATATAAGCACATTTTAGGTAAACACTACAATCCCTTTGTCCTTAATTAATTGTCCATTTTTTAATTAACACACTTATTAAGAAAACAATACTTAACATGGTAATTTTACTATTTTACCCCTATTAATTATGAACTCGGTGAATTAAAAATTTAAGCTTTTCTAAAAGTTTTACATTTTTCAAAGTAATTAATTAATGATTTGTCAAAATAAATAAGTAATTAGGGACAATTAAAATAGGAAACAGAGAGAGTATTTATTAAGTGGTATAAATCAAGGATAAAAATAATTGAACCTTTATACATTACTCCCTCCATTTCATATTAATTAAATTTTTGAAGTATTTTCCATTTTTCAAATTAATTTAATTGATCAATCTTCAAGACTATTTTTAAAATATTCTTTCAATTTTACTCTTTATTGAAATTTTCAATATGTTTGACAATAATTAATAAAGATAAAATTGAAAAATTATATTCAATTTATGTTTTGATCTATTTTTTTTAAAAGGCGTAAAATATTTGAAAAATTCAATTAATATGAAATAAAGGGTGTGGGAACTATGTTAGACCATTTTCTCTCAAATATTCTAGATAGCCGAATTGACCCCAATCATTTTGACTACAACGTAACGGCTTTCTGTTTTGGATATTTAATTTAGTCCATATTTATTAATTAATCTACAATCTAATAAAAGTAAAATTTTTAATGCATTTGACTATTTACAAGTTTTTGCTTAATTAGCACTCAAAATAAAGTCAAGGCTTTGTCTTCTGTTACCTATATAAATACCTTGATGTCCTCTCAATTGTTCTCACATTTCATTCTTCTCTATTCAACTTTTAATATTTCTTAAGCACTATTTGTTGTTGTCATGGACCATAGATATGACATTTCTCAAACTCTCAGGTATTATAAACATGTCTTTTCACAAAATTTTACTAATTTGTTTTTGTCTTTCAAATGGATTTATATTTATATGATGATTTTCATTACTATCAATGAATTTTAATCCGTAAAAATAGATTGATTAAAGTTTTATCATATTTAACTACACTGACCATGTGTACAAATGATTTTTTTATAAGCCATCACTTTAGATTGTGAGACTTTGGTGTGGCCAAAGGGAATAAGCCTTAACCCCTATCATATCGATATATAACAAAACGTTATAAAAAAAAAATTAGAGGGAGACACGAACCCTACCTCGAATCTATCAGAGGGATTAATACAAATCGTAGAGTAACACCTAAAAAGTTGATGAGAAGGAGTAGCTTATATAAAAGATCTACGCATCCTAATCAAAAGTCATATTAATTTTTTTTAAAAAAATTTACTCTTTTCATATCTCCTCCTCATCGAAGGGAATTGTAAATTTAAATTTTTAACCTTGCTCGATAGTTAATGATAGGAGAGGAAGGTTCCAGATCCACTAGTAAAAGCCACTTTGGCTAAGTGAAACAGCTTTCAGTTTTGTATATTTATTAATTTAGTCAATATAGATATGTATCTATTAATAATTAAGATACAATCTTATAAAAGGGAGATTTTTAATGCACTTGATAATTTACAAAATCTTGCTTAATTAGCACTCAAAAAAAAAATTTAGAGGCTTCATCTTCTGTTACCTATATAAACACCTTGATGCCCTCTCAATTATTCTTACATTTCATTCTTCTCAATTCAATTTTTATTATTGCTTAAGCACTACTAATTAATGTCATGGACCATAGATAATGAGACTTCTCAAACTCTCAGGTACTATAAATATGTCTTTTCACAAAGTTTTACTAACGTGTTTTTTATTTCATTCACGATAGATACTCTTTCAAATAGATTATTTTAGTTATATACGATTTTTCGTCATTACAGGAAATGTGCAGCATGCTATAAGAAGTTCAACACAATCGAGTCTCTAGTTGAACACATGAGGACATCATATCATTCAGTTCACGAACCCATGTGTTGTATTTGTGAAAAACACTGTCCATCTTTTGCATCTTTGAGACAACACCTTATTGGTATATATATACAAAAAAAAAAAAAAGAAAAATCTAGCAAAAGTCCTAATTAGTTATATGACTTGTAACATGATTATACATTGCTAACAAATTTTGCTCTATTTTTTATTTATTTTAGGGCCATTACCAAAGGCTAATTGTGAGAGGATTTTCAAGGAGATAGGATGTAACATTTGCTTGACACTCTTTACTAGTCGTAATGCACTAAGGGCTCACAAAGAATTATGTCCATTGTCACGCTCAAATAATGTATGTTTATTCAAACTCCACAACTTATCCATTTGGCGTACACTCTATTTTTCTCAGATCCTTATAGTTGTGTTAATTTAATTTTTAGGGTTTTCTCTATCGCGGGTTTCGAAATAACTTAAGGATTGACGATATCCAAAGAAAAGTTGTTGCTGTTTCTTGTAAAATAGTAGGTGGTGGCATCGATGGCTCTATTGACCTTTGTGCAAGAGTTTGTCTAGTTGATGAACATGAAAGGATCCTCTTTGATTCATACGTCGAACCAATTAGGCCAATCACTAACTACAGGTAATTAATTAATTAATTAATTATTAATGTACTAAAGTTTTTTTATTAATTAATTAATATAGATGAATTGAATAATAAAATGAGTGTTTAGGTATGAAACATCGGGGATAAGTCCTCGACACATGAGGGATGCAATGCCAATAAACCAAGTAACAGGAAAAATTCAATATTATATTTGTAATGGGCAACTTCTTTGGCAAATTCATTCTGGAAGTGGAAGGGCTAGGATCCTTGTTGGTCACGATTTGGATCGTCTTTTTAAATGCTTAGGACTTCAATACCCATCAGTAATGATAAGGTACGTGATAACTGACAACGATCAACAACCTGATAAATTATTGTTTGACTTTTCTTCAATTTTTTTTTTAATTTGTATGAAGGGATACTGCTAAATACCCTCCACTGATGGACACAAACAAGAATAGCAATTCACTCAAGTACTTGACCAAAACTTATCTTGGGTACGTACGTACGTTAAATACTTTGAATTATTAATTATTGTTAGTTGAAAACTTTAATATCAAAAATTAAATTTAAATTATGTTGTGATGAATAGGTATGATATTCAGACAAGAGTTCAAGATCCATATGATGATTGTGTGGCAACAATGAGGTTGTACATGAAAATGAAATCACAAGCTCATAAAAGGGAGGAGTGGCCACTTGTTATTGACCCAAAAACTTGTAGTATTTTTGGGTCATGTAAGCAAAGTGAATTTGAGAAGATGACACCAGCACAATTGTTGGAAATCTCAAGGTCTGATTATTACTGTTGGTGTTTGGATTCCTACATAAATTGATAATAGTGATCTAAAGGGGAAAAAAACAATCTTAGACAATATTTACTATTTACTTATGCAATAATGTAATAGTTGTTCTATTATTACTAATATTTAGTAAACATAAACTTCTTTATTTGGTGACATGAGATTCAATGATGATGTTACAATTTTAGTTGGTATTTATTATTTATATTTTTTACATGATAAGAGTCAAACATATACATTTAGCAAGACGCTTAAATGCGACCTCTCCTGATGTATCCCACCTGAGATATATTGAGTCTACTCATTTGTTAAGTCAAAAATTTATTTATTTATTATAAAGGAAAATTTGATCAAGATGCGTGAACGCCACCTCGCTACTTATTAGTTATCTTTCTCTAGTTATTGTGGATGAATGCTCTCTCATCATTGTGTGAAGGTGTGATTTGGAGTGGTGAACTAGCCAAAAAAAAAAAAGTGAGTGTCTGCTGCCATGGGAGTGGTGTGAGGATTTTGTGAAGTGTTGAGTGTGTAGTGTGAGTGGAGTGCATGTATGTGCGTGCAAGGTGAGTGTCTTGGTGAAAATATCATAGGTAAGAAAAAAGTTTATCACGAAATAAATAAAATGGAATCATTGGTAAATAATAGGGAATTATGGCTCTCTCTAGCTTCTATATTTTTATAATAATTAATAATCAAAATATTAGATATAAGAAAATAAAAAAAATCATCTAAAAATGATTATATATTTTCTTGTGGTTTTTGGAGAGGAAAACTGAGAGTGGAATGAGTGTATGTATATGTGCAAGTCACGAGTGTCTTGGTGAGAATATTGTATGTAAGACTCTTTTTAAATTTAATTTTTTATAATAATTAATAATAAAATGCTAACTAAATATGAGATATAAGAATTCAAAGAACATAATTTTTTTTTGTAATTTTTCTTCTTCTTGAAAATAGAAAACAAACAGTGTTATCTAAAAATGACTATATTTTGCGGTCTTTGAAGAGGAAAAATGTGAGTGGAGTGAGTGTATCTATGTATGTGTGCAAGTGAGTGTCTTGTAGGTTAGACAAAAGTTTATCACAAATGAATAAGATAAAAAATTTGATAAGTGACAAAAGATTATTGATTCTCTTAGATTTTATCTTTTTTATAATAATAAAATACTAACTAAATATTAGATATAAGAAAGTCAAAGAATATATGTTTCATAAAAGAATTCTTCTTGAATCGAAAGTAAGAATATTATCTAAAATAAACTATATATATTTTTGTGATTTTTGGAGAGGAAAATGTAAATGAAGTGAGTGTATGTATCAATGTATGTGTGCAAGGTGAGTGTCTTGATGAGAATATTGAAAATAAGACAAGTTTGTCATACAACGGATAAGATGAAATCTTTGTCAAGTGGGAAAAAATTATTGACTCTTTCTTTGATTTTATCTTTTAAAATAATATTAAAAAAATGAGATTTATTTATCGATCTTTTTTTGTGCTTATTTTCTCAATAATTATTATTTAGTTATTTTAAACATTATAATGTTGAACTTTTCAAATAAATATATGGTCCAATTATTGTTTAGTTGTTTCAAATAGGTGATATTTATTACTATTAATAATTAGAATGTCATATAAATTGCTAAAGACTAAATTATAAGATTAATAATAATATTTCGTAATTAAGAAATATATTAGCAAAGAATATAATATTTATTTAGATTATATAAAAAACTATATGTATATATGCTCTAGTTTTTAGACGGCAGAGATATCAATGTCCCAAAAATATGACAGATGGTATTTACATACCATTTATTATAGTTCAGGATATATTTATCATTTCCCCCTTTTATTATACCTATATAAATACCTTGATATCCTCCCAACTAGTCTCACCTTTCATTCATCTCTATTCACTTTTAATATTTCTCAAGCACTACTATTACTAACTCGTTTTTGTACCTTGTACTATTATTTGTTTCATACATGTTTGCGATACTCTTTCAAATGAATTTAAATTACATTATATTCATTTTTTTCATTTTCATAAATATTAATCAGTACAAACAGGTTAGTGTATACAAATGACTAGATTGTATATATTTATTCATTATGTCAGTTTATTTTTTTATTTTAGAAGTATTTTGAGGTGTTATGGATCTTTTCCCGTCATCTATCTTGAGTATGCGTGCAAGGTGAGTGTCTTGGTAAATATATTATAGGTAAAACAAATGTTTGTCACGAAATAAATAAGATGAAATTATAAATAAATAATATAGAATTATTGACCCTCTCTAAATTTTATCTTTTTACAATAACTAATAATAAAATACTAACTAATTATTAAATATAAGAATACGAAAGAACATATACTTTTTTAAAAATATTTTCCCTTGAAACTCGAAAACAAAAATATTGTTTGACTTAGGGGTGGGCATAAATATCGACAAACCGAAAAATCGAACCGAACCGAATTATTTCGATTCTTCGGTGTCGGTTCTTCGGTTTCTCGGTTCGGTGTCGGTTCTTTATTTTCGGAACTTCGGTTCTTCGGTTCGGAGTTCGATTCAAGGGTCTCAAAACTACGGTGCACCGAAGAACCGAAGTTTTATTAAATAAATTTTAAAATATGTAATTATATACTTATACAATTTTTTACTCAAAATATTTACATGACCCATTTGAACTTTTTACTTCAGCTAGCCTTTACAATAAAAAATTATTTTACTAATATAGCATTATAATGACAATTAAGTTTGGAACTATTGTTGTAGCAAACGATTGTTAGCTTATGTTAATTGTAGCAACTAGCAAACGCTTGTTAGCTTCTGTTTATGTACCTTTTCATACATTGTGAGTCCTTATATTTGCTCTCTTCTCTATTCATTCAGGTATGGGAGAAATCAAAAATAATTTCGCATATTTACCTTCTCTTTAACACTTTATCATATTTCTATTTTATTTTTATTCAAACCGAAAAACCAATTTAAAAACACCGAACTAAACCGAACCGAAGTAGAAAAAACTGAACCGAACCGATATTAGTTTGGTACAAATATGGTGCACACTTTTTTAAACCGAATACCGAAAAATCGAACCGAAATTTGATTAAACCGAATCGAAGAACCGAACGCCCACCTCTAGTTTGACTATATAAATTTTGTGGTTTTTTGGAGAGAGAAAAATCAAAGTGGAGTGTAATAGTGTATATCCCTATAATAATCAAATTAATTAACAAATGCCTTCGGAACTATACACAGAATATTTAAGGAGGTTATCACGCTAGGTAGATTTAGCTAGCGTTTGATCATAAATTTTCAATTAGGCGGAACACATAGGCGGCCCCTTAAACTTGCACGCTTTTTCCGTTTAGACACCTTAACAAGAGTCCCTTCCTATTGAACACTTAAACCACTTAAAAAGTGTACCTATCAAGCACACGTGGCTGACTTGTCACATGTCGTTTGAAGCACGCCTTTTGAGCGCGTGAAGTGAGAAAAAATAAGCTGATGTGTCTGATTTGACATGCTTAATGGTACAATTTTTCCCCTTTTATTTATGCACCCTAAATTCTTTCCTTTTTTTTATTTCTAATCTCTTTCTTCTCCATATCTATCTCACCATTGTTGCTGCTGGAGATCAACAAAAAATTTCTTCATTCATCTTCTTTATAGCGAATGAAATGTCCAATTTGTCGATTTCAACTTCTTCTGTTGCAAATGTGTTTTGTCGATGTGGGGTTAATGCTGAAGTGAAAACCTCATGGACACAACTTAATACAGGACGTCGATTTTTTTGTTGCAAAAACACAAAGGTAAGATTTTTATTATTATTCAAATATGGTTAAACAAATCGCTGTCAATCTGCTAATTATAGTTTATTATTTTAATAATTGTGTAGAGAAGAGGTGGATGCGATTTTTTCCGATGGTACGATGATGATCTACCGCCTCAAGCAAAAAAGATTATATGGGGCCTATTGAAAAGAATCAAATCATATGAACAAGAGAGGAAGCAGGCAACAAAAATCAGGATCATATGTGTTATTGCACTCGTGATTTTTGCTATATGGCAATATTTATGTTAGTAGGCTTAGAGTGATTGTATCAGTAGTCTTGTGATTTTGTTGTACTGATGTTAGACTAAGGAATGGAGATAAGTTGTTCATTAATCTATCATATTTTTCTTGTTTATTCACCTCTATTGTATTCCTTATTTCTATTCCTCTTATTCACCTCCAAACGAAAATAACTATATTAAGTGAACAACACAACAATAAGATTCAAACAAGCATGAATGGTAGACAAAAAATACTTTGCATTTCCTTGCAAGAAAATCCACAATTAAACCATTAGTTATAATAATTTACATCAAAAACATATCAAAGCAGACTTAGTATTGTTTCCTGCTTGCATTACAGATTCAAAATAAAATAAACCCCAAGAGTACATCAAAAACACCCAAGACACATTAAAGTAGTCACACCCATATTCTTGTTTTTGTTGCACTAGACATTTGCAGATCCACCCCTTTTGGACTTGCGTTGTAATTGTGAAGTGGTGACATCATCTTTACCCTTTCATTTCAGTCCACGAGGCTTATAACCAATATCAATGTTTGTTGGTGCTGCACACTTGAAAACAGCTGGAGTAACAACTCTTTCACCTGTTGTACCAGGCTGTATACAAAAAAACTAAAATTAAATGTGTCTATTATCAAAGTAGGTAGATTATAAATAATTAAATTTGGTTGTACTCTTACATTTAATGTTTGTCTGCCACTTGTATCATCAATGTAGATGCCAAATCCCACAGTCTTAGGCCTTTTGTTTCCTCCTGTTGATGTTGATTCTCCTTCTCTTTCCATACCTCTTCCTGCTTGTTGCCCTTTTATAACAGTTGAAGTATCATCACCTCCTCTCCCCCTACCTTTTCCCCTGCCTCTTCCCCTGCCTCTTCCAGCTTGTTGAACTCTTCCAACAGTTGAAGTATCATCACAAATAGAAGTTGATTGTTGGCCTGAACTGACATATTGTGATGGTCTCCAGGTTGGTGGTTGGCTAGAACCTACAGGTTGCCTTGAGGTTTGAGGCTGACTTGAGCTAGCAGTTTGGCTTGAGCTTGCAGGTTGACTTGAGGTTTGAGGCTGACTTGAGCTAGAAGGGTGGCTTGAGCTTGCAGGTTGCCTTGAGGTTTGAGGTTGACTTGAGCTTGCAGGTTGCCTTGACCTTTGAGGATGACTTGAGCTAGCAGGTTGGCTTGAGCTTGCAGGTTGCCTTGAGGTTTGAGGCTGACTTGAGCTTGCAGGTTGCCTTGAACTTTGAGGCTGACTTGAGCTAGCAGGTTGGCTTGAGCTTGCAGGTTGGCTTGACCTTCCAGGTCCAGGTTGGGTTGAGCTTCCAGGCTGAGCCAATTCAGAGGATTTAAAATGTGTAAATAAGATGAAGAAATATTGTAATGCATTTTATTTATTTAATTGAAGTAATAAAAGGTTGGCTTGAGTATTACCACATATTTGCAGGCTTTATTATTGTGGCCTTGTTGATGACACTTGGAGCAAGTCATTTTTACACCTCTCCTAGATAACTTACAATACTTCTTTCTTGGCTCATCCCTTGACTTTCTTCTGGATTTTGGTGGTCTGCCAGGCATTTTTTTTTGGTTCAGGAGGCTCAATCACTATATCACTAGTGTGAGGCCACATTTTCATGTTAGGTATTGGCTGAATAAAGTAATTATAAGCCTTCATGAAAGTATCTTTTTTGTACCAATGTACAATATGATCTTCAGGGTCTTGGCCTGCATGCTGATATGCCAAAACAGCATGTTGACATGGTATGCCTCTCAACTGCCAGGTTCTACAAGTACATGTCTTTTTTCTGATATCAACAATATGCCTATAATGACCCTCTAAAATTTCATATCCAAATTGGCCATTGAACCTAACTTGACAATCTCTAGCATAATCTTTGTTTTCTTCAAGTACTAAACTAGCCATAGGAGAAATTTCTGATATCCAAGTGTCAACAAATTTTCTCATCTCCACATTTCTATCCATTATCTTATGTCTAATCTCTTCTAACATGGTGATAATTGATTTATACCTAGCAGCTAATATCCAAGAGTTAAATGTCTCACACATATTATTCTCAACAATATCAGATTTAGCATGCTCCTTAAAATATGCTTTACACCATGTCTTTCTTTCATAATGTAACAAGTCCCCACAAATGTTTTTATTACCAAGTTTAGCAAGTTTATCCATTTCATCTTGAAATTTTACCTCAAAACTTGATTTTGCACATCTCCAGAATTGTTTTCTTCTTTCTTCTCCTCTCCAGGTCTTCTGCCAATTGGACCAAATGTGTCTAGCACACATCCTCTGCCACAATCTGGCAGCAACTCCATTATGGCTGCTACAAGACCCTACATATTATAATAATTGAAATTTAGGAGTAGTAATAATTAAATAAATAGGCAATGAGATCAAAACAAATAAAATTAACATTAAACTAACCTTTTACATATCAGACATCACAGTCAATCCATGTCCAGTGCCTAAGTTTAGGTCTTGTATCAAGAAATTGATGAAGAAACTCCAACTGTGCTTTGTTTCTTGATCAACAACTGCCCAAGCAATTGGAAATATTTGTTGATTTCCATTCCTACCAACTGCAACCAATAATTCACCCTTGCAAGCACCCTTCAGAAAACATCCATCAAACCCAATGATTTTTCTACATCCTTCCAACCAACCTCTCCTTAATGCATCAAAACAAACATAAAAGTAAACAAACAAATTTTTTCCTGGAGTAGATTCTCTGTCTGTCCTCACCTAACATGAACTACCAGGATTAGTTTGTTTTATCATGTCTGCATAATCACACAGCCTTGCAAACTCCATCTTCCAATCACCCATAAACTCCTTAAGAATCATCAATTTTGCCCTATAACAAAGAGTTCTTCCAACATACAATCCTGTCTCCTTCCTTATCAACTCTTGAATTTCCCACAACTTTATATGAGGTTGAGAAACTATTCTGTCCCTAAACTTATTTGCAATAAAGTTAGATGTACACAACTTGTTCTTGGTTGTGGTAGGGCACTGATGAATAGGATAATAGTTCTTAACAATAAAGTCACCAGAGTCTTTGTCTAAACTAGCATACAACAACCATTTGCATTTCTTATGTTGACATTTAACTCTGACTCTATGTTTTTCATTAGGCCTCAATTTTAATTTGACTTTATATTCCACAGCATACTCTGCTACAGCCTTTCTAAATTCTATAGCATTTTCAAATACCATACCAAGCTCAAATATAGCAACTACACAATCAGGATCAAATCTAACCTTTTTACTTTTTCTTCTAGCTGGTAAATCAACACCTTCCACAGCTTCAGGATCTAATTCATCCCTACTATCATCACTATCCAGTTCTGAACTATCAATATATTGTTCATCTCCCCCCAATCTTCCTACATACCTAGCAGTTTTGTTTCTTTCAATGTCTTCAAATCCCCTATCAACACCAGTGACTCCAACAGTTATTTCCTCTGTAGGAATTGGTTTTTTTCCCTGCAATTTGGATCTCCTTTCATTTCTAAGATTTCTCAACTCTTCATCAATCTCTGAGTCATCTTCATCTGGAATAAAATACTTTTGTGAATCATCACTGCAATCCCAATCAGTTTCAACACCTTCAAGATCTGATGCATCATCTACACCAACTTCAACATTAATATTCTCAGATTGGGCAGCTTGTTGTAACTCTTCATCCACACCAATTTCAATATCAATATTCTCAGATTGAGCAGCTCTTTGTTGGTCCCCTTCATCCACATTAATATTATGTGAGTTTTCTACCCCATCCTTATTAACACTTTCACCAATTGTTGGCCCACAAAGATAACCTGTAGGGACCCCATCTTTAACAACCTCTACCTCATCCACAACATGTTCAACATACAAGTCCAAAAAGTCACCATCACCTAGGTCTTCTATAAGCTTTAGTAAACTGAAATCATTGTCCACTAAGACAAAGCTATTGCTTGTAGGGTCTTTAACATAAAACCCACCCACAGTAACATACCCCAGGTCTCTAGTATAAAAAAGCAATTCCATTAAGGAAAAGTGGTCTTTATCGATACCTACATATTCCACTTCACTTTCCCCTATATAAGTGAGACCTTCACCAGATGTGCCTTTCAAAAATTTACCCCCATGGTGAAAACGAGTTAGTATAATAATATCCATAAGATTCCCTGGAAAAAAATTCAAATAAAGCCGACAAATTACTGACAAAGAAACTCTAAAAAAATCAAACTTTATTCACATGCGTACAAACATTATCACAGTACTAACATACAAAAATAGACGAAAATGAAGATTTGAAACTGAAACAACAACAGTAGAACAACATTCATGGAGATTCGAAAATGAACTTACTTCTCAAGATTTTAACAGCACAAAATCTCCTATCTTTCTCGAATCAGCCGTAAAAACACAACAACAACAGTTATTTTCTTCAATCGAGCACGCCTTAGGAAGAATACATGAAGATTAAAGAGATGAATGCAAGGTTTTCTTAGAGAATCGATCACATTGAGCGGGAAATCGTGAATGAAATTCTAGGGTTTTTTCAAAATGAATTTTGGGGGATTTTGGAGAATGACTGAGGGGTTGGGTGTTTTACCACGTAGATTAGATTTTTCCACGTAGGATGTGTGTATGTCAAGCGCTCCATCTTAAAATAGATGGCAAAAACGACATGTGACAAGTCAGCCACGTGTGCTTGATAGGTACACTTTTTAAGTGGTTTAAGTGTTCAATAGGAAGGGACTCTTGCTAAGGTGTCTAAACGGAAAAAGCGTGCAAGTTTAAGGGGCCGCTTATGTGTTCCGCCTTTCAATTATTTATGGTAAATATTATTTGGGTGAATATTTGGGTGAAGTTTTACCATGTGTTTGCATAGTATTTGGGAAATATATTTTACTTTTTTAGAAAAATATAATTTATACTCTTAAGTTTTAAAAACTATCAAAATTAATCATAAGTTTGTATTACAAGTCAATTTGATCTTCGTTACAACAATAACAAATGTGTTCATGACACTAGAGCAATGTGGTAATTTGGAGTGAGTGCAACAAGCATCATTTCATACATCGTGAAGTGGACAAATCACATGATTTTTTTATCCTTAGTCGATTGTTCATCATTTTCATCAATAACCATATCATCACTTAACATTCACTAAATATTTCATCACAACTTTGGTGTTAGCGTAAAAAATTATGTAGTATAACGCAAGCAACAACTATAGAGGGTGTTTTTGTAAAAGATAAAAGTTTGGGATAAAATTTCAATTTATAAAAGATCTCAAATAATGAGATTTGGGCCAAATACTAGAAAAAACTAGTATTAGAGAATTTGGGATATTTGTCAAAAATATTTGCCAAATAATGGTAAAGTGTATGCACAAACACTATTTGTCAAGTTTTTTTCCAAATATTATTTGGGAAATCTATGGCCAAATGGGTCTAGTGATTGCCTATAGGGCTATGGTATTATCAACAAGAGAAAATAGTGTGTTTGGTATGAAGGAAAATGTTTTCCTAGAAAATGTTTTCCTGGAAAACAAGTAGATTTTGAACTTATTTTCTCATGTTTGGTTGGTGAGTAGAAAATATTTTCCGAAAATAATTTTTAGTGTTTAATTTATGAATGAAAAATGTTTTTGAGAGATCTTTTATTTTTATTAGAGTAGAAAATAATTTATAAAATTGAAAATATTTTTTTAAAACATTTTTTTTGGGGGGGGGGCAGTGGGGACGGGGGTAGGAGTGAAAAATAAAATTTTAAAGTTGATAATATTTTAAAAAAAAAAATTAATTTTTTTTGGCGTTAGGGGTGGGGTGTGGGGGCTGGTAGGGGGGTAGGGGGCTGGCGAGGGTGGGGGTGGGGGTTGTAGGAGTTTAAAAATAAAAATTTGAAGTTGAAAATATTTTTAAAAAGCAAAATTATTTTTTTTGAGAGGGGTTGGGGTTGGGGTTGGGGGTGGCCGGTGGATGGTGGGTGGTGGGTTAGGGATCGGGTGAAAAAATAAAATTTTAAAATTGAAAATATTTTTTTAAAATTGAGGTTTTTCCCAAAACAAATGTAATTTGAAATTGGAAAAGAGTTTTGGAAAATGTTTTCCTTAATTTTTGAAGGAAAATCATTTTCCTTAATTTTGAGAAAACTCAATTAATTTGGAAGACATTTTCAAATCTTTTATCCCAATCAAACATGAGAAAATTGAAAAATATTTTACTTTCATACCAAACACATCTAAATCATAGTGTAATGTGTTGTTTGTACATGCCTAGCTTTCAGGATCTCGAACAAGGTATTGTTTGTATGCTTAGACTCATGAGCAAGTCAGCACCCCAGCGTAATTGTTATAACTTATAAAAAAAAATAAGCATGTGAGGTAATGCAAATTAGAAAGAATATACTTTCTCCATTTAAAAAAGAATGTCTATATATTTTTTTTAATTTGTTTAAAAAGAAATGAACTTTTTTCTTTTTTGACAACACTTTAACTTTAACTATCTACGTGACATGTTTAAGACCACAAGATTAAAGAATATTTTGGTATATTTGACATTACTTTAATTTGGAACCATAAGATTAAAAAAACTTCTTTCTTTTTTAAACTCCAAGTCAAACTAGATCATCCTTTTTGAAACGGAAGGGAGTAAATATTTATTGTTTAGTGTTACGAAATTAAATAGACATGAAGGGAGTGTTTAAATATTTTTAAATATAGAAATATAATATTCTTTCTAGAATAGATTAAAATAAAAATAAAAATGCATATACGCAAAAATCTCTCCATCTTTTTCCATTTAAGGCAAAATCTCCCAGTATTTATATATTTTGACTCTTTGCTCAGCGCAATGTATTAGTACAACTCTTCTCCTCATTTGGCAGTTCAGCTTTAGCCGATCACTTCTGGTATGGTCCCAATCTCGCCTCTACTGTTGTTTTGATTTAGTAATTATTTACTTTTCTACAGTTGCATATGTAATTTCGAATTATTGATGCCTCCCAGCATTGCGTTTCGTTTATTTTTTGTTTTTGATCTCCATTAAAGGATTCACTTGTGTTTTCAAATGGCTGTAAGATGAATTTTTTGTTCTTCCCATTGAAATGTGTGTGTTTTGCATATTTTTGAAGTAATTTTTGCCTATTGTTGTTGATTCTTCTGATTTTGAGTGCTAGATCCTTGCAGAAATTATCCGCCGTTGAAGTATTTTTCACCAGAAAGTTATCTGCTATTATTACTTATAATACTGGAATTTGGTATAATTATTAGTGTTTCGATGGTGATTCAAGTTGCTAGTTATGCTAAATAATGGAGAGAAGAAAGATATTAGGCTAAAAAGTGTATTGGTTTCGGGGATCATTTGGGATGAGTTAGGGTTTGGCTCTTAATGAGGCGTTTCTGTTGCCTTTTCCTTTAATAAACTTATCGTCACCTGTTTTCTGCAAATTGTCACTGATTAAGCTCTTGTTTTATATTGAATATATGCTACATTTTAGATAAGGTGATTATGCATATGCTACATGTGCTGTCCTTCATTTGCAAAAGTTATGCTGGAAAGTGGGATTGAAGTTATATTATTCAGGAATTGAATTCTTCATCAACGAGTATTAGATCATTTCCTCATTTTTCCCACTTAGGGCTATATATGATAAGATATCCATTGATACATACCTGGGTGATCTTTCTTGTTTCATTTACTCGATAAGGTTAGTCACGCTTGTTCATTTGACTTTAGCTAGGATGAATTAGTATGGCATGTATCGTACAAAATAAGTACTTAATTGTAGTGTTTCAAGTAAGACGGCAGCATATGATACTTATGCGCCAGCCACTACTGGACAACGTGAAATATGGGTTCTATAGCATTCGTGTTTGTCCATCTGTAAGAAACAGGATATAGTTTGTAAGCAATCTTTGTCCCAGATCTCATCCATAGTAATCTTAAATATAGAAATCTGTTTAATACATCATTGTGCCGTCTTCTATGCTAAATATCATGGCCTGCTTAACTGGATGGTGACTTGAGTCTTACTTAAACTCTTCCCCCTCTTACGGTTTTGCCAGATGCTTACTTCCTGCAAAATGTCAGTGGAAGCACCTAGAGATCTCAAAACATTCCCAGAAGCTGGGAAGCTCACTAATATCTCCAGAAATGGGAATACTTCCGAGAAACAGGTTGAGAATATTGATGAAAATCATGAAGAAAAGGAAAGAGAAAATCCCATCTTACTAGTAGAACCTATTCCTAATGAAGATTGCAAGGTAAATTCTGGGGTGGAGGTGGGAACTTCAGAAGTAGAATATATTGAATCTGAGAATTTGGAGGATGTTGAAGACGTAGATATGAGCCTGAAGGTATTATAATCTGGAGATTTCATATGGTTTCTCTGTTGTTTTAGGTTGCTTATATAGTTGAATAAGTCTATTATCAATGTTTTGTATATATCCTACCATTTTATAGACAATGTTGGCGGGGCTGGAATCCAAGGACTGGATTTTGGTGTGTGAGGCACTCAATGATGTGCGGAGGTTGTCCAAATTTCACAGAGAAGCAATGCTTGATATTTTGTGAGTCTTATTTTTTAAATTCGGATATATCCATTGGTTTCAACAGATCTATGTTATGCGTTCTCTGTTTCCTGGTTCACTGGTTGTACTAATTTTGTCTACTTAACATAAGCAGGGGAAATGTAATCTCGCTTGTTGTGAAATCCTTGAAGAATCCTAGAAGTGCTGTATGTAAGACCGCTATCATGACTTCAGCTGACATTTTCAAAGCATACTGTGACAGCGTTGTTGACTTAATAGATCCACTGGTAAGCTTAGATTTTAACTGACCTTGAACTGCATGCACATGCAATTTAGTTTCTGAGACAATTTTTTTAATCCTTGTGCTTATAAAGTGACTCTTCATGTGGTTAGCTTGTTCAACTTCTGCTGAAATCTTCACAAGACAAGCGATTTGTTTGTGAGGCAGCTGAGAAAGCTCTGATATCCATGACGACATGGGTTTCTCCAGTTCTATTGTTACCTAAGCTGCAACCTTATCTTAAAAACAAAAATCCTCGATTTCGAGCAAAGGCTTCAATGTGCATTTCTCGAAGTGTACCACATCTGGTTAGAGTTCTGAACTACCAATTTCTTTCTGATATACATTTTGACTGAAGACTGATGAAACTTCAGCTACAAGTTTGATAATTAATCACTTGGTTCATTTTGTAGCCTTTTTGTTCATTTATCTGCTAACTGAGATCTTGTCTGTCTTAGTTTTATAGACCACATCTATATCCTGGAATGAGCTAGAGAAGGAAATTTATTTTTAAAGTATTTGTTGAATATAATATTGTCAGTGATCTTAATCTACTAAACCCATTTAAACATATCCAAGGAGTTTAATGCCTGCGTGACCATCATATTTTGATGATTATCTCTGCATTATTTAAAATGAAGTTCTACCAAAATCTTAATAAACTATCATAGTACTTGCAAAACAAATAAAAGAGGAATAAAATGTTTTTCCTGGTCAAGTTTTGAATAGACAAGGTGTTATGACCATTTACATCCTTTATGTTCATTCGTATATGAGATTGTCTCTAATAGACTTGCACGATTTGCAGGGAGCGGATGGAATCAAATCCTATGGGATTGAGAAGCTGATCCAACTCGCTGCATCTCAGCTCAGTGACAAACTCCCTGAATCAAGGGAGGCTGCTCGTGCTCTATTGTTAGAACTCCAAAATGTCTACGAGAAAACATTTGATATGACACCAGCAGATGTGAGTGAAAACCCCCAAACAAATTCCTGGGAGCATTTCTGTCAATCAAAGCTCTCACCTTTAAGTGCTCAAGCTGTTCTTCGTGTGGCAAATGTCGCCCGATAGTATCTTGTTTTGGTTCGTGTAGTTTATGCAAAGTATCAAGTTCCAGTGATCACGTTTTCCCGTTGTTCTTTATATACCTGTAAATACCAGCAAAGGTGTGAAGTGCTTGAAGGCAGTTAAATCATGTACTGTAGCTATAAAAACCTACAGTATCATGATTATATAATTCACTGGTGGGGGATGCATACTACAAAATATAGTTGTAATTTTGCTAACTACTGTTTGTTTGCCATATCAATGACGACAATTCATCGTATGAAATTCGACGAGATTTGTTTCGTTGTGCCCAAGGGTGTTAGCTACCAGTTTGTTCCTCCGGAGTTACATCCGCTGCTCAATTTCATTGGCTGGTGAGTCATCAGATGCACTTTCATTAAAAAAATCTTCTGCTTGTTGCAAGACCTTTCGTTGTCCACTGTGGTTGGTCAACTTGTTTAGTTGCAAAACTACAAACACGTAAGTTCAGAGAACAATCTCTATTCGAAAAAAGCTAATTGGCCTAACCCATTACTTTCCTATAAAGACTTTGAATGTAGGCTTCCTTGGTCTTTTACTTTCCAAAATAAATGACCTAATTTGGAGAAATGATAGCAATATGATAAATAGTCTGCGCCTTTATGAATACTTTAATGTTGTACAGCAACTACTATGTTTGTATGTTCTCCACCAACTCCACAAGTGCTATAAACTTAAACCCCACGAAACATGTGCCTCCAGTGGCTTTCTGTTTATGCCCATCTGAAGTAGGCCTTTTCTCCATAAAACCAGAACCATACATTCTAGTACTTGCAATCTTTTAAGTATATTCATACACCATTTCTCTTGAACCCGAGGAACCAATGTCCGAATAACCTCTTGATACTGCTTTTTGTTTGACATAATTGTTGTTTCAAAGATGGAGCAGAAGTTGAGATGAATAACTATGTGTTAGGCATAGCCAAGCAGATTGTAATCATGATAATCGCGATATCAATGATATTGCTCTTTGTTGGGATCGGAGTTCTGATCCTGATTCACATCTGTATCGTTGGGAGAGCATACAGACGAGGAATTGGAACTACTAACATAGTAGAAAGAGGCAGCTTGGCTAGCAACAGCATGTCCCATGAGGATATAGAAAAGCTTCCTTCCTATGCCTTTCAGTCCAAAGATAAAGGAACTAGTCCAATGGAATGTGCAGTTTGTTTGGATAATCTCAAAGTAGGTGAAAAGTGCAGGTTGTTGCCTCTTTGCAATCACAGTTTTCATGCTGAATGCATAGACTTATGGCTCTTGAAAACATCCATCTGTCCAATATGCAGATCTACTGCTGATTTTCTGAAGGGTGGATCGATATCTGGTGGAGAAAGTAGCCGATACAGTGAAAGTGGAAGGCAGGAATTAAACGCGGAAACTACTGAATTAGCAATGATATTGGTACCAGAGAGTGATATTCCTATCAACAGCTTAAGCTTTGAGACGAGAACAAGTCAGAGTACAGCCCAAAACAGTGAGCAATTGAGTGGAATTGGTCAAATAGATGACCAAATTACTAGTGAAGTTAATGTGAACATTAGTGAGAATTCTACTGAGTTGAGAGCAATTACTCAAACTATAGAAAGTATAAATTTGGTCCATGAAGAAATACAACAATAAAGAAACATCCAAACAGCTCAATTAAGCTAATTAATTAGCTTGATCAGAGTTGACAGCCATTATATAGGTATTACCGAGAAAATATTTCTTTGAATGTAAAACTAATATAAATATATTCTTGTTTTTTTTTATTTTATATAAAAGGGTTTGTTGTTAATTGCTTGCAATTGAGGCACCATATACATGTACTTTTGCAGAGGATATATTTTTTTTTTCCAAATAGATAATTCTTCAAGTATTTTTTATTTTTTTTGGTGTTAGATGACTTAAACCCATAACCTGGCTAGCTAATTATAATTTTAGTTATGTATTCACGTGAAGAAATAATTAGCTTTTGTTCAAGATCTTATAAATGCACTTCACTAATTATTCATAAATATTTGACTGTACATTCAATTATTTATTAGAGTTGTCTCAATAGAAATTCATTAACTTTAAATTTTACTAACAGTATAACTTACTAAAGAAAGATAGACAAATTAATCACTTGAAGAGGTTAGTTAGTCAATAAAAAATGTTTAACAATCCACTTTTTACTAATATATGTAGTAAGGCCAATTTAGAATTAGTATTTTATCAAAGATATTAATATCGAATAGCCACAACTTTTTGTTTGTCAATAAGCTATAATTACTTTCCTACTCAAAAAATTAATGTCATTGTTTGATTTTAAAGAAAAATAGAATTATATTAATGAAATTATAAATCTAAAACCTCTACGTATCTACAGTATACTTGATTTTATGAAGAGACTAGGAATTCACATATCTCATATTTAAGCCTGCAAATCCTCTATTTAGCATAAACGTAGTTCTGAACCGGTTGTGAAGCGCGAAGAGGTTATATTTGCAATTGGGCTATTTGAGAAAATCAGCCTTACAAAAGTTTTGAAGGCCCAAATGTATTCCCAATGGCTGCATATAAATCTTTATTTTTGTTAGAAAACTTACGAAAATTTAACTAATTTTGGAGTTAACTGCTTAGATATATTTTAGTTTGCAATATTATAAATCTTACCAGAGTTTGGTGCGTCCATATACGTCTAGATACATATATCTTGGGATGCATGAGGTCAAAATTAGGTGTTATTTGTTATAGATACACTATATCCAAGTGGATTCACATGTATCTGTGATACATAGATTGACTTGCCTCCCTCTCATCTAGCTTGTCATTCTCTCATGTATCTGGTATTTTAGATACATGGAAATCACACTAAATACATATGGATACACGTATCTAGTGTGATTATCATGTATCTTGAATACATGACTATCTCACTCCACAAGTCCACATTTTGTTCGCCTTTCTTCCTATTTTAGTGTATATGGTAGAAAAATATATGTATCTAGGTATTCTACGTATATTTTCCTCAATATATGATAGGAAATTCTTAATTAGTAGTAAGATACATAATTATTTTAGAATATATATATATATATATATATATATAATAAGGTAGTTTTTCATCTTTGTTTGGTTCTAATTTTCAAAAAAAGATGGAACAAATCTTTTCAAAAGATCAATATTCACATTTAGTTTTTTTTTTAATTGTTCATTTTGTGAAAAGCAACAAAATTTGTGTATTAAACATGTCTACACAACTTATTCCCACGACCTATATAAATTTATATGGTCACTTAAATCTTATGAACACACGTGGGTTGGTGTGAATGATTAGGGATTAAAGTAGCATAATAAAATACAAGATTACTTTATCTTGAGTTTGATTAGAAGTATTAATCAGTCTTTGTGATTATTTATACAAAGTTATCACATATATATTTTGGAAGATATATGCACCCTGCAAACATTTAAAAAACAAATTGCTTACTTGAATGACAGATTACACATGTGTTAATGTTAAAACACAAATTCATGCTAAAACACATAAAGTTAAAATTTAATTTAAAAAATATCTTTTGAAGCGTAAGTATATATATTTAAGCAAGTCCGCAAGTTTATTTTTAGTTCTACCTATTGATCCCAAATTAATCGTCGTACTCTTTTAACATACGGGTGGACAAGTATTCATATGGGTAAGAAAGAGCCTATATATAGGTCACATTTTTTCTTGTCCAAAACCTAGATAAAAACGAATCTTTTTCGTTTCTATTAAGAATAAGTAAGATTTTGTGTCCTAATTAAATATGTGTATAGCAGGATGCTCAAGATTATTATTATTTTTAAAAAAAATACTCCATTGATCATTGATGTGCAAAAACTTACAATTTTAGTTTGACATACCAAATTTTGTACATGATCATTGAGGGGAGTTCACTAATCTTTACTTAGTCAAAGCCTATGGGGATCGTAGATGATGTGGGATGGTTTGTTCATTTTGATTCTAAAAGAGTGAATATCCCATCTGTCCATGTTGACTAGTCCCTTTACTTGTTTGGGAAGCTCAGTATGAGAGTAGAAAACATGGATTGACTCAAAATTATGGCTCATGCTTGCCAATTTATCAGCAGGTCTATTGGCTTCTCGGAAACAATGCTTGATTTCAAATCCATGCTTTTCAACTAACTCTTGAATTTCATTGATGATGTGTAGAATCCTCCAAAGCACTTTCCATTCCCTTCTGATGCATTTGGTAATGAGGAGAGAGTCGGTTTCTCCACTGATCACCCTATGTCCATTATTTACACACCATTTTATGCCAAACAACATTGAAGCTGCTTCTGCCATGTTGGTTGTTCCTGGTCCCAGAGGTATTGAGTAAGCACAAATAATTCTTCCTTCATTGTCTCTGACCACTCCCCCTCCTCCACATATACCACGTAGCTTAACAATGTGGGGGGAGGCTTGTTCCATTTGATAGCTCTGAAAACTCTTTGCTCAATATTTGCTTCACAAGCATTGCATATTGCACTCCATTCCTCTCCTAAGTTAGCTCTTCTAAACTTCATTTTAGAACCTGCACAAGAGTATTTAGAACATTAGTCTTGGTCCTATAGTAGGATACCCCCAAATTTTCAAACTTTCTACTACATCTTGCTTTCCAAAGCTCCCACACTATGATTAAAGGAAGAATTTTGGTTATATAGGTCGCAAAAATGTTGTGGGACTTGTAGTTCCACCAATTTAGTAACATCATCTTGTAGCTCCTCCTGGTGTGATCGATTCCTAGAGGACCTGCAAAAAAACTCCAAATTCTTTTAGCATGGTCACTTTGATAGAAAAAATGGTTAGTGTCTTCTACAATATGATCCATATTGTTGTTGTTACAACAATAGCAAGTACTATCAACTTGAATACCAAACCTGGAGACTCTTTCATTGATAGAAAGTTTATCTCTAATTTCTCTCCAGTTGAAGAAGGAGATTTTGAACGGAATATCCTCATGCCACAAGTTTTTTATAAAATTGTTATTGTTACTTCTCTGCCTATAGTTGCTCCAGGAGGATTTAATAGTGAAGTTTCCATTGGTGTTAGGGATCCAAATGGCTTTGTCTCTTCTGCTGCTATGCAGCGCAACACAATATTGAGCTCTCTAATTTTATCTTTAGTGTCCACATCAAGATGATTATCTCAAGATTAATTATTGAGGCCTCTTAATAGGAATATCATTCGAAAATTTGATTTTAATTATTCCTACTACCTCCTAATATGAATATCATTCGAGAATTTGATTTAAATTATTTTTACTATAATAAATTAAAATTCATTACACTATAAATTTGTACTGGATAAAATTAAGCTAGATGACACTTTGATTATATATCCTTGCCCAATAATCAATTTGTCAATTTTTACCAAAAATGGTCATTCGTACTTTTCAATTGCAAGCGGAGTGTAATTCACACTTTCTTTGGTCTTCTTCTTTCAACCATTAATGACTTTTTTTTTTAGGAGCTCACATCTAAATATTAGAATTGTTTAGAGGAGATTTGAATTGTTGAGTTTTTCTTTTCAGGTATCTCAATTACGTCATTTTCGTATTAAATCATTGAACCATCCATAATTTATATTGATGATATTGCATTCATAATCGTTATAATCTTTAGTTGTGTTTATATAAGGTGATGAATAAAAAAAAATTAGTGTATAGTGATAATGATATAAATATCGTGAATATTTCGGTGATGGTGATTAACAGAAAAAAATTGATGTAGCAAATTGGTATCTCATGTGACCAAATGGATGGGTTAATCAAAGACTTAATAATAAAACATCAATTAACTAAACATAATTAATGGAGTAGAAATAGTGTAATGAAATAATCATGTCACAAATTAGGGGTATACAAAACCGAATCGATAATCGAACCAATTCGTAAATCGAATCAAATCGGAAAAAAAACGATTAGTGGACTTGGTTTGGTGTTGGATAAAAAAAACCAACTATATTTGGGTTGGTTTGGTTTCAATTAAAAAAACCAACCCGAGACTTAACCAACCCGACATTATATATATATTTTTAAAATTTTATTTTATACGTAAAAATACTTACTTTGATATAGAATTTTCTCATGTTTGGTTGGACAAAAGTTTTGGAAAATGTTTTCCAAATCAACTCATTTTCCTCAAAATTAAGGAAAATGACTTCCCTTCAAAACTTAAGGAAAATTACATTTTTTTGGGGAAAAACATCAATTTAAAAAAAAAAAAAAATTCAATTTCAAAATTTTATTTTTTCACCCGATCCCTGACTCCTCCCCCCACCCACCACCGGCCAGCCCTCCCCCCCTCCCCAAGAAATTAATTTTGCTTTTTAAAATATTTTCAATTTCAAAATTTTATTTTTAAACTCCTAACCCCCTCCCACCAGCCCCCCCAACCCCCCAAAAAATTAATTTTGTTTTTTAAAAATACTATTAACTTCAATTTTTTATTTTCACTCCTACCCCCCCCCCCTGCTTCACCCCCCTCCCCCAAAAAAATAATAATTTTGTTTTAAAAAAATATTTTTAATTTCATAAATTATTTTTTACTCTACTAAATGTCTCTCAAAAACATTTTTCATTAATAAATTAAACACTAAAAATCATTTTCGGAAAAAAAATTTTACTCACCAACCAAACATGAGAAACTAAGTCCAAAATCTACTTGTTTTCCAGGAAAATATTTTCTAGGAAAACATTTTCCTCCATACCAAACACACCCATAATTTTTAAATATCTCTTATCTTTTTCAAAGTTTTTATCTTTTAATATATTTATTTCATGTTTGGAAGTTAGAATTCTTAATGATCTAATAAAGATTATAGTCCATACATGTTGTTAATTATAATAAAGTTTAAATAAAAATCAAATTAATACTAATGCAAAAGAAAATCAATTCAGAACTAAGAATGACAATAATATTGAATATATTTTTTTTAGTTTTACATAGATTTAGATAATTAAAATACATGATCTAATTTTACTTTCTTTTACTATTTAGTCATGTAACTAATACTTACTAAACTTATTTTAGCACGATTTAGTACTTTAAATTATGATCGATGTCATTATGATTTATTAATTTGCAATATTTGTTTTAAGCAATTTTATTATTATTTTCTTATTGAATATTTTAGTGTCATTAATTATATCATATTTTTGTTATTTTCTTGAGAAATAACTTAGATAGTTGCATTTTGGTAGGA
Organism: Solanum sitiens; assembly: GCA_016801875.1. Lineage (NCBI taxonomy): Eukaryota > Viridiplantae > Streptophyta > Magnoliopsida > Solanales > Solanaceae > Solanum > Solanum sitiens. The sequence continues at coordinate 2,760,891 of JABWTJ010000056.1, forward strand.
CTAAAGAAATATTTTAAGTACAAGTAAATTATATGTTTGTATGAATACTTTATTGAAAAAATCCGAAAACCCGAAGAAACCCAAAAAAAACCCGAAGTTGCAAAACCCGAATTTTATTGGTTTGATTTGGTTTATAAGTTCAAAAATCCAAGACAAATTATTTAGTTTGATATTTGAAAAACCTGAACTAACCCGATCATATACACCCTATCACAAATTAGTACAAATTTGCAAAGTTAAAATGAACTGAGGGAATAGTTTATATCTACCCAACTTAAATTTGATGGGAACAAAAGTTTCATTTCTTTATTGCATTCTCTAATCTCTAGTATAAGCAAATCTCATATCATATATTCATATATTATATTTTTATAAAATTAATACTTCTAATTTAATAGTCTGTTAAAAATAAAGTTGTAGAATTTTCAACTATCATAATATATTATAATGGATACTCTCTCTATCCCTAATTACTTGTCTATATTTGAATTGACACATTTATTGTTATTCCATCTGTCCCGATTTTTGTGAGTTCCTGTCCTTTTTGGGCCGTTTAAAAAATAATGACATATTTTTATATTAAGTAATAATTTAATTATAAAATATCTATTTTATCTTTAACGAAATGATTTACAATCACTTAATTTTTTTATCATTCATTTTGGAATAAAATGATATGGTTAAAGTACCTTTTATAAATTCAGTATTGGAAGTACCTATACTTGCATGGCCAATGATGGCTGATCAACACCAGAATGCGAGGATGGTGATTGGTGATGGAAGGTTCTCTCTTAAAGGACACCTTAGTAATATAAATTTAAATTAATCCGACTTCCAATATAGATATTCGAGAAAGAAAAAAAGGTTAATGAAGTATTCCAATTTCCACCATCTCACAAAATAATGTAGCAATTGAAAATTAGTGCATAATTATTAGCTAACCAGAACCAAAATATAGATTCTGTGTTAAAGAATAATAACTATAAGTGATTATAGCTGAGTTTTAATTCAATATTTGTTTACATTCAATATATTTTTTATATATAAATTAAATATCCTATTTAAGTAAAAGGTATCTAATAATCAAGCTTTTAGCTCGGCCTCTCATTACTGTGCTATATAATTATTAGAAAAATAATTATAATACTAATCTAGTAAAGTTACTCTCTTCATTCCACTTTTAGCATTAAATTCTAATTTTGTTAATCGCCACAAAAGTAAAAAAAAATCGTCACAAAAAGTTTTTAATATTAAATACTAATTTTGTATTTTTTTCTTCATTATTTTTAAAAAAACAAAAATTATATCGATTAAGTAGGAATTTGAAGACACTGTATATTTTATTTTTATGTTATATGTAAATGTATAAAATTTACAATGATACATTATATAGCAGAAGATGTGAATCGAGAAGTAATTTTCATGATTTTTCGTGATAATATTGTGTGTTTTTAATATTGATATTGCAAATTTTTTATTTTAGAAAATTAGGTTGCAATCAAAAATTGATTATCATATATTTTTGTTGAAAAAATAGGTTTTATTAGCGAATGATTGTTGGAGCCTTAGTCGTCACTAAAAATCACTCATAACCTTTAGTCGCAATATTTTGGGATTTTGTGGCAACTTTGTCGCCAGTAAAGGTCAAGTTCTTTTGTAGTGAATCTTAGTTGGCAACGCTTAGATGGAGGGATTAGTCCCATGTGGCATGTCATGTCACTAAAAAATCAGGGTGTTAACTCTTGAGGGTATTTGTGGTCTCCTAGGATAACAACGGGGTATTTTTTATCCCAAAATGTAATGAAGGGTATAAATGGTCTATTTCGCATAATTCAGATGCAATTTTGATCCTTTTCCATTATATTAAAAAATGCGAAATTTAAATGACAAGTAAAAGTTAACGAATGAACTGGTTTATAACCTACCCAACTTAAATTTGCTTAAAGAAAAAATTTCATTTGATTTATTGCATTCTCTCAATATAAGCAATTCTTTTTAATAAATGTTTATTTCATTTGTCAAAAAGTTAGTATTATTGGTCTTAACATTTCACGCCAACGTGTAGTGTGGTCCTTAATTCGTCTTTTAGAGAGATATTCTACTGTCTCTTTTTCATTTCACATGAAAATGATATTTCTTTTTAATTTCAAAGAATATATTCTTATTTTTTATTCTATAACTTGTTTCATATATTCCTAAGTAATGACAAGTTATAAGCCTAAACATTATTTGTAAAATTCCCCCCAAATATTTTTATTTTTCAAAAAATATCTATAATCAAATGGATCCATGTATTGAATTCACTTGTTTTAGTTTTACTTAAATGAAAATGGACCTTTTCGTGTTTTTTTATTGGTACAATGAATATACTAGAAAGTTTTAAGATGTCTCTGCCTATTTTTATTTGTTTATAAAAAATTTTAAAAATATTTTTGTTTATTACCTTTAACGTATCAAAAAATATAAAAAATAAATAAATAAATCATATTTACCTTGCATCATTAGTTTTTATGCTTCATCATTTTTTAAAATCTAATATTTCCTCCATTTCATATTAATTGAAATGTTTGAAACATTTTTTATTTTTCAAATTAACTTAAGTGTTCAATTTTCAAGACTATATTTAAAGTGTTTTTCTAATTTAAACCTTCATTAGTTAGTATTGACATTAGTGATTAATTAATATTTAGTTATTTTAATCATAAATTGACAACAACTAATTAGGATAAAAATGGAAAATTATGTTCAATTTATATCTTAATCTATTTTTCTTAAAGGGTGTGAAACACCTCAGAAATTCAATTTATATAAAATGGAGGAAGTATTAAATATCAATTACTATGGATAATGTAGTAAAATAAATTAAGGAAAAAAGCTCAAATATGCCATTGAACTTTCAGAAAAGGCTCATTTATGCAATTAGTTAAAAGTTTGGCTCAATTATGCCATTACTGTTAAAGAAAAGGCTCATTCATGCCATTATTTTTTAACAATGGTTTTGCAAAACCACTTTTGCCACGTGACCAATTATAATTCGGTCACGTCATTAATTTTTTTAATTAAAAAAATTAATTCAATTTTTATTCAGAATCTTGATTTTTTTATTTAAAAAAATTGATGACATGGCCAATTATAATTCGGCCACATCATCAATTTTTTTATTAAAAAAAATCAAAAAAAATTAATTCAATTTTTTTTCAGAATTATGATTTTTTTATTTAAAAAATTGACGATGTGGCCGAATCACAATTGGTCATGTGTTAAAAATGGTTTTGCAAACCATTGTTAAAAAATAATGGCATGAATGAGCCTTTTCTTGAACGGTAATGGCATAGATGAGCCAAACTTTTAACGGATGACATAAATAAGTCTTTTCTGAAAGTTCGATGTCATATTTGAGCCTTTTACCATAAATTAATAATTATGTCAATCATTATTATGTTAAGGCGAAATGATATGATGAATTCCTATACTTGTATACATTTGTATTAGAAACTCTTCTACTTAGTCATTTATCAATTGAACCCTTCAACTCATTAAAACACAATATTTCAAATTCATCTGACTATTGACTATGCTTATATAGCGTTCAAAAGAATGAATTGGCGAGAGAGTGTAACACACATCTAAGGCAAGTGAAGAACATATTTAATTATAAAATAATATTTTTTTTTAAAAAAGTCTTCTTTTTTCCCTCACTCATCTTCTTCATTCATCTCTCACCCTCACCTTCCTTAACAGCCAACCTGCCACTTCAATCCCAATTTTCAGCCATTCCTCAACCCCATATCTTCCCTAACCCCCTTTTTTAGCCATCCCCAACTCCATATCCGCCCCAACCCCCTCTTTCGGGCTTCAACTATCCACCACCCCATCTTTGTCTCAACTCTTCTTTTCAGTCACCCCCACCACATTAGTACATCTAGTTTTTATTTTTAAAAAAATAATAATTTCATTTTAATTTCACCAAATACCACCATAAAGAGTAAAATTTAGAAAGATTCTCTTTTCAACTACAAAAAGTTTACAAAGTAAGGAAAATAAAAGGAAACAAGAAAGATTAATTTAGATCTAATTTAAGATTCAAGATTTTCTTTTCAAGACTTTCATTCTCAATATTGTTGAGCAACTAGTTAAATGTACAGCTGTTGATTAGTAATTAGAAGTTAGTTAGAATAATTAACAAACTATGAGTCACTGTTAGTTAGTTAGAAACAGCATTTTAGTATTTTCCCTTCATGTATAAATAGATAACTTGTAACAGATTTCATTCATTCATTCAATATAATTTTCCTCTTTCACTTTCACTGATCTTAATTTCACATGGTATCAGAGCAGGGCCCGTCTCACTCGATGTTGGGTCCCCAAAATTAAAATTACCCACGCACCAAATGCTAAGCACTGGCGTGAGATAAGGTGTTAAAAAATGACAAAAGTCCACATTGGTGGTTAATGAGATGGGTGGACTCCTTATAAGGCTTAGCAATCCTCCTCCCTTTGAGCTAACTTTTGGGGTGTGAGTTAGGCCTAAGACCTAATTTCACAAATATCACTCTTTTTTGTATGAAGACAAGTTTAAATGGAAGAAACCCTCCTTTTTTTTGTATGACGATAAATTTAATAGACAAAAAGAAGCTATAAGGGTGGTGGTGGTGGTGGTCATGGTGATTTTTGGTTGAGAGAGATGGAAAGTTGGAGGAAGTTGAGAGAAATAAGAATTTACTTTAAAGAATTATATTATCTTTTATTTAATATTCTGATTAATAATTTTTAAAAATAGTTAATAAAAATAAATGATGTGTTATAATTTAAGTGACATGGATTTGACATGTCATCTAGTTTAGGGAGAGTGGGAAACACACATGATAAAGGGGTTTAAAATTCATTTTTTGATTGAGTTCAATAGTTTAGTTGGTAAAGAGTTAAGTAGAAGGATTCACAATACAAACGTACAAGTACAAGGGTTCATTAGATCATTTCGCCTTATGTTAATAATAAGGAGAATTTAAGATGACAAGTAAAAGTGAATGAACTAACTAGTTTATAACCTACCCTACTTAAATTTGCTTAAATCCAAATTTTCATTTGATTTATTACATTCTCTCTATATAAGCAAATTGTTTGATAAATGTGATTTCAATTGCCAAAATGTTAGCATTATTGATCTTGACATTTCATGTTAGAGATAAGGGTCAAAAACACACATAAATTATATCTTTTTGTTGAGTTTTATACCTTAACTATTGAAAGTTTGAGTTTCATATCTAAACTATTACTTTTTAGTTTGAGAAACACACATCTCTCTTTTATACCACTCTCATCATGGTATGTGTAATACACTCTCTCTTTAATTTAAAAAATTTTCACATCACACTCCACATGGACAAAACATTCAACCTTGACAAAATATAAATAAATTATTAGTATTAGTTAAATTAAAAATTAAAAAATTATTATAAAAAAATAATATTTTCTTTATAAAATAAAATATAAAATATTTTTCTTACCCCACACCATTTTTTAAAATTTTTTATTTTGTTTGAATTTATTTTATAAAAGTACTTCATTTTTTACTTCATCTCCTCCCTCTCCTCAAATACTAATTTAGATATTATTTTATTTTCTCAAAAATATAATTTTACCCATCCCACTTAACCCTCTGCATTCAATTTTTTTCCCCAATGTTTAGATATACATATTGAAAATAGTTTTACTTGCAGGCACAAGACTTTTATATTATTTAGTTGTTTATGTTATATTCGGTACATTAGTAGCATTTTTTTTTCCTAAAAATATATGTATGTGCATATCTAACACAAAATAAGAAAAACGTAAAAAAGTACTTCCTCCGTTTAAAAAAAAATGACCTAGTTGGACTTGAAACGGAGTTTAAGAAAAGAAAGAAGACTTTTTAATCTTGTGGTTCTAGATTAAAGTTATGTCAAATGTACCAAAATGCCCTTTAATCTTGTGGTCTTAAATATGCCACGTGGAAAGCTAAAGTTAAAGTGTTGTCAAAAAGGGAAAGGAGTCATTCTTTTTTAAACAAACTAAAAAGGAAATATGAACATTTTTTTTTAAACGGAGGAAGTAAAAATTAAAAAAATTAAATAGGATGGGGTAGATTTTTTTAAGCAAAATAATATCAATTTCTATCGGGAGAGGGGGGGGGGGTTACGTGGAGTAGGTAGTGGAGTGAGATAAAAAAAATAATTAATTTATTATTTGGATAGTAATCTTTAATTTTTAATTAATATTATTTTTTTATTATTTAATTTTTATTTAGATAAAATATTATCTTTGTGGAATGTCATGTGTCAAAGTTTTTTCATATAAAAGAGAGGTGCATTACACACACCACTGAGGTGTGTTTCTCAAACTAAAAAGTGATAGCTTAGGTATGAAACTCACACTTTCAATAGTTTAGATATGAAACTCAAAAAAAGTAAATAGTTTAGATGTGTTTTTAACACTTATCTCTTTCATGTTAACACGAAGTATGGTCAAAATTTGTCTTTTAGAAGGATATTTTTACGATCTCATTTGCATTTCACATGAAAATGATAAAGCAAAATTTTCATTTGATTTATTGCATTTTCTCAATATAAGCAAAAAATTGATAAATGTGATTTTCATTTGTCAAAAAGTTAGCATTATTGGTTTTGGCATTTCACGCCAACACGTAGTGTCGTCTAAATTTATCTTCTAAATGAATTTTCCTACAATCTCTTTTTCATTTCACATGAAAATGATGTTTCTTTTCATTTCAAAAAATATATTATTTTTTTAATTATATAGCTTGTAAAATGATTTTAAATTTTTCAAAAAATATCTGTAATCAAATGGATTCGTGTATTACATCTCACCTTATTTAGTTTTACTTAAATGAAAATGGGCCATTTGTGTTTTTTTTTTGGGTACAAAGAACGTACTACAAAGTTTTTAAGATTTCCGTGTCTATTTTTATTTTGAAAAATATATTATCCTTTTTTTTTTTTTTAACTATATAGCTTGTTTCAAATATTATAATTCAAAAGAAAATCTCTTTAATTAACATTATATAAGATGAGACCATTAGAGATACAATATGTTGATTTTTATGTTTCCATTTATATGATAATAACATACTTTTCCTTTTTGTATGTTCTAAAAGCTTATTACCTAATTTCTATTTAGAAACAATTGTACTTCAAATTTTCATTTCATTCTTAATTTATAATGACACAATCATTTAAAATTTTTGATAATAAATCTTAAATTTTTTATTTCTTTCTAAATTTCGTGATTTTTAAATAGTGTCAAATTTATTGTTTCGTCACGATCCACTCAATCCCCCGAATCCCCATTCTGTATCTCATCCCATCTTCACAATGTTTTGCTAGAAACACATATACTCTCTCCGTTTAAGAAATAATGACCATATTTCATTTTTTAGTAACACTTTAACTTTAACTTTTCATGTAACATGTTTAAGATCACAAGATTAAAGGATATATTGGTACATTTGACATAATATTAATTTAGAATCATAAGATTAAAAAATTATTTTTTTTTTAAATTTCGTTCCAAGTCAACCTAAGTTATCTTTTTTTAAACAAATGGAGTAATGCTCTGAGACAGATTTTTTTTTTTTTTATTTACCAAACATTGGATCTATTAATGCAGAAGCATCCCAAATTATCAAAAATATCAACAATCCAAGGAGCAGAGTGCAGAGAAATGGCTTGTACTATTCATGTTGTTGTGTTCCCTTTCATGTCCAAAGGCCACACAATTCCTATCTTTGACCTTGCTCGCTTTCTTCTCTGCCGCAATATCTCCATCACCATCTTCACCACTCCTGCTAATCGTCCATTTTTCTCCGATTCTCTTTCCGGCACCAACATCAATATCATCGTAATCCCTTTTTCCTCGAAACATACAAGGAATTCCACCAGGTGTGGAAAGCACTGATAAACTTCCATCCATGTCCCTTTTTCCTACTTTTGCCAATGCCACTAAATTGATGAAACCCCATTTCGAAAAGGCCTTGGAATCTCTTCCTCCAGTTACTTTTATGATCACTGATGGCTTTCTCGGCTGGACTTTAGATTCAGCTAACAAATTTGGTATCCCAAGACTCGTTTATTATGGCATGAGCACATTTACAACGGCCTTGGCGATTTCAGCTGCTTCAATTCTTACAACAGAATTGTCTGATGATGAGCTATTTGAAGTCCTTGATTTCCCCTGGATTAAAATCACTAGGAATGACTTTGATTTACCCTTCAGAGACCGGGAACCCAAGGGTCCCCATTTTGATTTTGTCATGGAGTCAATTATCGCCACCTCTAAAAGCTATGGTCTACTTGTGAACACCTTTTACGAGCTCGAAGCTGTTTATGTAGACTACTGTAACCGCGTCTCTACTCCTAAAGCATTGTGCGTTGGACCTTTTTGTGCGGTTCAAGAACCGTCTAAAGAAAAACAGGGGATCTCACAGAAACCACCATACATCAAATGGCTTGACAGAATGCTAGAACAGGGGAAGCAAGTTTTATACGTGGCATTTGGGACCCAAGCAGAGTTATCTCCTGAACAATTCAAGGAAATCAAAATTGGGTTGGAGAAATCTGAAGTGAACTTTTTGTGGGTTGTCAGGAAAAGTATAGATGAAGTTGATGACGGGTTTGAAAACAGAGTAAAAAACAGGGGACTGGTGGTAACAGAGTGGGTTGATCAGAGAGAAATCCTGAGCCACGGGAGCGTTGAAGGTTTTCTAAGCCACTGCGGTTGGAATTCAGTGGTGGAGAGCATATGCGCGAAGGTTCCCATACTGTCATGGCCAATGATGGCTGATCAACACCTGAATGCGAGGATAGTGGTGGAAGAAATCAAGATTGGAGTAAGAGTAGAGACGTGTGATGGGTCAGTGAGAGGGTTCGTGAAGTGGGAAGGTGTGGTAAAGCCGATAATGGAGTTGATGGAAGGAGATAAGGGTAAAGAGGCAAGGAAGAAAGTGAAGGAGATTGGAGAGGCAGCCATTAATGCAGTAAAAGAAGGTGGATCATCATGGAAAACGTTGAATGAGATTATTAATGAGTTAACTGAAAGAAGACAGGTTTGAATTTTTGGGCTGAATTATGTGTCAAAAATGAATGTAAGAAAACTCTCAAGTCTGAATTATGTTTACTAGGAAAAATAATTTGAATGTCATTAATTTTCTTTATGTCTTTCCAAATACGTATCATATGTCTTCTCAAGAACAAATAATTTTTTTTATAGAGAAAATGATCAAATACCCACTATTCAAATTTTCAACGAGATTTTACCACCCTTTAAATTATTTAAGTTTGATATTATTATACTCCTAAAATATCACAATCACATTTATGCTGGTCAATGAAACCTATGCGCTGACGGGTGGAAATTTTGTTTAAAACCTTTTTAATTTTTTTTTTTTCCTTTCTGATTTATTGTCTAGTAAAGGTTACAATGCCAAAATTTTATTGATGTATTTAGGATTTTCAAATTTGAAACTTGTTGATAATATAGACGGTTGGTAATTATTTGAAGCTAAACAATGATGAATTTGACTGAGTACATGACTAAGATTTTCAGATTTGAAGAATAGCCGAATTCCATGGAAATCGATGAGCTTCCTTATGAGATTATTGGATCTATACTCTTGATTTGGGTGCTACTTTCGTTGATGGTTGGAACTATTTTGTATGGCTGAAAACTGAAGCTCATAGTTGAAAATGTGAAGCATCAACTTGCAACCTCAATTAAAGATAGTTCAAAAGCTTGAGTTCGATTCGATTTGCCACACGCGAGCTTCATTTTGAGTGGGTAATATACCAAAGGAGTCGAAATGACGAGAAAAACTTATATTCGGAACTTATACGCGATTTTGCGAAGAATTTAGGTGATTTTACATAAATGAGCCAAAAAAGATGAAGAACGGATGTTACATTTTTTTAGATTTGTAAAAAATTGACTAGATATTAAAATGAGTTGAAAATTTCTATGGGTCTGTTAAGTATTGAATATAGGATATTCAAAGGTTATCAAAGAAAAACAATTGGATATAGTTATTCAAGCTTAATTTTGCTTTGATTTGAAATATTTTTGGTACATAATTCTTGATTGTGAAATATGGTGGATGAAATTGCTAATACGATTTGTGGTGTATGATTGACGTAGTGTTGACGATATTTCAAAATGGTGATGAAATTTGATGATTGTCATTCATGTTGTATCAAGTTGCTATGAAGAAGAAAACAAATTAAAAGAGATTAAAAATGATATTTTAATATTTCTTTTTGGTCTTCACTTTCTCAAAGGGAGTGAAATACACTCACTTTGCTGAGTAAGTGTAAGGAGATAGAAATTTCAATTTTAAAAAGTTTGAGGGGTGATAGGATCCCGTGAAATTGAAATGTGTAGTTCTCGCAAAGAGTGAAATACACTCACTTTGTTGAGTAAGTGTAAGGAGATAGAAATTTCAATTTTAAAAAGTTTGAGGGGTGATAGGACCCCGTGAAATTGAAATGTGTAGTTAGAAATTCGAATATAGATTAAGGGGGTACTTGACCATTTTCTCTTCTTTATATCATTCCTATCAAGGAAAACGAATGTTTTTTTTATAATAATACAGAGAAGTGTCAAAATGATTGAATCGAGCAAGTAAATGGTGAATGGTTTCCTCTTTTCTTAATCAGAAATCTCAGGTTTGAGCCATGATATGAAAAAGATACTTAATGGGATGTTTCTATCTTCGTAATATAAACTTAAATTAATTGGACTCTAATATAGATATTAAACGAGTAAAAAAGGTTCATGAAGTAATCCAATTTCCACCACTTCAATTCAACTCCCTCACAAAACAATGAAGCAATAATAGAAGTGCCTTGTCGGATTGTGACATATATCAAGATATTTTATTGAAAATTAGTGCCTAATTATTAGCTAACCAGAACCAAAATTTCAATTTTATAGATTCTGTCTTTAAGAATAATAACAACTATAAGTGATTATAACTAGGTTTTAATTCAATATTTGTTTACGTTCATATTTTTTTATATATAAATTAAATGTCCTATTTAAGTAAAAAGTTATGTTGTTGAGCCAATAATCAAGCTTTTAGCTCGGCCTCTCATTATTGTGCTGTATAATTATTAGAAAAATAATTATAATACTAATCTAGTAAAGTTACTCTCTTCATTCCACTTTATTATTGTTTGACTAATTTATCCTAATATATTTTAGAAATTTAAATCCTACTATTATAACTTTATATAGTCAATTCGTGATGATGATAATATTAGAAGAAAATAATACGTAAAATAGTTATCATTGGATGTTCATACAAAATCATATTTAACCTATATATCCATGATCGTCTCAATAATTAAGTTTGGGTGTCTAAAGGCAAACATTATAAAGAGGATCTATTTTTTTAGTTGCTAAATATAAATTGAATAATTATAATATATTAGTCTAATCCTAAATTTTCTGAATCGAGCATGTCGCATAGAGCCTGCCTACTGCGGTGTACATTTTCTATATGGTTTGCAGTCTATTACATAGGATTTACCCAGTGCGCACAAAGTGTTCACTACAGAGTGCTCACCGAATAGCAGAGGCTATGACATAGTTTATAGCAGCTGCAGATTATCATGGGGTTCCAAAAAAGAAGAAGTTGGAATAATAAAACATGATTCAAAATTTTAAAAGTACGATGATATTAAAAGAGTTATGTGTAGCAATGAATTTGATAAGTTAATAAATAATATTAAAATAGTGTTAGATTAGTTTTAGTGCTTGAAATTTGAATAAGACACCAAAAATAAATTTGATATTTTTATAAACACACAACAATAGATATCACATAATATATAATATTTGAACGTTTGAGAGACTGAAGAATATTCAATAATGAAAGAATAAAAGATAGTGAAGGAGAGTAAAAAAAAGTAAGTATAAGAACACAATATCGTTGATTCATGATAATCATCAAAACATGAATGAGCTAGACAACAGAATAGATAGTCAAATGTGAAACTAGAAAAGATACTACAATTAACTAGCCATATAAGAATCTAGAAAAGACACTACAATCAATTAAACAATATTCAATTTGTCAATTATACTTTCTATATAAATATTATTTTTAAATTATCATCAAAACATGATTTTTTAAATATATATATGTTCTCCTTATATAGAAATGGGAGTTGGGAAGGACCAACAAGGACAAATTTGTAATTTTAGGAGTTGGAAAGGACCAACAAGGATAAATTCGTAATTTTCTTAAATTTGTAATTTTTCTAAGCTTACTCCACTCATATCACAAAGGCACATGTCCTATGTAAATGGGAGTTGGGAAGGACCAACAAGGACAAATTTGTAATTTTGGGAGTTGGGAAGGACCAACAAGGATAAATCAGTAATTTTCTTAAATCTGTTATTTCCTAAGCTTACTCCACTCATACCACAAAAGCACATGTCCTATGTATAACACATAGATGCTTTCTATATTATCTATGGATCGATTCATTTTCCTCTTACCATCTCATAATTTTAAAAACATTGAATTTCTCTTAATTTTTGAATAAATATCTCAAAAGGTTATCCAATTTTGAAAAATTATAATATTTCTTTTATAAAATCATACGATCAAACTTATCATAAAAATTATTCTACAAGATAAAGTCATTATCAATTTTAGGAGTTGGGAAGGACCAACAAGGATAAATCTGTAATTTTCTTAGATTTGTAATTTTTCGAAGCTTACTCCACTCATATCACAAAGGAACATGTCCTATGTAAATGGGACTTGGGAAGGATCAACAAGGACAAATTTGTAATTTTGGGAGTTGGGAAGGACCAACAAGGATAAATCTGTAATTTTCTTAATTCTGTTATTTTCCTAAGCTTACTCCACTCATATCACAATGGCACATGTCCTATGTATAACACATAGATGCTTTCTATATTATCTATGGATCAATTCATTTTTCTCTTACCGTCTCATAATTTTAAAAACATTAAATTTCTCTTAATTTTCGAATGAATATCTCAAAAGGTCATTCAATTATAAAAAATTATAATATTTCTTTTATAAAATCATACGATCAAACTTATCATAAAAATTATTCTACAAGATAAAATCATTATCTTTTAAAATATAATTTACGAAAAACTTCTTAAAATAGTTGAAAGTCATGAAAAAGTTAAAAACAATTGACATGAATTTTGAACTTTTTAGTAAATTTGTGAAGTGAGTTGAATATCTTTTGGTGTGTTTCTTCTCTTCCCATTTTATATTGTTTGTATTATATTTAAAAATAATTTGACAATTTTTCTTTTTGAAAATTAGTATCTTATACTTAATTCATTGATCCATGTTTGTAATTTTTCTAATGGAGAGTATTTTTTTTTTGCAATTATTGCAGAAAAGAAGTATAACGTAGATTGAGATTTGTGGGAGAGCAATTAATTTAGCTTATCATGTTAAAATATTTTTTATGGTAAATTTAATTAAGTGATTTTATATAAAAAAAATATATTCAAAGTTGAGTAATTTTATTGATACAAAATAAAATTGATTTTTCAAAGATGAGTGACCTATTGAGATATTTACTCCTTAATTTCACAAGTGCTTTCTTCTTCCCTCACTGAATATCTCTCTGTTTTCAGGAGAAATTTTCTATCTAATTATGTTGTTCGTAATCTACTTCTCTTTTGAGAAGGGTTAAAAAGTGATTTGTTTGTAAAAGTTTTAGCGAATAAGTTTTTTATTCTTATAGTTATTGTTGTGTGTTGGAAATTGGGGTGAATGTGTATAATATGTGTGCTAGAATTTTGACATGTTTGTTAACAAATGTTCTTGATGTCTACATGTCTTCTTGCGTTCGTTATCAACTAATGAGGTGTATAATGCACGTTATGCATTTAAATTAATAAATAATATGTTCGTAAAACTAAATCTCAGGAAAGAAGGTGCAAAGACAACAAAAACAAATGCTATTGAATTTGAATAGTTGAAAGAATTAGGTGGAAGAAAGCCAATTAAAATGAGAAGAAAGAAAGAAGGAAAGAGGATGTGCATACCTATGGTGGCTAAGTTTCATTGGGAAAATTTCAAGTGAGGTCTTCCATTTTGCAAAGCATTTTTTCTTAAAGGTAGGACAAAAATAGATTAATGAAAAGAAATAAGGATATATCACGAAAAACACGTGTTTCATAGATGAAGTACACACGTTTTCTCCTTTCTTTTCAATCTCATCCAAGCTTAATCATTTTTATTATCGTATCTAAATCTCTATAAACATTTCTAGAATTGGTGGACACATTCATCTTGCGTTTTAAATGAGATATTATGCAGTAAGAACCGTATAAGTAGATCATACAATGTCGCCTTCAGTTACAAAGCTTAGATGAGATTGAAAGGGAAGGCGAAAACAGACCAAGTAAATCATAATTTCATTCATAGCATTTGAGCTCTGTATTCATGCCTTTTGAAATAAGTATTAACATTTAGACATAATAAATAATATTAGATTCGGTATCTGGCATTGTCCAACTCCCCTTAATTTAAGGGGGAGACAATACCATTTTAATGTTGAGCATTAATCTTCACTTTGATCTTATTTTCTTTTAATATCATATGTTAGTAAGATTTGATGTATCAAATTTAACTAGCAGCATTAGCTTCCTTCTACTATTAAATAAAAGTCTAATCACAAGTTTAATGTCGTAGCATCCTAAAGGATGGCAAGTGCTGAAGTGCATAAGTTTATATATCTTTTAATGTTAAAAGTTGCTTGCACTTTGGAAATGAAGTTCCAACTTTTAGTCCATCACTTAATTGTTTAATATTTACTTAAATTGCTAAAAATGAAGTTTGAAGCTGTTACAAATTATTTACTTGGTGTCCATATAACGACTGATATTTTCATTGTCAAATATAAAAAGAGATCTATAAAATAATTTTCATGAAAATTGTAGGAGTGCCGCAAACAATGACATCTTAGTTTACTGGCATTATAAACCACACGGATTGAGATATTGCCACATTTTATACTAATTCCAAATCATATGTTTCTCTTTTCTATTTGAAACTTAGGGAAAAAGGTCAAAAATGTCCTTAAATTATGTGAAAGGAACAAAAATGTCTTTGTTTATAGTTTAACTCAAAAATGTTCTTATCGCCAATACATAGGTTCAAAAATGCCCTAAACTGAAAGGAACAAAAATGCCCTCCGTTTGTAGTTTGGTCCAAAAAGGCTCTTGCCCTCAATACTTTGGTTCAAAATGTCCTTATTGTTATTTAATGGGTAAAGAAATGCTCATTTTCCAAATAAATATATTATTATTTTCTTTTTAGCACATTCTTTTTCTAATAATGTATTTTTTAAAATTAGCAAATGTTTCTCTTACTTCGATTTAGAAAAAATAAAAAATGAAAATATCTATTATTTTATGATCATTATTTTTTATCGGTAAATAAATATAAATTAATGATGGATACACTATGATCTTATATATATGACATATATTATCTGTCGAAAGAGTATATGAAGTTATTATATTTTGATTGATGAAATGAAATTAAGAAGAAAAAAATATTTTCGGCATTTTTATTTGTTAAAGTGATTTTAGAAGAAAAAAACAAGAATAATGTTCTTTATTAGTAATATTTTAATTAGGAAGAAGATGTGTTTAAAAAAGAAAGAAAAATATTTATTCGAAAAAGGGCATTTAACTATAGCGGTATTGCTGGACCAAAATATTGACTACAATGACATTTTTGAACCAAAATATTGACGGTAAAGGCATTTTTGAGCCAAACTATAAACGAAGGGCATTTTGTTCCTTTCACATAGTTTTAGGATATTTTTTACCCTTTTTAAGACCATCTCCAACCCACCTCTATTTTACTCTCTATTCTCTATATTTAAAGAGTAAAATAGAGAATGAGCTCTCCACCTTCTATATTACTCTCTATCCTCAATTTATAGAGAGGTGAATAGTAGTTCTCCAAATTTGAAGAACTACTATTCACCACTCTATTTCACTTTTTGATTATTTTAGTATTATTTATATTGTATGATTCATTAAGTCATTATTATTTGTAATTAATTTTCTAATATAATATAACATCTGAAAACACATTTTACTGACAATTTACTATTTTTATCCGAATTAAAAAGTTTCTATTTTTTTTAAAAAAAATCTTCACTTTAAATATGTAATTTCAAATTATTTTAGTATTATTTATATTATATGAGACTATTAATTAAGTCTTTAGTTTTTGAATCATTTTCTAAGTAATGTAACTTCTAAAAAAAAATACTATTGATAAGTATACTATTTTCATCCCGAATTAATAATTTTTTCAAATTTTTTTTAAAAAAATAAAAAATTGTCACTTTAAGTATTTGATTTTAAATTATAATTATTTTTCACTATAAAGAATACACAAAATCTACATGATAATTCAAACAATTTACTTTTATGTTATAATAAGAAATTATTAAACTACACTTTTTAATAAGCATGAAAATACTTTTTGCTATAGTTCAAAATGAATAGGCCGAAGTAAACTAGTATACTAATAATTGAATACAAAGATGAAATTGTTGATTTAAACAATTTTTAGCTACACATAAAAAGAATATGTACAAAAAAAATTACTCACTTTTAACTCCTTAATGCATTAATAGAGAATTATAGGAGCAACACAATCTTGAAAGTCGAGTATTTATGTAAAATTTAAAATTAAATTTTACGATAATGCATTATTTATTATGTAATTGTATTTCGTCAATGATTTCAATTTTTTTAATTGATAATTAGTATGTAATATACATAATATTTATTGTACTTTATTTTATTTAGAAGTTTAGAATAACATACAATTATATATTTAATAAAAAATTCAAAAAGAATAAAATTTATATTACACGAAGATTATATAGATTATAGGGTAATTATTTGTAAAAAGAAGAAATGATTTATATTATGAAATAAGAAAATAAAAATAAAATAGAAATAATAATATAATATTGAGAAAAGAGAAAAAAAAATTTAGAGAGAAAAATAAAAAATAGAGGATAAAATTGAAGATGGCCTTAGAACTATATGTAACTTTGCAATTAACCATGTGAGGATTATATGTTGCACTAAACATTTGTGTAATAGGTATCACAATTGTACCATTTGTTTTATAGCTGTTCAATATTCATTATCTATCCATTATTTAAACTTCTTAAAGTTATATTTTTTGCATTTAAATGTACTTCAAAACTATTTAAGTTGGATATTAATATAAAATTTCACTCAACTTAATGTTGGGCCCATGCTTTAGCACGACAAGGACGCAACGTAATACCAAATAAATGAGACACTGAAGTGGCAGCTAGTGCAAAAAGTCTTGTCTTCTTTAATGAAAAAATTGACCTCTGCACTTATAGCTTATATAATTAAGCTAACGTTGGTGGCCATACATAGTCAAATATACACGACAAGTTATTTTCGGGTGAAATTTTATCACGTAGTTGATCATAATTTTTTAGAAAATATTTGTTTTTCTAAAAAATATAATTTATAACAATTAATAGGAATAATGTAGTAAAATAATTATGTCAATTATGATTATGTTAATATAAATAGATTTTAAATATGACAAATAAAAATGAATGAATTAACTGGGTTATAACCTACCCTACTTAAATTTGCTTAAAGCTAGATTTTCATTTGCATTCTCTCAATATAAGCAATTTTTTTGATAAATGTCCTATTCATTTGCCAAAAAATTAGCATTATTGGTCTTGATATTTCAAGTAAACACTAAGAGTGGTCTGAATTCTTCTAGAAGAATATTTTTGCGATCTCATTTTCATTTCACATGAAAATGATTTTTCATTTTATTTCGAAGAATATATTATCTTTTTTTTTTTAACACTATATAGCTTATTTCAGATAATATACTTCAAAAATATTTCATTCTTTAATTAACATTATATAAGATGAGACCATTAGAGATAGGGTATGTTGATTTTTGTATTTCCACTTATATGATAAATAACATACTTTTCCTTTTTTGTATGTTCTAAAGCTTATTACCTTATTTATTATAAATAATTTTACTTTAAATTTTCATTTCATTCTTTAGTTATAATCACACAGTTATTTAAATTTTTTTATAATAAATCTTAAAATCTTTGTTTTTTTCTAAATTTCGTGATTTTTAAATAGTGTCAAATTTATTGTCTCGTCACGTTTCGCTCAATGCCACGAACCCATATTTTGTATCTCATCCTATCTTCATAATATTTAGCTAGATAACATATAAATGTTATTGAAGAAATATTTTTTTATTTACTTATTGGATCTATTAATACAGAACCATCCCAAATTCTCAAAAAATATTAACAAGCCGAGGAACAGAGTGCAGAGAAATGGCTTGTACTATTCATGTTGTTGTGTTCCCTTTCATGTCCAAAGGCCACACAATTCCTATCTTTGATCTTGCTCACTTTCTTCTCTGCCGCAATATCTCCATCACCATCTTCACCACTCCTGCTAATCGTCCGTTCTTCTCCGATTCCCTTTCCGGCACCAACATCAATATCATCGAAATCCCTTTTCCTCAAAACATACAAGGAATTCCACCAGGTGTGGAGAGCACTGATAAACTCCCATCCATGTCCCTTTTTCCTACTTTTGCCAATGCCACTAAATTGATGAAACCCCATTTCGAAAAGGCCTTGGAATCTCTTCCTCCAGTTACTTTTATGATCACTGATGGCTTTCTCGGCTGGACTTTAGATTCAGCTAACAAATTTGGTATCCCAAGACTCGTTTATTATGGCATGAGCGCATTTACAACGGCCTTGACGATTTCAGCTGCTTCAATTCTTAGGACAGAGGTGTCTGATGATGAGCTATTTGAAGTCCCTGATTTCCCCTGGATTAAAATCACTAGGAATGACTTTGATTTACCCTTCAGAGACCGAGAACCCAAAGGCCCCCTTTTCGATTTTGTCAAGGATCAATCCATGGCGACCAATAAAAGCTATGGTCTACTTGTGAACAGCTTTTACGAGCTCGAATCTGTTTATGTAGACTGTTGTAACCGTATCTCTAGTCCTAAATCATGGTGCATTGGACCTTTATGTGCATTTCACGAGCCGGCAAGAGTCTCAGAGAAACCTTCGTACATCAAATGGCTTGACAGAATGCTACAACAGGGGAAGCAAGTTTTATACGTGGCATTCGGGACCCAAGCAGAGTTATCTCCTGAACAATTCAAGGAAATCAAAATTGGGTTGGAGAAATCTGAAGTGAACTTTTTGTGGGTTGTCAGGAAAAGTCTAGATGAAGTAGATGAGGGGTTTGAAAACAGAGTAAGAAACAGGGGACTGGTGGTAACAGAGTGGGTTGATCAAAGAGAAATTCTGAGCCATGGGAGCGTTGAAGGTTTTCTAAGCCACTGCGGTTGGAATTCAGTGGTGGAGAGCATATGCGCGAAGGTGCCTATACTGGCATGGCCAATGATGGCTGATCAACACCTGAATGCAAGAATGGTGGTGGAGGAAATCAAGATTGGACTAAGATCCGAGACATGTGATGGGTCAGTGAGAGGGTTCGTGAAGTGGGAAGGACTAGAAAAGTCAGCAAAGGAGTTGATGGAAGGAGATAAAGGTAAAGAGGCAAGGAAGAAAGTGATGGAGATTGGAGAAGCAGCCATTAATGCAGTAAAAGAAGGTGGATCATCATGGAAAACGTTGAATGTGATTATTAATGAGTTAACTGAAAGTAGAAGTGTTTGAATTGTGTGAAAACCCAACATCATCGTCTTTATTTCCTTTCTCTGTTATTGTTTCTGGAGAGCTATTGACGAGAAGCTTGTCTCCGACAAATAAATTGTGATTTTCTTACGGGAGTATTATAATATCTGATTCTTTTATGAAATAATTTGTGCATCTTTTATTCTATATTTCGTTTTACTTGTCAAAACGGATTGATCACCCTTTGGATTTCTGAGGAGGTCATGTTTGATTCAAGATTTGAAGTTTTGGTTTATCGCGTTTAAATGGTTTCCAAGGAGGTTGATAAATTATTATAGTTCAGTGATTGGAAAAAATAATTATACACAAACACGTGACATTATTATATTGCTCTGAGTTGACTAATAAATGTTCATATTTTTGGTAGGCCATTCTAATAAACATCTATATTTCATTTTCTCTCTTTTCCATCATGCACTTGTCTGATTTCTGTGTGTTTTTAATACCGTGCGTACACCCAAACCCCACAATGATTGAACACCCAAACCCCACAATGATTCACCATAATTTAACTATGATTAATTTCAATCCATGAAGTAGTAGTACACACCTATCACCATACTTCTTTATTTACTTTGAAGCTTCTGCTTATTTGTCTATCTTTCTCTTCTCAATTTTATAATAAGGGAGAGTCAAGGGCGGAGAGAAAACCGATAAAAGAAGCTTCCCACCTTGTGTGACTCGAATCTACTATCTTAGTGTTCGAGGTAGAGGATGCTTATCAATTTAAGCAACCCGACCCCTCTTGTCATAAAGATCAAAATTTTAAAAATAATGGGAAATAAGATAAATATACCCCAATTTTAACACATATATACTTTCGAAGTCTTACAAATAAAGCATATTTACCTTTTAGTTAACAAACTTATTAAATTAAAAAAATAATCCTAAAATTGATTTTTTTTTAATCCCAAAAATTTCATGTGGCTTTAAAAAGAGCAACTTTCACATATAACAAACAAAAAAACATATTTGTATATTATAGCTATAGTTATTGCACTCTATAGCAAACATATATATGTATAATTCACTATACATATACAGATGAAAGCTATTCCTATTTCACTATACATATATACAAAAGAACCAATTATATAATTCGATGACTCCTCTTCAGATTTATATAATTTCGCTGGCAGGCCATTTGTATTAATTGTTGTTAGCCTCTCGTTTGTATAAATCGTTAACCACCTCTCAATTCAATTTTATGTGTTTGTATATCTGTATAAAATTTGAATTTCTATACAATTGAATCGAAATAAAACGTTTGTATATCAAATATCGCTCTCTCTTTTGCTTTATACTAACATAAATTATACATTATATTTTGTGTAATCTGTGTTTGTATAAAACGAGAAAGAGAGAAAGACAAAAGAGAGCTGAGAGAAATATTTGTATTATATAATTATAACTATTGGACGAAGATTTAAGTATTTGCATGTGTATATACAATTTTCTCTCGCTTTATACAAGTAGAAACACAATTTATACATTTCTGTTGTATAAAGTGAGAGAGGCGAGCGACAGGGAGCAAGCGAGAATTTGATGGAGAGTAGCGAGCGAGAATTTGATGGAGAGTTGCGACTGACAAACAGTTTGCTACGAACCACAATTAAATCAAACGGTAGCTACTATATTTATTTTATATTATTAGTTTGTCATTCTGTACAATTATCCCTTAAAAATATCACCTAACCTATTTTCTTTAGTTGGGTTGAGTTTAGAGGGGTAAAAAAAACGAATGAGGTGATTTTTTAATGCCACGTGATATTTTTGAAACTAAAAACCAATTAGGATATAATATCTGTTAAACAACGAGGGTATATATGTGTCACTTATTTAACAAAGGGTATATAGCTCTAAATCGCAAAGGTGGAGGTATCTTTGCATCTTTTCCCAAAGTAGAATTATGATCAACTTACAAAGATTAAGGAAGATTAATCATGATTAGTGTTACTTAGCAGCAGAACAAAAAAGTAAATAAAGATAGCAGGATGAAATCTAACTGTCCCTATTTTAAGAAGTCAAATGACATGAAGTGATTCCAGTAAAGGGGTAATCTTACAACAACACCTTTCTTGGATCCCACCACTATTAAAGCACAAAACATTGTGGTAAAAAACCTCCCCCCCCCCAACCCCCAACCCCCAACCTGCTAATCAATCAAGATGCTTCATGGAAAAAGAGAGAATCTTTCTTTCATTTACTAGGAATCAAGATAACAACCTAGTGGAGTTTCACTTTCCTGAGACTCAAAGATTGTTGAAAACTATGAGGAAAATATAGCAGTCAATTGTTCTCAGAATCTAGCATTCCATTTTACTTTTGAAAACATTAAACAGCACACAAGTTTTGTATGGTTTGAGGACAGACAGGACACTTCTAAAGGGGTTATATTCCAATTTCTAATCATGTTTAGGGTTGTTTGTAACACAGGCAATATTGGCTAAAGATAGCACCTCATACTTCTGAATACATGAATGCTTCTCATTTCTCAAGCATATTGATATGAAGTAAATTTGGCAACTGCAAGTATCAGGATGCAGCAAAGAAGACAGTGTCGAGTGACTCGTGTCTAATAGAGTAATTAACATTTCAAGAACCAACAACATACTCAATATAATTCAAACAGGTGGGTCTGAAGAGGTGTAGAGTGTAAGCAAACCTTATTCTACCTAGTAAGGGTAGGGGGTTGTTTCTGATATCAGAGATGAATATGTTGTAGGACTTGAAGAGATAAAATACAAATACAAAGCAATCACAGGATACAAGTATGTATCGATTCTACAATCTAAGATTGTTAATATGTAGCATCTCGAAGAGTTCCAGTACCTCTATGCCATCAGATAACAAAGAAACCAAACCATAATGTCCTTTAACTGTCTTCTGTTTTTGCCAACCATGTTAAGTTCATATTAGGACGCGGATTCTCCAATTGACATTCTGAAGAAGTTGCAAATTTCCCTTTCTTAGACCAAAGCCAAATCTTGGAAAAAGAATAGCTATCCGTCTTCGTTCCAATGCCTATCCTTTTCCCATCCCCATCACTTTCTATTGATAAATTAGCACAACGTTCGCGCAACTTGGCAAGCTTCACATTGTACGCATTTTGCTCACTGCTCAAGTCTACCATAAGATTAAAATCACCCACCACATACTGATATGAACCCAATGAATAGCATCTCCTAGCATCCAAGTTACTACTACTACTCTCTCCTTCTCCTTCTGTCTCTTCTGCACCTACATTCAATTTTTTAAACTTACCAAGTCTAACAGGAAATGTTGCTTTATCAACAGCAACTTCCTCAATTTCAATTGTTTTCTGAGCAGCAGACAACACATGATCTCTATTACCAGCACATCCATCTTCTTCTATGGGGCTATCAAAATCAAAACCTGTTAAGAATCCGGGATCGAAAAGGGTTCCTCTACATAAGGGGCAAGTTGAGTTTGTTAAGAGCCATGTATCTATGCAATTGATATGGAAAGCATGGCTACAAGTTGGGAGTAATCTCAACTGGTCCTTTTCAGAGAATTCACACAAACAAACAGCACAATCAAAGGGTTCTTTAGTAGGACCAACAACAATTTCTTTGTACACAAAGACAGGTAATGCATCAATAAAAGCTTGATCAAGACCAGATTCATGTTGATGGAAAAGCTGCTGCAATTGTCTTTGCAAGGCCTCAGAGCTAGAAACTTCTGGCTGTCTATTAGACTGAGATGATGATGGTGAAGAAGAAGAAGAAGAAGAAGGGTGTTTGATAAGAAATCTAACAAGCAAGTGGAGAAGACCTGATATGAAAAAGATAACAGCTAATATGACTATAATGATAAGAACAGCTGGACTAATTTTGTTCCCAGAAGAAGATGGAGAAAGGCTTGGTGCTTTGTGAAAATTAGAATTTGCACCAAATGTAGAGTGAGATGTGGGAGATAGAGAAGGGGCATACGCAAACACACCCCCTTTCTTCATTTTCAAATGGGTATGCCCAAAATCCAATCTTTGCACTCTTCTAACTTCACTAAATAAACACATCATCTTGGGCACATTCCTACAAAAACCAAAGTTGAAACAACTTAAATTTTTCACTATGACTTCTTTCAAAGCATTAAAGGCTGCAGCCTTGCAGCAAGCTGGCTGGTGCTTAAAGCAGCAATTTATTCAAGAATTGTACAATAAACAGAAAGATGATGACAAATTACCCAGACAGAAAAAAAGATAAAGGCCAAATCTTTAGCTGACAAGACACCCAAATAGCCACAATTAGCAACCAAGACTGAATACACAAAGACCCTTTGAAAAAAAAATGGAATCTTTTCTTGCCTCTGCAAAAACAAGAATTCAAGATTAAGGGGATCTAAGAACCAAAAAAACAAAGTAAAGATTGAATCTTTGAGCATGTACAACTCTTAATGTCACTCTGAATATCTCATACAGCAAAATATACATACGACTATATATATATATACTGACAAAGTGGATTGTAATTTGGTGGGGGTGGGGTGGGTGTTGTTCTGAACTTGAAAAAGAAAGAGACAGATATGGAAGAGGCAAAGCCAAAGGGAGGCAGTGACAAGTCGCTAGTCTCCAAGAATAAAGAGTAAAGAATGCCAAAAAGAAACAGCACAATTTACTCTTTACTTCCCAATAAAATCAAAAGGAAAAAAGTTAAAAAAGAGAAAAGGGAAAGTAGTAAGAAAAAAAAAACAAGTTTTAAATATTCGCACGCACCAAAAATAAGGCGCGTAAATTTTGGTAGTAATTAGGCTTTTATTTACGTTTCCCGCGAGGCCCGTTTTGCCTAACGCGGGCCTTATTTAGATCTACGAAGGGGCCCAGATGAAATTTTCTCCCCCTCTTTACAACTTTTCCTTTATTCCTTTTTTTAATTTGATAATTTTAGTGGGCAAAGGATAGAAATCACTTACTTTTAAAAAAAAATTATCATTTATTCCTTATAAGTTTATAATTATAGAAATTCATCAAACTGATATAATAATATAAGCGCTAATACATTAATCTGATGCGCGAGATACATTAATGTTAAGTAAGATACATTATATTTTATACATGATACACTAATCTGATGTACATTTTATACATGATACACTAATCTGATGCGCGAGATACATTAATTTGATGTGCTGATACATTATTTAATGCGCGAAAATGAGGAATCTTGAAAATTTGTAAACTAATAGGTAATAATGGTAATAAGAGAATTCTGTTATTTTTCCTTCAATATCTCACATGACATGTTAAAGATGATAAAATTAAAAGATATTTTGGTATGTTATATCACAAAATTCAGAACTCTTGTTTTATCTTCTTAAATTTTGTATCAAGTTAAACTAAGAAAAATTGAAATGGAGCGAATTCTGCTTGCTAAAATTATATAGATAGACTATTAAGACAGTTTTACCATACCAACATAATTTATTTTAGTTTATTTATTTTACTTAAGGTAATTTACTTATTGAATAATCAGTAAGTTTACTATAGAGATTGATATGTACCTAATTTCTAAATAATAATATGATGGTTTTACACAGCTGAACGTAAAATAATAAATTGTATTTATGTAATTATTCGTTGCATGAATAAGAGCAGAACATATAAAATCTTTTCATGCTACATTCCATTTGAGTAAAGATAAATTACAACTGAAACAATTTTATTTTGGAATGAAATTTAGTGCATTGATATTCTAATGTAGCATTTAAAACTGGAAAAAGAAGCCGTTTGGTGCTTACCATCCGAGCTAACTCCCTCTTGTGTGGTTGCGACAATCTAATCTTCATGTTTGATTTATTTTTTTCACCATTCAAAGTGCAATGAAATATTGTAATTCTGCATCAACTTTTGTCTCTTGTAAGGATTATCGCCTATCCCTAACACGACATTCACAGACCACAGGAAAATACTGGTACTTGCACCAACTATTTTGTACCAAATTAAATAATTTAACATCACTATTTAGAGTGGAAATGCATGTCACTTAGTTAAGGTAATCGGTAAGTGATAAATGTGTGTATCACATGGAACGTCTTGTATTCATTGCTTTGATACAAACACTTTTGGTGATTAAGTTCAATTTATCCAGAGACAATTGGTAGTGGTGAGCAACCGTCCCACCAACATCTCCCTTAAACACAATTTTGAAATAGAGAGAGCATATTCATGTCCCAACATATGCATTCGTTTTATTCTGTAAGTAGCTTTTTTCATGTAGGGCGACAACTTGTCAACACAGTTTTTTCAACCATAGCAATGCATTTGACAAATATGTTACACTACCATGAGAACAACTAGTCTCTAAAGGAAATACACTCACCACTGAGTGTCACCAAACATCGGCTCACTTTTGTAAGAGCCCTATTTCGAGTTGTTCGAAGTTTTCATAATACTGCCATTATCTCTCAAAACTATTAACAACACATCACATCCAGGAAATCAGGACAAGTACTACAAGGATAATTGTTCTTGCCATAAAAAGAAAGATTGCAGCAGCAATGTATTAGCAAGACCAAAATCTCATGTATATAAACAAATTTGTTACTCATGAATCCATGTTAGTTCATCATCACTAAGCAGTAAGTACCACATATGCAGCTTGTTAGCTTATCTGTTACACGACCGATGAATTCAATAATTTATCCGCCTATACAAAAATCATACAAGGTGGGTAGTCCCACATGATGCAGGCATTTAATGCGAAATATGAAAAGGGATTACATGCTAACCTACTTCATATACAAAGGATTACCCGACACAGCAGCACTGGCATCAGCTATTCTTCTTCCGCTTCCTCAAATTTGGCATTGCACGAAGAAATACCGAACTGGAAACATAATCATTGTTCCCCATATTTTCTATGCGTGGGGATACATCGTTACAAGTAATATTAGTTGTGTTGTTTAAATCTTGCTCAATTTCAGATGCATCTATCCCTGCTTCACATTGCTTCTCACTCATTTTCCTTGAGGGGCTAGAAATCAATTGATTTGAAGCATTACCACTATTCTCATCTCCCAAAAGCTGAGAAGAATTATAAATATCAGAACCCTCAACTGATAAGATAGGGCTAGAAACATTTATCTCATGCTCCATATCTCCATCATTTTCCTCTAAACAAAACCCACCCCCCATTTTAAGGTACTCCTTAGACAAAAGATCCCCAGGAATAGGATCATAAGTTTCATCAAAGCTTGGTTGAGCAGTAGATTCCATCTCTGCCCAACCAGCATTTGTTTCAAGGTTTGGCAGTTCTTGTGGACAGTAATCGTTACTTGCATCATTCTCATTCATCTTACTAGAATCAGCAGGATAACGTTCAGCTATGTCCACATCTACTCCTGATTCTCTGTTTTCTAACTTTTCAGCAGTAGAATCTCCATCATCTTTGTCATCTTTGTCAGACTCATCATCTCTCTTCTCACTGTAATTTACTATTTTCCGATGACGCTGTGACTGAAATTTCAATTAGAACGAAATGGAAAACACATTAGTCATGAACTGGAGATGTTTAAAGTTAAATAAAACAGAAATTGATAATAGAGAGAAAGTTCCATTCTCCTGAACACTGAATATGTAGAAAGTGAGTAATATATCATACATCACATGTAACAAGATACTATTATGAACACCATATAAATATAGGACTTGCAGAAACAAAATATCATAGGCGTAAAGATAAAGACTTCCAAAAGCTGCCTAGAAAGTATTAGCCTTAGAGAATGGAATATCAACTTTGATTCTTAATGGATATTCAGTAGAGGTTAGGGAAACACTAAACAAGGCAAAGGTGACTTGACATTAGCACCAATGCAATGAGTACCTTCCACAAGAACAAAATATAATATCTAGATGAGTTCTCAAAGCTATTGTTAATGTTTGTAAATTTCGCTCAAAAAGGTGTAATCATTATGGGTTTAAATTAAACTACAATTAATATAGCAGGAAAATGACTTACCCTTCTTGTTTGGTTTGACTTTTCAGACTTCTCGATTTGTGATTGTTGCTCTATATCACTATCTTTTTCACCCTCATAGCTTGTTTTGGAGGATCTGGAGGAGGATTTTTTACTTGCCTTGCGCACAGATCGAGCTGTTTCTTTCCGTCCTCCTATACTACCACTTGATTTCTTACTGGTGTTTCGCTTGCTTCCTGCTCCCTCTGGAGGTTCCAAATGTTCAGTCTGCAGATGCCCTCCTTTCCTTTTCCTTGACTGCTTCCCAACTGATCTTTTTGTTGTAGTCTCCTCATAATCAGCACCAGCAGACTCTAGTCCCCTCGGAGGATCCTCCATCTTTTCCTCATTCATATCATTAGATTTTACTACTCTTTTTTTACAGCTTCCAGGAGCATCTTGTGCACTTCCATCCATTAAATCACTAGATTTGTTCCCAGTCATATATTTAACAGCCTTATTTATCCTCTTGCTACGGATTTTAGCAAATCTCTCATTGAAAGAGTAGAAGGCTTCCAGTCGAAGTTGTGTCTAGATCAAGTAAATAAAGGAACAGTGAGAGAAAAGTCTTCATCAGCTTCATTTCTCCAATCAGACAAATTACCACAAAAAGGAAATTGTACGTACAGATCATTCAGAAACAACACAAAATTGATGTATTGACATTTTCTTATCATATAAAGTATAAACCATTACTTTATTTCGAACGGAATATGTCAATTGACATGGTTAACATATCCATTTGTTTTATTTTGGCGGACACAATTTATTTCCACACATTTTTTTTATAGATTTCAATAGCAAGAGAATAAGACAGGTCGAAGAATATGAAGAAGGACCAACCTCATGCTTGTTGTACTCTTTCAGGACAGGTACTAGCAATTCATCTGCCTTCTGGCTGC
The DNA here is from genome assembly GCA_016801875.1 of Solanum sitiens. Classification (NCBI taxonomy): domain Eukaryota; kingdom Viridiplantae; phylum Streptophyta; class Magnoliopsida; order Solanales; family Solanaceae; genus Solanum; species Solanum sitiens. Next base: position 2,789,607 of record JABWTJ010000056.1, read on the forward strand.
TCCAGCCGAATTTCTCCCAACAAACTCTGCAACAAGCAAAATACTCATTAAGAGTCATATATAAATCCTAAATCCTCATTAGACCTTTCTAAGGAAAAAATTGTGTACAACTTACTTGCGAAGAACAGAAACATCAGGCTTCCCCCATGCGAAAGGCTCTGTTGACTTGTCAACTCGAGGAGACGTATATGCTGAAATTACAGCATTACTCGGAAACGATGAAGGAATATGCCAGTTTTTACTAATATTTCTCTGTGAAAACGATCCCAACATAAAGAAAGAGTGAGGTCATGCTTTTCCAATCAAATAGACAATAGATCTGAAGCAAAGGCGCACAACTGGTTTACATGTTTATTCATGAAAATCTGCCTAGACTTTTCAGCTCTGTCCTCGGAAGCAGCATTGCCTTCCAGATTACTGGTTGAGCAACTCATATCAGGATCACCACCTTTACACCCTTTCTTCCTAGAGTTGGAACCTGCCTGTGAATCAAGCCCCCCGAGAATGGATGGATCTGGCGATTCCACCCACTCACGAAATTTCTGAAGACCGTCTTCCTCAGGAAATGCATTTACAACTTCAATAGCATTAACAATACCAATCCCACTGCACCATGAAAGAAAGAACGGATAAGGACTTCCGAATGTCTAAGACATAATTACATAGATGCTTCACGTATAAGAATTATACTATCTATTGTCTCCTGATGAGAATATGCAAACAAGACTAATTGGCGGAGTCAACAAGAGAGGCAGAGACACCTGGTTAGCAGGATATAAAACTTTGTAAAAGAGCCACAGAAATAGGTTTACCTCACTCCTTCAGTATAATCGCTCCCAAGGAGCAATGCCATACGAATTATTTTTTCTCTATCCAACCCAAGCTCATTCTCCACATCCTATAAACAGCAGATATGTGATCAACCACATGCACTATAAATGAAAGGAAACGACAATATTCTCTAAGAAATGAACATTGGCCACGTAGTGTACCACCAACCTCAAAACCCTTTACTTTTCTTATGATCATTTTTTATTCTCTCTTTTGGGCGGGTGGGGTGGGAAGTGGTTGTGATAGTGATCATGAAAAGAAAAAAATTCCTCTTACTACAAGCATCATTTAACCATTGCAGTGGGGAAAAAATCGTCAAGAAAATGACCTAAACAAGTATAGCTGTAGAAACCTAGTTGCACAGAGACAAACTTAATGGAAAGAAGAGTATCCAAACACTGATGAACCTTCATAAAGTATGTCTCCACATATTTGCGATCATCAAAAATATTCTTGTATACACTTCGAGCACCAAACAAAAATGCATCAGAGTCGTCAGTAACCACACCATCAACAAGATTTGTAAGTTCCATGTACGCACATTGGGCTTCAGCTTCCATTGGAGCTATGATATATGGCAAGCCAAACATTTGGAGCAACTCCTAACATAGAGAAAAATGTAAATCAGATGAATTGAACTACTAATAATACTATATCACCACAAAACATCAAGGAAAAGAAATCGAGAACAAAAACAACGAAGATGACTGCAGAGCAGAACGCAGGAAAACAAAAAGTACTTTTTTGATAAAGAAAGATGTATCTATATAAAAGTTTCTTCAAAGATATTTCTATTATCTACTACACAAGCCAAAGTCACTAAGCAAAAAACAAACATGCATGTTTGGAATTCAAGTTGATAAACTAACCAGGATACACCAAAATTACATGATTTAAATAAAATGAGATACTCCTACACAAAGCATGATCTTAGCCTAGAAGCACTACATCTAAAAGGCATGAACTTATAGACAAGAAACATTACACCCAAAGAATTGCTGCAAAAAATTCACTGAGATAGAACAGACGGTATGGCATGGCAATAACAAAACTGAACTGGTATCACAAATGCACAAAATGTAATCACACCCACCAAGCACATTTCAGCAAAACTGAGAGAAACTAAATAAAATGGCAAGGAACACCTCAACCAAAAATTCCTACTCCCTAGTGTAAAACAACTTCCTACTGATAAAATTTGTTATTTGGAAATAAAGTAGGTTTAGAATTGCATTGAAAAAAAAAATCATCAAAAACCTACCTGGCACTCTGCAAACATTTCAGAGCTAACAGACTCTGCATTACGCTCAAGCTTTCTCTGCTCATCTCCTAGTTTTTCACGCTCTTTATCCAATACATGCATCTCCTCCTCCAAACTAGCCATCATAACTTTTTGATCTTCTTTTGTACTTGCAGAGTCCAAATTGCCGATTCTCTCGAATAATAGGTCATCACAAGCACCTTCCTCATCTAGGTTTTGTGCGCTATTGCTATCAGTTGTAAAACCCTCAGTGAAAGCTTTGGTGAGTTCTGTTGTCTCATGTGTATAATGATGTGCGGCTGCTCCAGATTCATATTCTTGGGCATCAGTGGTTCTTGCATTCGTTGATTCATTAAATGTTGATTGTTCTATAGAAGTAACATCTGAAGCACTTTTTGTGTTATTGTTACTCGAAACCCCAACAGTGGTATCTTCTATCTTCTTTTTAATCATGTCAACCTCTGATCCATCAAGTGGAACGGTCAGTTCCATATGTATGTCACAGTGCAAATTTTTGTTAGTATGACTGGTTGCTTTTTCAATTTGCAAATTTCTGTCAGCATGACTGGTTGCTTTTTCAATCTGCATATTTCCGTAACCAGAATTAGCTTGAAACTGTTCTCCCAAATGGTTCCCCAAACTGTTATTAGTCCCTGCAATATCCATCTCATGAACAGTATCATGCAAGTCAGCAGTCTGAGTTTCAGATGGTAAATCTTTCTGTTGAAGAATTTTGTGTACTGTTGGACAGTAGATCTCTTGACCAAAAGATTCACTACTTATACCCTGAGCAGCTATTTGAATAGCTTCTTCAGACATCTCTTTTTCATGAGATTCTTCAATGTATCTATGATCTCTCATATCCTCAAGACTCCTCCTTACTGCTTCCTGATAATTGGCTTCTTCTTCCAAAGCACCTTTATAAGCACTTCTTGAATCCGACGGAAGTAAGGGAGGCTCCTCGCAAATGTTTACACATCCTTCTTCCCATTCTACTTCAGCCTCATCATCCATGCCATCTATCTCCAGTGGAGCCTGCCTTTCCCCTTGAGAATTATTGCTTAGCAAGTCACCTTTCTTTTCAATCACTCCTTCCTCCCACTCAACATCCGAAGCAGAATCTAAAGACTGTTTCTTTGAGGGGGGATGATCCATAGGAAAATCCATAGCTGGATCACCTGCCACTAAACTCGCAAATATATCATCATCATCATTGGCACAATCATGTTCAAAATTATCTTCAAAAGATATCTGAATTGTGGTCCCACTTCTCAACTCAGACTCTTCATTATTGTTGTTTAAACACGCCTTCCCATCATCATCTGGATTGGATGAGTTCAGATGCGAAATTGTGTCAGAGACATTTACAGGGGTATGTACATCAGTGTCACTTACAGTAGGCACATCGCTATAATCTTTATTTCTGGACACATTCTCCTCCTCAATTTCTTTCATCAAATCTAAATTTCTCTGTAAATCTCGAGTCATGCGAACACCCATGGCTCTCAGTCTGCTGACTCGAAGATGACCCCTCTCATCCAGATATGTCTCCACATCATCATTAAATGCCTTTTCAGGCTCAGACACAATTGATTCTAGCACACTACTAGATTTCCTTGTCGAAGCATCACTCGCAGCATTTGCCAAATTATTTTCTGTTTGTACTTCACTTGACTTCTTACTAGTTTGATCTTCTCCAGCAGATGCAAGGACACTGATAAACGCCGACGTGCAATATTTTTAGTGGACAATGATGATTTAAGCAAGGAAAGGAAAATGAATGAATCACTAGAGCAAACCAAATGATTGTTACTTACTCTTTGTCCCCAGTAAAAGATGAGGAGAAAATAAATTCCCTGTTTGCTTCAGAAGCAATCCTTGAAGTACGTACACCACCTATTCCCCTTCCAGCAGCAGCTTTCTGCACTTCACCTATCTCGCGTCGAAAAGCAACAGTTTTCAGATAAGATTGTATTTGCAGTTCTGAGAACTTCTCCGGGGCCTGAGAGATGCATCTAGAGAATTAGAATGGAAAAGATAAAGGATATATCAAAAGGCACACAGCACCAGTTCTTAACCTAGAAACCGCAACTAACATAACTGAACAACATAACAGATAAAATTGTAAGCTCAATAGTCCTGGAAAAGGACTAAAGATGTTTGAAGCCCACCATCATAAATTATGTAGCATGTGAGAGAAGTACCAACTAAACCATCAACCTGACGAAAAACCTTTTTAACAACAAATAGATCGTTTAGAAGACATCATCATGATCCATCTAATGTAACTCACAAACAAGGACCAGTATTAAATATTGAGATATTGTGCTGTCAAACATGAAATGCTGTGCGCAAACTATAAATTTTGTACTTCAAACTACAAAAGGTACATATCTTAAGAAGATACAAGCACGAAAAAACATAAAAACAATTGCAGAAAGAGAGATCATTATGTACTGATGCGCAAGACAACTTAATGAAATACCTTCTTGACCTTCTGATACTCTTGTCTGTTCTCTGCCATCAATCTCTCCCTCATCTGGCAAACAAGTTATTAATTGATCAAACAAAGAGAGAAAATTCAGCATACACAGATTGTCTCCCTTTTGAGGGAGTAGTAACTGGATACTTCTTCCATAAGTAAAAGAACTACCATTACCTGCCCAAGAAGATCAAGTTGCATAGATGGAGGTAAAGCAGCTAAAACAGAAGGATCAACTTTTCCTTGTGTTGCTGGCTGCACATTGCATAAAGAGTTTGGGGGTTAGTAAGAGAAAAAAATCTATTCATAACCTCGTCAAATATTATCACAAGCTTAACAATTACATTTATGCAATTAAGTCCACAGATTGAAATAGTAGAAATTGGAGGATAGCATAATCCTGACCCAAAAATTATACAGATTTCCAGCACCAGAGGCATCAACGGATCTGATACTTGTTAGTTTTATTACACACACAACTATAAGTTGTACTGATACCAAAAGCGTCAAAAAAATCATTTTACTACTCAAATAAAGTGACTTGCACCATGCACAGTCTAAATCTGACATGTGGAGATGAAAATGAAATCAACAAGCAGTTGATGCTAACCAATATCATCTCTTCATCTTCATCGGTGTTATCATTTTCAGCAGGAGCCGCAGCACAAGATGTTGATGCATCATCAGCAAAATTCCAGTCTTCCTCTGCTTGAATAGAAGCTGCCAACCTTAATTAACTTGTCAAACTGTGTGTCAGAATCATTAATGTCCACATTCAAGTATAAAGCAACAAGATCATACAACTATGACAAAAAACGATCACACAACTGACTACTATAACTTACATCTCATCCAATGCTTCTTTGTCATAATTTTCTGCCCCCAAGCCATTTCCTTCAGTCATGTTCTCCATCATTCCAGTTGCTTCTGTTATAACCTTTTTACCCTTTGCATCATTCAGTTTCCTCTGGTTCTCCAGATCCACAGATAGCTCTTTGAGCCTCATTGCCTTAAGCTGCAAGTAGAAATGGATAAAAAAAAAAGTTATCTAACATCATGTAAGCTTCTAAATGCTTACCATAATGAGGTTGCTAAGTAAATTGAGACTGCATTTTAAGCTATATTAAACACTGCCAAATTCCAATTTCAACAAAACAGAGAATCAAGAAAATATTGGTTTTATCAATGGTTCTGTCATCTACCTGCATGATAATCCATGACAGCATTGATGACAAACACTTATGTGATCCAGAATAGAAAAGCAAACATATACACAATTTGATGGACCATCTCATCCAACAGATAAGGACAAAGGTTGTTTGGGTTTTAACATGCTCCTAAGCCGTGAAAATATGTTGTTAGTAACTAAAAAACACTTAAAGAATATTAGATTGTATGACCGGTCTTATCCAAAAACTTAAATTGTTCTAAAAATGGTAACACTCATATGTTCCAAGTCTGCAACACATAACTCCAAATAATTGAGCGACTAACATGATTAAGGAGCAACTTTTCAGCCGTCTTCCTAATTTTGGCCTGAGCATTTTCCCTCTGGCGGCGACGCGCAATCACTGTTCGACGTTTCAGAGCAGGTGTGCCACCGTCAAATACAAATACTGGCTTGGTCCGAAGGTAAAGTAGCTTGCAAATTCGACGGAAAAATCCCAAAATATGAGCATTCCGCACCATCTCTCCCTTTTCATCTCGCATTGCTTTCATGAATTGTATAATCCATATACTCGCATCTGATAAATAACAATTGTCACATAGTATAATCAGCATAAATATGATCAGTGAGTTGTATTAATTAGGGTTAGGGTTTAAGGAAACTGAAGTTACCGATTGCCAGTTTTTTCCCGGAGAGGGTCTCGACGGAGACGCGGCGGCCGACGGGGGCGATGAGATCCCAGAGACCTTGAACACCCATTTCAGTTTTGCCACTTAACTTTCGATGATCGTGTTACAGTTTTGAACTATTGCCGCCAAGTTAGTACAAATGGGTTGAAAAAATGGAACGGGAAGTCGGTTGGTTATTGCAGGGGCAAATTGGGCAGCTTGTTTTTATCCCTTAACAAAGTTCAAGAACCATTAAGGTAACAATGACCTTTTTTATTTCGTATTTGGTTATGGTTAATAATTAGTCTCGGAAATTATTTTATACTACAAAAAAAATAGTGGTATTAACTATTCTATATAAAAAGTGTGATAGTTATCCGGTATAAAAGGTGGAAATTAATCTCATAAAATGTCCTAGTTATTTCATGTATCCTAGCAACCAAATGACTGCTAATGTAAAAACTATTGACACACTCAAATTATGGAGAACTTCAAAGTGGAAATTGCATGTCTTTGCATGTTCTCACTTAATGGTTGAATTCGTTAAAATCATTGGTAAAGCATGAGATTAATTATAAGAGGAGGTTGTGCAGGTAATAAACACCATTCACCTTCAACTTTAAAGATTGATGGTTTGTCACCAAGGGAGCAAAAAGATTAAGCTATCCAAGAAAGGTAAAAGCACACACGATTTTGATCGAAAAGTAAAATCACATGTCTTTTTTTTTTTTTTTTGGGGTACTAAAGATGAAACTTCATTAACTAAACAGGAATGTTACATGGAGTGTGCACAGACCTATTTGGTTATACAATACATTTTCACATACCAATCTTATTAAGCTATGCAACTGGAGTAGTTCTAAGCATAACTTTGATAATTCAGATATTTATGATTCTGGTGATAATTCTAGAATGATGTATATACCCAGCACAAGTGCAAGTGCTCAGCTTAGATTTATTTTCAGCCTGTAGAGCATTATCTTGTAACAACGTTATACGTATAGTTAACATTAGTTGCTTTTAGTATGATTATAACTTTTAGAAATATCATCAAAACTCAACTTTCGTACATGTGATTTAGTTAATCAGGCCTTGAGTTGAGCTTATGAAGATTTGTGATTCCTCTATTGGTGGTACTATAAGACAAAAGACATAGCAAGTTCAAGTCAGATGAGTGTAGTTATGTTCGCTAATGTCTCTGAATACCTTATGGGATGGAAACAGAATTGTATTGTAAGTAGAGTGAATTCACTGGAAAATGTTTTTGTTACTGTTCTATAAAATGAAGAATCCATGTGTGTTCTGTGTATATTGAAAATGCTTTTTATAAGGTAAGGTCTGTTTACACTTGAAATTTACTTGATTTTTGTTTCAAACTGGTTAACCATGTATCTCCAACTAGATATGGTTGTATCAGCTTCTTTTAAGCAGTTTCTCAGCAAAAACATGTCAAATGAGTTAATAACTTTGATGGTACTCAACTATCATTTGTTTTCACAGAAAGTCACTCAATTTTCATTTTCAACTCAAAAATCATTCAACTATGATTTCTTTGCACAAAAAATCACTCAACTTTCATTCTCAACTTAAAAGTCACTCAACTATGACTTCTTTGCACAGAAAGTCACTCAGTCTATTTAATTGTTTTTTCATTAAAATTTAGTAACATCAAATTTTAAGAATCAAATGTATATATCCATTTAAACCATTTAATGATCCTCCCATTTAATCCAACCCGCTAAAATATAATATTAAACATTTTATTTTACCATTAATTTTCTAAATCAAAACTCTCAAAGCCCTTAAGATTACATTGTTAATATTGATTAAGTTAGAAGGAACAAAACTCTATTTATAGAGTCCTAAACCTTTCCTACAAGAAAAATGATTAGTCATTTCAAAACTTTTTTCTAAAAGAAAAACTTATTTATGATAAAAAATCAAGAAAATAAAAAAAACTTCTGAATGGAACACAATTGACCCCATCAATATTCTTCTGCAAGTTTTTTACTCATTGGCTTTCAGCTTCCCTTTCTTTAACAGGCACAAGAGGTCAATTGTTAATTGTTGTGAAAGTTACCGAATAAATCTATTTCACTCTAATTCAAACCTAAAAAAAAACGACAACCATAAAAATAGGCAAGAAACTTTTTCTAGGAATTGCTACTTTTGCTAATCCTCGTTAAGTGTAATTGAAAATAGCACTCCACACACTACTAATTAAAGGACTAATTAATTTCACGTGTTCCTTTGCACAAAGTTTCCTTTTGTGATATGAATTAGATTATTCATGTTATAAATGTAATATACAGACGAAGTTGGGATGCAACTTCTTCAAACTACTCCCTTCGTTTCAAAAAAAATGGCCTAATTTGACTTAGAACGGAGTTTAAGAAAATAAAGAAGACTTTTTAATCTTGTGGTTCTAAATTAAAGTTATGTTAAATGTACCTAAATGCCCTTTAATCTTGTGGTCTTAAACATGTCACGTGGAAAGTTAAAGTTGAAGTGTTGCCAAAAAAGGAAAGGGATCATTATTTTTGAAACATACTAAAAAAGAAATAAGGTCATTCTTTTTGAAACGAAGGGAGTAATTAATTGTTTTATGTCGTGACATGTAGAATATACTACTTTATGCTTTATGTTACAAAATCATTGTAGTTGTGATAGTACTACATTTTAAAATTAAACTACCACTAATTTACTCCTCTCTCCTTTAAAAAAAATTAAATATTTCAATTGATTCTCCCTTATAGTCAAAAAACACCAGAAATGTGTTTTATTTTTAGGATATCATAAAGTATAATAAGTATATAAATAAATATTGCTACTCACTATCTTCTTATAATATAAAATTGTAGTACCTGCATATTTAAAATTAAATATCATGGAATCATCCTCTTACTCCCACCAACCCCTCCCCAAATTTTCAAATTCATGTCTATATAGTACACACTAGGTGTTAATTTAATAGTGTAGGACTTGCTCAACTTGCAGAAGAAAAAAAGTCTTCAAGAATGGAAGATGATTAAACTAAAGCTGACCAAGAAACCTCTCAGAAGTTTAACTGATTGTGACCACTCACTCTTTTTTTTTTATTTTTTTATTGGAAGGGAAGAGGAATCCTGACTAACAAATCGAAAGTTGAGAGCTTAACTATTTCTACCCACGAGTACTCATGTGTACTCTTTAATTTGTCCCATATTGACTCGAAAATTTCTTTAATTTTGTGTCATGTCAAATTATGTCACGTAAATTGAAATTAAGGGAGTGTTAGTTATACTAGTAGACTTAGAGTCAAGAAAAATCAAGAAGTAAACCATCATTCCCTTCTTCTCCTTCAATTTCTGGGCATTTTCTTACATCTACTTTTCTCATTCCTTTCTCATTTGTCAAACTTGTATGTTAACTTCTTGTGCAAATATCTTCTACTACTATGCTTATTTATATTAGATGTTAGCTAAGCCTTTAGGAATATCTCAAATTCTCCAAAGGTCAAGATGAGCCAAGTTTCCTTGTGAGTGACAATTTTTGTTCTTTTATAGCATATACTACAAAAAGTTCAAATCTTTTTGCTTTATTGTTCAAGATTGTATTGTTTTACATGACTCAATTTATCTTCTTTTTTTTGTTCTACAGGTTTAGTAGTGGCCAAGAATTGGCAAATTTGTTTCTGAGCTCAGATCTACTTCATCATTCTTGGATCAGAATCTCTGACCTTAGCAGTCATCCTTATTTGAATAAACCAATTTTGTTTAAAGTTTACCCATATCATTCAAATGGTGCTATTGTTGCTTTTGTATCCTCTCCCACTTGTACTCTTCAGAAAGAAATGGTCTCTTCAGAAGAGCTTGAAGGTTCTCAATCTCCTTTTGACTTCATTTCTACCAAAGTCAACCCTCATTACTCAGTTAACAAAGCAGCAATAACCCTTTTTGCTTCATTACTGGATGACCTCTCTGCCCTCAAAGAACAGGTACTATAATATTTCTCTCCAAAATTTGTGATTTCTCTTTAGCTAGATATTACTTCTTCTGATTCGATTTGTTTGTCTGATTTTAACTTGATATAAAACTAAAAAATGCAAAGAAACTTTAAAATTTTGTGGTCTTAAACTAAAGTTAGGTAGAATGTACTGAAAGCTAGAATCAAAGAGTTGCCAAAAAAAAAATAGAATCTTTTATAGATTTTATGGTGTTAGTTTGGTCTGCAGGAGCCTTGTTGTTCATATATTCATGTTGATGTTTTGTTCATTCTGATTGACTGCAGTTGGGCAGTTTTAGTCCTCTAATAATCACTGGAGTTTCGTTGGGAGGTTCTGTGGCATCTCTATTCACTCTCTGGCTACTTAAGGACGGTAATAAGCGTCCCACTTGTATCACTTTTGGTTCACCTCTTCTTGGTGATAGTGGCCTGCAACAAGCCATATCAGAACGTCCATCATGGAATTCAAGCTTCTTGCACGTAGTCTCGAACCATGATCCAATCCCAAGATTCTTAATTTCACCTACTAATAGCATTGCTGGTTCTATTCCTCAATCTTGTATTTACAAGCCATTCGGTATGTTTCTGCTGTGCTCAGATTCAGACTGCTCTTGTTTTGAGGAACCTGAATCAGTTTTGGATGTTATGACGGAAATGAACTTAAATAGCCAACACCAGGACAATCGTTTCTTGGCTTTCCACTATGAGCAGGTTTTGGAATGCCTCAAGCATAGAGTAATCCTTAAGGGAGCTTCTCAGCTGTTTCAGTTTAGCGTGGATCAACTTCAAGCAGGCATTGATCTACAGCTAGAAGCAATCGGAATTGGTGGACAGGTAAAACAAACTCTTACTCCTACAATGCAAGCAAGTATAGTTTCCATTTTTCTTGAGCTGAAGTTGAATGAATAGAAAAACTTGTTTCTAAACCTGTATTTCTAACTTGTATAATGCATATGTTTGTCGTGGCAGCAGACCAGTAACATGAACTCTATAAGGACTAAAGTGAAGAAAAGAGTGGAAGAATCTTTTGCAAAGAAGAGGAATGCCTTTGATCCTGGTAAGAAGCTAAACAAAATGAAAGAAGCTATGGCATGGTTAGAGTGGTACAAGAAAGTAACCCTGAAAGAAGGAGGCTACTATGATAGTTACAAATGCAGTGAGTATCGAGGCAGGGATGCTGTCAAAAGCAGACAAGAAATTGTCAAGCACCAAAGAGTCCTCACTAAGTACTGGAAGACAATGGCTGCAGAAGCAGAGAAAATGCCACAAAGAGAGGGGGCAGTTTTTCGTACTCGTTGGCTGTATGCAGGGACAAACTATAGAAGGATGGTCGAACCACTCGACATAGCTGAATACTATATGAAACCAGGGAACACAGACTATGTAAATCTTGGTAGATCCGAGCACTATAAAAAGTTGGAGGAATGGAGGAAAGAAGACAACCCGTCTGGAAGTGGTAACGATAGAAGGAAGTCCGTTAGCCTCACCGAAGATTCTTGCTTTTGGGCATATGTGGAGGAAGCTATTATAAATTCCAAAAGACTGAGGGAAGGCAGTCTACAAGAGAAGGAAAATGCAAGGGAGTATTTGGTTAATTTTGGGGAATATGTAATGAATATGATAAGGAGCTATTCAGTATCCTCTGAGATTTTCCAGCCTCATAGTAGCTACATGAATTGGTGGCAAGAATATAGGCAAGATATTCTAAGCTGTTTGAGTAATTTGCCTTGGGCATTTTACATGGAAAATGGAGAATATAAAAGTTATGCTTAGAATGGTAGTTAGTGTTAACTACTCCAGTCTCAGCTCGCGGCTTATGTAGTAATCGGCCTTATAAAGATGTATTGTATTACTATTTACCAAATAGGTTTGTGCACTCTCCTGTAACATTCCTGTTTAGTTAATGAAGTTTTATCTTTAGTACCAAAAAAAAAGAAGAAAACTTTATGGATTTTACTTTTCGTTCGTAATATATCTTAAGAAGGTTGAATATCAATTTTCAAATTGTTTGGAGACTATTTGAGGTGGATTTGAGCTGATTTTCAAATTAAAAACGGGAGGTTCAAAACGACTCCATCTGTGTATATCCCCCTTGTATCTCCTATATATCATGTATATCATACACTTATATCCATGAAAATATGGGTATGATCAGTGATATACACAATATATACATGTGATATATTTTTTTCAAGAAACTGTAGAACTGAAATTTAACGTCAAACTAGTCCACCTCACCTACAATCATCCTCTTCATCTAGAGGGGGCCAGTCAGAGGCGGAGTTAGAATATAAGTAAATAAACTTAAAAGCTTAAAATCCACCACACCATTCTCTATCCTCATTGAGCAAGCAGGCATCACAAGGAGACGTGTTGTTGCTTATTCCCTTTTATTAGATAGTAATACACTCAAAATGTTAACTCGTTATCAAAGAAAAAGAATTCATTTCCAAACCCTAGTAGTGCCTAAAGTCTGCTCATTTCTAGAAATCGTTTTTCGATTCAAGTACACATGCGACATATATTTAAGTTATATAAACAATTAAACATCGCAAACAAATTTTAATTAATCATATATAAAAATTTAATCATCATTAAAATAATACCTAGCTAGACTATTGAGTAATATTTATCATAGATATCTAAGTGTCCACCTTGCAAATTTGATTTAATTATTCTATAAATATGTTCGACACCGTTATAAGTACATCAATAGTAATCTTTTGACGTGTACATGAACGGTGTGAAGTGTAAAAGACAAAAAGCTGATCAACAGTAGGGAGCCATAAGCTATGTAATGATGATGAGTAGTGAGTTACCATCACGTACGACTATGAATAAGAAATTATCACCCATAAAATTTTGTAGCTAAATAGTATTTTATTTAATATTATAAATTAAGGATGAATTATAAGAATATTAGCTATGGAAGCTATTAACAATGAATTAGTTAAAATTAGTTAATAAATTCCTTTTCGAAATGATTTCCATATTATTTGAAAATCAACCTAATATTGTATTTGAAATATGAAAACACTCAAAACCATGTTTTCACTTTATATATAAAAAACTAAATCAAGATTCTCCAATTTTTTAATCTCTAGAAAAAAATATTTTTTGTTTCTATATCCTAGGAGTCGTTTAGTTTGTGGCATAAGATATAATAATCTCATAATAAAATTGAGAATTATCTTCTCATGCGTTTGGTTGGAGTAATTAAGTAATCCTTGTATTATTTATATCTTGGTGATGAAATAAGTTATTCCATATACATGGAGGAATAATTTATCCTGAAATAATTAATTCCAGAATAACTTACTTCTAACCAAGCGATCCCTTAGGATGTGTTTGGAATAAAAACAACAATTATTTTTTATAGGGAAAAAAAATTCAGGATAATTTCAAATACAATTTAAAGTAAATTTTCAAACAAAATGAAAAAAATTCCAAAAAGTATTTGAAAAGTTCTCATGACCAAATAGATTAAACTTGGATATGCAGTATGTATATAACAAACAGTACTCACACATCTCGTAAAAGGAAAAGAAGCAGAAAAAGGAAATACCAAGATATGATGGAAAACAATATGGTTCTCTCCATTGTACCATTAAAAGCAAAACTTTTTGAATTTAATGGCATCAACTTTTATTGAAAAGACACACTACTAAATAGACACTAGAGAACAAGAAACACTAATAGCATATTATAAGTTATTTTGCGCATGAGTATTATAATACATAGATGATTATTTAAATAAATTATGCATGAGTATTATAATATAATCATCGAGAGTTTGATTCTTTGCCTTGTAATCTCATCTCCATTTTTCTTTCCCGGTTTCCAAATTTTTATGCTATTTTTTTATTAAAAAGAGAGAGAGAAAGAAGCTTTAGCCACTTTGTAATAGAAAAAAAGAAATAAGCTATAACATTTGAGTATAAATTAGGCGGATAAATAAATATATACTAGTTTGTTATCTAATATAATTATAGCTTGAATTAATTATCACTTACAATCTCTTTTTAGCTATAATTGTGTACGCCTCTCTCCTCTCAACATAGCAATAATTTAGCTATATGCATACATATGTATACAAGTATATATCTGACAAATATACATATACAATTCGACAGATATACAAATACAATTCACCTCTCGACACTCTCCGGCCTCTCTCGCTCACCTCTTTCTTTCCTCCACAATCTCGTCCGCCTCTCTCTTTCCTCTCCTAATCTCGCTCGTCTCTCTGCTCCCTCTAATATGTAGCTACGAATTGTAACTAACAAATTATAGCTATATATATAGCATAATCAAGTTATTTTTAATGGTTATTCGCAAAACTTCTTTTATTTTTTTTTTCTCTGAACTGCCAAACTGGATACTTTTCTTATTAAGTAACTTACACTACCAAAAAAACTGTTAATTAAATGGGGATTTTTTTGAAAATTAATATAAAATTTACAGGAAAATAAGATTCCTGCGAAGTTTCATTCTAATCCACATGAAAATGGAGGGAAATCCCCATATAATTAACAGTTTTCTTATATTGCTAAAACTACAATTTCTTTAATAACTTAAAGCTTGTGAGTTGAGACAATCATATATGTAATACAAGATCAAAATAGCTATCAATGTTTGAATCTCACATCATCTATTATCAAAAGAATTTCTGCATTGACTCATTCAAAGAATCAAATCAGTACGTGAAAGGATATCTAAATTTACATACGTAACAAGTAATCAAATCAGTATTTTCTATAATATTTTAAATTTTTAAATGAAATGATCACACGTGCAATAAATATAAACGATCAAAGAGTATGACTAAGTATTTATGTACTAGCTTATATCCTAATCCTCCCACTACAATTCTATATCAACTGAAGCATCCCATATTCATCTACATATTTACATTATGATCCTCACATCAATCCAAACAACATATATATATAGATCCACACACTCAGTTTGCTGGTATCTTATGAGGGTAATGATGAACATAATGGCAAAAAATCCAACCAACCACACGTAAAGCCAAACTCTCCACCTGAAAGTTCAAATTTGGAACTAATTCCAATAACTCTCACCATTATTATCTCAATAAGTCCAAGAATACTCAAGACTCGTTTGATTTGGAATAAAATTTAAGATGATTAAATTTTTTTTCATATTTAGTTTGAAGTATTAGCTAATTCCAAAATTATTTTATTTTGGGATGAAATAATCCTGAGATTCCCAACTAACAATAGCTCATGCTTAGTACTATTTCGATCTGTTCGGTAATTTGCTACATCAATAAATTAATTTTAATAATAGATCTAAACACCAAACATGTTCCCTAATACATATGATTATATTTGACAAGTCTAAAACTCTAAGAATGCAAAGTATGCGTACTTTGTTGATGTTCTCATACAATTATAATTACATACGTTTTGCCTAAGCAAAGGTAATCAATCATGCGTTATACTTACATATATACAAGGTACTTTACCTTTAATGAGATATTTTTTAATGAAACTGAAACCCTAAATTGATATATTTGATTATAATACCGTCATTGAAGATCGATCGATCTATGTTATATAAAGCATTTGAAAATAGAATTGAATTAAAAGATGGATAGCATTAAGATAAAACAGATCCATTTAAGATTCACTAACACAAAACTTGTAAAAGAAAAGAAAAATTACAAATATGAAACCCACCTGCAGATAGGAATTATAAGCAAAATATTCTTCAAGTTTTGAGATCTAGTAATAACTTTGCTTGAAATAGCAAAGGGATCGGACCAGGAAGCTTGATTCCCCAACAAAGGAAAAAAGTGAGTTTAGAGAGAGAATGAGTTGTTTCACTCGAACGATGATCCAAATCAATTAATATACTCTCTCCATTTTAATTTTTTCTTCTTCGTCTTCGTCATCATCATTATCATTATCATCATGTTGACCACGTTTTTTCTGACGAGGAGTATATGGTGATGATAATAATGATGATATTTTGAAATATTTTTGTTTGTGGGAGCAATGATGATGGCGGTGAAAGAAGTAAGGTTTTGGTGGTGATGATTCAGAAAACATGATGATTGCTGGGGTTGAAAGTTAGGAGGGAGAAAGGAATATAAGAGAGAGAGAGAGAGGATGATAGTCTCCACCTTCTCAATGTTTTTCGTGCACTCTTTTTCTGTTCTTTTACCCAAGGTCTCACTGAGCTGTGCGTCGGAGAGAGAATTTTCTATTCATTTTTGCTTCTTCTATCTTCATTTTTATTTTTTTATTTGCTTTTAAGAGTGTGAAAAATTAGTTAATTTTAACAGCTTAATTAGTTGATTATCTAAATTTTTATTTTATTAGATAATCTTCTTTTCAAATTTTCTTATTAAATCCCCAATTTCCTATTTTACATTGTGATTAATAAATTAAATAATTTTATTAGTTTGTCTTTGATTCATATTAAGAAACCTTTTTTAAAAAGAAAAATTCAGATTTTCAAAATTTGTTTAAGTTTTCGAAGATTATACTCCTTTCGTTTTATTTTATGTGACTTTTTCGAATTTTGAAGTTCAAATAAGTTCATCTTTGACTGTAAGTTTTTCATAGATCTTTTAAATATTTTAAATTATCAATTATTGTGACTTATAGTACTTTTGACGTAGTTTACAAATATATAAATTTCATTTCAAACATTGAAGATTTTATGCACAAATTCTCGATCAAACTTAAATTGTTTGACTCTCGAAAAACGAAAAAGTGTGACATAAATTAGAACAGCATGAGTACTAATTATAAGGGTAAAATAGGAAAAATTTAAATAATTATATTCTAATGTTTTTAGTCTCGCAAATTAGAGATGTTAATTGAGTTAAAATAGATTAAACTATGGTAGAGTTGAATTCATGGTAAAAAATCATTTAATCTTAGTAGAGATGTCATAAGCGCGAATTGAGCTAAATTTGAATGGATCAAAATAAGTTGATTAATCTAAATGTATCTAAATGTTACTTGAGTTGAAGATAAACCAAAGTATAATCAATGAGTCATTATTCAATCCATTAAATTTTTATTACATTTTAATTACTTTATTTGCATTTTTATAAATATTTAATACCTAATATTTTTTTATTATAACTATAAATAATATCTATAAAAAAAATTTATTTTGACAAAAAAATTGGAAACTAATTTAAACTACATATTGGGTAAATAATTTTTCTAACAAGATCTCGTCTAAGTTCTAACATTCCTCTTAAAGAATCAATTGTATAATGCCCAAAATAGTTTCTGAAAATCAATTTAATATTGACAAAGATACAAAAAGATTATATATAGTAACAGGTCTAAAATCTCCTCTTGTGATGTTGTGATTAAAAGTCATATAAATATATAAAGTTTGTTTTTTGGTTATAAATATCAATTTCCTCTTAAAACTTTATATGAAATCAAACATATCACATAAACTAGAACGAAAAAATAAAAAATAAAATAGCAGTACAACTACATAGAATGAACTGTTTCCCTCGACAAACAAAAGTGTAACCATCCGTTTTGGATGTATTGCACGCTGCAACTGTAGATGCAACAAATAACAAGTACTACAGTACAACGAGTTTTGGTTCTTAGTTTGATTGGGAATTAGTTAATTTAGTATAAATTATTTTGAAATAAGTTATCTCATTAAATATATGGAATAATTTATTTCATCATTATGATATATATGATGTGATAAATAATAGAGAACTTACATAAACTTTCCTAGTTTAGGGACTAATTACTTAAATACATTCTGATTTGCAATGTTACGTATCTTAATAAATTTTGATACGTCCAGATACATATATCTCGAGATACATGGGTCAAAATTAGGTGTTATATTGTATTCAAGTGGATTCACATGTATTTGGGATGCATAACAAATCTCGCTTGCCTCCTCGACGGCTCTTCTATGTGTTCGGTACATGGAATCGCTCCATATATGTACAAATACGTGTATCTAGTGTGATTCACATGTATTTGAAATGTTCGCCTCCCTCCCAATCTCACTCGTCTTTCTCCTAATTTTAGTGGATCTTAGAGCAAAGATACATGTATCACTGGTAAAATACATAACATTTCAAAAGTATAGATAATAATAGTAAATATGATAGTGAAGTATGTCCGACTATATAGTTTGTTTGTTTTTCACAAATAATTTAAAAATTATTTAATACCTTCAATTGAATACACAATAAAATAATCATACATTTTATTTTAAAATTATTATATATTAAACGATTTATTTTACTCTACTGCAACCACAAAATTGTGAAATGCACTCGACGGGACAAGCAGAGAAGGCATAACTCTATGGGTAGGACCAGGGTCCACTTTGGAAATTATCCATCACTTTGGACTTTGGAGGAGCGGTTTGGGCGTAAAAAAATAAATTGGATTGAGTTGAATTTAATTTAGAGTTTGTTTGGCAATATTGTTAAAATTTGATCAAAAGAAAAATAATTTATGTTTGAGAAATTCGTCTGAAAAGTATTTTTGATAAGTAATTTGTGTTTGACTATTTTTTTTTAAGAAAGTGCTTTTGAAAGTCAAATTATAAAAAATAACAAGTATTAATAATATTAAAAATATTTTATAGAGACAAACTATTTTAAACAACAAATACAAAAACTTTAATTACATTTTTAGTTTAATCAATTAAAATGCACATATTCAAATTTTCAAATCAATATTATAAACAGATAAATATTATTGAAAAATATTGAAAAGAAGAATCTTTTTGTTATTTGTTACTTATTCTCTTGGATTCAATCTTAGCTATTATCTTTTTTTGTTTGTTTATAATACTCTAAAAAATTTAAAAATTCAAATTAAAATAAAATAATAAATAAATTAGAAAAATGAAAATTTGTTATTTGTTATTTTATTGGTAGCGTCTAAATCTTTATTTGTTACTTTTTTTTATTCCGCAAAATTGTTGTTGTTACATTTGTTTTTATAATTTTGTCAAATAATACGTAAATAATATGTACAATATAAAATACGAATAATAACATAAAAATAAAATAAAATAAATATTATTATATAAAAATAAAAAAATAAAATTCTTGAATGAAAATTAATGAGACTTATGAGATATGTTAATTAATTAATAAGAGATATATTGATAAATATGATTATATGTAAGGGATATTTTAGTATTAAAAGAATAATTTTTCTGCTTGTCTTTTTCTTAAAAGGCATAAACTTTTAGCTTCTTCACACCAATAAAAAGAATATTTCTGCTTTCATTCAGTTTTTAAGGATTTACCAAACACTTAATTTTTCTAAAAAAAAGAAATACTTCTGATTTCCCAATAACAATATCAAACAGCTCAAAATAATGAATTCATTGTGTTTGCTGAAACATAGATTTTTTAAATTAACAGCTATGTCTAGACATCATTATATTTGAAATTGTAAACTTTCACCCAATAACTTGAAAGTTTTTAGAAGATAGATTTCCAAAAAATTACCAAATATCATAAGCAAATAATTGACCACATATCATAATCAAATAATATTTTCAATTTTTTTTTTGAAAATTTACTTTCAAAATCTATAACGAAGCAAAAGCTTTATGAGTTAAAATGCTTTGAATTAATATGTACAACTTTGACGAAATTGCCAATTTTTGCGCCAATAAACGAAATTTAGCCACTAATTCAAATGTAATACGAAAATAATACCTGAACAAAAGTACATTCGCAAAAACAAGAACAATATATCCTAAGACATGATGTTAGAGTTCGAAACTTTAACAAGTAAAAAAATTCCAGCACTCACAGGTTGGAGTTTGAAAAACTTTTAATTATAAATTAGGTTCAAATTTCAATAACGATTCTTTGAAGTCTATAATTGTTTTCTTGAGATCAAAAGAAGTCTCTCGTGTGAAAAGAATTGGGTTGGAACCCAGCGCATATATATTTATAAGTTCCTATTAAAAAATAGAGTCACTTTTAACAAGGAAAAGAGGAAGATTTGCTATGCAATCAAAGATGTGGAAATAAATCTTGGCAGCAATTAATTTTGCAGCCATACTTGTTAAAATTACTAGCCACAAATGTGAAAATTGGTAGCCACCAATGTGAAAGTTGGTAGCCACATTTGTGGAAGTAGGTAGTCAAAGTTTGGTATAAGTTTTGTATTAGTTTGGTAGAGTTAGGCAGCCAATTTTTTTTGTTGAAATTGGCTATCACATTATGTCATTAATGATGTAAACAAGTGTTCAAAAAACTCTAAGTAATTGAACACTTGAAGATACACCAAAATAGAGAAGCAATAGAGAGTAGAGAGAGTAATCCACAAACTACTTCTTAGTTTGTGAGAAAATAGTGTGCAAATAATATTATTGTGAGTTGTAAGAAATAAAAGAGTGTTGAGTAGTAGTCTTTTGACACTACCAAGTTTTTCATCAATATTATTGTATTACTTATTCGGGTATCATATTTACCCATTTTAATATTTGGTGTCGTTGTTACTCTCTTCCTATTGCTATTTAGTTTGGACATTATCCTGGGTGTGATTATTATTTTGTCCAACAAAAGAGAGAAAGACAGCTTATTATTAAATGGTATTCCTTTGGTTTAAGATGTTGAAGAAGAAAAACTGACGATTGGAACATGTCAAAGGAACAGGTCCAACGCAGTTGACTGACTTGTCTATAGCAGTACTGTAAACTCGATAGTTAACTTCGTTGGACCTGTTCCAATCGTCAATTTCCTTCTACTTCAACATAAGATAGTTAAACTTTAATTACTATTCGATTTCATGTGCAGAGAGTGATGACAAAAGAATTTTCGGGGTAATGGAGATCAGGAAAGAGGGAAGCTGCTTCAGTCTAACTTTAAGGCATGAAATCGTCATTCTGTTTTGTTTCATCGTCATTCCTCCTACTTTTTAATTTTTAAAAAAATGGTTATAAACTAACCTGGTTTTATATGATATATAGAAATTAAGGAATTATGTTATATATATTTTCTCAATATATTGGTCTTTTTGTACCAGAAAAGAAAAAAGTATATTGAAAAATTGAACGTGTTTCTAGCAATTATCAATTGTTAAGTCATAATACTTTGTAAAAAGTTGAAGTTGGAACAAGTAAATAAAGATGAGGTTAATTTGAGAGGATAAATAAATAAATTGATAAGAAAAACAGAGTTTAGGGACATATTTGGTAGATTTTATAACTTGGGCCAACAGTAGTACAGTAATTTTCTACTCTAACCAGGCAAATTATATAGCTTTTTCATAAAAATAGGAATGTGATACATTTCATTTATCATTAATATATGATACATGAGGTAACCTATTGAATTATTAACATAACAATAATAAATAATCACAATTTCAGTTTCATTTTTGTGAAAGTATGTATGGTATTATACAAATCAATTATTATCTAATCTATGTTTTTTATAAGCAATTGTCAGGTTTTTGTAAACCAGAAACTCTTCCGCTAACATTAATACATGAAGCCTTAGTCGGATGATCATTGTAACTAAGATTCAAATCTTCAAGTGTTATGCCGCTACATGGATTACTTTTGCTACAATCAAGTTTCACTGCAACTTTAGTAGCCGATGTTCCATATATATCTTGATATGTTATATCACTTATCTTTACGCCTGAGCCCTATAAAAAATGAATAATATAATTAGACTAAAGTAAGGGAACATGATATATAAATTGATTTACTTGTTCTCAATCAATACCTTATGAGGACAACTTTCATGATTAGGGCAATAATTTTGATCTATGATGATTGGATTTTTAACATTACCCATTACAATATGTTGAAACAAAACATTTCTAACAAAGCCATTGCTAGGCCTTGCCCAAGTTTTAACTCTCACACCATTTGTTGTTCCACTAAAAGTTACAGTCTTAATTGTCACATTTTGGACTCCTAACTCTTGCTTTTTCCAGCCTAAGCTTCCAATGCTGTAACAACATCAAGTTTTGGACATACATTTTAGTAGAAACGATATACCAATTAAAATGAAAAACGTAACGACGTACTAAAAAATTGAATTTTATGTTATGTTTCAAACCTTATTCCATGGCCAGGGCCACAAGCAATGCCTTCAATCCATAAGTTAGAATTTCCAGGGCCAATAGAGATACAATCATCTCCAGTACCAATTTGTGAGTTCGTAATACCAACTCCTGATGATAATTTTATATGAATTCCATCTGTGTTGGGACTATCTCCTGGAGCTGATACCTTCAGCCCTTGTAGCTTCACGTTACGACATCCGTCTACCAATATTTGAAACTTTTGACCATTTTGTACGGTTAATCCACTCATTGTAATATTGTTTGATTTGTAAAAAGTCAATGCCTGCACGAAAATTTAAGGTAAAATTAAAATTATACTGAAATTTTTTTTTTAATGGAAAACGTAACGAACCGTAGTGCCATCAGGGCAATCCTCGTAGTCGGAGTTCTTGCAAGCCCAAAGAGCAGCACCTTGACCATCAAAGGTTCCACCATAGATGGAAACGCCATTGACTTTTTCAAATTTAATCCAATTTTCATCATCGCTAATGACATTATAATCCGATGGAGCTAAGAGAGTCCCATCAATGCGTATAGTAATAGCCTTGCACTGACATTTTTTGCCGTTGAAGTATGCATTACGAATCAAGTAATTTCCACGTGGCACATAAATAGTGGACGAGCTAGTAGAAGAACAGGCTGCTGACCAGGCACTCAAAAAAGCCTCTGATGAATCAGTTTTTCCATCGGATTTTGCTCCATAATTTTGGACATTGTAAATATTGGTATTAGTTGCTAATGATGAGTTGATTAAGAAGAGGAAGAAAATTGCAATGGGACTCATTTTGCCAATTAGTAGAAATTTGCTACAAATTTAAACTTTTGGAATGATCAAATTGAGGTAATTGAAGTACTTAATTTAAGAGTGATATTTATAGGGTGAGTGATTTGAATGTCAATATTGTAACGGTGTACCTTAAATGATGAAGTCAATAGAAAGTAAAGAGTTTTAATTGTTATTTTTGACTTCAATGTAAGTAAAGTTATTTCTTCCAGATTTGGTTCTAGTTGGGAAAAAAGAATAGTTAATTCAGATAAGTATCCAACATATATATGCAATTGGCAATTTATTGACTCCTACTTGTGTTACAAACACAGAAAAATAACGTTTTCTGACCTTCATCTTCCCATTTACCTAGTGCTTTCTGGACCCAATTTTTGGCAATATAACACTATATGCATAGAATTAATTACGAATGAATTAGGAACAATTGTGTCAAAATGATTAGGTAGATATAGTACTATTTCAAGTTGTTGGAATATATTTATTCTAAGTTGACTATATATTTTTATGGGTTATGAGCTTATTTAATATTCACTCATAACATTAATTCGACTAATTTTCAAAGTTATTAGATTACATTAATTTGATATTTTAAACCAAAAATTCAAGAACTATATGAAAAATACTATAAATTGCAACTTTTTGCATATCAATATGGTGAAAAAATACACCTTAAAATATTAGTCTAAATTCTTATAGTTTGACTCTAAAAATAGAAATCATGACAATTAAAAGTGGACGAAGGGAATAGGAATATAAGCAAATATTTCATAAATATAAATTAATTACAAATATATACCCCTTACATTGATACCCACTAAATAATTACTATATATGCCTCAATTGATAATTTTCGCTGATACTAAATCAGTATATATGATTGTGTGTATATATATAGGTGATAAACTTACCAAAAAAAGAGCAAAAAGATAATAAAAATATTACTAAATGGTATCTCTAATAAAGGATACTATAAAAAAGAATAAAAATAACAAAAATGAGAAAAGAATAATAAAAAAAATTAATTAATGAGAAAGAACAAAAGTAATAAATGATAAGATAAAAACAATAAATGAGAAAAAAGAATAAAAATAATTAATAATAGGACAAAAAAATTGAATTGGAGCAAATTGGGCCTAAAATGTAAAAGGCTGGGAGATGAGCCTAAAATTAAAGGGAGTTGAAGGAAAAATTGGCTTAAACTAAATAGGGGTATGTGCTATAATTTATTTACGATCAATGAATATTTGCTGAATTCATTTAGACTCTATAGAATTATAATTACTTTATATTTTATGGCCCATTTATATAGTTTTTCTTATTTAATAAGATAAATTATTTAAGTAGACAACATTATTTTACCTATTTTAAATATTCTCTACTCTTTTATTAAAATACAAAAATTCTTTATTTTCTTCCAAAGATACTTAATCGAATACTTTATTATTTTGAAGCAAAATCAGAACTTTTTCATTCCCTAATTATCGCCCTTAATCTTTCCCACTAAGATTTCAGTTATCAAAGTCAAATAATTTTGAATTTCAAAAGAATCCTATGACTATTCAACCAGATTCAGAGTTCAAATTAGATTTTCTCATCTTTTTCATTGTGATTTTTTTTTCTTTATTGTGTTCAATAGTTTTGGCTTGTATTATGCATCTAACATCTAACAAATCTATAATTTTTGTTTCAGAAGGTTCTAACATCAAAGATTTAATTCTAAAAAGGTTGCATGAGCCGATAGTCATGACAAATCAAAGTTCTAGAAAGAAAAAATCGATAAAGAGAGTATATGCATCTACTTCAAAAGATCCGAAATCCCAAAGAAAAGGGGTAAAAAGATTGTCCCTCCCATTATTCGACCAACACTATCCATGGTATGCAATTTTTATCATATATGTATCCTCTGTTATTTTTTTAATCTGGTGATTCTTATTTTTCAATTAAGTATACTCTTTGGAATTTGCAGTTGTTTTTCAGATACATTAATTCTTTGTGAATTTGTTTATAACTATTATTGTATCAAAAGTGAAGAGAACTGTATATAAGTAAAGTACTCACATCACATTTACTTTGTCATAAAGTATTGACTATTTCATGAATAATTAGATTTGTGTTTTTGGTCACTGTATATAAGGAATAATAGAATTTGTGTACCTTTTATGTTTTGTTGTTATTTAGTATCAAATAACATTAACAATAATGTATCTAAGATACTTGTTTAATGCTTATTTTGGTTGATTTTGTTACTGTGCATCATATTCCATGATAATTTTCTATATGATACTTAATACTCAAATCACATTTACTTTGTCATAAAGTATTTACTATTTCATGAATAATTAGATTTGTGTTTTTTGTCACTTTATATAGAAAATAATGGAATGTGTGTACCTTTTATGTTCTGTTAATTTTGTGTATCAGTCATGTATTGTTATTATGTAGTATAAAATGATATGAAACATAATATTTGAACCAATGTCTGGCCTTTTCCTTTTAGTTATGTATGTATCTTCTTTCTGTTTGCAGTGACTGCGGAACATATGTAGCTGCTTTTGCTGAATGTTTTAGGGACGAAATGAAGGTCCCATCAAACCCTTTCCCAAGTGACTATCGTCGCTCAAAATATACAACATTGTTATGGAAATATGGCATCGCCAAGATCAAGGTGAAATACGTTAGCTAGAATGATGATCGTACAAGGCTAAAGGATGTCTTCATTCCATTGGCAGATGATGAACTGATTAATGTAGATATAATAGTTGTTTATTTTCTAACTTACGAGATAAGTTTTATTGTTTTAAAGATACTTTAAGTGTTTTGGAGTATTCCTTCCCAGGTCAACATTATATTTCTAAGTAATTCATACTTCTAAATTTGAAGAGTTTTTATGTCCATAATTTTTATGTCGCTTTTAAATTCGTTTCCAATACATTTTAATACATTATTATTTTTTGCATATTATAAGTATTATACATATCACTTCAGTTTAGGCTACAGTGAAAATGATACAAAATTTTCACAAAATTATTAAGTATATGATACAATATTGTTTTCACAAATAACAAAATTTTATTTTTCACACAACATGGTACAAATTATATCTTATAAGATTGGTACAAATCACAACAGATAATACTAAATCAATATTATGTATATGATACTTAGGTGCTTTAAAGATCTCAAATTGATACGATTTAGTAAACTCATGCCAATGTTACAAAGATATTAAGTATCAAATATACAATTTTGATATCAAATTACTCTAACTCTTTTAAGCTGCTATTAAATTTCCAGAAAATTATTATGTACATGAACATAATTGTGTCCTCAAATATAAAAAATTGTATTTATATGATATATATTATTGGTAAAAAATACAATCTCCGATACTTAATTATTAGTAGATACAAAATTTAGAAAAAGATATTATGCATATGATATATTATTGCTTCAAATGATACCTTTTTACATGTCGTCTCTTTTAACTTTGGCACACATCACAATTATTGATACTATTATTCTATCCGATACAAAATTTACAAACAATTAAGTATCAGACACACAACAACGTATACCAAACTAACTTTATCAAAAATTAAGAATACAAAATGTAACCAGAATTGAAAACATAACATTTTTCATTTATCACATCATAAAATAGTAACCTAAAAGTACTTCATAAAGTATCAAATTTGAGAATTATTAGACATGAAGCATAAAAGTACTTCTAAAAAGCATGCATTAAGAATCTTTCGGGAAGAAAGTACATGTTTGCATCACTTTTTTCACCTTCAACACACACAATTTCACCCGTTGTTGCATCAAAATTTTGTATCTCTTCATCACTTTTATCCGATGTATCAATGCATAGTGAATACATACCGAATCCTACCTCATGTTTCTTCATTTCTATGTACAACTTCACCCCATGTCATTCCGAATACACAATGGAGACAAATTACCTTCAACAATGTATCTGATCTCGATGTTTTTTTTTAAATTCATCAATACCCAATTCAGCTGCAATTGCTGAAATAATATTTAGAACGAAATATTTTCTCCAACCACTATCACATCACTTCTGTGTCGCTCGTATCTAACATCACTTTCCCATGATCCAAAATGCCTTAACAAGATCAAAATATTTATTTAGAATCTTCACAAAACTGCGTTCCAAAATTGTTTAAATCAAACTTTTAATGTTTTTTCGAAGAACAGGAAGAAAATTTCACAATTTGAAATTTAAAAATTATAATTCAGTTAGAGGTTTATGACTGATTGGTTGAAGGAAGAAACGTACGCGTGATTTGTGGAAATCAATTAATTTCTATTTTTAATCCCTTATTTAATGCTTAAACTGATAACAACTTAATAATTTAAATATTAACCGTTATTAATTAAAGTAACTGTCTATAATATATATCCGAAAAACACTAAAAAAAGAAATTTTTAGTAATTAATGAAAGAGTATGAATAGAAAGATTTTCTTTCTTATACTATGTTATTTGCCTAATTTTTACTTTAATATGTGATACTCAATACTCATATGGATTATTTTGGAAGAGTCTATAGGGATTATAGACTACAAGGTATTTGGATTTAAGAAATATCACACAAGGTTAATAACATGCATGCATCACATGCATTGAATTAAACACATGTTGAAAGTATGTATTTGCAATTTAGAAGTTACTATAAAATGCTTGTTGAAAACCCAAAACCCAAACAAAATTGGACTTTAGGATGGTATAGATATATCTGAATTATTCTGAAGGATGGCAATTGTCCTAACTCCCAAGGTGGCTTTGAAATAGTCAAGCCGCACAACAAATTTACAACATCTATGTACTGACTTTTTTTATATTTTATCACACTTTAAATTTTGAGAGTCAAATATTCTTTATTTTTTAAAATTTAACTTGCATTTTTTAAATTGACAATTAGTACGACTTATAGTACCTTCTACCTAATTTTTAATTAAATATAAATTCTATTTCATTTTTAAAAAAAAAGTATATCATACCTAAATCTACTTTCGAAATTCAAAAGTTTGATACTCAACATTTGAATCGTGCATTTTAAAAAGTCAATATGAAACACGGAATCCCATGGATACGTGCATGCATGCAAGAAATATGCAACTGGTAAGAGAATAATTTCTTTTAAGGGATAATTGTATAGAATGACAAACTAATAATATAAAATAAATATTGTAGTTATCCTTTGATTTATTTGTGTTCCATAGCAAACTGTTTGTCAGTCCCTCTCTCCCTTATATTCTCGCTCGCCACTCTCCCTCTCTCGCTCGCTTCCTGTCGCTCATCTCTCTCGCTTTATACAATAGAATTGTATAAATTGTGTTTCTAATTGTATAAAGCGAGAGAAAATTGTATAAACGCATGCAAATACATATATCTTCGTCCTATGCACTTATAATTATACAATACAAATATTTCCCCGCCCAAGTCTCTTTTGCCTTTCTCGTTTTATACAAATTCAAATTGTATATAATTTCTCTCTTTCTCGTTTTATACAATTTAATTCAGCCTTTCTCGCTTTCTCGTTTTATACAATTCAAATTGTATATAATTTCTCTCTTTCTCATTTTATACAATTCGCTTCAATTGTATATATATAGCGAATTATACATATATAAATTTTTTATGGAGCGCAATTATGCAAATTTTGTTATAACATACAAATATGAATTTTATGTTTGCTATATCTGAAAGTTATCCTTTTATTAATTACCGGGTCGATACACTGATAGGCCGCCTACCGTTTCACCTAGCTGCCGGCCTGTGGGTGAATCTGAATTGGCCCATGCTGGCTTCCGGTCCGGACCTTACCAGACGCGAGCCTGGGCCCCAGTTTTAATGGGCTTAAACCGGATGGATTGGCCCAATTGCCAGACTTAGTATCAATTCAAATTTAAATGAGCTCAAACTCTAAATTTAGCTTACTAAATAATTTTGAATTGATAAAAAGTCAAACATTTCAAACTCAAAAAGTTTTCAAATCACTTCTATCTCATCCTATATTTCTTTTTAACTTTTCGAAATGGTAAAAAAAGTTAACCTTTTTTTTGTCAACGACAACTACAAAGAAAAAAAATCCGTTTACATTACTCATTTTCAAAACTTGTAATTTTCTTCTCTCTCATAAGTTAGTTATGCGGTGAACACATGTTGATGCCTTTATGAGATACTATATAGGAAGGAACCATGCCATATTTATTTTCTCAACAACGGTCTTTTTGTAACAAAATATAAATTTATATTTAAAAAAATTGAATTTCCTCCTAGCAATTATTAATTTTTTAAGTAGAAGTTGAAACATCTGTATAAAGATGCGGTTAATTTGAGATGACAAATAGATAGAAAATCATGTTTATAACATTGTGCCCAAAGGAGTTATTCCTCCGGTGAAATTAGATCTTAGGCCTAACTCACACCTCGAAAGCTAGATCAAATGGAGGAGGATTGCCCAAGCCTTATAAGGAGTTCACCCATCTCATTAACCATCGATGTGAGTCATTCTTTAACACCTCCCTAGGCAATAGCTGATCGATATGAAAAATAGTGTTTATGGCCAAATTAATTTGGTAGATTTTATAATTAAAAGAGGAATATGATATCAATTAATTCATTTAACATAATTGATACATGATGGACCTATTGAATTCTCAACATTAATACAATCGAATGTTCTTTATAATAATATAATCACAACTTCAATAATTCATTCTTGTGATAGTATACCAACAAATTTAATTTATCTAATTTTTCAATAGGCAGTTGGTAGTTATTTGTAAACCAGAAACTCTTCCTCTTGCATTAACACATGAAGCTTCAGACTGCTGATTTTGATAACTAAGATTCACACCTTCAAGTGTTATGCCGGTGCATGGATTAGTTTTGCTACAATCAAGTTTTACTGCAATCTTTATAGCTGATGTTCCATGTATGTCTTCATATGTTATATCGCTTATCTTTATACCAGAACCCTACAAAAGAAAACCAACAATATAATTATTTTAAGGTAAGGGAACATGATCTAATCTTATCATTATTGTGATAAGCAAATTAACTTGTTTGATTAATATATACCTGAGGACAAGTTTCATGATTAGGACAATAATTTTGATCTATGATGATTGGGTTTTTAACATTAACCATAACAATGTGTTGAAACAGAATATTTCTAACAAAGCCATTGCTAGGCCTTGCCCAAGTTTTAACTCTCACACCATTTGTTGTTCCACTGAAAGTCACAGTCGTAACTGTCACATTTTGGACTCCTAACTCTTGTTGTTTCCAGCCTAAGCTTCCAATGCTGCAACAACATTATGTTTTCAACATACATTTTTGTTGAAATGATAAATCAATAAAAATGAAAGAAAGTAATCTTGTATAATTTTCATGTTTCAAACCTTATTCCATGGCCAGGGCCACAAGCAATGCCTTCAATCCATAAGTTAGAATTTCCAGGGCCAATAGAGATACAATCATCTCCAGTACCAATTTGTGAGTTCGTAATACTAACTCCTGATGATAATTTTACATGAATTCCATCTATGTTGGGACTATTTCTTGGAGCTGATACCTTTACTCCTTGTAGCTTCACGTTACGACATCCGTCTACCAATATTTGAAACTTTTGACTATTTTGTACGGTTACCCCACTCATTATAATGTTGTTTGAGTTGTAAAAAGTGAATGCCTGCACCAAATTAAAAATAGATGATTGTACTTGTATGACATAATATATATTCAATTCTTTCTTTTGCACTGCATGTATATATGTTTTTGAAATATATTTTTTATTCATTAGTCCAAACACCGAAAAAATATTTTCCATGGAAAACAGAACGAACCGTTGTGCCATCAGGGCAATTCTTGTTGTTGGAGTTCTTGCAAGCCCAAAGAGCAGCACCTTGACCATCAAAGGTTCCACCATAGATGGAAACGCCATTGACTTTTTCAAATTTAATCCAATTTTCGTCTGTCATTGCCAATCTGTAATGACCTTTCTTGTCATTTTTAGTGTTTTATCTTCTGTACATCGTTTAGAGCGTTCCTATAGCGATCCCAAGTCATTTATGACTTGCTGGGACTGACAGTTCGGTCACCTGGTCGTTCGTTTTGTTAATTGTGTGAGCTTTAGTATTTTTGGAGCTTATGAACCTTGAACGATCATTTTCGATCAAAAGTTCAAGAAGATGACATCAGAATCCAATTCTGACGATTCCATCAGTTCCGGAAGGGTCATAATAGGCTAGTAGCATGGTCGACATGACTCCCGAAGTTTTCAGTGTGAGTTGGTGCGATTAGGCGTTTTAACTTTAAGTTTAAGGCTAAGTTTGACTTTAGTCAACATTCTGAGTAAACACGCTCGGATGAGAATTCCGTTAGCGCGGTTAGCTCCGGAATGTCGAGTTTGGTCTAGTTTGACCCTTCTTTCGTGTCCTGAGGTTTTCGATATTTTTCTGAGCCTTTTTGTGGTTTTTGACTTAAAATGACAAATGGAAGTGGGACCCACATTTTATCGAGATGACCTCTGATGGAAATTTCGACTGCGCCATTGAGTCCGGAATGTCGACTTTAGTAGGGTAGCATATTTGTTTTATTTTTATCAGGTTCCGAACGGATTCCGAGCACCCGTCGGAGACTTTGAAGAAATTAGATAAAGCTGAAATCTGGTGCAGCCTTTTAACGACCAGATTTTGGGGTTTTAACGACCAGATTTTTGGGTTTATTAGCGACCAACTTCGTCCTTATAAAAGCCCAATTTTCAGCCTTTATGTTTAACTTTAAAATTTCGTTATATTGAGCTATCGAACTCCAAATTGGGCGATTCAAAAGGCTAAGTTGTGAGATTTTTCGAGGGCAACGCACTGGTGAGCTTGGAATCTGATTTGGGGACACGATTTGAGGTAAATTTTGTGTTTTAACTGCTGTCATAGCTCATTTTCGAGCTCAACTTTTGTGAAACTTTTAGAAGGTGATTTCTTGGTCATTTTAGGTCCGAATCTGGTAATTCAAGAGTCTATATTGTAGGGATTTTCGTGAGGATCGTCGTGGTGTGATTGGTTTTGGCATTTGGACCTTTATTTTTGGTAAATTCTTGTAAATAGCTGCTGCCCTTGTTGCTGAATTTTATCGTAGAATTTGGGTTTTTGGTTGCATGTTCATGTTGGGACTGTCTTGAGTCCCGAATTGTGTTCCATTTTGGAACACAAGTTCCGAGAGTTGTTTAGGACCTTTATTTGGGGTTAATTCTGGATTTCTCAACGCGGATCTCATTTTCCGTTTTGACCGCGAAATTGACCCGTCTCCGTTTCTTGCGATTTTAGTGTTTAAATGACCGTAATAACGTTGTGACTCTATTTTTGATAGTGTATCAACGTTTCGAGGCCTTTCAGAAAGGAAAAGCTCCGGGGAAGTGATTTTTGGAGCGCGCGTGATCTGCGTTGAGGTAGGCTACGTTTTCCTTTCTTAGATTGAACTCGAACATGTGAATGCATGTTGATTAGTTGGGATTTGGGTTGGGTAGTTATTGGATCATGCATAGGTGTTAAAAATCGTAGTTTCGGCCTTTTAATAGAGAATTATCGGGTAACTGTGAGCATGTTTATTGTTATTAATTGACCTTCTTTGCTATATGGAGTACTTGTATGTTTGAATACTGGTTATCAGAAGTATGTTGGGCCTTAGTTTAGGTTTGACTAGGGCTTGCCTTAGAAATGCATGATTCGAAGTCGGTAGGACTTAGTTCAGCCCCGACGTCGCTCGACTGGCTTAAATCCTTGTAGACTGGTGTAGCAGACTTGAGTCTGATAGTTTGGTCCTTAGCTAGACGATGAGCTCACTCCGACGATAGTTATCCTTATTTCTTTGATGTTACGATTTCACGAGTTACATCGGTGACAATGAATTCCGCTCCGCGATTCAAAGTTGATTTTTCGATTCGGCTTCAAGGACTTACATTGATTAGCTAAGTGTGGATGGTGTTCCAAGGGTATTTATGATTATGGATAGATAGAGACTCTTTCAGCAGCTATATCGACATCTTTGTCGGGTATCCGGATTTAAGGTCCGGCCTCGACCATCCACATACTTATGTAGAGCATCCGGTTAGAGGTCCGACCTCAAGTATGTAGAGCATCCGGTTAGAGGTCCGGCTTCAGTTACTTATATTTTGTGATTGGCTACTTGTGTAATTCTGGTGAGCGTCCGGTTCAAGGCCCGACCTCCGTACCGTCAGATTCTACTTTTTGGTTTGGAACATTTGGTTCGATGTTCTTTGGCCTTGAGTTCTATTCTCCTTAGTTATAGTTATTCTGTGTACTCGTCGGGCTTATGGGGGTCCGTTCGGGTTTTTATTTAAACTTGCGCACGAGTGTATCTTCTGGGCTTATGGGGGTCCAGTTAGGTATAGTTAGCTTATATATTAATTTAGTTAGATCTTTATACACTCGTGTGCATTCCATTATTACTTAGCCTTCCGTTTTTGACCTCTAGTTATGTGATTCCGTCTTTTCATATTGCTTTACTTTTCTAGTTCAGTCGGCCTATGATGCCTACTGGGTACCTGTTGTTTGGTACTCATGCTACGCTCTGCATCTATTTTCGTGATGCAGGTCCGAGCACCAGTATCCAGCGTTGATCGAGTTCCGAGCATTCTGGTCTGGAGACGGGGGTGAGCACACGGCGTTTTGTACTATTTCAGTCTTCATCTGTATATATAAAGACTTGTCTTTTACTTTTCGAGACAGTCTAGTTTCGGTGGTCCACTGTTGGGACTTGTACTCGTTTTGTTGGTAGCTCTGTACTAGTGATTTCCAGGTTCTGGGAGGGATCCTTAATTGTATTTATGTTTTGGTTTGCTTATGTTATTATAGTAATTTTGCTTACTCTTGTTTATTTTCTACCCTCACACCCATTGCGTGTTGTTCTGGGTTTCGGGTTGGCTTACCTACTGGTGGGTTATAGTAGGTGCCTTCATGACTCGAGAAATTGGGTCGTGACAAGTTGGTATCAGAGCCCCAGGTTCAATGGTCTCACTTTTACAGAGCTAACGTCTAGTAGAGTCCTGCGGATCGGTGCGGAGACGTCCGTAACTTATCTTCGGGAGGCTACAGGATGTGTTTAGGAAGATATCCATTTTGTTTCAAATTCGTGCCGCGTGTGTCTTGTTTGTTTCTTAAAATCTCAGTTGTTTCACTCTATTGCAGGATGGCTCGCACGCGAGGCGGTGCGTCTGGGGGAGATGCACCGGGAGCCCCAGCTTGGGGTAGACGCCGTCCCCGAGGTCGAGGTAGGGCCGCAGCACCGGCCCGGGATAGGGAGGAGGATCCTCATGCAGCACATGTATCGCCACAGCCAGTGGGGCTGGGGCCAGCCCATCCACCACCCGCACCAGTTGCAGCACCTGATCTTTATTCCCTCTTGACTCAGATACTAGCAGCTATTGGGGATATGCGACAGGCACCAACCCCAGCAGTACCAGCACCAGCACCAGCGCTGCAAGTTCAGCCGCCACCAGTTCATGTGGCCGCCCCGCCAGACTTAGAGGTTAGAGAGATGCCACTGCGGGATCAGAAGATGCTCGGGGTATTTCAGAGGTTGGCGCCGCCTATATTCTCAGGGGCGATTGGGGAGGACGCTCACGAGTTCCAGCTCACTTGCCAGGAGCAGTTGCAGTCATTAGGCCTCTTAGAGTCGAGAGGAGCTGACTTTACCGCTCATCAGTTTCGTGGGCCAGCCAGGCAGTGGTGGCGCACATATCGAGAGTCCAGGCCAGTTGGATCTCCTCCTATATCTTGGAGTGAGTTTTCAGAGGCTTTCTTGGCCCGGTTCATGCCACGGAGCATCAGAGATAGGCTTCGTGATTAGTTCTCTAGATTGGAGCAGGGCTCTATGACCGTTTCCGAGTATGAGGCAAGGTTCCATGAGTTATCTCGCCATGCTACTATGATCCTGCCTACAGAGGGGGAGAGAGTTCGTTGTTTTATGCGTGGGTTGCGATACCGTTTGAGGGTTGACACAGAGCATATGGTTTCAGCTAGCCGTTCTTTTCTCGATGTGGTCGATCATGCCTGATCCATGGAGCATATTCATCGTGAGGCCCAAGGGGGCAGCGATAAGAGGGCACGCTACCAGGGCAGCTATAGCGGGTCGCAGACTAGGGGGAAGGACTCATATGGTAGGCCCCGTCAGAGGTTCCAGCAGGGTCAGACCAGTCGGCCTGTTTAGGTGGCATTACATGCTTCTGAGGGAGGCCAATATCAGCAGAGTGGTCCTAGTACAGGCCAGAGTTCGAGGGGACCAGATTCATTTCCTGCATGCCGCGGTCGGGTTACTACAGGGCGTTCAGCTTCGGGGTGTTATGATTGTGGTGCTCTTGACCATTGGTCTAGAGAATGCCCCCGGCGAGGTCGGGGGGCGATTGTACCAGCTCCACTTGCACCTAGACCAGTTTCAGCAGTGTCTTCTCCGACTAGAGGAGGTGGTTAGGTTTAGGACCGTCGAGACAGTCGACAGGGTACCAGGGGTGGAGCTCGGGGAGGCAGGTCAGGTGGTAGATCGGGTGCACCAGGCAGAGGTGCTCAGGGCCATTTCTACGCAGCCCCGGCGAGGGCGACGGCTGAGGCATCTGACGATGTCATCTCAGGTACGCTCTTATTATGCCATCACCCTGCTACAGTATTATTTGATCCAGGGTCCACATTCTCGTATGTATCTATTTATTTTGCTCCCCGATTGGGTATGAGGTCCGAGTCTTTGGCAGAGCCGGTTCATGTTTCGACCCCGGTGGGTGAGTCCTTAGTAGTGGATCAAGTATTGCGATCTTGCTTAGTGACTATCCAGGGTTATGATACTAGAGCTGATCTTATTATGTTAGATATGATTGATTTTGATGTGATTTTGGGCATGGACTGGTTATCCCCCCTACCATGTGGTCTTGGATTGCTATGCCAAGACTGTTACCTTATCCATGCCTGATATTCCCCCGGTGTTGTGGCAGGCTGCTTATAGTCACACACCGACGGAGATCATCTCTTTTATTCGGGCTAGGCGGTTGGTTGCTTCTGGGTGTTTAGCTTATTTGGCCCACATCAGAGATATGAGTAGGGAGGGCCCTTCAGTTGACTCAGTTCCTGTGGTTAGAGAGTATGCAGATGTGTTCCCTAAAGATCTACCTGGCCTACCCCCAGAGCGTGACATTGATTTTGCTATAGATTTGGAGCCCGACACCCGTCCTATTTCTATTTCGCCTTATCGGATGGCTCCTGCAGAGCTCAGAGAGCTCAGTGTTCAGTTAGAGGACCTCTTAGGAAAGGGGTTCATTCGTCCGAGTGTGTCGCCTTGGGGTGCTCCTGTTATATTTGTGAAAAAGAAGGATGGGACTATGAGGATGTGCATTGACTACAGGCAGCTGAACAAGGTGACGGTGAAGAACCGTTACCCTATGCCTCGTATAGATGATTTGTTTGATCAGCTTCAGGGTGCCGTCGTATTTTCTAAGATTGATTTGAGGTCCGGGTACCATCAGCTGAGGATTAGAGCAGCAGACATCCCTAAGACCGCATTTAGGACTCGTTACGACCATTATGAGTTCCTTGTGATGTCTTTTGGGTTGACTAATGCTCCAGCCGCCTTCATGGATTTAATGACACGTGTGTTCAGGCCATATCTTGATTCATTTTTTATCATCTTCATTGATGACATATTGGTATACTCGCGGAGCCGGAGTGAGCATGAGCAGCATTTGAGGATAGTGCTCCAGACTTTGAGAGATCAGCGGCTTTATGCCAAGTTTTCAAAGTGCGAGTTTTGGCTTGCGTCGGTAGCATTCTTAGGGCACGTGGTGTCTAAGGAGGGTATTAGGGTTGATCCGACGAAGATTGAGGCTATTCGTGGTTGGGACAGACCCACTTCTGTTACTGAGGTTCGTAGCTTTGTCGGGTTAGCGAGTTACTACAGGCGCTTTATTGAGGGCTTTCCTACTATTGCAGCTCCTTTGACTCGGTTGACTCGCCAGAATGTTCTCTTTGTGTGGTCGGAGGAGTGTGAGATGAGCTTTCTGAAGCTCAAGGAGTTGCTTACTAGCGCTCCTATATTGACTCTTCCGGTTGAGGGCGAGGGTTTCACGATTTATTGTGACGCGTCTGGTGTTGGTGTGGGTTGTGTATTGATGCAGCAGGGCCGGGTTATTGCGTATGCGTCGAGGCAGCTTAAGGTCCATGAGCGCAACTACCCCACCCATGACTTGGAGTTGGCGGCGGTAGTTTTCGCGCTTAAGATTTGGAGGCACTACCTGTATGGAGTTCGATGTGAGATCTATACCGACCACAGGAGTCTTCAGTACATCATGAGCCAGAGGGACCTTAATTCGAGGCAGCGTCGTTGGATTGAGCTCCTGAAGGATTATGATCTCTCTATATTCTATCATCCGGGCAAGGCGAACGTGGTAGCGGACGCCTTGAGCCGAAAGGCGGTGAGTATGGGTAGTCTAGCCTTCTTATCTGCGGGGGAGAGACCCTTGGCTTTGGACATTCAGTTTTTAGCCAATACCATGGTTCGATTAGATATCTCAGATTCTAGACGCGTCTTGGCTTATATGGGAGTTCAGTCTTCTTTGCATGAAAGGATCCGTGGTTGTCAGTTTGAGGATAAGGCCTTGGTGGCCCTTAGAGATCGAGTGTTAGCGGGTGATGGTGATCAGGCTACTTTAGATCCTGATGGAGTGGTGAGATTCGCCGGTCGCATCTGTGTTCCGAGAGTTGGGGATTTGATACAGTTGATACTTTCTGAGGCTCATGAGTCTAGATATTCTATCCATCCGGGTACAGCGAAGATGTATCGTGATTTGAGACAGCATTACTGGTGGAGTGGCATGAGACGAGATATTGCTGACTTTGTTTCTCGTTGCTTGTGCTGCCAGCAGGTAAAGGCCGAGCATTTGAGGCCTGGTGGTGAATTTCAGAGATTACCCATTCCGGAGTAGAAGTGGGACCGCATTACTATGGATTTTGTGGCTGGACTACCGCGGACTTCTAGAGGAGTTGATAGTATTTGGGTCATCGTTGATCGATTGACCAAGTCAGCACATTTCATTCCCGTTCAGTCTTCATTTAGCGCCGAGAGGTTGGCTCGTATCTACATTCGGGAGGTGGTTCGACTTCATGGAGTGCCAGTTTCTATTATATCAGATCGGGGTTCTCAGTTCACGTCTAGCTTTTGGAGGACCTTTCAGGATGAGTTGGGCACCCGGGTTGACCTTAGCACAACTTTCCACCCGCAGACTGATGGACAGTCAGAGCGCACTATTCAGGTCCTTGAGGACATGCTACGGGCTTGTGTTTTGGAGTTTGGTGGTCATTGGGACCAGTTCTTGCCTTTGGCGGAGTTTGCGTATAACAACAGCTACCATTCTAGCATTCAGATGGCCCCGTTTGAGGCCTTGTATGGTAGGCGTTGTCGCTCTCCAGTGGGCTGGTTTGAGTCTACAGAGCCTAGGCCGCGAGGTACAGATTTGATTCAGGAGGCTTTGGAGCAGGTGAGAGTGATTCAGGATAGACTCAGGACAGCTCAGAGTAGGCACCAGAGTTATGCGAATCGGAGGCGTCGACCTTTGAGATTCTCTGTTGGTGATCGGGTATTCCTCTGTGTGTCGCCCATGAAGGGTGTGATGAGATTTGGGAGGCGGGGTAAGCTTAGCCCCAGGTACATTGGGCCTTTTGAGATACTCCGGACAGTTGGAGAGGTTGCTTATGAGTTGGCCCTACCTCCAGCATTTTCAGCCATCCACCCAGTTTTCCATGTCTCGATGCTACGCCGATATATTCCTTATGAGTCCCATGTACTCCAGTATGATGCAGTTGAGTTGGATGATCGTTTGACGTTTGTAGAAGAGCCATTTGCCATCCTAGCCAGAGATGTGAGGAAATTGCGCTCGAGAGCCATTCCTATTGTTAAGGTCCGTTGGAGGCATCGTTCAGTTGAAGAGGCTACCTGGGAGACCGAGCAGGAGATGCGAGAGCAGTTTCCCAGCTTGTTTGAGCCTTCAGGTACTTCTTGACCCTTACTTTCGCGGACGAAAGTCCTTTTTAGTAGTGGATATTGTAATGACCCTTCTTGTCATTTTTAGAGTTTTATCTTCTGTACATCGTTTAGAGCGTTCCTATAGCGATCCCAAGTCATTTATGACTTGCTGGGACTGACAGTTCGGTCACCTGGTCGTTCGTTTTGTTAATTGTGTGAGCTTTAGTGTTTTTGGAGCTTATGAACCTTGAAATCATTTTCGATCAAAAGTTCAAGAAGATGACATCAGAATCCAATTCTGACGATTCCATCAGTTCCGGAAGGGTCATTTTAGGCTAGTAGCATGGTCGACAGGACTCCCGAAGTTTTCAGTGAGAGTTGGTGCGATTAGGCGTTTTAACTTTAAGTTTAAGGCTAAGTTTGACTTTAGTCAACATTCTGAGTAAACACGCTCGGATGAGAATTCCGTTAGCGCGGTTAGCTCCGGAATGTCGAGTTTGGTCTAGTTTGACCCTTCTTTCGTGTCCTGAGGTTTTCGATATTTTTCTGAGCCTTTTTGTGGTTTTTGACTTAAAATGACAAATGGAAGTGGGACCCACATTTTATCGAGATGACCTCTGATGGAAATTTCGACTGCGCCATTGAGTCCGGAATGTCGACTTTGGTAGGGTAGCATATTTGTTTTATTTTTATCAGGTTCCGAACGGATTCCGAGCACCCGTCGGAGACTTTGAAGAAATTAGATAAAGCTGAAATCTGGTGCAGCCTTTTAACGACCAGATTTTGGGGTTTTAACGACCAGATTTTTGGGTTTATTAGCGACCAACTTCGTCCTTATAAAAGCCCAATTTTCAGCCTTTATGTTTAACTTTAAAATTTCGTTATATTGAGCTATAGAACTCCAAATTGGGCGATTCAAAAGGCTAAGTTGTGAGATTTTTCGAGGGCAACGCACTGGTGAGCTTGGAATCTGATTTGGGGACACGATTTGAGGTAAATTTTGTGTTTTAACTGCTGTCATAGCTCATTTTCGAGCTCAACTTTTGTGAAACTTTTAGAAGGTGATTTCTTGGTCATTTTAGGTCCGAATCTGGTAATTCAAGAGTCTATATTGTAGGGATTTTCGTGAGGATCGTCGTGGTGTGATTGGTTTTGGCATTTGGACCTTTATTTTTGGTAAATTCTTGTAAATAGCTGCTGCCCTTGTTGCTGAATTTTATCGTAGAATTTGGGTTTTTGGTTGCATGTTCATGTTGGGACTGTCTTGAGTCCCGAATTGTGTTCCATTTTGGAACACAAGTTCCGAGAGTTGTTTAGGACCTTTATTTGGGGTTAATTCTGGATTTCTCAACGCGGATCTCATTTTCCGTTTTGACCGCGAAATTGACCCGTCTCCGTTTCTTGCGATTTTAGTGTTTAAATGACCGTAATAACGTTGTGACTCTATTTTTGATAGTGTATCAACGTTTCGAGGCCTTTCAGAAAGGAAAAGCTCCGGGGAAGTGATTTTTGGAGCGCGCGTGATCTGCGTTGAGGTAGGCTACGTTTTCCTTTCTTAGATTGAACTCGAACATGTGAATGCATGTTGATTAGTTGGGATTTGGGTTGGGTAGTTATTGGATCATGCATAGGTGTTAAAAATCGTAGTTTCGGCCTTTTAATAGAGAATTATCGGGTAACTGTGAGCATGTTTATTGTTATTAATTGACCTTCTTTGCTATATGGAGTACTTGTATGTTTGAATACTGGTTATCAGAAGTATGTTGGGCCTTAGTTTAGGTTTGACTAGGGCTTGCCTTAGAAATGCATGATTCGAAGTCGGTAGGACTTAGTTCAGCCCCGACGTCGCTCGACTGGCTTAAATCCTTGTAGACTGGTGTAGCAGACTTGAGTCTGATAGTTTGGTCCTTAGCTAGACGATGAGCTCACTCCGACGATAGTTATCCTTATTTCTTTGATGTTACGATTTCACGAGTTACATCGGTGACAATGAATTCCGCTCCGCGATTCAAAGTTGATTTTTCGATTCGGCTTCAAGGACTTACATTGATTAGCTAAGTGTGGATGGTGTTCCAAGGGTATTTATGATTATGGATAGATAGAGACTCTTTCAGCAGCTATATCGACATCTTTGTCGGGTATCCGGATTTAAGGTCCGGCCTCGACCATCCACATACTTATGTAGAGCATCCGGTTAGAGGTCCGACCTCAAGTATGTAGAGCATCCGGTTAGAGGTCCGGCTTCAGTTACTTATATTTTGTGATTGGCTACTTGTGTAATTCTGGTGAGCGTCCGGTTCAAGGCCCGACCTCCGTACCGTCAGATTCTACTTTTTGGTTTGGAACATTTGGTTCGATGTTCTTTGGCCTTGAGTTCTATTCTCCTTAGTTATAGTTATTATGTGTACTCGTCGGGCTTATGGGGGTCTGTTCGGGTTTTTATTTAAACTTGCGCACGAGTGTATCTTCTGGGCTTATGGGGGTCCAGTTAGGTGTAGTTAGCTTTTATATTAATTTAGTTAGATCTTTATACACTCGTGTGCATTCCATTATTACTTAGCCTTCCGTTTTTGACCTCTAGTTATGTGATTCCGTCTTTTCATATTGCTTTACTTTTCTAGTTCAGTCGGCTTATGATGCCTACTGGGTACCTGTTGTTTGGTACTCATGCTACGCTCTGCATCTATTTTCGTGATGCAGGTCCGAGCACCAGTATCCAGCGTTGATCGAGTTCCGAGCATTCTGGTCTGGAGACGGGGGTGAGCACACGGCGTTTTGTACTATTTCAGTCTCCATCTGTATATATAAAGACTTGTCTTTTACTTTTCGAGACAGTCTAGTTTCGGTGGTCCACTGTTGGGACTTGTACTCGTTTTGTTGGTAGCTCTGTACTAGTGATTTCCAGGTTCTGGGAGGGATCCTTAATTGTATTTATGTTTTGGTTTGCTTATGTTGTTATAGTAATTTTGCTTACTCTTGTTTATTTTCTACCCTCACACCCATTGCGTGTTGTTCTGGGTTTCGGATTGGCTTACCTACTAATGGGTTATAGTAGGTGCCTTCATGACTCGAGAAATTGGGTCGTGACACAATCACATTATAATCAGAGGGAGCTAAGAGAGTCCCATCAATGTGTATAGTAATAGCCTTGCTCTTGCATGTTTGTCCATTGAAATATGCATTGTGAATCAAGTATTTTCCAATTGGCACATTAATAGTGGAAGGTGTATTAGAAGCACAGGCTGCTACCCATGCACTCAAAAAGGCTTTTGATGAATCAGTTTTTCCATCGGATTTTGCTCCATAATTTTGGACATTGTAAATATTGCTATTAGCTGCTAATGATGAGTTGATTAAGAAGAGGAAGAAAATTGCTAAGAGACTCATTTTGATAAGGTGAAATTGCTTAAGTACTTCAAGCTTTTGGAATGATTCAAAAGACTTATCAAATTATAATTTGAGGTGATGAGGAATTGAAGTAGTTTTGAGGGATATTTATAGGCTGAGTGAATTAAAGTTGTTGCTATTAATTTTAGATTTCAATATAAGTTAGGTTAATTTTCATTCATATTTGGTCATGTGGGAGAATTGGAAAAATAAGATTTCAGAAAACGTATGTAATCACATGGAGTAGGCAATTGTTGACACACTAGCTAATTTTGTGTAATATACATTGAAATATAGTAACGTTTTGTAACCTCCCTCTTTCCAATTATTTCACAAAATTAAAACTTAATTAGTCCAACGAACTCATGTCCATTATTTGGCAAAATATACAACATTACACAAATTAATTCTAAATAATAAATTACCATTGAAATCGATACATTTAAATAGTCAAATGCTTAAAAATGAAATAGGAGCTGTCAAAAATAGATTAGGTAGCTATTAGTACTATTTAAAGTTCGAATAGATTTATCCTAAGTTGACGATATATTGTTTATGGATAAAGAGCTGTGGTACTCATATGCATTATTTTAGGGAGTCTATAGGGAATTATAGAGTCCGGAACCTAAAGGGTATAAAATGTTAACAAAAATTTCAAAACGGTATATAAATTTTTATTTTAACCAAAAGGGTAAAATCGTTGGAAGGGCAGCGATTTTGCTTGCCGGAAAAAATAAAATCGCTGCCATGGCAGCGATTTCCAAAACAAATTTTTGTTAATTTTTTTTAATAAATCGCTGCCTAAGCAGCGATTTATTTAATTTTTTGTTTGAAATTTAAAAAAAAAAAGAAATTAGGAGCAAATCGCTGCAAGGGCAGCGATTTGTCTCCAATATTTTTTTTTATATTTTTTAAAATCAATTTTTTAGAAAATTTTTGATTGCTACTTATTTTAAAAAATCATTAAAAAAATTTTTATTTTGGAATAAGTAGTAGAAAAATTTAAAATTAAAATTTCTTTAAAAAAATTTAAATTTTATTTTAAAAATTGTAAAAAAAATTTAATTTTTTTTTAATTTTGGAATAAGTAGTAGAAAAATTTAAAATTAAAATTTCTTTAAAAAATTTAAATTTTATTTTAAAAATTGTAAAAAAAAAATTTAAGAAATTTTTTATTTTGGAATAAGAAGTAGAAAAATTTAAAATTAAAATTTCTTTAAAAAATTTAAATTTTATTTTAAATTTTTTTAAAAAAAAAAATTTAAAAAATTGATTTGTCTCCAAATTGT
Organism: Solanum sitiens; assembly: GCA_016801875.1. Taxonomy (NCBI): domain Eukaryota; kingdom Viridiplantae; phylum Streptophyta; class Magnoliopsida; order Solanales; family Solanaceae; genus Solanum; species Solanum sitiens. The sequence goes on from JABWTJ010000056.1 coordinate 2,833,602, forward strand.
TTTTATTTATTTTTTCCAATCACTTTTTTTAATTTTTTTTTTTACAATTTTTAAAATAAAATTTAATTTTTTAAAGAAATTTTAATTTTAAATTTTTCTACTACTTATTCCAAAATAAAAATTTTTTAATGATTTTTTAAAATAAGTAGCAATCAAAATTTTTCTAAAAAATTGATTTTAAAAAATATAAAAGAAAAATGGAGACAAATCGCTGCCCTTGCAGTGATTTGCTCCTAATTTCTTTTTATTTTTAATTTTCAAATAAAAAATGCAGCGATTTATTAAAGAATCATTAACAAAAATTTGTTTTGGAAATCGCTGCCAAGGCAGCGATTTTACTTTTTCCGGCGAGCGAAATCGCTGCCCTTCCAGCGATTTTGCCCTTTTGGTTAAAATAAAAATTTATATACCGTTTTGGAATTTTTGTTAACATTTTATACCCTTTAGGTTCCGGACTCGGGAATTATAGGCTACTAGGTATTTGGCAGTTGTATTTGAGTTTAAGATATATCACACGAGGTTAATAATCTAACATGCATGCATTGAATTAAACACATGTTGAAGTATTTACAAATTAGAAGTAATTATAACATGCTTATTCAAAACTTTGAACCCAAACAAAAGTGGACTTTGGTACACATATATCTGAAGATGCAGATTGATACTCAAGTCGCACAACAAATTCACAACATCTATGTACTGACTTATTATATATACTCATTCGCTTTTAATTTACGTGATATTTTTCATATTTATAGAATTAAATAGGTTTTTCTTTTATTAATTGATTGGTAACTTTTCATCCACCGTTTAAATATTACGAATTATCAATTATTATAACTTATAATAGTATTTTGTAGTTTCTACATAGTTTCCAACTATATGTAAATTTATTTATTTAAAAAAAATTATGTCTAAAATTACGATTAAAATTCAAAAGTTTGACATTCCCTGTATTTTAAAAGGTCAACGTGAAACATGGAATCCCAAAACACAAGGGATACGAGCGTGCATGCAAGAAATATGCAGTAACCCATTTTCCACGTCTTTTTTCTTCATTCGTGATTTAACTATTAGAAGGGTAAGATAATATTAACGATCGTAGCTTTAATTTTCTTTGTTTATTGATATCTTCTCTTCTTTCTTTTTTATCTCTTTTTTTTGGAAGCAGAGAAGAGGTAGGGCGGTGGAAGAGAGGATGATCAATTGCATGATCTCTAGATATCATTTGCTTAATAGTTGAATATGATCATGAGATTTGACTCCCCTCCATTACCATTTCCCTTCATTTAGTCAAATGCACCTGTAGGTGAGAGAGAGATATCTTATTTAAAGATTAAATGTCAGAATTATATTATATTAACAACAATCATAACCAAAGTTAAACTACTCTACAAATTTGGTAAGAATTACAATATTTCATACAAAACTTAAGAGATATGTGTCTTATCTAGAGGTTCACTTGATGAAATGGAAGGAAGGGGCAATGGAGGGGAGTCAAATCCCTATTGTGGAATGTCAAATAAGCGGAGCGCCGGAGTAGATTAAGCTGAACAATCTAGATAGATTATAATTGTGTTGAGTTAATGTCACGACCCAGACCGTCGTGATTGGCACCACACTAAGCCTTCGGTGGGAGAATCATTAATACAAGCCAACTAAGCAACTTAACGAAAACTAGTGACATTTAAAGATATGAAAGTAGGTTTAAATGACAAATGAAAATATGGAGTTCTCATAAACTCTGAAAGTATAAATAACTGACCAACATAACTATTGCGGAAATTCAACCCGTAGAACTTGAAAATCATTGTACCAAAACATCTAAATTCAACAAGTGGGGGTACAACTCCACCAAACATAAGAAATATCTAAAACAATCTGAGTTTGAAAGGAGTGGACTAAACCAAATTGAAGGACTTCACGATAGCCTGAAAGAACTGACTCACCCATGAATTCCGGTCTCGATTACTGATCTCCTAGCTGAGGGCTATTAATAGCCGTCTAAAGATGCCCCGTATACTCAATAAATAACGAGTATAGTATTTGTACACAACCACAATGTACTGGTAGGATCACACGACTATTCTATTTAGTGAAACATATACAGGCAGTCACAACATAGTAAAAATGACATATGCATCATATACACACACACACACATCTCACATCGGTTATCATTTCATGAGCAATGTATAATTCCACATTCTCAATAACAAGTAGATATAACAATTATTCAATGGTCCTCTCATAAAATCCATACCCAAACTGTTAGTGTGTCGGAACGTGACACTCTATCCAAATTAGAGTGTCGAAACGTGACATCCTATACAATATATGTGTCAGAACGTGACACCCAATCCAATCAACACAAGGATCAATAAACAAGGCTTAATTACCCGGATCACAATCGAAATTATCAATCTTAGGCCAAACCCAAGTCCCAATACTCAACTTAAGGCTTTTTCCACGATTAGTTTCAGGTCAACCCCCCACCCCCACCCCACCCCCAATGACAATCACCCAAGAATCTAAATTCTACGTATCGAAATACGGATTAGGGGAGTAAAAACCTTACCTTTCGCGCTAGAAGAGGTGGAAAACCACCAATAGAACTTGCCCTGGGTCGTTTTAGGGATTTAATCCCGACTTAATTCATGTTAACAAGTTGTTCTGATACCATGTTAACGTGTGTTATTATCTCATCTTAAAGTTTAAGCTATTTGAGAAAGCAAACTTTATTATTTAATTATATTCTCAATACTCCCTACACAATAGCTGATCGATAAGAAACTAAAGTTTATGGCCAAATTTGGGTTAATTGTAGTAATATGTCCAATTTTTTTAACTCTGAGCTGGTAAATTAGGTAGCTTTTTCATAAATATATGAATGTGTATTCATTTAAGATTAATTGAAACATGAGGTACATATCGAATTTTTAACATTACAATCAAATATTCTTTATAATATAATCACAACTTCAATTCCATTCTTGTGATAGTATACCAACAAATTTGATTTATCTAATTTTTCAATAGGCAATTGGTAGGTTTTTGTAAACCAGAAACTCTTCCTCTGGCATTAACACATGAAGCTTCAGTCTGCTGATTTTGATAGCTAAGATTAAGATCTTCAAGTATTATGCCGCTACATGGATTAGTTTTGCTACAATCAAGTTCCACTGCAACTTTCGTAGCCGATGTTCCATGTATATCTTGATATGTCACATCACTTATCTTTATACCTGAGCCCTAAAAAAACGAACAATATAATTAGTTTAAGGTAAGGGATCAACATGATCTAATGTTATATCATTGTTCTAATAAAAAAAAAAGTAATTTGTTAATATATACCTGCTGAGGACAAGTTTCATGATTAGGGCAGTAATTTTGATCTATGATGATTGGGTTTTCAACATTAACCATAACAATGTGTTGAAACAGAATATTTCTAACAAAGCCATTGCTAGGCCTTGCCCATGTTTTTACTCTCACACCATTTGTTGTTTCACTGAAAGTCACAGTCTTAAGTGTCACATTTTGGACTCCTAACTCTTGCTCTTTCCAGCCTAAGCTTCCAATGCTGTAACAACATCAAGTTTTCGACATACATTTTAGTTAAAAATATAAATCGATAAGTTAATTTTGTTTATAATAAATATATTCCAAACCTTATTCCATGGCCAGGGCCACATGCAATGCCTTCAATCCATAAGTTTGAATTTCCAGGGCCAATAGAGATACAATCATCTCCAGTACCAATTTGTGATTTCATAATACTAACTCCTGATGATAATTTTACATGAATTCCATCTGTGTTGGGACTATTTCCTGGAGCCGATACCTTTACTCCTTGTAGCTTCAAATTACGACATCCGTCTACCAATATTTGAAACTTTTGACTATTTTGTACCGTTACTCCACTCATTATAATGTTGTTTGAGTTGTAAAAAGTCAATGCCTGCACCAAATTAAAAATAGATGATTGTACTTGTATGACATAATATTCAATTCTTTCTTTGGCACTGCATGTATATATGTTTTTGAAATATAATTTTTATTCATCAGTCAAAACACGAAAAGAACATTTTTTATGGAAAAACTAAACGAACCGTAGTCCCATCAGGGCATTTCTTGTTGTTGGAGTTCTTGCAAGCCCAAAGAGCAGCACCTTGACCATCAAAGGTTCCACCATAGATGGAAACACCATTGACTTTTTCAAATTTTATCCAATTTTCATCATTGCCAATGACATTATAATCAGATGGAGCTAAGAGAGTCCCATTAATGTGTATATTAATAGCCTTGCTCTTGCATGTTTGTCCATTGAAATATGCATTGTGAATCAAATATTTTCCAATTGGCACATTAATAGTGGAAGGGGTATTAGAAGCACAGGCTGCTGCCCATGCACTCAAAAAGGCTTTTGATGAATCAGTTTTTCCATCGGATTTTGCTCCATAATTTTGGACATTGTAAATATTGCTATTTGCTGCTAATGATGAGTTGATTAAGAAGAGGAATAAAATTGCTAAGGGACTCATTTTGATAAGTACAAAGCTTTTTGAAGGATTTAAAAGACTTGTCAAATTATAATTTGAGGTGATGAGGAATTGAAGTAGTTTAGAGGGGTATTTATAGGCTGAGTGAATTAATGTTTGTGCAAATTAATTTTAGAGTTCAATGAAAGTTAGGTTAATTTTCTTTCCTATTTGATCATATTGGGAATTTGGTAAAATAAGACTTCAGACAACATGCAATCACATGGAGTAGGCACAATTGTTATAGTTACTTGTGTTATAAAGGTTGCAAAATAACATTTTTCAACCTTCCTCCCTTTTACTCCAAAATTAAAACTTGTCCAACAGATTTCATGTTCAATTTTTGGAAAAATAACATTACATGCATGAAATTCATTACGAATACTAATTTAAGAACTAATTCAAAAATAGATCGATTAGATAAATATAGTATACGTGCTATTTCAAGTTGGAATATATTAATCTTAAGTTGACTATATATTGTTTATGAATAAGTAGCTTATTTAATTTGTGGTACTCATGATATGGATAACTAGGGAGAGTTTTGTTTAAGCAAAATCACACAAGGTTAATAATATAACATGCATCATGAATGCATTGAATTAAACACATGTTTAAGTATTTATAATTTAGAAGTAATTATAACATGCATCAAATATATGCTTGTTCAGAACTCCCTATGTGACTTTGACATAGTAAAGTCGCGCAACAAATTCACAAGTATATATATGCATTTTTCAACATAATATATATATTATGTTGAAAAAATTTATGTTTACATTTAGGTTCAAAATTTCAAAACTTTGATGCTCTAGATTTGAACCGTGCATTTAGAAAAAGTAAATGTGAAACATGGAATCCCAAAACATGGATACGTGCATGCATGCAAGAAATATGCGGTAACCCCTTTTTCACGTCTATTAACGATCATCGCTTTAATTTACCCCTTTTGGCGGCGGCGGCGGGGTAGAAGAGGGGGTGGAACGATCATATAAGCACTAGATATCATTTGATTAATAGTAAATTATAAGAGTTGATCAATATGTGGATTATTAACTCGGTTAAAAGTTATATATTTGATCAGAGTGAGATGAATTGACTCGAAATGAATTAAATAATGAGATATATAATGAATTTTTGTTTTAAAAAATCATAATTCTGAAGAAAAAAAATTGAATACATTTTTTTTTGATTTTTTTATTAAATAAATTGATGATGTGACTAAATTATAATTCACCACATCATCATTTTTTTAATAAAAAAATCAAAATTCTGAATAAAATTTGAATTTTTTATTTTTTTTATTTAAAAAATTGATGACGTGGCCAATTATAATTTGGTCACGTGTCAAAATGGTTTTGCAATACCACCGTTAAAAAATAATAGCATGAATGAGCCTTTTCTTTAAAGTTAATGGCATAAATGAGCCAAACTTTTAACTTTTCCATTCAACGAATAATTTAAACTTCTTTATCTTGATGATCAAATTTATTTTTCACTCATCTTCGTGTAAAATTTATCATAAATATATCGACTTTTTTTACAAATATAAAAAATATAAATTACAATTTAGCCGAAAAAGAAGAAGAAGTAGCAACCAAGTAGCAAAATAGACAAAGTGATCATATATATAAGTATTAGTAAAAATTGAAGAATAAGATATCAAACGAAGAATAATTAATATTACTAAATAAGGAGAAGATGAGACTACGTACCCTGCCTCTCTCATATTTAAGTGACACTGCCCTTAACTCTAATAATTCTCGACTTTCATACTTGTTTTTATCTAGAGTTTTGTCTTCTATATAAGTTGAAAATGTGTCTTATATACTGACTAATCACTTTCCTTTGGTTCTTCTTTGGTCTGCTCCTATAGGCTATACCTCTCTTAAAATCCATTATAGTCAACCTTTTATACATGTGACTAGGGCATCACCTCCTCTTCAATCATAAGTTCGAATTATTTTAACTTGGCTAACCTCAACTTATCCATCACATAAACTATTCTCACCTAGAAATCTTTATTCTTAATTTTATCTCTCCTTGTATGTCCACTTATCCATCTAAACATCCTCGTTTGTAATACATTCAGAATGTGTGTTATTAAATGGTCATCAATCTGCCACATACTAACCACCAATTTTTATTTAGGGTTTTCTTCATATTTGGTCATATTAGGGATTTGGAAAATAAGACTTCTCAAGATAGATAACTATCCAGCATATGCAATCACACGGCGTATGCTGTATGCAATTGCTTGCACCTTAGTTAGCTAGTTGTCTTCTAGATTAGGTAGATATAGTGCTATCTCAAGTTCGAATATATTTATCCTAAGTTGACTAAATTTTTTTATGGATAAGGAGCTTATTTAATATGTGGTACTCATATGAATTATTTTAGGGTCTATAGGGAATTATAGGCTACTAGGTATTTGGGAGCTATTGTTGATTTTAAGAAAGATCACACAAGGCTAATTACATGCATTGAGTTAAACACATGTTGAAGTATTTACAACTTTAGCTTGTTGAAAATTCACAATCCAAACAAAAGTGGACTTTTAGGATGATAAACATATAGGAGTACTATCTAATGGCAATTGTCCTAACTCCATATGTGGCTTTGAAATTGTAAATTTACATCTATGTAATGAACTTAGATTTTATACCCTTCACCCTCTCAATTAATATGAAATCTTTAGCATTTTTGGAGCCAAACAAACTTTTTCTTATTAATTAATTAACCGCAATTTATTTATACTATTTTTCAAAATAATTTATTAAGTACTGTAATTATAAGTTTTTTATATGATCCTGATAAATTACAATATATATAATATAAATATCGAGGTAAAAAAATAAAATTTTATTATAACTATATTTTGATATGTATTTCTCTAACTAATGATGTCAAAATTGTATTATAATAACTTGAAATATTTCCATAATTCTTTCGATAAATTTATCCATTTCATGGGATTCAATTATTTATAAGTTCAAAACTAAGGAACGTATCATCAGTCATGAAGTTCAAACATTCGCAAGAGCTATAAAACCAAAAAGAATTCGTGAAGTTTAAATCTTTATAAATTCAAAATTATGCAATGAGGTTTCAACCTTATAATTTTTTATTTTTTATTTCTACACTACTTTTAAAATAGTGACTAAAAACTTACGGTGTTTTTAGCCACTATTTGATATTTAACATCGCGTTAAATTTCAAAATTTTATGATCAAATATATTTTTTGTTAGTTGCGGGCCATCCGGCCTAATTCTTAGCTTACACAATTCTAATGAATTAGCCCATGGGATCCATTGGGCCCAACCCAATGCAAGTAGCAAAGACTTGTTCTTTCCGTAACTTCCACATGGTTGATCTTTGAGCTTGAAAATTGAAGCTCTTTCTCCGGCTCAACTCCGATCATGGCTGACAATCAGCACCACCACCGCCATCACCGTCCCAACCGTCTTTCTCTACCGCCGCGCACCGCCGTCCCTATCACCAACTCAACCCCTACTACCACTAGAACCCCTTACCCTTCTTTCAACTACCCTCCTTCCACTCCAACACCAACTCCATCAAAACACAGAGTTTCCTATCTCCCCACCAAATCTTCTCCGGCTAAAACCTCTTCTTTGCCATTTCTCTTCCTTCTCCTCTTCTCTCTCCGCTCTTTTTACTCTCTCCTCCCTTTCCTTCAATCTTCCCCTTCCTCTTTCTCTCTTTTCCCCTTCTCTTTCCTTGTGTCTCTCCTTTCCTTCCTTCTCACTTTCTCTTTCTCCTTCTCCTTCTTCAGTTCTTCATCTTCCAGTAGAGACCCTTTTTATCAGAAGAATCGTCATGGGTTTTTCTCCTTCACCAGATCTCAGTACAAGCCTCTACTAGCTAAATCGTTTCTTCTTGCTATAGTCTTTCTTCTCCGATTTCAAGCCCTTCGGTATTGCGGAGCTGCCGCTATGATTCTCGCGGAAATTTCTGGAAATATAGCTTCCCGGTTCATTTCTGAAGGAAAAAGTCGCGATCTTTTTGACCGGAATCGGATTAGATCGTATGAGGCTTGTGGGTTTATCTCTATGTTTATTGGGTTAGTACTGTTATCTATTAGTTGGGATAAAATTGAATGTTTCCCTTTATCTTCTGTGAATGTCTATGAACTGGGGTTTTCATTGCTTCCAAGGTATAGTTGTGTTAGGATTTGGCCAATGTTGCTTCCGTTTCTTTCGGGTTTTTTGGGGTGTTATGAGAGTAGTTCCATGAATTGGGGCAGTTTGAGGGAAATGGGTAAGAAGCAGCTTCGATTGGTCTCCTTGTTTTTTACAACTGTAATACTAGTTGTACCAGCTGTTATAAGTATGTTTGTATTTGAATCAGAGGGGGATAGTATTTCTATATACAATCTTGGTTGGCCTTTAGTGAACACAGTAGTGTTTGGTGTGCTATTGAGTGAGAATTTTACTGCTGAGAAACCAGTTTCTTCGAAGGACTTACAAAAGGAGTATCTTGTAACATATATATGTACAGTTATATTAGAATTGTTTTATTTTCCTGAGCTTTCACTTTGGGGATTGTTGATATGTGGATTGTTGCTCTGGGTTTCTGTAAGGAATTTGGATCCCGTTGACCCTAATTATCTCGAGTTGGGGTTGGAAACATCGGATTGGTTTACGACTGCAGTTATGAAACCTCTCCGGCATATCTTGGGTGACAGGAAGTCGCGCAAGATTGCACTTTTCCTTTTGATCAATACGGCTTACATGGTTGTGGAATTTGCTGCTGGTTTCATGAGTAATAGCCTTGGGTTGATATCAGATGCTTGTCACATGCTGTTCGATTGTGCAGCTCTAGCTATTGGATTATATGCGTCTTACATATCACGTTTGCCAGCAAATGGTCAATTTAACTACGGCCGTGGAAGATTTGAGGTTCTTTCTGGGTATGCAAATGCTGTTCTTTTGGTCCTTGTGGGAGCGTTAATTGTGCTTGAATCATTTGAGAGGATATTAGACCCTCAGGAGGTTTCCACTAACAGCCTATTGTCAGTGTCTTTTGGAGGGCTGCTTGTTAATATTGTGGGTTTGATCTTCTTTCACGAGGAACATCATCATGCCCATGGTGGATCATGTTCACATTCCCATTCTCATTCTCATTCCAAGTCTGATACAGATCGCCACAGTAACAAACATCACCATGATCATCATTTACATGACCATGATCATCATGTTCACCGGACAAAGACGGAATTCTCCACAACTTCTCATTCCCATTCCCACTCTCCTTCCACATGCCATGATCACCATATTCACCACTTACATGATCATGATCATGATCATTATCATGGTGGTCACCATATACAACAGGAACAAATCAGTATTGTCCATGAATGCCATGAATCATGTTCTAGTCATGCTGGTCATGGACATAATGCTGACTATAAAAACCAGAGCAAGAAAGAAGAAGAATGGAATGAAAATAATACTCCTGATCCTCATGATCACTCCCATGACCATAATCATGGACACCATCATCATGGTGATGCTGACCAACATTGTCATGGTGTCACCTCATGTAGTTCTTCGATTAAGGTGCACAATGACTCGGTTGCAAGTTTTCAAGGACCAGATTGTTCTCATGGTCATAAACATGTTACTACAGACAAGGGTGTCACTGAGAAACATCACCACCAACACCGCCACATTGATCATAACATGGAAGGCATCTTTTTGCATGTTTTGGCTGACACCTTGGGTAGTGTTGGGGTGGTCATTTCAACACTCTTAATCAAGTTCAAGGGATGGCTTGTTGCTGATCCTGCCTGCTCAATTTTTATCTCTGTACTGATTATATCTTCAGTAATCCCGTTGCTCAGGAACTCGGCAGAAATTTTACTGCAAAGAGTTCCAAGGGCTCATGAACATGATTTAAAAGAAGCAGTTAACGATGTTATGAAGATTAAAGGTTTATCAGGGATTCAAAAGCTGCATGTTTGGAGCTTTACAAACACAGATGTTATTGGAACTCTCCATCTTCTCGTCTCAAGTGAGAGTGACAAGTCGTCTGCAAAGACACAAGTATCTGAAATATTTCATCATGCTGGGGTGAAGGATTTGACAATGCAAGTAGAATGCATCCAAAGTAGTTAGTCTAATAGGAGGCTTTGACCAATTACTAGAAGTGCTCAGTGTTCGCTTCAACTGTATCAAATGGAGATCCCTCGAGACCTGAAGTGATGTACAGTGGTTTGAGTAAGTGATAGTTTTTTTAAAAAAAGAAAAATAACTCTGAAGTTTTCCAAGGTATATTCATTTCCTGTTCCGGACCCCCTTTATAGGGTTTGAGACCAGTTGAAGACTAATGTTACTGTTTTTTATCTTTATAGTATACTTAACTAAGCTGAAAGGATGTTGAACTGAACCTTTTCTGATGTGCTGCTGCCTGTCGGAAAATCTAGTTGTTCCCGTGTTGAATGATTAATGAATGCGTTGGGAAAATAACCTTATAAAAAATATCTCCAGGTGATTGTGAACTGGTACTTGACCAGTTTGCCATTTCAGTTTCCATTTTGTTCTGTGCTCGACATTCCCATTTTCTCTTCCCCTCATTTTTGTATCTGGTTCATATCTTCTTATGTCTACTGGTTTGTATTGCTACACTAGCTATACTTGAACAAGAATCAAATCATATTTGATATTCTTGTTAGCAGTCATGTTTGAATTTTGAACGATCTAATCAAAAGTAGCCACCATTCAGGGACTCAAATGTGAAGATGCATGTTATAAGCGATGCATATTTGGTGAGATCCTACTTTTAACTTATTCTGGGTTAACTTTTTGTGTCTACCCCTCCTAGACACCCTTAAGATCCTGTTTATATAATTATGTGTTAGGAGTAATTATTTTGGCCCTCTTACTAATGAACATGGTAATTTAACAAAGCTTACGTTGAAATACCGCTCATCTTGAGTGGATTTACACTTGACAATGGCTTCTTCTTTTGAACAGTTTCTGAATAGACATAATAAAGTACATTAACATGAGAATTTTTGGTTGATAACTAGCTACATATGAAAGATTTTTAACGTCTGGCAGAATTCCACGAGTTTATTATCTCTTTGAAGACTTCTTGAAAGATAAAATCCTTATAGAAAGTTTCAACCAATAGTATTCGTGCATTCAACTCAAATATCTTCCTGGAATCAAGTGTAAGCTATGTTTCCTGTCAACTTATGTTGTTTTGAGAAAGAGGAAAGTTGTATCCACAGCATAGAAAATCAATCACCATAGAGACAGAGAATCATAGTAATTCAGTTGGTTGTTTACTTGATTTTTTATTTTATTTTTTTGTCGAGGGTACTTTATCTTGCCTTGCAAGCCCCTCCCTCTCCCCCGTGTATACTAAAAATCTAAAAAGAACATCACTAAGAAACTTGAAAGGGGAAAATATTTGGGGAAAAACAAACATCAAAATGCATCATAAAAGTCGTAAATATTTCTTAATGAAAAGGTGGGTAGCCTACTCCCCCCACCAACAAAGAAATTCACAAATTCAAACATTTCTTCTTTTAGTTAACTCAAGAATAAGGTCGTTCAACATTTGCCATGATGATCCACCTTTTTTTACTGCATTAATGGCTGCCTCTCCAATCTCCTTCACCTTCTTCCTTGCCTCTTTACCTTTGTCACCTTCCATCAACTCCCTTATCGGCTTTTCCAAACCTCCACACTTCACGAATCCTCTCACTGACCCATCACGCGTCTCAAACCTTTAGCCAAATCTTGATTTCCTCCACCACCATCCTTGCATTCAGGTGTTGATCAGCCATCATTGGCCATGACAGTATAGGTACCTTCGCGCATATGCTCTCCACCACTGAATTCCAACCGCAGTGGCTTAGAAAACCTTCAACACTCCCGTGGTTCAAGATCTCTCTCTGATCAACCCACTATGTCACAACCAGTCCCCTGTTTTTCACTCTGTTTTTGAATCCAACGTCGACTTCATCTACACTTTTCCTGACTACCCACAAAAAGTTCACTTCAGATTTCTCCAACCCAATTTTGATTTCCTTGAATTGCTCAGGAGATAACTCTGCTTGGGTACCGAATGCTACGTATAAAACTTGCTTCCCCTGTTCTAACATTTTATCAAGCCATTTGATATATGAAGGTTTCTCTAACCTTTCCTATAGTGGCTCGGTCACTGCACAAAAGGGTCCAATGCACCATGCTTTAGGACTACATTTACTATTAAAATGGTCTACATAAACAGATTCGAGCTCGTAAAAGCTGTTGACAATTAGACCATAGCTTTTAGAGGTCGCTATGGCTTCCTCCATGGCAAAATAAAAAAATGGACCCTTCGGTTCACGCTCTCTGAAGGGTGAACCAAAGTCATTCCTTGTGAGCTTAACCCAGGGAAAATCAGGGGGTGTGAACACTTCATAGAGATGAAGAAGATGAAGGAGATGAAAGAATATTAGAGAGATGGGTTTGGGTTTAATTTGGTAATGATTCATTTGGTTTAGTGGGTCGGGTTTGGGTTGAAATTGAGAAAATCGGATAATTTCAATTGAAATCGAATTAATTTGAATTGATTTGGGGCTTTTCGTCAAATGAGGGGTATATATGGTGAGATTAGTAACGGTAGGGGTAAAATTAACTTCACTTTTAACGGTAAGGACATAGTTAACCAATAAAACAAAGTTGGGGGGTAACTTTGACCCTTTTCCCTATAATTTATTATGACCTTGGTATTCTTACCTTCTTCATTGACTAATTCCATCGAGTAATTTAGCCTATTAAGACTTAAACATATATGAACAAAAATGGCAAAACTATCTAATTGTATTAATAGTTCTATTATATTTATTAGTTCTTCCTATAATTTGAAATAATTATACATTATTTCCTTAATGAATAATTTTATAATATTAGATTTCAAGTCAGATATGACTAATAGGAAAGAGAGAATGGAAAGGTGGGAGCAGACAAGATAGTATATGTATATGATACATTTGCAGAAAAGCAAGCAAAGATTGATAGGATAGAGGTGAGCGAGAGAGTCAGATACATATCAATGCACTCAACACAATGTATCTAGAACAAATTATACGTATTTTGACTTCATATACTCGGGATATACATATTTGGACACGCCAAATACATGCATACGAAGTCCAATTTTGTTTTTTTTATGTATATATATAGTTAATACCGAATTTTCTTCTAAGTTATTCATGTTCCTAATTTTGATATTTTAAAGAGAAAATTCTAGCTCCGGTCATTTGTTAACAACTAGACACTCGACGGAATTCCTTTTTTAAGTAATAGCCTATTTGAACAATAAATAGATGTTAAAATATGAACTCCAAATGGCTAAAAAAAATGTGTCTATTTTTCAAGTGGAACTAGGGGTGGGCGTTCGGTTCTTCGGTTCGGTTTTATCAAATTTCGATTCAGTTCTTCGGTATTCGGTTTTAGAAAAGTATGCACCATATTTATACCAAACTAATATCGGTTCGGTTCGGTTTTTTCTACTTCTATTCGGTTTAAATCGGTGTTTTTAAATCGATTTTTCGGTGTAAATAAAAATAAAGTGAAAATATATTAAAGTATTAAGAGTTTTATGTGCTTAATAAAAATAAAAATAAAATAAATACGCGACGATATTTTTGGTTTCTCCCATACCTAAATGAATAAAGAAGAGAGCAATATAAGGACTCGTGTACATAAATAGAAGAGGAACTAAATTGTCATTATAATGTTTTATCATTAAAACATTTTTTTGTCGTAATTGCTAGCTTAAGTAAAACATTTAAATAGGTCATGTAAATATTTTGAGTAAAAATTGTGTAAGTATTATTAACTAAGCAATATAATTACATTTTTTAAAATTTATTTAATAAAACTTCGGTTCTTCGGTGCACCGTAGTTTTGGGACCCTTGCACCGAACTCCGAACCAAAGAACCGAAGTTCCGAAAATCAAAAACCGACACCGAACCGAAGAATCGAAGAACCGACACCGAAAAACCAAAATAATTCGGTTCGGTTCGGTTCGGTTTTTCGGTTTTTCGATTTTTATGCCCACCCCTAAGTGGAACATGTTTACTACAAATTTCAAACCTCTTGTTACGCAGTATCTTAAGAACATATATATTATTAAATTAAATCAATAACAAGAACACAAATATATTTTAAAATAAACGACAATATCACCTTATTTATAAGGTTACAAGAAAATTATACATGGTAAAATAATAAATATGACAAGTATTATACATGGTAAAAATCATATATTAATAATAAGAGTATTATGTAATCAACTATAGATTGTAATTAAACATAATCGACTATTTATTGATCAATGACCGTATATACATACGTCTTTCGTATAATTGCTCATAAAGCGTGTGTGCCCGTCGAAAAGGAAATAGCAAGCTATGTTCTATACCTTTTAAATATGGAAAAACTATATACCTTATTAAAAATGTATCAATATATATATAGAGTAGATTTTGTTTTAGGATTAGATTTCATACTATATAATAAAGGAGGAACTTTAATAACAAATGACGGAATACTTTTTATGAAAAACATTACTTATACTTCTGTCTTAACTAATAAAATTAATACTAAAATAAGACAACAAGAAAAATGTTGTGAGAATTGTGAAAATAACATACAATGTACTAAAACAGGATGTAATACATTATATGAGAATATACTCGAATTAGAAGAAGAAGATGAGATAGTAAATAAAAACTATGTTTTAATAGAAATGGTTTCAAGTCCAAATAATTCAGATGATTTTTCAGACTCAATACAATTTGCTCAAGACCCAAACGATGATGACTCTGGTATGAGTTTTGATTCGATTGCATTACACAACTTAGACACATAGGCTATTAAAACATAGTTTTTATTTACTATCTCATCTTCTTCTTCTAATTCGAGTATATTCTCATATAATGTATTACATCCTGTTTTAGTACATTGTATGTTATTTTCACAATTCTCACAACATTTTTCTTTTTGTCTTATTTTAGTATTAATTTTATTAGTTAAGACAGAAGTATAAGTAATGTTTTTCATAAAAAGTATTCCGTCATTTGTTATTAAAGTTCCTCCTTTATTATATAGTATGAAATCTACTCCTAAAACAAAATCTACTCTTATATCTAGATCTCTTACCCATATTTTATCCATCTTATAGGTAGGTTTATAGAATTCTGAACAAGTATTTAAAAAATGAATTTGTGCTTTTTCTATATAATATCTATATATATTATGTGTTCTATCCATTTGCATAGCTGCAAGTGGTTTGTCTAAAGTCTTTATTAATTCTAGTGGTACTATTTTCTTATTTAAAATACTTTTTGTACATCCTGAATCTATTAGTGCTAAAGTCTCCAGTTCATATTTTCCTATTTGAAGTCTTGCTAATACTTGAACGGTATTTATATTTTTATCTTGATTACATATTAGAGTATTAGATTCTTCATTCATTAATTCCTGATTATCTAGTGGTAGTTCTTGTTCAATATTTTTTCCTTTTTCTAATCTTACTATTCTTTCTTCTAATTCTTTAACTTTTGCCTCTTACTGATACTTTTAAAGTTATTAAAGGTTCATTTGTATGTACTTCTTTCCTTTTTTGAGTTATTATTCTTAACTGTTTTTCTATACAACTTATACATCCTTCTATAAAACATTTATTACATTTAGCTCTTTTATATTTACTTGGATACCATTTACACCAATTACATGGATTACTATCTAATCCTGTATCTTTTTCAAAATTATGTTCACATTCTATTATATTCATAAAATAAAATTTGTAAATCATCTATATTTAAATTTTCTATTCCTATTTCATTAATTAATTCTTCTCCTTCTGAATTAGAAGAATCTTCTTCTTTATTATTCTCATCTATATCAATACTTACTATAGAGTAAATACTTTCATTATCTGACATATATTCATCTACATTTGATAATGCTTCGTTAAATTCTTCTACCAATTGAGCATTTCTAGTTTTTGCATTATATCTTTTAGGACAAGTATTTGCTAAATGTTCTAAGCTTCCACATGTAAAACATTCTAACTTATTCTTATAATTTCTGTCCGTTCTATATTTTCTAACATGTCTATCCCTATTTAAATATGGTTTCCTAGCTGAAGATTTCCTAAGAAAATATCCTTTTTTATTATATCTCTTATTATATTGTGGATTGTATTTTTTATATCTTTTCTTTTTATATTGATTTTTATCATAATTTTGAGTTGTATATATTATATCTTTACAGAAATTCATTTCATTTTGTTTTAATTGTTTTTGTATTTGTAAATTAGTACATTTTTCTTGTAATATTTCAATTATATGTTGTATTCTATACCCTATTGACCATTTTGCTTGAGGGTTTTGTGCTACTACTTCTCTTTTAGTTCATCTATCTTCTATTTCTCTTCCTAAAGCTTCAGGTAATTTATTAAATAATTTTTTACCTAAATCTTGATCAAATGCATTTCCACTAATTGTACAATAATAGAAATAATCATTTAAAAATTTCTTTATATAATACCTATTACTTATACTTAATTGTTCTAGTTTTATTACTGCGTTTCTTTGTAAAGCTACTAATCCACTATTTGGGTCTTCTCCGGTTATTAATGTATGTATTTTATTTGTAAAATTATATGGGTTTGGTCCTAATGATACTAGATACTGAAATTCTGATGGGAATTCTACTTTATAAGCTTCCCATAGAGCTTTGGTTGATTCTCCTAAAAATGTTTCTAAGTATTTATACATTGTTTCAGCATCAGTTTCTGTATAATTTTTTATAAAATCTGTTACTACTATTCCTTTCCATAAGTCTATTACTGAATTCCATCTTTGTGGATCGTGTGCCGCTATATTTAAAATTTTTCCTTTACTTCCTCCTTCTTGGAGTATTATTGGTTCTTCTATAGACATTCTTTTTCCCATAGGTTTAACTTGTGTTATTGGAACATCTCCTTGTCTATATACTCTTCTACGTGGTATATTTCCTATACTATTATCTGCAGTATATGCTTGTTCTGTTGTTCTTTGGAATGGGCTACTAGAGCTTGCTGATTCCATTAATTCTTTTTGACTCAGTATAGATCCTAACTCAGATATTTCACTATCATTTTTTTGTATTTCTGTCATTATATTATTAGCTTTTTCTAATTTTTCTTGTAAACTTTTTTCTAGTCTATAGCCTTTATTATCTGTTCTTTGTTCACATATTTTAAAATGAGATATTGTTTGATCTAATTCTAAATCTCCTAATTTACATCCTTTGCATTTAAATAATTTGTTTATATTACTATGACTTATTTCTTTTGCTTTTTCTATAACCAAATCTACTGCAAAGTCTTCTTCTAATATTATTTCTATATTCATCCCTTCTAAAGGCATTTCTTCTATAACACTTTATTCTTCAATGTCTTTTTGAGCTTCATAATTATAGTCTGTAAATCTAATTGAAGGTTCTCCTTTAGAATTTGTATATATTAAATGAGAGTCTGGTGTTAAAGCTTCTTTTTCTTTGAAATCACCTAATTTCCATTCTAATCCTGCATATTCTTCAGGATTTATTTTTATAGGTTTTATTAATTTTATCCCTTTATTTCCCATTACTTCTACTACATCTTTTATTTGTAATTTAAATCTAGTATTACTAGTATCTGTCATTTTTCCTAAAAATCCTACACACATTAATAAATTCTTTCCACTATGCATTTCCTCATATCCTTTAGTTTGTATTCCTATTCTAATGTGAGTTCCAAATTCATTTAAATTCATCATAAAATCTGTACTTATATAGAAAATTCCTCCATTATTAGTCATATCTACTTCTGTTAATCCTATAATTGCCTTTTTTATGTCTGACCATCTTTTATCATATATTGTAATTAATGTCTTTGAAGTTTTTTCTAGTTAATCCTTTAATTCCTATAACTATTAATCCCATATGCATTAGGTCTTTTTTAACATGTTTTATTTCTTTTACAGATTCGGAGTTTATGAGTGGTAAAAATACAAAAAAATTTTCCTAATACTGATAATTGTTCTTCTCTGTAATGTCTATATAGTTGAGATTTTGAATTTGTATTATATAAAACTTTTGGGTTTAATAAGTTTAATTGATTTTGCTGAAAGATTTGTATATCTTTATCTGTATCTATTATTTCATCTAATTGTTGATTATTTTCTTCTTTTGTCTTTCTATTTAATATTCTTGACAAAAAATTATTACTTATGCTATTTTGGGAGTAACTTGGTATTGGTCTTTCTTGTCTTTTATCTCTTGATCTAGTTGGAAAAATGTCCATTTCTGCTGTTTTTTAATTATTTTATCTTTTTGCGGAGTAATTTCTATTTTAGTTAACTTTTCTATTAATTCTTCCACTCCAGTTGTGTTTATATTTTTACCTTCTGATTTTTCTTTTTTATCTATCTTATTATGTAGTTGTAATAAAAGTGATATTATTATATTATTCTGTTTTATGATGATTTGATCTGATTTGAAAGGTGGATTAAATTCTTTATAATCTAATGGAAGGGTTGTTCTTTTTTCTATTAATGTTATTGCTTCTTTATATGTTTCTGTTTCTATTAAATCTATCATGAAAGAACTATGTCTTTTATTGTTATTAATTCTGTCTTTATTTCTTGTAATTTTATAATTAAAGTATTATTAACTTCTTCTCTTAATCTACTATTTAATTTTTTAGTTAATTCTACTCCTTGTTCTTTTAAATAGTCTAAATTTTCTTCTATCTTATTAAAAGTTTGTTTTTGTCTATTTTGGGTTTCTTCTTGTTTACTTAATATTTTTATAATTTTGCTATTATGTTCTTTAATTTTTTCACTAAGGTTTATTATTAAATCTATTAAAGTATTGTATTGAGGATCTTCTGTATGTAAACTATGGTCTCCACTATCGAAAGTACACTTTATAATACTTTCTCCTTTTAATCTTTTAAATTTTTTTTCTATAGTTATTTGTAGATCTAAATATTCTAGACTTTTTAATGAAGCTATTTTTACTATTATTATTTTATCCTAAAGTAGTTTGTTTGTAATATTTGCTAAAAAAATTTATTCTTTGAGTATATTTATCAATATCGCTTCTAAGTCCTTGTAGTTTCCATTTTAGAGCATTTATATATTCTTCGTTATTTATATTATTTAAATTTCTTGGTTTAAAAAATTCGTTTTCGTATATATATATATATATATGCTTCGATTTCCTTTTCTGCTCTTTGTAATGTTTGTTTTTCTTTTATTTCTCTATGTATATTTTTATAATTTATTCTAATTATTTTAGCAAAAAGAAGACTTCTCATATATATTTTTTAATTAAAATATTTCTAGATATAAGATGTCTTACTAATTTTGGTTCTAATATTTTGATTAAGAAAAATATATGATCTAATCTATTACTTATTTCTGTTTTAGAGATTGTTGTTTTTATTTCTTTTAGTAATCTATTTGCTTCAAGATATAAACCTAGTAATTCTCTTTTAACTTTTTTATATTCTCTAATATTTTTATAAGGTCTTCTCATATATTATCCTACAGAATTATAATAATAAGGGTTATTTTTAATAATTTTAATTCTTTCTACTATTTCTTCAATCTCAAATTTTACCTGATTTAATTCTTCTTGTATTTGTTTTTGGGATTGTCTAATAGACTTCCTAAGAGTCTGTACGGAATATTTATATGTATAGGTTAAAGATAATCTTAAATCTAAAGTAAATAGATGACTTTCTAATTTTTTTTTATATAATTTAACTATTTTTAAATGTTGTCTATTATAAAATAAAGTTCTATGATATGCAAAAGTTTTTCTAGAATAATAATCTTTTTTCATATAATATATTGTCTTTCAGATATATATATATACTTTCAAATAATTACGTATAAACAACATATATAAATGGGAAAAGGGTCAAAAATGTTCTTCGTTTATAGTTTGGTTCAAAAATGTCCTTGCTGGCAATACTTTGGTTAAAAAATGTCCTGCAGCCAATACTTTGGTCCAAAAATGCTCCTATAGTTATTAAATGGGTCAAAAATATCATCTTCCGAATAAGTATATTTTTTTTCTTTTTAACCATATTTTTTTGTTAATTAAATTATTAAAGAACTATTATCTTGTTTTCTTTTTTTTAAAATCACTTTAACAAAAAAAAATTATTTTTTTCCTTCTTAATCTCATCTTATCAATTAAAATAAAAATAACTTCATGTACCATCTCGACAGATAATATATGTCATATGTGTAAGACCATAGTATATCGATCATTAATTTATATTTTATATAACGATAGCAAATAACTATAATAAAATAAAAAATATTTTCATTTTTTATTTTTTTAATTGAAGATAAACATTTACAAAATTTAAAAAATATTATTAGAAAAAGAATGTGTTAAAAAGAAAATAAATAATATATTTTTTTGAAAAAAACGAACATTTTTTTTATCCAAAATATCAATAAGGACATTTTTAGATCAATATATTGATGAGAAGGACATTTTTTAATCAAATTATAAATGAAGGATATTTTTGTTCCTTTCGCATGGTATAAGGGCATTTTTTACCATAAGTTTTCATTGAGATACATTATCTTTTTAAAATTAACCTTAAATAGATCACTTAATTATCTACTAACTTAATTCTAGAACCGTCAATATTGGTTAGACCCGTTGTGCCGGCCTGGCCTAACCCAGAATTTAAGAGGGGTGAGCTAAGATTTTTGAAGCTCATTTAAGAAAAGAGTTTTTTAGCCCGGCTTGAGTAAGCCTGCTGATTTGAGGGGCTTGAGAAATATCGGTAAGGTCTGCCCGTGGGTCAATAAAAATTAAATAAAAAATATAACATAATATTAAAATTTAAAATTAAAGAGAGTCCAAACTCAAAACAATTAGGTTAATATTTCTATTTAGATATTTATACTTGTACTTTAAAAAAGCTTAATAAATATTATAAAAATAATTTTATTTGTGGATTTGATTAACAAGTAGTAATATTAACATCATGTAATATTGGTTTGTCGATATTTATGATAATATTTTTAAATTATAATTTATAATTTAATTAAATAATTATAATTTTTTGTATAATTTTTAAAAAGGTGGTTGGCCCGGCAAGCTTGTAGCCCACGTAATTGTGCGTTGGGCCGATCATTTTTTGGCCCACATAAAAAATGGGCTAACCCGACTTGACCTGTAAAATGTCAAAGCATGTATGGATTAGCCCGAATGGGGTGGGCTAGCCCATATTAACAGCTCTACTTAATTCTCTCCGTAATTTATGCATTCACCTCAAATCAACGTTGTCTTTCTCTCAATTGGCCTTAAGAGAAACCATCACCCACCGTTATTGCCGCCGCTTCATCCTTCACTCAGACTCTGACGACGTTGACGCTAAGGCATTGTTGCTCACAACAATAAATCAAAAGGTGAACCAAACACCACTGTGATTAGATGTTTGACCAGTCAGGAACGTAATCAAAAAATTTTAATATTAGTTTGCTTACTGTTTTTCTACTTCAAGACTTATTATTACTCGAAAAAAGATAATTGTTTGTGGAAACAATAAGCGGAGATTTACGAATATATTTGACGCATTATTGAGTTAATATTATATGTATTTAGTTTTTATCAGTATATCTGATATATGTGTATCTGTATCTCACAAAATATATGCATGTATTGGAGAATTACATGTAAATGTACCACATTTTTTAGTTAAGATTACATATATCTAGTTTTAATCAATTTATCTGATTAAGAGCGTGTTTGACATTAATGCTAAATTCTACTTATTTCTAGAAGTACTTTTTGAAAAAATAGCATATTAAAAAAAGTATTTTCGAAAAAAAATATATGTTTGTCTAATTTATTTGAAAAGTGTTTTTAATAAGCTAATTATGACTAATTTTTTTTCAAAAATGCTTGTGACGGTCAAATTATGAAAAAAAGGTAAGTATCAATATACCTTTAATATTAAGATTGTTTTATAGAAATAAATTATTTTAATAAATTATTTTAAATATCTATTACAAAATTTTTAATTAAAATGTACGTATTTGAATTATCAACTAATATTATACATAAATAAATAAAATATTATTTAAATAAAAATATGATGATTTAAATTTAATTAAAAATATCAAGCAAAACAAACTTAAAAATCATTCCACAAATAAATCACTATATACGAAATATTTACCCAAAAAATAAATAAAGTCCTTCATATTATAACCCTACAGAAATGTTGTTCTTATGTTCATTTCAAATTCTGTAAAATAAAACGTAAAATAACATATAAAATATAAAATAATGATGTATAAACATAAATAAAATAAAAAAATTATTATTTAAAGATTACAATTTTTTTCTTGGATGAAATTTGACCGAACTTATGAGATGTGCTAGTTGTGGTTTTACTTCTGGGTTTTTTAATTAGCAAAATTTTTTAGCTTCTTCTTAACCTTAGAAAAATTGTTTTTGCCTCCATTTAAAATCAATTTTAAGAATTTATCAAACACTTAATTTTGGCCTCCCAGCACCATTGTCAAATAAAGTGTAAATGTATGTGAATCTAACAAAATATATGCATGTATCTAGATGTATAGGAGTTCATAAATTTGAGTTAAGATGTATAAACTTTGTTAAATCTTCAAAGAAAAAAAATAAAGGAGGACTATGATCATTATTTTTTGATGTTGTTACAAACATAATTTTTCCTTTATTAATGGCTTTAGTTATATCCATTAATTAGACACATTTATCAATTAATGACTTTCAGTTATATCCCCTAATTAGACATATTAATTGAATATGTATCTCGAATACATGTATTTGGAAGAAGCAAATATACGTATCTAAGGTTCATAATATAATAAGAAATGTAATATACAAACTAGTGTGATCATAAGTAATTAACTCTTAAAGTAATGAAATTGATGTAAATTACCCTTTAAATATTGTAAGTTGGGACGTGACATTAATGAATTATGGTACTTCGTTAATTAAAATGGTGTTAAAAGAAGGGCAACTTTCACATATAGCAAATAAAAAATTTATATTTGTATGCTATAGCAAAGTTTGCATAATTGCGCTCCATAGCTAACATAGAAACTGTATAATTCGCTATACATATACAATTGAAGCGAATTGTATAAAACGAAGTATATAAAACGAGAAAGAGAAAGACACTTTGGCAGAAAATTGTATAAAAATGAATTGTATGATTATAAGTGTATAGAACGATAATATACAATTTGAATTTGTATAAAATGAGAAAGAGAGAAAGACAAAAGAGACTTGCGCAGGGAATATACAATTAAATTGAATTGTATAAAACGAGAAAGAGAGAAATTAGATACAATTTGAATTTGTATAAAACGAGAAAGAGAGAAAGGCAAAAGAAACTGGGCAGGGGAGTATTTTTATTATATAATTATAAGTGTATAGGACGAAAATATATGTACTTACATGTGTATATACAATTTTCTCACGCTTTATACAAACAGAAACGCAATTTATACATTTCGCTTCTGTTTGTATAAGTGAGAAAGGCGAGGGTGGCGAGCGAGATTTGGGAGAGTGGCGAGCGAGATCTGGAAGAGTGGAGAGAGGGGAACAAAAATATATGTATTTATACAATTTCCTCTGCTTTATACAAATAGAAATAATTTTTATACACTTGTGTTTGTATAAAAAGTGAGGAAGCGAGCGAGAGATTGGAGCGAGAATGGGAGAGTGGCGAGCGAGATTTTTGAGAGAGAGGCGACTGGCAAATTTTGGCAAACGTTTGCTATGGAGCACAATTAAATCACACCCTAGCTACTTCATTTATTTTAGGTTATTAGTTTGCTATTATATACAATTATCCCTTAAAAGAAAACCAAATGTATATCAAGATAGGTTATGCTTATGCATTTCAATATTGAATCTTGTTCAATTTTTTTTTAATGCTTACTTCTATATATGTTAGATTTTAATGAAAATTTTAGTTCCATCATTAAAAATTCTAGTTTCACCGTTTATTATTATTGGGGTCCGAGAGTTATGATTGATGATTCTTGATTTTTCGTAATATAATATTTCTATCTTTGACTTTTGAACTTTGTATTTTGTAGATTTTTTCATTAGAAGAGAGCACAACTATTTTAATTAACAGAATGTCATTTTTATTTAAATATCTAAAAATGTTTCAAATCAATGACGTTTTAGCCACTTGCCAACAACATTAACAACTCCCTCCCTAAAGAGTCATTTAATTATTTTCTACAAGCACGTTGTAATACATTTAAATTAAGTAATATCAACTATGTTTACCAAATCTCAATAATTCACATTTGCAACAACTTCAAATTAAAATATACGGAAAAGGGTCAAAATTGCCTCTGAAATATGTGAAATAGATCACTTATACCCTTCGTTACATTTTGGGATTAAAAATACCCCCGCTGTTATCCTAAGAGACCACAAATACCCTCAAGAGTTAACACCCCAATTTTTTAGTGACGTGGCATGCCACATAGGACTAATCCCTCCACCTAAGCGTTGCCAACTAGGATTCATTCAAAAGAACTAGACCTTTAGCGGCGACAATAGTTGCCACAAAAGCCCAAAATATCGTCACTAAAAGTTTTTAACATTAAATTCTAATTTTGTATTTTTTTCTTCATTATTTTTTTAAAAAAAACGCAAATGATATCGATTAAGTAGGAGTTTGAAGACACTGTTTTATTTTTATGCTGTATGAAAATGTATAAAATGTACAATGATGCATTATATAGTAGGAGATGTGAATCGAGAAGTAATTTTCATGATTTTTTGTGATAATATTCGGTGTTTTTAATATTAATATTGCAAGTTATTTATTTTAGAAAATTAGGTTGCGATCGAAAATTAATTATCATATTTTTTTGTTGAAAAAATAGATTTTACTATTAGTCGTCACTAAAAATCACTCATAACCTTTAGTGACGATTTTTTGGGCTTTTGTGGCAACTATTGTCGCCGCTAAAGGTCTAGTTCTTTTGAATGAATCCTAGTTGGCAACGCTTAGGTGGAGGGATTAGTCCTACATGGCATGCCACGTCACTAAAAATTGGGGTGTTAACTCTTGAGGGTATTTGTGGTCTCTTAGGATAACAGCGAGGGTATTTTTGATCCAAAAATGTAACGAAGGATATAAGTGATCTATTTCACATAGTTTAGGGGCAATTTTGATCCTTTTCCGTAAAATATATTGTAGTTGACAAGCTGTTGTTGACACTATACATTTTTGTTGGAAAAAAAAATGTAAAAGGAAATAAGTATTCCCTTTAATCATTGCAAATTGTGAGACTTATCAATAAGGGTGACAAGTGACAACTTATATAAAGGCCCTGTTTGATCATGAATTATTCACTCTTTTAAAAAAAAATTCACTTAACTTATTTGGCTATGAAAAATTAAAATACGACGTAAAGTTATATTTGAAATGTGAAAAACAACTCAAAACTTGTTTTCACTTTCACATTTTTGCCCCATTTATTTC
This sequence comes from Solanum sitiens, assembly GCA_016801875.1. Classification (NCBI taxonomy): domain Eukaryota; kingdom Viridiplantae; phylum Streptophyta; class Magnoliopsida; order Solanales; family Solanaceae; genus Solanum; species Solanum sitiens. The sequence goes on from JABWTJ010000056.1 coordinate 2,859,736, forward strand.
TTTACTTATATTTAGCTAGAAATCAAATGTTTCAATTTCTACGTATTCTCTCTTTTACCAATCACAAATAACATCTCTACAATTTTACTCTTATTTCATGTTACTGATATTTTATTTGAGAGATTCAATTTTATACTCTTTTATAAATTTATTTTTAATTTGATATTTTTCTACAATAGATTAAGAAATATTCATTTTTATAGTTAAAAGAAATTTTAGAAAGGTCCTTAATTCATTGAGATAATTTTTGAGATCTTTTTTTCTGGTTTCTCTTTATAATATCCACCTTCCTTATTTTGATTTTTTTAAAATCATTTTTTTTAAAATCTATATTTAAAATAAGTATGATCAATTATGACTTGATAAATGCATATTATTATTAACATGAATTATTTAATAAATACTTTAAATATAAATCAACACAATTAAATTAATATTATAATATATATTATATTTATATACACATGTTTTTACCAACAAAAAAAAAAGATATACATTTCTTCATGTTGATTTATTTTAAAAGTATTTATTAACTAAATTATTTTTCAATAATATGGATTAATATGAACATGGACAAATTTGCTAAATTATAGTTAATTTATATTTATTTCAAATAGATTTAAAGAAGTGAAATGATTACAAAAATATAAAATGTCATAGAGCAAAACCGGAAGGCGAGTTTTTTTAAATTGTCTTTGATTTATTTTAACAAGTAAAAAAAAGACGCACAAATGGAAGGTATTCTACTACTCCCACAAGAAAATCATATAATTCAAACATTTTTTCTTTCAGTTAACTCATTAATAATGTCATTCAACGTTTTCCATGATGATCCACCTTCTTTTACTGCATTAATGGCTGCCTCTCCAATCTCCTTCACTTTCTTCCTTGCCTCTTTACCTTTGTCACCTTCCATCAACTCCCTTATCGGCTTTTCCAAACCTTCCCACTTCACGAATCCTCTCACTGACCCATCACACGTCTCAACCCTTAGCCCGATCTTCATTTCCTCCACCACCATCCTCGCATTCAGGTGTTGATCAGCCATCATTGGCCATGCCAGTATGGGAACCTTCGCGCATATGCTCTCCACCACTGAATTCCAACCACAGTGGCTTAGAAAACCTTCAACACTCCCGTGGCTCAAGATTTCTCTCTGATCAACCCACTCTTTCACCATCAGTCCCCTGTTTTTCACTCTGTTTTTGAACCCGTCGTCGACTTCATCTATACTTTTCCTGACTACCCACAAAAAGTTCACTTCAGATTTCTCCAACCCAATTTTGATTTCCTTGAATTGTTCAGGAGATAACTCTGCTTGTGTACCAAATGCTACATATAAAACTTGCTTCCCCTGTTCTAGCATTTCATCAAGCCATTTGATGTATGGTGGTTTCTCTAACCTTTCCTGTAGTGGCTCGGTCACTGCACAAAAGGGTCCAACGCACCATGTTTTAGGACTACATTTACTATTAAAATGGTCTACATAAACAGATTCGAGCTCGTAAAAGCTGTTGACAAGTAGACCATAGCTTCTAGAGGTGGCCGTGGCTTGCTCCATGGTAAAATCGATAAACGGACCCTTCAGTTCACGCTCTCTGAAGGGTATATCGAAGTCATTTCTAGTTAGCTTAATCCAGGGGAAATCAGGGAGTGTGAATATTTCATCATCAGACAATTCTGTTCGAAGGAGATCAGCGGAGGAACGCCCTAAGCACAAGGAAAAGATGGTCATCCCATTAAAGGCGAATCTTGGGATACTCAACTTGTTTGCAGAGTCTAAAGTCCATGGAAGGAAGCTATCCGTGATCATAAAGGTAACTGGTGAAAGAGACGCTAAGGCTTGTTCGAAATCAGGTTTCATGAATTTTGTAGCGGAGGCAAATGGAACAAAAAGGGACATGGATGGAAGTTTATCACTACTCTCAACACCTATGGGAATTCCTTGGATATTTTGAGGAAATGGGATGTCGATGATGTTGATGTTGGTGTCGGAAAGGGAATCAGAGAAAAAAGGACGGCTCACCGGAGTGGTGAAGATGGTGACGGATATTCCACGACGGAGGAGGAGACGAGCAAGGTCGAAGATAGGGATAATATGACCTTTGGACATGAAAGGAAACAGAACAACATGAGGAGAAGCCATTTTTTCTATGCTCTGCTATCGGTGTTCGTTTGTTATTCTTATAATCCAATTTATTCCGTAGTATTAACTTCTTTTTTTTTTTTTCATATATGAGTTAATAACTTTGATAGTTACTCAACTATTAATTGTTTTCAGTCACTTAAATTTTATTTTTAAATCAACAGTTAATCAACTATCAATTCTTTTCATAGAAAGTCACTCAACTTTTATTTTCAACTCAAAAGTCACTTAACTATCACTTTTTTGCACAAAGAATCACTCAATCTATTTAGTTATTTTTTTCATTAAAATTTAGTGTCATAAAATTTTAATTATTAATCAAAATCTAAAGAACCATATATATATATATATATATATATATATATATATAAATAACCCGCCCCATTGATCCGATCCACTAAAAATATAATATTAAATATTTTTCAATTATTTTCTAGTTTTTTCCTTATCTTCAATAGTTGTTTGTTTTACATTTTGGTGCCAAGAGTTTAATAGAAACCATGAAATTGAAAAATAAAATAAAAATTCTAGTATTTTTTTTTAATGTATGATACAAATAACAAGTTTAACAATCTGATTTGTAATAGAGTTAGAGGGAAAGAATAAGGAGATGAGGGAGAATGATTTAGGAAATTAATAATAAATAAAATGTTAAATATTATATTTTTAGAGGGCCGGCTTGAATAGGGTGGGTCATTAAATGATTTAAATAGATGTATATTTGGTTTTTAGAATTTTGATTAATCCATATCACTAAATTTTAATTAAAAAATAATTAAATATGTTGAGTGACTTTCTGTACAAAAAAGTCATAAATTGAGTGACTTTTGAGTTGAAAATAAAAATTGAGTGACTTTCGTGAAAACAATTGATAGTTGAATGACTTTTGAGTTGAAATTAAGAGTTGAGTGACTTTTGTGAAAACAATTGATAGTTCAATGACTTTTAAGTTAAAAATGAAAATTGAGTGAGTTTCTGTGAAAACAATTGAATCATCAATGTTATTAACTCTTTTTTTATATATTATGATATTGCTCTGTATATTTTTAGATTAAAATTATTCAGAATTATGGTGTAACAAGATTCCTCCCTTCCATTGTATATTTTAGATTTGAACTTTATAATGTTTCTTCTTTTAATAAATAAACGGAATGAACTGAGTCGTGTAGTTGACCTTCTGTGCGAGTATAATTTGGGTTTTGGCTGTTGAGGAATCAGAATTGGATCACATTTGGAGCGCTTTCTCGTATGTTTGTGTTATTTAATTGAATAGAGGAAGTGATCAAAATTGTCCTTTATTATCTTTGAGATGATAATCAAACACACCAGATTCACTCTAAAACAGCACTAGAATCGAACATGAGAAAAGCACTGACATTGCAGCTAAAAAGCATAGGAACAACTCCAAAACTGCACCTTCACTACACTATGAGTTGATTCTCTGATGCACCTTAACAACATAGTTGCTTTCAAAAACCGTTCACGTTTTTTTATGTAATTCTGAATATATGATTTGATTTGGAGAAGAAACGGATGAGACAATCAAAAGTCTGATTCAATAAGGAATGTGAAGGAACAAGCAAAACTGAATTTTTGTGCTGTTAAAAATTAGACGTAACGTTTGAGAGAATACTCAAACTGCACCAATGCTTAAAACATGGAGGACTACTAGTGCTCATGTTAAAAAACAAGAATTACTTTACGTCCACATGAACAGAGTCGAGCTCGTCAACGTTGTTCAGCATTAGTCAACTGGTGGGGAAATTCCTATTTCAAGTGCCTAATTGAACAATACGTGTTAAAATATCAACTCTGAATCTTAAGAATAGTGTGCCTATTTTTCAAGTGGAAGGAGCTACAGCCTACATGTTTAGATGCATATAAAACCAGATGATGATAATAACATATAGTATTTAAAATTTCAAACCACCCGTTGATTAGAGGTATGTTAAGAACATCAATAAACAAGAACGCAAATAAATTAAGGCACACAACAATTGGGTTGATAATACCTAAATCATAGTAATAATAATAAAAATTCAAAAGTCGAAATTGAGTTCATATTCAAAACCACCTTCTTCTGCTTCTTCCATTTCTACTTCTTCTCCTTCCTCCGCCTCTTCCTCTTCCTCTCCTTCGTAGCCTTCCTCTCTGGAGGCCTTGTTATGACCATGTAACAATTTTTTCGCAATTTTCCCTACTTTTTTCACCAAATGTCTTTTCTTATGATCGTCATTCTTATCTACATCGCTTTCATCCTTAATCACAGGTATTTCTTGCGCTGCAGGAATATCATCATGTCCATGTTTGTGGTGTATGTGAAGCTTCTCCTCGATTTTGTGCAAAATTCTTGACATATTGATAATCTATATGATCAAATTGATAAATGCAGTACTGATGAATATGATAATTGGAGAAGTATGGTCTCTTATTTATTGATGAATGACCGTACGGTTTTGCTTAATGGCTTAGTTTGGTGTAGTCTTCGTTGCCTGATTCTTAAGCGTGTGTGGTCATCGAAAAGGAAATAGCAAACCATGTTCTATACTCTTTAAATAATTGCAAGTTGCGACGTCACATAATTAGATGAATTAAAAAGTACACTATTTGTATAATGGATAAAATTTACTTATGTTATAAAATAAAGACTAAGTACTGAAATTAAACTAATAGCAATTAAGGAGAGAATTATATAGTAGAGAGATAAAATAGGAAACTTGAATCTTCCTTATTTTGGTGTATTTTCCATAGAGATTACAATGCATTTTATAGGCATAAGAGGGGTATAATGGACATTCACAAATTGTTATTTACAACACTCCCCCTTGAATGTCCATTTAAAATAAATTCTTAGTAAAGTAACAAATGTAAATAGTTGATCCTAATACGCATTACTTGCTGCCTCATTAAAAACCTTATCAGGAAAACCCAGTGGGATAAAACCTTGATTAAGGGGAAAAAAGTACAGCGCGTATTTTACTCCCCCTGATGAAAACCATGATTTAGCTGTCCAAGTTTTCTCATTCCAATCTTGTATACCATCTTCTCGAAAGTTGCGGTTGGCAAAGACTTGGTGAATAAATCAGCCACATTATCACTCGAACGAATTTGATGTACGTTGATATCACCATTCTTCTGGAGCTCATGTGTGTAGAAAAACTTTGGTGAAATGTGTTTCGTTCTATCGCCTTTTATGAATCCTCCCCTGAGTTGTGCTATGCATGCTGCATTATCTTCATATAAGGTTGTGGGTACTTTATCGCATTTCAAACCACATTTTTCTCGAATAAGGTGTATAATGGACCTTAACCACACACATTCTCGGCTTGCCTCATGAATAGCTATTATCTCAGCATGATTTGATGAAGTGGCCACGATGGACTGTTTCGTAGATCTCCAAGATATAGCAGTACCCCCACATGTGAATACATAACCTGTTTGAGATCTAGCTTTGTGTGGGTCAGATAAATATCCTGCATCAGCATAGCCAACAAGATTTGGACTACAATAGTCAGAGTAGAATAAACTCATATCAATATTCCCTTTTAAATACCGCAATATGTGTTTGATTCCATTCCAATGTCTCTTAGTAGGAGCAGAACTATATCTTGCCAACAAATTAACCGAAAAGGTTATATCAGGCCTTGTAGTGTTAGTAAGGTACATTAGTGCACCAATTGCACTGAGATATGGTACTTCAGGACCGAGAATTTTCTCATCCTTTTCTTGAGGTCGAAATGGATCTTTATTTACATCAAGTGATCGGACAACCATTGGAGTACTTAATGGATGTGCTTCATCCATATAAAATCTTTTCAACACCTTTTCTGTGTATGCAGATTGATGAACAAAAATACCGTTTGTCAAATGCTTTATTTGCAAACCAATACATAATTTTGTCTTTCCGAGATCTTTCATCTCAAATTCATTCTTTAAATAATCGATTGCCCTGTGAAGTTCCATTGGAGTTCCGATAAGGTTTATGTCATCGACATAAATATCAAGTATAACAAACCCTGATATTGTTTTCTTTATAAACACACATGGGTTGCATCATTTATATAACCTTCCTTAGATAAATACTCTCTAAGACGGTTATACCACATGCGTCCAGATTGCTTCAATCCATACAATGATCTTTGCAATCTAATTGAGTACATATTCCGAGGCTTTGAACTGTATGCTTTGGGCATTTTGAATCCTTCAGGAATTTTCATGTATATCTCATTATCGAGTGATCCAAAAAGGTAGGCTCTAACCACATCCATCAAATACATTTCAAGTTTCTCATGGATCTTCAAACTAATGAGATAACGCAATGTTATTGCATCCATAACGGGTGAGTATGTCTCTTCATAATCGACGCCGGGCCTTTGAGAAAATCCTTGTGCAACAAGACGTGCTTTGTACCTTTGTATTTCATTTTTCTCATTTTTTTTCCAAATAAAAACCCATTTATAGCCAACAGGTTTAACACCATTAGGTGTTTGTACTATAGACCCCAAAACATCGCACTTGACAAGTGAATCCAATTCTGATTGAATTGCTTCTTGCCATTTTTGCCAGTCATTTCTCTGTCGACATTCTTCAACAGATTGAGGTTCAAGATCCTCACAATTTTGCATAATTTTTTATGCAACATTTTATGCAAAAATATAATCCACCGCTATTTCTGAGCGATTTAGATTTGTTTCATGATCACTTGATTTTATGGATAGTTCATTATTTCCTTGAGTCTCAAGCTCACTGATTCCTCCAAGGATATCAGAATTACTCACATCTTGACTTTCTATGTGAGGTTTTTTCATAGTGTCATTTTGATCTTTTAATTTTCTTTTTCTAGGATTTTGATCCTTTGATCCTAATGGTCTACCACGCTTCAGGCGTGCTTTTGACTCATTAGCTATGACACTAGTTGATGGTCCTACGGGGACATCAATTCGAATTGGGACATTCTTTGCAAGAACATGTGATTTAGTAATCCTTTTCAAATCTGTAAATGCATCTGGCATTTGATTTGCGATTTTCTGCAAATGAATGATCTTTTGTACTTCTAGCTCACAAATGGAAGTACGAGGATCAAGATGAGACAATGATGGATTTTTCCACAAAATTTCTCCTTTAATTTCACTACTCCCCCTAATTTTGGGAAAAGTGTCTCATCAAACCGACAATCAGCGAATCGAGCTGTGAACATATCTTCAGTTAATGGCTCAAGGTAGCGAATAATAGAGGGCGATTCAAACCCAATATATATTCCTAACCTTCTTTGGGGACCCATCTTAGTGCGTTGTGGTGGTGCAACCGGCACATAAACAGCGCATCCAAAAATTCTCAGATGAGATATATTGAGTTGTTGACCCAAAGCCAATTGTAATGGAGAAAAATTATGATAATTTGTCGGCCTGAGACGAATAAGTGCTGCAGCATGCAAAATTGCATGACCCCACACAGAAGTAGGCAACTTAGTTTTCATAAATAATGGTCTTGCAATCAACTGCAGTCGTTTAATTAATGACTCAGCCAGACCATTTTGAGTGTGAACATGAGCTACATGATGTTCAACTCTTATCCCAATCGATAGACAATAATCATTGAATGTTTGGGATGAAAACTCTACAGCGTTATCAAGGCGAATAGACTTAATCTGATTATCAGGGAACTATGCCCGTAATCGTATTATTTGTGCCAACAATTTTGTAAATGCCAAATTGCGAGATGACAATAGGCAGACGTGAGACCATTTAGAGAAAGCATCTATCAAGATCATAAAATATCTAAATGGCCCACTCGGTGGGTGAATTGGCCCACAAATGTCCCCATGTATACGTTCCAAAAATGCAGGGGACTCAATTTTGACCTTTGTTGGTGATGGTCTCACAATTAACTTGCCTTGATAACACGCATCACAAGAAAATTCACCATTTAAAAGAATTTTCAACTTCTTTAATGGATGCCCATTTGAATTTTCTATAATTCGTCTCATCATTATAGACCCAGGATGTCCTAGACGATCATGCCAAAATACGAAAGTATTGGAATCAGTAAACCCCCGGTTTACTATAGAATGTGCCTCAATTGCACTAATTTTTGTCCAATACAATTCAGAAGATAAGGCCGTGAATTTTTCTACAACATATGTCTGCCCGGAGACATTTTTGGTTATACCAAGATATTCAAGATTCATTTCATCAATTGTCTTGATATGATAACCATTTCCACGGATATCTCTGAAACTCAATAAGTTTCTCCGAGATTGAGGATAAAACATGGCATTATTTATTATGAGTTTAGTTCCCTTGGGCAAAATTATAATGGCTCTTCCGGAGCCCTTAATCAAATTAGTACTACCAGATATCGTAGTAACATTCATATTGCCCATACTCAAATGAGAAAAATATTTCTCATTTTTGAATATCGTGTGTGTTGTACCAGAATCAATCAAGCAAATGTCTTCATAATTTGATAATTTGTTTGGAGAATTATCCATATCTTCAAAAGTAATAAAATAAATTTATATTAACTGATTAATTATCTTTTGTTAAATATTTAAGAAATAATGTAAATGTTAAAAATGATATTTGAATCATTAATAATGCATAAGATATTTATCACTCAAATCTTTAACACTAAATTTGATTTAGTTTAGTATGTTTAAAATAAGTATTGATATAATTTATTATCTTAAAATGACATTTGAGTGACAAAAAGGAAAAGGTGTTTTTCACTAACCAATTTAGGTAGTGGTCTTACTTATACATTTTTCTTTTATGGCCACAAAAGTTAAAGGAAAGAATAATTTTAATATTTTTTAATTTCTTTTTAAATCATAACATTCCAACTCACTTTCCATTGGTGTTTCTAAAAGAATGGACTCAATTATGATCAATACAAAACAACAAATATTAATAACATTAGTAAATATCAACCATTATTATTCTTCCATATTCACAAAACCGTCACAAATTAAGTGATCTATTTTAACTTCAGGGTGTGTGAAGAAATCCGCCACATCCAAGTGTGTGATGTCAATATGATCAGTGATAAAATTAGTTTCGGGATTTTTATCCTTCCTTTTTAGTGATGCTTGATAAAGCTCAACCAAGTGTTTAGGAGTACGACAATCACGTGCATAATGACCCTTTCCACCACATCGGAAACAATTTATTTTAATTGTTTTACGTTTCTCATCTTTTCATTTTCCCCTTTGATGACTATTTTTCTTTGGTGAATGATTAACACCAGGAAAAGGATTTCGCTCTTGGTCGTAATTACGACCACGGCCACGGCCTCTTCCACGCCTAGCGTGGTGGACGTACACCTCATTCACTTCAGGAAGTGGTGTAGATCCAGTAGGACGATTCTCGTGATTTTTCATTAACAAATCATTATTTTGTTCAGCCACGAGAAGATGAGAAATCAGTTCAGAATACTTCTTGAAACCCTTTTCTCGATATTGTTGCTGTAAAAGAACATTCGAGGCATGAAATGTGGTGAACGTTTTTTCCAGCATATCAACATCATTAACTGTATCTCCACATAGTTTCAATTGAGAAGTAATTCTTAACATGGCAGAATTGTACTCATGAATAGACTTAAAGTCTTGTAGTCTTAAATTCATCCAATCATATCGTGCCTTTGGATGAATGACCATTTTCAAATGGTCATACCTTTCTTTTAGATTATTCCACAAAACGAGTGGATCTTTGACTGTGAGATATTCAATTTTCAAAATTTCGTCAATATGATGACGTAAGAATATCATTGCATTAGCACAGTCTTGTTTTGATGCTTTATTTTCAATTTTAATGGTGTCTCCAAGACCCATAGCATCCAAATGGATTTCAGCATCCAATACCCATAAAAGGTAGTTCTTGCCCGAACTTTGAAGGGCAACGAACTCAAGTTTAGTAAGATTAGCCATAATAAAAAGAAGAAAAATAATAATACCTTAGCCTTCAAATTTAGTCTTCAAACTTTGATATGACAGAGTCTCGTGCTGATTACGTGTTATAAAATAAAGACTAAGTACTGAAATTAAACTAATAGCAATTAAGGAGAGAATTATGTAGTAGAGAGATAAAATAGGAAACTTGAATCTTCCTTATTTTGGTGTATTTTCCATAGAGATTACAATGCATTTTATAGGCATAAGAGGGGTATAATGGACATTCACAAATTGTTATTTACAACAACTTATATATACTAGATATTGAATTATGTTGGGTTTTTTGGTATGTTGACTTTTTTAATATATTGGTTGTTACCAAATGCTAATTACGATTGATATTTCTGAATGTTAGGATGTCTACATCGGTAGAGTGATGTAAATTTGGTCTCCATGTGTGGACTTCGATAATCCCTCCTTTGCGATCTAGCTTTCGGGATTGAGTTAGGCCTAGATCACATCTTAAAATGGTATCAAAGTCAGACTCATCCCAATTTGTTGTTCACTGGCGTGCGAGGAGTGTTAAGATGTCCCACATCGGTAGAGAGATGAAAATTTGGTCTCCTGATATGGATTGTGACAAAACCTCCCCTCATGAGCTAACTTTTGGGATTGAATTAGGCTCAAGTGTCACATTTTAACAATTTCTCGTTATTATGGTTCTTCATAATATAATGGAATGTTTCTTACCTCTGACTAGGGTGTCAAATGGGCGGATTGGGTTAAAATAAAAGTCGGGTTGGGTCTTGACCCGCTCAAGTTTTCTTTGGACTCGAATGGGCTAAAAACGGGTTGGGTCTTGACCCGCCAAATTTGACCCGATTAATCTCAATAATTTACATATTGATATTTAACTTTTATAATTAATCACAATTTATTGCTTTGAACCCAACCCTTAAAATTTTTGTCACCCCAACCTTTGACATTTGAGCTTTGTTATTTTAAAGTTGTCTTTTATTAGAAGAGAATTATAGTTTGTTTATATTAGCAGAAAGAATGTCCTTGTCGTTTCAATTTCTACAAGTTTTTAAAATGGACTACATTTTAGCCACTTGCCAATTATTACTATTAAGAATTCCCTCCCTAAGCATCATTTAATTATTTAGTACTAAGCACGTTTAAGACATTTAATTATGTAATAGCAACTACGTTTACCAAATCTCAATGAGTCTTGTGACCACTTCAAATAATAAAAAATAAGTCTTTTGTCTACAACTCGACATAAGTAAATTAAAGATTGTCCACTTGTATTTCCCGTGAAAAGTAATTGACCAGAGTCAAGAACTACTTGTTTGACTGATTCGGGCTGCACAAAAAGATAATTAAATAAGCAACTTGTTATGTGAAATTGATAAGTGTCTTGTTTTAATAAATAAATGTTAATTAGTGTCATATTTTGATATTAATAAAAATATATAATATGTCATTATTATCATGTTATGTTTTTGGTGAGTATTACAGTTGTGCTTCTTTATTCTCATTAAGTGTGATAGAATGTGATCATTAGTCGTTAGTAACTTGTGATAAAATGTCCAACTTTCCATTTTACTCATTATTCTATCTTTTGATATATGAAAGACTTCTTTACGTATACTTTGTGTTGGGTAGGAGATGAAATAGGTTAAGTATGAAAAAATATTGCAGTATGTAATAGTGAAAGAGAGAGTTCAGACTACAAAAATATTCTAAGTCTTCAATATTCACTATATAAAAGAGAGTATTTATATGTTGAAGGAAGGTTTTTCATTTGGGGAGCTTTGAACTATTCAATAGATTCAAAATTGCTTGAGTTGTATGACGTTGTTGGATTGGTGTATTTTGTAAGACACAAGTCAAGAGATATATTGTTGGATCAATATAGATTATACTACAACAAATCTGAATCTTCTTAAAGAGAGTAAGATATTTATGTCTCTGCCTGAATAAATAGTTTATCATATATTTATTCATTTTATTTTCAACTGTAATTTATTATATTTATGGTATATTAACAATATATTAATGAATTTTGTTATTGTTAGCAAGATTGTGAAAGGATCTCACATTTATCATGATATAATTAGTATTTAACATCTAAAAACAAAACACTTAAACATCTTTTTGCAAAAATTGAAGATTGGTATAATGAAGTCCTTGAAACGATAATTTAATTCTACAAATATAGGTTGGGAATGGGGATAATTAAATTTAAGAGTTAATACCTCATATGGTCATTTAACTATGTACTTCTCTCATAAAGTCAATCACTCAACTATTTCTTCTTTCCTCAAAAAGTCACTCAATCTATTTAATTATTTTTTAATTAAAATTTGCTAAAATTAATTTATATAACAAATCAAAATTTAAACGATAAAAATATCATTTAAATCATTTAGTGATCCATTCACCTAACCCGACCCATTAAAAAATATAAAGTGGATCATATTATTTTTTTGATGAATCGAATTTGGTGGATGGACTACTAAATAATTTAAATGGTATTTTTTATTTTTTAAATTTTGTTTGTTATATAAATAATTAATGTCAACAAATTTTAATTTAAAAAAATAATTTAATAGATTGAATGACTTTTTGAAGGAAGGGAGGATAGTCGAGTGATTTTTGAATTAAAATTCAATTGAGTGACTTTCAAAGAGAGAAGTGCATAGTTAAGTGACGTTTGATTTAAAATTAAAAAATGAGTGATTTTCTGAGAGAAAAAGTGCATAGTTGAGTGACCATATGAGATATTAACTCTTAAATTTAAAGTGTTTGCAATACATATTTGGAAATTCTGATGCTGCCCCACGGTTTGGGGAAATTGACCAAAGTTTAATTGCTGTCCTAACAATACTAAAAAATTAAAATTTTTCAGAATCATAATGTGACAAATTCGTTTATTTAATTAGAAATTTCAGATTTAAACTTTAGCGCGTTTCTCCACAAATAAACAGAGTGAACTTAGCCGTGTAGTTGGGAGCTTCTGTGCGAATTTAATTTTTGTTTTTGCTATGGAGGAAATATTCTTATATCACTAAACCAGAATGCAAATATAAAGGCACGCAACAATTGGGTCGATAATACCTAAATCATAGTACGTAACAATAATAAAAATTCAGAAGTCGAAATTGAGTTCAAATTCAAAACCACCTTCTTCTGCTTCTTCCATTTCTACTTCTTCTCCTTCCTCCGCCTCTTCCTCTTCCTCTCCTTCGTAGCCTTCCTCTCTGGAGGCTTTGTTATGACCATGTAACAATTTTTTCGCAATTTTTCCTACTTTTTTCACTAAATGCCTTTTCTTATGATCATCAACGTCGTCCTCTTTCTTATCTACATCGCTTTCGTCCTCAATCACAGGTATTTCTTGCGCTGCAGGAATATCATCATGTCCATGTTTGTGGTGTATGTGAAGCTTCTCCTCGATTTTGTGCAAAATTCTTGACATATTGCTAAGTCTCTATGAAAAAATTGTTATTGTAGTAAAAAATAGATGTGAATATGATAAACGGATAGGAGTATGGTCTCCTATTTATTGATGAATGACTGTACGGCTTTTTCTTAATTGCGCTTAAGTTGACATAGTCTTCGTTGCCTGCTTCAAGGAAATTGAAATTGCAAAACATGTTCTATACCCTTTAAATAATTGCAAGTTGCAACCCTATTTTGTTAATTAATGATGCTAAAAGAAAACCAAAAGTATATATCAAGATGGGCAATGCTTATGTATTATAACCTGGGCGAATTTACATTGAACGAAGCGGTTCTTTCGTCGAAAAACTATAATATATATATATATATATATATAATTAAATTTTTAATTTACGCGTATATATACACTATTGAACCCCCTGAACACACAGGAAAGGTGTAGCTCAATGGGGTTGGACGTTTAGGAATTCGCTCTACTGCTTGTGACGTTTGCGTGTTCGAATTCGGGCAGCGACATTTACTTATCAGCTTATATTTTAGGCATTTTAATTTTGCATTCAGAAAATGATGTTTAGTTCCAAAAAATTAAAATGTTGATTGAGAATTTAGGATATTTTAGTTTAATTCCCAATTATAAAGTCAAATATTTAAAAACTTCTTTTCTTCTTGATTCGATGGTTTAATTCGACCCGTTTATATATGATTCGATCCATTTATTCGTAGAGATTATTTATGTGATTAATTTTTTTGAACCCCTTGATGAAAATCCTCCCTCCGCCACTAATTTTAACCATAAAAGATGGAGTATTACTCGCTCCGTTCAATAATAGTTGTTTATTATATTGCATTTAATTTCTAATTTAATCTTATTATTAATTATAGTCATTTCTCTATTATTTTTTTGAGATTCAAGATATCGTATTTATTATATTTTAATGGTAATATGATAAAATTATCATTCAAAATGCACAAGTACCCCCTCAACCTATGCCCGAAATCTCAAAGACACACTTATACTATACTAAGGTCTTATAACCCCCTTGAATTTATTTTATAAATAATTTTCTACCCCTTTTCGACCTACGTGACACTAGCTTGAATAAAAAAGTCAACCAACATTGAGCCCACAAGATAGTGTAGTTTCTTTAAAAATGTGAAACATAGTAATTCTTTTTTATCTAAAACTAGGAAAAAATAGTTGGTAAAAATTGTCCACATAGACCACGTACAGTCAAGAACTACGGATTTGACTGATTCTGGGGCTGCACAAGAGTATCAAAATAAGCAACATCTTATGTGAAATTGATAAGTGCGTCTTGTTTTAATTAATATATTAAATAAATTTGTTTGTGCTTAGCGTGATTGTAAAGGAACCGTCACATGTAATTTAGTAGCATCTAAAATTAAAATAATCAAATATTTTGCAAAAACTAGAGATAGATTTAAAAGCTTTTCAGTAAATAATTAATTTAAACACACAAATATACAAGTTAAAAGGAAAGGTGACATGACATAAATTTAAAACTCAAACTGATAGTCTATTTGACTATGCTTTCAAAAAATGACCAAGTTAACATTTCTTTTTTAATTTGTTTTATTTTTAAAAAAAAACATAGAGTTATTATAAAGTGTTTTTTTTGGGGGGGGGCGGGGGGGGGGGTAACTTACCACATTTTGAAGCGGAAAGATGAAGTTGGAAAAATGGAAATTGAGGACAGAAAGAGAAAAGTTAAAAGCAAATGAAAAGGAAAATCTATTAAGAGTGTTTGGATGAGCTTAAAAGCTGATTAAATTGATTTAAAAGTCAGTTTTTTATTTATTAAAGTGTTTGTCAGATATCAAAGTAACTTAAATGACTTATTTAAGCCAAAAACTAAAAGTTAGGTGAGGGATATTTTTTTTTTCCAACTTAAAAGTCATTTTATGTTGATCGTGTATATTACTTTTTTACGCTTAATTCTTTTATTTTTATTTTTATTATTATTATTATTATATAATATATTATTATATAATATATTATTATTATAATTATTGTTATTATTATTTATTCTTATTATATATTATTATTATATTATTATTATTATTATTTATTCTTATTATATATTATATATTATTATTATTATTATTATTATTTATTATTATTATTATTATTATTATATATTATATATTATATATTATATATTATTATTATTATTATTAAATTAATCAACTTTTATCATGTTAAAAACTTTTAAGGGTATTTCAGACATTTTGATTAAAAAAAAGTGTTTACCAGCACTTATTTGTCAAACACATCAACAACTTTTTTTTAACTTCAGCACTTTTATCCAAACACATAACTACTTATTTTAAAAATAAGTTCCAGCACTTTTAAAATTACTTTTTAAAAGCTATATTTTGTAAGCTCATCCAAACGGGCTCTAAATACCTTCCGTGAATCACGGACCGTGATAAATATGTGCTTAGTATCTAATTTGATCGAAGAAAGGCTCTCGTTTGGTAAATTAGACAAATAATGTTGTATTCTTAAGTAGATTATTATTTACTCATAAAAATATGGGTAAACTAGTATTCTACCCCATCAATTTGTTAACTAGTTAAGCTTTAGCATATTAAATATGGATTAATTGAATTGTAGATAAATTATTTATATACACGAGTTTAATTTTCTTATTCTCTATTTTTTCCTACCTTTTAAAAATATTACTTAAATTTCTTCTTTCTCCTAATTTTAAAAACTATCAGATAAATAAAAGTCACCCGTCCAACCCACATTCACCATTTCCTTTTTCTTTCATATTTTCTCTCCCTAAATTCACTCAAAATCTTAGTAGTTACAAAATCTATCTCCAAATTTGACTTTCAAAAAGTTTAAACTAACACACATAAAACATATTTTTAAAAAAATTTCAAAAAAATTAAACTAGCCAAACATAAGAAAAAATTTAAAATATTTTACGAAAAATATTTTCCATAATCTCGTTTCTTTTTATATTTTGTCCATTTTAATCATGTCCAATAATAGTAAAAAATGAATTAAAAGAGGAATATTTCTTCTTTAATGTAATCCTATACGCCCCGGCTATACGGCTAAATGGGTTTGTAGAAAATACTTCCTTAGTTAATTTTAGGTTGATTTTTTATTAGTTGCATATTTTTTGGTAATAATTGATATAATATTTGTAAATTTTTCATAATTTGAGTTGGTTATGGACTCTAACAACTAGTCATTCATTGAAACTGATCATAATAATATTAGTTGCAGTTTCACCAAAATTTTATACATTTTTCTCATTTTCTGGTGTTTTTCATAATCAAACTTCTTTAATGGATTGTGTTGTTCATGTATTTAATTTATATTCTTATTTATTGTGATACATTTATAGAAACACTTTATTTCAACTTACATACATTCTTCTTTCACAACCTTATTCTATTAGATACATTATGTTCAACTACAATATGACACATTATGTAAGTTATACACATCTTTCAAGGCAAACAATACAACATTTATCAATGTAAACGAAATACATAAATTGTAATGTATCATGCACTAAACAAAATAAGATATATATATATATATATATATATATATATATATATATATATATATGATAATAATGTGTCATGCACTAAACAAAATAAGATACATAAATAATAAGAGTCCAAAGCCAAAACGATAATTTTTTTCCTAAAAAAGACATAAACGGTATATAAAAAAAAAGGGCAAAATCTCTCTCAAGAGAGCGATGTCTCTCAAACAAAGATTAAAATTGTGAAATAGCGATTTTTATCAAAAAAAATAAATTGAAATCGCTGCATGATTAACATTTTTTCTCAATTTCTTTTTTTATTTTGAAAAACTGAAATCACTGCCTGGGCAGCGATTTTTCTCAATTTGTTTACTTTTTAATTGTGTCTATTGTTGGCAAGGTTTGTAGTTCTCATGGATCAACTAGGTGACAAAATACAATGAGATTCATTACAAAGGAGGGGAAAATTGTTGGAATTTTACACTCCTCATTCAAGTGGCTATTAGTTAAACATTGAAGTAGCTACAAATGATATTATTTATTGTGATACATTTATAGAAACACTTTATTTCAACTTACATACATCCTTCTTTCACAACCTTATTGTATTAGATACATTATATTCAACTACAATATGACACATTATGTAAGTTATACACATCTTTCAAGGCAAACAATACAACATTTATCAATGTAAACGAAATACATAAATAGTAATGTATCATGCACTAAACAAAATAAGATATATATATATATATATATATATATATATATATATATAATAATAATAATGTGTCATGCACTAAACAAAATAAGATACATAAATAAATAAGAGTCCAAGGCCAAAACGATAATTTTTTTCCTAAAAAGGACATAACGGTATATAAAAAAAGGGCAAAATCGCTCTCAAGAGAGCGATGTCTTTCGAACAAAGATTGAAATTGCTACTGAAGTAGCAATTTTTATCAACAAAAAAAATAAAATTGCTGCATGGTTAACGTTTTTTCTCAAATTTTTTTTTTTTTGAAAAACTGAAATCGTTGCCTGGGCAGCGATTTTTCTCAATTTGTTTTCTTTTTAATTGTGCCTGTAGTGTTGGCAAGGTTTGTAGTTCTCATGGATCAACTAGGTGACAAAATACAATGAGATTCATTACAAAGGAGGGGAAAATTGTTGGAATTTTACACTCTTCATTCAATTGGCTATTAGTTAAATATTGAAGTAGCTACAAATGATATTATTTATTGTGATACATTTATAGAAACACTTTATTTTAACTTACATACATCCTTCTTTCACAACCTTATTGTATTAGATACATTATATTCAACTACAATATGACACATTATGTAAGTTATACACATCTTTCAAGGCAAACAATACAACATTTATCAATGTAAACGAAATACATAAATAGTAATGTATCATGCACTAAACAAAATAAGATATATATATATATAGTAATAATGTGTCATGCACTAAACAAAATAAGATACATAAATAATAAGAGTCCAAAGCCAAAACGATAAATTTTTTTCCTAAAAAGGACATAAACAGTATATATATATAAAAAAAAAGGGCAAAATCGCTCTCAAGAGAGCGATGTCTTTCGAACAAAGATTGAAATTGCTACTGAAGTAGCGATTTTATCAACAAAAAAAAAAATTAAAATCGCTGCATGGTTAACGTTTTTTCTCAATTTCTTTTTTTTTTTGGACAACTGAAATCGTTGCCTCGGCAGCGATTTTTCTCAAGTTTTCTTTTTAATTGTGCCTGTAGTGTTGGCAAGGTTTGCAGTTCTCATGGATCAACTAGGTGACAAAATACAATGAGATTCATTACAAAGTATGGAAAAAATGTTGGAATTTTACACTCTTCATTCAAGTGGCTATTAGTTAAACATTGAAGTAGCTACAAATGATATTATGGACTTAAGGTATGCAACCTTTGGGACTCAGACGTGGGCCTCAGATGAAAGTACTGGGCTTCAGAATATAGTCTTTTCTAGAAATCAATTAAGGCATTTTATTATATCTATATTTTTTGTATTTATCCCTTAGTTATTTTGTATTTATTCCTTAATTTGTTATAGATAGACCAATAAGAATTAACCACCTGTTCAGTTAGTTAGCAAGATACTTGTATAAATATAGGTAGATTGTACAAAGCATTACTCATTCAGAAAGGAATTTTCATAATTCAATCTTCTATTTTGACAGAAATCATTTCAACTTTTCTTTTATAAATCAATAAGCAACAATTAAAAAAAGAATTGAGGGAAATAGCTCGCAGCGATTATAGTGTTTCAAAAACAAAATTAAAAGTTTGAGGAGTTTTCATTTTTTTTAAAAAAAACATGTTTGAGGCAAAAAGGCTGCATCGACAGCGATTTCAATATTTTTTTAAAAAACAAATTATTTTTTTTGAGAAAATTGACGCGTTAACAATGTTAATTTTGTTCGAAAGACATCGCTCTCTCAAGTGCGATATTGCCCTTTTGGTTTAATGTTTTTTGATGTAACGTTTATGTAACATGCACTAATTTTTTAGGCATGATATGTAAATTCGAATTCATACGAAATGTATTAGATACATAACAATTACCAAACAATAATGTATCGATCTCAAACCTAAAATCTTATGGGCAACACTTTTTTATTTAATGATTAATTTAAATTGAAAGAATCTTCAATGAACTAGAAGAATAAATTTGAAACTCAAATTTTTGAACCATTTTGAATCAAAACTGAAAGGATCTTCAATGAACTGGAAGAAAAATTTTGAATCTCAAAATTTCCGACAATTTTGAATCAAAAATTGAAAGGATCTTCGATAACATGAAGATTCACAAAAGAAATTTCTGTATAAGGGGCTGATGCAATTTGAAATTTAAATTTCTTTGTTCTGTTAAAATTTATCTCTGTATAATTGAAAGTAAGAAGAAACGTAAGAAGATCGAAATATTTATTATGTATCGTATCAAAATTTTAGCTAATGGATGAAACGGAGAGAACGATGAACAAGAAGAAGAAATTTAATTTTTGAATTTTTTTGGTTTATTACACTATATGATTGAATTCTTAACAATAATTGGAATGGAAAGCGCAACTTATGGGATCGTGATTTGATTTCAGTTTTTTTTTCTTAATTAATGCAATAGATGGATATTATGAGATGTTAATTTAATTTTTTACCTTTTTCGGTTAATAAATGCAACAAATTAATACATAATGTATCAACAATAATGTATCTAGATTCTTATGTGTCCGAAATGCTTAAAAAAACATGAAATTTGTGTAATTAGAAAGAAAAAAAAATAGGAATAGAAGTTAATTTAAATTTTACACTATGAAATTTATGTAAGTTATACTTAAATTATTACATTTTATGTTGAACCATTTTTAACCCGCCCATTTGCTTTGCTACCACTACTTCCCACCATCCAAACCATTTTTTCCTGGCTCGAGGGTTATATTTTACGTTTCAAGACTCATTATTACGTATCTTGATCCATCCTTTTCGTTGTGAGTGATTATTCAGTGTAGCTAAATGTTAGTAATTCGAAGACCAGATTTCCCCCCTTTCTTAGTTGTATGACTATTCATGTATACTGGCAGTGCATTGCTCAATAAAAATTACAAGTAGCTAATTGATCATGTGATCATGACCATGTCTTGCTCTTTGAAGATTTGCATTCTCATGATTTCTTAAGATCAATTTTTCACATTGTTGCCTGCTCAATGAATCACAAATGTTACACAAGGTTGCGGATATCATATTAAGTAGAAAGGAACATGCATTAAAGAAAAATAAAGGAGTAAGACCTAATACTAACTCCATAAGAAGTGACACAATTGGAATTAGTTGATACAGTTGAAATTAGTTAATCATAAACAAGCAATAAACTTTAGGTTTAAACTTGGCCATCATTTCGGGTCGCTGAAGAAGCCATTGATAGATGGCATGATCTCTGGAGACCTGTTACGAACGAACTTCCTAAGACCATGCTCTGCATATTTCTCCCCTTCTGAAAAGTTCTCCAACACTCCTGCTGCCCTGTTTTCCTTGTTCACCCTATGTTTTACAGAACAAAAAAACATTGGTGAATTATAGAATATATAGCAATTTTCTACTTTCTACAACTCCACTTCAATTGCGATGGGATCCAAAAAACAAAGAGCATTACAAGTAGCAAGAAGCTGTAGCTCAGAGAAGTTAAAGGTCCAACTTACAATCTCCTTCTCTTGTTACATGTTAGTTTAAAGAGAGAACATTTAATACAGTAATGAACTACCAAACTTT
Source organism: Solanum sitiens (assembly GCA_016801875.1). Classification (NCBI taxonomy): domain Eukaryota; kingdom Viridiplantae; phylum Streptophyta; class Magnoliopsida; order Solanales; family Solanaceae; genus Solanum; species Solanum sitiens. The sequence goes on from JABWTJ010000056.1 coordinate 2,881,076, forward strand.
AACATACAGTCAGTACTAAAAGGAAAAGTCCGTTAACAGTCCTCGTTCACGCATTAAGGTCTCCACCCGAGAAAGATTCTCTCCATTACAAGCCTAAGAAGCTCATTTAGACAGTGCACAAATTGATTACATCTCTCATGACCTTTAAGATTCAGTGATGAGGTAATAAGCAAAAATAAAGGAATAGCATTCGATACAAAAGAGCAAACTAAGCTGTAGAAGTAACTCAAGGGATCTCAAATCCCTATCCTTCTAAGTCCTGAAAATCTCTGTACAGTTTTTCTGATAGATTATTAAGCAGGAAAAACCGTAGTGTCCCAAAAAGTTCCTCCCAACAATGGATGGCAAAGGGGCGCCTACCTGTAACATTGCTCCTAATACAGCACCACAGTCCACACCCAGGAGCAGACCTAGATGGTAAAAATTATGTTGTATATTTAAGGTATTTTAAGGAACTTTTATGTCAATATATTGATTTTGAACCTCCTAAATGTAAGATTAGAGGTTAGGGGTTAAAAACTCAGCTTGAGGTTCCAAGTTTGAATCTTAGGCACTGCTCTTTTTATCTCGAACCCATGGAAATCCTGGATCCCCCACTGTCCACACTGCAGCCCCACATTTGTCTACTACCAGTATACCACCCTGCCCCGAAGAATTTTCCCTGTTCAAAAATTTTTGCCGGACTTTTGCATTCTTTTTCATTTTTCCTTCTAGCATTTTCGTTCTCCCTTTCATAATTGAGAATCTTTACCAACTCCTCACACATGCATAATAATGCATCTGAAATGGTGTAATCTGTGTTGCTTGGACTTCTCAAAATGTTGTCACTGTCAGATACATTAAACATGCACAACTTTGGACGGATCAGACACTCACCTATCGGTATTTCTCAAGAGGCCGAGCAACACAGGGTGTAATATAATAAATTGCACATTCAGTCTATATTGATTAAAAATGTGTATCAAAAAAATTCACTTTTGAGTGAATTCAACCAAATTGAGTAATTACACAAGTATGAAACTATATATAACCTTCATGCATTGCATTTTCATTAAGAAGTTAGCAAGTCCAAATAAATCATAAACTGTACAAACTAAACGGTTTTAGACAATAATTTGAAAAATCTCGCAATTCATAGTATACCGTTTTAATAACCTTATTTTCTTTTTAGTCTAGTTTAAAATATTTTCTTTTTAGTCTAGTTTAAAAAAAGAATGAGCCTTTCCTTTTTTGCAATATTTTAATCATAACTTTACACGTCATATGTTTAAGACCACAAAATTAATAAGTATTTTGTTACATTCGACATAACTTTAATTTAAAACCACAAGATTAAATTTCTTTTCTTAAAAGTTTATTTCAAGTCAAACTATGTCATTATTTTTTAAACGGAACCTAACGGAACCTAAAACCTAACGGGAAAAACGGAGGAAGGGTTTACCTAACTTCAGGATTGATACAGACATTGCGAACCAATTGAAACCCACAAATCCCAACAGCTACTCCTACGGCTGCAAATAGTGGATACACCTATAACACCATAAAAATTGCAGCATCAATACTCCAGATCTAATCGCCGAACTAGTAAATGCAGTGTAATATTACACATACAGCCGTTGCTTCTTTGCTAGATCTATGAACCAAACAGTAACATAGCAAATTTCAGGACGACAAAAAAAAGACAAGTTAAAGAGAGATAAATAGACCTCGGGCCTCAACCATCGGTTGACGGTGGAGGAAGCCATGGGAAGAAGGAGCAGAATCGGAAAATGAAGAATGCTTCCTTCTAAGTACAGAGCTCAGCTGGCGATGTCTTCTCTGTATTTATAATTGGTGTGGAATGTTCTTCTCAGCTGCAATTTGTTTTAAGTTCATTGTACGCAAAACGCCCATGGTTTTGAATACTGTGCTCCAACTGGCTCTGTTAGCCTCGGAAGAAGTGACTCTCTGTGTTTCAATTTACGTTAAAGATTCAAAAAAATAAATTAAAATTGTAAAATTCAAATATAAAAGCTGTAAATATTTTAATTAATAGTTATCCATATTTTATTAAAAATAGTTGTTTAATAGCAATATTTTTCCAATTAAGAAATTAAGATATAATTTACCTTTACTGTTTATGTTACCTTGCTATTAAATAGTACTCGCTTCATTTCATATAAATTTAAATTTTGAGGTATTTCACATTCCTTTAAAAAAATATATTAAGACAAAAATGAAATATAGTTTTCTATTTTGACTCTTATTAATTATTGTTAAATTTATGATTAAAATAATTTAATCTCAATTAAATATTAATTAATAAAGGATAAAATTGAAAAAACACTATTAAAATAGTCTTGAGAATTGAACAATTAAGTTAATTTGAAAAATGATAAAAGTCTCAAAATCAAATTAATATGGAATGGCTGAATTACTATCTATCATCTAACACATTTTCAAAGCATTAAATTTAATAAAGTCAAAGGATCATATAGTAATATCACCCTTATTATTTATTGTTTCTTAATAGGGTACCAAGTCAACAGTAGACAACTATTGTTGGACAGAAGGAGTGTAAAATATAGTAATAATAATTAAAAGTTGGATAATGCTAAATGACCAAAAAATTTAGTCAGAATTTGACAGAAATTTAAAAAAATTATAATATCTTTTTTCTTTAAAATAAACGGTCTTTTTTTCCATTTTTTAGTTAAAAAGATAAAATGTTCAAAAAAGGTAAAATAACATAGTTAATATACCATTTTGGTCAAATTATGACTAAATTTTTTGCCCAAAAAAATTTTTCCTAATCAAAATACAGTCAAAGGATAATATTGTAATATCATCCATTTAATTATTATTTCTTAAGAGATGTGTCAAGTCAATAGTAGAAAATTATTGTTAGAAAAAAAGAGTATATATTATACCAATGATAATTAACCAAAAATAAAACTTCGGTCAGAGAAAACGAATACTCTACTCCTTTGTCGAAAGAGAATACTCTACTCCTTTGTCGAAAGAATGTCTTCTTTTGCGCGATTCAAGTTTAGTTGAAGTTTTAATATAGACTCCAGATATCGAGTGAAAAATAAAAAAATGTTAGCCCCAAATTATTTTAAATGCTATTTTTTTTATATTTGCAAAATTTATTTAATTGTTGGTATTTCCAGAACTTTAAAAGCATTAAAATATTGAATTGTGAAATATTTAAGGAGTTGTTTGGTTAGAAAACAAAGTTACGTTGACATTGTTGTGCTAACTAATACGCATGGTGTAACTTCTAAAAAATTATTTATTCTCAAAAATATAATCATATTAACAAACTTTAAATTGAACCAACTACTAAAGACCAATTTTTTGAATGGAGAACTTTCGAAAACTCTCTTTCTCCCAAAAAAAAAACAAAAAACGAACAACTAAGTTTGTTTATACCTCACACCTTAAACCCCACTTATAAATATACTGCCTACGTTCCTGTCTGAATTTAAAACACCAAAGGCTTGAATTTTGAACGTCATTCAATGTTCCAAACAAAGACAATAAATTTGAAAAATAGTCTTTTGCAAGACCAGCTTAGGAAATCAAATGACTGCAAGGACAAATGTGGTCAATCACCAATCTATGGTGACGCATCACAATTCAGTTTACAGCAAGTTAGCCAATTTTCAATTGGTTTTTTCATGGCATCAATTATAAATTGAATAAAGACATCAAAAATTGGGTTTCTTCGCTGCAAAACCAAGACTATCAGCCTTACCATTACAAGTCTCTGGTAATATATCAAATCATAACCGGTCCACTATCGGAGCACACACATTTTCAGATTGTTGGACTCATCAACTCCGGGATGGGAGTGAAGTAAAAACAGTCTATATTCCTGCCACGAATGAAACGCATGTACTTCTATTCTCATTTGCGATATCAGGTATTCAAATCCCACTAGCCTGATTAACGCACATTTACAGAGTAAATCCACCGAGAAAAGTAAAAAGCTTCCCCTTCAAAAGGTTCACAAATTCTAAGCCCAAACCCAAGACCTCTACTTACGATGAAAATACATGTACTTCATATAACTAAACCAATACATAAATGAATGATGGAAGTAACACCTTGCCAAGAAGGAAACAAATCTTTATGTTTTAGCATAGTCAGGAATTGGAGTATGTACTCTGTACAAGATTAGGGACTATACCCACTGAAATATCTAATATAAACCTTTTCACTATACCACTTTCAGCTAGTTCACTTCACAGGGGCCGCTTGAACACAGATTGCTGCTGAGGAATGCAGTCTAGGCTCCTATGTGCTCCCATGGAAGCAAAATACAACTCAATAAACACAACTCTACAATTAACAATTTAACATCACGAGTAAAACCCACATTTACAAGAAGACGGCTTGAATGCCATTGACAAGTATAATACAGTCAACGAGAAGATCCACAAGTAGATCCTTGTTCTGAGAGTGAAGTCAATTCAAGAGAACCTGCCACCGAGTGCTCAACCAGTTGGGTCAAGTAAGTTGTACCAACGAAACCAAGAAAATCTGAAGTACACAGAAATAAGAAGGGAATAAGAGTGAGCAAGTATTCCTTTTTTTTTTCTTTTGAGATCAATGAGTGAAACAAGTTTTGAAATAGCAACAAATACTGATGTGAATTACAGAAAGTACACCGAAAAAAGGACCTCCATATATATGGTGATTTGGCTTAGATAGATGGTGCATACCTTGATTACCACATGTTTAACAAGAAAACCATGCATCATCATAATAAGGATGTCAAAACATGGTGAAAGCGTTCTATTCTCTCATGGCCATGACATAATAACCTGCCAGTCGAAATGTTTCTTCTCTTCCTTCCAAGACGGTAAAAGAAATCCTCGGTGTCCAGTACATAAGAAATCTGCAAATCCTCATCTTATCAGTTGAATGAATTTATCCTAAAATTGTTTTTATCTAAGCGGGAACTGGTAAAGGCACTAACTTTCAGTTTCAACTAGTGGTGGCAAATGGACGGATTCGATCCGCCCATATGAAAATAGGTAAAGAAAATGGATTGACTAAAATGGAATCAAGTCATAACCCGCTTTATTCTCCTACAGCCAAAACACTTGGTTAATTAAAATCAGTTTTTTACTCGGTACAAACCCTACACATGTTTCACAACACCATTCTTGTTCGTTTTCTTCAGGAAAAATACTGACAATCAAAACAAAATTATAGAATAGTTAATATACTATTAAAGAATAAAAGGCTAAAAGCACCACCACCCCACAAACCTATTGCCATTTACCAACTACACACTTAATCTAAACTGAAGTCTTAATAACCCCCTAAACCTTTTATATTCAAAATTTCGCAACCCTTAAAACACTGACCTGTCCAAGAAAAGCAGATATATTAAAATGTTTGTATACACGCGTTGGGTCCACTCCCTTCACTTTTATTTCCCTCGTTATTTCCAATTCAGTGAAACCTACTTATTTCCTTATTATTCCTTCCCCACAATCTTACACACAGAGTTTGGATCTCAACCTAAAAATTCTCATCCTTGTCACATACATGAGAACGCCATGAAGCCATTTTAAATGCAGTAAAACAGACCTCATTTTCTACAACCTGCGACTAGGTAAACTTTCGACCAAATCCAGTTAGGTTTTTTACGGTATAGTTTGTTGATGTCAAGGTGAGGGGGTCATTGTTCGAGCTTGGATCTATCGTTCAGTGATGATATTCCATCACCGATGAGGCTTTCCGGTCTGCGGTTTCCATTCTTCAAGCAATTTTGCAGTTCAAGTCTCAAAAGGTCCATCCCTTCTTTATTTCATACTCGGATACCTTGATCTGTCATTTAATTTGACTGAATACTTAGATGCTTTATTTGTTTTAAAGAAAGTTGCATTAATTGTAGAATCTCCAATCGGAAACTGACACATGGACTATTAATTCAATTTTAGTCTTTTCGTTCAATTCTTACGCACCTGCAAGAGGTGTATTCACAATCTTGAATGGGTCAGCATATACACCTCTTACCAGTTGAATTGTTAGTTTTTATACAATGTTTGTTTTCATTATTACTTAAATTTTATTGTATCGTTTAAATTCACCGTTACGTAACGATGAAAAGCCTCATTTTGTGTAACGACCGATTTAGTGTGATTGAGTTGTTACCTTAATATTTTCTTCTCATACAGTCTTTACTTATTATTTAAAAATCCTATTTTCTTCTTTACTCTACCTTTTTATAATAGCTCTACCCGGTAGAGCTACTTTTCTTATAGGTTTTATCATTAAGTTGTTGGACAGTGACATTCAGTAACGATTGAGAACAATACAATCTATCCAAACATTGTATTGTAATACGACACATTATGAAACAATACGTAACAACAATCCAAACAAGGTGTTAGGGGTTACGAAATTCCAAAATAAAAAGGTTCAGGGGAGTAATAGGACGCAACTGTAGAATAGTGAGGGGTGAGCCTTTTTCTCTATTCTTAAACATATTAACAAGATACTAGTTTTAAAAATCTAATAAAAATTGGACATGCGTAAATCAAAATCCTCTCAAAATAAATACGGTAAAAAGTAGACAAATGCAAATTGATAAGAGCATATTAATTTCGAGTAATGACGCAGCACATTAACTTCAATTTTAAAAAAATGTGTTTTCGGTCCTTTCATTATATTGGACAATATTTATAGAACTACACATACAACTGTCAAATATATTGTGAAGCAACAATGTAAATTCAACAGAACACATGAAATGGCCAGTAAATTATGGTAAACTTGTGAAAATTCATAAGCAAATGATTTAAAGTGTACAATAGTTTTGACTCAATTAAGTTTTAAATTGAACTGATATTATTCAAATGTTTTTAAAGTTTCCTTAATTGGTCCTCTACCCTCCCATTTATGTTTTTGTTATTTTGCTTTCCGCATTTGTACCAATTATAGTAATTCCTCAATATTCATTCTTTAAACAAACAAAATTTTGCAGGTATTTTCGATATGTCAATGTGAGATGCTTTTGAGCTAACATTGATATTTCTGAATAGGAAAAAGTTATGATTTTTTTTTTTAAGAACAGACCCGTGCTACTGAATAGTATGTTTGAGTTTGTCCTTAGTCAAATATGATGGAGCAATATCTGTCTTCACTCGGATAGTTAAAATATGGATATCCATATTATATATTTTACCCATATTTATCCATATTTTCATGGGTTAAAATAGATTGAAGTCCATATTTACCCAATCAAAACATAAGTGATCCAACTCATTAAATGTGCGTTAAATGGACTGATTTTATAAATATGGGCTGAAATTACCGGCTCAAGTTACAACAAACACTAAATAAGGTTAAAGGTACATATTCTGCGGGATTTGCAAAACTCACTTAACAATATCACAGAGTTGTACCAAACATTTGCAATTTCAGCAGTTGAAGTCAAAGTAGGGATTCATGTACCTTTGATGAATTTGAAGCCATCTTACACTCTAAACCGTTTACGAGTATAATATTTTCCATCACCATGCACAAGGCAGAAGATACATCAAGGTTGGTGTGCTTTCTCTTGTTTCTGCTCACAGATCTCACAAAAAGAAATTAAGAAAGTAGATCAGACATGGAAACTATTAAATGCCTATTCTACATTTTTGATACATTAATTGCAACAAGATAGTGATGAAAGTACAAAAGGAAGGCGGGAAGACGAGATGTCGTCTTCTTGAGGACTTATAAATTCCACTAGGTTGTCTAAATCATTAGCTACAACTCTGTTACACCATAAAAACATGTTCCATGAGCATTTGAATTTCACAAATGGCAAGGATAAATTACCAACCTCAGAACACCTATAATTTCCTACTATCCATACTGTCCAAAGAATTGAAGCTTATTCAAATTATATCAGTCAGTTAAATGAGACTCGAGCGCGAAGGCAGGTGTGCTCCCCTGCCTCCTCTCTCAAGTAAAACTTTCCTAGGGCAGTCAGGCAAGGTTTTCCGGTAAGCACCAAAAAGCATCATGATCTGCACCTCTGTCCACATGGTATGTCCATATCTGACATATACTATAGTGGAACAGTACCTTCAGCTTTGATTAACCTACAGTGACTGTTCATGCAAGGAGTCGAGTCAAAAATTATACTTCTTAAGATGGGTCCAACTCAAATTTCAACTCAAATTTTTTTCCATAAATCCAAGGTTCAGAATACAACCCAAGTTCCACGTTCAATTTTACAAAATATGATGAAAAATATGCAATTTATTTTGAGTAACAAATCCAGACAGGCAAGAGTAGAATATAAAAACTGGAATACGAGTAGCTTCCACAAAGTTTAAAGGTTCCCACATTGAAAGGGTATACATTAACCTACAAAAACACAAGGCTGGGAGGACATCATCTCATACAACCCGTGTCCTCGCCACTCTCTAAACCAAGAAGAATATCTGAATTTTTGGTTGAACTCAACACAAGCTGCATTCCCGAACTTAATCTTTGGATAGGAATCAAATTACCTCTTCAGCATAACTGCAGAAGACTCTTTCTTCCCATGTTCAACAGAAAGATAATCATTATGCAGATAACCAGCAAAATTGGGGTCTACATAAACTGCAACAGCTTCAGACTTCTCACTTCCATCATCCATCAACTGGATGGACAGATGAGTCGGGGAAGATGTCTGCAAGAAGAATCACATAATAACACAGCATATTAATGTACTAGAACACGGTACCATAAATGAGAAAGAGAGGGGTCCAAAGGCAAAAACAGACAAGTAGTGAGGGACCTACACAATCAAACCGGTAAATGTTCTCCTCATGGAGGAGGACGTGAGCATCTTCGTAATAAACTGAATCAACATACTTCTCAGGTTTTCGTGATCTTTCATATTCATATAACTGAAGCAGCTTACCATCCAATTCGTCACTTGAAACAGTTTGAAGCTAAAGTACAAACAAACAAATAAATAAATAAATAAACCGCAGTCATGGTCAAGAACCACCAAATCATATCATACCAGATCACGTTTCAACAATTAGAGCGAAAATACCTGCTTGACCAGTTTATATATCAATTTGTCCAAAGTAAATAGCACATATGACTGGTTCCCAATGATTGATCTGCAATCATCCTCAAACTTAGCATTATCTGCCGATCCATCTAGCAAACTATACAGAGCACGTATGAATCTGCACACACACATCCACTGTTGTTAAAAAATAAGCACGCAGATGTCCTAATCAAACCAAAAGAAAACAAACTTGCAATCCACCTGGCATACGGATCAGAACCAGTATCCTTTCCAGTTTTCCACTTTGATTCAGAAGATGCTGCATTCAGCTTTGCTGATAATAATCTTTCATACAAAATCTGGAAAAATAGAAGGGAAAACAAGGAATACAACTTACACCTCTTTAGGTTCAGACAAGAAGCAAGATTTCAAGGTAGTAAACATTTAGCAGTACCACAATTAAAAAGTAACTCTCCTCACCTGATGAAGCCTGAAAAGCACGTAGAAATCGTCATTTCCATAAAAGACCTGCAGGCCATTCTTTACACCCCCACATTGAGGTGAAACCACGTGTTTAGCAAGAGGCTTTGAAGTAAGCAAAAATCGTTCAGACATTTGAAGCACCGCGCCATCACCTCCAATAAAGTTTGCTTCACTTGTGCCCTCCACCTCACCTTCACTCTCAACTTTACCATCAAGCTCATCATGATCCACATCATCTTCCTCCTCGTGCTCCTCCCTAGAGCACTCATCAGCAGCAGACTCACTGCCTGAAACATCTTCTCCTGCCTCAGAAACATTTTCACTATCCTCATCATCAGCATCTGCATCATTATCACCCGCAGCATCCTGACAACCAACAACTTCAGCACCCCCAGATTGATATTGCATACTTCCATTGAGGGAGGCACAATCTCGAAAGCCAACAAAATTGTCCTCTTCAAAGTCCCCATTAGGCGACAACTCACCTTCTTCTTTCTCATTTTTGGAGGGATCAACTGAATCAGCATTATACCCACTAATTCTAGAACCTTCAGCAAACCCGTTATTTACCAAGGGAAGTGATCTAGAAATATCACCCTGTGTCAAAGAAGAGAAACACATTTACCTTTGAGTAATCATATGATCATTAGAGTAAATCATACTTAACATAGTTTTGAGCTTCACACCTCTGAAGTTGGTAAGTTATCAATATCACACTTGACTCCTTGGCCATCCTCAGCAGTACCATTACGGGGTCGTGTATTGCAGCCTGGATAAGCAAAATCAGTTTGGTAATTTAAGGAACTTGGTCAAAACTAAACAACACCAGTTAGTTCAACAAATTCAGCATGATTGAGACAGTGAAGAAACATCCATCAATCACCACAAACAGACCTAGTCCAAATATATACCTGAAGTACTTTCTGATCTTGCACAAACATTATCTGCTCCGAGGGAAGCAGCTGCATCAGAACTAATTAAGTGTTCACCATCTGCCGCTAATCCATCTTCCTTGGGATGAGCATCTGTATTTGTGACGCTAGTCCTGGAAGAATTTAGACGTTGAGGGGAACACTTAGCATCTCCATTGCAGACAACTTTTGATTGCTTAGACTTGGTAGTGTTAGCATCCATACTAGGACTTCCATCACTTTCACCAATGCTAGTTCCATTTCTCTTCAAACCATGATGCTTCGACAAGACATCATCGTCAGCAGCCTCAGAGCCATGAAGACGATAAGTGACACCAAACATTGGCTCAAGAAAGGTGGTCCACAACCTTAGTACTTTATTTAACTGTTCTTCTGTGGAACAAACCTCTTTGCAAGAATACTTGATAAATTTGTACAAGTCTTCATGAACTTCAGGATCAGAAAATTCAAAATCAAGATGAGGACTTATTGGATGTCTACTGCCAGCAGCAATAGCAAGAATCATGTCATCTTCTTTCAGCTTTTGATCCTTAATTTCTTTGATCTCCGCCACTAAGGCTGTCAATCAGAATCATGAAACTATAAGAAACACCTCCAGGAAACATTTAACTACAAATATCAATGTTGATACATTGAAGATTAAACAGTCATCCAACGCTTAGGCTTTACATTACTGACTGATCTCACCATCAAATACTCGGAACTGTGTAGCACACAATAACTAGAAAAAATATACCGCAGGGAAACTAGAATAACTACAGACCAGATAACACGAGGAACATACTTGAAAAGTGTGACAAGCTCACTAGAACAAGCAGTCAATATTTCTAAATAACGGTAAGACATAAGTTAAGCCTGTGGATAGTACATCAGAATGCTAGTAGTATCTGTATAGGAAATAAAGGCAGAAGAGAACATACACGAAAGTCCAGCTTTAAAGGCTAGCATGTATCAAGGGAGTGAATATCCAATTAAAATGTGAATAACGCTAGATCGTAACTCGAAAAAAGAGTAAGAGAAAATACTATTATATGCAATGATTCAATAACTATAATGCTAGTTCTGAGAGGAGGTATTGGGTATGTTGCTAGAGATGATATCAAGTAAAAGTCACTAGAAAAATTAGAAGAGGATGATTGCTGTGTCAGTAATTCACCGACTTGTTGTTCAAAGACATCTAACTGACAAATAAAACAGGTTTTACAAGTCAAACTACAAAACTAAAGCAGCAGATCTTCTGCATGGACAAAAGTAGTATGTTCAGGCTACATCTATATCAAATAGAAAAGAAACAACATATTTAGCATAGTAAGAAGGAATTGATGGCTTGTCCTGAAGGTGTAAGAATTGAATGAACGGAAAGCTTTGGAACCAACAGAACAAATGAACAATGGAAGGCACAAACATTATGGTGCACTAATATAAGCCTGATAGAAATAACATTTGTTATCGCCATATCACCATATGAAAAATGCAGGTTGAGAATCAAAATAACTCTGAAAAAATCCACAGTGAACCATGATCATCAAATACAAACTGAACGCCAGAACTCACATTTGGTGCTAAGGTTCTTCGAATCTTGTTGCTTGAAATAGAAACTTCGGTGGTCAAGTGACTTGTAATGGTTCTTAGAATAAATTTCAGCCCACACTTTGTTGAAGTCTGAGCGACACTTTGTCCACTCCTCCTGTTTCTGCTTCAAGCGGGTTAATACAACAGGTAGCGTAACAGGTGGGTTTTTCCGCAAAATGTCCATCACATCCAGACCATGGTCACCATAGATCCGTTCAATGCACCTTAAATTCAATGCTGCATAAAGTAGAACTTCATGTATCAGCAAGCTACAGATATACATATCTTTTATGTTAATGAATTAAAAAAAGAAAGAGAGGAGCATCTTGGTGATATCAGAAATGCCAAACCTGTGAAGTGGTCTTCAATGCGGATTGGGCCATCCGCACCAACTGAATTGTCATTAAGAGAATTCAATAACTCTTCTGCACGCTTAGCGGTTGAACTCACTGACTCCAATAACATGTCTAGCTCAAACCTGATGTTAACGGAATAACCATGATTATGAAATACAGAGGAAAATCACTAAGCAAGCCTTAATAAAATATAAAAACAGAAGTTTTATGAGTCAATAAGCTATTTCAAGAACCATATACATTTGGTACTTGGTAGTTCTTATTTGTCATGATAATTGCAGCTCACAAATGAGAAATGAGCTCGTAGAAGTAATAGGAAGGCCAGATTTTCTGCACTCTTCTAAACTTATTGTTTCCTTCGGATCTGTTTTTTTTCTAATATTCATCATACCCAGGTTTCTGTCATTCACTTTCTTTTTCTTTTCTCACTTTCTTTGGTTTGCAATGGGTTAGGCTTAACCTGTTAACACTTGTTAAGAAACCTACCTATCATCTTCACATCGAAACAGACTTTCTTCATACTGGTTTCTACGCATGTGCTTGAATGAGTAGTCCTCACTTCCTGAGGTCACAGATACCCAGTGATCATTCAACACTTGAGCGCCGAGCTCTGACCTTTGGCTAGCTGTAGGTATCGGATACTGCGAAACACATATTTAACAAGTTCAAGTTAATATATAGTTCAGAATGGATAGAAATTCCTCCACATAAGATCTATTCATAAAGACAGATAGAGCAATTTCTTACGTCTTCGGGAAGAAGTCGATAACTGGGAGTGCAGCTCTGACAGTTTGAAAGGTCAAGCTCCTGAATGGATTTTCCCCAGTATTTCTCCTTGTACCGGTCCTTTTCCTTACCTCCATCAATTTCACGCTTCTGTTCTTTGTCTTTCTCCTCCTCCTTCACCGACTTAGATGTATGCCCTTCATTCCACAAAGATTCTGTTATTAACAGAAGACTTCATCAGACTATAGTGGTAAATAACAGGCACCCAACAAGACAAACAAGTGATTTTTGCTTTCTCTCTCTGTTCTTTTTCTGCTTTCTTTTGCTTTTTTTTTGGTGGTTAAGTTTCAGGTGTTGTGCTACTTACTTTTGCTCATAACACCTGCAAGAAATCCATCTGCAAAGTAGGTATAATTCAGAGTCCCACAGATGTAACATTGAAACTATACAAACTTAAAATACCAGAATTACCAATTCGTTCGCAGCGCTCCAAAAATTCATTGAATCCCTCCATAAGATCAGGATATTTTCCAAGTAAATCAGCAACCTGAAATAGCCGTTTCTTACAAATTGTGATGCTTAAATGCAAATCATTTAGTAAATTGATTTTAAATATTGTAGTGTGATTCAGCTAGTTTTCCACCGCAAGGCGAGGATAAAGTTATCACCCCAGGCTGGATAACTCAGAACAAATTTGTATTACTAGCATGGCTTGTGCCTAATCAATGTCCATTATATGATATATTATATTTTGGAATGTCTCCTATCTGTTGGATAAAACAAAGAAAGATCACTGCAATAAAGGAGTAAAAAGTACAAGATAGACATACCAAACTTTGTAACTCCTTTCTTGTAATTATTTCTGTACTATAAATATGGAGGCACTTCAAGAATGCCTGGTAATCAGTTGGACTGCGCAGTCTCTCCTTTACTCTTTCACAGAAAGTGAACTCTTGGCTATACATATCTGGCATGATCACAGCAAATCATAATTCAAGGTCAATCATCAAATCTAATCACAGTATGCAGTATACAAAAATTATATTAAGAACTCCAAAATGGAACAACAAAGTGAAACTCGCAGGTTAGGAACACGCTCCACCAGAACAAAGGAGCAAGGCCAAGTTATAGCAAAAATGACACGATTTGTTTTTTGAAGGATCACCCTTTTGAACTTTCAGCATAAGATGGAACTTTTGTGATTAAAAATGAACAAACAACAATCAGAACTTCAAAACTCAAATAGAAACCTCCGATAAATGAAAATCATTCAGCTGTACTGAGGGGTCATAAGCCTATAGAAAGTAAGGGAGAAAATGCTAAAGAACAAATCATATACAAAAGCATTAGCCTCCTCATATAGTAACGATCAGAATGCTAGTCATCCACTCACTTTTCACGCCATCTTTATCATCGAACGTGCCTCCAAACTCTTCAACCCTCCGAGCAGATTTCCTTTTATCAGTACTGCGGTGCATGCTTAAATCTCCATTATTCTCATTATCAGGTTCTCTGTAATCCTGATCGCGACCTCTGCGGTCCCTGTTCTCTTTTTCAGCACGCCTCTTTTGCTCTTTATGCAACTTCATCATTGCTTTATCATCCTCCATCTCAGGGGGCTCAACACTAAGATCACGTTCTGCATGAGGATTGATAATTCTATCCCGACGGTAACGTTGCTAGAACAAATAAATGGCAGACTCATCAATATGGCAGTGGAACAACTAGAACTAAGAAACTAGAATTAGATAACAAGATAAATTATAGAATACCTTGTCCATGTTTGATTGCCGAAGCAATGGAATAGAAGAGTTCCTCTCATCATAACGCTGGAAAGAAGGGCGGCCAAATAACGTTTGTGTTGCTGATGCAGTACCTGAATTATCTGGCAGGAATCTCGTGAACTCATCCAGCAAATCCGCATGGTCTTCAAAAAGGGCTGCAACCTTCTCATATACAGAGTAGCGAATACATTTAAAATATAAAAAAGATTCTAATCATATTTATGCACCAAATATGAAGTGTAGTACCTCCTTGTACACCTCAGTGATGCCCTTGTGTTCCTTCCTATACATGTTCAATATATCTAGAAAAGACTTGTACACATGATCATCATTTTGGAAACGTTTCTGCAGTAATCAGAAGCCTCACATATTATTAGCGAATTTCCTAGCAAATGAACTGAAATTATTATCCTTTCAATTAAAAGCACCAACACTATTACCTTTATTTTGTTCACAAAGCTGATAGCTTCTTCAAACTCAACTGTTTTCTTTGGAGGAGCCTGTTCTTCATCAGTGAGGGTTATTTCATAGCCCTTTGGTAAGAAAGTATTGAAGCCAAGGATCAAATTTGGATGCCCTTTAAACAAGTCTTTAACTCTAGCTATGACACCCGCAGTGTCAATTCTGTGAGGGAAAATAAAAATAATTATGCAAAAGTACCCCATGAATAATCGGATTTGAAGATTACCTTCTTTTTTGTTTGTTTTGGGAAAAAGAAAATGAGAGATGGAAGGGCAGACAGCAAACCTTTGAGCCTTAAAGTCTTTCATAACATCAAGGAACAAGTCATATTTCTCTCTTTGGTCTTGAAACATGTCCTTAACTTCCTTCAAATAAGACAATGCATCATTAGTTGTCAACTTTTGGGTACTAGCACTGGCACCAGTACCACCTCCACCAGTGCCGCCACCACCACTGCCTCCACCACCAGCGCCACTTCCAGGAAGCTGTGATTGGCCGTACCTGCGTTGGGAGAAAAAGAAAAAATTATACAAAGAATCAAACCAAAAGCCACCAATTTTAACCATGTAGTGTTGACGATTTCCCTCCCATCATATACTTTAACTGGGATTAAGTATAGTTATCATCCCCTCTTAACGCCTTGATTAATTTGGACCCACCAGTCATAGTTTTAGATTCTTCGCTTCAGATTGTCAACAGTTCAAAAAAACAAGAGCAAATAATACTGCTTTGTTTCTAGTTTTCCTTTGCCCAAGAGATTGACTAAAGAAGTAGTTCTAAAGAAAAATAGGAAAACAAATTTGATATGGTAAATCCACCCCAGACCCCCAAGTCCAGGAGCCAACAGTGGCCTTATTCCACTTTTGGTCCCTCGACGATTCGAATCCTTAGAAGGCCCTTTCCACTAACCAGTCCTCCCTTAGCAACCCATAGTTCCATTTCTGGGAAATCAAACCAGTCTCCTTAATTGGATTGTTGATGAAACAGTCTGTTAATACTTGAAACAGTTTAAAAGAAAGATACCAAATTGAATCCACCAAATTAAAAGCAGCATGCATAAAGATCAAAACTTTAAATTTAAACATCCCCTAGAAATTCTCCGAGGATTAGAAGTAAACAAGGATATGACCTAAGCGCAAATTTTTAGGTATGGCGGAAGGCTACATCAATCAACTTCTGATCACAGAAATATTAGCCATCATCAACCCCATAGAAACTAAAAGTCTCTAACTTACTCAAAAAAACTAGCAAAAAATTCAGCAAATTCAAAGCTAAAAAAAAAAAAAAAACTTTTCACCAAAACGACCTGATTTAAACCTATAAAACTCCAGAAACACAAAACGAGAAGAGCTTACGATTCTCCCTTCGATGAACCAAATGGCCGCTTAAATTGAGGATTAGCATATCCATCCTCCCTTAATCTCTTCATAGCTTCTGCAAAAAACAAACAGTAACAAAAGCTAGTCCGTAACAGTTCAAAATTCAACACCGAAAAACAAAACAAAAAAAATAAATTACTCATCTCATTATCTAGAAACTAGAAAAACTCACCTTTGAATTATTTTTCCTCCTCAGATTTTCTGAAGAAATTCACAGCAGATCTAACCAGTGGTTGAAGAGAAAAACAGTTCAAACGTTTGGATCAAAAAAAATAATTGTTATTCTCTTATGATTTTCGCCTTTTCTCCTTTCTCTCTCTAACGTCGGAGAAGAACACAAAAACAATTTTTGAAGAGAGTAGTGAAAATGTATAACTTTTAAGAGAAAATTATAAAATGAATATTAACTATACTATTATCTGTAACGTGACCCAGTTTTTTATTTATTCCACTAATAACACGATATATCATAACTATTTTGTTTTCAAAATTAATTTGATTTAGCAAAAGGGCTTCAGTTTTTTCAAACTCTTGCCCTATATTTTGGGCTTTAAATGTGTTCTTGCATTTGGGCTCAAGTTGGGTTTGAGGTTATGGATAAGCCCAAAGTTTTTTCAATGTTCAACTTCAATCAACTTGATTGATTGATAGGTAATAGGTTTATGATTACGTAATGACGAAAAGTTTCATTTTGTACAATAAATGATTGATGTAATCGTGCCTTCAAGAATCCTAATAGAGATTTGACTCGTCTTGTAAAGTCCTATAAAGTATTTACTTCTACAATTTGCAGGTTTGTGGCTCTAAATTTGCACATCTACATTATGAGAAAAGGGGTGAACATATTTGGTCTACCTAGAGTGCTTGTGTAAATGCGAATTGATTTACAATCAGGGTCGTGGTAGAGTGTTAAGTACTTCTTCACTTTTAATCAGAGGACTCAGATTCGAGTCCCTTGAGGTATAGAGTTGTCTTTGTTATGGAGTACTTTACATGCGAATCTAAATTTAGTCGAACTCCAATATGAATACCGAAACACCAATTAGGAAACCAAAAAACATACAAATTGATTTCCTTATCTTAAATGTTAGTTCAAGTTTCGTATAATTTACTATTTTATATTTATTTATTTGTAGAAATAAGAGTGTATAATTAAAAGTGATGAGAAAAATATTTTTATAAGTAATCACAAATATATGAAATTGATACTAGCTAAGTAATCACAAATATATTAAAATTTCCTTATTTGATTAATAGATACTACTTTAATTAAGACATTAGTAATTAATATATCATTTTGCGTGTTGAACATTTAAAATTATTTTAACAACGTATTTATTAGGAAAAAAGATAAATTTTATTTGTTTGGATTGGGTTATATTTTGATTCAATGAGTTATATTGTTTAATTCTAATTGGTGGGTCATTTTAAATCAAAATATATTAAATCTAACTATAAAAATATCAAAATCAAATGAACTAATAGAATTTGAATTTATTTTATCACACCTACTAGAGTTATTATACATTCAACTTTTAGAAGAGTCTTTTGGCTAATAGCATGAAAGAAGTTTTTTAAAAAATTATCACATAAACTCCATATTTAAAATAAAGAGTATTTCGTTAGCGGCACAAATAATCGAATAACATCTTATTTGCGGTATAAAATAACATTAATATTATTTAGTGGGAGAATTGATGTGTTATTTTACATGAATCTATATATTAATTGAATTTCTTAAAAGACAACAAGATAAGCACTTTATGTATACATGCATAATAAATACTTCCTACGTTTAAAAAAGTTTAGCCTAACTTGACTTGGAACGGAATTTAAGAAAAGAAAGAAGATTTTTTAATCTTGTGGTTCTAATTTAAAGTTATGTCAAATGTACCAAAATCTCCTTTAATCTTGTGGTCTTAAACATGCCACGTGGAAAATTAAGGGTCGTTTGGTTACTGATTAGAGTTATGCAGGTATTAGTTATGCAGGGTTAAGTTATGCAGGGTTTAGTTATATAGGTATTAGTTATGTAGGTATTAGTTATGCAGGGTTTAGTTATGTTGAGTTTAATTATGCGGGTATTAGTTATCTAGGTATTATTTTGCTATGTAGAGATTATAATACATAAATTATTAACTATTGAATATTAAACATGTTGTAAATTACTAATATATATTATTTACAAAATAATAATACATGCTAATAATATGTGAAATATATTTAATAATATATAATGCTAATATTTGATTAGCATACGTACCCTCAAAAAATATAAAATCAAATTTTTAATATTAAAAAATATTTATATTTACATAAATAAATAAAAATGGTAAGTATATAAAAAGAAATGAAAATAGTCTATATGTAATAGGAAAATAGTAAAATTTCTAATTAATTTTTTAAAAAAGAAATGAAAATGGTCTATATATAAAAAAGAAATAAAAAAACATATATAGGAAAAAAGTAAAGTTGCCAATTACAAAAAATAAAATAAATTTATAGAGTAAATCTATAATTTATCATTTTAATACTTGTATAACTAATACCCACATAACTTATTCCACCTTTTACCCTGCATAACTTTATACATAGATTTCCTCATAAGTTATGTTGGTATTAATTATGTAGGACTACAAAAATGCAACCAAACACCGTATAAATTAATACATGAATAACTTTTATACAACATTTAAATTCTTACCAACCAAACATGGTATAAGTTATGTTAACTTTTATACCTAATAAAAAATTTCTACCAAACATTGTAAAACTAATGTAACTTTTAATACATGTATAAAATGTTTCTTATACAATAATCAAACGGCTCCTTAAAGTTAAAATGTTGTCAAAAAGGGAAAGGGATCATTCTTTTTTAAACAAACTAAAAATGAAATAAAGTTATTCTTTTTGAAACGGAGGAGTAATAAATATAATAATTTTGTAAATACTCATCACAATTTTTGAGGTGGAGCTGCCTGGAGCTTTAATTAATTATGTCACATTAGTAATTAATTAAAATATTGACTGACATTTCACCAGGATAAGCATACACTACTTTGGATAAGTTTATATTTAATGAAAAATTTAGACACTTAAACGGTGAGGTCGAATTCTTTGACCAAATTCAACTCACACTAATCGACATTTTAGACAAATTCTTTTTTAAAAAGGAAAAAAAGTTTGAAACATACTTAAATTTTAATCGAAATTGTTATTATAATACCAAATTTCATAGAGAACATTTTACTTCTCATTATTTAATAATATATTTCAAAAGTATATATGAATGTACGTGAACATTATAAATATTGCAGTACTTTAAATAGTAATTTGTCCACGTGGGCACATATATATCTTTAAAATACATGTTTAAAAAATACAGAAATAAAAAGTCCTTGATAAAGTTTGATATCGTAACAGCAACTATGGTCAAAATTTAAATATTTTTAAAAATAGTTTGGAGAATTTTTTATTTTTTAAAATCTTCATATGATAGTAACAAAAACTAACTTGGTGAATGTTATTTATTAAGGTTTGAGATTGTTTCGCAAATAGTTAACATTTCACTCGATTAGCTTATTGCACATAAATATTTCTCATGAATAATTTTCGTCGAAGTGAAATTTAACTTATATCTACTGGGTGAACTATAAAAGTGAATTTCTTTATTTTTTTAAAAATTACATATAAACAAAATATTTTGACTGATTTGAGAAGTATGATTTCACATATGAATATCTGATTACACAATCTTCCAATATTAATATTAAAATTCATTTTTTAAGTGAAAAAGTACCATCAATATTACATTATTTTATTCATTTTATTTTATATGACATTATTTAACTTGATATGATTATTTTTTAGAAAAAATGAAAATTTTCTTACAGATGATCTAAATAATTCTTAAATATTTGTGAAACTGTAAATTATTTCATTAAAATAACTAAATTTTAAAGTTAAACTGTTGATAACTATAACAAAGGGACATTATTTTTAAAAGAGAAAACACTCATACTTTACGGGGATTCTATCACCCCCTGAATTTTATAAAACTAAAATTATTACCTCCCTGAACGCTTAGCTGGCAAAGTGATTGTATCTCACTCTTTTGAGAGAGTGAGCAACAAAAATTTAATATTAAAACTTTATTTTTAATATCTATTTTTAAGAATATATGTTTTTCTTTATTTATTATTTATTGTCTTCTTCTCCATAGCAATAAAAATCAAATTCCTCCACCATTTACCATCTCTAAACCATCATTGCCACCACCATCTTCACCAGATTCACCATGGTTGATTTCACACAAGTTTTTAAAATCTCATGTATGAAATTTTTATGTTCAAATCAATTTAAAGTAAAATGAGATCTATTTAGATCACCTAAAAATAGGATTTGGATCATATTTGGAAAAAAAAAATCAATTTAGGTTTACATCAAACCCAATTGAACTCTCAAATAAGATTTTTTTTTTTAATTTTATAGATCCTTTAATTATCAATCTCAAATCTCAAGCAACCAATTACAAATTTTTTTCTCATTTTTTCGGAAGAATTTGCACTTGTTCTTCCTCTCTATTTCGCTCTCCTCACTTTTTTTAGTTTTCCTCTCTCCATTACTACCAGTGAAAAGCTACCATTGTTGCTACCTCCGACGAAACGTCACCATTGTCGCTGCCTCCGACGAAACGCCACCATTGTCACTGCTTCCGACGAGACGCCATTGCTGCCTCCGGCGAAACACCACCATTGCCATCGCCTCCGATGAAACTCAAAACACCAACAAAAACCCTCACACACCTCCTCTCATCTCTCTCTTGTTCCTCATAATCCAATTTTGATGGACTTTGGTGTTTAAAGTAATGGTGAAGTTACTTTAGAAATTTGAAGGAATTGGGAAAGAAATTGCTTTAGGATTTGAAGAAATTGAAAGAGTATAGGAAAAAGGAAGGAATTATAAGAAAATTGAAAAAAAAATTAATTAAATTTCCACGTGTCGAACGCGTGAAATATACAGAACAATATAGATGTGATTGTGACTTTTCAAGGGTGTAACTATTTCAGTTTTATAAAATTCAGGGGGGTGGTAGAACCCTCGTAAAGTATGAGTGTATAGTTGGAAATCTGAATATAGATTGGGGAGGCTTTTGGCCATTTCCTCTTTTTAAAATAAACTAAAAACAAAACATCATACATAAAATGAGATGAAATATAGGGTGTGTTTGGTATGGAGGAAAATGTTTTCCTAAAAAATGTTTTCCTGAAAAACAAGTAGATTTTGAACTTATTTTTTCATGTTTGGTTGGTGAGTAGAAAATATTTTCCGGAAATGGTTTTTAGTGTTTGATTTATGAATGAAAAATGTTTTTGAGAGACATCTTTTATTTTTACTAGAGTAAAAAATAATTATCAAATTAAAAAAAAAAATTGAAAATATATATATATATTTTTTTGGGGGGTGGTGGTGGTGGGGGGGGTAGGGGGTAGGGGGTAGGAGTGAAAAAATAAATTTAAAGTTGATAGTATTTTTAAAAAACAAAATTAATTCTTTTGGGGGTTGGGGGTGGGTGGGGGTAGGAGTTTAAAAATAAAAATTTTAAGTTGAAAATATTTATATAAAGCAAAACTAATTTTATGGGGAGGGGCTGGCCGGTCGGAGGGGGGGGGGGTCAGTGATCGGGTGAAAAAATAAAATTTTGAAATTGAAAATATTTTTTTAAAATTGATGTTTTTCCCAAAAAATATGTAATTTGAAATTGGAGGAGAGTTTTGGGAAATGTTTCCTTAATTTTTGAAGGGAAGTCATTTTCCTTAATTTTGAGGAAAATGAGTTGATTTGGAAAACATTTTCCAAAACTTTTGTCCCAACCAAACATGGGAAAATTGGAAAACATTTTCCAAAACTTTTGTCCAACCAAACATGGGAAAATTGGAAAACATTTTCCAGAAAATGTTTTCCTTCATACCAAACACACTCATAAACTAAAAATTCTAAATATTTGCTCGAAAAATAACGGTAGCTTGCCAAATTTATAACATCATCATTAACAACTCAGCTTAACTTGAATTTAATTGAATTAAAGTACATTGTCTAAAAATTTACAACTCCTAAAATTAAAAATCTCAACTTCATTTTCCACATAAACCTACTATTGAGTAATTAACATTCTAAGCAAAACTTAACCGATTCATCCAACTAGTAGAGTGGTCTAGAAATTGAATACACCAATTTTTATAATTTTACTTAAGTGCATTTATCTTATAGACGAGTAAGTTATAGCTTCTCGTGTAAACTGAAAACGAATATATGTATTATTATTTAGGGAAACTTTCACATATAGCCACTTAAAAATAATTAATGACTCTCCATAGCTATAGTTTGATAATTACAATTTGTAGCTATATGTTATATAGAGAAGAGAGGCGAGCGAGCCTGGGAGAGAGAGGAGAGAGGCCAGAGAGAGGGAAAAGAGTGGGAGAAAGGTGAATTGTACTTGTATATTGGTTAGATAATTGTATATTATACATATGTATTTGTATATATGGCAAGAGAGACTGGGAGAGGGAGGAGAGAGGCGAGCAAGAGTGGGAGAGAGAGGATAGAGGCAAGCGAGATCGAGAGAGGGAGGAGAGAGGCGAGCGAGAGAGGATAGAGAGTGAGAGAGAGGTAAATTGTATATGTATATAATTGTATATGCCTGTATTTTATACATATACATTTGTATAAATGGCAAGCGAGATTGGGAGAGGGAGGAGAGAGGCGAGCGAGAGGGCAGAAAGTGAAAAGAGTTGAATTGTATATGTATATAGGTTAAAAAATTGCATATTATACAATATGTATTTGTATATCCTGACGAATTATATATATACAAACATGACTAATTATACAAACTCGAAGTCACTTTACGTAATTAATATCAATACAAGTGATAATTATAGCAAATTATAGCTATAATGAATAATTAAATAATATAAATTTTCTTACATAATTTTCCCTATTATTTAAATAGTTAAAATTGTTAATTACTCATATCTGTAAACGGAAAATTAATTCTGGACTTAGATTTGGTGGGGTGCGCCAGGCCTGGGCTGTAGTGCAAAGCCTAGGCGACGCTTGAGAGCCCAGGTAGCAAGCTACCTTAATAAACTCTCCCCCTTAAAAAATTGAGTTAATATCATGTGAATCAATGATCCACATATTAAATATTAAACTGATAAAAACAAATACTACACTTGATCTTAGCTAAAAGGCCGAGAAAGATATGCTTTTCCAAGTTGAAGTGCCTTGTTTTTTATAACATTTTTCTTTGTCTACACAACAGTTCTCTTCGATGTGGGACAAATAGGGTCTTTATATGCATCAGCTTCTGTCTAACATGAAAATGAATTCGAGTGTTGCCAAGCTGCTAAAAATGGGTCAGAATTTGCTGTAGAAATTGAACAATTTGGATGTTTATTGATAGTACTGTAGATTTACAAAAGATTTATTCATTGTTGTACTACTAAATTTGTAACCTTGTTATGCAAAAAATACATTAGGTACATAAATTTTCGTAGTGTTTTGAAATAAACATTGTCAAATAAAAAATAAGAGAAAACTGAAATGAATTCAATATCACAACACAAAGTAAATAACGGAAATGACTTATTTGCTCCATAAACTTAAAAGAGTAAATCATTACAATAACACGCATTAGAATTAGGGGCAGCTCAAGTACATTAATGGTCTAAAGTCAAAATTAAATAGAGGTCTTAAACTTTAAAACATTGTTGATATAACTTTCATATAATGAATTTTCTTCTATTATCATTTTTTCAATTGGTAATATAATTAATCTATATCATCTTTCATGAGACATATTACTCCAAATAGCCTAAACTGACGTGTTATTGAACCCCAACCTCCTAGTCTCCTTCGGGTCCCAAACGTAATTTGTATCTCCTTAAATAAGTTCATAACAAAAACATATAACTTAGGAGAATTAAACTGTGATGATTTATGGATTTACCGGAATGGTTTACTTCTACATATGGTTCATAGTGTCATTCTAAATTATTAGACACTTTGAATATTAATGTATTAATGGTCAAGTCAATTGAGTTTTGTTAGAGAATAACTAGTCACAAAAAAAGTAATATGCCACACTTGTATAAGCAAAGGATTATTGTTATCCACTTCTAACAAAGAGAGTGTATTTAAACAGTTCTTCTATATAGTTAGGAGACAATTAATATACGTACCTATCAATCATTTTTTTTATTTCTATCTTTTTAAAATTATTTAGTATCCTAAATTACTTATCGGATTTATTTAGACTGCATATATAAGATTAATTTAAGGAGAAATATTCCTTCTAAAAAAAATTTCATTCTAAAAATTCATAAACTCAAAATTTTTAATTAAAAACGATAAAACATCAAAGTGTGCTTAAGCTTAAAGATTTCGAAAGTGATTCTCTAAAGTCTAAAACAAGCAAGCATATTCTGCCAAAACATAAATATGCACTAATAATATGGGGCACTTTCTTTGCAAATGTCAAAAAAACAAAACTTAAAATCAAAGTAATCATAGTGTTAATTATTCTTTACCAACTATTCTTTTTTATATGGTAAAAAATAAAGTGCATTTGCAAGTGATATTGCTTTTTCATATTAATATAGTAAAAAATAAACAATACTTTTATTATCATTATACTATGTCCAACTCTAAAAGACGTTACTCACAATAACAGTAAAAATAACGATAAATTATAAATGAATTTCACCCAACTTAAAAATAAATAAATTAATCAGTCATTTTTTTCTCAATTTAATCATTTGATATCTAAAGTTCACTGATTCAATTAATATGAATTCGTAGTAAATAAGAAATTAAACGTTCACTAAGAAAATTCTAATGATAGGAGTAATTCCAACATAATCCCCACAGAACAATACATTGAGTTGTGTTAAAATTTTCAATTTGTGTGGGGATTAACCAAATAAGTGGTGTAATAGGAGCTAGCACTGAATCAACATGTAGTTAGGTAAGATTTATATTCTACTGTTTTATTTTTGTTTTTTTACAAATAGTAGAAGGATAAGTAATGGATTATTATTATTATTATTGTTATTACTTGTTAGTGCAGCATCCAATTAGTAATTTTTAATTGACAAAAAATAACATAAACATTAAATTAAAAAAAAAAAAAACAGTGGTGGGATCTGGTCAAATATCAGAATTTGTTGAAGAGGGAACTTTTCTTGATTACTACATGAAAACGCACTAACGTAGTGTAAGGTAAAATTACAAAAATATTTAGTAATCTGATTTTATAATAATAATTAATAAGGTCAATTACTTAGAGTTCAGTTTTTGCCTATTATTTTATAGGCAATTAAATGTGATATGACTATGAGTCTATGACCTAATAGAAAATTTTGACCAAAGGTAGTGTTGCTTTCGATGAGTTTCTGGGCTAATAGATTGAATTAAACTCATAATTTATGGGATTATTGAATTTAGTTTACTAATCAAATAATTTAGTTATATATAAAGACAAATTATATCATATAAATTTACCGTCTATGAATACAACCGTTACAAAAAATTATTTCAAACGTTTTAATGCAGACAACTTTAATCTTCACATTAAAATCTTCCAGTTAAATTCTTTGTACAAGAAAAAAAAAATTGATTGGCAGAAAAAGAATGAGTTTTTTTTTTTTCCGAATTTCAAAATTTAAAGTGAATATGATATACCAAATTAAAAAAAAAAAACATAATACATTAATACTTTTGCATCAATCTGCAGAAATTTAAGTATTCGTTTGGATAATATTCAATTAAAGTTGGAAAAAAGTAGAAGAAGCAAGAGTATTGAAATTAAAGTTGAACTGAAGTATATGGTATAATTGTGCTTAGACATAAAATTTATGTAGGCCCATAGTTAATTTAAAATATTTATATTCACCAGCATTTCAAATACCAATGATTAAATTATCGTTCACTTTTACTTATCATATTATATTTTTTGAAAGTTAATTTGGTTATTTTTTTGAAATTAAATTAGATTATATTAATTTAATATTTTAAATAAAAAATTAAATATTTAAAAATTATATGAAAAGTACTATAAATGACATTTTTTTTCATATCAATATGATGAAAAATTACACGTAAAATATTAGTCTAAGTTATTATAATTTTACACTAAAAATAAAAATCATAACAAATAAGTAGTACTTTATTCTTTTATATTTATTCGTTTAGTGCATTAAAAATAGATACATTTTATTTGTTCAATTTAAAAGTAAAAAAATATTAATTATAAGATTCAAAGTATTGGGCTGGCGTTTGGCCTCAAATTTCTAAATATTTTCGACATTTTTTTAGGTGATATTTTACCACGCGTTTGATCATAAATCTTAGGATACATATTTAACTATTTCAAAAAATGATATTCATAAATTTTAAAAATTAATAAAACACCTTTAATCTTATATTGTCATTTTATAGTGAAATGTTCTGTTAAAAACAACCTTATAACATTGTAATTGATAATAATAAAAAACAAGAAAATAACATTATGAACAAGAGCAATATATTAATCGCATACTCAAACTCGTCACTAAAACAACATATATTAAAACTCTTTAAAAACAATCTATTTCTTTATTTTTTTCACCGTTCTATATAAAATATAGAAGTCTGGGATGATTTTTAATTTTAAAAAATTTTCAAATATTAAAATTTCGATTAAAATATTAATTTTTTCTAGTATTTGAAAACTAAGAAATTTGACAAATTATATGACCAAATATCATTTTTATGTTTCTCCGAGTATATTAAGGCCAAGTAGATCCTCAATTAATTTTTTTACACTTGTTCAAACTCAAAAATCAGTCAAACAAATTAAAATGAAATTGATAGAAAAAATTTATTCACACTAACTGTTTACATCAAGTCAAATATAATATTTGATTTGATAAAGTAAAGTATATATAAATTAATTATAATTAAATAAAATGAATTATTAATTAAAAAATATAATATATATACATATATATTAATTTGATGTAAATATTCTGTGCGGATAAGTTTTACACGTGATTACTCAATGAGTTCACTCCATTATCAATAAATTAAACGTTACAAATTCTCCAAATCCATGATTCCAAGGTTCCACTTCATCATTCAAAGTCAAATGTGATCTTCTAGTCTTTTGCTTTTTTCATACTTATTCTCAGGTAAACAATTCATCAAACACCTTCTATGCATAAAGCTGAAAGATGAATCTTTTCAGAACGTTCAATCTTCCCCTTATAGTATTGTTTCTTGTATTTCAACCCCTTCTTCATTGTACTGCTGGTGCTGTAGCTGTAGCTGTAGCTGAAGATGATATAAAGTGTTTAAAAGGAGTCAAGAACTCATTAACAGATCCAAAAGGGAACTTGAATTCATGGAATTTTGCTAATTCTACAGTGGGGTTTATATGTAAATTTGTTGGTGTTTCTTGCTGGAATGACCGTGAAAATCGTCTCATAAATCTTGAACTTCGGGATATGAATCTTGGAGGTAATGTTACAGATTCGTTAAAGTATTGTCGAAGCTTGCAAAATCTTGATCTTTCTGGTAATCAAATTTCTGGTTCAATTCCTTCTGATATTTGTACTTGGCTACCTTTCTTGGTAACCCTTGATTTGTCCAACAATGAATTTACCGGTCCTATTCCGTCTGATCTTGTTAGTTGTTCTTATTTGAATAAATTGATGCTTAATGATAATAAGCTTTCTGGGAATATACCACCTCAGTTTTCTAGTTTGGGGAGGCTTAAGATATTTTCTGTGGCAAACAATGATCTTTCTGGTAGGATTCCTGAAGCTTTTGATTCGGCTGATTCTTTTGATTTTGGAGGAAATGATGGGCTTTGTGGTGGTCCGTTGGGGAAATGTGGGAGGCTTAGTAAGAAAAGTTTAGCTATTATTATTGCTGCTGGTGTGTTTGGTGCTGCTGCTTCTCTGTTGTTAGGCTTTGGGGCTTGGTATTGGTATTTTACAAAGGCGGGGAAAAGGAGGAAGATGGGGTATGGATTAGGGAGAGTTGACTCGGAAAGATGGGCGGATAAGTTGAGGGCTCATAGGCTTACTCAGGTTACGCTGTTTAAGAAACCGCTTGTGAAGGTTAAGTTGGCGGATTTGTTGGCTGCCACAAACAATTTTAGTTCGTCAACTGTGATAAACTCGACTAGGACAGGGACTACGTTTAGAGCTGTTCTACGTGATGGTTCTGCGCTTGCTATTAAACGGCTTAAAGCTTGCAAGCTAAGTGAGAAGTTGTTTCGAATGGAGATGAATGGGCTAGGACAAGTTCGGCATCCTAATCTGGTGCCACTTTTGGGCTTTTGTGTTGTTGAGGAGGAAAAGCTTTTGGTTTATAAGCACCTGTCAAATGGTACTTTGTATTCATTATTGAAAGGGAACACAAGTGTGTTGGATTGGCCTACTAGGTTTAAGATTGGCTTGGGTGCTGCAAGGGGCCTTGCTTGGCTTCATCATGGTTGTCAACCACCAATATTGCACCAAAACATATGTTCTAACGTTATTTTCCTTGATGAGGATTTTGATGCTAGAATAATGGATTTTGGGTTGGCAAGGCTGGTGACACCTCCAGATGCAAAAGAGACTAGTTTCATGAATGGGGAGTTGGGTGAATTTGGCTATGTTGCTCCGGAGTACTCAAGCACAATGGTGGCTTCACTGAAAGGGGATGCTTACAGCTTTGGGGTTGTGCTTTTGGAGTTGGCTACTGGGCAAAAACCTCTAGAAATCACTGCTGCTGATGAAGGTTTTAAGGGAAATTTGGTGGACTGGGTAAATCAGCTCTCTGTTTCTGGTCAGATTAAAGATGCAATTGATAACCATATTTGTAGAAAGGGCCATGATGAAGAGATTGTAAAATTCCTCAAAATTGCTTGCAATTGTTTAATTTCTCGGCCCAAGGAGAGGTGGTCTATGTATCAGGTATATGAAGCACTGAAGAGCATGGCTGAGAAACATGGTTTCTCTGAACATTATGACGAATTTCCCTTGCTATTTAACAAACAAGAGATCAGCAGTCCCATTTGATACATAAATGGGAAAGCATTACAAGATGTTTCACATCTAGTGAA
Source organism: Solanum sitiens (assembly GCA_016801875.1). Classification (NCBI taxonomy): domain Eukaryota; kingdom Viridiplantae; phylum Streptophyta; class Magnoliopsida; order Solanales; family Solanaceae; genus Solanum; species Solanum sitiens. The sequence continues at coordinate 2,910,930 of JABWTJ010000056.1, forward strand.
CACAAATGCATTATGGTACGTTCTTCACTTCCCTTAGGTGCAAGTGGAATCAGGCACAATACGTTTAGTTCTGTGAAGTACTACCACAGATATTCCTAGATATTCCTGTATTATACTGTGAAGTGTCAAATCATTCTGAGGTGTTCTGCGCGAAATTTGTGATACAGATAGCTAATATTATTGGTATCTTAGGTTTATTTTTCTCTTCTGCTCATACTTATGCATTAAACAAGACGGTAAGCAAAATCTGTCACAGTTTATTTGAAAGCTATAATACTACTAATTTAGCTGTTTCTAACTGACATGGGCATTGGCCTTTTTAGGGTCAAGATATATTCAGTACGTCCCTTATGGTCTGTAAGATCAAATCACACTAGATTTCCCTAATGGATTGGTTCAGTATAGCTGCCTCCACACTGATATTAATTCATCTAATCGGAATGCTATCAAGCAGAACTATTACTAATTATCCCTTCTGATTAATTTTGGATGACGTTGATCAGTAATTGTAGGTCCTTTTGCAAAATTTGTGTCTGATTGGGAATAATTTTCACTAAAATGGAAGTTGAATGGGCTTTCTAAAAGCTATGTGCCCTCTTGAATTTGATTTGGCAGCTGAATTTTTCATTCACTTGATTCTAATCTGCTTCTTTACAATCTCAGAAACATAATGCACAATCTAAGTTTCCATGTAGGAAAAAAAATCTTGTTGACAGTTGAAACTCTTTGCAATAATAGTTATCAAGCCTCTTACTTTTTCCCTCAAGCTCAAGCTCAAGCTCGGATGCGTGTTACCATGTGCTCTCCTGCTTCCCTGAAAAGTCATTTTGTAACATTTCAAAACAATAACTTGTAATCTAATCGTAAATGAAGGGTTCACATCTGTCCTTGTCTTTAACAGAGCTCCAGCTGGGGAATTGTATGGACTCTACGTATTAGAATATCTTGGTAAAGAAGTTCAATTTTACCTATTCATTTTGGGAAAAGGCTTAAAAATGCCCTTAACCTATTAGAAATGGTTCAAAAATGCCCTCCTTCCATCTATTGGTTTAGAAATGCCCTTAACGTTTTCTTTAGGTTCAAAAATGCCCTTTAATTAACAGAAATATGACATGAAATTGTACTAGACAAGTGACCACTTTTCATTGGTCCACAATTCTTTTATCAAATAAAAAGACCCACCCAATCGAAACCTAACCCGTTTTCACATGAACACTTAATTTTGGTACTTGTTTTCTGGCAAAAATTAAGAGGTAAATCATCCGCAAATAAATCGCTTCAACTTTGATTTCGACGATCTAGGGTTTTTTTCATCCTTTGATTACATTGGAAATACAATTTTAAATCTTGGAGTCATCAAATTCAAAACCCACTTTCTTAATTTAGCTAATTTTAACACAGGCCTCGTTTTTGCTACATAAATGTCGTGTAGATGCATTTAATTTTTTAATTGTAAATAGCATTTGTGGTGATGGACATCAATTATTCGGCTGTTTCCAAGGAATCTTTTGTTGAATTACAAGTTAAAAGATGATAACTTTAGCTATATATACATATGGAAACTTAATTTTGGTACTTGCTTTCTGGCAAAAAATGGGTTAGGTTTGGGTTGGATGGGTCTTTTTATTTGATAAAAGAATTGTGGACCAATGAAAAGTGGCCACTTATTTAGTACAATTCCATACCACATTTTCTGTTAACTAAAGGGCATTTTTGAACCTAAGAAAAACGTTAAGGGCATTTCTAAATCAATAGATGGAAGGAGGGCATTTTTGAACCATTTCTAATAGGTTAAGGACATTTTAAAGCCTTTTCCCATTCATTTTTTAGTACGGTTTTAGATTATCTCATGTTATATTTCGTTACAGTAGATGAGTACTGTTGACCCTTTTTGAAAGCAAATAGATATGGTTGGGTAAGCATAGAAGTATGCTTTTCTTACTCATGAATGTTGCAGGGTGGAATGTTAAAGCATTGAAAATACCTGTTGTGTATTGGATCAGGTTCACTAGGTACTCTTCTTTTGCTGACATAATTGAGATTGGTCCTTTGAAGAGAATGCCTTTCTGTTTCTATTATCCTTCCAGTGTCTAAATGTTGATTGCTTGTCGTTCCAGTAACTGTTTTGGTAACAGTTTTGGCTGCAGGCTTTACTAAAAGCTCAGCAGAAACAATACAAATAAGTAAAGGAAGAGCCATCAATAAACTGCTGCTGCGGCCAGCACCGTTACCACCCATAACTCCAGTGTTACTATCTCAAATACTCCTGTCTTTGATCTTCAATGCACATTTGTGGATCAGAGGAACACACCAACACCAAGTTTTCCTCTGGTACTATGTAGACAGAAACTACAAACAGTACAAATGTAATCTGTTGTTGGGATGCTCTTAAATGGATACTTTTTATTTGCCATAAGATTAATATATAGCATGAAAAAGTTAAAGTTGGTTATATCCAAAGACCAAAAGCAACAAAAGGGAAAGGTAATTTGAAGATGTGGGGTAAAAAGTGAAGAGAATTAGGCGTAGGGATAGGCTGACAACAGTTTATAGTAAAGTAAAATGTGTCCAATTATTTATTATTACCTCGTTAGTGCAGGTATAACATAGCCAAGGGGACACCTTTTTTTCTGTGTTACCCATTCCATAAGAGCTTTCACTTTTTGCTTCCTTGGTGACTCAAAATTCAACTCTAATCCGTATTTCAAATATGCATTTTTTCTCAAAAACTTAAAGGTTGTACGATCAAGTTTAAATGCTGTCGAAAATTGAGGCTAAACTCTATCAAATTTAAATTTAGTATTTGTTTTTGAGTATTGGACATTCATGATTGCTGGCATTGAAAAGGTGATTTGGACGTAAGAAGGAGCCATCAAATTCAAAATCATTGCAACACCGTCAGAGCAAATTAAAGAAAACTTTATTCTTTATTCCTGAATTAATTTGAATATACTTGACGTCTTTGTATTTTCATCCAAAGAATCTGTAAAGGGAATTTCCTGAAAAGAAGTGCCTGCAAAAGAAATTAAAACCTTCTGACCATATTATCAAGTACCTACTCATTAGAACATCTAACACAGAGTTTAACTTGTATATACACCATTAGTATAACAAAAAAAATCGCAGAAGAGGTCACATTATTAGCATATGCTTGAGTCTGCTAAGCAGTATGTTCTAATCGCTGTCAGGGCCAATAATGTATGGTCCCTATCGAATATAAAGATTGCAAGAAAAAAGAGATTCTGAGATAAAAGTGTACATGAGAATATCAAAGATGGAATGATTGCACACAAAGTTTGGTACACTAGTGATGAAGTAGAATAACTTTAACCCTGGACAACTGATACCAACCAAACTTTGAAATAAGATGACATCAATCATCAAAAGTTTGAAATAATGTTGAGCTTATCAGACTAAAGACACCCACATTCAATAGCAAAACATTTTAGTCACACTTATCTACTCCATTAGATAAGAGAGATCATACTGAATCATGGGGGTTCCCAATTATTAGAAGCTCATATACTGACATACTTTACTCTTCAGTTTAGAGGTATAGGACAAAGAAGCTACCTCTGATATAACTCAAGGTACTAATTATCGTGGTCCATTTCCATCTTTCTTCACCTATCTTTACAAAAGAAATCATGCTCCTAATCCAGCTTTTTAATTCAAAAATTCAAAAAATACACCAATATTTCCATATACAACTTCAATTTGATGTTGAAAAGAGAATGCTGGACGAAATTCATGGGGATCAGACCAACACTTTGAAATTTGAAAATAAAATTTCTTCAGGATTCTCCATTAGCATAATAATGTAAGGCATGTCAGCCAAGACAGGGATAAGCAAGGTATGACATATAAATGTCACTTTAGAAATCCATTAGGTGTGAAATAGGTAAGACTAATATATATCTACATTTACTAAAAAAATCCTGCAGAAAACTCGTAATGCCTTCTTACGGATGGATGTGCATTATGACTGAGTCAAGAATGACATACAAATGAGGGAGCTAGGTGATGCAGAATGCCCCCAAGAAGAAATTGACCTGCAGGTTAAAGAGCCATCAGATTAATCATAAGTTATTCCAGGCGAGACTATTAAATGATATATTAGGTCAGGACAAAGAAGCGCTGCTAAAGCAAAGTTACCATGTAAATAAATGGTGAGAACTGGGGCAATCAACTGTCACCCTCTCTTGACTGTAAGATGTGTTATGCGATCCTCATTAGCTAAAATTTACGATGCCGAAATCTCCATTTCCCTAAGCAAATCCAGCTTTTCCTGCTTTCTCTTTGTCTTCTCTACATATTTCTTCTTCAGTGCCCACTTTGGTCCATATATTGCCAAATGCGTTCGACCAAACCGCCGATCAGATATCTGTATTTTTTGTAACAATAGAAAGAGAATTAGTTCTTGTGTAGATGTATGATTGAACCATACCTCCAGCTAGCTCTTAAAAACATTTTAGTTTCTGTTGAAGGGAAAACACCACCCAAACACATCTACCAAAGACAGAATGGAGAAAGCAATCAACAATATTTTTAATGATAACATCCAAAAATAAAATGTCCTAGTACATGCACTCCAGCATCAGAGGAGGATAGTGCTGTTCTTAATACTGAGAGAATGAATTGTTCAATACCTTAACAAGGCAACCGCATGAATCCAGCATGTCAGTTCTGAAAGGGTACTCCACCAGCTGAATACACAAAAACATGCTGACAATTACCACAAAAGAAATTTATGGGCAGAAAGGAACACAATGGACTTATAAAGCACAATATACTGAAGCACTTACTATAAATGTATTCTCTCCCACTATTGATGATTTGGAAATTTGATCCATTAATATACTGTAATCAACAACAGCATATGGTGGTGTAACACTAATATAATCAAAGCTCCCATCTTTACCTGAAAAAGTAAATATAAATCCTAGATTGTTATTGTAGACATTGAAATTTTGTGGACTCTACAAGATGCGTTCAATTTGAGTTGGGACTCTACAAATTGTGTTCAACTCAGATTAGGATTCTTGGAGGCTACTCAACCCTAAACCCTAGTTTACGCCTATATAAAGGGTACTAAATTTCCTTAAAAGGCAGATCTCGAAAATTTCATAAAGAGATCAAAATCTCGAATATTCTGCAAATCGAATATTCCGCAAATTGATGGATTATTCATATAAAGAAGTCAAATCTAAATCATCCTAGTTCGAGAAATACGCCACTAACGGCCCTCGAATCATGGATAAATCTTGGATACTCGAATCATGGATAAATCTTAGGAGAGTAGAATAGGAGAGTAATCTTAGGAGAGTAATCTTAGGAGAGTAGAATAGGAGAGTAGAATAGGAGAGTAGAATCAAGGGATCAACAGAATTGTACCCGCAATCTATCTTGATTAATATAATCATGTTTCTTCATATTTTATTTGTATAGTTTATTTAATTTCCATATGTTTAAAATTTGTTGCAAACAGTTATATTTCAGTAAAAGAGCAGCATACAATTTTCATGGTTAGAGCTTTGTTTTTGGAACACATCATCCCTCAAAGTTGTAACCAACTGTTTAGTTCTTGAAGACTGCCAAACGAAATAACAAAAGAAATCACGCAAGTGAACAAAGAGAAGAGAAACTATACGGCTTGCAAGTTTTCCAGAAGTCCAGGATTGGTGAAGTTAGATATAAAGGATTGACTAGCCACAATCAACAAAAATATCGAGGGAACCTCCAAAAAGTAGGTTGAGCTGGTCTGGCGCCAAGCATGTCATTAGTTAGCACCAACCATATCTGTAATAACCAATCCCTGAATCCGAACCTCTCATATCACTCTCTTCTACCAACAAATTACCAATACCAACTGCAGGTGATAAATGTTAGATGTCTGGTTAAGTTTCATTTAGAGACCTCCATGCGCAACGTTACTGACAAATGACTATTGTGGTATGCAGATCACAACTACCTTTGCCGATTGTTTGATTTAAAATACCTAAATCTATAAAGCAGTCCATATTTGCTAAACAGCATGCCTTCGAAATATGTTTCATCAATGGGATAAGGAACCTCATTAATGGTAACAGTTAGAGGCAGTCTACTGTTAGTACCATATCAGCATCAAGAAAGAAAGGCTTACCTCCAACCTGCACCTTGATTGACTTATGCAATGATAGTGAAAAAGGTATCAGTTTGAGAAAAGAGCTACCAAGTGGTATGAAGGCATCAGGATAGCCTATGGTTTTTAAGAATTTTACTTCAGTAAAAACGTTCAAGGCGTTTCATTTTCTGTTTCCTTAGCAAACAAACCTTGTTTTTTTATATTTCCAGGGCAAGTAATGAACCTTGTTTTTAATTTTCGGAGTGAGTAATAACCTTTTATTTTTGTACAGAATTGTACAAGAAAACATCAGATAAAATATTTAATGAACCTTTTAAGAGAGAAATATATCTCCTATTGGGCGTAAAATCAGAATTACTGATTCATGATACTATTAACTCCCTAACTAACACTGCTTGTGGGGCAACATCAGGAAGAGAAACTCTTACCAAGAAAATGTTCTGCACGCTCCAAGAAGCTTTCAACACGGACAGTATGTATGACAGACGCATCAAGGAAACCAGTCCATTCTAAATTAGGCCGGAGAACATCTGAGACAACCCAAGGGTCCATCTCAACAAAATGCACCTAGGAGTTTGCAAACAGAAATATGAAACACAAATCCTATTGAGATCAAAATGACATGGAAAAACTGAATAAAATATAAAGCTCCACAAATCTACAGCTAACTTAAAAATTAAAATCATACAGAGACAATAAAAGTATCACTAAGTAATAAGTAAATAAAATTTAGCATATGTTCCAGAAAGGGCTGTTAAAATTAAATGCTAACCTCAGAACACCCTCGGCTGATGGCTTCTATACCAACTGATCCTGTGCCACTATATAGGTCCAACCAACGGCCAGGCCTCAATGATGCAGGGCAACCACCGGCTGCCTAGACAGCAGAGAACAATTTTTATTTAACAATATTAAAACAGTGTATCTTGCATTACATGAAAGACGAACTGCTCTTAATGGCTAATAAGAATCTCACTTGCAAAATACCAAATGCAGCAGCTTTTACAACTTCCATCATGGGACGCACATCCATGCTCTTTGGTGAGAGCAATTTCTTCCTTCGAGCCGTCCCTCCAACAACCTGAACAAAAAAGTCCTTATAATAGCAAAGATATCACAACTACTTGCTTGTCTGACAACAATTGCATCATTACATGACATGTGTACTTGGAAAATGAATTACAAACTTTTTGCTTAGTAAGCTATATGACTAGCTCACCTAGTTTGGTAACTGTAGACATGCAAAAATTTATGGTATCAAGTCAATACAATATTTGGATTAAGTATAACTTCACAGTGGAATCTTAATATACTTGAATTATCAACAAATGGATCATAGCAGTGAAAAAAAAAAGGGGAAATCTCCATTAGTAGACACAGATTCAGCTAACATGTCATTGAAATGCAAACCTGAAGCAATTTATGTGTCTCCCGTGGATGCTTAGGTTCTTCTACTAGGACCTGTTTTCCGGTTCCGCTCTTGGATTGTTCTCTTCTCTTCTTTGTCTATAACTCCAATGAAAACACTACTGTTAATATCAATTAATTAATATAACTCAATTTCAATCTAGTTAAGGTCTGTAAGAAACATCAACATTAACGTCTATTTAGTCCCCATTTTAACTTTTTTTTTAAAAAAATGAAATACATAATATTTTTTCATAGAGGGTAAAAGAGAGAAGGACATACCTTTGGAGATGGTTCAGATAAGTACTCATCCGGATTTAGCCCGTATTGTTCAAGTAACTGCCTTTTCTTATCAACTGAGAGTTCATTTTTGGATTCTGGCAGTATATTTTTTGTTAGATTAACAACAAAAACATTCAATTTCACTGAGAAGATAGAGGAAGCGAAACAACTTACTGGAAGAGACTGTGATAATGAACGGCCGGCGACGATTGGTGGCCGTGAAAGGATATCCGACGAGAGCAGGATTGAAGCTAAGCAAACTGGTCTCCGGGACGATTGAGTGAGACCAAAGAGGTACGAGAAAAGAAAATGCAGTGTGCGATGATGTAACCGCCATTTGTGTAACCCTAATTGCACTAAGCAAAATTTGGTTGAAGTGATTTTAAGCCTTGTTCATTTTAGTTGAGGAGACACTGTTTTGATCGAGTGGAAAACTGGGGGATTATATGAGCTAAAATTGTTTTCCTATTTCTTTTTTAATCATGAAGATGATTTTTATTTTTATTTTTATTTTTACTCCTCTCTGTCACACTTTTTGCTCTCATAAACACTCAAATTCACAGGATGATTACTATCTAAACAATCTTTTTTTAAAAAAAAATAATCTCAAACCTGAATTGCTAGTCAATTGTAACTTTTCTTCAAAATAAAATGCATGTTTTTGGTAGCTGATAAGTGATAAGTCTCGATTTACTTGTCAAATTTTTCTTAATTTATTTTTTATTTTTATTTGTTATTTTTAATAAATCAAAAAAAAATTCTTTTTTTGTAATGAGTAAATATATTTGATATCTTTTTAATTAATAGAAATAAAATGATAAATTTACTATATTAATTATTATTTCTTAATATGTATATCAAGTCAAAATTTAACAAATAAATTTGAGCCGAGGTAGTATGTTTTTTTTTATAGGAAGTGCTAGAATTGTAACAAGCTTGGGAAACAAGTGTTGATAGCTTTTATTCATTTATATTAAACAACTTAACTATCCTTAAATTTATTAGTTACATGAAATATCCTCAATATTACAAATTAAATATGCTTAAACAATTTATACAAATATCCTCAATATTACAAATCAACTAGCAACCTACGATTCATGAGTGATGACTTATGACAACTACTGATATTGAAGTTTTCTCATCTCTTGATAAAAGAAAAAATCTGAGATAAAGTTTCAATAAAATAACATGCCTTGAAAAATTGTAAAACCAATTCCAATATATTTATCGATTGTAATATAATTTGGATGGTCTATCTCTTGTGGACAAAAAATGGTATAGTATTTGACTAGTTATAAGTTTTGTCAAAATCCTTGTGTGCACTTGAATTCCCTTGGCCTAAAGAAATATATTTTTAAAGGGGTTTTGGACCCTTTTTTTTTTGTGTGTGGTGCCATCTTTTTTCTCTCTTTCTACTACATTTCTTCCATTTCAATTGATGTAACACCTGTCATTAAACACCAAACTTCAAAAAGAAAAATGAAGATTTTTGAACATCTCGAAATTCACCAGCATAGTTACCAGATAACTCTGGTAACCCAAAAACTATGAATGATGAGTGAATGTTTTTTTATTTCATTTAGACTTTGAACCTCATAATTCTCCTTCCCCCTTTATTAACCATTAGGAGGCCAAACCCTTGGGTTCCTAGTAAAATCATAGACAGAAAAAAACAGGGCAGGCAAGTTTGAGGGTGATATCAAAACTTTGATATACTCAGTGCTACTACAAAAGTATTCAGTTAATCAATACACCATGTTTCGAAAAGATCTCCTTACTTTAAACTGTCTAAGAGGGTACTTAATGTACAAACCAGGATATACAAAGAATGTGGATAAGATTGCTCAACTAGTTATATTTATATGTAATAGAAAATTGTCTACATATTCCTGTCAGGAGCAAACCTTGCAGCTCTTCCTACAATGACCTACAGACTTTGCAGAACCCACCATGTATAGAGGATTTTTTTCACATTCACCATTAACAGCCCACTGGGAGCAGCTCAGATTTTGATCTTGGCATTCATTAGTAAATACAGTCTCAAAGGACCTCACATGAATCCATTTAGTAGCAGACCATTTCTCACCTTCGATAACTGGACAGCTCCCATGCAAGCTTAGAGGATCAGTTGTTGCATTGAGATGAAGACTGAAAAACAACAATGCATCACCCTTCCTAGGTTTCACTGCAAATAAGACATGAACATATCGAAATAGAGAAGTTAATTACAAGATTTATTTCAGTGGTTTCATCTGTTGTTGTCATAGTGACAAGCTTTACTTCAGTTCTACTGTGTTAACAACATTTTTTCCCCCTTAAGCATCTTATGGTGGTCTATGAAACAGGATGAGGTGTTTTGTACTGATTCTTCCGTCTTCTACAGAATTCATTGAGATCCTTTTCACTACATGGAGGGGGATGTGACAGGAAGGCTGGGGTAAGCTGATGGTGAAATGGATAACTACTGCGATGGCTCTCTACACCTAGACAACGTGAAGCACAATCAAAATGGCATACCACAGCAATTAGGTTGCTTTGCGTAAAACGAGAAGAATCAAGAGAAAATGAAAAAAGATACTGAATGCTGAACCATACAGTAATGACTACGCAGTCCAGTCAGACAGGGGAAAGAAAGGACGCATGCCGCAAATAAAATCCATCGACCAATAGAATACCATGCAATGAAGCACATTATAAGTTGTTTGCACAATTGTGGAGATTTTACCATACTACAAGACATTTCTATGGACAGGAAGAAAAAGGGACATGTTATTTGCTACTTTTTGAAGAAAAAAAAAAGGTACATGTTATTTACATTGTAAGCACAAGCAAATGCTCCATTACAGAGAATTTGCAAGAACACCTCCCTTTATCTTCTTCCCTATTATCTCTCATCATGAATCCATATATATATGTGTGCGTGTGTGTGTGTGTGTGCGCGCACTTTCAAAACAATGGATAATACATGAATACTGATGGGACCTCCATAAATGTAGATGCGACACTCAAACTATTCATGGTGTGAGACATACCTGCATATCCATTTTTAGCACAATCTGACCAGTCATCACCCTTTGGCTGAGATTTTTTTGCCTGCAGGTTCCGTTAATGAGGGGAAAAAGAAAATACTGCATCACAATCGCCGGCATAACAGAATAAAGGATTAATCATACAATTATTGATTACCTCTGAATTAGGAAATATGGTTTCCCCGCCCTTCTCTACATCTGACAAATACATAAGAACAGTAGCCACCCGATGACCACCTAGCTCTTGATTGACCTTGTCGTGGAAATAATCATAATGTGGCTCATACTTTTGGCCATGTTCATAATGCAGTATTTGAATAGACTCCCCATTCTCTGTATTCCAACTTAATAAAGTAAGAATCTCGCTTACGCATATATATACACATATACTGTACAGACACATGAGACAGTGAGATGAAAGCCACTTAACATCCTTGAAGCACTGCAGTACCTTTAGGAAGGAATGTCCAGGCAGCTATCCTAGCTTCCACATTAGCCACTACTTCATCCTTATAAAAATAAAAAATAAAAAAATATCAGTGGTCACTTTCAGCAAAAATTACATAGACTAATATAAATCCATCACGGAAAAGTTTTAGAAGTGGAGAAGTAAAGCGGCATAGGTACAGATTCAGGAATTCAATTTCCATTTGACACAGAGATAGTTGAACTTCCATATAGTCAATATGAGGACATGAAATTACAAGTATGTCCAGCTGAAGAAATAAGCAGAAAAACTTCGGTGAGAAAATATAATCCAAAGGGAGTCATTGGCTCAACCTGAAGGGGTGTAAAATGACAAGCCATCTCTAAGAGTTTCTAAAATCATTAAATGTCAAAAGCATAATGCTCAAGAGAGGTTTCCAATACTAGAGTAGAGATCACTGAGGCTTCACGTTATGCTTGGTTCACTCAATGGTACATGATTAATGATGCTACCAATTTCACATAGAATGGAAATGAACTAGTAGAAACTCAAAGTACATATCAAAGTATGTTTTAAGTTCTCGGTCATGTAACAGTTGTCCGAGTTCCAATTATTTTGCAGCATCATACTTGGTGTACTGTTTGTATTGACACTATCCCAGAAGCTAAATCCTTAAATAATCTTCAGACGTGCCATTAGTATCTAAGAAGAACCTGAAATACCTAAAAAGGTACAATTTTCTGTATATAAACTTCATTTATATTTTCCAGTTTTAAGTCTTCTCTAACAGGATTAAACTTTAACTAGACAGGGACAGTTTGGCAAGCTCATTACTTTTTTTCAACTAGGTAACACCACATGCTCTTAAAGCATACATCAGTGTCGCTGTAAGGAGTTCCTAAGAGAATTCAGTAATCACAAAACCCCTAGCTGGACTACTTTGACATTTGCAAAAAGAAGATCAAAAGAAACTTTTTACTTGCAGACCTGGTATTCAAAAATGAGAATCCTGACAGTAAACTGAATCTGACAGGGGACCAATTGACTAGTAAGACAAATTAAGCAACAAACCTCAAATCTGGCCATAAGCAGTGAAATAGAGACAAGTACAGGGACAGAGCTTTGACACAGATTCCTTGGAATATGTTAATAATTAGTCCATTATCATCCGATAACAAAGATTAAATTACCACTTTCTAGCCTCTTCTACCTAAGCAATAGCCAAATTGGAAGTATGATCTTGATGAGGGAAAGTAGATTGTATCCTACCACTATCAAAATGTTTATTGGGTCAAATAGGCAAAGTTCCACAATACCACAAAGCTAGAGCCTTCACGGGAAATATTAACAAAAGATAGTCTGCTAAGGTTATTTTTTTTAATGAAAAGATGGTTCGCTAAGGTTATTAGGAAGTTTAAACACTAATTCATATTAAATTGATCCTTAGAAAAGACTCCAATGCTAAAGATCCAGAAGATTTAAATCTAGTTATCCAGTGATCATCTTTGTAGTGTAAACAAAGAGGCTCACAACCAATTAATGATGCTTCTTTGTGAGATCTGTCAACCTCTTTCTTTTTTGTTTTGGTTTCTTACAGGTGTCGGTACCTGCTTCACGTCCCAAACTAATACATTCCCACAGGCGCGGGCCATTAAGGAGGGAAGCACTCCCTATCAGATTTTTTCTATCCTCAAGGCTCGAATCCAAGACCTCTGTTTAAGGTGGAGGGATCATATACATCCCACACAATCTTTGGTGGTACCCAGCTCTTTTACATACAAATGGTTTCATAAATGTGAAATAAGATGTGATGCCACTGTTTCTAAATGACAAATTCTGATAGTAAAAATAGAAACGGAAGTAACTAGAAAACAAAATACTTAATACCAAAGGCATCACAATATAATATTTAACTGTCACAAGGAAGATGACAGAGCACATCCAGATTGATACATCAAAAAAGGAGAAGAAAACCATCAAACATTTGAAATCACAGAGAAGGTAGAATTTAGTGAACCTGGCCTTTGCTAAGAAACATGCCAGAGCTTGTCCGAACTTCACTCTCTACGCTCTTTCCTGACTCATTATCAGCCACCATAGACTTCTCCAGCTTATCTTTAGCCTACTCATTCAAATTTCGAAAGAACATAAACAACATCAAGTGAGCTTAAACTGCTATGCAAAAGAGAGATCTTTCAGCACCAGGGAATTAGACAGTATCAAATAGCTAGAATTAAGACTTCACTATTGTTACTCAGCAACAATGTGTCCACTGTTCATCAAGAGCCTTTTCATTCTGGTTTGAGATTTATTCATCATTCATCCGTGCAGATAGTTCATTCATTAATCTTAATAATCTTTTATTGTTATACAAACTAATCTGAGATTGACGCATACTAGATTAACTGATAGCACATTTTTCTCTGAAATAACAACAATCATGCATTTCTTATTGTACTACAGGAGAAAATCTAACCAGAGTAATGAGATGATCACATTCCTCATCGGTCAAAAAATTCCTATATACGAAAGCCCTGCACAATTCATTTCATCATCACAGTCACTTTAATATCAATTAAACATGGCAAAATGCACTTACACAAACAAATAGACCAAAAAAAATAATAGAAAACCTCGGCCGCCAGGAGATTTGCGTCACCCGAGTCGGATCAATAGTAGAAGACGATCCACCAGTCACCAATTTCAGCACCGACAATTTTCTGAAAATAAAAGCACAAATGCTTAATACATATAACGTACATTTTAAGCAAAAAAAAATTAAGGAAAAACATAGAAATAGAAACAGAATTCATACGTTTTTCTATCGCCATGCCCACCGGAGACCCGAAGAGGTGTAGAACCAGAGAGATCAGGGAAAATGGAAAGTAAACAGAGAAAAAGCAGAAAGAGAAGAGAAAGTTGACGGTCCATTTGGGAAGTTACGAATGATGTTCGTGTTTTTGGGTTTAATAATATTTTTTGTGCTCCAGGGTTTCGCTTCTTTACTTGTTTATATACTTTTTTTTTTTTTTCACAACTCAGATCATGGAAAATGAAAGAAGAAAAAAAAAAAGAGCAGTAGCAGATCCCTGGTCTAAGTTAACAGATGCGTTATTTTCAAAGGTTCGGCAGTGCGCCCATTGAATTTTATTTCCGTGGTTGCAAGTCAATTTTTTTTCTCTAACGGAGTGTTCCATATTTATTTTAAAATTCGATTAAATTCAAATTAATATTAGAAAATTATATATTATAATAAAGCATTTTTTAATAAAATGATGTCATACTCATATAAATTCAAATCAAGATATTTGATAAAAAAAAAGTGTTTATTACTCCACCATAACCGATAGTCAGAGGTCTTCTTTCCGGAACGTTCTGCCCAACTACTTGCTTTTAATAGGCTTATTAGAGTATTACTTTTGAGAGTAAAATACAAAGAAAAAGGATAACCATTTTCCTCTTTGCCTTAAATTTTAGTTCTAATCTAAGGAAAAAACTATAACCATTTTAGTTTGGTTAGAATTTTTTTCATTTTATTCTAAAAATTTGAAGTAAATACTCCAAATTCTATTTTTATTTGTTTACTATATTTTTCTTTTAGAATTTATCTTAATAACATATGTACATATAGTTTATTCTAAATTATTATTTTTTTAAAGCATATTTCATGTTTATTTAAAAAAAAATACATTCAAACAAATTAAGTATTATTTACAAATTATAATCAAACATAACTTTATCTTCAATTTCAAATAAAGTGACCCAAATTATATATTTTTTTGGGCAAAGTACTCCCTCCTTACTTATCTTACTTTTTTTTTCTTCTCTCAAACAAATTCAAAAATGAAAGGGGTACTTTTACTAATTTACTCTTAATTCATTTGAATACACTCTATCTATGTGTCTTGTCTATTAATATCTGAATTAATGATCGAAGAACTAATACTTATACTTTAAAGAGAATTAACTTTAAGGTCGAAGCAAAATATTTTGGAAAAAAAAACAACCTAAAAATTGTTTTTAGCTTAGATACTACTCTCTTCGTTTCAAAAAGAATGTTCATATTTTCTTTTTAGTTTGTTTCAAAAAGAATGATCCATTTCCTTTTTTGGCCTTTCCATGTGGCATGTTTAACACCACAAGATTAAAGGGCATTTTGGTACATTTGACATAACTTTAATTTAAAATTACAAGATTAAAAAGTCTTTTTTTTTAAACTCCGTTTCAAATAAAATTAGACCATTCTTTTTTAAACGGAGAGAGTATAATGTGACAAAATGGAAAACCGAAGAGAAAGCGTCCAAGATGCTGGACGCGGCAAAATCTTTGTCAATGATTGGCCCATATGACTCGGTCCGAGTTGATTTTTTTTTGGTAGTTGTTATATTTGTTTATTCTTTTAAAAACAACCTAGTCATACAATAAATCATTTTTATTTTAATTTTGAATGATAATTGGTGGTCAAAATGTGATGCAGCTACTCAATGAGATCTCAAATTTATTTTTCTATTGAAAGTTCACTTAAGTAAAATAAATGTAAATTTAAAATTTGTATACATTAAATTGTTTATCAATGGATACATTTGTATCCTTCTCAAATTTTATGTATAAATTTTTACTGATTATATTATTATAGAGTTTAACAAAATTATCAACTGATTTCAAATTTTAATTTTTGCTTTTCAAATATTTTTGGAAGGTTTAAAAATAGGTTACTTTAATCGAAAGAATATATACATTGGATGTTGAAGATTTATATAAAATAGTTAATTAGCTATAATGATTTTCTTACACATTTGTGATCCAAGCCTAAAGGTCTTTCTCAATTCTCATAAAAAGATAGTAACATATTTTTAAAAAAAAGTGTAAATCAAGAAACATTGGTATTGTGACCTTATTATTTAACGTTTTCTCTATACCTAATATGCTAATTAATCCAAAGAGAAATTAAGAAGACAAACGAATAATTTCGGTTTCTAATAGCAAAAGCTAGAAATTATAATAACACTTATAATGCAAAATCAAAAATTACAATAAGGTGTTCGAAAACCTCTTTTCCTTTATTGAGCTAATAAATAATCAGGATCAACTTATTTTTTATTATTTTCTGTATCTTATAATAATACTATTAGTATAATTTAGAAAAAAATGTATATCCACTGACGTAAAATGAGTAAGCAATAAATAAATGAGACAATCATCCCACAAATTATCCTAAAATTGCTTATCCTTGCTACAACTTTCACTTGGTAGAGCAACATAAAAGCAAAAGATGGATTTTCAAAGTTTTATGTTCAACTTCATTATGGCACAATATGGAAAAGTTACAAATCAAGAGCTCATTTCGATTAGCTTAAAAAGTAATTTTTTAAACTCAAATTTAAATAATTTTTAAGTTTTTAAAAAAAAGGACAATCTTACTTTTAATTTTCAAGTTATTTTAAAAAATTTCAAACACTTTTGAAAATAAAAAAATTACTTAAAATAGGTTTAATCAATTTTTAAGTTAATTCAAATAAGCTCCAATACTCCCTCTAGCATATATTAAGTGATATTCTTAGATTTTTTTTTTTCTATTTCAAAATAAGTAAATTATTTAAAGTTCACGATATTTATTGAGAATTTTTCATAGTAAAAAGTAACATTTAATCTATGTACTTGAATATTATTGTTTCAAAATGCGTCATACCCCAACAAATCACTTAAGATAGACTAGAAAAAAAAGAACTTACTCTCCATCCTATCTCATAAGAACTACATCTCATTAATTAGCATCTTAATAATTAAATAAATAAATAAGAAATAACACAAATTCCGCTAACTAGTTATTGTAATACGTAATAAATTGTATCTATATTTATCTATTTATGTATTATTTTATATATTTGTGTTATTATTTATATTTGTACTAAGGCACTTTGCCGCGCTTCATGCGATTATTAAAGGATTAATTTACTTCAATCAACTTATATTCATTTTATTGTCTATCCGTAATATTATTAGTTATTTTAATTATGAAAACTCCTTGACTGATTTTTATATCTATTTTATATTCTCCAATTAAGATAGTCTCAAAAGTTGATTGTTATTTTTTTATATCCTCCATTTCACTTTAAATGCCATCTATACAACGTTTAACCCCGTTGTGATATTAAAAAAATAAAAAAAATTCTATAATGAAAATCCTATCCAAACAAAACTACATCTGAACTATATATATATTTAAGATGATAAAGCAATAGAATTAAAAAAAAAGATTTCTCTAGAATAAATATATGAATTAATTAAAACTACAAGTAACTAACATATTTACGGGGAAAAAATTGTTCTAATTTCATGTATAAAATTAATTTAAATAATTATACAAATTACAAAGTGCACTTTTATTCTTTGATTCAAGAAATATAACTCACACATATATGCATAATAATAAAATAATTCAATGGACCTGCAATTTTGTATGAGTCGAATCTAAAGGGAATGAAAGAAAAAAATATTTTTGTTCTTCTTTTGATCGTTTAATTAAAAAAATAAGAGAAAAGATAAAAAATGAAAACGTGTAAGTGATAAAATTAATAAATTGAAGAGAAGCATCTAAGGAAACGGAAGTGTAACATAAAGTTTTTATTTAAGTTGTTTTAAAGAAAGGAAAAGACTCAAATATTTCATCGTACTTTGAGAAAGGTTCATTTATGTCATTTGTTAAAAGTTCGGCTCATTTATGTCATTACAGTTTAACAAAAGGTTCATTCATGACATTATTTTTAACAATGGTTTTGCAAAATTATTTTTGACACGTAGCAATTCTAAACAAATATTGAATTAAAATAACCCACTCATATAAAATTAGGTATATTTTTAAATTTGGCTAGGTCTGTACTTGGGTGGGTTATTTTAATTCAATTTTTATTCAGAATTTTGACTTTTTTCTATAAAATAAATAAATAAATAATGACGTGGTCGAATTATAATTAACCACGTGTCAAAAATGATATTGCAAAATCACTATTAAAAATAGGGATAATTGTATATAATAGCAAACTAATAACCTAAAATAAATGGAGTAGCTATGGTTTGATTTAATTGTGCTCCATAGCAAACGTTTACCAAAGTTTGTCAGTCGCCTCTTTCCCAAAAATCTCACTCGCCACTCTCTCTCTGCTCGCCTCTCTCGCTTTATACGCAAAAGTGTATAAATTGTGTTTCTGTTTTGTATAAAGCGAGAGAAAATTGCATATACACATGCAAAAACATATATCTTCATGCTATACACTTAATTATATAATTTACAAACATTTTACTTCGATTCAATTATAGACAAATACAAATTTTATACAAATATTGCAACGAAAAAGACCAACGAATTATACAATTGTAGTGAAATACAATTTTCTCTCGCTTTATACAACAGAAGTGTATAAGTTATGTTTCTGTTTTTGTATAAAGCGAGAGGAAAACATATATCTTCTTCCTATACACTTATAATTATACAATATACAAACATTTTACTTCGATTCAATTGTATGCAAAGCAAATTTTATACAGATATTGTAGCGAAATAGGCAGCGAATTATACAACTGCACATTATACAATTGCAGTGAAATAGGCCAGCGAATTATACAATTGCAGCGAAATAGGCCAGCGAATTATACAATTTAGGCCAGTGAATCATACAATTGTATATGTATAGCGAGGCCAGCAAATTATACAATTTAGGCCAGCGAATTAATGACATGAATGAGCATTTCCTTAAACGGTAATAACATAGATGGGCCAAACTTAACGGATGATATAAATGAGCTTTTTCTAAAAGTTTAATGACATATCTGAGTCTTTTCCCTTAAATAAAATAAAATAAAAACTTAATATTCTATATTTATTTTCTTACCTTTTAATGTTTATTATTTATTTACTATTTTCAGATTTTTCTTTCTCTTTTTCTTTTTCTTTTTATTTCTTTCCACTTAATTTAATATCTTCCACCTTTTATTTTGTAATTTGTCATCTCTACCTCCTTATTTTACTCCAATTAGCACACTAAATTCTTTACTTTTGAAATTAATAATTATAAATTCATATTTTTTTAAAATAACTTTTGATATTATTTAATAACCAATAGTCCTCATTGTTTGTAAATCAAAATGGTAGATAAAAAGAATTGATACTTTGTAGTGACGATCATTTTTGAGATTTACAAATTGATCATCGATTGATATGTAGCTTCTTTCATAATATTTTTTTTAGATTTTGTAATAATTTTGTACAACTAATATTTCTTTTAGTACAATAATACAGTGTAGAGTTTGTCCTGAACTTGCTGGCTTATATAAAGATTGTTACAATTTGCATTGATAATTTATATTACATAAAGAAAGAGATGATGAGATACGAAAGAGGGAGGTCAAAGAGAAGAGAGAAGGGAGAGTGAATGCAAAGAATTAGTATACTATATTTATAAAAAGCACTGTGAATGCAAAGAATAGTGAGATGCATCAAGCAATGCTTCATCAAAATAGTCCAGCATTGAGATTTCAAAAGACATCAAAACAGTTCACCGTTGAGATTTCAAAAGATCTGACACGGTGCTCCAACCCAGACACTTTGAAAAGAAATAAAATTAAGATTTAAGAATCTTTCAAACTCGATAGAGTAGTAGTACTTATAAATAAGCACGTGATGACCTTATAAAAGTATACTATTTTGCTAATGACCTTATTTTTATTTTCATTAACATTATTTGCCATTCTAAAATAAACTTTAATCATCAAGTTTATCTAGACAAGCTAGAAATATACATAATATTGATATCCACTCGACAATAGCCTATTGGAGAACCCAAGTTAGTAGGGACTTTTAAAAAAAAGTGACAATAAGGTTTAAAAATAAATGGGTGGTGACATAAGTCTTAAGTATTGGGTGTACGCGATAATTATGTGATTAATGATTAAGGATTGTAGAGTTGCCCTCAAGTTTATAAGTTGACAGTTTGGTCCGTTAAATTAAATGAAGGGTAAAAGGGTAAATTGACTAAAACCTAATTTAACCAATTTTGGTGGGAATTAAAATTGGAGAAAGCCACCAGCAAGCTGTACCAAAAGGGAAAATAAAATATTTCCCCCCACCTCTCGTCATATTTTTTTTCTTCATCTTCTTCTTCTTCGTCGTTCTTGCTTGCTTGCTTGTCTTTCTTCTCGTTCTTTTTATATTTTTCTTCTTCTTTTCGTACATTATTGGTCTTGGCTGTTAGTCCTTGAGCTTTCTTCTTTTCTTCTTCTTGAATCAGATTTAACTAATTTAATCAATGAATTAGATTTTGGTTGCTCTCAATTGAAATTACTTCATAAATGATTAGAGTCCCATACCATTGTTTTGATATGTAAAATTAATAGTTCTTTGAAATCATTCATCATCATTTGGGCACCTGCAATTTTTTCAATAATTAACAGATTGTTATATGTTGCAACAATTGACCATTGAAACAAATTATAGCCATATGTAGCAACAGAAAGGTTATTTCAATAGCAACAGAATTGACAGATGTTGCAACATATAACTTACACAAGCTGCAACATATAAGCTAGACATATAGCAACATATGACTTACAAGTCGCAACATGATAGTTATATAATACCCTTGTAAATCATTGTTTCAAGTGTTATATCATATTTTTATTGCTTAACTATGGTTTAAAGTACTAAAATTTTATCCAATTTGACATTTTTTCATTCCTAAATTGCTCAATTTATCGATTAAGTCATCCTTGAAGTGACATATGTGGCAACATATGCACGTTCTGTTGGGAAAATTACAACATAAATGTCATATGTGACAACATATGTATATCATAAAATGATCTTTTGGGGGTTAAGTCAATTAAATTGTCACCTAATTCAACATGTAACACTAATATATAATCCTATAACATGTCTAAGTACAAAATTATGGTCTAATACAACAATCTTCATCAATTCTATCAATTATTTTTACAAAGACTATCATTTACCACTAGTTCATCATACAATGACCAAGTAACTACATATGATAGTTATATAATACCCTTGTAAATAATTGTTTCAAGTGTTATAACATATTTTTATTGCTTAATTATGGTCCAAAGTACTAAAATTTGGTCCAATTTGACATTTTTCCATACATAAATCATTCAATTTATCGA
Organism: Solanum sitiens; assembly: GCA_016801875.1. Classification (NCBI taxonomy): domain Eukaryota; kingdom Viridiplantae; phylum Streptophyta; class Magnoliopsida; order Solanales; family Solanaceae; genus Solanum; species Solanum sitiens. The sequence continues at coordinate 2,932,378 of JABWTJ010000056.1, forward strand.
TTAACTCATTCTTGAAGTGACATATGTGGCAACATATGCATGTTCTGTTGAAAAAATTGCAACAGAAATGTCATATGTGGCAACATATGTATATCATAAAATGGTCTTTGAGGGGTTAATTCAATAAATTGTCACATAATTCAACATGTAACACTAATATATAGTCCTACAACAAGGTTAAATACAAAATTATAGTCTAATATAACAACCTTCCTCAATTCTATCAATTATTTTTACAAAGGTTATCATATCACTAGTTCATCATACAATGATCAAGTAACTTTATATGATAGTTATATAACATCGTTGTAAATCGTTGTTTCAAGTGTTATAGCATATTTTTATTGCTTAATTATGGTCCAAAGTACTAAATTTGATTCAATTTGACATTTTTCCATTCCTAAATCGCTCAATTATCGATTAAGTCAACCTTGAAGTGACATATGTGACAACATATGCACGTTTTGTTGGAAAAATTGCAACAGACATGTCATATGTGGCAACATGTACATCTTAAAATGTATTTTTTTTGAGATAATATTTCAAAAGGAATAACAACCCAACCATCCTACAAATAAATAAGTGATAAAAACCACTAAAAAAGTCCTGATTTAATACCAATAACTATTATATTTTATCTTAGAAGATATCAACGATAAACTAGAAATGATGAGGGCAACAACGCTTTGTTGTAGAAGAAAATCGTAACATATTATCACTGATGTTGTGGAAAACATAGCAACAATTTAAATTGTAAAGAAATAATGGAACGAGAGAAAGGAAAGAGAGAAAAGAAAACGAAAATTAGTAAAAATAAATTAAATTTAAAATATGAAACAAAATGACCTTTTTATACCTTTTTATTTTTCTTTATAATTCATAGTGTGACATCTGTTGCACATATATTCTTTCTGTTGGGATAAATACAGATAATTTTATAAAAATTTTTACAACAAATGTTATATATGTTGTTAGAGACACCACATTGGTAACAATGAAATGTTGACACATATCTCCTTTCTTTGACATATGTTGCCACATATTTTTTTTCTGTGACATATGTTGCCACATATCTTCTTTCTGTGACATATGTTGCAACATATCTTCTTTCTGTGACATATGCTGCCACATATTTTGTTTCTGTGACATATGTTGCCACATATTTTTTTTCTGTGACATATGTTGCCACATATCTTCTTTCTGTGACATATGTTGCCACATATCTTCTTTCTGTGACATATGTTGCCACATATATTTTTTCTGTGACATATGTTGCCACATATATTTTTTCTGTGACATATGTTGCCACATATCTTCTTTCTGTGACATATGTTGCCACATATCTTCTTTCTGTGACATATGTTGCCACATATCTTCTTTCTGTGACATATGTTGCCACATATCTTCTTTCTGTGACATATGTTGTCACATATCTTCTTTCTGTGACATATGTTGTCACATATATCCTTTCTGTTGGGGCACATATAGATAATTTTGTGGTATTTTTTACAACATAGGTTATATATGTTGCCACATACACCACATTTCTTCTTTACCATCATAATTGACATTTGTTTCAACAAAAAAATCATTAATATTAGCAACAAAAATAAACACTTCACCAATTGTTTTATACAACTTATCAAAAAAAAAAGTAATTCACAATGGTATACATAACCATCAATCTAATCAATGGTGGATATTGTTGCTTCACATCACAATTGACGACTTCGACTTTTTTCTCTTTCTCTTTCGCTTTCTTTTTCAATTTCTCCTTCTCCATCTCTATTTCCTTCTTGTTCTCCTTGCCTTTTGGGTTTGAGTGTGATACAGAGCAGTAGTCATTATTTTTTCTTTCACTAATTATAGATAATGATTGAAAATAGATTTTTTCAATCTTCTACACTTCAAATATTTGCGGACAACTGAACAAAACTATATTTCTTAAATCATATAAACAAAATGGTCACAAAAAGAACAACAAAAACAACAAAAAAATGAATTTTCACTGAATATTAACATTACATATATATTTTCTCAAATTATGGATTATTGGGTTTGTTAATTTTCTTTTTAAAATAATAAATAATAGGTAGCATTACACTTTTATTCATTTTTCACTTCTATAGAATGATTTATTATTCATTAACCCAAGAAAAAAGCTTAGTATTGTTCCAAAATTGTAAAATCTCTAAAAAAAATGACTTACCCATTTTAAGTCAAACACAATCTTCAGTTCAAAAAGAGGAGAGAGTCACGACCGGAGATTAGAAGGAAGATGAGATAATAGGAGAGAATATTTGTTTTGAGAGTCGGATTTTCAGATTTGCTAAAGAGGAAGAAGAAGAGAAGAGAGAACATTGAGAGAAGAAGAAAGAGAAATACATATTTTCATTTACTTTTTTTTTAAAAAAAGAATGATTTGGATAGAATTATAAAAGTTGAAAAAATGAAAGTGTTTTTTTGTATTCTATAAAAGATTAGAAAGTTTTGAAAATAATTATTTGATCCCAAATTTACTTAATTACATTTTAAAAATGATTTGAGCAGCTTTTGGTCAATCTGTCACCAAAAATCAAACCAAGACTTATTTGATACCTTTCATTTAATTTTCTCAAGTTAGTATCTCATTATATAATATGTAAAATATTTTTCAAAGTTAATAAAATGTTAGTAATTTGTTGCAATATAATATATTTGTTCTTATTCTCAAAAATATATTTATAGATAGTAAGTTTTAAATAAATAATTTAAATTTTTTTAAATTTCAAACAAAGTTTTACTACCTTTTAACTAAACATATAGTACTATCACTAGAATTACTAGTACATTTTATCTAAAATAATTTGTGTTGATTTTCTATTTGAATTGAGTATGTTTATTTTTGTGAAAATGGTCTAAAAACTCCTCAACCTATACCCGAAATTCTAACTATACAAAATTTTGCGGGTGTCCTATTATCCACCTGAACTTTATATTTCTCTATTTCTACACACCTAAGTGCTGACCTCAACACATAAACTAAATAATTAGTCTTGCGTGATTCCACGCGCTGGGTCTCCCATTGAAACTCCATTGAGAACCTCATTTCTTGTTTTTTCCCCATTTCCCTCCTAAAACGTAAAAGTAAAGAAAAATTCTCTCCCATTTCGCAATTTTTAGACTGAAAATGATCCAAAATAATACATTAGCATCGTTTAAAATAATAGCAAAAATACAAGAAAAAACACATACACCACAGCATAGGCAAGACCAAAATGTTATTCCCGAATTTAAATTCGACCAGAAAGTTTGCGAATTCAACAAAAAATCATGTTTGTATCTCACTACAGCGTTGAGCATTGGGTCTGGTTCATCCATACAACGCTTATTCAAGTTTTCATCTGACATTTTTGATGACTTTTGTGAAAATTCAAAATTCTAAATAGAGACGTAAATAAGAAATTAGAGTAGATTACGAACCCTAAATTCAAGATTTGAAGTAGAAATGAACATTAACAACTAAATCATACTTAATTTTTTAGAGGAAATCGTGATTTTTTTACAAAAGGAACAAGGATTAATGGTGTGGAAGAAGAGACAATGAGTTATTTAAAGGTGGGGAAGATGACCACTGGAGAAGCAGAAATTTTCTGTCAGACCATTTTCTGCTTCTGACGCACCAGAGGCGGTGACAACACCTCCCATGACAGGTAAGCACTTAGATGTGTAGAAAATAGAGCAATATAAAGTTCAGGTGGGTAGTAAGACACTCCTGAAATTGGAGTGTGTAGTAAGAATTTCGAGTATAGATTGGAAGGGTTTCAGACCATTTTCTCTTTATTTTTTTGAATTGAAAAGTATAACTTTTGAAGTTGGTGTAAGTAACTTTTTATTTAATTGGGAGACAAAAAAATACTTTTATATAATATATATAAAGAGAAAATAAACTGAGAGTGATAATAATGAAGATTAGATAAGAATGGGTAATTCAACATATATAATATAATTTAGGGAAACTTACGCGTATAAGTAAATATATATTAGTTAATTAGTTAACATAGCTATAGTTTGTCTTAATTACAAATCGCGACTTACTTTTAGCTACAATTATGCGACTCAAATGTTTAGTTTTGTATAATTTGAAGGTTTGTATAATTCAGAATTCGTATAATATAAAATTGTATAACTTTTATATAATTCAAAATTTGTATAATTGTTTACACTTTCGATACTTGTAATTGTATGAATTCATTATTTTGATTTTTAAAATACTAAATTATACAAATGTACACGACAATTATACAAATTCGCGAATTATACAAACGAGGCAACTTAAACTGTAGCTATATTTTATAAATATGTAAATTATAGCTATGGAGCATAATTAAGTTTATTATAGTGCTATTTGCGAAAGTTTCTCTACAATTTAATACATAATATTGGATCTTAAACGGAAAAATTACTTGGATTGATACCTTTTAATAAGTAATTACTGATTTTGGCGATACTTTTATTTATTATTATTTATAGAAATACTATGTTAAATCTGTAATATGTATTAAAAGTGAATTATGTATGCAATAATTATGTATTATAATTGTTTTAAAAATATATAATACTTGTTTTTATAAGAAATTGATACATTGTATTATACTATATGTATTAAAATGTGTGATAAATGTATTAATCATTAATAAAACTTGTATTATAAGTAAATAATAAATTGGTCTTTGTAATATGTATTAAAACTGTATTATAAGTGATCAAGTGGGAAAAAAATATTATTGTTATGAATGACAAATATTTTCATAATATAGTATATGAGAAAATACATAAAGTCACCATTGAAGTTGTCCCGAATTTTTAAAAAGATACTTTAACTTTGTAACTGTCCTATTACCCACTAAACAATTATGAAACCCATATTCTTATACCATTTTTGGATCAGCCCAAATTTTAAGAAGTAAATGTGTTCACACACCAATCATTACATGACACGTGTTAATTTAATTAAAATGTACTCCCTCCGTTTAAAAAAGAATGATCTCATTTCCTTTTTAGTATATTTAAAAAAGAATGACCTCTTTCTTTTTTTAGTAACAACTTTTCACGTGGCATGCTTCAAGGCCACAAGATCAAAGAACAATTTTTTACATTCAACCTAACTTTAATTTAGAGCTACAAGATACAAAAGTTTTCTTTATACTCTTAAACTCCGTGTCAAGTCAAAATAGGTCATTTTTTGTGAAATGGAGGAAATACCTTTTTCCATTTTATGTTTTTCCTTTATCTTTTTTTTTTTATTTCTCTCTCTCTTACTTTTTGAATTTTATTTTTAATTTATCTTAAATTTAATTTTATCTTCCACCTCTCTCTAATTTCTTTGTTTTTTCTTCATCTCCCAACCCCATGTCAAAATTGAACCTCACTCCCATTTCTTTTCTTTTTCGTCTTCTTCTCTGATCAAATTCTATTCATACTATTATTTAGATTTTACTAAATTATTGATAACAAAATTAATTATTTTTCTAAAAAATTTAAAATTTTTGAAGTATCATCAACTACTCATTTTTATATAAATTCAAAATTAGAAATTATAATTTTAAAATAATAAATTAATTCTCCGAAAATTGAAAGAACTTAATTGAAATCAGATAAAATAAAAACTATATGATACTTCCTAATCATCTCATTAATTTATCTCATTTTCATATAACTTCAAAACAAAAAATAATAATTTTGAAAGAATCATAATTCTCCAAAATTTGAAAAAGTTTAATTAAAATTTGGATAAAAAAACTAAATAATACCTACTAATATCTTGAAATTTAATATGCTTATCAAATTGTTTGAATGTAATAAAATGTTTAGATATAGTTTTAAATTAAAGAGAGTTAAACTAATAGTAGTAAAAAGGGGAGATGAAATTGTGATAAAAGGTGACATTTAAAGTGAGGAGCTTCAATGGAGATGAAAATGAATTATTGAAGAAGGAAAAATAAAAAAATAATAAGGAGAAAAGTTAAAATAATAAGAAAAACAAGAAAATATATTTTATAGCAAAATACTTGCAAAAATAAAATTATATTTTCTTTGTTTGTTTGTTCACGCTCTTTAAGAGAGTGCATACACGCTCCATGACAGGTGGACAATGAATGGTGTAATAATATTAGTGTTTAAGGGGGTAGTAGGACGCTTGTAAAGTTTAGGTGTCCTTTTAAAAATTCGGGACAACTTCATGTGTCACTTTATGTCTTTTCTCTATAGTATATATTTATGTAAGTTTCTCATCTTAAACAAGCCTTTGAATATCTAGTTATAAACTAGGGAAAATTACGTGAGATGGCAAACTATACAAAGTAATTAATTAATAAGGGTATAGTTGAATTTATTACTCTCAGTGATTATAGTTTCATTTTTTTTGCCATAATTAATGAGACCCAACACCTATTTGTATACCAGTAAAGGACTTATTTATGATTTTCTATATATAATTTTATACAAAAATATTTTTATCTATCCTATCTCCATTACATCTTTTTCTCCTAAAATCACTCATCCACTCTATTTTGAATTTCAAATTTAGAAAGATTTCACGTTCTCCCTTCCATCTTACTCCCAAATTTCGCAGGTAATCGCCAAAATCAACCCATGAATCTATTATTTAAAAGAAAATTTCCTTCTTCAACAATTGTATATGTATTATACTTCTTAGTTTTTCAAATATTTTTAAAATTTTTTTTTTATCCAATTATAAGTTCTTCAAAATCAGAATGGAAGATTCATCTCCATCCGTAAGAATTCCTTGCTTGAATATTGTGTATATAGTTGTTTGTACATCGAATTATTATATATAAAACTGATCAAGATATATGTTTTGTTATATTCATATTTTATGTTTTTTTGTATATTCAATTAGTTATATATGTATAAGTAATTGCTTTAAAAAATGATACAAATATTTGTTTTAAATCACAATTTTTTGTATTTTACGTTATTATATACAATATAGCTCAAGGTATTTGTGTATATACAAGTACTATATTCATATTATTATTTATAAATATACAATTATTTATATAAGTATATAATAATTACTTTATAATTTGATACAAATCAAACAATTTATATTCATTTTATTTAGGGAAAATTGTATATAATGGCAAACTAATAAATCAAATTAATTACTATAACCACCCTTTGATTTAATTGTGTCCCGTAGCAAACTGTTTGCCAGTTACCTCTCTCTCTCAAACTCTCGCTCGCCACTCTCCTCTCTTGCTCCATCTCTCGCTCGCTTCCTCTCACTTTTATACAAATACAAGTGTATAAAATTTGTTTCTATTTGTATACAGCAAGAGGAAATTGTGTAAATACATATATTTTTGTTCCCTTCTCTCCCCTCTCCCAGATCTCTCTCGCCACTCTCCCTAATCTCGCTCGTCACTCTCGCCTCTCTCGCTTATACAAACAGAAATGAACTGTATAAATTGCGTTTCTGTTTGTATAAAACGAGAGAAAATTGTATATACACATGCAAATACATATATTTTTGTCCTATACACTTATAACTATACAATAAAAATACTCCCCTACCCAGTTTCTTTTGCCTTTCTCTCTTTCTCGTTTTATACAAATTTAAATTGTATATAATTTCTCTCTTTCTCGTTTATACAATTCAATTCAATTGTATATTCCCTGCCAAGTCTCTTTTGCCTTTCTCTCTTTCTCATTTTATACAAATTCAAATTGTATATAATTCAATTCAATTGTATATTCCCATTTCTCTCTTTCTCGTTTATACAATTCAATTCAATTGTATATTCCCTGCCCAAGTCTCTTTTGCCTTTCTCTCTTTCTCATTTTATACAAATTCAAATTGTATATAATCGTTCTATACACTTATAATTATACAGTTCTTTTATACACTTCGTTTTATACAATTCTCTGCCCAAATCTCTTTCTCTTTCTCGTTTTATACACTTTGTTTTATACAATTTGCATCAATTGTATATGTATAGCGGATTATACAGTTATATGTTTGTTATGGAGTGCAGTTATGCAAACTTTGCTATAACATACAAATATGAATATTATGTTTGCTATATGTGAAAATTGCCAATTTATTTACATTCGTATATAACTTTGTTTATACACATACAATTTTTTGTATATTTTTATATTCATTTTATTTACATTCGTATATATTTTTTTTTAAACATATATAAATTTTTTTGTATATTCAACTAGTTATATATGTATATAAGTAACTATTTTAAAAAGTTTGGTACAGTTATTTGTGTAATAATTTATTTTAAATCTCAATTTTTTTTTGTATTTTACGTTACTATATACAAAACTGCTTGAGGAATTTGTGTATATACAAGTACTATATTCATATTTTTATTTTATACATATACAATTACAATTTGGTACAAATTACAATTTAAATTCAATTTATTTACATTCGTATATAAATTTTATATACATTAAAGAGTTTAGTTTCCCGAAAATAAGTTTGTATAGTCTTTCTATCGCTATAGAATTCTTTTTTGAGAATATTTGATTTTGAATGTTAGATGTAAATGTTATCGTATTTAGGGCTATTGTCACTATTTAATGGAAAAGTAAAATATAGTATAATTTAAAAAAAAAACATTTTATACAAATTAAAATCTAGATAACAAACTAAACTATACCTATAGAATGTAATTATATAAACTATACCCATATACTGTTATTTCATAAATTCAGTTTGCCATGTATGAAATTTTTCAAAACTAGAGTCTGTCAGTTCAAATTTATAATGGGCTACATTATGCCAAGACTCATCAAAAATAGCCCAACATTGAAGTTTACCTGTTCAAGTCCAGCCCACTTTGAAAGCATACGAAATTAGGAAAGTTGAGGTTTACCTGTTCAAGCCCAACCACTTTGGAAGCCTATGGAATTAGGGTTTAAGAGTAGTTGGTAGCTATAAATAAACTCACGATGTACACCATGAAAATACACTTATTTGCGCTGATTGTTTCGCCGCCGCCGCTCTTTCTCCACCGCTCCTACGGTGCCTTCTTGATTATACTCTTACTATTGATTATCATTTTTCTTTTGAATTTTTTTGTTCATCGAAATCAGGTGATGAGAAAAAAACTGCAACAATATGATGGTAAATTCCATGATTCGTAGTATTTAAGTCTCTGATGATTTATCTATATATATGTAACAGAATCTGATTTGGCGCTAATTAATTTCTGAAATTTTGATGTTTTGCTTATAGTATTTGGGAGATATGATGAACGAAATTGGTCCGTGTTTCTGATTGAACAGTGACAGATAACACCTTTCTTTTTACTCTACTGATCTCCCATTACTATTATCATTTTATATTTTTATGTTTAATTGCCACATTTGTGAAAAATAGCTCAATGATTGTATGCCTTTTGGCAATATACGCTATACCGATCTAAAGAATGAGTAGATAATTTTTTTTCAAGTATGAGAGCTATTTGTATTTTCATATTGGAAACTCTGAATTTTTTGAAAATTATTTGCGTCTTCTGCTGTGATGAATTCATGAAAATTTCACATGTCAGACTTCAGAGAGAAATCTATGAGAAGATATTCATGTATCTGAGCAAACTTTTATATAGTTTAATTTCAAAATTAACAGTTTTATATATATATATATATATATATCTATGAAAAATATTTGCTAATGATTCACAGAAATTCCTTTGCTTTAATTTTGAATGTGATTAAATATGGCTTCACACAAGAGTCTGCAGCAGGTACCGATTAATGGTAACCCGTCTGCCGCATGAAGCCTAAACAAATCCAAGATGAAGATCCATTAGTGTTAATTTTGTACTCTTTTGATACAATATCTTGGATATATCTATTTGTATATATACACACACTATTTTCGATGGCATATCTCAGACAACGGGTATTTTCTTCTTATTTCTATGAGAATTAGCCTTTTGCACGGTGCCTAGATAATGCTACTTATCACGATTGGAGGATGTTCTTTTTTATTCCCAGCATTCCTTCAAATTAATAGTAGTCAAATTAATTTAAGCATTGATGAGATAGCGAACATGTAAGGAGATCTATTTTAAGCTTGGATCAGCTTGGATCTTCAATGAAATTTTCTTGTTACGCTTGGCTTCTGAGCTTTTTTCTCTTCAACTTAACTTACATTCTTAGAAAACCTGATTAAAAAAGCAGAGATCTATTGCCATTCTTTGTAAATGGGTCTCTCGTAAATGTCAGGGATATCAAGAATTGCATTGTTATTGGGTGAACCACTTGATTTAATTTATGATGGAATGGTTCAGTAAACGATGATACATTATTATTTATGGTCAATTTAGATGTATACTTATTTAGTCATGTAAATGAAAATGGAGATCAAATGATGAGAAAAAAACTGCAACAATATGATATGGTAAATTCCATGATTCGTAGTATTTAAGTCTCTGATGATTACTTTATATTATATGTAATAGAATTCGGTTTTGGTGTCAGATTTATTTCTGTTATTTTGATGTTTTGCTTGTAGTATTTGGGAGATGTGATTTAGTGTTATTTGGATAATCTGCTGAAGAATTCATGAAATTTCACATGTCAGACTTCAGAGAGTCATCTATGAGAATACATTCATGTTTCCTGAGCAGAATTCACGTTTTATTTTAATTTTGTTAAGTTTTTTCCAAATTGAAATATCCAACTCTATTATGATCACGAAATTCAGTGCACTGAATTAACCTAACAATTGTTACTAAGGTTAATAAAATTCTCTCTATCTTGCTCCTGTTCTTCCAAAGTCAGTAACCTGTTATGGGGGTTGGGGTAGGGGTTGGGGTTGGGGGTTCAAAAATGAACCTAAACATATAATTTTCCAACCCACTGAGAAATTTGATGGTTTGAGCTCAAGATAATTTGCATTGGGTTCAGTTTACAATTCATTTAAATTTAATTCATTTGTTACTTTTTTTAACAAAAAATTGTTTATCGGAAATTCAAATTATAATTTTAAAAGTTAAAATATGAATATGTTAAATTAATAAAATTAATCGGGTCAAATTGGCGAGTTAATACTCAATTGATTTTTTAGCCCATTTGAACAATTCATTTGGGTTTAAACTAAATTTGAAAGGATTGGGATCCAATTCAATTTCTATTAAACTTATTGTAATATTTGAATTTCAATCTAATTCACTTATTTGATATCGGGTGTATTGGTGGTTTCGTCAATTGTAAGTTGAATTGGGAAGTCCTTCATTGTACAGTCATGCGTAGAAGTTGCACTATTGCCGCATGTTGATTAAATAGAATCTTATAAGCAAAAGAGTACTAACTTCAATTTCCAAAATTAATACTGTTTGGATACTCCTCTATTAAAGAAATGTAATTTATATATACATCTCGATTTTCATTTTTTCTTTTTTATTCCCAGCATTCCTTCAAATTAATAGTAGTCAAATTAATTGAAGCATTGATGAGATAGCGAACATGTAAGGAGATCTATTTTAAGCTTGGATCAGCTTGGATCTTCAATGAAATTTTCTTGTTACGCTTGGCTTCTGAGCTTTTTTCTCTTCATCTTGAACTTTTAAAAAACCTGATTAAAAAAGCAGAGATCTATTGCCATTTTTTGTGAATGGGTCTCTCGTAAATGTCAGGGATATCAAAAATTGCATTGTTATTGGGTGAACCACTTGACTTAATTTATGATGGAATGGTTCAGTAAACGATGATACATTATTATTTATGGTCAATTTAGATGTATACTTATTTAGTCATGTAAATGAAATCAAAATCAAATGATGAGAAAAAAACTGCAACAATATGATATGGTAAATGCCATGATTCGTAGTATTTAAGTCTCTGATGATTACTTTCTATATATAGGTAATAGAATTCGGTTTGGTGTTGGATTTATTTCTGGAATTTTGATGTTTTGCTTGTAGTATTTAGGAGATGTGATGAACGAAATTGGTCCGTGTTTCTGATTGTTCAGTGACAGATAACACCTTTTTTTTTTACTCTTCTGATCTCCCATATTTGTTAGATTTGTGAGATACAGTTGCTCAGTTATTGCATGGCTTATACGAATATTTATCATGTGACTAATCTGAGTTTATTACCCATTATTGCTATATGATCTATTGAATTTGTTTTAATTTATTTGTGTTATTTGGATAATCTGCTGTGAAGAATTCATGAAATTTCACATGTCAGACTTCAGAGAGACATCTATGAGAATATATATTCATGTTTCCTGAGCAGAATTCACGTTTTATTTCAACTTTGTTAATTTTTTCCAAATTGAAATATCCAACTCTATTACGATCACGAAATACTAGCAGTGCACATAATTAACCTAACAATACTAACTAAATTTATTAAAATTCTCTCTAACTTGCTCTTGTTCTTCTAAAGCCAGGAACCTGCGTTGTGGGTATATTGGTGGTTTTGTTCGTAAGTCGAATTGGAAAGCCCTTCATTATGCAGTCATGCGTAGAAGTTGCACTATTGCCGCATGTTGATTAAATAGAATCTGATAAGCAAAAGTGTACTAATTTCAATTTCCAAAATTAATACTGTTTGGATACTCCTCTATTAAAGAAATCAGTGCATTGAATATATAACTTTTTTGAAATATTATATATTTGTAGACTATGTTAAAAGTATCATATGTCAGAATAATTAATAATTCAAAATGCTTATAAGATTTATCAAACAATTTGTGGTTAAATGATGGAGTAGATTTGTTTGTATTTTTTTATTATATTTTTAGTTTATTAATTTTGAAAAATGTTGAATTTCTTAAATTTTTTAAATTTATCCATTCATAATTAAAATCAGGTAAAATAATAAACGAAGTAAGTTATTTATTATTTTCTTAATAGATGTGAAAATTTAAAAGGTTTTAAAATAATTAAGGTTAGGTAGTAACAAGAAGTTATATCAAAAGAACTATATATATGTGTTGTTACCAGAAACATGGATTGATTTTAAGTTAGTAATGAAATTAGACTCATTTGTTTATATATGCTCAGTAAAATTACAAGAGAATGCTTTTGTAATATGGGCGAAATTTGCTGCTGGTGCTGGTGCTGGTGCAGGTAGAGCTTTTTTGTGAGTCTCCATAATTTCAATTTCCCATAGAGTTGCTTTTTTCCTATGAGGAACATCATGGGTAACAGTGTTCCTCCATGGTGGTATTCCTCCATAGGGTCTCAAGAAATGCCCGTATCGCGTCTTTAGACGAACTTGATACAACGATCCATCTTGTTCAGCCTCCCATTCTGTAGCGGAACATAGTTTCTTAGGCAATGTCTGCATGACCTTTCTCGATCCCGTTACCTTGTGAAACATAATATAAATAGGAATATTATTGTTAGGCATTGATTTACTTTTCAGTTTCCACTGAAACAAAACTTGGGCGCATTTGGAAACACTGTAACAAAATTACCTTAGGAAGTAATGGAATATTTGAAGCTGTCAAGTACTTTCCATAACAACTTTTGAGGCGTAAGTATTGTTGTCCTTCCAAAAATTCAACGGCCCAAAGTGCATTTACAGAGGAGCCATCGCGTTTTTGGCGTATAGATTTCTCATCATTGCTTGCTGTGAGGTATTTGCCATTGTGTGTTTTAAGACGAATGGTTTTCGCGTTCTCCAAGTGCTCCATATGCTATAATTAATTTCAAGCCTCAAATTCAAAATCGCTCCGATTAATTACGAACTTGAAGAAAATATTGCTAATTTAATTAGGAAAAAAATAAACTGTTATATACAATCTATGATGATATGACTAATGACATTCAAAAGACCCTTTTGTATATATGCATATGAGAGGATTGATCTTTGGAGGATTGAAAGATGTGCACATATATTTGAAAGGGTCTTTTGAAAGTATTAATGGGAGAAGCCAAAGTCTAAAATGAAGCTAATTCAAATGATATTTGCAAAATACCATTTTGTTCTTGTTATGAGATGTAACTTCTTTTATTTCACCAGTAATGTGTTTGGCCAAGATACATTTTTGGAGAATATTTCGGAAGTGTGGTAAAATATATGTGGGGGAGATTTTCGATCTAAGTTGTATATATTAGTTTGGAGAAACTATATCATAAAATAGTCCCTTAATTATAAGTTATAACAACAGGTCTAAAATGGTGTTTTAACGAAAAATTTACTGTATTTAGTTCTTTAATTATTCAAAAAAAATTCATTTTTAGTCTCTTAATTATATATTTTTGTTTTAGTCCATTAATTATATACTTAATGATTTTAAATAGTTTAAGAAATAAATTTGATAAGTGAATAATTAACTATTTTAGACATATACATCAAGAGACTATTTATGACATTTTTCTCTTTTAATTTCTAAAGGGGATGACAAGACATTTGAATTCTGACGTGTTATAAAATTACTTTTATATTATACACATTTGATTTATATTTTGAATTTGTTTTTGCGTGTTTTCTTAAATGTGATGTACGTACATAGAGTTAACCACTTAAAAAAAGAATATTAGTTCTGTTAATCATACACTTTCACCTCAATAAGTTAGTAAAATATTAGTTTTATTCAGTGGCGAATCCAGGATTGAATGATAATGGGTGCTCAATTCTTTTAAAATTTGCTAGCTAAAAAAAATTCTTTCTAGAAGTTCACTACTAATATTTTTATAATTTAATTAATAAATGAAATGCAAAAATAAAAAAGTGGAAAAATAAACAGTACTAATATTTTTATAATTTAATTAATAAATGAAATGCAAAAATAGAAAAGTGGAAAAATAAAAAGAAATATAAGCAAAATTTTGAAAAAGAAGTTTCTGTTTGCGTTTTTTCAACAAAAATATAAATGTTGCCGCAGGGGCTCGAACCCTCAACAACGGGCACCAGCGCTCCCAGAATTGGACTTCAGAACCACATCAACGAAAGAACAATTTGTTTAATGGGTGCTGGAACAAATCTTATATAAACTTTTCAGTATTTTCTGTAAACATATATAAAGTTTTCGCCGGAGTCAAAAACTCTACAGATGGGTCCGCCCCTAGTTCTATTAATCATACACTTTCAACTCAATAAGTTTGTAAATTCTGAGGTGTATTCTAATTATAATTAAAGCTTAGTGTATATAATTTGAGGTCATAATATAATTTTTTTGTCTCTATTCACTTGTCTATTTTTAAATTGACATATTTATTGTAAAAATAATGATTAACATAGTGATTTTATCATTTTACTCCTATAAATAATGAAGTAGATAAATTATAAATTTAAGATTTTCAAAAAGTTTTACTTTTTAATACTAATTAATTAATGGTATAATAAATAATTTTTTTTTATCCTTTTTTTATTTGTCAAAAATGATCAAATAGAAAAAAAAAAATCTGAACCAGTAATTAAGGACAAATTTCATATGATTAACTTACCTATACTCAATGATGGTAACTAAATACCATGATTGCACTAATCACGGTACTTAACCTAATACTTTACGACCTATTGATGACAGTCATACAACACATGTATCCATATTTTCAAAACACCTATTTCTTTCTAGAAAATTCGTGATACTTAAAAATATGCATAACTTTTTTTCAAAATCTTAAAATATTATATAAAGATCATTTTAATATATTTAATTACTCAATTAAAACGAATTATTGAAAAAATATCTAAACGAAAATTACTCATAAGTTTATGACGAGGTGTACCTTGTCAAACTAGCCGACAATTTCACATGAGAATTAGGAAAAATGAAGCATCTGCGCTAGCTGTGGAAGTTGGCAGTTGGGCTAATGATAATTAATCATCCCAAACGACAAATTAATAAAACTCCCCTATAATATGTCCACCGATGCGACACTCCGTTTAATATTAATTGTCATATTTTATTTTTTTAAATTATTGATCATTTATAAAGTTAATTATTAAAGATTTAAAAATTTTAATATTAAAAAATTACATGGAAAATATTATAAAGTGTAATTTTCTTTTAAAAAATATAATATAGGAAAGGAAAACATCTATCCAAAGTTTAAGCTAGCGTTTGGCCATAGATTTGTAAATATTCTTGGCAAATATTATTTGGGTGAAAATTTGGGTGAAATTTCATCATGTATTTGGCCATAGTATTTGGGAAATATATTTAACTTTTTTAGAAAATATGATTTATACCCATAGGTCTTAAAAATATCAAAATTAACCATAAGTTTGTATTATATAAGTTAATTGGATTTTTGTTACAACAATAACAAATAGTGTCCATGACACTAGAGCAATGTGGTAATTTGGAGTGAGTGCAACAAGCATCATTTCATACATCGTGAATTAGACAAAACACATGACTTTGTTATCTTGAACCGATTGTTCATCATTTTCATTAATAACCATATTATCATTTAACATTCACAAAATATTTCATTACTACTTCGAAATTAGCGTAAAAATTTATTTAATACAACGTAAGCAATAACTATAGGATGTTTTTGTAAAAGATAAAAGTTTGGTGCAAAATTTCAATTTTTAAAAGATCCCAAATAATGGAATGACCCAAATACTAGGAAAAACTAGTATTTGAAAATTTAGGATATTTACCAAATAATAACAAAATGTATGGATAAACACTATTTATAAATTTTTTCTATATTATTTGGGAAACTATGACCAAACAGGCCCTAAGTAATTTGTCTCTATGTGACAAATCATGAAATGAATATTTACTTGTGTTAGGGGACTGATCAACAGGAAACAAAGCAAGTAAAAGAACAATATAATACATTGATTTAGAAACAAATTTAAAAATTGAATTTTATGAGTTTGCATTCATAATTCTACTACTTTCATCAAATTTAATATACTAAGTTCATGATCTGATATTTATATGTGTATTTAATAAATTTACTACTGCATATATATATAATCCAAGCCAAAACATGTTCAAAGCTTACTGATCGGATAAAACACTTCATAATTGACCTAAGGCTTGTCAATGAGTTGTAAGATTTTGAAATGAAAAATCAGATAGATAAAATTTATCTGATAAATAAAGATATTTCATTGGATTATTTATTTATCATAAAGATGAAATAATTATCTCATCATTATACTACAAATATTAAATAAATAATATTAAAATTAATTAATACTATAATCAAACTCAAAATAAAATAATTCTAGATCTTATTTAGAAACTATTTATTACTCTCTCTATTATCTATCCTACCACATGACCCCTGAGGGCCCGGAGTGGGCACGCTGGATTCTTGAAAAAATTATACATTCTAATTATTTGTTAATATTTTATTTTTTTAGTTTTTTCTAATTTTTTGTCTATTTTGATATTATCTATTATACTCTCAGTAATTATTTTAAAAATGTAATATTTTTTAAATTTTTTTAAATTTTACTTTATAATTAATAAGGATAAAATAATAAACTCATTATGTCAATTATTATTTTCTTAACAGGTGTGTCAATTAAAAATAGATAAGTAATTAAGAAAAAAACAAGATAGTAATGTTTTATAAGAGTTATTTTTTTAATTCATCTATCACATAAGATGCCTCCACCTAATACAAATACTTAATGTTGTGGTTAGTCTGGGACCAAACAAATGACACAAGTCACAACTCACAATTATTTGTTAGAAGAAGAAGACAAGAACTTTAAATTAGTTAAAAATTGCTTTCATGTTGAACAAATATCTAGAGATTGTTAAATTACGTTACGTATTAAAATAACAATTGATCCATTTTTTTCCTGCACATTGATAAATGACACAGATGTATATAAATATTTAGATTATATTTGATTAATTGGAAACACTAATAAGTTACTTGTTTATAATTACATAATAGGAAAATTCCGCTCTATATAGCTTAATTCAGTCAGATCGTTCCACTTATTAAAGTGGACAAGTCATAAATCAAATACAAACGTGATGCAAATTCAATTCATCTATGACATAATTTTTGATCGGAGAATGTAGAGGTTTGAGAATTAAGTGAGAAAAATATTAGTAGATAGTTCGACGTATTATATTGGTTTCCCATTCTTGGAGTACTAGTTTTATTCCTTTTTCTTCTTCGTATTCTCCCATCTTATTGTTACTTTTGTTTGTTGCTAATCTCTTTTTACATTTTTTTTGAGTTGAGGGTTTAACTTCTCTATCATCTTAAGATTAAATTAAGATATACATATATTCTATTCTTCTCAGATTTGTGAAATTATATCGAATTTGTTATTATTATTGTCATCGTTATTTGTTTAAATAAATCTATTCAATGTATATTAAAAGTAGTTAGGTAAGTAAACTTGTACGTAGTCGAATCGGAGAACATGAAAAGTAAAAATATATAGAAAAATCCATGTGATTTGCCTAAAAAATATATATCTTAAGTTTTAATCAACAAAATTAGATATTATCATATTAGTACAAACCAACAAGTACTTCCACAAATTATAATCGGCCACGTGTTTAAAATGGTTTTGCAAAATCACCGTTAAAAAATAATGGCATGAATCAACATTTTTTTTAATGGTAATGACATAAATGATCCAAACTTTTAATTGATGATATAAATAAGCCTTTTATGAAAGTTTGATAACATATTTGAGCCTTTTTCCATATATATATATAAAAAAAAAAGGAAAGAAAAGAAACAACAGGAATTTAAAGTCAAAGATTTCACACAGCCAACATATTACGTACCTGCCTATCTTCCCGTTACACAATTACGACATCTTACATACATTAAATTAATAATAGCTGTTTCACAAACACACACTTTTCCTTTACCTTTCTTGAATTCAATAACATCAGGTATTTAATTTTTGAAAATTGTACATCAAATCTTCGATTGTGAATGGAATTTTTCGAGAAAGCGAAATCGGTTAGGCTAAAGAGCAACCATGACAAATTTTTACACGCTGATCCTGATCAGGAATGTGTATACCAAGATCGCAGTGGATCTACAAAAACGGTTAAATGGACTGTCGAATTCCCTGAAGAATTGAACAATGTGATTCGTTTAAAAAGTATCTATGGAAAATACCTAACAGCGTTAGACGATCAACGTCTGTTCGGGGTAACAGGTCAGAAAGTTGTTCAAAGTTTGCCAAGTAAATTGGATTCATCGGTAGAATGGGAACCTATAAAAGAAGGATCTGTGGTAAAGCTGAAAACAAGATATGGCAATTTTTTAAGGGCGAATAGTGGATTACCTCCTTGGAGAAATTCAGTTACACATGATATACCTCATAGACATCAAGATTGGATCTTATGGACAGTTGATACTGTTGAGGTACTCTCTGAATTACCTGATGAAAGCGTTTCGCAATCAGAATCAGTGGCTGATGATGATTTCACCTCATCTTTTCGTCTTACATCTGCTAAATTTTCCAGGACTCAGGTTTGTGTTCCCAATGGAATTTGGTTCATCAACAAAATCATGATGATTAGTGTGTGTGTTCACTGTATTGAATTAAACTGATGTACTAGATTTGTATGAAATGTGCAGTCTGTGAAATCTGAAGGTAGGGTTATCTATTACCATGTGGCGGATGAAGATGGAAATGTGAATGATTCAGTGGAAGGGCCTTCTTTACAGTTCAAAGGGCATGGATTAGAGGAACTGACTCGAAAGTTGGAAGAAGAAACAGGGCTAGAGAAGATTATTGTTTGTTCGCGTAACAAATTCAATGGGAATTTATATCCTCTACGTTTAGCATTACCTCCAAACAATGCAACTATGCATGTTGTTGTAATGCCTGCATCGTCTAAAGGTCAGTATACTTTATAAACAGAAATGTGATTCTACAATGACAATTGGTGTTGTAAATTTGTTACTTGATCTATGAAAGAACTAGTCTTTTCATTTGGATTTAACATTACTAATATTTGATCGTTCGTCTATGAGTATTATGTAATGCAGCCTGATTCTATTACTAATATGTTTGCTGATCGTTCATCTATAAGGTACTATAACTGTCTGTGGTAAGGGACTGTCGCTAGACCTATAGTCTATTTGAAATAAATGTGTGCATGAGTTAGGACGGAAAGTACTATAATCGTTGAACCATAGATCAAAACAAACATCAAGAGTTGGTTCCTTTGTTGTCTAAACTGAAGTTTGTCTGTTGTTGGCCCAAAAGAACTAGTCCTCAAATGAATCTTGTTGACTATCTTTAGTGTATAGATCTAATCAAGGAGCCTTTTTGCTTTGACCTCTGTCTGTTGGTGTTTTCTTTGTGGTTTTGTAACCCTGCGTCTTGTTTTATGAATGGCATTGTGCTGCTGGACAGTGGCAAAAGAGTTGACGGCAGATGTTCTTACATCCAAATGGTCGGTGTTGAAGACTCTATCGTAAAACATTTTGCTTGCCAACAAGAAAGCAATTCAAAATCTTCTCCCCAGAGCAGAGGCGGATTCAGGATTTGAAGTTTATGGGTTCATATGTGACTTCAAGTTAATATAAAATAATAATTGGGTTCATAGTCTAATGTTTAGTTGATTTTGTAATACATATAATACACGGACAAAAGCTATTGTGTTCACGTGAACTAGTAGACAACACTCTAGATCAGCTCCTGCCGGAACTGTAGGCATTTCTTTCTTCTTTTGATATATATTAAGTGAATGTAATGCAACCACGAGATGCAGATTCCAGTTGAGGGCGTTATTTATTTGTTGAGAGTTGACAAATGCAACTCTCTTTGACGGTATATTTTGGTTACATATCAAGTAGAAACATCCAATTTCTTGCAATATGTCGTTACGATTTTCTGTTACTTTCTTGATATTCGATAGCATTGGAGTCCGACTATTCTAAATTCACGCCCGAGAGGATTTGGGGTTGATAATGCAATACTAGTATTCTAGTACTACTCTCTCCAAACAGGCCATTTCTTTTGTTGCTTCAAGCAATCAGTGTCTCAAACACACTGACTTGATTAATTCGACTTCACACCATAAAAAAAAACCATTGTCCGGATTTTAAGCTTCCTAAGGATGACTTTATTCTCTGGATTCGAGCACAACATATTGGTTCTCTATTCTAAAATAAAATTCATTCTAAGAACAAAATAAAACTAACATATCATTAGGCATATTAATAAAATAAAACATCTTAAACAGCCAACCTAGCGATTCTTCCAACAATTGAGATAAGAATCAGACTGATACTCCAAAATATCACCTTTTTAAAAATTACTAATGTCTCTTCAAGAATCAAATGAATTTTATAAATAATCAGGTTATAGAATTTAATTATTAACTTTATTCATTTTTACTTGTCACATTTAAATTTGACACATTTATTATGACATGAATATTTTAGCGCATAAACCACTATTAATTGAGGTTAATTCTTCTAGATATTTCTGGCTGAAATTGGAAAATAGTCATATTTCAAAACAATTTAGTGTTGATATAATATCACTAGTTAAAATACGGCATTTTTTTTTGTTTTCACTTTATCATTTAGCATTCCACAAAACGTTCCAAAAATTCGAACTGATGAATATTTGAATTGTTTCATTCAATGAATTTGCTACCGCAGCGGTTCATTTTTCGTTTTGGATTTACCTCTCAAACTTCAACTTTCAAAGGAAACTATCCATGCTCAATCCCTAGTCATGGAAGAAGAAAATTCAGTGCAACTATTCTCTCCTCAGCTACTCCAAAGGTAAACATTGAAAGTAATGTACGGAGAATTTAACTATTTTTTCTGCAATTTTTGGTAATATATGTGTTTTTGGTAAAGTAGTCAGGTGAAGAGCTTTTGTTAGTAGTAGGGGGCGGAGCAGCTGGAATTTACGGTGCTATAAGGGCTAAAACTCTCGCTCCGAATCTTAAAGTTGTTGTTATTGAAAAAGCGAAACCTTTATCAAAGGTAATTGATACAATATTCTCAAAGTGGAGGATATTATTTTGTGTTTGTAATGTGGAAAGTTTTGTTCTTTTGTTTTGGTAGGTCAAAATTTCTGGAGGAGGTCGCTGCAATGTGACTAATGGGCATTGTCCTGACAATAAGGTAAAGTTCTCTTTGCAATTTAAAGTTAAATATATGCTCTATGCTTAGTAAGTTGTAGAATTGGTGCCCAAAGCTTAATGTTCATAGATTATGGCACTTCTGGAAGAATGACTTTTGTTTATCTGTAATTCCTGGAATTCAGAAAATACTGCTAATTGTTATTACTAAGATTGTATTTCTTAGGGATTTGAAGATAAGTATCTTTTAGCTATGTTTGTACATGACTAATCGAAGATACAAATAAATAATTGAGTTGTAATAGTATTTTTTTGTTTGATGTCTCAACTCCCTCAGTCCAGATTTTGCATTTCTCAATACTGATTGAGTAGGATGTCTGTCTGTAGGCTATAGTTTATTAGAATTATAAAATCAGCAAAAATAACTGAGCCAAGAGTACAAGTATGTTTGTGTTCTTTTCTTTCCTAAAAGGTGCTCATAGTCGAGTATCATTTTCAACTTCAGATATGTGGTGTTTTAGCAGCATATAAGTCAAGCTGAACCGAAACCAAACTCGTTTGCAGATTTTGGCTGAACAGTATCCAAGGGGTCATAAGGAATTTAAAGGCTCCTTTTTCCATACTCATGGTCCAATGGATACAATGTCCTGGTTCTCTGATCATGGTGTTGTGTTAAAAGTAATCTCCAAAACTACCTTTTTTATGTTTCTTTTCTACTTGTTGATGGTAACGTATAGTTCTGTTGATTTTGCCTCAGATAGAGGAAGACGGAAGGGTCTTTCCCGCCAGTGATAGTTCATCTACTATAATTGATTGTCTCATGTCTGAGGCAAAGAGGAGTGGAGGTAGATAAACTATTCTATCACAATTTTATTTTATATTTTGTCATAATTATTTGGGAGCATGTATGGTTGCATAAGCTTTTACTTCTATTCACATTATACTCCTTGTACATTCATATCCTTAGAAGTTCTCCAGGGGCAGGGGTGCCTATATCTATTATCTAAATTGTCTATTTGAATAGCTTTGGACTTTCTACTCTTTTAAGGTCACACTTCCCCTGAAAACAAAAGTTTCTGTTAGCTCGTGTGTGTCTGCATACACTTCTTTACACGTACACTGACACTTGCTTATACAGAATTTACCGGTCAACTTGAAGCCAAGTATATGCCAAGAACATCTTGGAATTTGAGACATGAGATCCTTCAATTTTCTTTCTTATTGTAAAATATGAGAGACTGGAGATAGCAAGTTACACAAATTGGAATAAGGAAAGATGAACCTCATCTCTATTCAAACTATAAATTACTAGCCCAATATTATCCCCTTTGTAATCAAACTACAACATACCCAACATAATCCCACAAGGTGGAGTCGGGGGAGGATAGAACGTACGCTGGCCTTACCCTTACCCTGTGAGGTTAGGGAGAACTATATCCTTTGTAATCATTCTGCTTAAAGCATCCACTACCAAGATGTTTATGAAATTGTTTCAAGGTTAGAACTACTATAGATCAAGGCTAGATGTGAATCATCATGAAACTAAATGTATGTTAAACTTGGCTATTTAAACAAAGAAACTATTCGGAAACATGATGGTCATCTATATTTACTATGCAAAACTATTATCCCGACACTCTCCCCTTTGTAATCATTCTGCCTAAAGCATTCAGTGCCAAGATGGGCATGGAATTGTTTCATTGTTAAAACTACTATAGACCAAGGTTAGATGTTGAACAATCATGAAGTTAAGGTCCACGTTAAGACTCCATGCACCCGGTGCATACTTATAGTATGGTACCTTCTTTAGTTGAAGTTCTCTCAATTATCCTCAAGTGTATTTGTTCTGTTTCAATCACCAGTTTGACATGGAAACGTTCTACCTTAAAGCTAAAATAGCAATATTTTGAAAATCTTCTGCATTTTCATGCATTTCCTGTGTAGTTTACTTCATACTTGTGATGATAAACAAGTTATATCAACCAGAATGTGCAACTTACGGATTACATATTTCATGGGCTAAACCCAAAAGCAGATCACTGAATATTGTGAAGGAATTATGCTCCTGATCTGAAGTTCTGAACAGCTCTACACTATCAGCCTTCTATATTTCTTTGACATTAAACTTAAATTGCTCTATCATCTACACTGGCGAGTTAAAATATTAAATATCTGTTTAATTGTGCTGTACCATGAATTCAATTGCCATCATGCTAAGCAAAAGGATCAAATTTAAATTTCTTTCATTTCTCAAAAAAAGAAAAGAAAAAGGAGAGAATGTTCAGACCAGAAGATCTCAGAATGTTTAAGCTTGCACATCCTTAGCTGTAAATCTTGAGCAGTTAGATTACACAAATTGTAATTTGTGAGGTATTCCATTTCTCTTTTCCCTATCAAAATGCTGATATGCCAGTTCCTTATTTAGTCTTGTTGCAGACTGGAAAAGTTGTTACTAGTGCTTCTTCCACTTCTGATGGGAAGTTTGCCATCAAGGTTGAGAAACGTAGCCTTGATTATGTGGAGCAAGTTGAAGCTGATTATCTACTTATTGCTAGTGGGAGTAGTAAGCAGGTCAGTTTGGTAATGAGTTAGTAGCACTTTTTGCATCTATCCTTCACTTCATTTCCATCTTTTCCTGTTCAGGGTTATAATCTTGCCACTCAACTTGGTCATTCAATTTTGGAACCTGTTCCAAGCCTGTTCACTTTCAAGATTGATGACTTGAAGTTAGCAGAACTGTCTGGTGTAGGTTTCTTTACCATTTGCAGCCAATTGAGTGAAATCAGTCTTTGAGGTGTTTGGCTGCTACTCCTTATGTTTTATATCACATCAATGAAGATATAGCTTGTTAATTATGTGTTGTCAATAGTTCCTTGTTTCCTGAATCATGAATATACTCGGGGAGATGATTTATATGTCTCGTAAGTATTTTTTTTAATATTTTTTTTGGATTCAGATCCTATTGGTTTTCATATAGTAGTATCAAGGATGACCTACCTCTGATTGTCAGTCGACTATCTGCACTGAGAATTGATTCTTTCCTCTATTCTAGCATTTAATGTGTCTTATGAGACACTAGTTCTTTTTGACTTCTACCAGTGCTACCTTGCATGCTTCAAATTTCTATGTTCTGTAAGTACTGAGCTAGTTCTTCTCCGGAATATGTGCAATTGCTATATAAAAAACATGAGTCTTGTCTCCCCTGTAAAATCACCTTTATTAAATATAGGTGATGCATTGTGTTATATATATTCTGGGACAATGTGCACTGGTTGTACCTTTTCGTCTAATGACATAGTGATCTTTGATTTTTTCCTTAACAGAGTTTCCTTTGAATTATGTATATTTTAACTGGTTCATTTCTATTTTGTTTTGCTTGGAATTTATATTAAAGTGAACACCATATTATGCTCCATCCTTTTCAATTTGTTTGTCTTAGTTACACTGAGTTTAAAAAAGTAAAGAAGACTTTTGAATCTTGAGGTCTTAAACTAAACATATGTATAATGTACCAAAATGTCTTAAACCTGCCATGTGGGATGTTGAAATTCAAGAGTTGCCAAATTAGGAAAGAGGCTTCTTTCTGAAACAGCCTAAAAAGGGAAGTAACACAAACAGATTGAAACATAGGGAGTATATATTACAAACATCATTTGCAATTTTGTGTTGATTATTAAAACAGTTGTGACATACTTATCACACCTTTGAGTACGTGAATATATTCATGCCTATGACTGATAGCAACCATTTTGCTTGTCATCCATAGGTAACATTCCCAAAAGTAAAAGCAAAATTACAGTTGGAAGGCATCCAGAAGAAAATACCACAGCTTACTCAGGTATGCACTTCTGATTGGTTGCATTTCTTGGATAGTATATTAGTATTGCAGAACATAATACTATCTTTTAGGTAGGACCCATGCTCGTAACCCACTGGGGACTCAGTGGGCCTGTGGTTCTTAGGCTATCTGCTTGGGGTGCACGGTATCTATCCAGCTCAGACTATAAGGGTAAAAAATGTCTTCCTTCTCTGTTTTTGTCATTTTCTCTTTACCACAACCTTTTCTCTAGCTAAATTTAGTTGCAAACACATCCAGGTACGCTTTGCGTGGATTTTACTCCTGACCTCCATATTGAAGATCTAAAGTCTGCACTCACTCGTCACAAGAGTCAATTTTTGGTAATACATTCGATGACGTGAATTGAAGCTAAAGGCTTTGATTCCATATAAACAGTTTTATCAAATATGGGAAATGTCTGGAAGAGAAAATAGAAAGCTGTTCTCCATGAGAAGAGAACTATTTTAATAAAAAAAAAAATAGAAGGGAAAGAAAGATACAGGAACTAATATATAAAATTACATAAAACATTTGCATTGTAGATTGAGCAACTGTATCCATGGATCCTTCATTTGTTTTGAAGTACGTGTGATTTGAGGGTTATAGGTTCCTGTGAAATACATAGCAAAAAAAGGTGTATATATCTCTACCCAGTACTCACACACACCCATATAAGATATTTTCCATGGTCCATATAAGATAGTTGAGCAGCAATAGACTACTAATTTATTGAACCACATAGACAGATTGTATGAGATGTACTCATGCTTAGGGTTCTTTAACTATTGATCAATCTTATCAAAAGAAAAAGGTTCTGAAACTATTGATAGTTGTCTCTTGTAAATAATATCTCATCATGACAAGAAAGCATATGATTTTTGATTTGTATAGGATCTCACTTCACCACTTTCCTTATTGTTCTCTTCAATGCAGAGGCAGAAGGTGCTGAATTCTTATCCTTCTGAACTTGCGGTTGTGAAAAGATTTTGGAAGTATATATTAGATCGTGAGGTAAAAATGTTTACTTCAGTTGCAAGGTTATTTTTGGGCTTCTACATAAAAATATCTTCTCAGAATGTTTGACGTCCAGTTCTATTTTTTAAAATTTTCTTTTCGATTAATGCAGGGGGTATGTGGAGACATGCTGTGGTCCTCCATTTCCAATAATTTGTTAATTTCTGTCGCTGCTTTGTTAAAAGATTGTGCATTTAGCGTGAAGGGAAAGGTATCGTGGCTCTTCCTATTCCTCAGACTCATTTCTTCTTTTGATGTCATTACTTTGATTGAAAAGAAACTTCCTGTTGCATTCTTTTTGGGGTAATGAAGGGCCAATTTAAGGATGAGTTTGTCACAGCTGGAGGTGTTCCACTTTCAGAGGTGCTCCCTTTTCTTTTCTTCCCGTCTATATATGCCTTCCAATGCGCCAATGTGAAGACCCTTTCAATTTAGGTAAATTAATTTCTGAGAGTTGCAATCTTTCTAATTCTTCAAACAGATCTACCTTGATACGATGGGGAGCAGGATCCGTCCGCATCTCTACTTTGCTGGAGAGGTTGTCCGACTAATGCCTGTGGTTTACTTCTCTTGCTTCACGTGCAAATGTAGGACACAGTTTACGGCTTTCCATATTTGTTTCTGATTCTTTGAAAATCCTGTAGGTAGTCAATGTTGATGGTATTACTGGTGGCTTCAATTTTCAGGTAATGTGAGCTTGATCTGAATCCACAGGGTAGAATTAACAAGAAAGGCATCATGTTCTCTTTATTATATACTTAATATATATGCATACATATATATATGTGTGTGTGTGTGTGTATGTATCTATCTACAAGTCTGATGGGTCTACTACAAAGAGAAGTCGGTTTTATTTTTTGTATAAACAATATGTTCAGCCACAACCTTTATCTTATAATCATATTACTATTTGGTGTATCATTCAGAAACTGAAGAAGTTTAGGTAGCAAATAAAATTGGAATGCAATGGGTCCAAATGAAAAGAGAAAAAGTGAGGGTTCATATAGCCTATTAAAACTATTGTAGGACTGAGGAATAGCTGTTATTGTATCGATTCCACCACGCACCAAAAATAAATCATATTGCTGATGTAGTTGGTGGACAGTCAAAGTGTGCTGCAGTTGGTTTATTTTTAGATAAATACAGTAGGAATCCTTGTAAAGTCATGGTCCACCTACTTTAAACAACTATATTGGTGCTCATCTTTTCCGCATCTTCTTATAAACAGTAGAATGCCAGTTTCTTGAGACTTGTACTTTCAAATTGGTCGTGGTCGTCATTGTCTTAAGAAATTCGTTTAAGTTTTCTTTTGTTAACTTATGTAAAAGAAAATTGGGGTTTTATCTTTTTGTAATTCCAGTTTCCCATGATGTTTAGTCCTACTAGACATAAAACATGAATATTTTACTTGGACTTTTTACACTTAGAGCAGTGATGATCTGCGCCCCTTTGTATATTCCTTTACAACACTTTATTGTTGCTTGAGTTTCAATGAGGTAGCCTTTAACAAGAAAAAAGAAAAAGAAAAGAACATGATAGAGATTTTTTCCTTGTCAAAAAGACATGATAGACAACCTTAAGTTAATCTCTTAGGAAAATAAGAGACTAAATATGTTGTATCAGAAGGAAGTTGTACTGATATAAATTTGAACTATTAGGGTACTAGGGGTATATTTAAACCCAATAGTTATTTTCTGCTAAAACTGACTTATTTTGATATTCGATGTTATATCGTGTAGTTTACTAATGATTACCCAACATGATACTACCTTTCTCTTAAGATTCTTTATCGAACTATTTTGCAATTTCATTTAGCAAAGTTTTGATACAGCAATTCTATATTATAAATGTAATTTTTGATGTATGACCTATTTTATTTATTGTAAGCGTCTTTGTTTAACGAGATTATCTTTAGTGTTGATCCCCTCTACATAGTCAAACATGCGTCCCGATGGATTTGTGTTTGATATTCTAGCAAATGTGAAACCAGACACTGGTAAATCTGATGTCGCAGTTCTTAATGATAATATGCTGTCTTGCTCCTAAAGCACATATTTACTGTCTGAACTAGACCTACTTTACCCATTTGTCTCGTTTCCTATTTTCGTTTTCTATTCTTTCTCTCTCTCTCTCTATATATATATTGCGATTTCAGCTGGCTACTTTCTTCATCTGATTGTTTAGCACTCTGTCAACTGTGCAGAATGCTTGGACAGGGGGATACATTGCAGGAACAAGTATCGGTAACCTAGCTGTACATGAGAGAGTACATCGGTAAGTTATGCAGTAATTTGGAGATATTGAAGAGCTGATGAAGTTTTTTGAAATAGTGATTCTCCTAGTTATGTCAACTCTTTTTGTTTTTTCAAAAGAAAAAAGGTAAGCGTATCAAGACTTGTGTATACGTTCAGGTAGTGAAATCTCTTCGGAATGAATGAGAATAGTTACTGATAGCTTGTATTCTCGTCTTGCATCAGTGACCTTTTTTATAAGAGATCTTCATTTTTATATCTAAAAGATCTGCAAAAGTCATTTTTTTTTCAATTCAATTTGTAAGTGGTTAGAAGATATCATTTCCTGGTGACGCTATATATGTTGCTTGAATATTTCATTGGCTTGATGTAATAGTGTCAAACGGGTTGAATAATACCATGTGAAATGCTATTAAGAGCTTTTGAGTTTCCAGGGAACTTCATTGACCAAGTTAATAAAGAAATTTGCCTGTGATTACACCTATTAATATTCCTCCTAATAAAATTATGGGTACGTAATTGCAACACAATTTTCAGTTATGTTGAGCTTCTTGTTGAAGATTCTCCAAATTGGTTTTGTTTGATTTTTCAAAATGTTGAAAAGTACATGGAGATTTTATCGAGGCTCGAGTAACGAAAAACTGTGAAAAATAATAATTAAAAGTTGAATATGTATTGTGGAATGATCCAACAATGACATCGAATTTAAAGTTAGAACGTTTTTTTTTTCCACATAGTTAATCTAGAATTTTGGTGAATGCCAGTTTCTTGTGTGAACTTCTATAGTTAGAGAAAATGTTTTAAAAACTACTCACTTTGTTTAAAAAAAAATATCTCTATTTTCTTTTTAGTTTATTTAAAAAAAAATAATTCCTTTCTTTTTTTGGCAACACTTTAACTTTTCACGTGACATGTTTAAGACTACAAGATTAAAAGATATTTTGGTACATTCGAAATAACTTTAATTTAGAATTATAAGATTAAATTTTTTTTTTCTTTTCTTAAACCACGTTTCAAATCAAATTAGGCTATCCTTTTTGAAAAAAAGGGAGTAATTATTGCATTGTTGGTTTTTAAATTGGTGTTTATGGTGTCTGATTAATTCATATTCATGTCGGAAAATTTCATTTCAAAGGTAAAATACTCCCCACTAAAGGCGATTTTATTTTTACTACTCGAATCAAGAGCTTTAATTAGTGATATAGAGGTACTTTCCACTCCATTATATTGCGACCTTTGATGATAATTGTATATATTGTCTGCACTGAAAATTTCTATAAGGAATAATTACACAAATTTCACCTTTTAGTTTTCTTATTACCATTAATCCCTAAAAGTTTTATAAATCTCCAAAATATCTCATTTTTCTGACATTGATGTATCCAACCCTCCATTAATGTATTGATCCTCTTTTTAACGTATCAGCGCATGTATCCTACCTTCTTTTTAATGTATTAACGCTTTGATTTTTTGGCCATTAATGTATCCGGACCCTCCATTAATGTATTCGACCTCCTTTTTAATGTATCAAGACATATATCCGACCCTCTTTTTAATGAATAAACGCATGTATCCGACCCTCTTTTTAATGTATCGGCGCTTTGATTTTTTGGCCATTAATGTATCCGCCCTCCATTAATATATCCGACCCTCTTTTCAATGTATCAACGCATGTATCTGACGCTCTTTTTAATAATCAACGCAAGTATCTGACCATCTTTTTAATGTATCAACGCTTTGAATTTTTGGCCATTAATGTATCCGACCCTCTTTTTAATGTATCAGTGCTTATATTATTGTATTCGTTTGACAGATTTCTATAATTATAAACTTTTAAAGAATAAATTGTAGTTTTACTTTAAAAATATGTGATTTATATAATTTGCCCCTATAGGAATACCCCCACTAAATAGTCAAACAACTTTTCTTTTAATTAAAGTTTTTCTTGCACAATGTTTTAACTTTAAAATACCGTGGTTTACAGTATTCCGTCCTTTTAGGGATGGCCCACCTTGGCTAAAGGGTGTCAAGCGACACTCCTTTTTGTCGAAAAATTATATTTTATATAGAGATCAAATTATAGTCTAGTGATTAAGGGTTGTAATTTTTTTTAGGTTGTGTGATCAAGCCCTGTTGGGCTCATATTATAATTACTTCGTCTATTTTTTATTTAAAAAAAACAAATAATCTAAATTGGGCAGAGTCCATTTATTGAATAAAATTAAGGGAATTTTTCAAAATGTCAATATTTTAACATTTAAGAGGGCTCATTAGCAACACTTTCAATATTTAGTAAAAATGTCAAAATTTTAATTTGTTATGTATCTTATTTATGTTTTTATTATTTGTTTTTATTTAAAGAATATAATTTTTTAATGACAAAAGGGAGAAAATCAAGGGAGAAAATATTTTAAAAAAGGTAAAGATCACTATATTTTCTCATCAGTTACATTTTCAAATAAAACTCAAACTTTATTTTTTTTCCTCCAAAATCTTAACCTTTTTTTTAATTAGTTTATATTCATTCCAATAGGTATGCCAAATGAATCTATAGTTATTTAAGAAACATATTTGTATTCATATATTTTTTTCATGTGTATTTATTTGTTTCTTCGAAAATCTTGTATTTCGTATTCATTTCAATATGTATTTTATTTGTATTATTATTTATTCTAATTTTTATTTAGAATATTGTATAATAATGTATAAAATACAAAAAAATAGTATGATGAAAAAGTGAGATAATATGTTTTAGAAAAGAAACATATCACTTAAAATTCTCATCATTTACAATTTCAAAAAAATATTCTTTTTTCATAATATTAGATCAACTTTCCTTTGTTATGTTTTCATTATATATAATTGTATACCAATACTTTTTTACATTTTATGTGCTCACTTTACACGTATCTCAATATATATGAATATGATTTATGAAAGGGTACAAGTTTTTTTTTTTTTGGGGGGGGGGGAATAGAATACTTGGTGGAAATAATAAATCTATTGAGGAAGGATATAATAATCTAAAAAAATAAATACAAATTGACTATGAAATAAGAATACAAGATTCTAGAAAACAGATAGCATACATAGTAAAATAATATAATTAGGATACAATATTCTTAAAAAAATACAAATTAACTGTTGAGATATCATACATAGTGAAAATGATATAATCAGAATATAATATTTTAAAAAAATACAAATTGACTGTTCAAAAATAGGATACATCGAGAGAGAATAATGGTGAAAATGGTAAAAGAGAAAAAAAAATTGAAAATCTTAAAGATGGAAATAAATTTAATGATATTAAAGATATTTAATGTTGGACTGTTTTAAGAAATAAAAGGAAAGACAAATAATAGTATTTAAATACAAATTATTTTTAAAATATTGACATTTTGACATTTTGAATAAATATTTTAAAGTATAGATATTTTTACTAATTAAGTTAAGAATTGTGACTAATTTACTAATTTTTCCTAAAATTAAACAAACAGCCAACTTGAGCCCAAAAGTGGCCTAGGTCGGATCCTATGGAAAAAAGAGAAAATAAAAATGCCTAAAAAGAAAATAATGTTGTAAATAATAACAATTTGTGAATGTCCATTATACCCCTCTTATGCCTATAAAAGGCATTGTAATCTCTATGGAAAATACACCAAAATAAGGAAGATTCAAGTTTCCTATTTTATCTCTCTACTACATAATTCTTTCCTTAATTGCTATTAGTTTAATTTCAGTACTTCTTCTTTATTTTATAACACGTTATCAGCACGAGACTCTGTCATATCAAAGTTTGAAGACTAAATTTGAAGGCTAAGGTATTATTATTTTTCTTCTTTTTATTATGGCTAATCTTACTAAACTTGAGTTCGTTGCCCTTCAAAGTTCGGGCAAGAACTACCTTTCATGGGTATTGGATGCTGAAATCCATTTGGATGCTGAAATCCATTTGGATGCTATGGGTCTTGGAGACACCATTAAAATTGAAAATAAAGCATCAAAACAAGACTGTGCTAAAACAATGATATTCTTACGTCATCATATTGACGAAATTTTGAAAATTGAATATCTCACAGTCAAAGATCCACTCGTTCTGTGGAATAACCTAAAAGAAAGGTATGACCATTTGAAGATGGTCATTCATCCAAAGGCACGATATGATTGGATGAATTTAAGACTACAAGACTTTAAGTCTATTCATGAGTACAATTCTGCCATGTTCAGAACTACTTCTCAATTGAAACTATGTGGAGATACAGTTAATGATGTTGATATGCTAGAAAAAACGTTCTCCACATTTCATGCCTCGAATGTGCTTTTACAACAACAATATCGATAAAAGGGTTTCAAGAAGTATTCTGAACTGATTTCTCATCTTCTCGTGGCTGAACAAAATAATGATTTGTTAATGAAAAATCATGAGAATCGTCCTACTGGATCTACACCACTTCCTGAATTGAATGAGGTGTACGCCCACCACGCTAGGCGTGAAAGAGGCCGTGGCCGTGGCCGTGGCCGTGGTCGTAATTACGACCAAGAGCGAAATCCTTTTCCCGGTGTTAATCATTCACCAAAGAAAAATAGTCATCAAAGGGGAAAAGGAAAAGATGAGAAACGTGAAACAATTAAAATAAATTGTTTCCGATGTGGTGGAAAGGGTCATTATGCACGTGATTGCCGTACTCCTAAACACTTGGTTGAGCTTTATCAAGCATCACTAAAAAGGAAGGATAAAAATCCCGAAACTAATTTTATCACTGATCATATTGACATCACACACTTGGATGTGGCGGATTTCTTCACACACCCTGAAGGAAAAATAGATCACTTAATTTGTGACGGTTCTGTGAATATGGAAGAATAATAATGGTTGATATTTACTAATGTTATTAATATTTGTTGTTTGTATTGATCATAATTGAGTCCATTCTTTTAGAAACATCAATGGAAAGTGAGTTGGAATGTTATGATTTGAAAAGGAATTGAAAAATATTAAAATTATTCTTTCCTTTAACTTTTGTGGTCATAAAAGAAAAATGTATAAGTAAGACCACTACCTAAATTGGTAAGTGGAAAACACCTTTTCCTTTTTTTTTGTCACTCAAATGTCATTTCAAGATAATAAATTATATTAATACTTATTTTAAACATACTAAACTAAATCAAATTTAGTGTTAAAGATTTGAGTGATAAAAATCTTATGCATTATTAATGATTCAAATATCATTTTAACATTTACATTATTTCTTAAATATTTAACAAAAGATAATTAATCATTTAATATAAATTTATTTCATTACTTTTGAAGATATGGATAATTCTCCAAGCAAATTATTAAATTATGAAGACATTTGCTTGATTGATTCTGGTATAACACACACAATATTTAAAAATGAGAAATATTTTTCTCATTTGAGTATGGACAATATGAATGTTACTACAATATCTGGTAGTACTAATTTGATTAAAGGCTCCGGAAGAGCCATTATAATTTTGCCCAAGGGAACTAAACTCATAATAAATAATGCCATGTTTTCTCCTCAATCTCGGAGAAACTTATTGAGTTTCAAAGATATCCGTGAAAATAGTTATCATATCAAGACAATTGATGAAATGAATCTTGAATATCTTGGTATAACAAAAAATGTCTCCGGGCAGACATATGTTGTAGAAAAATTCACGGCCTTATCTTCTGGATTGTATTGGACAAAAATTAGTGAAATTGAGGCACATTCTATAGTAAACCGGGGGTTTACTGATTCCAATACTTTCGTATTTTGGCATGATCGTCTGGGACATCATGGGTCTATAATGATGAGATGAATTATAAAAAATTCAAGTGGGCATCCATTAAAGAAGTTGAAAATTCTTTAAAATGGTGAATTTTCTTGTGATGCGTGTTATCAAGGCAAGTTAATTGTGAGACCATCACCAACAAAGATCAAAATTGAGTCCCTTGCGTTTTTGGAACGTATACATGGGGACATTTGTGGGCCAATTCACCCACCGAGTGGGCCATTTAGATATTTTATGGTCTTGATAGATGCTTCCTCTAAATGGTCTCACGTATGCCTATTGTCATCTCACAATTTGGCATTTATGAAATTGTTGGCACAAATAATACGATTACGGGCACAGTTCCCTGATAATCAGATTAAGTCTATTCGCCTTGATAACGCTGCAGAGTTTTCATCCCAAATATTCAATGATTATTGTCTATCGATTAGGATAAGAGTTGAACATCCTGTAGCTCATGTTCACACTCAAAATGGTCTGGCTGAGTCATTAATTAAACGACTGCAGTTGATTGCAAGACCATTACTTATGAAAACTAAGTTGCCCACTTCTGTGTGGGGTCATGCAATTTTGCATGCTGCAGCACTTATTCGTCTCAGGCCGACAAATTATCATAATTTTTCTCCATTACAATTGGCTTTGGGTCAACAACCCAATATATCTCATCTGAGAATTTTTGGATGCGCTGTTTATGTGCCGGTTGCACCACCACAGCGCACTAAGATGGGTCCCCAAAGAAGGTTAGGAATATATATTGGGTTTGAATCGCCCTCTATTATTCGCTACCTTGAGCCATTAACTGGAGATATGTTCACAGCTCGATTCGCTGATTGTCGGTTTGATGAGACACTTTTCCCAAAATTAGGGGGAGAAAATAGTGAAATTAAAGGAGAAATTTTGTGGAAAAATCCATCATTGTCTCATCTTGATCCTCGTACTTCCATTTGTGAGCTAGAAGTACAAAAGATCATTCATTTGCAGAAAATCGCAAATCAAATGCCAGATGCATTTACAGATTTGAAAAGGATTACTAAATCACATGTTCCTGCAAAGAATGTCCCAATTCGAATTGATGTCCCCGTAGGACCATCAACTAGTGTCATAGCTAATGAGTCAAAAGCACGCCTGAAGCGTGGTAGACCATTAGGATCAAAGGATCAAAATCCTAGAAAAAGAAAATTAAAAGATCAAAATGACACTATGAAAAAACCTCACATAGAAAGTCAAGATGTGAGTAATTCTGATATCCTTGGAGGAATCAATGAGCTTGAGACTCAAGGAAATAATGAACTATCCATAAAATCAAGTGATCATGAAACAAATCTGAATCGCTCAGAAATAGCGGTGGATTATGTTTTTGCATACAATGTTGCATAAAAAATTATGCAAAATTGTGAGGATCTTGAACCTCAATCTGTTGAAGAATGTCGACAGAGAAATGACTGGCAAAAATGGCAAGAAGCAATTCAATCAGAATTGGATTCACTTGTCAAGCGCGAAGTTTTGGGGTCTATAGTACAAACACCTAATGGTGTTAAACCTGTTGGCTATAAATGGGTTTTTATTCGGAAAAGAAATGAGAAAAATGAAATACAAAGGTACAAAGCACGTCTTGTTGCACAAGGATTTTCTCAAAGGCCCGGCGTCGATTATGAAGAGACATACTCACCCGTTATGGATACAATAACATTGCGTTATCTCATTAGTTTGACGATCCATGAGAAACTTAAAATGTATTTGATGGATGTGGTTACAGCCTACCTTTATGGATCACTCGATAATGAGATATACATGAAAATTCCCGAAGGATTCAAAATGCCCAAAGCATACAGTTCAAAGCCTTGGGAAATGTACTCAATTAGATTGCAAAGATCATTGTATGGTTTGAAACAATCTGGACGCATGTGGTATAACCGTCTTAGTGAGTATTTATCTAAGGAAGGTTATATAAATGATGCGATTTGCCCATGTGTGTTTATAAAGAAAACAATATCAGGGTTTGTTATACTTGCTATTTATGTCGATAACATAAACCGTATCGGAACTCCAATGGAACTTCACACGGCAATCGATTATTTAAAGAATGAATTTGTGATGAAAGATCTCGGAAAGATAAAATTATGTCTTGGTTTGCAAATAGAGCATTTGACAAACGGTATTTTTGTTCATCAAATCATGCTGAGATAATAGCTATTCATGAGGCAAGCCGAGAATGTGTGTGGTTAAGATCCATTATACACCTTATTCGAGAAAAATGTGGTTTGAAATGCGACAAAGTACCCACAACCTTATATGAAGATAATGCAGCATGCATAGCACGACTCAGGGGAGGATTCATAAAAGGCGATAGAACGAAACACATTTCACCAAAGTTTTTCTACACACATGAGCTTCAGAAGAATGGTGATATCAACGTACATCAGATTCGTTCGAGTGATAATGTGGCTGATTTATTCACCAAGTCTTTGCCAACCGCAACTTTCGAGAAGATGGTATACAAGATTGGAATGAGAAAACTTGGGCAGCTAAATCATGGTTTTCATCAGGGGGAGTAAAATACGCGCTGTACTCTTTTTCCCTTAATTAAGGTTTTATCCCACTGGGTTTTCCTGATAAGGTTTTTAATGAGGCAGCAAGTAATGCGTATTAGGATCAACTATTTACATTTGTTACTTTACTAAGAATTTATTCTTAATGAACATTCAAGGGGAGTGTTGTAAATAATAACAATTTGTGAATGTCCATTATACCCCTCTTATGCCTATAAAAGACATTGTAATCTCTATGGAAAATACACCAAAATAAGGAAGATTCAAGTTTCCTATTTTATCTCTCTACTACATAATTCTCTCCTTAATTGATATTAGTTTAATTTCAGTACTTAGTCTTTATTTTATAACAAATAAGCAATTTTGGGAAATATTGCACCAAAACCTAGGAGAAAAGGATAGCCGCAAAGGCCTTCTTCTCCATCCAATTAACCCTCATTTCTCCTCCTCCGACCTTACTTCGACCATCGTTACTCAATAACACAACACGATCTTTAGTGACATCCACAAAGGCGTTACAAGTCTCACAAAGACCATAGATTCAAACTCTTTAGAGACTTTTTCAGATCACAAATCGTGTTGCTACAATCATTATCAAAGTAAGGTTCCAGATCCCAATCAGCTTAGCGTATAGATGGCTAAAGTGAGTTTTAATCTACTGTCACTTTGAGTTCTGCAGATAGCTTTATCATGAAACTGATAACGCTACATGGACTCTCAGATTTATCAGGTATATACTTTTTTTTCATTTAAATCTTTCAAACCTTATATAAATAAGATGGTGAACTAAGATTGTAGCACTAATTGAGAGAAAACCCTAAACGAGATTTCTTTGTCTGCCCTTTGCTTGTTATATCCTGTTTTATAACTGCTGATTTTTGACTAGTTCCTATTCAAATTGTATGACATGTTCTGAGGTAACAAGTGCAACTAGTCTTGCATTAAATATTTTCACCTCTCCAGATACTTCGTATTCAACCTTGAATATCCATTTACTGGAGACTTATTTTTTGGGGGGAGGGGGTGTAAGTCCACAATACTTCAAGTGTTATTGTCCTCAAGAGCTGCAATCTCTAACTTCATGGCCTCCACCCATCTAGGATCAAGAGAGGCTTCCCTAAATGACTAAGGTACATGGTGAATAGCATAGGAAAATAGGGCTTGCATATGAACTGGACTCACTTTGGAATAAGTGACATAAGATGTTCAAGGATAAGTGCATAAAGAGGCCTTAGAGGAATATATATTGTCCTGCAACTACCCTGAAATACTCTTGTGTTGTTTTGTAAACCTCCTTGTATCAAAAAGCACCGAGAGAGGTGTGGACTAGACATAAACAATACGTGATCATCCACAACTTGTGCATAGGGACGTGAGAGAGAAGACCCTCCCTAATCACTAGAACCACTCGAACGACTTTCAGGACATAACAAGTCTAAGATTAGAAACACAATAGATATTTGACCTTTTATGTGTTTGAAGGGAAAAAGATCTTCCTTGAACACCATATTCCTACTTAAAATGAATATGTTTAGGAAAGTGAAAAATATCATGTGCTTAGGAAAGTGAAAAATATCATGTTATATTAAAAGTGGGAAGGACTGAAACCTTGTTGAATCTTTGTTGATCCTTGGTCTAGTGGCATTGCATCCGTCATGTATTCTAGCCTTACCCCTGATGTTTCATACCTAAACATTCACATTATTTAATTCGTTTATGTAAGTTAATTAATCAAACTTTAGTTTATTAATTAATTAATTATCTGTAGTTAGTAATTGACATATCTAGTTCGGCGTAGGAGTCAATGAGAATTCTTACATATTCATCAATTAGACAAACTCTTGCACAAAGGTCAAAAGAATTATCGGGGCCACCACCTACTATTTTGCATGAAAGAGCAACAACTTTTCCTCGGATATAGTTAATCCTTAAGTCATTTGGAGAGCTCAACCTAGCCATGTGATAGAGAAAACCCTGAAAATTAACTAACACAACTATAAGGATTCGAGAAAAAACAGGCGTGAAATGGATAAGTTGGATTAAGTGTTGACAAATCAATTTGCGCTAAAAAATTGGTATTATATCTATTATTCAGCGCAAATTGATCTGTCAAAACGCAACCCAACTTATCCATTCGACACCCTATTTTGGTCAAATCCTTAGAATAATGTTGGTTAACTTTCCGGGCTATCGCATGGCCAAGTTGGGTTTTCCAGATGACTTAAGTATTACGAGGAAAAGTTGTTGCTCTTTATTGTAAAATAGCAGGTGGTGGCACGGATGACTCTCTTGACCTTTGTGCAAGAGTTTGCCTCTTTGATGAATATGAAATAATTCTTCTTGACTCCTACGTCAAACCAAATATGCCAATTACTAACTATAGGTAATTAATTAATATACTAAAGTTTAATTAATTAACTAACATAAACGAATTGAATAATGTGAATGTTTAGGTATGGAACATAGCGGGTAAGGGAAGAATGCATGAGTAATGTAGTACCACTAGACCAAGAATCAACAAGAATTCGAGCCCTTTCTAATTTTAATATAATATGATAATAAAGCACATCAACTCATATTTTAACCCCCCTCCAACACCCCACCTTGTGTCTCTCTGCCGCAAACATTTGATCTCTGCAAAATATAAATAATTTTGGAAATTCAATATTACATTTTTGAAAATATTACTTTTATGCAATACCCAGTTAAAGTTTGTTACCAGATGTTAACATTTTTTTGTGTTATTTCATTAAGTATTTCATTTGTGGCTACCCTAAAAAAGCAAGAAGGAAAAACTTGCCCCTTTTGATACAATATGAACCTATAAACTGATTGTATGTGGCATAAGATAATTGGTTGTCTTTTATTGCTAAAAAGATGAATAAAGATTCATCTTTTATCTGTTTTTAATTTCTTTCATTATTTATATTTTGGACTTTTGAATTGTTCCATGTTCTTTTGGAATTGTTGGGGGAACAAAGACAATGGGAAATCCATTTTGTTGTGTACAAGTTGACCAATCCACAGTAGCTATTACAGAGAAATTTGGCAATTTTGATGATGTTCTTTAGCTTGTATGTCATTTCTTGATATGGTGTATAGGGAGTCGGGTTTGTTGGTTACCTAACTTTAAGCCTGCAGCATCTTGATGTACGCTGCAAGGCCAAGTCAAAGGTGCGTAAATTAATGTGATTTGACGTAAACACTTGTTGTGGATGAAGTTTTATTATCAAAGGTATTAGCTTGTTTTTGGATGCTAGTTGTTTTCCAACTAAATTATGACTTTTTCATTAGTTCATTATATCATAAAATGAAGAGGTAGTTCTCCACTTTGTCACTAGGAGCAGATGCAGCTCTTACATAATGGGTTCATCTGAATTGACTACTAGTGTAAATTTATGTGAAAAAATCTTTAAATTTGCAACAATTAGTAGATATGAACTCATTACTCTAAATACATAATAGGTTCAATGCCAAAATATTGAATCCATAAAGTTTTAATTCTAAATTTACTTAGGTTGCCACCTAATTCTCTAAGCATAGTTACTGATAGCATCAGTGACCTAATTTAAAAGGGATGTGAAGAAGTTTTTCTTTTCTTCTATTTAATTTGTAAGTGGTCTGAAGAGATCATTTCCTCGTGACGCCATATGTGTTGCTTGAATATTTTATTAAGTTGATGTAATTTTGTCAAACAAGTTGAATAATACCATGTGAAATGCAATTATGAGCTTTTAAGTTTCCAGGAAACCTCATTGACCAAGTTAATAAAGAAATTTGCTTGACTGTGATGGCTCGTAAAAAAATTATAGATACGTAATTGCAACACAATTTTCTGTTGTGTGTTGGAGTTTCTTGTTGAAAATTCTCCAAATTGAATTTGTTTGATTTTTCAAAATGTTAAAAAGTACATGGAGATTTTATCGAGTCTCAAGTAATGAAAAGCTATTATAAATAATAATTAAAAGTTGAATACATAGTTTTGCTATGTCTTTTTTTTCCTCCACATAGTTAATAAGGAATTTTGGTGAATGTCAGCTTCTCTATGTGATCTTTTATAGTTAGTGAAAAGGCCTTAAAAATTAATAATTGCATTATTGGTTTTTATATCGGTATTTTTTGGGATCTGATTAATTCGTATTCATATCGAAAAGTTTTAATTTAAAGGTAAAACAATCTCTATCAAAGATGATTTTATTTTAGAATTCAAATCAAGACATTTAATTAATGATAGAGATACTTTTCAGTCCATTGGATCTTTGGTAATACTGTATAGTATCTCCATTGAGTATTTCTATAATCTATACCCCACTAAATAGTCTAACAACTTTTCTGTTTAACCAATAGTTTTTATTACACAATGTTTCAACTTAAAAAAATGTGGTTCATAGTATTCCTGACACCCTTTCGCCAAAAACTTACATTGTATATAAAGGTCAAATTCTGATTTAACACGCACGTACACGCACTCATGCTCACGCACATACGGATTGTAAAAATTTCTTAAGGTTGCGTGATCAAGCCTTGTTGGGCTCATATTATAATTACTTTACTACTTTAGGATAAATTACTTAACTACACTACATATGTTTACATATTCTCGTTTAATCCCTACTCTTCCATAAAAATACAAAAATCCCTATTTTTTCCCTCCCGTATACTTTATTGTGAAACAACTCACACCCATCTTTTTCATCCCCAAAATCTTTCCTCTAATCTTTCCCCATTACCAAATCAATTATCGAATTCAAAGCAATTTGATTTTCAAACAATTATATCTCTTCCTCTTTTCATTCACACAATCAAATCAGTTACCATATTAATCAAAATTTGAATTTTAAGATATTTTTCTCTTCAATAAACTAATTTCAGATCTGTAGATATTTTCATTTCAATTTTCTTCTTCATTTTTTCTTGTTTCATCATTTTGTCTAATACATATGAACTCATTCATGTTAGATTGGAATTACCCAAATAGTTATACCTAATACGAATCAAATCTTTGATTCTGATTTTCTCCAATGGACAAAAAACAGATCTAAAAGGTTACATGATCCTTTAACAATGACAAATCAAAGTTCAGAGAAGGCAAAAGCGAAAAAGGATGTACCTGCAGCATCGAAAGCAAAAGTTGAAAAACAACGTAAAAAATAAGCAAAAAGGTTGCCCTGCCATATCTCAAACTACACTATCCAGAGTATGTATTTTGAATCATGTATTTGAGTATATATTTATTTTGTTTTAAATTTATGTCTTCCCCTGTTGAACTATTGAATCCACAATATTCGAGGGGGAATTTGTTCAAGATATTATGCAACACAAAATCGATGGTCTATAACTATTGAATTATTTTTTCTTTACTTACATATTTGATATGTTTTTATAATGCATCTTTTTCTTTTTTGTAGTGACTGCGAAATATTTTTTGTTGTTTTTATTGAATTTCTGAGCGATGAAATCAGCATCCCATCTAATGATTTTCGAAGTGACTATCTTCATACAAGGTATGCAACAATGTTATGAAAGTATGGTCTCAACAATGCCAAGATGGATATGTTAGCGAGAATGATGATCCTACAAGGCCGAAGAATGACTACACTCCACCAATAAAAGTTGATCTTGTTAATTTAGAATAGGTTTTTATGTATCGATTCACCGACAGTTCTCTATGATCTATTGTTTTTAAGATACATTAATTAGTGTTTTGAGTATTGCTTCTCGTTTGAAGATACTACTTCTAAATGTGAAGAGTTTTTATATTGAAAATTGTTTATTTAGCTTTTCATTTTGTTTCAGTATATTTAATACGTT
Source organism: Solanum sitiens (assembly GCA_016801875.1). Lineage (NCBI taxonomy): Eukaryota > Viridiplantae > Streptophyta > Magnoliopsida > Solanales > Solanaceae > Solanum > Solanum sitiens. The sequence goes on from JABWTJ010000056.1 coordinate 2,975,644, forward strand.
GTTAAATTTTGTCTCTTATAACTTATAAGTATAGTATATATCACTATAGTAGATATTATATTATTAGAAGATACAAAAATTTTATCTTTTATTATGTATATGATACCCTATTTTTTTTTATATAACAAATTTGTATGTATCACAAGACCTGATACTATATTATTATACTTGATACAAATCAGTTCATTTTTAATATATTAGTACCTTATAACATTATGTCACTTATAAATTTGGCACAAATGACTACACTTGATATAATGTTATAAGTTGATACAAATTTATCTAAAAACAGATTATGTATATGATACACAATTATTATTTATCACGCTTTCAAAATTGTAAATCGATGTGTCTCAGAAAATGTGATACTATATATTTACAATTGTTACAATCCTCTTAATTTGTAATATATTTAGTACCTTTTAATATTATGTCGCTTATCCGATGCACAACACAACTCTAATCTGGTACATATCACAACAGTTGATACTATATTATTCGATACAAAAAATTTCAAACAATTAAGTATCAGATTTATTATGTTAAGCAAATCAATGCAATATGATAGTGTTTTCAATACTTATTAACAGTTACAAATACATTGATTACTTAATCAATACAATGTATATTTTAAAATAACTTTGTATAAAACACAAAATAATACAATTCACTTTATCATAAATTAACAATAAAAAGATATAGGCAGAACTGAAAAACGTACATTTCAATTTATTGAATCAGAAATTAGTAAACTAAAAGTACTTTTCAATGTAAACATTTGTAACAACAGAAAGAAATGTTATAATTTGAGAATTATTAGATCTGAGAAAACAAACTACTCCAAAAAAGTATTGATTTAGATTGCTCTTTCGGGAAGAAAGTACAAGTTCTTGATTGAGGCCTTCTTGTCCACATCGCACACAACAATTCGTGGTTGATGTTACTTTTTCATCTGAATCTTTCTTTCTTTTCCCTTGATCTACTGGGCCTTTTTTTGTATCTTGATGGCAAGACAACTTCTTTCAAAACACATTTCGGAATCGACCAATCACTTTTGTCAGACATTAATTTCATTGGAACTGCATAACACACTAATACATGCCTGTAATTATACCAAATATATTTATTATTTAATGTTTATTGTATCATTCCAAAAAAAAAAATTACACTTCAACATACATTATTATAACTCGCTCAACAGATCATATATACTCTTAGTTTATCATACATATTAATGTCCCCATAGTTTTACATGTTTTAAATACATTTTAAAAAAATGATACAAATTAAAACACATCTATATCTATCACAATTATCCGTTTCTATTAATTGATACACTAAAAGAGCGAAGATTTCAAACATATATGATACTTTGTAATTATCAACCAATGATACACAAATCTAAACACCTTACACATACAACACAACACTCAATACATAAGATGCAACCTAATTATGAATATAGTTTGCAAATATCTGTTTATCATGAATAATATAGTAACAATAAAAATTCAAAAAAACAAAGAAAGTTGTATGATTTGTGTATCACAAGATTATTTGTTCACATACCTTTTGTTAGCAGATCTTTTTAACTCATCTACAATGGCGGAGATAAGGTTCACGAATAAATATTTTCCCCAATCACTATTCCATCACTTTTGTATCGCTCGTACCTACATCACTTTCTCATATTCTCGAATTCCTTAACAATATCGAAACATTCATTATGAATCTTCACAAATTTTCGCTGCAAATTCTCTTGAATGATGTTTCTGCAGTTTTTTGGAAGAACATGGAGACCTAATTTGAAATTTTAATTTCATAGTTATGTTACCTTCTTGGGATAAACTGATTGATAGAAGTCTTTTTGTAATAGAGTGATTGGTAGGAGAAAAAAATGTACACTTGATTTGTGGGATTCAATTATATTTTCTGTTTTTAGTCCCTTATTTGGTGCAGTAAATTGATAACAAAAACGTCTAAATTAATGTATCTGCCCTCACAATTATGTCTTCGAAAGGTATAAAAGAAAAGGGATTTTTGTAATTAAAGAAAGAGTAGGGATATGATGTAATTTGACTTTTACACTATGTGATTTGCATAATTTTTACATTACTTTATCTTTATTTGAAAAAAAATGAATAATCTAAATTGGGCAGAGCCCATTTTATTGAATAAAATTAAACAAACAACTAACTTCAGCCCAAAAGTGAGCCAAGTCGGATCCTACATAACAAAGAGAAAATAAAAATGCCTAAAAAGAAAATAAGCAATTATGGAAAAACCAAAACCTAAGAGAAAAGGAAAGCCACGGAGGCATTCTTCTCCATTTGATTGACCCTTCCCTCTCCTCCTACGACCTTACTTCGACCATCGTTTCTCAACAACACAACACGAGCTTCAGTGACATCCACAAAGGCGTTTACGAGTCTCACAAACGCCATAGATTCAATCTCTTTGAAGACTTCTACAGATCACAAATTGTGTGTTACATAATTTTTAAGGTAAGGTCTCAAATCCCAATCAGCTTAGCATATAAATGTCTAAAGTGAGATTTAATCTACCGTCACTTTGAGTTCTGTAGATTGCTCTCCCAAGAAACTGATAACGCTACATGAACTCTCAAATTTATTAGGTATATATCTTTTTTAAAATCTAAATCAGTAAAGCTTAGATATATTATGGTGAACTAAGATCATAGAATAATTGAGAGAAAACCCTAAACGAGGTATTTTTGTCTACCCTTTGGTTGTTATCTTTCTGTTTTTGTGGCTATTGATTTTTGACTAATTCTTATTCAAGTTGTATGACCTATTTTGACACTTTTTCAGTCTTAGCAATTTTGTTTTTCTCTAATTTGAGTTTACCTTTAGCCTTTTATAGTAACTCTTGAATCGTATGATATTGTTTGATTTTTATTTTTCTCTAATTTTTGCACAATGTTTGAATTTTAAAAAGATGTGGTTTAGTGTTCCTTCCCTTCAGGGCGGACCCATCTTGGCTAAAAGGTGTCAAGTGATACTCCTTCGCCAAAAGTTATATTGTATATAGAGGTCAAACTCTAATTTAACACACACACGTACACGCACGCACGCACATGCACACACACTCATACACACGCACACACACGTGTTGTAAAAAAATTTCTTAAGGTTGGGTGATCAAGCCTTGTTGGACTCATATTATAATTATTTTTTATTTTTTTGAAAAAATTGAATAATCTAAATTGGACAGAGTCCATTTTATTGAATAAAATTAAACAAACAACTAACTTCTACCAAAAAGTGGCCCAGGTCGAATCCCACAAAACAAAGATGAAATAGAAATGTCTAAAAAGAAAATAAGCAATTATGGAAGAAATTGAACCAAAATCTTAGAGAAAAGAAAAGTCGCAGAGGCATTCTTCTCTATCTGATTGGCCTTTCCCTCTCCTCTTACGATCTTACTTTGACCATCGTTTCTCAACAACACAACACGAGCTTTAGTGACATCCATATAGTGTTTACGATTCTCACATATGCCATATAATAAATCTCTTTGAAGACTTCGTCAGATCACAAATTATGTTGTTACATTCATTTATAAGGTAAGGTCCCACATCCCGATTACCTTAGCATATAAATGGCTAAAGTGAGGTTTAATCTATTGTCACTTTGAGTTTTTCAGATTGCTCTCCCAAGGAACTGATAACGCTATATGAACTATCAAATTTATTAGGTATATACCTTTTTTTCATCTAAATCTTTCAAGCTTAGATATATTATGGTGAACTAAGATCGTAGCATAATTGAGAGAAAACCCTAAACGAGATATCTTTGTCTAGCATTTACACTTATTTCTTTTTTTGTGGCTGTTGATTATTTACTAGTTCATATTCAAGTTGTATGACCTATTTTGATACTTTTTCAATCCTATCAATTTTGGTTTTCTCCAATTTAAGTATACCTTTATCTTTTTATAGTAACTCTTGAATTGTATGATATTGTTTGATTTTTGTTTTTCTCTAATTTTTGCAAAATGTTTGAACTTTAAAAAGATGTGGTTTATAGTGTTCCTTCCTTTCGGGGCGGACCCACCTTGGCTAAAGGGTGTCAAGTGACACTCTTTTGCCGGAAATTATATTGTATATAGAGGTCATACTCTGGTTTAACACACACTCATATGCACGCACGCACGCACGCACATACATGTACACGTGTGCGCACACACACGGGTTGTAAAAATTTCTTAAGATTGTGTGATCAAGCCTTATTGGGCTCATCTTACAATTACTTTGTTTTTTTTTTGAAAAAAAAACAAATAATCTAAATTAGGCAGAGCCCATTTTATTGAATAAAATTAAACAAACAACTAACTTCAGCCCAAAAGTGGCTAGTGGGACAAATCAAAGAGGAACTAGAAATGCCTTAAAAGAAGATAAGCAATTATTTAAGAAATCGAACCAAAACCTAAGAAAAAAAGAAAGCCGCAGAGGCATTCTTCTCCATCCAATCGGCCCTTCCCTCTCCTCGTCCGACCTTACTTCGACCATTGTTTCTCAACAACACAACACGAGCTTTAGTGACATCCACCGAGGCGTTTACGAGTCTCACAAATGCCATAAATTCAATCTCTTTGAAGACTTCTTCAGATCACAAAATTGTGCTGTTACATTCATTTTGCAGGTAAGGTCTCAGATCCCAATAAGCTTAGCATATAAATGTCTAAAATCAGGTTTAATCTATTGTCATTTTGAGTTCTGCAGATTGCTCTTCCAAGGAACTAACAACGCTACATGAACTATCAGATTTATTAGGTATATACCTTTTTTCGTCTAAATCTTTAAAGCTTAGATATATTGTGGTGAACTAAGATTGTAGCATATATAATTGAGAGAAAATCCTAAACGAGATATCTTTGTTTGCCCCCCCCCCCCCCCCTCCTGCTTGTTATCTTTCAATTTTTTTGTTGTTGATTTTTGATGAGTTCCTATTCAATTTGTATGACCTATTTTGATACTTTTTCAGTCTTAACAATTTTGTTTTTCTCCAATTTAAGTATACCTTTATCTTTTTATAGTAACTCTTGAATCGTATGATATTGTTTGATTTTTGTACCATTCCTCTAACTTCCACTGAAATAGCCTAAGGTATTTTTCACTAGTCATCCATCACCTTTTTTGAAATTAAAGAATCATTTTTCATTGTTAGATGAATATAGTTGCTAATACAATATTCAATCCAAACTCTCAAAGCTCTCTCTTTTGCCTCCAGTGCAGAGCTTACCTCCAATATTCTAGCTTTTATATTGGGAAATTTTCATTTAACCACTTGATTGGGAATTAAAGGGTGATAATCTCTAAAGCTCTAATTAACAAAGGCCAAGTATTTGATAATTGTTCAACCCAGGGATCTCTGTAGCTAGGAAGCTAATAAAATATAGATTTTTATTAAGCTCCTTGATCATAGCAAGCTTAATCACTACTAATTTTTTTTGTGTTTTACCTTTAACTTTTTTATCATTCTTGTATTTTTCTTTCTTGTCCTTTGTAATAGCTTGTGAAAATCAGCTTGTTTATAAATATGTTCCTCATTGTTACATTAGAGAACGCTTAATGAATAGTTTCTAATTTTCAATATCATCATTCAACACCTTATGAGAGACTAAAACATGTAGGTTCTCTATGAGTTGAAATTTTTCAGGTATTTACAATGTAACTACTAATTCTCTCATATCTCTACTCTTATCAAATCTTTAAGCCTTTCGTTATGTTGCATTAGATAGCTTTCACCCACACTATAAATTGTTGTAGTTTGTAAAGAAACTTTATATGTAATTTCTTATAATGTTAATTAATTTCACATAACAATTCCTCTTTCAAACTTTACTTCTCTTTCATGTAATACAAATATCAACATCTTGATTCCTTATGATTCACTTTTGATTAAAGGAAAAGTGTTCATGTAATAGTAAGTCTTTTCCACTCACTTCAGCATCTTGATTTGCATACTCATCTAAATAGTTGCTCTCACTTATGTTATGATTGATATCCTCTCTTTTTATACAATTCTGATTATAATGCACTAGTCGTTTTATTAATATTGTCATTAAGATTTTAATTATGTGCGCGCATACATGCGTCATTGTATGTCTGTTTTAAAAATATCACTAATAGTAAAACAATATAAACTCACTGATAATTCACAACATTTGTAAACATTTTTTTACCACCCCGTCAACAAAAGTTCTTTAGTAGAACAATAAGTGAAAATACCTTTCTACGATAAAAAAAAAATTATGTCATATGATCTCGCAAGAAACACCACCAATATTCCAACAACAGCAACAACCTCTACCCTCTCCACATATGTCCATTAAACAATGGTTGTATCCCTATCCCTTCCACCTCCTCAACCCTAGTAACATAAATATCTGAATCTGCATGATTCTTCACTTAAAGAATTTGACATAAGTGTATATAAGTTAAAAAATTTATTAAATCGAAAATTAGGCACATAATTAACGCAATAGTAAAAGCATATATACCTAAAATGGTCATTTGGGAGTGGTTGTTATTGATAATAATGAATGGGTTATAGATGGAACCATTGCTCTATGGACATGTTGGGTGTTGTTCTTGTTGTAGTTGGAATACTTATGGTGATAGGACAGAAAAGAATTTGTTGTAAAAATATGTTTTTACTTTTTGTTCTACTGGACAACTTTGTTGACTGAAAGGAAAATAATGTTATACAAATATTAATGATATTATCAATAAGTGTATATTTAAATTAGAGATTAAACCATGTAAAAATATATTTTTTTAGAGAAAAAATAACTTTTTTGAAAAATCAAAGGGTTTGGCAAACCCTCAAAAGTGTTTTTAAGTAGAAGCAGAAGCAGTTATTCTATTGTTAGAAAGAAGCTAAAAAATTATACTTCTTAAAAATTTGTATTTACATATTTTTTAATATATCTCTTATTAATTAATGAACATATTTATATGATAAACTTTTTATTTTATTTATGTTTGTATATTATTATTCATATTCTATATATTATTTTACGTATTATTACGTGATGAAATTAGGGATAAATCATTGAAAAAAATTGTGATGTATGAATAACTTTACTTATAATTCGTGGTATGTTTTTCGTATGTGGTGATTTTATTTGTGGAATAGTTTTAAAATTTATTTTGCTTGATATTTTTAATTATATTTAAATCATCATGTTAATATTATATTAATATCTTATTTATTTATTTATCTATATATATAATATGATTAATAATTTGAATATGTACATTTTTATTTAACTTAAGTTATGTATTAGATATTTAAAATAGTTTCTCTCTTTAAAATAATCTTAATATTAAAAACCCATTGATACTTGTCATTTTTCGTAATTTCACTCTCAAATATCATTTTTCAAATGAATTTATCAAACACAAATTATTATTTTTTTAAACACTTTTCAAAACAGCTATTTTAGAAAAACACGTCAAGCAATAAGTAGTTTTTAGATCAATGCTCTAAATCTTGATCAACCATATTGTAATAATCCTCGTCATTTTCTTTTTTTTTTGTACAAAGTATTAATAATGATTTTTTATGCTTCACATAGCTTTGGGATATAATTTTGTTTATGCTATTATGGTTTGTGTAAATCATTTATATATTTTCACTTTCCTAAGCACATCAACCCATATTTAACCCCTCACCCGTGTCTCTCTCCTCTGATATCTGCAAAATAATAATCAAAGGTATGTCTCATCCTAATAATCTTGGAAATTCAATCTTCAATTCTTGAAAAAATTACCCAATTATGTTTGGTGTCAAATTTTAGCATAACTTTTGTAATTTCGTTATTATCTTTGTGGGTACCTTAAAAAGTAGAAAGTGTTGTAAAATAATGGTCATTGCCACATGTTGCAAGGCAAATGTACCATTGCCACATATATAGGTCATTTGTAAGACAAATAGGTATGACATGTGGACACCTTCCACACTTGTCAAATTATGATCAAGTTTCACTTTTCCATGTACTACTATATATATGTAGTATATTTCAAAACAATGGAGTAAGGAAAAAGAAAAAATTTGAAAACATTAATATACTCTCTCTTATTTGTTCTTATTTTAGTTGATTGTGATAAATTATTAGCTACTTATTTTATAACACGTTATCAGCACGAGACTCTGCCAACTTGAGCTACTTTAAATAGGTAAAAAGGGTAAGAATTTTATTTTTCTAAAAAAAATGTCTAATATTTCTAAACTTGAATTTGTTGCCTTGGATATATCGGGTAAAGGATACTCATCCTGGATACTAGATGCTGAAATTCACTTGGATGCAATGGGTTTGGTAGAAACCATCAAAGATAATAATCAGGCATCCAGTCAAGAACGTGCAAAAGCTATGATCTTTCTCCGTCACCATCTTGACGAGGGGTTAAAAATGCAATATCTCACTATAAAAGACCCCCTTGTACTGTGGAAAAATTTAAAAGATAGATATGACCACCTGAAGTTAGTCATTCTACCACAGGCACGTCATGATTGGTTTAATCTAAGATTATCTGATTTTAAAAGTATAACTGAATATAATTCTTCCATGTATAGAATTATATCACAGTTAAATTTATGCGGAGAAGAGGTCACTGAACATGATAAACTAGAGAAAACATACTCCACATTTCCTGCCTCGAGTATGCTCCTGCAGCAGCAATATCGAGGAATGGATTTTAAAAAATATTCTGAATTACTTTCACATCTTCTTATTGCTGAACGACATAACGATCTTTTGATAAAAAATCATGAAAGTCGACCTGTTGGTTCTATGCCAGTCCCTGAAGTGAATCAGGCAAATTATCATCAACGAGAAAAAGGTCGTGGCTCCTTTCGTGGTCGTGGCTCCGGTCATGGTCGTGGTCGTGGTCGTAAAATAAATTACAATCATGATGGTCGTCTTGCACCGAAAAATGACCAACAGTATAAAAGGAAGGGTGAGAGACAAGAAGTGATACAAAAGAAAAATTCGGAAAGTGTATGTCATAGATGTGGAGGAATGGGGCACTGGTCGCGTACTTGTCGATCATCTAAGCGACTGGTTCAACTTTATCAAGCATCCTTGAAAAAGAGTGATGATAATCCAGAAGCAAACTTTATCTCTGAAGATAATGTTGAGCCCATGCATAAAATTGATAATAATGCAGAAGCAAATGTTGAGCCTATGCATCTGGATGTAGCTGATTTCTTTTTATTCCCTGAAGGAAAAATAATCAGTGACGATCCCGCGATAAATTAGATAGTTTCATTTTCTATTTGTTTGTATTATTTGGTATGTTTGTGTTTTTCTAAATCATTGTAAATATAATAACCTTGTTTAATAGTATTATTTTACTATGTTTATATCTGTTTTTGAAGAAAATATGGATATGCCCCAAACTTCGTTTGAATCAATGATCAATCATGAAGATATTTGTGTAATTGATAGCGGAACAACGCACGCCATACTCAAAGATGAGAAATACTTCTCTTACTTGCTTAGAAGAAAAGGAAATGTTACTACAATTTCTGGTAATTCAAACTTAATAGAAGGCTCCGGAAGAGCTACTATATTCTTGCCTAAGGGGACAAAACTTGTTATAGAAGATGCATTGTTCTCTTCTAAATCCCCAAGAAACTTGTTAAGTTTTAAAGATATTCGCCGAAATGGATATCATATTGAGACAATAAATGAAATGAACGTTGAATACCTTGGTATTACCAAGATTATCTCAAACCAGAAATATGTGTTAGAGAAATTATCAACTTTATCTTCTGGCTTATATTATGCAAAAATAAGTACAGTTGAAGCACACTCTATCGTAAACCAGAAGTTTACTGACTTAAAAACTTTTGTGCTTTGGCATGACCGAATGGGTCATCCTGGATCAATAATGATGAGACGAATCATTGAAAACTCAAAAGGACATCCATTAAAGAACCTGAAGATTCTTACATGTGATGAATTTTCATGTGCTGCTTGTTATCAAGGAAAATTGATTACTAGGCCATCACAAATGAAGGTTAACATTGAATCCCCTCAATTTTTAGAACGTATACATGGAGATATATGTGGACCTATTCACCCATCTAGTGGGTCGTTTAGATATTTTATGGTCCTAATTGATGCATCTTCAAGATGGTCTCATGTGTGCCTCTTATCATCTCGCAACCTGGCGTTTGCAAAATTATTGGCACAAATAATACGATTAAGAGCGCAATTTCCAGATTATCCCATTAAGGCAATTCGCCTTGATAATGCTGGAGAATTCACATCCCTAGCTTTTAATGATTATTGCTTATCAATAGGGATAAAAGTTGAACATCCTGTAGCTCATGTTCATACTCAAAATGGCCTTGCTGAGTCATTTATTAAGCGCTTACAGTTGATAGCAAGACCTCTACTTATGAAAAGTAAGTTACCCACTACTGTTTGGGGTCATGCTATCTTACATGCAGCATCACTTGTTCGTCTCAGACCGACTCATTATAATAAATATTCTCCGTCACAATTAGTATTTGGTCATGAACCAAATATTGGTCATCTACGAATTTTTGGATGTGCTGTATATGTGCCAGTAGCACCCCCGCAGCGCACTAAGATGGGCCCCCAAAGAAGGTTAGGCATATATGTTGGGTTTGATTCACCATCTATAATTCGCTATCTTGAGCCATTGACAGGAGATTTATTTACTGCAAGATTTGCAGATTGTCGATTTGATGAAACAAATTTTCCGCAATTAGGGGGAGAGAAAAAAGAACTTAAAAATGAAATTGCATGGAAAGTTTCATCATTATCTCATTTTGATCCACGTTCTCCTATATGTGAACAGGAGGTCCAGAAGATCATCTATTTGCAAAACATAGCAAATCAAATGCCAGACGCATTTACTGATTTGAAAAGGATAACAAAGTCACATACTCCCGCAGTAAACGTGCCTATCCGAATTGACGTCCCAAAAGGATCATCTACAAGTGTCATGACTTCTGAATCACAAACACGCTTGAAGCGTGGCAGACCATTGGGTTCAAAAGATAAAAATCCTAGAAAAAGAAGTACAAAAAATGACACTACAAAAGAATCTCACGAAGATAAGATCCAAGATATGATTAATCCTGATATTTCTGAAGAGATTAGTGAACACGAGACTCAAGTAAATGAAGAACTTTCAATAAGTTCTACGGGTGATGAGATAAGTTTAGATCGATCGAAAATCATAGTTAATAATATTTTCGCATATAATGTTGCACTTAACATTATGCAAGACAGTGATGATCTTGAACCCTTATCTGTCGAAGAATGTCGACGAAGATGTGATTGGTCAAAATGGCAAGAGGCAATTCAATCAGAATTAGACTCACTTGCTAAACGTGAGGTTTTTGGACCTGTAGTTCAAACCCCAAATGGTGTAAAATCAGTTGGTTATAAATGGGTTTTTGTGCGAAAGCGAAATGAGAGAAATGAAATTGTAAGATACAAGGCACGCCTTGTTGCACAAGGATTCTCTCAACGACCTGGTATCGACTATGAAGAAACATATTCACCAGTTATGGATGCAATAACTTTTCGATATCTCATCAGTTTAGCTGTTCATAAAAATCTTGAAATACATCTAATGGATGTGATTACAGCTTATCTTTACGGTTCACTTGATAATGAAATTTATATGAAAATTCCAGAAGGACTTAAAATGCCTGAAGCATGTAGTTCAAAACCTCGAGAAATGTGTTCAATCAGATTACAAAAGTCATTATATGGCTTAAAACAATCAGGACGCATGTGGTATAATCGCCTCAGTGAGTACTTGATAAAACAAGATTATATAAATGATGTCATTTGCCCTTGCATTTTTATTAAGAAAACAACATCAGGGTTTGTTATTCTTGCAGTTTATGTTGATGACATTAATCTCATTGGAACTCCAGAAGAGGTCCAAAAGGCAATTGAATATCTAAAGAAAGAATTTGAGATGAAAGACCTTGGAAAGACAAAACTTTGTCTTGGTCTACAAATTGAACATTTAGTAGACGGGATCTTCATCCATCAATCTGCCTATACTGAGAAAATCTTGAAACGTTTTTACATGGACAAAGCACATCCATTAAGTACCCCAATGATTGTGCGATCACTTGAAGTGAGTAAAGATCCATTCCGACCTCAAGAAGAGAATGAGGAACTTCTTGGTCCTGAAGTACCTTATCTTAGTGCAATTGGCGCACTTATGTATCTTGCTAATTCTACAAGACCTGACATAGCATTTTCTGTTAATTTATTAGCAAGATTTAGTTCTTCTCCTACACGAAGACATTGGAATGGAGTTAAACATATATTGCGATATCTAAAAGGGACTAGTGATATGGGTCTATTTTATACTAACAAAGATAGTACAGATCTTGTTGGTTATGCAGATGCAGGTTATTTATCTGACCCACATAAGGCTCGATCTCAAACAGGCTATTTGTTCACATACGGAGGTACTGCTATATCATGGCGATCTACGAAGCAGTCCATAGTCGCTACTTCTTCAAATCATGCTGAGATAATAGCCATTCATGAAGCAAGTAGAGAATGCGTATGGTTGAGATCAGTTATACATTTTATCAACGAAAAATGTGATTTGAAATGTGATGTCAAGATACCCACGGTGCTTTTTGAAGATAATGCTGCATGTATAGCTCAATTAAGAGGAGGCTTCATAAAAGGAGATAGAACGAAACATATTTCACCAAAATTATTCTTTACACATGATCTCCAGAAGAACGGTGATATTGATATACAACAAATTCGTTCAAGTGATAATCCAGCAGATTTATTCACCAAATCTTTACCAGCCTCAACTCTTGAAAAGATGGTACAAAAGATCGGAATGCGAAGACTTAAACATCTGAATCGTAGTCTTCATCAGGGGGAGTAAAATACGCGTTGCACTCTTTTTTCCTTAGTCTAGGTTTTGTCCCACTGGGTTTTCCTAGAAAGGTTTTTAATGAGGCAACATGTAAAACGTATTGTGAATGTCTATGTATATTTATTTTCAATTTTTATTTACATAAGACATCCAAGGGGGAGTGTTGTAAAATAATGGTCATTGCCACATGTTGCAAGGCAAATGTACCATTGCCACATATATAGGTCATTTGTAAGACAAATAGGTATGACATGTGGACACCTTCCACACTTGTCAAATTATGATCAAGTTTCACTTTTCCATGTACTACTATATATATGTAGTATATTTCAAAACAATGGAGTAAGGAAAAAGAAAAAATTTGAAAACATTAATATACTCTCTCTTATTTGTTCTTATTTTAGTTGATTGTGATAAATTATTAGCTACTTATTTTATAACAGAAAGGAAAAACTTGCCCTTTTTTATTCTTGATTTTTTATTCTTATAATTAGTTCAAGATACCATATACAGTGCTGCTTGTATGTGGCATAGGATAATTGGTTGTTCTTTTATTGTTAAAAAGGAAAGATTGCTCTTTTATTACTTTGTGTTTTAAAATCTTGTATTGTTACCTGTTGTGTTTGAATTTTTGGGGGAACAGAGACAATGGGGAATCTGTTCTGTTGTGTACAAGTTGACCAATCCACAGTAGCTATTAAGGAGAGATTTGGCAAGTTTGATGATGTGCTTGAGCCTGGATGTCATTTCTTGCCATGGTGTATAGGGAGCCAGGTAGCTGGTTACCTAACTTTAAGGCTGCAGCAGCTTGATGTACGCTGTGAAACAAAGTCAAAGGTGCGTAAATGTATGTGATTTGGTGTAAACACTCGATGTGGTTGGAGTTTTATTATCAAAGGTGTTAGCTTGTTTTGACTGCTTGTTGTTTTTTCCAACTAGATCTATGACGTTTCATTAGTTCAGTATCATAAATTTATGTGTAACAATTCATTAAAATTGCAACAAATAGTAGATATGAACTCATTACTTGAAAAATATAATGGGTTTAATGTGAAAACCTTAGCTGTTCAACTCATAATAGCATATGCTTGAATCAACATTTTTCCCTTAAATTCTTGTGGATGATTAATTCATATTACAACATGATGGTAAATACTATTAATTATGTGGTTAAAAGTTCGAGTCACCAAGTGAACAAAGTTGGGAAGGGCCATTGTTGGCTCTTAGGTAGATGAGGTTGGGGGGTGAGATGTACCCTAACAAACAAAAGGAAAGAGATTATTGAAATTATTAGTGTGAAGATGATGTTATGTTATAAATTTGTCTTGTCTTGATTATTTCCTTGTTTCGGCTTTTGAATCCCCAACCTAGTGGTTGAAAGATGGAGGGGTTCTGCTACTATAAAAAGCCTTGAGCTTGTCTTGTCATATCTTTCTCCTGCATCATGTTTACTGGCGTGAAGAAGTGTTTAATAGCTCTCAACCAACTAATTCACTTAACTTGGATTTCAGTAGATTATATCCAGATAATTGATATGGCCACAGAATCGAAAATAGTTCTTGCTAGACTGTCCTTGTAGCACGCGTTTGTTGTCCTTGTTCACCTTTGTAAACATATACGTTCTGATTTTCAATCAAATGAAAGGACATCATGTAAACCACCATAATAAATCATGATAATCTAATGGGGGATATCTCACTGTGCTCAATGACAGTAATCTACTGCATGAACTTTGAATTTGTCATGATTTAACTGATAAAACATTTCATTTGTCGTGCAGGATAATGTATTTGTAACTGTTGTTGCTTCTATACAATACCGTGCTCTGGCTGATAAAGCTACTGATGCTTTTTACAAGCTTAGTAATACTCGATCCCAGATCCAAGCCTATGTGTTTGATGGTATGAATGTATGGATCTCTTAGATTTGTTTTTCTCATGACGCAATATATAAATGGTTATATCTAAAGTTTCTGTGTACTACAATTGCATGAGCATAGTGTTTGACGTTCTTTTTATGAACTTATTATTTCCTCCAAAATAATGATGGCCTGTACAGTTATCAGGGCGAGTGTTCCAAAGCTAAATCTGGATGATGTCTTTGAGCAGAAGAATCAAATTGCTAAAGCAGTGGAGGATGAACTTGAAAAGGTAATTCATTCCCATCGTAATACGGTGCTATACAAGTGACAAGCAATGATGATTATTGTACTCATCTTCCTTTGTATGATATGTAGGCAATGTCTGCTTACGGGTATGAGATTGTTCAGACACTCATAGTTGATATAGAGCCAGATGAACACGTTAAGCGAGCTATGAATGAAATCAATGCAGGTATCATGTATAACCTCTCTTTAGCTAGTCCAATGCTGGCAACACCTCATTTCTCTCTATCTGGTAGCAGTAATTCATCACATAGGAAAGTTCTCCGGTGATTTATAAATGACTTACCGATAAAATTAGGTGTGATCAGATCTGTGAACCTACAAAGATAGTTGTTTCAGAATTATGGATGGACAGTGATATATAAAACAAGACGATAAAAAAAATGACTTGGGGATGACTAAAATGCATATATTCGTACCATGGCTGTCTTTTTCCTTTGGGAGAATCAAATACGTAGCTTATGTATATCTCAAGTTTGCTCATATTCTCATGTGAAACATGAGAGCGTGAGCAAGCTTAGTCTTTTGTTATTTGTATTCACCCTACCTCATAGGTTTCAGTAGCCCCTAAAGTGCATCAGGATTCTATTCTCCAAAAAAGATTTCCTTGTTAGGAGAATAATTTCCATTATAGCTAGATTATGTTGCTACATTGGACTCTGTCAAGCAATTTGTTTCAGTTTATCCAGAATCTAGCTGGTCACAAGTAATTCTTAAAGCTCTAACCTAACTGTTGATTTACATCCAACTCTGTCAGCTGCAAGGTTGAGAGTAGCCGCCAATGAGAAAGCAGAAGCTGAAAAAATTGTCCAGATTAAACGAGCTGAAGGTGATGCTGAGGCTAAGTACCTGGCAGGACTAGGGGTTGCTAGACAACGCCAGGCCATTGTTGATGGTTTAAGGGACAGTGTTCTTGGATTTTCGGTTAATGTACCTGGAACTACTGCCAAGGATGTCTTGGACATGGTCCTCATTACTCAGTATTTTGACACCATGAAGGAAATTGGTGCCAGCTCCAAATCCTCAGCAGTCTTTATCCCACATGGACCTGGTGCTGTGAGTGACATTGCAGGGCAGATTCGACAAGGATTACTCCAGGGTTCAGCTGTCGAGCAACAAAATCTTCTATAAATGTGTTTCACAGTATCTCGTGTGATTCTATTTTGTAAGTAATATTTCTTGATTAGATTATGATGGCCACTATTGTTTTTGTTGCTAATGTGATCACATGCAACTATTTAAGTCGAAGGTTTGTTGTCTTATAGTCAGTTCTATGTTTTGTTTCATTGACATATTACTACATGCCAGAAAAGTGATTTTTCACTTTAGTGAGAATCTTGTGCAAGCTACAAACTTGCACCTCCTTTGGCTATAATACACATGCAGGCTCCTAATACCACTCAGTTTTCAGCATACACATGATAAAATGAAACAACTGCAACGCCTAGAATGGCACCCAGAGAAAAAAAATAATAGAAAACATTTTTTTTCCTGAGGTATTGCCTCATCTTCTAAGTGCATTGTAAACATCAATTGCTCAGCAGAATCCAGAACAGCATATAGCACTGTGTGAGCTTTATTTGACCGACCAGGCAATTATATGAAAGTCTCAACAGTTTCTGAGCTGTAAACATGGACCAAAGTATTCAAAAATTGGCTGTTGATTATAATAAAATCTCAAAAGCTTAACCTCTCAAGGACATAGAATCAATATAGGGCACCACCCATCATTTTCAAAAAGGGTGAATAAGAATGTACGAACTTAGAACAAGGATGCATAGGTTCAAGCAACCACCTAAATTTATTTTTACAGTGCAAAAAACACTACAGAACCAAGTCTTCAAATTGCAGTAATTGCCTCATGTCTATGGATAAAAGATGAAAAACCTATGGCTTGAGAGCCAAAGCAAGTCCAAACTTGGCACCCTTGTCAACAGATTTAGTGTCCACTTCTCCTGAAACTGTGAAAAGGGACTTTGGACGCCACTCGTGTTGAAGCAGAGCACTGGCCTTGCCAAAGTTGTTAATCCTTGCCTTCACACTGGTCAAAGGATCCAATCGGTGCTGAGTACCCACAGTGATGATGTTCTCATTGGTGGAGAAGCTGTGATTCACCTCAGCCCCAACAGCAGTACTTGTAAGAGGGCTCACTGTGTGGTAGTATGATGCAGTCAGATTGTCTCCCTTGTTATTCCTGAGTTGTCATAGAGCATGCACATCAAAAAACTAACATACAACTTGAATGCCTAACTTGATATATAAAACATGTTGAATTTCAAGTGAACACATGCTAAAGTAAGGTACACCACTCACAGATTCAAAGAAGCAACAAGGTCGGCATTTGTGAAGCTCAAACCAGCATTGCATTTGGTGAAATCTCCAGTCTTGGTGTCAAAGGATACATCAGTTCCAAGAGCAACAATGTTGGTACCCACTACACCAGAAAAGTTAACAATAGGGTTTGCTGTCAACCCTACGCTAGTGCATATCCCAGCATAGTCATGCAGGTATTGAACTTCCAACTGTCAAGACCAATACAAAATTAGAACAAGCAGAAGTAGTACACAATTCGACATTTTCTTCTTCTAATAGACACATTTGATGCATTATGATATTGCTATTTACCTTTCCAGACCTTTGGTCAGGAACTCTGAAGCTTAAAATTGTCTTCAACCCAGGAGCAGCTTCATCAACGGTAATGGTGGTGAAAAGCTAGCGTAAATACACCATTAAGTCAGATCAACTACTTTGATATAATGCATATCGCAAGAATAAAAATACAAATATATTATGCTTAAATGATACATCTAACCAGTGAAGAGTGAAGAATGAAGAATGAAACAGTATATGAAAGCTAATATACAATTTATCAAATACTGTTCTGCATATACTGTGGTCAGTGGACCTAACGTCCAAACTGCTAGAGCCCAATTTTATGATTACTAATACCAAGGTTGAATGAATCATTCCACCTGGCAACAGCAGAAGTGGAGTTTGGCACAGTTGAAGGCAAGAAGGAATTCCACTTTGGAAAGGAAAAGGGCAAATTCAAAACAAAGGACCCAGTCTCAAGGGGCAAGCTTCTCAGAGTCCAAGAAGTTGACAAACAAAATAAAGGCAAAAATCAAAATGCAAAGAAGAAAAACTAGGAGAATGCTGTATATAAAGTGAGTGAAATTACAAAATGATAAACGAGCATACTGCATTACTCACATTGGAGTTTGTGTCTACTTTAATGTCTGTTGTAACATTCTTGTTCTTCAGCTGAGTGTTAACATCAGCCAAAAACAAATCACCTTTCTTCGATCCTGATGAAGTAATAACCTGCAGGACATGGAAGATTATATTACAAAACAATTCTAACAGATAGACAATAAGAAACACTGCAGCAGAAATTTATACAAGTAATCACAGGGCAGTACCCTAAGAAATCAAAAAGACTTGTGCTATTACAAAAATGGTAAAGCCTGAAGCAAAAATTTGTCATTATTAACTTTCTGTCAATCCATTAAAATTAGGTTAAATCCCCAATCTAAAAGCTGCAAAAGCATAGAAAACAGGTAAATGCATCACAAGTTGTGTTCCTAACAACTATACCAATGGAACCAACTGTGACGACTTATATATGCACTAAACCATCCACAAATCTAATGTCCAAGTGTAGATACAACATACTAGTAGTACTACCTTCCTCCCAGGTCGAACACAGAGATGTTAATGACTTGCAAGTCAAATTATCAAATTTCTGTTTATGAAGTTGAAATGTAATAATTATATGTAACTTATTAAAGGTATGAGATTACCATTCGTGCAATAGTTACAAATGAACAGCAACAATCGACGAATTACAGAATGCACAAAGATGCATAAATAACAGTATAAATCAAAGGAATTAAATCAGCAAAATAAACAGATCGGCATGAAATTAGAGGAGAAACTCACAACTCCGGTGGGAGAGTAGGTGGTGATAGAGAACTTGTGGTCACTCTGGTAGTCCTTGTACAACAGATCTGATTATTCAATTAAACACAAAAAATTAACGGAAACAGTCAAACACACAAAAATCAAATCAACACTGCATTTTATCTCATAAACAAAAAAAATAAATCTAAATCAATAACACAACACAATCATTTGATAAATACACACATATAACTGTTTAATCATGAGAATCAACAGAAAATACAAATAGAGAGAGAGAGAGAGCAGTACCTCGAGCCTTCTTTCCGATTTCAGTGTAAAGTCCAGGACCCTTCCCCATGATTGAAGCTCAAATTCTGAGTAAGAAGAAGAAGAGAATGAAAGGAAGCTCTAGTAGTTGTAGAGCAGCAGTGTGTTTTTTGTGTATATAAATGCTGCAATGCCCTAATTTTTTTGGTCTCTTTTTGAACGGTGTGCTATTACGAAGGGTGATCTCAACCGTAGATTTGTGGCTTGTAAAGGGGCGTACCACGCTTAGGACCGTCGATTTTCTACATCGAGATGCCAACTCAGAGCGTATGAGGACGATTTTTTTTAATGAAATATCAACAATTTAATTTTTCCATTATAATGTCTGCTGCAATTAAAATTCATTAAATTTGATGTTTGGTTTACATCGTTTAAATTATAACCTTTATTTTTTAATTATAAATCCTGTTCGATATTTTATTGTGTTTTATATAAAGGTACGAATATAGTTAATTAATTAGATGGTAAAATCTCTAGTAAATAATATGTGATCGAATATTTTTACACTTATATGAAATATGAAAAAAGTAATAGAGTACTCTATTTATTTTAATTTGTATGTTTTTTTGTTTAGTCGATTTCAACACAAATATTTTGTTATTTCTTTACTAGCTTTTTAATTTCAAATTTCTATGTTATTTATTTATGATTGCGACATTAAAATGTATTTGACATAATTGAAGATCACAATTTTATTTTAAAAAAAATCATTTTTAAAATTTATATCAAATTAAAATCGATCAAATAAATTAAAATGGAGAATAAATAATAAGCAAGACAAGAATATGATATATATGCAAAATAATCCTAAGATTTACATACACTCGATTGGGTGGTGGGTACTTTTTTTCCAATCTTTTGTGATATTTTTAGATTATTTTCGTCTAGTATCGAATAAGTTAATAAAGATATGAAAAGCTGGATTGTCCACCAAGAAAGTGTTGCTTTAAAAAATGCAGCATAAAGGAGAGAATAAAGTCTATTTTTGTTACAAGTCTAGACCAAGCAAATAATTATGACCAAAATTATGTACTACACTTGATATTGTCTACTATATGTGCTTAATTTATGCATTAAATTTTAGTTGTGAACTACAATTCTCAGTTAAAATTCTGAAAATTCCTTAACCTATTTGCTGAATTATTGTTGGCGTCTTTTTAAAATGACATAATACATTAAAAATGATTTTGACTTAGTTTCAGCTGATAATTATGACTTTTTAACTCTGAGTGTACATAAATAAATATTTAAACTTATATTAAAATTGAGGAAATAGACACATTCCTCCCACATGGTGCCCTACATGGAAATTGGCAATTTTGTGTCATACATGGAATCCTATGGGCTACATGTATTGTGTTATGTTGTATACGTGTGTTTATTTGTTCAATTTTATAAGAGTTTAAGTGTCTATATGCACACTCAATATTGAAAGGTGTATTTCTATCGAAATCAAGTTAAAGATCATGTTTATGTATTATGTCTTTTAAAAAAATAGTAATTTTTTTTTGTCACAACTCACATCACATGGAGGCCTCAATTAAGGAATACTATGATAAACAAAAAAATATTTGAAGAAAATGGTCACTTTTCCATTGTTTTGGAACAATATTTCGAAAAAAGAGAGTGTTTATGAACTTAGGCCAAACGTCTATTATACAATAAATTTTGGCCAACCTTCAATATATTGTACCCGGACGGCTCTTGTCTTTATAAAAAAGATTAACTTTCATATATAACAAATATAAAATTATATTTGTATGTTATAACTATTATTTTCATAATTGTGCTTCATAACAAATTTTATGTTGCTATGAAATTTCTGATCTGTATAATTCTCTAAATAAAAATATATGTTCTAATTAAACATTAAAGTTTGAACATTTGATTATTTATAAAAGTATAGTAAATAATACAAAACATGTATTTAACAACAATTAATTATCTCTCAAGAATAAAGACACAAACCTTCATTGAAAAAGAGTTTGAATTATTATCTTTTTTATTTTATATATTATTATTTTTTAATTATGAATAAAAGTTTCATTTTTTTTATTCAAAAACAATTAGATGTTAAACATCTTATTTGGTCAATATTTTGTTCATTAAAAGCTATAGTTATAAACCCTAATATATCAATGGAAATTTTTTAATTATTTTTTTAGGGTTTTTATTTTTTATGATCTTGCTCTTTTATTCATAATTCCATCTTAATTATTAATAAACAATTTATTTATTCATTAGTAAGTGCTCAATCTTTATTCTTACGAGACTCCACAATTTCATTTGCCCATTTTTTATGCAACTCTCAAGTTAGAGACAATTCATCAATAATTCAATTTAATCCAAAAAGGAAGTGATCTAGCTCATAAAATTCTTTATTAGTACCTTTTGAGCTACAATGATTGTAAATACTTTTGACTCCTCAATCATGACAATAACCATATAAAACTTAATTCAAAAAAAGGATTATTGAGTATACAAATAAAATCTCAACTTCACAAACTTAAATGCAATATCAAGAAAAAGAATGCAAAAGGTCTTTGACAAACTTCACATATTTATATAATTGAGAAGTGTTAAATGACCAGAAAAATATGGCCAGAATTTGATCAGAATAGTGAAAAAAACTATTATAATCTTTTCCTTTAAAATAAAATTTATTTTTTGATATTTTCTAAATAGTATAAGCATTTATTATTTTAATAAGATGAATTTTCTGAGTCTCATTCCTTATTCAAATTTTTTTTTGTCATCTTACTTCTCCTTGTTGACTTTTCTTTTTTTGCTCTTCTTATTAAATTTAATATTATGAGCGTTCTAATTAACTCTTAAATTTATTTAAATTTAATATTATTAGCGTTTATCTTGTCATTTAAATTTTGAATTTAATTTCTTAATTGTAAATTTTAAATTTATATTGGAAAGTAGAGGGAAGAAAAGAAATTATTAAGCCTACTACCTTCGTCCCATATTA
This sequence comes from Solanum sitiens, assembly GCA_016801875.1. NCBI lineage: Eukaryota > Viridiplantae > Streptophyta > Magnoliopsida > Solanales > Solanaceae > Solanum > Solanum sitiens. The sequence continues at coordinate 2,997,949 of JABWTJ010000056.1, forward strand.
TAAGTTACCCTTTTTCTAAAAATAGTTGGACCACAATATATATCATTTTATAAAATTTATTAATTAATCTTGAAAATATATTTACTTTGACTAAACTTAGAAATATACAACTAATTAAATAAGGGTATAGGGGTAAAATTATATGATATCTTAATTCAAGTGCAAATGGAAAAGATAACTTATAATATGTGACTTAGAGAGTATCATTTTATAGCCTTTTTAAAAGAAATTGAAATTAACATGTATTTATGAAAATTATGAGAATTCGAGAACAAGTCTATTCCCATCTATTGGGAAACATTTTATATATTAAAAAATAATTAATAAATATAAATTTAAATAAGGATAAGAATGTCAAAAGGTAAATATATTTATAGTGTGAATGTGTCATTCTAACTAAAATTTTCTGGCCAAATAAATTTTTCCTATATAAAAGAAAAAAATTATCTTTAGTTTTGTCAAATATACTCCCCTATTCATTTTTACATGTTACTACTTCAATAATATTTCTTTTTATTTGTCATTTTTAACATATCAAAAAAAAGATAATTATCTTTTTATATTTATCTTATTAATTACTTATTCCTGAACAATTTTTCAAACCTAATAGTAAAAGTCAATTTATAAAACGGAAAAGGGCCTAAAATACCCTCAAAGTATTGGAATGGTACAAAATTACCCTCCATCCACCTATTGGCTCCAAAATACCCTTCCCACCCACCTATTGGGTCCAAAATACCCTTGTCATCCACCTTTTGGTTCAAAATTGACCACTTATTTAACGGTTTTATATTTAAACTATTTAAATATTTTTTTAAATACGTGGCACGCAACTATATGTTATAATTTAACTTATTAGTATAATTTATAAATCAATCCACTAACCACCCATTACTAATTAAACCCCTCCAAATTAATACACCCGTCACATTATTAATGCAACAACAAAAAAGCTACTGCCAATTGAGTGTTTTTAAAAATTTGAGGCAAAAATATCTATAGAAGTAAATTATCATACGTTAAGTGTCTAAATAAAAATTACCGATAAACTTAAAAGTCTGACTATGTTCATCTTAATTATTCTTACGTCTCAATTATGTGATGTTACTTCATAATTAACTTTTTTTCAAAATAATATATTAAAGGTTTTAAAATAAATCATAAATATTTATAAAATTATATTTTAAAAAAGTGCATGAATTAATTCGGGATGTATTACTTCTTTACCTTTAATCATAAATTTTTAATTCAATCTTGAAAGAGAATCCTATTGAAAGTGTCCTCCTAAATAAGCTGCTCAACCTATATTTAATTGGGGCTTCGATTCGGACTCAAATAATTTTGAATGTCATTTTCAGGAATCTATAATTTCATAGTATTTTAGTAATGTTTATGACAATTTTGATATTATAATTGGATTATTAATTGGGTGGGGTTTAGTTAGTTATGAGTGGGTAGTGGGTTGATTTATAAATTATATTAATAAACTAAATTATAACCAATAGTTGAACGCCAAGTATTTTAAAAAATATTCAAAGAGTTTAATTTTAAAACAATTAAAGAAGTGGTCAATTTTGAACCCAAAGGTGGATGACAAGGGTATTTTGGAGCCAATAGGTGGATGAAAAGGGCATTTTGGAGCCAATAGGTGGATGGAGGGTAATTTTGTACCATTTTCAATACTTTGAGGGTATTTTAGGCCCTTTTTCGTTTATAAAATTGGCATGATAAAATAATCATATTAATTATTATTTTCTTAATAAATTATTATTTTTGTGATTATTATGTCGAATCTAATATCACAAAGTAAATATGAACAATGGGTAATAAAGATTAAGCAAGCTGATAAGGATGTGTCAACTTCATATCCAAATTATTTTAAAAGGAAAAAGAAAATCACAAACTCATTTTGTTTAACAAAAATTAGAGGATGGTAAGCCCGTGCGAGCATGAGCTTAGGCAAATAAAAATAATTATAATTTAATTAGTTAAAATAATATTTATTAAATTGAATTCATTGGATTTGAATATGAATTGTAATAGTCTAGAATTTTGAGTTCAGGCAAATGGGTTGATGAGTGTTCGATCTACCATAAAATAAAAGGTTCAAATTTTAGTATTTTTTTATCCTTAACATTAATTACTTATTTTCTAAATTAGTTTCCAAGACTTAATGCTTGTTAGAAAAAAAATACGAAATATAATTGACGAAGAAGATGGCTTTGAAGTGTGTAAAATCACTTTCTTTAAAGAGATATTGTTCGTGTACATCTTCGAAAATACAAACAAATCCCTTTAGGATACAACAAAATGTTTTATTTATACATGCAGATTTTTCTTAGACAACTTATAGAGAGTATTTATATTTATAGAACTTAAGAGATGACTTTTCATAATAGTAATGTTCTTTCATGAACATATGACTTAAGTCATGTTCTTTCATGAACAATCTATTTAATTTAAAATTTCATATATTACAAAATATCCAACAATACTAA